>CM061257.1:81822500-84322500 GCA_030848825.1 Tadarida brasiliensis
GACACCGTTCCACTCCGACACACAAACACTTCTAAGTTTTCCAAGGTGAGGAAAAGGAAAAGTGGGAGAAAACAGAGAAAGAGGGAGAGAAGTTCCAGACAGATGACCGAGCTGTGGATGCGGCAGCACCTTTTTGAGTGTCAGATATTTATCTTCCACTCTGGCTCCCCCCCACCCCCAAGGATATGGAAACATGGCCTAACAACAGAGAGGTTAGTGAAAGGTTTTTGTTTTATAATGCACTGAAATTATTTCCGTATGGTTAAAGAAAGACAGGCTATTCTTTAAAAAAAAAAAAAAAACAGGAGCGTGTATAACTGTGGGGAGGAGAATACTTAGATTTTGTCATTTTCTTTGAAGAGTTATAACTTCCTCTCAATAAATAAAGTAGCTGTATATAAAAGATTACCAACCAGAATATGTAATCCTGGAGAGTTCAGTCCCATTGACTTGTATGCACTGGGTGAAGGCCAAATAAAAGTGTCTTCTTAGGGTTCAGAAGGGATGGTCTGAGCTAGGGGTCTCAGCGATGCTAGCGTATGCATTGTTTTACACGAGGGCAGCCGTATCCATGTTACACTCTGCTCTGCTCTCAGTCTGAACAGAACTTACGAAGATATCTATTTGCATTTAATATTAGATGGCCCTTTGTTTCTTCTGGGAAATGAACAGTCCAGTTCAACTAAAATGAAGAGGCCACACTGTGTTTTCTTTCCGTCACAGCTTAGGGACCTCAGGAGGAACTTACTCTTTCTCCTTTGGGACCTGCAGGGCCATGGGGTCCCATAGGGCCATCTGTGCCCTAAAAGAAAGATAAACAATATGATCATATGAGACATATCGCAAGGGCTATAAGAAAAGCAGTTATCACTTATGCTGCACCTTTCCTGGGTGAGTGACGCCTGAGAATGTCAGTAAGACAACCCATCTCCTTCCAAAGTGCTGTATACTTGATTCTTTCAGGCCAGTGGCTTTCGAGAAACCCATGCAAAAGGGGTGAATTACGTAAATGCGTACTTCAACGAAGGGCACACACACAAAAGCTATATATCGTATTGAATTATATATTTTCTTCCTGACTAACTGGAACATCTTTACTTTGCGCCCCCCTAATCTTAAAAAAAACACTGCAATTGTTTTCTCCTTCACATCACCTTTTACTCACATTCATCCTCCACCCCCACTGTCCCCCCACGTTCCTGGCCCACGGATGCTCGGAAGCCTTGTTTTCCGCCGTTTCAGAGGCTTGAACAGTGCCACAAGTGAACAAAATTAAATAAATGAGATCAGTGTTCACACCAAATTTTCTTCGTCTCTGTTGGCAGCAGCAGGGAACTTGCAGGGAAGGAATTATTCTTGCAGGTTCTGCTGCAGTGGCTGAAGTCACTAGGCTTACACGGCACCAACCAGGCAGCTGACGATTTAATGGCATCATTGCCTCTGGCCGCCTGCGTAAGGACAAGGCTGTCTGTGGCAGATGAGATAATATCTGAAGGAATATAGGACCACTCAGGTCCAAGGAAAACAATGACGGCCTCAAGAAGGTTTTTAGAACTGAAGAGCTGAAATTTCTTT
Source organism: Tadarida brasiliensis (assembly GCA_030848825.1). Taxonomy (NCBI): domain Eukaryota; kingdom Metazoa; phylum Chordata; class Mammalia; order Chiroptera; family Molossidae; genus Tadarida; species Tadarida brasiliensis. The sequence goes on from CM061257.1 coordinate 81,824,076, forward strand.
TTGATTCTTAAAAATGTAGTGAGGACTTCAGGCATATTGGCACATTTTCAGGAAGACTATGCTTAGATTTGCAAAGAATTTATTATAAAATCTGAAAATGGAGCTATTCAGCACAAGTTTTTATTTCTCTTCTACTGTTCTTGTTTATTCTCTTAAGGCAGTATGATATGATAAATTCAGGGTTTTAAGTTCACTCTAATGTTGGGGAATTCTCATCATCTTAAACTGATCTTTTACTGCCTGAAATCAAAGTTCATCTTCAGAAGACTTGTAAATACTGAGTATCTATGGCTGAAATGTAAGGGTTGGAGCTGTTACGAGCCAAAGAAAAGAGACAAAATGACAGCAGACAGACAAGTCATTTTGGTGAGCAAAGATTTGAAAGTTAGTTCCAACAAGTTACATTTCTAACATGAACATAAACATAAAAGGAAAAAGCAAGTTAAGATAAATTCACATTCTTTTAGTCCCTTCAGAAGGCCTCTCTCGTGGAATTACAGGAAACGTCCATTGGTCATGGAAAAATCTGTCGGGATTCTAAGACAATGATGTCAATTAGACTGGTCATTCTTCTCACCCAGCGGGTCACCCAGACCCGAGCCGCCGCTTCAGAAACATGGCCTGTAGTTAAGGCTGTACGTCCAATAGAGTGGCAGCCTGGGCTCTGTTCACCTTTTTCTTTTCTGCCACTGTCTCTGTCCACCTCCTTGTTCCACCCCTGTCCTAGGCACCCTCATCTTCTAAGGAGAACACATGAGCCAAAAGGGTCTGTCCTGAAGCACAGAATTCATAGCCACAAACGCGCTGGAGCAAGACGAGGCGCTGACTCACCCGGGCTCCTGGCTTTCCGTCTAAGCCAGATGCTCCCTGTGTGATTTGGTTGGTAGCAGGGTTGGTGGGTGTAACACGAATGACAAGAACAGAGATTAGTATGAGGTACCAATGAACAAGTGTAACACTTCAAACAGCATAATACCCGGTCACAGGGTTCTGGGATGAATATCACATTGCTACAAATTGTTAGTTAAAAAAAACAAAACACAGGACAATAAACACCCCCAGAGACGATGGCATTTTAATGACATTTCCCTTGGACAAATTCTTATTTAAAAATCAAGTTAGTGAGGTAGATAGAGTGGGCTTTAAAGTAGTTACCAGTAACAGTCACCGGCTGCTAATATCCATATAAAATTCATTTGCTAAACACTATACTATTCACAATATATATTTTTTTAAGTTCTGAAGGAAAAATAATGGCCAGTCTCCTAAGAAAGGGCTCATTATAATAATCAATCAAGGATAGCATTTCAGAGGAGAAGAAAAGAACTCCAGTTTTGTTTGTTAAAATAGCATTTATGAGTAACAAATGCAGAACTTGAACCTGCCTGGATGACTGTGTGGGTTTTACGTGAACCACAGTCATTATTTCCTGGGTTGTTCTTACTGTGTTCACAGTAGTCACCACTAGAGGGACTTCTAGGAACAGGAAAAAGCCAGAAATATATTTCAGGAGTCCAAACAAAAAATAACTGTCCCAAACAAAATCGTTCCTCAATTCACTTCAAATAATCTTTGCATCAAAGTCTGAATGGGAAATGCTTTAAAAATCTCACGTTTTTCTCAGGTAATGCATGCTTTTCTTTCCCTGGGCCTCTAGGTTCTGCACAGTGCACGATTTAGAGATGACACTTCCAATGCTTATTTCAAGAATAGCATGATTACTTCTTTGATATGGCATTTGTATCTCAAAACTCACATATTTATTTATAGCCCTTTAAAGATATTGATTAGATCAAGGAGTATTTAGGAAAGACAATGCACTATAAATTCTCTTGGCAAGGTTGCAGAACTATTTTCCCATTTTATGCTTCAGATGCAGTGAATAATTCAAAATGAAAGAAAAAAATATATTCCAGCTGCAAAGTCTACCAATGATGCTATTCCATATCTATTTTGGGTAATTTTAGATTTTATTTTACAATTCCATCTGTATAATTCTATTATGAGTCTGACTGCAAAGTAGATCTTTAGTTAGCAATGATTGAATTTTTTAAAAAGTGTGTTGTTGTTTGTTTAATGCTAGCCTATGTAGAGCTTTCTGCTAAATGTTGTATAAAACTTATCACTAGTCCTAAGTTTGAAACTAGGGCAAACTTTAAAGAAATCAGGTCAAGGGTTTAAATGAAATAGAAATCCAAACTTTCTTTTGCTTTTTGGTACTTTTTTTCAGAGTTACTGTTATTATAACATTTAAAAATAAATAGGGAACTGGTAACATTTTTGTGCTGATAATATATTTACCTGGGATGTGAATTAATGACTCACATATGTTATAGAGGTTTTGTGCCTGAGGGCCTCCATTGATCTAACTGGTAAGATTTAACCTACTCTCTGATACAAGGCTTAATATCACTCATTCAATAAATGAATATCTATTGAGAATCTCCTACATGTCTGAATTATGTAAGGTACTGGTTATCAAGTAGAGTACCTAGTACTTAAGATACAGAACCCATGGGGAAAAGAAAATAGGTGGTCGTCAATTTTTAATGTGTAAAATATGTGTATAAACTATATCCTATTAACAATTTCATGTCATATTTTACTAATGTAATCTATAATGTTCTTTAATGACTTTTATCGGCATTCACTGAACAGACAGCATAGTAAAAGCTTGCAACTAAACTCTCATATTCAATAACCACTATTTAAAAATCTCTTTTTAGTTGTGGAAAAAGCGTTGGCGTAAAGTGCACGAAAGGTGAAAATCTTTTTTTCCTTAAAACAAAATTGTCTAAACAACTGCAAAATACTTCTTCAGTCCTATCCACTATTGCCGCAGTAATTTCTTAGGAGCGCATTTCCAAAACAAACAACATACAACATTCAGACCACAGTATGATTGATTAATGTAAGGAGCCACAGCGCTAACCGCATGCCATCAACAATGGCCAATTGCAGACCTGCCACCAACAGAGGGCTGTGGTTTGGGTGTGGACGAAGAAAAAAATTGAAGGAGAATTTAAAACTACACTAAATTATAAAATTTGGGAGAAATTATGAAATTATCAGCACAATATATTTTTAAAAAGGAGGGTGGCGGGAGAATTGCTGGCTTCCAAAGAGGAAGGTTGACATGTATGTACTCGAAGGACAAAGCACTCATGGCACTGTGTGTTGTGGGGTCTTTCTCCTGTAGAAGAGCAGACATCAGAAAAAGAAACGGCTGAGCTCTGTACTAACACGAGGTGTTCTCCAGTTACAGAAATCTCAACTATACGACAGTCACCGAGTAAACCAGAGTTGTTGCTTAAGGCAGAAAGAAAAGTCTGAGATTTGCACTGAAATGGAAAGTTTTCTTTACTTACTGGAAGACCAAGGGGTCCTCTGTCACCCTTTTGACCTGGTTCACCCTTCAATCCTTTAACACCATTTAACCCTGGTTCACCCTAAATGCAAAAGCAAATGCCAATTTTGGTTGCTATCACGGGCGTTTCAACTATGAGAGAAGAGAGCCAGTCTCTGACACGGTTGCAGATTCCAGTTTTAGGTAACAGCTGAGTCAGGCTAGATGTGTCTTGTATCAGTTCAAAATGAATTCGAACATTAAAAAATTAAAAACTGAAACTGACAAATAATATTCTAGGAAACAGAACTCCCCAGAAAGTGTGCTCTTTACAATAAAAAATATATATATAACTGAGTTCCTGAATTTTTCAGTTGCATATCAGGGAAATTTGTGTCACGCTACATTGTTCGGACCAAGCAAATCAGAGACAACCAATGAAGGATGCTGAAGGAGATTCAGTAATAAAAAACCTACTCTGCTGCAATGGAAAACTGGAATATGCAGGACAGTGTTATATACAGACATTTTAAGCCTTTAAGCATTTTGCCCAGGGGAATGAGCTAAAAATATAGCAGCTGATGTTTGAAGTAATGCCATTTAGTGAGTCCTCATTCACTGACATTGCCAAGTCAGGTCCCTACATGGATTAATCAATAGAGTAGACAGCAAATAGCCAATCCCAGAAGAAAATAGGAAGATCACAGAACTTACATGTAGTAAGTTTGTCTGCCCAATGTTTGAATAAAGAAGGTTTGAGTTTAGCTTAGGGTGACATTACAAAAGCCACGGGAAGTGATAAATTTTGTTGACTTTTTTTTTGTGTTTTTTTTTAAATCTAAGAATACAGTATACCTATTTTCTATCAGCAGCAGCAGTAGCATGGTAGAAATAGAGTTTAACTGGTTCACTTTTCAACTTTTAAGCACAGACATTAACTTCATCAAGAAAATCTTGGAAGACTTAAAAGGAAGATGATTTCAGTCTTAAAGCCTTACAGAGTCTCTGCCTGGGGTAGGAGTGGGGAGAGGTTATGTTTACATGGCAGGAGGGTGATATTTTCCCCATTTGTCTGATGATGAAATCAATGTGGTGCTTGTTAAACATACAGTGTCCGGGGCCCCATGTAGACCTTAGTAGCACAAGAAATGTATATTTTTCATAAGCCTTCCAGGTGATTCTTCTCATCAGGAAATTCTGGGAAACAGCTCATCCTTAGAACCATGTTATATATTTGAACTTTCAAAGGGGGTCACAGATTAATGAACACAACCGGGCACAACCTAGTGAAATTTTGGGATTCAAAAGATAGGACCATCACAGTGCTGCCACTATAGGAAATCCAAATGTGCTATGGGGGTAAAGCATGATCCTGGGAATGTCACAGAGCTAGAGTTAATGCGAGGTTAAGGCCAAGGCTCCATAATCAACTTCAGTTAACTTGTCTAGACTTCAGATACTTGGCTTTGTGTATGGGTGGTCTTTCAGTAAGTGATCTTGAGATGATGGATAGGCAGGAAAGCCTTGGTAGATTATGAAATTCTTTGGTGAGGAATCATGCATTGATCGAAATGGTCATTAATTGAGAAGGTGAGTTTATAAACAATCTAATTCAGTGGCAAAAGACCAAATTTCAATACTGGACCTAAATTCTAGTCTTAGATCTGTCATTTAATTAGCAGTGTAATTTAGGGTAAGTAACCTAAATTTCCTGGGCCTATAATTTATCATCTATAATATCAAGGAATTAACATAGGTATTCTATGAGGTCTTGGAAACTTTATAAAACTTCTCTGAAGTCTATGATTTAAAGTACAGTTAAAGTTAAGTGTAGGCAAAATAAAATCATTTTTAGATATCAAAAGAATCTTGGGCATCTATTAATCTACTGGTAATGGGATATCTGAATCACTCATGGAATTAAAAACACAGTCTTGATGGCTCTAGCCTGAGTTATGATTAGGTTGGTCTTTAGGGGTGCCTCAACATCCGAGGAGAAGCCAAGAGTGGGAAAAGAGGCCCAGAGAGGTTAGATAACTACTAAGACCACAAAGCCAGTAGATGGGCTCTCTCTTCTGACCCCAGAACAGTGCTCTTACCCCAAAAATATAATCCCTGATTCTGAGATAGCCATTCACCGGCCTTATCAGAAGGTAAGGTATTCTATGAAGAATAAAGAGACATGAACTCTTCCCATGTTGGGGTGAGTCACCTGCCTGGCCTCGAAAAGGAAACTCAGATTTCTGGGGTCAGACCAATATCTCTGCCACCCCTAGAGCTGAGTCCACCAGGGGGAGTCTCTAGAGGGGAAGGTGGGCTGCCTTTCTGGTTCCTAGTGCCAACATTGCACTTCTGTGTTCTCTCACGCACGCCTCACCACTTCCATGCATCTAGTCTTCTGTCAAACAGCCTTGAGGACTAGCTAAATTTTTCTGTTCAGATCAAAGTGTTAAATCACAAGATAACAAAAACAACGGACACGTATTGGGTGCTTAGCAACGACTGCACCAGATATTTTGCTATTAAATCATCACAACCCTGTGCGGTGAGTTATCTAGCTGAGTAAATGCAGGACCAGTGAGGGTAAATAATCTGTCCAAGGTAACACAGCCTGTCAGGGACAGAGCTGAGATGAGAGCATAGTTCCTCATCACACATGTTCCCTGGAAGAAGACGACTGTCTTTCAGGGCTCACTGTAATCCTCCAAGATGTCCTCTTGGTTCACACAAAGAGAACAGGTGGAGACCATTTTCACAGTACAAGCTGCATTAATGCTGAAAAGGAAGGGCTACTCTCCATTGTTCTCTTGTTAATCCAGAGTATTCATATGTGTCTCAATGTGTGTGATGTAATCTTCCTCTCAGTATAGCACACCCAATACACCCACTCCATTCTAGGCCAGTGACCTCCGGGGGAGCACAAAATTAAGATGCTGGATAGTCAAAGCATTTAGCAGTACTGCAATATGACAAGCAAGGAGTATCAATAACACCTAAATGTACAACTAAAGATACTATAATAAGAAAGCATCTGGACTAGTCTGAGAATCTCATCAGATTTACTTCTAAATGGTTGATTTTGAATATATTATGATTGTAACTTACACAGTTACAAAGAAAAACGGCAAAATGAAGAATCATTCATCTCCAGGTGATATCACTTAAATTTGTTCTAAGTCATTCTGTGCTGTGAAAGTTAAACATCTGGATACTTAAAGGCTTAAAGATTATCAACATTCTTGACAAGTAAATAAGACAGGACAGACATGCTTCCGTCATGCTTCTCCATGATTAACAAGGAAACAGAAATCAAATAATCAAGGGATTTGTTAGATTACCTTTGGTCCAGGAAGTCCATGGGGTCCCTGAAAATGGAAAACACAGCTTTTAATTAAGAACTGATTCCCTATTTCCCAGCAGAAGTGATTATATAAAGTAACAAAAGACATGTAAAACAAGAATCTTTTTGTTTGAGCTCTAGCTAGAGGCAAGCCAGTGGATGTTAATGCCTAGTGGAAGTTCCTTCCAGCTTCTGGATTGCGCTGTCATAGGAAATTTATTAATAGAAATTCTTTCTGCTAAATACCTGTGAGAGGGAGGGAAGAATCTGAAAGGGTTATATGAAAAAAAAAAAAAAAGAAGAAAGAAAGAAAGGTATTGTGAATCCATACTACTCCTATGTCTCAAATCCCCATTTAAGAAAAATATGTAGGTAGAAAATGTGAGATACTGTATGAATTTATATGGAATACAGATAGGCCTCAAAAGACAGAAATTTGCCAAAGAAAAGCCCCAGACTTTAAATACTAGTGACGAGGAGACCGTTTCCATTACTAACTGCTCTACATCTAGGTGTTGAGGACCCTAAGGTAGAGAGGAAATGCAAAGATAGTCGAGTCTGGAACCCTGTTGCATCATTTGTTTAATTTAAGACTAATGAAAGGATCTTAATGCAGTAGTGGTAAGCATTATTACTTAGAATGTATTTATTTTTACAAAGATGAATTCTTTAAGGTTCTTGTAACAAATGTTTACCAATGGAAGGAAGTCATAATGCATGCATAAATCAGGGCTTTCCCCCCATATTTTGTGGAAAATCTATATATAGAGACTAATTAGCCAACCTAAATTAACTAAAGGTTACTGTGAATTGCTTTAAACTTTCCAAGTAATTTAAATAAATTATTGGAGAGAAGAGCATTTAAATGCCCATCAGTAAAATCATACGACAGTAGGAAATTTTTTTAACAAGCAATACATAGAAATTTGTCACATATGTGTACATTAGAATAATATTTTCTCTTTAGATAAGTTGTGGATAAACATTTTCAGGAAATGTCTGATATATTATCAAATATTCTTAGCTCATTTTAGTAATGATTTAAAATTCTTTTAAACTAAGTAATTTGATGATATGAACAGGATATAGTATTTTTAAATTTAACTTCTAACTTAAAGTGGAGGGAATATAAAAAAGCTAAAAGTATGCCATTTGCTTAATTCTTAATAAACTGTTCAGTTTTTAAGAAAACAAGGTCAATTATAATTGCTTCGTGGGTGCCATAGAAACGGCAGTAAGAGGTAGATGATTGGGCCCTGCTGGTGTGGCTCAGTGGTTGAGTGTTGACCCATGCACCAAGAGGTCACGGGTTCGATTCCTGGTCAGGGCACATGCCCAGGTTGTGGGTCCGATCCCCAGGGAGGGGAATGCAGGAGGCGCCCACTTGATGTTCTCTCTCATTGATGTTTCTATCTCTCTCGTCCTCTCTTTTCCTCTCTCTCTCAAATCAATAAAGAAAAAAAAAAACATTAAAAAATAAAGAAGTAGATGATTGGGTGTGGGCTACCCTCTGTGGTTCTGATCCTTCCAATGATGCTCTTTCTTAGAGCACAGTAGGGGAAAGAGAGACCCACAGTTTATTTAATCCGTGTGATTGAAGACAAGTGGTTATTGAGACACCTTAGACATGAATGTAACTTTAGAGGCTGCTGGACTTGTCCCCATGTGGCCCCAGTCAAAAGCATTGGAAGCATCCGCCTCCCATGTTCTGGCCTTAACACAACCGTCATTAGATGGACACTGGAGAATTACACTGGTTTAATAACTGCCTTCTTCACCAGACATAAGTTCCATGAGGACACGGTCATTGTCTACACTGGTCACCGAGGGATCCCCGCAGTAAAGATGGTATCTATCAAAGTACCATAAAGTGCAAAGGAAAAGATGCAACAATGTATGTATGTCACCTGTGGACGTGAGCTTCAATTTTTATCGTATTATTTTATAAATGTTCTTATCGAACGTTTCATTAAAGGATCTTAATCTTCAAAGTTGGTTGGAAACATTCATTAATGGCTTCAATGATTAATCTTGTTTTGCTACCAGTGGCCCAGAACAGGGTTTAAAATGCTTTTCCGATGTTCACGTTGTAAGGTTGGAGTGAAGCTTGCCAAATCTGCCTGTCTTCAGCTTTGCTATCACAGAACTACTCTATCTCTTTCCAACAGACGTGTTTGGAGGAGTGAAAGACAACACCGTAAAGTCAGTACATCTTAACGCACCTCGTATTTTCTGTCCATTCCACAGGGAGCAGTACAAAATACAAGCTGGCTATTTGGAGGAATGCTCTCATGTTTTCTCTAGTAGCATGCTCATAAATAAATGATTCCATTTTGAGGAGAAGAGAGACTTACCATGGGGCCTGGTGGACCATGGGGACCTGGCGGGCCTGGTGGGCCTATGATCTGTATGTCCAAAAAATAAACATGGATTTGGTTATTTCATTTAGATAAGGCGGTTTGGCTTGTATCTTTAGCTGGGGTTCTGCTAAGGCCATTAATAGTTGCAGAGAAAGAAGGATACTGGAAGAAAGGATGCGTTTGATCCTCTAGGTTTAGAAATTCCTTATGAGAACAACAAAAAAAAAAACTTTGAAAAATACAATTGTTTAACAAAAGCCGGAATAAATCAAAAGTACATGAAAAGAAAAGGAAGCAACTGATTACCAAGAAATGCTATAATACCACAAGCACTATCGAACTCGCCGTATTTCACTAAGCAACAACAGGGCTCTGGAGGAAAAAAAGAACGTATGTTCTACATTCATAAAGCTCTGCCCACAAGCATCGTGGGAAAACCATTGATTTTTTTTCTCCGGGATTAGACAGTCCTCTGAAAAATTGCTTCTAACTGAGACCTCTGAGACATTTTGTCTCCCATTGTACAAGGCCGACAGATATTTATTCTACAGCTTGACAAACCCAGAGGTTCATGGTCTTTCCACTCTTGATAAGCCATCTGGCATGGGCTGAACTAGATGAGTAATAGGCCTGTTTTGGAGTTTTTCAGGAACTATAAAAGTTCTGCCGCCACGCACTTACGGAAGGGCCCTGAGGACCTGGCAATCCGGAGTCTCCTTTTTCTCCTTTCAGTCCATTGGCACCCTACAAATAACCATTAAGAGACTTGAGCTGGTCAAGTTATTTCCAAAGTGTAAGGAACAGCTGAATTTTCTCCCCAAACCCACCGTCTTCTTGAAAGTTTTATATTCTATGCATGATATGTAAAAGCAGGATTTACCCTCCTGCATGTAAGCCTCAAACAGCAAGCTTCCCCAGATCCCTGGGCTGCGGGTGATAGGTGAAATACAATATAAAGTAAATATAAACGGAGCTAGCCTTGACTGGTTCAACTTCTACATTGCTGAACACATCATGTTGTAAATGTTACTTTTTTTTTTTTTTTATGGTGGAGCTCATTTTAAAAGGCAGAGAGGCCAGTCTTTTAACTTTGCTGTCATTAACATTTATTCATACACTTCCCTGTTTTAAAAAAATTTAGGGCAGTGAGGTTTTCTGCATTTCCCCCCCTACATTTTTCTACAATTTTCCTTCCCAATTCTAGTAAAAATGATGCGGGAAAACTATAAAAACATCATCCCTCCTGGCCAGTGTGGCTCAGTGGATTGAGCATCATCCCATGGACTGAGAGGTTCAATACCCAGTCAGGGCACATGCCTGGGTTGCAGGCTCAATCCCCAGTAGGGGGCGTGCAGGAGGCAACCAATCCATGTATCTCTCTCACTTTGATGTTTCTCTCTCTCTCCTTTCCTCTCTCTCTAAAAAATCAATAAAAACATATTGAAAACAACACAACAAAAACACCATCCCATAGTATCATACACATAAAGAGAAAACTTTCCAGAGTAATTTGTTTTTAAATTATTTTTGCATTTATTTATTTATTTTTAATTATGGTTTATTTAGAAATAATCAGTTATCACTATCTTATGCACACTAAATTAAAGTGGCCAACTTTATCTATTTTAGTATCTTCTAGTGAAAATAATTCAGGAAAACATGAAGGCTTATTTTATAATTCATTTGTTTAGATGCTTTAAAATGTGTTGTAGAGCCCCAGGTACAGTACTCAACCAATAATACCTCAAACATTTAAAAATTAGAAATATTTGAACCATTAGATGACACTGCAGCTAATAATATAATTCTTTTCTGATTATTTATCTGAATAGGAACACATAAACATACCGGTAATCCAGGAAGTCCGATTCCTCCCTTTTCACCTGGCATTCCTGGGTCTCCCACATCTCCCTTTGAGCCTTTGAGTCCCTACAAATGATATGTTTGCAAGTAAGAATCATACTGACCCTTGCTAGTTACATCCTAGGGAAAACAGAATTCCAGATCAATTTTGTCAATAGGTGGGTCCTATGTGGAGATGGTGCTGATTTTCATTTTTAGGTAGAGTTATTTCTTGTAGCTGCCGTCTATATTCAATCAACACTATTTTCATGTGTAACAGAATGGAGTAAATGATAGCACTGAGGTCATATAAGTATGAAAGACACAAACTTAGGTGTTGACATCATTTCTCCTGATTCCTTATTTATACGTGGCAGCTAATTCTGTATCACCAGTCCTGAAAACAACTGAATGGACTTAATTCTCAAAAGCACAATACACATTTGAAGCAGAACCTAGTGTTATAATAGCAAAGGTCCAAATAAATTTCTCCCATTCCTCACTATATCCGTTCTATCCCCTTTAAATGCAGGCAGAAGCTCCAATCACCACCACTTTCCAAAGGTCTAATCTATAGACAGGTAAATCATTCACTGTGCACTAACGCTCGATCAATGCTTAGAAATACTTCAACTTTTCCAGTGTGCTTATTTTGTTCTCATGACATCGCTATGAGGTGATCCAGGATGTAATTTTTATTGTCCTTTTACTACGAGGAAATACATAAATGTGCATTTTGAGTGGTAACAACTCTGAATTAGTGACACTGATACTGAAATTAATTTATGTTGTTAAGCATTTTCACTGAAGGAAATGCATAATTTCCTCATTCCTCAAAACTGCATTCCTCAATGCAATGTGACCAGATGGCCCAGCTTTTCAGCAGAGATAATCACAGTTATTACAATAAGGGGCTCGGAGGCTGCATAACCCGCTCATCTTTTCTGTACTAAAAACTATGTGTGAACAGAAACGTGTCATGTCTCATTACTTATACCTATTTTTAGCACCTATTTCAGAATCACCCATTAGGTGGGTGGGTGGGTAGGTGCCTGGATGGCCAAAGAAATCTTACTGGTTAATCAGACTCTGGTTGGTTTTAGGACTCTAGTGATAGCAGCAGAACAGCCAACCGGCTGGACAGAGTAGCAGAAGAAAACCTTGTAAAGCCTATAGAAGAAAAATCCAGCTACTGGACAGGTAGGGACCATGAAGCATGCGTGTCAGAATATTTACAATGACTAGCAGTGGGAAAAGAAATATACAACCAGATTTAAAAATTCTAACGTGACTGCCCTGGCCGGTTTGGCTCAGCAGTTAGAGCGTTGGCCTGTGGACCAATGAGTCTCGGGTTTGATTCCGGTCAAGGGCAGGTACCTCAGTTGCGGTTTGTCCCCAGCCCTGGTCAGGGTTGTGAGGGAGGCAACCAGTTGATGTGGCTCTATCACATCGATGTTTCTCTCTGTCTCTCTCTCTTTCTCCCACCCTTCCACTCTATCTAATGATAAACAGAAAAAAAAAATTCTAACATGACCTCTGATTGATACAGTGAATCATCTGAAGTCTCTTTTTTAACTACACATTTATTTTATGTGATATCATGTAATTTCAACATACAACTCGGATATTAAAAAGAACTCTTCTCGCCCTGGCTGGTTTGGCTCAGCAGTTAGAGCATCGACCCACAGACTGGAGAGTCCCGGGTTCGGTTCCCACTAAGGGTATGTACCTCGGTTTCAGTTTGTCTCTGGCCCCGGTTGGGGTCGTGTGGGTGGCAACCAGTCGATGTGTCTCTCTCATGTTGATGTTTCTCTCTCTCTCTCTCTTACTCCCTCTCTCCCTCTAGCTCTATCTGAAGATAAATGCAAAAATGTCCTCGGGTGAGGATAAAAAATAAATACATAAAAATAAATAAAAACTTGTTTTTTTTTTTAAAAAAAAGAACTCTTCTCTTAAACTTAATTTCCCTGTCTAATAACTATCACCCCTGAGGAGTGTATTTCACTAACCGTAGCAAGAATCCCCTTGGTTTCTTATAATCTACTTGATTTTAGCCATTTCTTGGGTAAATAATGGAAGGCCAGAAAACATCGAATAGCTTGAAACTAAGCCTGTGAATTGATTCTGAAATTTAAACACTGTCCACAATCTCCTGGCCAAATTCTTTTCAGCTTATGGGCCAAATCCAGCCCAGGGCTTGTGTTTGGTACAGGCTGTTATAAAAAAATGGTTAAGGGGTGTTAAAAAAAAAAAAAAAAAAGGACATGCAACAGACACTGTATGTGGCCTGCAAAGCCTAAAACATTTACTATCTGGTCCTTTATAGGAAAAGTTTGCCAACCTCTGTTCTAGGGGAAACCCTTGGAGAAACTGCCATATTCTGCACAGCTACGCAGCTCTGTTTGCTTCTGTCTTTTCTAACAATCTAGAAAGTTAGGTGTAATCTTTATTTGGGAAAAGAAAACACATGTAAGCAATATCTAATTTTGTGGAAACTATGTCACTGATTTTCATCTTGAATCATTTATCTTCACCGACAAAAAGTAGGCTATTTTTACTAACTAGGTAATACCTTTACAAGTCTTAAAAATTCACGAAGGTATCACTGGTGGATTGATAAGGAGTCTTAAGACAAAAGTAAAACATATAGCTTGTATGTTTCTGCAAAGAAAACTGTCTAATTTAAAACCAATTGCTTTTTAGAATTAATGTAGTCTCCAAAACAGATGGTGAAAAAAAAGAGAGGATATCATATATCAACACGCATGGCTTTCTTGGCTTCAAACCTATAATAAAAGTAGTGATCAATAACAATGCTTTAAATGACAGTATGTAGCTTTGAAAATTACCTGCTCTCCGTCAACTCCTGGGATTCCTGGAGATCCTGGCTCTCCCTGTTAAGATAAAAATTGATGGCTTCCTTCCATTTATCATTGGTAGCATACTAAACTATATAAAAATGTTGCTAGTTGGTAACAGGACAATTTGACTTTCAGGAAACGTATCATAACCCCAAATCCTCCATTACATCATACCACATATCTAAACTAAGTGAAAGAGCATTTTTTGGAATATTATATATAACAATACTTATATGTAACTAAGATCCAGTGTTTTTATTTTTTCCTCATGTGAGATGCAGGTTAGAAAAAATTAGTGAAAAGAAATTGATAAAATCATTTGACGGCTGAATACTATATCCTATAGCAACACCCTATATGCCTCAGTTAACTTTTCCCTCCTAAAAAATATGTATGATTTATCTTATTTTCCAATTTGAGAAAAGTGCAAAAGCATGACAGTTGTCTTAATAAAGAATACAATGCAAAGCCCCGTACATTGACAATATTTTAAGTGACACTGTTTGAACCACAGATAAAACTTCATAATGACTGTGGACGCTACTTCCAGACAGGCCGCACTGAAGGCTATAATAAATCAGATAATGTCTTAATCCACACAAAATTACTTTTGGACCAATTCAATTTCCTATACTATGCTAGGAATGCACTAAATTTACAATTTATACTATAATTTATTAGAATCCTTGACAAACCCCAAAAGATAGATTTATTTTTTTCTTAACGAAAGATGTTCCATTAAAAACAAATTTAAACAATGTGCGAGAGATTTATTCAAACAACAAATGTCCAGCCACCTTTCAGTTGAAAAGGTACTGAACACATTCTTTGAAAGGTAAGATATTATTTTATACCAATGAATCATGCATTTGGATCCCGTTATAAATATCCCTTGTTTCCACATTGTGGAAACTCTGTAAAAACAGCTCTTTTGAGGGTTGAATGGCCTGCCTCACAGACAGAATTCCAAAGGAGCTGACTTGAGGCTGTATTTTTCTAGAAAGGCTTGTTTGGTGATGTTATAAACCACAATATTGAAATGGGGAGAGCTCCCTCCTCCCCCTGTAAAAACTTTAACAGCTATTGGCCACAGCATGAAATTTGAGCTTTCCAATGTTTTAGAAGGCATGACAAACAAATGAAAAAAGAAAAAGAAAGAAAGAAAAGAAAGGGCTTTTCTTTTCCAGATTTCCTGCTCTTTGTGGTAGCAGCAAAGTTTATTTTGCCACAAACAAGCCTGCTGAGGTTGGATGCAACTGGCTAAGTCCTAGTTTCGTTCCATCTGAATACTTGTCAGCACTCTGGGTCCAATAATGATTGCTTTGCTAAACGTTTACCTTCAAAATGTAGCCCACGAGTGTTTAAAAGAAAAACATAATTCATGAGTTATTCATTCGTCCATCACCCATCAAAAGTAGTTTGTAAAGAGTTATTTGATGTGCAAGAAGTTAAACAATCCTTGTTTGATAAAGGAGCAAGGCTAATTGAAAAAGTTCCCATCCAGTCTGAGGTGGTGAGTTCTGAGTGAGAATGGGGTTTATATTTGATTCAGGCTGTATTTGCTGAGTCTTGGTACATCTCACCCCAATTATCCCAACCTTCTCAAGGAGAGATCATGGAAAACATAAAGGACTATATCAACTAACCCAAGACCTCAATTCAAGATCCTTGTGAGGTGTGAGGGGTGGGGCAGAGTGACTGCACAGTGGGAAGGATGGCGGGGTAAGAGGTAAGAGAGTGAGGTAAGAGAGTATGACTGACTCCCTCCTCCTATCCCTCTTGTCTAGACATTCATTTGGCCAATTTCTCCAGTCTCTCAGTTTCAGCTCGAAGTCATTCTTGACCTCCAAGGCTGAGACCTTCTTAATTCACATCTTGATCAAAGCACTTACTCTTATTTACAAATAATTGTGCCTTTACCTGTCTATCTCCCTCCCCAGGCTGTAATCCTGATCAAAACCCCTTACTATACCTTAGTATTGTTACCAGATATTTGTGCTTATCACAGAGTAGAGGCTCAAAAATTACTTACTGAATAATTGAATTAATAAATGAATAGCAATTGGATTATTAAAAACCACGGAGATGTACGTTTTAATGATATAGCCTTCTGGTCCTGGCCAGTGTGGCTCAGAGGTTAGCGCATCGGCCTGAGGGTTTGATTCCCGGTCGGGGGCATGTACCTGGGTTTCAGGTGTGATCCTTGCCCTGGTTGGTGTCGTGCGGGAGGCAACCAATTGATGTGTCTCTCTCACGTTGATGTTTCTCTCTCTCTCCCCCTCCCTCCCTCTCTTCCACTCTATCTAAAATCAATGGAAAAATATCCTCGGGTGAGGATTTAAAAAAATGATACAACCTTCTAGGCGAGGTGGTCCTTTTTGACCTGTGGGGTCAAGGGATGGGCACCCTTTGGGCTGCTGTCGGTGTTTGGGCTTAAAGAAGAGTCAAGTCCTAGAAGCTTGGATGTTTGCAGGGAATGAGGTGCATATTTAGCACTGGGGACGATTGGGTTGTGAGCCTCAGTCAAGCGTGGAGATGAAACAAGGAACTCGGAGCTTGGTTGACTCTACAGAGAGGAACAAAGAATCTGCAGACTTCCTTCCAGGTTGTCTAGTCCAGCTCACCAAGATATTAAAGAATCAGAATCCAGGCCAACTTGTTCACCAGGAACAAAGACTATGTACGACTGCGTTACATCTCTTAGGGACCAGAATGTGGTGGAGGAATAGAAAGTTAAAAATCCCAAACTGTACACTGTTATACAGGAAATCTGTTTGAAATTAAGGTCTATGTTCAAATATATTTTACATAGCCAAGGACCTCAGTAATATTTTACATTATATTTCCTTTTATAATAGAACAATAATTGTTTCTATGTGCTAGCTTTCTGTTCTTAAATATCTTGAAAGGGAAGGGTACAAAAGTGGGTGTGGGTGTATGTGTACATGTGTGTGTATGACAGACCCAGCAAATAAACTGCCTTAAGAGGCATAAACAAAAGATGGATTTCTAAACTGCCTGAATTGCCTACAAAAATCCAGTGATGAAAGTCATATTTCAGCACTTGTAGCTTAGTTCTGAAAAGCCAGAGTCACTGGCCATGTGTTAACTGATCAAATAACTAAGCTTCAGTTTGGAGAGAGAAAGCTAATGCCAGCAACAAATTTTAGATATAATCAAGTATGTTTCATTAGATAAGATTTAAATGGCAGAATGTCTGAATATATATAATAACAGGATGTGTTATAAAAATGACTAAAAAATTATTCCTAAAATGGTCATTGTGAAAACGTCATGTTAAACCTTCCCTTATTGTTTTTATTACAAAAGAATTGGAGGGAAGGATCTCTTTTAGTTTTCAAGTAAATTTTCCTTCAATCTTCCTCTATTTAAATATTTTCCTTTCTTTATACACCACATTTTGTGTTTCTTTGCATTTATAATTTCTGGAAAACTTATTTTCCCTTTGTTTAATAATCTCTGCTTTTTTCAACGCCTTCCTCCTAAATTTAATGCCATTTCTATTTCTCTCCCTTCTTTCCTAATTTTCCTTTTTTTCTGATCCCTCTTCCTTCAGCCCAAACCTCAATTTCTGTTCTTACCTCTTTTAAGCAATATTGCTGATCTCAGCTCCTACAGCATTTTGTAAGATTGATTTTCAAAGATATAAATATTTAATATAGGATTCTCTGCACCATGTGTGCTAAATGGAAACAAGCAAAATAAAGAATAACCTTTGGCCCTTGTAGTCCTTGAGGTCCAGGTGGTCCAGGGGGGCCCTAAATCCAGAAGAGACAAAGTTATAAAAGGTAGCTATGTCTATATAATTAATTTTACACTTTAAATATTAAGTATGCTACACACTTTCTGCATTTCTATCACAAACAAATATTCCCCAATACTGATTTGCAATGAGAAAAAATTTCACCAGTCACAGAATTATAAAAACTACCTACTTATACACAAAAACATGAACAAACATTTAGGCCAAAATAATACTGAAGATGCTTTTGAGTTGATTTGTAAGACAATGTAAAATTGCTGCTGTTTCACATTCATCTTCTTGGGATGAATTAGCTCATTAATATTGTCTGTATTTCTAGACACATTTCACTCCCCTCCCCCCACAACCAAAGGCTTTGATTTCCCAAACACTCAAGAACAAAGCTATCTAATTAAGTAAGATAAGGCCAAAGACTTTAAAGAAAAATAACTCTTTTTTTTCTTGACTTTTTCACTAAACAGATACAGTGATTCAACTGGGGCCAATGTGTAAAGGTGATTAATATAAGAAAACATAAATCCCGGATAAAAGCAACTGCTGTGTTAGTACCGTTAAGAGCGGCATGCAGCAACGTCAAACACAAAGCCACACCCCACAGAAACCATGCAATAGGAGTTACCGTGACAGTTAAGGTGGTAATCCTCTGTTGGGAAAATGTATTGATAAAGACAGAGTTACCTATTTTGTGTGTCAAAGTACAGTAATACATTTCTGAAATAATCAACTTTTTAAAAATGTTTTGGCAAGACTGATATCTCATAAGGAATTGACAATAATCTGAGAGCGTATTATCCTGTCTTCAAATGAATACAATATATTGTAAAGATTCCTTTAAACATTATTTTTAGAATTTAAAAAAAAATCTGTGGATAAAGAAAAAAGAAAATATCAGAATTTTAATTCAGCTGATTTTATTTTCATTTAGTTATTACTGTTTAAAAAATTTATTGATTTGAGAGAGGGAGAGGGAGAGGGAGTGGGGAAAAGAGAGAGAGAGAGAGAGAGAGAGAGAGAGAGAGAGAGAGAGAGAGAGAAAGAAACATCAATTTTTTGTACCACTTATTTATGCATCCATTGGTTGCTTCCTGGATGTGCCCTGACTGGGGATTGAACCCATAACCTTGGTGCATCAGGACGATGCTCTAACCAACTGAGCTATTTGGCCAGAGCTAATTCACCTGATTTTTAAAGCTTATGTAGTAAAATACTACACACTAGAGGTTTGTCATTATAACTGTGACCTGAGAAACTTCATCATTCATAAGAGCTCTATTCTATGGTATTTCAATTAGAGAAAACCAAACAATCTAATTGTGTGATATTTTTTTCTCTTTTAGTCTGTACTCGTGGCGTGCATGCGCACACCACGTCTAAACATAGAAGCTGAGATGGGATTCATCTAGTTTATTAATGTAAAGTGCTAGAGTTCTGTAAAAAATATATATTCTCTGAAAGTACGACTTTCCAAAACACTTGATCCCTAATACATGAATCGTTTTCGTATTATGATTTTCTAGTTTAAGTCTTGTGCTAAATGTTCTACAGGACCTATAAGCAATGTCTGCAATCACAGAGGGGAAAACATTGTCCATTAGGAACTCCAGTCCCAAAAGAGAAATATTATCCATGTACACGTAAACTTGTACACGTAAACTTGTGAACGCCGGTTTAACACCAGCCCTTCGCTTTGCAGTACTCCATGCCAATTTCTGATTCAGGTTATTTTTGCTGTTTTTTTTTTTTATTTTTTATTGTTGCTGTGAAAAATTAGCTTAACATTATCACACCTCAAACACCGAATCTCTGGTGACATGATGTCATTACTCCTTAGAAAACAATATATTTATGTATGTGTATAAAATTTTTTTTCTTTTTATTGATTTTTAGAGAGAGAGGAAGGGAGAGGAGAGAGAGATAGAAACATCGATGTGTGAATAAAATGGTTCAATTTTGTACTCTATGATAAAATCTCATATGGTCATTACAGCTTCAGAGAAAACATAGTAGGAGAAAATCAACCAGTAGTTCTAAGATAAAGGCAAAATGACCACAAACTGGGGCAAGGTCATAAAAAATCAAGGCCCAGATTTTTCTACCATCATATCTATGTAAATTAAGATGCCACTTACTTTATTCTAAGGGATTCACCTAAAGCAAGAGTCAAATTTATGGTTATGAGAAAGTTACTTCTTCTCTGTAGGTGATGAGTCACTTTAAGCAGGCTGTAGGAAAATTATAGAGTAGAAATAATTTCTTTACCACTGCCTTACAATTACACATTGCAATTTTAATTAGAAAACAGAATCGCAAGACTTCAGAAAAGGAAGGGAGCTTAAAAGGTGAACTCTCGAAGGTATCCGAACATGTGCCACATATAATTCATTTTTCACCTGAACACAAAACTAGTTTTGTTTTTTTTTTAATTTAAGGATAACAGCATATTTTATAATGAGGTGCACAATAAAAGAATATTATTAATGGTAACTGAACTAACAGATGGTGTTTAAATGATCTTGTTAAATAACTATATTTGTGAGACCTAAAAATTACACAGGGCAGGTTCCATCTGGTTAATAGAAGAACAAATGACAGAAAACAAAGCTAACTTCTCAAAACCAGACTTTTCACTGCCATCGGGTGCGAACATACAGACACGTCCTAAAGCTGTTCGCTCACGCTGGACTCCTCGTACCTGGTTCTCTGCGTTAGAGCTACAGAAACTAGCAGGATTCTCTCTTGAAGCTCAGTTATAATTTCAAAGCCAGAATCCTGGGAGTGATGAAGAGAGGCATGCCCTTCTCTAGCACACGTGATGCGGGATGGGAGGCAGGAAGCAGAGTGACTATAAACTGGTTGAAGGCCAGCGGGCTGCTTTGTAATTTATCCCCTGAGATACTTGAGTGAATTGCTTTAGGATTAAAGGTTATTTTCTTTCCTTCCTTACAAAGATGCAAGCTTAAAATCACCCATGATTTACACCAGAGAACAGGTTTAGTTTGAAGGGTGTTGAGGAATTTTAAAAGCTTGAGTAGGAAATGGAGAAATTGCACTGCTCATTGTGGCAATGAAACCACTTTAAACAAAAATAAAAATAAATGGTTTATGGCAAATGTTCATGTAAATAACAACTTTCAATAGGGGCAACAGTAAAATTTTATATTTGTAATGTCATATTTTTATAACTGTAATATTCTCCTATTTACCTAATTATTCTAGACATTTTTGCAGATTTTTTTCAAAAGGAGGCAATAGTGAAATGAAATCGGCAAAATTGTGGAAATCCATCACTGGTTAGAGAATTAGAAGAATAAATGTCTGCTACTTCCTTTCAATCTAATGGCGATTTAGTTTAGTTCATTTCTGGGGGGGACTCTTAATCCACTAGAGTACATAATTAGAAAAAAATAGTTTTGAAGTGAAAAAAAGAAAAACCTATAAACTGTTTACAAGCACATCACATAGTTGCCCTAAGGAGCCCATAAGAATAATAAACCTGTAGAAGTTGAGATATCAACATGAACTAGTTGATTATGATGAATGTTGACTTGTTTACAGTCCTACAGAACTCAAGGTGAGAAGAAGAAACTGAGCACAGATGTCCTGTCATATCAAGATGCAGGTGTCAGAATTTTAAAAATGTTTTTATTGATTTTTTAGAGAGAGAGGAAGGGAGAGAGAGATAGAAACATCAATGTGAGAGAGAAACATTGATTGGCCGCCTCCTGCATGCCCCCCACAGGGATCGAGCCCACAACCTGGGCATGTGCCCTGACTGGGAATCGAGCCAGGACCCCTCAGTCCATGGGGTGACGCTCAATCCACTGAGACACACAGGCTGGGCTGGTGTCAGAATTTTAATAAAATACAGTGTGTTTAGGCACACCAGCAAAAAAGTGTTCAGGCGCTCCTGAAAATAATCCTAAGCTTATATCAGAATTTACAGACTCTTAGAAAAAAAATCTATTCTAAAAAATCCTCATTTTACAGATGCGATCAATGCAGTATAGATCCACTGACGTCCCTAAAATGACGTAGCTAATTAGTAGTAGAAGGGAGTTCAAAACAGAGATTTTCGGTTTTAGGCTAAGTGATTCCCTTTCTTAACTAACCAGTTTCTGTTAATGATACCATAAGTCTTTGAATTTCTGAGACAGAAATTGCTCCACCCCAGGCCTTGTTCATGCATAGGGTGCTTTTAAAGTACTCTTTCATAATTTTTCAGAAAATGGTCAATAATATTGGAGCATTTCTTGGAAGGTAAGAGAATGGGTACCTCTTAAAGATTGTAGTAAGAATTATGGTGTCATTGGAAGCAGTGTAAGGGAAATTTACAACATTGTTAAAAATTAAGTTAAAAAACTGTACCTATATTTTATAAGAACTTTGAAAACATAGTAGGTACACCTAAACTTCTTGTTCTGTTTCTCTCTTTCTTTACACATGCGAATGAATAGAACAGAAAAGTAGGCTGAACTGAACATAGATTCTGTAAAAACCATTTAATGCTTTACTAGTTAAAAATGGTAGTTGAGGCAAAGGACCCATAGAAATGTAGGCCTACCATAATTAGAGAATGTTAGTAAAGTCATGAGGATAGAAAAAAAAACCAAATGTAGAAAATAGCAAATATTTAAAACAACTGATTTGTTGTTCAAGCATAGAAATGGATTGTATATATGAGCTAAGTATATTCACTCATTCAACCAAAAAATTTATTGAATATTTACACCCAGACCTGGGGGATATAGAGTAGACACAAGACATGTTTCCTGTCACCAAGCAACTTCCAGTCAGGCAAGCAGCAAGACTAAAATAAGTTATGTGACTTAAGAGTAATTAAATGTTAAACTGCTGAGCTCTGGCTAATGGTTAAGAGGATTAAGAGGAGGAACTCATGGGGGTGGCGGCAGTGGATTGTTGGAGAGAATTTAGGTGGATAAAAGAAAGGAAAGAAGAATAGGATGAACCCGGCAAAAAAAAAAAAGGACTTTTATGGATATGATCAATATGACCGCTTTAGGTGAAAATGTGTTGTGGAGAAATATAACAGAAAATTCTGTACAGGAAAGACAGGATTATAGAGCCTTAACAGTTAGATGGAGAAGTTTGAGCTTAACAGAGTAGGTGAGGGGTCCATTTAGGTTTCTGAGAAGACCGAAGCCATCAAAATGGCAAAAATGAGGAAAATTAGCCTTGGAGTGGTCTACAGGATGGATCAGAAGCGTAAGAAAGCACTAAGGTAGAGGAATTGGTTGAGGGCTTGTTGCAGCGTTAGACCTGAAATAAACAGGATGTGGACAGAATGGGAGGCAACCTCAACAGATACTTTGTACAAGGAAACAGTGGCATCTGGTAAGATGTAATGGGTG
The DNA here is from genome assembly GCA_030848825.1 of Tadarida brasiliensis. Lineage (NCBI taxonomy): Eukaryota > Metazoa > Chordata > Mammalia > Chiroptera > Molossidae > Tadarida > Tadarida brasiliensis. The sequence continues at coordinate 81,846,978 of CM061257.1, forward strand.
GAGGACTAAGTAAATTTAAAAGTAACTCTAAAGTTTCTCTCTTAAGAAATTCAATGACTTATGGTATCATTCACAGAAACTGGTTAGTTAAGAAAGGGAATCACTAGGTAGGTGGGAAAGGCAACCCGTTTCATTTTGAGTCTCGGTGGACGGTGATAAGGCAGAAGTGTATCCAGAGAGGAAATATCCTAGACAGCTGGAGGTACATGCAGACCAGACACGGCAATGAAACATCTGGAAGCAGCCATGACACAGAAGAACATGGAGTGATTGCACCAAGAAAAGAGCAGATACTTGAGGATACCAAAAATTAGGGAATGGACAGTGGAACTGGAAAATGCAAAAATAGAGTGGATCCACCCAGGAAGAAAACTGGGAGAAATGAGAGTAGAGGGTCAGAGAAACCAGGAGGGCAAAGTTTCAAAAGGCAAATGGTTTAGTATCCATGTCATAGAAAAGTCAAGGGTGGTAAGAACAGTGTGCCCGACCTAGAGGTTATTAGTGACCTTTTTAGAAGTTACAAGAGAATGATGACAAACAGGCTAGAATGCAGGAGTCTAAGCATGAAAAGGATGAATAGGACGCAAAGTGATGGGGACATGCCACGCAGTCTATGGTTTTCACTTACTGGAAGAAAAGGAATTGAATTGAATGGTAGCAGTAATAAAAAACACCCACAGGAGACTTATTATGTGCCAGGTATTTAGCCATGTACAGCTCACAACAGCCCTATGAGGTAGATACGACTACTGTCCTCATTTTAGAGAAAACCGAGGCACCGAGAAATAAATTAACTTGCTCTAGCTCATGCACTTAGTAAGCAAAAGAGCTGAGATTTGGACCCTGGCAGCTTCAACTCCAGAACCACAGGGCTCTTCATTGCTTTGCTAGGCTTGCTTTTCAAGCAAGGAGGCGAAGATTGGTGAAACTAACACAAAGTTTAAAGCAGGTAAGATTTAAGCATATCTGGAAGTAGAAAGGAAAGGAAGGATTGAAAGGTTGAAAAATGCTAGGAAGTAAAGAGGATAAGTTGGGACAGGAAGAAGGGGATGGGTTCAGAATAGGCAGAGGGAGTGCTTTGAGCAGTGGAGCCCTCTGGGACCCCTGGGGTGTGGAAGCTGATACATACACACAGTACGTGATCTCATCAGTGTCTGTCTGGGTCAAGGCAGGGAGTAGTCACTTGCCTGCAAAGCTTCGTGGAGGTTGCCATTATAGTCTATGATCTCGGTGGCTCCTTGATCCCCCTTTTGACCTGGTGGACCCTATAAAAAAAACCAACCAACAGAAAATCATGTGGGTTAGGCTAGGATATAGAGGGGACTATGGCAAAACCACAAATAGGGACTTGCAGCTCTCTTGACCATCACTTCCTGACTATGGCACAACCACACTTTAGAATACATAGTCATGTTTGAATTTCATTTTTTTTAAATATGTTTTTATTGATATTTTAGAAAGAGAGAAAGGGAGGGAGAGAGAGAAATATCAATCGGCTGCCTCGTGCACGCCCCCTACTGGGGACTGATTCCCGCAACCCGGGCATGTGCCCTGACCAGGAATTGAACTGGGACCTCTAAGTCTATAGGATGAGGCTCAATCCACTGAGCCACACCAGCTAGGCTGAATTTTATTTTTAATCTAAAAATTAACGTATTAGTCCTCTCTGTCTACCTTGCAGAATAGACAAGATGAAAATGATGCTTTATTTTAATTGTAATTTTAAAAAAAATTTGTCCTCATTTCAAAGGAGGCGAAACATTTCTAACTTCCTTGTCTGTGGCATGTTAAAAGCTACAAAATCTGAATGAAAAAGAGGTATAATTTAATCTCTAAAATCGTTTTCTGAAAATTATAAAATGTAGGCTAATCCAATTTGACTTACAAACATTCATTGGCTTTATCCATATTTATTAAAGCAACTCCTAGCCTTTTCTACTAATTTACAAATCAAAGATGACTTCCTCGCCCGGCCGGTGTGGCTCAGGGGTTGAGCGTCAACCCATGCACCAAGAGGTCGCCAGTTCGATTCCTGGTCAGGGCACATGCCCAGGTTGTGGGCCGAATCCCCAGTGTGGGGCATGCAGGAGGCGGCCAATCAATGTTCTCTCTCATCAATGTTTCTATCTCTCTCTCCCTCTCCCTTTCTCTCTCTCTCTCAAATCAATAAAGAAAAAAAATTAAAAAAAAAAAAAAGATGACTTCCTCATCCTTTGAAAAGATAGAACACTGTTCTTAGGAAATGCCTGGTTTTCCCAACAGGAATAGAATTCTATTAAAATAAAACCAAATAAGGAACGCAAAGGAGAATACATATATATTTAAAACTTCTACCCTACTCATTAGCTCTGCCAATGAATTTTCACTAGTCATGTCCCAATTTCCTGCCTGTGTTTAAAAAAAAAAAAGGCTCTGAAGATACAGGTGATTGCTTTCTTTTTAGTTGGGTTAATTGAAAAATGGAACATTCTACTAGCTGGATGACTATGGGCTTGCTATTGCTTATTTAGTAGAGGGAAAGTAGATGGAAAGAGTTCTTTAGACCTTCTCTTGAGCTCATTTTATGTGTTAGAATCTACACATTCATTGCTACTGGTAACTGAAATTAAAAATAATAGGAAAGGGGAATATCAGGAATAATTACAGTAGTCTACCTCCAGTGCTATCATTGGGTATTATTAGTCCAGGTGCCTTGTGCAAAGCCACACAGACACATACCTTAAATCTGCGCGTGGGGGGTGGGGTGGGCAAAAGCTTAGATGAGAGGCACACTCACCCTTGGTCCCAGGGTTCCAGAGTCTCCTTTGTCTCCACGGTCACCCTTTCACCCGTGAAAAAAAAAAAAAAGAATCTAATTAGTAGTTGGGCCAACAGCCTAGAAATATCTCAGATTTAAGGATGTATTTAATATCACACAGCAGCACACTTAATACAAACTTCTGGAGTAGAAAATCACAACCAAAAGAACAATAACCACTCACATTGCAAATGCTTAAGATACATCTGGAAGTGAATTAAAATTCCTCTTTCAGATAAGAGAATAACTTGGCACAACAATATATGTTATCTCTCTCACTAGGGATCTTCAAAAGCAAAGCAAGTGGTTTCCATGACACCCAAAGTACACTTTTACCTCTCAGACTGAGCCATGTTCTTGCCTTTATATGAAAAGATTTGGGGCAAAGGGAAAAAGAGCCAACCGATTTGATTGTCTTTCCTCTGAGAAATAACATGCAAATAATCGAGACGGGGAAGGAATGGAGAGCTCCTTCTAGGGAGAATCAGAAGGGAAAGGTGACCAATTAGGCCTTCCTCTGATGATGGGGATTTAAGGAAAAGTTTTCCTGTAGGTCCAGGCATTTTAACACTCAGACGGTGCTGAAGTGGACAGCAGCTAGCTGGGACTGGTGGGCAGGGCTGAAGGTCAGGGGCAGGGCAAACCCAACTCTTTCTTTCTTTAAATGTTATATGAAAAACCTCTGAAGTTCCAGGTATGGTGTTATGGCCCCACCTGGGGAGACACAAGGAATAGTCCAGGTCTCAAACTGCACACACATCTCTCTAAGAACACTCAAAATTCTCAGAAGTCTGAAGAGAAACGCTGGAGAAGAGATTTGAACCTGTGTAGATTTGAAGGTTCTTTAGAACAGACTTAAATTTATAGAGATATTTTCAAAGCATTTTGATATGTCTTTTTATATATTTCCTATAAACTGGGTAAGGACCAATGAAGAGAAGAAAAGTGATTATAATTTTTATCCATCCACACTGACCCATCATAATTAAATTGCTATGAATGGAGAACACTTTCTGCTCTGTGTTCTTTATTTTCGCATCCATTTTTCCATGTTATTAGCTAACAACATTTTAAATAACATGATTCTGTTAACAGTGTATAGATAATTGCAAATATTATAAAGAACATGGTAAAGAAAGGAATTTCAATTGGTGGTGAAATTTTAATTCAATGAAGGGAGTCAACTAACTTAAAAGCAAAGTAGCCCAGGCCGGTGGCTCAATTGGTTGGCGTGTTATCCTATACACCAAAAGGTTGTGGGTTCAGTTCCCCGCCAGGGCACATACCCAGTTTTCGGGTTCAATCCCCTGTCGGGGTGTGTATGGGAGGCAGTCCATTGATGTTTCTCACATCAATGTTTCTCTCTCTCTCTCTCTCTCTCTCTCTCTCTAAACCTATCCTTGGATGAAGATTTAAAAAAAGCAAAGTATAATTTGAACGTTTGTCACAAAGATAGCCAGGGAATGAAAAATAAGATTATACCATACATAAGTTAAATTAAATACAGTACTTAATTTTTTCCAAAGAAACTATTCTTATGAAACAGGAAATACAACGTCCCTTAAAGAATAGTCTGAAGCACAGGAACACAGAAACAAACAAGATGAAACAAACCAACAGTTTTGAGCAATCATCACAGGGATGAAATTATTGCAATTCCAATGTGTGCAAGAGGTCAAAAGCACAGCTTTTGAGGGCCTCATGTTACAGTACGATGATTGCCTGGTTACTGACCTTTGACCCTTTCGGGCCTCTAGCTCCTGATTCACCTTGTTTCCCCTATTACAGGAGAATATAAAGATGAAAACGAGAAAAAAGACAGAGGAGATAAGAACAGAGAAAAGAAATTATCAGTGACATGAAAATGGAAACACTTTATTTTAATTGCCGTAATGTATGGCTCTGTATACTGTTGGCTATTAAAACACTAAACATAAGCATCATCACAGTATCATCGGTTCATTCCCTGGTCTCCCCGCCAACCTTCATCCCACTCTACTGAAGACCGCCCTCCCACCTGTGGATGGGAAAGGCTCTGTGAGGGATTCTCATTAGTCTCAACAGTCTTTGCATACATTTCCTTTTCATCAAAGAGTAAATCATTTCCTGTGTCTCTAGTACGGGTTATTAAAATAAAGTGTTACCATATTAGTTTGCAGGAAGTTTAGAGGAATAAAGATTGAACAGTCAAATATATCCTTAGTGCTAATATTTTCAAGGTGTTACCATCAAGTTATCATAGAAACTGAACAACACATATCAACATGTTCTCAGTAAGTTTCAGTACTCGCCGGGTGATAACGTGTGAACAACAGTACCTCCCCCTTTACACTTGGATGTGTTATTCAATTTATTCATCGAAAAGAGAGAAAACTGGGACAGTTAAATTGTAAAATTCCTTTTGAAAAGAACCTTTTGAAATTGGTGTGCATTTCAATACATTTATGCATTTCAATAAATTAGTAGTACCTGTTGAGGAATTTTTAAATTTTAGTTTCATGTTCTAAAGCAAGGGGCACAGATTTCCAAACCAAAGAATGTTATTCTCCAATATAAGAATATCTGACCTTTGGTCCAGGGGCTCCAGGCTCCCCTCGCTCCCCTCTTCCAGGAGGCCCTGCCTCCCCTCGTTCACCCTGTCACAAAACGCAAAACTGGTCAATGCCAACCCTCCTCTCCCTCCCCCCAGCCCCAGCTGGTCCCTGTAGATTAATAAGTAAGTTGACTAAAATTAAAGAAAGCATAGAGTTGCCATTTATTTATCATACACCCAGCACTGTATTAATCTCAGCATCAATTATCTCATTTAATAAAGTAATTGTTCAATCAATTTTATTATTATTTCCATTTGATAAATAAAGAAGTGAATTGGTAAATGCCTGTCAGACACCTATGTTGGTAAATGGAGGACCTTTAAAGGGACTTGATAATGTCATCATGATACATCAAAACAGGATTAAACATCATTTTCATTCTGCAACCAATTTCCTAGTACTACTGGGATGAAGCACGGCAAAGTAGTTACGGCTTTGTAATGGCCATAACTTGTCACTTTACAGTGGCCAGGCAATTTGTAATCCCACATCTTGGATCTTATCCCTGGATCTGTTTTTTTTTTTTCCATCAGTTCTGTGTTTGGGGGCAAGTTAGTTAAGTTCCAAAAGCCTCAGTTTCCTCTGTAAAATATGGAAAACTGTAGTACTGAAATCATAACTTATAAATGTAAAGTGCTCAGCATAGTACAAGACACACAGGCATTGCAGCTTTTACTCTAGTCTCAGCTCAGTGAGGTACGAACATGGCCCCTGCCCCCAAGGAGCTAGTGACCTAGTTAGACAGACAAGATCCACATAACAAAACAGTTAAGAATTAAGGAGTAAAGTAAGGCCAGAGAGAAGAAACCCCATGGGGGTTTTCTGTGGTCCAGACGGGCTCCCTGAAGGTGAAACTCGAGTCGTGTTCTGAAGGATGAGTAGGTTGCATTTTACAATTACTGCTGTTTATGACAGCAGTAGGTGCTATTAATGAGTGCAGAAACTGCACAAGACAACTTACATGCATTATCCTATTTACTCCTCAGGACAGATGAGAAAGATGTTAGTACTCACTGTCTACAGATGAGGCAACTGACGCCCAGAGAGGTTAAGTTACTTTCTGAAAGTCACCAAGCTTTGCAAAGGAAGAGCTGTAATTTAAAACTGATTGTGCTCCATCTTCAACGTCTGTATAAACATTTTTATATGTAATCCTTTGAACATCTCTGGTCATTTTCTCAGGATAAATTGTAGTTGGGGAATTGCTGTGTCAAAAAGTATGAACATTTTAGAAGTGTGCCAATTCACCGTCTAGGAAGACAGCGCTGTTTTTTCCTCCCTGAACTCAGCAGAGTCCAGCTTCCTGCATGATGGGCAGGATTTCAATAATCAAACAGGTTTTGAATTCAGTTGGGTATTAGCATGTTTATGGATGAGAAGCATTCTCCTCACCAAAGGAACTGATTCAGCTTGGAAAGGAGAAGAAAATAGGATTGCATCTGTGATGGGTGACGCAGGGCTTTGAATTCCGAGATCTTTATCTGTATAATTCCCTCTAGGGGAAGCCGTTATGGTTCCGCAGGGGAGGTGGCACAGAGCAGGGCAAGGGTGACAGAAGACAGCAGGTGGCTTAGCATCAGCCAAAGAGAGTGGGAAATGGAGAAGGTGGGAGAAAGGCAAGGGACTTGATGGAGGTGGGAGATGGAAAAGATGCTCTGGGAGGGCTTTTCCAGGGATTAGAGACTGAAGCACTTCTGTTGCTATATGGAATTTTTATTTTTAAAAAGTACCATATTTGGTGTTTCTCTTAACATTTTACAGAAGAATTCTAAAATAGTAACTATATGCTTATTTTAGGGAAAAACAGAAACCTTAGAAAATCATTTATCTGTAATATATCATAGGGGTGGAGTTGATATATCTTTACCTAGAATCACTTAAAAACACACACACACACACACACACACACACACACACCAAAATGCCCCTAATTAGTTACTTATCACTTTCTGGAATTATATTATTTACTTGTGTACGTTTTTCTCTCCTCCCTCACATGCACTGGAAGTAAACTTTAGGAAAGTAGAGATAGACCGTTTTTGCTGCATTTACTCTTCATTCTCAAATACTCAAAAAAGTCTGGCAAAAAAGTTGTTGAATTAATGAATAAACAGTATTACTCAAAGTATTCTAAATTATCGGGAATAACACCCCATTTCTTCAGACTGCTGTAGGTCTCTCCCAGGACTGAGGCAGACACCGCGGATACAGCAATGCATCAAGAGATGTTTAAATGCCATCACACACCTTCCTTCACTACGATGTCTCTTCACTGTGTTGGGGGAAGTGCAGGGTCAGTTTATGCTTTTAATCTGAACAGAGTGGTACAAACCCAGACTACCTACACAACTGCAAAAACACTAGTGTTTGGCTGGAAGAGATTTTGAAATAATCATGATTTTCCCATTATGATACCAAATTCATGTAAGATAGGTAATTTAGCTGAAGAATAAGCTTCACAATATTGCCAATAAAACGAATTTCCTATCTACATCCCTTCTTGGGGAAATACAAAACAGGCACAGTACATTCTTTACTTTTATTGGGAGTTCAGAGCAGTATCTGTTATAAAAGTATCTGGTCTGTAAAGTCAGGCTGGGTTCTTTACGAACAGTAATTAATGTTGATTTTATGGCTCTACATCTGGATTTTTTTTTTTGAAGCGATGGAATAGTTTAAAATCAGTAAACTAAAGAAGAGATATTTAGGGCTAAACTCCACTCTCTCCTGCCCGTACTTCTTCTACCTTCCCTTGTTTAGCAAGCCAAATGCTGCACACGTTTAGAGATCAGTTAGCTCCTGCCTGGTTCTCGGAAGCACGGACCAGGTTGCCCTCGTGTGTGTCTACGGCAGGCTGCCTTCCTCCTCCGAGACCGCGAGCCGGGCTACACGCACCGGTCCGTGTTCCAACACAGGCTGCCCAGTATCCTCTCCCTCTCTACTCCAGAAAGTGTGTTTCTGTTCAGGCTAACACAGGCATTCCTCATATTTTGTTAATAAGCCTGACAGCTCATTATGTGAAAAAGAAATTGCTTGAAAAAACAGCAATTTTGCATAAATCCGATGGAGTTTCAGTCCCCCTTGGGCCACACATAGTTTCCATGGACTAGGATTAGAGTTATTTCTCCTGAGCGGCGGGAATGAGGACGCCTCTGTCAGAACAGACCATGAACACATTTCTCTAGCTCCTGGAAATCAGCCTGGTTTATTTCTGGCGAATACAATACACATGGAGGCAAAGACGGCCATGGGTTAAAAAAAAAAAAAAAAAAAATGTAGTTTGATCTAATGCTGCCCCTCCTTTGATTCATGAGTCTGTCATGAGCAAAGTTCCATCCTCAGAGCTGTACCTTTTTACGTCTTACTGGGTAGATAAAAAGAGAACCGTAGGCCTGACTGTATCCGCAGCAACATAATTTTTTATTTGGCGGCATATAGATTGTGCTTTTAGAGCCCTCTCTAGGGTTGCCAAGTGGAAGATCATGAGATGGTTTTCATTACAGAACCTTTCTGCAAGCGTTATTCAGGATGGATCCTTTCGGGATGAGGCACTTAGGAATCCACATGACATCAGCACTCCTTGAAATCTAGGGAGTGATGTGGGAATAATAATAATCTTTGATTTACAACGATATCCTGAAGTCGGTGATGAGGAGCAGGAGTTAATGAGTTCTCTCTCTCCTCAGAATTCCCTGACTTTTCCATATGGCCAGGAAGCTAACAGCATCCCATCAAGTTAGGAGCAATTTAGGGGACAACTAGAACAACTAATACATTGTATCTTCCTGTTGTCTTGCCTAAAGCTTTCTAAAATTAACTTCCCATTACTCCCTTTAATATGGGATCCCCATTAGAAGTGTTGGAAGAGGTGATATGCTGCTTTAGTTCTTTATTAGGCAAGAACATACAGTCACCTAAATAGTCAAGTTACCCCACATTTCTTTCAACATAATGGACTAAAAATATATGACAGAAAAATTCAGGAAGGAAGGGAAAAAGACCCCACTCACCTTTGTTCCTGGTAGTCCCGGTAAGCCTGGCTCTCCTTGAGGACCAATGAAACCTGGTTCACCCTTTAAAGAGATGGGCATATGAGATCATTATCACTTGACAGTACTGAGTTCCTGCTACTGGGATTTCACTCCTCTGATTGCATACAGCTTTCCTGCTGAGATCCAGCTACTGACTATAAAATTAATCAGAATAGCCTTTGATCAATGAGAATAGTTTGAGCAAAGCTTTGGAGAAGCTTTAGAAAGTAAAAGGGGCAACCCAACCAGATAAATATCTTTGATCATTTCCTTTCTCATTTGTTGTCCTGTGCTTCTTACCATTTACCAAGTCCAATTAATTATATCTGGGTGACTGTGGTAGGTAGCCTCCAGGATAGGGGTAAATGATCCCACCTCCTGGTTCTCATGCCTTTGTGTGATGCCTTCTGCTTGTGTACACTGGATTTAATGAATCATATCTAACGAACAGAATTTGAAACTAAGTTATAAAAAGACTATGGCTTCCATCTCAGGGACCCTTTCTTGTTCTCTCTCACTTGGATCACTTGCTTTGGGAAAAGCAAGCTGCCATCCTGTGAACAGCCCTATGGTGAGGTCCAAGGTCAGCTAACAACCACATGTGTGAGCTTGAGAGTGTATGCACCCCTCAGGTGAGACCACAGCCCTGCCTGACAGCTTGAATGCACCCTCATGGGAGACACTGATCCAGAGGCACCCAGCTGAGCTGTGCACAAATTCCTGTTTCTCCAAAGTTGTGGGATAATTGTTTGTTGTTTAAAGCTACTTCAATTTGGAGGGGGGTAATAATGGCATGCAGCAATAGACACCGGACAGCAATAGACACCTGACTGAATACTTGGCACGAAAGAAAAAATCTCTCTTCTTGCCACACCTCCAAAACCTCTTCTCCACTTGGAGGAAACCCAGCTGGGGTATAATAAAAAATATATTTGGTCTTGATCCTGGTTCCTTGCACAGAACTCCTAAAACCCTTTGAATTTCTTGAGTGATAAGAGTAATAGGAACATCTTTTGTTATTCTTAACAAGCCCCTTTCAAACATGCCTGAGTTTATACTAATAAGGAGACTCTGGGTGGGCCCCCAGATAGCTTCAGAATGAGGCTGTGATAAGAAAGTGGAATTTATAGCCCTTCCTCTCCTCTCATTATCTCCAGAGGGGGAGAAAGGCTGGAGACTAAGTTCAATCACCAATGGCCAATAATTTAATCCATCATGCCTGCAATGGAACCTCCATAGAAACCTCTCCACAAAGGGGACTGCAGAACTTCAACACTGGGGGACACACCCACGTGCTGCCAGGATGAGGCACCCCAACTCCATGGGACAGAGGCTCCTGTGCTCAAGACCCTTCTGACCCCACCCTGTGGACCACTTTGTTTGGCTGTTCATTTTTATCTTTTATAATAAGCTGTAATAGTAAGTATGGTACTTTCTTGAGTTCTCTGAGTTGTTATAGCAAGTTATCAAACTTGAGTTGGGGCAGGAGTGGGTGGTTGTGAGTACCCTCAGATTTGTAGTTAAATCAGACAGAAGTGCAGGTAACCAGGGGATCAAGTACCTGTGATTCACACCTGAAGTGAGGGCAGGCTTGTGGGATTGAGCCCTTAAACCTGTGGGGTCTGATGCTACGTCTGAGTAGTTAGTGGCACAATAGGATTGAGTTGTAAGATGAACAGTTGGTGTGAGAGAATCACAGTTGGATAATCGGTGTTGGGAAAGACACTAAGTATTTGGTGTCAGAAAAGACCTAAGACCAGTGTTCATATTTTCTTGAGTATCCATAAAGTTTTATTTTCTTTTGAAAAATGTGAGCTCAAATGTAAGAGAGTCTAAAAATGAAGTTTTAAAGCAAAAAATGTAATGGCTCTGTTGCCATATTTCCTGTTTTTTTGTTTTGTTTTTATTTTTTGCCCTCATTGGATTATTTCTGGAGCAGTTGTTAACGCTGATGCATTTGATTTTTTTCGAAGGTAGTGTATTTCAACATTTGTTTTTTTGATACTTGGAGTTGAGTTTTTAAAATACACTATGTAAAATCTTGAGTATTGAGTGAGCAACAAGCTGATATCACCACCACAAATATATCATATTGCTATAGGACTCAAACAGGTTTCACTCTGGCTCTGAGGCTCATGCTACCAGTTTAAGAAAGAAACAAGGTCGAGGGGAACCAACACTTTCGGTTAATTTTTTGTGAAATTTCTATAACTCTATTCTACCTGTCCCCATACCCTTACCCAGACTGGAAAGGAGAATCTGAACAAATAATTTTGGGTGGATCTCTTAATGGTCTAAAATGAAAATCAACTGTATTCAGAGAAATAATGATGACTCTTCTTTTGTAAAATAATTTAACTTGTTATTTTAAACCAAAAAAAATCACAAGGAATACATTTATTTACAAGTAAGATATTTCTCCCAATAAATTAAAATTTCTCTCCAACCCCAAGAAAAAAGTTGTAATGAAGTCAACGTGAATCATTAGTAATGATTTACTGGCATAGAAATATAATGCAAGTTAATAGGTTGAAAGTTTACATGTAAACAAGACTCTTGCATATCTTCAAGTAGAAATAAAATGATCTCACTGTTTAGCAAAGCAAATAGAAGCACCATTAAAGCATACCAATAAAAGAGAAAAAAAAAGCAAATGTATTGCAAAAATGTATTTCTTATTTACGTTAGTATTTAGTTTATAAAAAGATGAAGCATGCAGTTTCATAGTTCACAAATAAATAAATAAGGCTTTGTGATCTCAGTGGCCAGACAAAAATGGTTTTTCTTCATTTTTAGAAAATAAAACACATATTACATTCTCCTGAGTAAATGTATAAAAAGTTCCTTTAAACAGAATGGTCAGAGGAACAATTTAGGAAAGCATCTACTATATCAACACACTTATTTATTTCAATTTATTCAAGGGGAAAATAGGATACTTAACTTTAGGATCACAGACCTGTGTTATCTAATTCCAGAGCTCCATCCTCTTTATGGGAAGGAAATAATCATTGGTTCCTTCTTTGCCTCAGGCTTGAAAGACAATTACTGAAGTAAATAAGGCATAATATGTCTGCTCTCGGTCCTGATTGAGCTGGTTGGACTGTTTCTTACCTTCCTACGCTTATAGTGGAGACTTTTTCATTTACCTTTCTTAATGTACAGAGTAGGAAAAGTTCACTGATAGGTTTCAGATCCCACATGTCACCTAACCTTTAAGAAACTACCTCTTGCTCAGCCGGTGTGGCTCAGTGGTTGAGTGTTGACCCGTGAACCAAGAGGTCACCGGTTCTGTTCCCAGGTAGGGCACACGCCCCGGTTGTGGGCCAAATCCCCAGTGGGGGGCATACAGGAGGTGGCCAGTCGATGTTCTCTCTCATCGATGTTTCTATCTCTCTCTCCCTCTCCTTTCCTCTCTCTCTAAATTCAATTACAAAAAATTTTTTTTAAAAAGTAACTACCTCTTGTAGAGTTTGGGATAGTATCAAGAAGAATACTCATAATTTTATGAAAAAGCTTTGTTAAAATAATCTTCCTTTGTCCAATTACATATCTGTATAAGGCTGGTTTTCTTTTATGATTCAACCAAAACAACAAATTGCAACAGACAGAATGCAGAAGCAGATATGAGAATCTAACTATTTTCTATTAAGCCAGACATTAAAGAGATTTGCAAAAAATAAAATATAATAATGCTTTTCTTGCTTTTTTTTTTGAAGATTCGGTTATATTTCATAAAACATGTTATTTAATTAACACATAAACAGCCCTGGCCGGTTTGGCTCAGTGGTTAGAGCATCGGCCTGCGGTACAGAGAGACCCGGGTTTGGTTCTCATTAAGGGCACGTACCTCGGTTGCAGTTTGTCCCCGGCCCTGGTTGGGTCGTGCAGGAGGCAGCCACTCGATGTGTCCCTTTCACGTCGATGTTTCTCTCTCTCTCTCTCTCTTCCTCTCTCTCCCTCCCACTCTATCTGAACAAAAAATGGAAAAATGTCCTCGGGTGAGGATAAAAAAAAAATTTTTAATTAACACATAATCAGTTTTTTAAATTTCTGAGTTTTATTTCTAATGCAGAAATATCAATAGATATACATAAACAAAAACTCTTTCTATCCTAATTTGCAAGTGTTTAAAGGGGATTTGAGACCAAAATGTTTGAGAACTGTTGGTAAAAGTTACAGAATTGAGTTAAAGCCTGACTTTGCAAGCTGGTGTGTTGACCTTACAAATAATGGAAGGTTCTGGCATGATTACAGGTGGCTTAGTTAAGACTTATAATGCAAGCAAAGCATTTAATGCTGTCTCTAAAATAAAGTAAGTGAACAATAAATGTTTGCCCTTATCTATAGGCTCAGAAGTTTCACTATCATTATTATTAGTAGTAACAGTAATAGAAGTATTATATCTCCCCAACTACTTGGTGATATATAAGGTGACCTCTTGTTTCTTTACAACCTGGATGGGGCTATACTCAATACCTCTTCAACTTCTTTCAAGAAGTAACCCCACATTTTCTCGTGTGAATATATCATTTTATGATACAATATCCATCTGCTAGAGCATTTAGGATTGCAAAACCCAAAGTGGGTAAGGTAGAGGAGTAACAGGTTTTATGAATGAGTTTTTCTCTTGTAAGAAAGAGAAAGAAGCCAATGGTCATACCTATTGAATTTCCCTAAATATATGTAATACTTTAAAATAAAACCTTGCCTCTTTGACAAAGAGTGATGTGGGGATTAAAGGTTCTGGAATCTCCTAAAATGCCTAGTAGAAAGGCTATGACAATCAACAGTTCTAAGAATACTTTAATGTGATAAAAAAAAAAAAGCAAGTGATTATTCTACTGTAGCCACAATCCAGTTACCAGAATAGAGGAAGGAGCCTGGATCAGGAAAAGGCAGGGGAAAGCAGCTGAAACATGACTCAAACACAAAGCACTTTGGGGAAATCATCTTTGGAGTAAAGCAGACTACACAAAAATGAGGTTATGTAAGTTTTCAAGGCAATAAACGGGAGCAGTAACTATTTATATTGGACTATAACATGATTCTCAGACCTGCTTTTACATAGCTAATATCATTTAGTCAGAGGGAAATAGGAGATTGCTAAATTGGAAATTATTCACACGTATTTGTCCAAGTAGACAGGTGGGAGTGAGATGCGACAGAGGAGATTGGCACTTTAATGAAATTAAGCTCTTATGTTACTCTTAATGAAGAAACAACTAAATCTAGAGGGCTTTTTTCTTTTCCTTTTTTTTTACAAGGCAATTACTTGAATTAGAAGATCCTAATTATAATTTCAGTGAGTCATTTTAGGAATAACATGGGAAACATAAGGCAGAGATACTTTGAAGAAGGGCAGATGCTGGTCACCATAATCAGGGAAAGGTGGATTTAGACAGGTAAACAGAAAGTAAAATGGCTTTACAATTAAAGTGAGAACAATAAAATACGGCATTTTCTGAAACAATAACCTTTTCAGTTTACGATGTGTTAGTGCTTTGTTTTTTAATGACAACAAAAAATGTCCAAGAAAAACGGGGGGAAGGCAACGGCTTTAACATTGGTTTGACATGAACACCAGGGCACCAATGAATAGCACAAGCGTAAGTTAAGAGTACTAATTACTTCAGAGTGCTTTAATCTGTTTCTCTCTCTCTCAAGTTTCATATACATATATATATTTTTTTCTCTCATTTCATATATTCAAAAATTTCCCCCATCTCTCTATTCACTCACCATCTCAAGTGAGGTAGCATTTTAGGTTTTTACTTTTGTTCTTGTCGAGAACAGTGTCAACTGGGATTCAGTTCATATGGGTACAGCTGATTGTATGTGGAAGGGAATTCAAGGCAACCAACTGACAGATCTCAAAATGTAGTTGCTTGCCAAGTACCTAATCAGGGAGGGAAAAAATTAAAAAGAAGGACAAAGAGGAAGAGGAGAATAACAATAATGAAGGCCTGGGGGGAGGGGCAGGAGTCGGGTGGAGGAAGACAGAAGGGGCAAGGAAGAACGGAGAGCAACACAAGCATCTCAACATTTTCTGTTCCTCCACCATGGCCATAACAATTAAATCCAGGCTTAATCTGTTGGCTTTTGTTTTGTTTTGTTTTCACTGGTTCTAGAAACACCCAACTAGATCTACCCTTGGGCCAAACAGAAAAAATAATATCATATTTAACTCTTAAACACAGAGCTATGATTTAACCAAAGCCTGGAGATAAAAATATATACGACACTGTTTATCAGAATCCTTAATACAATCCAGAATATTAATCACTAAAACACAATTAATAGCTGGCACCATACTTTGCTACCCAAGCCACATGCTAACCAGTGATTAAATGGTTGTCAGAGCAATAGAAACCTCAGCTCTGTTAGTGGTATTATAATATGGCACTAATGAAGCATCGGATTCCAAAATGAAGAAAAATTCGGTTTAATTTTCTAGCCTTGCCCTGGATATTGCATCTGATTTCTTCCTGAGTTGTTTCCTGAGTTTTGTCCTTTGTTTATTCTGACATGAATTAATTAGCTCACCACCAATGAATTCGATAACCCAAATTTCAATACCAGGACTGCAACACATTTCCCTGTGTTGAGCTGATAGGAATGACGTGGTTTTGGCAGCTACACTGGGCTTCAGGTTGACAGCAGAAATGCTGTGAATTCAGGAGGAAGCACCGGTCAGGCCCCAGCTGCTGGGCTGGGGCAGCCACAAGCGGACCCATCTGAAAATCTCCCAGGTTGAATGAGAGCTCTCAACAGCCAGGGCACATCCAGACGCAGAGCCACGTGTATGGATTCCAGCCTTGGCTGAGGTCAAAGGTGGATCTTCACAGGACCCATTGGGGAGGGCCTAATCCGTTCACATGGATCTTTCCAGTTACAGCTAACAGATTTGGCAGCCATACCTTTGATTTCTTAGTATGAAGCTCCATGAATATAAGTCACAGTAACAAGTATATACTACATATGAAAAATTATCCTGTTTTTTCACCAAACAAAAAGTTCCCTCATCGCTTACAGTGTCACTGTTAGAGAGCCCACATGCTCTCCTCTGCTTTCTTTCCTAAACTGGCAATATTTACAGAAAAGTAAAGTGAACTCCCAGAAGATTTTGCTGTAATAGGTGGGATCATCACTCCATAAGGTAAAATGAAGATATCACAAAAGTTAGATTTTGACTGAAGTTACTTTTTTTGCTCAAACTCATTTGCTATTACTATTTTTGAAAATTAAATAGCCTAATGAGATAGCTTAAATTCTGTGTATTCTGGTGAATAAAAAAATCAACCCCCAAACAAACAAACAAACAAAATGCAAGCAATTACCATCTTTACAAACCAAGAAGGCAACAAACCCTGGCCTTCTATATTACAAAAAGGCCAGTGAAGGCAAGAAATGCCTTAGGAACTTGACCTTTCTGAACTCTAACAATGACCATCAAAAATCTGGTCCGATTTTTTATTCAAATCTACATTCACTACATAACAAGAAAGTATTTCAGATGACCTTACTTTATCTTTTAAATGGCTATTGGAACAGTTCACCTAACACTCTTTTGTCATAAAGGATGTCCTTCATATAGATGAGAAGAGTCAACAAATACGGAGATGGGACTATTACTCAAGGTAAAGAAAGGAAGAGACAGCTTCATTCATACAGAAATGGCTCACCAGGTGTTTCCTTATACACTTCCAGAACTTAACATCTGTTAAATAGAAGGGTGGACAGAAAGTCCTAACTGATTAGCTCTTGCCCACAGAAAAATCTCTGGTTTTTCATTTATTACCATTTGTTTTATTTTTATAAGTCATTATCAATTAAAGGAGTAAAAGATATCATTTTTTAACCTGTCTAAAAAAAAAAAAAAAAACCTCTCAAATACCAGCTTAAACCAAGTCATGTTTTCCATGATATTTATTACTCCCAAGCAGATCCAATTTTCATTGCCCCCAAAAACAGTAAAACAGGGCTCGAAAAATATGTGTTGATTTGCATGGGTGCTAAAAGCATCACCAATAATTTTGATTAATGTGTCTCGACACTGAACACATTAGCCATACAATATTCTTCTTGCTTAAAGGCTAATTAGAATTCAAGTCAGCATGATACCTGCTTTTGAGGATTACAGCAAGAACATTTGTTGTAATAAGAACCTCCAGGCAGCCAGTTTTGGTAATGATTGATTTGTAAAATTATTGAGGGGAAAAAAAAATGAAAAAGTAGAGCCTGTCCCAAATACACTTATTTCCCTTAAGGATCAAATTTGAGTATAAATTAAAACATCTTGGTGGCTATGTTGGAAATGAACCACCATAACAGGTTTATTTAAACCCGAGAAAGCATACCTTTCTGACTTTTTTTTCCCTTCTTAACAGAATTACATCATGAAAGCACATTTGGTGTATTTATTGGGGGTTTTATTCTAGCTGCAAAAAATCTTTGATTTCTGGTTGTATGAGTTTCCTAATTGGACTCTTAAATTATTCAACTGCCCGGACACGCTTGGTGCAAGCAGGAAATAATGGTAAGTAATAATAACAGCGTTATCCTTTTAACCAGTATTGCTTCTTTTTTCTTTTAGGAATTCATTTCATATCCTATGTTTCTTCCAAAAACTCTTCTCTGCTATTTTAAAAATGTGATTTGATGTTTCTGAGGAAGGAACCTCATCTCCAGTGGATTTAAAACTTAGGTTTCTATTAGATTACTGAACACTACACTTAATCCTAAGAATGCCAAAATAAATGTTCCTGCCACCTGTAAAAGTTAGTCTTTACATGATTTAGTGTCAAAGATGATTTCATATAATGAGGTATAAAGCATTAGTTACTGTCTCATAACCTCTCAATCCCCAAGTTCTTGATCTAAATGTCAAATTTTCACTAATGGGGAAGCCAGAGCAAAAATATCAAGCCTTGAGGGAAAATGCTATAGAAATTTCTTTGCCATCTAAATGATGAGATGTAATTTTTACTGCATTGTGCTTCCCTACTGTATTAATTTCACCGTACTATATAATTTTTTTCAATTTATTTTCTGAATATGAGATAAACTGGTAGTCTATATTGAAAGGAGAAAGCAAGCATTGACAAATCAATATTTGTAATATATGCCTTGGGCTAGGCAACACCATGACTGAGGCCTAGAGAATGTCTTAATTCATTTGTCAAGTTTTCCTTTTGCTGTTCCTGTGAACAGTGTCGGGAAGGAGAACTTCAACAGTTTCATGTCTTATGCCCAGAACACTGTGTCCCCTCCTCTTGTTTCCCTGGAATATATTTGGGTGATAGGGAAAGAGGAATAGTGTGATACCACGTTTCAAGAGAAAGTAGGTTATCTTATTGCTCATAAAGGTAACATTCACCTCACCTATCACTGCAAAGGAGTTCTCAGAATTTACATCTATCAACCTGCAGAGTACAGATGGCTTTATGTTCTTTAGGTTAAAATTACTCACATGAGGAAATATATAGAACAGGTATGTAATCGATGTTTCCAATATTCTGAGCTGCTCCAAGGGGAAGCAATATCAATAGCTAAAGTGTACATAGCCTTTAATCCACGCAATAGTTTAGGAGCTACACATAAATTAGTTCGTCTAATCCTCACAACCCTCTGAGTTATGTACAATGATGATTCTCATTTCATAGGGAAATGTGATGATATAGATCACGAACTGGCGAGGGGCAGGACGGGATCCTCACGCTGGTGACCTGGTTCTGCAGTCAGGGCTCTTGATCCTTAATTACTAGGGTTGTATAATCAAAAAAGGGTTAAATAATGTATTTACCTTTTCAAAATAACTGTGGAGAGAAAAAGAAAAAAAAAATAGGAACTTGGACTCTTACTCTTCTACGTGATATCAGAAAAGCTGGTTGCCAAGTTTTGCTTACGAAAGATACATTTGTAGGCTTGTTTATAAAAAATTTCTAGCTCAAATCTTATTCCAGAAGATCAATGTCTGCATGGTACATTGTGCATAATTTAATTTTCCCAGTTGAACATCTTGACACTATATGAACCATGAATGCATGAAATAGGAATTCCAAATGTCTTCCACATGGTGAGAGGACTTTCCAATACTTGTGCAGGAAGCTTAAGGGTATTTTGAAATTAAGTTATGCCTGTTCCTAGTGACTTTTATTATGTATGCCTAAGGTATTAGCACTTTTCTCTGAGTGGGACTCTGAGGTGACAGATAGACGAGTCTGCTGCCTGTATTTAGGCACTTTGCTCATTTCCTGAGAGCTGTGTGGAAGGCATTTGGATGCTCATTAAGTTTCCAACCGTTCCCCGAGTGCAACAGGTGGCAAATCAAAGCTTCCCTGGTATGTCACGGCTGGTTTCCTCAACGTCTTGGAAATAACGGATGGCATCCGCGTGCTCTCTGTAGTACCAGCTGATAAGAAGGGGATGAATAGCAACAGGAAGTATTTCCAAAGCATAAACAAACACACAGGTCTAGGGAGGTTATGACTAATGTTCTTGCTACCACACTTTCCAAATGCATCCATGGTAGTTTCATCTTTTAAATACTGTTATCTTTCCAACTATGAGATCATGATGAACTCTCCTGTGGTTAGCTACCTAATAGGTATATTCGAGGAATAACAACATCGCAACTTAATGAAGCGATATCATAAAATTACAAACTTTGAACTCTACATTTGTGAATATTCAATGAGCACTAATGACTGTGATTGTTCTTAAATTGTCTCCTTTACAAAATTACTTATTTATACTGAGAACCTACGATATTATAAGGAAAGCGTGCCACTCATATCCTGAACTAGAGTGAGAAGACAAAGCTTACTCCTCCAAAAACAGAATCTGTGATTTAAATAAACTTTTAGATAGTTACCCAACAGTACTTGGTAATTATACAGAAAAGGTTTTTGTCACTACAATCACTAGTCAACGTCAGAAAAATATCAGCGATATGATCGTGACAACATTCGTCTGGCAGTTGCCTGGAACCCTAGGAATAAAAGCATTTACGGAGGTGGCAAATCGCTGACTTCTTTCCCAATCTGGGAATTTCAAAACATTCAGATGAGTCCACAGATGACTAGAGAAATGACGTGGGCTATTTCAGGACATAAAACAACTAAAAGGTAATGATAGTAAACAACAGTAGTTGAAATTGTTTGAGAAGGAAAAAACTCAATACCTTTATGTACTCTCTCTCAACGACAGTGCTCACGCTCTGGAGAAGAGACGACTGTGTTTCAACGCAGCTCTGAGGGTCCTGCCGGGACCCGTGTTGGCAGCACAGCCCTTCTAAGCTACAGGCAAACACTGCAGGAACCCCACAGAGTCCTTGCGAAATGCTCCTCTTTTTAAAGGCTTTCCTCTTCTTTATAATACTGCAAGGTTCTTTATAATTACTGCTGACTATCACTTTCTTACATTTGTTTTAAAAATCAATGATCTTCCAATCATTTTTGAAAAGCCTCCCACCCCCGCCTTTTAAAAAATGTATGAGAACAGCCCTGGCTGGTTTGGCTCAGCGGTTAGAGCGTCGGCCTGCGGTCCGGAGAGACCTGGGTTCGGTTCCCGCTAAGGGCATGTACCTCGGTTGCAGTTTGTCCCCAGCCCCTGGTTGGGTCGTGCGGGAGGCAGCCACTCGATGTGTCCCTTTCACATCGATGTTTCTCTCTCTCTCTTCCTCTCTCTCCCTCCCACTCTATCTGAACAAAAAATGGAAAAATGTCCTCGGGTGAGGATAAAAAAAAAAAAAAAATGTGTGAGAATTACTAAGGCACTGCCATAAATTAAGTCTATAATATGAAATCACATATTAATATATTAAGTTATTTTTGCTAAATATCAAACGATAAGGTAACAGCGTTGGCTTTTTAGTAAACCATTGTCATAGAATGTACTTTTTCACTGAAGAAGCCAAGGACTAATAATATATTAAGAACACATATCTGAACTCCTAGAAACTAATCTGGAGCCATCAAACAAAGAGCAGAACCAAAATTTCTAAGTGCCAACCTGGAAGACATAGCTTTCATGTTGGTTAATTATACCAAGTATACTTATAAAATATTATACATGATACCACATGACATCTGGGAACTCAATAATTTACACATGTTTATTCTATAATCATATCATTTCATGTAACACACTTCGAATACAACCGTCATGAAACAGTATACACAACCCTCACACTGAAAGGAGGAATATTAATTTTAGAATGGTCTAATGCATACTGGAGATTAATTCAAAACTCCATAGGGTGGGGACAATGTAAGGGAAAATCTGCTTGCACTGTTACTCTATTAAACAGATCTGGAGTTTAAAAAGGAGCTTTAAAATAAGAAGCTAACTTTCAAGGAGTAACTACAGCTAAGGCAGCAGAACGTTTAAGCCTTCTCAGTTGCCATGTGAAAATTTTTAAACAATTAAAAAATATTTCTTACCATTTTAGATGTTTTAAAAATACGTAAAACAATGTTTTAAAGTAGGCTTTAAGCAATTATTTCAAAAGATGCATAAAAAGTTGATGGGAACAGTATATGGGTCAAAGTAATTTAGTAAAATGACTTGTACTTTCCGGTGAGAATTACTGACAGGAAGTAGAAGTACAAAACCTTTTTAGAGGGATTATTTAATGAGTGAATCATAAAAACAGCTGCCTAAATATCAGATTTATGGGGATGTGAAGACTTTGATTCTGGTAAAAATCTGATAAGATTTTAAGAATAAAGCTAAATGTGAAGGTTGATATTCTAGACTTTCAAGAATTCCTCTCACTTCAAATGAAGTGGCTTCTACATTTATTTAATTAAGGGGGGCCTATCAGGTTATGTAGCAGAATATACAGTCCAGATAGCAATGGAAAATCAAAAATACCTGTGGTTATTTTTAATTCAAAAATTGCATTGGTTGAGAAGGTGGGTATTTGAAGAACAGCACTGTATTTTCAGTTTTCACCCCTCCCCGCCACCTGCAATGTGTGTGACCCTCACAATTACAATTCTATGCCGCCGAGACTGTCAGTGCCGTATTTACCTTTATCCCCGGAAGTCCAGGAAGCCCAGGAAGCCCTGGTTCACCCTACATAGGAAAATCACACAACATTACAGAACAATATTCACTCAGTCACAGTGTCTGGGGAGAAGCATGGCAAATGTTCCCAGCCGAATACAGATGGCAGTGTGCCATCTGTATACATACTGCCTCGTTTCAAGAAGTTGGGTGCAATTATACAGTTCAGTCAACTCTTGATTCAGAAATTGGTTGACCATTTTGCAGATTTTTTTCAGGATTTTCCCTTTTCCTGCCAGTTCACTGCGCATTGGCATCTCTACCAGAAAGCAAGAAAGGGAAGTGAAAGGGGAATGAACTCCCATGGTTTATTGCTTCCTGGTAAATGATTTGCTGGGGAGGCTGCAGCCCTCGGCTGAGATGAGGACTGTGCGCGCCTCTGAGTATCGCCTCCCCATCCAGTGCTCTCTCACCGCAGACAATCAAGAGTTGGCTGTATGAACAGATGGTTACATCAAAACAATATACATTAAGAGTCGTGCTCACTTAAAAGTATAGTAAGATTTCTTTTCCATTCCTGAATGATGAGAAGATAAAGGCATGGTTAATATTATACTTAACTCCAGCCCATATTTCTGACAATTGTTGAGTCTGGGTAACCCTGCCTGGCAATTTAGGGCTAATGGTACCACGCAGCTGTTCCTGAGTACAGGTTTGAGATTAAGTGGTAGATTTGGGGTGAGCACACTGGAGTCATGATAAACCTTCTCATTTTCACAGAATGGTCTACATTATTTTAAGTACAAAGTGTAGTGACAAGAGGTTACATTGCTTAGAAAATTTTCGAATTCCACTAAAGAAGCATAATGGAATCGCTGGAGGAAATGGAAGTCCATCCTGTGCTGGACTGAGGTGACTATCTGAGGAAGTTACATTTGGAGGTAAAAGCACTACACATTTTCACGATGGTCAGTCAGTGGGAAGACAACTATACTAAGCGAGAGGAGCAGGAAACTAACTAAGTGGTAGAGGGAGGCACTTCTTTTCATCTAAATGCCTTCACAACCTTCATTTCAAAGACAACATGCTAAGAACAACCAGGCATTTCATTTTTTAACATTATTACTTTCAAATTATGAAGTCATAACTTGCTCTGGTATTATCACTAAATGGCTTCACAGGTTGTTTATTAAGCTGTATGGTTAGACATAGAAAGGACAATTAACTTTCCTGATAGTTTAGGTTAAAGGTGCTTCAGGAATGCAAAAGAAAAGCTATTACGTATGAAACTATAAATGAAAGTTTGCACTGTGAACAGTAACACGAAGAGGAGATTAAGTCAGAGAAGAAAGGAGGATTACTGGGAATTTGATATTTCATTCAAATAATACTGGTCCAAGTAAATTAAACTTCATACAGGTACAACATTATACATTTGATTTTCTTTTCTTCTTCTCCCTTTCCCCTTCAATAAGTACATTTAGGAAGGTGTAGTAAAAAGGGCTTGTATCCATATTTTACTGAAAATTCTCTTTTACTTTTAAAAAATACATAAAGTCCTGGAAAATACTAAGTTGCGGTAGAGTATACAACCAAAAGAAGTAAGCATATTGGTGACAAATCTATAGTTTTGTGCTGTTTTGGAAAAGTGCTCTAAAACTCAGGATGTTCTATCTGAAGCGTGTGGGAAAATGTATAGGTTGTAACACTATTTCCCAGCAGGAGTTCTCACCACACCCTTCCCTCTGGCCAAATTAAAAGGGTCACATGACTAATTTGAAGAAAGATATTTACATACACATGCATATACAGACACACACCCATGTTTTCCAACCATGAGAAAGCTGTATATTATAGAATATTTTATAATATAGATTGAATACTGACAGAGACTTTGAGCATTTAATTGTTGCCTACATTTATATGTGTATGTATGTATGTACAGAGGTTATAAATGTTCTTACTAATGAACAGATGTTTCAGGAATTAATATTTCATAGCCTTGTATTTTCATAAATTTAACATTTCCATAACATTTATGTTTACTTAAAAGTTGACATAATAAGAGATTGTAAAATATTTAATGTTATCCTTTGTGGAACATCTCAACATTTTTAGGAAAATATTTCTTACTATGTAAAATTTCTATCTTTATACCATGAAGGTTTATCTTCCAATTAAGAGATGATGATTCAGTTAATCCCTCTCTTCTTGCCTACCCCTTGGTTCAGGATCTTCTCTGAATTGAGTTCTTGGGCATGCACAGCCCAAGGTGAGAATTAGCTTGTTATTCCATCTAAAGAATACTTGTCCAAGTAGACAGACCCTCACACACAT
The DNA here is from genome assembly GCA_030848825.1 of Tadarida brasiliensis. Taxonomy (NCBI): domain Eukaryota; kingdom Metazoa; phylum Chordata; class Mammalia; order Chiroptera; family Molossidae; genus Tadarida; species Tadarida brasiliensis. Next base: position 81,871,751 of record CM061257.1, read on the forward strand.
ACATTACATTTCCGCTTTCCTTCCCCTGTCAGCCTTTACCCTGCATTACCGGAGGCCCTGTCTGCTTTCACCCTATGTCCCTGTGACAGCACGCTGTCCTGCTTGATCGAGTTCAACTGCGAGGGTCCCTTCCAATGGGGGATCAAGTATTCTTACCCCTTTAAAATTAAAAAGTATTTTAAAACTTAAAATGGTTTTTAAAAGATGTGTAGAAGTTACAAAGGGAAGAATTATGTGGTGAAACACAATATCGACACACTTTACAAACATATATACACACTCCAACTCACGTCTCAACCACACACTCTACTCTGAAGAACAAACTCTCACACCGTGAAATACCGGACGGTAGAAACTAATCACTGGGCTGTTCATCCTCTACTTTTCTGGGAATGTCTCTCACTCAGGAGCTTAAGTGCCAATGAACCCACAACACAGTTTTGCAATGGTGAGAAAAGTGCCACGAAAGACCTCTTGAGTTGACATTGAAGTCACCTCTGCCGGTCATTTTCTAATCTAAGTAAGCAAGCATGGAAACATTCTACTTTGAAATTAATGTTGGAGTAAGTATTGCCAAATCCAGATATTAGACAAAGGAAGTCATAAATGTTGTGGGAAAGTGAGATTGTGTCAAAGGGTAAAATCTGGCCTAAATATTCATGAAAAAGATGCTGCTCATTTCAGGGCACATGTTCATTCAGACTGGCTGTAAACTTCTCTCAATATAATTTAAAACAGGTACTTAATGAAATACAAAAGAGATCCAATGTTTCCATACGCAAACCTACAAACTTCCAGAAATGAGTCTAAAGTGTATTTCTAGATAATCATGATAAGGCAATGTTTTATTAAGCAAGTGAGAATCAATTTTGATCTTCCATTCTGAAAACAGTGGAACTAGCTGTGAGGGCAGGGTCTGGGGGGGTTTGGAGGGATTGAGCAAAAGAAAAAAAACTCATGGACATGGACAACAGTGTGGTGATTGACAGGGGGAGGTGGAGGAGGCTATAGGGAGGATAAACAGTGATGGAAGAAGACTTGACTTAGGGTGTTGAGCACACAATACAGTGTGCAGATGATGTGTTATGGAATCGTGCACCTCAAACCTGTATAATTTTGTTACCCAGTGTCTTCCCAATAAATTCAATTAAAAAAAAAAAGACATTAACAGTTGTAACCATTTCTTTTAGCAAGTCACAGAATTGAAAAGCAGCTTAAATTGAGCCTTTAATTTTTACTAAGGGACCTAAAATTAGATCTTCTGAGAAGATTAGTAGTTTCTTCTCAAACCAAAGCAGATCATGGATCTCTATTAGGATGACATCACTAATTTCAAGTTTCCTGAGTAAAGAATCAGTAGGAAATCTTAGGAGTTGAATAGCAAAATTTTCAGAGTTCTTGCTGGGCTCTTTGGAAAAATCTCAACTTTGCCTGAAACTGGGCCTGATGAATCATTCCTCTTAGATTCGAGAGGGAAATCTATTTTTAAATTAGAGAAACATTTAAAGAATGTGACAGAGCTCGAAAATTACTTTAATCCCAAGTGTTTAAAACTAAGCAATGACTTCAAGAATGTGGGAACACTATTTTATCATGTTTTATGGCTCCAAACTACTAAGGGAATTGATTCTCTTTTTCCCTTTACACTAATGAGGTGAATTCTGTTTCTATTCATGTCTCTTTTTTTCCCCCTACAACATCAGCTACTGCTAGACAAAAGCAGAGTCATGATCTTCAGAGATTTAACCTAATGTGGAATTCACATTTACTTGTTAGCTACAATACATCTGTTATCTCAAATCTGACTGCACCGGGCACTGATAGCCAGATGCTACAACAATAAACTGCTAACAGTTGTTTCCTGCCTCAGACTGAAATGAGAATGTGGATCTAAACACATTCACCGCATGTCCTCTCAGTCATCACTGAAGTGAGGCACAAATGATAAAAATAAATTTATGTATGTATCTATAGATCGGTTAAAGTGGTTTGGCTAATGTCTGTAATTAAATTCCAACACTGCACTGATAAGTATCATTCACATAAAAACTATCAGGAAGGTACTATTTGAAATGAAAGGAACAGGAATACAATTTTAAAAGAACTGTCCATCCTTCCCTATTGAGGCCGTTTAGTAAATATTCATTTCTTCTCATGAAAGACAGAAGCATGCAGAGGATCTTTAAACATGCAAGGTAAGTCGCCGCATTCCAACCCAACTGGTCTCTGTCAGTCTCCAACGGCTCAGTCCATGCAGACTTCAGTTCATTAAGCATCCTTTTACATGTTCAGGGTGTGTTTTCCTTTTGTCATGGTCAGCATCATCCCTTCTAAAATGCAAAACTATCAACACTCAGCATGCAAAGCACGAACACCAAGTCTATTCGCAACAGCCTTTTTTCTATTACACAGTGGGTGAGACAGTTCAAAGATCACACTAAAATAAAGATATTACCTTTTGCCCCGGGCGGCCAGATTCTCCAGGTTCTCCCTGGCCAAAGAAAGCCAAAGATGAAAAGGACAGTCTTACAAGAATTTTCCAAAACATTCAGGCTGGTGGACACTCTCACAGAGAGGGCCTAGCCTCCTTGATCACATCTATTTCATTTCCTTTATTCTGTTGCTCTATATCTCAGTAGACACGGGAAAAACTTTTGCTGTGGATAGACTTAAAGCTCAGATACAAATCCGCATTTCCATAAAAACCACTCGGAAAGGGAAGAGAAGGCCAGACCCCTTATTTAACCCTTTATCAGATTTTCACCAGATACTTCCTGTTGTGTTTGGAGGAGAATACGAACAGAGCTATAACCATCAAAGGTGGTAAAAGAGGCTTATAAATATCGAAACTGGAACTCCTGGGGTACAACCTTTTGCAAGGTTAGAGTTACCTTAATTCCTGCAGCAGATGATCCAGGGTCACCCTAAAATGAAAGCCATGAGAGATTATTCCACAAATTATGGGAACAGGCAACACACAAACACACAGAGAGCCATTATCGACAGGGGCACTCAAGGGAACCCCGTGACTAATGGGCTTAACTAGGCTCCCTAAGACTGTGTATCAACCTGTCAGCTGTTAAGATGTCAACAATTTCCAAGATAAACAATGTACTTTCTAAAAACATAGGTTTACTTTGAAGGCAAAATACATAAGGACTATTACATTCTTGGAAATAAACATAAATATATAAATGTGGACCTTGATACACTGCTAAAATTGTATTCTAAAGCAATAAACTATAATTTGGAGATCTGGAATTTTGGTTTTCTCTATTTCTGGAATTTATTAATGTCAGTGGCTACCATCTAGTGGGAGTTCCCTGACCCTTTGTCTTCAGAAAGTCAGGGTTCAACAGATGAAGTCAAGGGTTAATGATGCCGAGTTGGAAAAAGCCACGCAGCAGGTCAGCCTGTACCCCGCGAAGCACTGTCCCAGTTAGGACCGGCATGTTTTTGCTAGCTTTACACTTATTTCATTGTAACTCAGTCCCCGGAAAGTCACAGGATGATGAATGACTTGTGGGTGACAGGGACACATGTAAGATCTGAGAGAAAATCTTGAGCTAGAATCTGGTTTTCTAAAAGGCACTGTATTCCATCCGGATTTCACAGAGGGTGACTACATTCTGAGAGCAAGTATGTTATAAATGAGCAGATAGGAATGGATGGAAAAGAACGTAGAGGATAGTCGAGAATGCAGCTTTTTTTGAAAGGAGGCCAGCAAAGGGCCGACATTTTCAGGCTCCCTCTAGCCCTCCATCCCATGAACATAAAGGGAGAAAGCTTAGGTTTTTTTGAGACTGTCAGGAAAATAGAAATAGCCACAAGGAGGAAGGTACATATTGGGATTACCTCAGCTGTCCGGTCTGGGCAAGTGCTCAGGAGCTCCAGGGCTCTATTCCCTTGCTCTAGATTTGGGAAGCCGCTCATCCATCTCATTTAGAGAGAGAGAGACGGCCTCAGGCCTCCGCCACGGAGCACTGTCTCCTCCCTCCATTCCTACGGCTGACACCTTCTCTTTTTTCTTGGCTGGAGTGGCTTTGCCTCAAATAACCCTTCACGAGCCAACCAATCTAGACACATGCCCCTCACACACATCGGACGGTGTATCATAGCTCACGTCATAATTATGTATTTGTGTTTTCTGCCTGTTCTTTGTGGGTCCCTCCATGAGACAATCAGATTCAGCGCCTGGCACATAGTATATGCTTGATATATATATTATGGGGAATGAACACATCTCCAAAAGAATGTTTTAGGCTGTTCAGAAGTCAAGAATCAAAATGAAAAAAAAAAACCAAAACACACACACACATATACACACACAAAAAACAAAAAACTTTAGGAAGAAAAAAAAAAGCTTAGGAAGGAGATGGAAATAATAAATTAGCTTATTGAAGAAACTGATAATATATGTGAGTTTCTTTGATATCTGTAATTACTGTAACCCAAGGAAAAATCAAACCATGATGAAACATAAAGAAGAGGACCCAAAATATTGTAGAACGCCACTGATTTCTCTTCCCAATCATTAACAATCAATTGAGTTCCAGTGGGAATGAAATAAATGTGGCTAATAAGATAATGCTTATACATATTTCCATTAAATCAAGTCTGAAAGCCATCAACACCAATGAATCAGGTTTGTGAGATTTTGCACAAGAACTTTGTATTCATAAGAGCAATGTATTCATAAGCCCCTTCTTTCATCTCATTTATACCTCACAAAACTCCTATGAATTAGGGCAGATAATACTATAGTCATTTAATAGATGAGGAAATCGAAGCAACTAGAGGCTAGGTGAATTTTGGACTTCTTAAATTCTATTATCATAAGAACAGAATTATTGGTTTATTTCATTTTGACAACAGGACATAAAGGTTATAGCAAACTTGTAAATAAAGGCAGTTGCTTGTATTAACTGTAGTTTGAAAACATTTTTTCAGTGTCTCAACAGAAAGTGGCTGGGCAATCCACTAGTGAGAATAAAACTAGAGTTAGTTCTCCTAGGAAGTGGGTGGGGAAGAAAGGAGAGTATCCTGAAAGGCTGCTTTGCTTGTGGAAATCGGAGCAGTTTCATCTGATGGACAACTATGAGTGATACTCTAATTCTGTTTTTAAAAAAATTAGAACTGTGAAATCTCAAAGAATTTTTATAATTTTAAGTGGCGAAGCCACTTCTGGAAGACATTCATAAATTAAACATTTGAAAGGATAATGCTGCAAGTACTGAAAATAAAAGTCAGCATTTATAATCCTCATTCCTTGAACAGTGGCAATGAACACAGGACTAAAGTAGGAAAAACCCACTGTGCCTTGAGTATACTCTTAGCTTCATACAGCAGTTGGTTTGGAAATAAAAAGTTTTCACAGGGTAAGTCATAAATGGGGAAAATACTTTGAGAAGATACTTCAGGTAAATGAATTTGACTTCAGTATTTATCGTCCAAGCACAGAGAACTCCATTTTTAGTTGTGATCATTTTCTTTTTTTTTGTTTTTGTTTTTTTATCCTCACCCGAGGACATTTTTGCATTTATCTTCAGATACAGTGGGAGGGAGAGAGGGAGGAAGAGAGAGAGAAACATCGATGTGAGAGAGACACATCTAGTGGTTGCCACCCACACGACCCCAACCGGGGCCGGGGACAAACTGCAACCAAGGTACGTGCCCTTAGCGGGAACCGAACCCGGGACTCTTTGGTCCACGGGCCGACGCTCTAACTGCTGAGCCAAACCGGCCAGGGCGTGATCATTTTCAAACATAAAACTTGCTATATCATTATATGTATGTGTTAATAAAGTCTATGTGGACATAGAAAGTGAATGTGGCCATATTTCTATCGTTCATTAACTTGTTCAATAAATATTTATTGAGCACCAATTACGTGCCAGGCATATTCTGGATGCAGTAATGCCAGCAGCTGGAAGACAACAGTGAATGACATAGTTGCAACCCCCGCCCTTGTCCTGTGCGTATGATAATCACTTACTTGCACATGTATAGAAAAATGTCACTGATTGAAAGCATCAAAGATACTTTCTTTTCATTAAAAAAAATCTTGGATAGGAAGAGATTCTCATGTTTGGGAAATTCTGCGTCCCTGTATATACACAGAAGACATGATACCCAAATGCACGGTACAGGAAGAAGTTATATTCAGTGAAAATAAGAAGCAGTTGAGAGTAACAAACACATGTTTTAAAGATTACTCACTCAATAAATAGTTGTTGTCTTCCAGGAACCTGGATTGGTGCTAGAAATAGAATACTTTGGTATCATATAGTTTGTTTGTTTTTTCTTTTTCAGTGAGCTGGATATTACAGTAAATCATGACACAGGTCCCTAACGGGATGCTAAGGAGGGCTGTGGGAGCTGTAGCGGGGAACCTAACCGATTCAGAGACTAAAAGGCTGTCCCAGGGACATGACATAAAGTCATGTTTCAGTGGACAGAAGAATAGAATTAGGAGGCGGAGGTGGACCAAGCAAGAGATTCCTTTCCTAAGCTAAAGGAATCATATGTGCTAAGTTAGAAAGGACCCTGCATGACTGGGGTGGGATCACCCACTGAGAAAGCACTTCACGTGTGATTTTAAGAAAAGAAGACAATGTGCTTGATGGTTCGAAATATGGGTGTGGCTTCTGCAAAGGCTCAGGGGATGTAAATCAAAGATGTTATGTAGCTACAAACCAAGAAGGCAGTGTGCTTACAGGAGTGGGGCTGAGGGAGCAAAGAAAATGAAGGCACAGACAAGGAATACCAAGAAAGTGATGAGGGCAGAGCTTCTGGATCCACAGATAAATGGTAAACAAGAGTGGCATGAGCTAACCACCCAGCGTGCTGCACAAACATCTTTCAAATGGGGGCCAATAGATAAAAAATCCATTTCGACATTTGTCGGTGGGATCAACGCGCCAAAGAGCAGAACACAGCCCTTCTGGAGTGACTCCACACGCAACTGAAATCAGTCTCTGGCAGGTCATCCCTAACCCTAGAGGGCACCGGACTCGCTGGCCACGGAGACACCCAGCCCAGTGGTTTTTACACTTGCACAGCGTTTCCAGATGACCAGTCTGGAAAGGCCTAGATTGCTTTACCATCCGAAGGCTCCAAGTTGGATCAAAAGGGAAAAAAATCCTATTAAAGTCAATCAGTCAATGACGTAATTTTTACTACATCAATGGCAGAAAAGAAGCATTTTTATTTTATTTTACATCTCAAACTTGGTAAATGATGAATTAGTTTCACATACTAAACCCAAAGGCCATGAGAAGAGTGTCTCCAACATGCTGGAAACAAATTATGTGACAGAAGCAGGAAATGTTTAAAAAACACATCAAAAATTATATTCCAATTACAGCGTTCTGGGGGATGAAGGCTACGGGTCAGGTTACATATTATACGTTACAGATTTCTATTTACAATTCCCTGTTTAGACCTATTGAAGGTTTATAGAAATGATTTCCGCTTCAACTGAAGCATTTCTTGCACTTAATTTCAGTTGACTAATAAAACTTTTTGATAAAAAAGAGAAACAACCCATCTAGTTGATTTCAATTTCCATGCAGTAAGAAAGCGAGCGTTTACTACGTGTGAGTCAGTATGGTAAATGATTTGCATTAATATAAAAAGTAAGAACAGTATTCCTTTGAGATGAACTTGGTCTTGTAAAAGAAAAAAGTGGCTTTACGATTGGAAAATTAAATTTTAAAAATGTGTGATTAAAGAAACAATTATTGGCCGACGTTCCAAAAATGAAGCTTTAAAAATACATCTTCTGAAGCATAAAATTCTCTACTAAGTTCACACAGGCACAGCTCAGACTTGGCTTTTCTTTTTCTTACTTGAAGAAACTGCTCTCTGTTGAGAAGAGTTCCTTTCTTTAAACAGAGGTGGCAACTACGGCCCATGGGCCCAATCAGCTGCCCACCTGTTCCTGCATAGCCCATGAGCTAAGAATGGTTTTTATACTTTACATAGCTAAAAAATATCAACAATAATACTTCACAACACATGAAAATTACACATTAAGATTTCAGCATCCAGAAATGAAGTTTTCTAGAGCACAGCCAGACCCGCGCGTGTGCACACTGTCCGCGGCTGCTGGCATGCGCACGATGACAGAGGCAGGCAGTGCTGACAGAGGCCACATGCCCACGGAACCTAAAGTATTTATTTTTATTTTCTGGCCCTTTATAAGAAAAGTTGGTTGACTTCTGCTTCTAGGCAAAACAAGAAAAGTTACGTATAACATCCAGGTTTATATATCTGGGGTTTGAAATGTTGACTTCGCGAGTAATCGAGGTACACCGTCGCTCCCGTGAGTACTCAACATACTCATGCCACATCCGATTTGGGCATGATGCTTACATCTGACAGGTCAGTGGAATGGCCCACAGCAGTGGTTCTTGACTAGGGGCAGTCTTGTCTTTAGGGAACATTCGGCAATGTCTTGAGATGGGTTTGGTTGTCACAACTTAAGGGTGCAGCTGGCACGGAGTGGGCAGGGGCCAGGAATGATGCCGAACATCCAACAGTCCCCACCACAGCGATCTGGTCCTATATGCAGTAGTGCTGGGGCTGGGAAACCCTGGTCTGCAAGAAACTGACAGCTCACCCTAACTGCTAGACTGCTCCTTGAATCCAAGCACAGTTGTTACTGGGTGACATTAATTCATTCCTGCCACCATGGCATATTTACATTAATATTTATAACAACGAGAAAGATAAATTTCTCTTTATTTTATGGGTATGTTGTTATGACTAACCATCCTCCATCTGTCCTGGAATAGCTTTCACAGTGGAATGTTCTTATTCTGAACTAGAAGCTTACGTGAATGATTAGGTTCTTTTTTTCATCACTCAATTACTTAGGTTGATTTAAATTAAAATATGACAGACTATTCTATTTTTGGTTTCTTAAAGGATCTTTTTTTTTTTTTTCCTTTCTTTTCATTCTTAACAGACAGCACAAGGGAAGGAAAATATCCTCCTTCTGTCAGCAATGTCTGTAAGTATGAACCAGAGCAAACGCCTGCCACGATACAGACCGGGGGAAGAGGACAGGAGCTAGGAAGATGAGCCCCCAGACCACGTCACATAAACAGCAGCTTCAAAGACCAAAAACAATGACAAAACAAAGGCTGACAAAATACCAGGATTTAGTACATTTCAAGCTGAGAAAAATCGTCAAGACTGCATTGGAGATTCTAATCGAGTGACATTTACTTTCAAACTTTTAAATCTCACCCCAATCCTCTGACACGCTCTCTCCTAACATTGGGACAAACAGAATCACTTTAGCAATTCTATTTTTGTATCTCTACAGATCAAGGGAGTGCACCATTTCTACATGAATACGTGCTTTCATTCCTTGAGAGCCTGGAAACCTAGCTACCCACTTCCTAGAATCTGTGACATACCATTTTATGTTTAAAATATTTAAATTTGCAGCGAGGAGCCTGTGGAATAATCACCTTTTATAAATTAAATATTTAAATGTTGTCTACACTTGTAGGACGATCTCTTTTCTTGCCAAACAAAACCACTATCCTTCGCTCCCCTTTCTCGACAGCTCCCACCGGCACATAGAGAGAACACTACCGCTTGCTCGTACACACGCTTCTCCATCGCCCAACACTGTACCTTTTCGCCTGCGTCACCTTTGGGGCCACTCTCTCCAGCATCTCCCTGGAGGGGAAAAAAGCGGTACACATGAAATACATTGGTGACATTATGCAAAGTGTTTTCTGTTTTCCTTCATAAGCCCTATACCAGCGGTTCTCAACCTGTGGGTCGTGAGCCCTTTGGGGGTCGAACGACCCTTTCACAGGGGTCGCCTAAGACATAACAGTAGCAAAATTACAGTTATGAAGTAGCAACGAAAATAATGTTATGGTTGGGGGTCGCCACAACATGAGGAACTGTATTAAAGGGTCGCGGCATTAGGAGGGTTGAGAACCACTGCCCTATACAGCAAGGGCTGCTGTGTGTGCTCTATAGAGCTAGGTCCTGCTACTTCAGCAGCTGCCCGATGACACTGTGTAAATACATTTTATTACAATGAACGTGGCTGAGTAGTTTTAAACGACTCCATGATATTGACAGAAAGCAGCAATTTCTCTGATTTCTAATAGCTTGAGCATCCTGGCACTGAAAGATTCCTTAATTCTCCCTCTTTCTCCCTCTGCCCAAAGCTCCACTATGACACAGACTTTCTCCTGACCTTTCCCTCAACATGCCACACGCCTCAGCGCCTCCGTGTCTGCTCCTGCCACCGGCCCTGACTTCCCCTTTCCCTCTGATCTGTATAAACCCTACTCTTGTCTTCAAGCCCATCTCAGGTCTCCGGGGCCTCAAAACCTGTGCCCTGAATATTTGATTCATCTGTACCTACATGTTTCGTATTTGTGAAATACATGTTTTATATTTTATTAGGAAACTGATTTTTAAAAATCGTAACTTTGGGAGTTTTTGTTTCCTTTGGTTATTTTTGAGATTTCCTGTGCCTCTTCCCTCATTAACATCTGCTTTCTACCCATAAAGCAATGCATTAGAAAAAAACATCATTTGTTTACTACCCATGCTTTGCTTCCTTAAATTCTGAATTCTTTGTCTCATAGTATGTTATGGTAGAACCAGAGAGACCAAACCCAGCTCCAGAACCTACTGGGGAAATGAAATTTTCTATGCACCGTATTTTTCACGTGTAACATATGGGCAAGAATACTTTATGGGGTCATAAGAAATAAACAGCGTACTGTGTGTAACGCAACTAGAACAGTATCTGACACTTAGGCTGTTAATGACGGCTGTTAGCTACAACAGCGCATTACTGTTCCCATAGCCCAACAGCCCCTGTCTAGCTTCGTAAGAGGTCACTTTTCTCTCACTTAACATTTTCCTAAAATAAGAGATGAACTATTGATGATACCTGTTTTCCTGAGAGGAAGAAGGGTGGCGAGGGAGGAAGACATTCTCTTCTTTTTCCCTATTTTTTTTTTTCTTGTTTCTTAAGCATGAAGCTAACCTGCTCAGGCTTTTGTCTCTGGGGACGGGCACCCCACCGCAGCCCAGGAGCCTGAGCTGTTCCATCTGCAGAGCCCAGGACGGGGCTGGCCCTGCCTCTGTCCCTCCTGAGTGTCCACACAAAGGAGTCATCTGGTGACTAATTAATTTCAAGTTAATTACCATGAACTGGTTGATGCCATGGAAATGTACTGACAATCTGTTATCAGGGAGCTTTGAGAGGCATCCTGGCAGCATACTTTTCTTTAAAAAAAAAAAAATGCTTGGAAATCCCTTTATTAAAAAATAAAACAAAAGAAACAAACTTTCTTATTAGGAAAAGTGGCTCAGAGTGGTCATGACACAAAGGGTCTGACCGCCCCCTCTGGTTTGTTCTTTTTCCGTGTAAATATAGGTCTTTTTTCTTTTTGCTTTTCAATGCCCCAGATTACAGTTACATTCAAGAAGTATGCTCGATCTTTCGATGTGCTTCTTTGGGGGTGAGAGGTGATGATACCGATGAGTCGGAAAGATTGGAGCACGATGGAGCATCCTGGAAGTTTCCTACGCAGGCAGCACATTTTTCTCAAGCACTAATAAATGGCACGAGAGCCGGGAAAATTAGCACTAACATGCACGGAGAGTCTAAAAAGGATCAGGACATGCCCAAAGGTAGTAAGGAAGGACGGCAAAGAGAAGTTTAACATATGGCACTCTTTTTTTTTGTTTGTTTCTCTTTTTGGTTTTTATGGGAATTCTTTGTGGGGCAACTCCCAGTATATTCGCAGCGGTAAACATCTGTATCCTTTTAACTCAGTGACCTATGAAGCAGCAGAGAGATGTGGATGCTTAGAAAAGTACTGGAGTGGCATTAGCCAGCGGGGACAACAGAAATTCTGCAGGCCCAGGGATTTCTGAAAGCCATTGAAAATCCAGACGTAGCATGTTTAAATTGGTTCCTTTTCCCTCCATTTCTTTAAACCTTTGAAAAAACTTCTATCCATACATAAGAATTACACTATTTTTTCCTTCCACTAATTAAGTTTGAAAAAACAACAACCAGTGGTCATTATATCTATAACTATACGTCTATGTCTAAATCTATCTATCTGTCCATACTTATATACAGTTCATCCTGGTACCTCATTGGGGGGAAAACAAGATAAATGTAGGCAGAACCATTCTCACCTTTTCTCCTCGTTCTCCAGGTTCTCCCTGGGCAAAAGGACAAAGCTTGAGTGACACATTAAATTGTAAAACACATAATTAAGCAATACTAAATGAAATCAGATATTGAAAATAGTAGATATATCATATGTGGCCCATTCCCCCCGCCCCCCCCCCCCCCAGCAATATATAGTTGCTATATAAAAACAAATGGTAAGATGAGTTTCTTGGAGAATTGGGTAAAGATATCAATATCAAATATCAGTTTAATTCTTTGCCTTTCAAGGACTAAGGGAAGATATTTAAGATGATCATCCTTACACTGGCTTTGGGGGCCCTAAGGAGAACAGTGTGGTGGCGATTTAACACCTTGGGTGGTTTCTTAGTCTAGGACTTTGTATTCTGCCCAAACTCAGAATCAGTAATGTGGGCTAGCACACCCTTCCGTGAAGTCTTTATTCAAAGCAGCCCCTGGTGCATGGATTATTTCAGGGGTTCAGAGTCCCCGTGCAGTTCCCCAATCTGTCTCCCCTTAACATGACCGTAAATACAGTCCTGAACTTGGACCCTTTCACAATGTCATGACCTCTCTTTAACCTACTGGCAACTGGCATGTTCCAAATCAGGTGTATTTTGGGAGGCATGGGTATCTCCAGGAAAAACACTAGAATGGCAGAATGAAAGCAAGTTTAGGAGAATGATGTCTTTACTCAAAATGATGACCCAGTCAGTATGAGAATGGAAATGAAAAACTGTGCTCTGAAGAGAATCTCATTTTCACTTTACCCAGGAAGGGACAAGGGATGGAGTGGGAGAGTTCTAAAGTAAATTATACACTTTATGAGAATATCCCCTTTGTAAAAAGCATGAGTAAGTGATGTCATGAGATCAACTGCTTGAAAAATGGTTTAAGGTGATTATTGTGTTTTTAAAAATTATAACCCACTCTAAAAGTCAGTTTGGAGGAAAGACTCTTTTCATTTGCTGGAAATCAGCCTGACCCTTCGGTTTTCAGAATTGCTGGCTACCTTTCAGCGCTCAACATCCATCCTGAGGGTCGCTAGGCAACAGAAGAATAGCACTGAGCACATGCATTGAGCATTAACTCCTATCTTGGCTTTTTAGATGGAACAAGAGAGGAAAGAGACAGGAGAATGGCTATAGAACCACAGGGAATATTTTCTTTCCTCTCCTACTGGACAAAGGACAGGTCTACAAATTTTAGGTCCATACCGTCCTAGGTGCCTGTCAATAGCAATGTGATCTGTGAAATCAGCTGACAGGCATCTGTGGGTATGGATAAACCCCAGCACAGCTGACAGGATTAGACGTTAGTTTTGTACTTCAAGGGATGTTCACTCATCAAAGGATTTGGGATTTGTCTGCCTGTTCGGTTTAAACTAAACTGTCACCAATCTTTTTATATTTAACAGATTCATTTGTTCTTCGAGAAACAAAGAAAACTTGCAATCCAAACAAAATAATCTTCATTACATTTTTTCCCTATTTAGTAATTGACTACATCCAAGTTAAAATTTCAAACATGCCACATCTTTATTCTGCTCTTCATTTGATTAACTGGCTGTGTTGTGTGAGGGCCGAGGTAGCCGAATCTTGAGGGAAAGCCACAGCGGCGCTGTGAACATCATCTTTGGGAAGTTTTGTAAATATTATGCAAATTTTAGGCAGTATGGACATGGCCTACGTTTTAATATGCTCATATTAAGTGGCAAATAAAACAGTCGTATTTGAAACATGGGCTTTCTCATGTTATTTAAGTGTCCCAGAATATAGGTTTTAGACAATCATATCCTGCATTTGTAATGCTAACAAGAATCACCAACATAATTTATTCATTAGTCACAGAGTTCTGTCCTGTAGCATATTCTACTACTGAAAAAACATTCTATCCAGGTAAAAGCAGTGGGATTTTTTTTAAAAAAAATTGTAACAGCTTACAATTTCATGAAAACTCACGCCTCAAATGATTCTGCTTGGTTGCATTCGTACTAACCTTTGGCCCTGGTATTCCATCCTGTCCCACTGCTCCAGGCAATCCAGGCTCACCCTCAAAATAAAAAGTAGGCACTACTAAGTAAAATAGACAAAATCTGTACATTGTATAGATCATTAGAAGACATGGCCATCCAATAATGCTCAAAAAGTAGATAGAAAGTAAGTGCCTACCAGGGTAAATACAAGTTAGCTCGTTTGGTTCAAAATTCCATGTGCCAGGCACCAAGGATAAAACAGGACGAATTTCCTTTGTTCAGTCTTTCCCCCAGTAAGAACTCCGCAGCAACTTCTCAATATGAAATGAACATCTACCGTGGCGCGGGGTACATTGCAGGCAACAAATAAATATGTGTTGTATGAGTGAAAGACAACTGGAAACATAAGACTGTCTGGAGGGAGAAGTTTGAAGTGCTTCTTCAATTCAGGAAAATACAGACTGTCATTATATAATTAGACTTAACCCAATGAGCATTTCCTAACCTAAATCGTGAAGAACACACACATCTACTTAAGTCACTTCGACATGTTTGATATAAAAGTAAAAATGGGTGTTTTCTCTTTCCAATTTCACTGTAAAAATAATTAGAATGAAACAGACTTGTGGCTCTCGCTGTCATATTGAGTGACAGGAATCTGGGGGAAAGATGATGGCTATCATGTTAGAAAGTGTTCCATTTCAGAAAGCTGACGATGTGTACTAGTCTTTCTAGACTCTGAACCAACAATTGTTTGCCAAGGAGGAGGAGTACCTGAAGGGCCCAGAAGCAAAGGAGAGAGACTCTGGCTCTCAATGCTTCCATATGGCTCCAACTTATAGCAACGAGAATTTCCTTTCATTTTCACTTAAAAACATTCTCAAAGCCCTTTACTATGGGATTCAAATGTTGGATAACTTTCTTCTTCCACTGAGGGTAGTAAAGTTGCTTCTTAGTTGATTAAAAAAAAAAAACACAACAGATTTCAGCCTGGCTGGTGTGACTCAGTGGTTAAGCATCGACCCATGCACCAAGAGGTCATCAGTTCGATTCCCGTCAGGGCACATGCCCAGGTTGTGGGCCCGATCCCCAGTGGGGGGACATGCAGGAGGTGGCCAATTGATGTTCTCTCTCATCGATGTTTCTATCTCTCTCTCCCTCTCCCTTACTCTCTCTCTAAAAAAAATCAATAAAGAAAACAAACAAACAAACAACAGATTTCATTATTAGATTAGTTTTAGGTTCACAGCAAACAGTTGATTTTTAAGCATGTTTGTAAGTCACCTGGAGGCAGGGATTGTGTCACTTTAATATTTGTGCTCTCAGCAAAAATACACATGAACATGTACATTTATGAAAATATGTACATTATCAATAACAGTAACGTTTCAAGTGGCAGGAACTTTAAATTCATCAGCTCACTTAATTATCACAAATTTCTATGAGGTAAGTACTATCTTTATCTCTACTTAACAGATGAAGAAATTAAGGCACAGAAAGGTTAAATAATATTTTCAGATTTATGCAACTCTAGCCGAGACTTGAACTCTCATGATCTGGAGTAAGAGGTTGTGCTCTTCACAATATGATGCCTCTCTGAATGAATGAATGCATCTACAAATCGGGAGACCATCGCTGATGAGTCTTCTGTCCTCCTTATCAGTCGGTTTTTACTCCTCATTTATAAATGCCCTTCCAGAATGTATAGAAAACCCAAACGAAATATTACTTATAAAGATTCTTTATGTACACCTACCAGATAAACTAAGCAATGTGAAGTTTCATGTGTCTTTCTAGATGAAAAAAAAAGTGTTTTACTATAACGAAGGGTTATTATGATTGTGGAAGTCTTAACTTCCTGGAAGAAATTCTGTTTCCTGTGTCAAGTTACACTGTACTCGGAGCTCGCACTTTCCTTGGTAACATGGCAAAACGGTTGGCTTAGAATAACACTGGCCATTATAGGAAAATTTTGACGGGCCATTTGTAAATCACAAAGGATAAGAACTTGGAAAGAGAACCCACCCCGAAAGAGGACCATTCTTTTGCTGTGCAGCTAGAAAAAGAGCTATCCAGTCTGCTTTCTCCAGACGGCAGCAGCATCACTAATGCCATAACTCATGGTCGAAGGCAAACAGGAGATGCTGCCAGACACCAATACAAACCTTATTTCGATTTTCAAAGACTAACCATGGTAGCCAGGATAATAATAATAAGAAATGGTTCAGCCCCTGGATCCGGACAAAATCCATGCTGAGATTTTGAAGCAAGGAAGAGAAATACTGCTTAGGTATCTGCATAACATCTTCCTTAATATATGAACATTGAGGGACTAAAACCTGATCCCCTTTGCCTTGATTTTATACACTGTTAAAATAATCTTTTAACATAAAAGGAAACAAAGAAACAAAAAAACTGCACCCATAATCCCATCGCCCTATAATAACTGTTTTCACTTTGTCCTGTTTCCTTCTAGTCTTTTTTATGTATGCTTCCATATTTTCAAGCAATTGTAAGCTGATCACATAGTTTGACATTCTGCTTTTTTATTATTTTATACCACACATTTGTTTTCACACACTATTCATGATTGTCTTGTGAATGGTTGAATTATCATCTATCAAAAGTTAGGTTTGATCATTTGATTCATCTGTCCCAAACTGTTGAATACTGAGGTCCCTTCCAATGTTTGCTGTTAAAGATAAACTAACATAAACATCGCTGCAAATATTTCCTAATTGCTTTCCAAAGGGGTTCTGAGCGTTTCCTGCTCCCACAGGCACCCCTCTGGGTTACTGTCCCACAATCTCATCAACACTGGATATCACACACTTAATAATTTTGTGGCTATTTTAGTAAGCACAAAAGAGAGTTTACTGTTGCTCTGTTTTATATTTATCACTTGTAAGGTTAAGTACTTTTCATGTGTTTATAATTTAAATACGTATCTCACAAAATTTTAAAGCTAAAAAAGAAATAAACTGTTTCCTGAGTGAATCAAAAGAGGGTGGAATCAAGAAGGAAGAATGACTCACAGAATTTTACCTTTCTAATAAATCATATGAAGAAAAACATGTTCGAACTTAGATTAGGAGGTTATGGAGCATTCTGCTATCATCCTAACTGTGCTCCCCAGGCTGTGAGAAAGAAATGTTCAAGATAAAATGCTGTACAGCTCTGAGTATCAATGTCAAGTTATGGGCTACCGGAAGGCATTAATTTGTACAACTAAGACCGAATGCAGTGAAAATGTATTATATGTTCTACTTGGGGCTATTTCATGGGGTATAAAGATGAAATAGGCCCTGGCCGGTTTGGCCCAGCGGTTAGAGTGTCAGCCACGGACCAAAGAGTCGTGGGTTTGATTTCAGTCAGGGGCATGTACCTCGGTTGTGGTTTGTCCCCAGCTCTGGTCAGGTCTTGTGGGAGGCAACCAGTTGAGGTATCTCTCTCACATCGATGTTTCTCTCCCTCTCTCTCTCTCTCCTCCTCTCCCTCTCCCTCTCTCCCTTCTTCCCACTCTATCTGATGATAAATAGAAAAATAACCTCGGGTGAGGATTAAAAAAAAGTAATACTAAAATAAAAATAGTGTAAGTTGGTGGTCTAGTTTCATTTAAAAAAAAAGAAAGATGAAATAGGCCCTGGGCGTTGTGGTTCAGTGGTTGGAGTGTTGGCCCTTGAACCGAAGGGTCTCTGGTTCTGTTTCTGGTTAAGGGCACATACCTGGGTTTCGGGTTGGGTCTCCGGCAAGTGTGAGAGGCAACCAATCAATCTCTCCCTCTCTCTCTCTCCCCCTCCCTCCCTTCCTTCCTCTCTCTCTAAAAATCAATAGAGGAAATATCCTCGGATGAGGATTAACAACAACAACAGCAAGACAAAACAGGACAAACATCTGTGCCTAAAGAGCTTATTTTTGAGTGAGAAATAAAGATATATATGAAAATAACTTGGGATCATCTAATTGAAGTCATAGACTTGTTTTTTTAATCAAAGTTTTCTTATACTTCATAAAGTAAAGAGGCTTAATAAATGAAAATCAAAGGTAAGTCTTAATGAAAAATGAACCATATGTCATGTATGGTCTTCATATTTTCTGATATATGAGCAAAAAATATACCACAAGGCCTCCTCAGATAAAGTTATAATGACATTATATTGCTACATAATGTAGTAAAAGTGAACATATACAGAAAAATATATTGGAAAAGTACAGATAAAAAAAGGGAATCAGGTTTTGTGTGTGTGGAGAGCTAGTCTCGTTTGTTGGGTAATCCATCCACTTTTTCTGAATGCATTTCTCATTCACAAGTTCTGAAGGACAATCCAAAGACAGAACAAAGAAAAGCAGCAGGTGACATCTTAACTGTAGGTAGATCAACAGGGTTTTCCCTACTACACCTTAAATTCTAAGGCTATTCCCAGTATCTTATTCCCAAATGATGTTTGTGTATTCAAGCTAAAAATAAATTGGGGCTGACTTTGAAGAAGGAGGGCTTGCTGCCTTCTTTTCTTTCTTTCTTTCAACCAAATACACTTTAGAATTCTAATGTAAAACATCACTCAGGACTTTTACAATTATTTCAGGTACTGCTTTTCAGGGGCAACATGAAAGAATACTTAAAGCTAGAAAGGAATGCAGCCCTCTTATGTAATTGAGTGCTAAAGGAGATAGGTTATTTAGCAGTAAAATTGCTCGCCATCACTCAATCGCGATTGTTTTTCATTCTGGCAATGAAAATGAGTCATAGCTTAAAAATTTTAGCGTAATATAATTTTACATGCACTTGTCAAAAACAGATTTGTTTCCTTTCTGTGTTGCATTTTCTTAAAGGGCTCATCCAAACTGAAGAGAAAAATCACCACAAGGAACATGGACCAGCATGGACGGAGCGTGATGCTGAGCATAGCACGGCTTCAGTCTGAAGATGGTTGGAGCTGATGGTGTGGGTGCATATGTGCAATAAAATAGTGGGGTCACTGACAGCTCCCTAAAACACTGGGTGTACAGGACCTTTCTTCCTGACAGCGGCAGAATGTTGAAGAATCTCAGTGGCTTGCGTGGAGAGCAGGGCTGGCCTTTAGTGACTCTTCTCCCTCTGCAGGCCGTCGGGTGGAGAGGAGCTGTCCTTTTATTGGGCTTCAGGGTCTCAGAGGCTTTGGCAGCAACTGAATAAACAACACTTGGTAGAGCAGGATTCTTTGAAAGTGGGGCACCCCACAGGGACTTCAGATAGAACTGCTCGGGGAAGAGTTATGACAGCAGCGTTTCTGCTCTCCACTCATGTGTATTCTCTCTCCCTCTCTGATTTAGTTTTTTATTCTAGTCTCCTCAAGGCAAATGAGTAGGAACATGAACTTGGGTGAAGGTAGGGGGTATAAAATAACCAACATATTTTACCTTAAAATTTCCGGAAATGTGGCATTTTACCATACAATAATACACAGTAGGAATCCTAGCCCCAACCTTCAAGTGCTCCAGCAGAATCCCTGGTCTTTGTGTACTTCTGCACATGTGTGTGAACTCCCAGGGACACACGCCCCCAGCTTACGAAGTGTGACTTAAGGGAGATCCAGCTGACCGGGAACACGCAGTCGAGCTCCACTGTCTTTTCAGGAAGTCTGTGTGGGTCAGTCTGCTGAACTACGCATCCTTGGAGACAGTCCCTTTCCTCTGTGTTATCCATGCATATTTCAAATCTAAAACGCAGCCCACGTGTATACTGCAAATGCCCCCTTATTACAGGGGTGGCCCCCGAGTCTCCACCACTCCCAATGCCCCGCGTCTTACTTTATTTTCTCTATCGCACCGATTACCACCTAAGGTCTATTTTTTTTTGTTTGTTTCTTTTTTGTCTCCCTCACAATGACTGCAAGATTTGGGAAATAAAAATACAAAACACCAGTTAAATCTGAATATCAGATAAACAACAAAACTTTTTTTAAGCTAAATAGATCCCGAACATTAAATGGGACACAGTCATATTGAAAAGTATGGGTTGTTTATCTGAAGTTCTAATTTAACTGGGCATTTTATATTTTCTCTGGCGACTCTTTCCGACCCCCAGCTGCCCTCACCACTACTAGAATAGCAACTTTGTCTGTTTTGTTCTCTCTTTCCATAATGCCTAGAAACTACTCCCGACACAATGGTTGTTCAGGGCCTATGGAGGAAAGAGTAAATACAGGAGATGCAAATACATTAAACCCACATGAAGATGTGAAGTGCTCATAACCCTTTCGGTACTGGGGAGCTGGTAAGACCTGTAACCATGGTGGCACGAGACCTCTCTCTGTCTCAGCTGCAGCAGGACCCAGGAAAAGATGGGAGAGATGTTAACCCAGCAGTGCCGGCCCCAGCCACGCAGGTCCACCTGGGACACGAGGATTGGAGAACAGAGAGAGAGCGTGGGGCAGGAGCGGGGGTAGTGAGTGTGGAGAGAAGTCCCACTGAGGACAGGCTGCCAGGAGTGAGCTTCCCAGGAAAGCTCCCTCCGAGATTCGGGCAAAGGAAGGGTGGCTGCCCAGGAGGGCCACGGCCCCAACAGTTCTGCCTGTGGGTACAGAGACTGGGCCGTTACAGACACGGCCACGTGTTCAGTCACCTCCCCTCCTCCGCCTGCTGCTCCCCCACGCGTGTGCCTCAGGTGGAGGGTGAGCAGTGGCCAGGCAACTTTGGTTACAGAAACTGTCGTGCCATCCAACGTTTCCAAAACAGGCTTTGGAATTGACCCAAGTATCATCCTTTACCTCGTGAACTCACGCTAACATCTGCTTCTCCCTAAGCAGAAGCATTCACAGAACAGTGAAATATTTCAGCTGAACCAAGCCAGTCATTCTTAACAGATGAAGAAACACATTCAGAGAGGGAAGGGAACTAACTTCTCCAGAGGCCAATGGATGCAAAGAGGACGATGTGAGGTCAGAATCTAGGCTTTCCGATTTCTTGTGTTCCTTCTATTTGAACAGCTTGTGTAAAAAAACAAAAACAGAAACAAAAAACAATTCATTTTTATGTTTCTTTTCTCTTTAATTTTAGCATAAAATAGGAGAGGGACTTTAGGACGTCTCCAGTCTGGTCCCATGTTTTCCACTTCTGTTCCTGGGACACAGAGAGAATTGCCTGAGCTTTTGTGGGGCTCAGCTTCTCTATGAGGTACGTGGGGGTAAATGAAATGCTTCCTTTCTCCCAGTGCTAAAGGACTGCGATTTAGTTTTACTATTACTATTTATTGTTGTTGTTGGACTAAAGATGTCACCGGTGGCTTCTTACTCCTCAGACATCTGATTAAACCTGGCTCACATCCCAGTTTCACAGGCTGTGGAAGGCCGAGACCCGCTCCCTGGCCCTCCACTCCCGGCCCCTCCGCCCCAGGTCCTGCCTCTGTACGCCCCACCTCTGCTTCGCCCCGGACCAGTTCTGATGGGTCAGAACCCCACTCTCCCCAGGCCGTTCGTGAGGTCAGGACTGAATACCTGGTGTTCTTGGGAAGATGTCACCTCACAGAGCATGTGGTCTTTCTTCATCTCACTGCCTTCTCCTTTCTCCTTGCCCCCCCCCAACCTGCTCCCTGCCTCCCTCCTTCCTAGACCATCCTGGGAATTCAGCTTCACTCTCTCTTAGGTGGAGCAATTCTGTAGTTTTGCAAAAGCTTCGGCTTGCATATCCAACCCCTAATTCTCTCTCTGTTTCTTTCCTGGAGGCCAGGGAGGCTTTGTAACACGGTGAAAGGAAACCAGAAGACCCGCAGCCCGGCGGTTGGGTTTGGTTATGGGTCAGAACGCTGCATCCCGGCGGAGGACTTGGTTTTGTTTCTCTCATCAGCTAACTCCAGCCCGAGACTTGGAACCTCTTTGTCCGCATTGGAAATATGAATATGAATGAGTAGAAAAGTAGACAGGTCTATCAGCCAGGAGCTTAATCAAAATATTCTATTTCAGATAATATACCGAAATGGGTCTTAAACTGATTAAAGGAATAACTACACCAAACCTCGTAATCAAGCCTTCATTATGGTTGGTTTTTTTTTTTTTTTAAGTACAAATGTCTAAAAATGTAAAATAAGAGAGTATGATAGTTGTAGCAATAATATTACAGTATGGACTGTTTCAGAAATAAGGCTGCTGGTTAGCTCTTTTTCTTTTAGTTTTCTGTGCTGTGCCTGTAGGTGGAAATGTACAAAATAGAATTTGAACAAAGAAACTCAAATGCAAAGAGATAGTAAGAATTTACGGGTCACAGAACGTAGCGGAGCTGAATACATGTGAGTGGAATTTACACAAATGAGAGGAATTACCTGCCTTGAGCACATCCCTAACATTTAAAGGTCTGGGTAGGAGTACATGGCTGACGCCCATCCCACCCCACAATGCTCCTGTCCCCCTTCTCTTCCCAGCCCGGTCCTCCTGTTCCCCAGGAGGAGCCTTGGGGGTGTGTGAACACAACCTGTGAGCTCGCCGGGGATCCCCAGCAGTGGCTGCTCCAACGCCACCCAGGCCGAGGAGCACACACCCGGCCGTGCGGTCCACCCTTGGGCACACGGCCCGGAGACAAGGCCACTACGGGCACTGGAAGCAGACTCGGACAGCGGAGGGAGGCACTCTTGTGTCCTGGGCACCTGGAATGCGATCTAGAAGTGGGGAGACTGGGCTGTGAGTAGGCATGTCTCCTTGGCCTTGTGGACACCCCATGGGGAGGCTCACACTACCAGGGGGACAAGGGGAGCTGGCCCAGGAGCACCGCGTGCCGGGGTCCAAGGGAAACACCAGCCAGCACTTCCTTCCTAACTTATGAAAGGTGCGAAAGTGAGCAAAAACCGGCCGGAGAGCATGATGGCACAGAGGACTGTCTTTTCTGCATTTAAAGGAAAGAAAGTTCTCTGTGTGTAGTCTCATGGGGAAAAGCAGGTAAAGGACAAAGACATGTTTTAGAAAGACAAAAGGTCAGAACGGATGAAGGGGGCATGTGGAGTGGGGGAGTTTGCTAGGACCAGGTTAAACCACATACGACACAGTGGTTCAGCCCCCTGGGTCACACGGATCTCTTCTAAAGTAGGCAATTCGTGTTTCTTGTAACTTTCCACGGGTCTGGGGCTGCTAGCAAAGAAATTGCAGTGGCAGCGGCTAATCACTGTCTCCAGTTCACAGAGGAAAATAGCCTGTTCTTATGTAACAGTGTATTTGAATAAAGTTATATTTGTTACTTCCTATATTTTTTCTGATTACACTTTGAAGGAAATGTTATAATCCTCATTTGACAAATGGAGAAACTAAGGCTCAGAGAAAGTAAGTGATTTGTCTGAGGTCATACAAATACTGATGAACAGAGCTGGGATATTCTGAATTACTTCTAGGAATATATCCTAAGAATCCCAAAATGCCAATCGGAAAGAATATATGTACCCCTGTATTCATAGCAGCACTATTTACAATAGCTAAGATCTGGAAACAGCCCAAGTGTCCATCAGTAGATGAGTGGATAAAAAAGCTGTGGTACATACACACAATGGAGTACTATGCAGCTGTAAGAAAGAAAGATCTCTTATCCTTTGAGACAACATGGAGGGACCTGGAGAGTATTATGCTAAGCGAAATAAGCCAGTCAGAGAAGACAAATACCACATGATCTTACTTATATGTGGATTCTAATGAACAAAATAAACTGATGAAAAAAGTAGGTCTAGAGACATGGAAACATGGAACAGACTGAGGGATCTCAGAGGTAAAGGGGGAGGGAGAGGGGGCCGGGAATAGATTAAGCAAAGAATTGATATGCCTATATGCATAGCTCATGGACACAGACAATAGCGCAGTGAAGGTCTGGGATGGGGCAGGCGCCAGGTGGAGAGGGGCAATGGAGGAAAAAAGGGGTGACATTGTAATACTCTCAACAATAAAGATAAATTACTAATAAAAGAGAAATAAAGTTTAGGGAAAAAAGTAAATAAATAAATGAAAATAAAAATATTAAATAAAATGCTCACTCTTAAGTCTGGGGGCAGACCCCCTGACTTTGAAGCTGAGCTCTACCACCAACACCTGGTGACCCTAGGCAAAGTATTTTGTTCTCCTCGTGCCTCAGTTTCCTCATTAATACAATAGAGATAATACTATACCTACCTCCTGGGACTGTCGTGAGGAATAACTGAGCTAACATGCATACAACATTTAGGACAATGCCCGCAGTTAGTAAGTGTGGAATAAATGTCAGTAATTATTACATATTGCGCTCTTCTAGTCTCTGCACTAGGCAGAGAAGACAGAGAAGAGACTCCTGAAATTCATTGTGTTGTAAATTAACCCCACTGATGCGGTTTCATGACTGTATAATAGTTACTGTCCCCTTGGCAATGTGGACTGGTATCAAATGGATGGAACTGGGTAGATGTTAACCTGTTATGATTGTCATAATAACCTATTTCATGGCAGCCTGAATTTTAATACAGGTTTCACAATGAAGAGTGTCATTTAGAGGTTAGATTTAATGACACAAGAACAGACTTTGTGGCTTACATTGACTTAATATTTTAGTGGTCAGAAACTTGGGTAAAAGGTAGTCTGTGATGAACATCAAAACCCTGCAGTGGATGCTCATTCAGTGCTTTAGAAACGGAATTCAGAGACCAAGGCTGTCCGTACCGGAATGTGTAGGTGCTTCAGCACAGTGATAGCTCCTCTTCCCCTTGCCAAACGTTGTTCACTTTTCATGTTTCTCCTAAAATCACCTTTTCAGGGAAGCATTCCTTGACTCTTTGCTCCAGGCCAGGATGCCCTGTGCTTCCCCACCATAGTACTAACAGCACTCGAACTGAACAGATTTTAGTAAGAATGTTCCCTAAATGTCCCCATCCCCAATTAGGCAGGAAATTCTATGAGGGCAGAGACAGCTTTAATGTCAGTGCTCAGATGGCACCTGCACTTAGTAGTTAGGGCCGAATAGATAATTAAAGAAGTCAACATGTGAACCAATGAACACATGGAAGGAAAGTTTTTTTTAAAAAGTCTGAAAATTATGAAAGCAATGTAATCAGATCTAGTAAATCAGTATTTTTGTAATCCCTTCTACAACATATAGCATCTTTTCAATTAAAATGGACAGGACGGTGTCATAATGCAGTCAGACACATTTGCTTAGTTGTTTCTTCGTTTTTCAACAGCCTGTGAGCAGCTTCCCTTTCTCTCACACCCCTCACCCGACCCATCCCATTCCCTCAACCCTCCATTCTCCCCTCTCCCAATATTTTCACTTAGCAGAATGATAACTGGTATCAAATTGTATAGTAACATGCTTACATAAAGTCAGGGGATAAGTTGTTTTAAAAAAATCTTACTATCCTTGTTTTATTTCAAGCCAGCATGAGATTACCTCTTTCAACGGTATTCCTCTCCAAAGGAAGTTTAAGTTAATTACATAAAGAATAGAAATATTGTTTGTCCCACATAAATAAAATTGAGTAAAAGTTCTCTCAAAAATTTTTAAAAAAAATATGTTTTTATTGATTTTTTTAGAGAGAGAGGGAGTGAGAAATAGAAACATGGATGAGAAAGCAACATCTGCTGCCTCCTGCACGCCCCCTACTGGGGACCAAGCACACAACCCAGGCATGTGCCCTGACCAGGAGTTGAATTGGTGACTTCTTGGTACATGGGTTGACGCTCAACCGCTGAGCCACACTGCCTGGGTGAGTAATAGTTCTCTTTAAGAGTAAACTTGTATTCTAAACGTGCCTCGGAAGGTATGAATCACACTCAGGGATGAAGTGATTTGATGATATAAAATATCCTGTACTAGATGAACATGATGTTTCTTTAAGAGGAAAGAATGCATTCTATTGTTATACATATTACCAGAGAAAAGTGTATTCACGTATTCTTAGACTCCTAATGTACACAATTGCTAACTTTAAAAGACAGAAAAATTAGTAAAAATAATGTAATTCTCAACTTTAACTTGCAAAAGAACTAAGGTGCTGTAAGATACTTTCCCTGAACTATTAATTAATCTGGACTCAGAAATCAGTCACTTCATTTAACTCTAAATAGCTTTACTTAAAGTCTAAAATTGAAAAATTATAAATAGATTGGGTAATAGATCACTGGGTAAATTCTGTTACAGGAAAAATTTTAAGCTAACCAGGAAACAAACAGAACTATAACATATTCAAATCTTTCAGAAATTTAATTCAGACTGTTTAATGATACAGCCAAGGTTGCTAAAGAAAAGAGTGTAGTTAGTGGTTACAGTAAGTAAAGAATAAAAAATACTGAGTTCATTGCATAGCCCCTGTATAGACTTGAATAAACAGCTTGACCTTTGGAAGTCTGAGAGCTTTAATTTATCTGCTCTCCAAATATACTTGCAATAAAAATGCCATTAGAAGTATGCTGTGAGGATGAATGTCAGTGAAGAACTGTGAGACCCACGGATAAGAGATGAAAAGGAACTCTAAATACCATAACTATACACTAATTAAAATTTAATGTGACTTAAAAATCACATTGCTATCTGGGATGGATTTGTAGATGATACACTAATAGCAATGTTTAATTTATATTTTATTTTGAAGTCTTAAAGATAATAAATTCTAGGAAACACTTGAAAAATACATAAAACAAGATCATCTCATATTTTTTTGTTGTTGTTGCTTTGGAAACAATCCCTATGACTCTGGGACTTCAGAAAAATTCTAGCTTGCTTAGACAAAAATAATTTGTCCTTAATCTTGAAAATCTTTAACATTATTTTCACAGTAACAAAGAGACAAGAATGTGAACTAGGAGATGCACAAATTAGACGCCTACTACTCTATCTCTCTCCCCAGACTTTCTCTTCTATGACATTTACACAGTCCAGGGCACTGATTGCTATTTAACTAAATTGTCATCAAGATGATTTATTCTTATGGATGCCAATTAATGTGAAAATGTGGAAAGAGTAGAAAAATATAGAGTTCTAATAACACCTATTAAAGGTTAAAATTTTGTAAGTTCTGATATATACATTGTAGACAGCAATTTATTTTGTCAAAAGTAGTTTCAGTTTTAAAAAGGTCTACCATAAAATCTTTTTAAAAAGCCCATATACTTCTCCAGTATATCTGAGAAGAGTTTACTTGACAAATATTCAGATGTACATTTCTGTGTGTGTGTGTGTGTGTGTGTGTGTGAGAGAGAGAGAGAGAGAGAGAGAGAGAGAGAGAGAGAGAGAAGGAACCATGGAGTACAAATAAAATGTTAATTATATCCATGCCAACAAGATCTACTCATGAGAATTACAAAAAATTTTGTGTCCAATAATACAATTAGCCACAGAAGAAGAGGATATTTCATATTTTTAGGTACGATGGCATTAAATCTGCTCTAAGTGCTTCAGCTATTTGTTAGAAACAAATCTACATCGTGGAAACAACACTTTTCAGTACTGGGGTCAAGAGGATGATAGAAGCTGGTTGAATTGGGAATGAGATATGGGTGGCTTTTTGCAGATGCACAGTATCACTTAGGGACTGAGAGACAAATTAGTACAGCCCGCCTCCCTCTCATTTGACAAATGAAGTTGCGAAAAAGGGCCTTTCAAAGGCTGCCTGTGAGTTGGAAGACCACCGAGTACCCGACTCCAGGACAGCGCCCCCATGTCACCCCATGCCTGGGGCTGAGCTTCAGATGATCTGAGACATGCCTTTCTCTTCCTCATATCTACAGTATTTACATCCCAACTACCTAGTATGGGGCATGTGGGGGCAGAGCCAGGGGACAGAAAAACATTTTATATTTAGATATTATATATATTTTATATATTATGTGTAATTGTGCATATTCAATTTTTCCCTCTCATGAAGTCAATTGGCTTCTGCTCCCTACCTGAGAGTAAGCCTAGGGCTCATTTGCCAAAACTCCTAAAGTGTGATATTACTATTATAGATGCTTGATAACATTATTATTATTATTTTTCTTTATTGCTTTTAGAGAGAGAGAGGAAGGGAGAGGGAGAGAGAGATAGAAACATCGATGAGAGAGAACATCGACTGGCCGCCTCCTGCATGCCCCCCAGTGGGTATTGGGCCACCAACCTGGACACGTGCCCTGACCGGTAATTGAACCAGCAACCTCTTGGTGCATGGGTCGACACTCAACCACTGAGCCACACCAGCCAGGGTGCTTGATAACATTATCGAGCACCTGTTCTATTATGTTCACTTTAGAGACCTCACCTACGCAATACCGCAAGGTCTGCCTTTGTGTGTATTTTACACTCGAGCCTTAGGAACATTCTGTAACTTGCACAGGGGAGGACAGGGCCTTCAGCACCCTCTCTCTGCAGCAGTCCATGCTCTTCCCTCTGCCCCAGTCCATGCTCTTCCCTCTGCCCCTCACAGCCCCCCACTGTTCAGAGAGTGTGCTTAGGAGCCCTTTGCAGGTTGTAATGTCAGGAAGAGCTATTTTGGAGTGTAATGCCCTATTACTGCTTATGTAAGTCTTCTTTCCTAATACAATCTGAAGAACTGAAAGACCATTACAAAAATAAGAAATACTCAGATTAGCAAAGAAGGTGACCAAAAGTCAAAGGAAAGTAGTAAAAAAAAAAGTAAAGCTAAAAAAAAAGGTCACCATCAATTGATTAGTCAAAGCTGATCATTAATTTTGTTAATCTGAATGGATGGAAAATGCACTAGTAGAAAACAAAGAAAATATTTTCTTAAAGTAGTTTAGTTTTCTTTCTTTTTTAAAGGAGAAATATCATTTTATTTTCTAGTCATTGAAAAATTATGTCATTGTAAGCTGTCTTATTAGAGAAACAAACTCTAGACATCCAAGACATATTTCATATACTCTAAGTATAGAACTCTACTTCCAACTTTGTCTTTACTGTCTCAATGACCTGCTGTTTCAGTCAAGGGGACTCATTTTTTGCATTTTATTTTCCTAAAGATGATATACCAACTATTACAAATGTTAGATAATGACTGGGATTAGTAGAAAACCCAACCCCAAAGTTTTAAGTCCTACAGAGTAGGAAAAATAATTTTAAATTACATTTTGCTGATACCTTCATAAGCGTGTAAAATCATTTAGGTTCTCTAGGTTTTACAGAAAACATTTAAAAATGCCACAAAGATGTATAACATGACATAAAGCTGCAAATATTAACTGTCAATTTCCTTGAAATATAATTTAAACTTGGTGACTAGGACAAGAAAATGTCACATTCCTTTCTCTTGCTAAGGAAATTGCAAATTTCCTTTGCAAAAAAAAAAAAAAATGCAGCCTTCATAAGCATATATATGATAGTTTTAAAGTTGTTTTGTTTCAGGTTAAAGGTTTCTATAAATTTTCATGATTGTCTCAAAGCTGAAAAAAGAAAAGAAGCAAAGAAGAAAAAGGCAAACACTAACCTTAGGTACAAGTTTTTTTTCTCACCAGTGTTAAAAACAACGTTTATGCTATCCATATTTTATCCTTTCTAAATGTTATCCTGAATCGTGTAACTTTCAAATCCATCTTCGAATGAATATACTTTTGAATTTTTGCTTATGTTTTCCTCCTTGATCTGCCCTGTTCTAAATGGAAAGTTAACCCCTCTTTACCAGGGTTTGTGAAGCAAACGGATCCGCATTTTACTAGAGAGAAAACAGCGCCGTGGTCGGGCCGTTCACTACTGATGAGCGTGCAGGGTTTGGTGAGGGGGCTGCAAGACGCCATGAGCCTTGGCTGAGAACACTGACTTCACTTGGGAATGGAGTAATTCTGGAAACAGAGAGCCTCTCTTCAAACACAGATCAATCACATTCCCAGAATTTCACTACAGTGAAAGGAAGGAAAAGTTGAACACTTACATCACTGTCATAAGGGCTTTATGGCTATTTACTTGTTTAATCCTCACACTGACCCTATTAGGTAGGGATTGCTCTTGTCTCCTTTTTGCAGATGAGGAAACTGAGGACAGAGAATTCAAAGACTTGGCCCAAATTCACTCTCTCTAAGTGGCAGACTCATGCTCTCAGCCTCTCAGTAGATTTTAAACTGTGATTGTTTGTATCTTATTAGAGAAGAAAAGATGACTAGGAGAAAGTCATGAGGAGGTTTATTCTGTCTGTAAGGGTTGGGTTCCTTATGATTTCAGAATTCAATCCAGAGTGCGGGGATTTAAAATCTCCTGGGAAGGGGAACTGGTGGATCACAGGATTTCACAGAGTTAGTCCTAAACCTCTGAGGGAGACAGGAAAGTCCCTAGCTCAGCTCCCTGGCTCCCAGCACACTGGCCCAGCTAGTGGCTTCATTAGCTGCCACCACGACTTTCCTGGCCCCTGCAGAGGTTCCAGAGTGAAGAGCCAGTCACGGCTGTTGGGGAGAACAGAATCCAGACCTAGCTGTGGGATACAGCTAGAGGTTTGCTCCAACTGGTAAGTGTGTTGCAGGGTTACAAGTACACATGTACATAGATATGTCTCTGTAGAGCTATGGGTTTGTTTTTTTAAACTTTATTTCCGCCCCCCTCATTATTAACGGTACAATAAAATTGTATTACCAGAGTCTGGCAAGTCTATTTAACTCCAAATTTTGCTTATCAGTAAAAAGAGCTTGTTTCTGGATTCAGATTTCAATAGATTCCCGCTGTAAGATTAACTTCTGTTAATGAAAAATGATACATATGGCTTTTGCCATGACGAGCATAACTAGAGTGCATTTTATTGATTCAGTTTATGTTAAACATAGCATTTTCCCGATTCATACACATTTATGAGAAAGATACAGTTGTATCTCTTAACATAAATTATCAAAATGAAATGAAAGTTTTTCTAAGAGTTTCTGACTATTTCATACTTCATTAAAAATTAAACAAATTTGACCACTGGCACCATCATTTTCCTATATTTCAAAAGCGTTTGTAGAGTTTTTATAAGCACATAAATGTATTACTAACATTACTGATTAGAATAATTTTGTGATTTCAGTCATCTCCAAATGATCGAAAATAATAGTCTACAACACTCACCTTTTGCCCATTCATCCCTGGAATTCCATGTGCTCCAACAGAACCCTAAGGAGATGCATGAGTAAATTAAATTGATATCACAATCACAAAATATTGCAATTCTAAATTCACAGTTTGTTAGTTATATCAGCCATAAGTTTACCTTGCTAAGACATATCTGGGAGACTATGTTTTTCAGTTCTTACCTACTGTGTCCAACCATACAACAATGCAAGCAGATTTACCAGGCTTTCACAGAAACTATGGAGTTCAATTTAACCATATTTCTAAATATCCACTTAACTGTAATAAGAGTTTTAAGAAAGTCACATCATAAATTGAGATCCACGGTTATCCCAAGGCCACGTGGCTCTAAATTTGGGTGCTTTTAGGAAATAAATAGGCTTAGTTCCATCTGGGAAAAGCCTAGCAGTAGCAGTAACTCTTGAATTTCATGAGCTTAAATACCATAAAACAAAAGGTAATTAAAATAACAACTACTTGTTCCACAACTAGTCAAATAAGGCACCCAACGCTGTAAACTCTAATTTATTGTATTTGAAACATCCCCCCACCCCTCAGACTTTCAGGGGGTACATTTAAGCCACAAGAGTGTGACCATGTCTTGCAAAGTAGACTAGAAAAGATGGTGCAAATGTTAAACAGTGACTAGGAACAACACGACTTCTGTACACAAAATGTTAAGTGTGTGCGGATGTGCACACGCACCAGGACAGGTGTGCACATGCGCACTGGGGTGAATGCCAGCTGTTGGACATAGAAGGGGTGAACTGAGAATAAGCAAGCTAACTGTTACCTGAGGGAAATCTATGA
Source organism: Tadarida brasiliensis (assembly GCA_030848825.1). NCBI lineage: Eukaryota > Metazoa > Chordata > Mammalia > Chiroptera > Molossidae > Tadarida > Tadarida brasiliensis. The sequence continues at coordinate 81,903,727 of CM061257.1, forward strand.
CATTGACTGGATACAGTAACATTAACAAATGTTTTCAAATAGTGATGTCATTTCCCTCCCTATACCTCCCTTTTAGGCTCTGGAGAAACCATTTTTAAAGAAAATGTGCTTATTCTTTGCCTAGCACTAAAAAACAGCTTTTCCTGAGTATATGTGTGATATTAAATTTCTTAATAAGAGTGAAAAAAAATAGTCATTATAAACCTAAAACTGCTCTGAAAATATAGTCTTTATATGCAAAACAAATTGAGAAGGCAAGTTCCTCAGTGCTTTCAGTGATTCTATTGAGTGGGTCATTAAAGTACGTCCCCCAGCCTGAGGCAGTAACTTTATCCTGGTTGCCTGTGGATTAGGGTAGCTTTACAATTTCACACCGTGCTTAATAGAGACATTATTGCGCAGGACAGAGAGTTCCTAAACACAAGTTGTCTCACAACTCATTGGCTTTTACTTGGTTTCTAGGGTTATGTTTCAACAGATGCCACATGCCCAGTGCGTGGGGATAAGAAGTCTCTATCTTTGATGGATTCCAAAGATAAAGATAATCACTTTTCCACCTGCTGTCATACAATTGTTTTCTTTAGTTTTCTACAGGTGAAATGTCCCTTTCCCCCTCTGTGGGGTGGGAGGTGTAATGGGCAATGGGGACTTAGTGACACTTTGTTGGCAAAGGGCCATCTACCTGCTATTGATATATTTATTACTGCAGTATTGATGTAATTTCAGAAATTCTAGCCCCTCGCCATCAGAATAGAATGGTCAATTCTGATGACTATGTATAGCATTGAGATGACAATCAGGAAGTCACTTTTCAGGTTACCTCAGCAAAGGAAGACACCAGTGGGCCACCTGAATACAGTCCCCAAGGAACAAGTACATCCTTTGCTCCGGTCAGTTCTATGGTCATTTAGCAATCAGATATTTGAGCAAGGCCATTCATTTAATCTGTAATGTCATATGACCCTTCACATTTTAAGATTTGTCACATTTTATCAGTATTTGAATTAAAAATTCAATAACTTACATGTTTGCAGACAGCTTAAAAAGAGTCTGCTCTGGATTTATTGGACTTTCTGTAACGGAATTGATTAGAAATCTAATGGCTCACATCATATGATTGTATTTTTAGAAAGCAGACAGCTTCAGTGTGGCTTGCAGTAGCTAATCCCATTCACTTCATGCTTAGCCACTAGGCAATGGGAGCATAATTACTTTCACACTATAGTTTATACTTTACCTTTTGTCCTGGAGGCCCCATAGGACCCTAAAAAAAAATCAATTTGATTAACATATTAGAACCATTTTAACTTAAATGACCAATTAAAACCATGCTATTCTATAATGTTCTCTTTGCTATGTTGAGATATGCTCATGTTTTGTATATCAAGGAAAATGAATATTTTCCGTTGGAACTACATAAGAGATCTTTTCTCTCTTATTCTCTTTTGAAAAACATTAAGCATATGCAGTAAGATTCTAATTTTTTCCTTTAAAAAAGAATCTTTGTTATCCCAGCACCTCTGTTCTTCAAATACCTGCAAATCTACCACCTCAGTCTTAGAGAGCTCGAGATGTTGCTGCTAGGAGCAGTTAAAATGCAATGCAGTTCCCAGGAAACGGGCACAGTGTATGACTTCTGCATCTCCAAAACCTCAGTAAGCAAATGTGCAAAGGAAACAATTGAACAGCGTTACCAATAAACAGGTTTTATTCTATTCTCCCTCTGACGAAGCGTGGCCAGTTGACCTGCACAAACACTTGTTTATAAAGTGGGGGACGACGAGGTCAGTTGTGGCACCTAGTGTGTTCCAGGAAAGGAACAAAAGATGCTGTCAGCCGCTGCATGAACTATGATACTAGGGAGGGAGGTGGGGGAAGAAGGAATATAACATTTAGGAAGATGAATGGAAATATTTATATACAAAATGGAAATGCGGCCGTTCTGAGATTTAGCAGTTTTTCAACCACAAAGTCTGTGTTGGGATTCTGTTGGTTTTATTTAGAACAAGCCATGGCCTTGGGACAGTAGAAAAGAGCACAAAGAAATACAGCTATAATTCTGACCATTCATGCCTATTTTCGCATTAAAATAGTAAGTATTTTCTCCCAATTTTTAAGAAAAATCCTTTTAATTTTAGTATATTTCAACAAAGTTATAGATATTCTATCATTTCATTTAAAAAGCTCTTTATTCCATTCCACTTAACTAATGGCTAGCTTATTTTCAATGTGTGACATTTCAATTAATTAGCATCTTACATTCATACTCTGAAACATTAATTGACGCACTAGGGTGGTCATTAGAGGAAGACCTGGTCATGCACAATTTTTAATTTAGTTGAAAGTACACAGAGTTTTGGAACATTCAAAGAATATTTTCCCCATAAATTATTTTGTAATCCTCACAGGAAGACTAACAATTTCCTCATATAATCAGCTTCAGATTATTGAAAGCACATGTACAATATCACCTTTATATATTCCTTTTAGATTTATTCAACCAACCACCTTCTTAATGAGCGTGTTATCTGACATATCTGTGTAGTCAGACATCCTCCCCACCCACCTCACTCCTTCTATTGAAAATTCTCCCTGATTAATTTAATTTTTGTAATCCTCACCCAAGGACATGTTTATTGATTTCTAGAAAGAGAGGGAACATTGGTTGCCTCTTGCAGGCACCCCACCCAGGTATGGAACCCACAACCTAGGTATGTGCCTTGACTGGGAATCGAACCCACAACCCTTTAGTATAGGGACGATGCGCTAATCAACTGAGCCACCCGGCCAGGCAAATTCTCCCCGTTTTAGATTTTACTGAGGAAATAGAGGCTATCAGGTGTGAATTCCCTCAACATCATCTCTCGACAGTTCAAACCCATTGGCCCTCCTTCCTCTGCGAGAGGAAGAGGCAGTCCGCCTTCACACGGCAAACGCATCATGGAGATGCTGGAATCCATCCTTGCCTCTGCCCGTGGGGATTTGAGAAAATCAATTCTCCCTGCATCCATATCAGGGCCTCCTGCTTTCCACTAGTTCCTTCCCCTCAGCACATAAACATGTTTAATCATTTCCTCGCTCGGGTAAATTGTTTGGGAAACGAATGCTCATGCTGCGTAAAGTCAGAATTTGAAAGTTGTAGTAATAGATCTGAGAGTGAAGAAAAGACTTGGGTTTTATCACTGTCTATGATTCCATTTTCCCAAGCGTCTCCAGAGTATTTCACTTCTTAAACTGTTGATGGTAGAGAGAAAATCATATAACAAGAAGTACATTAATTCAATGTTTAGACTGAGAGTGTATATGTTCAATTCAAAAGGGTTTGTTTCCCATTACAAACCTAACTTTGCCACTTGAAAAAATATTGTTCACTAAAACTGAGTATTTCATTACATTGATGTATAACCCTACAAGGGAATACTTCATATAAAACTAAGAGGAAATTTTAAATCAAGTGTTTTAACTAGAGACTAACATATATGGTATTTTCTAATTTGGTCTCTGTTGCATGATCACATTAGATCAGAGATTTAGAAAGACTCCTCATAACTCTGAAATTCATAAAATTATATTAATTGTATATTTTAGCACAATATTTAATGAAAATCAAAGGATTACTATAAAGAACATCATGTTTTTCTTCACTGTTAAGAAACTACTGCCATTTTTACAAAACTCTAAAAATAAAAGCAGTTTTTAAGATATAGCATTAATTTTGAATTGTGAGTACATGTCTTATGAATTATTCATAACTATGTTGCCAAAGATATATTCTCAGCTACCAAATATGTGAATATTCTCCTTTGATCTCATTGGCAGGAAAAATGATAGCAAGCCAAGGATAGTGTCATGTTACTAGGAGGGGACTAGGAATAAAGCAGAGTTGAGTATAAGACATAGACATTCATTTAAGCATAAACACACAAACACACACACATACCCAATAGTTGTTTTACTGATTGAGGTTTTGCTTTTATGTTTGTGCTTTGAGTATCCTTAGATTAATAATTCCATTATATATCTGTGGTATTGTGGTCACGAAATTTAAGCTTATAAATGAAGGCTTCAAGCTCAAAAATTGATTTTGAAGTTAGGGTATGTTGCTACCAGTTAATTAAGATGTCTACATTTGATTAATTTTGTGGTATCTAGTACAAATATAACTATATAAAATAATGGGCAAATACTATAGAACCAAAATAATGGGCAAATGCCACAGAACCATTCACTAACTTACCTAATCTTTCTTCTTACTTATATTTTCATCTTGCTTCAAAAGTCATTATGAATAATGACTTGGATGAATACTGTCCCAAGTTCATTATTTACTAGTGAAACGATTGTTTCTATTAGTCCTAATATTAAAATCAAATTTTCTAGTATTCTAAGATTTCTAAAATAATTACATTATTGTTATCCTAATGACTTAATAAGTTTGGATCAAATAGTTTTCCAAACCAAAGAGCCAGTCTTTTCAGTCCATATTTCTTAATCAATGAATTGTTCCTTTCTTAGACATTTTCTTGACAGGCACCTTTATATCTGCATATACTTTGGATACAACCAGTGAAAATGAGACTAATCTGGTCTCTTTCATTTTTCAAAGTAACTTCTTTGTATATGTCTTAAAACTAAAAACTGTGTAACAGCCCGGCTGGTGTGGCTCAGTGGATTGAGTGTCATCCCATGGACTGAGAGGTCCCAGTTTGATTGCAAGTCAGGGCATGTGCCTGGGTTGCGGGGTCGATCCCTGGCGTGGGGCATGCAGGAGGCAGCCGGTGGATGTTGTCTCTCACATTATTGTTTCTATCTCTCTCTCCCTTCCTCTCTCTCTGAAAACAAACAAAACAAAAAAAAAAACCCAAAACCAATAAAAACATTTAAAAAGGTACAGCTTAATATATTGAGATTCTATATGTTACACAGCTTTAATATGTTTTTATTGATTTTTTTTTTTTTTTAGAGAGAGAGATAGAAACATCGATGTGGGAAAGAAACATCAATTGGCTGCTTCCTGCACGCCCCCCACAGGGAATCAACCCTGCAACCCGGGCATGTGCCCTGACCTGGAATCGAACTGGGACCTCTCAGTCCATGGGACGACACTCTATCCACTGAGCCACATTGGTCGGACTATGCTATACTTTTCTAAAGTTTAACTCCAGAAGTGTTCAAACATAACTTGAACCATAAAACACGCTCATTTGAATATAGGTTCTGGGTGTCATAAAATGCATACACTTTTTCACTGAAAGATTTTGCATAATGGACATAACTTTGTTCAAATGATGGAAACAAATGAGCCATTGAAAAATTCACTTGTCTGCAGATGAACTTTTATACCACAGTTTTCATGGTCTTTCCGAAAAGACCATGGAGAGCTCTGCGAAGTTAAGTTAAAACTTATAAACAAGTAATACATTTACACAGCGCACTTGATTTTCTTTCCTGTTTACCCCCACCCCTGCTGGTTTCCATTTCTAAAGATTATGTAAAATATTAGGTAGAATATGGTGAGCAAGTAAGTTGAAGAAATATGATAGTCCCCATTCAGTGATTATCTTTACCAAAAGTGTTTTACTCAGTCCCGAGGCTGATCCTTTATTCTTCGTGCTCCAAGTCCAACCGATACTCAAGAACCTATCTCCAGTCCAGCTTTCTTCAGCAGCATCGTTATGCCCTTGCTCAAACTCTCTTCTCGGTCATCTAACTAATGTGACATCCACCCAAGAACTACTCTGCTTTTAGTCTCCTTCAGTCCTTCCTGCACAGTGCTGCCTGAGTGAGCTTTCCAAAAGGCTAATGGATTCATACCTTCCCTCTGCTGAAAAAAATCCTCCAGTGTCTTTCCATAGCTTTTGAGAAAAGTCCAAGCTTTTATAATAGTCGTCGTTCTACACATAACCCATGCTTTCATATCTCTGTACCTCTGGCTGTTGGTTTCTTTTTCTCTCTTTCTTTTTTTTAAAATTTGTCAATTGTTCATTGTCTCCATACCATAGCACCACAATTTTGTTATGGAACAAGATTTCTCCTTGAGTTTTACACATTAAAAAACAAACAAACATAAAACATCATCATCAACAACAAAAAAAATGGCTGTTGGTTTCTATAATGGGCTTTTTATGTCTCTGGTCCTCTCGCTTCCACCCATTCCATAATTCAGAGCTTAGTATGCCCACTCTTGAAGTTAGGTTCCCTTCTTTGGTTCTTCAAAGCACCCACGGCAGTACTTTTAATTTACCAACAGTATTATAATTGGGTAGTTACTTCTTTCTTCACTTTAAATGTCTTTTATCATGCTCAGTAGCTGGCACATAGTAATTGCTCAGTGAATTCTTTTGAGTTCACTCATTAATTCATCTACTTAATAGCTTTTGAATGCTCTTGAGTGCCAGGCAATGTTCTAGGCACTGGGGACACAGCAGTGAACAAACTAACCAAAAATGCACAGCCTCTTGGAGTTCATGTTCTAGTAAGTAGATAAAGACAGTAAACAAATAAACAAGGGAAATGTAAAGTTGTGTGGGGATGGTAAGTGCTAAGGCAAATAGGAGGGTTGGGATCGGGAGATGCAGATGTAGTAGTATTTAAATTGGGGAGTCAATGACGGCCTTAGTGATAAAGTGACTCCTGGACAGCGCTCTCAAGGAGGGCAGGCAGAAAGCCAAGCATATAGAAGGTGAAGAATGACCCGGGCAAGGGAACAGCAAGAGCAAATGCCAAGAGGTGGGCACCTGCTAGGTGTGTACAGAGAACACCAAGGAGGCTATAGGTGGGGGCAGAAGATGGAGATATGGATAGAGAAGGGAGGTCATGTTTGCATAGCTTTGAAGGTGCTTATAAGTACAATGGTGTTTCCTTTGAATGTCCTAAAAATTATAAAAATGAATAAATGAATAAAGTACATCCAGTTTTTCCTATACCTGAGAGAGTAGTGTCTCAAGATAGGAATGACAAAATGTCTCACCCTTGTGTTCACCAGAGTCATTCTGACACACGGGGCCTATTCTAATCGCCTCTAGATCACCTCTAAGGGCCAGAGTGAGTGGACGAATTCAGGTCATGGCCTCTATACTAAAACAGCAAAGCAAAAATGGTCTTAGTCACACGATCTCATTAACACTCAGCGTGCTGTGGATGTGGGTGTAGGCCTAAGGTCGCTAAGGCACTTCAGAAAGCCATCATGCAAACAGTAAGTAGAATGATCAACCCAAGTTCAATCTTCAAAGCAGGCAGTTAAGAAATGAATTTTTCTATCACCATTCTGCATTTGCTGCACTTCCAGTTCATAAAAATGAAAAGAAAAAAAAAAGTTTTAATTAAAAAAGCCTTTTGCTTGATAGGTCATGGAACGGGAAACATTAATGAATTTTTCTGACCAAACTGATGTTAGCACAAATTTGATTGAGGTATTAATTACTTAAACAGGATGCAGAGTTTCTCAACGATGTGCTTTAGGAAGCCCCTTGGGAGGTGTTTGAAGGCAAGTTCGGCTGCTTGGCCTTAGGAAATGCTGCTCTGTGTGAGCAGAGGGTGGTCACAGTTCCTGTTCTGTCCCTGATGGCGCACAGTAAAATCTGAAGCTCTGAAAGCTGCTGGTCATTTCTAGATACAAGAATATACAACCAGCTTCTGTAATAAAAGACACAGAGAACAAAAATGAGGTGGTCCATCTGTGACGGGGAGGATAAAACTCCAAACTATCAAGCCATTTAAAAGTATTTCCTTTTTGAGTTAAGAATTTTTCCACGATTTAATAAAATGAAGAAAATTCTTTTTCAAGTCTGATTCCATAGGGAAGAATGATAACACATATAATCTAACTTACGGAGTCAAAAAATATTAGTATTGGACTTTCTTAAGGGTCTGGGGCGACAGACTTTAATTATAACTTTTTGAAAGATATTAACTTGGTCAAATGCATCACAAGATCAGAAAAATCTGTAAACTTGGTTTATAAAAGTAAGAGGAAATTTGAAATAAATAATGGAAATTTGTCTTAAGAAGGATTCACTTAAGATGTACTTACATAAAATTTCATGTTCTGCTTGGATGATTGATGAGGGAAGGTCAAGAAACATAAACTCTAGCCACTATTATATGTATGTCTGGAGTATAATTCTAGCGATGTTTTACAAGATTCAGATTTCATAGCTTAAGTGTATGAAAGTGCCAAACTAGAAACTACTGGGAAATGTTTAGAGTATGGGAGAGTGTGTTGAAATGTTTTCAGTGTAAAAGCCAGTGATTTAGTTGAACTGGGTATGGAGAAACCCAGCGTAAACAATAAAAGAGCAAGGCGGTGCTGAGATGGGAGAGCCTCATCTCTTGTTTCGAGTCTTTCACGGATTGTCTTCATCACACTTAATCATTTGTATTTTCCCAAGCAGTCTCCTATTATCTTCATGTGAAGTTCTTAATCATTTTTCTAGGCTCAGCAGCCATAAGTCACTTTCTTTGTGAGCCTTCTCCAATGCGCCCAGATAGAGCTTGTTTTTATCCATGTTTCTCCAGCACATTTTAACTGGCTGTATTTTCATATATGTACATATTTATAAAATGTACTCGACTAGGCAGCAGATTCTTCAGGCCAGATATTCTATATTCTCAGCACCTAGGTCAGTGCCTAGAAATAAACAATTATTGACTAAATTGAAACACTGAATCAATGAATATAAAAATTATTCCATTTCAGTTATCGGATGTCCTCCGTTATTTTACTGCTCAAACTACCATGCCTATATCACTGGAAAGAGTTGCAATTTCAAGGCAGTTGTTTCTGTTTAAGTATCTGGGATTTTTGTTTCAATAATATCACTCCATAATTTCTATTATTTGGAGAAGTTCCTCTAGAACAGGTCTCCTTGTGATCCTATCAGTAAAGTGGCATGTCATTGCATTAATTTATAAATATCTGATGAGCCCTGGCCGGTTTGGCTCAGCAGTTAGAACGTCGGCCTGTGGACCAAAGAGTTGCGGGTTCGATTCCAGTCAAGGGCACGTCTTGGTTGCGGTTCAGTCCCCAGCCCTGGTCATGGTCGTGTGGGAGGCAACCAATAGATGTGTCTCTCTCACATCGGTGTTTCTCTCTCTCTCTCTCTCTCTCTCTCGCCCTCCCTTCCTCCCCCGCCCCCCTCCTTTCCTCCCACTCTATCTGAAGATAAATGGAAAAATATCCTTGGGTGAGGATTAAAAAATAATTGTAAAAAAAGTTTTAAGTGGAGTAATGATTTTTTTAAGTACATTATTTCTGACTTCTCTATCTCATATGCTGACTTTTGGGGGGAAATATTAAACCAGGATGACTCATTTATTGGTGTTTCTCAAAATCATGAAGCTGTGACCTCTGTAAGGGAGGTCTCTAAAAGCTCAGGAAATTAAAGAAGTAATACATTTTTCTCAACACTTGACAAAACCAGGACCCAGGATTAAATATTGAGCATTAACTACCACTAGCAGATTAAAGACAGATCTAGATATTTGAAAATCTATGTTCTGATTAGGTCCCAAAACAAAGACTCCATCAACTCTCACCAGATATTCTGGGCTGAATATCCTTTCTAAATATTCAATAAATTGTTTCTTGTTGCTAAACCCAAAATGCAAATGACCCGGAAAGAAAGAAAAATTAACGGGCTTCCTCTGCCCTCTGTGATTAAGCATTCTTCCCTAGCGTCCCATAAAGGAAACAAATTTATGGTTCAGAAAGTTCTATCACCCTACACTCCATTCAGTAAAAAATGTTTCTATTCAGTTATGTGTAAGTGCTTTTCCTATTTTAAATCAACAATGCTGAGAAACACCAGCTACTAAAATTTAAATATCCCATGACCAGCAGAAGAAGGACTTCAATTTAGGAGTATAATATATACTCAGGTCTGTTTTCTATCTGGAGCAGCACTGTAAGAACTTTCTAGAATGATGAAAATGGTCTATATTGCTCCATCCAGAATGGTAGCCACTAACCACAGGTGACTACTGAACACTGGAAGTGTGGCTAGTGCAATTGTTAGGAACTGGATTTCAAACTGTATCTCATTTGGATTAATTTAAATGCAAACAGTCACATGTGGCTAGTGGCTACTTGCTGGAAAGTGCAGATGTGCAGACCCGGAGTGTAAAACACGGAAGACAGGGATCAGGGGAACTGGATTCTGGCCTAGTTCTGTCACTGACTGCTTTCGGACCTTGGTCCAGTTATTTATCCACTCTGCTGCTTTCTTTATCTGTAAAGTGATAAACTAGATCATTCCTAACATGTCTTCTATACTCTGTTTTAAAAATAGCCATATAGTATGGCTAGGAATTGATGCAAATATCACTGTCCTCGTGAAAATCCGTCTTAGTTACACCTGCATATTCGTGATCACACATGTACTCCAGACAATCTATAATACATGGATAGATACAAGAAGATACAGGAGGAATAGCAGTTCTGTAGTAGTTCTACTGGATTTATCCCGTCTAATCTTAGTCCTGACATGCAACGACTTTGGTTGGAAGAAAAATATAAACTTGATCCCTTTGTATCGGTACCTGATTTATTAATTTGTTGATTCATATCATTCAGTTTATTGAATACACTAAGTGCCAAGCACAGCCGTTATATGACATGATAAATGCTGTGGAGATGACAGCTTCTAACTTTGCTTGGGGCAGTGTGATGTGTGAGTGTGTGTCAAATTTTCTCAAAGGAGATGCTCTTAGCCCTGGATGAGAGGGCTCTCATTTTGGGGCCCATGCTTTAGAGACCTCTTTTCTAGCTCACCCCTCCTCATATGGTGGCTGACCCCTTGACTGTAGATTGTGCTTTGGGTACTAAGAACCCTGGAGCTCTCTGCCCCAATCACCGAGTTCACTTCAAAGACTCTGAGTTGCCTCTCTCTCAGGTCTGTTCTTCTGGACGTGAACCACACCGCTGGTGTGCACACTAAGAACTGGAGAAAGGGGCAAAGAGGTGGGTACTTGAGGTGTGTGGCTGGAGCTGGATCCTATGTGCATGCCAGCACGTCTACATGTGAGAGCTCGAGTCTCATCCAGTTAAGGGATGGAGGCAGGTGTGGGAGAGAAAGGGAGCAGGCCCGGGCCGGGAGCGGGGGCTGGTTACAGCTCTCCTCATCCAGAACGCAGACACTTTCTGGTTGGATCCCAAGAAGGACTACAATTCTGCATTTGAACTTCCCAAGTCATCATGAGGATATATCATGAAGGTCAGAGGATAGACTATACTTACTTACCAGTTTATGAATTTGGTTTAACCATTTTAATATTTAGATATATTGTATAAGGGTTTCTATTTATATGCTTGCCCTAAAATTTGTACATTTGCCTTCAGTCAGCAGACATAAGGCACAAGCCTTAAATGGACCCAACTTTATTTTGAAGTTTCTTCTTAATTTAATGATAAGATAAGAGAATTTGGTAAAAGAGATTAATTATAATTTCATTAATAACCTCATACAAGAGTAATATATTTGGCGTCAGTTTAGCTACAGTAGGTTGGATTCTAAAGTTAAAATAAATGATAACTGAAGGAGACCATTTTTAAGGCTTTCTTCCATTAAAACGTAGCATATGACTGCTGTTCACTGTATCTAAATATTTTCCGAATTCTGTAGGTGTGCACATATAACATGAATAAATGACTATATAGTGTGTGTCTGTGCATTAATAATAAAATCATAGTAGGATGACAGGACTTTAGAGCTGGAGTAGATCCAGATACATTTACCTCACCACTTTTATAGATGAGGAACCTAAGGCCTAGGTATCTTAATTCATCCATTAGGATAGAGCTTATCAGACCTTTACTGGAACCATGCAAGACAGTTAAAAATAGAGCTGATTCACAGTCAGAAGATAGTTAAGAAAAACAAAATGAGAAACAGAAGAATACAGACAGTTACCTCTTCAGCCTTTTAGACTATCTTTTCAGACATATGTTTCTTGATTGTGTTCTTACATCACTACTGAAAATGTTCCCCCAAAAGTTGGCATTTTGTTTCTAGGAGACCAAACCAGCTCAAAGCAAAGTCAAATGTTCCTATCTATTACCACCCTAAATGACCTTCAGACACACCTAGAGACGTCCAGGCACACAGGGTTCCACACAGAGTGCGTTCCCCTAAACTGGGCAGCTGGATGGGGCAGCGGGATAGACTCAGAAGGAGAAGGCATTACTTGCCTATTTTCTCTCGGTTCATTTGGAAAACCCGGCATTACAGGCTCTGGATAAAAGCACTAAGGAGGTGGGCAGGGCTCTGCTGGTGTGGCATTTACATGTACTTCGTGATCAATCAGACTAAGTGAGGATAATAGAGCATTAGAACAGTTCCTGAGCCATCCCAGCAGGCAGTGTGTACAACGGAAGTCCACGGAGTTTTACCACACAAGATTTTACTGTGAGCAATAGCCTAATTACTAAATATGCTAAGTTGATTTTGGTCATTTTTGTGATTTGTGATTTGAAGGTTGGAGGTTTTGCTTTTTTGCCAGAGCAATGATTTATGCTTATGTTATTAACGAATTCACTTGACCCAAATGTAATAAGTGTGTTTACAGGCAAAATTAAAATAAACTGAAAATATCTGTAACCTCTTTGACACAGTCCAAATTTCACTTTAAGGAACAATAACAGCAACATTTTTCTGGGTTCTGAATTCTGAGACACCGTCAGGGCCCAGTGAATAACATTGTAAGTACTATATACTTCAGAAAGAGATGAATGGGTATGCAATGGAGTTGGCATATATTTAAGGTGAGGGAGAGGAATGAAGAAAGAGTTTCAGAGTAGGGAAAGTAATTTTGTCTATAAAACCTTGGATATAGACACTGTGGATCAAAAAATAATTTCCAGGAAACTAGGACTAGTTGTTGTTATTGTGTGTGTGTGTGTGTGTGTGTGTGTGTGTGTGTACCATCTATCTACCTTTTCTGCTTTGAGAACTTCTACTACATTTGTAAAAACAAAACAAACAAACAAAAAAACCCCAAGAAACAAAACAAAACAGTGAGAATACCAAAAGGAAGATACCTTCAAAAATACTATTTTAACAACCATTTAAACTTCTGAAGAACTGAAAAGTAACGATCGCTCACACTAGGATTCAGAACTTGGGCACTTCCAGTTGTGGTCAGTCCTTGTTTATATGCTCGGGTTTAGTCTTACGAGCTAGAGTAGTTCCCTATTTAGATGGAGTCCAATTTATTTTGGCTCAAGATTCTCACCCTTTTGAAATCTCACCCTGAACTTCTCGGAAAACCCGAAGGCCCCGTGGACAGAGCAGACGCACGGCGGGGCTCAACGTCTGGAGATGCCCGAGCAGCGGGCCTTCTTCATTCTATCAGAGAAGCTGTTAATCTTCAGATAATTATTTTTGCAATAGAAAATATATATCCTGGACTAGGAAAACAAATTCCCCACCTGACACACTCATAAACAGTTTTGTAAGAGCTAATTTTGCATTGTTCCGAGCCTTTTCATTGCTTCATCAGGGACATGTAAAATGTTTAAGAATTCTCCAGTGCTTCTCAAGACTCCCATGTAAGCGAACACTCCCGCACAACACAAACCTAGAAACACGGTGGGTTTTATGAAAAGCCAAGAGGGGTGCTATTTATTATCTTTCCTTATTTTGGCTCATAGATGAGCAGGGGAGTGTTGTGAAAAATTGACAATGTAAGATGTGAACATGGGAGAAGGCCAAAAACAGCGCCGACAACAGGACAAAAGGAGTAAGTCGCACTGTCCCCGCGGTCCCTGACACACTGCAATTTCAGTGATGGCTACAGCCACTGTTCGTAGCCCTGACGTGCAGTAGTGTGGTCTTTCTGTAAGTCAAGTTGTATCACGGGGCTTTTTGTTGTTGTTAATCCTCACCTGAGGATATTTTTCCATTGATTTTTTTAGATAGAATGGAAGGGAGGTAGGGAGACAGAAACATTGATGTGAGAGAGACACATTGATTGGTTGCCTCCCTCACAACCCTGACTGGGGCCAGGGATCTAACCTGCAACCTAGGCATGAGACCTTGACCAGGAATCAAACCCGAGACCCTTTGGTCCACTGGTCGATGCTCTAACCGCTGAGCCAAACCAGCCAGGGCACTGAACTTCTGTATTAACTGCAATACTTCTCATTTATGGAACTCTTTGTAGTTCACAAAGCATTTTCATATTATTATTATTTTACTTGCTTCTCATCATAACCCAGTGAGATAGGTAAAATGGGACTTTTTCCACATGTCATAGGTCAGCAAAAAGGATCACAGACTATAGTCATACACTCCTAAGTAGTTTTGAGGCCAGAAGTACTGGTACAATGTACTTTTTTGCCTACCAGACTTTGAGTCCACACACACACACACACACACACACACACACACACACAAACAGACACTATTTACAAGAAAAGAGAAACTTTCTAAGGAAAATTTTCTCCTCATGAAGCTGCTACTTTATTTCTAGTAGCTACTTTATTCCTCTTCTCTCTTTGAGATTGGTTAATATATACAGGTGCTATTTAACTTAACAAACATAAATAGTGGCTTTAAAAAGTGGTAGCTTTTTAAATCACGGATGTATTTCACTTTAAGCAAATATAAAATATAAAAATTCAGTTTGCTGGGAAGAAGAATTAAGAGATTATATTGCTTTACAAAAAGACCCTGAATAGGATTGCTTTACATAGCAAAATTCCTCAGCACATGTAAGGTATGTTGATTTATGAAAATCTGATTCCTACAGAACTTTACAGGAATGCATCTGTTATACAAATCCACACTCACCTGTACTTTACTCTAGAGGGAACAACTGAGTGATAATAATAATAATAACATACTCATGTAGTTCTTCATTATACATTTTAAACTGCTTTCCTCTAATTTATTGCATTTGTCTTTGGCAACCTTAAAAGGGAGGCAGACAGGGTATTATTGTCCTTTCTTTACAGATGAGAAATTGAGAGGTTAAGTGATTTGCCCAAGGTCAGACAAACTCTTCATTCATTTACTGCTATTTGAGTGATGTAGTTTTAACGGGGTAGTCAAGGAAGTAAGGTTCTTCCTCCTATTTTTTTTTTAAACCAGCTGTGAAGGCTATTAAAACAGAGGTGGATGATCTCACAAATATAATGCTGAACAAAAGAAGCCAGACACAAAAGTATACATACTGTATGATTCCATTAATGTAAAATTCAAATGCAGGCAAAATTCATCTATAGTGGCAGAAGTCGGAATAGTGGTAAAATTTGGGAAGAGGGGGTGGCAACTGGAAAGTAAAGGGCTCTACTTGGGTATGATAACATTCTATTTCTTGACCTGATTTTTGGTTACATAGTTATGTTCACTGTGAAAATTCACTGAGATCTAGACTTAAGATCTGTCTACTTTTCCTTATGTATAGTATAGAAGTTCTGTTTCAAAAAGGAACTTTATACTTTGGTAAACAGTACAATGTACTTTAGAAGGTCATCACATTATACCTATCCTTTAAAACATTTGTGAGTTAATGAAGTTTCTTAGCTGCATTTTAAAAATGAGAATATGAACTAAATCTGAAGAATTTAAAGACAGAAAAAAAAAGTTGATGGAAAAAAAATACCCAGGACTGTCTTCATCTCAAAAGTTGCTATAAGAAATGGGAACTCGGAGCACACTAAGACAATAACACTTCAGGTGCAACATGTATATTTAATGATATTAAGCTACAAATTATAGGGAAATGGGGTTCAATTGTTACTCACATAGTACATTCTAGAGAGAATATATGAATTTAAGGAAGATTGTAATTTTTTAAAATATCCATTTTTGTTTTAGAACTCTGTGTATTAGCACACTGCGCTGGACGTTGGGGTAGAAAGCTGATGGGAAGGATGAAAGTCTCAGTAGGATGTGCAATCCTGGGAACAAACAAGGCTCCTAGGAGCCCCCAGGAGCCCTCAGTGTAAGAGTGTCTGGGAGGAAGGAATATGTTTTGACCATTATCCAGGACAGAAATCACAGGTGCATTCAATTGCCTTAAGCAATTTCAAAATGTATACTGTAGTTTTCCAAGAATCCTTCACCTCCTGTGACCCTGTAACCCTGACAGCTAACGCTGCTCTCATGTGCAAAGCTATCTCCGATGACAAATGTTGTGCTTAGTTTTTATATATGGTCTTTTGTTGTTGTTTCATTTTATTCTCTTTAAAAAGAATCCAATATAGTACCCCCTTCCCCCGCACACACACGTTATCTGTACCAATACCTATCTTGATATGATAGGTCAGGAACAGAGAATTTCCAGGCGGAGGTCAGATTCAGTTCCAGGGTGCTTGCACTTCACCAGTGACGTTTCAAAGGCAGCTACACTACAGCCCTGACTACAGTTTGGAGAGTTCCTTCCACGAGGGCTACTGAAGGCATCCTATGCAGGGATGACTTTGACCTTTAACCCATTCACACATTTGTTTTTGACCGACTGTCCTGTTTCTGCGCATCAGTTTCACTAGAACTTAGCTAACTGCTTTTTACAAATTAACATTATGCCCCGAACACCTGCATGCTGCCGGTCACCCCCCCCGCCCCCCATCTACAGGACGGACACGGTTGAGTTTGTCGTGATGACTGCATCCAGGACAGTGCAGTGAGGCACAGTTGTCCTGTGGAATTTGGGGCATTAGATTGTCACCCTGTGCTCCCCAATACTGTTCACGTCATAAAATAGGTCAGAAAGGTGGCTGCAGTGACGGGGAAGAGAGACCGGGAGGGGCGACTGAAGGGCGTCTAACTTTCAGGGCTCAGCAAGCTGCCCCAGCTTCTCTCCCCGGCGGAGGATGAACATCACGAGGAGCTCACCCTGCGTGTCTACGGGCGAGTCCGTGCGGAATTATTTCATGATCACTTTTAATACAGAGATCAAGAAGACACAACTGTTTCTCTCTGGGTGAAGCCCTCCAACAACATCAACCAAAAACGCCTTGAATCCCTGTGAAACCTTTATTATTTCACAGTGGCTCACACTGGATCCCTTTCAAAACTCATCTTATTCAAGCAAATAGGCATATCCCTAAATTAACCTCCCTCATAGCGGAGCTACTCAAAGCAAATTCTCTCCTTTGCTTGTCCTGAGTGTCCGTCACTCCTCCCACCCACAACCTCCCTCCCCTTCTCCTGGTCGTTCTGCTGATGTTGTGACGGTTACCATATAATAGGCCACATTACTCTTCAACTTTTACTAATTTTCACTCTTTTTGCTATAGGTCACATGACAGGCACATTTGTTATACATAATCTTGACAACAGTTTTGAATAACTTAGACTTTCATTATTTGTTACAGAAATTTTGTGAAAATTTATAGAATTCAAAATAAACGCTTAAATGAGATACTTGCCATTGAGCCTTGTTTTCCTGGGTTGCCTGGTTCACCCTGAAAAAAAGAATAGTGATACTTTTACTAATGCTATAAACATTAAAAACCAATGTCAAGATATATATTTTTCTTTTTCACAGTACCCACTGGGGTGCATGAATGTCAAATACACTTTTCAGGCTAAAAAGAGAAATGTAAACACAATGCAATGAAAAGAAAGCCAATATTCTTTTTTCAGATGCATTTTATAAACATTTTAGGATTTAATAAAGTGAGCCTAGATTATGGGAGAGATATAAGATTATGCCAAGAATATATTCTAAATAAAATTAGTAGGAGTGATGATACTGTAAATCATTAAATAGTCCTAGAAAAATATTTAATTGTAATTATAGTCATATCTCATGTATTTCATTATAATTACAGTAATGCATTATTTATTATTATGTCCTGTTTATAATGACATAAGATAATAACATGGTCCTCTTTATGAGAATTCAGAACTTTCACATATTTGACAGAGAGACAATTGCTCTTAGTGCAGGAATTAAATAAGAAAAGGAGCAGAGATTGATTTTGAATTTTAATTATCCTGGATTAATGATGGCTGAAGTAACATGCTTTATTAAAATTGATAGCACATTATAATATGACAGCGCCATATCATACCACTACCATTACTTTCTAATACTCAGATTCATACAAAATTCCTTACCATGTTTTATTATAACGACACTCCTTGGCTACAGACATTTTTTTTGAAAAACATGATCGTAATGTCAATATACAGAGATGTCATTGGACTTTAAAAATAAGTATTTATCAGTTTGCTTTTATAAAATCTTTTCCCAGTAGTTATGATAGTATATAAAAATGAACTCTGAAACTATAAATCCAGTTCAAATTATACTTGTAGAATTAAAAAAATATTCATACCTTTGTATACAAAGCTCCATTTCTTACTTAGATGAATAAACTATATTCACTTAAAGGATGACATAATATCTGGATGGTTTACAATCTGTCATACCTTAACTTTACCTTGTTTCTTGAAAGTAATTTATACTTTAAGTTTTCTGTAGAGTATACAATACCCAATGATACCCAATACCATCAAAATGATTTTAACTACTCTTCTTATTTGAAAAAACATTCACTGTATCTTTGGAAACCAGCAATCAGTTGGAGAGCTCTACATACCCCCCAAGCCACAGCATTCTCTATCTTTTGAAATATCAACCCAGAAAAGGGAAAACGTGAGACTGTTTTAGGATGAAACCACTACCTCTGAGGACTCAGTTAGAGCAGTGCTAAATCATATACTGCAAATTAACTCCTCATTTCATACGACAAATTAACAGCAGCTTTCAGAAAGGGAAATGGGGCTTATAGAAGGTTGTCTCAGAAAAGTTTTAAAGTACCCCATATTCTTACAAACAGAATCATTCTTTGGGAAAAAAAAAATATATGACTAAAAAAATAAAATATACCAAAACAATGAGTGTGGTTGATTTTTCTTTTTACTTTTGGGTTGTCTTTATTTTCAAAATTTTCTACATTGTGGATACATAGTTTCAGTGTTACTTTTATACCATGAAAACACCAATGAAAATAAGTTAAAGCAATACTTCAAATAAATAATGTAATCAATCAATAAACCTGAATTTCAAATCCTAACTTCATAATATAAGAGTGAAGTTTTTGTGACCTTTTCCATATATTCATTTAAATTGTTGCGTTGCCTCTACCAAAACAAACCATTTATCTAGTGTCCTATATGGTTATATATTGACATTTGACACTAAGTATAAGTACTTAGCAACTTAGTACCTAGGTCTAAGTATTGATATCACTTTTACTTTTTATTTTTAAATTATTGGAGTAACAGAGAACAGTTTTAAATAATTTCTATTAATAAACTTCACATACAAAGGACAAATGATATTCAAACCAAATCCACCGATGTTTTAAGCATTAATTTTACTGTTTTATCAGCAATTCTTTTAGTCACGTTATATTTAAATTACTTACTCTCTGTAAATCGTATGGGACTTTATTGTCTCTGCTATTGATCTTTTTGGAAATTTTATTAATCTCCCACCTAGTTTTTCAAGCTAGTCTCCCATTTAAACCGAAGGCACTGGTGAACTCCATGGACTCAGGACACAAGTGACATCAGGCTTCTCCAGTCGGACTTCCAGAGGCTTACCTGAACACCAGCTTAGCTGCTGTCCCCAGGTCTTCGTGGTTTGCGTGGGCTCCCCGTGGACTGAGTGGTAAAGCAGAGTCCTGCTGGCGGTGCTCTGTCTGCCTGAGGGCTTTCCACTTCCCTCAACCCACTCCTCTCACCTAACCCCCTAAACCTACGGCCTCTCCCAACCCACTCCATCCCAATTCTCAGCCCCTCAAAACAAAACAAAACCTGTGAGAACAGGTGATCCAAAAGGCAACTCACGGGCTCTCCGGGCATCCCGCGGGGGCCATCCTTCCCTGTGTCCCCAGGAGGCCCTCGGGGGCCTGGAGGGCCTGGTGGGCCTGGCGGCCCAGCTTGTCCTTGGTCACCCTGCAATGGAGAGGGGGACAGACCAACCGTGACCATGGAAGATAAAGACCCAGGACTTCTTTCCAACACTTTAAATCTACATGATCTAATTCACATTTAGGCTAAGAAAGCACCAAAGCAACCAGAAGCATGAAGCCTGTAGGCGATTTGCCTGCCAGCAGGAATCAAATAAATATTCATGCTGGGGGAGCTGAGTGGAGCTATTAAAATCAAAGCAGCTCAGGAACCAGCACTCTCAGCTCTTGGAAATCCTGCGTCTGTTATCACTGTGTTCAGGGCTGGTATAAAACCTCTGCATGACTTTATTCATGACTACGCTGCACCCATTCCATCCACCTGTTTAATAAAACGGCTGCATTTGGCATCGGACAATGTGTTTATTTTTTCATGACCTATACAATTAGGCATCAAGGCTCTTATCGTGCTGTATAGGAATTTATACAATATCAAAGAAAGAGACCTTGGAAACTGGGTATAACTTAATTAAAGAAAAAGAAAGACCTTTTCCTTAATTAAGAAAAAAAATAGAAAGTTTCTTTATACCTTTTATTTTGGTCCTTTCATCTACATTTCAAACAAATGCAGCTCACTGAACATAATTTTGCTCTAAGATATTGCTAAACAAATACCCTTCCCCCACCCCAACCCCCATGAGAGATAAATGGCAAAGCAACAGTATACAGAGCAATAACTGAATGCAAAGAAGAAATCAGACTTGAGCAAGAATAAGCACTACCTTAATCAGGCGGCGTTTAATGAGCTGCTGATCAGCAGAGAGAAACCCATGATTGATTTTAGGAAACACCATCTGATCAGTCAGGTGAGGTCAAAGGTTGAAGTTCAGAGATGAGAGAGTTGAAGAATAGACATCAGAAGGCCCCAAGAAAGAAATAAAGATATTCACATTAGACTTATAATGACCATTCAATAAAACAGAACTGGCGCTGTGTCTGACATCAGACCCTCTGGCTCTCCGGGAAAGAAATGCAACCCTGAAACAGGATGGTGAGACCAGATTTTCAGTTAGAAACGGACCATTTTTGCATCCCGTCATTTTGCCCCGGGGGTTGGCCTTTCTGATGTGGTACACTGAAGAGGCAGGGAAGCCTGAGTCACCTGCGTTCTGCACTCAGAGCAGAAAGTCCCCAGACAAAGCGCCAGTTCAATTTCCGTCAGACTTGTCAACCAGCATAATGTGGCATGAACGCGACTGCCATTCTATTGGTGCCGAAGTCCAGAGTGCTTAGAATGATTTAGTTCACTGGAAAGCATCACAGAGCTTTGCGATGCACACACGTTCAACCATCGAGGTGAGGCACAGGCCTGGAGAGCCGTGCCTGCCTCTCTGTCCTTACTCAACTTCAACATCCTCCTCTCTTCCGTGCTCAAGATTCTCCTTCTTAGTCTAGATTTGACCTCACTGATGTACGTGAGGTCCCAAGGACCGGATGTGTGTGATGAAGGGGGCAGGACTCGGCGGCCCCATTTCGCCGTTCTTGCTCACTCTTATGCTGATTGCTGGCTCTGACGGAGGGCATGGGTGCCACAAACCTTGACGGTGAGGATCTGATTACTGTGCAGGGCAGCAACTGTGGGGAAGCCTGGCAGACCCTATGGACATGGCACAGCACCAAAACACGACACAAAACGTCACACAGACATTTCACTGGTGGACAAACAAAACAAGCATGTCCCTAACATCACCCCGTCCCAGCTCTAAGTCTTGCCTTGTTTGACATACCATCAACAAAATCAGATTCCCGAGACTCCCACGCGAACCATTCCTTCCAGGGAATGGCCAGCCTGGGGACTCCTGCTCCTTGTGGCAGGTACAATAGGTCCTTGGATGCACTCTTAACATGTCTGGACTCTTACGTACAAAATGTTAGTACAAAATGGAAAGAACTACAGACACTGTTATGAAAACAACACCTCCATTTCCCTCTATCGATATTCTTCTGTTTACACCTCAGGACAAACAACATATGTATTAATTCTTTTTTTGGACAACCACGAACAGAATTCTGCAGTCAGATCAGAAGTATTTCTCAGAATAAATGCAAGAATAAATGCCTCATAAAATATAGTCTTGCCACCCACATATCAAAAATCCTCTCTCCCTTCCTCTGATGACTCTCAGGTCTTTCCTGCTTCAGGAATTCCGCAGAGGTGGCGGATGGAATCTGTCTCTTCTAACATGCGTATTTCGTGTCAGGGGGAGTTATGGCCACACTCTGTAGTAATTACTTCTGTCACGTAACGTTTCCAAAGAAACTTGACAGTTCACACAACCCCTTGAAGCAGAAAAGTGGTGTTGAATTCCTCGACCAAGGAGCATGGGGAGATGTTCAGAGGCCTGTGCTTTCCGAGCGGCGCTGACTCGCCCCTACAGGCGTCATCAGTTGGGTAGGGCTGAGCGAGAAATGTCGCCTTTGTCCTACGTCTTTTGCAACCTGTGATATTGGAGACCTATTCCATTTTTTTCCCCGCACAGAACACGTTCACCGTACAAATAAAAGAAACCACCACGGCGATCCGTGCTGCCTTTCTCCGCTCTCTCCTCACTGTCTCCCCTTCCCACCCAAAGCTATTTTGAGAATATTTTTAGGAAAGGCCAGAAAATGTCCAGTTTTTAAATTTTACTAGTTTGGATGCATTTTCTCCTTGAGTTTCCCCCCACTAGAAATATATGTTCCTTTTTAACAAAACCAATAAAATTATGTTTGTAGTTGTGAGACTTTCGCTTCAGCTCTAACACCTTTGATTCTCGTTCCTTAGAGCTGGGGCTTCCCAGGAAGCTAAGCAGAGGAAACCACATCCCTTTCGCCAAATCCTTTCTGATAAGGCTATTAAGTGGCTGGGTAGTTTCAAGGTGACCTGTATCCTCTTTTTCTTCTCCCTGAGTAAAAGTCCTTTAAGCAGAGACTCTACACAAATTCAGAAATACTACAAGTTGGAAAACAGATGTGTACAATTTGCTTTTGTTTGACTATGGAATATGAGTTTAAAATGTTATTAGATGGTAACGTGCCAGCATCCTTCCATCTGTGACTCATTAGCCCTATATTACACAGTCAGAATTTTATATATAAACCTCATATTTATGTAACAAAGAACAAAAACAGATACAAACAAGAAGTCTATGAGGGATCAGAATCTTGATTAGTGGCGATAAATCATAATGTCACTTTAAACGGGATTATCTAACAAAGATAATTTAAAATTAAAAACCTTTTAACAGCACACATGGTAAGCCTTAGAAATGTTTTGAAATTTGAATGTATAAATAAGTCACTTCTTGTACTCATATCTGAGCATGACCAGCTTGCTGTTTGATCAGATTTTCTGAATGCTGAAAAATAAAGCATTATGTTTTAGACCTTCTTCGTTCGGTTTCCAGTGTCAACCAGATCTAGAGAGGAAGTGGATGGGTAATTTTCACCTCGGACAGAGATTTTCTGTTTGAAGAAGCTGACTTTATGTCCCTCAGTCATCTGAACTGTGGACATGATACCAATTAGGTGCTCAGAGATACATTTTAACAATTTCACCAGCGAACTAAGCAAAAGAACTTCAAGAGTTTACATGTAGCAAAGCAGAAAGGGGACATGTGGAGGAATTCTCTTCAATTCTAACAAAAATCCCATGGCCTGGGCTGCGATGTCCTGGGACCCTGTGTTTTTCAAACTGTGGTAATTAATGCTTGAAGGGCACATGCCAGTGTCCCGGGACTGTTTAGAGACAATAATAGACACAGTGCATCTTCCTTAAGAGTCTATTTTAATTAATGGTAAATAATTTTTTTTATTTTTTAATGAATTTATTGGGGTGACATTGGTTCATAAAATTACATAGGTTTCAGGTGTACAATTCTATAATATATCATCTGTATATTGTATTGTGTATTCACCACCCCAAGTCAAGTCTCCCTCCATCACTATTTATCCCCCCTATACCCTCTTCTCTCTCTCCCCAACCCTTTCCCTCTGGTAATCACCATACTGTTGTCTGTGTCTATGAGGTTTTTTTTTTTTTACTTAATCCCTTCACCTTTTCCACCTAGCCCCCCTGACACCCCTTCCCTCTGACAGCCGTAAGTCTGTTCTCTATTTATGAGTCTGTTTCTATTTTGTTTGTTAGTTTATTCTCTTTATTAGATTCCACATATAAGTGAAATCATAAGGTACTTTGTCTTATTCTGAATGACTTATTTCATTTAGCATAATGCTCTCCAGGTCCATCCATGCTGTCACAAAAGGTAAGATTTCCTTCATTTTTACAGCCGAGTAGTATTCCATCGTGTAAATGTACCACCGCTTTTTTATCCACTCATGTACTGATGGACACTTGGGCTGCTTCCAGATCTTGGCTATTATAAGTAACACTGCAGTGAACCTAGGGCTGCATATATTCTTTTGAATCAGTGTTTTGGGTTTCTTCAGATATATTCCCAGAAGTAGAATGGCTAGGTCATAAGGCAGTTTCATTTTTAATTTTTTGAGGTAACTCCATATGGCTTTCCATAGTGGCTGCACCAGTCTGCATTCCCACCAGCAGTGCACAAGGGTTCCCTTTCCTCCACATCCTCACCAATAGTTGTCTGTTGATGACTGATGACAGCCATTCTGACAGGCGTGAGGTGATAGCGCACTGTGGTTTTAATTTGCATGTACCTGATGATTAGTGATGTTGAGCATCTTTTCACATGTCTCTGGACCATCTGTACGTCCTCTTTGGAGAAGTGTCTATTAAGGTCTTTTGTCCATTTCTAAATTGGATTGTTTGTTTTTGCTATGGAGTTGTATAAGTTCTTTATAAATTTTGGATATTAGCCCCTTACCAGATATATAATTTTAACCATATTTTTGTAAAGCAAACATGAACACAATGAGAATGTAAAATTTGCACATGTTTTGAAAAATGTTGCTGCTTGAGGATGATCGAGAATCTCTTCCCATTGGGGTTACCTCCAGACCCACACATAGACACTGAACTGACTGCCCCCTGCAGACGGCCTCCAGAGGGCAGTGTGACAAGCCTGGTGCCGCATGCTTGTCTGCAGGTCACGGCTGCACGTGGCTCTAACTGCTAGGCTTTCCCAGCTGTTCACACAGAGTGGGCTTGCTCATTAACTATGCATTTTCCCACGGTATCATTAGTCATAGATCTTTCTAAATAAATGGAATGGACATATTTTACTTGGTTTTACAGCTCAGAAAATTTGCCTGGTACACAGATGGTTCGAGTGGGTGTGGAAAAAAAGAAAAAGAAAAACATGTCTCCAGAAAAACATGGAGAATGAGTCCAGGAATAAGCTGAAATACTGAAATAATTGGTGCAAATTTCACCCCCAAATAGATTGATGTCTTCAGAAATTGGACATATGAGAGTATGAAACTGCCTTATTCAACCTACTTTCCTCCTAAGCACAGACACTCAGACTCGTTCACGGATCTTCCTGACATGCCGTGACGTAGGCAACCATCCCAGGACACGCATCGGCACTGTCGCAGGAAGAACTCTGGCTCCCTTCACTACCTTCTGGAGCAGTGGTTCTCAGCCTTCTCGATGCCGCGACCCTTTGATACAGTCCCTCATGGTGTGTGTGGGCGTATCTGCATGTGGGCAGACCCACCTGGAGACGGATAGAGGAGCGGTGTCTCGGTTCCTAAGACCATTGGAAATATGTGTTTTCCCATGGTCTTCAGCGACCCCTGTTAAAGGGTCGTCAACCCCCAAAGGGGTCGCGACCCACAGGTTGAGAACCGCTGTTCTAGAAGGAAAGATGCGAGCCTAGCCCAAAGGGATGTTGAACAAATAAATAATTCATGAGAAATGCATCTAACCACACAGAAACCATAAATTCAAGATGTCCTAGTCGTTTTTGTTGTGTACTCAATAATGATGAGTGTTATATAATTACTCTACAGTGAGAAATTTTGTGTTTTGTCAGAAGTATTCAGTAAGACAATGATAGAGCCAGAAATTCAATCCAGGACTTCTAATTCCAGACATTGTCATCATGCTTTTTATATGTTTCTAATTTCTTTCTACATTATTTATGCTTTAAATATAACAAAGCTTGACTAACCTTCCACAATTCTTAAGAAGTACTTACTGAGTGCCTTCTGTGCGGCATTCAAGGGATTAGGCCCTGGGAACTGAGTGGTGAGCAAGACCCCAAGCTCACAGGGTTTACTGTCTGGTGGGGGAATGGGGGAAATAAGCAGGAGAAGTCAGAAGGAGTGACAGCCGTTTTGCTAGAGAAACAGAGAGGCAACAAAGGAGTAACACATGCACCCCACGCCAGGTTTGAGGGGCCACAGAAGACTTCCCCAGCCAGGTAAACGAGGGGATGGCGGTTGGCACAGAAAGGAAAACAGATCACAGAGAGACTGTCTAGGAAAATGTTACAATGGTCTAGGTGAGGGACTGTGCCCTAGAACTAGGGAAGAGACATGTTGATAGTTTTGAGTGATAGTAAGGAGGGAGAATTTGCAGGACTTGCAGTTTGGCTGAGAATATAAGGGAGATAGGGCAGAGAATGATCCTGGGTCTATAACCTGAAGAATAGAGGATATTAGAGAGAACACTAGAACAGACTGGACTTTCTGGGCAGACAGGTGGTTACAGGTGATGGATTCAGTTAGGGACTTGCTGAATTTGAAGTGTCTATGGACAGCCAAGGAACAGAGGTTGGATATGCACATGAAATAGTCAGGAGACCAGTGGGACTCGTGAGTCACAGGGCTGTGTGAAGTCACATAGCGACTGTAGAAGCAGGAGAATGCTAACTCTCGTCCATACAGGCAAATGACTCCAAATGATAGACACACACACATTTGACTTCCTTGTTGCATCATTAACTGTGCTGTACAAATGTACATAAATGACCCATAGTAAGAATAAGCTAACAATAGTCAAGGTCCCTGACAGGTAGTGCTCACCAATAAGCACAGGGAGCATGTATACCTGAGGCTGTAGAGGTGTGGAGGGAAAACAAACAATTATTTTAATTGCAAAGGTCGCTAAGGGCCCCAATACAAATCATATTGGAAGAAAAAAATATGTGTTATGCTGAGAAATGAGAATCCCTAAGTTTCTCCATAATGTAAACAGTATCATGATTCTGTTTGCCCAAAATATATCATGCATTACAACACAATCATTACAGTGGGTATGTGTGCAGCATAAATAAAGATAAATAGTCCTAGAAGTTGATAAGATGATTTCTAGCTAAGAGAGACCAGATGGGGAAATATTAGAATAGAATGCAAAAACATTTAGGTAAAAAAATAACTTTAGTTTAACAGCAGGAACTGTTAGAAGGCTAAATAAGGAAATAAATTAAGAGAAATTTGCTGCTAAATCATTCAACATTGTAGTAGATGGTATAATCTGTCAGAATGGAAAAAATTAACAATATGAAGTTCTATATAGCTAAAGACATCCTTTGAAAAACCATCATATGAGCATTGGGGCCTATGAAAATCAGAATTCATAACTGACTGAAAAAGATTATCTTGTGGAAGTACTAGGTATGAAAAGAACTAGTTTCCTGTAGTTGAATATAATATTGGCTCAGAAAGTTAATCTTTCTTTTTCACAGATACCCTAAATCCCATCCTGGTGTGTTCTATCATAGATGTTAACCTTAGTCACTTCAGGAATTATCTTTTTATATGTAAATGACAAGTGTGAATTTACAAGTTATTTAGAGGAGAAAGAGACCAGTGCAGTGCCTGCACTGACAAATATAATTACATACTAGAGCTCCTAAAACACTAAGTAAAGACAAACTGCGAAGGATCTGTGAATACGCAGAAAGATGGCAGATAAACTTCAGCACTGGCAAGGGTATAACATAAGAAAAACTGCCTAAACCACCGTACTGAGAAAGGCTGTGGCTGTTACATACAATTTAATAAAGGATTCCAGGGACTCACTGCAGTGTTTCCTACGGACATACCGCTAAGAAAGGCCAAAAGAAGATGAAAAGAAGTCAGATTCCTGAAGAAGCATAGTCCTGAGGGAACCAGAGTAGTGTCGATGCAGAATACAGAAAAGAAATATAAAACAGGCTAGCAGTCTGGGAGATTATGCGAAAATAAAATGGTATCAATTTTATTTACATAAACTTTGCTATCATTGTATCAGAGCTGTTCTCTCTGTTAGAACATCAAGAGAACAGTCCTGTCTGAGGATTTCTTAGTAATAATAACTATAATAATGAGGACAATGGTAATAATAGTGGTCAACATTAATATTATCATTGTAATTAGTTTATTAATATTAATAAAGGAAGAGAGCAAAGGGGAGGCCAGACATTGTAAGCATGGTCATCCGGGCTACATGACCCAGCTACAGCTTCACAATCCCCAGGGAACCACCAGTCCACTCTCTGCAGATCACTGGGGGAAGGGATCAAACAAAGGGGAGATGGGTGCATGCACAGTGAAGTCAGGGTGATGTAGAGAAGGTGTTTGTCTGTCAGTCTAGCCTGGGGAACAATGGATTGACTAGGTGCTGGACCCCATCAGAAGCACACAAAATCTTGGAAACTTAAAAGGCCCAGACAAAGAGTTTCCTCTCTCTTGTTCTCGAGTCTTCTCTCTTGCTTGGGAACTGCACTGGCCTGTGCACTCACCTGTTCTCTCTCCACAGCCACGTGGCCTTAAGCAGCTGCATGGCCCATGGCTGTGGGGACTCCACACCCAGTGGACTGCAGCTGGGAACACAAGCTAAGCTAGCCAGATGCTGGGCTGGACTGTGCTTCAATGTGCAACAGAAATTCTGGGCAGTGGCCTTAATTCTGGCCCTGCTAAAGACAAGAATGGACATTTTCTGTGGTGAGATGGAAAGAGACAGGACTTTGGAGGGGAACCCTCTTAATTTTACACCATCAATAAAGCTTTCCACAAAACCTCATCCTCCCTGGGGGGCTCAGGAAATTCCTTTCCCTGTGGCACCCCAAGAACACCACTTCCACTGATAACATTCACGTGCTACATACTATGTGCGAGGTATTAGACTTTTATAAACATTAACTTTTTAAATTCTCACAACAACCATTTGATAGATGAAGAATTTGAGGCCTAAAGAGGTTAAGGATTTTGCCCACCTAACTGTAAATAGGAAAGCCAAGATTCACACCCTGGCCATCTTCTCCCGAGTCTGCCCTCTTAGCCATTATACTTTCCATAAATCCAGTCTCTGAATTTCATTCCCATTTATTCAAGAAGAATTTAATAGGATCCTACCACAAACATGACAATACTTGGACATTGAGATTAGAAAGCCTTATCCCAGGCTTCATGGAGTTCAGAGTCCAACCAAGAAAGGCAGGCTTTAAACAAGCAATTACAATGTGGCTGAGATCTCTTTTGATATATTGATCGAGGCTTTTTTCTGTCAAGTTTTTCCACTTCCTTTGCCCCTCCATCAAGCTCTGGCCATCTGACATTGCCTTAGAAGATGTATGAGGAGGCAGGATAGGAAACAAAACTCGTCTACCAACATTTCTAGACATCAAGAATATCTAGGAAGAGACTCCCTCAAACTGGAAGAGAGGAAAGAGATCTGTGGTCCCCAAGAGCAGTGGGGGCTTTAGCCCAGCTTCCCAGCAGCAGTTCCAGGAAGGCAACAGTACCTCAAACAGGAAAGTGCTGTGGGACATGTCTAGATGCACGGGGACACAGGAAGCCTCGCAGAAGATCCCCCTGGCTGAAGGAAGGCGCAGAACGTTTCCTGTGCCCAGGATGCAGAATGACGCACTGTATCTGAAGGGCCGAGTGGCCAGTCAACCCAGGCAGCCGCTCAGCAGCAAACTGTGTGGTCTGACCACTGAAGACCAAGTCCCTCCCTATCCCCACACCCAGATCGTTTGATACTATAAGCCCCCCAGAAGTGTGAAACACGCCTAAAGGCAGAGGAAAGTGTAGAGATCCCAAGAAGACTTATGTTGATTTTTATATTTTTGTCAGCTCAGAAGAATGGAGGCTCAGATTCAGAAATCAAATTTCTACAGAAAATGAAGTCCTACTGATTACTGACCTGAGTTTTTGATTGCGACTCACACCCCAAAAGTAAATATGATGATGATTAACAAAACAAAAGCTATGAGAGTGCCCAGAAAGGAAACCTAACCCAGTCCAGCTGGTCAGGGCAGACGTCCCCCAGGAAGTGTTACTGAAGTTGAGACCCACAGAACAGAGTAGCCCTATAGACCCTTAGTGCCTGGCCACCCTCACAGGGGAGTGACACCTTTCCTTCTTAATAGTATCATCAGGGTGAATACTGGAGCCAAAGAGAAAATAGTCTCCTTTCCAAAGTAATACTAAGTCTACACGTGGAACACAGAGATTCTGTCTTATTCTAGATACTCCCCGGAGATCTCCATCCTGTTCTCCGTTAGGGAAAGTTTAGGATAAGGGCAAGGGCAATGACTACAGGGTGTAAGGTTCTTTGTGGGTGGTCAGATTGATGAGATCAAGAGAGACATTAACTACGAATTCATCCCTTCATGTAACCAACTACTTGTAATTATACGCTTACACCAAATACAGTGAAAAAACTGCATGGGTTTACATTTGGTGGGGTGGGAAAGTTAGCATATGGCTATCAATTCAGATGGAAAATATACTAAGTTAGTGCTGTCACTAGAGGGCAGGGAGTATTCTATTTAAGCACATTCTTTGTTTTCCTTTTTATTGGGTTTGTCGGGTGCCACTGTAAAGAAAGGATAAAGGTTTCAGGTGCACAGTTCTACAACACGTCGTCCATACACTGTGTGGTGTTCACCACCCCAAGCCAAGTCCCTGTCCATCACCATTTACCCCCCTATACCCTCTTCCACCTTTCCTCACCCCCTCCCCCAGCAATCACCACACTGTTGTCCACGTTCACGAGTTTTTTCTCTTTATGCTCAATCCCTCAGCCAACCCCCCCTTTCCCAACAGCTGTCAGCCTGCTCTCTATCCATGAGTCTGTCTCTAGTTTGCTTGTTAGTTCATTTTGTTCATTAGATTCCACATATGAGCGAAATCATAGGGTACTTGTCTTTCTCTGACTGGTCTATTTAAGCACATTTGAGTAGGGAATGGGCAGGGCTCCTATGAAGGTGGGATCCCAGGCAGGAGAGGAAGGACGAATAGGACAACAGTGTCTGACGTGGGTTGTGACTTGGCAAGGCGCTCCAGTCTGAAGTGCAGTGAGCAGACAGGGAAGGTACGCTCTGGGGTGGCTGATAAATTGAGTTTGGTTGGGGTGGAGCACACACTTTTTTAGGGAAGAGCCTGGAAAAGTGAATAGGAAATAACTTTTGAAAGGTCTTTAAAGAAGCTTCAAGGGGGAAGTAGTGGGAAGCCAAAATGATACACGATGAAGTGCCACAGTGGGTTTGAGGAAGGCAACCCTGGCAAAATGATGAGGAACAGATGAAAAATAAAGATATAGTCTTTGATTCCTTTTCTGTAATTCCAAAATCTAAAGTCTCTCAAAATAAAATATGTTTTCATAAGTCTAAACGAAAGGTTTTCTGAATTTGTGGCAAACTCATTTGGTAGCCAAGATGGATTTGAACGAATGTAAGGCCATTTATGGTCACTCATAACCCTTCTTAGTGTGAACGTGCATGCGTTTCGCTGCAGAAACGGATGGGTTGAGACTCAGTTCTCCGAGGGCGTCAGACGATTAGCAGTGTATGAACAGTAGTAAGTTCCTGATGCCTAAAACTTTAGATTCTGAAATGTATTTGACTCTGAGGGTTTCAAGAAAGGGTTGTGAGCTTGTTTCAAGGTTGACAACAAAGATCCCTTTCACAGAATTAAAGATGATAGAAAGAGTAGTAAG
Organism: Tadarida brasiliensis; assembly: GCA_030848825.1. Classification (NCBI taxonomy): domain Eukaryota; kingdom Metazoa; phylum Chordata; class Mammalia; order Chiroptera; family Molossidae; genus Tadarida; species Tadarida brasiliensis. Next base: position 81,935,493 of record CM061257.1, read on the forward strand.
ATTTGAGGTTAAGGCATTTCATTTAGTTTCAAACAATAAAACTTGTTAACTTGGGCTGGTTTAGCAAATGCCCTGTCTAAATACATGGCAACCTGAATTATACATCATAATTTCTATCACTTTATAGTAACTGGAAATAAATTTACTTTTATAATTTCAATGTATGTTTTCATCAGTACTACCCTGATCATTGTTATGTAGTATACATCTTTTAATTAACTGCTTTGATGAATAAATAAGCACATTATAATTAGCATATGTTTTGCAAGTAAAAGCAAACACAGAACTGTGAAAATTTTGTTCTCTTAGAAAATGAAAATGAAAAAAAAAACCCTCCAGAAGTCTTGTTTAGAAGATCAATTTGATCACCAAACACGTAATGATTTGCTTAAGAACCCCCCCTTAAAAATATTAATAATGCAAAAACAAACTTTAATTCCACCCTATCTAAATGTTATGCAATTTGCACTTGAAATACAAATTATAAATTATGGAGCCCAAACTAATAGTCTTTTAATTCTCAAGAACGCTTCCCTCTGAGACAGTACAATATCACGACAGTGTGCAATACAATAATATTCTGCATGGGCTATTCCGTAAAACCGAGGCTGCTTTTTCGTTGAGGTTGCCAGGTCAAGGGCTCACCTCAACTCGAATACATCCTATCCGTTTTCTGAAAGGAAACAGTCTACCTCTGGGAGAATAGGCACAGCAGGATTAGGAAAGAACAGTGCCAAGAAAATAGGGGATTTGTTAGCTGACAGGGCACTTTATATTGAAAGGAAAATAGGCATTTGTCCAGTAGCCTGTGAGAAAAATTCAACATTTTTGCATTCTTCATTCTGGGAAAGAAAGCAAAAGTGTCCTGTTGTTCCCTAGAAACTATTTAGTTCTGGCTTCATGGGTATTTGCTAAACTTCCTTTGTATGATATTAGATTGAGTTGACTCTACAGTTCCTTGGGCATGCTCCCTGGATGGCAGCCTCTTTTCTTCTTCCAACAGAAGAGGTAGATGGCTGGCAGCCAGCCTGTAAAAGAGCTGGTGAGAGTCCCGTGGGGCTCAGCTGTAACGGGTGCACAGTTATCCTTGTATTTCCTATGCTACCTCTGAACTTCACTGCTCCCTCTGTAAATAAACGTGATCCCACAGCAAATGCCTGACAGAGCACTGCAGTAGCGGAACTCTTCAAAAACAATCTTAGCAACACAAAGAAAATGGGAGTGCTTGGAAGAGATCACTGGAGAGGGATGTCATTTGGTAGTACGAATCCTCTAGGAACCTTCCTCCGCTGCTTAACTGGTCCTGTTCTCTAACACTGCACCCCCCTTTGGTCTGCATCCTAAAGTTTTAGAGTTTTCTCAGGGTCAGGTGAATGACACAAAACTAAAATAGCCTGTGGCTTAAAACTATCCCTGAAATTGGCATATTTCCATAAGGAACTAAAATTTTGATTGCAATTTAGGACACGTTTGAATGCTCTATAATTACCTTTATATTTGAGGCCACTTGTATATATGGTACAAATTCAAATGACTATAAGGACCAGACAGATGGTCAAGATATGGAAGCAACCTAGGTGTCCATCAATAGACAAATGGATAAAGAAGATGTGGTACATTTACACAATCGAATATTACTGAGCAATAAAAAAGAATGAAATCTTTCCATTTGTGACAACATAGATGGACCCAGAGGATATTGTGCTAAGTGAAATAAGTCAGACAGAAAAAGAAAAATGCCGTATTACTTTACTTATATGTGGAATCTAAACAACAAAAACCAAAAACAACATGAACAAACAAAATAAGCAGAAACAAACTCACAGAAAGAACAAACTGACGGTTGCCAGAGGCTGAGAGGGGAGGAGGGATGGGTGAAAAAGGTGAAGAGAATAAGAGATACAAACTTCCAGCTATAAAATACATAAGTCAAGGGGATGGCATGTAGAGCACAGGGGATATAGTCAATAACATTGTAATAAGTTTGTACAGTGACAGGTGGTTAATAGACTCATGGTGATCACATGGCAAGGTAGAATCACTACGTTGTACACCTGAAACTAATATAACACTGTATGTCAACTATACTTTAATTTTAAAAAAATAATAAGGGAGCAGGTGTAAGGCTAAAAAGAGTGGGGGGATTTGGCTGAATAGGAGCCAGGCCAAGGCTAAAAGGAAACAAGAGGCTGAGACTGATTTTGCTGCAGGGAAAGCTGCTACACCTTCCCGTCCTGCAAGGAAAACAGAAATCCAAGGGGTTCCTTTTAATGAATGCTCCGATTTTAAATGTTTGCTACCAATTCAAATTTACTTTAAAACATTTTATAGTCCAGCCTTGGCCAGTCTGGCTTAGCGGTGAGAGCGTCGGCCCGCAAACCAAAGAGTTGTGGGTTCAATTCCGGTCAAGGGCACGTAGCTCGGTTGCAGTTCAGAACCCGGCCCTGGTTGGGGTTGTGTGGGGGGCAACCAGTCAATGTCTCTCTCTCTCTCTCTCTCTCTCTTCCTCCCACTCTATCTGAAGATAAATGGAAAAATATCCTCAAGTGAGGATTTAAAAAAATAAAAAATAAAACATTTTATAGTCCAAAGACAGCAATACCATCTCTGATATAATGCTTTTGAACACTGAATTAGAAACAAGACAAGCGTAGAAGGGCTTTGCTTTAAGAAGGAAATCATTAGCCATTGAAGGGACTTTGTTTTGCTGCATTAGCTTTTGAAGAAAGGGTTACACGCTCTCATTGCACCAATCACACGCTGTAATTCAGAACACTGGTTCTTAAATCATAAAAACTTCAAGATATGCTTGTTATACAGGACCTGTAGGAGGAAGAACAGAACAAGGTGCAATTCCTCATAGGAAAGGAAGTACTACATCCACAGTGATGGATCTGTTTGGGAGGAGTCCCATGGTTTGAGATCCTAATGAAAGAGGCTGTTGTACTACATGTGAGAGTCACGGTTTCTTTAGGAATCTCAGAACAGAATTTCCTGGCTTCTGTGAAATTAAATCTAAACTTTAAAATGATATGGATATTACAAATTATAATATGAACTTTCTAATTTGGGGTTTTAATTTTGTGGCTGTGGTTGATGATGATATTTAATGAAATGCAGTACATTTTTAATACTAAGTTATAACATGTTTATTATATTAAATCTTTAAAAGTGATATTTAGCCCGGCCGGTGTGGCTCAGTGGTTGAGCATCCACGCATCACCATGCCGGTCAGGGCACGTGCCTGGGTTTCGGGCTTGATCCCAGTAGGGAGCGTGCAGGAGGCGGCCTACTGATGTTTCTCTCTCATCGATTTTTCTCTCTCTCTCTCTCCCTCTCCCTAATTCTCTCTCTAAAAATCAATAAAACATATTTTTTTAAAGTGATATTTATTTGCACATATAATTTCCTTGAAATAACTACATTGATAATATTAAAATTATTTTTTACCTCAAATTTTATTTTATATCTCCCAATTTGAAATATTTAGATGATAATAAGCCAGTCAAAAATGAAATGATGTATATATATATAAAGACCAAGAAAAAATATTTCTTGATGTCTTAAAAGATCTAAAAGCAATAGCCCAGTTTCCAAAACAGAAACATACTTCATAGGTTTTATTTATTTTTTTCTTCAGTGGCTCTTCAACTTCATCATTCATAAGGAACAAAGATTATGTTTTAAAAACCAGGTGTCATCTGGTATACTCAGATAAGTAGCCAGTACACCACCTCATCAGCTACAATTTATTTATTTTTAAAATGAAAATCCTTTACTTTTTAAAAAATTGACCTTCAGAGAGGGAGGAAGGGTGAGGGGGGGAGAGAGGTCAATATGAGAGAGAAACATCGATAGGTTTCCTTCCCACACACGCCCTGACTGGGAATCAAACCTGCAAACTTCCAGTGCATGGGACAATGCTCCAACCAACTGAGCCACACTGGCCAGAGTCACCTACAACTTTTATGATTCCCATATGTGGCTAAAAGTTACAAGATGCGTACCTATCATATCATTATTGAAATTGAATTACTGACACTTAAAGCATCATCGATCTTTCTCCTTGGGTGACATGGGATATGAGCAATTATGAACACAAATATGAGGAAGAATAATTTATCATTTTCCAGCATTGGGATGAAGCTTCATAACATTATACACAGTTGAGATGACGCTTCATAAACAAGAATAGTACAATTACCTATGTTTCTTGACTTGCGAAATGTTTAGGGGAAATAATTAGACACTGGGAAAATGGCATGAAACAAACGTGACTAAGAAAAAATTATTTTCAAAGGAATTGCTGAAGTCAACTTTTGTGTAAGTCATTCATTATCCTATTTGTGAATTATTAGGCCCTTAATTTCCTGTCCACTCCTATTCTTTGTAGAATTTCCTTTGTTATGATTGTCGTAACTAGATGTAGGGAAGGAAAGAAAAAGGAAGTGAAGGTCAACTAAGGCTTAACATAGCAGAGTGGCACGGGATACTAAGATCTGTGAGGAGCACCAGGGCCGCACTGGGTCTGGGGGGAAAGACTGAGGACAAAAGGAGCATTTTCAGTTAGAATCAGAAAGAAGAATAAAATAACAGGCCCCCTTGTTTTTTCCCCTTCAGTCAGCTGAGAGTAACATGTTAATTGATAGAAGAAATCAATAGCAGCCAGTTTCTGTTTAGCTTCTAATTCTTTAAAAACAGAAAAAGATAAATATTTGAATTTAAAACTGGCACAAACAATGGTAGTATAAAATGCCAAGTAAAGAACCTATAAATAAAAGCTATGGGAATCTAAATGAGTCTGAAGAAATGACTTCCTTAGCCTGCCTTAGCCTTAAAAAATGACTTTCAAAATACTGAAGATGTGAAAAAAAAAAAACCATTCAGATCATTTTTAAGGAACTGTAGAAAGTAAAGAAGTAATAGAAGAAAAGACAAGGAAGAAGATATATCCCTCAAAATATAGACAGACTGGTAAAATTTTATTGATGTAAGTCAAGATAAGAATTTATTATTAAAAAGATTATTGGTGAAAATTGCCCCGCTGGTGTGGCTCAGTGGATTGAACATTGTCCCATTGACTGAGGGGTTCCAGTTTGATTCCCTGTCAGGGCACATGTTCGGGTTTCGGGCTCGATCCCCGGTAGGGGTGTGCAGGAGGCAGCCAATCGATGTTTCTCACATCAGTGTTCCTATCTCTCTCTCCCTTCCTCTCTCTCTAAAAAAATCAATACTACTACCCAAAGCAATTCATAGATTCAGTGTAATCCCCATCAAAATACCAATGACATATTTCACAGTACTAGAACAAACACTCTAAAAGTTTATATGGAACCAAAAAAGACCCCGAATAGCCACAGCAATCTGGAAAAAGAAGAACAAAGTAGGAGGGATCACATTACCAGATATCAGGTTATACTACAAAGCCACTGTAATCAAAATAGCCTGGTACTGGCACAAGAACAGGCAGATAGATCAATGAAACGGAACAGAGAACCCAGAAATTGACCCAAGACAATATGCTCAATTAATATTTGACAAAGATGGCAAGAGCATACAGTAGAGTCAAGACAGTCTCTTCAATAAATGGTGAGGGGAAAATTGGACAGCTACTTGCAAAAAAAATGAAGCTAGACCACCAACTTACACCATACACAAGAATAAACTCAAAATGGATAAAAGACTTAAATGTAACTCGTGAATCCATAAAAATTCTGGAAGAAAATGCAGGCAATAAAATTTCAGACATCATACACAGCAGAATTTTCACTGCTACAACACCTAAGGCAAGAGAAACAAAGGAAAAAATGAACACATAGGACTACATCAAACTAAAAAGCTTCTGCACAGCAAAAGAAACAACCATCAACATGGAAAGGGAACCCACTATATGGGAGACCATAACTGCCAATGATGCATCAGATAGGGGGTTAATTTCCAAAATATATAGAGTACTCATACAACTCAACAAAAGAAAGACAAAGAACCTGATTAAAAAATGGGCAGAGGACCTAAATAGACACCTCTCCAAACAGGACATACAAATGACCAAAAGACATATGAAAAAATGCTCAACGTCACTAATCATCAGAGAGATGTAAATTAAAACAACCATGAGGTATCATCTCACACCTGTCAGAATGGCTGCCATCAACAAATCATCAAACAACAAGTGTTGGCGAAGTGTGGAGAAAAGGGGACTCTAGTACACTGCTGGTGGGAATGCAGACTGGTGCAGCCACTATGGAAAACACTATGGTGTTACCTCACAAAGTTAAAAATTGAACTGCCATTTGACCCAGTGATCTCACTTCTAGGAATATACCCTAAGAAGCCTGAAACACCAATCAGAAAGAATATATGTACCCCTATGTTCATAGCAGCACTGTTTACAATAGCTAAATCTGGAAACAACCCAAGTGTCCATCAGTAGATGAGTGGATAAAAAAGCTTTAGTACATATACACAATGGACTACCATGCAGCTGTAAGAAAGAAAGATCTCTTATCCTTTGAGATGGCATGGGGAGGCCTGGAGAGTATTATGCTAAGCGAAACAAGCCAAGCAGAGAAAGACAAATATCACATGATCTCATTTATTTGTGGAATATAATGAACTAAACAAACTGATGAACAAAATTGACCTGGAGACATAGAGGTGGGGTACAGACTGACAAACCTCAGAGGAGGGGGTTGGGGGGGAAAGAGATAAACCACAGAACTTATATGCATGTACGCATAACCAATGGACATAGACAACAAAGCTGGGGATGGGGCGGGGGGATGGGGAGGAAGGTGTCAATGGGGGAAAAAGGAGAAACATCTGTAACAAAAACGAATTAATAAAAAATAAATAAATAAAATAAAAGAATACACACACACAAAAAAATAAATAAAATAAATAAAAATTAAAAAATCAATAAAAAGATATTTTAAAAAAATGATTATTGGTGAAAATTTGGGAAAAAGTACAGTTTAAGATACAATTTTTATTTTCTTTTTAAAAGGGTTATTAGAAGGTGGATGTACATGTATAACTAGATTACAGCAAGAGGTACATAAAGGTTTCTTATATTATCGTTAGATACTAAATTGGAGAATCTGAACTGAAAACCAATCAAAATAATGGATTTATAACTGGTTGAACTATTTACCTAGTAAATACTGGTTACACAGTTCATGTTCTCAGTCTTACTCCATTCAACACTTGTATTCATGAAATAGATTAGTCTTCTCAAACTTTGAGTCTGGGAATGATTTCTCTCTATGCATGAATATCTCTATAACTCTATCTCATATATCCAGAAAATGAGACAGAGGAAGACATGTTATATTTGTTGGGTGGCAGAATCAGACTCCAGAGAGGATCTCAACAGGAGAGAGTACACCAATTATTTGGGAATGAAAGTAAGAAACAGTGTTTGGGTCCAATAAACAAGCTATATAAATACACAACTGGGGAGTTAAGGGTTAGGAACAGTGAAAAAAAAAAAAGACTTTAGAATTTAAGTGGATAATAAACTAAAATATATGATAATAAACATAAATATACATCAATATATGATATGATGTTGTTTCAAGGCCATCTAAACAGGCTATATTAACATACGCAGAAACATAAGCAGGTAGGTGGTATTTCACTTGGGCCAAGCTGCACCTGAATGAATGTGTTTAATGTCTAGGCATTACCCTTTAAGGAGGACATAGACAGGAGTGTGAAGACACAAAACTGTCCCTTGAGGAATGGATGAAGGAGCGGAGGTTGGAGCAGGAGAAGATGAGACGGATGTGATTTTAAACGAGCTCAGAACTGTATGTAGAGCATCCCCATCACACAGGGCGGATTCAGGCTTATGTCAGGCCAGTACTAGTTGAAGGATGTAGCTGATGAGGGTTTGGATTAGAAGGGCTTTGGGGTTCATTCTAACCTTGAGCTTCACTCAGTGTTTCCATAAAATCACTTTAAGGGTTGTCGTGTATGAGGAATCAGTTCAGAGGGCAGGACTAAAACGAAACCTCTAAGAAGTAGAGAACAGTAGGTATTGATTTAAAAAGAAGATACAATAAACATCTGTTGAATGAATGATGAAAATACATTATAATATATAGCACTGTCCACAATTAGAATAGTCTGCTTTGCAAGAGAATGACCTCCTTGCCACCAGAGCTGTCTGAATACAAATCAGGAACCATGAGCTGTATAAAGATTTTAAGCAATTGTCTGACTGCGAAATAGGTTTATTGTGCAGTTATAAAAGAAAATTAGAATCTCACAGCAAAAAATGATTTTTTCTTGCCTAAATTATCTCCCTCCTCACTACCCTTTTAAAATAGGACAATCAAGATTATCTAGAAAACTTTTCTGGCACTGCCATAAAGATTTATAATTCTAATAAAAAAGAAAGGCAAATTTTAGTTCCTATATTATCCAACAGTTAAAAACACTATAAGAAAAAATTGTTTCAAATACATACTACTCTTTTCCATAGAAAGAAATATAATCTACCTTGTAGAATCCTTTTTTTTTTTAAATCCTCATCTGAGGATCTGTTTTCATTAATATTTTTAGAGAGAGAGAAACATCAATTGGTTGCCTCCTGTATGCACCCTGACCAGTGATCGAACCCACAACCTAGGTATGTGCCCTGAATGGAAATCAACCCCACAGCCTTTTGGTGTAATGGATGACGTTCTAACCAACTGAGCCACCTGGCCAGAGCTAGAGTCCTTTTTTTATGTCACCTTTTTAAAAATCCTTCATAACAGATCCTCAAATTCTGTATTTGTCGCACTCAGACAAATCAGGTTTCAATTTATTTTTACCAAGGAAGACACAGAGAAAAAAGGATAAGATAATATTAACCCAAATTAGTTCTTTTTCTTCAAATCTGTCAGCATAACTACAAAGGGATTCAAGAATTCATGAACTTGTTTTTTATTGGTGTCCCTTCAGGGCCATCTTGTTATAAACATAGGGGAGATGTTTCCATTAATCCAACTACACAACCAAAACAACAAAAACTCAGAAAAACATAGCGCCTGCAAACACGAATGTTTCTAGAAGCACACTGACTAATATCATAAAGAAAATCATTTGAGTCAAATAAAAAAATGCAACTAAATTTATATTATGATTATAAATATTTCTGAACTTTAGCTACAACCTATATAAATTCTGTTATATGTACATTTCTGCTATATTATCTTTAGTAAAAAAAACAACATATATACTTTTAAGAAAAACCTAGAGGAAATTCTAAAACTTGGGGCCACATTTTTCTTCAAAGTGACTCTGAAGTATAAGCCTTCAAAGTCTGTGTTATTTCTAACTTGAAACACATATAAATAAAGAACTAAATTTTACATTTTTAATATTACTTGTATGTTATTTAATTACTATTCTATTCTATATAAAGCTGGAGTCATGTTTTAAAAAATTTCTCTTATTCTTCAATTCATGTTTCAACAAAATTCTTAAAGATACCATAAATTATATTGGTACCTTGATATAAAGCTACGAAGTTAGCCCTAGTACTATTTCTAACTTTGAACAGACTCAGCATACTAATAAACAAATTCTGTAGCACCGTAGGTTGACAATCATCAATGGAAGAAAAATTCTAAGTAATTTCCAAACACATGGTATGTAAATTAAATTAGAGGCAATAATGTAGCATTCTTCCTAGAACATAAATGATTTGACATTAGTTATTTTGTTATCTGTGTGTCAGGAGATTTTGATGAACTCTGTCATCATAATATTAGAAGCAAAATCATCTTAATACCTAATCCAGGTATTGCCAACTCCAGTGCCAACTGGGACTGTGTACGTATGTAAATGAATGAAGTGGGCTGGGCGTCACTGTAATGCAGAAAGCTTGCTTCATCTAAAACAGACGGACTCCATTCAGCTTCAGCCAACTGAAATTATAAAAGAATGTGTACCCGGTGGTGCCAGATCTTGCTATTTTCCAAGAGAAATTTTAAAATAAGATTTTATCTGAAATTGCCAGTGTTAAAATGTTAGCAACTAATTTCGGAAAGCCAAATAAAATCTATCTACTATCAGAATCTGGTCCACAGGCTACCACTTTGTAGCCTCTAATCTTCCTCATGAGAAATATTAATTCAACATACAGAGAGATGATTGCATAAAAAATGTGTACATAAAATAGTGTACACATTTCAAAAATAAGTAAAAATAAAGACAATGAATTCCCTTCCCCTGCTTCAACTAAGGGTGTTACTCCCCACCCTAAAAAGAAATCCCATATAAGTTGTGACAGTTTCTCAGACTACAGCCCTGCTGGCACATGCCATTATGTTTGACACATTCTACAAATCTTGAGTTATTGTAACAGTTACTATATAGAATGGCGGGTAGATATCATGACTCAAATTCTGCATTCTTCTCTGACACATTTTATTACAACTACATGGCTCCAAAGTGGAAGTAATACCACAGAGTAGTGTAGAGTTACAGCTTTAACATTCAGCATTAGACTGGTGACATAGCAAGCTCTCTCCATTTCGATTTTGTTTGACTTTTCTGCCTAAAAGTGTAAAATAACGGGTGAAGTTGTAAATCTCTACATTAATTTTATGAACAAATCCAAAATGTCTAATAGATCGCCAGATATTCCCTTCTTCCTGTAACTCCTCAAAATTCATTTCCTTTTACAATATTACTGAATAATTGGGAATGACTACTGAGCAAAAAAATTGTGAGACTGAAAAGTAATTTTGTACTGAGCAAAAAAGACAACAAAAATAGAACGGCTTTATAATGCTGTATTCTAGAATATCCTAACACTGAAGACTCTTTAGAAACTTTAATTTGTCAAAGCAGAAATAATTTATATTGATCTATGCCAGAAATGAAAGTGGTGTGTGTAGGGGATGAAATTCTTAATTTAAACATAGTAGTTACCTACTTGGAAGAGAAGGAATAACATACTGGTAAAAGGTAAAACATTCCTTACTATTGTTTTCATCACCAAAATTATACTGTCATATGGCTTATAAATTCTTTAAACAACAGAGACATGATTTCAAAGAAATGTAAAAAATATCAATAGAAATGGTTAAATTGTAGCTAGCAGCTTTTGCCATATGATGGATATCGGCCATTCTAAAGAAGACAAAATAATTTCTGATTTTCAAAACATCTGATATTCTAGAATACAGCATTATAAAGCCGTTCTATTTTTGTTGTCTTTTTTGCTCAGTACAAAATTACTTTTCAGTCTCACAATTTTTTTGCTCAGTAGTCATTCCCAATTATTCAGTAATATTGTAAAAGGAAATGAATTTTGAGGAGTTACAGGAAGAAGGGAATATCTGGCGATCTATTAGACATTTTGGATTTGTTCATAAAATTAATGTAGAGATTTACAACTTCACCCGTTATTTTACACTTTTAGGCAGAAAAGTCAAACAAAATCGAAATGGAGAGAGCTTGCTATGTCACCAGTCTAATGCTAATAATTCACAATCTTCCCAATGTTTACCTTTTCAAGAATTGTTCAGTAGGATAAAAATAAATTGAGCCCTGGCCAGTTTGGCTCAGTGGTTAGAGTGTCGGCCCTCAGACCAATGGGTCTCGGGTTCGATTCTAGTCGGTTGCAGTTCGTTCCCGGCCCTGGTCAGATCTGTGCTGGAGGCAACCAGTCGATGTGGCTCTATCACATCGATGTGTCTCTCTGTCTCTCTCTCCCTCCTTCCCACTCTGTCTGATGATAAATGGGAAAATATCCTCAGGTGAGGAATAAAAATAAACAAATAAATAAATTGAGAGTAAAGAGGAATCAAGACTGAAAAATTACAAGGTGCTGCTATAACATATGTTAATGCAAGCAATGCAAGAAATACGTTACAACCCTTTCCATATCAAAAAGTCTATATTCTTAAAAAAAATTCTGGTACTGACATTCTAGGAACTTCTGGCTTCCTGGAACACTAAGAAATATAAAGAAATAAGATGGCTAAGAAATAGCAACTGCATTCTGAACCAAGTATTAAACTTTTCTCTGATATCCAAGTCAAGGCAAGTATTTGTCTCTCGAGGGTTATTGCAAAACAGCTCAGTCAGTGGACTCCACTGGCAGTCAGAGCCAGTGTTTGATGTGACAGTCAGGAACTGTCACTACCTCGCTTCCATCACAAAGGAACATTGATTTGGTGTTCCTTGTGGGCTAAACATGAAAGCTCACAAATTAAGCATTAAATTATTAAAAATTAATTTATATTTTCTTTAAGCAATTCTGAAAAGCCACACTCAACAGAAAAATGCTTTTTAAAAAACAGTTAAGGAAGATACATCAATTTAATCCAAATAAACTTCCCAGGTTGCTTTGAATATCTGCCTATCTTTTCTTAATAGAAACTAGAGTATAAAATAAAAGTAGGTTAACATTTGTATGTGTTTAGATCTCGTGTATGTGCATAATAATCTATACTCATGGAGAACTCTGTTTCATAAAAATAATAGATGCAACTGAAATTTTACATGATTATACATACACACATACATGTGTATATAAAATATCTCTATAGATAGAATAATTCCTGTTAATAAAAAATGATATATGTACAAACACCTACATACAGAATAATATGCAGTAATGATTTAAATGACTGCTTGTGAGAAAAGGCAAGTGTTTGATAATTCTTAATATGAGAAACATGTAAACTTTGAAAAAGACAAAATATGACAGCAAAAGCAACTCAGCCCTGGGCATGTTTTAGCAAATTCTCTGCTGGGTCCTGGGTTTGGGCATAGCTCCCCAATCACATCCTTCATTCCATACTTCCTCCTGCACCGGTGGAAAAATTTCCCTGCTCTGATCCCGGAAACCCCACACAGCAATGACCTCCTCTAAGTCTTAATGGGGTCAAGACTTGGGTGAGATATTTCAAGGTTGGGCCAAAATTTCAAGTTTAGATAAATAGATTAACTCAGCTTCTAAATATAAGCCTGATGAAAGGCTCAAGGAGTAAAGACATTTTTTAAAACAATTGACATGTTCTCTTAATTAAAATTTTGATGAGGTCTCCTTTATCTTTTTCGTCACCTGTCAATAAACTCAGAATGTTCAGGCTGACGTATTCTTTTGAAGGTGGTGAATGAGGCAGCAATTACCACCTGTTGTTCCCTTGAACTTCCTACTGGTCTAGTTCCTGCTGTTTCACCTCACATCACCCAGGCTTCAAGCCAGAACAACAGTGACCCTCTGCCACACCGATTCCTCTCTTGTTGCTTACTTACCATTTCTCCCTCTTAATGCTAATGAATTCCTTTAAGACTATAGCTAACTGAAGTTCCTGTCCTGGAAAGAATGCCCTATGTCACTAGTTCCTTGATGTTTTGAAGGCTACATTAGAGGGTTTTGATAGCATCTTTTCCATCACTAAAGTTCCTTTATCAACAGATTCATGCTACACTCACAAGCTAGTAGCATGATAAGAATGCCCAGAAGTAGCCTGGCCGGTGCGACTCAGTGGTTGAGTGTTGACCCATGCACGAAGAGGTCGCCAGTTCGATTCCTGGTCAGGGCACATGCCAAGGTTGTGGGCCAAATCCCCCATGGGGGGCATGCGGGAGGCGGCCAATTGATGTTCTCTCTCATCAATGTTTCTATCTCTCTGTCCCTCTCCCTTCCTCTCTCTCTAAAATCAATAAAGAAAAAATAAATAAATAAAAAAAGAATGCCCAGAAGTTTTCTTAGCACGTGGAACTATGAAAACAATAGTGTCACATTATTACTGTTATTATTATTATTGCGATAACTATTAATATTATTTGTGTGGGAGTTAAATCATTCAAAAGTTTATTTCTGCTCATATAAAACAATTGGGGTAAGTTAGAGTTTCTCTTAACATCAACATTTTTCAAACAAAATTTAACTGACTTCTAAGAGATGAGAATCAAAGCTTTCTGGCTCCCTCCAAAGTCACTATAGAATTGCATTTGAAGTAAGATCTCACAGCTAACATCCTTTCCCTACAAAGCCAGTCCTGTTTGCCATTTGTGATTTACAGGCTGTGTCTGCTACGAGGAGCTGCTGGACACATTAGCACAGGTATGCTTATGAAAGGACGCTGCTGTCCGGCACTGAATGACTTTCCAGAGACCCATCTCATTCAGAACTACAGGAACTGTTCTCTCTAAACATGATCTGTCAGTGCACAAGCCATTATTTCACCCATTCTGAAGGGAAGGATCAAAAATACAGTCTTGCATTCTATCCCTTCTGCAAATCTTGATGCACCATTAAAAATCTGCTATTTCATACTTTCTTGATTTCTGTTTGATTAATCCACTTTATTAACATGTTTGTTGCAACTATAATTCTGCTTTTGAGAATGATGGTAAAAGAATGGTGGTAAGTATGTTGGACTTTGTTAGTGTAAATTACTTATAAATTGCTGTATTTCTTATTTGCAATATGCTTATTATTCATAGATATTACCAACTATGTAGTATGTTCAATTTTTTGTCCACTTCATATACCGATTTTAATATATTTATCTAAAGGCTTACTTTCTCTTATGTAATATTGAAAGTCATCAACCCTAAATCTATCTTTCCCTCCACATTTTATTATATGTGTCATTTATTATATACTTCATTTGCAGGCATCAATGCAAACCAGAGCTCCACATTATATGAGTTAATAAATGTAAGACTCGTGTTTTAATTCAAGAGAAAATTAACTTGTTTACATATGAGACAAAAAGAATAAAATCTTTTGTATAGTTTTGTGTTTGAGAGGTCATTAATGTATCAAGGTATTCTTTAAATTATATAGAAAATATTTTATAGAGATTAGTACTTGTAACAAATCAAACAAAAGAAATATAAATGAATAATAGTAAATATGTATACATTTATTCTCTTTCATCTAAAATCATTCATTCCACTCATTTTTAAGAAAAATATGAAATGGTACACATTATCCTGAAAAGATTGTAAGGTATACGTCTAGATATATATATCATGTAGAAAAGTAAAAAGGAGAATATTGCAGTTGATATAAGCAAAAGTTTGGACAAATAAAATCTTTCTTTTACTTTATAAAATGGAATGAATAGTTATTTTATTATTAAGATTATGGCATTTAAAACATTGAAAAAAAATCCAATGGTTTAAACTGGTTGGCATCATTCTCCAGAATTCCTTGTCAGAGGAAATGCTTAGGATTGGATTTGGGGTTTATTTTAACCATCTACAGTCATTAACAGAATTTTCAGTTAAGGGCTCAAATCTCAGGCTTTCCACTATTTTGTTGAGGAAAGTACTTAAAAGTTGTTGTAATTTACCACACTGGATTAGTATGTTTATAGCTTTCCTTATATTATCTCTTACATTAGACAAAAATGTACAAGATTGAAAATCATTTAAAATAGATAGAACAATTATTCTTTAACCTTTCCAAAGTTCTCTTCCTTTTTCTTACTTGATGAACTCAGCTAAACAACCAATAACTGAGATATAATTTATGATACTGAATTTCAAGGGAAATATTGTCTGTACATCAACAACTGTTTATAAAGATAATTTTATCTTTAAATAAACCCCTGTTAGGACAAATTTACAAATGTTCCTGGGCTCATTTCAATATATCAGCTCTTCATGGTTTGAAGTATGACAGAGAACACTCAATAGAGAACTCTAATTATAAAATATAACAAGAACACTTGCAAATTTTAACAAGCTTGCTGTTTCCATGCCAACTTCTTCTGAATCTGGAAAGCATTAAAATAATTTTATCACAATTTATTTCTTTCCATTGTGTTATATCAATTCCCTTTTCACAGGCAATACATTCAGTACCAAAAGAGTAGGGTATTCATTAGGGCTAAAGAAAGGCAAGGGTTAAGTAAATAAGAACATCAAATTAATATCCAGGCCTAAATGCTTTAGCAGAGCCAAAGAATCTGTTTAATCATTCAAGTCAACAAAGGTTAAGATAATAAAATAAACTTCTAAATGCTTTCCTTTTTGGAACTTAATCCGTCTTGCTGAAGATGTTTTTAAGATGCTATCAGTTTTGCGTAGTCCCAGCTGTTATGAAAATTTACTCAAATACACTGGGAAGAGAAAAGAATTTTATGAAAATAGTTCAGCGGAGCTCCTGGGTGGCTTATTGAAACTGTGAGAGCCCAGGGCTCATTTAAAACCAGCTGTTGGCTGATGACGTTGAGAACAATAACCACTAAATCTTTTCTTTATCAGGGCTCTCTGTTATTTGGCAAGGTGATGGAAGCCAACTGATTAGATTAATATATAATCAAAAGTAACTTCATGATGTTTATTCATTTTATTGCCTATGTGTGATGAATAAATTTGCCACAATTTCAGAACAACATAATACCCTAAGTTTAAAAGACAGTATTAAACATTAAAATAGTTTTGCTTATTTATTTATTTTATATTTTTTATTTTTTTTATCCTCACCTGAGGACATTTTTCCATTTTTTGTATAGATAGAGTGGGAGGGAGAGAGAGGAAGAGAGAGAGAAACATCGATGTGAAAGGGACACATCGAGTGGCCGCCTCCCGCACGACCAACCAGGGCCGGGGACAAATTGCAACCGAGGTACGTGCCCCTAGCGGGAACTGAACCCAGGTCTCTCTGGACAGCAGGCCGATGCTCTAACCGCTGAGCCAAACTGGCCAGGGCAGTTTTGCTTATTTTTAAAGGTAGTTTTCACGTCACTAAGATATAGAAAAGAAATATGAGCCATTAATAGCAAAGCCCTGGGTACCGTTGTGACTCCCAGGGCTGTGGTTCATGATGAAGGCAGAGGCCCTTATGAACTGGGCAAGCAGTAAGTCCTCTTTCAGAATGAAGGGAGATAGTGGTAATAGAAGTGGGTGCAGACAACATTCGGAAAATCCTTAAAAGCCTTTTATATTTGTCGTTCAGATTCTCTTACTGATCAAGAAATGTAATTCAATCTTTTGAAAAGAGAGACTCAACTAAAAGCAAAATCAACAAAATACCTTGCAAAACATGTAAGCACAACATTATAAACAGCAGAAAATAGACTTCATTCATCTGGTTATCTTCAAGAAAAAAAAATCACTAGTAGCAAATATTAGGGGGACCGGAAAGTAATGTCGTTAAAGTAATGACATGTTAAGGGCGGAGGTGGAAGCAAATTCGTGTCAGACAGTCGAGGAACTGTCAAACACTCTTAACCAACCTTGGTCGACCATCCAAGAACCTTTGCAGCAGATTGGTACAGTAAGCAGAGTAGGTGTTTGGGTCCCACATAATCTGTCCGAAGAAAACAAAGCTAACCGGTCCACCACATGCAACTTATTGCTTCAGCGGCACAATACAGAAGCGTTTTTTTTTTTTTTTTTTTTTTATCCTCACCTGAGGACACTTTTCCATTTTTTGTTCAGATAGAGTGGGAGGGAGAGAGAGAGAGAGAAACATCGATGTGAAAGGGACACATCGAGTGGCTGCCTCCTGCACGACCCAACCAGGGGCCGGGGACAAACTGCAACCGAGGTACGTACCCTTAGCGGGAACCGAACCCAGGTCTCTCTGGACTGCAGGCCGACGCTTTAAACGCTGAGCCAAACCGGCCAGGGCCAGAAGCGTTTTTTGATCGCTTGATCACTGGAGCTGAAAAATGGGTCCTCTATGATAATCCAAAACGCAAAAGGCAGTGGCTCTCTCTGAATGAATCGCCACGAAGTACAGCTAAGCCAGGTTTACACCCCAAAAAGGCACTTTTGTGTGTTTGATGGAGTATTCGCGGGGTCGTTCATTTTGAAGTGCTGAAACCTGGACAGACTGTGAATGCAGACCTTTACTGTGAACAATTGGATCGAGTAAATCAATCTTTAATTGAAAAGTGCCCAGCGATTGTCACCAGAAAAGGCGTTGTTCTGCAACACGATAATGCAAGACCGCACTGCGCAAGATGAACCCTGGAAAAAATTAATGAATTGGGGTGGGAGGTATTGCCTCACCCACCATACTCGCCCGATATTGCGCCATCAGATTTCCATTTATTCTGATCGCTACAACATTTTCTAAGTGGCAAAAAATTTGAAAATTTGGATGATGTCCAAAATGCCATCTCCAGATATTTTGCTCAAAAACCAATTGATTTTTATTGATCTGGCATTGAAAATTTGCACACTAGATGGCAAAACGTTGTTGATAATGAGGGTGATTACATCACTGATTAAAAATAAAAACTTGTTAAAAATTTATCTGTTTGAAGTTAATGTAAAAAAAACGACATTACTTTCCGGTCCCCCTAATATATCAGGATTTTGACTTATACAATTTTCAAATTGGCGCCATCAAGTTGAGAAGCACAACTGTATTATAACAAGGTGCAGTAATGGGCTATTCTGACGTCCCTTGGATGGGGGTCAGCATTGTCCTTCCACCTTATGCTCCATGTAGACAGGTTCTAGGGTGCATTCATTCATTCATTTTTTGGAGGGTTGACAGTGCATGGATTGTAAAGACTGAGATTAATTATCATGATTGCAAAGAAGAAAAATGTACCTATATGCAGCTTTTCCATTTGATTCACAGAGGCATGGAATCTTAAAGTTGAAAAGGTTCTAGCAGTCTATGGAGGCAGGCTGGCATTGTGGAAAGAGAGCAGAATTTGAGATCTGGGTTTGAGTTCCAGCATTGTCTTTTGGTAGATGTGTGTCAAAGAGCGTGGATAAGTCACTTAACTTGTTTGAGCTCAATCTTCATCAGAAAACAAAAAAAGTCATGTTCATATTTGTGCTACTAACTCACAGAGTTATTTTTTGAAGATAAACGAGAGAATATATAAAAAATGTAAGGTGCCCTGGCCAGTGTGGCTCAGTTGGTTGGAGTGTCACCCTGTACACCAAAAGGTTGCAGGTTTGATTCCTGGTCAGGGCACACACCTAGGTTGCAGGTTTGATCCCTGGTTGGGGTGTGAATGGGAAGGCAACCGATCTATGTTTCTCTATGTTTCTCTGTCTTTCTCTAAAAAAAAAAAAAATAAAAATAAAATGTAATCTGTAAATTCCTAGGCTCAAATCCTGACTGTGCCACTGACTGGCACTGTTATCATGGTAAAAACATTTAAACTTCCTAAACCTTGATTTCCTCATCTATTAAGTAGAAATAATAAAAGTAAGCAAAAGGGCTATTGAAATAAGCCTTCATGGAGTGTTTGATACATTTTAAGAACTCAATAAAGTTATTTATCATATTGTTGTTATCATTTGAGCCATAGATACTTCTGCATTGTTTCACATTGAGCTTGACGACTATAATGACTACTTTATTGATAGGGAAGCAGCCTGAGCCAGTGGGAACAGCACAGACTAGAGGCTGAGAGAGCTGAGTCTGAACCCCACTTCTACCACTTACCAACTACGTGAACCTGGGCAAGTTGCTTCACCTCAGATTCCTCATGTGAACTATGGGGAGAATAATCAGCTATGAGCTGATGAGAACTTATTATAAATTTTTTCATGTTATTTTATTTAATCCTTATCAAAATCACAGAGAACAGATAGTGGCAGAGTTAAACTTTGATCCCTGTCCAGCCTGACCCCAGCCCATAAGGATATAACAATTTCACCGTACTGTATGCACATTCCGTCTTTCTTCCCTGATTGCCTACCTTGCTGAACTGAATAAGGCTAAGAGATGATATGGGAAACTTACCTAAAAAGGTCTTCAGCAAATTGCAAGACTCTAAGTAATTAGCAGTTGTAATTGTTATGCGAGGTAGTATTTCCTAGTCCAACATTCATTCAGTCTAGGAATGCCCTACAACTCCTTACAGCTGGTATCCACTCTCTGCAGGGGAAAGCCATTGTCTCAAAACTCTAATACAAACCTATGAGAATGCAATTTAAAAAAAAAAAAAAATGGTGACTGACAGCACAGAAAAAGCACCATACTGACCATCGAGTCCAAAGGCATAACTGCTGAAGCACAATGATTCACTGGGAAAATGAACTGAAGATGAATGGCCAACCCGTAACGACATCTCACCAAGAAGCAAGGTACCATTCTAACGTCAGGACACATTCACATGGGGACATCTAACATTCAGCGTCTTGTAGAAGAAAACCAAATGATATCTATGGCTGTTATTTTATATCTAAAATTGTAAGCTCGAGATTTGTTCAACAAATACTGACAGAAGGCTCATGCCTAAATGTCTGCCCACACATTTCTGCATTAAGTTATACGTCAACAACAGTATTCAAAGAGAGTCAACTGGCCTACCATTTACCTTTTAACTTCTTACACTCGTTCACTTCCACTGCTTAACAAAATGCCCTTCCGTAATATCCCCATGACTCCAGAATACCAAATCCAAAGCTTTATATAGATCTCATCCCTGTGGTTTTCTTTTCATTAAGAACATTTTGTCCCCTCCCTCACCCCCAAAGTAGTTTTTCTTTTAGTGTTCCAACATGGCAGATTCCTGGTTTCGCACTGAATGTTCACTCTGCTGCTGGTGCCCTTTCTTGTCCCATTCCCTAAATGTGGGTACTTTCAAGTGGTTCTTGCTTCACTCTTTCACCCACCATGTTCTCCTCCTCCAGTTTCAATGCTGACTGTGTGACACTCCAGCGATGTACACCTACGCCCAGTATGACACCCCCTTAGATTTCTAATCTTATGTTTACAACTGTTTGCTACATTATTCAAGGAAAATAATCTAGAAAGATTACAAATTCAACTTAATTATCCTCCTGACGCTCTGCTGGCCAAATTTATCAAGCAGAGCCCGAAACTTCAGACCTATATTTATCTTGTTTTTCAACTTCAGCCCCTAAATCCAATTAGCTCCAAGACTTATATTGAATTTTCATTTCAGTATCCTAAAATTTTACTTCCTGACTCCTCCTCCTCCACCCTCTTCTCCTCTCCTCCTTTTTAAAAAATTAACCCAGCCACAGACTTTGTATATAAATACAGATCAAATTCATCTTCTACCTTCTGCTTCAAGACCTCTCTCTTACCAGTTTCTCCACTAATGGTACCATTTATGGTTTTTGCTCTTTATCTGCCCAGGTTCTTGTTTGGCACTTACGGTAAACCCCATTGGTAAGATGACCCAACTTTCCTTTTCAACTCCATTCTCCTCAGCTCACTTTCAGCTCTGACCTAACTATGTGACATGGTCTGGCCCATGAGACATGAGCAGAAGTGTATTACAAAATTGATGGGGAGCCCTGGCCGGTATGGCTCAGCTGTAAGAGCATCGCCCACGGATCAAAGAGTCCCGGGTTCAATTTCGGCCAAGGGCACGTACCTCAGTTGTGGTTCGTCCCCGGCCCCGGATGGGGTTGTGCGAGTGGCAACCAGTCTATGTGTCTCTCTCACATCAATGTTTCTCTCTCTCTATCTCTTCCTTCCTCTCTCCCTCCAGCTCTCTCTGAAGATTAATGCAAAAGTATCCTCAGGTAAGGATAAAAATTTTTTTAAAAATTGATGAGGAAATTTTTGTTTTCTTGGTATGGACTCTTTCCCCTTTATCTTCCCTGCTAATATTGATACAGATGTGATGGTTGGACTTAAAGTGGGCTTTGTTTTTTTTTTTTGTTTGTTTTTTTTAATATGTTTTCATCAATTTTTTAGAGAGAGAGGAAGGGAGGGAGAAATAGAAACATCAATGTGAGAGAGAAACATCAATCAGCTCCCTCCTGCACACCCCCTACTGGGGATCAAGCCTGAAACCTGGGCATGTGCCCTGACCAGGAATGGAACCAGGACCTTTCAGTCCATGGGACGACGCTCAGTCCACTGAGCCACACTGACTGGGCTAAAGTGGCCTTCTTGCAATCATGACAGAAAGGCCAAGAGATTCACAGAGACTTCCATAGTAACATCGTTGAATTACATAAATAACACCATCAACTACCTTCTCTGAATCTCTCATTATGTGACAAAAATATACTCATATCCCAATTCCCATAGAAAACATGGTGCTTTCTCCAATATTTTGGTGACTCCTTTGGAATTTCTTCTTTGGCTCACCAACTTGGCCCCTCCCACTGCTGAGCTTCTCATTCTGACCCTGTACTTTCTGCTCAGTGCAGCCCCTTACCCCCAGTGATACCTGCTATTCTAGACTGAGCCAGACCATCCCCTCTGCTCATCTCTCTACTGAGGACTGGACATTATCCTCATAGTCCAGATTCTTATGACCTTGTCCTGATGACTGACAGTTTTCTGGTCTACTTGGTCTCCCTGCTTTCAGTTTTTTCCAGTTTGTCATACTGGACACTATCACTCATGTAGACAAAAAAGGGGTTCTGTAATATATCTGCCAAGTCCAGTGACCGAAAGTAATCCCACAGAACAGTCTGGTCATACATTTCTAAATGGGCAGGTCATGATGGACAGTCACTCCCCAGGCCTATAAAAGGCCTATCTTTGCTTTAAGCAAGCCCTGTCCATTGTTCTTGTGCATCTAGGTTAACATACCTTTGAAATATGAGAGCAGTCCTCTTTTTTAGACCCCTCAGAGGCGTAACCACACTCAAGAGAGCACATAATCTTGTTAACGATCCTGTAACCTAGTCATAGAGATTTTCCTGCCCTTGCTTTCCCCCACCTTCATGTAATCTTCCTAAAGTTCCCTCCTTATTTCCAAATGTAGAACAGGAACCACAAAGCTGTCACTGTGCCAAGCATTTGAGTACTCGCTTTCGGGCATGTGGTCAGTTTGGTTAAAATAACTTATAGCCCTGGCCGGTTTGGCTCAGTGGTTAGAGTATTGGCCCATGGACCAATGTGTCAAGGGTTCAATTCTGGTCAAGGGCACGTACCTTGGTTTGCAGTTCGTCCCTGGTCTTGGTCAGGGTCGTGCGGGAGGCAACCAGTCGATGTGTCTCTGTCACACCAAAGTTTCTCGCTCTCTCCCTTTCTCTCCCTCTCTCTTCCCTCCCACTCTATCTGAAGATAAATGGAGAAATATCCTTGGGTAAGGATTGAGACAATAAAAAATAAAAAAAATTTTTAAATAATTTATAAAAATTCTCTACAGGTTTGGACATTTCTTATATCAACAAACAAAAAGATTTTCATCACACCAAACAGTCTGGTGGTAATATATATCAAATGATGCAATCAAAAATCTTCAATGGCTCTCTATTGCCTACCACACTACACATTCAAAATGCTCCATAATGTAACTTCGATAAAAAGTTTCAGCCGCGCATGATACAATTTTTCTATATTTAACCTATTTTATTGGCAAACAGAATATTATTTTTCCTTAAATGAATCCTGTCATTTTCTACTTGTATAATATTGTTTGACTATTTCTTCTTACTAGAATATGTAATATCTTGTTCTTAACCTTATTTTCTAAAGATTACCCACTTATGAAGTCCTCATTCAAGTGACAACTCGTCCACACTCTCCAGTTGTTATTTAAAATAGAAACATGTTCACTTTTTCTAGCATCTTTTGGCATAGCTGTTTAAGGTATATAACATACAACCACATAGTTTTCTTATTCAAGCATCCATGAGATTACCGGAGGGCAGTGATGATGTAATAATATTTTATTCTAACATTCAACAAATCTATTTCACGTCCTTACTGTTCTAGGTGATGGTGGTATGAACAAGACAGACCAGGTCCTTGGAGTTTATGTTTCAAGAAGGGGCATGTTTTATAGATAACAAGCAAATAAATAAATAAGCAAATAGGATAATCTCAGATTTAGATGGGATATTAAGGGAAGTTCTTCCTGAGGAGATGAAATCTCAATGATAAGATGAACCCAATCACAAGAACACCAGAAGAGAGCAAACAGAAAATCATCATCAAGTGAGGAGTGAGTGTGGTGTATCCGAAGAACACAGAGAAGACAGCGTGGATGGAGCATGTGGCTGGAGGGAGGACTAGTACCAGGTGAGGTTATAGAGATAGGCAAGGGCCTAATCTTAAAGGCCTGTGGAGGCCAACCAAAGTGGTTTGGATTTCATTCTAAGGTTTAAAACAGAGAGTAACATGACCTAATTTACAG
Source organism: Tadarida brasiliensis (assembly GCA_030848825.1). Taxonomy (NCBI): domain Eukaryota; kingdom Metazoa; phylum Chordata; class Mammalia; order Chiroptera; family Molossidae; genus Tadarida; species Tadarida brasiliensis. The sequence goes on from CM061257.1 coordinate 81,959,519, forward strand.
TGTAAAATGATCTCTCTGGCTGCTGTGTAGAAAATGGATTATACAGGCTTAAGAGTGGAAGCAAGATTAATTGGAAGACTGCCACAGTGGTAGCCGAAGAGAGAGGGGGAAAGTCGACACATGTATAGTCTCTGTGGTATTAAGCATCGTATCTTGAACATGGCAGATGTTCAATACATATTGCTGAATATACATCTAAGAGTTTCAAGATACTTTCACCTTTATGATTTCTGTAATATCTTTTTCCTGCTTTGATTCACATATTATACCTTAATATATTCCTGTTGGACACTTGTGGAGCCAAAGAGAAAATAAAAGAACTTCATATTCAAGGAACCAGTATAGACCCCATAATGGAACATCAGCTAACAAAGAATCGAAATGATGGAGGGTCATAGTGTTAAGTTAATGATGGAAAGAAATAAATGACTTGAAACAAATGCTAAAAAGTAGAATTCAAATCTTCGATAGAATAAAAACAGGCAGGTACTCAAATACAAAGATTCATATATTTTTTTGCAAAGGGTCTCTCAGCATCAGCTGGAAGAGTGTGCCTACAGCAGATGTGGGTAAAATTAATTTTCATGAAATCGAACAATTTTCCAGTTCTAACTTATTTTTTTATATTGATTTTAGAGAGAGAGGAAGTGAGAGGGAGAGAGAGATAGAAACATTGATGAGAGAGAACATCGACTGGCCGCCTCCTGCATGCCCCGCTCTAGGGATTGGGCCCACAACCTGGGCATGTGTCCTGACCGGGAATCAAACCTGAGACCTCTTGGTGCATGGGTCAACGCTCAACCACTGAGCCACACTGGCCTGACCCAGTTCTAACTTATTTTGATTCACTTGGAAATATAAAACATTCATTTTATTATCTTGATATGATCAATTTCCTAATAAGTAGCTAATACTATCTTACTGGAAATGAATATGTATAAAATTCTAAAAGCATGGAATGTGACCTGCCCCTGTCTCTGAATTAAGAATCTGAGAAAAGCTAGGCAACCCTTTCTCGTATACTTCCCAGGACATTTAGATTTTTACCCATGAAGATTTGTCCTGCATTATTAATTCAGACAAAATTCCTTCAATACAAAGCAAAACTAAGGGGAAAATGGGATCCTTTTTTGCCGCTTTCCACCTGAAATGCTGAACGGCCCCCGAATCGTGTGAAACTTGGCCCCAGTCGGTGTGAAAACTGGCTGAAATCTGCATGAGAGGCAGTCTGGGTTCGTCAAAGTAGTTCATGAACTTTGGCCAAACTTCCAAGAAACCTGGTCCAAGTCTTAGTTTGCACTGCAACATGAAACCAGGTGAATTTCACATGGTTTCGGGTTTCATCCTAAAAATTTGGCCTAGCTTTATAATCAATCATCACTTTTTAGAACGATGAAAGCCAACACACCTTTTTGAAAACGAGGACTGCATGCATACTGATGACAGCTAAGCTGTGAACCACCCCTTCACTTCCTTTGCCAAAAGAAGATTTCTCAGAATGGAAACAGTCTCCCTCTTACCTGGAAAGGGTAAGTTGAGTGATTTTGATATTGCGTGCAGAAAGAAATGATACTCAATACATGGAGACGTGCCATGTGAAATAATCACCACGTCCAGGGCAAGTGGCTATACTCTAATCATTTAAGGTTATGAGAATTTTATCCCATTCACATCCATGACATCTATCATAATGTTAATCTCCTTGACCATAAAATGAGCTTTTACCTTGAAGCTAGTAATCAGCTAGAATAACTGCCATGAGAAACGGAATGCCTGGAGGCATAATCATTTCTGTATGAAGAACGGCCGAAGAATAGCGAGGAAAGTAAATCACAGCATAACTTTTACCCAGTTTAATAAACATGAGGAGATAAGACGACAAACTTTTCAAACTTGCATTGACTACCTCGTTTGCAATAAAACCTCTCCTGTAGTATACATGAATTCAAGAATTATGCACGGTGACAAAAAAGTCCTACACAATTGTGTTTTTCAACCTGAAAGTTTTAAAAGTGCGTTTCCACTGTAAAAAAAAGAACTCTCTTCAGCCGAATACTCGCTTTTGTGCATAGTGACATGAGAAAATTGAGAGGTATGTCTGAACGGAGCCACTACATCATTGGAACAGTATGTCTGAACATTCGGGTAATAAGGCACAGATGTGGAGCAGAGGACTTGGCACTACCAAGGTAACAACAAGGCATTCACCATTGTGTTATAATGGTTGAAAGAGCCACTTTGGAGAAGAAAAGAATGCCCCTCCTCCCTGGAATGCTAAATTATATTACACCTTTTATCTGCTTTAAAAAAAAATCTATAAAAAATAAGAAATTCAAATAAGTATTATTCAAACACAATGAAGAATAAATATATAAAATACATTAATACTTTCATCTATAGTATATCATATTTATGCAATAGCACATAAAGTTTAACTGCAGAAAAAGGCCAAATTCAATAGGATTCCACATGGCCTTTCTGTTTCAAAACACTGCATGCAATTATAAAGGACCTAATAGCCACTGGAAAGGTGTTGTTGACTTTCAGTAGCAATTCTGGCCCTGAATCAGTAGGGCTAATCACTGTAGTGTTCTGTTCACAGTTATCGCAGTTAAGATAATGCAACAGTATATACACATTAGTTACTATTAAGGCTATTTCATTTACAAGTGGTACAGTAGTTTTGCCAGCCATTACTAAACTATGTGACACAGGCAGTTATGAAGCCAGGGCTACTTTCATTCAGTAAATTTGGAGCTGAAAACGAATTATCTGCTCGGGGTTGGAAGAGTACAACTTACCCGAGGTCCCTGGTCACCTTGTTCTCCCTGCAGAGTAGAAAAATGAGATGATAGAGAGTTTTAGCACTAAGTCTGTGTGTGATGCTCATTAAAAAGATAAAACTAAAACATAGTATAGGTCATGTCAACATGGATTTCCACTAACTTAATGCATTTCTGCTGTTCATTTTCTTACCTTATCACCTTTTGGACCGGGAGGACCCTGAAGAAAACAGAGAAAAAGAAATATAGTTTAAAAATACATTTTGACCCAGTGATCCCACTCCTAGGAATATACCCTAAGAAGCCTGAAACACCAATCAGAAAGAATACATGTACCCCCATGTTCATAGCAGCGCTATTTACAATAGCTAAGATCTGGAAACAGCCCAAGTGTCCATCAGTAGACGAATGGATAAAAAAGCTGTGGTACATATACACAATGGAGTACTATGCAGCTTTAAGAAAGAACGATCTCTTATCCTTTGCGTCGACATGGGAGGACCTGGAAACTATTATCCTAAGTGAAACAAGCCAAGCAGAGAAAGACAAACATCATATGATCTCACTTATTTCTGGAATATAATGAACATAACAGGGTGAGGAGCAGGGTAGTCCCGGGGACGTGGAAGTGGGGTACAGACTGACATCTGCCAGAAGAGGGGGTGGGGGAGGGGAGCGATGAACACAGAACTTGTACGCATGTACTCATAACCAATGGACATGGACAACAAAAATGGGGACGGGGCAGGGAGGGAGGGGGAGGGGGTGTCAATGGGGGGAAAAAAGGAGAATCATCTGTAACAAAAGTAAATTAATAAAAAAAAAATACATTTTGAAAACTGTAGTTTAAAAGATGAGCTAGGGTTAGGTGCAAGGTTCATGAAAAGGGCACAGAGAAATAGCTGTCACTGAGGTTTGTCAAGGAATTTGGGGAAGTAAATTATAATATGGTTAGAATATGAAAATTATATATATATGGTATAATGGTGTACATATATGTACACATACATACACACACAGAAAAGAACATAAGTACAGTATATGCTGAGTAAATTTTCACAAACTGAACACACCTGTGCATGTTGAACCAGCTGAAAAAAAACCCAGAAGCACTCACCGTGACATTTCCTTGTTACTGCTCTCCACAAACATTAACCACTATTTCTGACTTCTGAGAGAACAGGTTAGTTTACGTACTTTATATCAATGGAATCAGACAGTACTGTCTGGCCTCTTTTGCTCAATATGTGTGGAATTCATGCATAATTTTGTGTGTAGTTGTAGATCATTTTTCTTCCTGCTTTATAATATTCTTTGTGTGAATAAACCATAATTTATTTATTCATCCCACTGTTACCGCCCATTTGTTTCCAGGAGTTTCTAGGTCCTGCCTATTACAAATAGTGCTGCCATAAACATCCTGGTCTATGTCTTGGTTAAAAAGTATATGCACTTCTCTCGTGTGTGTGTGTGTGTGTGTGTGTGTGGCGGGGTAACATTCTACCAAGTGATATTCTTATGCATTTCTTTTTTCTTTTTTTTTTTTAAATTAACTAATTTATTTTTGTTACAGATGTTTCTCCTTTTTCCCCCAGACACCCTCCCTTCCCAATCCCGCCCCCCTTATGCATTTCTTTTGGGTCTATACCTAAGAATGGAATTGTTATAGAAAATACATATGTTCAGTTTTGGTAGATACTGCCAAATAGTTCTCCAGTGTGGTTCTAACAATTTACACTCCCGTCAGCAATGTATGGGACCTTCAGTTCCCCTATATCATCACCAGGACTTGGTATTTTCCATCTTTTTCTCTTTAGACATTCTGATGGGAGGCATAGTAGTTTCACATTGCATTTTAATTTGTATTTCTTCAGTAATTAAGTTGAACTTCTCTTAATGTAGGTACTGGCCATTTTGCAAACTCCTCCAGAAAGTGTTCACATATTTTGATCTTTTTCTATTGCATTATCCTATTGATTTGTTAGAGTTCTTTATATATTATACTGCAGTACTATATATTACACACACATATATATATACACACACATATATATATGCAGAGAGAGAGCAAATATATTTTCCTACACTGCACCCTGTATTTTTGTTCTCTTAAAGGTGTTTTTAATGAACAGAAGTTCTTAATTTTAATAAAACTCGTTTTAACACTTTTTCTATTTATAGTTATCTCTTTTTGTGTTCCACTTAAGAAATCTGTGCCTATTCCAAAATCATGAAGAGGTTCTTCTATGTTTATTCTAAAAGCTAAAAGCTTTATTCTTTTATCTTTCATATTTAGATCTGAATTCACGGAGAACTGATTTTGTGTATGATGTGAGGTCAAAGTCAAGATATTTTCTCCCCATGTTCATATCAAACTAACCTAACACCATGTACTGGAAATGCATCTTCTCCCCATTGCAGTACAGTGTTACCTCTAGTATAAATTAGATGGCCGTACACATGGGGACCTTTTTAGGAATTTCTGTTTCACTGGACAGCTGTCTATTCTTGAGACACATTGACATTTTCTTTACCTTTGAACAGAAACACTGGCAGGAAATACTCATTCTAGAGGCATCAATGCTTCTTCCCCTCTAGCTCTTAAAAATAAAGCCATGTTTCAGGGCTCAGCCCACCCGAGGAACTGAAACATTTCAGAGTTACCTTCCATCTCTCACCGTCACCTCCAGCAGGGTTGGGAGATAAGACGTCTAGATGGCAAGTAAAGCCAAGGTTCTAGTGAGTACCCTCCTGGGTCCCAGTGCAGGCTGCTGTCACTTCAGGTGGGCAGGTGGGAATGCTCTGCCTACGAACTGTCTCCTGCTAAGTGTTAGCAACAGGGGAGCGGTACCAGATTCCCGTTCTCAGCGGTGCCACTTCTGGTAATAGTCGTGAGGTTATCGTGAAGTTAATAACAACAATAACATCATGTCTTACATTTTGTATATTTCACCATCAGCAAAGAACCTGTTACAGTGTTTAACCTTCTCCCAATCCCAAGAGGACAATATAATAGTAATACTTTTATAGATGCCTAAAATTAAAAATTAAAAACATTATCAAGGGTAGGTCTGTGGGACTTTAAATGCAGCGGTTTGGGATGCTAAGTGTTGAGACACAGCTCTAGCACTAGATTCTCAGAAAGAATGATGACCATGTGCCCACCTTCAACAGGTACTTTCTGAAATGCCTCCCAACTGCATTTCCCATAGGGTCAGGGACCCTGACCCCAAGATCTCAAGTTCAAAATGAGAGAAAGAGGAATTATAGAGTATCAGGGAGAGGAAAGGGGGGCTAAGATGATGGAATCAACTAGACAAAACCCTTTTATCTCTTACTCAGAAAATAATTTTGCCATTAAAAAGGGGAGGCTAGAAAAATTATTTTCTAATGTTTTCAGTACATTTTTAATGTTTAATGTTTCTATTTATGTTTTCAGTGAATCAAGTAATTAGTACAGTCTGTGTGCCTACCTCTGTAAAATTACGTCTGAGGAATTCACTTGGCCATATTAAACACACACTAAATGTTCACTAATACTCCACAAATAGAATTTTGTTTTTGGTGAGGCCAAAGGCAACCCAAAGAAAAGAATGGGAGGATAGCTACCATCAAGTTTAAGATACAGTGGAGAGCCCCAGCCAGTGTGGCTCAGCAGTTAGAGCGTTGGCCTGTGGACCAGAGAGTCCCAGGTTCAGTTTCTGCTAGGGGCATGTACCAAAAAAAAAAAAAAGATACAGTGGAGAGTCTAGCCTTGGTTTGAGTAGCATGCTGTTGAACTCTATTTTGATTTTCACATACATTTGTGGACTGCCCATTGAGAGTTTGGCAATGTTCTAGGTACTGATGAAGAATATGGTGGAAGAAACTTATTAGAAAAGCTAAATAATCTGTTCTGAAAAAGCTAAACACTCTAGTGCTAGCATTAGATATTAGTTAACATTAGGAAAAATCACGCCTAGAAAGTCCAGCTACCGTAAAGTCACTCACAGTCACTGTGGACCCCTCCCCAGCTTTCACCTCGTCCCTCCCCGGAGCTTCTCCCCTTCAAAGTTCTATTTGCTTTCACTGGTGAAATTTCAGAGGCCAAGCTTCTCACTGTGCCGGTCCTCTAAAATCACTATGGCATGTTTGAGATCCAAGCTTTTCTGAAATAATTTTAGAGTGGGGAATGGAGATGAGTCTTTTTCCCAAAATCCAATTAGGGATTACCAATTACCAAAGTAATATTTATTAACTAGAACTCTTCAGATGACTTGAGAAGTTGCACTCACAATTTGCATTCACATGCTACGAAAGGGGGTGTTTCTGAGCAGACAGAAAGGCGTCCTGGCACCTGCCAGCTCAAGACAGAACCGAAGCAGAGGTCAACCTCCATCCACAGCTGTGGTGGCTGCTCCGGACACTCCAGACCCCACTTGTGCTCTTGGGATTAATGGCAGGTGTTTTTCTTCTGCTTTGACAGAAATCCCACTCTTCTTTCTGAATTGGACTCTCTTCACTGTGAATATGGGTTGAATTTTAAGAAATAAAAAAACAAAACAAAACATGGGCTACCTCAGTAAACATAGATAGTATTTCAAAATTTGGGAGCCATGGCTCTTTTCTAAGTTAAAACACTATAAATGAAATAAAGGTTTCTTTGATTATTAACTTTTAAAATTAAAGCTAGGTCATTAGTTATTTTTTGTCTTTAGAGTAAAAGAAAAAAATCACTGGTATTAACTAAAGGACTGACAGCGATACAAATCAGTGAATTATTTTAATTACAGAGTATTTTTCAAAGGCATTTTGTTGCTTCAAACTTCATCAACGTATTTGTTGTTCAGCTATCAGAATCAGTGACTGGTTGGTAAATATTTGAAGATAAAATTTTGTCACTAAAACATGGTTGAGGTAGATGGAAAGCAAATATAGTAAAATTAGAAACCATAAAAAAGTAAATATTGAATCATAGTTTTATATGAGGCTTCTTTGGGGATTCCTGTCCTTGTCTGATCTAGCACGTCAGAGTCAGATGTTAGAGTCAGATATTTTATAATGTCCACTTAAATAAATAAAAATATTTGAAATAATCTTTTTAACTAACTTCATGTAATGAGCTCTATTTACATCAAATTTAAAGGTGGTAAAACAGCTTTTATTATTAGTGCTGTTATTCAGTAGTTGGAACATTTCTTTCCGAGTGCTCTCAGAGAATTATTAACTTACTACCAAAGAATGTAAAAATGTCAGTGGCGAACTTCAAATTAGCCCTCATTCAAATGACTTTACGGTAATAATCTTTTTATTTTTACCAGGCCTTTAATGTGAGTCTCCCAAAATTTATTTCTATCCAAACGAAGTTTTCCATGCTCCATTATCTATTTCAATGAAATGATAAAACCAAACTAAAAGCACTGTGACCAAGAGGCACAGCAGATGAGATGCAGGAATAGATTAGATTTCAAGCTACACGAAAGTAATTGAAACATAGCTGGAAAAGACAAATTCATAGCAGTTGGATGTCCCAACAAAAGCCTTTCATTCACTACCACTGTACATTGCCTACTTTGAACTAACAAAAGCTGAAGAGGGACTGGTTTTTAAAAGATGGCAATAATGAAAACAAGTTAAATTCTGCTAGAGGTAGAAAACACGGAAAAGAAGCAAAGTCTGGAAATTCTTGGCAGCCAGAGCTGTTGGAATAAGAATGGGGTTATGATTTCTATCCCAGAAAATTGTAGGTCATTTTAGTTTTTGAAAAATAACCTTTTCCTGATTAATCTTTTCATTACTATAGAATTATGAGAACAAGCAAGTTTCTCTTTCTACGCGTTTATGGCTAAGTATTAGCCAGGCAATGTGGGCTCAGTCTGGAGGAGGGACATGTAAGTAAAATTATATAGTTGAATAAACACTGTGTTGTGAGAGCACAGAAAGGAAAGAAGGTAGGAGAGCTGGAGTTAAAGAGACGATATTGGAATTGGCTCTTGAAAGTTGGCCAGAGATAAGGGGGACTGGGACGGGGTGAAGCGGTTCAGGCGAAGGGAAGAACATGCATAAGTGTGAGAGGACATCACGCTAGAAAGACCTGGAAAGGCTGGCTAACAAGGCAAGCCGTCCTCAGTTTAACAAGGCAAGATCAAGAGTGACTGATGTAACTCAGAGCATGGAGTGCTATTCTCAGGAAGCTGTTACCTTGGCTCAGCAGAGATGGTAAAGATCTGAATTAGGATCATGGCAGTGGGAACATGGGACAGTTCTAGATTCAGAAGATATGTCTGAGGTAGAACCAACAAGACCGGTTAACTGATTGGACACGGGGGCCATGGACAGATCACCAACATAGTTTAAGAAATTTGAAATTTCACAACGTAGTGCATTTGCAGAAAAGCGCTGTCCTAAGCTGGTCAACCCTGATCGACACAGCAGCTCCAGAGCCCAGTGAAGCACAGAGTTCTCAATCTGCGTTTAGGGGTGTATTTTAAATCCAAACAGGTTGTTGGAAGCTGTGGCTGTCCCCATCAGAAATAGCTGAGAGGGAGGGAGGGAGAGAGAGAGAGAGAGAGAGAGAGAGAGAGAATTCTATCATCCCTTTTGGATAAAAGGAGCATGGATGATATACAGTGGCTACACTGTGTGGCTAACATCCTCCTTCTGTGTTAACTTAGGAATAAAGTACACCTTTATTACATTTCCCTTCCTCTACTTTTTAGACTGAAAACGGGCTTAATATATTTTAAAAGCCATCATTTCCCTAGTCTTTTAAGGGTCAAGAAGATAGTCTGCTGCACTGGCCATTCCCTGGGAGCAAACACAGCCTGTGGTCACTGCACACTTGATGTGTGTGCTCAGGTGCCCCTGCAAACATTGCTTTATCGATGTGCAGTCTCCCAGGAAGGAAGGGCACAGGGAATATCCAGTCTTTCCTTGTTCAAGTGGAATAGAAGCCTCAATTCTACTGAGTGTAAGCTATCTGCCTGCTCCCTGACTGTGTCCTCCGCTTGACCCTTGTACCAATGACATAGACACTCTTAAACCATTACATTCATGACAAAATTGAATTTGGTACCACGGTTTTTAGCAGGTATCTGAAACTGCACAAAAGCAGTAACAATGGAAAAATCTAGTGTTTAGCAGAAAAGCAGGGACCCTATTTGCATGTGGATTAGTCCACCTCACTTCTGGACGAAGCGTTTATGCCATTAGCTCAGGTTCACCTCTACCTAAGTGTGAACGTGTGTTCTTCCAAGTATACGCCTCAACCTTGAATTCATATACACAGTTTTCTGCTTTACTGGCATTTCATTTTTAGGGACATTTCTTTCTCAAATCACCATTTTTGTTTGTTTGTTTCATAGACTTTCAACTCACAAATAACTTCAATGAGTAACATGTTCATTTTAAACTTTTTATGAAAAACCTGCTGTGAAAATATAGATGTTCCTATATATAGAGATCAATGTGTGTGTGTCTGTGTTTGTGCATGCTTGTATATAATTTATTTTTAAATGCTTCAGAAAAAATAAAAACTGAAAAGTAAAAGAATAAGTCAGGGGAATTTGAAAATCAAGTATACATAATACACAAATCTTGGTGATTTAGAGCTCAAGTACTGAAGTCAGACAGACCCAGTCTCAGGTCCTGGTTGTGATGACCTTTGTGAGCCTCAGCAGCTTCTTCTGTAAAATGGGCAGAACAATGTTTACTGTTTGGCTAAAATGAAACACTGTCCATGAAGCAATTTGTAGAATGCCTGGTCTATACACTCAATATTTTTAATAATTTTAATTCTTTAATCATAATAAACATAAAATTTCTTTTTCAGGTAACTTGACCTGAGGATAAAGAAAGTAAATATATTGATTGCTTAAAATCAAAAGGCAATGTGGTGAGAAATGTGTTAGGTGTGTGGTTGACAACATTGGAGAATATGCAGGATTACTATAATTTACCTCAATGTTCAGGAACTTTTATCAAACAAAACAATGCAGAACAAAAACACTTCATTGTAGTTTTAACCACATTACTTTAGTGACTAAACAAGATTAAATTTTAGGCCCTAGAACTACCTAGCCACTCCTAGCATATAGCAGGTGCTCAATCAATTCTTGCTGCGTTAAAACACCAGAAAGAAAAGAATGCAATAAAACTCTTGGTGTTCAAAACAGCAGCATATAAAGAATTATACAAGAACCAGATTCAATGTTGCTGCAGAAGAACTGTGTTTATTAAAGTCAAACTTTGCTAAGCCGGGGAAGGGAATTATAGCTATAAACAGATTTATAGCTTCAGACTTGACACCTTTCATTCTGCATTGAAGATTAAAAGAGACCAAGCAGAAAAAGAGGTAGATATAAACAGAAATTTAAAATACCCCAAACAGCTCTGCTTATTGCAAAACTAATTTCTACAGCTATTATTTTCTGGACATTTTCTGAGGTGAGACCGTAAGTATAAGTGATTTTGTGGTGTCAGTTTGAGTCCTGAACGAGGGGCTATATGTGCCCACGACCAGTCTTAAATCATAAGCAGCTGCCAGAAGGAAACAATTAGTGGGGTCTAGCACCAAAAGAGAATTTAGAAAAACCAATCATTAAAAAAGGACTCTCAAAAGTAAGACTGATGTAGCTCAATGGAGTTAAGGGCTTATAAAACAGCAGGAATCGGGGAAGCTCACTCTGGCTTTCTTTTCTAACACAATGCAAATTAAATACAGCCAAATTACCACTCCTGCCAATCAAAACCAAGGGGGCCCTGCTTTCCAGCATCATTCCTTGTCTCTGAATGTTTTAAGGGATGGCTAAAACTTTTCTGTTTAACTTTGCATTTTTAACTTATTTTTTAGAGGTCAAATAAAATGAACTCCATGGTGAAAGATTTGGAATCCTAAACATTCCTTTTGTCGAAAGAAAGTATCAACTTGCTCCATAAATGCCCACAGTAGCCCCTGTGATTTCACAGCTAACGGTGTAAACTATCCTACAATACTCTCAGTGTCCTCGACATAATTCAAATGTATTCAGAGGTACATGCATCTTTAAACCTTGGGTTTAATTTATAATCGCCTATTTCAGCATGTTTCCTAAATACCGTCCCCGCATAATTTTGCCCAGGCGACCTAAGAAAGCCTGGTTTGAAGGTCAGTTGGATACTTTGCTTCATTTGTAGTTTCTTACGGAGCAATATCTGTTTTGTGAAGGGCAGCTGAGCACAACATAGGGATACGGGCAGGATGTCCCTTTGAGTCTGAGAAGACACGCAGAAGGACTGGAAACCAGTGCCAGATGAGGCTAGGAGAGCCTGGATCCCAGGGTTTGTCTATGATTCTCAAGCTTCCAATGTCCATTAGAAGCCCAAGCTCCCTCATTTTCAGCTGATCACTAAAAAGATTAAAAGCTTTTTAAAGTTTTTTGAATCCTCACTGGAGGATATGCTTTTATTGATTTGAGAGAGAGAGAGAGAGAGAGAGAGAGAGAGAGAGAGAGAGAGAGAGAGAGAGAGAGAAACATCAATGTGAGAGAGAAACACTGATCAGTTGCCTCCCATACACGCCCAGACTGGGGATTGAAGCTGCAACCTAGGTATGTGCCCTGACCAGGAATCAAACTCAAAGCCTTTTGGTGCATGGATGGCGCTCCAACCAACTGAGCCACCTGACCACTGCAAGATGAAAGGCTTTTAATGTAAGCTTCAACAACTACCAGGCTCCCAGACTCCAGATTTTTCTGTATCTTCACCCTCCTCTCTGTGGAGTGAAGATCGTATTGTACCTGTCTACCTCTCGCCTCCTCCCCAGTCTTCCCTGCTCTTCGTCATGGCTCTCATTCATCTCTCCCACCACTACCATTCCCACAGATCCTTCCCCTTGGTCTCCACACAGGTTCACCCGCCTCGTCTTAATGCCAGGGGGAAGAAACGCCGCCTTTGCTCTCCACTCCCTCATTTTAAAGTCCTGCCCTTATTCTTACTATTTCCACCAAAGTCCCCTAAATAACAGATTGGTTGCAGAAAGAAAGGAAATTGAATTTGAGGAAAGAGAAAGGAGGTAGCAGAGGAGATGTCATATTTTTACAGTTTGGTTTAGGGAAAGATAAAGTAACAAGAGCTGAAATACGTATTGGTGTTGGGGGCATTGCTTTCCTTTAGGGAGAAGAGAGCTGAGCTGTGGGAAGGGAAACTGCTGAGCCAGTCCTCGGGGCCCTGGAAAGGAGTTACCCTGTGCTCAACCAAAGCTAAATAAACCGGAGCTTTGGGGAGGAAGGGTTGACAAAGTTCATAAATGTCAGGATTGCCCAAATTTGTGTCTAAACCTTTTGTCTTTTCACTTCACTTCCTTCAGCAGCTATGAAATACGCCCTCAAGGCATTAACTATTACCTGACTTATGTCCTAAATTCTTTTCCAGGCTGCAATCCTTGCATTCCCAACTGCTCACCAGATGTCTAAGCCGAGATTGCCATCATCAGCTCAATTCAACATTCTCAAACCCAGCTTCTCGATTTCGGCTTCAAGCCGCTCCTGACTCCTGACTTCCCTATTTTTGTTAAACACAACACTACTCCTCCAAGCCAGTGTTATGTTTGAGTCAGTAAATGTACTCTATTGTCACGTCCTATAGATTTAATTCTCCACAAAATCTCTTGAATCTATCTTTCCGTGTTTGCTGCTGGCACCCTTGTTCCTGGAAAACGGGACTGGTCTACAAGCTCTCCTGGTTTTCCCGCACTCGACTCCATCCTGCACACTTTTGCCACGTTATATTTTCTAAAGCACATTTCTGAACATATTCCTCAGCTCAGAAAAAGTCAAGGGCCCATTTTCAATCCACAATGAAAAAGCTGTTACCGGAAACGATCCTCCAAGGATGCAAAAGCTTTGAGATGCCAGGTGGTAGGAGTCCGGCCAACTCCACTTGACCTGCTGATCAACCCAAAACACTACATACCTCTTGATATAGTGAACTAGAAAGTATAGCACACCTTTATGAGTCTTCCAAACAGTTGAACCAGAGTCTAGTCAAACTTTTACATGGAACTCTCAGTTTATAAGAAATGCTGAAGAAAGGCGAACAAGGTAAGCAGCACCATGAGGAAGTCATTCGACCAGTCCAGAATGGGAGGCATTCCATATACAGGACAAATGTCATGAAAAATCGATGACATGAACAAAATGAAGAGATAAGAAAAACAGCTATAGAGTAAAAGAAATTGAAGAGTTATAGCAATTAAATGCCAAGTGTGAGCTTATAGTCTTGATTCAAATGAACCATCTGTAAAGAAAGATTTTTGAGACAATTGGGAAAATCTGAATATGACTGTGTATAATGATATTGAGAAATTATTATTCATTTTGTTAGGGTTGATATGCAATGATGGTTATGTTTTAGAAAGGCCCTATCAAAATAAGCTGATAGACAGAATAGACCCAGAGACATAGAAAGGAGTAAGGTTCAGACTGACAAACCTCAGAGGAATGGGGGGGCGCATGATGAGATAAACCAAAGAACTTATACGAATGTATGTGTAACCAATGGACATACACAACAAAGCTGGGGAAGGGGGGGGATCAGGAGGAGGGTGTCTGGGGGAGGAAAAGGAAAAACATCTGTAACAAAAATAAATTAATAAAAATTGCAAAAAAACCGAAAGGCCCTATCAGTTAGAGATTCATACTTTTGTACTTGCAGATACAGTGATATGATATCTAGGTTTCGCTTTCAAATACATCAGCAAAACAAAGCAAAATAAATGAAGGAAAGGGATTCATAAAACAAGATTAGCCATTGATAATTCTTGAAGCTAGGTGATGTCTCTAGAGCACTTATGATAATATTTTCTCTACATTTTTCAGATTGTTTAAAAATTCCCCAAAGAAACAGTTAAATAATTTAAAATTTTATTTTAGATGACCTTTCAGATTCCAACCAAATAAAGTGTTAACTTCTGCCTATGTCCAAACTCCTTGAAATCTGCTAACCGCCTCCCCTCAACACACACCCCGCTCCAATTTCCCACAAGGATCCTCTCCTCCAGTCAGCCTTGAATCCAGGTGTTCACAGGCTGCCCCTCACTCTTGTCACTCTGTATCTTCGCTTATTCCGTCCTTTGTGTTGAATAAACATGCATTATCATTTTGCTTGGAATATTGTAGCACACCTTTCTTGAAACCTCTTACCTGGAAACCTGAGCTATGGAGCTCCTTGGGGGGAAAAATAAACATGGTAGAAAGTGAGTTTCTGAAAGAAATGTTAGTCCTTGCATTTAAAAGTCCCACCTGCACCTCCCCTACAACATCACTATCAAAGCCAGTCCCTTGATGGCTCATCTCAGTGACCTCTCTTCTCTGGCGTTATCTGACCCTCTTTTGGATATGTTTTTTCCCTGTTTTTGAACTCTTCAGCACTTGTGACATTTTTATAAAACTTAGCTCACCTTGCTAGGTATAAGATTTATGCTTCGTATTAAACTATCATGGCTCTTACTGTCAGGAAGAGAAGCATATGGGAAAATGTAACAAACATGACTTTGGAGGTTTTAATATGTACTAGCTCATGACCCTGGGCAGATCACTTAACCTCTCTGAGCCTCAGTTTCTGTAACATGGGACATAAAGTAATCATGTCATATGGGAGTTGCAGGAAGTAATTAAAAGAACATGTGGTCTTCCATTAATATTATTTCCCTCTCTCTCTTCTCTAATTCAAATGTCTACTTTTGTACCTTATGCATGGTGACTATCCAATAAATATATTAGCAGATTTTATGCAACAAAGGTCTCTAACAAGATATCAGAGCCCAAATTAGTATTCCCTGAATAGACTATTGGCAATCAATAAGTCACAGATATCTAACTGCATGTCCAACCTGCTTCCAATGAATGCTTATGAAGATCTATTGATTTCAGCTAGAAACTGTGCCTTAGAGGTCACCACAATTTTCCTTTGTTGACTCATGACTCTAGTTCACGAGTGAAGACTAACAGCAAAAGAAATAAAACAATTTACACAGTTTCTTGAAGATGAAACAAGCTCTATCCAATGAAAGTTTTTTTCTCAGATCTCGAACACGGGCAGATATTTTTGACTCCTGTCTCCCTCCTGCCTGTGAATCCAAACTTTTAGAAAGAGTATTCTTCAGTTTCACTCTCCACACCCTTTCAATACTGAGTCACTCCTAAAATCATGGCAATCCTGCTTTGAAAACCACCAGCCTACTAATGTCACTAAATGACTCCTAATTTCAAGCACATTGACAACAGTCCTGTGGTTGGCCGCTCCTCCTGAAGCTTCTTTGGCAATGCTTTTTCCTGGGTCTTCTGTTCTGATGGGCTTTTCCTCTTCCTCTTCCTCTTCCTCT
The DNA here is from genome assembly GCA_030848825.1 of Tadarida brasiliensis. NCBI lineage: Eukaryota > Metazoa > Chordata > Mammalia > Chiroptera > Molossidae > Tadarida > Tadarida brasiliensis. The sequence continues at coordinate 81,975,641 of CM061257.1, forward strand.
TCTGTACTTCATAACTAGCCCTTTCCCCCACCACTACTTCTTCTCTTTCCCTCTGCACAGTCTACACACATTCTCCGGGCATCTCACTCATTGCCATAGTTTCAGCTACTACTTATCTACTTCATATCCAGCTGTAGCTTCTCTCCAGGATGGTACCTACTGCCCACTCCACATTTCCTCCTGGATGCCTTGTTCTCATCTCAAGATCACAATGCCCACCACTTAGATTCTGATTGGTTAAATTTCTAGTAAATTGTACATGCTTCATTCAGGGTCTTGATGGCCAAAATTGAGACTTTGTATGAATTAGATTAGTAGGTTTTCCTCCAGACATATGTAGTCCCATGCCAGGGCTCAGAGCTTGGCAGGTGAAGCCGGAGCTGAATTGCAGATTCCACCTCCCACGTGGCTGAGCAGCCCTGTGCAATGCACAACCTGCACTAATGTCAATGGTGACCCTGAGTTTACAGCAAGGAGCAACATTTCTTTGAGAAACTCAAAAGTCCACCATGTTTATTTTTTGCCAAATAAATCCATAGCTCAGGTTACCAGGTAAGAAGAGGTTACAGGGAAGTTGTGTCATAACTATTCTAAGTAAAATAATAATTGATAATATGTATTCAACTATATCAATTGAAGATGCATTATCTTTGATTTATCTTTAACTCCATGCATTTTTAAAAAGAACAGGTATTTAATTTATTTTTTTTCCACCCATCCCCTCACCCTACTCTCCTTTGGCAGCCATCAGTTTGTTCTCTGTATTTATGGGTCTGTTTCTGCTTGGTTTTGTTTGTTCATTTGTTTTTGTTTTTTTTTAGATTCCACATATAAGTGAAATAAAATGGTATTTGTCTTTCTCTGTCTGACTTATTTCACTTAGCATAATACCCTCTAGGTCCACCCATGTTGTCGAAAATGGCAAGATTTCATTCTTTTTTGTTGCTGAGTAATATTTCACTGTATATATGTATATATATCTCTCTCTATATATATATATCACATTTTCTTTATTCATTCATCTATTGATGGACACCTAGGTTTTCATATCTTGGTTATTGCAAATAATACTGCAATGAACAAAGGGGTGCATATCTTTTTTAATTAGTTTCCAGATTTCTTCAGATAAATAAATATCCAGAAGTGGTATTTCTGGGTTGTATGGCAGCTTTATTTTTAATTTTTTGAGGAACCTCCATACTGTTTTCCATAGTGATTGCACCTATTTATAATCCCACCAAGAGGCTACAAGGGTTCTCTTTTTTCCACATCCTCACTGACACTTATTAGTTTACATATTTTTTGATAGCCACTTTGACAGGTGTGAGAGTGTTCACAGATTATATATCCAATAAGGGGTTAATATCAAAATACATAAGAAACTCATATAACTTAACATTTAAAAAAAATTCAATAAAAAAAAAAATGGGCAGAAGACCTGAATAGACATCTCTCCAAAGAGGATATACAGATGGCCAACAGATATTGAAAAGATGCTCAACATCAGTAATCATTAGGGAAATGCAAATCAACTCCACGTATTTTTTATAAAAAGAATATTTATTAAACATGGATTACTGTGACAGATTCTGTCTGATTTAAGATCTTAAAAATAATTAACACTGAATATACTGAACATTTGAAAAAAATAAACCTGAAGTGTAAAGGCTCACTTCAGGTGAGTCTCCTACGGTCACTGCTTAAGTTTAAAAATAGCCCATCCAAAAGAGAGAAGATAGAATAAAAAGTTTCTGGAGCTATGCCTGGCCGGTGTGGCTCAGTGGATTGAGCGCTGTCCCATGGACTGAGAGGTTCTGGTTCGATACCTGGTCAGGGCACACGCCTGGGTTATGGGCTCAATGCCCAGTGGGGGGCATGCAGGAGGCAGGCGATCAATGTTTCTCTCTCACATCGATGTTTCTGTCTCTCTCTTCTTTCCTCTCTCTCTGAAAAATCAATAAAACACATTAAAAATTTTTTACATGTTTATCAAGCTATCATTTTACTTCGTAGCATTTACCTGATTTTATCTTATAACATTCCTTCACTTTAATCTCTACACAATCCAAGAAATATATTCTACATTAAAAAAGGTGGTATCAATTGAATATGACTGGAGATATTTATTGAGAAAATAAACTTAGTCTATTAAGAATTTTGATTAGGATAGCAAGATTATTAAACATGTATGTGACATGATATATGTAATATACTTGAGAAAATTTATAAATAAAAATTTAAAATAAAACATTTCCAACTGAATTTTTACTTCACTGAAAAAAATAGTTCTAACTATAACTCTTTGCTATCTTTAGAAAGAATCAGACACACATATGTACACATGAATGTGTTTTAATAGAGAATCCTATACTATAAGGATATCTAACAGTGATAATCACTTTCCATGAATTTCTTGATTTTAAGATTGAACTACTTATCCCAAACCTCTATGTGCTTCGAGGCCATGAGTCTATTGGATGTTTATCCAGGAGCTGAAGTCCCTCTGTCTGGGTAATGAGTCCTCATGGCTCTGTCCCTGTGTGAGTGCTGATGTGAGAAGGTATGCGCAGAAGTAGGCCTTTGATAATAACGCTTACGTGGGCCATACATTGCCCTACGTGCTTCATTAAGTCATGTGTTAAGTCGAGCCAACCATCCTTAGTTTACATTGAGAAACTGAAGGAAAGAAGATAACCTGCCTGAAGTTATGCAGTTTGTGAGCGGCGGACCAGGATTTAAACCCCTGTCTGTCCACGGAGCCACCCCTCAACCTTACTCAATGTCGTCCACGTGCCTCTTTAAAAACAGGCTGCCAGAAGCTAACATTTTCAATTGTTGCAGTCATTTCATCATCAAATGAATATGACATTTCTTTCTATTTGAATTATTAAAGGTATACATTTATTCAACCAAAATGTATTGTGCATTTTCTATATATCAACACTGTATAAAGAAATTGAGATGCAAAAATGAGTGGGAAGTTCAGAAAATAATAACAGCTTCCACATGTACAAATCAATGTTGGATTAACCTAATTATTAATGGAAGGCTATCTGTCATTCACCTTTATTTAGATAGAATTAAAAGGAATATATGTGATAGAAAACAAGGCATAAAGTTGGCAATAATGTTCTTAAATTAATTTCAGTGGAAAAGAATTCTAAGCTAAAATTTGAGAATGATGTTATACCATTTCAGCATACAAATTACCACGTAAAAATAAAAGTATATGGTCCTGGCCAGTTTGGCTCAGCAGTTAGAGCATCAGCCCGAGGACTGAAGGGTCACAGGTTTGATTCCTGATCAAGAGCACGTACCTGTGTTGCAGGTTCGATCCTGGCCCCAGGTGGGGTTGTGCAGGAGGCAACCAATCGATGTGTCTCTCTCACATCAATGTTTCTCTCTTTCTGTCCTTCCCTCACTTCCACTCTATCTAAAAATCAGTGGAAAAACATCCTCAGGTGAGGATTAACAACAATAAATAAATAACCTGTTATGCTATGTGTACCTTTGAAGATATAAGCTATTTAAAGTACAATGGAGTCTTTCATATCTTATTAACCATTTACTTAATAAAATATCTTTTAAAATCTCAGATGTTAAGACTTTAATAATCATTCTCTTTATCATCTAACCACCACATAAAATGTAGATAATGGGAAATGATAATACATTATCAAATATAGCACGACTGATTAATGATTATTAGTTGAATATGATAGTTCTATTATGCAGTGAGCAAAATAAAGACTTTCTACACACACACACACACACACACACACACACACACACACACACAGAGGCACATGCTTTCCAAATTTCTTAGAGAATGTAGATGTCCTCCCCCTGCCCCCAAGACAGACGACATGGATTGGGAAAAGGCTGGACTGAAACACAAACATGAAATATGGGAATTGCTAAAGTGTTAGGTTAGAAGGAGCTTAGTGTATAATTAAAAACATATGAATAGAAAGTTAAACATGGCCCCAAAATATCAGAAATAATTCCTTACAAGGCACACACAGCCCGATTTTCGAAAATTTTAGTAAAATGTTGTGAAATGGCAAGGACAATGTCAGAACAACAACAACAGAAAAAGCAAAAGGGGGTTTGGGGACAAAAGACAAAGTGACGTCTTGCACCTCTTTTCAAGTGCATCTAAAAAAATACAAATGGAAGCCACACGCCTCCGTGTGCAGTTGTCTGCTGGTTGCTTGTGGTTTTCTCTTACATTTTTTCTCACTGAGTAACAGAGTTACAACATGCAGGCCGCTCTAGTACTCCAAATTCCGACGGGAATCATATCTCCTCCGTGCTCACGGCCACTCCAAAGGGGAGTCACGAGGAGGGCTTTTAAATTCTAAACATTTTATGCAAAAGAAATGTCCTTGGTATGGAAGGGGTACATTTCACTTAATAAAATGCCTCTACTATTTCATTATCCTCTATTGTCTATGCTAATGGAGTGATTTTGGGTGAAAAAAAGGTTGAAGTATTTTTCTAGAGCATATGAGATGTTATCTTGAGAAGGGTTTTAAAAAACAACTAGTTTCTACAATTTGTATTAAATTATTTATTAGTGAGAGAATTTTATTGTTTAAGCAATATGGCATTATACACAACCACAATGAACTACTTTCTATAATTGTCTTGATTATTAAAAATCAAAGCCAAGCCTTGAATCCTACAAATAAATTGTTACAAAATAAAATAATACATCATAAGTATGGCTCTGTGTTAATGCTTTCTATTTCCACCAAAATTAAATATCAACATAAGCTATCAAATGAAAGGAAACAAAGGTATCCAAACTCCCCAAACCTTGTAGAAGTGAGATATTAAAATTGATAAAAGTCAGTGAAATCTCAGAGCTTAGAAACCTTACAGACCTGTGTTAAATGGTATTACTGACAGAGGCATTTAGAATGATGAGAAACTGATAGCTTTCTCTCTTTCTTGTCTTTCTTTCTTTTCTTTCTTTTCTTTCTTTCTTTCTTTCTTTCTTTCTTTCTTTCTTTCTTTCTTTCTTTCTTTCTTTCTTTCTTTCCACAGATATCTCTTTTAAAAGATTGTTGACACTATTACAGATGTCTCCCATTTTCACCCCTTTTACCCACCTCCACCCAGCCCCCACGCCCCTCCCCTGGCCCTTACCACACTGTTGTCTGTGTCCATGAGCTATGTATGTTCTTTGGCTACTGTCTTCCCCCTCTTTAATCCAGTCCTCTCCTCCCACTTCCCCTCTGACCTCTCAGTCTGTTCCATGTATCCATGCCTCTGGTTCCTCAGCTTTCTTTTCCTTAAGGTCTTGTATCTACCACTCACAACTCAATACCATTTGTTGAAATTCTACTATGTACAAGAAATGATGTCAAGTGTTGTAGAGGATACTCAAGATGAAAGAAAACATAGATCTCATTCTCGAAGATCATAGCTATTAATAAAGAGAGAAAGATATTTATAAATAGCAGTGATACAGTAGAAAGAGGAAAAGGGAAAGAGGGAATGATTACTTACTGAGCGCATGTCATGTACTAGACACCAAGTTAGAAGTTATACATATATTATATTAGTCTAATCCTCAAACCATCTGTTGCAATAAGACATTATTAGCTCTGCTTTACAGAGAGGAAAATGAGACTCAGAGTGATTGAGTAACTTGTCCAAGATCACAGAGCTTGTTGTGGGAGAGCTCAGGTTTGAATGATGATCTGTCTGCCTTTGCTGTCTATGTCCCTCTATTTTAAGTGTAAAGTAATAGGAAACGCTGTACAGATAAAGTCTGTGGGGTCTCAGCAAAAGGGAGAAACTATATTCAGCTAAGGGAGAATAAAGACATCCTGATGGAAGAAGTGGCGGGTAAATACGAAAGGGGATCATATTTGGGTGTGTGGAAACTGAGTGTATCTGGGGGCTGAGAGGAAAACCGTTCTGGAGAAAAGACTATATTCTAAGAAAAGATAAATGAAGAAAAACAGACTTAAAGGGGAAAAAAGTAAACGGTTTGATTTGGTTTGGATGAAGCACGGTGTCCAGAAAGAGCGTTAATGAAAAATTAGCAGGAGATCGGGCTGAGAACAGGCCAAAACAAAAGATGTGAATGACAGGCAAGGAACTAGATTTTATTCCACTGTAAATGGTAATTACATTGAGATTTACAGTTTCAGGGGGAGAAGAACGACATAATCAGAACCATGAGAGAAAACCTTTATCTGGAAGACACGAATAGGATGCTACTGGTTGGTGCTACACTTAATCCCAACTCTCAATGTCTTCATCGTAGAGACAGGAAAAAGTTAAATGCTTACTTTCCTGACTCACTTCCCTTGCAGCAACAACTGGCCAGGCAAAAGGCACGTCTTCAAAGTGTGCAGAATGGCAATGGGAAAGTCAGGGTAATAAAAAAAAGGACATGTGAAGTCCTGTTAAGTGGGCAGTGAGCTAGGATGTAACTGCTCGGTCAGCCGCTAGCAAGGCTGCACCGAGCATCGGCACCCTGTCTTAACAGCTGGTAGTAGAGAGAAAAGCAAAAGGAGGACTTGGGAAGAAGAGAGTAACACAGAAAGCGGACGTAGAGTGGGGAGCCAGGAAAGGACTCAGTAACCAGAACAGGGGTGCCTGGATCTCGGCAGAAACCCAATGATTAGAACTGAAGCATGGCACCAGGCCACACTCAGAGCGACGGCATTGATCCTCAGTCGCTGGCATGTTGGACAAAGGCTTCCTGAAATGCCTCGTGTTTAGGGTCCTGACTGAACCTGGGGTTTCCCTGATGTGGAGACGCAGGGCGGGACTTGCAGTTGCGGTTCAAATCATCCTCAGATGGTGGGTCTGTGAGAAACGACAGGACTCCACACTCTACTTGACTATTAATATTAAAAGAACTATCAAAAGACCAGAGGTTGACTCTGTCTTCTGTGCCACAATTTGACAGCCTTATCCCTGTGCTTTGTACATAGTAGGAGCTACATAAATATTTGAATAATTGAATTGAATTATGTTAATATGAATTCATGAAGAAATGTCAGGGTGACTTTTATCTCAATAGATCGATTTTGCCCCACCCCCAAATAAATATTACCTCTAGTTTGAAATGCTCATCTGTCTTTTTTTTTTTTTTTTAATCCTCACCCAAGGACATTTTTGCATTTACCTTCAGATAGAGCGGGAGGGAGAGAGGGAGGAAGAAAGAGAGAGAAACATCAATGTGAGAGAGACATATGGAGTGGCTGCCACCCACATGACCCCAACCGGGGCTGGGGACAAACTGCAACCGAGGTACATGCCCTTAGCGGGAACCGAACCTGGGACTCTCCAGCCTGCAGGCCGACGCTCTAACCGCTGAGCCAAACCGGCCAGGGCTCATCTGTCTTTTTTCTAATTGCCTTTCCTTCTTTCTTCCCTTACTTACACTCTGTCGTCACTTTTTTTTTCTTTTAACCAACCATTTTTTCAGGTCTCTGTAACATCCTTCAGTCTATCCCAGCCCTTTTTCTCTCTAAGAATCTGATATCCTTCGTTTTGGTGGATTCACAGCGACATCCTCTCCATTCGTGTCCCTGCCTCTTTTCCCATCTGAGCCACAGCTGTTAGAATGACCTTTTTTCTTCTAACACCGTCACCATCTCATTCCCTCGTCAAGAACCACTGTCTCACTCATTCAGGTAAATGCAGAGACTCCCTCCCTCCACAAGGCCTATTTTTGTATTTAACGTCGAGTTGTCACTGCAACAGGGTTCACCGCCATTTAGCTTTCCAGTCTCCGCAATTGTTTAAAAATCCAATTTAAACACATCTAAGCCATCTTTCACTTTAGGAAAATGATCAGGACTGCCTTCTGCTGATATAATAGAGATGTTTCCTCTTTACAACTGGTCTGCAAACTAAAACTTATTAATCTGGAAGTCCTTACTAGAGAAGTATGGTACCGAAGAAACAAAATTGAGTTTTACACTCTAAGGGAGAGTTTTGCACTGTATAATCAATAATACCGTGAAAAAGATAACATGGGAATATTTACCCTGTGCAAGAAAACTCTCACAGACATAAACATTTGTATATGAACAAGTTGCCAATTATAATTCTGCCCAAATCTTTTATAAACTTGAAGGGATGTGCAATTTCCCAACTCAAACATTTACAACTCTTTTTTTTTTTTTTTTTTAGAAGTTAGTTGTTTGGAAATCTGATTGTATCTTCCCAGAGGGATCATAATATAAATATAGTTTATTTTCCCAGCCCAATCCACAACAGGCTATTCCTAATGTACCTAAAAAAAATTCTTATTGTACAATACAAACAGTATTGGTAATACTCCTAATGGAAAAATCCACTGAAAGTTGGAATTTGGGATTTTAGAAAAGTATCTCTCATAATACTAACCAGTCGCAGGGAGTGTGGATTTTCAGTGAAGTAGGTAGTCTAGCTAAGGGTCATCCCTGGGTGACATGGTTATGACTCAGGGAGGGGGTTTTGAGGACTAGTTAAGGGAACTTATTTGGAGGAAGCTTGTGTAGATGGCAAAATTTCTTCTTCCTTTTCCTCCCTGAACTAGTTGCAGAAGGAGATGGGGTGAGAAGGTAAAGAGAAAGTTCCCCAGTGTTTGTGCCCGTCTCCTTCCCCACAGTTAACTAAACGTGCTAAGAAGACACAGGGGTGAGGGAGGAGCAGGACCAGCAGGGAAGAAATGTAGGTAAATTGGTTACATTGAAATCTTATATATATAAATAACAAAATATAAGTTCTGAAGAGTTTTAGTTCAGAAATCTCATAAAATCAGGGAAACTAAAAAAGTTGACAATTAAAAAAAAAATGGCTCTGGCCAGTTTGGCTCAGTGATCAGAGCGTCAGCCTGCGGACTGGAGGGTTATGGGTTTGATTCCCGGTCAAGGGCACGTACCTGGGTTGCAGATGTGATCCCTGGCTCTGGTCAGGGTCGTGCAGGAGGCAACCAATCGATGTGTCTCTCTCACATTGATGCTTCTCTCTCTCCCTCTTCCTCCCTTCCCCTCTATCTAAAAATCAATGGAAAAATATCCTCCGGTGAGGAATAACAAGATAGATCTGAAACATATATAGATCTGAAACAAATTTAATGTATACTTCATATAAATTTACTCAAGATAAAAGTGGATTCATGGTAAGGTGGTATTATAAGATATAACTGTATAAAATACTATAAATGCTGTATATATTGATAATCACATCTATTATATAGGTCATTTCTAAGTATTTATATTTTTAGTTAAATAAAATTTGTTCTTGCAGTTAAAAGCCTATTTAAGGCCTACTTTTTGTAAAAAAAATAAAATAAATATCTGCCTGGCCGGTGTGGCTCAGTGGTTGAGCATTGACCCATGCACCAAGGGGTCGCAGGTTCCAGTCCCTGTCAGGGCACATGCCTGGGCTGCGGGCTCGATCCTCAGCGGGGGTGGGCAGGAGGCAGCCAATTGATGTTGATATTTCTCTCTCACCCATGTTTCTATCTCTCTCTTCCCTCTCCTTTCCTCTCTCTCTAAAATCAATGAAAAACATACTATTTTTCAAAAAAAAATTAAGCATAAATAAATAAAATCCCAAGAGTAGATTGGGGCTGGAATATATATATATATATATATATATATATATATATATATATATATATATATTAAAATAGGTAACAGGGGAAATAAAAAATATAGTTGGAAATGAGCCTATATATAAAAATTAATATATAAACATTTCAGAGCAAAGTTAATAATCAAGCACCAAATGAAAAACTTTATTAATAATTATTTAATTTAAAACGCAAATATGCAAGTCTCTTTTGAAGAATATTACGATAACGATGCAGATATAAGAGGTAGGTCAGAGTTCTCCTTGGAGACACAGCAACAAAACTGATTTTTGTGTATTTGTCATGCCTCAGACAGTGCGAGGGCATTTCTTGGCTTTGCATTTCCCCTCATCCCTATCTTTCCTGATTCTGCGGCTTTCCTTTGGCTGAGACGTGAGGAAGACATTACGAACTAAGTGATCGTGTGATCTGAGTGTCCACCAAGGGCAAACTGGTAGCCAAAGTCAAGGAAAGCCAGAGCAGGTCACCATTTGAAAATGCCAGTCCTATCCCCCTCAAAAGTTTCCAAAATTCTCAAGTGTATGCAGTTACACAGACTTTATTTTTCTGAAGAGCCATAGCAAATATAAGACCTGATGTAATGTTCTGAAATGCCGTAATATACTTTAAAAAAAAAAATTTTGTCTATGGTCAATTTCATGGAGGAAAGAGAACCTTTTTTTCTTTAACCTTCACCTGAGGATTTTTGATTTTGAGAGAGAGACAGAGACAGAGAGAGAGAGAGAGAGAAGGAGACATTGATTGGTTGCCTCCCGTACTTGCCCTGACTGGGGCTCCAACTTGCAACCTTTTGGTGTATGGGATGACGCTCCAACCACTGAGCCACCTGACCAGGGCCCATAATATACTTTTAATCTTAGCTACAGTGATCCAGAATGTTCCTAGTCCTGTCCATCCCTGGCCTCCTGTGCTGCTGGTTCACCGTTTCTTCTACTCATTGACTGTAGCTGTACACTCAAGATTCATCATGACCTTGCGCTTTTTTATAGCTATTCCTTTCAGCATCTCATTAACTAATATGCTTTTAATGCTATCTTTTTGTCCAGTTTCCAATTCTTGCCATCCATATCTGAATTTCCCACCCTTTGTTTTGTCCACAGGACACTTGCCCTTGGGTGTTGTAGCAGATGTAGGTGTCAACCCGCACAGCTGCCTCCCTCCAAGACGGTGCTAGAATACAGGTCTCACATGTCCTTACGGCTTCCTGCATTCCTCTAGCAGCTGGCGCATGCTACACCTTCCGGGGGCAGGGCAGAAGTGCCAGGGAGCTAACACCCAGCCACAACTCTCAATAATGAAGGAAGGTAAATTAGTAGATAAATATATTAATGTCTGTGCCCCTGGGTGGGATGAGTCTGAGGCAAGCTCTACACAGTCTCTCCTAAGTTCTTCAGTAGGACTGAGCCCAGCAGTGACCTGTTAATTAACACACCTGTCTGCTGGCGTTCATGCCCTCCCTGTGCTATTTTCCCACTCCCTCACAATGTTTCCCGGGATCATCTCCCAAATAAATTATTTATGCTCAAAACCTTATCTTTGTTAATTTTTGAAAATATGTTTTTATTGATTTTTTGGAGAGAGATAGAAACATCGATATGAGAGAAACATTGATCAGCTGCCTCCTGCATACCCCCTACTGGGGATCGAGCTTGCAACCTGGGCATATGTGCCCTGACTGGGAATCAAACTGGGACCTCTCAGTCCATGGGATGATGCTCAATCCACTGAGCCACACACCAGCCAGGCTCAAATTCTTATATTAAGAACTGCTTTGGGGTAGTGGGAGGTGATGCAGGCTAAGACAGAGGTTCTATTAAAACTGAAAATATGTTAAAGATTATAATCCTTGCCCGGCCAGTGTGGCTCAGTGGTTAAGCGTTGACCCATGCACCAAGAGGTTGCCGGTTCGATTGCCCAGGCTGTGGGCCAAATCCCCAGTAGGAGGCATGCAGGAGGCAGCCAGTCGATGTTCTCTCTCACTGATGTTTCTATCTCTCTCTCTCCCTCTTCCTTCATCTCTCTAAAATCAATAAAGAAAAAAAATTTAAGATTATAATCCTCTCTCAAAACCAATACTTCAACTTCTTTTATCATCTGTTATCTCACCTCTTTCCTTGAGAGATACGGGGGTTTGAGGGTTTTAGAGGCAAACTTGGCTCCTTCTCCCGGTTTCATGGTTTGACCCCAGGTGAGTCATCTACCTTTTCTGATTTTATACACACAATACTTTCCAGGGCTGTTGTAGGCATCAAAACAAACAAACAAAAAACACATAGAGCACCTTGTAGGTGGTCTGCATCCCATTACAATGTGGCAGTTTCAAACTTAGGGATTAAGCTACAACTTTCTTTGTTGAGTTTTCTTCCCTCCAGTAATTACCTTGAACCAACTAAACATATAAGAGTGCAAGTCCAAAATAATGAGAGTATTCCTTGATATAAGTATAAGTTGATTACATGTCAAGTTTTCTTATAGGTGTAGTGTGAATAGGATTGCTCTGCTGAAGTATGTGAGGTTTGGTCTGTTAGACATCCTTAATATAGAGAACTCATAGAAAGTATACACAATATTCTCTTGGTCTAATATGAAAACTAGCATACAACAGACAATTTATGATATTGACTAACAAAGATATCATGAAAATCATTTATTTATCCAACAATCTAGGACACATAGCATCTGGTATACTGAGGGGAAAGAGACGTAAGGGATACTCAGGAAATAATTGTTACTTACAGGTGTTACAGTGTTAACGGTGAAACAGTAATGATGGCAGTTCCTTCTCTATAGCTTCCTACAGACTACAGTACCTATTAATAGTACATTTGTGGGTTGTGTGTGTGTTTTGCTTTTTTTTACTGACTCTTTAATTCGGACCACTCCTTCCTTTTGTACATTCATCTTTAAACACATTCCTCCCCTTCCTAAAATTTCCTCATTTTCTTCCATATGACTTAGGGCTCAGAAGATTCTCAGTTGACTGTATTCACAATTAATTATAAATCATGTCTTCAGCAGTTGGTTTACATTGAACAGGGAGAACGAATTCAATATCTGTCTATAATGAATCAAAAGTAGCTGGTAGGATTGCAGTCTACACAGTGAGTCTGGGTGGATTTACAACAACATTATTAGTACATGATTAATCAGGACCTAATGTGAACCCGTTCATACCCGACATCTACTAAGTCATTTTGTCTTACATTAAAGTCCCGTGGCTCTGTTTCAGATCAGTTGAGAGTTTTGCTTCATGATAGTACATTGTTAAACCTGCCATCTGGTCCAACAGCTGACGTGGCTCCCGCAGCCCTGAAGAGGCCCAAAGCTTTACTCCTGGGACATATTTGGTCTACTGTGTGGTGTCATGAGGACTGGCTCACAGCTTTTTTATATCCTTGGAAAAGAATGGCAGAAAAACCTCCACACTGGAAAAGTCCTAAACTGCAATGAATTTCTTAGAAAAGAGTTCACTTACCTGAGGACCAGGCTGACCCTGAAATTGGAAAAAAAAGAAAAAGAGAAACAGTTACAAATATGTTTTCTTCAGAGAACATGCTCACTACTAGAACTCATACCAGTGCTGAAGATCTTTTCAACCTATTTCTGAAGATAACAATCAATACCTACCTACAGACACAACTTATTCTGTGGTTTTAAAATCATATTATCTCTCAACATTTTTACTCTGTGTTATCATCTAAAATCTTGATAGTATGGTCTATTACATGTAACTCCAAAATGACTCGGGGGTTTTGCTTTGCTCTAGAAGAAAACTGCAGAGAGATGACAAAGGGAAGTATACCTCACATGATCACCATGAAAGGGATATGATAAAGCGGTCTACCTGCACACACTGCCACTATGAGCTACACATCCAAAGATGGCACAGAGTTAAGAAGAAAAAAAAGAGGCAGATATCTTAGTTTTAGAAGTCACCAAGTCTTTGAATTTCTCATCGTTTCAATAATATTTTAAGTCAATTTAAAAAAATAAACATCTACCTCTTATTCTGCATAATCCAACCTGAGAGTGTTTTGAAAGGAGAGGAGAGGTTTTGGCTCAATTAAGTGCATCCTAACTCCTCACACAGCCCATAGATTATGTAACCTCTGGCCAATCTAATTCATTTGGAATGTCACTTTCTCCTTGTTTAAGCTGATAAAAATGTCAAAGGAGCATAATTGTATATGCTTGTCACTAAGAGAAAAATCACCTGTGAAGAAAAGTATTGATTACACATCCCCTTCTTAAAATCTGCAGTTGGGTTTTGTGTAAGACGAGATGAAAGAAAAAGTTCACAGTGAGCTAACGAATCTTAAAAAATACATTAATAATGTACAGTCTCAGTGCATCAACTGTTTGCCACTGGGTATGATTCAGGAAAGCACGGAGCTAATACAATTCCCAGAGAAGACTCGTTCTCTCTCAGCCCCTCTCCAAGCTGAGAATTTCTCTGGGTATTTGTTCTCTTACTGGGGATAGAAAGATGATTTTCAAAAGCTCTGTCTGAAAATGTGGTGGGCCAGGTTTTATCTAATCACACCATGAAGGGGAGCTCAAGCAAGCTGCCGTGTGGGTTACTCCCTCCCATACTCTTTGATGGTGGAGAGAAAGTGAATAGTATTCACTAATTCCTTACCGAGTACCAGGCACTTTGGGATCTGTTATTCCATCTATTACTTATAACTGCCCTGCATTTCACAAATGAAGACACTGAGGCTCACAGAAATAAGTGAAAAATCACACAGCCTATAGGTGGAGAGCTAAAATTCAAACCAAATCTGATTCTGAAGTTGATGCATTTTCCACAAGGTCATTCTGCCTTTCAGTCTGGAAGTTTAAGAAAAAAAGAGGCAGGTGTGCTCACATCCACAATAACACCAAACACGCTTCCAGGGGGTGGACGCTTCAACCTCCCAGCCACCCCCGCGACAGCAGGGAGAATCTCTGCTTCCACACGCAGACCTCCGACCAGCAGGCACCAGAATGTTACCTGGCACCTTACAGAAACCAGGTCAACAGAGGTTCCTGAGGGGAACAGACAGCTGAGCTGTTCAACATGGAAAACCGACAAGGGCGGGGCTCTCCTTTTCCATGTAAGTCCCAGATCACGTCATAATAGATGAAACTGCGATACACGCTCCCTCTCGCCAGCACTCTAGATGTAAGCTTCTAGGGGTTTTAAGCTTCTGATCTTTCTGAAATTTAAAACTACTGTAAACTCAGAAATGTGAGCATTTATGTACCTTGGAATGCATTACATCTCATACATGTTTTTTTTGTGAAAACTCAAACGTAGGATTCTCTAAAATCAGAAAAATTTTCTTCAAAAGAATATATTTTAGCCTAAGATTTTTTGATTCCTATGGTTGTCCTACAAATGAGACTTTTCCTCTCTTTAAAATGTGGCATTTGTGCCAGTGCACTGAGGAAATGGTTTTGGCATAATGTGTGCATATTTTGTGTTATTATATACAAATGTACAATGTGTTACAGATTTTATGTTAGTGATAGTGAGAACAAATAGTAAATGACGGTAAAATGAAAAAGTTGACTTTTGCACAAGCATTGGGAAGTATACAGCACCAGAAAACTTAGATTACTCTAGCGTGTGATATGAATTTCAAGGGTGTGCTGTGCGTGTGTGCGTGTGTGTGTGTGTGTGTGTGTGTGTGTGTGTGCATAGGGTCGGGAACATGACAAAGAGGGATGACAGTGGGTTAGTAAGAGGCTTCCAGGAAAAACAATGTATACAACATGACAAATTTGGTAACTCTCCCTAAAACATGGATTACACAATGCAAGCCTTATAAATCTTACCCAAGATTCTGGGACTGCCTACACTCAGTGTGATGTAACCAACTACACACTAACAGACACAGTAGCGTACGTGTCAGAAAATAGTCTAGCAGCTGGAATCTTTTAAAAAAAATTTTATTGATTGATTTTTAGAGAGAGAGGAAGGGAGGGAGAGGGAGAGACAGAGAAAGATAGAGAGAGAGAGAAACGTCGATTTGTTGTTCCACTTATTTATGCATTCATTGGTTGATTGTTGGTACCCTGACTGGGGATCAAACCCACAATTTTGGCTTATCGGGACAACCATCTAACCAACTGAGCTACCTGGCCAGGGCCAGCTGGAACCTTGTAGTCACCCTAAAAGAGCAATTTAAGAAGGGAGGTGCTGTGGGCGTGGCATTGAGAGCTTCCCCGGGGTGCAGACCAGAGCCCCAAGTGAAGCTCATCTCAGAAACACCCTGTGAGTGTTGGCACTAGGCAATGAAGCCTTCTCCACGACAAATCACCAAGAGAAACATCTCAGAATTTTTCTTGCTTCTGAGTAATTCATTGAGAAAAACAAGTATTTTCATTCATTAGTGGATATTTTTCTAGTCTACTGTAATTTATAGGTAGTGAACATTACTAAATAATCAAATCTGAAAGTTGTATTTTTTTCAGCCTAAAATACTCTTTAAATGAGTAGTTATAAATTTTGATGAAAGCTCTCAAAATACAACTTAGTTGAATTTTTAAAAATAAAATTCCTGAAAAGGACCTTTTCCCCCAAACAAATCACCAAACTGTTACGATAAAGAAAAACCCAAATCGGGTATAATCAAGAGCCATGCCAAGGGAAACAGTTAAATCACAGAAAGACTGACGTTTGGAAGAAACATCCATGTAAAAATGGAGAATGCCCAGCCCTCCGCTCCGAGTGGCTGATTTACTGAATGTCAACAGCTCAGTGCAATGCCCGCAAGGCATCGAAGGCACCAGCGAGAAGAAAAAGAAACAGCAAGAGGGGCTGGCTTGAAAGAGTGGTAATCAGAACAGTCTGGTGGAAAACTATCAGCCAGTAGCGGATGCCTGACAGAAAAGCGTTCAAAGCAAGTTGAAAGTTTTGTGAGGCACGTAAACCGCAATGGAACATGATAATGAGATGACATACCACTGGAATATGTATTGTTACATTAGGCAATTAAAGAGCAATAGTAACCATTCTTTGTTAGGCTGTTATCACGATTATGGTTGCCAGAAAGCCCTAGCACTCTTCTCTAAATCTACAGAGTCATTTAGATTTCTAACTGAGGCAATTAGATTCTCTACACGACCCTCTTTTTATGGGTGGTAAATCTGTCATTCCTTTTCAGATGGGACAAATACTGTTTTTCTGTCAACACATGCACAGATCGGCACATAAACTTTGTACTTTTCAAGTACAATCTTAATTTGAAATACTGATTAGGATAACAGACCACATAAATTTACTCAGATAAATTGTAAATAAAGACACTTTCATTTCCAAAAACTTGAGGGAATATTAGTGTTGTTCATGCAACTCTTAAAGGGGCTACTCCTGCTTCAAGGTCATTAGAGAGGAACTCTTCATTAGGACACCCAAGTCTGAAGACCATTTTTAGTACTCTCAGTTCAGATTTGTTTCATTCTCTTGAATGGAAAGAAAATACTTCAAAACAATCATTTCTATATTTTGCATTTTGGAACCCTTACTGCCTAAAACGATACATATATATTTTTTCTTTTTAAATTGAAGAGAGGAGGGGAGAGAGAGAGAAACATCTATGTGAGCAAGAAACACAATCAGTTGCCTCCTGTAGGTGCCTCAACTGGGGATCGAGCCCACAGCCTGGGTATGTGCCCTGATCGGGAATCGAACCTGCTACCTTTTGGTGTAAGGGACAGTGCTCCAACCAACCGAGCCATGCTGGCCAGGGCTAAAAAGGTCATTTGAAGGTGATTCCTATAACTTCATTCTCTCTTGAAAATTCTCAAATCCACACATTCAGATGTCAAGCTTCTTTTTCCCTCAGGTAAAAACAGCACCTGCAGTGGGCATTCAGGTGAAGCTTTAAAACAACATCAGAGGAACTGTGAGTGGCAACAGCACTGTCCTGGTGACAGGAGGTTTGGAGGACCAAGAGGGAGCCTATCACAGAATCATGTCGGTGGGATCCCTTAACCTTCTGAGAGGCGGTTTCCCGGCGTCCATGCCAGTAGGTGGACAGACGCGCTCTACACCTGCAGCGCCGGGAAGCAGCAACCTGCCCAGCCTCACTGCACTGGAACTGTGTTCACTGGTGACCTCAGTGCCCTTGTGCCCAAGTTATAAGGTGCTTCTGAAAAAACGCTGGGTCGCCGAAAGGTGAAAATATTTTGACTGACCCAAAGATGCTTTACAATATTTTTATAGAACCATCGGAAAGTTTACTATTCTTATACTATAGGGTTATCTTTTCAAAATGTAGTTTCTTGATCCAACATTCCAAAAAGGGGTCTCCTGACTTCTGTTCACTGCAGGATGAATGCACCCATGTAAAGAGAAAGTCTCTCCATTCGGTGGAATCTTATTCAGACACTAGAGAGGGAACTGAGGCAGGGGAAGACTGCAGGGGCCTCACAGGACAAACTAGCTCCTTCGCACACGGCATAGAACAGAAACATGAGAGGTCTCTCCTGAAAAAATGTCTTTTCCTAGTTTGATTAAACTTCCATATCCAATTAATGTGAGTCTATTACATCAAATTACTTTGATACTTATAAAATGCTACAAAATTTAGCATGGTGATTTAAAGTAGGCCATATATCCAATACCAGCAATTCATTCAACTAACACAAATTTAGATTAAAAGTCTATAAATTTTAAAAACAAATTAATACACCAGTGGTATACTATAGAGAAAATCAATTGAAGAAGAAAAGTATTATATGTATTAATTTTTAAATGCTTTGCAATGACTGCATAATCTCGCAATGTCTATGCTTCCAAGGACTCTTACATGCTTGACTAAAATAAACATTATTCATAATTTATATTGCCTAATACCCTACAGGATAGACATTGATAATTCTTACCTTAGCCACAGTCACATAATATTACTTAGATAAGAGCATTTCAGTTTAATAATTTTCAAAAAACTTAATCTTTAGTGGTTTTAATTCTGGGAAGAAGAAACCATGTTCTACACTAAAGGAAAAGAAAGAGTTATAGTCTCAAGCCTGGTGGATATATATATTTTTTTAATTTGAGAAAGAGAGCGAGAGCAAACCTGGAGATGGTTTTGTTGAGTTCATGTAAAGAAAATAAAAATTGATTCAAAACTTGAAAAATTTCCTCCATATTTGCTTTTCATAAATAAATAACTATTTAAAGATTTACTCTTACATTTAAATAGGTTAACAAGACCTCCCTTAATAATTAAAAAACATTATTATAGTTTCTAATACAATACCATATTTATCTTTTCTTTCTTTGTTTAATTCTATTGTATATTTGTACCATAGCTTTTTAAAATTAACTTTATTGGGTGACATTGGTTCATAAAATTATATAGGTTTCAAGTGTATAATTCTAAAATATGTATATTGTACTGTGTGCCCACTCCCCTCTCCCTCTGGTAACAACCATATTTTTGTCTGTGTCTACAAGTTTTTATTTGTTTTTTGCCTTGTTTATTTGTTGCTTTCAGTTTTATATCCCACATATGAGTGAAATCATAGGGTTATTTATTTATTTATTTATTTATTTATTTTTTATCCTTACCCAAGGACATTTTTGTATTTATCTTCAGATAGAGCGGGAGGGAGACAGGGAGGAAGAGAGAGAGAAACATCAACGTGAGAGAGACACATTGAGTGGTTGCCACCCACACGACCCCAACCAGGGCCTGGGACAAACTGCAACCGAGATACGTGCCCTTAGTGGGAACCGAACCTGGGACTCTCTGGTCCACGGGCTGACACTCTAACTGCTGAGCCAAACTGGCCAGGGCATAAATCATAGGGTTCTTGACTTCTTCTGACTTATTTCTCTTAGCATGATATTCTCAAAATCCATCCATGTTGTCCCAAATGGCAGTGTTTCATCTATTCTTATGACTGAGTAGCATTCCATTGCAAATATGTACCACATCTCTTTTTGTTGCTGTTGTTAATCCTTACCCAAGGATATTTTTCCACTGATTTTCAGATAGAGTGGAAGGGAGGTAGGGGGAGAGAGAGAGAAACATTGATGTGAGAGAGACACATCAATTAGATGCCTCCTGCATGACCCCAACCGGGGCCAGGAATCAAATCTGCAATCCACATACATGCCCTCGACAGGGAATCGAACCCACGACTCTTTGGTCTGTGGGTCAATGCTCTAAACACTGAGCCAAACCAGCCAGGACCCACATCTTTTTTTTTAAAAGATGCTCTCTTTTTAATGTGTACATAAATCACATGAATTAGAGAGAAACTTAAGAAAAACTTAAAAGAAATAACAATTTTAGGTAGACAGTTGTAAGGAAGATAACAGTTGTAAATGCCAAGGCTATGTAATTATTCCATAGGCCCCAAGGTGAGAGATCGATGCCCTGGTTTATCAAGAACTGCTCTCCAGTACACATTGCAAAGCTACAGGTATTGTTTGTTGTTACATTGAGTCCCAGGTAGAAGTTTTGTCCCCAAAAGTCATTATGCTGCAAAGCCACAAAGCCAAATCGAGGAATGCTAAAGTACTGAAACCATGAGAACGAAGGCACAGTGGTTCTGAGATTGACCAGCAGCCCTGAAAAAATCATCATAAACACAAAAGGGATGGTCATGAGAAGTGTTGCTATGGATACTACACTCTAACCTGCTGTTACGGCCAGTGCCAGAGAACTGGCCAAATAAGCCACCATCATAAGGGTAAACGTCATGAATACCACATCATCTTTATCCTATCATCTACTGAGGGACACTTCAGCTGTTTACATGTCTTGGGCACCGTTAATAATGCTGTAATGAAAATAGGGGTGCATATATATTTGCATATAAATCTTGTCAAATATTTCGATTACCTATCCAGAAGAGGGGTTGCTGGGTCATATGTAACTCTTGTTAATTTTTTGAGGATCTTCCATACTGTTTTCCATAGTGGCTGTACCAGTTTACATTCCACCAGCACTAGACAACTGTTTGTCACCATATATAAACATGAACTCAAAATGGATCAAAGACCTAAATACAAGACCTGAAACAATAAATTACATAGAAGAGAACACAGGTACTACATTTATGGATCTTGGTCTTAGAGAGGATTTTATGGATTTGATCGTAAAGGCAAAAATAAATGAACGGGACTATATCAAACTGAAAAGCTTCTGCACAGAAAAATAAACTGTCAAAACAAAAAGTCAACACTGCTGGTAGGAATGCAGACTGGTGCAGCCACTATGGAAAACACTATGGTGTTACCTCAAAAAATTAAAAATTGAATTGCCATTTGACCCAGTGATCCCACTTCTAAGAAGCCTGAAACACCAATCAGAAAGAATATATGTACCCCCAGGTTCACAGCAACACTATTTATAATAGCTAAGATCTGGAAACAGCCCAAGTGTCCATCAGTAGACGAATGGATAAAAAAGCTGTGGTACATATACACAATGGAGTACTATGCAGCTGTAAGAAAAAAAAGATCTCTTATCCTTTGAGACGACATGGAGGGACCTGGAAAGTATTATCCTAAGTGAAACAAGCCAAGCAGAGAAAGACAAATATATGATCTCACTTATTTGTGGAATAAAATGAACATAACAGTCTGAAGAACAGGGTAGTCCCAGAAGTAGGGTACAGACTGACAATCCCCAGAAGAGGGGGTGGAAGGGGGAAGAGATAAACCACAGAACTTATTTGCATGGACCAATGGACATGGACAACAAAGCTGGGGACAGGGCGGGGAGGGAGGGGGAGGAGGGTGTCAATGGGGGGAAAAGGAGAAATATCTGTAACAAAAATAAATAAATTAATTAATAAAAAAAAAAAGTCAACCAACCTAATGGGAAAAGATACTTGCAAACAACACCTCCAACTAGGGGTTAATATAAAAAATATATATATAAAGAATTCATACAACTCAATGACAAAAAAACAACCCAAAAACCTACAAACAATCCAATTTAAAAAATGTGCAGAAGACCTGAACAGACACTTCTCTCAAGAACACATATAAATGGTCAACAGATGTATGAAAAGATGATCAACTTCACTAGCTATTAAGGAAATGCAAATAAAAACCACAATGTGATATTACCTCATACCTGTTAGAATGGCTATATTATCAACAAGTCAAGTAATAACAAGTGTGAGAGAAGTTGTGGGAAAAAAAAAGGAATCATTTTTCTTTCTTATAATTAAGCGTTCATAATGGAAACAAGAAAAATAAAGTACTTTATATGTTCATTTTTGTTACTAAAATTTGCACATAGAGAACATAAGAAAACGACTGCTATTTATGCATTAATTTACAATATTAAAATTTATTGGATGTCTAATTTTCCACTGATGTTGATTCAGATTTTTGCTCTTATATATAATGTTTACCTATTTCTTTATAAATATTTGACTACATCCCTGATTATTTCCTTATAGATACAACACTAAAAATGCAGTGTTATTTCAATTATGAACTTTATAGATTTTATTTCTTTATACTGTAGTATATAGAATACAGATTATACCTTTTCTAGGATATAATTTTACATGTGTATACATATGTATTTATAGTCATATTTGTAAAGCTATGTGAAGAGACGAAAGAGAAAGAAGGAAAGAGAAAGGAGGAAGGGAGGGAGAAAGGGAAGGAAAGTATATAAAAATAATGCTTATTTCTGGGTGTTGGAACTATATTTAGAATTTTCTATACTTCTCAACATTTTACTAGTTCCATGACTTGATTATAAAAATATTTCTCACACGACACCTAATTCACTGCAGAAACTTTAAAAAAGAACCTTAACTAAGTTGTTCATTTTTTCTCCATACTAGGTTCATTACTCAAAGATCTAGGTCAGTAAATTTGAATTCCATTCTCTTACTTTTTCCCAATTCAGTGTGTTTTAAATTACTTGGAATTATGTTGCAAAATTCGTAAAACTATTCTTCAAAATTCAGTAAGTAAAGGTTTCGAATTCACTTTTTGTGCATGTCCCGCGCCACTGTTGGGACTAGATTAAAAGTAGAGAAAGGGGCAGAGGAGTTCCTGAATCAAGCATCGATGATAGGAGGTCATGGCTCCACATAGACTAGAGATCCCTGCTAGGCAGCTTGTTGGAAACTTTGCTGTTTTGCAAACCAAAATATTTGGGTTTTGAGACTTATCTGTATTATTTCATGGAGTCATTTAAATAACTTATGATTTTGGCTATAAATGTGTATCAAACTCCCAAAACATAACAGAGTAGTCCCCTCTTATTCACAGGGGATACATTCGGAGACTTTCCTCCCGAAATCACAGATAGTACAGAACTCTATATATACTGTGTGTTTTTTTTTTCCCTATACATGCATACCTATGATAAAGTGTAATTTATAAATAGGGCACAGTAAGAGATTAACAACAACTAATAATAAAATAGAACAATTATAACAATACACTACAAAATATCATACTGTACTGTACTCAACCTTCTTGTGACAATGTGAGATGACACAGTGCCTATGTGATGGGATGAAGTGAGCTGGAGATGCTGAAGAAAGGGATGATTCATGTTGCAGATAGAAGGGAGAAGGAGGGTGGGAGATTTTACCCTGCTACTCAGAATGGTGGGCAATTTAAAACTTAGGAATTGCTAATTTCTAGAATGCTCTATTTAATATTTTTGGACCAAAGTTGACCGCAGGTAATTGAAACTGCAGAAAGTAAAACCACAGATAAGGGGGGACTACGTACATATCCAAGTCTTTTCACCAATGGGCATGGAATCAGGAAGGATTATCAAGGTATAAATAAATGACTAGTTTTTATAAACATATGTTTAATATGATACAATAAACATATGGAACAAATGTGAGGAGAGACACCTGCTCAGCTTCCATCGTTTTAAAAGCACATGCTTTTTAAAGAATGCAAAGGGAATTTTTACTGCCTTGCCAATTTTTATTACAGAGTATATAATAAATAATTTTGTTTCTGCCATGTTTATTAACATATTTAAAAGTATGCTATCTTATTGCTCCATATAAATACTGGAAGCCAATTTATAAACATCTCTCAGTGTCCCAATTTCAATTTTCTAAATATTGTGCAAAAAGATTGACCTGATTTCTCTCTGCAGCTATATGTACTACATATTTTACATTAATAAATGTGTGCTAGCAGAGTAAGTAAATTCTTAATGCATGAGTCACATAATGCTTATTGCTGTAGTGACACAGAACCCTAAAAATGAAAACTTTTTTTGAAATCGGGGAGGAGTGGTTCTTCAAGCTGACAAGCTGATATGCTGTAGTGACCAAGATGTCTGGGACCGCACTGGGTGGTGGGCACACAATACAATACACAAATGATGAATCATAAAATTGTACCCTTGAGCCCGGCCCGTGTGGCTCAGTGGACTGAGAGTGATCCCATAGACTGAGAGGTCCCAGTTTGATTCCCGGTCAGGACACATGCCTAGGTTGCAGGCTCAATCCCCAGTAGGGTACATGCAAGAGGTAACCGATCAATGTCTCTCTCTCTCCCTTCCTCTCTCTCTAAAAAAACAATAAAAAAAAATTGTACCCTATATAATCTTATTAACCAATGTCACTCCAATAAATTCAAAAAGTCATTTAAAACACAAATAAAATAAAAATTGCCACAAGTCACCAAGAGCTTTACAAATGACGTCTCTGTTACAATACATCTGTAAATTAGGGGTCATTTCCACCATTTTGAATTTGAACAAACCAAGTTTCAGAGAGGTAAGGTCATGTTCCCAGAGACACACAGCTTCTAAAAGGGAAAGCTAGAATATGAACATGGATTTGTCTGACTTGAACCCTTTTGTGCTCTCATTTGCATCATGCTGGTGGCTGAAGTTACAGGCTTAGGAGAGATTACCCAGGGGAAGCAAGTAGCAGTGATTCTTTACACTCTTTTAAATTAGATGAAAGCTATAGCTGGTCTATATAGAAATATCCACACATGGAACACTTAAAAGTCTGCACACAAACACACACACACACCTTGAAATGTATCCATAGATTCTCTAGTCAATCATTCACTCTAGGTTAAGATCCCCTGGGTAGAGAAATATAAACGAGGTAGAAGAGTGCCCCAAAAATAGGAAATTGAGAAGGAAAAGAATTAAACACAGCAACAAACTCAAGTTAAGTCAAGATTCGAGAGAATTTCAAAAAGAGAAATTTAAATGAGGATTGCAAACAGGCATAAGAGGGAAGTTTATAGCTATCTAGGCCTACCTCAAGAATCAAGAAAAATATCAAATAAACAATTTAACCTTACAGCTAAAAGAACTAGAAAAAGAAGAACAAATAAAATCCAAAGCAAACAGAAGAAAAGAAATAGTGAAGATCAGAGCAGAAATAAACAAAACAGAAATTTAAAAACTATAGAAAAGGAGAAACATCTGTAACAAAAATAAATTAATAAAAAAAATAAAATAAAATAAAATAAAAACAATAGAAAAGATCAGCCCTGGCCGGTTTGGCTCAGTGGTTAGAGCGTCGGCCTGTGGTCCAGGGAGACCTGGGCTCGGTTCCCGCTAAGGGCATATACTTCGGTTGCAGTTTGTCCCCAGCCCCGGTTGGTCGTGCGGGTGGCAGCCACTCGATGTGTCCCTTTCACGTCGATGTTTCTCTCTCTCTCTCTTCCTCTCTCTCCCTCCCACTCTATCTGAACAAAAAATGAAAAAAATGTCCTCGGGTGAGGATAAAATAAATAAATAAATAAATAAATAAATAAATAAATAAATAAATAAATTAAATTAAATAAAAACAATAGAAAAGATCAATAAAACTAAGAGCTGGTGATTTGAAAAGATGAATAAAATAGACAAACCTTTAGCCAAACTACTCAAAAAAAAAAAAAAAAAAAAAAAAAGAGTCCAAAGAAATAGTTATAAATGAAAAAGAAGTTACAACCAACATCACAGAAATAAAAAAAAAAATCATTAAAGAATGCTATAAACAATTATATGCCAACAAATTTGACAATCTAAAAGAAATGGATAAATTTCTAGAAGTATATTACCTTCCAAGTCTGAACCAGGAAGAAATAAAAAAAATTTAAACAGACCTATTACTAGCAATGAAATTGAAGCAGTATTTTAAAAAACTCTCAATAACTAAAGTCCAGGTGAATTCTATCAAACATTCAAAAATTAATACCTATCCTTCTTAAACATTTTTTAAAAATTCAAGAGTAAAGAATGCTTCCAAATTCATTTAATTTTATTTATTGATTTTAGAGAGAGAGGAAGGGAGAGGGAGTGAGTGCTAGAAACATCGATGAGAGCAAACATCTACTGGCCGCCTCCTGCATGCCCTCCACTGGGGATTTGGCCCACAACCTGGGCATGTGCCTTGACCGGGAATCAAACCAATGACCTCTTGGTGCATGGGTTGATGCTCAGCCACTGAGCCACAGCAGCTGAACCAAACTCATTTTATTAAGCCAGCATTACCCTAATACTCAAACCAGATAAAGACATTACAAAAAAAAAAATTATAGGCCAATATCCTTGATAAACATAGATGCAAAAATTTTCAAGAAAATATTAGCAAACTGATTCAAGAATACATTAAAATAATTGTACATCATCACCAAGTGGGACTTATCAAGGGATGCAAGGATGGTTCAGCACCTGTAAATCAATCAATGTGATACATACATCACATTAACAAAATAAAGGATAAAAACCATGTGACAACCTCAAAAGACACAGAAAGAGCATTCAACAAAATTCAATATCCATTTATGATAAAAACTTTCAGCAAAGTGGGAAAACAGGATATACCTCAACATAATAAAGGCCAAACATGACAAACACACAGCTAATATCATACTCAATGGTGAAAAGTTAAAAGTCTTTCCTCTAAGATCAGGAAGAAGAAAAGGATACCCACTATAACCACTCCTATTCAATATGGTATTGAAAGTCTTAGCCACAGTAATCTGACAGGAGAAAAAAATAAAAGCCATCCAAATTGGAAAGGAAAAAGTAAAACTCTCATTATTTGCAGATGACATGATACTATATATAAAAACCTTAAAGAATCCACTAAAAATTATTAAAATTAATAAATGACTTCAGTAAAGTTTCAGGATATAGTATCAATATACAAAAATCTGCTGTGTTTCTATACACCAATAATGAACAATCAGAAAAATAAGTTAAGAAAACAATCCCAGAGAAAATTCCAAAATGGTGGCAGAGTGAATAGAAACTACACAGACAATCTCCCAGGACCAAACTGGAATTATAACTAAAATAAAGACAAATCATCATGAAAAAGCAACAGAAAAGCAGCTGGAGAGGACCATATAACCAGGCACACTGAATCGAACCTCATAGGTCTGCGGAGGCGCAAGAAGGGGGCTGGGAGCCCATGGAAAGCAGCAGTCTTAACTGTGAGCAGCGCCCTCGGGGTTAAAATCCCAAGCCAGCTCCACAGCACAGAGGGCTGGGACAGAGCACTAAATTAGCTACAGGCACTCACCTTGAGCTCCAGCAGAGGGAGGGCAGACTGGACTGGAACTGTGTGGGGACAATTGGGATTTGGAGGGTGCTCAGAGTTTTTGCTGAGTTGTGGCCACACAGGACAGTGGCCAATTTGCTCCTTCCTGGAGCTCTGGGGAGAAGCAGCAACCCCTCCCTCAGAGATTCAACTCCACCCAGCTGGGCCAAAGAAATGCAAATTGAGGCTCAATAACAACCAACATCTGCCCCACCCTCGGGAAATCCTCTTACACTGAACACCTGAGGGAGTTTTTCATTCAATTGAGAACCCAAGGCTCTTCAAGTAACTGAGACTAACAGCCTCCAGGCAAAAAGCTAGAGGATAACTGAACCTTTCCTGGGCTTGCAAATCTACCCAGAAAGTAAGACTTGACAGTGGTGTTTAACATGGGTCCTCCCACACTCATCCAAACCCAGTAGAGGGAGCCACAAACAGCAGAACACCAACACCCACAGGGAAAATTTGGGAGGCCCCAAAACCCACTGAGATAGCCAAAATGGTGAAACAAAGAAACAGATCCCAAATGAAAGAACAAGAGAACTCTACCAAAGATGAGATAAATGAAATGCAGTTAAGCAAGTTATCAGAGGTAGAGTTCAGAGCCATGATCTTGAGGAAGCTCAACAGCATGAGTAAAGACATCAACACCATGAGTAAAGATATAGAAACACTGAAAATCAACCAATTGGAAATGAAAAGCCACCAAGAATAAATGAAGAATGACATAGTAGAAATAAAGAACACATTGGAAGGACTAAACATCAGAGTAGAGGAAGCTGAGGACCGGATCAGTGAGTTAGAAGACAGGGTAGAAAAAATCAACCTATCAAAAAACCAAAAAGTAAAAACAATGAAAAAACAGGAAGACAGCTTAAGAGAACTGTGGGACAACTGGAAACGTAATAATATTCACATCATAGGAGTCCCCAAAGAATAAAATGAGCAAGGGTTAGAGAATATATTTGAAGAAATAGTGACAGAAAACTTCCCTAATTTGGTGAAGGAAGAAGGCATTCAAGTTCAAGAAGCACAGAGAGCCCCAAGTAAGAAGAACCCAAACAGGCCCACACCAAGACACATAGTAATTAAAATGCCAAAAATTAAAGACAAAGAGAGAATCCTAAAGGCAGCAATAGATAAGCAACAGGTTACCTACAAAGGAACCCCCATAAGCCTATCAGCTGACTTCTCAACAGAAACACTACAGGCCAGAAAGGAATGGCATGAAGTAATCAAGGTCATGAAAAACAAAGATCTGAATCCAAGACTACTCTATCCAGCAAGGCTATCATTCAAAATAGAAGGTCAAATAAAGAGCTTTCCAGACAAAAAAAAAAAAGAAAAAGGCTAAGGGAATATATTAGCACCAAACCTATTTCTTCTGCTGTAATTAGTAGAAGAAATAGGAAGAAAAATATAACCACACTAAACAAAAATGGCAATAAATAAGTACATATCAATAATCACCTTAAATGTAAATGGATTGAATGCTCTGATAAAAAGACACAGAGTAGCTGATTGGATAAGAAAGCATGACTCACATATATGTTGTTTACAAGAGACCCACCTCACAACAAAAGACTCACATAGGTTGAAAGTGAAGGGATGGGAAAAAAAATCTTCCAAGCAAACGGAAAGGAAAAAAAGCTAGGGTAGCAATACTCATACCTGATAAAATAGATTTCAAAATGAAGGCCATAACTAGAGACAAAGAAGGTCACTACATAACATTGAAAGGATCTATCCAACAGGAAGATATAACCTTGGTAAACATATATGCACCCAATATAGGAGCACCAAAATATATTAAAAATCTTCTGGAGGACTTCAAAGGAGAAACTGACAGCAATACAATCATAACAGGGGACTTCAACACCCCACTGACATCACTGGACAGATCCTCTAGACAAAAAATTAACAAGGAAACAGAGACTCTAAATGAAGCACTAGATCAGACAGATTTAATAGATATCTACAGAGAATTATACCCCAAAAGTGCAGAATTCACATTCTTCTCAAGTGCACATGAGACATTCTCAAAGATAGACCACATGTTAGGACACAAACTAAGTCTCTACAAGTTCAAGAAGATTGAAATCATATAAAGCATATTCTCAGATCACAATGGTATGAAACTAGAAATCAATTGCAACAAGAACATGCAAAGACATTTGAGACATGGAGGCTAAATAGCATGTTATTAAACAATGAATGGGTTACCAAGGAGCTCAAGGAAGAAATTTAAAACTTCCTGGAAACAAATGAAAATGAACTCACAACACAAAATCTATGGGATGCAGTGAAAGCAGTTCTGAGAGGGAAGTTCATAGCACTACAGGCTTACCTCAAGAAACAAGAAAAAATTCTAATTGACTATCTAACCTCACAATTTAAAGAACTAGAAAGCAAACAAAAAGAAAACCCCAGAGCAAGTAGAAGGAAGGAAATAGTAAATATCAGAGCAGAAATAAACAACATAGAGAGCAAAAAAACAATGAAACAAAGAGCTGGCTTTTCGACAAGAAAAACAAGATTGATGGACCCTTAGCTAGACTCACCAAGAAACAAAGAGAACCCAAATACACAAAATCAGAAATGAAACAGGAGAAGTAACATCTGACACCATAGAAATACAAAGGATCGTTAACAAATACTATGAACAATTATACACCAACAAATTAGACAATCTAAGCGAAATGGACAAATTTCTAGAAACACATAGTCTCCCAAAACTGAACTGGAAAGAGATAGAAAACTTGAACAGATCAATAACAACGAAGGAAGTTGAAGATGTAATCAAGACTTTCCCAGCAAACAAAAGCCCAGGCCCAGACGGCTTCACAGGGGAGTTTTACCGAACATTCAAAGAAGAATTAGCACCCATTCTCCTCAAACTATTCCAAAAAATTCAGGAAGAAGGAAGACTTCCAAACTCGTTTTATGAGGCTAGCATAATTCTAATTCCAAAACCAGAAAAAGACACTACAAAGAAAGAAAACCAAAGGCCAATAACCCTGATGAACATAGATGCTAAAATCCTTAACAAAATACCAGCAAATCAAATCTGGCAATACATCAAAAAAATTATTCACCATGACCAAGTGGGATTCATCCCAGGGATGCAAGGCTGGTACAATATTCGCAAATCAATAAATGTGATACACCACATAAACAAAACGAAAGATAAAAACCACATGATCATATCAATAGACGCTGAAAAAGCATTCGACAAAATCCAGCACCCATTTCTGATAAAAACGCTCAGCAATTTGGGAATATCTCGACATAATAAAGGCCATATATGGAAGACCTACAGCCAACATCATATTCAATGGGCAAAAACTAAAAGCATTTTCCTTAAGAACAGGAACAAGACAGGGATGCCTACTTTCACCATTTTATTTAACATAGTACTGGAAGTCTTAGCCACAGCAATCAGACATGAAGAAAAAATAAAAGGGATCCAAATTAGAAAGGAGGAAGTGAAACTGTCATTATTTGCAGATGACATGATATTGTACATAGAAAACCCTAAAGACGCCATCAAAAATCTACTAGATTTAATAAATAAATTTGGATACAAAATAAAGCAGGATACAAAATTAATGTCAAGAAATCGATGGCATTCTTATACACCAATGATGAACTCACAGAAAGAGAAACTAAAAAAACAATTCCATTTACCATCGCGGCAAAAAAATTAAGATACCTAGGAATAAACTTAACCAAAGAAGTAAAGGACCTATTTGCAGAAAACTACAGGACACTGAAAAAAGAAAGAGAGGAAGATATAAAAAAGTGGAAGCACATACCTTGTTTATGGATTGGAAGAATTAACATCATTAAAATGTCCATACTACCTAAAGCAATCTACAGATTCAATGCAATCCCCATCAAAATACGAACGACATATTTCACAGAACTAGAACAAATACTTCAAAAGTTCATATGGAACCAAAAAAGACCCTGAATATCCACAGCAATCTTGAAAAAGAAGGACAAAGTAGGTGGGAGCACAATACTGGATATCAGGTTATACTACAAAGGTACTGTAATCAAAACAGCCTGGTACTGGCACAAGAACAGTCATATAGATCAGTGGAACAGAACAGAGAACCCGGAAATTGACCCAAGACATTATGCTCAATTAATATTTGACAAAGGTGGCAAGAGCATACAGTGGAGTAAAGACAGCCTCTTTAATAAATGGTGCTGAGAAAATTGGACAGGTACATGCAAAAAAAATGAAACTAGACCATCAACTTACACCATACACAAGAATAAACTCAAGATGGATAAAAGCCTTAAATATGACTTGTGAATCCATAAAAATCCTAGAAGAAAATGTAGGCAACAAAATTTCACACATCATACACAGCAGAATTTTCAGATACATCACCTAAGGCAACAGAAACAAGGGAAAAAATGAACACATGGGACTAAAAAGCTTCTGCACAGCAAAAGAAACAACCATCAAAATGGAAAGGGAACCCACTGTAGGGAGAGCATAATTGCCAATGATACATCAGATAAGGGGTTAATCTCCAAAATATATAGAATGCTTATAAAACTCAAAAAAAGGAAGACAAAGAACCCAATTAAGAAATGGGCAGAGGAGCTAAACAGACACCTCTCCAAACAGGACATACAAATGGCCAAGAGATATATGACGAAATGCTCAACATCACTAATCATCAGAGAGAAGCAAATAAAAACAACAATGAGGTATCACCTCACACCTGTCAGAATGGCTGCCATCAACAAATCATCAAACAACAAGTGTTAGTGAGGGTGTGGAGAAAAGGGGACTCTAGTACACTGCTGGTGGGAATGCAGACTGGTGCAGCCACTATGGAAAACACTATGGTGTTACCTCAAAAAGTTGAAAGTGGAATTGCCATTTGACCCAGTGATCCCACTTCTAGGAATATACCCTAAGAAGCCTGAAACACCAATCAGAAAGAATATATGAATCCTCATGTTCATAGCAGCACTATTTACAATAACTAAGATCTAGAAACAGCCCAGGTGTCCATCAGTAGACGAATGGATAAAAAAGCAGTGGTACATATACACAATGGAGTACTATGCAGCTATAAGAAAGAAAGATCTCTTATCCTTTGAGATGACATGGAGGGACCTGGAGAGTATTATCCTAAGCGAAACAAGCCAAGCAGAGAAAGACAAATATCACATGATCTCACTTATTTGTGGAATATAATGAACATAACAGTCTGAGGAACAGGGTAGACCCAGAGACATGGAAGTAGGGTACAGAATGACAATCCTCAGAAGAGGGAAGAGGGGAGGGAAGAGATAAACCACAGAACTTATATGCATGTAAGCATAACTGATGGACATGGACAACAAAGCTGGGGATGGGGTGGGAGGGGTGGGGAGGAGGGTGTCAATGGGGAAAATAGGGAAACATCTGTAACAGAAATAAATTAATAATAAAAAAAATCCCATTTACAATTGCATCAAAAAAATATAAAATACCTAGGAATAAATTTAACCAAAGAGGTGAAAGACTTGTACTCCAAAAACTGTAAGACATTGAAGAAATTGAACAAGATACAAATAAATGGAAGAATATACCTTCTCATAGAATAGAAGGATAGACATTGTTAAAATGTCCTTACTATCTAAAGTATTATGATTTAATGCAATCCCTATCAAAATGTCAATGGCATTCTTCTTAGAATTAGAACAACGAATACTATAATTTATATGGAACCACAAAAGACCTGAATAGCCAAAGAAATCTTGTGATAGAACGAAGTGGGAGGTTTCATACTCCTCAATATAAAAAAATACTACAATAATCAAACAGTATGGTACTGGTATAAAACATATACATATATATGAATGGAATACAATAGAGAGCCTAGAAATAAACCCTAGCATACATGGTCAATTAATCTATGATAAAGGAGACAAGGATATACAATGGGGTAAAAACAGTGTCTTCAACACATGGTGTTGGGAAAATTGAGCAGATACATGCAAATAATGAAATCCAACCACGTTCTTATACCATATACAAAAATAAACTCAAAATGAATTAAGGACTTAAATGTTGAACCTGAAACCATAAAACGCCTAGAAGAATAAATAGGCAGTAAACTCTTTAACATCTCTCTTAGTAATATCTTTTTGGAACTATCTCCTTGAGCAAGGGAAACAAAAGAAGAAATAAACAAGTGGGACTATATCAAAGTAAAAAGTTTTTGCACAGTGAACAAAACCATCAACAAAATGAAAAGACAGCTTACTGGATGGGAAAAGATATTCGCAAATGATATATCCAATAAGGGATTAATATCCAAAAAATATAAAGAACTCATATAACTTAACATCAAAGCAAACAAACAAAAACCCTGGAACAATTCAACTAGAAAATGGGCAAAGGACCTGAATAGATATTTCTCCCAAGAGGACATGCAGATGGTCAACAGACATGAAAAGATGCTCAACATCACTAACCATCAGGGAAATGCAAATTAAAATCACAATGAAATATCATCTCACACCTGTCAGAGTGACTATCATCATCAACAAATACCAAGTGCTGGTGAGGATGTAGACAAAAGGGAATCCTTGTACATTGTCAGTGGGATTGCGAATTAGTGCACCCACTATGGAAAACAGTATGAGATTAAACAATAAGTTAAAAATAGAGTTGCCATGTGATTCAGCAATTTCTTTACTGGGTGTTTACCCAAAGAAAACAAAAACACTAATTTGAAAAGATATATGCTTATTGCTGCATTACTAGTAATAGCCAAGATATGGGAGCAACTTAGATTTCCAACAGATGAATGGATAAAGAAGATGAATATATATATATATATTCAATAAAAAAGAATGAAATGTTGACATTTGTGACATGAATGAACCTAAAGGGTATTATGCTAAGTGAAATAAATCAGACAGAGAAAGACAAATACCATATGATCTCACTTATATGTGAAATCTAAAAAAAAAAAAAATAAGTAAATAAACAAAACAAAACAGAAACAGACCCATAGATAGAGTCCAAGCTAATGGTTGCCAAAGAGGAACAGCAAGGAGATGGGAATTTTCTTTTATTTTTTTTCCATTTATCTTCCAATAGACTGGGAGGGAGGGAGAGAGAGAGAGAAACATTGATGTGAGAGGGACACATCAACTGGTTGCCTCCCACATGATTCTGACCAGGGCAGGGGACCGAATGGCAACAGAGGTACGGCCCTTGACCGGAATCGAACGCGCAACTCTTTGGTCTGTGGGCCAATGCTCTAACTGCTAAGCCAAACCCGCCAGGGCGGGATGGGAATTTTTAAAAAGCACCCTAGAATCCCTGATAGAACCCCATAACACGCCCACCCAGCATTAAAAAAAACACAACTCGAGTTAAATAAGCCAAGATTTCAGAGAATTTCAATGAGGACTACAAAGAGTCTTTTGCATTTAACCAACAGGAACTGAGAGTCTTTATTGTAATTGAGCAGTGAGGTAAGTTAAGTCAAGAATACACACTATAGATAGCAAACAGGTATCATATGAAGTGCCATCTGATTGGTTGGTCACGGCTGCCTGGAATAACGTGTAAAGGAGGTTCTGAGGCTGGATTATATAGACTTTGGAAAAGGACACTGGGGTTAATCAATAATATCTACCAAAGGTAAAAAGTGGAAAATATGTGTACCAATTTGCCACTCTCAATAAACAATTCTGTGAGGGAAATAAAAGAAATAGGATGGTAACTAAAAGGGATATTAGGGTTGAAGAAAATTTTTGTTTGTTTCTGGCAGTAGGTGAGAAGGATTTGAAAATGTTTACGAACGAAGAAAACTGTTAGCTGAGAGAAAAGAAATAGCTTGTAGAGCAAAATCAACATGTAAGAGAACACAAAAGGAAGGAGTGCCAGAGAACAGGTTTAGGTGATGAGCACCATTTTGTCCAAGAAGAGGAGAAAGAAAGTGAGGATACAGATATGCCTGGATGTACAGAGGCAGAAAATTGAAGTATCCCACACCCTAAATCTCCGGGGATTCTGAAGTAAAAGTCTGCTGGGTATGGGAAGAGTAAAGATGATTGCTTATTTATTCATAAACTAATATTTGTTAAGCACTTCTAGAGTACTAGGCTTTCTTCAGAAACTAAGAATATAGTAAATAAGACAAAGTCCCTGTTATCACTCTTGTTAGAGGAGACAGATTTTTTTTTTTTAATTCTCACCTGCGGATATTTTTCCATTTATCTTCAGATAGAGTGGGAGGGAGGGAGAGAGAGAGAGAAACATCAACATAAAGGGACACATCCACTGGTTGACTCCCACACTACCCTGACTAGGGCCAGGGATGAACTGCAACTGAGGTACATGCCATTGACCAGAATCAAACCCACAGCTCTTTGGTCCATAGGCTGATGCTCTAACTGCTGAGCCAAACCAGCCAGGGCAAGGAGACAGACTTTAAGAGAATGTTTGTAGCCCAGCTGATGTGGCTCAGTGGATTGAGCATCATCCCATGGACTGAGAGGTCCTTGTTCGATTCCCAGACAGGGCACATGCTGGAGTTGCAGGCTCGATACCCAGCAGGAGGCATGCAGGAGGCAGCCAATCGATGTTTCTCTCTCACATCAATGTTTCTATCTCTCTCTCTCTCTTAAAAAAATCAATAAAAAAGATATTGTTTATAAACAAGGTGACAGATGATTATAACACATAAGATGAAGAATATATGAGGACAAAGAGGCTGGAGAGCAATTCAGTGGGAGTGTGCTATTTTATAGGGTGGTCATGGAAGAACTCTCTGAACAGAGGAAAAAGGAACAGCAAGTAGAATGCCCTATCAGGCAGAGATAGGGTGTTCAAGTAATTGACAATGTGTCTGGATTGGAGAGAGTGACAAGAGAGCAGCAAGGAGTGAAGTCATAGGGGTGGAGGGGTAGACCATGTAGAACTTTGCAAGTCATAATAAGAACTTGGCTATTAATTGGGGTGAGATACAAAGCCACAGGGAAGAGGTTTTGAACAGAGAAGTGACATAATCTGAATTATATGTTAAAAAAATTTATGCTCATTGAAGAGAAAACACTGTAGGGCAGCAAAGGTGTGAGTATGGAGAGGAGTCAGGAGGCTTTTGTAATAATCCAATTAAAAGATAAATGATGGGATGTGCCAGGATAGTGGTGGTGAAGGTAAAAAGTGGTTAGATTCTGCATATAGTGTGAGCAAATAGGTACCAGATTTGCAGATTGAATGAGGGGTATTAGCAAAAAGAGGAGTCAGGAATGTATCCAAGGTTTGGCTGGACCAACTACAGGCATGAATATGTCACTTACTGATGTATAGACCACTGAATGTGGAACAGCTTGGAGAGCAGATGTGTAAGAATTTGTTTCTGGACATGTTGAGTTTGAGAGATATCTGAAAAAGCCATGTGGAGATGTTGAGTAAATAGGTAGATTACACAAGTCCAGAGTTCATAGATCTGGGAGCCTTTGACATATAGATAATATTTAAAACCATGAGATTATATGAGATCACCTTGCAAGTGAATGTAAATGAGAAAGACAAAAGGTCCAAGGACTGAGCTCAAGCATTCCAGTGTTTAGAAACAATGAAGAAGAAAAAGAACAAGCCAGGCTGAGAAGAAATGACTAGTGAGGTAGGGGAGTGCGTTTAAAGAGTGGTATCAGATGCAGAGTTCAAAACACTGGTTATAAGAATGCTCAAGGAACTTAGTGAGAAGTTCAAGGAACGTAGTGAGAACTTCAAGGAACTTAAGGAGAACTCCAAGGAACTTAGTGAGAACATTAACAACATAAAAAAGAACCAGTCAGAAATAAAGAATAATTTACAGGGAATCAATAGTAGAGTAGGTAAAGCCAAGAAGCAGATCATCAATTTGGGATATAAAGAAGCAAAAAATGCCCAATCAGAACAGCAAAAAGAAAAAAGAATACAAAAAAATGAGGATAGTGTAAGGAACCTCTGGGACAACTTCAAGTGTGCCAACGTTCACATCATGGGGGTGCCAGAGGGAGAAGAAAGAGAGCAAGAAACTGAAAACCTATTTGAAAAAATAATGACAGAAAACTTCCCTAACTTGGTGAAGGAAACACACATACAAGTTCAGGAAGCACAGAGAGTCCCAAACAAGATGAACCCAAAGAGGTCCACACCAAGACACATCATCATCAAAATGCCAAAGGTTAAAGACAAAGAGAGAATCTTAAAAGCAGCAAGAGAAAAGCAGTTAGTTACCTATAAAGGAGCTCCCATAAGACTGTCAGCTGATTTCTCAAAAGAAACTTTGCAGGCCAGAAAGGAGTGGCAAGAGATATGCAAAGTGATGAAAAGCAACGACCTACAACCAAGATTATTCTATTCTGTAAAACTATCACTTAGAATCGATGGACATATCAAGAGTTTCCTAGACAAGAAAAAGCTAAAGGAGTTCATCACCACCAAACCAGTGTTATATGAAATGTTGAAGGGTCTATCAACAATTGAATCTACAAGCAAAATGAGCAAGCAGAACAGAAACAGACTCATAGATACAGAGAATTTTTTGTTGCTTGCCAGATGGGAGGGGGCTGGAGGATGGGTGAAAAAGATGAAAGAATTAAGAAGTACAAATTGTTTGTTAGACTGATGAACCTCAAAGGGAAGGGGGGAGTGAGGGAGGAAAGAGATAAACCAAAGAACTTCTATGCATATATGCATAACCAAAGGACACAAACAACAGTGTGGAAAAGGCAGGAGGAGGGCAGGATTGGGGAGGAGGGGGTCAATGGGAGAAAAAAGGGGGGACATCAGTAATACATTCAACAATAAAGATGTGTTTAAAAAAAATAATGATATCAAATCAAGCAAGGAGATAATCAAGAAAGTGTTTCAAGAGGAAAAGAGCAGTCGATTATGTTGAAAATAGTCCAGTCAAATTTGAACTGAACCCTTATCACTAAATTTGTCATGGTAAGGGTAACAAGTGACCAGACAAGAATGTTTCCAGCAGCGTGATAGAGATTTGAAAGAGAATGAGAAAACAGTATTTGGTTACTGTGGACAACTCTTTCTGGGAGTTTTGCTGTGAAGGGCAGTGGGAGTGAACAAATGTAACAGTGTCTATGAAAAAATACCGGGTCAAGGAAGTTTTAGTTTTATTTTTTAAGAAGGAAGATATTATGGCTTCATTTTATGCTAACAGAATTATTCAATGGAGAAGAAAAATTGATGATATTGAAGGGAAGCTATTGCAAGAGCAATGACCTTCAGTAAGGTAGAGGACATTGGCTCAAATGCACAAGTGAAGGGACAGTTCACCCCTTGTAATGGGGAAAAGAGGGGGCAGATCTGAGTAAATGAGAAAATTTGGTGGTGGGGGTGTATAGAAGTTATGATTGCTTCGATTTTCTCAGGGAAAGAAAAAACAAGGTTATCAGCAAAGATAAGTGGAAAGGAGATTCAGGAGCAAGAAAGGGTTTTAAATAGGTAAGAAACTGAACATGGATTAGGGGTAGCACTATGGATCCTGTTGAAAATAGTGGTTGTAAATTTAAAAATGAAACCAGTGAACAGCGTTGTTTTCTTCACCCACAATGAACAATGTGGGTGCAGGTGCAGAGTAGAGGGTGAGTTGTATCTAGCTAGGCTTCGGGTTTCCCCGGGCCAGGTCAGAGGGAGAGGGAGAGGCAGGTGTATGCAAGAGTAGGATTATAATGATGGACCATAGCATCTAATTGGTTAAGGAGAGAACTGACGCTTTGGGAGGCATGTTTTGGGAAAGTGTTTTCCATTTCTATCAGATATATTTGTTATGCCTCCTGCACTATTTTTGTAATATACCCACCAGACCATATTTAATAAATTCAATTGTATCAATGCTTTTATCAATTAGTAGAATGTCTGATGTGTTGTTCTTACCATTACTATTTTAACAGTTTTTTAAAAATTGCATAATTGCATAAATAATTGTATAAATATAGTCTCAATAACTGAGTATAACAATAATAAAGATAACACTATCTATATTAATTCAATATTCAAAAACCATTGGAAGTACAAAGTAATTATGCAAAATATGTTGCCCAAAACACTGAATTTTCCTACAATTCTTACTGTCTTTAGACATTGTTCATGATGAGCCATCACGGAACTCACATAAATCACCCATTCCTACATTTTCTGTAACGAGGCCAAACACACTTACCACACAGCTCACACACGAGAGGTTCCAGTGGCCGTGTCGACAATGTGCAGCCGCAGGACCAGAGGAAGACATTCGGCACTCAGCGCACGTAGGCAGTCCCAGTGGGACGGGCTGACCAAACCAAAAGTCCTCTTTCACTCTGTCAAACGTCATGACATCTTATTTCCACCGAATCAAGGCTCAGTTACACTTGGCAGTCAGAACCCTTGGCTCGGCCTCTGGAGAGACCCTTAGGCCTGTGAACTCCCTCCAACTGCTTCAGGCTCTTGACCCCCAGCACATCCTTGTTCCTGCTGAGGTGCCCATTCCACTTGTCCGAAGCCCATCCAAGCTTTGGGGCTTTCACCTCTTCCACAAAGAGTTGCCTGTCTATGTCTCCTGAATATCCACAGATTGTTCTCTTAATTCTTTTATGCCATTACATTCTGCCTAAAATTATAGCTATTAATATCTTATCTCTTCCATGAAATGCTACGCTCCTTGCTCTTCTTCCAGAGAATTCTCTCCTGAAACACCAATCAGGAAGAATATATGTACCCCTATGTTCATAGCAGCGCTATTTACAATTGCTAAGATCTGGAAACAGCCCAAGTGCCCATCAGTAGATGAGTGGATAAGAAAGCTGTGGTACATATACACAATGGAGTACTATGCAGCTGTAAGAAAGAGAGATCTCTTACCCTTTGAGACAACATGGAGGGACCTGGAGAGTATTTTGCTGAGCAAAATAAGCCAGTCAGAGAAAGACAAATACCACATGATCTCACTTATTTGTGGAACATAATGAACAAAATAAACTGTCGATCAAAATAGATCCAGAGACACAGAAGTAGGGAACAGACTCACAAACCTCAGAGGGAAGAGGTGTGGGGGGCCAGGAAGAGATAAACCAAAGAACTTATATGCATATATGCATAACCCATGATACAGACAGCAATGCGGTGAAGGCGGTGGGCAGGGTGGGAGCAGGGAGGAGGGAGTCAATGAGGGGGAAAAGGGGAACATCTGTAATATTTCAACAATAAAGATAAATTTAAAAATAAAAAAATAAATGGTATGCTCCTTGAACAGCTAACACTTAAATAGTGCTGTTACAGTATGCCAGGCACTGTGCTGTTTGTCTCGTGGACATTACAGGTACCATTATTAGCCTGTTTTACAGTTGTGGAAACTGAGACAGAGAGCAGTTAGGTGACTTGCCCAAGATCACACAACTGGTAAGTGGAAATGCAGAGATATAAATTCAGGTCTGTCAGATTCCGGAGCCTACGCTTTTTAGCTATTTTGCTATGCTGTACCTTGGACAGTGGAAGGTATACAATACATACTTTATTTTTAAAAAAACATTCATCCTTACATGCATTTTTATGCAATCAACCTACTAAATTTCAGGCACTGTAGTGGGGCTAGAGGAACAAGGAAAATTAAGGACCCTTCAACAGTGGAACTTGCAGTCACGAACACCACTGAGAAGTTGATACATTCTCGGATTGCCATACTTTATTGGGCTTTTTCTTCCCAAGCAACTAGGAGAGACTTTGACAAAGGCTTAAACTGTGCAAACTAGTCATAGTTCTCTCTTCTCATTGCAATAAAATTGACTGTATTGAAATACAAATAACTGTCAAATAAACCACCTTTATTTCAACAGATAATGTTATACAGTTAATAATGCTGGGACTAAATTAGATACTGTAATGCAACCTTCAAGAGGGTACTGAATACATTTCATTTCTTCTATACTATAAGTGTTCTCAGTTGAGACAGGAAATATAACTTAGCATTTTAGAGACATTGGCTAAATTACCTCTATTGATGAGGTTCTCTCTGAATGATTTGAAATAATTGCCGAGGGATAAAAGCCAGTGTTCATGGGCTGTAGCCACAGCATGCTCAGAGCCTACTGGGGAGAGAATAAAGCACAAGCTCCCATGCATGAATGGTTCTATGTACTGCTGGAGCATGGCTGACTGACCATCCCTGAAATTGTATAAATGAAAGGAAATAGGCCAAGGTACACGTTTGTATTAATAATTGGTGTGCATGAAGTGAATTAGACTATCCCACCAGGTCCTTCCTAAAGGGGCGGAAATGCAGCACAAACCTCCAGGAATAGTCTGCTAAAGCAATCTTTTCAAAGCTTTTGACAAACTGCAAACTTCAGTCATTTATTTTTTTCTCATTGAAAGGAGAGTTTGGGGAGAAGTTTCAGTTCAGTTCACACACATGTACACACACACTCACACGGAATGTACAGGTGTATGAAGCATGAACTAGGACACGAGAGTTATGTAGTACTGTCTTTATGCACAAAGGAAGTCAAGGAACCTGGTTCTGCCATTAAGCAGAGGGAGATTTTTCAGCGATGTCAGAGGGCAGGTGTAGTACAGTTCGGGTTCCTTTAGTTCTTGTGTATATTCCCATGTGGATAATCTGTAGTACAATGGAATCTGGTCCCCCTGTTTGCACAGTCATATTTTGATTGTAGGCAGGAACTTCAAAAGGCACTCCCAATCAGAAGAGAGAGGTCAATTCAACCAACTCACGATTCAGATTTTCAAATTTTTGAAGGAAACAATAAATTCGAAACCTCTTTGCTTTGTGATCCTAGAGAATAGAGTTTAAACTGCATTTTTCCTGCTGTAGAAATTCCCCAGGTTTCTGAATTCTTCTTTTCAACATTTTCCTTTCATAAAGAGCCCATAGTAATAAAGAATGAGAAATATTAAACACATTTAACAATGCTGTAGAATCAGTTTTCTTCTAGCCTTTATAATTTGTTTTTGTAGCTGTATCGTTTTCAATAAACATACATATCATTCAATCTTATGTCATTTCATAATAAATTTTTATTTTCACTTGTACAAATATTAACCTTGTATAAGTAATATTTGAATCCAAAAGAGTAATAAAATAAAAGTTTATAAATAATACTAAATTATTCAAATATTTTAATTCAATTCAATAGTAAATAGATTCCCAACCTTTTTCTTAACTTTATTTACATTTAAATTAAGGTAAAACATAAGCAATGAAATATTAACCAATTTTTGAGGTTTAACTCAAATAATGAAGGGATAATATTACTTAAAAATAGGAAATAAGTTTCCTTCATGGTGTTATTCTATTTCTTAATCACACAAGTATTTAAAAAACAGAAATGTAAAACTTCATGGCTGATTGAAACCTGAAAGACATCTTTACCTAAAAGTTCTTATTTCTTGTAAGAAACAAACTCCATGAGCAGAAACCAAATGCACATGGCTGATTCATATTGAACATCCCTCAAGAAACACACTTGATGTGGTTTATGCCGTGATGATGAGAACACAATAAACTGTGAAAAATGTCATTTCTGGAAAATTTGTTGGCTACAGTTCAACAAGAGATGAATCTTTGTAACAGATGTGACATGATGACTTTGATGAATTGAACATTTTAAAATATGAAGCATTTAAAAAATATTCCCTTAGAAATAAATTAATTTAGATAAAACATGCTATGGACCATGATTCATGTGTCCATTTTCATCACTGCACAATAGGTCTGTGTCAGTGTGACAATGCCTGCCTTCACATTCCTGTGTGGGCTCCACTTCTGGTTCATCAAAATGAAGAGAAAACTTTGACTCACTCTCCCATGTTCCCACCAACTAAAATTCTATAGTTTTCAAATTTCACATACTCTGAAGCTTTTCTTTTATTATTACTTTTTAACGTATCTTTATATTGAATGTATTACAGATGTTCCCAGTTTTTTCCCCATTGATCCCCTCCTCCCCAATCCTTCCCCCCCTCCTGCCTTCTCCACACTTTGTCTGAGTCCATTGGTTATGCATATATGCATAGAAGTTATTTGGTTTATCTCA
Organism: Tadarida brasiliensis; assembly: GCA_030848825.1. Lineage (NCBI taxonomy): Eukaryota > Metazoa > Chordata > Mammalia > Chiroptera > Molossidae > Tadarida > Tadarida brasiliensis. The sequence continues at coordinate 82,018,839 of CM061257.1, forward strand.
TCCCACCCTCCCACCCCTCTTCCCTTTGAGGTTCATCAGTCTAACAAACAATTTGTACTTCTTAATTCCTTCATCTTTTTCACCCAACACCCCTAACCCCCCTCCCATCTGGCAAGCAACAAAATTCTCTGTATCTGTTTCTGTTCTGCTTGCTCATTTTCTTTGTAGATTCAATTGTTGATAGGTATGTATTAACTGCCATTTTATTGTTCATATTTTTGTTCTTCTCCTTCAAGAAGATCCTTCAACATTTCATATAATACTGGTTTGGTGGTGATGAACTCCTTTAGCTTTTTCTTGTCTGGGAAACTCTTGATATGTCCATCGATTCTAAATGATAGTTTTGCAGGATAGAGTAATCTTGGTTGTCGGTCGTTGCTTTTCATCACCTTGAATATCTCTTACCACTCCTTTCTGGCCTGCAAAGTTTCTTTTGAGAAATCAGCTGACAGTCTTATGGGAGCTCCTTTATAGGTAGCTAACAGCTTTGCTCTTGCTGCTTTTAAGATTCTCTGTCTTTAACCTTTGGCATTTTGATGATGATGTGTCTTGGTGTGGGCCTCTTGGGGTTCATCTTGTTTGGGACTCTCTGTGCTTCCTGAACTTGTATGTCTATTTCCATCACCAAGTTAGGGAAGTTTTCTGTCATTATTTTTTCAAATAGGTTTTCAGTTTCTTGCTCTCTCTCTTCTCCTTCTGGCACCTCCATGATGTGAATGTTGGCATGCTTGAGGTTGTCCCAGAGGCTCCTTACACTGTCCTCATTTTTTTGGATTCTTTTTTCCTTTTGCTGTTCTGATGGAGTGTTTTTTGCTTCCTTATATTCCAAATCGATGGTTTGCTTCTTGGCTTTATCTACTCTACTATTGATTCTCTGTAAATGATTCTTTATTTCAGTTAGTGCAACCTTTATTTCTGACTGGTCTTTTTTTATGTTGTTGATGTTCTCACTAAGTTCCTTGGAGGTCTCACTAAGTTCCTTGAAGTTCTCACTAAGTTCCTTGAGCATCCTTATAACCAGTGTTTTGAACTCTGCATCTGATTGATTGCTTATCTCCTTTTTGTTTAGTTCTTTTCCTAGAATTTTGTTCTGTTCTTTCATTTGGGACATGTTTCTTTGTTTCCTCATTTTGGCTGCTTCCCTGTGATTGTTTCTATGTATCAGGCAGAGCCTCTATGTCTCCTAGGCTTCGTAGGGTGGCCTATTGTTGTAGGTGTCCTATAGGATCCAGTGGCCTCACTCCAGCTGGGCCCTCGAGGTGCACCACTAGTGTGAACTGTACACCCTTCTGTTGTAATTGAGTCTTGATTGCTGTTGGCATGTCAATGGGAGGGATTTACTCAAGCTGATCAGCTGCAAGGACTGGCTGTGCCCACTGACCACTGGCCTCTGACTACCTTGAAGGATCAGCTGTGTAGGGGCCCACCACACAGAGCAAGACTTACTTCAGCAGGGCTCTGGTACCCATTGAGTTCATTCATTGAGTGTGTCACTTGTGGGGGTGGTTGGGTGGTGGTGCTTCGATGTGGTTTGAAGCTGTCCACTGGGTGTGCTGACTCTGGGGCAAGGTCAGCCATTACCTGTTTTTATCCGAGGCCACCCGGCATAAGCTACAAAGTGATCTGCCGATGGCTGCTTCTTGTGCTGGGCTTGGAGGTGCCCAGGAAAAGCCAAGTTGTGAACCAAGGGTGGCTGCTTCTAGTACCAGGCCTGGGGCCACTTACTGGGAGGTATGGGGCTTGCTGAGACCAGATGCTGCTTGTTTGAGACATTTTAGGAAACTCTGAAGCAGGATCCAAGACAGACCAATCCTATGGTAAAGCCTTTGGAAACAGCTTGGGTGGGCCCAAAAGTTGGGTGGGGCAGGGCTCAGGGAATCACCTGGGTGGGGCAAACAGTGTGAGCCAGGTTGCTGGAGTCCCAGCCCGGGCAATGGCTCACCAAAGGATCAAAGGCCTCTGAAAGCCACCTCTCCAGCCCTCACTCCAATGCCAAACATTCAGTTCTTCCCTGTATGTCTCTGGCGCCTTTCAAGATGCCTCCCCCATGCTGGAGCCTGGAGGGTGCGAGTCCGAGTAAGTCCATGTGTGGGCCTTTAAAGAGGAGCTGCCTGGGGCTCCAGCAGCCTCAGCCTCCCTCAGCCTCAGTTCCCCCTGGTTTTTCCAGCCAGAGGTTATGGGGACTTCTCTTCCTGGCACTGGAACCTTGAGCTGGGAGCCTAGAGTGGGACAGGGACCCCTCAGTCCTCAGGGAGGACCTTCCTACCCGAGGTATCCCTCCTGATTTTTATCTGCCACATGTGGGTGTGGGACCAGCCTATCTGCTCCTCTGCCCCTCCTACCAGTCTCAGTGTGGCTTCTTTAATTTCATAGTTGTAGGACTTCCATTCAGCTTGATTTCATGTGGTTCTGAATGATGGTTGTTCTGTAGTTTAGTTGTAATTTTGATGTGGTTGTGGGAGGAGGCAAGTACCAAGTTTACCTACGCCATCATCTAGACCGAAGTCACTCTGAAGCTTTTTATGATTTGAAGATCAAAATCTCAGGGAAAGATCCTTCTAAAAATAACTGTTTTCTACTTAGCAGAAAAGTTTGAGCTACAAGACACCCTGACTAAAGAATCAATATCTTGGTCAGCATTTCTAAATTTGTTAGAAATAAATTAAAAGACTTTAAATGCCAAATATTAGAACTCAGTACTCCACCATGGGGCTTTTAGTATTATATAATTTATATTTGGATGTTAGACAAGGCACTAGTTTTATATAAATACACATATTTACATGACTGGGCTTCATATGATGCCTTTAATGGATAAAGCCAAACAATATTTACCTAATTTTGAAGCTCTATAGTTTAAGGATACTATTGATACAGCATTCTTGGTATCCTAATGTATTTAAAAGGCTAGCCCACACAGACTGAGACAAGGTGAGGACAAATATGTAACAAGAGATGTCTATTTGTAAGAGATATAGATTTTAATAGTAAGTCACCTGCTGTAGCTACTGTCGGGGAGCAAAAGCAACATGTAGCAAGGAAACATTTCACACCTGACGTGAGGCTGACTTCCAGTCCCCAAACAAGAAATATTCTAATACAAACCATCCCCTTTGTTATCAAAACTCTTCCCAAAAAGAATGTTTACATTGTGCACGGAGTCTAGCTTACTGACAATATGCTAAGGGCATTATAAAACACTGAAAGCACTAAAGTAGGTCACATCTTGTGAATCACTGTACTTTAGGGCAATTAATTGAGTTCCTACTACCACAGAGAGAGAAGACAGGTCAATTTTCAGTAATAATTTACATGAGTGAAAGCTTTCTGCTTAATTTATTTTTAACAGAACCCAAGCCTAGGAAATGATTGAGGTGCTTTAGTTATTAGTTACTGGGAAGTTCTAGAAATGAATAGGAATAAAAGCAACTGCCTAGTCTTTAATGGTACTTCTAATGACAAAATAAAAGCTTCCCCTCCTCATAATGATGAATAGGAGGAGGTTTCCCATTCCAATCTCATTTGCCTTGTGGTTTTGATTATTTATATGCACATAGGAAACTTCATATTATAGGGAATATGCAATTTCTGTAGTGAGTTTCTTACAAATTAGGATATTTGATACAAGGTCAAGCAATTTTTCTTTTCATTTTGTTAAAAACGTTCCAGCGATCTGAAATTGCCATCAGTTTGTTTATGCTCTGCAAAGGCTCTCCTCCTAAACTCGACTAACATCACCACACTAAAGATAAACTAGGGAATTTTTTCCCCTTTAAACAGGGTAGTTAATGCCTACGGGAAAATACATTCTTAACAAATAAAACCCAGGGGATCTAGTCAGGCAAAGGAACAAATCCTCATCTTTCAAACTGGTAAACAATACAAGAATTCAAAAATAGTTTCTTTTCAACTCATGCCATATAATGTACAAACTAAGTTTGTATGTAATTGCAATGCCAGATCAACTTTCCAGACGGACACGAAGAATCAATGATTAGAGGCTTAACTTTAATATGCAAAGTAGAGGGTTGGGTGGACATGGAGAGGGGCATCAGCATAAATAACCCCACGACTGGAAGTGGAACTTTCGGTCATTTCCCGTCTGAGGATATATAGGGCACATTGGATAATGGTCAGAGTATCTGAAAGGAAACCACAAGCTGATTAGTTCCACTCCAAGGGATGGATTTTAAAAACCAGTTCTTACTCTTTACCATTGATTAGACGTCTAAATGGAGGCTACATATGGTGAAAGTTATATATGTTCAGCCGTTACAGCAAAAGGGCGATAAATTACCCAGGGTGCCTGCAGAGAACTCTCTAATCCACTCTTTCAATTTTCACTCTCACCTGTGACAAAGCCTGAAACTGTATGCCAATCAATTGTTAATAATGTGCTCTGGAAGGGAACAAGTTGAAATTGTTCCCCAAACTGCAAATCAAGAGACAAAGTATGTGTGTCTACTACTGTTGAATGACATTATATATCAGAACAAAAGCCCGTGTCTGCAGCACAGGACTAAAGTATGCTTTCATATGACCTATAAAGTCACGGCTCTGGGCAGCACAAAGCTTATATTTGCACTCCCAGAAGAATACCCTAACATAGATGCAGCTAACGGAAGCCTCTGAAAGGAAGTTTGTGATATGAAATTTAAAATAATTGTTTTTAAATTTGTAGTTTCCAGATTGGGTTTCTACTCTGCCTGCCAAATAGTCTCTATTCTTTTTCTGTGGGTTAGCTGCACAAATATGGATTTAATTTGTTTATTAATAGAAGGAAGTGGTGATTCAGCCACTTTGTACAGATGCCCTAGTTTTCCTATCTCGACTCTCCTTGCACAGAACACTGTAAGATGTAACAGGGCAAAGACTAGGAGGAAGGAGAGTATGGAGGCGCTATGATCAGGGGGAGCAAGCCCCTGGCCTCTCTGTGCGGTCTGCAGCCCTTGGACCCCCTGACCTGTGCTCACCTCAGTCCCTGGCCAGGCCCTGCTGCTCCGTTTTTGTCCTTTCCCCGCCTCTGGATGTGGGCTCTGCGCAGCAGAAATGCATGTCACTCAGCGCTTCCTCTCACATTGGTTCCAAATTTTTCCTCAGCTGTGGCAAGTAGCAGAGGCTCTCTTGCTGCTTCTTTCTCTAAAAAGTGTGCAGGTCTGTGTTTATTTGCTCCAACAAGATCAAATATGCACATTCCAGGACTCAGTGCTGTCCACATGCACTCATGAGCACATGCCCAGGTACGTTGCTCCACTTCCCTGAGCCCAGTCACAGCTCCTGAGTAACACAGAGCAATCCTATCCGCCCTGCCTACTTCACAGGGTTCTAGGTAAAAGGGCTTTGATCTCGAACTTCCAACGAAAGGTACTGCATAAATAGCAAAGAATGCTATTAGTTCAAGTGAAAAATGTGTATTTACACAGCAGCCAGTTATATGACTAAGCACATGGAATATGAAAGCTGAATCATGGAACGGTTTGAAGGAGGGAGGAGGGAGGATGTATGGAGAAGGGAGAAGACAGCACCGAAGGACAAGTGTGCGGGTATGCCTGCGCGTGTTCGACGGGGATCTGAAAAGTACAGCTCGAAGAGGGGCTTATTTGAGAACATCGCCATAATGGTTTTGTGTCAACGTGGCTAATCTATGTTGCCTGGTTGTTTGGTCGAACACTAGTCTAGACATTGCTGTGAAGACATTTTATAAATGTGATTGACATTTACAATCACATTTATAAAGCTGACTTTAAATAAAGCAGATTTCACTCGATAATGTGACTGGGCTTTGTCCAATCAGTTGAAGGCCTTAAGAGCAAAAATTGAGGTTTCCCAGAGAAGTAATTTTGCCTCAAACCATAACATAAAAACTCTGTCTCAGTTCCAGCCTGCTTGCCTGCCCTACAGATTTTGGACTTACCAACCTCCAACATCGTGTGAGCCAGATCCCTAAAATAAATCTCTATCTATCATCTATCTATCTATCTATCTATCTATCTATCTATCTATCTATCTATCTATCTTATTCTATTCTATTCTATTCTATTCTATTCTATTCTATTCTATTCTATTCTATTCTATTCTATTCATTCTCTTTCTCTGGAAAACCTGACTGATATTAACACCAAGGTCATTTTTGTCGGAAACCCCAGTGGCTTCTTCCAGTCTTTATCTGTTTGCCATTTTCAGGAGCATCTATACTCCGACTTTGCCAGCCATATAGTGTAGAGAAAATATAGCCCCAAGTGGTCGTTTTTGGTCACAGTGAGAAGAATTTGGTATCTTTCAAAGTCAATAAATATCTTTTTTTTTTTTTTTTTTATCCTCACCCGAGGACATTTTTTCATTTTTTTGTTCAGATAGAGTGGGAGGGAGAGAGAAGGAGAGAGAGAGAGAAACATCGATGTGAAAGGGACACATCGAGTGGCTGCCACCCGCACGACCAACCAGGGCCGGGGACAAACTGCAACCGAGGTACATGCCCTTAGCGGGAACCGAACCCGGGTCTCTCTGGACCGCAGGCCGACGCTCTAACCACTGAGCCAAACCGGCCAGGGCAAAGCCAATAAATATCTTCACTTAGATATCTTACCAATATGTTAAAATACTCAACACTGACTGAAATTTTGTTCCCCACGAAAGCCTCCTGTTTTTGAATAGCTGCCCCGACCATGCCCTATGCTGTCGCCCTCCTCCTCCGGCTCAGTCCTCACATCCATTTTAAAATCCTAGAATTCTTCCTTCATGACTTTCTCAGATGAAGCTCCTCCCACGCCTGCCTTTAACCCTGTCTTCAGGTGGCCCCCGGCAGCTTTTCTGAAAATCACTCTCAGACCAGTCATTCTACATAGGCTTCCATTTATTGCTCACCAATTGCTCATGGAATTTTTCTCTTAGAATTGAAAATAAAAAGTGCTAACGGTGGAATTCAAGGCTCTGCACGTGGAATCCTGAGCAACCCTCCCAGGATAACCGCTACTCCTAGCAGACACCTTGGCCTCTCCGTGGCCCACTGCCACCCACTCCTCAGGCCACCCTCCTCCTCTTCACTGACCCATTATTTCCCATCTTCCAAGTGTCGGCTCAAGCTCCCATTTTCCTAGCCATTCCCATGCTTAATAAACCTTCCTCTTTCTGAACGAGTGCTGTGACTACCTGGCTCATTCACTGGGCATTTAAGCATAAAACGACTTGTATTATTAACGAATAGAAAACATAGGTAAAGACTTTTTTCAACCAGATAAAAAGCTGTCTGAGACAGACTATATTTTAAAAACAATTTAAGGAATGAAAGGAGAGAGGGAGGGAGAAACTATACAGAAGCCCTCCCTTCGTGCTTACACGCTACGAGGGGCAGTTGGCACTGTGTGCACGCAGCCTCCGTCCAGATGCTGTGCCTCTTACTCCACACGGTGGGAGCAGTCAAAAGAGACATTTGAATGGAATGTGTTGTCCTGAGGGTCCACGGGTTTTCCAGCTGTGCTTGATTCGTATCCCGCCCATTTTACCACCCGAGGTAAAGTGGCTGCTGGGTGTAGACCACAGTCAGGGAACAAAGCAGGTTCATCAGTGTGCACAGGCTGCTCTGAACAGCGGCGCCGAGACCTTTTTTATTGGTAAACACAGTGGACACCTTTCAGCCTTTATCCTGTTTGCCCCTTACTGCTTCTGACACTGCTGTACCACTCTCTGCATTTTGAGGTTTTTCCTTGGTGTCTCCCATGACAGCAGTGTGTCTTAACTCTCCTCCCACCTCTCCATCTCAGTCCTGAAGGCTCAGAGTCTTCCGTCTTTAAATGGTACGCTCTTGGGGAGGGGAGGGGGGTCTCATCCTCATGAGCTGAGTAGCCTGATCTGCTTTAACCACCTCAACAACCAGCTATACTTAGACTATTCCTAACGCCCTCACTCCAGCTCAGACCTCTCCCCCAGGGGAATACCATAGTCAACTGGCTACTAGAAGCTTCTATATGGATGCCCCATATGCATCTAAAACTCAGCAAGTCCACAGCAGGCCTCGGCATCATCCCCTGCCCAAACCTGCTCTTCCTCCTATATGCTCTGTCCCACTGTCCCCCTCTATTATTCCCACAGCAAGACCTAAAATTACCCCAACTTCCCCCTCCCCTCACCCCTACATCTAGTCATACATTTCTGCCATTTCCACTTCATTAATACCCCCTGAATATATCCCATTCTCCACATTTCTCTAGGCCATTTTATTTATAAATAAACGCAACGATACCCTCATGCCGCTGTCTTCCCTTCGTCCTCTTCCTGTCCTTCAGCGAGAGTCCTCTTCCTCAGATGTCTGCCTGACCATGCCGCCCCCTTCAGACTCTGTGTGCTTTTAGGACAATTACTTGACGAGGCACGTAAGGTCCTTCACAGCCTCATCCTACTCTGACCTCCGCTCTTACTATTTACATCCTCATGTCCTCCTTGAACTTTACATTTCAACCTCATTTAATATGCAGGTTCCCCAAGTGCCAATTCTCTCCTGTGTCTCAAAGGCTTTGAAAGTGTTCTCGTCCCTGAACACACTGGGCTACTTAGGTTCTTCGCTTTGACAATGCCTTGACCCGCCTCAGCCCCAGAGGCATCCCCGGCCCCCTCCCCATCCAATGTGGATTCTTGACTCCTCTGCTGTCCTCCCGGTGTACCTCGACACACCCTGAGCACACTGCTCACATAATACTGCTTTGTTTTTGTTTTGTTTTGTGCTCACTGGACTCTAAGGTCCTTGAAGACAGTGACTGTGTCTTATTTGATATTTTATCCCCATCATATATAGCAGAGGGCATGGCACATAGTAGGCACTCATCATGAGTTTGATGAATAAATCAGTGAATGAATATTTTAAATAACTACATGAATCAATTATTAATAAGGAATCTCTTCGGCCACTATACCCTATGAGTCCATCCTTTATTCATTTCCTTGACCATACAGAAATACTTTCTAATAAAATATTCTGTAGAAACAAAAGCTAGGGGCATACATTTTTTTTTTTGAGACTGAAAATATTAGCAAGTAAGAAATGAAAAGGCTTTATTTTATTTAACCCTAAACAAATCTTAAGAAAGCATGAGGACTTATGAAAATAAAAAATGCATTAAAAATATCATTCCTAGTCCTCACTGACAGGGCTAACCAGAGAACAGACCCACCAAGGGACAGAAATATCTTGTTTAAAACTACCCAGCAAGTCAGCCTCAGAACCAGAGTGGGCCTCGCTGGTCTGTCTACCCAGTCCAGTGTGTACCACCATATCACGGGCCTCGCTGGTCTGTCCACCCAGTCCAGTGTGTACCACCATATCACAGGCCTCGCTGGTCTGTCCACCCAGTCCAGTGTGTACCACCATATCACAGGCCTCGCTGGTCTGTCCACCCAGTCCAGTGTGTACCACCATATCACGGGCCTCGCTGGTCTGTCCACCCAGTCCAGTGTGTACCACCATATCACGGGCCTAGCTGGTCTGTCCACCACCCAGTCCAGTGTGTACCACCATATCACGGGCCTAGCTGGTCTGTCCACCCAGTCCAGTGTGTACCACCATATCACGGGCCTCGCTGGTCTGTCCACCCAGTCCAGTGTGTACCACCATATCACGGGCCTCGCTGGTCTGTCCACCCAGTCCAGTGTGTACCACCATATCACGGGCCTCGCTGGTCTGTCCACTCAGTCCAGTGTGTACCACCATATCACGGGCCTCGCTGGTCTGTCCACCCAGTCCAGTGTGTACCACCATATCATATGTGGCCTTGTCAGGCCCAGTCCTAACCCAAGTCCTGACGTCTCCCCTGCACTTGGTCTGCTCGGCGCCATCCAGGGATGCTGTGGCCTCTGGCAGGCAGGGCAGTGGTCTGAAGGTTGGGCCACGTGGCAGGAGCCCAGAAGCCCTGCCTGCAGCTTGTAATCATCAGTGGGGCCTTGTTCAGGCGCATGCTCTGTGGTTAATGACCACAGTGGGTGGGGACTGACTCCAGCTTCCAGGGACTGTCACTGGGATGCCAAAATGACATAACTGAGATAAGGTGAAAAAGTAACAAATAAAGCAAACTTTTTACAAGCCACAAAAATCATTCATAAGGACCAAAACAACAACAACAAAATAAGAACATTTAGGTAACTTGGGACATTTTAGATTCATTAGCTTAATGTCTCTTTATTTTATTCATTTATTTTTAATTTTTCTTTTTCTTTATTGATTTTAGAGAGACGAAAGGGAGAGAGAGAGAGAGATAGAAATATTGATGAGAGAGAACCTCCACTGGCCGCCTCCTGCATGCTCCCCACTGGGGATTTGACCCACAACCTGGGCATGTGCCCTGACCGGGAATCTAACCTGCGACCTCTTGGGGCATGGGTCGACGCTCAACCACTGAGCCACACCAGCCAGGCTTAATGTCTCTTTAATTCCACCAAAGCAAGAACTAAAGTTCATTTAATAACTAAAGCAGGACATTTGTTCTATATTATAGTCCAGGGCCCAATTCAGATCAAACAGGTCACTTAGTTAACTTGGGCCAAATGTAGGCCAGGTCCATTGTGTCCACATCATCAGAAATTAAGGAGCCATCTTTATATAAGAGGAAATCATGGCATTTTAAGTAGCTGGTTTGGAAGAATGGAGAACTGAGGCCCTCTCTGCAATCACGTGCTACAGAGATTATTAAATGCTTAGCCATTCACGAGGAAATGGTTCATCCTTAAGTCACTCATTTGACCTTTTTCAAAATGTTAACATTTTACAAATGTATCCAAACTGCTTCCTAACAGCATGTTATTTCAGAGTGGCTCTCCTGACTATGGGCAGTTATTGCTCACAAATTCACTGAAGTCATGAAATCACTTCTCTAATTTGTCCCGTGAGACATTTAGGGGTCTGCACAGGCAGACAGCCCTAGGGTTTCAGCAACGTGACTAAGTGTTTGGTCACAAGGGAGTCAAACAGGAAGAAGTGACAGGACACTCCATTTGTTTATAGACTGGATATTAGAAAGCAAGCAGGTGGCCAATTAGCAACCGACAGCAAAGACTTTAAATCTGAGAGTTTCCTTTTGAATAATTCTGATTGCCTTGTGTTTCCTATTGTTTTATCATTTTTAATCTAAAAAGAAACACTCCTCTAGCTTTCTTATTTCATCTACCAAATATCTTTTTGACACAGAGGATTCATCTTTAAACTCTCAATTTTTTGTTTTAATCATATTTCCTACCATAAAAATGACATTTGCTCATTCTTCAAACCTCATCAAAGTGACGTTAAAAGTTTAGTCATTGTTTCACAAAAGGATTAGTAAAACAAACTTTCACCTGAAACTATTGGGGATATGAAACAAGATAGGAACCAGAATTATTTCTAGTTCACCCTGGACCCGAAACAAAGTGGTGAAGCCATTCAGTGGCATGAGAAAAAGTTAGGAGAAGTGAGAGGCCACAGCAGTGTCTGTTGGTGCTTTAAAGATTCTGCAAGTGCTGAAAGGTAAAAAGCCTTCATTATCCATGAGGTTATAAAGTAACCTGGGGGGTCTAAGGCTCATGGTCTGGCATTAACACCCTATTCTTCTTACAAACCAACCTCAACTTCTGTGCTGCTCTTTTAAAAAGAAATCTCCTTTTTTTTTTTTTGGTTAATCCTCACCCAAGGATATTTTTCCATTGATTTTTAGATAGAGTGGAAGGGAGGGAGGGAGGGAGAGAGAAAGAGAGAAACACCGATGTGAGAGAGAACCCAACCAGGGCTGAGGATCAAACCACAACCCAGGTACGTGCCCTTGACCAGGAATAGAAGAACCCTTGACCCTTTGGATTGTGGGCCAATGCTTTAACCTCTGAGCCATACCAGCCAGGGCTCTTCTTTTTTTTTTTTTAATTTCTCTTTCTGTTCAAGGTTTCTAGTGATAATAGTTTTAATGAAGTGTTTCTTGTCTAAAATGTTACAATAAGACACAGGTCACGTTATTACCCAAGCGACATACCTATGCACATCTCTCTGGGGGTTTGTGGTTCTATTTCTTCAGGAATTATTTCCAGACAGGGCAGCAGAGATTGGCTGGTGACCAAATTTGTTTATTCTGAGCTCAGTTACATTTCTCTCCTTCCCATGTTTTTAGGTGTGAAAATGTGACCTGACTCTTGCCAAAGAAATGTGGTCAGAAGTGATATAAACCATACAATGTTATATTTCCTCTGATCCTCTATTCTCTTTCCTTATTTATGTTATCTGATGGCTGTATGTCTATGCCCAGGGTAATCTCAGAACACATATACGAAAGATGGCAGAGACTCCACAAAGCTGGGTCCCTGCGAGGAGCATTGACCCTCACCATGTATAAGAAATAAATTTCTATTGTGGTAAGCCACTAACATGTCAGAGGGTGTTTGTTATAATAGCAAACATTATTCTAAAACAGATGGTATCCAGAAATAGGCCATGAGAGAAATTAATGCTGCAAAGAAAAATATTGTCAATATTTTTGTATGTCTATTTCCTCCTTCTCTGCTTTTTTTTTTTTAAACACTCCTATTTATTTCATTGTGTAGGTTTACCCATTCTCTTTGCTCCATTAGGAATTCCAAAGTTCTACTTAATCTGGCACAAAATCTACAGAAACAGCATCATAGGAAGCATTGAAATAGGTCACCACTGAATAGAGTTCCCTCCTCAAACATGGTAGCTTGAACCACTCAAAACAGAAGACATGAAAAGGCACTGGGGAATCTATTCTGTGTAAGAATTATAGTTATAGTCTGTTTCTACCTGTTGTTCCAGGAGACAAACTGGTGTGTAGGGTCCCAAAATGAACTACCCATCTGTGACAGCCTAAGCTCATTCTACTAAAACTCTGTCCCCAAACAGCCTTTAAACACAAGTTAATTCTCCAGGTTTGTTTTGTTTGTTAAGGGGACTACATCTGACTTCATCTAGCCATCCTGGTGTTTTGTAGCAATAGTGCTTACTACAAGATAAATGGTTTGCTTACTCCATCAATAATAATACCCCATTATTATAGAAAAAGTAACAGTTACTACACATTCAAAAGCACATTCTTTAAGCCCAAATAGAAATACAACTATTTTAATAATTAAACAGGAATGTAATAACTGAACCAATTAAAGGAGGATTTGCTGAAAATTCCACGAACATTTTGTATTCTGTTTTCTTGACTCAAGAGCCAAAGCTCATACCTCCACACAGTTTACTTCCAGTAGATGAGAATTAAATGATTCATAAGTTTGTCTTGAGTAACAGGCAGTATGAAAGAGCACATGCAAGATGTAAGATCTATGGACAGCTAAGAAAAGCTTAAAATGAACCATAGGTAATAAATGGTAGGATAAGACACAACAAAGAAAACACCTGCAAAGAAAGTGGTAGCACTTAAACCTTACATGCCTGAAAAACAATCTTGTTGAAATCTATGGGGAAATGAGCTTTGAAGAGAGAGAGGCCTGGGTTCACATCCTGGTTCTGCCTCCTGCTAAATGTGAGTCTGTGGGCAAATGACCTAACTTACCCAACCCTCAGTTTTGTCCTGTGTAAAATGGGTATAATAAATCTCTAGTTCCCAGAGTTGGTATCAGATTCGTCGTGTAAAGTGGCACATGGTAGGTAGTGACTATAAATTGTAGTTATTAGTATATCTGGAAAAGATTTACTCTGGACTTAAAAGTTACATGGTTTCTTCAATGTGAAGTGAAGATAGCGGAGTTCCTCATTTAAAAGTTCTACAGAGATTTCTTTTCGTAATTCATCTACCACATTGGCAGAAATAGCATTGTAAGTTTAACTTGGCTAAGTCTGCTTCATTCATCTGTCAACAAGATTCGGGGCTTCAAATCCAGCTGACAATAGTTGGGGCTGCACAACAGGGTCGTATTCACACCTCAGAGGGCTTATGCCACAAGCACATCATATCTCTGTCAATCAAGCACAATAATAGGACTTGATAGACACAGATTTTAAAAAGCCACTTAAAACAGGTCTCCTGACTCTCTTCTGGCTAGTTACTGGATTGTTTTGATTCTGTTACCTGTGACTGTTAGAATGGCTCCTCCTTTTTGGACAAAAGGACAGAAAACCTGCATCTCCCATTGACTCTAAAAAAGGTCAAAACTAGTGAAATATTTGCTACATTTGAAAACCTTGGAGTCCTTTTGTAAATTTGATCATGTTCTTTGCTCCTTATTGAATCATGAATCTATTTTATCCAAAACAGAGAGTAGCATTTCATGCCATTTGCAGTCAGGTTAACACAATGGTCGGGCAAATCATTTTAGCAAACGCATTTGTGATGTCCGAGCTAGGTGCTCAAAGCATTTGAATGGATTCCTTGAGAACAATGTTTTGATACATGTTACCTTTATGAGAAAGAAAATAGAAAAAAGTCCCTGATAGTAACAAAATAAGTTACATACATTATAAGTAAAATTGCTTCTTTGCAACCTGTTACAGCAGGAGACTCTCGTGGTAGTAATATCTTTTCATCAAAATGGGTAAAGCTACATGATATGCTGAACAGCATTTTAAAGAGTTCATTGATTTGTGGGATCTCATTGAAGTTGTATTTCAACTTTTAAATTATAAATGACATCAATATGCAGGATAAAGAAACTGATGAAAGAAATGCTTTAGCCACACATAATTCTAGTGCGATACAGCCAAGTTTTCCAAATTATATCAATGAAGGTGTAAATGTAAGGTTCCTAAATTAAATTTTATCATTAAGTTGTTGGGTTTTGTTTTTCTTTAATCTTATTTGAGAGTATTACTTCAGGAGGGCAATGAAAAATGGTGACTCTCAGAGACAAAAGAAATCTGCCATTGTCCCTCAGGCCAACCAACGCACCATTTGTTGGTTTATTAACGAACAAGAGAGTGCCCTAATGCTGTCTTTTGCACTGTTCAGCACTACTGAGAGTGAATGACAAGAAAATACACATCAGCATCACCAAGTTATGTTTTAGTACAAGCCACAGGACCTCAGAAGCCACAGGACCACAAAAGCTCATGGCTAGAAGGAAGATAGAGGGATTTACTTAATACAGGTTCTATGCCAAGGATTGCTCATTGGAAGCAAGACTATTTAACTTTTCAGACTACCTTTGGGTTTTACATTTAATCTACAGAAGGGAAGCATGGACAATTGCAATTAAAATGGCAGCATAAGCCTTGATATTCTAGGAAAATAAGATTCTCTAAAAATAAAAAGATAGAAAATTCCAAATTTCAGTTTATGAATAAAGAAGTGGAAAGAAAAATCACATAAAATTAAATGATGCTGAAAATAGTAAGGGTACAGTCACTGAAAGTTACAACGGTCAATAATTGGATATTGCATCTAAATAAATATAAAATTGATCAATCTATTTAATCATAATAATGTCACTGTTCATTAGTTTTTATTCAGATGCAAGAAACATAATGGACATATTTTATAAAGGCACTTAGTCTAAAGCAAAATGTGATGAAAAGCAAATACTTCTTGAAAATCATATATGGGAGGTTTAAGAATTGGAGGCTAAAAAGGATTTCATTACAAAGTATTTCACCCATAAGGGCCCCCACAATATGGGGTCCCAAGTACTATGGCAAGACTCCGATGTATTAGTAAAAATAGCATAATCAATGTATGTTTTTCCTCTTTTCCACAATCAATGCTTTTTCATTTTGTTAAATGTGAGCAACCTGAATTATCTTTTAGTCAGAATGAAAACTCATGATTATACTTTATTTCTTAGATTTGATTCAATTTGCTAAACACAGTAGAACTTCTTTAAAGTGCAGTTGAGATTGGGGCAGTATTAATGCTTGTCTATAAATTAGCTTTTTATATTTTGGTCATGCTCTTATGTATGTAATTATTGATATCCAGGTATAACTTTCGCCCCATGGCCTGCCAAACCTATGTACCAATGATTCATGTTATAACACATTTATAATTTGTAAGAAATTGAGATAATGTGGTAAGCAGAAAGCATTTCAAATCACTGAACTGCAGCCTTGCAAACCCTCTCTCGCTGTGCAGTTTTGAGCCTCAGTTTCCTCACTAAACAATTAGAATGACAACATCAGAGAGTGGTCGTGAGATAAAATGAAAGCATTAAGTGCCTAGAATATGGCCGGCCATCTACTGGAGGCTTAAAACACATGATTCCTCTTTTCTTTTGATATAGTAACTAAAGGAAGAAAAATAGACATGTTTAGATAGAGAACCTGGACTGATAGATAGCCCCAAGAAAGCAAGAGCTCTGTGGCTGCTAAATCTGTGAAGAGCCAAAGAGGAAATACGCGAATCCTGAAAGTCACCATAAGCAGAAATGAGATTTAACTACCTCCTGGCCTGCCTAATACTTACATCCACAAACAGAAGCCTTGAATACTATTCTGGCTGTAATCTCCACAGTTTCCTCTGGGCAGTAGTGGTTTGTTTCTAGTTTTAAAGACAGAGGCTTAAATAAGAAGCCAAAGAATCAGGCTCCTAGGCCCGGGGCATGCCATCTGCCTAGCATTAAGCAAGAACTGAAAGTCAGTTACAGAAGCACAGTCATTTCTAACATGATTTATGTTCCATCCTTGAATGTGGCAGGAAGACTGCAAAAGATATTTGGAAGCCAATGCTTCCTCTGAATAAAGTAAACGAGTATAAACTAAGCCCCTCTCCCCGGACCATGCTGGCCTGTTAGATAAGTTGCCAATGTGGAGTCTGTGAACCCTGGAGCAAAGTGGCTATTTGGGATGAGAAAATAGCTCCAGGCCGATGATCATGCTACCGTAAACGAAAATGCACAGTACAAACACTGAGGTCAGACAGCAGATATCCAGGATATTACTCAAAAACACATCTAGCTCAAAGATGACAAGATAATCTGTTCCTGTGGGTGCAAAGCAGACTGGAATGCTGGCGCTTCGACCTACTCAAGGAAAGAAAAAGCAAAGTGCAACTCTCCAAGGGCTCCATCCCAGGCTCTTCTCGCAGCCAAGACTCCAGCGGACTTCAAAGGGAGTGCGGCCTAAGGGGAGCGCTGGCCAAGCCCACGGGGCATCGGGGCATCCTTTCCAGATCATGTTGCCATCTACACTTGGTGGACTAGCAAATGCAAACACTTCAGATACAGGTTTAAACAGATGAAAAAAGAGGTGCGAAAGACCCTGGAGACTTGCTTGAAAAAAAAACCCTCAGAATTCCAGGAAAAGCATTTAATATCAGGAACTTCATAAGTTATTTCAAGAGTCCCAAGGGAGTCATTGGCTTGTTGATGGCATCAAGAATAAAAGGTTTTTTTCAGTCAACACATATTGCACTCCAGCATATCACATAATCACAAAAGAGTGTACTTAAAAAATAATTTCCCAAAGTGAAGTACTCTTAAAAGATCAGTAACATTTTTTCTAATTGAAATATAGACTATATTTTGAGGTTTTAACCAAGTTTTAACATACGTGATCCTGATCAATGTAGAAGAGTCAAAATGCAGCAAAGATACTTACAGGAGGACCTATATGGTGGGGGGTGGGGGGTAGAGAAGGTAGAGAAAGAGAGAGATAAATTAGTGAATATGTAAAATATTAAGATTAAATAAAAAGATTAAAGCATCGTCATAATCAGCAGCACAATACAAAGGACATGGAAGTCAGCGATTCTTAATCTTTTTTAGAACATGAGCCCTTTGACACCATATCAGAAAAATACATTTACATCTATGTGCATACAAAATTTATCATGAAATTTCAAGGGATGTTCAGATTCCCTGAGGCTTGTTTATGAATTACTGAGATGTTCATATATTTTAAGCAAATCCTGCCTAATTTATAAGCCTAAAAATTTAGATAAAATATGACGCCGCAGGATCTTGGGTCATTTATGATAGACCAATTATAGACAACTGATATGTAAACCTTCTTGAGTTTGGTAAAATGGCTGCATTGGAAATGTAATCATTATTTGTTTAAGAATATTTTTCATTCGAAAGTGTTGTCGATACATAAAAGAATAAGCCCTGATGTTTATATGTTTCTTTAGAACTATGTTTTCTCATCAAAACACCAGCAAAGTCTAAGAAAATTTCAACAGTTCACACACCATATGTTCAATTAAAACACCAATTCTAAGTAGCCAGAAAGTTGGGAATTAATTTTTATATTTTCTATTAAACTTTGTATAAACACAAAATTTTCACCTCCCCCAATCTTCTTTCTTTCTTTTGACACAAAAATCAATTCAGTGATTATTTGACTCCACCAGTGTTTTATCATTTCTTTTTCCTCAATAGAAATTTATAAAGCATCTTCTATTATGAAGCTGCACTTGGTGAAGGGAATGCCTATCCAAGTTTCCAGTTATCTGCATTCAGTGGAAGACAACTTTTGAGACTACTCTTAAAGTAATTAAGTAGCTACACTACCCAAATTCTTGAATTTTCATAAAGCCTTTCTACTTTGACATCTTTTTTCCCAAAAGGAAGAGGAAATAAGACAAAACAAAACCAATCTCTCTCTGCTCTTTTTGATAGGTTAGTATTTCTACTGTTTCAACCTTTGGTAATTGATTGTTTTTAATACTAAGACATACTTACTGAAAATAACTTTTCTTATCATGCACCAAAATCAAACCTTAAATTACCTCCCTCTTATCTTGCAAGTTAAGAACCAATGGCCTTAAGTGGTCATTTACATTTGTGGAGCCTTAGACTTTATACACAAGTAAAACAGTAAGTGAACTCCCTCACTTGGATATTTTGGTTTTAAAAAATATATAGTTTTTATTCGACTCTTCTGTTTTACTTTGCATATAAGGATTTGGCCTGAAAGCAAAAACTCACTGAAGTGGGCGTTAGGACAACTGCTTTCGAGTTCTGCTCATAAACAGTGCATGGCCAAGGACAAATCACCTGACTCCTCTGGGCCTCCGTTCCCTCAAACACAAAATGAAAAGTGCT
This sequence comes from Tadarida brasiliensis, assembly GCA_030848825.1. NCBI lineage: Eukaryota > Metazoa > Chordata > Mammalia > Chiroptera > Molossidae > Tadarida > Tadarida brasiliensis. Next base: position 82,037,781 of record CM061257.1, read on the forward strand.
GGATTGATTACTAAGACTGCTGTCATCACCACAATTCTATAGTTATACAAGAGGAATACAAATTCTCAAATTTTGAAATGAATGAGAGTAAAAGCATGACAAAACTGTATTCGTTGGACAAAATAATAATAAAGCTTTCCTAGACATGGGCCCCAGTGTCCCAAGGCAGATATTTTCACAGAGAACCTGTATTTGTGGATCGACCACCTATGAAGATGGAAGCATGGGTGATGTTGCCACACTGTGTGCAGCTAAAAAGCCCTCACTATGCACTGAAAGGATGGACTTGACACAATAAAGAAGCCAAAATTGGGGACCAGTGGTTATTAACAATATTTTGCACACTTCTCCTTCGATGGAAATAAGAAGATTTAAATAATTCTAGGTCTAGTAGAGATCTAAACACACACACACAGACACACGTGCACACGCACGCACATGCACAACCTCCAACAAGATGATATAATCATTAATTAGGAGGAAGGGACAGATGCAGGAACCTAAGCAGAACATGAGTGACAAAGAGCAGATGAAAAGAAGACTTACCAGATTCTCCTCTTCGGCCTCTCTTACCTCGTTTCCCCGGAGGGCCTGAAATACAAAGAATGATTTTTTTTTCAATTTTTATTAATTTATTTTTGTTACAGATGTTTCTCCTTTTTTTCCCCTAGACACCCTCTTCCCCATCCCCACCCCCAGCATTGTTGTCTATGTCCATTGGTTATGCATACATGCAAATAAGTTCTTTGGTTCATCTCATCCCTCCCCCCGCCCCCCTCCTCTGAGGTCTGTCAGTCTGAACCATACTCCTTTCTATGACTCTGGGTCTATTTTGTTCATCAGCTTATTTTGTTCATTACATTCCACAAATAAGTGAGATCATGTGATATTTGTCTTTCTCTGATTGGCTTATTTTGCTTAGCATGATACTCTTGAGGTCCCTCCATGTCGTCTCAAAGGATGAGAGATCTTTCTTTCTTACAGCTGCATAGTATTCCATTGTGTATATGTACCACAGCTTTCTTATCCACTCATCTATTGACGGGCACTTGGGCTGTTTCCAGATCTTAGCGATTGTAAATAGTGCTGCTATGAACATGGGGGTACATATATTTTCTCTAATTGGTGTTTCAGGCTTCTTAGGATATATTCGTAGAAATGGGATCACTGAGTAAATGATTTTTTTTTTTAATTTTTGGATTTGAAATGACTAATAAATAATCTCTATATATTTTATCACTGCTTTTAACTAAGAATGCCAAGAAAGGGAACAGATGGTTGAAAGGCCAGCTCAGGCTTTGGTACTTCAACACAACTCCTCAGCTTCACTTAGCTATAAAATAGAGAAGTTGCACTAGACCTCTCCCCATCCGGGGTTACCTGGGAACACTAAAGATTCGGAAATTCTTTTCATCCTGCAGGGATGTCATCAATAAACAAAGACTTTGCTAAGCAAACTGGTGGTGCTGAGTTCCATGTTTCTCAGAAAAATTTCTTTTCTGAAGGTTTTGGTATAATTAATAATTAAAAGTACTAAGCACAAATGACTGGTTTCTCTTTGGTAAATTCCATCACAATTCTCTTAAAAATATTTAGTTGGCAGTTAGTTACATTTATATATTAGTAACGAAAATAACCTTACAAATACTTCTATTTTATTACATGTGGATTTTTATATATTGCAATTTCTCTAATTGAAAACCAGCTGAGTTAAAATTACAACTCTTTTAATTGGAAAGTGTTTAGGTGGTAACTATAGATCTCATTTTACTAAGGGGCAAGCTCATTATTGTCATTCAAATACATACTTAGTCTTTATGATGATCCCATTTTAAAAGTGGAGAAAAAACTTTTTTTTTCAGTGAGTTGCCTATGAAGACCACCAAGTTAGCACGTATCAGACTTAGCACAAGATTCTAGACATTCATGGCTTTCAAACCATTATTCTCAATTATATAATTTCTCCCCTCATTTCCTTGGGTAGGAATAGCTCCCACTAAATTATGGTTCCAGCAAATAGAAGAGAATAATTAGCCCACAATGAGAATTGAGGTCTTGTAATATTTGCTGGAAGAAAGAGGCCAAGGAAAATACAGAACTTCCTGGTTTTAAAGAATGAGCTGCTAAGTTGGTCTGATGACTTCCAAATTCTAAAAAGTTCAAGACACAAGCAGCACAGGCCTTCGCAGTCAGCTGACTCTGCCTGTGATCCCGAGCTACCGACTTCCACATGGAAACACTATCATGAGAAACAAAACCATCAGTGGGCCAGTTCGTTTCCTCTTGAGCCCGTACACAGTACGCATCTGGCCATCTGTGTTTTGTAAGAGGTTAAAAACAATCAAGCAATAAAATCAATTGAAAATATTAGGAGAAGCAGCTTTGTATCAGACTCCAAAACTGTCATTAGAAATTTCAGATTTCTTGCTGTATTCTGAAATAAAAAGAGGTTTTAATCTCATTCAGGGTATTTTTGGCCAGATTGGAAGCAGAAGGAGTATCATGTAAACAGGTAAATAAGCCCAGTGGGACCCTAGTAGGTACGAAAAATATACATTTATACACACATTCAAACACACATATACACATATATATATAGAAAGGTGGGCAAAAGTAGGTTTACAGTTTCCATATGTAAAAAGACATGCCGGTTATGATTATTACAATAGCTTTATTAACTCCGTTTCACATACTCACAACTGTAAACTTAGGTTTGTACACCCCTGTATTGTCATATTCTGATATGTAAAATGTCCTTAAGATTAAAAATCAGACTTTTTTCTATTACAAAAATCAATTAAACTAAGCAGTTTTTAGCAACTACGATACACTTATGATGTCTGTGATGTGCACAGTAGGGGTTACAGGCAATAGATAAGACGTGGATCTGCCCCGAAGAGGCAAAAAAGTTGAAAAGATGAAAATACACACAAGAAAATTCATCAGTAGCATGTTGTGAAGATGGCACGATGAGCTTTTATTCTGATTTGTTTCTTCTACTCTTAATACATGGTTAATTATAATAACCAGAAATATTTTAGAATTATTTGTATTCAAAAAGAAATGGACATGCCTACAGGCAAGAAAGGGACCAGAAATGCAAAGTGGAGGACAGGGATAAAGCCATGAGCTTGCTGGGTTCCAGTTCTACAAGTAGGAACAGTAGCATGACTTCTATTCCTGAAGGATAAATGCTCCAAGTTCTCTAACCAGAGCCAGGCTCACTTCTTAAAGCCAGGGGCATGGAAATGCTGAAAGGATGCTGAAAAAAAACCTAGGTGTCTGGCTTGAAGGTTGAGGAATACAGACATAAGCTCTCAATCAGAAAATGAAGTAAGCATCCACTGATTTGATGCCTAATTCTATGATATCCCTAACATAAATCTGGGACAGCAGTCCTAAAATAACATTTTAGGACTGGTCTAGAAGGGTGGGAGGTCAGGTAATGACAAACATAAAATGTTTAGGTAAGAAAGGGTGAGCACAGAGGAAAGGAAGGTGGACACACAGAGCAAACTACACCAAAACAAACAATACCTCTCCTATCCATAATGAATATAGAAACCAAAATTCCAAAAGTGTATGAAGAAATCTAATGCTAAGAAAACAGCACTCAATAATGAGATCATGAATTCTTTCCTGGTAAAATTAATTAATTTTAAGAAAACATCAAACAAAAGTTGGTATGTTAATTAAGCTTTAAGAGCTAAATGAAGAAGTAATATCCATTAACGGGCAGGATTTTACATGTAAACAAGGTAGAAAAAAGAACAAGTGGATTTGAAAGAGAACCTTTTAGAAATCTTGAAAATAAAATAGTTATCAATTTTTTAAAAAAAGATTAAACAACTAAGTGCTAGCCTGGATACGATTGATTAAAGAATTGATGTGAAGCCCTGGTCGGTTTGGCTCAGCAGTTAGAGCATCGGCCCGTGGATCAGAGAGTCCCGGGTTCGGTTCCCGCTAAAGGCACATACCTCGGTTGCAGTTTGTCCCCGGCCCCGGTTGGGGTCGTGTGGGTGGCAACCACTCAATGTGTCTCTCTTACATTGATGTTTCTCTCTCTCTCTTCCTCCCTCTCTCCCTCCTGCTCTGTCTGAATGCAAAAAAGTCCTCAGGTGAGGATTAAAAAAAAAAAAAAAAGAATTAATGTGAAAATGCAGAATGCAGCCCAGAGAGACAGATCCAATATCTGTCACCATTTATCTGTCTATCTATCTATCTATCTATCTATCTATCTATCTATCTATCTATCTATCCATCCATCTATCATCATCTATTATAGTCTGAATGTTTGTATTCCCCTAAAATTTACATGTTGAAGTTCTAACCCCCAAAGATGATGGTATTAGGAGGTGAGGCTTTTGGGAAATGCTTAAGTCATGAGGCTGGAGCTCTCATGAACAGGATCAGTGTCTCAGAAGAGACCCCACAGAGATTCCTTGTCCCTTCCACTATATGAGGACCAGCAAGAAGGCGCCAGCTGTGAACCAGGAGAGGGCCCTCAGCAGAAGGCACCCATGACGACTCCTTGATCTTAGACTTCCCAGCTTCCAGGACAGAACAAAATAAATTACTGTTGTTTATAAGCCACTCAGTATTTTGTTATAGCAGCCCAAACACATTAAGATGCTATCTATGCTAAGAAACAAAATTTTACTTACATCAACAAAAGAATCCAAAAGAAATGATAGAGAAACCTTTTTGAAAAAGAGATAATAGATGAGAACTTTCCAGAATTGAATATTGAAGTCCTAAGATTGGCAAGTCAAAATAAATCACAATTAAGCACGTGGAAGAAGAAACTTAGGGAGATTGAAGGATAAAGATAAAGTGCAAGGAACGACCAGAGGGAAATGACAATGGGAAATACTTAGACTGCTGACTTCACCCATAACACGATGCCAAGGAACCCCTGATTTTTATGACAAGCCTTAGAGCCTATAAGCATATTTTTTTATTAGAATTAGTTTGTCATGTTCCCCCAGAAGAACATTCCTTTTTAATGGTAGAATTTATTAAGTAAAAACAAAAGATTGCACAAATATTTAAAAATAGTTCAAATAAATGTTAAGAAGTAATATTTGAAAGAAATCAGCTTATGAAAAAATGATGAAAGAAGTAGTGATTTTTTTTTAAGAAATCAAAAACAAAGTTAGAATATTTCTGAACATGTCTGCCTCAAATGTTCAATCAGAATTCTTAGAGAAATGAATCAAATGCTGTGGGAAACCTGCTTTTTGTTGAGGAAAAAAACAGAATCTAAGTAAAGTAAAAAGATATCCCGCAAGACTGATATCCATTAAATATGACAAGGTTTTACAAAGAATTTCGTAATAGTTGAGAGAGAAAATGAAGCTAAACTGAGTTATGAGAAGATGGGAATCTAAACTCTACTGGATTTACAAAGAAAATACTATATTTGAAAAGAGCATGCTGTACTTACTATAAGAAACAGAGGGTTGGAGTAAGCATTCTACTGAGCTTAAGGAACTAATAAATTATACAAAACTCTCAGTAAGACATAGATAAAGATTTTGCTTACAAAAGAATAAGTAGAAGTTTGGAAGAAGTCTACTGTGCAAATGAGACAATTTGATATTGCTTCCGAATTTAAGGGTAAAACTAATAAAAATGATATGGATGGAATAAATTGACAATGGACAGCTGGCAGATCACCAGAGTGAGAAGATGAAAAATCAGAAAAGACAAATGATCGCTGTTTCCCAGACAAAACTGATGTTAACAATAGTTGAAAAAGATGCTGGCCATTTCCATTCCAAACTGAGTGATGAAGTATCAGTCAAACATGAGCTGGAAGAACAAATATAGAAACTGGAACCTGACTCTTATTTGCTGAATTTGGCCAGATCCTTGCAGCAGAGATTGTCGGTGAATTCTATCAGCAGAAAGACATGACTCTGCAAAAGAAATTGGTTCAAGAATATGAATGGGAAGAGAAAAAGCAGAAGCTATCAGCAACAGAGGAAGTGAAGACTTATAAGCAGCGATTTCATGACATGAAGAATGAATTATAGCAAATAGAGGAAGGCTATAAAACCAGATTGCTCTTTATGATAAGAAATTTCATGATAAGCAGTACCACTCATGCTTTAGAAACTTTTTACTTGAAAGATGATGCAATCTGTTAACCTCAGGTAGAAATTAGTAAAAATTAGCCATAATGGTAGTTCTCTAAAGACGTGTCTAAAAACCCGATGCAGACACATCAAGGTCATTAAATCACATCATAGCGAGGTGACATAAGCCAAATCAGTTCCTTTGACCCACAACAAATATTGCTGGAGCACACTACTCCTCACTAACGATGTACCTACCTGTGCCAAGGCTCTTCTCTAAGGTTAGATATGTGCCCAGAAGTAAACATATGCCTATATATGGGCCTTCCTGTGGTCTGGGGTGGGGAGGGGGTTATTGAAAGTATCTGGAATGACCTTATCTGGTTTATCAGATAAATTACTTGTGAATTCTGCTCCTAAGACTTGGACCTGTTCACGCTTTTCCATTCCTACTAGTATTTCAAACTGAGCTTAAACATAATATTTCTGAGTACTCAGCCTTTGAAAAGAAGGTAATTCTGTCATTTGCAACAACATGGATGGACCTAGAGGACATTATGCTAAGTGAAATAAGCCAGATACAGCAAGACAAACACTGTAACAATCTCATTTATATGTGGAATCAAAAATAGTCAAACTCATAGAAGCAGCGAGGACAACGGTCATGCCAAGAGCTAGGAGCAAGGGGAAATGGACAGGTGATGATCAAAGAGTACATAGCCTTAGTTATACAAGATCGATAAATTCTGGGTATCTACCATATAGTATAGTACCTATAGCCAATGACACTGTACTTTATACTTAAAATTGTTGAAGACGGTAGATAATAATAATAATGACAGGAAACTTTGGGAGATAATGAATATGTCTATGATCTTGATGACGGTGATGGTTTCAGAGATGTATACTTAACCCCAAACTCATCCAACTGCAAACATTAAATATATACAGCTTTTTACATGTCAATCATATTTCAATAAAGTGGTTTTAAATAAAAGAAACAAAGGAAAGGCTCTAACCTGGGTTATTACGCTTAAGTATGTTGTCATAAAAACCTGAGTACAGGGAGAAACGTAGGCATCTCATTACACAAATGACCACATGGTCACTAATGACACGGGTCATTAGGGCATTAATTCCTGACTGAATTTCCATGGAAGGAAGTAATGCATGTACCAGCACAAACTAGGAGCTCAATAAATATTAGCCTTCTCTTTTGCTTTATTTATATATTTTATATTTAGTCATTAAATGATCAAAATATGAGTATTCGATAAGAAATGCTGAATATGTATGTGAATAAAAGTGTGGGAGATTAACATTACCTTCTAATTGTAATATGCAAAAAGGCAAGTTAGTATAATGAAAAGAACACGGAACAAAGAGTTAAAAGGTTTACACTACTGTGTAAACTGAGCTAACTTCCAATTAGCCTCTTTGATTTTAGTCTGCTAAAAGATCTGGTGAATAGTACTACCTCGACCACATTTATATTATTATGAAGATGAAAACTGTGCCATTAATACATATGTTAATGTAACATTTCCTTTATTTCTATTAATCACTGCAAGCTTATCAACTATAGTCATGCTATATGACTGTCATCTGTCAATAAAAATAGTAAGACTTCTAAACAATAGGACACATCCTAATAAAAAGCTTAAACTACTTAATAGTTTCATTTCCAGAGGCATAGAGATTCAAGAACATCAGAGAAAATACCACAAAATACCTCAAACTCAGTATATACTTCAAAAAGCAAATATTCTTATCCAGAATTCTGAAGGTAAAGGAAAGAAGGGGAGGCTGACCTTGTGGTCAGGGGCGTAAAGAGTGACTCAGAAGCAGGGCGCAGATGGAGAAGCCCCATGGGCAGAGCATGCTGAGGTAGGGAGGCCCAGAGGAGAAATGTGAGCAAACTCAGGACAATTGCTCCGCCCCAGTGGATCCCAGGAATAGGTCTCCAACAGCTGCAGATGGCTCTAGGGAGGGAGAAACCTGTCTGGGCACAGAGGAGACACGAATCATCCTTTCTGAACCATTCTCCCCATCCTCCAGCTTCTTTCAGAAGACTAAACCAGGTTTACCTTCAGATCTTCTGGATTAACCTTACAAGTAGGCACAGATTAATTTCAGAGCCTCCCCAAAGTCCCTGCACCTGCTTGCTTGCCGAATGCCTGAAATTCTTTCAATGTAGACCAAAGCCTTTCATTCCACAATTAGAAGCCAAAAGCTTATATAGCCAATACCTGGTAGAAGTAGAATATTCGCTAAAATTAATTTCTGCATCCTCACAAAATGTCTGCACTGTAACACACCCGAGAGGTGAGATCAGAACAGCCCCGAGTTTCACGCTGCTTCACACTGGACCATCAGAGCAGTTTCATAGTGAATTGTACCATTTGCAGTAAAAGTTCATTGGCTAAAAACAAGTTTATAAATCAATGATGCACATCTCTGCAAATGTAAAATTGAGGTGAAATCAACCTGCTGAAGGTCCCACACAGCAGATGTTAGCTTCCTGATTCCAAGCTCAGTGCTCTGACTTCTCACGCTGCCTCTGCTTTTTGAGCTCACACTCCATAGACTGAGAGACTGGAGACAACCAGCACAAACTTCCCAAACTGCTTCATTTTATCAAGAGCCTGCCTCCTATGTTTATAACATGGCTACTTACACAGATGTCTTATTTAGTACCTGTCTTATTTAGTAGCCTATGAGCTTTGGAGGGTAGGAATTCTCTTGTTCATCCTTGTATCTCTAGCAACTGACACAGAGTTTATCACTTGATGAACCTTTAAAGGAATATTGCCTATGGGCTACTTGAAGCATGCCAACATTATTTCCTATCATGTTAATTTTTAAAAGAAGTAACTTTTTTTATTCAAAATATTTATTTCCCAAGGTATTTTATTATTATTATTTTTTTCATTTTTTGTTCAGATAGAGTGGGAGGGAGAGAGAGGAAGAGAGAGAGGAGAGAAACATCGATGTGAAAGGGACACATCGAGTGGCTGCCACCCGCACGACCAACCAGGGCCGGGGACAAACTGCAACCGAAGTACATGCCCTTAGCGGGAACTGAACCCGGCCGCTGAGCCAAACCGGCCAGGGCTCCCAAGGTATTTTAAATTAGCATGTCCTCCACTATACGTAACACAGGCTCACTTGTTTGAAATACCTTTTATGAGTGTGTTTTTGTTTTAAATTTCTTTGTTTCTAATTTCCACAGAATGTGTTTATAAAAGAAAGTTAATCATAATAAGTAATAGGTTTAATTTACAATAGCCATGCTCCAAAACTCTCACTAGAGAGTATTAGCAGATATACAGTATTTATTTTAAAGACAATGAGTTCAGCCCTGGTCGGTTTGGCTCAGCGGTTAGAGCGTTGGCCTGCGGTCCGGAAAGACCTGGGTTCGGTTCCCGCTAAGGGTGTGTACTTCAGTTGCAGTTTGTCCCCGGCCCTGGTTGGTCGTGCGGGTGGCAGCCACTCGATGTGTCCCTTTCACGTCAATGTTTCTCTCTCTCTCTCTTCCTCTCTCTCCCTCCCACTCTATCTGGACAAAAAATGAAAAAACGTCCTCAGGTGAGGATAAAAATAAATAAATATATAAATAAATAAATAAATAAATAAATAAATAAATAAAGATAATGAGTTCAATTGAATTGTGAAAGTATTTCTCCCTTTTATTAAAAACCCAAAAGACATATTAACTAATGTTTCAGGGATTCTATTATTACACATTATTAGAGTAATTAAAATATATAAATTAATAATTTGCTAGAAAAATAATTCATTACTATTTTAGTTATAAACAACAAAAATGAAGATGCTGAATTTTTATTTTCATGCTCTAACCAGGCCATATCATAACTTTAAAAAGGCTATATAAATATCTATAATGTACTGGCTCCCTAATATTAGTGATTAGAGTTGTTTTGTTGAATTTCTAAAGGGGATTTAAAAAATCAAATAAAAATGCCAAATCTTTAAATTAATATTATGAATATTTTTCATAAATATGCTTATTTTCTAGCTTTTATAACAGAACTTTTTAACAATTTCTTATGAAACATAAAGTATGTGCAGAAATTGTGTTCAATGAATGGGAATAAAGTAATATGACTCATGGAAGGTATTTAAGAAACCTCCCTTCAGTGGCTAATAAATATGAGTGTATTAACAGTGTACACATTAGGCCACCTGAGCCAGCTGGGTGGGTATGTAAGTGTGCACTGGTTTAAATGTAAAATGCAATGCTTTCTTGGGGTAGTAGCCAAAATGATTTGAACGCCACTGGTTTAGAAGAAACTGGACTAGTAATCTCAAAATATACTTCTTGTTAGGAGAGTATTTAAGTGACAAGGCGTGACCTTCTGGCAAAGTATGTTTTAATCTTTTTCATAAAATATTATTTTGTCTATTTATATATTTTTCCAATTTTAACAATCTTTAAAATATGTTTTTGTTGATTTTTATTTTAGAGAGAGAGGAAGGGAGAGAGAAACATCGATGTGAGACAGAAACATCAATTGGCTGCCTCCTGCACGCCCCCTACTGGGGATCAAGCCCACAACCCAGGCATGTGCCCTGACCGAGAATTGAACTGGGACCTCTCAGTCCATGGGACGACGCTCAATCCACTGAGCCACACTGGCCAGGCAATTTTAACAATTTCTATGAAAATTTTTTAAATAAATAAACACAAGTAATTTATATCAGAATTGTGGTTAATCTAATTCTCAACATTACTTGTTCATTAGAGTTATTATTAACTGGTTCAGTTCCTATTCTTTGTGGAAAGGAGGCAAATGGTCAAAAATTGCCTTGTAACCCCTTCTTCCCAATTATCGTAAAGTAAGCTTGTTCCAGCTGGTGCAAGTTCAGATGAAGCATTTCAAGTTTACCCAAGTATTAATTGTTATTTGTAAATGTTGTAACTAGGGGAAAATGACCATATGCATAAGACAATTGGAGGCTCTCACAAGAACATACTACACACTATTGCACTTAAACAATAAAAGAAAGGGATTTCCAAACCAAATGCAAAGAAACATTTCTGGGCTTTACATAGATGGTTTGTCTCCAAAAATGGAATACCAGCAAATGAGGAAATGTCTTTGTTGCTGTTTTCAATATTTAGATAATAGATATAGTAGGATGTTCTATAGAAACGGTTCCAGACTACACATGGCTCCGTATTGCAATGCACTGACTTTAACAAGATCTGATGTGGCACGGTTGTTATTTCTATCATTCTTCTCCCACACATGAAGTGTTTCATTATTATGGTACTAGAATGTTTTACCCCGTGGTCCTACAGGAGATTTGTCATGACAGCTTTTTGTATTCTTATTTTTGGGGGAGGGGGCTGCAAGATGTCAGAGAGTTGGGGTTGAAAAATAGGAAAGATGTGTTTCTTTGGGAGATTATATGCTATATAATAAGAGTGGTTATTATACATGCAATGTAATTTATTAACCTTTTAAAAAAAAAAAGTTTAGTTATCAAGCTTGCAGAAAAATTTTAATGAGCTCTCTAGATTCCATGTTTCCAACAGGATGTAGAGTGGTAAAAAGATCTTTTAAAGATAAACAGAATTTTTTAAAGTAACAGAAAAAAAAACACACCAAGATAATAGTTTAATATAGTTTGTTACATGCTCAATAAATTACATAATATTAATTCTTAGTTTATCTGGGACTGAGACAATATTTCTTATGGGAAATGGAAAAAAAAAAGTGGGCTAATGGACACTGGGATTTGTTCTCATTAATGGCTTTGCAATGTCGCGAGCTTTTGCCAAATTGCTGATGGATGGATTGTTCATGGTAGCAGCACAGACACCATTTCCACACAGGTAAATGGCCCATGTTTCTTTAAACTAGTGTTAAATGAATTATTGAATATGTCTATTGCCTAAATTAGTCACCAGTAGGAAAAATAATCACAAGAGAAGTGGCTTAAAACTGTACATCAGTGATGGAGAATGAGCAAACAGAAAGCTGAGATGAACCAGAACAGGAGCAGGAGGCCGCAGAGGGAGAGGGTAACGTGGACGTCTAGACGCGACGAAACAACTGTGAGGGCACGAGCGAGCCAAAGCAGTCGGAGCAAGAGAGCTGGAACAAGGCTGCCGAGGAAGCCGGCAAGCCTGATGACCACATGGTGTCATGGGCAAAAAATAAAATTAAAATACTTGGGCATAATGAAAGAGATAATGATGACAGTTAGTATTTATGAGTGTTCACCACCCATCTGGCATTTGGTAAGCACCATCCATGCATCATTTCACTATTTATACGAGCTGTGTGATCACAATACAATTTTGGAAGGTGATGATATAGAGAGGTTAAGGGACTTGCTCAACATCACACTTCCAGAAAATGATGGGTTAGGGATTTATACCCACACAGTCTGACTCCTGAATTGTGAATTCTACAACTGAAGACTTGCTATTCACTGAGCACACGATGTATATTTTCTGATACAAACACACAGTGCTGCCATTAAAGAAAGTAGGAGCTTTAAATAAACTTAGAAAGAATAGGTTCATGAGCATTTCTGAAGGCCTCTATTTACAATTCTACTTTATAGGCTTATTTTTAGCTTTTCATTTTAAATGTAAAATAATTATGACAAAGCGCTGGCCAAAAGTTAATCAACTTTTATTTTACAAAGCTACAAACAAACGATTCTCTCTTCACACACTGAAAACACTCATGAATTACCCAGAGGGATACGGTTAGCACATATTTATGTACATGCTCAGTTAATATACTCTTACACCATGCATGCCAGTTTTTAAATTTTATTGTTAGTAAAGCCACTTGACATGAGATCTATTCTCTTAACAAAATTTTAAGTGAACAATACAGTATTGTTAAGTATAGCATACACACCAGTTTTAACAAGTCTGTTACATATAAGTTTAAAATGAGACAAATAAAAATACTGATCTTTTAGAAAAGACGAATGTGTCTGTCTTGCTCACTACGATGTTCTCAGTGCCTGGCACATAATTAAATGTTAGTTAAATGGACAACTATTTTAAACAGCTGAAACAATAACACTTTTGTAGTATTTCTTCTGGTTAGAAAATAAAAAGACAGAAGAATGCAAATTTTGAAGTCAGCCATATGGACATATGTTTGAACCTAATTCTTCAATACACTCACCAGCTGTGTGACTTTGGGCAGATGAACCTTGTAGAACTGGCTTCTACATCTACAAAATGTAGACAATACCTACTTCAGACAGTTTAGGTCTTTCCTCTTCAGCTCTGAACTCTTACTTCTTTCTCTCAAATCATTTTAATATAGTGTCATCATGCAATTGCCATGGTCAATACACTTCCATTAAATATGGGAGGAAGTACTTACAAGATTTTTCCATTACGAAAACCTAGTCACAGTATTTCTGAACCCGAAGTCTCCACGCTATGTCTCTCTTGCCTAATTCCTGGTTTTTCATCATTCTTATCTTCTCTTTACTTAAATTTAATTTTAAGAAGATGAAATGTAGACGTGACAATCCTTCTCCCTTGCCATGTATTTGGCCCATTTTTCTCCTCCAAACTTTTTCCCAACATACCCATGAATTGATATAGATTCTGCCTTCTTGCAATATTGCTAACTGTTTAATAAACATTTGAATGGAGTTGTTAAGTAGAAACACACATTTTTTAAACCATTATTCTTGGTTTTCTAAATAGTAGTAGAAAGGGCATTTCGTACTTCAAACCACCGTTTAAGGAGGAGCTACTGTTTGCCTATATACGGAACTGATTTGTTCAATGCTATGATATATTTGAAATGTCCATGTATTATAGGAAAAGTGCTCTATAAAATGTCAAATTATTTTGTTAAACTAACTAGAATAAAATATAGTGCAGGTTAGGGTAACAGTTGGCCTCCCACAGAAATGCTAACATGGGTGATCTTCCCCAGAAAATCAAGTCCCATTTGGCCATTAAAAAAGATACTTGAAATCTCCTAACCACCCCACAGAGTTTCAGTGCTGCCTTCAAAATACACACAGTTGTTTCCTTATAGTTAAATCTCAGATTCATCCTGACAGGCAAATTCCCTAGAATACAAAAACATTGAGTAGATTTCTATGAATAAAATGCTTCCCCATCTGATTTCATAATAACTCTGGCACTTGACTGCTGCTTTACCCATCATACGGCAAGCAAACATTTCCCAGTGAAACTGCAGAAGGTCCAGCCCAAGACATACGATTTTAACTTTGGGGTTGAGTTTCTCTTCTATGTTGTAGAGAAACTAATAAAAAGTAAAAAAAAAAAAAAAAAAAAAATAGAAGGCTTTTATTTTAGTAGACATACATTCTTAGAGCCTTAAATAATAAAGAAAACATACACCAAAATCTTGGCTTTCTATCAGGCATCCTTTGTTCTAACCAAGATGGGAACCTCAAAGCATGCCACGGTTTGAATGTGTGTCAGAGGCCAATAAGTAATATGTCTAAGGCCTAATGACAAATGCCAATCATCCTTAAAGGACTTATGAAAGACCCCAATACAGTAGACCAGGAACTCTGGAACTAACGATTGGGGGTGAAAGTTCACGAGTTGCAACTTTAGGTTACGACAGAGAGGGTAATTCCAAAGTAGGATTTGAGTTGTTTTATTTTTCAACTTGTTCCCATAAGAGTTTTTCATAAAATAGAATAGCTTAAAATATGGCATTGTATTATGATACCAGGTAACATTAGAGAGAAAACCTTCAAGGAAAACATAAGCTGTAGTAAATATAGAAGGGACCATGATGCTCAGAAATGGAATAGGTTCTATGACATCTCTCTTATGCTCCGTAGTAAAATGACTCATATTTTAAATGTACCCATAAATGGGCTCATTGGGTGTCTTCTGAATCACAAAAGAAGGTGTCTTGGATAAGACAATTGTATAATATAAGTAAAATAAATTTCTTACACAAAGAGCTTTGTGTGAAATGTTCAGTAGAATACATTTTCATTTAGAGTGATTCTCCACATCTATATCTGAGTGTGCATGAAATGAGGAAATCGGGATCTCAGTCCATCGTATTTGAGAATATGCGTGACATGAGCAGGTCATGCAGCGTTCATCCTCCTCCTCCTCAATACACAATCATTACCAAGAAACGCTCAACTTCGGCTGGTAGTTTTGGAGTTTGTCATTAATAGTATAAAAAAGGAAGTCTATAAATAAATCTTCTAGATACCTGATTGAACTTGAGTGTTCTCTAAATATTTTATGTTGAGATAAAGGTGGGCATATCTAAAAGAGTTGTTGAATTTTAAAGTATTTTAACTTAAAGAATAGGCAAAAATGCCTTATGCTAGCAACATGGTGTATGTATTGCTAGATACAAGCCCCCAAACAAAAACAATTAAAGAAAAGTGTTAGCCAGTATATAATATAGTGTTAAACTGTATATGGTTTTTGTTATACCACAGAAGCTCAGAGAAGAGAACTGGGAGAAGCTTCACAGAGAGGTGAAACTTTAGCTTGACTTGTAAAAGTAGATAAAAAAGAGGCTGAGGCAGGATATAGAGTAAGTCCTGAATAAGACAGCTAGCCAGGTGTACTGCAGCTAACCGTGAGACACCTTCGCTGGAATCTGAATTTCTGTTTGAAACAAGGTTGGATGAGTAAGGTGGGTCTAGATTACAGAAGGCCTCACGTGATAGGAGAAGTTAGGAAATTCCCCAATAGGTAATAGGAAGCCTTTACAGAATGAGTAGTAATATGGTGACATGAAGAAAGCAGTGTTTGGGGAGGACTAACCTGGCAGGAGTTACCAAAGTCACTATGAGTCTCTTACAAAAGCTAAGGCATAAAGTGATAGAGTGGCACTGGAAACAAAAATCCGATAGTAAAAGTAATTTTGATAAAAAATCATCAAACTTGGATGCTTCACTAGATGCAGGGAGTGAATAGGAGAGGTTGAATGTCAAAGGTGGTTTCAAGGAATGGAGCACTATAGAATAAAAATTTGCTGATACTATTTACATATGTTGGGTAGATAAAACAAAACGTCCCTCTATCATTAACACAATGGTCATATGTCAGCCTTGGGTCTTGGAAACGGCATCAGAATATTAGCATGTTATTATGAATTAAATTCTCTGCAGAGTCTGAATTTTTTTCTTTGAGGATGTGATCCACAGACCTTCACAATTGAAGGTGAAAGTCCCAAAACTTGGAAAACATTGCTCTTGTATTTGAACATCTATAGCATTCAGGGTCATTTTCACAGATAAAATTACAAAGTTTCACCCAAGTGAAATGGATAATAACTTGATGATGATATTACAGAATCTGTAACAACAAATCACAAAACTGAAGACAAACCTATTAGGGTTATTTCTATCTTTCTACTGATTCCCTTTAAAATCTGTGAAATTCTTTCCAATATTTCCACTCTCAAACAACAAATTTATTCTGGATTTCTATCAGTGGAATATTGATTTGAATTATCCCTGAACTAAGAAGACAGCAGGATTAATGAGTGGAGAACCAGAGACCTCCTAGGCCTCATTGTCACTGTTTTGCAGAATCCTAGACTTCCTATCTGTAACATGAAAAGATTGTACTAGAGCCCCTTGAAACAATATGCTTTTATGAGAAACAAAAGAAAATAATTCATTTCCTAACTAATGGCCACACCCGCTCTACCAAAAAAGTAACTCTAGGTCCCCCAAAGTAAATGCAAGAATGCCAGTTTAGTTCATTGATTTCACATCAAACAGGCAGACATGTTGT
Source organism: Tadarida brasiliensis (assembly GCA_030848825.1). Classification (NCBI taxonomy): domain Eukaryota; kingdom Metazoa; phylum Chordata; class Mammalia; order Chiroptera; family Molossidae; genus Tadarida; species Tadarida brasiliensis. Next base: position 82,054,635 of record CM061257.1, read on the forward strand.
TAAGTGCATATAATGATAGCAGCCACCGCCAAATTTTTTTGTATCAAGTGTGGAGGTCCTGCCTTGAGAAAGTAGAAAATAGAGGTAGGGGGATGCTGCATCAAATGCAATAGTAGGAGGGTCAGCCAGAGACCACAGTTCATTGACTTTTCAAAACCGTGGCAAGAGCTAAGCAGTGGTAATGAATGAGAGCAATGTGGTCTGCTTCTTTCAGGCACATCTAACCCCTAGGACTGATGGCTGCAGCTGAGAAATTCCACAGGGATTGAGGAGGGGAAGTGCCCAGGGCATGATGCAGGCAAACAAATCCCTCTGGAGTCCTAACCATTCTGCCCCAGTACACACAACCTTGAAGCACAGTTGTTTGATCTTACTACACACCCTGCCTCCCTCATGAAGAAATGCTCGGAAGTAGGAACACTTCCATTCAATTGCATCACAAGCTGTAATAAATCAGCAGCCAGTCTTTGTTCACCTTTGTCCATTATAATCTAACCAGATAAAGTACTACATTGCAGGAGAATGTAAAGAACTGTCTTCTCTCTGTCCCTAGAAACATTTTGTTGTGTTTTTTGTACTATAAAATATTGATGTAGTAACCCAAATAATGCCAAAGGTTTATAAATACCTTTTTTGTGTGTGTGCTTTATGGACATGTGTTTGTTTTTAAAGAATAAGTCTGTTCTCAATTTTATTCCTTAACTTCTATTCTATTGGATGAAATAACCAAAAATATCTAATAGTGATTTAGAAGAAATCATATATAGATAACTACTAAATAACCTCTATTTTTATTTATCTCCAGTTTGGATATTAAGTCTAGATTTCTGAGCCAAGATTGACAAGGCCTCCTTTATGACAATAGATTAAAGTATTTACTATATGGCAAGGTTTTTCATTTCACTGCAGCAACCAATGATGAAATGCAATATGGTCAGATTAAAGGTAGTACATAACTACCCTTTTGTAATGGTAATATCTTTGGTGAACCCACACATGCTATCAGTCATTTAAATCCAGAACCTCAAGCTGAGCAGAGTCCCATCAAAGTCTTCACATGCCCCACCTGCCCGAGGGTGATACATATATCATTCGGAGCAAAGCTTAGTGACAGCTGCAGAAATGTACTCAATAAATTTAAAATAGACAGCAATCTAGAATAATAGCAATATAAATATCTGAACATTCATTTTTAAGTGAATTGTAAACGCCACATGCAGAGCTGGTTTGTAGCTGGCACCCATCAGCACCACCACACTGGTTGTTAGTTAGCGGGTTTTGAAGCAGACCCCCACCACACCACACACACCAAATATCTCTCCTCTTAACACCCTGACCATCCAGGCTTCTACCTTGAAGCTTCCTGAATCTCCACACTAAAGGAGGAAAGACCTGGCCCAGCAGGTGATCTCTCAAACTCTAGTTCAGCATCTAGGCTGGCCTCTATTCTGATTGGTTGGAGCCTCCACCATACTGCTTGATCAATATGTTTCGTACCACCTTGCCCGCCTCCAGCATTGTTGCACTTAGCGTGCTGTGCTGTAATTATTCCTGCACAAGAGGGCTTCCATCTACTGTTCTGAGAACAGAGGGTCAGTCTGATTCATCTTTGAGCCCTAGTGCCTTGGACAATGATATATAATATTAATAGATGTTTGGTGAATCTATGAGTAAATGAGCTATAAAAATCAAACTTCATCATGTCACTTTGAGAGTATAACATTTACAGATAAATTTATTCTCATTCTCATACAGCATTTGTGACTTCTTACAAGGATTTTCCTGTAGACACATGTGACCTTTACATTTTCTTTGGCTTTCACATAGATAGTAATGATAAGCTAAAAATCCCAAGAAATAACTCTTTTGAGTTTGTTGCGCATTTTGTCTTACTCCTGCAACTTTCCAGGAAATGTATTAAGGTTTATGAGACCATCTTATGAGTATAAAAGTATTAAAAAATGAAAAATCATCCTTCACCTGACTTACTATAGAAATCAACCTTAGAATTTGTATTCTTCGAATATCTATACTTTCTGAATGTGAATGATTCCTGAGAGACTCCATTGAGCCCCCCAGACCCACCTCCTTTGCTTTAATGGGCAGCCTCATCATCTAAACACAGTGTAATTCTTTGACTTTCAGAAAAAAAATACTGAAAATGTTTTTTATCTTCATCATAGCATTTTAAAATTAGAGTCACAGAATGTTTTTTTAATGCTTTGGTGCCAAATGGGAACCTAAATTTGTTTCAGAACATGGGGACCATTTAGGATATCAGGAAGCACAGTGGAAAAATCTCTTTACAGAAGAATATATTCTCCATCTCCTGTTGAACAATTTTTGTTTTCTTTTCCAGAGAGTAGTTTATGTGCTATGTTTAGGCCACACATGAAAGTAATATTTCCCTCATGAGACTGCCTTTGGCTTATGCTGATTTTTTGAGGCCAAGATTATGGTAATGATTTAAAGAGGGAAAAAAGCAAAATGGAATAGGAGAAAACGTTGGAAAAAAAAGATATTAGAGAGGTGAACCTTTTCCTGATCTAATTCAACTCAATTAAAGTATGTCTTAGGAAATGGAGAGAAGAGTCAGATCCCAAATAAAACCAAAGACACTGGGATCGTGTCTTCATCAGGTAAACAATACTGGATATCCTTTATCCTGATGCTCCAAAAGAATGTCAAAGGGCCCAACAATCATCTAAAACTGAAAACGTGTCTTCTAAGTTTAGGTCCTATTCTACGAAATACCCAGAAGTCCAGGGGCACGTGCCGCTGCTTTCAGTGGCTCCTCGAGGCCAGCTGTGCATCTCTCCTCAGTAGCTTGGAAGCTGGCCAGCAGAGTCAGCCCCATGCTGGACTTGGAAAACGAATCCCCGCTATTATTGCTTTTTCACAGGTGGGACACCTGCCCTTTTCTTTTATCAAGGTCTTCCTAATGACATATTATAGGCCTCCCAAACTCAACACAACATTTAGATTGTTATATTTGAATGAAAAAAATAAAAGCAATGAAGAAACACTAGTAATGGGTAAGTCGGATATTTAGTCTAAGGGCCTGGTGCACATGCAACAGATTTATCATTTATGACAGAGTAAAAGAAAAGGAGGGGAAGAGAGGGAGGGAGGATAGACCAGGGCACTTTGTGCAAATCAAAACAAGCACACTTTCTAGGCTCTGTGCAAATGAAATACTCGTATCTATCCATGGCTCTATTTTCTTGGGGAGAAAAGAGGACTGGGACTGCCTATAAGATGTGGAAGCTGCTGGCTTTTAAACATGTGAAAACTCATTCTATTTATTCATTGTAAACTAGGCCTAATGCTACTTACCTTAGATAGCTAAATTTTAAAAGATGCAATTTTAAGAAATAAAAGCAGGATAACTATATAACAGAAAATTTAGAAAAGCAATTTTTTAAAAAAATCCTCACTTCCCTAACACTGCTATTGTTTGACTTTGATGTATTTGATATGCTTGTTTTGTGTACATAACATTTTAAAATCATTTTTTACTTAATCTTACATAATAAGCATTTTCCATATTACATCAGTCTTCATAATATCTTTAATCATTCAGTTAAGATGTTTCATTGTAGAATAAATGACATAATCCTTGATTCTGTTGAATACTTTGGTTCCCCACACATTTTAACTACTATTAAGTATAGCGTGATGAACATCTTTGTGCATATATGGTTTGCCATGGTCTGAATGTTTCTATCCCCCTAAAATTCATACTATGAAATCCTAACCTGCAAGGTGATCATATTAGGAGGTGGGGCCTTAGGGAGGTGATTAGGTCATGAGGGAAGACTCTTCCTGAATGAGATTACTGCCTCAACAAAAGAGGCTCCATAGAGATCCCTTGCCCCTTCCCCACGAGGACACAGCGTGTGAGTCAGCAGTCTGCGATCTGAACGAGGAACTCCATCAGAACCTGACCATGTCGATGACATAACTTTGGACTTCCAGCCTCCAGAAGTGTGAAAAATAAACTTCTGTTGTTTATAAGCTACCAGACTATGGTATTTTGTTAGAGCAGCTTGAATAGACTAAAACAAATGTTTTTGTTTTTATTTTCCCGGTAATGGAGTTTCAGAAATAAGACCCGTGAGCTAAGGTAGTCAAAGATCCTTTGTGGAAATTGACCAGAAATATATGATAGTTACAGTCTCTATATCTAGGTCAGTACCGAATAATCTCATTAAGTCTGAAATTTCTAAGTTAATAGATGAAAGATGTTACCTCAATTTAACTCACATTTCTTTTTTTACTAATTAAGGTGAACATTTTGTATTTACTAGTTACACTTCCTCTTCTATAAACTCACTTTACGTCTTTTGTTATGGTGAGTTTTGAGACTGAAACAATGAGGATTCATTGTGTTATTCTGAACATTGTTATTTGTGGTTTTCATCACTGAAGTTTTTATTCTCAGTCTAAAGCATAACCCAGTCATATGACAAGAATCCCAGATTTTGGAATTTTGCTCCTCCTGCAATTATGGGATCAATAAGGATCTCTCAGATCTGGTGGTTGATAGTGATTTCATCATTTTTGTCCTTCCTAAAGTCTATAATATAGACCCATCCACATCCTCAGCTTGCAAAACCCTTGCAAGTTTTCTGTCTTCTTTCTGAATCTGTTTGATTACTCTGAAATGACAGGCACCATGACCGCTGCAGATCCCCAACCTCACCAAGATGCCTTATTTCTCAATAACAAATGTTGCAATCAGCACTATAGCTGCCAAGCTATTCTTTGCCCAGATGTGCTAAATCAGTTACATAACTCTATAGGGGGCCCACATAAAACTTTATATGCTCGGCACCACCCCATTCCAACCATCAACATGAGCTGCCCTGACTCTGCAACATAGCATAGGATTTAATGGCTTATTCCATTCCTCCATTATGTCCTGAGCTGGTACCTGCAATCCAGTTTAATCAGGCTGAAGCTTTTCTCTGAGGACAGATTTCGCATTATTCACCATGTGTCCAGATGGGATCACTATACTGCTACACAAAATCTGGGCTCTCTCAAAGAAGGTGTGTGTGTGTGTGTGTGTGTGTGTGTGTGTGTGTGTGTTTTGTAGGAAGGAGAGAAATCAAGACCTGAGCCTCTTAACTCAGAATAACCAAACACCTTAAACATCTTTTAAGTCCTGAACATCATTTCTGCTGCTAATCTTCTATTAATATCCCTCTAGGGTTTGGATCTGACTCTAGAGAGAACCTCCATGATGTTTTCCACAAGAACACTGACAGCTATTGGAGCAGAGGTTCCATATGTACAAAACTCATTTTCACCCTCTGAGCTGGCTCTTTCAGCTGGTGTGTATTTATTCAAAAAGAAGAACACAGTTGCAGCAGATCTGCTTTCACAAGTGTCTCCTGGAATTCTGGCTTCATAACATCACAGTTCACTGTTGATCGCTAGATATCTAAGGTTTAGCTCTGAACCACAACAATGTATCCTTTGAAATACTACAAACAGCTTTATCTGTTTTTGTGGTGCACTGACAATCAATGTTTTCTACTCATTCTAGCATTAAGTTGTATACTTTAAGTTGCTCTCATATCTTTTTCCCTGTTGCTTTCCGTCAAAGCTGGCAACTCTCAGTTCTTTAATATCCTCTCATAAATCATGTCTTCAAGCCTCCACCATTTTGCTATTCACCCTTGGATTCTAATTTTTAGTGTCCTTTCCAAGACATAATAGCCACAACTAAAAACAGTAGTTTAACATATAAAAAGACCCCCCAAAAATGTCTTCTTGCCCAGACCCTAATCATTCAATGTACAAAAAAAGTAAGATCTAGATTATCTAGGCAGGGTCAACAGTCAATGTTGATGTGGCTATTCTGACTAGATGATAAAACAATCAAAGTGGCTTCAGAGAATACGGCCAATTCTAGCCCCTTTCCCAATACACACACAGTATGGCTTTCTCTGCTTTGAAGATGAAATAAGCAACTCTTCTTAAAAATTCCTACTGCTGTCATAGAAAATGGAGCGTACAACATAAATGTGCCAAACGATACAAAATGTTGAACAGGGTTAGCTAATGCATAAAATCCAGTGTTCTTCCAAGCTACTTAAACTGCATCCAATCTAATTTGTAGGCAGACGGATTCCTGGTGATGTGACTTAGCATTCGATCCAAAGGGAGCTCTGTGGATTAACCTCATTCATTATGAGAATATGATGAAATGATTTACCCTAGAACAGTGCCACCACTTAGGCATTCAATGGAACCTATCATTCAGGAGAATCACAGATGTTTCATTTGAGAAAGCTGAGCTTGTTTCGGCCTGTTTTCACACAGTTACTCATCATGCCACTATGCTAACTCGGGCCCTATTCAATGAAGCATGCAGTTGCATTCTTAATAAGGCTGAAAGGACCATGGACATGACTTTAAAACTCTGGTGACCTCCTACTCATCCGTTTCTACCCAAAATAGTTTTCCTAAAATGAAATGCTAAAGACAGTTTTTTCTTATCAACAAAAAAAGCCAAAAAGATAAAGAAAATGCAATTTCACCAAAATAGGTGAGTGAGTTTCTCAGTAACAGATATAGCACATAGATCCTCTAAAGGCTGGAAACATTCCCCAGATGGCAACATCACCTCATAGGTTTATTATGGGAATATGATCACCAAACATCAGTTAGAATCCAGACAATGCCAACATTTCCTGAGTCGCTAGTACCTATGGGAGCAGTTTCAGTAACCAGAACAGAGCATCATTGTCAGTTTCAATATTTTGTTCTTTACATTTCAATTTTCAAGTGATTTAGAGGCACTTTCTAACCTGTTGTAATAAAATATTTAATTGCTAGATTAGATGTATATGTGTACTTCAAAGCAAGAAATATTAATAGATAGGTATATATACTAACAAGTAAAGAAGAAAGTTTAAGTTATTCCATAAATTTGGGACTAAAGTCAAGACATGACCAGAATCATGTTTGAAGGGGAAACAGAAGAACTGGCCATCAGATGGGTATTATGGGATCTGAAAAAGATAGAATGAGAAAATAGACAAAAGATAAAAGCATATTAAACCCTCATTTTTCATGTATTAGATCTCATAGCACACACATTTTTTATTACATTTACCTCAGACTTCCATTAAGATTGAAAAAATATACCTCAAGGGAAAAATAGTTAACACAAAATGTAAAACAAATACATTAGGAATTTTAAGGTACATTTCACTTTCTATGTATATTTTTTGCTCCACATAATCCATTCCGACTTAGTCAAATCAACAATCTGCACAATCTCATACAGGGGAGGGCAAGAGTAGGTTCAGAGTTGTTCTTCTAAAAAGTAATACAATAATTAATAAATAATAATACAAGAATTAACTCTGTGTTTCATGTACTCACACCTGTAAACCTATGTTTACCCTACCCTATAAGTTCACATGAAAGCTCATATAAATGCCAAAACATCACATGCTTCCTGGGAGTGCTGACTGACAATGAAAATTTAAATGTTTAAAAATAGAAAGAACTCCTGGGCAAGGACAACAGTGTAGTGATTGTGGGAGGTGGGAGGGGGTGGAGGTGGAAGAGGGTACAGGGGGGATAAATGGTGATGGAAAACAAAGAAAAATAAAGAAAAATAAAAAATAAATTTAAATGCTTAAATACTCAATACATATTTCTATATTCTCAGCATTTAACAGAATGCCTTAGGTGGAAGGGGCATGTAGATATGCTTTTTCAGGTGTTTTAAGCTAGGTAAGCAACCTGCTTTGTAATTTGCAGTAAAATCATAACATAAGTAAAACTTGCTCTCTTGCCTCACTATCAACTTTTATTAACCCCAGTAACTTATTCATTTACCAATCAATTTAGCATTTTTGAGTGCTTATTATGTGCCGGACCTTGGTGTTCTCTACACTCCTAATCGAGAAAATGACAAAATTCTGCAGATCATTCCTATTTTTTTTAACATGCAGATCATTCTTGATAACAATACTGTTATGTTAATAAGTAGAACAGCCTGGTGGTGTGGCTCAGTGGATTGAGCATCGTCCCACAGACTGAAAGGTCCCGGTTCAGTTCCCGGTCAGGGCACATGCCCAGGTTGCAGGCTTGATCCCCAGTAGGGGGCATGCAGGAGGCAGCCAATCGATGTTTCTCTTTCACATTGATGTTTCTATCTCCCCCTTCCTCTCTCTCTAAAAAATCAATAAAAACATGTTTAAAAAAAAAAAAAAAAGTAGAACAGAGGGTCCTGCAGTGATCGCTATCACTGTGTTTAAGGAAATCATCAGGTAAACTCATTGGTACCTGAGTACACTACTGCACACTCAGTGAACGGTTTGATAGGTAAACATGGGCTAAACGAAAATGGAAAACCAAATTAGGAAGCATTAAAGTTATATCAAGGGAAGGTTTTTAAACAATAAATTTTTAGAACAGAAATCCAGTAGAGAACAAGAGATGGTGGAATATATATATATATTAGCAATACTTAAACACAAGGCCAAGCTGTTGCTCTAGGGAACACGGGATAAACCATCAGCTGTGGAATTTCTTTCCAGACCGGTATTTCCATAATTCCATTAAAAACAAAACTAGCTTCTGACCTCTTGCCTCTTCCCCCAACTCCCACCAAGGAACAAAAGGGGCAGCAGTTGAAACAGTTGAAGCCCACGTGACAGCCACTGTGTGTCTAGCAGGCTAGGCTTGACAGCAGCCTGAGCACTCTAATGGCCTGAGGCCCACGTTAGGCCGCTGAGCACCAGCCTCAAGCACTTGGGCCCCAGAACAATGGGCGGCCATTGATACATGATGTCAACTGTCTGCAGGGTAAAAATGAAACCATTTAAAAACGGAAACAGACAAAAAGGCAAACTCCCTCAAGCATTTTCAAACTATATCATAATCAATGGTGTTGAAAGCTGTACGAAGATCAAGTGCTGTGAAATCTGCAATGTAAGGAAGTCATTTATAACTCTGACAAGGTCGTCTACCCACTCACTGTGTTTTAGGTGACCGAAATTTTCACATGTAGAGTAGTGTAATAGCTGTACATTCAACTCTCTAGCCATCGCCCACAGAGGATAATTCTGGGAGGGAGAGAGGATGGACAGGTCTCCTCCTAGTATAAAGTTGGTGGGGTGTTTTCTTGTCTTCTTGGCTGATCCTGGAAGGTCACCATTACAGGGTCTACCCAGAGAGCCTCCTGATTTGTCTGTCTCTAAAAAAGCTTTTTGCAATGTTTGAGTTTCTCTATTAAACTACAAATTTTCCTATACCTTTCAGAACTCAAAAAAACATCAGAATAATATCACCCATAACTCATTTCCTAGAATGATATGGAAGTTTTTGTTTTGCTTGGCCTTTTAAACAAGAATCAGGGACACTGGTATTCGTTGAAAGTAGCCCCTGATATTTATAATGCCCCTTTAGAGCATTTATCACAGTGCAGTTAAATCAATCATGCTGGTTTGGGGAATTATAGCATTACTTTATTTATTTATCATATATTGCCAGATACTCTAAAATCTGCATTTTTTAACTGAATAAAAAACATGAAGCATTTATTTGCATCATGAGACCTGTCAAGCAAGCCTTTTTCGAAAAATAAAGCACATTTTTAAAAAAGTATTTATTGTAAAGCTGTTTTCCACAGCTTTCTAGCATCCGATGAAACACACATTCATTGAAACAGAGTGGATGAAGGTTCAAGAGGAGTGCGGGAAAAGAGACCGCTGGCCACAAGCCCATTCAAATGTGTAAGTGGGGCTAACATCACGTAGGAGAGTTATTTCTAGGTGAAGTGTTCCGGTCCTTTGGGGCAAACACTGAGATTCACGAGGCAGGAGGACAGTGTGGACTATGTCGCGGTGGAAGTGGCAACACTGTCGAGTGCCCGAAACACTGTCAAGCACCGCAACTCAGCCCCAAGGCTCACTTCATGCCAGAACCCTGTGCTGAAATCCTGGGGGGATTCTTCCTGTCTGCCCTCGTCATAAATCCTAACAAGGCTTCCCGGTGTGGTCAGCAGCTGCAGCACACTGGCTCCAGGGACGGAGTGTGGGGGGAAGAGCAGCCGACAGAGCTTTTGGAACCTGGTTTGTTTCCGCTGACTACATGGCACACCAGATACAAGAGGCCAGAAGAACAACATGCATGTTTTCACTGGCAAGGTTACAGAGCCTCGTGGTCGGAGGACTTCATTTCTGCTGACACTCCAGGAAACAGACTGATATCTAGGTTGCTGTGGGATTTTTTTGTTTGCTGTTTTTTGTTTTTTTTTCAGGAGGTGAAGGAAAGAATGGCATAAAAGAAGACAGATCATTCTGAAATATAGTTTCAGAATGATCTAACACTCAGATTGGATAAAGCCTCACAATCTTTTCGGTGGAACTTCTTCTGCCTAAGATTTTCATGAGTTTTCATTTGTTCTTGGTGAGCAGACAGTTGAATGCTGTCATCGTTCTATTGAAGAATAATCTCCACTATTCAGTGGTAACTCACTTCAACTGGAGAAGATGGTGTTTAGCATAACTGAAAACTTTCTTTATAATTATTTGGGCAATTCTTTTGGATTAATTCATACATTCAATCATTCAATAGCAACAACAAATGTTGGCACTTTCTGTGCTAGGTACTTTGCTAAGCACTGGGGATGAAAAGCAGAAAAATCACACACTGCCCTTATCCATAGGAGGATTCCGGGATGTAGAGGGAGGTGTACAAACAACTAAAATGACAGGATGATGATAACAGCCATTGCAAATTCAAGGTCAGAGACCTAAAAAGTGCACACCCTAAAAGGAGTTCATGCTGTCTTACAGAGCAGTGGTTGGGGAAAGCGTACGTCTTTTCACTGAAAAAAATAAGACAATATATTCTCATTTATTAAGAGCAGAGTTTTCTGCATTTTGGAGTTGACATGCTAATTTTTATATTACATATTTTCAATCCTCCTGAAAAAAAGTCTTATTTAGCATTTTAAAGAGCTGAAGTGAATTAAAGCTGGTAATTTTGAGAATTTTATCACATCTAATAAAATAACTGGAAACAATAGAGCAATGCAGAACAGGAATCAATGATATGCAATTCAAACTCAGGTCACAATCATTCCTTGAATGAAATAGGAAGGGAATCAAATGGCTTTCTTTCCAGTCAGTATAGAGCTGTTCACACTCATAGCAGGTGACTGCTTGCTTTATTCAAAACACTGGAAGTGCTGGTTTCTGTTTGCACATCACTGTCATCATCACCACCTCATCAAAACAACCAACACATGTAGCAAAGCCACTGTGCTAGGCACTGTTCTGTTGCAACTATTAACTCATTTAATCCTCACCTCAACTTTATGGGTTAGGTACTAGAGTTATCCCCATTTTACTAATAAGAAAACCGAGGCATAGGGAAGTGAGGTAACTTCTTAACTACTTAGTAAGAAGTAGATCTAGGAAATGAACCCAGGCAGTCTAACTCCAGAGTCTTAGGTCTCAACCACTATACTAAACTGTTTCTCTACAGATTTTTAAAATGCAATAAAGATAAATACTGTAATATAATACTTACCCGAGAGAGTTAATCCTAATAGAAAAAAAATGTTAAGTTTATATTCAGGAAACAAGGGATAAATCACCTCTAGGTCTCCATAACTCTGTTATACCCTTATACAAATATGTTCCACCACAAAAAAATGGACCAGTTCTTTTTCAAAACCTCTCCTATTTTTCTCATCTAAATAAACCCAACTTTTAGAATTGTTAAATGTGTAATTCGTTAATTTACCTTAAGGGCAGTAAAGAACAGCTATACTTCTTGCTTTTTTTCCCTTAACCTCTCGTTTCTTGAAATACCTGTCTGTAACTGTTTGCTATATTTCTTCGCCTTCCCCTTGCTCTTCAACCCATGCTAGTCGGACTTCTGTCTCCACCACTTCCCTTCAAAAATTTTCATGTTGCCTCGCTCAGCGGTCACTTCTCTATCTCACGTTTCAGAAACATTTGATAGAGCTGAGCCTCCATCCTTCTTTTTTAAAAATAATGTTTTATTTTTCAATTAGAGTTGATGTATAATATCATATTAGTTGCAGGTGTACAACCCAGTGGTTAGACATTTATATAACTTACAGAGTGATCTTCACCTTGTTAAATCTAGTACCCACCTGGCACCACACACAGTTATTACGACATGATTGACTACATTCCCAATGCTGTACTTTACATCCTGTGACTATTTTGTAACTACCAATTTGTACTTAATTCCTTCACCTTTCACCCATCCCCCCAACACCCCTTCTATCTACCAACCGTCAAAATGAAGAACAGCTATACTTTTTATGTAACTAGCAAAAGATGTTGGACCTAGGGTTCCAATGAGTATCATACAGGATCCCTCCACATTTGATGTTCTTTAGGCATCTCACATCCAAACTGCTTCTGTTTATTATTATTCTTTCACAACTGCACACCTGTTAGATTTTATCTCTTAAATTGTATGAATATTTCCTAAATATATACCTTCCTTCCCATCTTCACTGACAATGTTCTACTCTCAGCTTTCATCTCTCACTTGAATGATTGCAGCCAACTCCCTTAAATTACTGAGCTCCTACTAGATGTCATCCGTTGTGCTAGAAGCATGATCTATTCCTCTCATTTGATCCTCATATGAATTGTAAGCAGAGTAGCAGCATCCACGCTGAACAGGTAAGGAAAAGTTTCAAAGATCAAGTAACGTGGCCAAGGTCACACTGCCGGAGAACTTAACACCACTTCGTGTATGTTCCCTATCTTTCCCAAGATACCGTTTTAATTTACTGTGCATCTCCTCTGTCGCATACATATGAATTGGCTAATACACGTTTGATGTGTAACAGTAAAAATGTACAAGGTCTTTCCAATCTACTAAACCATTATGGCTTAACTTTTAACAATCTATTACCCACCAGAATTTTATTGCATCGTATCAAATAAATATGTTCTGGATCATTTATTCAGTAAAATAAAAGGGGGGGGAGAAATATATAAAAATTTGAGTAAATGGCTTTAGGTGTGAAAGACTGAGAGAAAATAAATTCTATTTCTCCTTGTTATATTATTTAGTAAGTATTAGTAATAAACCCAAATTGATCTAATTGTACCATGTTTCAGGACTGATATTTTCAAAAAAATAATGCTTTTTTCCCTAAAGAAAAAAATTTCTCATGGAACATTGCTGGATGAGAAATACAATACAAAGAGAGGAAAAAGTTTGTGAAAACTGCAGTATATCAAACAAGTCTAATACAGCCATTTCTAAAATAAAACTTTCTAAAGGAAACAAGCAGCTTTAAAACTTTAATATTGTCATGAAAATTTAATAGGGCTTCTAAACAAAGAGGCATTCATCTATTTCAGGCCCTTTCGAGAAAAAAATTCAAGTATTTGCCTAAGAAGTCTAGTCTAAGAATTTTTGATATTGTTAACTCCATAATAGTCAGATATTTGACTTACTGATATAAATTCGCTTGTTTAGTTATGGCTTCTAAAAGCCAAAAAATGTTACTGTGACAAGCTAAAAAAGAAAGTCTAAAAATTTGAAAACAACTTCTAAAAAGAAGTATAACAATTTGTATTATTCCATACATCCAGACTGCTTCATTCCTTCTTTAACTATATATTTAGTACAATCGAAACACAGCAACACCAATAATTTCCATACTAAAATAAAATACTTTCATGCAGAGCAGACAGGTTTCTGTAATAATCTTCCACAAAGAAAAATATAAAATAAGGGGACAAAAAATATTAGCTGTCATCTCCCAAGTTATTCATATAGATTTCCTGTCTACCTCTTCTCTCCATCATCTATTCTGTTAAATTCAGCAACAGAAAAACTAAAGAGAGAATAATCCACCTACCCACATTTCGAGACTTATGCTAAGTGTCACCAACTTTGCAAAGCTTATTCCTGATGACCCAGCCCCCAAGTAGAACTTAGAGTTCCCTTGTTTTGCATCTTCTTGGAATCATGTACACTTGTGTTAGAGACTATGGTAGTTTATTGCAGTCATTTGTTTTATCTGTCTCCACTATGAGACTAGAAATTTCTTAAGTGTAAGGGATATGTCTTATTTACCTTTGATTCCCTGGTACAGAGTTTGGGACTTCATTAACTAATGTTTGTCGAAAGAAAAAAAAAAATCACAAAAGACATTAAAAAGTGAATAAATTATAAGTATGTCTTTCTCTAATTAAGGTCACAAAATTATTATTATTATTGCAAAGTTGAATTTAAAAAATCAAAACTGTAATGAAGGCAACTGCTTACAAATTACTTCTCAAAAAGAAAAAGAAAAAAAGTCAGCAATATAAACTAGAAAAAAAAACATTTTCCACTGCAATTATTCAAGATATGATCATTCCTGGTGACCCAGATGGTTGAAGCATATTTATTTTCACATCACACACTTAATCTCTCTAACACTACAGGGGAGCCTAAACCACTTTTTATGCTAAATTGAATTCCTTGAGAATTTATTCTGGTATGTTATTATACAAGCAGTGCTCTACCAAGAACCACATACCAGGTTTTCATGCCCCATATCCAAGCCCATATTCCATTATGTTCTGTGGGCCCAGCATGATTCACTTACAATGCAATACCAACCTCTCACTTGGTATAAATCCACAGCTTTCACATCTGAGAGCTACCTGGTTGGTTTTCAGATGGTTTCCTTTCATTTGATTTTGTTTTGTTTGCTGGGACATACTGTTTAGTGCTCCTCTGTTTTTCTCAAATCAGAAGAATATTTTTACATATGCCTTATCCTTTCCTGCATTTGTATTGTTATCCCTACAATTCTAAAAGAGCTCTCTCAAAATTCATCAATAACTTTCCAAACTCAAATGTTTCTATTTTCAGTCTCCAACTTCAGCCTTCACAGCACGACGTGGCATTTCTCCTCCTTTTCACTTCTCTGACTCCGCATCATCCTGTTTTTCACCCCCCTCCCCTCTGGCCATTGCTTCTTGGTCCTCTTTGACATCAGTGTGCCTTGTCCACACCCTTGTCCTCATCCCAGAGTCTCCTCTGTGTACTCTCTTCTCTACTTTATCTAGTCCTTCATTGACGTGCCAGCCCTGGCCCCATCCCAGATGCAAACCTGCCTTTTTAATTGTCCTGTGTGTCCACCTAGATAAACTCCAAACTCCTCAAATACAAAATTTTTGAAAAAAAAACGTATCTTCTGCTCAGATGAACCCCTTGGACCACATTTCTGCTGATGGCGATACTATACTACTCTCTCTGTTTCCACTCTTATAAACTGACTACCCTCTTTCTCCCTTGCCTATTCTACAATATATCTTGCACCCATTCTTTCTTCTTCTCCTACTTACTTCACCTCAATTTAGGTCTTCAATTCCATTCACCTGGACAATCGTAAAATTCCAAGCGAATGCCTAGCTTCCAGTCTTTTCCCTCTTCAATACTATAAACATATTGCTTTTAAAAGAATCTTCCTTAAGGACATCTCATATTTTCACTGTGCAAATAGCCATCAAGGGACAGAATGCAAAAGCTTCAGTCTGGCATTCGGAGTCCTCTGCAGTATCTACCATTTTTCCAACCTTATCTCCCTCAGTTTCCTTTGGGTATTCGGCATTTCAGCAAAACCGACTTACTAAATCTTCTTCGTGAGTGCTCCAAGTGAGAATGTTCATCCGTCACTGCTAGCACCAAGAACACTGCCCACCACACAAAAATGTCCAGTAAATATTTGTGAAGAGAATAAATAATAGCACATAAGAGTCTTTTACCCTGAAAACATATCCAGTATATTTTGCAAGGCTAAGGTAGAAGATACTGTCCCATAAACTTCACTAAATGCAGAGTAAGCCAAAGGAGTAATGGGGGTGGAAGCTACTAAGGAAGCCCCAGGATGACCCGCACCCTGAAAATAGTATTAGCTGTGCTGGAAAACACATGAGTTTTCTAGGTAAAAGGGCAAATAGTAACTTGCCAAAGAAGCTCCCAGTATACACGCCTTTTAGAAGCAATTCAGTTCCTGATCTTCCTCATTTACTTAAAAATGGGAGTGACCTATCCGAGTCATTTGTCAAGGACTGAACAGTTGCAGCATAACAAATGTAAACCTTTCACTATGAATAATGCATAATTAACACACGAGTCCAAGGATACTGAATGTTCAACTCAAAATTATTCTGGTACCAAAAGAAAGGAATCTTACTTGGTAAAACAAAACATATGTTGCATGTTTGACTTCAACACCCATAAAACTGAAGAAACAGATGCCAATTTGTCTAATAATAATGATAAAGTAGGAAGAAGAGTGGGAAAAATCAGGCCTTAAATGACTCTATTACAGATAATCTCTTATCTTTGCTTTGAGATATGTTTTGTGATGACATCTTTATAATAGGATTTGAACTATGAGACAATGAAATACACAGATCTTAATTTTTCTCACATACATGCAGGCAGACGGTGTTTCTCCCCTCCCCTATCATCTGCAACCAAACTTCAGGAATGTGTATCAGGCTAGTGTAATAAACAAGCTAGCTGTTTCCTAACTGGTACTCTTGATTCTGTCGTTATAATAAGTAGAGCTACCTTAAAGAAATCAATGTTATACACTGTCCTATGCTTGACCATTGGAATTATTTCTTGTCTATTAATAAATATTCACCACCTTTTCCTGGATAGTCACATAAAATTCTTAAGGCTTCTGGGAAGAGTCCTTCCTTACTTATGGGAGCCTAGGAGAACTGTTTTTTGTTTGGTTTTTTTCAGTGCATTGGGCTCCCTTCACACATCATTAAAGAGTTAGTTGACTGTCTCTTGAAAGTGCCCAGAGCATTATCAAAATACCACAAATACGAAGAATCCAGACAAATAATACTTCATCCAGGTGATTAAGGTCAACGCCAACAGTCATAAATTATGTAAATAGTAAGTACCCTTGATATCCATAACCTTAGCCTAACTATGAGAAAAACATCAAAAAAAAAATCCTAATTAAAGGACATTCTACAAAATTTCTGGCCAGTAGGTAATCCTCAAAACAGTCAAAGTTATCAAAAACAAGGAAACTCTGAGAAACTGTCACAGACCAAAGGAGCCTAAAGAGGCCTGATGACTAATGTAACATGGCATCAGGGATGGGATCCTGGAACAGAAAAAGGACACTAGAGTAAAAACAAAAAAATGTGAGTAAAGTTACTTCAGTTACTATTACTCTAATTAATGTTATTGTATCAATATGAGTTCATTAATTCTTACAAGTGTACCATGCTAATATAAGGTGTTACTAACAGGAAAAAGTGTGGACTGGGGATGAAGTGTATGGGAACTCTCTGTACTATATGCTCAATTATTCTGTAAATCTATAACTGTTCTAAACGATAAAGCACATTATTTAAATTAAAATATCACAAATAAAGTCATGGACTGGAAGTCTGACACAGGGTGCTGTATTACATGGTTTAGCAGAATGAGGTGGGAGGAGGGAGGACTGGAAAAGGGTCTGACAAACAGTGAACAAAGGGACACCTCCTGTCACCTAGTCTGCGTGGAATCCTATTCAGAGCGTATTATTAGAGCTGAATATGACCTGCCTATCAACCACCCAGCGTGTGGGCAAAATGTTCCAAGAATCTACTGGAGACATAACATTCAAGTAATGCAAGGGCCATGGCTCAATCCCAGTCCTCCATATTGCTACTGTTATTTTCATGCTTTGGCATTATCTTTATTTTAGTAAAAAACAAACAAAACAAAACAAACTCTCTTTGAGGAAACAGCATATGCAGGATGATTAAGGTCAACATCAGCAGTCACAAACGTTGTAGACAGTAAATACCGTAGAATCCTTAGGATCACATAAAGCCTTTGGACTGGACAGAGCAACAAAAGTGTTCTGCATCTGTAACACGTACGTTTAACCACACCACCTGTCCCCAAACCCTCCCTCCCACCTGACCACCCCAACACACTGAAATGTCACCTAACCTATGCCTGGAAGTCTAACGGCCTTCTCTGAAGTGATCCCTGTACCGCTCTTGCCTGAAAGATGGAATTGACTCTAAGTTCTGGGTGCAGACCAGGAAATAGGCTCACATGTAAGCACGAGACCCTTGTTCCACATTCTGTGGCCCTCTGCTCTTTTTGACCACTTCAGGTTTATTAAGATCATTTTATAAATTACTAATTGAGCTGCTTGCTACACCCCTAAGGGGCATATTACTTTTATTTTGCCTTCTTTATGTTAATAAGCTCTGTTATTAAATACAGACATTCAAGTATATACATTAGGATATATATCACTTAAAAATTTATTGCTCTGCATAGTATGTCTTGCCTATCCTTTTTCTTGAATAATTAGAATTCCCAAAATAGTTAAATATGGGTCAAGTAGCTGCAGTGAACTGAGATACACACTGTTCTCTGATTATTATTTAAGCCTTCATCTATACACTATTCATATAATTATATTTTAAAAACAACACACAACTTGACTAGCATCCAGAAAGTTTGTACAGGAGTTATTTAATACTCTGAAGCTTCTAGGGTAATGAATAGACTCTAAGTTTTTTTTTTTCATTGAAAAAACATTTTTACAAAAAAACTTATTTAAAATTTGAAATAATATTTAAAAAATAATCAACACACAAGGAAAGGCATATTTTATGCAGTTCATCTTAAGTTTTAGATAAATGCTTTATAAGTTTTCATCTTGCTAATCTCATCTGATACCTAGAATGTTAGCTAACATGGTTGAGTTTAATTTCTGAAAAGCATCTTATATATACAGTGCTCTGAACAGGTGTTCAGAAAAATACTCTTCTGCAGATACAAAGAGAAGAGGATTTATAAACTAGAGAACATGCCTTCAAAAGGAAACCTTTTATCTTACATACTAACATAAAAACAGCTATTAAAAGGTATTTGGGGCAATGATATGTATCATAAAATTTAGCAAAGCTGTCAGAGATATTTTATATAATCCACAATGATCAAAGTTAGTGGTAATATTTGTGACTTTCTCTTATAGATTTTGTAACCTCATCATTCTCAAAGTTTCAAAAATAGGCAATAGATATGCAATGTTAAATTTTCCCCCCTAGGGACTCTAGTACACTGCTGGTGGGAATGCAGACTGGTATGGTAACTATAGAAAACAATATGGTGTTTCCTCAAAAAATTAAAAATGGAACTGCCATTTGACCCAGTGATCCCACTTCTAGGAATATATCCTAAGCCTGAAACACCAATCAGAAAGAATATATGTACCCCTAAGTTCATAGCAGCACTATTTACAATTGTTAAGATCTGGAAACAGCCCAAGTGTCCATCAGTAGATGAGTGGATAAAAAAGCTGTGGTACATATACACAATGGAGTACTATGCAGCTGTAAGAAAGAAAGATCTCTTATCCTTTGAGATGACATGGAGGGACCTGGAGAGTATTATGCTTAGCGAAATAAGCCAATCAGAGAAAGACAAATACTACACGATCTCACTTATTTGTGGAATATAATGAACAAAATAAGCTGATGAACAAAATACACTCAGAGACATAGAAAGGAGTACAGTTCAGACTGACAAACCTCAGAGGAGGGGACAGAGGGGATGGATGAGATCAACCAAAGAACTTACATGCATGCATGTGTAACCATGGACACAGACAACAATGCTGGGGGGGGGGGGGGCATGGGATGGGAAGGAGGATGTCTAGGGTGGGGAAAGGAAAAACATCTGTAACAAAAATTAATAAAAATTTCAAAAAAAAAAAAATCCCCCTGTAGTCTGCCTAGGTATAAATTTAATTTGAAGGTCCCAAATGAGAGTTAAATGTAAACAAGAGCAAACTGAAAACATCTTTAATTTTCTCAGCTTCATGAATCTACCTTTCTACTATCATTAGATGACAAAAACAATTCTGAATTTGTTAAGAATTGGAATAGCTATAGCTTCACAATGAGAGTCAGCCATGGGGAACAATTTCAGGTTCTGTTGCCAACTGTGGCAAAACCAAACCAAAGTCCAAATCAGTGGTTCCAAGCTCTTAACCACATACTCGTTGCAAGAACAAGCTCAAAATTTTTAAAATCCATATGAAACCATAAATTCTCAAAACTTTCTGCCCTGGCCGGTTTGGCTCAGCGGTTAAAGCATCGGCCTGCGGACCAGAGAGACCCGGGTTCAGTTCCTGCTAAGGGAACGTACCTCGCTTGCAGTTTGTCCCAGGCCCCGGTTGGGGTTGTGTGGGTGGCAGCCAGTTGATGTGTCTCTCTCACATCGATGTTTCTCTCTCTCTCTTCCTTCCTCTCTCCCTCCCACTCTATCTGAAGATAAATGCAAGAATGTCAATTTCCCAGCCTGCTAATAAAGATTTCACCTGGAATATGTTCACAATGAATATAGTGTGATAATTCTTCACAGCCCCTTACTTTATATGCAGAAACTGTTAAACAAGACCAAGTTTTACTTTTCCAATTTTATTGATCCAAAAATGTAGCCTTCAATATGCACAAATGAGAAAGCTTGACATTGTCACATTCTCTGGGGAGGATCAAGATGAAAGGCATACATGATAAATAAATTTGCTATTTCATGAAAACACTATTACTTTTAGTACATGTTGTAATAGCTCAGACCTATTGTTCATAAAGTTCCAGACAGTGTGCTAAGTTTCATATTCATTATCTACAGAGGTCACAAAATGTGTGCCAACTCAGTCTCACCTACCCACTAAAATAATAATAATAATAATGAATTAATGACAAGAAAACATTAAGGTACATTTTAAGGATGGGACTTATTTTTTAAATACCTAATTTTAACTTTGCCATAATCCCACAAATTAAGACAGACCAAGTGTCTCATACCCATGTTAAATACTTCTAGATAGATTAACATCGCTTTAGAAATTAGGGGCAGATCCAGGACTAGAATCCAGTTCTCTCTCTCTCTCTCTGCCCCCTGCCCTTTCTTTTTTTCATTTTAAAACAACATATACTTATTATTTCATGGTCAGGAGTTCAGAAACAGCTTAACTGGATCCTCTGCTCAGGGTCTAGGAATCTGAAAACCAAGGTGTCCACTAGGAATGGGATCCCCTCAGAGGTTCTCTTCAAAGCTCACATGGATATTGACAGAATTTCTTTCCTTGCATTTATAGAATGTATCATGACTTGCTTCTTCAAGACCAACAGGAGAAAGTCTCCAACGTCTTCCATCTCTGGTCTCTAGATCCTCTTGTATAGGGCTCACAGATTAGATAAGATCCAACCAGCAAAAACGCCTTTTCATATACTGATTAGAGACCTTAATTGTATCTGAGACATCTCTTCACCCTTGTCATATAATGTAATGTCATCACAGCAGTAATATCCTGTCAGCTTTGCCATATCCTACTGGTTAGAAAAAAGTTACAAGTCCTGCCCACAGTAAAAGATTGTGCAAGGTGTTGTGCCTACCACAGGAAGCAATAAATAACACTTATTTATATTTACATAATGCATTGAAAATGTCAACAAACCCACTGATGCAGCTGCACACATTATATTATTGAACAAACTGTCACGGAACGGTCCACATGGGTGTTCCCAAAGCGCTCACTACATATCTCTATCGCAACACTACTAATGTGATAACGGTTACTTTGCAATAGTGCTCAGTTTCTTAGGGTATTGACATCTGTCTTTAATTGATTGTTGTTTCCAAGTGCCTAATAATATGTCTGGTTTATAATAAGTTTTCAATAATAAATAGATTAAGAGGGATATTAATATTCAAAATATGTCAAATATTAGGCAGTTCTCTTTTATCTAAATTGCATTGAAAATGTGAAAATTAAGTCAACTATAAAAACAATAGTGATTATCAATAAATCTTTTTTTAAAAAAAACCTCTCAGGATATTCAAGAAATAGATTTGAGCCCTGGCTGGTTTGGCTCAGCAGTTACAGCGTCAGCCCACAGGCCAAAGAGTTGAGGGTTCGATTCTAGTCAATGGCATGTACCTCGGTTGCGGTTTGGTCCATGGCCCTGGTTGGGGTCATGAGGGAGGCAACCAATCGATCTCTCTCTCTCTCTCTCTCTCTCTCTCTCTTTCTCTCTCCCCTCCTCACACTCTATCTGAAGATAAATGGGAAAATATCCTCAAATGAGGATTTAAAAAAAAAAAGAAAGAAAGAAATAGATTTGAGACGTTTGTTCTTTCAGTAAACCTACTGGGTACTTCCACCATCACAAGAATTGGACTGTTCTAAAATGGTTGATTTATCTGTCTGCCTTCCCCATAAATCTGTAAACTCATTCAACTTGGCCTCGTGAAACTTAACAACACTTTATTAATACAAGATCTCAGAGCAGACTGCAGAGGGAGCTGGGCTGAGGCGTGGCTGGCACCCGCAGCAGAGGGCTAGACAGACGCAGTGGGAAACTTGGAAGCAGTAGTTCAAGGAAATCTTAAAGAAAACATCTGAATTGAAAAGGTCATTCATCCCAGAAAAACTGACACAGAGCAGTCAAATTAGAGACCTGACCTTAAGAAGTTACAGATAAAGAATCATTTCATCATCCTGGCAGAAAAATCGGGTCATTTCTAAGAGAGAGAAAAAACAGACTGACCTCGCCCTTCTCCACGGCAAAATTCAATAGTAGAAGATAACAAAGTCATGCCTATAAAAAACCCAGGAAAGAAAAGTTCTTCCAACAAAATTACTTTAATCCATTTGGGGCAGGTCAGTTTTGTTTCTGATCTTCCAGGCCTTTACTAGAATGCCTACCTCACAGGATGTGAGAAAGGTCCATGGCAACACCTCTTTTTTTTTTTTTTTATCCTTACCAGAGGACATTTTTGCATTTATCTTCAGATAGAGTGGGAGGGAGGGAGGGAGGAAGAGAGAGAAACATCGATGTGAGAGAGACACATCGACTGGTTGTCACCCACACGACCCCAACCAACCACAACCGAGGCACATGCCCTTAGTGGGAACCAAACCCACATCTGGTCCGAGGGCCGATGCTCTAACCACTGAGCAAACTGGCCAGGGCGCAGCACCACTTTTTAATAAGTATTAGCTTCTCTTCCTTTCTACAAAGTGGAGAATTCAAAAGTGCTTGGAAATCATTTATATATATAATTGTACTGATTTTATTAATTCTGTTCTTTCATATACAATGCAAAGGTAAACTGCACTTCAGTTCTTATTTGGTCATTTATGATGAGGTCAGGTCTACTTGAGGCATTCAAGACAATTACATCCACTATGTGACTTAGTTGAAAATATTTTAGAATGTAATTGCTGAATAGGTAAAAGTTTTTCAAAGATTCAATGGCAGTGACATAAATCTGAAACACGATATTCTGCACAAAGTTTGAGCTTACGAGTTCATTATATGTAAATGTAAACCATTTTTCAGATAAAGTATACATAAATATTAAATGTTTCTATTTCAGAGTAAAGTGGTTATTTTTAAAGCAAATTGCTTTGTCTCCAAATAGAGTTTAAGTTCGAATTAGTACATTTGAACTATAAAAAGCATAGAGAGCTGATAATTTTGCATAATTCCTTCTATAACACACCTTTGGTAATCTTTATCCATAAAAGTTTAATCTGAGTCTTCATCTTCTATTATTTCCTTAACAGGATTTCTTTATTTTTCTTCTACATTCTATCTTCACATAGTAATTTTTTCCCGTTGGTAAATGGCTTTGCATCTCAATTAAACATGGAGGAAGATACCTGTCATCAATCATTTCACTGCATTTATCAGAACTTCAAGAGCTGTTAGGAAACTCTGAAAGTCTTTTCAGAAATTAAATTTAAAATATACAGCTGTAGAACTTATAGCAAGCAGAACTAAACAAATTGCTTGCAAGTGCTGAAATGCAGTTATGTTATGTCTAAATGTCTTATTAAAAGTAATATACTTATAAGTAAGTGCTATTTTAAAAAAACAAAAACAAACCTTCTTTACTCCTTAGATTTCATACACTTATTCTTGGTCAGAATGCCAAGTAGAACATATCAGTTTTAAATTCCACCTGAAAGTTTATTTTCTGAATTAACATCATTGAGAACTATAGGAGTCCACATGATATGATGTAACAATGAAGCAAACTGCCTTTTGGACTCAACATTAGTGATTGACATCTCTACAGGATGAATGTACATCATCAAAGTTAAATCAGGCTGCTAATAGTTACAGTCTGGATTGAACAAAGAGACCTCTTTTTTTTAATGAAACAGTCTGAGGAAGGTCCTCTCTTCAGCAAAGCTCATATATTGTATGCACAGGAATGGCATTTAAATTTTCTGGGTTCCCCCCCCACACACACACACACACACACACATTGTGAAGAACAAAATACCCACTAGAAGACAGAATCATTGAAATAGTTGAATAGAAAGGTGGTGGAAACATTTTTTGAAATGCTTCAGGATAAAGCTGAGTCCTCAGCCTGGCATTGAATGGCTTCTATAAACTGGTCCACAGCCTTAATTTCTACTTTGTTGGCTTGAATTCTCCTTCCTGTAATCCCTTAACGAAAGTTACATACATTTTCCTCTCCTCTAAAAGGCTTTCACTTTCTTCCCTCTGTGTTTTTGCTCGTGAATACCCTCTCTCTTTCCCTTGTCTCCCCAAATCCCATCACTCTGTAAGATACAGCTCAAGCTCATTTCACCAAGGAAGTCCTCCCCAGGTCAAAGTCCTCCCTCTCCCCTCAAAACCCTACAGTGATTGTCTGGATAGTTTAATTCTCAGTCATCATACATTTCTTCCTGAGATGTCCGTATTGTTGCTTAAGAAGTTATTTAAATCCAAATCGTCTTTGCCTGTGTGTGTGTGTGTCTGTCCCGTGCTTTTATACATATCCATAACACTTAGCACAGAATTCACAGTAGAGTGTTCCAGAGCGTGTATCACTTCCTGAGAGCTTTTTTAGAAATCAGCCAAAGCATTTCCAGGACAATTCTTCCCTTTCCTGCATAGTGGCTCATATGTTTGACTAATAACTCTGAAGGTGAAAAAAAGCCCTGTGCAATACTGTTGTCCTTAACACCAGACTCAGAGGGAATCCATTTCAGTCTGAAATAGGCCAGGACACATCACCACTTATTATGAAGAGTCTGGCTGCTCTGCCTGAACACACAAGAGCAGAAGCAAGTTTCACAAGATTCATCGAGATGTGAGCCCGTGCTATGTGCCTCCGATGAGAAGCAAGCCCAGGGCTGTAGACGCTTAAAACATTCATGACATGTTGGTCAGGGGCAATGGATGACAGCCCAAGGAAACAGTAATGTGATACCGAGCTTTTCACCTTGAGGTGACTGGTTAAAACTCAGCTTGGGATCACGAAAAATTTATAGCCCTCTAATGCAACACAGAAAGCTATTTGTGACCCAGGGAAAGTGACCATAAGACAGGGGCCACTACCACTGATCCACAGTGAGATCTGAGACAGAGGCACACACCTGAATAAAAGTTAAAACGCACACATGCATGCACACCACACACACACACACACAGTGGAATAAATATCGCTTTCAGAAAAGAATAGATTTCCTTTGGGGCAACCCTCAAGATACATTCCCATACCCTCTTACTCTTTCAGAAGCTGCCTTAAATTTTAAGGTACTTACACTAAATGTTGGATAAAACAAAGCTGCCAAAACGTGTTCCTCTTACTGTCAATCAAAAACAGAAGTGTGAATAACTGTATAGGTGAACAACACTATGCAGAAGACTACTCTAGTGCCTCCTATACGCATAGCACTTTTTATTAATTCCCAGGATTTCTTGGAGGTGCCTACATTGTAATGAAAAAGAGCACCCACAACTTGGCATGAGAAGCTCTGGCTTGAGTCTCAGCTCAACTGAAGATGCATGACCTTGAGTAGCTCTCAATCTGCGTGAGCCCTAGATTCCCATCCATAGAATGGAGATGACAATAACTTATGTCCACAGGAGGTTCAGAGGGTTGAAGGTTAAGTAAAATGTTGTTCGAAAAAAACTTGAACGCTGACAACTACTTTACAAATTAATGTAAAATTACAGTCACTTTTTTATCCTCACTGGAGAAAGTTACACTGAACACTGTTCAAATTTCCTACTCTGGGCCTGAGAAAAACAAGAAATCTTAGACTTTTGTGATCTTCCAAACACATGTAGAGCTTGGATGATAAATTAAAAGGAAACTCTGAGACATAACTTTAATAATACTTTTAAAAAGACAAACTAAAACTAAAAATCACATCCCCATGCCCCCCATTAGTCTAAGATGGAATTCCCAACCCTTTTGTGGATTACAACCAAAAATCTTTTGACATCTCAACTAATTTAATCCTTTCTCTTAAAAAATACACAAAAATATTTATTTTGAAAATAAAATCCTGTGTTCTAAGGACTGTGTTCAAAAAAAAAAAAAAAATCCAGAACTAACGACAAGCTTGTAAAATAATCTGAGCAAAGCATATTGGGACTAAAAAGTTTAATAGCATGTTTTTGCATTATTAGTATAATCTAGATGATAACATTTGGGTTCAAAATTTTCGTCAAAAGACTTTAACTTTTTCTAAACCCATAGCAACTTATTGATTTCTTTCAGTATTTCTCACTACGAAAACTGTTTTTAACTACTTAAGAAATTTTAGTTGTAAAATACCCACAACAAATTAAAGAAGCCATAATTTTATATTTTTTATAGTCAAATCCAGCACAGTGGCTAGAAGTGCTTCAGTAAATGATAGTTGAATACATGAAACAATAAATAAAAGTTACAGTGAATGAGTGAATGGATGATGACTAAAATTTGTCTTCAGGGTTCTGTAACCCTTCCTACGTATGTGAAGTATTCTTCCAGTGAGGGACAGAGAGCTCTTCCTTTCTCCATTGACAATTGCATAAAAATACAAAGGAAATCCATCCAAACCACAGGCACATGTTGGATAAGAGATAATATTTAGGGCTGACTAGTCAAACAAGTCCTCATTCAGATCCTGCCAGAAGAACTGAGGTTTCACAAGGCAAACTCTTGAATTGAATTTTCCTCATTTCCATTACATGTCCTTGGCTCAGACACCGAACTCCATCAGAAGAGGACTATTAAAATACATCACCATAATCCTCCTGAACATTCTAGTTCACTGTGTACCATAATTACTTTTTCTTTCCTTCCTTTTTTTAAAGACTTAAAAAAGTATTCCTCAAAAATAATGGGTGGCTTTATAGTAACTAACTCAGGAATCCTCTGCTGCTTTCCTGGTCACAACTTTCTTTTGGCCTTAGCTTGCTTCGCATTCATACCTAGTATCTGACATTGGGTTCTTGTGTTTGGTAGCTACCTGTCAACATAATCAAATCATTTACATCACACAGCATTAAGATTCTACATGTTGGTAATACACTTCCTGACACACATCTGAAAACCTTCGGATTTCAGACATTTATCAGTAGAAATGTGGATGGTTGATTGGTTTCCAAATCCTCCCCTGAAAGTCAGAATTAGCCTTTTTTAAGTAATCTGATGAGTTATAAAGACTACATTTGAAAACTGGTTTTTCAAAAACTACAGAAGCTAAAACAAGCTTTCTAAAGAGTAGATAAGAATAAATCCATTTAAATATATGCTAATCACACACTTGAGTCATCAGCCCATATTTTTTCCTTGTCTAATCTTTTCAGGTTTTTAAAAGAATGCCATTCACTTTATTCTGCTCCCATATAATCCACCCGCATTTATTGTTAATGTGGCAAAACATTATCCAAAATAAATCTTTTCAGCGTGAATATTGCTGCAATATTAAATTAAGAATTAAATCTTAATTCTTTAAATGATAGTGAAAAGACATACTATCATGATATTGATACTAACTAATAAAGGATTCTAATTCTAGTATGCACTGACAATCCATTTAATTTTACGTGTACCAGGGCACCAAAGACATACTTTGTAAGGACTCAGTTTCCCTTAGAACAAAATAAATAATATATATATTTCTTTTCTAAGATGCTGGTGGGTTTTCTTATTGTTGTTGTTTTACCTAGGAATAGTGGAAATTTGGTGCTCAGACATGCTTTGGAGAACAAAGGAAGTTCACCTCATTATTCTTCATTGGAAGAGGGCATAACAATGCAAACCCAAAATGCTAGGAAATGGATAGAGACCGAGGGTCCTCTTGACCTACCTTCTCCAGCGTACATTGCTACACGCAGCACAGGTGTGAGCAACGTGCCTGGGCCCAAAGGCCAGAGATCATAACCAGAGACAATGCGTGAGCAGCTCACGCTGCTCTTGGGAAAGCTTGGAAGATCCTAAACGAAATCGTTCCAGACCAAAAATCAGTTGCCCTTCTGAGAAGTGTCTGAAAGTATTATTCTGAATAAGACAACAGTAACATGGATCATGATAGGGTAGAAGACCAAGGAATTTATAAAACAAGGCCTAACTGGACTTCACAAAGTGACCTCCTTACTTACTAGAGGTTTTTCATTTATTTATTTATTTTTTTATCCTCACTCAAGGACACTTTTCCACTTTTGTTCAGATAGAGTGGGAGGGAGAGAGAGAGAGAAACATCGGCATGAAAGGGACACATCGAGTGGCTGCCTCCCGCACGACCCCAACCAGGGCCGGGGACAAATCGCAGCCAAGGCACAAGCCCTTGACCAGAATTGAACCTGCGACTCATTAGTCCGTGGGCCGACACTCTAACCACTGAGCCAAACCGGCCAGGGCCTTACTAGAGGTTTTTATCAAGAACATAAGAAGAGATCAAGCTTCACATTAGCCCTCACGACGCTTGACGGGCATACCCACATTCACAGAATGAATGATATAAAAGTAGCAATAGAAACTGTTTACCAAAAGTAGAAATTTGGTGTCTGCATAAACAACAATTAAAATTTGTGCAGAGTTTGAAGATGAATTCATGAACTGAGTGGAAGTTTAGGAAAGTGAAATGGAGTGAAAGTGTTTGGAATTAGAATGCATGATTACAGAGTGACAGAAAACAATGGGTTGGTGACATTTAATGTGTGTTTTCCTCATGCATAGCAAATAGTGTATGGCCTGTCAACGAACTTTGCCCTATTGTCCTCGTTTTCTCAGCCAATAATAAAACTTTTTCTTCTACAGTTTACTACTACAAGAATTGCTTTGTTATTATTTATTATCGTTGTTATTATTAAAACTTCTATCAATTTAAAATTCCACTTGCCAACTAGTTAACCTAATAGAAACTTTTCACAAGTCCACCTCCTTGGCACTCAGCTGCAGAGCTCCTAACAAACAGCACTTTCTCCTCTCTTATTATGGGAGGCTTGCCAACAAGTAAACTATGGTAATTGAAATTATATTATCTTAGGTAAACAACAAATTTCACTTTTTAAGATGTAAATAATAGCCCGGCTGGTATTGCTCAGTGGTTGAGCGTAGACCCATGCACCAAGAAGTCACTGGTTCAATTCCCGGTCCGGGCACATGCCCAGGTTGTGGGCCCAGTTCCTAGTTGGGGGCATGCAGGAGGCGGCCAATCGATGTTCTCTCCATCGATGTTTCTATCTCTCTCTCCCTCTCCCTTCCTCTCTCTCTGTAAAAATCAATAAAGAAAAAAAATTTAAAGATGAAAATAGCAATCATTTGAAGTAATGGGGACATTGACTGGGGACAGATGGTATATCAATTTTGTGAAGGCCTCTGCTTCAGTAAACTATTTCTATCACCATATGAATGCACATACATGAAGGCCTCTTGTTGCTCTAGACAGCATGTTTGTGATCCTTCATCAATACACTTCTTAAAAATGTTCTTGAATTTCAGTGTGCTACTTTTCTTTACACAGACACAAAAGTCCTAAATTTTGTAACCTGATGCCCAGTTTCAATACCCAAGCTATTTTGTAGATAAGCATCTACGAGCCAGAGAGAGGCCCTGGGTAATCTGATGCAGGATATGATGGTTAAGCAGAGATGCTTCAAAACACAGGGAGGCCGAGAATCCACACCTCTGGACAAACAGCTGTTTGTACTGGTGATGCCAGCACTTGCTTTAAGTAAGGAGCCCCATAAGCCGTGCAGATCTAAGGCTTTGGATAAGATGATAAAGCTACTTGTCTTATTTAGTTAAGTATTAACTAATACTCCCCTGTGATAAATGCAAGTATCTTTGATATTATGATTCATTTGCACTCTCTGAGTAATCATTAAACTCTTTTATTCTCAGAAAAAACAACAAAACTTTGATCTTACATCATTAAAATCTTCATCAGTCTCCTTTGTTTAGATTCATTTCCTTACTAATTCAAATAACTGCACTGTTGGTGTTAGATAATGTCAGCTGGTAGCAAGAAATAGAGTTCATCAAGAAGATAAAGAACAAAATGACTCTGATCTCCCAACCTACCTCAAGCACGGGAGATTTATATTATCACTAGAAACTGTGAAATTTGAGGCATTAGAAAATCAAATGAAATCATGTAGAGGACATAGTAGGTAGTGATTCAAAGTATACATTTTGAAATCAGACTGTCGTGATTCATTTCCGGCTGCTGTGCTTACCAGTTTTGTGAGCTTGGATGGGTTACTCAATCTATGAAAACTCAGCTCCTTCCTTACCTGTAAATGGTTCTAACATAAACTACTTGAAAGAAGGCAGGGATGGGAACGTGAAGGAAGGAGGAGAAAGGGAGGAAAGTGATACTTGGGCTCTATTACCAATGGCACATGTATATGTAATACCATAAATAAATGGTGATTAAAAAAAACTCAAGAATTAAGACAGTATAAAAGAAACATGTACATCACCTAAGGCAACAGAAACAAAGGAAAAAATGAACACATGGGACTACATCAAACTCAAAAGCTTTTGCACAGCAAAAGAAACAACGATCAAAGTGGAAAGGGAAATCACTGTATGGGAGAGCATAATTGCCAATGATACATCAGATAAGGGGTTAATTTCCAAAATATATAGAGTACTCATACAGCTCAACAAAAGGAAGACAAAGAACCCAATTAAAAAATGGGCAGAGGATCTAAAGAGATAACTCTCCAAACAGGACATACAAATAGCCAAGAGACATATGAAAAAATGCTCAACATCACTAAT
Organism: Tadarida brasiliensis; assembly: GCA_030848825.1. NCBI lineage: Eukaryota > Metazoa > Chordata > Mammalia > Chiroptera > Molossidae > Tadarida > Tadarida brasiliensis. The sequence continues at coordinate 82,085,754 of CM061257.1, forward strand.
CATCAGAGAGATGCAAATTAAAACAACAATGAGGTATCACTTCACACCTGTCAGAATGGCTGCCATCAACAAATCATCAAACAAGAAGTGCTGGCGAGGGTGCGGAGAAAAAGGGACACTAGCACACTGCTGGTGGGAATGCAGACTGGTGCAGCCACTATGGAAAACACTATGGTGTTATCTCAAAAAATTAAAAATTGAACTGCCATTTGACCCAATGATCCCACTTCTAGGAATATACCCTAAGAAGCCTGAAACACCAATCAGAAAGAAAATATGTACCCCTATGTTCATAGCAGCACTATTTACAATAGCTAAGATCTGGAAACAGCCCAAGTGCCCAACAGTAGATGAGTGGATAAAAAAGCTGTGGTACATATACACAATGGAGTACTATGCAGCTGTAAGAAAGAAAGATCTCTTATCCTTTGAGACAACATGGAGGGACCTGGAAAGTATTATGCTAAGCGAAACAAGCCAAGCAGAGAAAGACAGATATCACATGATCTCACTTATTTGTGGAATATAATGAACTAAACAAACTGATGAACAAAGTAGACCCAGAGTCATGGAAGTAGGGCACAGACTGACTGTCCTCAGAAGGGGGGGTGGGGGATAGAGGGGGTAAACCACAGAACTTATATGCATGTATGCATAACTGATGGACATAGACAACAAAGCTGAGGGCAGGGTAGGAGGGGATGGGGAGGAAGGAGTCAATGGGGGGGAAAAGGAGAAACATCTGTAACAAAAATAAATTAATAAAAAGAAAAAAAAAGAATTAGAAAAATGAAAGAAAAAAGAAAAGAAACATGTAAGGTAACAAAGGGAGCATTCTGGGGGGAAATGCAGCTTATATAATCATATCTATGAAGGCAAAGACTATTTACAACAAATTTTAAGTTTAATTAGAGTTAAATTATATGCAGCTACCCTCATCTTCCAATATTGTTTTCAAGTTTCCTCAGTCAACTTTAAATTCATTATTTGCAAGATCAAAATCCTGTACTACATATAATTATAATTCCTCTCCTTTTCAATTCTACTATAGCATTTTAATACCTACCCCTATTTAGACTTACATCTTGTCTTTCTCTCAAGCATATTTCTCTATTAAACATAATCCATTAGACCTTGTTGACGACACATTGACTCTAACCTTCAGCCTCGAACTCCCCGTCTCATCTGGAAGATCTGCATGCCCGGGTTCAGATAATTTCTTACATATCACCCTTCTCTCAACTCAAAAATTCTTACTTAAAAAGATTGGAAAGTGTCTGAAATAACCTTTTCAGGGCATAAGGAGGATAAAATAACGAGACACTGAACCCTGTGCCCTTACAATGGAGCCCCCAGGTCCACTGTTCTTCAGGTCTGATTTGTCCCTGTGTCCTCATGACACGTGGCTCTGGCATCAGTGAGGGCTTCTTTCAGATCAATGAGTAGAAGTAGGGACATGTTTCAACAGCTGAAGATTCTGAGAAACATCGATCTTGTTCACCATTATATGTATAATATTAAATACTTTCAACAATAAAAATAAATTGAAAAATAAAATAAAAAAGAATAGTAGCTGACTTGCTAATTTAATAAAAGACATAAAGAGTTAATTTTTAAAAAATAAAGTAAAAAGGCCAATAGACATATTTTTTATAACTATTTCACCTGTTAATATCTGGATAACATCCTTTGATCAAATTAAAACAAGAGATGCTATTTCTCATCAAATTAGAAGATTAAAAATGAACATAAATTCACAGGGAACTGTGCCCTTTCCATGCCAGTGGGAATAAAAATTGGTGCAATTTTTCTGAAGGGCAGGTTAGCAACATGTACATAGTCTTTGACACATTATTTTTAGTAATTTAACCTAAGAACATAATCGTGGGTATACTAAAAAATTTGTCTACAAGATTTATCACAGTAAAACATGCAGTCAACAACAAAGGAGAAACCACTAAACAGGCAACAATGAAGCATCATTAAGTAAATTTTCAGAGAACACTAGCATTCATCTAAAATGATAAAATAGAATGCCAATGAATGTTATTCATTCAAAATGTTGTTAAATGAAACTAAAACCAATTACAAAAATGGCATATAATATGAGCCCATTTTTGAAAGAAAAAAAAAACTGGAAACACAGACTCACAAGTTAATAGCATCTTTATTTGGGCAATCAAAATAAGGGAAGCTGTTACTTTCTATTTGTTAATCTTGTTCATATTATCGGAATTTTTTTTACCATAAATATATATATATATATATTTCCTATATAGCATTTCTAAACCTAATGAATAAAAATAGTTGTAAAAAAAAATCTCTTCAACATTTTTAACACCAAGTTCATCTTCTCTAGAGAATGTTAACCTCTAATCATTATTGCTAGTGAAGTATTTCCACACAAATAACCCTGGAAAGATCTCTTTTACAGGGTGCAGAGTCCAGGACGTAATCCTAGAGAAGGACATTATATTTCACTGCAGTCCCAGAAACAGTGAACAACTCCCAGTTCCTCATAATCAGGTTTCAGAACTGAAGGTAGAAGACCACACAGTGATAGCTATGAAAAGGTTGGCTTTCTCTGACAACTTAATACATGTTTATATTACCTATCTCCAGTCTCAGAATTCTGGAGTGAGAATTGCAGGGAATAAAGAGTGGCTACTTCAAAGGGGCTTAAATGAAGATCTAAGTGGACTATGAGACAAATAGGAGACAAGTCACAACTTCCCGTTAAAAGTGTGATGACAGCATATTGTTTATGTCACAGAATTGCCCCAGACAATTTGAAAATACTTCAAAATAGGGTTGGAAGGAAGTTAGGAAGAACCATAAATATTCAACATAATTTGTCAAATACGTGATTTAGCCATGACCGTGATTGGAAAGGTAGAAGTTGAGGAGGGATAAACAGGTAAAGCTGAACTCTCATTGATTACAGGTAAGAGAAAGGTTAGGTTAGTGAATAAAAGTTGCAGTCAGTAGCAGCCAAGTTTGCTAAATAAACTAAGTAAATAGTTCTTGATGCCCCAAGCCTAAGCTTATGTGGCCTCATGGAAGATAAAGTTGAAAAGAAACCGTTTGTAAAAGAACACTGTGGTTTGGGGAGAATATTCCTTAAAATAGATATTTCAAAATACGTAAATTGTAATAGTAAATCAAAATCGTAAAAATGTAAAAAGTGTGCAAAAGAAAAAATACCCATACAGGCTAACACAAACCTCCTGCTTTTCCATAATAGTCATCAATTCCCTTTCTCCAGAAACAAGTCTAGGTGTCTCTTAAACTCATCTGTGCTCTCCTCCAATTGCCTTTCCTGGTAATTTATTCCATATGTTCGTTATCCCTTTCATGACATTCTCTCCTCAGCGTGGAAAGCAGAGAAAGGCTACCCTTCAGGCTGACATCTGGCTGTCTCTCTCACAAAGCTGAGACCTTTTCAATGCCTCTCTTAGGTTTCCCCTTCACACACCCTGACCTGATTAGCTACTGCTGAAATGTTCTTCCTCATCCCCTAAGAAAACTCACAACCAAGAAGAGTTCAGTGAACTTCATTCTATAAATAAATTACCCATTATCCAGATTATTATCTTTGTAAAAAGCTTGAAGAGTAACATGAAATGCATCACATTTGTATTTTTGTAATATTTTGTTCCCATTGGGAATTAAATTCCTTATGAGGAGCACTTCCCATCATACTGAGCTGAAGCATGATTATCCTGTCTGCCCTGAAAAAATCAACCGATACATTCAACTATTCTAATTCCACTCATTTCAAATAAACGTAAATGTATGAAACTTTCAACTTTAAATGTAAGTACATGAGTATTATTTTGTAAAATGTAATATATAAAATTATAAAAGTGTAATCATTCACACAGGTAGATAAACATGTATTTAATTATTTTGTGATATTTTTTCTCAACCTTTGTATTATTCAGTAGTGTGTTGTCTTTTAAAAATTAATTTCTGATTTAATTCCATTATTCAAAGAATATATTCTGTATGGTTTCAATCTTCTTAAATTTATTGAACCTTATTTAATGTCTCAGAATACAGACTAGCTCGTGAATGTACACTGGAGAATGTTCTGCTGTTGGGTGGAATGTTTTAGAAATAGCAGTAAAATCAAATTGGTTGATAGTGTTTTTCAGGTTTTCTATTTCCTTATTTGTTCTACCAAATTCTTTTATTCTTGAATTCTTTTATTAAAATAGCAGAATATTTTCTATTTTCTCTTTGTAGTTCTATCAATTTTTGCTTCATAAATTTAGAAGTTCTGTTATTAGCTGCATATATTTTTAGGATTGTTATGTCCTTTTGATGAATTGACCCCTTTATCATTATGAAATATCACTCTGTATCTCTAGTAATCTTCCTTATTTGAAAATCTACTTTGCCTGATATTAATACAGCCACCCCAGCTTTGTATATTTATAGTGAATTTCTGAACATGCATTGGTTGAATCTTGTTATTTATCTAATATGATAATATCTGCCTTTTAAATGGGGCTGTTTAGACTATTTACATTTAATATAAATATCATTATGTTTGGGTTTAAATCTACTAGTTTTGGTATATATTTACCTAAATAGTTACAAGTCATGTAAATACTGAACTCATCTCATTGGTTTGGTAATGGCACTACCATTCAAGATTCCTTAACACAGAACTTTAATTAAGGGCCATAGAAATACACTGATGCTCTGAAATACTCATCCTTGTCCCCAGAGGGTGCTACAAAGAGATCTAATTCCATGAACTTCAATTGAATTCACACTATACTATGCAAAACAAATAAGAGGCCATGATCTATATATTTGTTTTCATATAAAGTTCATTCTTTTACTTAGCACCCAATTATACTTTTTAAGTTATGGTTTCATAGTCAAATCCACATACTAAAATGTTAACTCTTTAGACAAATTCAGTGGGACTCTGCAATCTATGTTCCTTTTGGCAGCATTACCAAATACTTTTGTTTTCTGTCTTACTGTATATTATGCACTTGATGTCTGTGCTAGTCAATTGTTCCATCATTAAAATACAAATTAATTTACCACCTACCTTTCAGGATGGCACACAAAGTCTTGTGATTGTGCCTATAAAGTGCCAATATTTTATCTGCATCCACAACCACATATCTACTTTCTCTTAAATTAGCAAACAAATTTCCAAGTAAATGGTTTTCAAAAAAACAGAATTATGGTAATAGTATACCATTTTGCACTGAAAGGGACAGCATTCCTTGGACAAATGCGTAAATTGATGTCTATGGCAGAAAGTGAACAAGAGGAGCCTGAGGCATTCTGTCACACTAGGTAGCAAGGTTGCTATCGAGACTACCCGAGTTCTGACAAAGGGCTCAGGAGCCAACTTGGATAAGACTAAGACGGCGCAATTTAGCAACTTAAGCACTAATAAGGATAGTACTACAAAGTACTGACACATTAAATTCATGAGATTTTAATGATATTAAAACACACACGCATTAGCACTTTTGGCAGATGCTAGGAAACCAGTGTGTTACTTTGAACACTGATGAATAAAGGAAAAGAATTAGGTATGAATCCTTCCTTTTCTACAGAAACTATAACTCATTGTAACTCAAACAGATGATAATGGGAAGTTGCTCTTTACAGAAATAGTTCAACTAATAAGTGAAAAAGGAATACTAAAATTTAAAAATTCACTTGTTTTGCAACACTTCATGAATGAATGGTTCCAGTCAATGTTCATCAAAGTCAGATAACAAGAGAAAGAGAAAGCAAAAATCAGACATTATTTATCTAACCAGAAGCCCCAAACTTCCATTATGACATAGTCCTGTCAAAACATAAACTTAATTCTCATTGAGCCTCTAGCCTTGACTACTAATTTGAAGGAAATATCGGGAACAGAGGGACACATTAAAAGACACGTTTGGAAATGCAGTAACAAAATCCAGACTGTGGGAAACTACAGGACAAATTATCTAATTTCCTCAACAACAACAACAACAATAACAAAAGGAAGAGGTAGAAAAGCAACCTATAAATAAAAGAAAATTTAAGAGACATATAAACCAACTGTAAGAAGTTTGGACCTTGATTCAAACAAAAGAAATGCTAAAAATGTATAATACTCAGTGAAATAAGAATACTGTGTGGTATTTGGCAATACTAATAAATTATTGCTATTTATTGGGTATGATAATGGTATTGTGATTATGGTAAAGAAAGAGTCCTAAACTTTTAGAGATAAATACTGAAATATCTTATATGAAATAATATTTTAGGTTGAGTTTTCTTCAAAATAATCCTGATATTGGGGAAAAATGGGTAGAACAGAGGCCATATGTTGATCATTATTTGGGCTGGTTGAAGAGAAACAAATTTCATTAAGCTATTCTAAATACTCTTGCATTTATTTGTAATTGTCTATGATAAAAATTCTTTTAAAAATTCTGTTCTTCACTTTATTTAAACTAAATGGTAAAAAAAAAACGGAAGAAACTCATTACATACATAATTTTATTTGTGATGATTTCATAATATGTAACAGAAAGAAAAATGGAGAGCTATTACATGGTGAAATGAGGCGCTCTGAAAATAAGTCTCTAATACTTGGAAATATGCCATTTTCCTCATTTTAAAGAGTACAAAATGATCCTAGAAAGAGCTCTTGTCCTTAATGCTGGTTCTCTCAAGGAAACAGAAGGTAAAGATATTAAATAAAGCCCCAAATCTTCTTCAGCAAACTTTAATGTACCAAGCAGCAGTTTTTCCTCTTAAGTTTCCTTTATAAAACCTATCCATTTTATTTCCATTTATAAATATGGTTAAATTTAGAAGCTATAAAATGTTCTATCAAAACTAGTTTACTCTATAACAATCCTAACTACCAATTGTATTCACAAATATATTATTACTAAGGATGTCGGACATGATCCTCTGTTGCACTTAAAGGGTTATCTACTTGTGCCTTCTACATTTTTAGTATTAGTGATATGGCTGATACAACTGCGGTGAGAACATAAGAGAAGAAACATTTTTCATCTCCATATCAAAACACAGATTTTTAATACAGCAATGCATTATACAATACTATCTTTCATCTCTGTCTGCCTGATGCCATCACAGAATTTCCTGTTACAGATTATTGTTACAGTGACATATGACATGTATTTTAAAATTTGAGAATGATGGGCAGTGAAATTCTACTTCAATTCCTCTTCATTCTTCAAGAGTTGCACAAACTACACTTACGTAAAATGAACAATTGACAGTTACGTTTACTTCGAGAGTGTTTTCTTTACTTTAAAATTTGTCCAAAAAGAAAATAAAAGGAAATTCAAAAATTGTATATTTTATAAGAGAGACTGGCTATCAAGACTGGTATGCTTTTTTCTCACAGCTACTTTACAGTATTGTTCATGACATGAATACCTTGAAGAGGTATTCAGCTATATCAGAAGCCATAGAAAATCAATGAACAAGAAATTCTGTATAGGAAAGGTATGACTAAAAGCATTTGTCCCTATATCATTAACAGAAGACAGAATATATTAGATATAAGAGTAGGAATGAAAAGTTCCCATCAAAATGGAAAAAAATTTCAGCCCAACGATTAATTTGGGACTATATGCATGTATAATTCCCATATCCATTTAAAATTTAATAAGTGCTCCCTCCAACAAAAGTGTTTAAAAATTTATTTTAGTATAAATCCTAATGATAAAATTAGTATACACCATAAGTCCCAATGAAAATAATTAGACAAAAAGTAATATCAAAGTAAATAAGGCAGTTATTAAGAACACTTTTCTCCCCTGCCTCCATGAAATTTCCAAGGAAATATTTTTTTTTCTAGATTTCTAAATGTACCTCAGGAGGTCTTCAAGAGTTATTTTCCACAGTCTATATTTACAGATCCCCCTCCTATTTCACCTCAAAGATGACTAGATATTTCATTTTACTTTTTTGTTGTTGTTGTTAATCCTCACCCAAGGATATTTTTCCATTGATTTTTATTTATTTATTTATTTATTTATTTTTGGTACGTGCTAGAGGGAATTGAACCTGAGACTCTCTGGTCCACAGGCTGACGCTTCAACCCCTGAGCCAAACCGGCCAGGGCAACCATTGATTTTTAGATAGAATGGAAGAGAGGGAGGGAGAGAGAAACATTAATGTGAGAGAGACACATCAATTGGTTGCTTCCCACATGACCCCAACCAGGGCTGGGGAACAAACCCGCAACCCAAGGTACTCGCCAGTGACCCAGTGACCCTTCAGTCCTTGGGCCAACCCTCTAACTGCTGAGCCAAATCGGCCAGGGCAAGATGACTAGATATTTTAAAATTTAGATCTGAATGTAACAATTCAGAAGTAACATTAGGTTCCCTTGAGCTAATATAAAATTCTTCATCTATTTCTAATGAGAAAAGAAAACTAATCCTTTGCCATTTAGTGAGATAATAAAAGTGTTTTCACCATTGACAAGTGGAAAATGGAAATGTTGGGTGTGGGGAGAAGAAAAAATCAGAGGAAAATGGAAGAGATGAGGGTCACGTATCCCTCCCTTTTCATCAGGGACCTTCACCTAAAATAAACAGAGAAAACAGAGAGATACCAGCCCCTATTTAGGGAATAATACCAACAATTCTAAAGTCATACCAACAAATATCAGAAACTGACAAATTTCACACAAAAGAGGGCCATCAACATGAATACTAATGACTTAAAAAAAAAAAGATATACTTAAAAATAAATCCAAGCTCTTTGTTCTTTCTCTCCCTATGGGTGTGTCAAGGACACACAGTTTAATTGAGCAGAAGATGGGATCAATGCATAACATTTTTTCTTAAATTCCATTTAACTTTCAATTCTATGCAATCAACTCTTTCATTCTTTTGTTTTTAAAATAAAATCTGAAATGCATCAGCATAAATTTTCTACATACCTTAAAAACCTATTATGTACTTGGCCAGTTTTCATAAACTCTATATCTTACATGAGAATCTACATAATTATTTATAGCATATGGTAGGAAGCATTTTTTTTTTAATTTTACACTTTAGGTTAAAAAAATGCCAACTTCTGTCTGTGGACAGAGAAATGAAATACTGTGTTTAGGTCAAATTTATTTCTATGCACATTCTAATCCACAAAACATACACATATGCATAAATTATAGAAACAAATATATACACATAAGTATTACATATTTCAAGTAATTATTTCTGATAGACACACCTTGAATAATATGAGAAGATACAGAGAGATTGGGTGGGTGTGTACTATAGATTCAGAGGACAAATAATTGCTGGGAAGAGATTTTCTTTTAAAGTTTTGCATGCATTTATCATCATTCAGGATGGAAGAGAGAAGCAGCTATTGATCACCACAAATGTCAGAGATCAGCATTATATCCATGTCATTTGTATTTCTTGTCCTTCCAGCCATACCACACAGCCTCCTTTGAGGTACAAATTAGAGGAACCCATGCTCTACCATTCAGTGATAAGCGTGTGCTACTGAGCATGCTCAGTACCCCCATCTCAAAGGACGGGGCACTGCAGGCCCTGCTACAGGAGCACACAAATTGATAATCACAGGGATATAAAGTACAGCACAGGGAATATAGCCAATAATAGTGTAATAACTATGTACAGTGCCAGGTGAGTATTAGAAATATCGGTAGTAACACTTTGTAAAGCAAATGATTGTCTAACCGCTATACTATACACCTGCAACTAATACAAAATAATATTGAATGTAAACTGTAATTAAATAAAAAAAAATAACATTTTAAAAAGAGAGAGAGAGCTTTGAGTGAGCACTCAGGGCATTTTTCCCCTTCTCTGTTCTTTGCAACCTATGGTAGCTGTTTGCTACTTATTTTCTACTGACCAAAAAATGTTAGCACCATTCAACTTTGGGCCTTTCTGTTACATCTCTTCTTTCCTCTATCCTTTATTAAGATAGATTTTAAGATGATTTTTTTAAAAAACAAATTAAAACAGTACTTATTAATGTTTCTTTTATATTAACTAGTGTCCATGCTTTCTAACACTCTTGAATCGCAAAGGCTGGAGGTAACCAGGTACTCTCAAAAAGGTCCCAAATCTGTGATTTATGACCTCTCCCCTAGGGTTGATATTCAGCTGGTACTCATCCAGTAAGCCGCACTTACTCTCTGTAGAGCTTATGTTTTGCAGTCTCAGTGAAACGTCTTCACTCGGTTTCTGTAATCTCATTCTATTATTTATAGACTCCACTTTTTCTCACTGTCCCTGGAATGTTAATGTTTCTCAAAGTTCATATCCCTTACATTCTTCTCTGTTAACTGTCTTGCAGAAGTTACCTACCTCTATGGCACAACCTAAATATTCATGCTTCCCAAATCTGTAGCTTTATGTCACATTCCATCCCTCATGTCCAGGTCAAAGTTACCAATTTCACATGGGCAAATTCTCCAAATGCCTCAAATGTAGCTTACACAAAACTGAGTTTTTCAGATTATTCCTTCACTCCTCCCTTTTCCTTGCCCCACACTCATACTCCCCAATTTATCCTGTTCCTATTCATCCTCTAATTTCAATCAAGAGTAGTGGTACCACTGTCCACCAAGAACTTGGAGATTTATCCTTGACCCTTACTTCTGTGTCACCTCACACATCTAATAAGGCTCTCAAACCTATAGAGTCTAGACAAATAAATTTCCCTTCTCCCATTCTGTGTTATTTCCACTGTCTTAGTTTAGTCCTTCAGCTCTTATCCACACTATTGCAATATCATCCTACCTTGTCTCCATGACTCCAATCCCCTCTCCCTTAATTTTACCTCCAAACCAGTTCCACAGTGAGCTTTCTAAAATTCAAAGCTGAGCCCAGCTGGTGTGGCTCAGTGGATTGAGTGTCATCCCATGGACTGAGAGGTCCTCGTTCGATTCCCTGTTAGGGCATATGCCCAGGTTGCAGGCTCAATCCCCAGTAGGGGACGTGCAGGAGGCAGCCAGTTGATATTTCTTTCTCATAGCGATATTCCTCTCTCTCTCTCCCTTCCTCTTTCTCTAAAAAATCAATAAAAGCATATTAAAAATTAAATAAAATTCAAAGTTGGTAACACTTATCCTCCAAGGATTCCTCATCTATAGAATCCATTAAAAATTCCATATGGCACACTAGACCTACAAAATCTTTCCCTGACCACTATTCCATATTTTTTTCTAACCTCTCCTTGTACCTTTACATGTGGGGTCTTTATTCAGTCATAAATTGTGTTTCCTCAATGTATTATGCTATGTTTTTGCAACTACCATTCATTCTGTATGGAATGTCGGTCCTTCCAATTCTCTGCACCCAGCAGGAACTGACAGTGTTATGACAATGCAGTGCAGGAAAACGTTTCCTGGACTGACTCTACTCCACAGTCACTCTTTACCTGTCCTTAGCCTGCTCTGAGTCTGAAGTGCCCATGCATCCTTCTGGCTTCCCTTTTGTATTTAGTCCTCTATCTATGAGTGGTTCCTTGCTTTACAAATTCTTCAGCCCACACCCACCACTTCACCTCCATGTCACAGCCTGTTCATGTTATTTCTTGGCCCAGTGCAAATAAACCAGTAATGTGCCCTTTCTGTCTGGACTTTGGAATCCTCCTCTGGAACTTCTCTCATGGACACCAGGAGACAGCCCAGTGCTCCCAGTCTAGATTTGACCCCAGCCTGTTGGGTAATGGCTACATCTACTGGGAAAATCATTCTCATCCTTTAAGTCTCAACTCAAACATTACACTCCTTTGTGAAACCTTCCCTGACCTTAGTGCTAGCTTTTATATTGTAATTAAGTGTTTATTTTTTCTCTCATTGGGCAATAAGCTCTTTAAAGAAAAAATGTATTGTTTACTTTATATCAACAATATCAAATAATGTCAGGAATATAATAGATGCTTAATGCTTAATCACATAATAACTGGAAAAAAAATCTTGCCCTGAGCCGTTAGAGTGTCAGCCTGCTGCAGGTTCGATTCCTAGTCAAAGGCATGTACCTCGGTTGCAGGTTCAACTCCTGCCCTGGTCGGGGTCGTTCGGGAGGCAACCAATCAGTGTTTTTCTCTTACATTGGTGTTTCTCCCTCTCTCTCTCTCTCTCTCTCTCTCTCTCTCTCCTCCTCCCTCCCTCCATCCTTCCCTTCCACTCTAAAAAAATCAATGGAAAAATATCCTCAGGTCAGGATTAACAACAACAACCAAAAATCTTGTTCAGTGTTATTTTTCTACAGTGGATATTCCCTTAAGACTAAAGAAATTCATGTTACAATACTTTGGAAGAATATGGTTCCTCCCGGCTTCTGGTTATTCTCTCCAGTTTCTGTTCACCTGTTTTTCTTTTAGTTCCTTTTGCTTCACCTTCTTGTTTGAATTCACATTAAACAAATATTTATTGAGTGAATTAAAGAAATAGTAAATAAATTACTAAATTGATTTAGTAGTAAAATTAAATTACTGTACTATATTTCTACTTTCTTATGAATAAACATGGACAATAAACTCAGTTGTTATGGAAGATCTCAGGATATTTACATGAGTCCTGAGGTTCCTCTCCATCCCCCCGCCCCATTCTGTAGTGATTTACTCCTTCTCAAGAGAAGTAAATGGGATTAAAGATGATGACTACAGCCTGTTTTTCTTAACATACATCAAGACACATATGTCCTTTCCAAGCTAAAGCTTATCTATCTATAACAAATACGGTGAATTGTGGAGTAAAATTTTTCTTTACTCCTAAATTCTTCTTTGTTTGAAAATTATGCATGTTTGCTTTTTAGAATATATGATTTTACAAAAGATTAGAAAAGACTGCGTTAGAACCTAACATGAAACTTTTCATAGCAAGGTGGCTAAGAGCACAGGCTAAGAAGAAACAGATATCCCTGGGTTTGAATTTCAGGCCACAACTCATTAGCTGTACGTGCCACACATAGTCAGCCACCTCCCCAGCAGCCATACCCTCTTCCCCGTTTTATTCATTAAAAAAATCCTATTTTGTCCACTTTCCTCTGAGGGTCTACTTCTAGGAGGGGCTATGGCCTTCTCCTTCTTAATTGGATTACGCTGATCCATTGGTGGTTTTCTTGTTTATGACGATTAGTTAAGCCTGAGCATATGATGTAATTCTAGCCAATGAGACATCGGTAGAAGACAGGGAGTTTCTGGAGGAGAGTCCTCTTTCTTAAAAAAAGAGTTGAGAAAAGGGCCCCTTTTTTTCTGTCTACTGACAAAGTTTTCTGCCTGTGATGCCTGAAAGTATGGAAACATTCTTAGAGGGTAGCTGGCCTGGGAGGACAAGACAATTTGCTAAGAATAGCAAAGTAAAAAGATGGAAAAAAAAAATGGGTCTTTGATGATATGAAATTAATCAAGCCTAGAGTACCTCTACCTCTAGACTTCTAGTTAGGTAAGATAGCAAATATTCTAATTGTTTTATTTTACTTGTCATCAGAAGCATACTAACTGAAATGCTAAGTGACTTTAGGAAAGTTTCTTAACTTCTCTGTGCTTTGTTTTCCTCTTCTGTAAAAGGTAAATAATAAATTAATTCATCCTCATAAGATTCTTGAGTATTAAGTAAACTGATATATGTAAAACACTTAGTACAGTTCCTATTTATAAATAGTAAATAATTGTCCAATAAACATTATTTTTGTCAGTTATTATTAATTAATTTAATTATGAAACTGTAGGAATTATTTTCTCCCCTGATGCCTTCAAAGGTTACCGACATGGATGAATAAATTATAAAAGCTATTATTTCTGTTTTTCTATGCTGTCTATAAAAAATAATTTTTATTTTTTATCCCTTGAATGTCTCTTTACAGTGTATATTAAATGTTAAAAGTAAAACTAATACACAAGTATTTCCACATTAAAAAACATTTATCCTCAAAAAAGGAAAGAAAAATGAGTCATTCCAAGAAAAATAAATTTTATGTTTAATATAACTTGAAAAATTCATATCATTACAAAGCAGAAAAAAATGAGTAGATGTATGATATAAACTAGTCCATCACATTTCCACAAAGGTTTTTCTATTCTCTGTGTAGTGTTCTTTCTATTCTTATCCCAGATCTTTTAGAGTTGGAATCTTGCCAAGAATGTAAAAAGTCTGTTGAACTCTGTAGCTGTTTTACAAAATTGGCAAATGTCCACAAAGACTTGAATAAGGACCACCAAATCCATCTGAGCTTCGAACTAAAGACCCTGAAACCATCAAGTTAAAATCTGATCGATATGGGCCCTGGCTGGGTAGCTGGGCTGGTTAGAGCATCCTCCCCACAGGCCAAGGTTGTGGGTTCTACCTCTGGTCAGGGCACATACAAGAAGCAACCAATGGGTGCATGAATGAAGAGGAACAATAAATGTTTCTCTATCGCTCTCTCTCAAATCAATAAATTAAAATGTTTTAAATCTGATAGATATGGGAAAACCAAACAACTGCCTCAGCCTGGTGGCAGGAACTAGGAGCAGTTCTTCCATTTCTTTGAGAAGTGGGGAATCAGAAAGGCTGCTACACTAGAGAGAGAGAAAAAACAAACTGTTTTAGTAGTACTGGGGCAAAAGTGAATAATCTCCTCTTCTGATGTATTTCCCTGATCTCTTAGGGGGGAAAAAAACCTCTCTCAACAGCACAGGAAGAAAACTGCTTCTTTAACCCCCTGATGACAGAAACAAATTGTTTTGCAGTTCTGGGAAGAGATTTTGTCACAAATGTGCAAACCAGACCCTGTATCCTGGACACTGTGCAGAGTTTCAATATCACATTTTTAGGGAATTCCAAAATGATCCTTTAATAACACAAGGTTATTTTCTTTAACACAAAGCTGTGTCTTGATGGTTTAGATGTATAGATTGTGTGTGCGCGCGCGCGTGCGCATGTGTGTGTGTGTGGGGGGGGGGATATCAAATGTAATTTTATTTTTAAGCGTTGTCAATTTGCTATAATTCTCAAAGTATCCAGGAAACATTATCTGTACAGCAATATGTTTTTTGGAAAAGCTCACTCTGTTGTCGTTTAATGGACATGTTTAAAGCCAAACATATTTAAAACTAAAAGTTATTTATGGTAAATTGAGCAATAAAGAAGAACTGGTAACTAAGCTTTTAAAAAATGTTCCTACAATAACCTTTCATACGCACTTATGCATCTAAATAAATATAATATATGTAGTATAAAAAGTATGAACTGTAAATAATAGATAGACCTAGAATTCAAATCCTGGCCCTGCCACTTAGCAAAAATGAAGTTGAACAAATTACTTAACATCCTTTAGTGTCTAGTTCCTGAATTATATAATGAAGATGATAAAAAATAATCTTAAAGGATCATCATAAGCATTAAATGAGAGACATACTAAGCACCTAGCAGAAGGTTTGGCATACAATAGGTAACCAATAATCCTACTATCCATCCTTCACACACAAAAAATACTAACAACAATGATAGTAGTTCTAGAATAAGATCAAAATGTATTAAGAAGTGAAGAAGTCCTTCCTATAAGATTTGGGAGTAACTTTGTTATCAGTCAGCTCTGCGTACATCATCAAAATACAACAACAACAACAAACACAGAATAAATATTCAAAAAAGAAACTGCAAGCTATGTTGCTGTCAGTTCATTAAACATGATGGGCCATCTACTATGTGCTGGTGATAGAGAGGTAAACGGCACAGTTCTTAAGATTAACAGGCTCACAAGATTTACAAAATTGTCCATTTGCAAAGACAACAATTATATGTAAGTATGAATGTAGGATGGACAGTCAATTCAGACTTGAAAGAGAGGGCAGAATGGAAAAAGGCTTTCCAGAGGATATGACATCTGAGCTGAGTTTTAAGATTGTCATTATGCAGGTGTAGAGGGTGATGGGGAGTGGGGCAGAGAGGTGGAACGTGACATCTAGGCTAAGGGAGCAGTGTGTGAAAGTCACGAAGACTTAAGAAAGCAGTCTGAATCCTGGGAACTCAAAATACTTCAGTAACTCACAGGACTCAAACACATTTACCAAGAATATCAATATGACACAGGGAATTTCATTTTTGGCAGGCACTAGTGTGAGGTTGCCAATGCTAGAGAATGGGGTCTTTTCTTTATGCAAGGCATGTGCAGTACTGGTAACAAATAAAAGTGGCAATCTGGATGCTAAAATTACTCTTGAATTTAAATTATGGTAGTACTACATCATCAGGACCACCCAATCTTTGAGTCTTCTGAAAGAGTGGCTATATATTTTAAGGCATAAGAAAATTGCCAGCATAGTAAAGAATAGCTTCAATAAAGTATTTGTTCAGGCAAAAATCAAACTGCAGTCAAATTAGACAGCTAGACCACTAATTGCTAGAACAGTAGGAAGCAGGATATTATTAAAAATGTATGAATATAGGCATCCTATAAAATATTTGTAAAATAGAAATAAAATGCATTGAAATGGTTTTGGTACAAAATCAAATTCACATGTTTAAATAAGAGTCTAAATAAGGTATAATATTTTTATAATTACTTAGAATCATAACATTAGATACATTAGAAAGGTTTCGTATAAATCATCTTATCCAGCAGATTTTAAACAGCAACTGAAAGAATACTCCTACCCCAACTTCTAGGGGATTTGCTTGAATAGAAAGAAAACAGATCTTATTTTTCTTCTTTTCTTCTCCAGAGATTATTGTAGGTGACACTTTTTTTTTCTTTATTTATTTCAGAGAGAGAGGAAGTGAGAGGGAGAGAGAGAGAGAAATATCGATGAGAGAGAACATCGATGGGCTGCCTCCTGCATGCCCCCCACTGGGGATCAGGCCCACAACCTGGGCATGTGCCCTGACTGGGAATTGAACCGGCGACCTCTTGGTGCATGGGTTGACAATCAACCACTGAGCCACACCGGCTGGGCTGTAAGTGACACTTTAGCTCAGAATTTGAGATGGCATAAACTACAAAAAAGTATAATTTCAAGACCATGGCAAGAGAGCCAGGGAGCAGCCATCAAGTGGCAGTTCATCCATAAGCCTATTATTTTGAATAGAGCATGCTAGCAGACCCATTCCTTATGCAATATTGACCTCTGAGTACAAAATGGTTGTGGAAGGGTTGTGGGCATAGAGATCTACAGGTTCTATTATATTTAGAAAAATACATTTGTTTAGTATGGCTCTCTACTGTTTTTAATAACAATCACTTTTATATGTGGGGAGGGTGTTTGTGTGTGTGAATGTGTGTGGGTGCATGTGCGCATTTGATCCGATAATTGTCCACTTGACTTTCATGAAGGATAAAGGAGTAGAACAATATTTCACCCTCACAGGGAGGCCTAAAAGAGATCCAGAATTGAAGCAGAAAGGCCCACCTAGACCCTTCTGCTGGAGGTTCACCACTTCACATCATTTTCCCTGTCCCATGTGAACTGAATTATTTCAGGCTGTGGAAACTGCTATAATTCATGCATTTCAAAGACTTTCTTGTGTAGAAAGGAAGATTAATTCTAAGGGGACTAAATCCTATTGGGTGGGATTGGGAGGCAGGTAGAGAGTCAAAATGTAGGTTTTTGAAGAGTTCTGTCAAAAGTCAAAGGGTAGGCATCAAGTCGCAGAGCAAAGCTAGAAAACGAGGTAGGGCTTAAACTTTTTAGCTCTTTTCATCGAACTAGAGGGACAGTCACAACATCAATTTTACATCTGTTTTCTTCTATGTTCTAACTTCCATCAATCACCCCCATTCCTTGGGTAAAGTTGATGAAAACTGTAAAAGTTGTGTGGAGATGTGTGTGCCTGTGGGGGGGGGGGGGTTCCAGCAGGAAGAAGGTTAAGGTATTAGGCAATAAAAAATAATATGGCTTTTGTTACATAATCCCTCACCTGAGCCAGGGTAAGGATAATTACTTCAAGGAGTCAATAGTTTGAGAATTATAGCTTCTTGTATATCAATATAAGAAGAAGCCCCAGCAGTACTTAGATCTGCAGAAGGAGCATGAGGAGCATGAGATATGAAGAAGCAAAGAGGACATCTCAACAGTGCAGATGAAATACCTCCTCTATTTACCACATATCTTAGAGAAGGTGATCTTGGGTTACACATAAAACAGATAAAGGTGATCTCACTTATTTGTGGAATATAATGAACTAAATAAACTGATGAACAAAACAGACCCAGAGACATAGGAGTAGGGAATAGACTGACAAACTGGGGGGGGGGGGGAGATAAACCAAAGAACTGATAGGCATATATGCATAACCAATGGACATAGACAACAATACTGTGGGCAGGGGGAGCGGGGAGGAGGGTGTCAATGGGGGGAAAAGGAGAAACATCTGTAACAAAAATAAATTAATTAAAAACAAAGCAAAACAAACAAACAAACTAGATAAGGGATAGTTGCCCTGATTAAGTTGGGACAAATTCCAGTGACATAATTCAATTGTAGATTCAGTGTCCACACCTGCAACAATACAGGTGTCACACTTTAAGACAGAGGGGAAAAAATGAAATTTCAACAGTAGAAAGAGATCATAAAAAATTTATGAAAGCGTAAGCACATATATAGTCATTCATTTGAAAGCATTTATTGAGAATCAACTATGTGGGAGGCATTGTGATAGTTATATAAGGGTATTAAAAAGATGAATTTGACATAATCTGTGTTTTCAAGAAACATAAGTAACTTCCAGCTTCCAGTCCACCATATACAGAACTTAGAAGTCACCACTCTCTCCTAACAATAGGTAAGAAGTTGAACAAATTGAAAAATCAGTAACTCTTTTAAATCTTTCAGGGAAGTAATGTCACAGGGCAAACTGCTGCCCCCAATATTGGAGAAATAGACAGGCAGATACAGAGAATCACAATTTTCACAATTTATTGAAGCAGACGCTGCCACCAGAATTAGTGGCCTGGTAGGGAAGTCTAAACTATAATTGATGAATTGCTGAAGGTTCCATGTGGGCAAGTCTTAGAGTTAAAAACTACAGGAGAATTCAGTCATATGGGGGCCCCAAACTTCTGTGAGTTTTCCCTCCAGGTCATCATAGGAAATACTGGAGAAAAATACCCTCATGCTTACAGCAGGGGAAGAGGGAAAGGAACCATATTGAAAAATACTAGAACATTCTATTCTTGCCAAGGCCTACCTTCAGGAGAAACTATTTATCAGAGCCGAACTAAACTGGGGGAAGGGAAATACTCAACTGCAACCCCCTCTAACCATCCCACCTAAGAGAGGGGGAAATCTGTGAAGCACTGGTCCAGGGGCATTTGCTCACCAAAAGGCTGAGACCTTATCAGAGAACTATAGAATGCTTCCCCTCCCCCACACCTTATCACTACATTATTAAAGGCCTATTTATCACACTTCCTTCTTCCCAGTACATTATGTCCATCTTTCAACAAAAAATGACAAGGCATACCAAAAGGCAAAACACACAGCTTGAAGAGAATGAATGAGCATCAGAGCCAGAGTCAGAAATGGCAGAAATGTTAGAATTATCAAAACAGGATTTTTTTTAAAAAAAAACTATATTTAATATGCTAAGGATTTTAATAGGAAAGGTACACAATGATGCAGAGAGATAGAAATTCTAAAAAATATATATAAAAAGAAGTGCTAGAGATCAAAAACACTATACCAGAAATAAAGAATGACTTTGATGGGCTCATTAGTAGACTGGACATGGCTGAGGAAAAAAAAAATCTCCGACTTTGGGAATATGGCAATAGTAATTTCCAAAACTAAAAAGTAAAGTGAAAAAATAAATTAAAAACAAAACAGAACAGAATATCCAAGAACTGTAAGAAATTAAAATAGGTGTAGCATATGCCTAATGGGAATACTAGGAGAAGAGAGAAAAGGAAAGAAGCAATATTTAAAGTAATAAAGTAATTGAGGAAATTGAGAATCTCCTCAAATTAATGTCAGACACCAAATCACAGATCCAGGAAGCTCACGGAGTCCACCAAACAGATAAATGAAAAAACAAACAAACCAACCACCATCACCAGCAACAAAACTATACCAAGGCATATCATATTCAAACTTTAAAAAATCAAATGAAAGAAAAGACCTTGACAAAGATGAGGGGTGAGAGTGAGGAAAGCACCTACAGAGGAGCAAAGATAAGAATTACATCCAACTTCTCCTCGGAAACCATGCAAGTAAGAAGAGAGTGGAGTGGACTATTTAAAGTGTTAGGAATTCTGTACTCTGTGAAATTATCCTTCAAAATTGAATGCACCAACAGAGTGGATCAAAAATAAGACTCAACTATATGTTGCCTATAAGAAACTAGTTTTAATAAAAAGACACACAGATTAAAAGTAAATGAGTGGGAAAAGATACACCTTGCTAATGATAATCAAAAGAGTAGCTATATTAATTTCAGCTGGAGTAGACTTCAGAGCAAGGAATATTATCAGGAACCCAGAGAAGCATTACACAATGATAAAGGGGTAATCAATCCAAGAAGACATAACAATTCTTAATAGTTATGCACCTAACGAAAGAGCAAATCATGTGAGGCAAAAACTGATGAAATGAAATGGGAAAATAGATGAATCTACTATTATACTTGGAGGCTTTAACATGGCTCTATCAGACTGGATAGACCTAGCAGTAAGAAAATCAGAAAGACCATAGTTGAAATTAACAATACCAATCAACTAGATGCAACTGACATCTATAGACTACTTTATCTAACAACGGCATATTACATATTATTCTCAACCACACATGGAACATCCACCAAGATAGACTACATTTTGGGTCATAAAATATACAATGGAACATTTTTAAAAATAGAAATTATACAATGTCTGCTCTCAGACCACATGGAATCAAGCTAGGAATCAGTAACAGAAAGATGGCTAAAAAATCCCAAAATACTTGAACATTAAAAAACATACTTTTGTTCTGTATGATTCCAACTATATATCAGTCTGGAAAAAGCAAAACGCTGGAAACAATAAAAAGATCAGCAATTGTTAGGATTTGGGTTGTGGATGAGGAGTGAGTAGGTGAAGTACTGAGGCTTTTTAAGGAAATGAAACTACTCCGTAATGTATTATAATGATGAATACATGTCATTATACCTTTGTCCAAACCCATAGAATGTACAACACCAGGTGTGAACCATAATGTAAACTATAGACATTGGGTGATTCTGATGTGTCAATATAGGTTCATTAGTTATAACAAACGTACCATCTGGTGGGGATAATGATAATGGGAGAGACTATGCATGTGTGCAGACAGGGGGTATATGGAAAATCTCTTTATCTTTCCCTAAATTTTGCTGTGAACTCAAAACTTCTCTTAAAAAGTCTTACTTAGTCCTGGCCAGTTTGGCTCAGCAGTTAGAGTGTTGGCCTGCAGACCAGGGAGTCGTGGGTTCCATGTTGGTCAAGGGCATGTACCGTCGGGGTTGTGAGGGAGGCAACTAATCAGTGTCTCTTTCTCCCTCCCTCCCTCTACTCTATCTGAAGATAAATGGAAAAATATCCTCAGGTGAGGATAAAAAAAAAAAAAAAAAAAAAAAGTCTTACTTAAAACAATATTTCTTAATAACATATGGGTCACAGATAAAATTGTAAAAAAATTTAAGAACTATTTGAACTAAATAAAAAAATTTTTAAATAACATTAAAATTTGTGGCATGGAGCAAAAGCAGTGCTTAAAGGGAAATGTATGGCATTAAATGCGTATGTTAAAAAAGAAGAAAGATCTAAAATAAAAACAATCTAAGTTTCCACCTTAGGAAACTAAGAAAATAAGAGCAAATTCAATCCAAAGTAATCAAAAGAAAAAATTTTTTAAATTAGAATAGAAATCAATGACACTAAAAATAAAAAATCAATAGAGAAAAATCAACAAAACCAAAAGTTGGTACTTTAAAAAGATCAATAAAGTAGATAAGCCTCTAGCCAAGCTAATTAAGAAAAAGGGAAGATACAAATTAATATCAGAAATGAGAGTCCTGGCTGGGTGGCTCAGTTGGTTGGAGCATCATCCAGTACAACAAAAGGTTGTGGGTTCAATCTGGTCAGGGTTCTACAGGAGGCAACCGATTAATGTTTCTCTCACATCAACGTCTCTCCCTCTCTCACTCTTCCCCCTTTCCTCTCTCTCTAAAAATCAATGAACATATCCTCAGGTGAGGGGAGGGGAGGAGGAAATGAGAAAGACTATATCATTGCAGATCCTATGGACATTAAAAGTTTAAAAAAGGAATACTATGCAAAAATTGATGCCTACAAACTTAATAACCTAGGTCTAATGAATCAATTGTTTGAAAGCACGATCTGCCAAAACTCACTCAAGAAGAAACAGACAATCTGAGTAGACCTATACCTATTTTTTAAAATTTAATCAATAATTAATAAACTTCCCAAACAGAAAGTACTAGGCCCATATGGGTCCACTTGTAAATTCTACTAAATATTTAAGGAGGAAATTATACCAATTCTCTACAATCTCTTTCAGAAGATAGATCAGAGGGAATACTTTCTAACTCATTCTATGAGGCTAGCATTACCCTAATATCAAATTAGACAAAAGTGCTACAAGAAATAAAGACTACAGGCCAACATCTCTTACGAACATAGATGCAAAAATCCTCAACAAAATATCAGCAAATTGAATCCAACAATGTATAAAAAGAATCGTACACCATGGCCAAGCAGGATAGATCTCAAGTATAAAAGGGCTGGCTCTACATTTTAAAATCAATTAATGTAATCTATCACATCAACAGACTAACAAAGAAAATCACACGATCATATAAATAAATAGAAGCAGAAAAGCATTTGACAAAATCCAATACCAATTCATGATGGAAACTCAGCAAACTAGGAATAGAGGGGAACTTCCTCAACTTGAGGAAAACATCCACAAACGTACCGATAACATCATACTTAATGATGGAAACTCAGAAACTTTCCAGTGAAGAGGGACAAAGGCAATCTGTCTCCTCTCACCACAGCTTTTCAGAACCAAATAAGTTCCAGCTAATACAATAAGACAAGGAAGGGAAGTAAAAGGTATAAAAATTATGAAGGAAGAAATAAAATTGTCTTTGTTCACAGATAGCATGATTGTCTATATAGAAAATCCAAAAGAATAAAACAAAAAATCCTGAAACTAATAAGCAATTATAGCAACGTTAGAGGACACAGTTTAATATATATAAAAGTCAATCACTTTATTATATATAATAAATGAACAAATTTATTGCACATATACTTATTATATAAATATTTGCTACCTTTCAAGTATAGAACAGAGTATCATGACTGATGTGTGGGGTATTTAAGCAACTTTGCTCTGTTAATAAGAACATTAATAAGGATGTCTTGCCTCCTAGAAAAACAAAATTAACAGCAGCTAGAAAAATAAGGATCCAATATTAGTGATTCCAGATTTACTGCCCCAAATCACAGACTTTTTGCTTTTAATTTAAATCTACAAATCTTTGCTTAAAAAATCAAAATCACATCATTCTATTAACTATGTGCTTCTAAATGAAAACATATTTTAAATTATTTTCAAAATCTGATTTATATTTAACCAAGAAATAAGTTCCTAGCCCATATTAACAATATTTGTTGAATGGATAAATAAATGATTTAGTTGCTATGATTAAATTAGGGAAAAAATAGGGCTTAGGTAAATCAATAAGTATAAGGAAACACAAACAATATAGAATATGGAACTTCTCCCTAACAAAATATGTATGTAGTAATATATTTACTTTGGGGCCAAAGATTAAGTAATAAGACATTTCACAATAACAAAGAAAAAATATTCTATTGATGATATTGCTATTGAAAAATGAAATGATTTTCACATTTGTGTAAAGAACCATGATATATTTATGATTATAATATATTTATTTGATGGGGCCAGCTGTTGTTTTTGGACATGCGCCTGGACCCTACAGCCACCACGAATTACTTCTGTCTCCCTCGGATTTCTCCATCTTGAACTCCTGCATCTCCTTACCTTTGCTCATTGCCTCTGACACGCAAATGCTAACAGCAAGGTGAGTTTGCACAAGCTGAGGGGCTGATATATAAAATGCCTCTTCAACCCATTCTCCCCAAGCTCAGATTTTACACTGATGACTTCGATTCACGAAGAAAAAGAAATTCACAAAATGCAAAGCCAGAAGCACAAGAGGGAAAACACTACTTTGTACGGTCATTTTATCAAGCTGTTTCAGGACTTTAAAACACATCAAACCAGCATTTTACTTTGTGCAAGATGGTATTTTTTTGACAATCTGTGCTCTCTATTTAATCAGTGTTTAATTTTATACAGCAAGATAGTTATTCAGCTTCTACCCCCTGCATATATTTCTCAGCATTTTATCCTGACTTAAATTGAAGGTTTTAATTAATGTCCTAAAATGTAAAGTTAAATTACACCATGCAATTATGTGGGCAAAGCACTCAGTGGAAGCTAGACATTATTAGCTATATAATTATCCTCTAAAATAAAAATCTAAAATATATGATTTTGTGAATTTTTCCATTCTGGTTACAACCTCTCCTTAATGATACACAAACTTTTTCTTTTATTTTTCTGTTCTAGAAAATTTGTTTTAAGAGAATATCACTAGACAACATGAGCTCATAAAGAAAGATGAAAAAAAATTAATATTTCTTTTATTTTCCTTCCAGAGTCTAATCTTTTATTGCTAGTGGAGGACGAATAATTACCATTCATATATATATATACATTTTAAAGGTGTGTTAACAGTTGAAAAGTAATAAAGTTTCCCTTCTACCGCAGATGCAGAACAATAAATGCAAAATGGCCCATTTCAATTTGAATTATCCTATTCCTACAGAGATTTCTACCCTAAATGGAAGAAGCAAAATACCAACTTATATAGCCAAATAATTCAGTTCTACTAATTTGTTAAATTCTTTGGATAAAAAAAAAAACATAGCATAAGATTTGAAAATATTATTTTTATTCCCCCTTTTACTACATAACTGGGAATTTCTCGATAAATACATTTAACTGTGCATGATACTTGGGTAAGTGTCCTAAAAGTTTGAAGTAGCCTGTTTATTCATCATGTTTGCTTAATATTTAGAGAAATTTTAAAGACAAAGAATATCTCAATTTCCCCCTAGAATAAGAACAACCACAAATTAAGCAGAAGTATTCTGAGATGTAATTCCACCTAACAAGATCCTACTTTCCAATAGAACCTATGTCCACAGATGGGAAACTGCTTTCCTAAGGGGCGTGTAAATTTAAACTATTCCTATAAGGCATGTGTGGAGGGAAGCCAGATCGAAGATCGCTGTCCTTTAGGGAAGAAACCATGATGGTTACAATAGTAATGATTACAAAGATTTTTTTTTTCCTTTATTGATTTTAGAAAGAAAGGAAGGAAGAGGGAGAGAAAGAGACATCGATGAGAGAGAACATCAACTGGCCGCCTCCTGCGTGCCCCACACTGGGGATCGGGCCCACAACCTGGGCATGTGCCCTGACCAGGAATCGAACCAGCGACCTCTTGGTGCATGGGTCGATGCTCAACCACTGAGCCACACTGGCCAGGCACAGATTTTTTTAAGGCAGTTCTATAATCTAGGTAGTCTATTCAATATACAGATTTATCCCCAGTGAAAGGGAAAATGGCTTTCTTGGGAAGTAATACCTCTAAATTATGGAAACTTTGTGCTAAGTACAGCTGGCAGGGTGATGAACACCCAATTTCTTTTAATGGGTATACCTTCACGCTCAGTCTAAAGCTACCCAAACGAATCTTCAAAAATGGAGACTAAAATAGACAATTTCAATATATCCTCTTGAGCAAAGTATTTCTGAAGTATAAAACTTAATAGGTAACTTCATTTCTCGATAAAATTATTATCTTAACGTCATTGGCTATGAAGGCTAGTAGTTGTTAGAAAAGGTATTTTAACATTATTATTACTGCAATCATCACCAATTTTCAGCACTTGGAATCAGCAATCTATCTCCATTAAAGCGTAAACTGGAGATGGAATAACTCTGGTAGGAAATACGTGACCGTGGTCCCACGTTAGAAGCCCCCGAGGGCTGATCAGATGAAAACTGCAATTGATAGTAGATATAAACATAGAAAGAATGAGTAATTTAACATGATTTCAACATCGCATTAAAATCAACGCTGCTATTTTTCTGATAAGATTTAAGTAAGCACTATTTTGTGACTTTAAAAAGACTACCTATTAACAGGTCCTCCTTTGAAGGGAACAAAAAGGATACACATAGTAACTCCAGTTCATATTCCAACACAACTTTTGTTCTTACTCACCGAACTCTTTAATTATTTCTTGTGTGCTTTGCTATGCTGTAGTATTCTTTCTTTAGAAAGAAAATATGTATGTGGAAAAATTTCATTATTTGGCTAATTGAAATAAAAAGCTGTTTAAAAAAATCCAAAATTTTTTCATAAGTCTGTGGTAAACAGGAAAAGCACACAAATGAAAAACATACTTTCTTGGTAAATATTGACATTCTTTCTAAAGCAAGAAAAATTGAGTCAGTAGAGGCCAATTTACTATTTTTGTATACACTTCTTATAAATCAAGAATTTCAAGGAATCAGAATACATATGCAGCCTGGCCGGTGTGGCTCAGTGGTTGAACATCGACCCATGCACCAAAAGGTCGCTGGTTCAATTCCCAGTCAGGGCACATGCTCAGGTTGTCGGCCTGATCCCCAGTGGGGGGCATGCAGGAGGCAGCCAATTGATGTTCTCTCTCATCAATGTTTCTATCTCTCTCTCCCTCTTCCTTCCTCTCTCTCTAAAATCAATAAAGAAAAAAAAAACTTTTTTAAAGAATATATATGCAAACAATGAGATACACATTTTTAATTCATCTCTAGAAACAAGAAGGTAGAACAAAACTTCCTAACCTGGTCTGCTCTAATTTGAAAAAGAATTCCAAAATATTTGATTACCATAATACCATGTCCTGTACTAACAGTTAAAAACCAGAGAGACTAATGATGTTAGAATAAAAGAAACTCAAACCAGTATACAGTTTTAAAATATTCCGAAGTATAGCATATCTTCATGTTTTAAGGACAAAAGACATTAAAGTGCACCAGATACCTACTACAGTCTTATACCATGTCTACTGCATTCATTCCAAATATCAAAGATGACCTGATAACTTTCATTTTAAAAGCTATGGGATGCTACCTCATAGCACACTTCTCTCTTCTTTTTTACCTTCTTACTTTCCAACTCATTTTTTTATTCATTTAAAGAATTAGATGAGAGCAATAACAGAAATGAAGATAAATGTAAGAGCTTCAAAATACTGAATAAGAATTACTCCTGATCAGGCAGAACGTTGCACTGGCACTGCATGTCATTTCCTGGCCATAAAATACTCTGAAGTGTTTTGATACATTTGAGCATTAGAATCATGCCTTCAGTCCTTAGTATGTGCTGTTCAAATTAAACATTTATAAGGCATCATGAAACTTCAACATTTCTGGTCATAATTAGGTCCATTATTCTTTCCAATATTCAAAGAAAGCATTAGTTATTGATGCATAAGTGAATTCTGGTTGAAACAGTGGGCTAAACCAGAAAACTCATTGCTTTTAGATTCAGATGTGTGACACATAAACACAGCTCCATCTTTTATTAGTTGGGTGACCTCTCTGATCAGTTATTCTCTGAGCTTTAGATGCCTCATTGGTAAAAGAAAAAAATAAATAGGACAGAAAAAAAAAACAACACCTTAGGGGGACACTAGTAGGAAGATTAAATGGACTTAAAATTACTCAGTACTCAGTAAACAGTCAATGTTAGTTCCTTTTAATTACAATATAATGTCTTTATGTTATATGTTTATGTGGATCTAACTAGTAAAGAAATAGTATTGAATGTGATGGTGGTGTGGTAGCATAAACAAAATTTGAGTGGGGAACAGTGTATAATGTTGATCCTGTATACACCACAAACTTAAACACAACTTCCAGACACCTGTGCACACAAAAGGGTAGCTATGGCAATGCTCATACTTCATGTGTATTCAGCTTAAGTAATTTTAAATTTTATATAAAAGAAACAAATAGAATTGAAATTGTCAAAAATTATGAGAAATGACAAAAATATTCCCTGATATGCCTCCTCTGGTATTTAAAGATATGCTATATTCTGCCCTGGCCGGTTTGGCTCAGCGGTTAGAGCGTCGGCCTGCGGTCCAGAGAGACCCGGGTTCGGTTCCCACTAAGGGCATGTACTTCGGTTGCAGTTTGTCCCTGGCCCTGTTGGTCGTGCGGGTGGCAGCCACTCGATGTGTCCCTTTCATGTTGATGTTTCTCTCTCTCTCTCTTCCTCTCTCTCCCTCCCACTCTATCTGAACAAAAAATGAAAAAATGTCCTCGGGTGAGGATAAAAATAAATGAATAAATAAATAAATAAATAAATAAATAAATAAATAAATATAAAGATATGCTATATTCTATTTTAGCAACTGAGTCCCCACCTCTCCAAGGAATATCTCTGCCATAAGTCATGGCAGGGACTTAGCCTTGCAGTTGGCTTTATCCTAAATGGTGTTTGGCTTCTCTGTGCCCAAAAAATACTTGAATGCCACAGTTAAGTGTTTAGCCTTGGCCAGGGAGCACCCACCCTAGCTGGAGATATGGTAGTCCTGGGAGCTGATCACCACTAGGCTGTTACCTTGCTGTGTAACCTGGAGTAGGTCAGCGTAAGACTAAAACAAGGGACCATGGTAAACTGGAAGAAACCTTCCTTACAATGGTGATTTCAGGAGATTGTCTGCTATGTAATTGTCAAACTTTCCTTTGGAGAGGAATCAGAGAAGCCAGTATCTAAGGTCCCTTCTGGCTTGTCCTCCCTGCCCCAGACCAGCATTACTCTTAGAGCACGTAAGCCTCGGTAGGAAGCATGCTGTGCTCCAACAGTGTGTAAAGCTGGGAGCAGGCAGAGCAGGGGTTTCTAAACTAGAGAGATTATAAAACACAGATTCCAAGCCTAGAGAGTCTGATTCAGTAGTCTAAGGGGGACCTGGAGATGTGTATTTTATAAAAGCTCTTCAGGTGATTCTCTGTAAAACCAAGTTTGGGAATAAGTGAAGTAAAGAATGTTTTTTATTTAGTTGTGTCTTATTTTATCAAATAATTTCTATAATATTTCTGTAATATTTCACTCAAATCCTCATTTCTGTGCTCAAATCTAACACATAAAGTAATTTCTCATTTTCTTCAAAACTAAATAAAAAAATTAAATGCTATGGAAAGATAACAAAAATGTTCCAAGAGGACAATTTATGATTAACATAAGCAAAATATGACTTAAATGGTGATTATATGATGAGATTACCCTGGAGCCTGGGCCAAGCTGAACTTTGATTTGTGAAATTTGTCCCATTCCCTTGACAGGTGTCAGATATTATCTTTCCACCTACATAATGCAACAGCATTTCTGCTCATAAACCACATCATATTTCATACTAAAATAACAAGTTATGGGGAGATGATATAGAGTTGGACAAGTTTATTAAGCCCTTGAAGGAAAGTCTCTAAGTTGTCCCCCTCTCTTGAAGATAAAGTTGTTTAAGAATAAAGGAATTGTGGAGTTCTGAGATGAGATAACAGAAAATTCCTTGGCTTCACAAAGCAATTAATTCTTTATTAAACCCATCCTTCTACAGAACATACACACATTAATCAATAAAAACCCTCTTGACCAGAGAGACTAAGATAGGCTATACTGATGAGGATGATAAAAGTATTTTTTTAAGCAGGATTTAAATCTTAATTCTGTTTCAGCTAGTGCTCATTTACATAATATTATGTACTTCTAAACACTGCAATAGGTACTAAAAGGTCACATAAAGACATACAAAATCCTTGCTTTCAAAATACTTAAAATTTAGTTGAGAAAACAGAACATACACTTAAAAAAGGACATATAATAAAAAGTAGTCTATAAAATAGATGTCAAAATAAATCACACAGAAAAAAATAATATAAGAATTCAGGCTAGAAGATAGAAATGTAGGATGGAGTGATTATTCAGGGATTTCTAGAAATATTTGGACTTTATTCTGGTAGTCAGTTTGGTCATCAAACATTTTTGATCATGTACTCCTTTCAGTTTTGAACCTATATTCGTAACATATTTATTTAAAAATTATACATCACTAAACCATTAGTTTATAATTCATATACAAAACTAGAGATGTTAAAAGAGTGATATAAAAAAAAGAAGAAAAAAGTAAATTTAAACATCTTGCTAATCATAATAATTTTATACCATAATTCATACCTCAAGGCACAGTAACTACAATGGATAAGTTTCAGCATAATGGATGCAAACAAAAGTTTATATTTCTAACACTCTTTTGGTTGAGTTCAGATTATTTGTCAATAAGATCCAATTATACAATAGTGTGCAACTTTAATTGGCAAAGAGCTCTTAAGAGAAGATAAAGAAGAGGTGATGCTGCCAGTTTTGAAGATTTAGTATGAAAAAAAGTATATGAAAAGTATCTTATTAGTAAGTAATGTTTTTGTTGATTGTTGAAAAGAATATTTTGGATGCTCTGGGTTAAATAAAATATGTTATTAAAATTAATTTCATCTGTTTCTTTTTACTTGTTTACATGTAGCTGTTAGAAAACTCTAAATTGCATATGTGGTTTGCATTGTATTTCCATTGGACAGCACTGCTCTACATTCTGGCAAGACCGAAATGTGAAAGATGACTGAGAGTAAGATTATTCTGAATGAAGGTTTAAGTATACTGCCGTATTACCCCCTGACTTAATTAGGTTATCTTTGGTAGAGCATAAATTGTGTTTTTTAAGACCACGTATTTTACAGATATTCAATAGGAATATACAAGGAAAACAGATGAGGGTAGTCCACAAGTATGGTGCGGGGAGATGAAAGATGCCACCAAGTTATTATCCATCGGGCAGTAAAATCCTTTCTCTCATACATCATTATCCAGGGCAAATAGGAAAGGAACCACCCTTTGATAGAGATACAGGTTGCTAATAAAGTTTGGCATAATTATATTTAGAGATTTATGGTGCTGAAAAGTGCTAGTAAGATTTTAAGATTAAAAATATTAGATTTGGGGGAAAAAAAATGAATGCAGGTAAAGGGATAGCTAGTCACAAATTCCTCAGTAAGTAGTGTCACAGACAGAAAGAGGGGCCGGTGCTCATTCAAGCACCAATATCTCAGGGAGGGAAAGCCAATACACGTTAAATAATCTAATATACATGTAAAATTGCAATTTTGCTTTCAGAGTCCCAAGAAAGTTTTCGAAGAGGCTACTTCCAACACTCTTTGAAGACCTTACTTTTCTTGGAACCCTAGCCTGTCGGATAGACTATGATTGGTAGATATAAAATAAGGTCTTATATCAGATTTGCTTTTTCCCATTTTTTAAAAAAAATTTTTTTTCTTTTATTGATTTTTTAGAGAGAGAGGAAGTGAGAGGGAGAGAGATAGAAACATCGATGAGAGAGAACATCGATTGGCTGCTTCCTGCATGCTCCCCACTGGGGATCTGGCCCACAACCTGGGCATGTGTCCTGACCAGGAATCAAACCAGCAACTTCTTGGTGCATGGGTCGATGCTCAACCATTGAGCCACACCGCCGGACTGCTTTTTCCCATTTTTATTCTTGACAATATATATGAAATAACTTTAATTTAAATAAAATCTCATAAAGTTATCTAGTAATAATCCAATAACCATATTTTAAATCAATTATATCACATTAATTCAATAATAAGATCTTTTAAAGTAAAAGAGTATTAGTAAAATTTCCATTAGTGATTAGTAAAATCCATTGAACTAAGAGATTTTGATATATTAGAATGCATTTTATGATGTTATGCATTATTCTCTGAAGATAAGGAATTAAAGATACAAATATTTTTCATTTTTAAGAAATACAGAAATGGAAAGAATAATTTCAAAGCCTCTTTTAATAATATAATTCTTTAAACCTTTCAGGGTCAGACCTTACCTTGTAGAAATATGTTGTTTTGATTTTTCCAGTAGCACGTAATGAATAGTATTTTGAGCTGTGAGGATTAATTCATGGTGATATACCATGGCACAAAAATAGGAGTATTAGTTTTACATATTCATTTACATTTTTTCTAGCAAAATATTTGATTTGTGGACCTCATTTTTTCCTCCTGAAAATGACTATATTCATTATTATTTAGAAATACAACTTTTAATATAGAACCCATTTATAACATTAGTTAGAACAGCATCTACTACCATTTGGCTAGAGCTATGGACCTATCAATAGGTCTATTCTACACTCCTACTTTCAAAAATAAGATATAATTCCTCTCTTTCTTGACATAATATTTAGTAGTGAAATATCTGTAAGGAAACTAATTTTACAGTTTTAATTTGTACAAGTGTTGGAGAAAAAATATATTTTGTAGTTGTATTATATTAAGGAAGGTTTGCAACTGCGACCCAAGTAATTGAAACAAAACTTTAACTGAAACACTAGATGCCATTTTAATACTACTTTTTACAATTGTCCAGTACTGTCTAGTATTTACTATTAGGACTTATTTGAGTTTTTTCATAGCTCTACCTAATAAGGCTTGCCCATGAGAAAATGTTGAAGGAAGAAATATCCATAGTACAAATTTAAAAAATAATTAGCAGAGATTCAATCATTCCCCAAGAAAGAGCTCAACTTGTTCATTGTTCATCAGGAAGTCTCCCTATGAAAATGTTCATGTAAATATCAATGGTTTTTATGTAAACATATATTAGCAAAATCATGTAAGATTTATGGGGGCAGAAATTCATTACCTTTAAAAAAAATACTATAGCACTCTGTGTGCAGAATGGTGGTTGGTGTAAAGTAGGTATACAATAAATATTTTTAAGTGAAGAAATGGATAAACTGCTTAAATCTATTCATTCACCTTTTCCTTCAACAAACATTTATAAACATACAGAGATAGTACATAGATACTAAAGATGAATAAGACATGATCCTCACCAAAAAAAAATCTTGGTCAATGGAAAGAAAATTAAAAACAGATAATAATGGTGAACTATGGCAAGTGCAATTGATACCTTTGCAATAATCTGGTTATTATTTAACAGAAAAGGAGTGAAGGGAAGACCAGATAATATAGGCATGCCATTTATACAGCTTCACCAGGAAGCTTGCAATTAACCCTCCAGGCCTATTTCCCAATGATGATCAGTGGGGGAAGGAGCTGGACAAAGGCAGTTCAGATGCATGCCCAGTAAGGTCTGAGTAACATGAGAGGTGCCCACTGGGTCTGTCACATCTGGGAGCCAGTCAGAATAGGTTAGAATAGGTGTGGCCACTGCAAGCACACACAACCTGGATATTTAATCTGCTAGATAAAGGAAAGCTGCCTCTATCTATCTAGCTAGCTAGCTAGCTATCTTTCTCTCTCTCCCCTTGCTGCTGCACCAGACTCCCAGCCTACGGGGCTCTCATGGCCATGTAGGACTCCATACAATGAACTGAAGGACTAAATCTAGCCTAATCCTGATCTGGACCCAGCTGCACCATGGAGAGGAAGCTCTGGACTCTGGCCCTATTTCTAACTTTGCTGAATCCATAACTGCCCCTTTTTCAGGACTGGAACTTTGCAACCCCAGAAATATAATTTCATGCCAACAAAAACCATTCATTCTCCCATGGGGGCTTCTGAATATGCTTATTCCAACTGCACCCCAAGAAACCTCTGCCCATGAATCTTGGAGGGGTCTGGTCCCTTTATCCCTCCAGGGACACAATGATTTGGATTTTCACAAAATGTTATATGTACACATTGAACCTATCTTGGGAGGGCTGTGGAGAGAAGGATATGGGTCAGGAAATATTTCCTGAAAGAAATGAGTACTAAATGATAAACAACTGTCAGCCAAACAAAAAACAAGGTAAAGAATAACCCAGACAGGAAAGTGTTAAGGTGAGAAAAAGAAGGGGATACTCAAAAATGACAAGTTCCACATGGCCGTGGATTCAATGAGACTGGATATGGAGAGGGACCAGATCATAGAACTCATTTATGTTTTCCTATGCGTAATGAGAAGCCTTTAAAAATCTTAAGTGGGAGATAATAGGCTTTTTATTAGATAATTACTCTGGCAACTATGTAAAAGATTATACTACAGGTGGAATAGCATTCCAGTCATCAAGTAGGGAATTAATAAAGGCTTGAACTAACCCAGTAGTATCTGCAAGGAAAAGAGTATACGGTCCCCACAATGCTTCTGATAGTAATTCTCCATCTCTGGAGTCTATTAGAACCATGCAGAGGCCTGTTTCAAACTATCTCCTAAGAACTGCATCCCCACCTCTAGTGAGACTCACTGACATTGTGACCTAATGTTAATGATGTCCATAAGTGTGTCATAGCTCTCAGGTGTTTAGGGGAGAAAAAGGTTGAGAATCACATATTTAGAAGGTAAAAGTCACTTGGACTTGGTAATTAGATAATCATATACAGGAGTGGGTGATAGAAAAGAAGGAATCTAGAAACAATATGTGAACACGATGGATGGAAGAACCATCCGATGAGATTGGGGGAGAAGGTGCAGAGAAGAAGCAAGTTTAGAGTCTGAGGCGCTTGCAGAACATCTGGGTGGAAAGGTCAACAGAGGTTCGAAATAAAAGTCTGAGACTTGGAGAAGCTAAGCTGGAGATGAGAAGTCATCAGGATATAGATGGCAGGTAACGTGCAAGAAATGGAATCCCTTATAGACCACGATAAGATGGAGAGTCAAAACAGAACCTGTAGACATCCTTAGGGAGCAGGCAAAGAGGAGCTTGAAAAGACAGCTGAGATGAAAATGGGGGGAAAATGGTGAAGAAGGAGGAAGAGGATGGGAACCACCACCAGGAGAGTGATATCCTGAAACCCCCAAGTAGAAAGAGTTTCAAAAAAGAGGTGATGCTCAAGAGTGAAGTACAGTAGGAAAATTCAGTCAGATAACCACCTGGAGCCCCTGTGTTTGGCAGTAAGCTGGCAGAGGTGAGCTTTGCCAGAAGAAATTCCATGAAGACATGGAGACAAATTATACAGAACTGAGAAGTGAGTAGGAATTGAGGAAAAGTGAAAAGAGACCACTCTTTGAAGAAGTTAAAATATATAAATTCTTTCTTGCTTGCTATAGTGCTTCATTATTGTGTTTACTAACTGAAAAGAATTTGTTCTCATTTTTTAATTTTAAAAATATCATATAATCAAATAAAGTTTCCCCAATTGTGAAGCCAGGAAATACAAACTATGATATCTACAATTTTAAGGCAAAAATTTTAATACCAGCAAAGATTCCATATAGATTGAAAGCAAATATACCATGCTCAAACTAAATTCTTCTTATTCTTCTTAACATAAGCCATTACCAACTTTCAAATCAAGTGAGGACAGTTTAAGTCAAAACAAGAACTGGTTTCTAGCAAACAAATGAAGCTCCTTTTAAATTATGTTTTTTGTTTTTCTTAATCCTATTCTCCAAACTCCAAATTCAATCTGCAACATGGGTCTACATATTAAGTCATAAAAATGAGAAGAGAAAATAGAATAAAATAATAAAACATAAATCTAGCTCTTTTTTTCCCAAAGCAACAGACTTGGGACCTGGTTGAATAAAATGTATTCAGAGGAAGTTGCATGTGGTGACTCTCTGACAGATCCATCCATACATATGAGAACATGAACCTGTTGGTCACTTTGACCACATCTTATGCATCTTGGTATTCATTTAGTCATTCATTCAACAAATATTAATAGATATCTAGTATTGTGCCCGGCAGAAGCCCTAGTGTTAAGAATACAGCTTACAGTTGGTAGAAAAGGCACACAATATGAAAAGCAGTATCTTCAAGTCTGGTACATGCTAAAACTGAAGGAGTAGCAAGAGTTCTTATTCTAATTGGGGAACTGAGAGAGAATAGTCAGGAAATGCTTCCTGAGGAAATGATACTTCAGCTGAAATCTACTGTTAGTCAAGTGAAGAGGAGACATCCTGGAGGCAAGAGACCATAGAGCAGTTCAGGAACTGAAATAAGTTTGATTTGTCTGGAGTTCAGTGTGAATGGAAACCTAGCAAGGCATGAGACAGGAGAGCTGGGTAGGGGTCCAGATGATGTAAGCCATGTGTGGGAGGCAGCCTCTGAGAAAAACTCAGACATCCCCAAGCTGTGCAGCCTTCAGCCCTTGAGTATGGGCTGGGTTACTGCCTCACTTCTAACAAACAGTAAACAGTAAAAGTAATGGGATGTAACTTCCAAGATATAGAACAGCTATGGCTTCTGTCTTGGGTGTTTCTTCTCCCTGTGGATCACTCATCGATCTTTCTCTGAGGGAAGCTGAGTGCCGTGACATGAGGCCGTCTTTCGGAGAGGCCCACATGTCTTTGGAGGCTCACGTGCATGAGCTTGGAAACGGATTCTCCCCAAGTTGTACCCTGCTATGACAGCAGCCCTAGTTGACACCTTGACTGAAGCTCTTTGAGAGTGATATCACCCACTCCTGGACACCTGACCCACAGAGTCTGCGAGATGATAAAGGTGTGTTGTTTCCAGCCACTAAATTGGGGGGTAATTTGCTAACACAGCAGAAACCAGCTAATATAGCATGTTAAATAACTGGATTTAGCATTAACCTACATGAATGAGAATTAATTACAGGATTTTTTAGCTGGGAAGAACATTAAATATGTTCCTATTGGCAGTTACAGACATTCAGTAAAATTGTTACAGTAAACTTGAAAGAATAATCTGAACCCATCAATGAAAATAAACCTTTAGGTAAATAATTTCTGCTATACTATCCTATAGAAAATGTCCACTTTACTCCTCAAATTAATCAATCAACAATCAACCTGATTAATTTCTTAAAAAACTGTAGCATCTGCCCCTTCCTATTCAGACTCACTGGTTCACAGCCTCAATTCAGACCTCAATCATCTCCAACCTAGGCTATTGGCAAAAGCCTCCTAATCATTTCCTCACCTAGAGTCTGGTGCCCTTCCAATCCATTCCCAAACTACCACCAATAAAGGGGATGTGTGTGTGTGAAGGGATCATAAAAGAGAAGGTTAGTCACATTACGCCTCATCAAATGATAGGAAATGATTCAAGCTGTTATGCAAGTCATGCACACACTTCAGTGACGCGACTCCTGCCTCTTCTCCATCCTTCCACATCCCAACTATGTACAACATCCCAACTTTACTGGGCTCTCAAAAAAATCTGGGAGTGCTTAGTATAATTTTCCAATAAATTCAAAGAGCTGAACCCATTATTCAGTGAGCGCAGGCATTTTCCTACATGCATCACAAAGAAGGAGCCACAATGTTGAAGCACTTTTGATTGTTATCACTACTTTCAAAACTATAATCCAATTCTGAGAAGTTAAACACGAGGGGGAAAAGAAGCCATTTCATTCTTTTTGATCAGTGAGGCCAAACACATTTTAGAAAAAAGTTCAGACTTAACATCTCATCAGAAAACGATTCCATGTACCAGTTTGACACCTCTGTGAAGTACTTCACAACATACATTAAGTCCATGGCCCATTCAGGGAGACACAATTTTGTAAGGATTCAGAAACAAGACAAGATTAGTACCTCAGGAGCCATTAGCATTTCCAAAAGCATTACATGAATTATTCCTGTGTGAGACATTTAACTGTAAAAAGGAAACTGGTAATTAATTCACAGTCATTTCAACTGCACAATTGTTTCAAGTAACATAGAAGTCATAAAACCCTTCAGCAAGTAACAAACTGTCAAATGAATATGGGCAGTTTCAATAATCAAGGAAGGAAAGATCTCTTTCCCACTAAAATCCAATACCCTATCTATGCAGAAGTTTTCAACTAAAATCTTAGCTTTTATTTATCTAAATGACATAGCTATATTCCGTGAAGTTTAATTTTAAAAGTACACATAATCATTTATCCTTATAATTGCCTTTCATTGAGAAAAATTCCAATTCTCTACTTCACTCCTTTTATAATTTTGACAAGGTCAAAACTGAGTTCAGTGGCACCATCAAGATAGAAAGTAAAAAATACTCTCTTTTAATCACTCTGATATCTCTCCAAATATAAAATAACTCTCCATGCCATAGTAAGGTAATTCCGCAAATTGAAACCCATTTTTTTTTCCAATTTAAATGTGTAAGTCAAAATTAATGTCAAAAACATCTATAACTTATTAAGTTTAAACAATCAAATAAATTCTTTATTAAGATTCTGAAATTGTAGCATCAAAAGGAAATATTCACCTTGTAAATTCAATTTAGAATGACTTAGAAAAATCTGTTGAGTTTGTTTTTTTTCCTTAATCAGGATTAGCATAACCATGATGAAGAAGGTAAGACAACTGCTAAGTACACATATATTTTCTAAAATTTTAAGAAACTGTCATTAAATAATAATACCCCTATAATACCACTTAACAAGAAAAATCCATTTATGTCTTATTTGCAATTTACACTTCACTTAGACAGTTCAGAATCATAAAAGCATCCATGGAGAGAGATTTAAAAATCATTATTTGACAATATTTGTATAATAGAAAGTGATGGCTTAAATGTTACAATATGTTTCTTGAGTAGCTCCACATTAAATAGTAATTGAACAAAAAGCCCCCTGGTTCTGCTCAAGGGCAAGTCCCACAAAGCTCCTCATTATTGGAATTTTCAACTTGGAAGCCAAACTAAATAACAAGGAGTAATTTGCCAATTAGAACTTCCTGCTCTTTTCTCTTTATTCCTTAAACACCATTCAGGGGCTGAACCGGTCAAACACTTTTAGCTTCAAAACAGCAACTGAAAGGATTTAATTTGTGTCTCTCCAAGGTGAACCTGTCAAGAGGCAGCAGTGATGTAGTCCATGTCCGCTGCAGCAATTTCCCTTCAAGACAGAGAAGTGGATTTCCACTCTTGTAGAATATGGGGTTTCCTTTTCTCATTTCCCATCATTTCACTTCAATTAATGACCTCCAAATTTTATACTTGTGTAACTACTGGGCTTAAGAATGTCGAGCAATGTGTCTCTGGAATCTACTAGTGTCTTCAGACCAAACCTGTATACATAGTGGAAGGAAATCAATACCTCACAGGGGCCTGACCCAAAGATTGGAACGGGAACCACAAAACTGTGTCAAACCCCAACCGCGCGGACCTAGAGAGGATCACAGTATTTCATTAGCACCGACCGTGGCAAGAGGTCCAATAACCCTTGGCATTTGCGTTTCTCACCTGCATTTTCCTCACTGTAGTCCGAGCTTGCATCTCAGTTTGGTTTCCAATTTAAAATGCCCAATGATGCACAGAATGCAGATACAGACTTTTAAATTGCAAACATATTCATATTCACACTAAATCAGTGAAATCCGGTCATCTTGTCCAACCTAAGGAGACCTGAAATGAAGTTCTGGGCTTCCCCATCAACGACCCAGGAGCATTAGGAAAAGAGGCTTTGCTTTGCTCACTGTGAGCCTGTGCATGAGCCCAAAGGAATTAATTGCTCACTCCTCTGAACCCCGGGCCAGGAAAATTGGTTAAGGAGAAAGCACTTTTCAAATGTTTACTGGCAGAGAATATTTGTAATCAGGATTTTTTTTTTTCTTATTTTGGATCTGATTGAAAATATAGTGTAGTATATCTATTTGCATATTCAAAAATCAACCTTAAAATGAGAATGTGTTGCCTCTCTCAATGGATTACTTGAAAGGTTACCCAGGCCAAGAAAGGAAGCTGTTTTCACCACGGGAGACAGATAGCAAGTGGGTCAGGATCTCCGTGCTAAGAGGTGACTAAGACTGTTCTCCATGACCAGACTTGAGTCATTCTCTTCAGGGCTCTCTTTCAACCTGGCCTCTGCTTTTGGGTTTCTGTGTTCATCTCTGCATTGTCCAATTTTAGCAAGATTCCTGCTGAGTTGATCTAGTCAGAATGGTCCATCCTCTGTCCTGATCACTCTCAGTATCTGATCAAACTCCTCATCCCCCTGATGATATCTGATCACTCTGGCCTGCTTTCAGCAAGAATCCCATTAGGTCGGTTTAGCCAGAATGGCCCTTAAGCCTGAAGTTTCCGCTTAGTAATGTTCCTTCCACTGATCACCACCCTACTCTTGGCTATAAATCCCCACTGTTCCTACTGTATTTGCGGTTGAGTCCAATCTTTCTCCCCCACTGCAAAACCCTACTACACTACTCCCTACACCCCTAGGGATGGCATGCCGGAATAAAGTCTGCCTTATTGTTCTCTAGCAGTGTCATGAATAATGTCTTTACCAGAGGTCAGGAGTGACTAATCCTTCCTAAACCCATTGTCAGGACAAGCTTCCTCACTTCCCAGGCAGTTTTAAAAGGGCACAGGGAGGGTATGTTAAA
Source organism: Tadarida brasiliensis (assembly GCA_030848825.1). Classification (NCBI taxonomy): domain Eukaryota; kingdom Metazoa; phylum Chordata; class Mammalia; order Chiroptera; family Molossidae; genus Tadarida; species Tadarida brasiliensis. The sequence continues at coordinate 82,126,225 of CM061257.1, forward strand.
GTGAAAATAAATATTGCATGTGTAAAGAATCAGTAAGTGTAAAGAACTTAAACATCACTACTAGTGTCCTACTGTTACTGTTCTATGGGAATGCTTCACTTCAAACAAACCAGATCAACAGAAATGTATAGTCACAGAATTTAGAACTTCAGCAAAGCTTAATGAATGTTTAATTCTTTTTTCTTTTCAATTACAGTTTACATTCAATATTATTTTGTATTAGTTTCAGGTATACAGCATAGTGATTAGACAATCATATACCTTACAAAGTGATCCCCCTGATATTCCCAGTATCCACCTGGCATCATACAGAGTTATTAGAAAATTACTGACTCTATTCTCTATGCTGTACTTTACATCCACATCACTATTTTGTAACTACCAATTTGTACTCAATCCCTTCAGCTTTTTAACCCAGTCCCTCAAACGCCATCCCCTTTGGCAACCATCAGTCTGTTCTCTGTGTCTATGATTCTGTTTCAATTTTGTTAATTTATTTTGTTCTCTAGATTCCACATATAAGTGAAATCAAATGGTATTTGTTTTTCTCTAACTTATTTCACTTTGCATAATACCCTCTAGGTCCATCCATGCTGTCACAAATGATAAGGTTTCATTCCTTTTTCTTTTTTTTAATCCTCACCTGAGGATATTTTTCCATTTATCTTCAGATAGAGTGGGAAGGAGAGAGAGAGAGAGAGAGAGAGAGGTATCGATGTGAGAGAGACACATCAATTGGATGCCTCCCACACAACCCCAACCAGGGCCAGGCACCGAATCACAACCGAGGTAGGTGCCTTTGCAGGGAATCAAACCCCAACTCTTTGGTCCACTGGCTGATGCTCTAACCACTGAGCCAAACTGGCCAGGGCAAGGTTTCATTCTTTTTTATGGCCAAGTAATATTCCATTGTATTTATGTATCACAACTCTTTTATCTACTTGCCTATTTGTTTATTAACCCAAGCTACACAATTTTCCAGATAAAAAAAAATTAAACTTACAGAAATGAAATTTAATAACAATATTTTAAAACACTAACAGAAGCTTATACATATTTTGCAATTAATTCCAAGTATTACTTAACATGTGAAAAAATAGCTTGTTCTTACCTTTACAAAAGAAACTTCAGAATCAATTTATCCAAAACAAATATCCATTCTACCATCTCACCAAGTGCCCAAATTAGAAAAATAATGAACCTCTCTTGGATGCCCATTCATCCATCACCACTCATAGACTGTTCCCTGAGTCAGTCACCTGGACTGTCCCTGCTCTTTCCCAGGAGATCCTGCTCTATCTCCCTGCCACCAGTCTTGATCAGCTCCAATGCAGCCTCCATACTGTTGCAATCATTATTTCTCATTACAGTTTTCATCTTGTCACTCCCTTGCTTTCCAAGTTCTAGTGGCTCCTTCTCACCACCCTTTAGCATGATATTCAATGACTTTTCACACTCTGGCTTTAACCTCTAACCGCCTTCCTCTGCTGCACTTCCTCCACCCACATTTTGGGGTGTAGCTACACCAGCCTTCTCACCATTTCACAAATGTTCATGCCTCCACATCTTGGCTTCTTGTCACATTTGCCTCTCTGAAATATCGTCAATCTCAACTTCCACATAAGCCCTTAAATTTTGAGCTACTTGTCTATTTTTGTAGCACTACTTTATAGTAAGGAGCTTATATACAGTAAATATTCTATAAATGTTTGTGGAATACAATCAGTTTGGCAATGAATCACCAACAGATAATGATCAGGAGCCATTTTAGAAATGATCTACTGGATCATTTGCCATCATTAAAGAGAAGTTGAATAATATTGAATACAATTTAATATATATTAAATTTAAGCAATTACATATTAAAATATATGAAAAACTATACTATTCTTAAATGTTCATCAATGGATATTGATTGAGCCTACTGAAGTGCATGACAGTGCTATTCGTTGAGGTGACTTTTACATAACATTAATAAAATATAATCTCTGCCCATGGAAATTTATAATCTAAAAATTATGACGTTGGCAACATACACAGTTGTGATTGAACGTCATAAGGATGATACATGTTTCACTGAGGTTAGGCGTTGATAAATATAAATGAGTCTACAAAATACAGATATCAGACAACTATACAGATATTGAATTGAGATTATTGTGAAATATTTGGTTCAGTGCTACCTGTATTTCATTTGCAGCTTCCTCCTTAAATAATTTGAGTTTTCTAAATGAAAGTAGAGGCAAATATATAAATATGATGTAAAGCATGTTATAGCTGGATGTTCTACAGGGTTAGATGGATGCACATAAATGATCAAGAGGCCATTTCTGGTTTTCATACTTAATGAAAGTTTCTGGATTAATAGTCTGCTGGAAATAATTTTATATGAATATGTATGAACATGTAATGTAAACACACACATACAGAGTCTCTAATTTATATAAGCTACTTCAAACAAATTGGTTGCTATTACTTTGTGATAAGGAAAGTAAAGCCACATGTAGGCGATGGCAATACTGTGAATGACTGCATTCTGATCTATTTTCCTATGATTTTTCTAAAAGCTGTCTAGCCCCAATGTGATTCTTAAAAAGAGGATCTACTAGGCTTCTTAAGTTTCTAAGGTCTTTGGCAGTTCTCTCCTGTCTAGCTAATCAAGTAATACCACCTACACTACTTACAAGATGAATAAAAACTGTGGTCATAATTTCTGTACTGCCAAGAAATGGAATGTATACTTTGGATAAACCCCAGGGATGTTATATAGAAAGAAGTTCTATTTCAGTCTGGGGAGAAAAGGGAGAAATATAGAGATGTGGTGAAAAGTTTCTTGCGGCTATCTAATTTATTTTAACAGCATGTTTCAAAAATAATTATTAATGCAATCAACAGTTATATAAGAGGGAAATTGCATCAAAGAATTATAGTGGGAAAAACAACTGTTTTTGTGAAAATTAAACTTGACACTGGGGCTTATGTCTAGTGACAAATTTGAATGCTGGAATATATTATATATGCATTTATATTCTCTACCATTCTGCCACCTGAATGATCAATATTTTTGTTGTTGCTAATAATCCTCACCTGAGGATATTTTTACCATTCATTTTTTTTTTTTAGAGAGAGTAAAAGGAGGGAGGGAGGGGGGGAGAGAGAGAGAGAAAGAGAAAAACATCAATGTGAGAGAGACAAGTGGATTGGTTGCCTCCCGCACCCTCCCTAACCAGGGCCAGGGATCAAACCTGCAACCCAGTTACATGCCCTTGATGGGAATCAAACCCGCAACCCTTTGGTGCACAGGCCAATGCTCTAACCACTGAGCCAAACCAACTAGGGCTGAATGATCAATATTAGATCTCAATATTATCTACATATCAACTTGTCATCAAATTTCTTGTGAAAGAAACTATTCTTGAGATTATATTCTTCGACTGGAACTTTGAAAAAGTTAATTATATTCTCCATTCATCTATTAATTTAATATTTCCAATCACATTAGCTCTGCAAATACAAAAGAAAATTATTATTAGGTATCAACCCTTGTTTTCCTGACTTCTACTTTGGTTTAATAAAAATTAATTAGCTATAATCTGCAAAAAGAAAAATTTGAAATCTTTTCTAAAGGTCTTTATCTTGGGAAAAGTAGTTTCTAAAAATGCCATAGATATTAATATTATTTAGCACTCAGTAAAAAATAAAGTATAGCTTACACAATATTGTGAATGTACAAAATGCCACTAAACTGTAGGTTTTAAAATGATTAATTTGATCTTATGTGAACCTCACCTCAATTAAAAAATGTATAAATGTTACCAGAGGTCATTTCTATCCTGCTGAAATTTACCTAAAATTATCAAATGCTCTAATGAATAACGTCTCCCTACCTATAAAATCCTTCTAGACTGGCTGACCATTTAGTGTCTCTTCTAAAACATACTAGACTTAGCTAGCATCCCCTTCATCAACTCTCCCATAACAATATAATGAATGTTCACTACAGAATAATCACAATACTTCATGTCCATTAGAGATTCAGTATTACGGTTTTTTGAAAATTTCTTGGTGGAGAAATAATTTATGTGAGATTATTTATTTCCATTAATCTGATCTTTTTTTAATTTTAATTTTTCTAAAAAACAAAATAAGGTCCATCAAAACACCAAAAATGCTTTAGTTAATATTAACTAGCCTTCCAGCCTATCCCTAGGAATCCTAGAAATATTTGAAATAAAATCTCACTATTGGGCTACACGAACAACCATTTTCTTTTCTTTCTATTTTTTTTTAATGTTTTTATTGATTTTTTAGAGAGAGGGATAGAAACATCGATGTGAAAGAGAAACATCGATCGGCTGCCTCCTGCATGCCTCCTACTGGGGATCAAGGCTGAAACCCAGGCATGTGCCCTGACTGGGAATGGAACCGGGACCTCTCAGTCCATGGGATGACACTCAATCCACTGAGCCACACATGCCAGGCTGAACCACCATCTTCTGACTTAAGTTTTAATTACTCCAAAACTAGGTAATCTCTCATTGATTCTTTAAAATAAGATCTTTTATGATTCTAAAGATGCTCTGGATATATGACTAAGCTTTTATCTGGTCTGATTACGCTAGGCAATGTAAGCCAAGACTAAAGAAATAGTTACTGGCCAGTGAATAAAGCTAATTTAGCCTACTTTATAGAAAGGAATTTATTACAATAAATTGTCTGTGCTGAAAATCCTGAGAATTCTAGGCTATTTGCTAAATTTCCACTTAATTGCATGTTTGACTAGATCTAGTCCAGTATCCCTGATCTTGCTCCTAGATGAGATGTATGTGTTAGAAGAGCTGCAACTTCAAGTTTATCGATTCTCTGTATGAACAGATAACTTTCAAGAGAAAGCATGACTTTTTAATCAAAAGAAAGTGGAATTTGCCTTACACTAAAAAATGAGGAAGAACTCCTAATTTCAAGTGTATTCATATTTAAAATAAAAACTCAATAATAAACCCAAGAGAAGATTAATAATCCTTAATATTTATTCTAATAAAACTCCAATGGAGAAAAATTTAAGTTTGTAAAACATAATTAGTAGAATTCAAAAACTATACTTAATGGGTTTACATTACACAAACCTATCAGCATATATCAGCATATATTTAATTATAACTAGTCACAGAAAATTCAGTCATAGCAACTGTGAAAAATAAGGTACCCTGCACTTCAAAATGTTAGGATTACTCAGCATATTTTTCCTTAAATTTTTTCTCCCCGATAATATTTAATGTAAAAGTACCAGTATTTTCATGCTATTGGTATTATACATTTAATTGTCATACCATGAAGTGTAAATGGTGCCTAATTATGCAATTAAAAAACAAAACGAATACCTGTATTATTTAAAATAGCCAAAAATAGAAACAACTCAAGTGTCCAATGGATGAATGAATGAATTAACAAAGTGTGGTACATCCATTCAATGGAAGGAAATTCTAACACCTACTACAACCCAGATGAACCTTGAAGACATGGTAGGTGTAATAAGCCAGTTGCAAAGGACAAACTGTATGATTCCATTTATGAGACACTTACAGTAGTAAAATTCATAGAGACAGACAGTAGAATGCTAGTTGACAGGGGCCTGAGTAGGAGGACAAGGGGCAATGGGGAGTTATTGTTTAATGCATGCAGAGTATCAGTTATGGAAGATGAAAAAGTTCTGGAGATGGATGGTGGGGTGATGGCTGCACAAGGTGAGCGAACTTAATGCTACCGAACTATACACTTAAAAATTATTAGATAGCCTGGCTGGTGTGGCTCAGTGGACTGAGCATTGTCCCATGGACTGAGGGGTTCAATTCCCAGTCAGGGCACATGCCTGGGTTGCGGGCTCGATCCCCAGTGGGGGGCGTGCAGGAGGCAGCCGATCGATGTTTCTATCTCACATCGATGTTTCTCTCTCTCTAAAAAAAAAATCAATAAAACATATTTTTTAAAATAAGAAAAAAATGATTAAATGATAAATGTTATGTTATATATATTTTACCACAATAAAAATACTCTGTACATGTTTTTTTTTTTTTAATCTTCACCTGAGGACACTTTTTGCATTTATCTTCAGATAGAGCGGGAGGGAGAGAGGGAGAAAGAGAGAGAGAGACAGAAACATAGATGTGAGAGAGACATCAAGTGGTTGCCACCCACACAACCCCAACCGGGGCCAGGGACAAACTGCAACCGAGGTATGTGCCCTTAGTGAGAACTGAACTCGGGCCTCTCTGGTCCGCAGGCTGACGCTCTAACCGCTGAGCCAAACTGGCCAGGGCTGTACATGTTTTTTAAAAAGGAAAATGAAAAACAAGAGTAACTGCCCTTGTGTAGCTAGATTCTAAGCCAAAGGGAAACATTTTACAAAGGATAGCTAGTCTACTCCCTTTTACCATAGAATGCATATGCCCCCAAAGAATACCCACATATTTTACCACCAGTCTTAACAAAACTTAGTAGTCACAACAACATATTCTTTGCGTGATTTTTATAAAGGCACCTAATATTTGAAAATACTAGAAAAAAGAGTTTAATATTAGTTGCGTAGAATTTATTCAAACTTAATTATGTGTATCACCAGTAATTATTCAATTAATATATTTCCCCTGACTGTCTTTTATATGCTCATCAAGGTTGTGGCTCTATGTAACTTATAAAAAAGTTAAAACAAAGCAATCGTTAGCTTTTCATTAAGTGCCTATGTATACCAAACACCATACATTAATGTTCATTCCACCCTGTGAGGTCAGCGCTCTGCCTCCTTTCAGATGATGGAGCTGAAGCACAGGGCGTCAGCATCTTGCCGAGAGCACACACAGTGTTTGAGGGAGGCCTGCCTGAATTTGCACTACCAGCACATGGCCCTGTCCAAAAGTCAGTCGAAACCAACAGACTTGAACAAATGAAAATTTCGAGTAGTAGTAAGAAAATGTTTTAAGTAATCTATTTGCAAACCAGGAATATTGCAAAGATTTTGACCACCGTCGTGACGGTAAATCAAACCTGGGTTAAATGTATTTTATGTGTGGGTGGCAATGAAAGGCTACCAGAGAGCTGGTGGAATTTCTACCTATAGCAATCTTTGAGAATACAGCAAAAACAGAAACCACCATCTGTCTCACACAGTTTTACAGTATTACCTAAGATCATTTATTGAGGTCCTTCACCACTCGAGAACTCTCTCTAGATTTCTGTTCATCATGTATGCACGCTCAGTGCCTTACTTACAGCCCTAACCCAACTGCTGTGATTTACTCAGTTTCCTTCTCAAAATCAATCTCTCGCTCGCTCGCTCTCTCCACGTACCCCCCTCTATCTCACACACATGCACAAATATACATTTTACTTGTTTCCAAAGCCTAAGAAGAGAAGGTACCACTGAGAACGGTGGGTCTGAACAAGGAAAGGGACCATGTGGTGTGACTGTGGGGTCATGATCATGGGGCACATGTGGACTTAATGGAGATGTTGGCAAGACAGTTTTTCATCTCCATACCTGAGGTGGTTCCCACATCAACAATAACACAGAAACACCTCTGAGCATAAGTGTGTGTGTGTGGGGGGGGGGGGAATTCAAGATTGTCATCAATAAGCAGATGCAAATAAACAATGGGAAACTGAAATCACCAGCAGAAAATAAAACATCTTCCTTGAGGTATTAAAAACCCAAAGTGTCTCTAGTGAAGCAAAGTATATTGAAAGTGTCTCTTCTTTTAATTTAACTTCCCTACTCTTGAGATTTCATTAAGGAGACATCCTTTCTAACATTTAAATACCCTGTCTTCTGTCTTTAATGGACAAGGGAGAAGGGCCTGGCAAATGTATCCTTAGCTAGAAGGGGGAAAGGGTGATCCTGTCATACCCTCTCTTAGCCTCTGTTGTCCCCCACATACTTAGATCTTTCTGATCACACAGTAAGCTCTGATATCACTCAAAGTATTTCCAAGCAAGGCAGGGAAGATGTTTATGGTGTTAAGTATATTCATAATGTTAAAGTTTCCCTTTTTTAAGCAACTCTGGTCGAGGGAACATAATGCTAATCAAACTTTACGATACTTCAAGATAAGAGTCACTTGGCAGTCTCACTTCCACTGTTCAGAAACAGTCCTGCTCCTTCTTCTACAAGAACACTGCAGAGCCCAAGAAAGAGAAACAGACTTAAGTTGTCTGACCTCCCCTGTTATCCCTCAGGCTGTTGGGGAAAAGAAACACATACTTTGGTCTCCAATTTATCACTCTTATTTTCACAGTCATAAATTACTTCTCAGGCTTTAAAACAATTGGATCCTAAAAGGACACTGTAAGGTACTTAAATTCCAGTAACTGATCTCAGATGTATGAAGCAATTTAAAATCTTTATAAAATCTTCCTCTTTCCAAGTTATCCAGAAAGGAATCCTAGAAAGTCTGTGTACCAAAATGCTGTAAAAATAAGGTTAAAATTAATCCATTAAGCATGTATCTTTAAAAGTCTTGGTATGTGATAATCAATGAATTGAAGAGTCTTTTGAAGGAGACTTAGATCGCATCCTGTCTTTGCTAATCAATTAATTTTGTTTGTGAGAATATTCTACATAAATTATCAGTGCCTAATCTGCCACATATTATTTTCATCAGCAGAACAATGTAGGTGTCCAAAGTTCAATTTTGTTCACTCAAGCAGAAGAACTTTTCCTAAGAGGTTAATAAAATTCAGAGTTGATGAAGCCAAGCACCATTACATAAGTATGCCAGATATGATGATACATACACAAGAAAGTCAGCAAATGCTTTCGCACAAGCTGAATCATGGCAAACAAAAGGCAAAGCAAAGAGAACAAAACAGAAACAAGGGGGAAAACCATGGTTTTGGCACGGATCCAGAAGGAAAACAAAAAATGTCTATTAGGTGCACAGTCAGAGTAGGACCATTTGTCAAAAGTCTGTAGGAACAAACTCTAAGTGGCTGTCTTACATGTCTCAAGAGGCAGAACTGAGCTGATGCTGTCAACTGCCAGTGCTGTAGTTCCAGTTGCAGGAGCTCTAATGTGACCCTCCTGAGAAAGAATCCCAATTAGAAACACATAAAGGAAGCTGGTTAGACAGGGTGCTTTGGGACAAGTCTGACCTAGTGTGTCAATGTCAACTGAAACAAAAAACTAAAGGAACTTTCTCAAGCATGTTGTCTGTTCTAGATAAAAGCTAAGGACCTTTGAGACCCACTTTTTGAAGTAGGCCTCCCCAAACTAGAATGAGGACAACTAAAATATTGAAAGCTGGCTTGTTTTTTTTTTCTCTCTCTCATGGCTGTTGGTGTGTTTTGTGAAAACTGAGGAGTACCATAGAAAGCTATATGTCATATTCTAGCAAAATTAGCTAGTTAAAAATGTTTAATTCATAGTGGTCAAACAGCAAGCAATGAAGAGTATTCATCTGTAAGTGATTTTAAATCTGGCTTCCTATCTAAATTTGTCATCACTGACAATTCCTTTTGGAATTGCCCCAAATCTATACTATGTTGGTATTACATCAACTACAAAGCAAAGTGATCTGTTGAGATTCAAAAGCTAGAGCCTGGTTGGGGATTTAGGAGGGTAAGGGTATGGGGGGAAAAAGGATAATGTAGGATTTCAATTGTAAATCACAGAGAAACAAGAATAGAATAAAACAAAACAAAAATTCATTCATTTCACCCCTTTTTTGTTGTCAGTGAACCACAGATCAAAGGTTCTCCCTTGCACTCCAGTGAGTTTTTTAGCCTCCTAAGATTACATGCAAAAAGCTTTGCATATGTACTTTTTTCTGTGTATAGATACCATAGCTTTCACTAGACTCTCAAAAGAGTCTGTGACCCAATAAAAGTCAGGAGCACTCATTTAGTTTTACGCGAATTTCCATGTGGATTCTAGCTACCTGTGATAACACCTGCAGCACCTCTTTCATTATCAACTTAAGTTTGACAAAAACAAAAGCACAAACATCGTAGCAAACAAGTGCAGAAGACCTGGTGCAAGATCACACACCTGGCTTTTAGCTGATAGTCAAGTGCCTTGCACACAGCTCCTGAATCTGAAGAACGTAAAAGGCATTCCCAGGAAGGATCAAGTGACCAGAACAGAGGAACTATGTATTACACATATGCTCAGTTGGTGAAGAAACCGAGACAAAAGTGCACAAAATGATTTTGACTCAACAAAAATGACTGGGATTTTTTAAATCTCAAATCTTCAAGATCAAGTCTCAATTTAAAAACATGAGTTAAGACAACCAAAATCCAAAGAGCATACTCCAGTAAGACCATAACCATTTTCAATTAACTCAGCTTAGGAAACCATCCTTGGCAGATGACCTCCAGAGTACAGTGCAGAGAGTCAAGTTGTTCCATAATTTAGTTGACAAAATAAATTCTGGTGCTTCCTGTGGGGGTTCCCCAGCATATTCACCTGTACTATTTCATAACTTCTCAAGGGAACCGTGAAGACAATATGTATGATGTGTTTTAACTTCCCTAAAGAAAGATGGCAATAAATTCAAAAGCATTTTAATACTCTTGCCACTCTTGATATACATTCTTAGTTAGAATCAGTGGAAGCAAATAAAACCGCTGCTGCAATTTTGTTTCGTATTTATTTTAAAATCACCGATCCTGTCTTTAAGAATTTGAAGGCTATCGGTAACAAGACAGCAATTTAGTATATTAAAAAAGACATCTTTTACAAGTACAGCTGCCTGTTCTCGTCCAGGAGGAGCAGTCACTGACATGAGAAACCAGCCTGCTGGCACTAAGCACACGGCCCGCAGCACTGCTGCTGAGCACTGCGTGGAGAGCCGAGCGACACCCAGGCACACACGGATCAAAGGCATGCACATAACTGACATGCCTTCATCTGCAGCGCTAAAGCCTCTGAATACTTGTATATAAAATTACATGGATGTTGACAAACCACCTGTTGGACTCAAGAAAAAAATAAATTAAATTGTGCACCACTTTCCCTGTATGCTCCTATAAAATCAGTTCTTTCATTTTGCTCAGTGCATATATTCTCTTTTAAATGCTTTGCAGTCTCCAGCCTGTGCAAAGCCATAACCATTTAAATTTTGTTTTAAAGACAGAAAAATAGTTTGATGTTTTAGCTTATCAAAATGCTTTAAAGTTGGTCGGGGGAGGGGACGGAGGGGCAGAGGCAACTACCTTTGTTATTCATCAATCTGTGTGCCTTCCTATGAATGGCAATGTTTTAAAGTTAATAAAAAAAAGAAAAAAAGCATTTTCTCAATGATGCCTCCAATTTTACCCACTAAAAGTTTCTAGGAAATACTTTCAAAAACTTGCACTCTGCTATATTCTATATGGTCTTTTATTCAGAATATGTTGAATACACAGCACCATGGTAATAAAGCAAGGTAGGAATAAACACAAAAGACAATCAAATAAGATGCTTCTTCATTCATTAAACATATACCTATTTAAGTATTTACAGTATTCTAGGAGCAAATCTGGGCTCCAGGAATGAAAAGGAGAATAAGTCACCGACCTACCCTCAAAACCATCTAAAAAGGAGACAGAGATACAGGCAACTGCTGGAATTAAATGTAATCAGTGGGTTAACAGAGGTACATGCATTGGTGTTGTGCTTCAGTGATTCCGGGAAGGCTTTACAGGGAACAAGCTTGAGAATTCTAACACTATTTTTTAATAGGCAATACAGTCACCTGGTTCAAATTTCAAAAGGCTATATGGTGAAAACTTGCCTTGCCATACCTGTCCCTAGTGACCTAGTCACTCTCCCTATAAACATCCAATGTTAACACAGGAATTTCTTGTAACACACAAGTATTGCTTCACTGAGCAACAAAACTTTGCCTACCAATGACACTTGTATGAGTCTACTGTATTTTATTATGTACTGATGTATTATTCATTTATTATGTGATTAAAAGCAACTCTGTAGTTGGTTGTATTAATTAACCAGATGGGAGAAATCCTTTCACAATGTATACATATATCATCATGGTGTATACTTTGTATACAAATCATCATGGTGTACACTTTAAATATAACTTTATCTGTCAGTTATTCCTCAATAGAGCTGAAATTTTTAAAAAGGCAACTCTGTAGTAAGTGGAACAACCCATAAAAACAGACTTCTTATCAAGTAAAAATGTCTTTTTATTAGTTCATGTTAAAATTTCTCTTTGTACTCCAAAATACAGAAAAGATCATGAACAGGAACAAAATAAAAGTAAATATACGATAGATTCTGGATGAAAAAAGAAAAAGGCAAGAATGCCATAAACAGTATTCTCCAGTGCACAAGGCTTTAATTAAATCTAAAGTTACTGTCACAGGTTCAGAATATATTGCTCATGTGGCTCTTATTACAATCTAACCAAATGTTTCCAATGCTAATAGTGGCAATTCTGGTGACAATTTTTTAAGGAAATAAAAAGATAATTTATACAATGAGTCAGTGAGTCAGTTCTCACTTGTCTTCACAACAGAGACCTGCAGGAGGACCCAAGTTTGACAGACTCCCTTGCTCCCACTCCTCTCACTGTCAGCAGCACCCTGTTGCCCTCTGCTAGGTCTATGCCTCCACTGCGTGGCTGCTCCTCTCAGGCTTTCTCACAGATACTACATTGGCTAACAGATGAGTAATTGGATAGTATGAGACAGGACATGCAGTACAGAATAGATGATTAAAAGAGAAAGAGCTGTGGAAAACATTAATTGTGAAGAGAACGATCAGCAAAAGGCCCCACTCTTTTTTTTTTTTTAGGGCCTTCCGGTGAAAACCGGAAGACCTACTAGACAAATTCAAAAAGAGCTGTAAGCACTGAAAAGGCCCCAATCTTAAGTATTCTAACATCACAAGACAGGGTTCTGAATTTGGGGTGGGAAGGGCAGTGGGTTTGCTGTATTATCAACAGTGTGGTGGTTCCTACCCCTTCGGAAGTAGAGGAGTAGAATCCTCAGGCACAGAAGAAATATTCATGAACTAATGAAGAGGGTAAAAAATGCAAGCAGGCTATGGGCATCTGAAACAAACAGAATACTCTCCATAAAATAACAAGGCGATCAGAACAAAGAGATTGGTAGCAAGGTAGGAAATAAAATTGATTACCAAAATATGAACAGAAAAAAATAAATATTTAACACTATGCACTTTCAAAGAGGTCAAAGTGTAAAGTAACAAAAAATTTAACTTAATTGCAAAATTTTGTTATTCTAAGAGAAATTGGTTATAAAAATGTAACCAATTTCTCTTAGAATCTGTAAACAGAAAAACCATAAAAGACATCATGCTTAAATAGAAACAGTATAAGAAAATCATGACTACAGTTTAAACATGAGTACCAAAATCCATGTTGCTTTTTTCTAACTTACGTTCCATTATAAAAATGTATATTTCTTTGCTTTACTTACAGTCAAGATGCAACCATGAATAATAAAGGTCTAAGAAAAAGATAATTCCATCGCTCGTATCAGAACTCCCTAAAAATTGAGCATATGTTAAAGTTGAAGAGAAGAAAAAAAATCTCTTTGTTTCATTTTTAGTAATGTTTGAATTAGCAAAATGAGGTCAAACAAAAATTTTAAGATATGTTTAGAAATAGAACAAACTGTTAGAAGAAAGTAAAATTCCCTTGGAAATTGGCCATAATTAACCCAATATAATAAATATTATGACAACTTTATGTTACTCAATTGTAAGGATATAGAAGCCAAGTTGTCTTTAAATTGAAGGTAAAGAAAAGCAGAAGAGACTTTTAAATATTATTTTTATATCTAAGTTGGCCCTGCTTCAGTTTATGATGAATAAGTAACTACCACCTAAAAGTTCTTGTGACCAGCCTCTGTCCAGCTGCACAATTTAGCATATGTGCTCTAATTACTACAAGAGTGGTTTATTGTTGATACAACAGAGTCAGTGAGCTGGAGGTCAGCAGGAAGAGCTGTGTGACCCAACCACTGACCTCAACGGACAAACCTGTTGGCTTGACCTATATGTAAGAACTAAAAATAATCATTAAGATTCATGTTTTTCAAACTCACAGAATAAAGTTTTTAAATAAGCATACCCCCAAAACCCTTTGTTATCTTGCATGTTCTATAACTGGCTTACTACCTTTCATTACAATATATCATTTTCTCTTATAAGTTTGAATATCATTAGACTCTGGAAATTTTATACAACACAAGAAATATGTATAATACTTGACATATTTAAACTTTTCTATATGAACTTCAACTTGAGCATGTTGAAGTTCTGTGTTCTCAGTCAGGGCAATCTTGTCCCCTGGGTACATTTGACAATCTCTGGAAATATTGATTCTTACCACTGGAGAGTTCTGCTGGCATCAGGTAGGTAAAGGCCAAGGACTCTGCTAACCATCCTACCATGCACAGAACAGCCTCCGAAACAAAGAATTACCAGTAGTGCCAACAGTGTTCTAGTTGATAGAAAATCAAATTAGTTCTTGTTACTGATTTGTCTTATAACCTAGTAAATCAATTATTTTTCTTTACCCCTAAATATCTACATCACATAATATTATGTTATACCTATAATAGAATTAACTGGATTGATTATTCAAATACAAGCTTCCTGAACCCTTGACACTGAATCTCAATTGTTGAGGAAAGATAAGGGCATTTACATTTCTATTCAGACCTACTGCTTTTCCTGGACTCAGAATTTTAAAAGCCAAAATTTTTTTTTTGTTTTATATAACCAAGTATTTCTCTTCTACACTTAAATTCTAAAAGTGATTATCTATTTCCTTGAACAATTCAGAAAAACAAAAACAGATATAGTATTTCAGTTATAACAATAATATTAATCATTTAAAATTATACTGAAGTTGGAAGAGATGTTGGCGTTCATTTATAAAACTCTCTTGTTTTATTTTGCTTTTTGATATTTTGTTCATTAGATTTCACATATAAGTGAAATCATATAGTACTTGTCTTTCTCTGACTGGCTTATTTCACTTAACATAATACTCTTCAGGTCCATCCCTACTGTCAAAAAAGGTAAGATTTCCTCCTTTCTTATGGCCTAGTAGTATTCCATTGTGTAAATGTACCATGGCTATTTTATTCACTCATCTACTGATGGGCACTTGGGCTAATTCCAACTCTTGACTATTGTAAATAATGCTGCAATGAACACAGGGGTACATATATTCTTTTGAATTAGCATTTCAGGTTTCTGTGGACATATTCCCAGAAGTGGGATCACTAGGTCATAAGGGAGTTCCGTTTTTAATTTTTGGAGGTAATTCCATACTGCTTTCTACAGTGGCTGTACCAATCTGCATTCCTACCAACAGTGCATGAGGGTTCCCTTTTCTCCACATCCTTGCCCAACAATTGTTCTTTGCGATTTATTGATGATAGCCATTCTGACAGGTGATAACACATTGTGGTTTTGATTTGCATTTCTCTGATGATTAATGATGTTGAGCATCTTTTCATATGTCTATTGGCCATTTGTATGTCCTCTTTAAAGAAATGTATATTCATTTTTTAATTAGATTGTTTATTTTTTGGTGTTGCAGTCTATGTTCTTTATATTTTTTGGAAATTAACCCCTTATCAGCTATATTATTGGCAAATATATTATCCCATCCAGTTTTTTCACTTTGTTGATGGTTTCCTTTACTGTGCAAAAACTTTACAGTTTGATGTAGTCCCATTTACTGTCTCAAAGATCTATCCATTGACGTCTATGGGGTGTTAAAATCCATCTTAACTGTATTACTGTCAATCTCTCCCTTTATGTACATCAAGATTTGCTATACATATTTAAGTACTTCTATGTTGGGTGCATAAATGTTTACCAGGATATATCCTATTATGGGATTGATTCCTTTAGCATCATGTAATGTCCTTCTTTGTCTCTTATTATGGCCTTTGTTTTGAAGTGTATTTTGTCTGATATAAGTATTGCTACCTCAGTTTATTTTTCCTTTCCATTTGCATAAAATATCTATTTCCATACCTTTACTTTCAATCTGTATGTGTCTTTGGTTCTGAGGTGGATCTCTGGTAGACAGCATATACATATATTGGTCTTGTTTTCTTATCCATTCTGCTACCCTATGTCTTTTGATTGGAGCATTTAAGCTATTTACATTTAAAGTGATTATTGATAGGTACGTATTTATTGTCATTTTATTCTTTTAACTATGTTCCTCTGTTCCTCCTCCTCCTCCTTCTTCAGAGAGAGTGGGAGGGTGAGAGAGAGAGAGAAATATTGATGTGAGAGAAACACACTGATTGGCTGCCTCCCGCACAACCCTCACCAGGGCCAGGGACCAAACCACAATCAAGGTACATGCCCTGGACCAGAACTGAATCCAGGACTCTTTGGTCTGAGGGCCGATGCTCTAACCCCTGAGCCAAACCAGCCAGCACCCTTCTATTGTATTCTTAATTTCAGATATTGTATTCTTCATTTCTGACTGGTTCTCTTTTATGGATTCTGTGTCCTTTTTCATGCTGTTGTAGTTCTCACTAAGTTCCTTGAGCATCCTTATAATAATTTTTTTTTTAACTATATATCTGATAAATTGCTTGCCTCTATTTCATTTAGGTCTTTTTCTGGAGACAGCTCCTGTTCTTTCATCTGGGCATGTTTCTTCATGTCCCCATTTTGGCTTTCCCTTTGAGGTGTTAGGCTTTAGGGAAAGTTAGGGGTGTGGCACCAGCCCCAGAGCCACACAACTCAGTCTGTGCTGGATTTTGCCCCAAACTTGGCAGGAGGTGAATGTAACATTCGCCCACTCCACCACCATTTTGGATCCACTAGGCAGAACCACTAGGAATCAGGTGAGTGGGGCTTCTGGAGCCCAGAAAGTGGGTCTGCTGGAAGCCTGAAGGGTGTTTCTAACAGATCTCCTGTGAGGGGGAAATGCCAGTCTTGTTCATGGGAAAGTGTGGGGAATTTCCCCTACCCCAAAGCCACACAACTCAGTCTGAGTCTTCTGAGACCTCTACACCCCAGTTCAGGCAGCTGACTCCTCAGCAGGGCATAAGTTCCACAGGGAGGTGAGAGAGGGTGGGGCTATGGCTTTCCCCCAGGCTGATGCCATATGGAGGGGAGTGCTCCACCCAAGAAAGATGGCATCTATGGTGTGGGAGAGGGACTCAACAGAGGGATCCTGGGTCTGTCCCTTCAGTTTCTCCCCAGAGCTGCAAACCCCACTCTCTTCTCATGTGACTCTAGTTCTCTCCACACTCTCTCTTCCAGAGCCCAGAGTGAGTGGCTGCAAACAAGATTTTGTGTGTTAGCCCTTTAAGAGGGCACCTGTGCCTCTAGCGGACTGCTGTCAGAATCCCTGCTGAATTTCCACAGTCAGATGTTATGTAGGCTCCTCTTCCTGGCTCTGGTGTTCTGGGCTGAGGAGCCCAGTTTGGGGTTGAGACCCCATGCTTCTCAGGGAGATATCCCCCCAGCTGAAATATCCCTCTAGAATCTCAGCCGCCACCCATGGAGCAGGGCCAGCCCTTTCCACATCTCCACCCTTCCTACCAGTCTTGATGTGGCTTCTTCTGTAAATCCTTGGTTATAAGACTTCTCTTCAGATAGTCTTCAGTTGGTTATTCAGGTTGCTTGTTCTATATTTTAGTTGTAATTCCAGTTTGGTCCTGGGAGGAGATGAGTGTAACATTCGCCCACTCCGCCACCATTTTGGATCCACTCCATTCCTATACTTCTTGAAAGTGAGGCAGGTTAGTGAGAAACTATGAAATTCCCTGGCAAGTGGAATGAGGAAACCAAGACAAATGGCTGAACCAAACAGCTGCAATAGCAAACGGTCAGAATAGCTGAGCAATTAACAGCCAGCTAATCCTCCCTAACAAGATACCTAAGAGCAGATGGAGGAAACTGGGTAAAACTGTCTCATCTTATAGAAGACAAAATTAAGATGAGAAGTGTCTGAGTTCACAGAACCAGTTACTGACCTAATCAGGAATCTTGTGTTAACTAGTGTGAAGTACGAAGAAATGGTTCCCTCCAAACCTCAGGCAATAGGTAACATTTAGTGAGTCTTTTCTCTGTGGGAGCCCTGAAATTTCCTGGGTGGCCTCTGCCAGTCATTCCAACACTTTCATTCAAGACTCTGCATTATGGGGCCAAAAAAAAAATGTTGAAGAACTTTGAGAGGGAACTGAGAACATTTTTAAGATAATATAGAATTCAGTTCAAATTAGTGTAATATAGTGCAGTTGACATAATTAAAGATATTTCAGGGGAAATGTATATCAGGAAAGGCTTCCTGTAGAAGGTGAGTTTTTAATCAGATTTTGATGGAGGAAAAGAAGAAAAATTAAGTAGCATTTAAGTAGAGAGAGCATTTTTATTGAAGAACATGCATGCAAAAGCCCCAAAATATAAATTAGCAAATCAAATTCAGAGGACTACAAATAATTTAAAGCTTCTGGAGCACAGAGACCACATTGGAGAGTAATCAGAAATGTGTTGAGATTGGCAAGGCAACGCAGAGAAGGGGAAAGAATTAGTAAAGGCCTCTAAGTGCCAAGCTGTAAGTATTTTCAGGACACCTGCAATTACTATACATTACTCTGTTTTGTTTCCTACATGGCATTTATTGCTTCCTGAAATTATCATACTTAATTGTTTACTTGACATTTTTTGGTCTCACCAAATGCAATGTAAGTTCAATGCATTTAGAATTTGGCTTGCAGTGAGGAATGTTGACATTCATTTAAAATGAGATGGATTAGTGCAGAGCTATAGAAATCAGAATGGGTATGACTAAAAAGAATTAAATGGAAAGAATCAAAGTTTACTGGACTCAGTTTCTGCCCTTCCCCACCCCCACTCAAACACTGCTTTCTGGCCAGAGCAGCCTCAGCAGCAGCAGTCCCTGAGGTCTTGGAGCCAGACCACTAACACAGCAGCTGATGACCCACTCAGATGCACTGGCCCTCCGAGACGCTGTGTGACACACTGGCTGGACTAGACGTGGGGAACTGGAATCTTGGCAGCTGCTTGGAGATGCAAGTGACACAACCTGAAAGGACAGAGGAGTTAATACCCTCCTCTCTGGTGTGTGTGGGGGGATGGGGGAGGTTGAATTTTGACTCACAGGAATTTTAACTAATTTTAACAGGAAAGAGCCAGTGGATAAATTCTTCTCTTTTCTTCTACCTGAGAGACTATTCTGACATGCAATAGTTCATATGTCGTCTCTGATGATGTCCTGAGACTGAGCAACCTTTAGAAAGCTTGTTAGAAAGCTGTAGCCAGGTTGGAAGTGGGACATGCTGTATTTACTCACGCCTATCTTCCATTCCTGCCTTGCTCCTCTTTGCCCCCCATTTCTGCTTCCCTGGGTTTGCACCCCTCAATAAAGTGCTGGCAAATAAGCTTCCCACTCAGGCTCTGTTTCCTGGGCATCCCAGGCTAGGACAAAAGCTACCCTACCTAGCAAATGAAACGAAACGCAAGCACTTAGCTGTATCTGTATTTGTTAGCAAACCCAGCAAGGTTTAGAGATGTCTACAACATTATTAAGAGGGTGGCACAGACTTTAAGTTGCTAGTTCATCAGCCCCAAATTTTTTTCCACCAGATACTGTGGCCTTTGCTGCAGCCATGTAGCAATCGATTCTCCAGAGTGTTGTTTATTTTATATGAATAGTGGATATGCAAGATGGGATATGAAGGAACTAAGGGTGAAAGAGAGGTGGGCTAGCAACATACAGAAGAGAAGCAGTGGGGGAAATTGAAGCAGACTAATTGCAGAAGATCAACCATTTCCCCTCAGCAGGAAATTCTGCTAGGAGTGTTGCACAGGAGCCTTTGGAAGCTTAAACTGCATAAATGGCTAAAGGTGTTTTCTGATGAATGAGGCTTTACTTCTTTGGCAGGTAACTAAGTCTGACTTTGGGAACAAGAACACCTGGAAGCCAGCTCAGCTCTTGAACTGCTCCAAATTCCTCATATCGGGTTCATTATGAGAAGCCACCTGTGTCTCTGCTCATCAAATCCTACTGGTTTCTGGTTCTGATCTATTGCAATACACCAGAGTCATTTCTAATTATAGAAGTAAAATAAATAATTCATGGGGATTTCCTGACCCTTCAGTTTAGAGCCCATGTGAAATTGGTCTATGCTGATGATCACAAAATTGCAAATTGCTTCAACACTTCTGCTAAGTAATTACCTAATCCAATAGTTAAACCTAAGTAACATAGATTAGCGAGTGGCACGGCTCAGTTTTAATTAGTGAAAATTATGAAATAGAAAATGTTTTCTCAGGAAATGCTTATGGAAGAGAATGCTAGGTATTCACCAAACTGTTTCCTTTTCTTGGGCGCACAAAACAAGGTGGGTGGAAGTAACTGGACAGCTTTTAGCCCTCTATGCAAATCCTGTGATTTTCTCTTTCCTTATCCATAGTTGATAAGAAAGGAAGACAAGACCCTGAAGGGATGTTAGCAATGAAAGGATCCTGGATCCCTGAATGAATGCTTGAGCAGAGAGACAAACCCTTCACCCACACCTCCATCCCCACACTGGATGTGACCACAACAAGAAATACACATTTTTTATATTAAGAGACTGGATTTGGGGGGATTTCTGGTTAAAACAGTGAGCCTACCCCAACTAGTGCAATACAATTTCAGATTCATAATTCAAACTAGGTTAACAACATTCATTTAATTGTTTACTTAACAGGATTATTCACCTCATTTATTTACTATTCAACAGGTCTTTAGGGATCATCTTTTAATAAATGGATAAGACTAAATAAAATTATGCAAATCAGTTTCTCTGAATGGTACTAAGTTATATGAGGATACGTTGTGTTCTATTGTTTTCAACAGTTCCACATCAATTTGATTTGTGATAATAATTAGCAATATGAAACGTTCAGTCCAGTCTCTACCTGAATAATCACAATTACATCTACTTTGATATACCAACATCTTCCTGCTTATTAATAATGTGCTTATTACCAGGACTGGCTGGGTAGCTCAGAGAAATATAATCCCTGAACCATCCAGCTCCATTTCATTCTGTGGTTTTAGCTCCACACCTGACCTCAGAAAGCCATTGTTCAAATGCTTGCAACAAAAGACATTACCTCCAAACGGAAAAACAACATGTGATGGTATACCGACCTGATGACAGTCATGTAATACCATCTGCTCACAGAACAGGAATATATATTCCCTGAGTTAACAACAAAATTTCAAGTATATACATTAACCTAAGTTCAATAGTTAATAAACAAGAAAGGGCAATTTAAAATTTTTTGAAATAAAGTTTTATAACTTTCAAGCAGAACACACAAAGTGGTCACAAAGTCCCTATGCATTAGGCTGAGGAAGAAAAAGCTGCTAAACTCTATCTAACAGTCAAAATCAGTTATTTGGGTCATCTCTAATCATTTCCAACCATCAACATGGAAAAAGGAAACCAAGAAAATGTGGAGAAAAATTACAAGTAGTGCATACATGTACATTTGAAGAATTTTTATAGGGAATTGAGGACACTCTACATTGTTAAAAAAAAAACTGAGATTAGTAGTCATGATGGTGTAAACTAGTGAGGAAAATTACAATTCACATTAAGCTTCTGCTATTTCCTTGACATTAGGAACTTTTAAAATAAATTAAATGTAATATAAATAGTGTGCTAACATAGGGTTTGTTTCTAGAAGGGGCTTGTACATACAGAAACAGGTGTTCAATGAAGCATCTTCAGTATCAGAAAGCACCCGGAATTTCCACATTAAAATTTCTGACTTATGGAGCCCTTGCTTTACACAATAGGCACCTTTTTAGGTTAGATTTCCATTTTTACTTCTTAAAAAAAGTGCACAAAGAATAAAATTAGTTCAAATTTTCTATTTAATAAGGGTCATACATTTAGTACCTGAATTTCAGATCAGTGCAAGTTATCTGTGAGTGTGCGAAGTGTGTATTTTTAGTTACAATTTATAAGATGAGCTAACGGTATTCAGTGGCATATTCCAGGTTCCCCACTGAACAACAAATGTATTTCATTTGGCACGTCTGTTGGATCAGTTATTCCAATCTCCTTTCCATCACTGCTTATGCTTAAAAAACCCTGAAGCTTCCTTTTGAATACAGCTGGGACTCATTAGCTCCTCTCTGCCAATCTAACTATTATTCTGTCACTTTTCCTTTTTCCCTTTATGTCCTCAACCTAATAAGTATCATTTTCCTGCTTTCTTTTTTGGCTGGGAATTCAACTGAATCAGCTTTCCAACAAACCTGGTGTGCAGGACTTAAAGCTTCCCTATTACTTTGGGCTAAAAAATAAAAACAATTAAGCCATCTTCTAGTGGCGCCATGACTGCTGTTTATTTGGGTTCCGCATTCACAGTTGGAACAGGTGCTATTTTGTCCGAGGGCCTAAACATCAAAATATTTGTGAATTGAGCTCTGCACTCTACTGGGCTATGTTAATTCATAGTTACAGTGAGCATATTTACAACAAAAAGGTTTCCTGGCACTGTGAGAACCCAAGTCTAATTAAGATTCTAAATGTCGCACTTTGCCATTGCTTTTGTCTCTGGGAAGTAATGCCAAATAATGCACTCACTGAATGTGAATCAAATATGCAAATTATAGCTTGTGACTAATGGCTTTTTTAAGAAGTCTGAATTCCTTTCATTTTATTGCTGGGTGATATGAGAAATTTCTACGGAATCTGCTATATCTGACAGTTTTCTTTTATTCTATTTAGTGACTGGAAAACCTGCAAAAAGACATGTATTCATAAGTGGTAGAAAAGTCTCATGTAAATAATGTACCTTTCAAATTAGAAAATTGATTAAATTTCTAGAAAATGGATATGTTCAATGAAGTCTTTGTTAGTAATTTTTTTTAACACATATGCTCTTCTTAAATTTTATAAAATGGAAGGAAAATGAGAACTTTGCCCTGTTAGACAGAAGTTTGTAAGAGGGGAGAAAAACCCCATAGGAATTTGTGTAACATCTTAAGTAGGTTTAAATAATCCTTGAAATTGAACCAGAAGTACATTTTATAAAACTCATCTTTCTCTCTCAAGAGTCCCATTCAGGATAACATGTGTGCAAATCCTAGGCAATATATGGCTGCAAAGTGAGGCAAGGGACACATCAAGAATTGAGCCAAGTTCTTCCTGAATTATGCCCCATGACTCCTCTATATTTTCAATCACTAATTTTACCTACAAAATAAAGTCTTTCTGTCTATGGCTCACTGAATGGACGAAGAACAAATTTGAAAACATGCAAGAAAAATAAATATGTATTATGCCAGCCACTGTTCTTAAAATGTACCATTATAACGTTTTTCACATCTTAGGAATAGTGTCACTATCACATTAGCAACTGTAATTGAAGTGATGAGATTTTACCCTGTTCTGTGTTATCTAAGACCAGCTTCCTTTCTTCTCTCTCTCCCTCCCAACCGCCCCTCCCTTTCTTTTGGACATATTTAATGTGCATTCCTTTGGGGCTGGGCACTGTGTTAAAGTCTGGATATGCCTGTCAATGAGATGAATATAGTCTCTGAGAGTCCAGTAGAAGAGATCATCATTAAACAGGTAAAAGAAAAAAAGTTACAGGTGTTATGGAACAAGCAACAGGAGATCATCTACAGTGAAACAACTTAGTAATGATTTAGATAGATGAGGGTAGAAGGTTGACTGATTAATGATTTCTGGAACTAGAGAAACAATTTAGACGAAGTTGTTCACCTTGGCCTCCATTCATATATATCCTTAATTCATTAATGCTCTAAGTTTGGGCAGAGAGCGATCGGATAACAGTGAGTTGTTGAATTTTCAGGGTGCCATTTCTGAGGATCCTAAGAAAGAATAATGCACTTAGAATTGAGAATCCAACTGTCCCACAATGGTTCATTGTTTCTTCTGAAGGAGATTCTGCATCTTGATGAAAAATTAAATGAATTATGATAGTCCCTTGGCTGGATTGTGTTCAAGATATGTGAAATTTCAGTGGTATCCTATGAACTCTTCTTCTACATTCTTGCTTTCTATTCTGACTTTAAAATGTTGAAGATTTTAAGTCAATTTACTATAGAAACCTCACCATCATGGACTGAAGAAATATTACCAAATATATATGAGATCAAAAGCAAGTACCAGCAAGAGAGTGAAAGTTTTCGCTAGTTCACTTTGGAAACGCACCACATTTCTTTTCGCTTACAGCTTCTCCTTAAGTTATGGTTCTTTCTTTTACTTGCAATTAGGAAAAGATAATTATTATATCATGCCAATGTACTTTACTGCATGCATTTTACATGCAAACATACACAGAAGCAATGCTCAATCATAAAAGATTCACAAATTTATATTATTATTTATAGTATATCCTTTTTACTAAGCTCAAAATATACCTATGAAGTTCCAGTTCCTGTTGACATATATGACTCTCAGGAGCTGTTCTATATCATGCTAAAGTCTCCTTCCAGGGGATGCTTTAAGTGCTGTGCCAAACGTTTAAACTGGAACCAGACAAAACTCAACCAAGCTATGTGATTCAAACTACTACAAAATTTGACCTAGAGAGTAAAACAAGCTTATAAAATAAACAAAATATTAACCACCCTGGAGAGAATTAAATATTTTAAACTAAATTTCTTTAAATATCTTTATAATCTCTTGATGAGAATTCACTGGAATGTCCAATTCTTCCCTTCTCCATCCCCACATCTACTGGCTTGGCCTCTCTCTTGGCATCTCTTACCTGCACTATTGCATGTGTCTCTAGTCTAATCTCCCCATCTCCCTCTTCCACACCGTTCTAAAAATGATCTTGCTAAAAATCTGATAATGTCATCCTCCTGTTTAAAAGTCTCCACATACTCCCCACTCTCTATATTTTGTCTTTAACTTGCCATAAATGTCCTTACACAAATTTATTCCTCAGCCACCTCTCCAGCCTCAGCTACTATTCCACTTCCTTCACTCAGTGTGTCCGTCCGCATGCACCACCTCACTTTTGCACCCACGTGCTCCTTAGTGAATCCTGTCCTGTTTATACTGTTTACTTTGCTTACAGTTCTCTTTCCTTCCATTTTCTGCCTGGGAGTCTTCTCTAAACTTAGCCAGGAATGGTTGGCAACACTGTCACAGTAATTTGTTCACCTGTTACGACACTTACTTGCATTGGTCTCTGTTCCCTTCTTCATTTACTGTAGCCTTCATACTCTTTGAGGGCAAAGACTATGTATTGATTATCTTCATATATGTACATATATATCTATATCTGTATCGATAGCTATCTATATATCACCTGTCTGATGCTTAATATAAGTGCTCAATGACAGCTTAATAAGTGAATTTTCAAAATGCATGTTTAGACTAAGTTGAACCATTTTGGCTAAGCTGATCAGACTCCATCACAGCTCTAGAGATTTTAATTAAGATGAATAAGTCCAAATTAATCTATATAACAACATATTTCCATCATAATATAATGAAGTATACCTTTCCTTCAAGTAATTTATATATAAAAATGTATCTAAAGTGATATAAATATTTTTTATTTACTTCCAAGGGGCAAGGAACAAAAGAGACAAATCAAAACATTTTATATTTTCTTATTACATAGCATGTCTCTTTGCAACATATTGATATATTGGTATTGTCTAATTAACCCCAAGAGTTATGTAATTCAATATTTAAAATTCTGTGACTTACTTGAAAACTATGTGATTTCACATATTCATTTATATATAATTTATATAATACATGAATTAATCTCCATATTAATTGTACAAAACAATAAATATTAAAATCAATGACTTGTAATTTCTAGCTATAAACATTAGTTCAAAGGAAAATAAATATGTCATAGAACTAATCTGAACTAAGGGTTAAATCCATAAAATTTGATGAATTAATACTTTATTTTTCATAAGAGAAAATTCAAGTAAGAAAAAATTAAACAGTTTCCTATATATTTTTCCTGATATTTTATTTACTGGGGACAAGAGACAATTCCCTAACAGGAAAGATGAAAATTACAGATAAAATTTTGTTTCTATGCTAAAAAGAGTAGTTCTTGACATAGGAAATCCACACCAGGTCCTCCTAAAGACATTTTATAATAAACAGCTTTCACAGGCTCTTTTGTTTTAGTTCCGGTACAGAGCTGAATTTACTGCAGTTCAATGTAGGCTATGCAATTCACTCATATCCAATGAGAACACTTGCTCTTTCCAGGGGCTGCAGGGAAGGGGAAACGGGGGTGATGGTGGTCAAAGTATACAAAGTTTCAGTTATGCAAGATGAATAATTTCTGGAGATCTAATGTGCAGCATGGTGATGACAGTTAACAATACTGTGTTGTATACTTGTAATTTGCTAAGAGGATAGATAACAAAATGGTAATTATGTAGAGGTAATGAAAATAAAAACAGTATCCTCTCAAGGGATTAGGACCTGACACAACAGCTCCAGACATTTTAAGGCCTAATAAGGTCTTCATCTGAACCACCAGCTCTGGAAGTCTGAGACTGTGCTGGAGCAATTTGCTTACTGACCTCAGTGAGAACATTCTCTGGTACTTAAATCTCCCTTTGCTTCTCCCTCCATCCACTGTTCAGCAAATAGTTATGTGAGAGGCACTGCGCTAAGGAATGAGAATAAAACAGTATACTATACTACAAACATGGTCTTTGCCCTCGTAAAGTTCATAGTCTAGCAGGGAAAATATATTTAAGCAAGCGAATAGAATAAAATGTGTTAGAATAGAGGAAGAATACTTGGCAAGGTCACAACCCAAATGGGTGGGAGTAGAGGCAGGACAGGCATCCCTGAGGCAGGGATGACTAAGTTGGGACCCGAAGATGAATTTAATTGATTTAAACCTTTCTGTAAATCCACGTCCTGACCACAATCTGATCCTTCTTGCCTCCTGCCTGCAGGACCATAATCCATCTTGATTATAATCCATCTTGATTATACCACTTTGCCACAAACTACTCAACTAAATACTGGACGCTTTTTTATTCTATTAGGACACTAAAATCCAGACTCCCTGTCTGAGGCCAAAATTTGAAAATTTTTTCAATGCAGTTCAGTTGAGTAAACAGCACTCAAGGATCTTTTGAGGCTGAGAGTAGCAATCCAATGTTTTGGGGCCTTTACACCAGCCACACCTCCTGTCAAGCCCTCACTGTATCTAAGTTGATTAGGAAATAAATCAAATCTGCAATACAGAAAGATCACTATGAGGTAGGGTAAACAGTACACAGGATTGGTCAAAAATCTACAAATACAAGATATTACGCAAATACTTAAATGTTATACTTAAGCATTTAAAACACCTCGGGTAGATAAACATTCTATCTAGTAGCTTTCAATGTGGAAAAGCTTGACCCTTCAGAAGGTACTGCTAGAGGTTGCTGGGGTTCTTGAAATTGAACATGGTAAAAACCATGCAGTGAGATGTAAGATGTTTTTATATATTAAACGTCCTTCAGTTAGAGTTCTATTTAACTAATATATTATGGGAAATAGTATTTTGAATGTATTAACAAACTGCATTAAAGAAGTATATAATTTTACTGCATATGAGGGCATGTGGTTACACTCTCTTAGTAAAAAATTTAGTGAGGGCATCCATGAGCTTCTCTGTGAGCAGTTCTTCCCTCTGAGCCACCGAATGGCAAGCCGGAGCTGGTAAGAATACCAATGTAAAAGAAATTCAATGACAGAAATTCTCACAGAGCAAGAACTCGTTTTGTTACAAAATATGTCATAATTGCAGTAAGTTTAAAATAGATTATCCCTAAACTCAAAAATACAAGTATTGTCAGATGTAATTCGTATATCTTCAGTATTGCTGTATTTTCTAATTTTATAAGGATTAAAAGCTAAATGCTGAGAGAAATAGTAGAACAGACAAAACACAACCTTTAGGCTACCTTCTAAATTCTGTCTATAGACTACAAGTAAAAATGTATCACCTTCTGAGTCTCTGATGTTTGTGCAGAATGAATACCTCTCTGTACCTAAAAACATTAAACGCTATGAATCACAAGCAACAAGTGTGGTAGAAGGGCATAAATGAAAGCCCAATATTATGTGTTGCCTTGACATCTGGAATAGCCTAATTAAAGGTTCCCCTCTTCACTCTGCTCCCACAGATAAAGTCCCTTTTCAAACCAACCTTTTATCAAGGAGACCAGGTACAGTTCTTGCCCATCCCTGAGCAGGGTGTTTCAGTTCCCTGTCAATCCACAGAATGTCATCCTCCCATGGGAAACAGGGCACTCCATCCTCTTGATACCATGAAGCCTGCCCCTCACAGCCTTCAGTTATGCAACCCCTCTGTGGGTTACATGGCATGCGGTGTCCGCCTCCTCCAGCTCTGAGAATATGTGACTAGTAAACTGCTCTCAATCTCATGTGCCCAGTGTTGGGTGTTATGTGTTCAGCCACCCCTATAAAACCCCTCCTTCACCAGTGGGGTAAAAAGGAGGCACTTAAAACAGCAACCTTAGTGTTCTAATGCAAAACCACAGACTCACCTTTCATTCACACACACCATCATTGTAGTGTTAAGCTCTATTGCCAGGAAGGGCTATGGAAGCTCCAGGGGCTTCTACTCAGGGTCAAAGTCATCAAAAATGATATCAAGTTTCTAGCGGTACAAAGCAAATAATTTGTACCAAATCCAAACTTGGGTTTTTATGCAGCTAATATATTTTAATTTGAAAATTGGGGTGCTAAGAATGAATCTTTACTGATCAATTAATATTATCTGAAGTAATCATGATAAACTAACTTTAACTCGTTTACATTAGTTTAAGTTCAGGAGAATCTTGTCTAACTGAACCTCAAGATGGGTGAACTATACAGCATTTCAATAAGAATTCTTTATACAAAACACACAATTGTGATTATATCTTAAGAACGTGTGAATTTTTCTCCTCATACTTTTAAAGATTAAATAGTTCCCTACTGGTACATAAAGTCAATCAACCCATGTATTCACAGAATAGAAGGTTTTTATTATTTATTTATTTATCCCAAGATATTAAATGTTTGTAAATAATTACAGTCGTCCTTCTCCACGTCACACTTCGAAAAAACCACAATAGAGTGAAGCCACGAAAGTCGAAGTGCGACGTGGCGAGGGACGACTGTGTATAAATAAAGAATCCTACTTCGCGGACATTCATTTATCATGGTAGAGTCTGGAACTGATTAACCGAGATAAACGGTAGTCTCAATTTTTCTGAGAATAAAGTACTTCAATATCTACTGAATTGTGAGCCATTCAATAGATATAGCTAAGGCCACACAAAATGCCATGGTAGAGCTGAAAATACAAGTCAAACGCTGTTTAATGAAGACCTACAGATACCCAGTTGCATCTGATGAGTTTTTTCCTATATTCTTTAGGGCAGTGGTTCTCAACCTGTGGGTTGCGACCCCTTTGAGGGGTCGAACAACACTTTCACAGGGGTCGCCTAAGACATAACAGTAGCAAAATTACAGTTATGAAGTAGCAATGAAAATAATTTTATGGTTGGGGGTCACCACAACATGAGGAACTGTACTAAAGGGTTGTGGCATTAGGAGGGTTGAGAAACACTGCTTTAGGGGGTCCATGGTATGAGTATTTTATAACTCAGTTTAAATTATGTCTAGCTTATATTTCACAACCTGCCAAATGTCTTTTGCAGTAAGACTCAATTCCTATATTGAAGATGTTGCTTGATGTGACGTCATTAGAGAATAGTGTTAAGATCACAGATATTTGAACAGTTCTACTAATTGTCATACAGTTATTCATCTATTCAACAAATATTTACTGGATACTTCCCAGGGCCATCCACAGAAACCACAAAGATAAAATATACAGTCCCTATGCTCAAGGAATTCACATAGAATCTAGCCATGGACTTGAACTTATCAGAATAGAGGCTCCAGGGAAAGTGCTGATAATTAATATTACTCCCAGAGACTAAAAAGGGTCAATAAAAACAGACTGAAATGGGGGGGGGGGGGTGGAAATGAGAAAATTCTTACAAAGAGAGTAAAGTTCTGTGTAAATTAAGATAGCCTAAGAATGGTTACACGGCAGCCCCCCAAAAGGTATGTCCAAGTCCTAAAGCCAGTACCTGGAATAAGACTGGATTCGGAAAAATGGTATTTGCAGATGAACAAAGGGTCTCAAGATGAGAGCATCCTGGATTAACCAGGTGGGCCCTAAATCCAATGACAAATGTCCTTGTAATAAGGGGAGAAGCCACAGACGGAAGAGGAAAAACTCAGGGGAGAAGGTCATGTAAAGATGAAAGAAGAGATAGGAGTCCTGTGCTCATAAGCCAAAAATCACCTGGAGCTACCAAGAGCTGGAAGAGGCAAGGAAGAGGCTCGGGTTCAGAGGGAACGTGGCCCTGATGACACCTTGATTTTGGATATGAGAGAATTACTTTTTGTTTTAAGCTACCAAGTTTGCCCAGCCAGTGTGGCTCAGTGGTTGGACCCATGCACCAAGAGGTTGCCAGTTCGATTCCCAGTCAGAGCACATGCCCAGGTTGTGGGCCAAACCCCAGTGAGGGGCATGCAGGAGGCGGCCAATCGATGTTCTCTCTCATGGATGTTCCTATCTCTCTCTCCCTCTCCCTTCCTCTCTATCTAAAATCAATTAAGAAAAAAAATTATTTTAAAAGTTACCAAGTTTGTGGTAATTTGTTACAATAGCCCTAAGAAATAAATATTACAGGTGGAGTATCTGTATATGGATTTCCTGGTCTGAGGACAAATAGCAGAAACAAATATGGAGAAAAACAAAATCAAGTTCCTAAATGGGGAAACAGCATTCTCCTCTGTGATGGTAAGTGACAGAAGACAGGAAAGTCTGTAGTGGCCTAGACAGACGCCCGTCTGTGACTGCCCGGCTGTGCTACTTGGGCACACTCCTCTGAGAGCCTCAATCCCATCGTCTGTAAAGTGAGTAAGACTAGGAAGAAAAGGTTAAGGGCGAAAAATGTAGTGTAAGCAAACTCTAAACAACATCCCACAGAACCACCCACCCATCACCACACTGGGGGATTGCTGGTAAAAATCTACACTCAGTGGAGGGTGTCAGTGGGGGGGAGAGGAGAAATATCTGCAACAAAAATAAATTAACTTTTTAAAAAAAAATCTACACTCAAAAACATTAAATGGAGGATCTTGTCTTATCCCAGGACCAAAGTGGGCTACAAAACCTTTTATCCCCACAGGTTTCCTCCTAGAACTCACCCCCATTCCCAGACCCGAGTCCTCCATCTTGATGTTGAACCTTTAGGCCAAATGTAGTGGGCACCATCTGCTGATATAACACTCTTCCCAGCCAAGATGAGTTCCAGGCCAAGTTTATCTTTTGAGTTAACAGGAGGTGACAAGCCTGGCAAGATACAAACGCTCCCGGCATGACTGATTCAGCCCAGCTGACCAGCTCCATGCTAATGAGGGGACAGCAGGGCTCACAACAAAAACATTATTGAATAATTTAAAACTTGAGAGCATGATTTGCCATATAATGTGATTCACTGTGTAATTGTGGCCCCAGTTAAATCTGCTTCTGTGGGTGCCTGTAGAGCACACACCAGCAACCACAAACTGCCTGTCCTCAAAACTAACCACGTAGATAGTGGGGGAGAACAGAGACGTGGCCATCCTGTAATAAGGGAAGACAGGAAGGAAAAGCTGGCCTCAACTGTCAGGGGCTGCTGCTTTATGAGAACCGAGCAGTATTTCAAGTGTAGTGCTTTAACATGTACAAGTGCATTAAACACAAGTAAAATATTCTCATCCATTCTAGTAGGCTTCAGTACAGATTGATACTTAAAATTTCTGGGGAATCGACTTTCATTTCTTCCTCTATTTCAGATATCTATTTAAATTAGTTTCTTTTACCACTCTAACAGTTTAGGTTCCCTCCTGTATACAAACCCATGATAACGATTCAAATAAAGTTGAACAAACTCAAATATCTGAAACATTCCTCGAGAGGCAATGTCTTCTAAGGAATGGAAGCTCAAAAAGTTTCTCAACAGAGTTAGCTAAGGGTTTATTAACTGTGAGCCCAGAAGTTTTTTTATAACATGGCCCTTCCACCTGAATATTGAATAAGGGAAAAATAACAATAACCAGAGTGTATCATCTAGACAGAGCCTAGCCTAGGAGGAGCACTGAACTAAGTGTGCAGACAAACGATCAGATTTACACTTGACCTCGCGTTTCTTCACTAGGATGAGGCTGAGGACCAACAAATCTCTCCAAGCCTCAGCTTCTTCATCTGAAAAATAGATTTCATACTACCTAGCCGAACTTTGAGCTTCAAATCAAGTGGAATATTGTAATATGGAGTTTTTCTCTGACAACAGGCCTTAACAGGACAGGAAGGTGTTAAGCATTCAAGCAGGTAACATTAATCATAATACTCATTTAAGCAATATTAGACTTCCATTTAGAACAGGGGGAGGGGATAAGTTATCCGAAAATGTTGTTCCATGTTTTGTCTGCCACCAAGTACAAGAATTCAGGAGATCACATCCTTACTTCCTAGTCAGAAGGCACAGCAAATCATCAGTCACTAATGACAGGAGGACCTTCAAGGTGACAGTGGCCACCTGTGTCCCACTATCAAATCAACACCTCTAACATTCCTCCAAACTGGCAAAGGCAGTACATCCTCTACTGAGTCACAGACAGCCTTCCAGCAACCTGCCTTAAGTGTCCTTACCTCCCCCCGCTGCACCTGACACAACAACTGTTTGGGCACCTCCCATAAGGGCTGATTTCAAAGCCCTGCACTGCTCAACTATGCGCGTCCATCCCCGTGACACCAGTCATCTGAGACTTCTGATATGCATCCGGGATCCTACACATTTGCTCCTCACTTCGATTTCTTTGAGTTTCAGAAACCAAATTCACCATTAGAAACTTTGCATAATAGGGTAAAGGAAGGTAGCTTCCATGTGACTATATCATCATTTATCTCAATTGGTTTTACGAAGCTCATTATTTAAAATGACCAGTCACAAAACGCGCTTAACAAACACCTGCTTATTGGTTACTATTTTCCATGTTATAAACCTAAATATTTTTTTCAGATCTTCTGCTAAACCAAATTTGAGGTTTTTGAAGTTGTATTTTTATTAATGCAGTCTTCTGTAGCGTTTGGACACTTGGAAACTTAACTAGAAGAGTTTATCAGAATGTTGCTTTATTTTTAAATAGAGGTTTAGAAAGGTCTGTGTATGGTTCTTGTTATTTAATCAACAATTAAAACTTAATGACATAATGCTTCACATCTGATATCAATAGGGATTTTCCATGAGCGATGGCTGTAAAATCAGCCCATTATAAGGAGATTTGCATATTTTAATTATTGTGTTCTAAGGCTTTTGTCAAATAGATGCTGCAACGCATTAAGTACCATGCGGTTTGGGTAGAATGTTAACTCTTAGTACAGATAAATGTTAGAGGCAGAAATATGTTAAGATAGGAATAAGCCTTGTTAGAGTTAAGGCCTTCATTTATTTTAGTCACAGCGTTTAATATCTTGCTCTCAGAAGTTATTTAAAGAATGGAAAATTTAGAAAGATTAAAATGTAGATAAATTACTTGTAGATCTCAAGCTAAACACACAAATGACCATAACATAAAACCTCAAAATTGCCAAAATAGCCTCCAAATACAAAGCTGATTTCTAAAATAATCTTGACTTTGAAGCCGGATAAGAAGTCAAATGCATAATAAGCATTCAAGCTTTTAGTACTCCAGCTCTGATGACTAGATATAAAGAAAAACCAAGATAGTGAAATTTAACCATTCATTTATTCACTCATTTAAATATTTTTCACAATTTTCTTTTTATTGAATTTACTGGGGTGACAATGGTTAATACAATTATATAGGTTTCAGGGGTACAATTCTATAATACAACATCTGTATATTGAATTGTGTGTTCACCACCCCAAGTCAGAGAACACAGACAAATTACTCAACTTCTCTTTGCTTCAGTTTTCTGATCTGTAAAATGGGGCTGACAGTATTATCTACTGCATAAGATTCTTATAATAATTAAATGAATTAATACGTGGAAAGTACTTAGAACCGTGCCTGGCACAGGTAGCAACGGAGATGATGATACACAGGTACAGGGTTTTCAGGATTCAAACATTCTTTTAAAACACACAAAACAATCTTATATTAAGAAGGTTTCCACTAAGAAGTTTGTAAAATAAGCTTCAACTCTATATTTCTGAAGTATAAAGATTCTTTTGAAATAATGTCATAAAGGATTGCAACTTTAAAAAATAAAGTTTTTGCAAGTGAAATTTTCAGTAAAAATATAAAACATTGGTTGTCTGTTTTTTAAATATTTATAAAACATGCTAGCAAAATAACATTTTGATAGCATGTTTGTAACTCTAGAAATATCTTCTTCAGAAGGAAAGAGAGTTGAACATAGAATGTCATAATTCCAAACACTAATACCATCTCTGTAGTGCAAGTTTCTGTGAAGGCTCTTCAGGTCTGTGTTGAAGGAAGTGAGCTCAGACACCAGACAGCACTTCCTCACTGAGTTCCAGGCCATTCAATCACAGCGATCTTGGAAATAAATCCCCACATCACTTCACCAGCTCACTGGGTTTTTGCCAGTCCCTTCTACTTTATATTAATCCTCTCTCTGACCCTTGAATTTTGTATGTGTTTGGGGGTGGGGTGGGGAGCAGAACCTCTCTTAGAACCAGACAAAAGTTATGGACCTTCTCCCCAGAAAATTCACATACACATATCATTTTATATCCAATTTCAGGGGCTTCACAGACCAGAGGTCCATCCATAGAACTCCCAACTCCAAATGGTGACTATTTGATTTTACCCTGAAATTAATTTTAATGATCAGTAAAATATCATTTATCTATATGAAGTATGGATGAAATTAACATAGATTTAATTTCTATGTAAAGATATTAGATTATATTATCTATATTAAAGATACTGCTATCTGTTTTTTGAGAGTACAGACCAACTGCCAAATGTCCAAACAGGATATACCGTACTATGTTCAAGGCTGTTATTGTTTTAAATGGTCTGTATAAAGTACGGAGCAGGAAGTATGGGCAAGTTTTGTTCAACACTAAATAAAAGGAACTCAAAAGGAGAAACTATAGTGTGACTATATTGATCCCAGCAACTATACATAATAATGTTTGAATAATATAGTCTTCATTTTTAAAATTAGTCTGTAAAATATTTGCAGACTGTAAACTATTTGATAAACATGGTAAAAGTTGAGGTAATTTTTGTAGTGAACAGTCTCTTAGCATTTCCCAACACTTCTAACGAGGACTGAAACACTAAAATGCCCAAGTAATCGCTGAAAACAGAAGGCATTTAGGTAGCACTACATAAAACTTAGAAATAGTTTTCCTATTAAACACAACGGAATTACAAACATTTAGTTTCCTCACTGTAATAGCAAGTGACTAGGTCACAACGCGCCACTGGCCATGAGAATCAGAGGCTGACTCAGAGCGCTGGAGCCTGCCCCAGCAGGTGTTAGGAGAAATGGCAAAACTGCAGCTGAGAAATGTTTGTATTATAATATAGAAAAGGTTTCCTATCAGCTCTTCAAGCTTCAGGCTGCTTTTCTGAGAACAGCAGAGGTCACAGCACACACACAAAAACAAAACCAGTCTAGCTTCCACAAAATCCTTTTTGTCCCCACTTCACTGCTTATTATATTGCAACCTTTTTACCTGGTGTCAGGAATATGTAAAATGAGACTGACCTACTTATTGTCAATGCATGCAATTATTTAATTTATCACGTGTAAATCTTGTAGGACCATTAACTTGAATAAGATGGTGACAGAGAGAGAAGCCCTCCAGCACTCCAGGCCTACAAACATACTGAAAGAAGTTGTAAAATAAATTATCATAACCGGGTTGTTCTATGCTTCCACCAGCATCCAGATTATATAATATCAAGGATGCTAATCGTTTGCTCCCATACCCACCTGCCACAAGTCTTAAAAGAACAAAAAGAGAGTGAAAGGCAAGAGTGAGGGAGAGAAATTCATGATGAAAAGTTTGTACCCATAGCAAATAGTGAACAAAAAATCAAGTTCATAGGTTTCCATTCATCAACCACATCTAAGCCCCAGAAGCAAAGAACAAACATTTGTTTTGCAATTAATGAGAGAAATGCAAGGACATTTATTCCATCTTACAAGCCTCACTTTTCTATGTTTTTCTCTTTCTTTTTCCCCTACCCCAAGTGATTTCAAATAAAAAAGGTCATTTTAACGATGATTTGGAATACAGCAAGT
Source organism: Tadarida brasiliensis (assembly GCA_030848825.1). Taxonomy (NCBI): domain Eukaryota; kingdom Metazoa; phylum Chordata; class Mammalia; order Chiroptera; family Molossidae; genus Tadarida; species Tadarida brasiliensis. The sequence goes on from CM061257.1 coordinate 82,162,616, forward strand.
CGCTTTTCATCTTTATATTGATCAAAAGCTATAATAAGGTATTCAGATTCTCTAGAGCATCTTAAAAACATTTGAAACTGAAGCTATGTACTTTAAAGCACTTTTTTTTTTTTTTTTTTTTTTTTGTCATTAGAAGTAAATGCAAAACCTAAAAGCAAAATTTTCAAGAAGGGCACAACACATAGGCCTATATATACATTGCCCTTTTTAGATTTTAATTAGGCAACTAGAATATTCAGAATAGCATTTTGATTTACAGTGTCCAAGTTGAAATGGTAAAGGATAAATTGATTTTTATACTTAAAATATTTATGAAGCCCATATTACCAAAACCTTTAAAATGCACAGCAGCTTTAAAAAATGATTGAGCTCTGGAAACTCTTCCAACGGTTCTTTCACAAGTCTCCTTTGAAACTGGCTTCATGAAGAAAATGCTGCTGTCTAGAATTCTTCAGCTTGGAGAATACAATGTTATTATTGTCTTGCACTTCAGAGCAAGGAAAAGCATGTATCAGTTTTCTTGGCTCTGAGTTCCCAGGACTGAGCAAGCATATGGCTTAGTTCCAGATAGAAGTTTTCAAGGAATCTTGCTTACAAGGAAGCGCTAACCCAGGTATTTTAATTAATATTCATATTTACTTTGTTCTTAATGAACCTAAGGATTCTATTGGCATGAATTAACTTTCACTCCCATAAATCCAAAACTCTCTAGAGGACTCTACTCCAGGAAGAAAGTGAGATGCATTAACACTCCATTAATATCTTCCTTGGAAACATTCTTTTTAACATTTATCTCTTCATCATTTCCTGAATCTGTAATGAAATGCTTGTGCTGGCATCTAACAAAAGGATCCTGTCCAGAGCCTAATGAAGTGTTAGACACCAAGGTAAGAAGCAAGTCGCTGCACTGGCTCCTACAGTCGGATACACAATGGTACTTTCTAGACTATATTTAGCTCCAAAGTCATGTTGAGTAGCACTAAGACTTAAGGCACAATCTGAAAGAACTTCAAGTTCCAGGGCTGCCTGAACAGGCCAATCAGAGTTCTATTTTCTAAGTTATAAGCCAGACACTGAGGTAATTTCCATTTGTACATCCTTTTCTAAAACAAGAGACTTCCTGAAGGTGACATTCTGCAATCACAGATTTTCAGGGTGGAAGAGGTCTCTGAGGTCACATATATAGCAGCTTCCTGTTTATTTCTTGAAACCCTAAAACAATATTCCTGCCAAGTGGTCCCAGAGCAGAGATGAAGAACTCATCACCTCACGAGAAAACTCATTCTTTATCCGGATGGCTCGAACTGGTCCATCATTCTTTCTTTAGTTAAGATTAAAATTTTTTCCTGGGAAATCCCATCTCTGGGTCCTGAGTCTGACCTCTGGGGCCCCCAGAAATAGCTGAGTCAGGGGAAAATCTTAACTGGTATAAACTGGTTTGATGTTTTGAAATTCAAAGATTTGTAGAGAAAAAGAGTGTTGTTAGCAGTCAAGAATCTTGTTAGGGCTAAAGAAAGTCATGTATAAAGCCTTAAAAAAAAAAGGTACTCACACCTTTGCTTCTTCCCTAATTATATACTTCATAATAATAGCTTTGCTTCTAAGATTATTCATATCATAAAACAGCCAAAGAATATTTGCTTATGACAGCTGTACTTGGAAAAGGTAAATGGAGTCCTTGGGCTATACTGAATCTATGGGCTAATAATAATAATAATAACCAGTTTCATATATTGAGCACTTAACCATATAAAAGACATTTTACTAGGTGCTTTGCAATAGTCCTAAAGCATTATCATCTCCATTTTACCAATGAGAAAGCTAAGACTCAGAAAGATTAAATAACTTATTAATAGTCACACAGGGACTAAGTAGAGGAGACACAGGTTCCGATTCAAATCTGTCTGATTCCAAACCTATATTTCTTCTGCTTATACAAACCCCTTTTGCCCATTTTTTCAGATAGAGTTTCTATAGTGTTCCCTGTTCTCTTTGTAATTAAAAGATACTACAGGTCTGTTATGCACTGAATGTTTGTGTCCTCCAAAAAATTCATATATTGAACCCCTAACCCCTAGTGTGGCTGAATTTGGAAATGAGGCTGCTAAGGAAATAATGAAGGTTAAATAAGGTCATAAGGATGAGGCCCTAATCTAATAGGATTCATGTCCTTATAAGAAGAGATAGCAGAGTGCTTCCTGTCTCTCTTCACCATGTGACGACACAAGAAGATGACCATCTGCAAGCAAGGAAGAGACTGGTCACCAGAAACCAGCCCTGCCAGGACTTGATATGGGATTTCTAGCTTCCAGGGATCTGAGAAAATTAATTTCTGTTGTTTAAGCCACCAGTCTATGGTATTTTGGCAGCCTGAGCAAGCAAGGTCCTCCTGGCCTTTGCCACAATGTACCTAACATATGAGAGAAGAATAACAAGGTGTCTCTCTCACCAGGACCTTGTGTTATTCTCCGGATCTTCAAGGAACTGTGAAGTGGCGGAACAAAAGAGAACAGCCCTGAATAACCTCTTCTCCATAGCCCACTTGCTGACTGAGTCACCTTAGAGAAATCACTTCAATTCTTTGTGATTGTCTTCTTAGCGTGGAAACAAAACTCCTTCTAATCTCTATTCATTTCCTGATGATTTTTGCATATTTTTTATTTTCCTCTTTTCTCAGATGTTTGTTACTTGTCTCGATTTTCAAAGTAAAAAATTTGAAGAAATACTTGATATAAATGGTAGAAATTTTGAGAAAAATGGATCTCTAGCTTTAAAGTTAATTTTGTTTGTGAATGCATCCTAGACCACATCTTTTATTTCATTGTATGATGCCTATAAAAACATCCCAAAATATCTTTTCAAAAAAGCATCCCAAGAATGTTCTAGTAGATTCAGGGATTCTTAAAAATGCAAATAGGCACACCAAAGACGCTGGAGGCCCTTCTGTGATAGTCCTTGCAAGTTGTCCCCTCCAGAAGGACAGCTCATTCCATAGTCTGACAATGAGACATCATTACTACACCCAGGAAACAATAAGTAGACTTACCCACCTGGGGATAATTCCCAGTCCCTATAAAGAAAAGTGGGAAGAAGAAACATTTACATAATGCTTGCTTTCCAGATGCAAACAATCTGCTCCCAGGAGCTGATTTGATTAGAGAATGTTTCTGAGGCGATCCAAAGCCATGAATTCAACATCAACATCAGAGTTGCTCTTCTGTAGCCAAAAACTAGACTCAAAACTGTTTTCATCTCACAAATTCAAACTACTGATGGCCTATGGAAAGTGGTATGAAGAAATAAAGAATGAGCTAATGCAATTTTATCATTGCTACAGGGAAAAACTCTTAATGGTATAATAATGGAAAATCATTGGTGTTATTTCTATTTACAAAGAAAGCAATATTATTATAATTACTTTCAAAATACTTGAAGAAAAGAGAAACTTTAGGAGTAGGATCCTATCATTTTAATACTAATGTACAGAGTTGTGTGTGTGTGTGTGTATTTCTGTGTGGGTGTGTATATTCTCTCGGTGGTCAGTTTGCTAAAATCTCTCTGCAGATTGACATAGATGTAGATGTAGAAATAGATATTTAACAATCATTTCCATCTTTTCTTCTTCTCAATGAAAGATTTCTCTCGGTTTCTTTACTTGTATTTAAATGAATGACATTAAAAAATACCTGAATTTGGGATTTTAGGATAAAAAGGTCAGTCATTTGGCTTCTGGTTATCTAACATGATTATTAAAAGCATAGAATATAGAGCCACACTGCCTAATTATAAATTCTACCTCTAACACTTATCAGCTATAAAGCTTAGGCAAGCTACTTGACTTCTCTGTGCCTTAGTTTCCTCATCTGTAAGACTCTGAAAAGAATACTTATCTCGCCCTGGCCGGTTTGGCTCAGCGGTTAGAGCGTCGGCCTGCGGTCCAGAGAGATCCAGGTTCGGTTCCCGCTAAGGGCATGTACCTCGGTTGCAGTTTGTCCCCGGCCCTGGTTGGGTCGTGTGGGAGGCAGCCACTTGATGTGTCTCTTTCACATGGATGTCTCTCTCTCTCTCTCTCTCTCTCTCTCTCTCTCTCTCTCTCTCTCTCTCTCTCTCCCTCCCACTCTATCTGAACAAAAAATGGAAAAATGTCCTCGGGTGAGGATAAAAAAAAAAAAAGAATACTTATCTCATAGTTAGTTGATGGGAGAATTCAATGAGTCAATATATATGAAATGCTTAAGACGGAACCTGCCACACCGTAAGAGCTACAGCTGTCAGCATTATTGATTCATACTAATAAATCATGGCATAGTTTCAAAATTAAGATGCTGTATAATTCGGTATAATCATGTTTTCTCCACCCTCTGTGATTGACAACTTTATTTGATTGTAGTGATATAATGTGGCAAAGCCAACTGCAATGGAGAAATGTAGTCATTTTGCTAAAATCAGCTATCCCCCCTGTGGTGTCTTTTCTTTCACACTATAGCAAGTATAGCAACTGAAGAAAAATGATTTAAGGGTTAAAAAACATGTTTTCCTTCCTACTTAAAATTGTATTTTGTTAAGCAGCCCCTGCAGCAACCTTTTCTAACTTCATAATAAAGACACCCTCCCAATAGGAGAAAAGTCACATAATAAAAAATGAAAGTAATGAGAGACCTATGACAAGAACATGAATAATCACAAAGCCAATGAAACTAATTGAGAATCACAAACCATAGATCATAACTGCAGTCTCAATTCTAACATACGACTGTAGAGCCCATGTTCCCCCCTCCCATCTGTTCTTTGGTTTACAAACACCAAAGTGGCCAGCTATCCTTTCTCCTGGCTGCTTCTCATGCTAGCTAGAATACTGCCCTGTTCTGTTCTCTCCTCAATAACACTCCTTCTGTAGAGACTGAACTAGAAATAATAGGGCAACAACGTTGGGAACAAGTGGTGTTACACCGCGTCCTGCAGGTAAGATGGACCCAGGAAGCTCTCTGAGAGCAAGGTGCTCAACATTGTCATTTTCCATGACTCCATTTGTTCGCAGTATCAGAGAAATGTGGGGTGGGGGAGGACACAAGAGAAGAAAAGAAAATGTCAGCCCAGCTGAGCTATCCTAGATGAAAGCCAGTTAGACATGAAAAATAAGGCAAGAAGATATATCGAACTTCCAGGGAGTTGTAGATTTGAGAATGAAATCACACCCGAGTGGTGCGAGAACGGAGCCCAAGGCAACCCATTGGCAATCATCAATCACAGGCTGATCTTTCATCTCCAGCCTGAGTAAAGAAAAATCAAGTGTGTAACCTAAGGGAAAAGGTACCGCAAAACAAAGTAAGGAAATAATCAATCTGAAGAATAAGGAGACATCTAAACATTATTTACCAAAAGAAATCCTCCGTAGGATGCAAGACAGCATGCCTTCCACAGAAGAAGAGAAATTCAGAAGAGAACAGGCTGTGATTAAAAGATCATGGGATGAACTAACTAGTAATAATGATAAAGAGATGAAATGTATGTGCCTGGAGAGAGGAGGTTATTTAGCTAATGAAGATCATACACAATGTTTATTCATTTTTTTCAATTAACATTAAGATGAATATTTTTCCCCACATCATTACATTCTCTTTTAAAACAAGATTTTGAAAAAAGATGCATAATATTACATCATATATGTGTTCTATCATGTATGATTCTCATACTGTTAGATATTTAGTTTTTATATTTTCCAATTTTAAAAGCACAATAAGCATCCTTGTACTTATAACTTTCATAGCATCTTTGATTATTTTTTAAGATAAATTCTCACAAGATTACTGAGTCAATTTTCTTCCTTCCTTCCTTCCTTCCTTCCCTCCTTCCTTCCTTCCTTCTCTTTCTTTCTTTCTTTCCTTCCTTCCTTCCTTCCTTCCTTCCTTCCTTCCTTCCTTCCTTCCTTCCTTCCTTCTTTCTTTCTTTCATCATCACCCGAGAATACATTTAGAGAGGAAGGGAGAGAGAGAGAAACATCAATCGGTTGCCTCCCATACACGCCCCAACCAGGGATAGAACCTGCAGTCTAGGTATGTGCCCTGACTGGGAATCAAACTCACAACCGTTTGGTGTCCGGCACGATTCTCGAACCAACTGAGGCACCGGGCAGGGCTGAGTTTTCTCCTTTTTAAGATTCTTGACACATCTCAACAAATTGGTTTCAAGAAGTTCGTTGAAGTTTTCTCTCCTATCAGCAAGATCTTCAATTATCCATGTCACCAAATCTACTTCGGTATTGTATCTACTTTTTAATCTTGAAACTTCATATTTAAAAGTATTACACTGGTTAAAAATTTTTACTAATTAGGTCGAGCACTTGTCTGTATTTGTCTGTCATCCTCCATAAATAGCTCGCAATTGCTTTGCTAGTTTTTTTCTTACGATATTGTGAAATAACAGAAACAATATATATTGGTCTCTGCCCCCAATTCGTGAAGAAGACTCCTGAAACCTTTGTAATTTCCTAAGTAATATGAGCACTAAGAACACCTCTTATTCTGTTTGGTCTTTGGTCCCAGTTCCCGACACAGAGCTACTAGAACCCTTGTAAATTCCTGGGTGACAAAAGTGTCACTTGTTCTAATGAGGCAACTCTGGGTGGGCTCCTGGATGAGGGCTCGTCACCAGAAAGACTATGCCATGATTAAAAGCTTGGAATTTGGAGGGTGTCAATGAGGGGAGAAAAGGAGGGACATCTGTAATACTTTCAACAATAAAGATAATTTTAAAAATATGTTTCTACTGATTCTTTAGAGAGAGAAGAAGGGAGAGAGAGACAGAAACATTGATCAGCTGCCTCCTGCATACTGTTTACTGGGGATTGAGCCTGCAACCTGGGCATGTGCCCTGACTGGGAATCAAACTGGGACCTCTCAGTCCATGGGACAATTCTCAGTCCACTGAGCCACACCAGCTGGGCAATAAAGATAAATTTAAAAAATAAAAATAGCCGGCTGGGTGGCTCAGTGGTTGAGCGTCCACCCATGCACCAAGAGGTCACGGGTTCAATTCCCAGTCAGGGCACCTGCTGCAGGCCAAATCCCCAGTGGGGGCATGCAGGAGGCGGCCAGTCGATGTTCTCTCTCATCGATGTTTCTATCTCTCTCCTTCTCCCTTCCTCTCTCTCTAAAATCAATAAAGAAAAACAATTTTTTAATAAATAATAAAAATAAAAATAAATTCTCATAGCAATCCTATTAAAAAAATAAAAGCTTGGAATTTTCAGCTTTTCTCTCATATCCTCCAGAGAGGGAAGAGGGAATGGAAATGGAGTTAATGACTGACCGTGCCTATGTGAGGAAGCCTCCATAAAAATCCCAGTAGTATGAGGTTCAGAGAGCGTCCAGGCTGGTGAACACATCCATGCCAGGAGGGTGACCCACCCTAACTCCACAGAGATGAAAGCTCCTGCATCGGGGACCCTCCCAGATCTCTGCCCATGTATCTCTTCATCTGGCTGTTCATCTGCATCCTTTAATTAACTGGTAAATATGTTTCCCTGAGTTCTGTGAGCACCTCTAACAAATTAATTGAACCGGAAAAGAAGGTTGTCGGAACCCAGCTGATGGGTCAGAAGGACAGGAGACAACCTGGACTTGGAATTGGCATCTGCTGAGGGGCAGTCTTGTGAGTAACCTTTTACCTGTATGATCTGACATGAGCCCTGGCTGGTGTGGCTCAGTGGCTAAAGCATCTGCCCTTGGACCAAAGGGTTGCAGGTTCAATTCCTGGTCAAGGGCACATACCTGGGTTGTAGGTTTGATCTGCATGTAGGAAGCAACCAATGAATGGGGCTCTTTTGCATTAATGTTCCTCTCTCTCTCGCTCTCTTTCCCCCCAACTCCCTCCCTTCCTTCCACTCGCTCTAAAAATCAATGTAAAAAAATATCCTCTGGTAAGGATTAACAACAACAAAAAAGATGTGACACTATCTCCAGTAGATAGTGTCAAAATTGAGTTGAATTATAGAACACCCAACTAGTGTTGCAGAGAATTACTTGGTAGGAGAAAACCCCCACACATTTGGTGACCAGAAGTGTCAGAAGCAAAGTGCTCTATGCAAGTAGTAAAGGAGACTCACAGGAGGAAGGCCTGGGTTTTCCCCTACACAGGTATTGATGTTCTTTTTAGTTGAAAGAGCTTTTTTTAAACATTAAGTTTATAAACCTTCAATATTGATGGGATTTCCCGCACCAAATTATTTTTGCCTTTCATTTTACTTGTAGTATTTTTTAAATAAATAGTATTTTAAATTTTTATGTTAATAAATAACAAAGCAGGGATAAAATAAATGGAGTATAAAGGCAATAAAGAGCAAAATTTATGCTTTATAAAACATAATGAGTGATATGAAAGGAAAACATGAGATGTTCTCTATTAATGCAGAAGAAAATAAGTAGATAAAAAAAGAGAGATGAGAAGGGAGATGGTGGTGGAGTGAATGGAAGCTACACAGACCATCTCCTAGGACCAAACTGGAATTACAACTAAAATAAAGACAAATTATCGGGAAAAAACAACTGAAGAGCAACTGGAAGAGAGCCAATACAATCAGAGACAGAAAGAGGATACCAAATCGGGCCTGGTAGGAACTGTGGAGGCAGGTGGGGGTGGGCTTCGAGCACACGGACAGCAAAGAGGGCTGTATTAGCGGTATGCGCTTCCTGCTGAGAAAGTGTGTGTGTGTGTGTGTGTGTGTGTATGTGTGTGTGTGTGTGTGTGTGTGTGGTGGGGGGGGGGGTTCAAAGCACCAAATCAGCTACAGCCACTCACCTTGGGCTCCAGCAGAGGGAGGGCAGACTGGACTGGAACTGTGTGGAGAGAGCCCGGGGCTCCTGGCTCAGGAGAGAGCTGAGAGCTGGACGGGAGGGCCCTGAGATTTTTGTACTGAATCACTCCCTCACAGGAGAGTAGCCATCTTACTCAAAGAGCCTCTCCCAGAGCCCCAGGGAGAAGCAACAGCCCCTTCCACAGGACTTCAACACCACCAGGCCAGGCCAGAGAAATGCAAACTGAGGCTCATTATCATCAGAGAGATGCAAATTGAAATGACTATGAGGTATCACCTCACACCTGCCAGAATGGCTGCCATCAATAAATCATCAGACAAGTGCTGGCGAGGGTGTGGAGAAAAGGGGACTCTAGTACACTGCTGGTGGGAATGCAGACTGGTACAGCCACTATGGAAAACACTATGGTGTTTCCTCAAAAAATTAAAAATTGAACTGCCATTTGACCCAGTGATCCCACTTCTAGGGATATATCCTAAGAAGCCTGAAACACCAATCAGAAAGAATACATGTACCCTTATGTTCATAACAGCACTATTTATAATTGCTAAGATCTGGAAACAGCCCAAGTATCCATCAATAGTTGCGTGAATAAAAAAGCTGTGGTACAAATACACAATGGAATACTATGCAGCCGTAAGAAAGAAAGATCTCTTATCCTTTGAGATAACATGGAGGGTCCTGGAGAGTATAATGCTAAGCGAAATAAACCCATCAGTGAAAGATAAATATCACATTATCTCACTTATTTGTGGAATATAATGAACAATACAAGCTGATGAACAAAATAGACCCAGAGACATGGAAGTGGGGTACAGACTGACAAACCTCAGAGGAGGGGGGTAGGGGGGAGGGAAGAGATAACCACAGAGCTCATATGCATGTATGCATAACTAATGGACATAGACAGCAATGCTGGGGGGGGGGGGATCGGGAGGAGGGTGTCAATGGGGGAAAAAGGAAAAACATCTGCAACAAAAATAAATTAATAAAAATTGCAAAAAATAATTAGAGAGATGACACGTTTGGGAGACAGCCAATTATTGTGGTATTTCACCAAAGCAACTGGAAGGGAAACAATAATAAAAGATTTAACCAAAGAAAAACTTTCTTAGACTGAAATAAATCACAGCTATTCAAATGAAATGGACTCATCATATTTCAGGAAAAGTGTATGTAAAGAGAACAATGCCAAGAAACATATTGACAAGTATGTTTAATCACAAGAATAAGAAATATTCACTAAGCACTCAAATAAAGAAGGAAGGGGAGTAGGGAGGGAGGGAAACAATGAGGGAGAAAGGGAGGGAAGAAAAGAAGATACATACATACATACAGCACAAATATATATTCACACACTTATGATCTAAACAAGTCCACTGCATGGAGGAACTTACTCGCCAATGATACATCCAATAAGGGGTTAATATCCAAAATTATAAAGAATTTATAAAACTCAATACCAAAAAAACAAACAATCCAATTAAAAAATGGGCAAAGGACCTGAATAGACACTTCTCCAAAGAGGACATACAGATGGCCAACAGACATATGAAAAGGTGCTCGATGTCACTAATCATCAGAGAAATGCACATTAAAACCACAATGTGATATCACCTCATACCTGCCAGAATGGCTATCATCAATAAATAACAAATAACAAGTGTTGGCGAGGATGTGGAGAAAAGGGAAACTTTGTGCACTGTTTATGGGAATGCAAATTGGTGCAGCCACTGTGGAAAACAGTGTGGAGTTACCTCAAAAAATTAAAACCGGCACTGCTTTATGACCCAGCAATTCCACTTCTGGAATATGTCCAAAGAAACCTGAAACATCAATTCAAAAGAATACATGCACCCCTGTGTTCACTGCAGCATTATTTACAATAGCCAAGATTTGGAAGCAGTCCCAGTGCCTATCAGTAGTAGATGAGTGGATAGAAAAGCTGTGGTACATATACACAATGAAATACTACTTGGTTTTAAAAAAGAACGAAATCTTAGCCTTTTGCAACAGCATGGACAGACCTGAAGAATATTATGCTAAGTGAAATAAGCCAGACAGTACCACATGATTTCACTTACATGTGAAATCTAATGAACAAAATAAACTAACAAACAAAATAGAAGAAGACTCGTAGACACAGAGAACAGACTGACAGCTGTCAGGGGAGGGGGAACTGGATGAAAAAAGTGAAGAGATTAAGAAAAAAAACAACCTCATAGACACAGACCACAGTATGGTGATTATCAGAGAGAAAGAGGGGTGGGGGGAGGTAGAAGAGAGAGAAGAGGGTAAAAGGGGGATAAATGGTGATGGAAGGAGACTTGACTTGGGGTGATGAACACACAATACAATATACAGATGATGTGTTATAGAATGGTACACCTGAAACCTATATGTTTTTATTAACATATGTCAGCCCAATAAGTTCAATAAAAATTTTTTTTTAAATAATCCAAAGTGGGGATCAATTGATTTTCTCTGGAACATAAATAATGCAACTTTTGCAGCAGCAAATGAGAGACTACATTTGTAAATAGGGCAGTAGGTTGGTCAATGTCTAAGAGAAAGTCATGTGTGATATCAAACTTAATGATATAAGTAAGTATGATGAAATTTTTTTCAACGATTAAGTTTTGCAGGCTTGAAATTACCTAGTCAGTTGATTCCATTTCTTCTTAAAGAAGATATGGAATAAACATAAGAATTGCTCAGTTATTTAGGAAAGCCTAAGTATTCTAAACCTTGCAGTTCCATTACTGTTTTATAAGCCACATCTTTTTTTCTTTTCATTCGCCTGTAGGTTGTAAGTAATAAAAGCGGGTACACACATGAAACCTGACACACACAGCTGCAGAGAGGTATCTTTCATCTGGTGTTTCACATAAGGAAGAAAATGATAATCAAAAATAAGACTTTTTTTTTTAATCTTTTAGTTTTTTTGTGTGTTTTTTTTGTTTTTGTTTTTTATCCTCATCCGATGACATTTTTCCATTTTTTGTTCAGATAGAGTGGGAGGGAGAGAGAGGAAGAGAGAGACAGAAACATCGATGTGAAAGGGACACATCAAATGGCTGCCTCCCGCACGACCCAACCAGGGCCAGGGACAAACTGCAACCGAGGTACATGCCCTTAGTGGGAACCGAACCCGGCTCTCTCTGGACGGCAGGCCGACGCGACAAACATCTGTAACAAAAATAAATTAATTAAAAAAAAAAAAGAAATTAGGGGATGAGGGCAGAGAAACAGAGGAATAAATATGATTAAATGTAAAAAATAAAAAAAAATAAGACCTAGAGAATGGCCTTAATTTATGAGTTCTAAAATTTTTTTACACCTTCTGTATGAAGCATATCATCCTTCTGGGCTATGGTAGTGTTACTCTTAAGGGAAGATGGAAACTTGCTTCAGCGTTTTCCTGCGAGGATGCTAATAGACCACTATCCCAAAGCAGACAGCTTGCAGGGACAATACACAGAAAGCAGTGCTTTAAATACACCACAAACCTTGCTTCTTGGTTTTGTTTACATTGGTTCTACACATTAGGAAAATAATTGTCTTCACAGTACATTCAGTGATAAAATAAAGTATGCATTTGCCCATCAGGTTGGGGGAAATACACTCTTGTGGGAAATCAGGACAAGGCAAAAGGGAGGAGAGAATTTGTGCTATTTGACCAGGGTGACAAATTCAAACAGCTGAGGCCAGGAACCTCAAACTCTCATTTTTATTCCCTCGCATGCCTTACAGGTTTGTTATCTGTCACCCATAAGAAAGGGACACACAAAACACAGGGAGCTCAGCAGCTGCTCAAAAAGATTGAGAGCTAAGTAGTCCACATGCATCCAGCCACGTTCCTGACAGCCTCTCACTAGGTCCACCACCTTCAGCTTTGAGTACCCCTCTGCTTTCCATAAGCAACACATGCAGCCTGAAGAGTCTCTGCACATTTAGGGTTAGTAGATCCAATATTTATTGGTCAACAATAGATATTATAGTTTAAATCATTTATTGAATGTTGATAGCAATAAGAATTATGAGGAGCACTTACACGTGCAAAAATACTCTGCTTTTTAAAAATCACACCACAGCCTGGCCGGTGTGGCTCAGTGGATTGAGTGCCGTCCCATGGACTGAGAGGTTTGGTTCCTGGTCAGGGCACGTGCCCAGGTTGGGGGCTTGATCCCAGTAGGGGGTATGCAGGAGGCAGCTGATTGATGTTTCTCTCACATCCATGTTTCTATCTCTCTCTCCCTTCCTCTCTCTCTAAAAAATCCATAAAAACATATTTAGCCCTGGCTGGTTTAGCTCAGCAGTTAAAGGGTTCACCCACAGACCAAAGAGTTGGGGGTTCGATTCTGGTCAGGGGCATGTACCTCGGTTGTGGTTGGTTCCTGGCCCTGGTCGAGGTCGTGCGGGAGGCAACCAATTGATGTATCTCTCTCACATTGATGTTTCTCTCTCTCTCTCTCTCTCTCTCTCTCTCTCTCTCTCTCTCTCTCCATCCCACTCTACCTGAAGATAAATGGAAAAATATCCTTGGGTGAGGATTTAAAATAAGTAAATAAATAAAACATATTTTTAAAAACTAGAGACAATAGTCACATTAAAAAATAAATAAAATCACACCACAAATTGTTGAATCTCTAAATAAGATATTACAGGAAAAGCATCTGAGTTTATATTTTACCAACTATATGAAAACAGTGGAAAACAAGATTTAATCTCTATGCTAAAGGAATACACTGGTACCACAGATAAGAGTCACATAAACTATTATAATTGAAGGAGACTGTGGGCACTTCTCTAAGAGAAATAAGATGAAGTGTAACAGAACTAGTGGTCAGAAAGGAATTCATCCCAACCAAGAGTGTTGGGGAGCTCCGTAGGTTAAGTAGCCATTTCAAATGAGCCTTGAAGAACGAATAGGATTGGACATAGAGAGGGACAGCCAAGGGAAATGAAGAATTTCTTGGGACACAGCAGTAATTCAGTTAGTCAGACTAGAACAGAGGGTATGATGAGGAACAGTGGCAGCCAAACCTGGAAAGGCAGATGTGACCCCATGGTGGATGCCAACAGATGTCAAGCTAAGAATGATCCAGGTGTTGTTGTTGATTTCAGAAACAAAACAAAAAATTTTCCTTAGTGAGATTAATCCAGTGATCATGTGTAGTAAAGTTGTAAAATAAATAAATAAATAAATAAATAAATAAATAAATAAATAAATAAGGCAGGAAATCTAGGGTGGGGTGGGAGAGCAGAACAGACTTCGCAATAGCCAAGGCAAGAAGTAATAAGTTGACTACAGGTAACCAGGGGAGAAAGGGCAGTGTTATGGGCTGAGTTGCATCCAGCCAAAATTCATATGGTAAAGTCCTAACCCCCAATGCCTCAGAATGTCACTACATTTGGAAATGGATCTTTAAAGAGGTAATTAAGTTAAAATGAAGTCATTAGGGTTAGCCCTAATCCAATATGACTGGTATCCTTATAAAAGGAAGAAATCTAGAAACAGACACACACAGAGGGAAGACCATGTGAGGACACAGGGAGAAGACGGCCATCCACAAGTCACGGAGAGGGGCCTCAAGAGAAACCAATCTCACAATATCTGATCTTAGACATCCACCCTCCACAATTGTGAAAAATTTATTTCTATTGCTTAAGCCACCAAATCTGTGGTACTTGATTATGGCAGTCTTAGCAAATAAATATAGGATAGAATAGACAGATTTGAAAAATTGGGGGACGAGCTCATTCAGAAAAGTGGGAAACAACTAGAAGGAGGAAAGGGAGAGGAGTGAAAGGTGGCAAGGTGTGAATTTAGGCAGCCAGGAAATAAGAAGTAGTAAAAATTTAGGAAACTGGAAGAAGCTGATTTAAGAAAAAATGATAACTCGGTTTGAAAAATGTTCGGTTTGAATTCTGACAAGATATCCTTACAAAGGTATAGATCAAGTAATGCAAATGTAGCAACGGAGCTCAGGAAAGAGCTAAATTTCGGAGTCATCCTGACGAAAGTGAACATTGAGGCTATAAGAATAGAAGGGTTGCTCAAGAAGATTATGAAGAATACAGAAAATGAAGACACAACTTGGAAGAGAACCTAAGTCTTACAGGCAAAATGAAGAGACAGAGTCTGAGAGAAAGGCGTGGTCACAGAAGTCATCTGGTTTTATGGCAGCAAAATCTAGAAGTGACTAAGTCACCACTTCTACTTCATACTTTGTGTTCCTGATGTGCACACTTCTGTCAGAGACCTGTAACATTTCCTTTGTTCACCTGTTATTGAAGAACGGGATCTGAGTGGGAGGTTCCTTGTTGCTCCTGATCAGACTCATCGATAAGATCCAAGAGGCACCAAGCATGCCCCATTATACAGCTGCCACAGTGAGCTAGATCTCCCCCTAGGTCTGATTGAGAAGTTGTAGAACCAGTCCTGCTATACCCCCAACAGACCCCTCCAACACACACCTCCTATTTACAAAAACTGTAAACTGGAACTAAAAGAGCTGTCACCCACCTTGTTGGGGAGCACAGAGTATGTGGAGAAAGGAAAGAGGGTACTTCCATACCCACCTCCATTCAGTATATCATAGGATGAGGTTTGGGGTGCCATAAAGAAAAGGAGACTGGTGTAGTGTTCTGCAGTTAGATATCCACTTAGACAGTTGACTTGACCATTGTCCTCACCTGTGCCTGCCCAAACAGAATTGAAGAGACCTGGAGTGAGATGACTGGGCAGAGAGGGGCAGTCAGTGAGTGAGGCAGCTGGACCTCTCACCATCTGGGGTAGAAAGAAAGTGAGTTTCCTATGGTCTGGTGACACTGAAAATGATGGCTGAGCTTGAGCCACCCCAGAGGACTACCTACTAGAAGAGGGGACTCATCCCTTGTACCTTTTCTTTATTCTGTATATAAATTTGTTAACTACTTATTATATCCTCAACGCTATGCAAGTTTTCTGGGATAATGCTAATAGATGTATAGAACACAGTGCTTGGCATACACGGATTTGCATGAAAAAATAGTTTATTTCGGAGTCACAACTTTGTGGGAGGACAAATGTAAAATGTGGGGATGAGTTGTGATGGTTAAAACGGCAAAGAATACAAGAGGTTGACTTATCTGGACCCCTCATCTCAAGGTGGAGTGGTGAGATAAACTCATACCTGTCCCCAGAAGACAACCAGTATTTGAACCCTTGCCACATGGGCAGCATTGAATATCAGTCAGTACTGGTCAGAAAAATAGTGACACCAACAAAGTGAAGATGAGAGCTGTGTATGCCCCTGAGGAGAGGGAAGAGTGGAGTTGGTGAGGTTTAGGACATACCCTCCCACCACCACCTCAAGGTGAAGAGTGGCACAAGGAGTAAAATGCAGGTGGCAGCCCCCTTTCCCCTTCTCATCCTGGGAGTGACTAATCCAGTCACCCACAGGCAGAAGAGAGGGGATGAGATTTAAATCAACTTTGAAATTTAAGTTCTAAACTGGTTTGGATTTTCAATGAATGGATATAACCAGAAAATTATAATATCTTTTCAAGTTATCATCAAAAAAGAGAAAAGGAAATTCAACAGAAGATTGAAGGTAGTGACTGAAAAATGTATTCTAAGTTTCATGTTGGTACTCCCACAAAGTATGATGTTCCATTAAACTAATCGTATGTGCAAATCACTGTGTTCTATATATCCATTTATTCCAGGAAGCTTGCATAGTGTTGAGGACATAGTTGGTTAATAAATGTATATGCAGAATGAAAAAAACATCATCAAGACATAGTAATTTTTGGCCACCACTACAAAGATGGGGAAGACACACCTTAAGAAAAGGATTTGGATTAGGAACTTGATCCTCAGTGAGTAGTGGCAAATGTGAGATCAGAATCTGTAAAATAAAAGTAAAAGAGGAGGTGGAAGCTAAGGAATTAGAAACAGCCTGTAAGTATAAATCATGCCTCTAAGAAACCTGGCAATGGAAAGAAGAGGGATAGGACAGCCCTAGGAAGTCAAAGATCAAAGCCTTATGATATAATCAACTTGAGCCTTGTTAGATCTAAAGGAAGAAACCACTGAAAAGGGAAGAGGAAAAATTTGAAGAAAGGTATTAATTGATGATACCACTTTGATATCATTTAATGTCATTCTCTTTCTTTAAAATTGGACCAGGTGTGTCAAACAAGCAAGTTGTTTTAAGCACTGTTATAAAGTATTTTAGCTATATCTAGTTAGTTTAATTATCAGACTCCTTAACGATAAGATCTCAAAATTGGGGGAAGAGGGAATGATTTTGCTACAACTCCTCATCCTGCTAGACATTTCCCTAAATTGTAAAGAAAGAGGATTGTGGTGGTAAAAAAAAAAAAAAAAAAAAAAAAGTGTAAGAGGAGGACGGTGAGGTGTGGGGGGAAAGGGAAGAGATGAACCACAGAACTTATATGCATGTATGCACAACCATGAACACAGACAACAATGCTAGGGGTGGGGTGGGAGGGCGGGATTGGGAGGGGTGTGTCAATGGGAGAAAAAGGAGAAACACCTGTAACAAAAATAAATTAATTTAAAAAATAGGAAAATTTGTTTAAAAAAATGTAAAAAGTGAATATTTGAATGTGTATCTTATCTCTTCTCTTTGAGGCCAGAAATTATGCCTTTTATAAAGTCATAACCCACATTGTGCTAATCACAGTGTATTAAATATTATAAGTGCTCAATAAAAGTAAGCATTCAATAAAAGTTACAAATCAATTAATCTGTAAATTACAAAACAATCCCATTTAAAAGTGCATCACAAAGAATATAATACCTAACAATAAATTTAACCAAGGAGATAGAAAACCTGCACAGTGAAACTATAAGACACTGATGAAAGAAATTAAAAAGAAACTAATAAATGTAAAGATATTCTGTGCCCATGGATTGGAAGAGTTAATATTGTTAAAATACCCATACTATCCAAAGCAATCTACAGATTCAATGAAATCCCTATCAAAATTCCAATAGCATTTTTCACAAAAATAGAAAAAAATTTCTAAAATTTGCATAGAACCACAAATGTCCGTGGATAGCTAAAGCATTACTGAGAAAGAAAAACAAAGCTGAAGGCATCACACTTCCTGCTTTCATACTATATTACAAAGCTATAGTAATCAAAACAGTATGATATTTCCATAAAAACAAACACAGAGATCAATGGAATAGAATAGAGAGCCCAGAAATAAACCCACACATATATGGTCAATTAATTTACAACAAAAAAAGCCAAGAATGTACAATGAAGAAAGAATAGTCTCTTAAATAAATGGTGCTAGGAAAACTGGACAATCACATGCAAAAGACAGAAATTGGATACCTGTCTTACACCAGACACACACACACACACACACACACACACACACACACGCACAAAAAACCCAACCCAAACTGAAACCATAAACTCCTGGGAGAAAACATTATTGTCCTTGACATTGGTCTTGGCAATAATGTTTTGGATTTGACACCAAAGCAAGGCAACAAAAGCAAAAATAATCAAGTGGGACTACATCAAACTAAAAACTTCTGAACAGCAAAGGACACCATCAACAAATGAAAAGGCAATCCACCAAATGGAAGAAAATATCTGCAAGTCATATATCTGATAAGGGGTAAATACCCAAGATATATAAAGAACTGATATAAATCAATAGCAAAAAATAAAATAAAATACAATACAATTTAAAAATGGGCATAAAATCTGAATAAACATTTTTCCAAAGAAGACCTACAAATGGCCAACAGACATATGAAAAGATACTCAACATCACTAATCATCAGGGAGATGCAAATCAAAACCACAATGACCTATCACCTCACTCAAATAACAAATGTTGGTGAGGGTGTGGAGAAAAGAGAACCCTTGTGCACTGTTGATGGGAATGTAAAGGGTGCAGCTACTATGGAAAACAGTATGGAGGTTCCTCAAAAAATAAAAAATAGAACTGCCATATGACCTAGAAGTTCTACTTGTGGGTATTTATCCAAAGGAAACAAAATCATCATCTTGAAAAGATATCTGCAAACCCATGTTCACTGCAGCATTATTTGCAATAGCCAAGACATGGAAACAACCTAAGTAACCATTGATAGATGAATGGATCAAGAAAATGTGACATACATGTTCAATGGAACACTACTTGGCCATAAAAAAGAAGGACATCCTGTCATTTGACACAACATGGTTGGACTTCAAGGCATTATGCTAAGTGAAATAAGTCAGACAGAGAAAGACAAATACTGTGTGATCTCACTTTTATGTGGAAAAAAGGGGGGCGGAACTCAGAGAACAGACTGATAGTTGTCAGAATCTCAAAATGGGAGAAGTGGGTGAAGGTCATCACAAAGTATACATTTCCAGTTATAAGATAAATAAGTCCTGGGGATGTAAGGTACAGCATGACTATAGTTAATAACACTGTATTGTATATTGGAAAGTTGCTAAGAGAGTAGACTTTAAAAGTTCTCCTTCCAAGAAAAAATATTTGCAATGATGTGTGATAACTAATGGATGTTAACTAAACTTATTGTGGTAATCATTTTGCAATATAAACAGATATCAAATCTTTGTGGTGTACACCTAAAACTAACACAATGTTATATGTCAATTATATCTCAACTAATAATCGATTAATCTGTTACCTCAGTTGATTTTTGGAAAAGCCTAGCCTTCGATAAAGTTCACTAATTAATGGTAATAAGATATACTGAGCTTATATTATGGGAATAAAATGATGAATAAAGAAAACGTCACCTTTATGCCAATGAGCATATAGGGGAAGCAAGAGAGGGAGAAAGATATATAATCAGACAATTATATATCCATTCAAGCATTAGATTGAAATGAACTGCTTCCTTTGGTTCTATCAACCCATTCTATCTACATGCTCTGTTTTCATATCAAGAATGAAAATAAGTAATAACCCTTATGGTAGATTATGTTAATGGCACAATTCCCCCACTTTGCAATTCCTCCAGTAAAAAGAGGGAAAATATTTCTCTTCTCCTTGACTTTTGAATTTATCCATGTGACATGCTTTGATCAATAGAACACTAGCAGGTATAATGTGACCTCCCTCATTTTAAACATTGATGTGCATATGGATGATTGAGATTTCCCTCTCACACCTCTACCATTGACATAGGAACATGCAAGGCTTAGCCCAGTGTCCCAGGAGGAGAAAGAGAGCTATGTGAAGCATAGCAGCCCCAGCCAGTTCCCCTAGATGAGTCCAGTCTAGATCTGCTGACCTCCATTTGACCCACAAACATATGAGCTTAATAAATGCTTTTTGTTTCACGTCACAGAGCTAGTGTGGCTGCTTGTTACATAGCATTGTTGTAGCAGAAACTGACTGAGACACGGAGTAAAAAAAATGTAGTAGGATGTGCCTACACATATGATTATGTGTTCCAATCTCAACAGTAAAAACTAAAGCCCAATAATATAAATTGCTAAATGGAAGAACCAAGTGTAATATCAGTCCAGTTCTTGTCACCAGACTTCTTATCCTGACCAAAGTGAAGTTCATGACTCAGCCCTAAGACCCTGCTAAAATTTACTATTTCCAAGACTGTCATACTGAACAGATCATGACATACAGAAGCCAAGGAAAATAAATGAAATTCGTGTTTTACGGGGTCCCACATGCTGTGGAGTTTTCAAACCCACATGCATCCACCAAAAAGCACTTAGAATGTTTTATTCTGAAAACAAATCATAACAAGAATAGAGTACAGAACAAAAATCAACTCAACAAGTCACCCCATATGTTTTTCATTTTCTTGTATTCTATAAAGGAAGTGAATGTGGCATAGTATACTTGGCTCCCAGCATAGAGAGTTCCAGCTATTCTTTTTAATTTCATATTTGCAGAGAGCCTTCTGTTACCCTCGGTACTGCCTCTGAAATAGCAACAGAATTAAAGGAAATAATCCACTGAGAAATAAATGTTGTATCTTTCCTAGTACAATGCTCCATGCCCAATACAAAGACGTTCTCTACGTATTGTACACAGGTTGCTGGGACCCGCTAGAGGGAAGATCATATACCTCCATTACAGGGAGAAGAGACCTCTGGCAAACTACTATTGCAATGTTGAAAGGAAACTCATTCAGACAGCCTTCTTTACTCTTTAAGTTAAAAGTAACATTTAAAGATATGTACACAGTATGGATGCCTATTTAAAGTTAGCTATCTAGCCCTGGCCGGTTTGGCTCAGTGGTTAGAGCGTCAGCCTGCGGTCCAGAGAGACCCGGGTTCGGTTCCCACTAAGGGCATGTACCTGAGCTGCAGTTTGTCCCCAGCCCTGGTTGGTCGTGTGGGAGGCAGCCACTCGATGTGTCCCTTTCACGTCGATGTTTCTCTCTTTCTCTCTCTTCCTCTCTCTCTCTCCCACTCTATCTGAACAAAAAATGGAAAAATGTCCTCGGGTGAGGATAAAAAATAAATAAATAATAAAGTTAGCTACCTAGACAATAACAAAAAAGATAAATTTCTCTCACAGTTTGGAATGTATAAAAAAATATAAAAACAGCATATGCATTATAATATATGTGTGTGTGTATAAATATATATATATTTTTTCATATGTGTTAAATACGGCTGCACACACAAACACAAGACATGTATCCTCAGCTGCATCTCTACCTGGATTCTACACAACGAATGTGATAGTACTCTCCACTTCTACTCTTTTGGAAGAATGTTGTCTTTTTATAATTGTCCTCAGAAATATGGAGTCTATCATTTATAAAAATTCAGTGCAGCTCATGGGTAAGTGAAGCCATGTCGAAGCATTTTTCTGTGCATGTAGAAGAACTGACAAATGTGCTCCATCTTACACACCAAATCTACTACCTCTGTAGTGAATTCAACAAGAAAGCTATGGTTCTCCTGAGCAACACAGAAAATCAGTCAACAGCTGAGACATTCTGATTATCAATGTGAAAATACCAATAGGTGCCAGAGCTATTTTAGAGAGGTTAATCTTTGACATAATTATCTTCTAATGTTAAAATTCAGAGACTTTTAGATAAATAGTATTGCTATTTCTTGTTACTTATGGTCCATTTAAAAGCCATTAACCATATATATATATATCGCACGAACATATATTGTGAAACTATGTGCTCGAACATTAAATATTGAGAGTCACATGTCAATATTTTTAAATTTCACATTAAAATTTGAAAGCACTCATTGGAAAACATGTAAATTCAAAGCCTATATCCTATTTTCATATAACTAATAATATATAGGCTATTTCTAAACCTTTATTCCATTTAAAATTACAGGCCAACACCTTAATCCAGAATATCTGAAATCAACTAATTTATAAGATTTAATACCTGACCATATGCTGAGTACTAGTACAGATTCAAGGTGACTGACTCAACAGATAAATAAGCTATTCATGTGTCAAAATATTTTATAGTCCATGAAATGAAACAATTATCAAATATCAGTGGAATGTCACTCTAGTGTAAACTAAGATTATTCATAATACACATGAAACTAACATGTTCCCAGTGGTATATCCATCCAATACATTTTCTCATTAATAAAAATCTATTTTAAACAAGCTCTGATCCTTGATAACAACAAGACTTTTTATTTTTCTTGGATTGTATATACCTTAAAATTAATTCTTCTTGTACTTTTATATCAGCTATTTGCTTTTACTTTGAAGCCTTTCTATTTTATCTTACCCCAGCTGTTTCAAAGATGAGTGGGGCTCTGGCCAATGCTTACTTCTTTTGTAGACTCTTTGACCCAACACAGCATGGCCAGGAAGGCCCTCTTCAGAAATAACTCATCTCTTCTCAGCTCTCTGAACAGTAAAGTCAACCTTATCAACCACATCACACTACTCACTCACACAGACACAAAACTGATGTGTAGCTATTAATACTATGCACTTAATTAGGAAAAAAACAATGTTTAAGACATTACATTTTATCCATCTGGCAGGCTTGTTGACATCTGATTTCACTCTTTCTAAATGTTCCAAAGGAACTTTATTATTAACTGCAGAGAGAGGCTCCTTTGACCTCTTAAGTTCACTGATAACTAGGTAAAACTCACTGAACAATCAAGTCCTCTAGAGAGACTCTTGAAAGATTACAGAGCACATCAAGGAAATGGATGTCACCCAACAGTAACCTGATTTCTGTACTAGCACTGGAACCTCACTTCTTAACAGACACAGCAAAGTGTTATGGATAAATCTGTTTCAGATATGATGAAAAAAATGTTTCAAAATCCATAAAAGTACTATTCTTGCCATACCCACATTTAAAATACTTCTTAATTTAAATCCTTAATATTCCCACAAATGTTTAGGATACTTCCCTGAAGACTTCTAATATGTACATTTGTGAAGAGTATGTCAGATTCGTGACATTATGCTGGTGCTTGAACCAGGATAAGAAAGTAGAGCTCCTGCTTTGAACACTAAACACTTCCCTGGACAGCCTTTGGAAACTGCAGTTGGGGGCTGAATCCATGCTAAACTAAATGTAATGGTCACCTATACGAATAAAGAAAATGTATCCTGTTGGGAACACAGGGAATGTCTTAAACTGTGACGGGACAGTTAGAGAGAGCTGAACGGCTAGCCTGAGAATTTGATCATTGCGGCCAAGTTCAGATCTCTGTTTCATCTTCTATTTCTCTGCACTATAGCACTTGACATTGTTTAAAAGAATTATCCAGAATTTTTAAAGAATGACAAGGACCTTTAGTCAACTCTCTTTTAGAAAGTTTGTTAATGCGCCCTGGCCAGTTTGGTTCAGCAGTTAGAGCATCGGCCTGCAGACCAGAGAGTCCCGGGTTCGGTTCCTGCTAAGGGCACGTACCTTGGTTGCAGTTTGTCCCCGGCCCCTGTTGGGGTCATGTGGGTGGCAACCAGTCGATGTGTCTCTCTCACATCGATGTTTCTCTCTCTCTCTCTCCCTCCCTCCCTCTCTCCCTCCCGCTCTATCTGAAGATAAATGCAACGAAAAAAAGTTTGTTAATGTTATTTAACAAATTTCATTATTTCTAACTTTAATTTTAAAGTGATAATTGGGCCCTGGCCAGTTTGGCTCAGCAGTTAGAGCATTGGCCTGCAGACCAGAGAGTCCTGAGTTCGGTTCCCACTAAGGGCACGTACCTTGGTTGCAGTTTGTCCCTGGCCCCGGCTGGAGTCGTGTGGGTGGCAACCAGTCGATGTGTCTCTCTCATATCATTGTTTCTCTCTCTTCCTCCTCTCTCCCTCCCATTCTATTTGAAGATAAATGCAACAACAAAAAATGTCCTTGGGTGAGGATAAAAAAAATAATAATAAAATAAAGTGATAATTGGTAAAATCCTTATTCCTGTCATGTTTATACTACCAAAGTACATAGTTAGAATTACAGTTCCCAAAAAATGGCACTATAAATGTAAATGAGCTATATATTTCCATCATGTCTTCCCCTGTGAAGCAAAGTTGTAATATAAGATTACTTTTCTGAAGAAAAATCGAATGCCCAACTTTTTATAGGAATGAACATAAATGTTAGATTTTTGATAAGCTATAATTCAACACACTAATACAAGTAAGTATATTCCTTAAAGCAGCCATCTGGGATGTTTGCAAATACTCTCTCGTTACCTCTCCTTCCTGAATGTGTTAAGATAGTACTTCCCCACTCTTGGGAAGGCAACATGGTCATGTGACTTGATTTGGCCAGTGAAATGTGAGTAAAAGTGACTGAAAGTCACATGCGGTTGGGAGCTTTAAAAGGCTAGTGTATAATTTACCATCTTGTTTTCCTCTGCCAGTGCTCAGGAAGAAGGCTGCTCTATTAGCATGGATCCCAGAGTAGGAATGAACTGCAGCAAAGCCCCCAGCTGACCCATTACATAATATATACATGGAGTGTCAGCAAGAAACATACCTTAGTTATTTTAAGCTACTGAGATTGGGGGATTGTGGATTATTGCAGAACAACCTAGCCAAAACTAACAGATATACACGTTGATATACTAAAGTATTAAAGACATCAAAATCATTCAGTAACCAATCACGTAAGTGTTGGCTTATTTTGAGCCAGCAATATGTTAAATGGTAGCCTCATCCTATCTAATATTCCCTTTCCATCTTGCATCTTCAGAGTCTCTCTCCAGTGGCTCCTTTCACACAGCAATCAGACAAGCTAAAGACTCGCTGCTGGTGAGACACCTCCTCTAACTCTGCTGTGCCTTTGAGTTACTTCTCTTCTCTCTGGCATGCACTGTCAACACTTCTGAAAGCATAGTCTACGATCACTGCCTCCCTTTGCTATTTTACCTTATGAATTCTGGCTTCTTCTCACTCCTTGTACTTTAAGAAAAAAAAAATTCTATCAATGAACTTCTAATTATTAAATTCATGGCTCGTTTCTTGGTCCGCATCTTTTCTATTTTTCTTTCATATCTCTTGTTGATGACCATCCCTGATCCTTGCCACTCCTTCTCTTACTTCTGTGATACTGTATCATCCCCAACGAACACGTACATATCTTCCACCTCTTTTCCATCTCTCCCTTAACAATGTCACCCACTTGTACAGCTTCAACTGTGAGTCACATACAGGTGATTCTAAAACTATCTTCAACGTGTTTCCTGCTTATTCCATTACTTCGTATATATCTCCTCCTGACTATACCACTAGAACTACAAAAATAAATATCTTTTAATATCTTCACAATCCATGAAAGAAAATATTGGTAAATCAATTTCATTAAAATTAAAAACTTTTGCTCTTCAAAAGATACTGTTAAGAGGATGAAAAGACACACCACAGACTGGGGGAAAATATTTGTGAAACACATTATCCATCTATCTATATACATACCTTTACATGTAAGTGTGCCTACATAAAGAGACAGATACCTATATGTAGACATAAATATAGATATCTATACCTATATACCATATATCTACACTTAAATAGATCATATACATATATATACACACACATATGAGAGAGATAAATGGAGGGAGATGAGAGAGAAAGAATGAGAATGAATAGTTGCAGTAGAAAGGCAGGAATAATCAAAGAAATAGTACTCCCTCCCCCTAAAAATCCCAGAACTAAAAGAAATTATAGATTGAAAAGTGCATGACTTAATGACTAAATGACTGAATAACACCCACACAAAAGCATATCATAGTGAAATCTCAGAAAATTGTAGATAAAGAGAATCTTCATAAAATTACAGATAGAAACATAGGACATTCGTGAAGGCTAGAGAGTGAGGAAAGCATTACTAATGAATCATGATTGAACCACAAATAATAAAGTAGCTATGTTGAAAGGGTGGGGAAGAGATACATGCATGTTGTGGGGAATACAGCTGTAGGCATAGTAGAGTATATGGAAAACAGCATGGAGTTTCCTCAAAAACTCAAAAATAGATCTGCCTTGACAGCTCAGGGGGGTGTTGGGGAGGCAGTGTTGGGAAGGTGTTGAGAAAAAAGAGAAAGAACTCATGGACATGGAGAACAGTGTGGTGATTGGGGGGGAGGTGGACGGGGATGGAAGAGGGCATAGTGGGGATAAATGATGATGGAAAAAATAAAGAATAAAAGAAAAAAAATAGATCTGCCTTGTAACCCAGGGATTCCACTTCTGGGGATTTATCCAAAGGAACCCAAAACACTAATTCGAAAGAATATATGCACCCTATGTTCAGTGCAGTGTTATTTACAAGAGCCAAGCTATGGAAGCAACCCAAGTGCCCATCAGTAGATGAGTGGATAGAAAAGCTGTGGTACATATGTACAATGGACTATTACCCAGCCATATAAAAGAATAAAATCTTACCATTTGCAACAGCGTGGATGAACCTACAGGGTATTATGCTCAGTGAAATAAGTCAGACAGAGAACGAAATACCATATGATTTCACTTATATGTGGGATCTAAAGAACAAAATAAATGAACAAACAAAATAAAAACAGAGTTATAGATATGGAGAACTGGTGGTTGCCAGAGGGGGACAGGGTGAGGGGATGGGTGAAAATGATGAAGGAACTAAGAAGCACAAATCGGTAGTTACAAAATAGTCATGGGGAAGTAAGTAAAGCATAGGAAATACAGTCAATGATATTGTTATATCTCTGTATGGTGCCAGTTGGGGTTCTAGAATTAGTGATGGGAACATTATGTAAAGTATATGATTGTCTAACCACTAAGCTATATACCCAAAACCAATGCATAATAAATTTTTTTAATGTTAATCACAAAAAAGCCAGATATCAATAGAAAATATTTGCAGACTTTTTAAAATAAAATTTTTAAAAGTCCTGCCAGCATATTAGACATAGGGAGATCAGGAACAAAACAACAGCTAAATAGTTTCAAGTGGTTGCTTCTATGAAACCGAAGATAAGAGTGGGGAGAGAGGGGGACAACGACAAAACATTTCATCATAAGGATTTTGATTTTTTTTAACTACATACCTATATTAGTATAATTTAACATTTTAAGGAAAACATTTGATCGGAAAGAATATCAAAACAAATACTAAATCCCATTTGGAATTTGACAAAGGTTATCAGTTTTGCATTATAACTTGAGAAATAATTATGAAAAACTCTGTACCAAGCAATGAGGGAAATATCACAACCAGAAAGCTCTTTTCCCTCGGGCCTTAGGAATAATTTGGGGAAATGGCCTATCAAACATGCTCTTTTACTAGGACCAGAAAAGCAAAACACAGTAACAACAATTAACAAAACTAAAACAACTACCACCAGCAATTGAGAATTTAAATAATTTAAATATTAAGCTTATATGCTAATTTGTGAAATTTAAAGAAACTGAAACCATAGGTAGCTTCTGTTTTACAGAAATATGAGCTGCTTATAGACAAAGCATGGCTACTTCTTTCTTGACAACATCAAACAAAAGCAAACTGATATTTTCCTAAGTTTTGTCCGTGAATGAAGACATTTTCTAAGGTATGTTGAAAGAAACTTATTTTTAAAAGGCGTTGCAGTACCACAAAATAAGAGATGAAAGAAGGAACCCCGCTCCTGGTGCTCTGTCTCAAAAGGAACTTGTCCAAGGCCTCCTCTTGCAGCCAAATGGTGCTTCTGATTCTGCCACGACTAGTCCATTTGATTTTGTAATGTAGAGTAGATAAGTAAGTTCTTAAAACTTCCTCCAAATTTAACTATCTTAGTGTGCGTGTGTGTGTGTGTTCACACATGTGCACATACTTACAAAATTTGTTTATCAGAATACGATTACTCCAATGCAAAGTATTAAGGAACATGACAAAAAAATTAACTTTTATTTGCTCTTTTAATATAAGAAATACATAATTCATTATCCTAATGATTTAGCTATATCATGAGTTGTTTTTTTTTTTTAAATCCTCACCCGAGGATATCTGTCCATTTATCTTCCGATAGAGTGGGAGGGAAGGAGAGAGAGACATCAAAGTGAGAGGGACATATCAACTGGTTGCCTCCCGCATGACCCAGACCAGGGCCGGGGGCTGAACCGCAACCGAGGTACGTACCCTTGACCGAAATCAAACCCGAGACTCTTTGGGCTGTGAGCCAACGCTCTAACCACTGAGACAAACCGGCCAGGGCTATATCATGAGTCTTAATTGAGTTAAGGAACATCTATCAAAGAACATGTATTCATCAGCAATATTGTCTAGAGAGTAAACGTGTTCATCAGCAATTATGTCTAGAAAGTATATTAGATAGCATTTAGTACTAAAATAATCTTAAAGTTGGTAGATTTTTAAACAGATTTAAAATTTGCACAATATGTTTCTGTGTCAGAGACTGCTGGGTTTTCCTCAATATCCATTCTCCCCTTCTTGCTTTAGTAATCAGCCCCTCGCATTTTGGGAGGCATGTGGCTAAAGACTACTACATGTGCTAGCCTTGAAGCTGCATGTGTCCATGGGACTAAGTTTTGGTCAATGAACTGTGAACAGACATGGATATGCAGGACTTCTGGTTTGTGTACTCAAAGTCAGGAGCAGGTGTTCCGCTGCCTCCCTCCCTCTCCCGACTGACTGGAATACTGACATGACAGGGGAAAATAAGAACAGTCATCTTAGATCATAAAATGAAAGCCTTGTGCCCGGGCAGTGTGGCTCACTGGTTGAGCATCAATCCATGCATCAAGAGGTTGCCGGTTCGATTCCCCATCAGGGCACATGCCCAGGTTGTGGGCCCAATCCCCAGTGTAGCACATGCAGGAGGTTCCCAATCAATGTTCTCTCTCATCAATGTTTCTAACTCTCTCTCGTTCTGTTCTCCCTTCCTCTCTCTCTAAAAATCAATAAAAGAAAAAAATGTATTAAAAAAAGGAAAGCCTTGTATTGAATATAGAAGACAGAAGGGTTCTGGGTTCCTGATACTGTCAAGCTGACTGACCACTTGCCCAGACCTACAAGAGAGGATAAATACTTCTATTTTGATGCTCACTGCATTTGTAGATTCTCTGTTGCCTTAGAAAAACCTGTATCCTATCTAATAAAGTTCCACCTAACACTTTCTTCAACTATAATTCAGGGGCTCTTGACAACATATTTAATTTACCAAACGCTTTTTTTCTAAAGAGTTCAATCCACTCTCCACAATTTTTCTTCACAGCATCTCTGATGTAATATAGTAACAATGCTTTAAATTTGGCTCAAACCCCAGAGCCTATGACCAAGGTGCTCATGTCAGGCTGCTTTCTGCCCTGGAAAATAACATCTGGTTCTGCTTCAGTACTGCTAGGCAGGCTAAATTTCCAGTTCTCAAGAACCAAGAACAAGATTATTTTTATCCATTTTTCAGACAAATTTGTTTTCATTCATAAGTCCTTCAATTCACCAAAAACAGACAGTATACAGGAAAAGTGATTTCATAGATAGCAACTTACGTTTTTCCCTGAAGTTATCTTATGGCACAAAATGGTTAACATCCTTCTATTGTATACAATTCACCCATAATGAATGCTTCCTTGTGTAATAAAAATAGCTGCAGATATCTACAGAGTACTTTCACCTCTTTGGAAAGAGAAAGATTACAAAACATAAACATTCTGTGCTCTCTAGTTTCACTTGGCTCCCCATTTCTCTATATAAAGGGATAATTATACCTGCCACAAACTATTTCATGCTTATGGCATGAAGATAAATGAGATAACCTATATTTGAAAGCATTTTGTGCTCTTAGGAAGAATAAATGCACCTAAATCCAAGATGGTATAATTCCTTATAATGTTTTCCAGGGACTTTCTGAACAGCTTCAGAGAGGTCATTACCCACAACAAATTTTTGGCACTGAAGGACCACCTTTCTAAAAAAAAATCCATCCCTTGCACCTGACAACACTTTTCCATTAATTGGGGTAAGTCCAGATGCCGTTCTGTTTGGTCATCTCCAGTGCTCTAAAAGGATCCAGATTTCTCACTTCAATTTCTTGCACCAGTGAAATGAACAAAAAGCCCTCTAAATCACAGGGGTTTCGGTTGACAGGTTAACAGTGAGACGCATTTCAATCAACTTCAAATGCAAAGCAGATTTGGCAAGAACCAGGGAGGGGGAAAGTGGGAAAAGGAAAGCCCCAGTGGCAGTCTGACAACTCCCTCATGTCTACTGTCTGCTGCAATATATCAGCAACCCCCAAGGACCCGTCCAATCAGCTGAACTTGGCCTCAAACTCAACCAAATGGGGTTCTTTTAGTTGACATTCCTTAGTTGTGTACAGAAATCTGTTTAGATACAAAATTTCTGCAGAGCATTTAGAAATAAAAATGATTGCAAACAAAAAAAGACAGAATTTTATCATTCCAACCCACAATTTACATCCCTTAACCTGATAGCCAACACATTCGTGACCCTAGTTAGCATCCTGTTTACCCTCATGCTGGGGTTAACTAACAGACTTCTTCACTTTTCAGTGACGTGCCAAGCGTCTGTGCCCGCCCCATGCTGTTTTAGGAAGTTGCCAAACAAAGAAATCAGCAATGAGTATGCCAGCTGCCCTTGGACCTCACTGTGTGTACATGTGATACAGCTGAGTCAAGGCTTCCCATATCAGATCATCAATTAGCTCTGGGGGTAGGGGGGACTTGAACGTCTTGGCAGTCTTCCTGGAGCACAGTTATAGTGACGTAAGGTAATATCAGAGTCTGAGTGAATTGTGAGGGGATCATTCGAGGTCCTCACTACAGTCTATTTGCACTCCTGAGGGCTGTCCCTGAGGCTTCTATCACTGACAAAACGCTTAGGATATAGCTCAGAGGCTGAATGTCACTTTTCATTGAAATTTCTCAAAATACTGATTTTCTATTGCACCGTTTTTCTTTCAACAAATGTTAGTGAGAAAACAGTAGGTTATCTGTTTGGATAATGTGGAAGAAAACAGAAATAACAGGCCAACTATTGTTTTGAAATAAGCACTAAACATTGCCGCATAATTTGAGATTTGTCCTAATTTTATTCACAATGAGTTAGTGATTACTAGCCACACTTGCTATTAATATTCAGGGTATTTAAAAAGTCAGAAACAATAGAAAGTGAATATTTAATGTACAATTTATCTAAACAGATGTGTAGAGTTATTTTTTACAGATCAGTCTTAACCACACAGTGCTACCAATAACAATAGCAGAGCACACTCTATTAAAGAATTACTTTTCAATGTGACACCAGTTGCTAAGACATTCTTACACTCCTTCCAAAATCATTGAAAGTCCTTGCTAGTTCTAAAAAGCAGGCCCACTGTAATCACCACTTTTCCCAGTGATCATAAACTAGATGTACTACAGCTTCAAAGAACCCTATACAAAGAGATATGTACACCCTTTCTGTGTACCCTCAGCTAATCACAGTACAACATGCAACCATATGAAAATCATACTACTGGAAGAGCTAAAATACAGCAACTCTGAAGTGAACCGTTCGTTTTATCTACAACGCATTGGTCTGGGCAAAACTATTGTGATTGGAGAAATGGTTCCTCCAGCTCTTATTAGCTAGCTATTATGTTTCTGAACACGGGCGACCCACCATGCCAAAATTAATGAGATCACTTAGTCTGCTATGTTCTTTGGGTCTGCATGCATTTGCTCAACAAACATACACTAAGGCATTACTTCTGTGCAGACACTGCAAGCACCTTGAGTTGCCGCCTTTATCTCAGTCTATCCGGCAGAATTTGCACTCTTTTGCAGACAAACTTTTTTTTCTGAGAAAGAAAATATTAGTCAATAAGAAAAACTTACATTTTTAGATCTCCAGGTAGTTTAAAAACAACACTTTTTCTCAAAAGGTAATTAGCATAGTGATTTGGGGATTTAAAGAAATTCCAATACTCTGCTTTATAAAAAGACTATTAATTTTACTGAGGACACTACAAAGAATCATATTAGGAAGAAAAGTAATACCTCCAATGTTTTTGTTTCCATTTTGAAGAGAAGGAGGCACACATATACATGAGTCCGCATAGCTTAACTTCATTATAGCACATTGCATTTCCTTAGTACTAAGCTACAGACACGACAGCACCATCCCACGAGGAATACAAGGTGCCCCAAGCAGGATCATTTCCTTCCTCATCTTTCCTATTCTCATTTACACAGACAAACACAAACCAGACTATTTCTTATGCTTATCTACCTCCTTTCTTAGCAATGTCCTGAGAAAGCAGGTGGTATAAAATTAACAATAGTTAACTGAATGAAATATTTCATTATTGCACTGTTGCGTATATTCAGTCAATATATCTTCCATTTTTATGATAAGGAATGTTAGAGTCATCTGTTTTGCAAATTCTCTTCCACTAGATATCTGTTGTTAAAGCAAAATGACTTTTTATTAATATTTTCAAGTAAATTTAATAGCCTAAGAGAGTTCTATGCAACAAAAAAATGACCAGAAAACAATGGGTGTGTGCCGCTTCATACATATTCAGAATAAACGAGTATCTATTTCTGTTTCCAAAAGCAGGTGAAGCTAATCACTTAACAATAGTGAATGGTAAAGACTTTATTTTTATTATACCAAACAGCTGATAGGAGATTATGCCAGAAAAAAAAAAAAAAGGTCCTGATATGTTCATATTTGACTGGATAACCCAGTGAACTCCTTCAGAGATAAAAATCTCATCCAAATCGATGAGTATTTTACTCAATAAAAATAAAGGCAACATTAAAATGTAAAATAAAACAGAAAAGATTAACTGATAAGCTCTATTTCTTTCCAGATTTGTGGCAGTAAATTTCAATGTTTTCGGGAAAAATACTTCATTTACAAATCCATAAAATAGAATACAAATGTTATCAGTAAAAATATTAGTAAATTTCCTTTGCTTTCTTTCAACAATCCTTGTTAAACAAAACACAATTATTATCTTTGCAATACAAACTAAGAGCATTTCAATTTAATGTATCCAGATCTTGGAAAGATTATATGATGTTTCCCCTCTTTACTAAAACATTATTTTAAGAGCTAAAAGGCTCCTAATAGTATAAAGAGTTTAAAAAACTGCAAGTCACATAATATGGTCATTAGAAAATTCCATTTCTTATTGAACAGCTGTATTTTATACTGAAATTTTCACAATTTTAATAAAAAGGTGTACCGTCTCACTGAGTGTCTCTGTTCTTTCCATTAACGGGTCTTCATTTGCTTAAAATGTTTTAATTCACTCTATTCCAAAAGAGATCACAGTCTAACCATGTTCAAAATAGTAGCTTTTTTTAGGCTTCTGTTCAGCCTACAAAGCCCTGCACAATGCAGTCTAGCTATAAGATACCTTAGATGACAAGCAAGTTGAACCAGCATAATTGAACAGGTAAAACTGCAATATGACCTTATCTTGTCTTCCACTGTCTCTTTAGAATTTACACCGTGGAACAAGTTCTTCCTCTACCCTGAATGGACACATAGACAATCACAACCTTTTTGATGACTCTTAAGTAATAAAAACGCTATATTTTCAAGTTGAAAAATTTCTCAAGCTACGATGGGTGACCAAAACTGTGGCGAAAGTAGAGGTATGGGTAGCAGAATATTATTTAATTAGCATTGTCACACACTAGTTCTAGGGCCCACTCTATAAACCTGGAAGATGTTTTAAAGTTCTTTCTTTTGCGGGGTGCTTATGGGTGTTTTTGGAGACACTCCCATTGCCGGGGGCGGGGGGGGGGGTCCCTAACCCTGCCAAATACATTTCTAGTCTGACTGTTTGTTTTACTTCTTGCCAAGCCCTGAGGAACCCAAGGATCCAATTGGAGCATCTACCTGCTGTGGTCTGTTTAACATCCCAGGCACCATGTTGAATAATACCTAATGTTATTTCACAACGGCATGCAATCTGACCTGAGGAATGCTATAGTGAAAAGAATATGGGCTTTCATAGCCAAAAGACCTGCATTTTGAATTCCAGGCCCCATATATCCTGATGGTTTGCCCTTAAAGAGATTAATTAACCTGTCTGAAGCTGTTTCCTTGTCTATAACGTAATACACAAATGTTAATGATTTTAATAAGAATTCTCTAGTTATAACTCACAGAAAGGCATTAATAATTGGGAGACCTATTTAGAGAATAACAATTGTTTTCTGGTTATCTATAGCCACATAACAAACCACCTATAAACTTAGTGACTTAAAATAATAACATTATTTTTGCCCTCGCCAGTTTGGCTCAGCGGTTAGAGCGTCGGCCTGCGGATCGGAAAGTCCCGGGTTCGTTCGGTTCCCGCTAAGGGCACGTACCTCGGTTGCAGTTTGTCCCCGGCCCCAGTTGGGGTTGTGTGGGTGGCAGCCACTCGATGTGTCTCTCTCACATCAATGTTTCTCTCTCTTCCTCTTCCTCCCTCTCTCCCTCCCGCTCTAT
Source organism: Tadarida brasiliensis (assembly GCA_030848825.1). NCBI lineage: Eukaryota > Metazoa > Chordata > Mammalia > Chiroptera > Molossidae > Tadarida > Tadarida brasiliensis. The sequence continues at coordinate 82,197,344 of CM061257.1, forward strand.
CTGAGGATAAATGCAAAAAATATCCTCGGGTGAGGATAAAATAAATAAATAAAATAATAACATTATTTTCTATCATGGTCTGGAGGCTCAGCTGGGTGGTTCTCTTACACAGTTACAAATCATGGCTTGGACTATAGTCATCTGAAGGCTTGACTCGGCTGGATATCTCAGATGGTTCACTCACCTGGCTGGCAGCTAAAGCTCTCTATCCACTGAGTGTTCAGGTGGGCTGGCAATGGGAGCACCTACCCACAGACTCTCTACAAGGCTTGGCATTCCCCCACATGGAGTCTGAATCCCAGAAGGGAGCATTCCAAGAGCCAATATTCTAAAAGGCCTAAGGAAGGTGCAGCCTTCATAGAATCTAGCCTCAGAAGTCCTACATCACTTCTGCCACATTCTGTTGATCAAGGCCAGCCCAAGTGGGGAGAGGGTAATTAGACTCCACTTCCTGAAATGAAGAGCAGAATGCTCTTACGGGGAAGAAGGAGTTGTTTGTATACTATCCGCCAAATAAACAGAGATGAAAGTGGGAAACCAAAAAAGGAAGAAAAACTAGTACACTAGAGTTCCCTACAATGAGGTGCACTGACCCAGGCACATGAGGATAAAACATTATAACTCCTTAATGATTTACCTGTTACTTTTTTTAATTTCTACTTTTTATAAAGTAAATAAAACATTTGCACTCTGGTGCATAAATGGTGCATGCTCAAAAAATTTCATTAACACACATACAGGCAAGGAATTATCTGTCCTCTGCTGCAGGAGTGATACGGAATGAGAATTATTGATATAAGACTCTATTTAACTTTCTTCACTATATAAATAAAAAAATAATTTCTGCCCAGCTGGAGTGGCTCAGTCGGTTGAGTGTCATCCCATGCACCAGAAGACTGCTGGATCAATTCTCTGGTTGCAGGTTTAATAAGGGAAGGTACAGAAGGCAACCGATTGATGTTTCTCTCTCTCTCTCTCTCTCTCTCTCTCTCTCTCTCTCTATCTCTCCCTTCTTCTCTCTAAACATGTCCTCAGGTGAGGATTTTTAAAAAGGAATATTTTCTTTTTATAAGTAATAATAGAAATGCATAATCAAAAACCTTTTGAGTCCTGGCCAGTTTGGCTCAGTGGTTAGAGCATCAGCCCATAGACCAACCTGGGTTGCAGGGTCATGCAGGTGGCAACCACTCGATGTGTCTCACTCACACTGATGTCTCTCTCTTTCTCTCTCTCTCTCTCTCTCTCTCTCTCTCTCTCTCTCTCTCTCTCTCTCTCTCCCCCTCCCTCCCTCCCTTCCACTCTCTCTAAAAATCAATGGAAAAATATCCTTGGGTAAGGATTAACAACAACAAAAACCTTTTGAGACCACTGACAAAGGATGGCATGTTTCTGCCCAGAAGTGGTGATGACTTCAAGTTCACTACAGGGGATTTATTTGCTAGTATGTACCTAGAAACAGAAAAAATACTAGAAAAGCTAGAATGGATTTCTAGAATGCGAACTATCAATTCATGGTATCTGTTCACTTCATTCTATTGTTTTGGAGTGTGACTGACGGATTCTAATCTAAGATTACTTAAGTGCCCAAGTGCCTATATTTTCACTGAGACGATGATAGTCTTCTCTACTCACTCTAAGAAATGTTTGTCGTAGATTACTGACAGCTGCAAATTATTTGCAGTATCTCCCAGTAAGGGGTGAGGCCCATGTTCCCTCCCTTTAAATCTGAGTGGACTCTGTGACTGACTAACCAATACAATACGGCACAAGAGATATTGAGCCAATTTCCATACCCATGCCTGGAGTTGCTATTTCTTTTTTTTTTAATCCTCACCCGAGGATATTTTCCCATTTTTGTTCAGATAGAGTAGGAAGGAGGGGGAGAGAGAAACATTGACGTGAGAGAGACACATTGACTGGTTGCCTCACACACGACCCCGACCAGGGCCAGGGACGAACCACAACCAAGGTACATGTCCTTGACCAGAATCAAATCCACGACTCATTGGTCCAAGCCAAACTGGCCAGGCTGGAGTTGCTACTTCTTATCTTCTGGAATACTTGCTCTTGGAATCTGGCTACTATGCTGTTGAGTAAACTCAAGCAGCCCAATTGGAGAGGCCCATGTGGAAAGGAACTGAGAACTCTGATCAACAGCCCAAGTTTAATTCCCAGACAACCAACAGTCAGCACCAACTTGCCAGCCATGTGAGTCATCTTAGAAATAGATCCTGAAGCCCCAGCTGAGCTATCCCAGCTGACTCCACATGGAACAAAAACAAACTCGGTCCAAATTGCAGATTTGTGAGCAAATTAAATGATTGTTACTATTTTGGGGGTGGCTTATTATACAAAAATGTATCACCAGAATGTCCTAACCTTAGCGGTCCAAATTGTAAACTTATTTTAATACTGTCTTTGTTCCCCAATAAATTAAATATAATGAGTTTCATCTAACATGAGAGTCCACCATCTTATTTTATGACGAGTAATGCAACAGAATTCTGGTATGACATTCTATCACATAAATAAGAAAAATAGTGTCCTCTACATAATGACCTTCATTCCTGAAAGTGACCCTTCTGTCACACATCAGAAGCTGGTGTCCCACAGCAATGATGGATTAGGCTCAAGCCATCTCACCCTTCTGCCTGGATTCTCTCTCTGTAATCAATGACATATTGGTGAAATTACTGATTTGTGGTTAAAGGGACAGTGTGCAGCCATGAAAGAGAATAAACTGCAGACTCACAGTGACCAAATCTGTATTGTGGGCCTCATAAATGGTCCATCTTAATCAAACTAACCCCAAGCAACAAAAAAAAAGTAACAACAAAATATATTGAAATTTTCACCATATCAATTGGGCTGTTTCATATAATAGCATTAAAATGAGATTCTATTGTAGTAAATCAAAAAATTCTAGAAGGAATATAGATAGTATTATTCCCTGACTTTATAAGTAATATTTCATATACATAGTCCACAGGAAACACAGAGTGGCCACAAAATCAATACACTGTGTATAAGACCAGTAAGACTAAGAAAAGTCCTAGATTATCAACTTTGCTAGAAAAACTAATAAACAGTAGTTTTACAATTATTAAAATGAGTATATTTTATTTCCTAACAACAAGATTTTGACAGTCTCAGCTTGGATATAAAAAAGTCTGTAAAACAGGTTACACGTTGGAAAAGGGCCAAGTAGAGAAAAAAAGTATCAACATGAGATAAAACACACCACAAAAGGGAAGCAAGGACGCATCTCTCCTCAGCTTTGGTAAACCTGGACAACATCAGAACTGGTCATAGTTTGTCCATCAAAAGTGCCAAATAGAAACCTTACTAAGTGCTCAGTGACTGCCAAGGCTGCACTTTGTTCTTAGTGTGGCTGCCACAGCACTGGCGAAAATCTTGTCGGGCTCCACTCTGGTTTAATCTGGTTTTCAGACTAGTAACAGATGCATTCCATAATTTTTGTTTTAACATGATATACAAGAAAATCTAAATGTACAATCTGCCTGTGTGTCTGGAGATTTTTTTTTTTCCTTTAGCTTGATGCATTGCCTTTTGATGAACATTTAGCTCAGCAAATTTTATTTCTGTACAGTAAGGAATTTTATAGTTCTAAAAGAGCTTTTAAATCCTTTGGCAGAGATTCATTCATCTTAGTAAAACAATAGCTGGCAGATATACACAGTCTACAGGAAATCAGGGTAACAACTTGGGTCATTTTTTAGGTGAGCTATTCAGCAAACTTTGATTTGTCCTCTATGAATTGAAGATTTGTTTTCTTAAATGAAAGTACATGATTTCTTCTTATTCTATATTCTAAAAGTCAATAAACAAATCATCAAATAAAATATGGTACATACCAGCTTTCATAATTCACATCTGGACTGTGTAGCTCACAATAATATTTCCCACCATAATATTTCTGTAAAAATAACCCTAAAACATATTAAACCAAGGGAAACAATATAGTTTATCTGGGGTCAGCATCAACACTCATACTAAAAATTTTCTTAGCTCCCTGTGATTCTGATCTTTAGTCGATTAGCTATGACTATTTAGAAAATGTCTTTTAAACAATTAACGAAATTATATTTAATTCATTTGTTTAGAGATCAGCCGGAAATATATTAAGTCAAGTCAGATTCAAATCGACTCTTCCCCATATGCCAATCAGCTACTGGTTATTCAAGAATGGTTTCTGCATTATTTCAAACTTTTGAGAGAAGGCCCTATAATGTATATTTCCAAGAAGGCAGAAGCTGCCTTTTTTTTTTGCTTACCATTTTGCATCCCCTGCACCTAGCAAAGGTCTTGGCACATGGAATACACTTAGCACATATTAGCTGAATTGCTACATCAAGAGATCCTCCTCAAAGCCATCTCTTCTACCTTCCAAAATCAAATCTATATTTGCACCACTCCCCTGACTTTAGGAATTATTTCCAGAAAGATCTTTTTAATATATTACATGAATGAGTCAGCACATTGGGTCACTGATAAACAGCAGCAGGTTTAGATATATTTGTTTAGCAGCACTGATAGCTGGCACTGACCATCCTGCCTGAAATGTAGCTCCCACATACATGCCATGCCTACCTACCCCGTATCTCTTTGTCCTCTTTCTATGCTTTATTCATCTTTGTAACAGTTATTATCAAAGATGTTTTATGTAGTTAATGTCTTGATTGCCTATCAACTCCTAATGGAATGTAAGTACATGAGTCAGGGTTTTATTTCATTCTACTCAGTACTCCCAGGGTCTACAACAGTGCCTGGCATACAGATTTCAATGAATCTATGGATGGATGGGTGGATGGATGGATGGATGGATGGATGGATGGATGGATGGATGCATGGATGGATGCATGGATGCATGGAGGGATGGGTGTGTGGATGTGTGGAGGGATGGATGGATGGATGGATGGATGGATGGATGGATGCATGGATGGATGGATGCATGGATGCATGGATGCATGGATGGATGGGTGTATGGATGCGTGGATGGATGGATGGATGGATGGATGGATGGGTGTATGGATGGATGGATGGATGGATGGATGGATGGATGGATGCATGCATGGAGGGATGCATGGATGGATGGATGGATGCATGGATGCGTGGATGGATGAATGGATGGATGGAACAACAAGATCCAAAGATAACAGAAAATAAGAAACTCAGTGGACCACCCTTGAAGAGCTTAGGAAATTAAAGATAATACATGGGTGTTATGGGTTGAATTGTTTCCCCAAAAAACAAATGTTCAAGTCCTAACCACTGGTACCTGTGAATGTGACCTTATTTGGAAATGGGGTATTTGAAACATAATCAAGTTAAGATGAGGTCACACTGGATTACAGTGAGCCCTAATTCAATACGATGGTTATATTTATAAAAAGAAGAGACACAGACACACAGAGAGGGAAAACAGCCATGGAAAGAGATAGGCAGAGACTGGAGTTATAAAGAACACCTGGGGCCAAAAGCTGGAAGAGAAAGGAAGGGCCTCTCCTCTGGACTTCAGAGGGTGAATGGTACTGCCAACATCTTGACTTCCTACTTCGAGGCTCAAGAACTGTGAGAGAATAAATTTCTGTTGTTTTAAGCCACACAGTTTGTGGTATTTTGTTACAACAGCCCTAAGAAACTAATATAATTGAGTATATTAAGGAAAAATGGGGGTCTCAAAAAAGGAAAAGAAGATACTAAAGACAAACTTTGCATACCTAAAACATTTACTTATGTATTTAACTAAAGATGGTTGTAAAACAACTAATAACATACTTACTAAGAGTTTTTAAAAGGAAATTCTAAGAGCAACAGGGTAGATTATTCTTTTTTTTTAATTAATTATTTTTCTTGGTTTATTAACTTAATCTCTCAGCAATAAACCTAATGTTTACTACAAATATTTGCTTAACCAAAGCTTTATTTTGGATATGTAAGATCTTAAAAAAAATAGAGATTTATATCAACAGGCTAATATTTTACCTCAGATGACAAAATGTAACTTTTCAGATTTCAGAAATCTAATTTTTATTACTTTTATTCTTATTTTATTAATTTCACTACTTTGCTATCATAAATTTTCAAAGATGAGATCCCTAACTTGGAGATATTTTATAATTCATTAAAATTATTTTCAATTAAATCATTAAAAAGTTTTCCCAGCCTAATACATTCAAATGTTGTTTTTCAAACTACTTAGTTGGTTAAAAAAAAAAATAGTTGGTCCCTGCTTTCGACTTAAAAAATAAAAGGCTACTGAATGTTAACTCTAACTGAAAAGAAACTTTTTAATTAAAAATTTTAAAAAGGTAAAATATACCCTTAAACTGATAAAAGATGATTCATTTTATAATGGTCATCTCTGAGTGGTAAACTCCACTTACAAAATTTCAGTTATCAATTTCCAGGAATATTACTACTATATGTAGTGAGGTAGAAACATGAACTGGACACATGGTCAAGCCAGTCCCTTAGCTATTATCAGACCCATTATGCAGATGGAAGGGATAACTGGCATGAGCTCATGAACAGAAAATCAAGACTGCAATGAGACACTAGAGAACCAGGTTTCTGGGCCCAATTAGCTCTAGCTAATGAGGTCCTCAAGTATACTTTCATCACCAGCTTCTTCAAATTCACTGAGGGTATTTGGCAAAATGAATTTTAATCAGTTAAATAAAATCCAATATAATATAATAGTTCCAAGGTATTGCTAAAGGAAGCAATCAGGGGAGTATGCAAACCTTGTTTTATCTAGATTGTTCACTAATGCCTCTAATAAGAAGTTAACTTACCTTCACATTTCATTTTTATTTTCTTCAAGTCCACCCAAAATCTGAATACCTGATGGCAGCTTTGCCAATAGCATTAGCATGCCATAACATGAAAGTACTAGAGGTTAAGTCAGAGGTTGTAATTGATATTATGATTTTGGTAAGCCTAACAGACAGAGGGAGGGACAGCTGGGAGACTGCAAAGGTGATATTAACATTTTGGCAAGTGAGTCAATCAAATAAATGGATGTGGCTTGTTTTATAGCCTGAACATACATAAGACAATGTCTCATAAAAATAAAATTCTGGGGAATACCAGTAAATCTGTAATTCAAGTGTATTGGGGTTTATAGAAAGGGCAATGGAAGAATTTCTTTATGTAAGTTTTACTTCTCTTTTGAAAATTATACTTGATTTTTAAGTGAATTATCCTATGAAGCCTATGAAAGTTGTCCCGATCTCTCTCAAAATTTTTTAATATTAGAATTCTTCCATATGTCTCTTTAGCCCTTTTGGCTTCTAAAAATATCTGTTGATTTTTATCTCAATGGTAGTATATTTTAGGTGTTTATTGTTTGTTGGAGGGGTTGTTTACTCTTTTTGTTTGTTTTTTACAAAACCCAACATCTCAATTATCTAATCCTATACAAGCAAATATTTTACCCTTCTATGTTAATTCTTTAACTAAAAAAGCTTGGGACTTTTAGAATGAGGTTAGGAAACAATCTAAGTAACTACGATATTAGTCAAAAAACAAGAGTACACTAGATGGAAAGGCTACAGGTAAAGTAGCCTTTAGTCAGAAATTCAAACTAACAAAAACTACACTGTTTCAAATGAACACGATAGTTGTAGAAAGTTTAAGTTAATTTACCACATATGCATTAAAGAACTAGCTATATAATAAATTTGTAATTCAAATTCTTTCTTTATTTATTTTTTTTGCTAGCCACAAACAGTTTTCATTCAGATGAATATTTTCCTCTGAATGTACTATAATAAGTAATATCTAAATAGAGGGTTAATTTAGCAATGTTCAATTAACCCTCTGTCTTAATGTAAGACAAAGGTTATTTGACTTAAGAAAATTTTTTTAAAATTAGTTTCAGCTAAGACACAGACTTGGTATAGTAATAACAAAGAAACTGCCAATCATAATGATGTATCAACTGAATAAAAAGATACTTTATTATAAAATATCCTTTTTTTAAAATCACACTCAGGTTTCCATTCAACTCGAACAAATTAATTGAAGTCTAGATCTTTAAAAGCATATGGGACTTATATTTATAGTCAACTTATTTTTGACAAGGCAGCCAAGACTATTCAATGGGGAAAAGACAGTCATTTCAATAAATGGTTCTGGGACTACTGGATATCCACATGCAAAAAAAATTTTTTAATTAAACCCTTACCTCACACATAAAGAAAAATTAATTCAAAATGGCTTATAGTACTAAATATAAGAGCTAAAACTATAAAATTCTTAGAAGAAAACAAAAGAAGAAATATTCATGACCTTTGATGAGGCAATGTTTTGTAAAATAAGACACAAAAGCACAGAAGACAAAAGAATAATAGATAAATTAGACATCACAAAAATATGCAAATCATGCATCTGATAAGAGACTTGTCCAAAATAATGTTAAAATTTGACCATCGAAATATAATCCAATTTAAAATGGGCTAAGGATTTGAATAGATATTTCTCCAAAGACTTACATGTATCCAGTAAGTACAAGAAAAGATGCCCACTACCAAAAGAACTCTGTTTTCTTTCAAGCAATGTAACTACAATTGATGCAGGGTTCTTTCTCATGCTTGGAAGCAGCATTCCTTGCTATACTTTGCCACCATGGTAAAAATAAGTAATATTTAGTATGGCTTATACATAAAATGATTGTAACAATTAGTCCTCTTCACATTTATTTCAAATGAGATTCAGATTTTCTTTGACCATATTTTAAGGCTAATTCTGTTCATTCCTTTGGCTATCTAATCATTACTATAATATTTTTTTTGAAATATACAATAGATATAATAATATAATAGCTAATTTTTTAAGCAATTAATGTGTTATACACATTTGTGAGCCCTTTTTTGGGGATTAGTTTTTAAGCCTCGAAACAACCCTAAAAAGGAAGATACTCATACTATTGTAATTTAGTAGATAGAAACACTGAAGCTTTGAAATGTGTAACGCAGTGGGTCTTAAGGATGTCAACTTAATTATAGGTAGACTCTGACGAGCCAGAAATTTTGTCACATGAAAGTCACATATAATCTGTTTATAGTCCCATAGCTAGTAAATGGTGGAGCCAGCTGTACTCAGGTGGCCTGGCTCCAGAGCATATGACGTTATGCACTATTCTATATTCATGTCTTCTTTTTGAAGGTATGTGTTTTTCTCCAAATTGGCTTACTTATAAAAATAACTGACAGTAGTACCATAGATTAACTAAAAGTTATACAGTAAAATCACTTCTCAGTTGCCAATAATGATGCTGACGCTCATCTTTAGGATAAATCCTGTAATATGGATTATTTGTTTGACAAAATATGACTTGATGCTCCACAATAGTTTGTAGATTAGGAGACATGATTTATTATCATAGTATGGTGGAAAGTGTTACTAAATGCTGAAGTTCTGCAGAATCAATTGCTATTTTTTTGTTTGTTTGTTTGTTGAGCTAAACTTACTCTTCATGGCATCTAAACAAGGGAAGTCCCATGACGGTTATAAACTCCATCCAAACTCAGGACAATCTAGTCTCTGTCTAGATTTTGCCTCCATCCATTTCAGATTTTGATATAATTTGTCACTCTGCCATGTCTTTGCTCAAATTATGCAATCTATTCTCTCTGCTCTTACAGAGGAAACCACATAAGTCTCCTAACTTCAGGAAAATGTTGGGTGCATATTCTTACCCAATGAACCGCTTTTGAACTTTGTTGATTTGAATGTAATATATGCATCACTAATTTGCATCTTATTCACTTCACACAAAAAAATTCCTGCCTTTAAACATGTATTAAGAATGTGTAAGCCCTGTCTGTATTCATCGAGCGGGAATGACCAAATTGGTAACCACTATTTCCACGGGATTTTTTTTATCTAATGAGATTATACTGATCTCTAAAATTTAAATCAAATATAGATTTGGATTTAAGACCCAAGTGATGATTCTTCCTCCTTTATAATATCTGCTACCAAAGTAGATCCATAGTTAGAATACCTCTACAAGACTCTAGATGCCTCACAAGACTTCTGTAACCTAATGGGTCTCCGCCAGATTGTCAACCTCGTTATGGGTGGAATCTCACTCGCCAGTTATAAATTCTAGAAATCAGTCATGGGCAAACAAACTTAAATTTATATTTTAATTTACATCAATTAGTTAATATCAAGTTTTCCTGGGCAAATTGCCTATGACTAACAGTTGGAATTCTGTAAGTAGAAAAGCAAGTAAGTCAGCCCAGAAGCCTTTATTTATAGAATTATCAAACCACAATAAGATAGAACTAGAAAGAATTGTACAGATAATCTATAAATTCATTGATTTACAGGTGATAAAATTGAGGCCACAGAAGACTTTGATTTACACATGACTAGATTTCTGGGTTCTATTATTTCTAGTATACTATCCATAATCATACTGTTTCTCACTTCTCAGAAGACTGTACAGTTGACCCTTGAACAACACAGGTTTGATTTGCTGGGTCCACATAAACACAAATTTTTTTCAATACATACTGGAAATGTATTTTCTCCTCCTTATGATTTTCTTAATAACATTTTCTTTTCTTTAGCTTAGTTTATTGTAAGAATATATTGTGCAATACATATACAATATATGTGTGAATTGACTGTTTATGTTATCAGTAAGGCTTCTAGTCAACAGTAGGCTATTAAGATACAAAGAAAGGCCCTGGCTGGTTTGGCTCAGCCGTTAGAGCATCAGCCTGCGGACCAGAGAGTCCTGGGTTTGGTTTCCGCTAAGGGTATGGCAGTTTGTCCCCAGCCCCAGTTGGGGTTGTGTGGGTGGCAGCCAGTTGATGTGTCTCTCTCACATCGATGTTTTTCTCTCTCTCTCTTCCTCCCTCTCTCCCTCCTTCTCTATCTGAATATAAATGCAAAAATATCCTCGGGCGAGGATAAAAAAAAAATTAAAAAAAAAAAAGATACAAAGAAAGAGCTGAGAACAAATCATTCACACCTTTTAACTACCTATTTTTAACCTCCATTCCATGTTACCTGCCTCTGTCTCCCATTCTCCCTTCCCTGCCAACCCCCAGCCTCCTGCACCACCACTCTCTATGTCATCCCCCCCAAAACAAACATAAACCTTAGTATAAGTTTTAGTTACTTTTTACCTCTCATATGCCATGCCTTTACTTTCTTAATACCTGCCTGTCATTCTCAATGAGCTTAAGAGAAAATTATACATCCCAGTAAAAGCAGCCTCCTATAGTTTATTTTTAGCCTTGATGGCCAAACTATAGCTATAACTTTAGTTTCTTCTTGAGATTATCTTCTATGTGACATAAAATTACAAAATGTCAGTTTAGCATCCAATAAATCAACTTCTTTTGGTACCCTTATACTAAACAAAAAATCATGTTAGAATAAAAGTGGTTGTATGTTTATTGTTTCTATACTATTATACTCTCCTGAAAAACAAGTCATGTTTATTTGCACCTATGTTCAAAAATGCAATGGGAAATCTGTATGTATTATGTTTTCCAATTTGAAAATAGGCTAGATGGTACCATATGTAATTTATAGCCTTGCTTCTAAACTAGTAAAAGCAAAAGACCCATATCATAGTCACCAATTGTTTGAAGTTCTCAATCAATTGAGTCTTTGTATATTCTATAAGGGAAAAATTCATCAAAATCATACTATGAGAAAATCTGTTTTCTGGAAGACATTTAGTATGATGTCAGCCACTTGAACTGTAGTTCTTTTATTGGTTCATTACATTTTATTTTAAAGATTAACTGATTTTTCTCTCCAGTGAACCCATATTTCTGAACCTGAAGATTCCTTGAGATTAAGCAGACATCCAGTTCATTTTAGGTACTTGTGGTTTATCTCAACTGATGAGATATTCAGAAATAACTCTACATAATGGACTTTTATGAACAAAGGCAACTCATACTAGACACAGATAATATCCAAAAGGTTTTTCACCAGGCAAACTGTGGTTCCCTCAGTGGAATGCAGACATTTCTACTGTTATTTTTTAATGAATATTTAAAAATTAAATGTCACCATGTACCAAGTATGGTAATAATATTTTAATATCATATCCATAGTATTATCTATATTGAGTAGAATTTTTTTCATAAGTATATAGAAATGTGTTTTGATATTAAGAACAAATCAAACCACTAAAATAATGTCATTATGATTACAATAATAGAAAAAGTTCAAAAGTGCTTTATTGAAATATCAATTCTGGAAACTAAATTCAAATTCCTTTAGGGCACATGGAAACAATTTTCTTTCTTTTTAGTAACTAAACATAGTATGATTTATTTCCTGTAATATTGTTATTTCACTATTTCCAGTATTATGTTGTTCATGAAGTTCCTGCATTTACAATTCTTCTGAAAAGAATATAAAATAGACAAATATCTTCCTGGTATGGGTGGGTATTTTTCTAGAAAATGTTATGGCTGAAATACAGAACCACTTGACCAATGTGCAAACTGAATGTGAGGTAGGTAGAGACAAAAGTTCCTAGGAAGCAAGAGTTTCCCAACCTAGCACAATGTCTTATGCATATCAAGTACTAAATAATTTGGGAGTGAATAACTGATAAAACTCTATAAGGAAAAAAAATATTACCCCTATCTGTGAATTAATTTTCACTGAGGCAGTTTCAAAATTTTCAAGTTTGCCTAATCTCCATTAAATTAGAATGAAAATTCATGCAAATTTCTCTGACAAGTTCTGAAAGTGTCAACCCAGCTTTTAAAATCTGTATCTGTAGAGACACATCAAATCACTAAACTTGTTTGAAATAGTAATGGATGAAATCACAGGTAATGTTGCAAGAGTATGGAGAAATTATCAGAACCTAGCAGGCTTTTGTTGTCCTTAAAAACACACTATATAAGTGCTTCATTTTTAATACTTAAAAACATTTTCATACCGTTATGTGATAAGAAAGTGGGGTTAGAAGGAAAACACAAAATAACTCTTTCAACACTTCTATTATTTTAAGCAATATTGCTTTTGAATATCAGATTGAGGGCACAGCAGTGCCATTAACAGTCAGGAGACCCAATTCAAACCTTCTGTATAAACGGCTCCAATGCTACTTAACACTGAGCTGACTTGGCCTTCCTTTCACTGGTCAACCTACTAAATGTAAGAGTTCATGATCATATCTGAAATATAAATATTTATTATTCAATAATTATATCTTAATATTTATGTCTGTCTTCAATATTATAAATTTTAAGGATTTTGTATGCCAAATTTTTTTTAATACCCTCATAAGGACACAGTCAACGGCCAATGTTACTGCTATTATAACCCCTTAAAAGGAGTAGAAATAAAGTGGAATCTCAGCAAATCTCAGTATAATAGACATAAGTGCTTAAAGAAAAACTAATGAAATTTTAAAATAAGACCATTAAATCATGTTTTTGTAATTATATTTATTATCATGCTTTATAACTCAGCCATAGTGTTCCAAATAATTCCTTATTCTTTAAACTCAACTCTAAGCCCTGGCCGGTTTGGCTCAGTGGTTAGAGCGTCGGCCCGCGGACCAGAGAGTGCCGGGTTCGGTTCCCGCTAAGGGCATGTACTTCGGTTGCAGTTTGTCCCCAGGCCCCAGGTGGGGTTGTGTGGGTGGCAACCACTCGATGTGTCTCTCTCACATCAATGTTTCTCTCTCTCTCTTTCCCCCTCTCTCCCTCCCACTCTGTCTGAGGATAAATGCAAAAATGTCCTCGGGTGAGGATAAAAAAAAAAACTTAAAAATAAAATAAACTCAACTCTAATACTTCTCAACATATAAAACAATTATAATTTTTTGTTTTATTTATTTTTTAATTAGAGTTGACATACAATATTATATTAGTTTCAGATGTACAACATAGTGGTTAGAAATTTACATAATTTATAACGTGATCCCTCAATAAATCTGTACCCATTTGATACTATACATAGTTATTACAATATTATGACTATATTCCCTATGCTATATTTTACATGACCATGACTATTTTGTAACTACCAATTTGTACTTCTTAATCCCTTCCCCCTTTTTACCCATAACCCCAAACCCCCTCCCATCTGATAACCATTAAAATACTCTCTGTATCTATCTGTCCATTTCTGTTCTACTTGTCTGTTTATTTGAGAGGCTTTTTTGTTCTTTTTAGATTTCACATATAAGTGAAAACATCTGGCATTTGTCTTTCTTTGTCTTACTTATTTCACTTAGTGTAACACCCTTTATGTCCATCCATGTTGTTGCAGATGGTGAGAGTTCATTCTTTTTTATGGCTCAGTTATAGTCCACTATATACATGTACCATTTATTCTTTATCCATTCATCTGTTGATAAACACTTAGGTTGCTTCCATATATTGGTTATTGTAAATAATGCTACAATGAATATGTAAGTGCATATGTCTTTTCCAATTAGTGTTTGTGGTTTCTCTGGATAAATACCCAGAAGTAGAGTTGCTGGGTCTTCTTTTTTATCATTTGTTATAACCTTTGCTTTAAAGTCGATTTTGCCTGGTATAAGTATTGTCACACTAGCTTTTTGTTTGTTTGGTTGGTTCTATTTTCATGAAATATGTTTTTCCATTCCTTTAGTTTCAGTCTGTGTTTGTCTTTCAATATGAAGTGAGTCTCTTGTCAGCAGCATATCCATTCAGCCACACTATGTCTTTTGATTAAAACATTTAATCCATTTACAGTTAAAGTAATTGTTGATATATATTGTAGTTATTGCCATTTTGTTTTTCATACTTTTGATCTTTCTTTTTCTTCTTCTTAAAGAAGTCTCTTTAACATTTTTTATAATACTGGTTTGGTGGTGATGAACTCCTATAACTTTTTCTTCTCTGAGAAACTCTTTATCTGTCCTTTGATTCTAAAAGATAGCTTTGCTGGGTAGAGTAGTCCTGATTACAAATCCTTACTTTTCATCCCTTTAAATATTTCATGCCAATCCCTTCTGGCCTGCAAAGTTTCTGTTGAGAAATCAGCTAGCTGTCTTATGGGAGCTCCCTTGTAGGTAACTGTCTTTCTCTTGCTGCTTTTAAGATTCCCTCTTTATCTTCAACCTCTAGCATTTTAATTACAGTGTGTCTTGGTAAGGGCCTCTTTGGGTTCATCTTGTTTGGAATTCTCTGCACTTCCTGGCCATTATGTCTATTTTCTTTGCCAGGTTGGTTTTGTGTCATTGTTCCTTCAAATGGTTTTCAATTCCTTGTTCTATCACCTCTCTTTCTGGAACCTACATGATGTGAATGTTGGTACACTTGATGTTGTCCCAGAGACCCCTAAACTATTCTCATTCTTTGTATTCTTTTTTCTTTTTCCTGTTCTGATTGGGTGTTTTCTGCTTCCTTATCTTCCAAATCTCTGATGTGATCCTCTGCTTCATCTACTCCACTGTTGATTCCCTGTAATATATTCTTAATTTCAACGAACGTGTTCTTCATTTCTGGCTGGTTCATTTTTATATTTTCTATCTCTGTTTTTATGTTTCCTATTTCTTTGTTGAAGTTCTCACTGAGATCACTGAGCATCCCTATTACCAGTGTTTTGAACTCTGCATCTGATAGATTAATTGTTTCTAGTTTGTTTATTTTTTAGTATCTTTTTTGGAATTTTGTTCTGTTCTTTCACTTGGGACATGTTTCTTTTTCTTCTCATTTTAGATTCCTCCCTGTGTTTGTTCCTGTGTATTAGGTAGAGCTGCTATGTCTCCCAGTCTTGGTAGAGTGGCCTTATGTAATAGGTATTCAGTGGGGCCCAGTGGTGCAGTCTCCCTAATCATCTGAGTCATGTGCTCCAGGTGTGTCCCTTGTATGAGTTGTGTGTGCCTTCCCATTATATTTGAGCCTTTATTGCTATTGGCACATCAATGGGAGGACTTGACCCTCAGGCTGGTTGGTTATGAAGACTGGCTCTGACTACAGTGGAGGAGCTAATGCACTGGGGCTAACTCTGTGGAGCAGGATTCACTTTAGTGAGGCTCTGGTGCCTGCTAAGTCTGACCTTTGGATGTGTCATTTTTGGAAGTGGTTGGGTGGTAGTCTGAAGCTGGCCACCTAATGTATTGGTTCTGGGACCTCTTGAGAGGGACTCTGGTGCAGGCCAATATCCACTGCTGCCTGTGCCTTTCCCAGGGCCACTTGGCATAAGCTACAAAGTGATCTGCAGATGGTTGCTACTTATACTGTGCTTGAAGGTGACTAGAAGAGGATATGATGCAAACTGAGGCCAGTTGCTGCTACTGTCAAGCTTGGGGCTGCTTAGCAAGAGTTTCAGGGCACACCAAGACCAGATGCTGATTGTCTGGGGTTTGTGGACCTTTGAGAGATTTTAGGAAAGTCCACAGCCTAAGCCAAGAGAGGTGGTTTGTATGGATAAGCCAGTGAAAGTGGCTTGGGTGGGCCCACGAGTTCAGTGGGGCAGAGTGGCAGGCAATCACCAGGGTGCAGTAAGCCCTATTAGCTAGGTTGATGGAGATTCAGATAGGGCGCTCATCTATGCCTTGCCTGCAGGGGTGAGGGACGGGCTCAGTACTTTAGTCTGGTAGAAAGCTACCTCTCCAGCCCTCACCTTGAAGACAGACAATTCAGTTCCTCCCCATGTGTCCCTGGCGCCTTTCAATCTGCTGCCCCAGCACTGGAGCTCAGAACAAGCGAGTCCATCACAAGTAAATCTGTGTGGGGGCCCTTTCAAAGGAATGCCTAGGACTCCAGAAGCCCTCCATCTCACTCAGTCACCATCTCCACTGGTTTTCACAGCCAGAAGTTCTGCGGATTTCTCTTTTCAGCACTGGAACCCTGGGCTGAGGAGCCTGCTGTGAGATTGGACTCCTCAGGAGGAACCCCCTCAGCCAAGATATCCCTCCCGACTTGTAACCACCACACCTGGGTGTGGGACCAGCCCGTTCCACATCTCCACCCCTCCTATTCATTCGGGTGGTTCTGAATGAAGGTTATTCTGTAGTTTAGTTGTAATTTTGGTATGGTCATGGGAGGAAGGGAGCACTGTGTTTACCTACTCTGACCTCAGAACAATATAGTTTAAACTCTGGTTTTCAGAGAAACTTTATAAACTAAAAACTCATCTTTACAAGCTTATAAATACTTTATCCTCTACTAAGTATTTATAAGAATTCATGTTTTCAATAATTAATATTAACTATTTAATAATCAATTTAATAGTTACTACATAAATATTTTAATGTTAACTTATAAATCCCATCTCTCTTTATTTTAATGGTAAATATAGAGCTTAGAATCCTTACTTCACACAGCAAGTCAGTTATTTCCTCAGTGGCCCAAGAGAGTTTTAAATGGTCATTGTGTCTTTGCGGTTATAAAACAGACACATTCCCAAAGGAGGCTGTCAGTCCTGGGCTCAAGATGAAGTAAATCCACGCCACTGAGTAGGAAAGCTGCACTGTTGTTTTTGGTTTGGGTTTCGCGTTGTTTGAAATAACTCCCTGTCTAAACAGATTCTCTACAAACCCACTTTACTGTTTCAATGACTTGTATACATCTGGAAAGATATGTAACTAGTTTCATTAATTAAATAAAAATAATTAATTAAATAAAAATGATTAGAACTAATAAATTAAAAATAAGTGCTTGTCAGTGTATGTGTATTGTATTCAGAGGGCTAAATGGGAACTGATCCTCTCGCCTTTAGCTGATATTGCACATAAACCAATTCAAATAGACAAAGAAGTCATTCTTGAGGAGTGATCATCGTAATTTCACTACCTTTTCTTAAGATTCTTTACATCCATACACCAGCAGGAAATGCTCCTTTATTCCCAGCCTAAATTTCCTCATGCGGTAATATTTAATTTTCTGTCATCTATAGAAATAAAAACTTAATTGTTACATTGTTGTAGATATTCATATGTTTCCAATCCATATCAGCCTATTAATAAAGCCACCATTGTGAATTTTACCCAAAAAATAATTATTAGTATTATAATATATCAATTGTAACCAGGTTAGTCTTAACCTTATTCTTAAATTTTCCCTTAAAATTTGGGGTGCATTTTTACATAAGAATATTAAACATTGTTGTTATATTCCAAGTTCACTAAGAAAACTACACTGATGATGATTCTGGGTCCTAAATACTGACTTTAAAACCCTAAACTGCCAAAGTTTAAGAGTATGGGGAATTGGTTGGCGGGAACTACTAACAGCTGGTGGCACCCAAAACTAAGTTAGGAAAGAGTTCTGAAAGGGAGTGAGGCATGTCCCTCCCACCCCCACCTGGATCTTAATAGGAAAATTAAATTGTATCTTTATCAGAGTAAAGATGTTGATTCCCTCCCTATAACACTGTAAGCTCAACACTCTATGGAACACAGGAAAGTGTGTCATAGCTACTGTATTTACTTGTTAAGTCTTTTTAATCAGTCTATTGTTTAACAAAATATACTATATTTTGTTAAAAGTCAGTAAAAGTATTAATGATGAAGTATTCTGTGTTTATTACTAAATAATGTCTTTTACAGCCAGGCATAGCATACAAACTAGTGTGTGACTAGTGCTGAGTATAAGATGTTGATATCAACAAAAATATGAATTGCACATCTAGGAAGTGTACCTATATCCTCTGATTTTGAAATATACATCTCAGAATATATATCATCTTCCTTCGAGTAAACACTTTAAAGTGCTATATGGATATTTATTTCATTGTTTTAAACATATTCTGAACTCCCATCTTGGAATTTTAAATATTTTTAATATCCTCAGTGTTTCTGTGTCCTTTAAGAGTGCATATGACTTTCAGAAATGGTCACAGTTATTCTGAGCCAGGACTTGCGGTAATAGTGATGAACCTGATAGATAATACCCTTTGTGTTTAAAAGCAAAGAAGAGGAAGGAGGAGTAGGATATAAGTGATCAGATTCATTTGCAGATGCTATCAACACGTTCTGAAAAAGTCTGAAAGGAAATAACAAGAGAAGTTATTGGAACTCCCCACTAAAGTATATGTGGAACCTCTTAAGGACTTGTGGCAAAACCACACAAAAAGGTCCCTTGAGTGATTGCATTGGGATACAAGATAATATTTCTAAATTTGGCATATATGTTTAAATATCAGTAACCTTAATTTAAAATCCTACTCTGTATGTATATACAATGGAATATTACTCGGCCATAAAAACAATGAAATCTTACCATTTGTGACAACATGGACAGACCTTGAAGGTATTATGCTAAGTAAAATAAGTCAGACAGAGAAAGATAAATAACGTATGATTTTATTTACATGTGGAATCTAAAAAAACAAAATAAAGAAAACAGAAACGAACTCATAGATACAGAGAACAAACTGATGGTTGCCAGATGGAAGGCATGTCGGGGGACTGGGTGGAAAAGGTGACGGGATTAAGAAGTACAAACTGACAATTACAAAATAGTCATGGGGCCCTGGCCAGTTTGGCTCAGTGGTTAGAGTATCGGCCTGCGGACCGAAGGGTCACAGGTTCCATTCCGGTCAAAGGCACGTACCTGGGTTCCAGATTTGATCTTCGGTCCTGGTCTATGTCATGCAGGAGGCAACCAATTGATGTGTCTTTCTCACACTGAAGTTTCTCTCTCCCTCTCCCTCCCTTCCACTCAATGTAAAATCAACAGAAAAATATCCTCAGGTGAGGATTAACCAAAAAAAAAAAAAAAAAAAAGTCATGGGGATGTAAAGTACAGCATAGGAAATATAGTCAGTAATATTGTAATAACTATGTATGGTGCCAGGTGGGTACTAGACTTATGGGGGGATCATTTCATAAATTATACAAATGTCTAATCACTATGCTGTACACCTGAGACTAACATGATATTGAATATCAACTGTAACTGAAATTTTGAAATTTTAAAAAATATATAAAATAGCCCTGGCCGATTTGGCTCAGCAGTTAGAGCAACAGCCCGTGAACCAAAGAGTTGTGGGTTCGATTCCGGTCAAGGGCACATACCTCATTTGTGGTTCAATCCCTGGCCCTGGTTAGGGTCATGTGGGAGACAACCAATCAGTGTCTCTCTCACATCAATGTTTCTCTCTCTCTCTTCCTCCCTCCTTCTCTATCTGAAAATCAGTGGAAAAATATCCTCAGGTGAGGATTAAAAAATAATAAAAATATATAATATATATTATAAAAACAATATATTATATTATTAAAATTATAATATATTATAAAAATAATAAAAATATATAATATATAAAATAAATAAAAACTCCACCCTAAAGTTGATTTGTATTTCCACGCAGTATTAGGTTTACTTAATTTGGGATGGACTTACATATACACACACATGGAGAGAGAGACTATATATATATACTTATATATAATTATATATATTATATTATATTATATATATACTATATACTATATAGTATATAGTATATATATAATATATAATATATAATATATAATATATATATTATATATATACACTTCTTAGACATTTTTTAAAAATCAAACTTATTTCAGCCAAAGAATATAAGAATATAAATTACTTGACTAAAATATAATAGAAATAATATATTTTCACCAATTCAGTAGCAGAGTGATTCTCTCAAACAGTAGTGTACCTGGAGTGTTTGTTAAAAAATACAAACACCTGGGTCATACTCCCAGAAAATCTGATTTAATCAGTCTGGAGTGGAATCTGCAAACTTCATAATCCCCTATCTGATTATGACGCAGGTGGCCTTGAAACCACACACTGAGAAACACAGCAATCAGCTCCCATAAAGGTGAGACTCTCCAGTTATATGACCACATCCGTAGGTGTCTGAAAACTGCTTCTAAAAATAACCCACACAAAAAACTGTTAAAAGATAAACTGAGGAATATTAAAATTTTTAAGAGTTTCTTTGAGCAAAATCTATTCTGATCAAGCCAAACTGGAAGTGGTTACCAGCGCTCCACCAACAGGAGCTCAGGGAGATACTTTTATAGAGAAAAGGCAGAAGCAAAGCAAGGAAACCAGTGATTGGCTGTAGCTTAAAGCCTCCTTGGCTGTTTTGGATGGGTTGTCCTCAGGTTTCAATTGCATAACCTTGAGGCATTTACAGGCTTAGATTTGGGTTTGCTTACATAGGCTGCCACAGCATTAGAAACACCTTGCTTAATTAATTTAGCAGAACTGTCTTCAGTTAAATAAATATTTAATATTAACTTGCCCAGACAAATATTATGAAAAGCATGACTTATTAAGTTAATATGTTCAATATTAATCAAGCCTTATCTCCTATCAATCCCAAACAAAAATCTAAGGGCTTCCCTTCTTCCTTAGACCATTAGAGCAAGCAAAAGTAAATTCTACCAAGGCTTCTACCATAATGTGAAAACTTGCCATCACACCCTAAACACCCCTTCGTTTTGTTTTTTTTTAATCCTCACCCGAGGACATTTTTGCATTTATCTTCAGAAAGAGCAGGAGGGAGAGAGGGAGGAAGAGAGAGAGAGAAACATCGATGTGAGAGAGAGACATCGAGTGGTTGCCACCCCCACAACCCCAACTGGGGCCGGGGACAAACTGCAACTGAGGTACATGCCCTTAGCGGGAACCAAACCTGGGACTCTCCGGTCCGAGGGCCGAAGCTCTAACCGCTGAGCCAAACCAGCCAGGGCTAAACACCCCCTTTCTTAACCAGAGACTAAATACAGTCGTCCCTCGCCACTTCACGCTTCGACTTTCGCGGTTTCACTCATCGCGATTTTTTCAAAAATAGTATATAAATAAAGAATCCTACTTAGCTGAAATTCATTTATTGCGGTAGAGTCTGGAACTGATTAAGAGCGATATACAAGGGCCGACTATATGGTAGCATCAGCGTCCCTTTACATACAGGGGCCACTAAAGTTTTGTCATTGGCATTCCTAATAGTTCAGTGGCTAAGATGAGGAAAGATTTCGTTCTCTCTTTGTTTGTTTATGAATAGTTTATCGTAGGATTAATTGTATCATTCTTTAAATAAAATCTCTTTTTAAAGGCCCAACTGTATAGCCAACTAAAATATCACTTTTACCAAAACAGAGTAATTAACGGTATCGGTCTAAAGAAGTAGTAAACTTTGAAAGTGATCATGAATACAGTTGCCCAAGACTAATACTAATATCTTAAGGAAAATCCCAGGAGGGGCAGCTAACAAAAAGATAAAATAGCTTCAAGTTGTAGGGTTGCCCCCCTTCCCTAAGAAAAATTGATTTCTAAATAGCTACATTTGAAAAGTCTTCCTAATTATTTTGGAGGCATTTTGTTGTGACTCTGACTAAAATCTATTCTTGTTATTTGTAGTAGTAAAGTTCTATGAAGTCACCACCAACACTAAACCAGTGAATACTGAACCACTGCTCTTAAGAGAAGAGCAGGGTTAGGTTCCTTTGAGCCTCTGATCACATCATTTTCATCAAGTGTTCAATACATCACCTTGTTTTATGTGTTTCTGTTTAAGGATACCTTATTTAATAGATATTATGATTCATTAACATTGAACACATGGGCAACAGCACTATTACTTAGGATTAAACAAAGCTTGTCTAACACATAATTTCTCCATAAGACACATCATAGCCTTCTCGTGCTTAGAAACACTAGATAGCCCTTCAGCACCATTTCTGGGGACCATATTAAACAGTGAAACAATCTATTAAAAGAATAAAAATACACAAAAACATGAACCAAGGAGGCTGAGCTTCGCCTGTTGGACCTCAGATGAAAATGTCAGCATTAGGCAACTCAGATTTTTCATCACTCTGTGCATGTCCACAAATAACTGACAGCACCACGGGTACTAATTTGGGGGTTGCGGTAAATGTTTGCAAGTAGGTGAATTGCCAATATGAAATCCATGAATAATAAGGACCTGTTGTACTTTCACTGTCAAGGAGAAAGTCCTTATCTTCGGTTTGATACACACACAGCAGTGTTTTCTAAGGTCCTTTTTCAATGATTAATACTACAGTGAAATATATTATTGTACATAAATAGTGTTACTTTAACATTTTTAATGATTTATCTTTCCCGCCTTATGACAATCAACAGTTATTGCATTTCATCAAAAATTTCTAATGTAGTCTAATCATATGTGTGTTTAACATTGTAAGTGTTCAAGTGCCCAGAATTTGCTATAAAAAATGACCAGTGATGTGTTAATAGCCACACACAGGCTGCTTAAATTGTAAAAAGAGCCCTGGCCAGTTTGGCTCAGCGGTTAGAGCGTCGGCCTGCGGTCCAGAGAGACCCGGGTTTGGTTCCTGCTAAGGGCATGTACCTCGGTTGTGGTTTGTCGCCAGCCCTGGTTGGGTTGTGCGGGAGGCAGCCACTCGATGTGCCCCTTTCACGTCGATGTTTCTCTCTCTCTCTCTCTTCCTCTCTCTCTTCCTCCCACTCTATCTGAACAAAGAATGGAAAAATGTCCTCGGGTGAGGATAAAAAATAAAATAAATTGTAAAAAGAGGGAGCATCTTTGCCAATGTCAATAAGTCAATCCAAAGGTTCTATTTCACTTAATTAATAAAATTCAAAAGATGGGAAAAGTGCATTCAAACAATTAAATCAGCTGCACAGAGAAGAAATGGAGGTTAGGTGATGTTGAAACATATTTCTATTACCAAAAATATAAACTCAAAAATGCTGATTAAAAATTAGAAGCTGTTAGTTCAGCAAACCAAAATGTTCCTTCAACATAGTGGAGGTGTTATGCTTTTTGCTGATAATATATCGTTATTCATTTTCTATTAATGTTTGGAAAATAAATCAGGAGTCAAAGAAAGTGAAAAAAAAAAAAAGTAAAAGTTAATGAGTAAAATTATGTATGGCCAGTGGAAGTTTTCAACATAGCTACTGTTATTACATACTGATTACATTTCAGTGTTCAAAACCACTGAATACTCATAGTCAAGTCTCATGTTATGTGACAAACTAATCTGTACACCTTGGAATTTTACAATTCAGAATTTCCAAGATTTAGCTACTATTTAGTTCAACTTCCTCTCTTTAAATATAAAATGTTAGTGACAATCAGCTCAGCTTAAGCCAATCTCAAGCTGCACCGCATTCTTGTTTGTGGTATGTGGTATTATATATCAAAGTGAGCAAAAATTCACAGAGAAATCCAGGAAAGACAACTGCAGAGAGACAGGGGCTCTTTTTACATGACATGAGGTGTGTGGTCAGATGCAATAAAAGAAGTCAATTTGGATGTAGCTCTGCTTACTTTGTGTTTTTTTTTTTTTTTTTTTACCCTACTAAGAATTCTATCCTGATCACCATATTAAATGGGGTTTACTAAAAATGTTTATTAGTGTTTCAGTGAGAGAGATGTCGCTTTATTGCTGAGAGGCAACGTAAGAGAATGGAAAAGCATGGCTTGCAATTCAGACAGACCTGGTTTAAACCTCAGCTCTCCCATGAAATGTGCAATCATAGGCAAGTTAGAAACTTGCTGAGCTTTTTCCCTCACGTGCAAAATCAGGAAATTAAATCCTTACACCAAATAGTTGTGAGAACTAAAGTTACAGTAGAAACAGCATCTAACATTGAACTTAGTTATATATAATTGTTTTGGCACAGGATAATGTCAAATAATTCTGAAGGCATCGCCTCTATTTCTTAGGTTGGTTTAGATATTACCAAAATTTCAAATATGATTGCTGTTGATTTCAGAAGCCATCCAGTTCTATATACAATTAGTTTGTAGAGTAAGTGGATAAAAGGAGATAAATGTGCCTTCACCTCATAAGCACAAATATCAATACTTTGTCAATAAGCCACACCATGAGCAAGAGAACATATCATAATTCATGCTGGCAATTTTCCCTCTGGGTCTTTGGCACATAGACTCAGAATTAATCACACCATTTGATTTTCTAACATGTCACACAGAAAAAGAAGGGTACTAGTTAAGTATTACTGTTTCAGTCAATAAAATTTCGAACCGAGGTTGCTGCGGCCACAGCGCAGAGTACTAACCACTATACGATCATGGCGAGCTACCGGGACGCCACTCAGTCAATAAAATTTCAAGTTGACTTTAGATATTGAATCAAAAGTGTATATGCTATATACACAATGGTGTACTATGCAGCTGTAAGAAAGAAAGATCTCTTATCCTTTGAGACCACATGGAGGGACCTGGAGAGCATTATCCTAAGTGAAACAAGCCAAGTAGAGAAAGACAAATATCACATGATCTCACTTATTTGTGGAATATAATGAACATAACAGTCTGAAGAACAGGGTAGACCCAGAGACGTGGAAGTAGGGTACAGACTGACAACCCTCAGAAGAGGGGGTGGTGGGAGGAGGGAGGAGATAAACCACAGAGCTTATATGCATGTACGCATAACTGATGGACATGGACAACAAAGCTGGGGACGGGGTGGGGGGGATGGGGAGGAGGGTATCAATGGGGAAAAAAGGAGAAACATCTGTAACAAAAATAAATAAAACATTCATACTTGGAAAAAATAAATTAATTTTTTTAAAAAGTGTATATGCTAAGCAACATTCTTATAATTTTGGCTGAAATTCTGATTCACTTTTTGAACTTACAGCATCAATAAAACTTTGTCTTCAACAGAAAGACTTTCAGACTGAATTGTCCTAATAGTTGTGTCATCATTTCAATGCATTTGTATTAACTATCAGGAAAAACATCAAGACCCTAAGCCCATAATAATTCCCTAATGTAAGACTGCTTTCTCCATTACCACAAAAAAGTCCATCCAATTGTTCTTGCAGTTACATCTGTAGAATTTTTTTTCTGAGAGATATACATAGGTAACCTCTGTGACAAATCACGTAATTTGGTCTAGACCAGAGGAACAATACATTATAAATCAGTGTCTCATCTTGTTATAATTGCCTCCTTAAAATAGCTACAACGGATCAATGTCTCAGATTCTGTTTTATTATACACGCATTCTTAAAAGCATCAATGACAACATGCTAAGTGACTAAGGCAGAAGAGCAGCTGGTTCCGTGGCTCCATGAAAAGAATGTTCTGAAAACAGTTCAAGAATGTTTGATGCACTTCACAAGGATTCTGTTCTAAAATTTCAAAGCCACATTAAAAAGTGATAATTGCTATCTGCAGTGGAAAGAGGAAGTCCAAAATGTTGGGATGAGACCTAATGTTAGCAACAGCTATCTTTTGTGTACTTAATGAATTTTGCCTTCTTCCTTCCTACCAAATATGGCTTTAACCTACATATTATGAATTGAAAGACCTGGGGTTGTTTTTATTTCTTTAAAGGAAACACAACTTTTTAAGGCTAATCCACTATATAGCATTCCAATGCACTTAGCAAGACAGAGAAATGTGCTGCCTAATGAAAATATAATCACTTTTATAATTAAATACTTAATAAATGTATTACTTATATTTAAAATTTTATTTTGAGACTGCTAAATCCATGTTCTTTTGCTCTCATTCTTTGCCCCTACATGTTAATTACACTTGGGTTTCTTTCTATAGTACCCTGACTGACATATTCATTCTGGTTCCACTAGTTCAAAACTATCTCACCAATAAACATCACGAAACAGAGAATATTATAAGACAGCATGTGGATTTTTTCTCATTTCCTGACTATTGGAGGAAATCATATGTAAGTCTATGTGCTAAAGGAAGTTCACTGAATGGGCCTTGAAGAAACAATGGAGAACTGATTCAAAGTTTACTCATAATACATGCTATGTGTCTGATCTTTTGTAATGTAGTTCATAATTTTGAGATTCAATTTATTTATCATGTAGGAGACAGGTAATAATTATAAAAATAGTGGTGTACTTCACAAAGATATTTTGAAGAATGACTAATAAATGAGACATCTGACATTACTATATAGACCAAGAAGCTGCATTACTGCAATGTTCTGCAGTAGGTAATTATAAGCTTCTAAGGGTCAAAGAACATGATGTACCATACTTAATACCACTGACAGTTACAACTCTGTCACCCTTTTCAGCTACTGAATAATTTCATGCTCTGCAGATCACGCTACTGTTCCCAAACATAACAAGCACTCATAACAAGTTCTCCAACTTGAGTAACAGAAATGCAATAGAGAGTACTTCACAGCTTCAAATATATTCTTCCTACTTACTCACTCCTTACAACCTTTTTCTCAATGGCTGCCCCACCTTATCTGTTGAAACAACCTCATTAAAAGTCTTACTGTATAACAGAACAGAAAAAGTGGGTAGAAACCTATCAGATAAAATTTTTAATTTTCCATAGTATGAAAGCTAGTGCTTCTTCTTTCCCCTCCCCCTACATCGTCCCCTCTCCCTCCACCCTCAATGTCCCTCAATGAAAATTTGGAAATATGTTGTCTCAGTTGCTGCCAGAAGCCATCTTAGATGACGAGAGAAACTTGCCTCTAAATAAAGGGAGATTTCTTTGTTCAAGGCTTTGAAGGCTATCTATGCTCAATCATTAGCCTGACCATTAACCTGACTTTGGTGACAACAAAAGGCAAAGAGTATAGGATTCATTCAGTAAGTTCATGAAACAAACAATAAGTTACAGGTGAAATCAATTGGTAGCGAAGATTTTGCAATTAGGTCTCAATATAACTTCTTGTGTGGCAGAGATTTTACACTTGGTCTCTGTCAGGTGCAATCCTCTTCAGCAAAGGTATTTATTATTTATTTATGGCAAAGTTATTTCTAAATAAAACCTCCTACTTGGCACAGATTGAGCATTAGCTCTAGGTATAACCTCTGTGAAACAACCTGCATATCCTACAGTGATTGGTACAGAGCTAAATACATTGGGTACAGAGCTAAATACATGTAACACTGATTTCTTGTATATTGCTTATACTTTGTAGTTATTCCATTTGTATTCTTCATAAAATTGCTTGAAGATTTAAAAAAAAAAGTTATATCCTATTGTAAAATAATAACTGTTCAAAAAATCACCAAGGTACAAAATTTTGAATTTTTAAAAAGATGATAGATAGATAGATAGATAGATAGATAGATAGATAGATAGATAGATATAGATGTATAACTCTTTGGATAAATTATTATTTTTGCCAAAGATTTCTTCACTTTTGTAATATCACTTAAATTAGAAGTTCCGATATGTACTTAAAATATCTAATTTATAAAACATTATTACACAAATTTTTTAAGAATGTATCTGTTCAACAAAGCATGATACCCTTAATAAGAAAATAACACAGATTTTTCTCTAAATAAGAGCTATTTTGAATTTTCCAGTTTGCCAGGCAGCAGAAGCAAGAGAATCTGGCAGAGAATATTATTCCTGAATTGGATGAAACCCAAAGCCATTCCCCAAACACCTGTAACTTCTCCAGTTCATTCTTAAAAGCTCTCATAAAACTTGTGGGTACAACCATAAATGGCCACTTCCCCCACTCAATATTTCAGGAAATGAATAAATCATGTTCGGTCTACAAGCCTGTTAAAATATATAGTTGATTGCTAAATAGTGTTTATATTGAAAAAGCTATTCTAATCCAAGAAAGGCATTTTAACACTGATTCTCCTCCAAATAACTAATTTCTAGAAATTTCTTGTTATTTATTGTCCTACAATACTTTAAAATACGCTTATTATGGTTTTTGCAGCAAGCCATTACAGAAGCAGCATGCACTTCAAGTAGCAAGAGAGGCACTGCTTCTACTATATTAAAGAAAACTGAGGCTTAGAGAATTTGTGATATGCTCAAACACAAGGAAATACTAGAGACAGAATATAAACATGGATCAATATGATTTTAAAGTTTGCAGATTTTCTTCATAATACTTGGTTTTACTGCCCTGGGTCACAATATGGCTCTCCCACGTGCCTCCGGGCCCAGCTACCAACTATGGATATCTTTGTAGATCCTACCAGGTGGCCCCAGGGCCAGGCACAAGCAGCAGTTGACTTCAACTTACACTGGAGCCCCTCCCAAGAGGCCCAATATCAACATACCTGGTGGCCGGCCTGAGACCACAACAGAGCACTACCTGGTTAGTTCCACAAACAACATATCCAAATGGTGTTCTGGGTGACACCAGAGACAAACTGGGGCAAATCCTGCTACACAGAGTCAGCACCCACTGTGGTCATGGCCAGTCCTCACAGCAGTCAGCCTGAAGGTCAACCCCACCCATTGATGAGTAATCAAGGCTTAACTACAACAGGAGGGCACACACAATCCACTCAAGGGACACTCCTGGAGCACCCGGCTCAGATGGCCAGGGAGACTATGCCACTGAGCCCCACAGAAACCCCATTACATAAGACCACCCCGCCAAGACTGGCAGACATAGCAGATTTACCTAACAAATAAAAACAAAATCAGAGAGGCAGTCCAAATGAGGAGACAAAGAAATATGTCACAAATGAAAGAAGAGAACAAAACTCTAAAAAAAGAACTAAACAAAATGGAGGCAAGTAATCTACCAAATACAGAGTTTGAAACACTGGGTAAAAGGATGTTCAATGAATTTAGAACACATCAACTCAGTGAGAACTTCAACAAAGAGACAGTAAACATAAAAGAAAACATAGAAACCATAAAAAAGAACCAGTCATTAATGAAAAATACAATAACTGAAATGAAGAATACACTAGAAGTAACCAACAGCAGATTAGATGGAGCAGAGGATCATATAAGCAATTTGGAAGTCAAGGTAGCAGAAAATACCAATCAGAACAGCGAGAGAGAGAGAGAGAGAGAGAGAGAGAGAGAGAGAGAGAGGGAGAGAGAGAGAATCAAAGGAAACAAACAGTTTAAGGGACCTCTAGAATAGCATCAAGCATACCAACATTTGCAATCATAAGACTACCAGAAGAGAGAGCAAGGAAAAGAAAACCTATTTAATAAAATAATGACTAAAAAGTTCCCTAACCTAATGAAGGAAATAGACACAAAAGTCCTAGAAACACAGAGTCCCAAACAAGATTAATGCAAAGGAGCCCACACAAAGACAATTCATCATTAAAATGCCAAAAGATAAAGACAAAGAGAGAATCTTAAAAGCTGCAAGAGAAAAGTAGTTAGTAAGCTACAAGGAAGCTCCCATAATACTATCAGCTGATTTCTCAACAGAAATTTTGCAAGCCAGAAGATATTGGCACAAAATATTCAAAGTAATAAAAAGCAATGACTTACAACCAAGATGAAGCTACCAAGCTAGTCTATAATTTAAAATCAAAGGAGAAAAATAAATAAATACAATCAAAGGAGAGATAATAAGCTTCCTAGACAAGAAAAAACTAAAGGAACTCATCACCACCACACCAGTACTACAAGAGATGTTAAAGAAACTTTTTTAAATTTTATTTTTATTGAATTTATTGGGGTCACATTGGTTATTTAAAGGAATATAAATATGAATAAAATGACAATGCATACCTATCAATAATAACTTTAAATGTAAGTGGAGTAAATACTCCCAACAAAAGACAGGGTGGTTGAATGGATAAGAAAACAAGACCCATATATAGGCAGTCTTCAAGAGACCCAACTCAGAGCAAAAGACATACACAGACCAAAAGTAAAGGGATTGAAAAAGATATTTCATGTAAATGGACAAAACAAAAAAGCTGTGGTAGCAATATGTATATCAGACAAAACAGACTTTAAAATAAAGTCTATAACAAGCGTCAAAGAAGGACACTACATAATGGTAAAATGATCAATTGAACAAGAGGATATAATCCTTGTAGTCATTTATATACCCAAAGTAGAACCTGATTTCATAAAGCAAATATTAACAAAAATGAAGGAAGAGATCAACAGTATTACAGTCATTGTTGGGAACTTTAAGGTCCCATGACATCAATGGATAAGTCATCCAGACTGAAAATCAACAAGAAAACAGTAGCCTTAAATGACATATTAGACTAGATAAATTTCATTGATATTTTTAGAGCATTTCTCTCCAAAGCACCAGAATATACATTCTTTTCAAGCACACACAGAATATTTTCCAGGATAGACCACATGTTAGGCCACAAAATAAGTCTCTATGAATTTGAGAAGATTGAATTCACATCAATCATCTTCTCCAACTATATGGTATGAAATCAGAAATTGATTACAAGAAAACTAAAAAACACACAAACACATGGACAGCAAATAACTTGCTACTAAACAAATGGGTTAACAGCATGATTAAAGAACAAATCAAAACATACCTTGAGACAAATAAAAATGAGAACACAACACCTTAAAACCTGTGGGACACAGCAAAAGCAGCTCTAAAAGGGAAATTCATAGCAATACAGATCTATCTCAAGAAACAAGCAAAATCTCAAATACACAATGTAACCTTTCACCTAAAGGAACTAAAAAAAAGAACAACAAACAAAGCCCAAATGAGTAGAAGGAAGGAAATAAGTTAGAACAAAAATTAATGAAAGAGTCTGAAAAATAGAAAAGATAAGTGAAACCATGAGCTGGTTCTTTGAAAAGATAAACCAAATTCATAAATCTTTAACCAGACTCATCAAGAAAAAAAATGGAGAAGATCCAAATAAATAAAATCAGAAATAAAAGAGAAGTCACAATTGACACCTTAGAAATACAAAGGATTAAAAGAAAGTACTACAAAGAAACACATGCCTACTAATTGGACAATCTGGAAGAAACAGATAAATTTCTTGAAACATACAAACTTCCAAGACTAAATCAAGAACAAAATGTCTGAGCAGATTGATAACTACTAACAAAATCAAAGCAGTAATAAAAAGTTTTTAAAACCTCCCAACAAACAAAAGTTCTGGATGAGGTGACGTCACAGGTTAATTTACCAATATTTAAAGAAGAATTAACACCTATCCTTCTCAAACTATTTCCAAAAATTCAAGAAAAGGGAACTCTCCCAAGCTCATTTTTGCAAAGCCAGCATTATCCTGATTCTAAAACCAAAAAAAAAAAAAAAGACACTACAAGAAAAGAAAATTATAGGCCAATATCCCTGATGAAATAGATGGTAAAATTCTCAACAAAATATTAGCAAACTGAATTCAGCAATACATTAAAAAGATTATACAGGGCTGCCACAGCTCCAGGAAGGAGCAAACTTGGCTGCAGTTCTGTGTAACCGGGAAGGAGCGGGCTGGCCACCACCGTCCTTTGTGGCCACAGCTCAGCACAAACTCTGAGCACCCTCCAAATCCCAGGTGTCCCCATGAAGTTCCAGTCCAGTCCGCCCTCCCTCTGTCAGAGCCCCAGATGTTACAAGTGAGGGCCTGCTTTTGTGTTTCTGAGCCTCATGAAATTTGCTTGTTGTTGAAGAAGCTGAATCTGTCCCATTAGAAGATCTCCCAAAAGCCTAAAGAAATCACACCAGCCAAGAAGAGTGAGAAGTCAAGGAAGAAGAGATGCTTTGGCGTTCATCAGGGGGGAAATGGGGGACAAAATTATTTTGTTAGAATTTGATTTCTGTATTTGGACAAGGAACTAATTCATAAGATTGCAGTGTTAAATTCCACAGATAACAAATTTTACAAATTTCATGAAAAAAATTAAAAAAAAAAAAAGATTATACATCATCAGCAGGTGGGATTTATTCCTGGTATGCAAGGTTGGTACAATATCTGCAAATCAATTAAAGTGATACACCAAATTTTTTAAATGAAGGATAAAAATCATATGATCATATCAATAGATGCAAAAAATGCATCTGACAAAATCCAGCATCCATTTATGATAAAAACTCTCAGCAAAGTGGGAAAACGGAACATACCTCAACATAATAAAGGTCAAAATGACACACCCACAATAGTATCATATCTTATGAAAACCTAAAGGCATTTTCCCTAAGATCAATAACAAGACAAAGATGTCTACTTTCACCACTTTTATTCAATGTAGTACTAGAATTCATAGCCACAGCAATCAGACAACAAAATAAAATAAAATAAAATAAAATAAAATAAAATAAAATAAAATAAAATAAAATAAAATAAAATAAAATAAAATAAAATAAAATAAAATAAAATAAAATAAAATAAATAAAAGGCATCTAAATTGAAAAGAAGAAGTAAAATTATCATTATTTGCAGATAAGGTGATACCAGATATAAAGAACCCTAAAGATTCCAATAAAAAACTACTAGAACTGATAAATGAATTCAGTAAAGTAGCAGGATACAAAATTAATATTCAGAAATTGGCTGCACTTTTATACACTAACAATGAACTGTCTATAAGAGAAATTAAGAAAACAATCACATTTACAATTGCATCAAAAATAAATAAATAAAATACCTAGGAATAAATTTAACCAAAGAGGTAAATGACCTATTCTCAAAAATTATAAGACATTAAAGAAAGAAATTGGCCCGGCCGGTGTGGCTCAGTGATTGAGCATTGACCCATGCACCAAGGGGTTGCCACTTCGATTTCCAGTCAGGGCACATGCCCAGGTTGTGGGCCAAACCCCCAGTGGGGGGCATGCAGGAGGTGGCCAATCGATGTTTCTATCTTTCTCTCTCCCTCTCCTTTCCTCTCGCTCTAAAAATCAATAAAGAAAAAAAAATAAATTGAAGAAGATACAAATAAATGGAAGCATATACTCATGCTCATGAATAGAATGAATTAACATCATTAAAATATCCATAGAACCCAAAGCAATCTATAGATTTAATGCAATCCCTATCAAATTACCAATGGCATTTTTCACACACAAGAACAAATAATCCTAAAATGTATAGGGAACCACAAATGACACCCAATAGTCAAAGCAATCTTGAAAAAGACAAACAAAGTTGGAGCTATCATGGTACCTGATATCAAACTATCCTATAATACTATAGTAATCACAACAGCATGGTACTGCCATAAATACAGACACATAAGTCAATGAAACAGAGCCCAGAAACAAACCCACACCTATATGGTCAATTAATCTATGACAAAGGAGGCAAGAATATACAATGGGGTAAAAACAGTCTATTCAATAAATGATGTTGGGAAAACTGGACAGACACATGCAATAAAATGAAACTAGACCACCTTCTTTCACCATATACAAGAATAAACTCAAAATGAATTAAAGACTTAAAAGTAAGACTCTAAACCATAAAACTCCTAGAAGAAAACATAGGCAGTAAACTTTCTGACATTGTTCTTAGAGATTTTTTTTTCTGATATAACTCCTCAAGCAAGAGGGAAAAAAGAAAAAATAAACAATTGGGACTGCGTCAAAATAAAAAGTGTTTGCACAGTAAAGGAAACCAGCAACAAAACAAAACAAAAAAACAATCTAACAATTTGGAGAAGATATTTGCCAATGATATATCCAATAAGGGATTAATATCCAAAATGTAAAAAGAACTCATAAAACAACACACACACACAAGAAAACAAACAAAACATTTAAAAATGGGCAGAGGACCTGAATAGACATTTCTCCAGAGAGGACATACAGATGGCCAATAGACATATGAAACGATGTTCAACATCATTAATCATCAGAAAAATGCAAATTAAAATCATAATGAAATATCACCTCACACCTGTCCTATTGGCCATCATCAATAAATCAACTAATGATTTATGATGTGGAGAAAAGGGAACCCTCTTGCACTGTTGGTAGGATTTCAAATTGGTGCAGCCACTATGGAAAACAGTATGAAGGTGCCTTAAAAAATTAAAAACAGAACTACCTAAGACCAAACAATTCTACTTCTATGTATTTATCTAAAGAAATCTAAAACACTAATTCAAACGAATATGTGCTGAGAAGTGACTACTCAAATAAATGGCACAACTAGGGAAATAGAAAGCAAGGGCAATTCACCCATCAGTGGAGAAGAATAAAGCATCTCATGCCTTAGGCATTATGAAAAATTCTCTTTCAGAACTCAACATATTTTGGAGGAAATCTTTCCAATGCAATATTTATGGGTATAAACCTTCATTGGGGCAGTAAAAAGAGAAATAAAAATTATACCAAAAAAAGGCAATTACCCTAAGGATTATTTAAAGCCAAGATTGGCAAATTTTTATTTTTATTAATGCACAGGATATACACTGGTAAAGGAATGATTAAATGGCCAGCTTTGAACCAACTACTGTAAAATCCATCCCAGCATTACTAAAAGAAAATATGGACTCTTTAAACTTTCAGGAACATACTTCGCATTAATATCTGTCTAAAATCCACCATCTGTCAAAGGCCATTACAAGGGCCACCACCTCCGCAGACCTACCTCCAGTCCTGTCATCCACCTTGGCCCAAGTGATTTTCTCCAGTCTTTGAAATCCACATAAAGTCCATACACCTCTTTCTTACAGTACATTAATATTTAGCCTTGCATTGTCAGAGGCACAGTGATGTCACAGTTATGAGCAAACTCTGCAGACAGACAGACCTGACTTCGAACCTTTACCTTGTCACTTGAGCTGGTGATTTAATCTCTCTGTGCTTCACTTTCCTAAGTTATAAAATAGGGAGAATAGCAATAATAGTACCTTATAAGGTCTTCAAGAATTAAATAAAGGAATACATTTCTCTGCCTGGTAGTTTGATAATTCTTTAAGTCCAACCACCGCTACTGTATTGTGATCACGTATACATGTTTTTATCCCATATTAAGTTATAAATCCTTTCTGAAACAATACGGAGTACAAATAAATAATCCCATGAGAGTACTTATTTAATTTTCCTAAAATCAATTTATTATTTGTTCATTTGAATGAAGATTAATTCTTCCAGAACACTACACAGTACCTCACATATTTATTTATTTGTTGAATCACTGTTCACTATCTTAGTATTCATCCCACCAGTCTTTCAGTAGAAGAATACAAAGACAAAAGAAAGAAAGCCCTTTCTGCAGCTCAGGGATTGGGGTGGGGGTGTTCTTCTGTGTTTTTAATCTATAAATTTAAAGGATTGAGCTATACAATCTCTAAGATATCTTTCAATTCTCACATGCTTGCTCTCTGCTATAGCTACTCCTTTTTAGCTTTGCCAACATTCCTCGTCTTCTCACTTAAATGCCCTTTCTTTCCAAAATGTCGTATGTATGTATGGTTTGTATTTCCTGGAGTGCTATGTTTCTTCACTCTCATCTTCTTCATCCAATCCCTAAAATAATTGTTTTAATCATCAAGATCTATTGCTAAAAATTACATCAAGCCATGTATACACCAGGGAGGGTGGCCTTGTTTTCTAGATGGTTTCTGAATACAACATCATTAAATCACCTGATAGCCACTTTAGAGGAAGTAGATCATGTGTTAACTCAAACCTATGAAATATTTGCCTAGAAAAAAAAAAAAAAAAAATTTGACCTGAGGAATAAGTGACTCAGATAAACACCACTGGTTTTCACCTTGGCACTCCTTGAGTCCCCAAGTCATTGTGAGCTTACAGATGGTCTTAATTAAAACAAGTAGTTTCTAATTTACAACACAGGAAACACTCAGAATTTGTTGCTGAAGTAGAGTTAGTGGAACCTAGTAACCCCAATCTCACCCCCAGACAACCACCTCCATGACTTTAATTCATCTGTACAGATTCCTGATGTGTTCATAAGTCTTTTTTATTACAAGTATAATACAGTTCTATTGCACTTAAACTTTAAAAAATAAAAAGTTGACAGAAAGACAGCATATCAAATCTTGACTTTTTTCTACCTTGCATCCTTAAGTTGTGTCAAGTTTGTAATGAGAGCTGAATACAAAGACCAAGAGGCCTGGGTCTGGAATATTAACGGCCGATGAGCTTCACCTTTCATACCAGCCACATTCCCTAACTGTGACATCAGTGCCCTGAGTCTTTCTAAAGTAGAATACTGCTTGCTTTGCACATGCTTGCATGCTTGTCATCCAGTTTTTCCTACAAACTCTCCAATAGCTGCTATGTTTCATAGCCACATTTCCTCAGCTTTGTATCATTTGTGTAACAAGAAGTCAAGCCCACCAGCAATTTTTCTAATAGTTTATTCTACTTGATAATCTTTGGCCTCATTTTTTAAAGGCAAACCCTAACCTTGGAATAATAAATTAACCCATATGCATTCCACTTCGCTCCCTACAATAATCACACACACCAACACACAATTTGTCAAAGTTTTTTCAAGAGGTGAGGCAGTGGAGTTGAAGATCAAATTAAGAATGGTAGTTTCATGGTCTGAGAGACCAGCCAATATTAGTGTTCACAAGATGGAGCTCAAATTGGACAAGACTTATGGTATAATCCCAGTAGACCAGAAGTGAAACACTATATGTGAATGATTCTTCCTTGTTACTTGAAACTCACATTCTATGTATTGACATTATTTACAGTTGGAAATTCACACTTTTATGAAAACAAATGGAAGTGATTGGCTTTTTTATTTCACTAAAGCTTTCTTAATCTTTACTTCCAGAGTTTGAGAAGTTCTTTACACAAAATAATTAATTGTTCATTTCTTCAATTTCTCAATATTAACTCTCCTGCTTAAAATATTCCTTCAACTAATAGTTATATTCACAAACTAAAATTTTTCAATGTAGGAGGGGAGAAAATAGGAGCTTAGAAGGAGTATCACCTTAAAATTAAGCCCTTCATCTCTTTTCGACCACATGGGTTGTGAAGCCATCAACACATATGGAAGAAATTGCTCTGTGAACATGGAAGGAAAAGGTCTAAGAACTAAGTCTGCTTCTGGGATGAAAGGGGCCTCTGGGTGCAGCTGTAACTCTGCCAAATCTCTGTAGGACCAGATAGTTGCTGCTTATTCTAAAAGGAACAGTTTTTTAAAACCTGTACCCAATTTGTAGGGTTCAAATTTAACTCTACTAAAGTAGAGAAGAGCCACAAAGATGATTAAAGGGTTGGAAAGTAATATCTATGGGGAAAGATTAAAGGAACTGAGATTACTGTGCCTGGTGATGGGAAGACTGATGGATGATTTAATAACATTCTTAAGGTATTTGATCAGCTATTCCAGTGACCAGCTGTTCTCTAGCTACAATGAGGACAAAACCAAAGGAAATAGCCTTAAATTCCAATATGAAGGACTTGGGTTAGATCTAAAAAAGATTTCTCAGAGAGTGGGGTTATTGGAATGGACTGTCCTCTGAAAGTCTTCAAGTCTGACATAGAAGACCATCTTCCTGGAGTTGGGAGTTGTGGTACTTCATAGAAAGTAGAGGGATAAATCTTCTCATATCCCAGTTATGAAATCTATGATTTTGAGTCAGGTTATCTTACTTCTATTTTAATATACAATTACTTATGTAAAAAAAAAAAAAAAGTACTGGAGACAGTGAAGTTAGAAGTCAGAGTCAAAATAGGTCTGGGAGATAGAGGTTCTTTCCTATATAAAGGATTCTCAGACCTTACACGAAGCAGCTCTAGACTATAATAAACCCACCTTTGTTGATCTTAGCCTCATATGAAAACTCTTCTCTTTACCTATTCTGGAATAGGCAGAAGGATATAAAAAGAAAAGAAACAGAAGGAGAAACAGAATTTTTTTTTACTCATCATGAAAAATAGTCCAAACATAAACATTTAACTCTGTAAGTCAAGGTAAGTGAGGCATGCACAATGGAAATGCATAGTGTCTATACTGCGGGTTATCTTTTACCTTTTTCCAATATCTTAGTATCCATCAAAACATTAGGAAAGCAAAATAATAATATCTGTAAAGTTCACAGAATTTATCAGAGAAAGTGCTGTGTCACTTTGTAGGCCTTACTATGATTATGTTTCATTTAAATGTACTCACAAGATCCCACTGTTCCCTTTCGATTGCAGTAATTTGCAGCAATTTTAGGGGACTTCACAAAGCGAATAAAAATGGAGTTGAAGCATCTGCAATTCAAGGCATTTAAGCCTTAACTCACAGACAGCAGCCCTGAGAATAATTACCAAGGCCTAGTTGTTTTCTGCTACACTGCACATGAAAGGCTTGCTTTTATATATATATATATTTTTTTTTGATACTCTGAGAGGCTATATTTTTTAGAATTGTTGTCATCCCTCATTTGAGTCATTCATTAACTGTAGCACTTGCTATATGGTCCCCAAAACAACTTACATAACTAAACATATACAATACAGGCACTCAAAATTAAATGTCTTAGGCAGTGTGTTGCTTCACAGAATATCTGATGAAGGACATGAAACAAATCTTTTAAAATTGACTTCCCAGGAATTCTTAAGCCTGTGATAATATAATGCACAATAAATACGTTAGCCTTGAGAAAAATATTTTGTCATGATTTGTCCATTTGATGTTTTTAAAATCTCTATTCAAACAGCTATAAACTCAAAATCACTGAAACTAGATACCTTATATGATCTGATTGAAAAAAACTAAACCTCAGAGTTTCTCAATATGTCACTAAAATTGACACAGATAAGACAAAATTTAAGTTCAGTTACTGTCATATTTTAGGAAGAGGTTAGGTGACCATATTATATAATTTGCTATCCCAACTGAGGTACTTTTGAAAGAAGTGAAGGGGTTCCATTAATGAAAACAAATCAGAAAAGCAGGCAAAAATCAGCTCTGTCCTAGGCAAACCTGGAAATATGGACACCCCTATCATACATAGAGCAACATGATCCAGTTTGCTATGGCCAAGCACAGAAGCCTGCAAGGCCTCCAGGGACTTGGCCCTCTGGGTTGAGACCGGTATGCAGGAGATATTTAACTGGTATGGAGTGGAAAGAAAGTTTATTTTGAATGTCAAAGCATCTTTCAAAAGGCTGCTCCAGCAATGATGGAGGCCCAACCTGAAATAATAGAGGTGTCCTACCGTCTGTGTGGAACATACTGATGGGTAGAGAAAAGGCAGGAAAAATTCAAACAATCGGGGAACACAATCAACAAGTAGAAGGTTTAACTGGAATTCAAGAGCTAGATCAATTTATCTAATCACTGTACAAATATTAAATGAACACCTACTATGTTAACCCTGTACACAGGGACTGAGGAACTAGAACACAGAGTGTCGAGTAAAAACACAGCAGATGATAATTTTCCAAAACTACAGCACAAAGTAAGAATCAAATCTTAAAAAGATAAAGAAGCCTATGTTAAGATCTATGACCATGGGCAGAGGAGATAGACAGAGGCTATAGGAAGCCTGTCAGCCACCTTTTTTTTTTAAGTTGATGACCCTCTAGTCATGTTTTAATCAATAACAACAACAACAAAATATTTTGCTGAAAAAGCATAAGTGAATACAAAATGAAAATACTAACAGCAATAAAGGCATCCAAAGTAGCAGGAAATCATGTTTAATCAAGAAGATTGACACTATCACAAGTAGGTATTTCAAATTCCCTCAGTCTTCTCAGAAGTAACATTTCAAAACAGAGATGTTTATAATGATCAATATCCAGATTTTCCTTATGATAGTGCATGCAAACATTCATCTTCTATTATAAAATTAAGCAGATATTCAATGCAAATGATAAATCATATAGTAAGCATAAGGTAGAGCTTGAGAACTACCAATGCCAGCATCATTGCCAGGCTCTGCACTCTGCTTGCCTTCATGAGCACAGCATTTCAGAACTGTCCCACACAAAAATTACCCACATCTCCCTATCTTCATAACTGGTTTGAAAATAAGCATCCACCACTCTCTACCCATACAATGCAATAATGCCAAACCAGTCACTTCCCAACTGTTGGTTATTCCTCCTCTCATTCATTGCAGATGATCATCTGTGTGTCGGATGTCAATCCAGCTCGCTGGTGAACAGCTGATTAGTAAGGGGTGTGTGAAACAGCCACCAAGCAGCTGCACCGTTTGCAGGGACAAAACATGATGGTTAATCTTCATAAGGAGATGAATGTAAGGAAACCAAGCAGTTAAAGCCCCTGGTAAATGCAAAGGCACTGCCCAAGTAAACAGTTGGGTGAAAATTTTCCAATTACTTTTCTGATACTCTTCATATAAGGAAAACAATTAGCTAGTGGCATGCAATTAACTGTGAAATGTGTGCACTTATTCAGCATACATTTACTGAACACCTACTAGGAGCCAGACACTGTAGTAAGAACTAGATCTTTTAACTACCTTAACTAATTAATACACAGAAGTATCTTCTTTTGCTCAAATTTAGCCTCAACTTTAAGAGCCCAGCTCAAATGCCAGCTATTTTAGGAAGGTTTCCTTCAGGTTCCCAGGCAAAAGTAACAACTCTTTTCTTTAAATTCTCACAGCACTCTATTTGGACCTCTTTTATGGAACATAGTATCCCCCACTGTAATTACATGTGCCATCTCCTTAATAGACTAGAAAGTATCTTAAAGCCGTCATATCATCTTATCCCCTTCATCTTCATATTCCTCCGAGCACAATGCAGGTCCTTGCATAATGAATATATTAATGAGCTACCTGCTGTCCACCTTGGC
This sequence comes from Tadarida brasiliensis, assembly GCA_030848825.1. Classification (NCBI taxonomy): domain Eukaryota; kingdom Metazoa; phylum Chordata; class Mammalia; order Chiroptera; family Molossidae; genus Tadarida; species Tadarida brasiliensis. Next base: position 82,238,746 of record CM061257.1, read on the forward strand.
TCTACACAGATTAGATGTCTGGGAAGAAAACACTGTCTTATTCTCTACAGTGAAAAGAAAATTCTTAAAATCTAGAGGGAGAAATAAAATAAACAAAAAGAGTTATATATGTGAACACAATATAATAATCATAATTCCATTGCCAATAATACTGAGTTTATCATACTTTGATCAAGATAAGATGCATGACCTACTTACACTTTCTAGGTGAACTGTTTTTAAGTACTTTAGAATATTAATTATACTTCAGTCTTATATGTTCATTAAAGCAGGCCCAGAAAGACTTCTACTTTCCTCTATCAACAAAATATTTGTTAGTAAGGAAATTGGGTTACTGTATGTAATTTAAATTATTTTTTTAATTTATTCTTACTCATAAACAATCTGTAATTCATATAGTTTGCTAATTCATGCATGCTTCTTTGAAAAGTTCTAATTTAGTGAAAGAAGGCTAACACTTGGAGATATACTGAAGCACAGGCTACACCGAGTAAATGGAAGGTGGGAATTAAAACCCACTTTCTTTCTCAAGGAGCTGGGCATCCAGTAGCAGAGACATGTGGTGTAGTGGACAGAATAACGGGTTAGAAGTTTGGGGACCTGGATTCTACAGGGTGCTATGTATATGTGTGTATATGTGTCTATGTATACATGTGAATGTGTGTGTGTTTATATTATATTGAATTGATGCCCCTTTCATATTCACCAACCTTGGATTATAAACTCCTTGAACACAGGAACAATGTGTTCACCTTTCTGTCCTCTGCAAAGCCCATGCAAGTGCCTTGTGTGTTGCAGATAACAGACAAAAGTTGGTTAAATTGAGCTCAATTGAATGAAATTCCTTTAAAAAGCTTGCTTATTACATTGTGATCAATGTGCTTAAAAAAGAGACACATTTCCCAGCAGAGGGGTTTTCCTAATTTTTTGACAAAGTTTCCAAACCAATAAATACAAAAAGTAGGTTTACAGCTGCAAAACAGTTTATTTTTGTATTACTATTTTAAATTATTGTATTATTTTCCATACAAATAACTGTAAACCTACTTTGTCCACTCCTGCATATTATTCCTTGAAATATATTCTGTACATCTCTTGATATCTCTTGAAAAAGAAGACAATGGAGAAAAGAAAGCTTTTCTTGAGCTTCTACCATGCACCAGGTACTGTGTTGTTTCCACAGAATTCCCTTAGTTTCAAAAAGCACTAATGCAAATTCAAGGCTTATAAAATCTCATCCATTAGGGATGAATTGGAGTCACTGGGCAAAGAAAATGCTATCTTTTTCTATAAGGTAAAATCCAGTGGTTGAACTCTTTTTTAAAAAAATAAGTATCTTGTTTGGGTGGAGAAATAACTTTTTTAATCCTCACCCAAGGATATCTTTTATTGATTTTAGAGAGAGAGGAAGGGAGAGAGAGAGAAACATCAATATGAGAGAGAAACATCAATCAGTTGCCTTCTGTACACACCATGACCAGGGATCAAACCCACAACCTTGGTATGTGCCCTGACCAGGAATCAAACCCACAACCTTATGGTGTATGGGCCAATGCTCCAACCAACTGAGCCACCGGGCCAGAGCACCTCTTTCTTTTCAATGAAAGTTTTACTTGCTGGGAGAGATCTGTCACTTGGAACAATAAGAATATGACTGCTACAATTTTTTAAGAATTCTGAGCTTAGCCATAATGAACAATTATTTTGCTCATAAATAGTATCCTTGGAAGATTTAAACTCAAATATTTCAAGAGTAACTTCATCTTATACTACAATTTAATTTAAAAATAAAACTTAAATCATCAAACCAAAAATGTGCCACATTGCTAAATAAACCCAGACTCCACTGAAGTTGAAAATTTGGTACAAATCTCACAGACTTCGTGGTTTGGGTGCCTTCCAAATATATTTTAACTCGTTACTCCAAAATCATGGTTCTCCCCCAGGATGGAGAATCTCAGAATGGGAAAGAGGGTGAATATCTGTGGTTGGGAAGGCTACCTAGATCATGCTTATGTGCACCCTCCCAAGGACAACCACTGCTCACTCATTCATTCAAATACTCTTTACTATTATGTACTAGACTGTTTTAAACATTTTACCTTTTCTCTGGTTTTACCCTAAACCAGGAAAGTAGAAATGAGAAGCAGATGAAAAATCAAAATAGCAACAACAAATACATTCCTCTCATTAAAACACCTACTAACCTCCACATATTGATACTTTTTGACAATCTCATATATATTTACCACACAGTGACTACTGCATCTGTTATGCACTCTAAGAAAACTTTCTTTGAGTTTTGGACACATCAAAGTTTCCATTCCACTTTGCCCTTGTATCTTGACTTAGTTAAGTAAAACGAGCATTTTACAGATTTCAAGTGACAGTCTAAAAGTCACAACTGGGCTTTAGAACACAGCATGCCTAGTTCCCATATTGTCTGTCCATCAGTGGCCTTTTGGAAAGGAGCCACATACAGAAACTATAAACAGATATGAACATTTTAAGCATCGGTGTGCGTGTGTGTGTGCATGCGCGTGTGTGTGTGCATGCGCATGTGTGTGTGTGTGTGTGTGTGTGTGTGTGTGTGTGTGTGTATGCGTGTGCGTGTGTTTTAATATGGATTTAACCTAGGCAGGAAAGCAAAAGAGTTTACCATATTGTTTTAAAGTGGCTTTCTGGTGCTATAATTCCAATAATTTTCCAAATAAAATAAAATGTCATCAACAGTTAAATGGTAAGAATTTTTTTACATTCAGAAAATGTATGGACAGTTAATTTTTCTTCAAATCAAATTCACCTTGGGGGACTACGAACTAGCTTGGCCATAAGCAACCTTTGAGGCATCTTCTCAAACTGGAGTCCACAGCCCCCCGTGGAACATCAGTACATAGGGTACCAACATGACACGTACTCCTAAAGCATCCAGTTCATGAGAATTTTTGAAAGATAACCAAACTTTTGTGATCTTAATACTGGCCCACAGACCAAAGGGTCGCGGGTTTGATTCCAGTCAAGGGCACATACCAACCAGTCCCCAGCCCTGGTCGGGGTCGTGTGGGAAGCAACCAATCAATGTCTCTCTCTCTCTCTCTCTCTCTCTCTCTCTCTCTCTCTCTCTTCCTCCTCCTCCCTCCCACTCTTATCTGAAAATGAATTGGAAAATATCCACAGGTGAGGACTTTTAAAAAGGATAACAATAAATTTATTTTTAAAGAAATATGGAATAGAAAAAACAATCAGAAATGATTACAAAAGTTTTAGTCCCAAGTCTTATTATTTATGTTTTTACCATTTCACAGAAACCTCACTTCTAGGTCAGGGTTTGGCTGAAATAATGTTTAAATACTTGCCTGGCCAGTGTGGCTCTGTGGATTGAGCTCAGTCCCAAGGACTGAGAGATCCTGGTTCGATTCCCAGACAGGCACATGCCCGGGTTGGAGGCTCAATTCCCAGTAGGGGGTGTGTAGGAGGCAGCTGATCGATGTTTCTCTCTCACATCGATGTTTTCCTCTCTCTCCCTTCCTCTCTCTAAAAAATCAATAAACGTACTTTTTAAAAGTTTTAAATACTCATCGGGTTCTGTGGTAACGTGGCAAAAATCCAGGAAATTAAGAGACCTAAGTTTGATCTCCGACTTGCCACTATCTTCACGGGGAGTCTTGGGCAAGTCTCTTTTCATCTGTAAGCCTCAGTTTCTTTCTCTCTGAAACAAAGTGGCTGTACTAGGTCACACCTAAAACCTCTTCTGTGTTCTGAAGTTATTTTTAATATTTTATCATTTTTAATAAGAGATTTTTGAAGTCCACAAAGTTAACTGAATAAAGTCCTTTCCTGTGAGTCATTCACAGATCCCTAACAAGGAAGTTGACCACGTTGACTAGTTATCCATAGCAAATATTATCTCAGCTCATCTAGCTACAAAAAAAAAGTACTTCCTATCATTCCGTGTGAATCAGTATTTTGCTGAGATAATTCTCTTCACAATAGCATCTGTTGAATCAAATTAAATTCCTCTTCTAATTGCTACATAAAAGATCAATCATTACATCTGTACAAATAAAATTTCTAGATATGTACGGGGTTTAGAAATTTTTATATTTCATATATCATGTTCCTACAGCTTGTCTTCATACTGCATTTAAGAATCCAATTTGAAGATAAATCTTCACGCCCAGTCTGAAATGTAATTTCACATAAAACCAGTTATTATTACATCTCTTTGTAGTTCATCTGATGTTTTTAGAGTATTAACTCATTCCATGTTTGAAACTGAAAGCCAATCACTGTGCTATTTATCCATGAAAGATGATAATGTACAGTTTAACATCTGGCAAGCAAAAGAAAATCATGACTATTCCTCTTAATGTAGGAAGAGCCTCCATCAGGGGAGCAACTTGAACCAAAGGGAAATGTTTAAATAGGAGAAAAGGTAACAAAAGGAGCAAATAAAACTTGGTAAGGGACTACTGTGTTTTGAGCCTTTTCCCTGGACTCATTTAGTGCTCATAATAATTCCATAAGGTAGGTATCATTCTCATTTGTAAATGAGCAAACTAAGATCAAAGACACTGTTATTCCACAACTAATGATGTGTAACTGGGATTCACGCCAGGCTTTCCCCCTCCATGAGGTTACCTGCTTCCAGATTAAAGGTAACTGGACAGCATACTCTCTCTATAAGGCCAAGTGGGCATGTAAAAGAAAAGCAAATGAGCTCCAGATTGAGACTTTGAGGGCTGCTCACTACAAGAAAGAACTCTGAATGAGGAATTAGGTAGGTAAGATGAAAACCAAGATTTAAAAATAGCCACCAACAGAAAGAAGAAAAGAAATTTTCAAAAGAAGGTTGGTTGAAACATTAAGTATTCCAGAGGTTGGTTAAATATGAGGATATTAGTAACAGAGCCCAACTGAATCTTCCTCTCTGGCCCTTCCTTTCCATTCTTCCTGCCCCCACCCAACCTCAGACCCTTATAATTTCACAGTTGAAAACTGCAGTAGCTTAGTCTCACAGCTTCCAGTCTGTGTCCTTCATACTTTCTAGCTTCATCTCCCTAAAACATTGTCTCGCCATATTACTCTTCTGTGCAGAAATCAAAATGGTTTTCCACTAACCAAAAGATATTCCTCCTCATAGTCTTTTCAATTACCCATGTGCATTCTTATATTGTATTGCTCCCCATCATGCCGTACACCTGAAATTTATATCAATTATATCTCAATAAACCTGGAAAAAATTTAAGTTGAAAAAATAAATGAATGAATGAATGAACTGCTCCTCAACATGGCCCTAGTTAAACTCATGAGCTCTATAACTATTTTACTAGTTGTTTGACCTTGGGCAAGTTAGACTACCTGTGCCTCAGTTTATCATGTGAAAAAATGTGAATAAATAATAGTACTTGCCTCATATAATTACTTTAAGAATAAAATGAATTAATATATGTAAATACAGTGGCTGTACCACTGTTCAATAAGTGCTCAATAAATACAATCATTACTCTCATTTTTATTGTATTACTAATAATAACCTTATAATAATATTGATTTTATTATCATTTCAGATAAATATTATATAATACCTCAACATAAAGTTACTAACAAGAGTAAAAGTAATAATAGCAGTAGTGATACCAAAAGTTGAGTGGGTGTAATCTGGCCCTAGAGTTATGCTTTTCCCACTATGCTATAATGCCAAGAAGAACTGATCAGACTACTGCCTCTAAACTATAACTTTAAGCATGTGTTCTTGCTATTGCTTCTATCGGAAGGATCCTCCTATTCTCAAATTATCAACTTCTTAAATATAATCATGAAAAATCCAGTCTAATTACTACCCTTTCAAGACATCTTCTCTGAGCTCTCCAGTCAAACTTATTACGGTCTACCAATTTTGAACTCCATTTGCACTTTTATCTTTATTTTTTGTGATGCATTCATTTCATTGTCTTAAAATTTTAAGTTGTAATTATAACTAACTATATTTCCATATTACTTCCAAGTTTATGAATCACTTTCAAATACTTAAGTTCCTTATGTTTGATTTCCATGGTTTAGGCCCTTGAGGGCAGAAATGAAGACTTACACTTCTGAGTAAATTCAGCATACCCTAGTCCAGTTCCTTACAACGAGAAGATTTCACAAGTACCTATGTGGAAGTCAGTGGTTACCCATGTGCAAGCAGTTCTAATAGAGTGATTGAAAAATAAATCAAAATAATTTTTATAATGAGAAAAACAAATGAAGGTGCTTAGATACTAAATTCTATTGCTCTAACAAATAACTTACCAATTTCAAAAAAAATAATTTTTATTTAAAATGTCTCTCCAGCAGCTTTAAATGACATACTAGATCAGATGGATTTATTTATGTTTAATGCTCATGTGAGAATATGTTTCTTTTTTTCTTTTCTTTTTTCTTTTTTTTTTTTTTTTTGAGAGAGAGAGAGGAAGGGAGAGAGAAGAGATAGAAACATCAATATGATTGTGAAGCAACAATTGGTTGCCTCCTGCATGCACCCCAACTGGAGATCAAACCCAAAACCAAGGTATGGTACCCTGATCAGGATTCAAACCTGCAACCTTTTCATGTACAGGATGACACTCCATCCAACTGAGCCATCTGACCAAGGCAAGATCAGATGGATTTAATTGATTCTTCAGAGCATTTCACCCAATGCAGCAGAATATATACATTCTTTTCAATTGCACATGGAACATTTTTTAGGATAGAACACATGTTAGGACACAAAACAAGTCTCAATAAATTTAAGAAGATTAAAATCATATCTAGCGCCCTGGCGAGTTTGACTCAGCGGTTAGAGCGTCAGCCTGTGGACCAATGAGTCACAGGTTTGATTCCAGTCAAGGACACATACCTCTTGTGGTTCATCCCCGGCCCTGGTTGGGTCATGCAGGAGGCAACCTGTTGATGTGGCTCTATCACATCAATGTTTCTCTCTCTCTCTCTCTCTCTCTCTCTCTGTCTCTCTCTGTCCCTCCCACTCTATTTGATGATAAATAGAAAAATATCCTCTGGTGAAGAATAAAAAAATAAAATAAAAAGAAATCATATCTAGCATCTTCTCTGACCATAATGGTATGAAACTAGTAGTCAATCACAAGAAAAAAACTGAAAAACACACAAAGACATGGAGGAAAAATAACTTGTTACTAAACAATGAATGGGTTAATAATGAGATCAAAGAAGAAATCAAAAGACACCTTGAAACAAATGAAAATGAAAACACAACAACCAAAAATTTATGAGGCATAGCAAAAGCAGCCCTAAGAGGGAAATCCATAGCATTACAGGCCTAATTCAAGAAACAAGAAAAAATCTCAAATAAACCATCTAATTTTACACTTAAATGTACTAAAAAAGAACAACAAACAAATCCCAAAGTGAGTAAAATAAAATAAAAAATATTAAAGATCAGAGCAGAAATAAATGAAATAGAGTGAAAAAACAATATGAAAGATCAATGAAACCAAGAGCTGGAACTTTGAAAAGATATACAAGATTGACAAACCTTTAACCAGACTCAACAAGATAAAAAGAGAGAGGACCCAAATAAATAAAATCAGAAACAAAAGAGGTGAAGTAAAAACTGACACCACAGAAATACAAAGGATTGTTAAGAAAATATTATGAAACAACTATATGTCAACAAATTGGACAATCTAGATGAAATGGGCAAATTCCTAGAAACATACAATCTTCCAAAATTTAATCAGGATGAGTCTGAATAGACTAATGACAACTAATGAAATTGAAGCACTAATCAAAAAAAAAAAAAAAAATCCCAACAAACAAAGGCCTTGGTCTGAATGGTTTCACAAGTGAATTTTACCAAACATTCAAAGAAGAACTAACACCTATCCTTCTCAAAGTATTCCAAAAAATTCAAGAGGAGGGAAGATTCCCAACCTCATTTTTTTTAGTCCAGCATTATCCTAATTCCAAAACCAAATAAAGACACTACAAAGAAAGAAAATTATAGGCCAATATCCCTGATGAACATAGAGGCTAAATTCCTCAACAAAATATTAGCAAATTGGATCCAACAATACATTAAAAAGAACATACACCATGATCAAGTGAGATTTATTGTAGGGATACAAGATTAAAACAATATCCGAAAATCAGTAAACATGATACACCACATAAACAAAAGAAAGGATAAAATCACATGATCGTATCAATAAATGCAGAAAAGGCATTTGATAAAATCTAGCAGCCATTTATGATAAAAACTCTCAGCAAAGTAGGAATAGAGGGAACATACCTCAACATAATAAAGTCCATATATGACAAACCCACAGCGAACATTATACTCAGTGGGCAAAAACTACAAGCATTTCCCTTAAGATTAGGAACAAGACAGGGATGTCTGCTTTCACCACTCTTATTCAACATAGTACTAGAAGTCCTAGCCACAACAACCAGACAAGAAGAAGAAATAAAAGGTATCCAAATTGAAAAAGAAGAAGTAAAGCTGTCATTATTTGCAGATGACATGATACTGTATATACAGAACCTTAAAGATTCCAGCAAGAAACTTCTAGAACTGATAACTGAATTCAGTAAAGTAGCAGGATACAAAATAAATATCCAGAAATTAATTGCATTTTTATACTCCAGTAACAAACTATCAGAAAGGGAAATTAAGAAAATAGTTCCATTTACAATAGCATCAAAAAAATAAAATACCTAGGAATACATTTAACCAAGGATATAAAAGACCTGGACTCATAAAATTATAAGACCCTGAAGAAAGAAACTGAAGAAGATCCAAATAAGTGGAAGTATATATCATGTTCATAGATAGGAAGAATTAACATCATTAAAATGTTCATATTACCCAAAGCAATCAATAGATTCAATGCAATTCCTGTCAGGGTCCCAATGGCATATTTCACAGAACTAAAATAAATATTCTAAAATTTTACATGGAACCACAAAAGACCCCAAATAGCCACAGCAATCTTGAGAAAGAAGAACAAAGTTGGAGGAGTCATGCTACCTGATATCACTCTATACTATAAGGCCATAGTAATCAAAATATCATGGTACTGGCATAAAACTAGACAAATAGATCAATGGAACAGAATAGGCAGCCCAGGAATAAACCCATGCCTTTATGATCATTTAATATTTGACAAAGGAGGGAAGAACACAAAATGGGGTAAAGATAGTCTGTACAATAAACAGTGCTGGGAAAATTAGACAGATACATGCAAATAAATAAATAAATAAAACTAGACCACCTTCTTACACCATACAAAAGAATAAACTCAAAATGGATTAAAGATTTAAATGTCAGACTCAAAACCATAAAAATCCTAGAAGAAAACATAGGCAGTAAGATTTCAGACATTTCTCGTAGCAGTATTTTTTCTGATATATCTCCTTAGGCAAGGGAAATAAAAGAAAAATAAACAAATGGGACTACATCGAACTAAAAAGGTTTTGCACAGCAAAGGAAGACATCAATGAAAATACAACCCACTGAATGGGAGAACATAGCTGGCAATGATACATCTGATAAGGGATTAATATCCAAAATTTATAAAGAACTCATACAACTCAACACCAAAAAATCAAACAATCCAATTAAAAAATGGGCAAAGGACCTTAATAGACACTTCTCCAAAGAGGATACACAGATGGCCAATACACATATGAAAAGATGTTCAATGTCACTAATCATCAGAGAAATGCAAATTAAAACCACAATGAGATATTACCTGACGATTGTCAGAATGGCTATCTTCACTAAGTCAACAAACAAGTGTTGGCAAGGATCTGGAGAAAAGGAAACCCTCACGTACTGTTGGTGGGAGTGCAGATTGGTACAGCCATTGTGGAAAGCAGTATGGAGTTACCTCAAAACATTAAAAATGAAACTGCCTTATGACTCAGTGATTCCACTTCTGAGAACTTATCCAAAGAAACCCAAAACACTAATTGGAAAGAATGTATACACCCCTAGGTTCACTGCAGCATTATTTACAATAGTCAAGATTTGGAAGCAGCCATATCCATCAGTAGATGAGTAGATAAAAAAGCTGTGGTGCATTTACACAATGAAATACTATTCAGCCATTACCTTTTACAACAGCATGGATGGACCTGGAAAGTAATATGCTAAGTGAAATAAGCCAGTCAGAGAAAGACAAATACCATATGATATTTCATGCATATGTGGTATTTAAGGAACAAACTGAACTACCAAGCAAAACAGAGACAAACTCATAGATAGAGAGCAGGCAGACAGCTCTGGTGGGGACGAGGATGCTGGGGGAGGGGGGATTGAGCAAAAAAGAAAGATAACTAATGGATATGGACAAGAATGTGGTGATTGTGGGGGGACAGGGTGGGTGGAGGTGGAAGATAGAACAGAGGGGATAAATGGTGATGGAAAAAATTAAATTAAATTAAAAATTTTTTTAAACTTACTGATTTCAAAAAAAGAGTATTATCCAATTTGCAAAGTACATACTCCATTCTTTAGAGTTACTTTGACAAAAGGGTCATAATTAAGTCCAATCTGGATAAAACATTGAAATAGGTATATGTATTAATATCCTCATGCATCACACAAGGTGATTTTAAACTCTTTACGCACAATAGTATTTTATTAGAAGGAATGGCTTTCTAGCAATTTGTTCATCAAAATCTTTCAGACTAAGGGCAATAATATTCTTTTTTTTTTTAATCCTCATCTGAGGACATTTTTGCATTTATCTTCAGACAGAGCAGGAGGGAGAGAGGGAGGAAGAGAGAGAGAGAACATCCACTTGAGAGAGACACATCAACTGGTTGCTACCCACTGGACCCCAACCGGGGCTGGGAACGAACCGCAACCGAGGTATGTGCCCTTAGCGGGAACTGAACCCGGGACTCTCTGGTCCGCGGGCCGATGCTCTAATCGCTGAGCCAGACTGGCCAGGGAGGCAATAATATTCTTAATCGCAGATTATGAAATCCTTTACAATATATCACGCAGAGATTTGCTGGAGATATATTTCACAAGAGCACAATAATGAGCCTTTAAAGAATAGCTATCCTTTCATTGTAACTCAGTACTAATCAGGTGGTGATTATCTTGGTTTATTACTTCCAGAGTGGCATACTCAGAAAGGTTCAAATAGGAGCAATAAAAATAATTGACTAGAAAATAAGATAGATATGAAAAGGGGAAAAAAACTTGGATATTGGAGGAAAACAGGAAAAACGTGGTAATAACATAAGTATGTGTATAGATCGGAAATGAGTTTATATTAGAGCAAAGATAAGTTTAGGTTAGAAACTGGAAAGAATTGTCCAATTTGAAGTTTGCTGGTTCCTACAATCCATTGCTGTGGAAAACTAGACTCTGTTCCACTGGAAATTGGTAAGAGATTGATGGATAGATTGATAATATGAACACTGTTTAAAACAAAGCCCTCTCTGCCTCTGGAATTGTATGCTACATCCTGCCTCGTTTTCCATCACTGAGCCCTATGCACTCAGTATTACATTTTCTAAATTCTCTTCTTTCATGTTACCTTGAGAATATATTTTGCAGAATAACAAGGGATATTGTGGTCCACCAAAAAAAAAAAATCACACCTCAATCATTTATTCATTAAATAAATATTTGCTAAATATCCTCTATGGGTTAAGCACCATGAGAAACTCTTGGCATACAGTGATGGGCAAGAGAGTCCCTTCCTACATGTGCCTTAGAGTCTAATGCAATAAACCATCTCACAAGAAATAACAAAATAAGATTTAAGTCCTGAGTTCTATAGAATCCAGACAGAAGCACAAGTTAAGCTTCAGGTTGGAAGAGAAGTTTAAGCTGGAATTGAAGGCTGAGGAGGGTGAAGCGTCTGCCCTGATGTCACGGGTGAAGATCCAGAGGCTGAAAAGAGCATACAACGGCAGGAGAGGAAAAGGTACCATATGGCTACAGGGCAACCAGGAGGGAGGAAAGGGGGCTGGTAATGCAGATGAGGCCCTTCATCTTTGCTTCAGGATTTACCAGGTTTTACTTTAGAAGGAGCACTGTGGCTACCATGTGGAAAACAGACTTAGAGGAGAGCAATAGCAGAGTAGGGGAAACCAGTCAGTAGGCTGTTACCATGTCCAAGGAAAGATACTAGTAGGCAGGACGAGAGTAGTAACAGGAGGATCCAAGAAAAGCAAATGGACCTGAGAAATTTAGGAGGAGAACAGATGGGATTTGGCAAATGAAAAATTATAGGGAGTGCAGAGGGAGTCAAGGATAGTTCTCAAGTGTCTGGTTTGGACAATGACCACCATTCACTGAGAGAAGTGCAGAGGGAGGAGCAAATTCGGTGGAGAAAGGGAGTGATAAATTCAGTCTGAGCCATTTTGAGCTTGAGATGCCCAACTAGAAATCAGGCCTGCTGATCAAATGCCTCTAAGGAGATTTCAGATGAAAACCAGTGACAGGTGGTATTACTGGCAACACCAGGTTCACAAACTTCGTCAGCAAACCCACTCATTCACACTAATGAGTTATGACTTCTGTTATTTTGAACCATGTAGTTTTTGCCTCTGATATTGGGTAATTAATTAATTTTATTATATTTTAGAGAGACCGACATCACCTTTGTTGAAAGAACTAAATGTTTTCCAACTTAGACACACAGTCTTGCTAAAAGACAGGTTAATACACCATAATTTCTGGTTAATCTATTTATAATGTCTTTTTTTAATAAAGAAATTTGAAAGCAAGTTCAGGTTCAAGTCCATGAATCATGCTCTTGTTCAGACATTTTTGACATTTCCAATTTTAACCATGTCACTAAGATGGAAAAATTCATGATTTAGTAAGCTGAGCAAAGCTCACTGATCATCTAGTATTTAATTAGAAAATCCTCAAGTTTTCAGGGAAAACCATAAGCTATATCAGTCCAACTCTTCTACTCTAAACTATTAACCTGTCTATTAAAGCTGGAGAACTGGGACACTGCAAAGTATTCAGCATGGGCTAAAACTTGGGACTAATGACCAGATCTGCAATAAATACTCTGAACTGAGTGCCAACAGACAGTTTAAAGAGCACTGCTTTCTTTTTTTTTTAGAAAGAAATCACAACTTTAATTTATATCTTAACTTCATGATTTCATAAAGAAACTGGCTAAAACAAAGTTTCTGATCATCAAGTCAAGATGTAACAGTACATGACGTACTGAGCAGGATGGTGACTTGGAGCACTTAAGAAGGGAATTGCTTTCAAGCAAGAGCATTGCTTTCTTTAAACAAAACGACTGTGCTTTCTCTTTAGTATTTCTTTTCAATTAATAGTGAAATTTTCCTTACACTATTTTCATTAAAATAAACTTATAATTAAGGCAATAAATACCTATCCTTGCACGTATTTTCTCAATGTAATAACAGTATATACTAAAGAGGATCAAGACATGTTTGAGTTTTTATGCCATTTGAACCACATAAAGAATGAAAGAGATAGCCCTGACCGGGTGGCTCAGTTCGCTGGAGCATCATCCCGTTCACCAAAGGTTTTGGGTTCAATTCTCAGTCAGGGCACATACCTAGGTTTCAGGTGCCATCCCTGGTCGAGGCATGTACCAGAGGCAACAGATCGAAGTTTCTCTCTCACATCAATCCCTCCTTCCCAGCCCTCTGTCTAAAATAAATTTTAAAAAACATATCCTTGAGTGAGAATTTGAAAAAAAAAAAAGATACAACAATTTCAGAACACCAATGTCAGGATTCTTCTCCAGAAATGCCACTGTTACAGCCCTATGCTACATACCACCAGAACTTCCTAAATTTTACTTTCAGAATATTTGATCTACTTTTTCTGACTATCTACCTGCTAAATAGCTATTAAAAACAAACAATATTATGAGGGTAAGCACTCATAAAGTCAACCTTAAAAAAAAGAAAAAAATTAAATAATGTAACAAATTGTACTGGCATATTTGTTTAACAACAGAAACTCCTATCGAGCCATATCAGGGAGTACAACTCTCTCTCTGGGTTCCTCTCATAGTAATGGAATGCTTTTCCAACAGTTCCTCTCTTCCCCCAGGTAGTCCTCCACTCTGTACCCATCTTTCCTGCTAACAATAACTCCAAACATTTCCTTTGCTTAAAAAAAAAACAAAAAACTTTAATAGGGTCTTCTCCTCAGAAGAATAGGGAAATAAGAGCTAAGCACTTGAACTCTGGAATAAGACAGAGCTAACCTCCACCTTAAAAGTTACATGATCTTTGAAAGTTATTTAACTTCTTTGGGGCTCATTTATGCCACCTATAAAATTGGGTGAATAGGGTATTATAAGGATTAACTGAGATAATACGTGAAAAAGACTTAAAACAATGCTTGGTACTCAGCATAATGAGTATCAGCTATTATTTTTATTACTTGCTTGGAAGGCTATGGATGAGCAGCTGAGGAAATGGACAAGCTCAGTTACTCTCTGAAAATAATGAGGTGAAGATGAATGACCTTCAGAAACCCTCACATGACAATGGAGTGGTTTGATGAAAGATGCCAAGATCAAGCTTATGCCTTAAGCAATGTAACTTCCAGTATTCTAAAAGGCCCCATTGACCCCAAAATATACTTTATAGATTGTTTATGTTGTTGGCACTAAACTTATCAAGATATGGAGGCCAGGGGGAAGTGCCCTAATCATCTAGGACTGGCTTTCATAAATAAAGGGTTGCCTCCTGAGCAGTCAGCAGGACCTCCTCAGTTTATAATGTCTACACTCACTACTACCATCTAAAAAAAGTCTTCATTGTAGGAAGAGAGGATAAAGATTCTACCCAACGTTGGATAAAAATGACATAAAAATGTGGATACAGATCTTTTTCTATACGGTTGAATTACATGTTTCTTTCAAGTGAAAACCAAGTAGCAATTATAGTTATAAAGTCAACTCATGACTTTTGTACTGTCAGCCTTTCGGGAGTCCTCTGAGAGCTTTCACAATTGCACTCCAGGCTGATTCTACACTGCCTTAATGAGATTAAACTGCATCACTTGAGTCTGAGATCATCCTAAATCACATGGTAAAGAAGCTAATGAACCCAAATGCTGAGCTACAGCTCTTAAAATCAGATGCAAAAAGTCTACAGAAAATTTTTTGTGGGTTAAAAATGGTCAGTTTAGTCACCTATCCAAATATACTGTCAGAAATCCCTATTCATTTAGTACAAATGATGACAAATTCTCCTTCCTATAACTGGCAAAATATAAGGCGGTCTAATAAACCAGGTGAAATCCCATATTTAACTGGTATTTGAATAAAAGTTTTCCAAACTCAGAGTAAACAAAAATTTCACATCAAAACAATCAATGTTCTTTCCTATTCAACTGTATGTATAAAAATCCAGGAATCTAAGAAAGGGAAAAAATCAAAGAAACTAGAAAATAACCCAATTAAAAGAAAATGTTTAATGTTCTTGGTGAAACTAAACAAAATTCCATTGAAAGGTTTGAGCAGAATAATCAAACAAGAAATTTTAACTCTTCTTTTTAGTCAGTATAGCTTTGTATATCTTCTTTATAGATAACACAGTTTAACAGCCTAAAAGACCTTTAATCAAATCTGACTTCATCTGAGGTTTGGATTTAGTCTATATTGTCTTTTCTTATTTATGCCATCCATTCATCAAGATTATTTCATTAGTTTGAAAAAAAAATGTGTATTGTGGAAGAAATTACGCGGGGAAGGGATCTAAAACTTTAAAATGCTGAACTTAATTTACCATAAAAATCAGGATGCAAGTAAATTAGCAAACAGATTGAAACTTACTGCTGAACATTTTTTTTAAAGGTGTAAAGGAGAACATTGTTTTAACAAAGCACAATTATTTTCACCACAGGTAAGAGCATATGCATTAAGAGATTTGGGTGACCAAATGATATCTGCAATAATTTGAGCATTTTCCTTGTCTTGTTTTCTTTTCAAGAGACTACTATAATCAGGAAAGGTATTTATGCACATTTAATGCTGTAAATTATTGCTGCTGTGAGGTCAGAAAGTAGTGATCATTGTCCAAGTTTATAAAGCATATGGAACATATATACTTGCCTATATAAACCACCTCTGAAAAGATACACAAGAAATACGTTACTGTGATTTCTTCACTGTGATTTCTTCAGAATACATGAGTTTAGCTTGGGGATGGGGTGGGAAAAAGACTTCTTTTATCTTTTTTATTCTTGCACAATGAACTTGTGTAACCTATTCAAAAATAACAAAATATTCTAAAAACGAAATGTTCACAGCCAAAGATGTGCACAAATGTAATGCTGTTGATTATGAAACAAAAGGATTATAGGCCAATCATGATCATCTAATATGTATGAGTCATAAAGGATACTTGTAAATAAGACTACTTCCACTGCTCAGGAAGACAAATCCTGATGCCCGAGGCTCAGCAAAACCTGGCCCCAATAGTATGAGTTGGCTCAACAGAAGGAAACACTCAGCCTCTGAGATCTGCAGGTTCCCCTTTCTGAGGAGACCACCTCCTCCACCAGGAGGCTTCCCTTGGTTCCCTCCTTCAAGGTTACCTCACTGTTGCTGCCCCTCTACCCATCCTATAAATACATAAAGCCTTGAGGGGCAGGTCCCTCTCCTGGAGGTGCCCCTAGAAGATGCAGTCCAGCATGCTACATGATGGCTCAGGGATTTTAGGCCACTTCTCCACTCTTGAGTTTTAACTCAAGGATCCCTATTTCATATTTATGTTACATAACATTAATAGTATATGTGACCAAGTCCTTTTTGTACAAAATTACACTAGTTCATTTACTCAGTATATATTTAGGAAGATTCTGCCATGTGTCAGGCCCTGTGTTCAGCACTAAAAAAGAAAAAATCAATGGCATATAATTCTTCCAATAAAAACTTAAACACCAAAATTGTCTAAGCCATGGCTAGTGGATCAGTTGGAGCACCTTCATGCACCAAAATAGTTGTGGGTTTGATCCCTGGTCCGGGTGTGTGCGCGTATGGGAGGCACACGATCAACGTTTCTCTCTCACATCAATGTTTCTCTTTCCATCTCCCTTCCTCTCTGTCTAAAAATCAATAAAAACATATTCTTTTTTTAAAAACATCCATAGTTATCTAAGACTTAGCCAGGACAATCATTATATTCCATTTATTAAATACCCTCCTATGTGCCAGTATTGTGTTAGATGCCTACTCTACGTTGTTTCTAATTCTTAATGGATAGTAATATTTCTGCTTTATTAATGAGGAAACTGAGGCTGGAGGGATTTAAGCAAGTTGCCCAAAGCCAAACAGTTGGCAACATCTGAGCCAGAACTAGCGCCTCCTGCTCTCTGGACCACTACTGCCTCAGTGGAAAACACCAACATTCTTTTGTGCATTGATTTAAAATATAATGCTATTTTACTATTATTATTATTATTATTATTATTATTATTCAAAAACACTTAAATGTAAAATCCCTAATAACATGGAAAAGCAAAGATAAAATGTAAATTTAACGAAGGCAAATAAAATAATGTTGAGTGTTAAAACTAGTTGGTAGAGAAAATGCCAAATTTTATAGTGTACTAAATTCTATTTTACATAGCTGAAAATATTATTTTCCTCTGGCCCTCTTTTCTCTTTGGCCTTAAATAAATGACATTAAAGAGAACAGTCTTTCCCTTGCTAAAATAAATTAGGTGAATATAGCTCTTTCATTTATGTGATGAAGCACCCCCAGGAGACCAACTATGTCAGCTTCTACCTTGTCTTCACAGTAATGTGAAAATCCCATCTACCATCTTGGATTTGGTCTTCAGAGGCCTAAATTTTCAAAGCCTCTGTAATTCATTATATTAAACATTATTGAGTACCAGTTACATGCTATGAACTATGCAGAAGAGAAATTTGACCAGCACCTTTCAAGGGAGTTCTTTATATAAAAAACTTCAACCCTGGACACCACAGTTATTTTTCATACTAACGAGTTACTTTTTATTTGAAATTTTAAGATGGGGTTAAGAACCTGGGGAGAAAGTATATACCTTTTACAGCATTCATGCTGAACTTTTTTAAAGAATTAGCAGGGAAAAGATCCCAAATCCCCTAAAAATTCTATCAATATTTTCACTGTAAATGCTTTTTTTTTTTTTCCAGGAAAAAAAAAAAAGTTGAGTTTTTCTCAACTTGGCATGCAGTGCATTTTTGTAAATTTAAAAAGTTACATAGCAAGGAGTCTCTTTCCAGCTATATTACAATAAAATCATGATGAGGAATGAAGGTGTTCATTAACATGTACAGCAGTGTGCAAAGGAAAATACTCCAAATTGTTACTGCCCTTACATGGCCAAATTTTAAAGCAAGAATATACTTTGGAAATTATTTAATCCAACTCCATTACTTAAAGAATATAGAAACAGAGGTAACTGTGAAAGCATTATTTAGAATTAACAAATAATCTTCTTTATAATATAGGTTCATTGATATGTGTATTTGTTTCCCAATTCTTCATAAAGTTCTTTGAAAGCAGAGGTTTACCATCAAATGTCTATTGAGTATGTACTAAGAGGGAGGCACTGTGTAGAATAGGCAGGTCCAGAAATAAATAAGATGAAAAGAGGTATTACTATGAGAGTGATATATCAAGTCCTCATAGAACTTCTATTTGAGCAAGTCTAACTATTTGAATGCATCTTGAAGGATGGGTAGGCTTTCACCAAGCAGAGAGCGAGACTAGAGAACACTCCTGGCAGAAGAAGCAATGACATAAAGTAGAAACCCAGCATGTCTGAGGGAATGAAGGCTTCCTGTGGCCAGATACTAAGCACAACGTTAAGTGAGTTCCACCCTCAAAGCAATGGGAATGAAGTAGGCGTTTAAGCATGATATAAGATTTGCACTTAAAAACAGAAACAAACTCATAGATTCAGAGAACAAATTGATGGTCACCAGATGGGAAGGGGTGGGTGGATGAGTGAAAAAGGTGAAAGGAAGCACAAATTGGCAGTTACAAAAATAGTCATGGGGATGTAAAGTACAGCACTGGGAATATAGTAAAAAATATTGTAATAATTATGTATGGTGTCAGATGGGTACTAGACTTATTGGGGTGATCACTTTGCAAGTTATATAAATGCCTAACCACTGTGTTGTACACCTGAAACTAATATAATACCACATGTCAACTATAATTGAAAAATAAAATTAAAAAAAAAAACAGGGACAGGAATTGGCCTCAGGTGGGAGTATGGATGTGTTGTACATGATAACAGAAGGAAAGGAGAAAAAGATAGATATGACTGCAGATACATTTATAAGTTGAGAGAAGGGGCCTGTCTAATGGCTTCTATTTTCTCGGTGAAGCAGGAGGCAAAGTTATCTGCTGACAGTGGAGGGAGGCAGAATTGTGATGATCGTGCATTTGTCAAAACTCAGTAAATATTTAAGACTTGTGCATGTCATTATATGTAAACTTTACACCAAGGGGAAAACACTATAAATATTGAACTTTAGTTTTAACACATGCATGTACCTATCTAACCCAAATCTCTAACAAGGCATAGAATGTTACCATTACCCGCAGTGGCTTTTAAAACAACTCTGCTGCCCTGGCCAGTTTGGCTCAGTGGTTGGAGCGTCGGCCCACGGACCAGAGAGTCCCGGGTTCGGTTCCCGCTGGGGGCACGTACCTCGGTTGCAGTTTGTCCCCAGGTCATGTGGATGGCAACCAGTCAATGTGTCTCTCTCATATCGATGTTTCCCTCTCTCTTCCTCCCTCTCTCCCTCCCTCTCTATCTGAAGATAAATGCAAAAAAAAAAAAAAAAAAAGTTTAAAACAGCTCTACTTACATCAAACATTTACCTTATTCACTGCTGTATCTTCATTACCCATACCTATGCCTGGCATATAGCAGGTGACATGATATTTTTTAAATTTGCATTCTACAAATGTCCCAATATATGCCCAACTTGGGGAGGGGAGATGGGAGAGGAGAGAGGAGATAACTAACTGAACTATGAAAAAGAGGATGAGGAGAGACCAGATGCCACATGTAGGATTACTTCCTCTATAATCCCCCTAATACCCATCAGCCCACTAAAATACCTCATGCTTACCATATTCTCTATTTACACAAGAACCAAGATTACAGCAATTGTCTGATTGACTAAGCAAAAGTCTTCCAGTAAAAGGTAATGAGATTTTAAAACTAAAAATGAATTCATTATAAAATAAATAAATCCCCATTTTTTATTAAACTAGATGCTAATAATTAATTTTTTTTATTCAGCTCAAATTAGCTAAGTACTACCCAGAGCCTTAGCTACTTAGTCCTCTGGAAGGACCAAATTGGTACCAAACTACATCAGCAAATTGGGCCATGAATAATCATTAATATACGGAAAATTAATGTGAGCCTTGCATTTATTGCTTGCCAAAATACAACAAAATGCAGTTTTCAAAATAATATATTTTCATAGGATTGTTACTTCTGAGTAGATACAATTAGTTGATTAAAAGCAATTATATTTGACCCAATGGTTTCCAGTATTATCAAAAGTTCTAACGACTGTCTTTCTCACTGTATCAGCAATTCTGTTTTAAGGAAATAATCACTCTATGCATCAGCAGCAGACCCATCCAAACAATTAGAAAAATAAAGGTTAGCCCTGGCCCGTTTGGCTCAGCAGTGAGAGCATCAACCCTCAGACCAAAGGGCCGGCCGTGGGTTCAATTCCTAGTCAAAGGCATGTACCTGGGTTGCAGGTTCAATCCCCTGCCCAGTCAGAGTCGTCCCAGAGGTAACCAATTGATGTGTCTCTCTTACATCCATGTCTCTCTCTCTCTCCCTCCCTCCCTTCCACTCTAACAAAAGCAATAGAAAAATATTCTCAGTAGAGGATTAACAACAACAACAAAAAATTTTTTTTAATAAAGGCTAACAATTCCATCTTGAGTAAGTAGCATTGCCTCTGGGTCTGTTTTTTATTTGCAAATGCTGATAGTAGTGCCTGTCATATCTGCTATCCAGGTTGCTACAGAGATCAAATGACATAATTAATGTGAGATTGATTATAAACTGTAAAAATAAACTAAAGGACTTTTAAAGGGCATTTCTTTATGTGACAAAAGCAGATTACCTAATACTGAGACATGAATCCCCTTTCCTCTGAATCCAGAGTCAGTACCACTCACTTTAAAAATCAATCACATATTATCTTATGTTTCTTTGTATATACACTGCACAATCCCAAATTTTTCAAAGTATCTTTTATTTTCCTGTCAATCAAATGTTCTAATGATTTTTTTTTATTTAAAAAATCTTGATAGCCCTGGTCGGTTTGGCTCAGCGGTTAGAGCATCGGCCCGCAGACCAGAGAGACCCGGGTTCGGTTCACGCCAAGGGCACGTACCTCGGTTGCAGTTTGTCCCGGGCCCTGGTTGGGGTTGTGTGGGTGGCAGCCAGTCGATGTGTCTCTCTCACTTCGATGTCTCTCTCTCTCTCTTCCCCCCTCTCTCCCTCCCGCTCTATCTGAAGATAAATGCAAAAACAAGTGTCCTCGGGTGAGGATTAAAAAAAAAAAAAAAAAATCTTGATAATCAAAACTCAATTCAAAATCTACTTTTTTGATTCATTATTTAAAATACTCTAATTTGCTGTGTACAGATTACTTTGATCTCAAATTTCCAATTTTGGATATAACAAAGAAAGATAAAAAGAAATTTAATAAGATTCTAATAAGTTAATAAGATTCTAATAAATTAACAGTTACCTTTAGACCAGCGATTCTCAACCTGTGGGTCGGCAACCCCTTTGGGGGGTCAAACGACCCTTTCACAGGGGTCACCTAAGACCATCAGAAAACACATATTTCTGATGGTCTTGGAAGACACCGCTCCTCTATCCGTCTCCAGGCGGGTCCGCCCACATGCAGATATCCACACACAACATGAGGGACTGTATTAAAGGGTCGTGGCATTAGGAAGGTTGGGAACCACTGCTTTAAAGAGGGAGAAATCATTTCCACAGTAGTTACAACAATGGAAAGCACGTTATTTTATTCAATGTAATAAATGCATAATAAATATCTTTTCATCTAATATTTCATATTAATGTTATTGAATAGCCCGGCTGGTGTGGCTCAGTGGATTGAGCGTCGGCCCATGGACTGAGAGGTCCCGGTTCGGTTCCTGGCCAGGGCACATGCACGGGTTGCAGGCTCAATTCCCAGTAGGGGGCGTGCAGGAGGCAGCTAATGGATGTTTCTCTCTCATCAATGTTTCTATCTCTCTCTACCTGTCCCTTACTCTCTATCTAAAAATCAATAAAATCATATTAATATATATGTGCGTGTGTGTATTTGAATATGCCAAAGAATGCTAGAGGAAAGAGGCAATCACTTAAAATGCTAAAAATTATCTCACCACTTAATTTTTGTTAACACAAATAGTTTAAGAATTCAGAGAAATAAATAAAACTTTTTTAAAAGTTAATTTTTTATTTAAAATTTAAAAACTTAAGTACTTAAGACTCTTGAAAATATTAATGGAAAAATAATATTCTATATACAACTGAAAAATAATTACTGAATTCAGCAAGTAAAACTGGTATAATGGATACAGAATATATGGTTATAATACTTAAATTGTCTAGGAACATTATAATGTGAATCTTATATAATACACAGATGATTAATTTTCTCTATGAATACTTTCAGCATGCTAGCACAGTAAAAATCATTGATTAAATGTTACACAAATGACTGAGAACCAGAGTTATTAGTTGTTGAACTTCCCTTTGTGTTTAAAATACAAAATTAGTTTTTACACAGAAGGACACGTATACACAATGGCCCTCTTTATGGAGCCAATGTTTTACTAAATCCTCTTTTTGTCACTCTATAAAAGGGCAGTCTTAGCTTACCAACAAAACAGCTGAAAGAACAGTAGCAAGGAGTAAATGTGCCCCCCACTGGGTCTATAAAAAGTGTATGTGCCCAAATGAAGAAGGTGCGCATGTCTCATAGCTGGGAAGCAAGTCCCAGATCTATTGTATAGTGTGTATGATCTCAAGTGGAGAAAACCATCTGTCCTTTTGCCCTGAAAAAGGACCCCCTGTGAGCCTCTTCTCATGGCCCATTATAGTTCTCTTCAACCCTGACACTGCATGGGCTTTGAACTGATGGCTGCCTGTCACCAAAAGTTCATTTCAAGCCACTTTTCCCAAGAGGTTTCAGAGGGGTTAGTCTGAGGTGACCAACCATGGCCTAACAAAAAGACTAGTGTGTCCGGGGCACAAAGCAAGACAGAGATGTGAGTGACCCTCTTTGTAGCATCCTGCCACACAGTGAACGTCGTCAACTACAGAATGTACAGAGGAGCCTGAGGGAGAAGAGAGGGTTGGAGAGGAAATCTGTCCTCACTTGGAAACAAGTACTCTTTAATGCCAACAGGCATTTTCCCAAAGAGTTTTAACGATTCTGTCTCCTTGTCTCTTTATACAAGAAATATTAATAGAAATGACAATTTCTACTTAACTCCGGGCAAAATTAAGAATCGAGTACAATGTTCGATTTCTCTCTGTAAAGATTTTTCAGAAGGCAACCACTTGGTGAAGTTGTAGAATTCTCACAGACCCTCGGGGTCACGTGCCTGCCACCCTAATGCCAAAGTGGCAAAAGCCTTTCCACAAAGCCTTGGACAGGAAGTCATGGGAGCGTTTTCCTTCCTTTCCACCTCCCTCCACTGGGCAAACACCTACACACTGTTCAATGGTAAAGAAAATCTCTTCTATAAAGTCTCCCCTAGCTCACTCTTCTCCATATACACTGTTCTCATAGACGGACAACATTTAATTCTTATTACATGTGTCTCTCCTCTCACTGGACGATAAGCTATCAAGGATAAAGATGTGTACACCTAACACAGTGCCTGACATATAGTAGGCACTTAACTATTTGTCTTGTAATTCTTGAAATTTTCCAGTGATGAAGAGCCACCACATGAGAAGAAAGACATTTTAAAATAATCTTGTTGTTGGGGTGGGAGTGGGGTGACAGAAACTTGCTCCCTGTTAACTTCCATATCTGGATCCAAGTTCTGCCCTGTAGTGCTGAGCAGAAAGAGTCCACCACACACCTGAGGACAACCACCTGCTTTCCTTTAACATCACCACCACATTTCTAGCTTGTCTTTTCCTAGTTAAACATTCCCATTTTCTTCTCCTGTTATTCCTACAAGAGAAATTTTAGATGCTCTTCATCCTCATTGCCTTCCTCCAGAACTTCTTTAGCTTGCCAGTATTTCCTTTAAAACCAAACTGCATGAATGATTCAAACTGTGCATCACACAGCAGAACTACTACCTAACGCTGTTCTAGTCACAACAGTGTCATTAACGCGCATTCTATGTTCCCTCTTAGCCTTCTCCTTGGAATCCCTCCATCCAGCTTCTGGAAGAGATGATCAAGAACTTCAATGGGATTAAGACCCCTGTTTTCCCAATGACCAATGTATCTGATCAAACAGACAGGAAACCATATCTATCATTCATACTAATTCATACTAATATAGAGCGTTTCTAAAAAAAAAAAAAAAAAAGCCCAAGACTATAAGCAGTTGTTTCAGGTAATTCACCTGGTTAAAAGACAGACAGCATATATTCTTTCTGACTGGTGTTTCAGGCTTCTTAGGATATATTCCTAGAAGTAGGATCACTGGGCCAAATGGCAGTTCCATTTTTAATTTTTTGAAGAAACACCATATTGTTTTCCATAGTGGCTGCACCAGTCTGTATTCCCACCAGCAGTGTGCTAGAGTCCCCTTTTCTCCACACCCTCGCCAGCACTTGCTGTTTGATGATTTGTTGATGGCAGCCATTCTGGCAGGTGTGAGGTGATACCTCATGCACTCCTATGTTCATAGCAGCACTATTCACAATTGCTAAGATCTGGAAATAGCCCAAGTGCCCCTGAGTAGATGAGTGGATAAAAAAGCTGTGGTACATATACATAATGGAGTACTATGCAGCTGAAAAAAGAAAGATCTCTTATCCTTTGAGGCAGCATGGAAGGATCTGGAGAGCATTATGTTAAGCAAAATAAGCCAATCAAAGAAAGACAGGTATCACATGATCCCACTTATTTGTTAAATATAATGGACAAAATAAGCTGATAAACAAAAGAGATCCAGATACATGGAAGTAGGGAACAAAGTGACAACCCTCAAAGAGAAGGTGGATGGGGGGCAGGAAGAGATTAATCAGCCCTGGCCAGTTTGGCTCAGCAGTTAGAGAGAGCATCAGCCCGAGGAACAGAGTCGCGTGTTCGATTCCGGGCAGGGGCACGTATCTCAGTTGTGGTTCAGTCCCTGGCCCTGGTCAGGGGTTGTGTGGGAGGCAACCAACCAATGTTTCTCTCTCAACCAATGTTTCTCTCAACCAATCGATGTTTCTGTTTCTTTCTCTCTCTCTCTCAAAAAAAAAAAAAAAAAAGAGATAAATCAAAGAACTTACATGCATATATGTACAACAAATGGGCACAGACAACAGTGTGATGAAGGTTGGGAGGGCACGGAAGCAGGGAGGAGGGTGTCAGTGGGGGAAATAAAAGAGGATATCTGTAATACTTACAACAATAAAGATTTTTTAAATTGTAGGATTAAAAAAAAAAAACAGGCAGGAGTGAGGCAAGAGGAGGGGGGACAATCTTACTGAATTTTCAGTTTTGAAGTTTATTTTTTTAAATGTCTCCTCTCAAATAATTCAGATTTTTCCTGAATGTAAATATCAGAACACTATCCCAAGAAAACCTGTGTTTTCATACACTTCAACAACAAATAAGAGCCCTTCTTGGCAATATTAACACAGATCGCAGAGAAATTTCATTCAATAGTAAATACCTTGGGAGTCTTTCAGATAACTTAGATTACACATCATTTCTATGTATCTGCTTCTGTTCTACAGTCTAATATTTAGAGTTTCCTGGCCCAATTAATACATTTTAATATTATGTCATACCATGACATGCATGTGAATGTTCTTTCTCATTTCTAGAACTGCAATATGTGTTAATATTTTCATGAACATGAGTTGAAGTAGCACATCAATTCAGGCTACCTCTCTGCAACACAATACTAGAACCTGATCTATATAACTTCAAACCTTGTGTAATCTACTAGTCAGACAGCACGCAACTATGCAGTTTTATAAATGTACAATGGTTATACCCTCTGACTAGAATTCACTTTTCTCATATGTTGAGATGGTATATTAAAATAAGAAATGTTTGGCAGTTTCATCAAAGAAAAAGGCTGGATGCCTTAGCCTATTAATTTTTATTGAATTTCATTCTATAATTCCTTGGGAAATATTTTATATGTTTTTCCTATGAAAGTTATATCTGTAGAGCTAAATGGCCATTTACCTGCTCTTACAGTATTCTGAAAACTAAATATACTGCCAAATATATGAGAAATGCATTTCTTATAAAAATTTACAATATGCTATACTGAGGACTTAGGTTTGGCTAATTGTGAGAAATTGCCTTCTTTTAATGGTGTAGTTAAAATGAGAACAGTGTCCCCATGGAACACCTTCCAGCTTCAATTCTGTTCATGAAGAATCTGGTGACTTGGACATGATGTTCATTTCCTTTAAAGAATTCTCTCTTGACAAATGATTTTTTTTTAAGAAAGTAAACTAATCCTCCAATTTGTTACAACTGGTTTAATATTCAATTTCAAATTCTACCTTAATTATAGCTATCAGCTTTTCAGTCAAGAACCAAGAAATGCAACTGACTTAGTGTTTAGCCATTAAGAAGGTAACTTTATGATTTTTTTAAAAAATATACCTCTGCCATAATCAGAAGCAAATTATGAATTCTTGCAGGGGTGGGGAACCTTTTTTCTGCCAAGGGCCATTTGGATATTTATAACATCATTCACGAGCCATACAAAATTATCACCTTAAAAAATTGCTTGCTATATTTTATTTGTTCAGGCTAATTTGGTGAGGCGAATGATGTTAGCTGATATTGATTTCATGGGCCTTACATGCCCATGGCTGTATGTTCCCTACCCCTGATTATGGCCCTGGCCAGTGTTGCTAAATGGTTAGAGCATCGGCCCATATATAAGGATTGCAGGTTCAAGTTCGATCCCCAGCCCGTCAGTGTGCATGCGGAAGGCAACCAATTAATGTGTCTCTCTCACATTGATGTCTCTCTCTCTCTCTCTCTCCCCCCCCCTTTCTCTCTCTCCCTTCACTCTCTCCCTCCCTTCCACTCTCTCTGAAAATCAATGGAAAAAATATCCTCTAGTGAGGATTAACAACAACAAAAAGTAAAATGTGGATGCAAGCAAATAACTTAATATAAAAGGTATTTTATAAAATATATTTTCTACAGACCAATTCTTAAAATCCTAAAATTAAGATCACAAATTATGAATAGTGTAATCTAAACAAATTTCATTTTCTAAGGGCATTGAAAGATAGAGCAGGGTCTAGGATCTAGCAAAGGGTTTATATCATCTTATGAGGAAACGGGTTCCTAGAGTTCTTCCTCAAGCTGATCTGCACCCCCAGTTTCAGAATAAGCATCTTCTCATAAAAGCCTTCAGCTTAGAGCTAATGCAAAAACACTTGATTAGCCTGGCTGGTGTGGCTCAGTTGGTTGAGCATCATCCTATGCACCAAGAGGTCACTGGTTCGATTCCCGGTCATGTGCCCAGGTTGCGGGCTCAAGGCAGCCAAACGATGTTTCTATCTCTCTCTCCCTCTCCCTTCCTCTTTCTCTAAAATCAATTTTTAAAAAGGAGGGAAATATTTCATTAAAAGTAAATAAACACACTATATGGTGATGATCCTTTTAACACTAAAATTCAAGTATTTGCCTTGGTCTTTAACTGATATCTTTCACACATGTGAATGCAAACTCTCTGTCTACTATAGGACAAAAGAAAACAGCCCTGACCAGTTTGGCTCAGCGGTTAGAGCGTCGGCCTGCGGTCCAGAGAGACCAGGGTTCAGTTCCCGCTAAGGGCACGTACCTCGGTTGTGGTTTGCCCTGGCCCTGGTCTGGTCGTGCGGGAGGCAGCCACTTGATGTGTCCTTCCTTTACACATCGATGTTTCTCTCTCTCTCTCTCTCTCTCTCTCTTCCTCTCTCCCTCTCCCTCCCCCTCCCACTCTATCTGAACAAAAAATGTCCTCGAGTGAGGATAAAAAAATTTAAAAAAGAAAAAAATATTAAGCACTTCAATAGTATTCAACAGGACTGAACAAGGAAGATGAAACATAAGCAAATTTTGAGTATTTCCTTCTCTTCACCAAAATACATTACTATATGTTTAAAAGAAGTTTTAAGACAAGAAATTACCAAAATGCCCACCCTTTAAGAATATTTTTTAAATAACAAATCCATTCTGTTGAAGCAACAAAAGATGAGACAGTACCACCCATAAAATATTCTTGCCATGTAACTTGAATCTTATCATTTTACAGGAAACACACTCTTTGGGTCTCTGAGCAGCACCTTGGTGATCAGTGAAAACAAGCACTTTACAAGCGGCAGCATAAAGAGAGCCAAGATGAAAGTGGTTGAACCGTTTTCTTTTTTTTTCTTAATATTTTTTTTCTTTATTGATTTTAGAAAGAGAAGAAGGGAAAGGGAAAGATAGATAGAAACATCCATTAGAGAGAACATCGATTGGCTGCCTCCTGCACGCCCCCTACTGGGGATCAGCCCACAACCTGGGCATCGGGCCCTGACCAGGAATCAAACCAGCAACCTCTTAGTGCATGGGTCGACACTCAACCACTGAGCCACACCGGCCGGGCAAGTTGATCCATTTTCTAAGAAAGATTGGTGTGATGTGAAAGTACCAGCTATGTTCAATATAAGAAATACTGGGAAAACACTAGTCATGAGAACTCAAGGAACCAAAATCCTATCTGCTGGTCTCAAGGGCTGTCGTTTTGAAGAAAACCTTGCTGATCTGCATAATGATGAAGTTGAATTTAAAAAATCTAAATAAGTTACTAAGGATGTTCAGGAAAAAAAAAAAATCTGCCTAATTCCCACAGCACTGACCTTACCCATGACAAAATGTACTCCATAGTGAAAGAATGGCAGACCATGACTGAAGCTTATGTTGATGTCAAGACTACCTACTGCTAGTTATTTAATTTGTCTGTTCTGTGTTGGTTTTATCAAGAAATGCAGCAATTAGATTCACCAGACTTCTTACACTCAGCACCAACAGGTCTTCCAAAATCAGAAGCAGATAGAGATCATGCTATGAGAGGTACAAACAAAATAATTGAGAGAAGTGGTCAGTGAATTGATTCCACTTTCATCTTGGCTCTCTTTATGCTGCCTCTTGTAAAGTGCTTGTTTTCACTGATCACCATGGTGCTACTCAAAGACCCAAAGAGTGTGTTTTCTGTAAAACTGATAAGATTCAAGTTACATGGCAAGAATATTTTATAGGTGATACTGTCTCATCTTTTGTTGCTTCAACAGGAAAAAAAAAAAAAAAAACATAGAAAAGGCTTGTCAATCTGTTTATCTGCTTCATGATGTCATTGTTAGAAAGGCAGAAATGCTGAAGAAGCCCAAGTTTGAATTGGGAAAACTCATGGAGCTTTATAGTAAAGGTAGCAGTTCTGGAAAAGCTACTGGAGATGAGACAGGTGCTAATGTTGAACAAGCTGGTGGAGATGAACCACCAGTCCAAGAATCTATATAGAATTCAGACTTTTAATGGTGACAAATAAAGTCTTATATGTGGGGAGAAAACAGGTTTACAGGAAACACAAGAAACAGAGGGACAAGTGAAATAACACCATGCACAAACAAATAGGCAAATTTGGAAAATGTGACATTCTACAAGACGACTGGCCTAGTATCTTCAAAAAGTTAGTCATTAAAAAAAAGAAATCAGGAAAGAAAACCTTCTACCCTAAAAGAAACTGAAGAAACATAGCAACTCAATGCAATGTATAAAATCTTGAACTGATTTTGGTTAGAGGAAAGTGTTATCTAGAAAAGACATGCTTATTTTGGAACAATGTTCATTATGGCAATTTTCATAAGGGAAAAAATTGGAATTACCTAAACACACAACAATAAGAAAATATTTTAAACAATTATAGTATTTTCATAACATTAACTATTTGTTAATAATAATAATCACTACTAACTTTTAAAACCTAGAACAATATAGTTTAGGATAAATGGTATTTTTATAATATAATATTAATAGGAAAGTGTGGGTGTAAATCTGTATATAAAATATGGGCCTAATATATAATATAAGAGTCTCTCTCTGGATTGTGTGTTATGTTTTTTCTTTATATTTTTATCCATTTTTGAAGATTTTTTTTTAGTGGTAGTACACTATTTGTATAATTTTTTTAATTAGCTAATGTTTTTTCAAAATCAAGAAAGTTTGACCCCTAAAAAAAAAAGGCATTTCTCAAGAAAACTGGAGAAATTCAAATAAATGTATGGATATTAGATGACATTAGGAAATTATTAATTTTCTTAGGTATGATAACAGTATATTTATTCTTAGAAAATCTATACTAAAAGATTTAGTAATGAAGTATGTTTACATCTTACATTCAAATGGTTCAATAAAACACATGCATATAACTATAGAGATATATAGATGTAAAGACATAGGTAAAGAAAGCACATATAGGAAAATGTTAGAGTTGTATATTAAATAGAAAAAAATTAATTAGACAGTACATAAAAACAGTTTACAATATTTCTGTGTAAGAACATAATCTCCACTTTCACCAAAAATGATGTACAGAAGGGCTCTTCTAAATATAGTTAACTATAAATTATTACATACTAGCCATTATTCACTAGTTTTCAAACAATAATATTACAATTATAACTAAAATTAGTAATTAACTTGATCGTGATAATTATTTCACAATATAGATATTAAATCATAATGTTGTTCACCTTAAAAATCACTTGTGCAATTTAAATATATATAATGTCTATCAATGAAACTGAAAAAACCAAAAGTTTGCAGAATGTGGTTTCTTTTTCTTTGGCTATTAAGAATGCAATCGAGCAACTATAGAGTATAGGAGGTTGCTATGAACTGACTTTATGTCTCTATAAATTTCTGTCTTGAACAAATACCTGACATCAACTTGCTATATGTTTTAAATTCCTCTCTTATCCAAAAAAGGTAAGGAAAACCTAGATTCCAAATAAATAAGGTATTTAGAAAGTAGGAGTTATAGGCAGAGTAGTTATTTTGACACTTTAGGTTCCTTTTTAATCAAACAGTAGAAATTCTAATTTTATAAAGAGGGACTAGCACTCCACCTCTCAAACTTATTTTAGAACATTGAGGGGCCAGATAGTCCTTCCAGAAGGCACCTGGATATGAACTGGTTGTGACCTAAAGGGACAACTTAATCGTTAACTACTAATAATTTACTCAAAACCGTATTTTATATGCAGGAAGTGCAATAGCATTCAAGAATAGGAAAAGCCATTTCCAAGTTCTTAAATGGTTATTTAAAAAACAAACAAACAAAAACATTGGCTTAAAACATTATATCCAGCTAGTTAATAAGGGCAACACTAAAGAACTACAGAGGGTGTTTTCTTTTAAAGACTACAGCTTTATTTTACAGCAATATAAGCACTTTTGTTAGTTACCCTACTATAACTTTCTCCCTTGAAAACCCCTAGAACAGTGACTATTCTTTCCAAGTTACAGTGAAATACACTGTCATTAATATAATCATAAATTCTGCTTGCTGAGCTTATGGGGTATGCCAATATGCCATCCTGCAGACAGCAGAAAACCAACCTAATGAGGAAACTGATGATTCACACACAGTTAAATTATATTTTTGCTTCAAGTATATTTTTAAAACTAGCTGATCTCTCAATGCAATCGTGTTTTTATATGAACACCGAAGTTCAGACTAAGCGATTCTTCAGCTACTCCAAAAAATACAGTAGAATGTTGATGGATTTCTGGCTGGGTTTTAAATCCAGCTCCCCAAAGAATAACAGCAACAGAAACCAGTTTTTACAAAGCTTTCTGGACAAAATTTCAAGAATAGCAGAAGTGCTTCAAGAATGATTATTATAATTAGAAAACTCTTTTGTACGTAGAAAAGTACAATATTTTTCCCTTTGTAGCACAAAAACTGAGCCAGAAGTCAGAAGTGGAAAAGAACTAAAGTTGTTACATTAAAAAAGAGGGAAATATATATATGTAATAAAGCCTGTAGTCACCAAAAATTATTCATTTGAGCTAAAGAGTGAAAAGAATCAAGACTTTGGAAGGAATTCTGAGAAAATTTCACTTAATTATTTATAGAATCAAGACAATTAAAATATTCCTAAATATCATTTGTTAATTTCTTATCATATAGTTTGATCACCCCCCTTCAAGAGTTCCCTACAATGCCAGAGAGGGTGCCAGGAAACAGCACTTTCATTCACTTTCTAATATGCAATTTAACCATATGCTTTATGAGCTGTACAGATGTTCATAACGTTTGAATCACCAATTCTCCTTATAAGTAATATCAGTAAGCAATGCACACAGACTTTATGTCACATAATCTAGAGGTATAAAAAGAGAAATTGTTGCCTGGCCGGTGTGGCTCAGTGGATTGAGTGTCATCTCATGGACTGAGAGGTCCCAGTTTGATTCCTGATCAGGGCACATGCCAGCGTTGTAGGTTCGATCCCCAGTGGGGAGCGTACAGGAGGCAGCCAATCAATGTTTCTCTCTCACATCGAAATTTCTATCTCTCTCTCCCTTCCTCTCTCTCTAAAAAAAAAAAATCAATAAAACATACTTTAAAAA
The DNA here is from genome assembly GCA_030848825.1 of Tadarida brasiliensis. Classification (NCBI taxonomy): domain Eukaryota; kingdom Metazoa; phylum Chordata; class Mammalia; order Chiroptera; family Molossidae; genus Tadarida; species Tadarida brasiliensis. Next base: position 82,271,615 of record CM061257.1, read on the forward strand.
AAGATAAATTGTTTAATTATGAGCAATCTATATGAATATCATACAGAGATTTAGCTTAGTTTTACAGTAAGTTTATACGACCAGTATTAGAAACTATTTTTTCTACTTTTAGAAGAAAAAAATGTTTAAGTTTGCTGTGCTCTAAATATACCCTTGAATTCTTGAGTTCATTTGAGCTATATATTATTAGGTTACTTGATTCAGACTCTACATAACAGGCTTTAATATAACTTAAATTTTACCTAATTATGTCTGGTTGTTACTATATAAGTTCCATTATTGTTGCTCAATTCATGGTAGAGCAGTGAAGAAACAAAGCAAAATATTATATATTTTTAATAAACGTAAGAATAGTCTGCATACCCTAAAATGTTCACAAAGAAAACTAAACAGCATTAACTAGGGGGGATTATGGCACTAAAACAGAAGAAGTTTATATAAAATGTAAGTTATTCCATTTTTTTTCCATTTTTTTGTGTATAGTTGAGTCAGGTAGCTGCTCTCATGAAGTTCAGCCTTTAAACCAGACTAAATGACACCCAAAGATTTACCTTGTTTGGCCAAGCACTTTAAAAAATTATGTGAATGCTTTTCAGTGGGTTTTACACTCCCATCTGATGACAAGATACCCTCCCTCACGTAACAGATGTCTACATTATTTGCTTGGTATTTGAGTTTGCCTTCTGGCTTTAGATTTAAGTTCTACCTAAAGAATCCCCACTTACCCTATATTTTGTTCTCTTTCTTCTCCTCCACCTCCTCTTTTCTACAAACTCATCAAGTTTTACTTCTGCAAGTTGGGAACCATTTTCCTAATTAACCTTGGACAATCTCAGCTAAAGTTCAGAAAACCTCCGAACTATTTCTCTATATGTTTCCCTGGTGGAAAGCATTATCAACCACAAAACAATTTCCTCTTAGCCATATTGTTTTATCTAAAAGGAAAAAAAGTACTCCATGACCAAAGAAGTTTAGAAAACACGATGCATACATTCCCCATTTGGGAGATGCACAAATCATAAATCCTACAGTAAACAAATCTGTTTAACCCAGTATGTCTCTAATTTGTCTTGAAAACTTTCTTCCTCAGAACATTTGTTAACATGAAAAAGAAATGGTGTTCTCAGGAACACAAGATGGATGCACTATAATACATGAAAGACAACTGAGTGGATGGACCACTGGTAGAAAGACAATTCCAAAGGTGCTCATAAACAGATTAGGGACAGCCAAAAGGAAAAAACTACTAGATGATGCTCTGTCCTGAACTCTCATGCTCAGACATTTCATCACAGAATCAGAAGAAAACACTGTTGGTCGATTCATCGAATTTCTAAATCATATAAAGCCAGGAGTCAGGAATTTATCGAAAGAATCATGATCTCAACAAACCCTGACAAAGCTAGAGTTGGGGTCTATATAAATAGACAAAATTTTAGTGAAAATAAATATAAAGTCTTGATTTATTTTCCCTTTGCAAAAAACAAAAACAAAACAAAAAACTACAATACCATACAATCAAGAATAGGGAAGTCAGGACTTAACAGCAGCATATACAAAAAATCCATTGCCATTTTCATTAATGCTAAACCCAATGTCAGTCAGCAGAATTATGGGACCTACAAGAAAATTGTAATTTTAGGTTGCATTAGTGAGCAGTATAGTATCTGGAACTAGGGAAATTTTCTTTTCTCTTCCTCTCATATACACCTATCAGGCCCCATCTGGAGCTGTATTCAAATCAGTGTACAACACTTTAAAAAGCAGACAAACTGGAACAACAGAACAAGCTAAGGACATTTATTCCAAAAATAAAAACATCAATAGGAAATATAATAGGTGATTTCAGACATTTGAAGAGTTATCACAGTACAGAGGTATTCAATTTATTTATTTATTTATTTTATTTATTTATTTATTTATTTATTTATTTATTTATTTATTTATTTATTTATTTTTATGTAGGGGAATGGTGTACAGAACCAAGTGGTGGGTGTTCTTAAGAGATTAATTGAAACCTCACAATAGTACCAAAGCTGATATATACTATGTTCTCCTATATATCCATACATGTGATAAAGGGCAATCTATAAAGTAGGCACAGTAAGAGATGAACAATAATCAATAATAAAATAGAACAATTATAACAATAGAGTGTAATAAAAGTTGTGTGAATGTGGCATTAATAAGAAAAATAAGGGTTACTTGAACACAAGCACTGCAATACAGACAGTCTACCTGGTAACCGAGATGGCTACCAAGTGACTAACAGGACAGGAGATGCTGGACAAAGGGATGGGTCACATCCAAGAGGGATAGTGTGAGATTTCATCACGCTACTCAGAATGGCATGCAATTTAAAACTTATGAATTATTTATTCCTGGAATTTTTCGTTAATATTTTCAGACTGTGGGTAACTGAAACTGTGGAAAATGAAACCATGGATAAGGGAGGGAAGACACTCTGCCTCCTGACTGTTCGGACAGCCTTCCATTTCCTGCTGTTCCAGGGCAGCCTGCACCAAGTTGATATTCCTGCCTTCCTTAGGCTCTGGGTATTCTTAAGAGAAATGTTCTCAACTGGGAGTGATTTTGACCCCTGCGGGTTATTTGGCAATTCTGGAGACATTTTTGGCTGTAAAAATTGAGGATACAATTGGCATCTTACCAGTAGAGGCCAAGGATGCTACTAAACATCCTACAATGCACAGGACAGCCTCCCACAAACAAGAATTATCCAGCCCAAAATGTCAATAGTGACAAAGTTGAGAATTCCTTGCACCACTGTCACTTAAGGCCAACTGAGTGGATCCATGTTCTTTATAACCCAAGGCAGTCTAGCCAGTGTCTTCACTAGAAAATATGGCCAGAGAATCTGAACTGACGTCTAAAAGAGCCTTCGAGGGTCCTTAAAAGTAACTGTCATGGAAGGCAGCCTGGGAGGGGTTTAAAATGTCACACTTGACCTAACACCTGACAGAGATCATTTTTCTTCACACAAACCACTAATTGGTGTGTCACCAGCATTTCTGCCAAGTATCATAATATCATTAGAGAACTTTCCAATTTTCTTAGGAAAAAAGTAAAAAACATTCAAATACCAACTTCTCTAATAACATGTTACTATTTTTGAGATCATAAAAAGTAAATAAACTAGAAATATGAATTCAAATATCAATTATCATTGTAGTTTTAATCCATCCATTAAAACTGGACACAGTGGGCTACAGGCTGTACTTTTATAGCTTTTACTTCTCTTGCAGTCTTCAGTCTGCATATCTGATCTCATTATTCCTTCACAAGAGTGCAGCAGGCTATTAATTTCTTTAAATATGGCATAGGGTCTCATCCATAGTAAATCACAACAAATGTTTTACTGGTTAATTGAATAAACAGACTTTTTTAAGACTACTATATGGGCAAAGAACATGAATAAAGAATTCTCCAAAGAGGACATACAGATGGCTAATAGACATATGAAAAAATGCTCATTGTCACTCACCAGCAGAGAAATGCAAATCAAAACCACAGTGAGATATCACCGCACACCTGTCAGAATGGCTATCATCAATCATCAACAAACAACAAGTGTTGGTGAGGACATGGAGAAAAGGGAACCCTCATGCACTATTGATGGGAATGCAGATTGGTGCAGCCACTGTGGAAAGCAGTATGGAGTTTCCTCAAAAAATTAAAAATGAAAATGCCTTATGACCCAGTGATTCCAATTCTAGGAAATTTATCCAAAGAAACCTGAAACACTAATTCAAAAGAATATATGCACCCCTGTGTTCACTGCAGTGTTATTTACAATAGCCAAGATTCGGAAGCACCCCAAGTGTCCATCAGTAGATGAATGGATAAAAAAGCGGTGGTAGCCCTGGCTGGTTTGGCTCAGCGGTTAGAGTGCTGGCCCATGGACCAAGGAGTTATGGGTTTGATTCCTGCTCAAGAGCACATACGTTGGTTTTGGGTTTGATCCCTGGCCCTGGCTGGGATCATGCAGGAGGCAACCAGTCGATGTGTCTCTTACATCAATGTTTCTCTCTCTTTTTCCCCCTACCTCCCACTCTATCTAAAAAAAAGAATCAATGGAAAAATATCCTCAGGTGAGAATTAAAAGGAAAAAGAAAGCAGTGGTACATTTACACAATGGAATACTACTTGGTTATAAAAAAGAAGGAAATCTTACCCTTTGTGACAGCATGGATAGACCTAGAGAGCATTATGCTAAGTGAAATAAGCCAGTCAGAGAAAGACAAGTACCATACGATTTCACTCATATGTAGAATCTAAAAAACAAAATGAACTAACAAGCAAAATAGAGACAGACTCATAGATAGAGAGCAGGCTGACAGCTTTCAGGGGTGGTGGGCTGGGGGGCGGGTGGTGGAGGGATAGAGCTAAAAAGAAAAAAGAGAGAGAAAAAGTCAAGGACACTGACAACAGTGTAGTGATTGCCGACTGGGGGTGGGGGGATGGAAAGGAGGAAGATGGATGAGGGTATGGGGGAATGAATGATGATGGATGGAGACTTGACGGGGTGGTGAACACACAAGACAGTGTACAGATGATGTGTTGTAGAATTGTGCCACCTGAGACCTATATAATTTTGTTAACCAGTGTTACCACAATAAAGTCAATAAAAAGGAAAAAAATAGCCCTGGCCGGTGTGGCTCAGTGGTTAGAGTGTTGGCCACATACCAAAGAGTTTGATTCCCAGTCAAGGACACATACCTGGGTTGCAGGTTCAATCCCCAGCCCCAGTCAGGGAGTGTGTGGAGGCAACCAACTGATGTGTCTCTCTCACATCAATGTTTCTCTCTCTCTCTCTCTCTCTCTCTCTCTCTCTCTCTCTCTCTCTCTCTCCCCTCCATACCTCCCTCCCTTCCACTCTCTCTAAAAATCAATGGGAAAAAAATATCCTAGGGTAAGGATTAACAAAAAAAAAATTTAAGGAAAAAAAATAAAGATTACTATACACATGACTTTTAACCTTTGCCAGAGTTGAGTTAGGTAATACCAGAGGTCAATTACCACCACACTATATAAATTTTAGATACCAATATCCAAAATGTTTAATATTTATAATGAACTCTCTCCTCTACCTAGCAATATGAGGCTACCAGAACATAAGCTGCTTTGAATTAAGGTAAATTTTTCCCTACAAAAACCACCAATCACTGTGTAGTTTCAATGTATCCTCACCCACCCTCAGCCCCCATTCTGACATATTTTCTTCCTAGGACGTATAGGCAGGGTCATTACCTAGCTTCAGCCATTCATCTACCAAAACCCAAGTGGGCTCAGACAAAAGGTGGCAGCAACTAAAACAGGTAGGAGCAGAGAAGAGCATCCTTGGCCTGGGCAGGGGAGGGCTGGGCTGACCGAGGTCTAGTACAGTGAACACTGCGTAGGTAACTGTAGAGGCAGACACCAAACAAGGCAGGGGCCACCAGGAGAGATAACTGGCCAAAAATAGACAAATAAATCTTAGAAGTATGGACTAAGATCAACTTGTCTGAAGCATGAATGAACATAATGTGAACTGGATCAAAGGTCCAAGGAGAAGTCACACTAGTAGATAAGATATCTGAAGTCAAAGGCAGGATCGCCAAAATAGCCGCACAAAGATCCCAGAGGCAACTGCACGCTCACAACTGGTAAAAGTGGCCTATTTAAGTAATGTAATTGCCTGGACATAGTATCTAAAAACACAAGGGCAAGTCTTTCTTTAACACTGATGGAACTACTCACTGATACCAAAACACAGGAAGCTGAGTCTCTCAAAGTGGTCTCTAAACAAATTTTCAGTATTATAATTTTAAAGGCCACTTAATATAAATCATGCAAGTAATACACAGTCATACCGATCAGCACTGCCCACACAGAACATGGAAGGAGATAGAATAATAACCATTACTATAGCAAAGAGTAAAAACTTTTTTTTTTTGCTTACCTAAATACTTTCCTGTGTAGTTGCTTTAGGAATATAGGGGAAATATGTGTTCCAATGGAAAACTATGCATTGTCTAGAACATATCTTGTTGTGATTGTAAGGGGGGGGGGGTGGAAGAGGGTATGGGGGAATGAATGGTGATGGATGGAGACTTGACGGGATGGTAAATACACAATACAGTGTACAGATGATGTGTTGTAGAATTGTGGAATATTAAAAAATGATTAATATATTTTTATGGCCAAAAGGATCCCACTTACCTGATTCCAATTCTTTGGGAGCTATTTTAAAATTCTGTAAGTAGCTACTAACATGCCAATTCTTTCTGACTGAGTGAGAGTGACTTCCGTTCCTCACTGTGGATAAGTCCGGTTTTGCCTCCATTTTTACATTGATGTCAATATTCTGCAACTATAAACGTATGTGTCTTTAAATTCTCAATTGAACACCTTACCAGTTACTTCTTCAATGATTTAGTAAAAATCTTTAACACGTATTCATTTTATATCTGTATGAAAGTCTTAATTTTACCTGTTTTGAAGATTATCTTTTAACAGTAGTTGTTAAGAAAACAATTCATTACTTTTTGAAATTTGGGGGAAGTACTGATATTTACCATTATGTTGTTTTAGTTATGCTGCTGGATTTAATCATCAGTATAGCTATTGCCCTGGATAGGCCTAGAGTTCGGGGGACCTAAGGGTAACAGCTCCTGACTGATCAAACCAGAGGCAAACAGTAAGCCAGGCAGAGTGTCAGCACGAGGCTGAAGGTAAGGTAGAGCTTCTACTTGTACTAGAGAAGGGGAGAGCGGTTAGAAAGGAGAATGGCCTGACTAGAATGAGAATTCTTCTTTAGTGGTCTAGAAGGTCTTCTGTTTTTGTAGTGTCCTAAATCCTTGGCTACATCCCAAAGACAATCCTGTCCGCTCTGTTCGCCAGCAGGACAATGCGTGTTCATTAAGAGCCTGGCAGAGCATCGTCTCTCTGCCTATGGATGTGTTTGCTGTGGTCACTCTTGGTTTCCAGGGGTTCGATGAACATTATCGATCTCATCACATCCTATAACTGTGAATCCCATGTGAATATTCAAAATGCTAGTGGCCGATGACCACAATTAAACAAAAGTGAAGACTTGTAAAAGATTAAAAATGTCAAAAAAAATATGATGTGTGATATACATACATATGGGGTAAATGTGACTGATCATAAAGTTTTTCTATCTAGAATTTCTTGAAGATTTTCTTCTTTATGCTGGAAACAAGGGTTTTCTGCTAAAGCAGATATAAGCATAATAGAGCAAAACACATTCTGGGTCTAATGTGTCCTGGGCTCACACACACAGAATAGAAAGTATACCTCAGGCCTCTCAATTTAAGGATCCTTTTTTGCCATAAAAATATATTAATCATTTTTTAATATTCCAAAAATTATAATATATATTTTATCATCAACACATAGCATTTCTCATACAAACCAAATATTTAGGAAAGTACACTCAGAAGTAACTAAAATGTAGAGCATTAAATAACTTTGCACAGAAGGAAACTATATACAAGGACATAAAAGCCCTGGTTTCTTTACAGATGTAATTTCTCAATGTTAGAGCTTTTCGTTTATTAAAAACTTCCAGATGCATAACATATATAGTAGTACTAAGCCATACAGTCAGGCTTGCTGCTTAAACTCCTAGAAAGTTGTCAGTATGTCTGGAGGTTTGGGGAGTAAATTTAGGGGACACAGTTTGCTTGGTTAAACCTCTGTTTTACAGTTTACAGTGGCTTTGGCTGGAATATATGACCTCTCCAGCCTTCGGTACTTGGTCAGCCTTCCTTTTTTTACTGCTTTACTGATCATTGTCTTCTCTCAAAAGGCAAAGTAACTAAAGTAGTTAAAAAAAAGAAAAGTCATTTTCCTCTTCCAGACTTCCTGGAAGTCCATAGATTGATACTGTGCATTACGAAGAAAATAAATTGCTCAACAAAGCTCAATAACTTGCACAGACGCTGACATTCTATTATCTGTCCAATGAGACGATTGAGGAAGGTGTTGCACTTGGTGAAACCTACTGTCCACAACTAGCTACTCAAACAGTAAATAGCATTGCTGATGACAGTGGGCATTCCTTTCAATGGGAGGTAGAATACTGTCTTTCAAATTTCCATTTGCAGTACTTGTTACAGTATGATTGTACCCAGATTTACACTCTCTCTCTGAAATGTACTATATATATCATTCAATATGGGATAAAATAATGTTAACTCCTGAAGATTTTTCCTATTATTATTTAAACACAGATGCAGAATTCATATGTTCTCCTTGTACAGTTCATTTAAATTTCAGTACATAAACATCATCAGCTTAACACAAATAAGAATCAAATCAAGTGAGAAAGTCTCAAAGATCTTAGAAGCATCTTTAATAACAACTTTCTCACAATATTAATTTTCTATAAATAATACAATTTGGGGGATAGATGTTTTTCATATACTACTTTGCAACCTAAGTATTAACTATTTAGTTTAAAAATCAGTTACTTTAAATAAATATATTAAAAAGGCAATAAATTTCCATAACTTGGTAATAAAGCCCCATAATAATATCCAGAATTAAAGAATAAACAAAAATAAAAAGGAAGAAATTTGAAAAATAAAAAACACAGAAAACTGTCATAAAAACAAAAACCAAGAACTATATTATGACTTGAAGGCTTAAAAAAATAAGTGGCTTTTAGTTGATTTCCCGATGAACAGTACCATGCTCAGTTACATGGTGCATTGCCTCAGTTTCCAGTGCTACTATTAATTATTACATCTCTTTTGCTGGACTAAATAACATATAAACAATATCTCCTAAATAATACCTCCTTTGCTGGACTACTACAACCCATCAAAAAACAATATTATATCATAATCATTCCTGGATTCTATTCATTTTAATAAATAATTTTGCTTTCACAGTACCTGTTAATGCTTCTAGTTACAGAATTTTAGAGATGAGTTCTGTGTTGACAAGTATATGGTACCTCTAGCAGGAGCTGGGGTCACGCTGGGGACTGAACTTCCAGTAATTTTCTAACAGTACCCTACTTTTCTAACGGAGTCTTATGATTCTCTGGAGATACCTCAGGGGTCATCATGGGGAAGGGAAGTGGGCAACAGGAAGAAAGAGCACAGAGGGTTTTGACCTTTGTCCCCTCTGACCTCCGAGGTCAATCAGTATGCAGCTGACATTACATCCGACTCCATAGACTGGATTTTCTCATAAGACTTCATTTTTTAAAAAAGTTCAGCCTCTTTAAGAAATGTTGAAAAACCCCTGAACTACTTGATCTCCAAGATTTATATTAGTTTTAATATGTTTTGGCTCACAAAGTCCTCAGAGAAAATGTAAAAAAAGGCATGTGGATAAGAATATTGGTGTTGTATAAAGAGATAAACCACAATAAAAGTCCTCAACCAAGTCAAGTTGACAGATTCTCATTACGATCATTATGAACTTTTATAGGGAACCTTCTATAAAGAACTCTAATAAGCCCTAGAGATACACAGATATAAACCAGAAACCCAGCCATGGAGCACATAAATGAGATTGGTAGACTGGACTCCCAATGCACTCCCTCAGGAAGTGGAATGCAATTATACCATGAGAACACTTAGCAGTCAGCATGGGGATCTGCCCACCAGTCACCTGATCCTTGACCCACTTAACTCACTTGACCCCCAACCAGGTGGATAACCATCCTCAGAAAGGCAGTTATTTCAGCAGCTTGTTTCCAATCAAACTTCATCAGATCTGACCTTGAGCCCCAATTCTTTCAGTAAAAAAAAAAAAAAGATTTTGTAGCGTTCCAAAGTTTGCTGGCAAAGCCCTAGAATTTGTCAGCATTTCTAGCATGACTTTTAAGTGAAAAGATTGGGTTTTGTGTGTGGTTTGTGGAAATGTTCTATCTTACATTGGTATCATGTACATCTAAAAAATGCCAGCTGGATTCTGGAGCCCCTGAGACACAGACTGGAGTTTCATCATTCCCAGAAGGGTAATAAAGGTATCTAACCTTTCATAACTGTCAGAACTGACCTAACACACAGGAATATTAGGAAAGAACTGTGTCAATTTTCCAGGCATATGTAATTCTAGTGTCTGAAGGATCAAAAATAAGAATACCATTCTTGCCCTGTAAATAGAATTACAGGAGAGGTGCTGTGAAATTTTTCTCTCCCACTAGTTGCTACAAGAGCAAAAGAGGCTGCTGGAGACAGAACCATAATGGAGAATTCCTCCGGCTCTCAAACCATTGTCCAGATTTACATTGTAATAGTAACTAAAATACCAGGCTTGCCAAGTATGATGGTAAAGATATTTGATTCCCAGAGATTAGGAAATATGGGTGGTTTTTTCCTCCTGCTTTTGCTGTCCTTGCATATGAACTCTTTGGTAAAGAAAGGAAAAATAGGCTCTACCCCTGCCAGCACCAGGCTGCTTCTGTTTAAACAAGTTCTTACTCTCAATATCACCATAATGCATAAACTAGAACTGGCTACAATTTATATAATTTACTCAGCCACTTAGCTTAAATGTGAAAATTGTATGTAAATATGTGCTGACCATATTTCAAATATAAGAATAAAAACTTTGTGTACGTAATCCAGAAGCCTAGAGCTCCTAAAATCTAAATTATTACTATCCAAATGAACAGGCAGTTTCAGGCATTCCTGGCAAATCAGACTAAGCAATCAGACTAAGGAACACAATGAGAAAAATAAAGTACATATTTCAACTATCATATTATGTAGTAACTGCGGTTAAAATGAGGACTCCAGATGAAATCATGTCAAAAGCATGATGGTGACTAGAAATGATTCTTTATTCTGAGAAATACAAAATTATAAGCACAAAATCCCAAACTAGTGAATTCAATTACATTTAGTTCATTCATTCTAGCTATTGGTCTATCACCTTCAAGTTCATATTTGTGAACTAAATAACTAAACTTTTTGACAAATACAAATCTAAAATTTACCAGATTGTTTTAAATATCTTAAAGCTGGTAGGTAGGACATTCTAATCTTCAAATATAGATGGAAGAAATTACTTGCTTCCTCTACAAATCTTTTCCATTGCAAACAGAAGTCAAGAGATAGAAGGTAGCTAAGGAACTGGCAGGACACAGGAAGTCCCACTATGCAGCTCAGTTCCTCCTCCTTGTGGTCAAAAAGAGAAGGTGTCTGCCATCTGGTGGCATTTCTTCAGGGAATCCTATTATTTAAATGACTTACAGAATAGTCATTTGAAGGAATATATGATGCCAATGAAAAGTGATTTGCAAGTGATTGCCACTTACTTCTGCTTCCCACTTTTGTGCATTTCCTCCATTTTAAAAGTCAATTTTAAAATATTTTTTAGTGAAAGATTGCCGAACACATCCTAATGAAATAATAATTATGCATGTCTAACGATTCAGTATGCGGATATACCATGTTCATCTCTAACATAATTTCTTTAGAAAGTGTTAAATATCAAGGTGCATGAAACTACTTCACCCCTGTTGGCACACCAGGGAGGGTGGGGCAGCTTCTGTGTTTAGCAGTCCCACACTGGCTACAGTCTGCAACCCAGGCTGACTCATACATGGTTTTCAATTCTCAGCTTCCAACAAACTACTGAGTAATGTTTACCAAGCAGAAGAATGGACTAAAAACACTTTTTCATAATAGGTTTCAGATGGTTTCCACTCAAGATAACATAGATTGATATTATTCTGCTGAGTGTCTAGTGAGGTTCCCCTGCAACAGGAAATGCCCCCCTCGACTATAAAACAGTGCTGATTCTGGCATGTTTTTCCCATAAGCCCTCCATTTACCTAATCTTGATAAAAGGATGCCCTCCTTCTCCATTCCTAGACCTACATTTGACATTCAAACACTGTTTTTTCAAATACCACGTAGTTGATTTTGCAGTTACAAACCAATCAGAAGCACAATGGGCCTGAGAGGCTACTTGTCCCTCTACATTCTTCCGATGAGCCAAAAGAATTAACCCCTCTGCGGAATTTATGCCCTCCTCTTAAATAACTTCCAGCTCATGGCAAAACAGAATTACTAAGGTGAGAAAGAGAAAAAGAATATTTGAAGAATTCATTCCTTAAAAACTTTTGGACAAGAGAAACAGAAGAGAAGCTAAGAAACAAGAACAATGCTTCAAGAGGCAATCTGTCCCTGGTCCTTTGGCTGACAGGGCATTTTGCCAGCTGTCTCTACTGGACCAACTAAAAGTGCTACACCCTAACTGTTGTGCTTATAGGGACTGAAACCTTTAACACCAATGCTTTGAAGCACTTTGATGTCACACTGGATTGTTTGGCCTTACAAGAGGAGGGGATTGCCTGCTAGTCTCATTTAAATAACATTCATAGCATTTTAATTTGCCTTCTTTCTGAAAATCACTTCTGACTATTCTTTACCTCACTTAACTGAAAAGATACACATTATTATGCCCTGACTAGATATACTCTTTCCATTCAGTGTGTGGCTGATTAGGGAAAATGTACAGCATAGTGAAAAACCATGTTAGTGGGAAATACAAGTTTTATAGGAGTAAGTAGTTTACGTTAACAAGGCAATTTAAAGGTCTTCTCATAGGATGGGAAAGGGTGCACAATCTTTTTTTTTTTCATCCTCACCCGAGGACATTTTTTCCATTTTTTGTTCAGATAGAGTGGGAGGGAGAGAGAGGACGAGAGAGAGAGGGAGAAACATCGATGTGAAAGGGACACATAGAGTGGCTGCCTCCCACACGACCAACCAGGGCCCGGGACAAACTGCAACTGAGGTACATGCCCCTAGCGGGAACCGAACCCGGGTCTCTCTGGACCACAGGCCGACGCTCTAACCACTGAGCAAAACCAGCCAGGGCAAGGGTGCACAATCTTAAAGCTACAGTTAATATCTATTTCCACCCCAAACTGAGAAGATGCTACAAAGTCAGCCACCAGAGACTATATCACTCATATTTATAAATCAGAGGGACTTCAATTGCCTACATTATTCTTGTTTATATACAATCATTTTCATAGGCTTGGAGGGTGCATAAGGACCTCAGAAGTTATGTGGTATATCTTTTTTATCTCTAGCTAAACTCTCCGAGAAGATGACTAGCTGTGCTCCACCTCGTCATTATCAGTGAGTGTCACAGGGCTAGGTCCTGTTCAGTACCCACCAGGCAGAAAGTTTTGACTCTCTCTGAACCCAAATCTCAGTTTTCAGGAGAAAGGTAGAAGAATAAACTGCCATCCTATCTACCACTACCCTTTATATGTTAAAGCCACTTTTTTGTTTCAGGTGGGTATCAGTGTAGGTAAACCAGTGTCTGTGAACCTTCATCTGAGCATAAATTCTTTGAAAGTCAAAAGCGAAGTAAGGCTATGCCAATCAGCTTTTCATCCATTGCTACAGCTTTATCTATAATTAGAAGCCAGATTTTCTCATATTGCGATTTTCTCCTACTGTGAATTTCTGGGTTTTTCCCCAGAACAAATTAAAAAAAAAAAAAACTATTCTTAGTATTTACAACATGGAAGAAATTTTGGTCACCCGCCCCAAAGCACACTGTTCTTTTTCTTGGTTGCACCTGTCACACCTGTAAATTCTTGTCAATTTTAAATAAATGCCTGTCATCCTCATTGAAATGTAAGCTCAATGAGGGCAGATTCCAAGTCTGCCCATCCATCAGCATATTTCAAGTACCTAGCATGATATTTGGCACACAGAAGGCTCTTTACTCCTGGAGAGTTGACAAATGCTTTTCAAAATCATTTCAGTCCAACACTCCTATTGAGAGGATATAAACATTGAGTCTGTAAAAGTCATTCTTAAAAATGACTTGCCCCAGATTGTATAACATGCTAATGACAAAGCCAGGATTAGAATGTTGGGTTCTTGATTGCCCATTCACAGTCTCGGTCCATCACACCACAGTGGTTCTTATACCTAATATCCTGGGCAAGCAACACTACTGATGAGTACGGCACAGAAACCTTTGTGATCTAAATATCATTTGGTCAGCTGCTGGGCTCCCAGTGAACCTTATCAGTTAGAACATAGAAGCCCTCCCATAATATGCCTGGTTTAGACATACTTTATGTAGGACTCCCAAGAACAGAACCCAAAATGGAATTCTACAGCCAGAGCAAAAAGCCAATTTATTCTCAAATATGAGGGTCAAGTTTACAGAGGCCAAGCCACAGATTCCAGCTGAATTTCCATGGTTCAGCTACTGCTGAATCAAATACTTTGCTAAATAGAGCTCCAATTTGTATGGGGTTTTTGGAAGGGTGGGGGTTACTTTGATGCAAATATTTTTAAAATAGAGCTTCTGAGCACATGAAAAAAGTAAATGTGAATTTTCAGAGGCAATGAAGATGATCTAAAATTGGATTATGATGATGACTGCCTGACTCCATACATTTATTTTTTAATCTTTAAATTATACACTTAAAATTGGTAATTATTGTAAATTATATTCAATAATAATTATAAAATATTTTAACATTTTTAAAATATTAAAAATAAGTGTGAAAACGAGTCAGAAAGTTAAAGTATTTCTTTTTGTAGACATCTGGTATCTAAACTGTAAAGACATTTTTAAATATCCCCATATTTTTTTAAGCCCACATTTTATCTGCTTCAATCCTGGTTTACCTATAAGGTCAAAAGTTTTTCCTGCAATTTTGGTAAAAAATAATTTAGTACACTAATAAAAATATCTTGGTGTAACACTGAGATACTGAGTCGTTTGCCTGATTATCTACATGAATGACATATATATATATATATATATATATATATATATATATACACACACACACACACACACACATATATTTGTCTAATTAAGCATAGTGTTCTAGTCCAAAACCTGTCATTAGCCATTGGGTTTTCAGCAAGTTACACATCTCCAGACCTCAGTTTTCCCACCTCTATCATGCATCCCTATGGACCAGATCAGAGTTAAATAGCATATAATATAGTAAAAAGAATAGTGATTACTATTATCTAATGAATAGCCAGCCACCGATACGGCAGACTATTTAAATTATCATTCTACAGGGAAGATACTTTTTTTGCAGATGAGGAAATTGGAACATAGAGTTCGTTAGTTTGAACAAGGTCACACAGTTACTTAGTAGCAGACCCAGGATTTCAATCCAGAACTGTCCAGCTCCAAAACTTATATTCATTCTCTATTCCTCACTAGACTTTGGGCTTCTGATTCTATCAGATGTGGTCATAAATCCTGACCTTGCCTTTACTATGTTAAGTTAGTCGCCTTCTGAGTCTAGTTTCTTAATCCGTAAAATGAGATCACTAATACTTAACTCTCAGGGTTGTTGTGAAGATCAAATGAAAGTGTTTTCCATATAACTAGAAACTATTCAATAATATTCTTTCTCATCCCTCTCCCACACAAACTCCTTCCTGTGTTTTAAAAAAAAAAAGTATATTTTTTTTTTAAAATCTATGAATTCTATGATTTCCTTGTAGCCTACCTGGATAAACCTTACTGGAACTGAGTTCTAGCAAAAGCCATTAAAGCGAACACAAACAACACAGCATTAATCCTTTGCTATCAGTCCTTGGCTCTGTGACGGAGACTGTCAACAAGAGTGTCAACTTCAAGGGGTGGGCATCTGTCCACAGGAACTGATCGAGTTGAGGTCACAGACTTGTCTCACTCTGCCCTACAAACAGATGTCTGGGCGACAATTCTTAGTCACTGCAAACCAGGGTTAGAGCCAAACCAGGTGGGAAGCACTGTATGTCCTTTCTAATCCTCTTGGGCAGCCTGTTCACTCCCTACAACAATAACGCACTGACCATAATTCAAAATAACTAGTTTTCCCCACGGATGCTACTTTCAACATAATGTCTTTATTTTGATGAAAGCTAATTATTCCACAAACAGTAGAGAATGCTTCTAGAAGAGTGATTTGTCGGCAAGAAACCTGTTTGATTCTGTGTATTGAAATGTGCACCTTCAAATATTTACCTCTCAAGTAACCTGGTGAAAACTGATGTAATGTGGAGCTCTAGTGGTGGCAAGAAAGTAAAGCAGCCATCAGTGAGGGCCAACAAAACAGCCAAGGAAATCGCCATTTATTATTTATTTGTTTGTTTATTTCATATTATGGTGAAATCACCATTTATTATTCAATTAATAAGTGAAGAAGAAAAATGGTTCAAAATGATCTTCGGAGATAATGTAAGGTAAACTCTAAATATACTATCTTTCTTCCAGATTACATATTGGACCCCAACAACTAGCTTGTATCAAACATCATGAAGCAGTTAAATGCACACAAAAAACAGAACTCAGTGCTGTGGTTGTCACTTTTCTACTTTTTACCCAGTTCACTAAAAATTCTATTAATAAAACACTAGTTATTTTTCACACAGCTAGCAAGAGTACTGAAGAGAGAAAATGCTGGACTCTAAGTGGTATGACCAGTGAAGTCCTATACCAACTGTTTGGGGAATTTAAATAATCCCTCCAAGCTGATAAGGTTTTTGCGAGTTAATTCCTGCATTAGAAAAGTGCTTTCCTTGAATTTCTGACTTCTGAGGTCTTTTCCAGTTTAAAACATCCAAGAATGAAACTTACAATGTCAAAACAAACATTAATGTTTCCCTGTTACCTAATGTATATGTCTTCTCAATTGAAAGGGCTTCATTTACAAAAAATACAGCTCCGTTATGGTCAACAATGCAGTAGAACATAAATAGTAAAACTTGCATGATGTACAACTTGGAGTTGACATTTAAGATTTCTAAACATGGTGCCTGGTTTAGCTGTGTTATCGTGAGGAAAAACAAGTTATCATGAGAAAAGAAATCAGAATATGAAAAAATATAGTTAGTAGCCTTTCCATATATAAGTATCTAAGCATCATGTTCCTGAACATCATAGAAAATGTAAGAGACTCACTTTTCCATGAGTGATGGTAAAAGAAACTAAATGTTCATAAATGGATTAACAGCTTTTACCTGAAATAAATGTCTCGAATGATGAGAGTTTTCCATGGCTTTTATCAGCTGAATCCACTAGATGTTTTCCCATAGACATATTCCAATTGTTTGGTCTACAGATACCTGACTCCCTAGCCTCAGAGGTCTATGAAGGAAGATTTAATGATTACCTAGAGGTTTCATTCATTGATATCTCTTTTCCACCCTTCTACTAATATGCTGTCATTAATCTAATCCCCTAAAGCTGCACAGAAAAAAATGGTAAAAATATAAGAGCCTTTTCTGAGAGGTCATTGGAATGCAGTTGTTTGCAATCGGAAGCTCGAGATAAAGAACTAATTTCCTTTAGCTATAGGATAGGAGAACCTTTCTGACAGAAAAAAATAAAAGCAGGAGAGGGAGTTAAGGTCATTTACTAACATAATCATATGTCAAAAGGAGCAAACGGAAACCTGTACTAGTCCAACATTTGCCACCAGGGAATTCAGACTCTAACGTGTTCTGCAGTCCTTTTCACAGTAGACGTTAAAATTGAATAAAATTGAACAATATTTTCAATCTGTAAATCTAAGAACTTCATCTTTGTACATCATCTTGCCACATTTTCCTTGATGGTTATCTCTCTCCTTTGTTCTCCCATAACAGACCTTGGTATGCTGTTTAAAATAATATTTGGGGCTCTATTTGCCATTCTTTTGACTGAGACATGTTGATTTTATTAAAGTAAGTTGGGTCTGCATTCTTTCTTTACTGTTATTACAGGTAGACTTGACAGACACAGGACTTTTGTTTTAAAATGCTATGGAGCCAACCTTGTTAAATAAGTTCCATTTTACCTGCTGGGCAGTTGCATTCTGAAGGTGCTTCTCTTGAGATTCTTATTTTAGCCATATGTTCATAGGATTTCTGCAGGGGGTGTAAAAAAAGAAGAGGTATTAAGAGTTATCAGTAGCATTGTAGAGAAATGGGTTCTTTAGGAATTCTCTGGCCATATGCTTGATTCACCAGCATTTGATAGCCTGCATAACTAAAGTTTACATATGCACTTGGACTTCAGTCAAAAGGTAACAGTACCCAAGCCCTAAAAAAAGAAAATGATCATTGACATGATATTAAGACTGCTGGAATTGTATAACATCTTTCTCCATTGTTCAACTACCACCACCCTCTCCCTCAGCTCAAACATATGTAGTCAATGCAAAAACCTGGCATTAACATGGTGCAGTTCTAGGTAAGTTTTGTTTTAAAACAGCCAGTATCTTATACATGAAGGTCAACTGCTTATCATGTTGTGCTGCAACTACTGCCCAACAACCTCTCTGTTGGAAGAGCAAGTTCCAGAAAACCTCCTAACTCTAGTCTAAAGCTGCCCCTGGTTTTGATATATAATGTAGATTACTTTAAACTCTCAAGTCCAATGGCTCTGCACTCATAAACACCCCTGGCACTGCATCTTTTACCAAAAAAAATAAGCTACTATATTTTTTTCTTTTTAAACATTTAATAGAACATTCAATGTATGAAATTACTGGTTTTAAATCACATTCAGGGTTATTTTACTTTCAAGAGTGACTACCATTTGTATATTAATAACACCTATGGTCTTAACCTTCTTAGAACATATGAAGAACATTAACAGATGTTATCTCTGCCAGGAATATTCTCCACAAAATTGGGAAAGATTCACAGGAGACTTTGGGAAACTAAAAGAAGATAAAATGCCACCCTGCCATTCTGGTCACCCTTCCCCCTTTTAAAGTTCCATATATGTTTAACATGCAAATATTCAGAAGAGTGGGGGGAGATGATACACATAGAGAGGGTGCTATCAAAGGATGTGCATAAACAAACATATGCCACAATGAGATGGTCGCCTAGCATATGTGCACACAGCCACACCAAGTATACGGACAGTAAGGGTAGGCTGGTCGTATACAAGGAATCACGCCTGTCCAAGATGTTATTCACGTGCAAAATACCCCAGCTTTTCACACCTGAGCCAGAAGTCGCTCCACTTTCTCTTGCACCATTGCTCTGAGCTGATCCAGGCAATCAGGAAGCACACGGATAGAAGGGTCCCCTTTGGCGGATTCGAGAGCGGCGATCCTCGCCTGGAGGTCGTTGGTTTTCACCCCCAAGTACAGACAAGACATCACGGCCACCACTGACAGGAGGGCGGCCAGGGCCGCGCACGGGGGCATGGTCCGGGCACAACGCTGCCCGGCGGGGTTCGGGTCCTCCGAGCCCTGCTCCCGAGCCCCTCCTTTCCCTGCAGGCTTCTTCAGCAGCATCGTGGCGGGGTTGGCTACCTCCCACCCTCTACCACTTCCAATAATCTTAAAAGGAAAGAAAAAGGACGATTCCTCCAAAGTTCAGTCCGGTGGGCTGTACAACTAGTTGGCAGAGTGGGAGAGGGGGCGCGCGGAGATGGACCCCCGCTCTCCTCCGCGCCGAGACCAGCAGTCGTGGACCGTCCTTCGCCTTCTTCTCCTCTCCTAGCTGGGGGTGAAGAGCACCCTCAGTCTAGGGACTGGTGGCAACAAGGTAAAAACCAGAATGAAACCCTCTCGGATACCCTGCTGGCACCCCAAAGGACGGACACTTCTGAGGTCCCCGCGGGTGGCCGCCCAGGGGCCCGGGGACAGTGGGCGAGGGCTGCGGTGGCCGCCGCTCCCCTCGCCCCGCAGCGCGGACCTGTTGCGTCCCTGTTAGTTCGCCTTATTTCTACCTAGTCGGTGTTTTTCCGCTCGCCAGCTGTTTCCCACCTGGACTCAGTTCCAGGCAAAAAAGGCTGAGAGCGGCGGCGGGAGCGCAGCGCAAAGGGCGGCCGAGGGGCAGAGGAGAGAGGAAACGAAATAACCCAGGAGCAAAAGCGAGCGGCGAAGCCGAAGTCGCGGCTGCCCCAAGGATCTCCGCAGCCTCGCGCGTGCAAGCCTTAAATACCCTTCGGGATGCTCGTGTGTGAGTGAGTGTGTGTGAGTGTACGTCTGTGTGAGTGAGTGCGCGCGCGCCCGGAGCCGACGGCCCGCCCCCGCCTCCGCCCCCTCTCGGCGCGGCCTCGGTCCGCGGACCCGCGGCAGCGCGCCCCCCTCCTAAGCCGGCCGAAGCCCGCCTCATTATCCTAATGTATTCACCTTCGCCAGGCGCGCGCCAGCCCCAGACGCCCCCTCAGGGGGCGGGGGAGCTGAGCGGGAGGTCTATTAGCATAAAATATGCAAATCCTGGAGCGGCCGCAGTGATTGGAGAGGAGCTTGACGACCCCTCCCCCCCACAGAGTAACTTCAGCGTCCCGAGGGCCAATTCTCCCGCCTAGGCTAGGGGCCGAAGCGGGGTCGGCTGTGGGCCAGGCGGCAACTCCGGCTAATAGGGACTGTGCCCAGCGCTCCCTCTTTATCGCGGTTAAATCTGGAGAAATGGCCTCCAGGCGGGAAGAAGTGGAGCTTAAAGCTCTAGCTCTCCAGATCTTCACTCAAAAGCAGTGGCGAAAGCTCCTGGGATCTCACTTTGGGCAGCCTTCCTCCCCCTCCCTCACTTTCCCACATGCCCAGAAGCAAAGTGTCTGGCCGACGCCCGAGGTACATTTCCCCACTTCCCTTCTCTCCCACGACCGCTGCAGATTCTCCACCTAAGGAAGTTTTTTTTTCCCCTCCCCCAGTTTCCTTCTGTCTTGACGGGGCCGAGTCGCCTCCCGGCTCTGTGTTCCTAGTCTGTACTAGGGTGCTAATGCGTTTTCCTGATTCCCTGTTTTGTGGGATTGAACAAGGCAGCGTTGAGGTGCACATTTCTCAGGATTTAGGAAAGGACTGAAGAATGAGGTCAATTTTTCCTCTTACCTGACTTTCCTCGTGCTACTCCCTCTGGATCAAATTACAAGTTCTCTAATGGGATTTTGAAAGTAGGTAACAAGTAGCATTCTACATCTAACTGACTTTGGGGGGGGGGGATAAATCCCACCTCTTACGCCAACAAGTTTCTTCTTATCTCCTCCCCAGAAGAAATACCCCAAATTTTTCCTGTCTTTAATCAAGCTATGTAAACAATCAACAAAATACTGCACTAAGCTGATCTTTCACCTATATAAATGACTATTTCTGGGTACCAAGTAGGGCAAAAATGTTTCAACAACATCTGTTGATGCAAGATATAGGAATGAAAAAAAAAAAGATTAAGGGATGAAACAGAGACACAACAAAGAAGGAAAAAGTGAATTTTGCTATAAAATCAAAAGCATAATTCCTTACATTTGTTTTACACAGTGGTTCTCAAACGGTGGTCCCAAGACCAGCAATATCAGCATCATCTGAGAATTTATGCAAAATTCACATTCTGCGGCCCCACTCCTCATCTACTGAGTCTAAAACTGCTGCTATTACTAAATCAGAAACACAGCAGTCTGTGTCTTTGCAAGTCTTCCTAACGATTTTGATGCACATTAATATACCCCTGGTGTAACACTTTACAAAATAGTTGCAAATATATTTTTTCACTTGAACCTCATAACCCTGTGATGCAAGTAAGAAATTATTGGCCCCGTTTCATATAGAAGAAAACAATTTTCAAGTCACATTTAATTGTGAGTTAAACATGTTTCCAATAATAGCACCCAAGGAATGCATACAAATTCTTTAATATGCCGACTCTTTCTGATTTACCAATTACCTCTCTAACCATTCCTCAGACTCCTTTTCAAGCTTTTCCTCTACCTGTCTTCTAAATGTTGATACTCCTCAGGTCTCTATCTTATGCCATCTTCTCTTTTACGTCTGTACACTATCTTCCGTAATACTCTCAATTACCTTCCTAACTGATGTGTCATAAATCCATATTGCACTGATGAGTCATAAATCCATATTGCAACCCCAAATCTCTTCTGAGCCTAGCATCCATATATCCAATTGCCTGCCTCTTCCACTTTGATGTCCCACAAGCAATTCCAACTTAACCTGTATCCTACCCCCAAACCCTGCTCTTCTTCTTTTGTTTCCCACCACTTTGTACCCAAGCCAAAATACCCAATAATAACCCTGGACTTCTCCCTAGTCCTCTACCTTCAATATATCCTATTGTCCTTAGGGTGGAATTGTATATCTTGCAAGTTACCACCTGATCTGTCATCCTTCCTTCCTCATTATTCATCTTTCTCCTCATACTCTCCATATCAGTTACTCTAATCAAAGTATGGAGACAAAGAGAATGAAGAACTTTGGGGGTGGGTCAAGGTATCGCTCTTAAAATTTCAGTAGAAAGGCCTTTTTCTGTGCTGGCTGATAGTGACAGTAGGTCACACATTTAATTTGTTGATGCAATGTTTTTATATTATGTTTTGTGGAAATTGGCCATGAACAGGTACATTAACAACTCTTGCAAGCTCTCAGAACTGTTAGATCTTAGTGGAGAGGTAGAGTTGGAATTTTGTGGATTCAGGATCTCTATCCAGAGGACTAATTTTGATGTATATGTTTAGCGGGCACAGTTCCCCAGAGATCTGAAAAACCCAGTAGATTCTCTGCATCAAATACAGAGAATGTCTGGATCAAGAAGATTCCGGGGATTTGAACCTCTGTTGTTCTGTAGATTCATCAGACTGAAATGTTGTTAGTTCCTGTATGGAGAAGGATTCAAAAACTAAAAATAACGGTACAGTCCAGCTGACTTTAATTTACCTAAGACTGATATCAATAGTAGTAATAGGCAAGCAGCTGGATGTAGAACAGGTATGCGATTAGAAGAATAATAGACCCCAAAGATATCCACATTCTAATCCCCAAAACCTATAAATGGGGGATGTTACTTTACTTGACAAAATGGATTTACAGATGTGATTCAGTGAAGGATTTTGAGATGGGGAGATTTTCTTCAGTCATGTAGGTGGGCACCATGTCTCACCACAGGGTCTTTATAGGAGTGTCAGAATCTCAGAGAGATGTGATGACAGAAGCAGAGGTCAGAATGATGTGAACAATGGCTTTGAAGATGGAAGCCAGAGAATATGGGCAGTCTCTAGAAGCTGAGGAAATCAAGGAACAAATTCTCCCATAGAGCCTCCAGAAGGAATGCAGCCTTACCAACCCTTTGATTTTAGGACTTCTGACCATTAAAACTGTAATTAATAAGTTAGTGTTGTTTAAGTCACCAAGTTTTTGGTAATTGTTACAACAGCAATGGGAAACTAATAAAATCACAGTCACAGGAAATCAGTTTTCACTTGCTACAGCATCGTAAGCTGTACTGTAACCACCATAATGCCCTATAACTCCAGCAGGCCCTGTCATAACAATCCCTGCCTCTCAAATGCTCACGCATTCCTATTTTACTGACATGCCCATTGGGAAAGAATTGGACAGATATGCCTTCTCCCATGTCATGTAAAATTAGGATGCCCTCTACTGAGGCATATTAAACTGAATAAAATATGTTCTATTTCTTTGATGTCTCCCATTGGTGCAACTCAAAAACAATAAACCAGTCAAGCTATACACAGACACTCTCATCTCTCCTCCCTACTCATTTGAGCCCAGCCAGGATCTTTACCCAGGACTCGGCATTACTGCTAGCACTACTGTTACCAGTCTCCAGGACCCAGAAAAAGGGAGATAAACAAAGACTTCTGACAGAGAGACATGGCAAGAATTCAAGTGAGAAGGAAGGTGACTGGGAGAAAAACAAGATAAAGCAAAATAAAAAAAAAGAAGAAGGTAGAAGAAAAGAGCTTTTTAAGTGGGTAGGAGTGTTGCCTTGGCTGGTGTGGCTCAGCTGGTTGGGTGTCATCTAGTGCACCAAAAGGTGACCAATTTGATTCCTGGTTAGGTCACATGTCTGCGTTGTGGGCTCGATCATGCAGGAGGCAGATGATCAATGTTTCTTTCACCCTCTCTCTCTCTAAAAATCAACTGTAAAAAAAATATTTTTTTTAAAAAGTAGGTAGAAGTGTTAATTTTTTTAAAGGCACAGTTCACTCCTATATGTCTCTAAGAGGTGGATCAATAGAAGATATTTAGCATAGAGGTAAACTAGCACATACTTGACATTTTGATGTCATGCGTGTATTTAGAAAGATACTCTAACCAAAATAAGTAACTGGGATAATCATATTATGCTATTTTTAGATATTAATTACATAACAGAAAAATATTTCAGTTTGGTTAGAAAATATCTTTTAGCACTATCAATTTTTGAGGCTAGTTTCCTAAAACCACAATTTTAACCAATATTCACCACCAAAGGTATCAAACAGAAACAAATGTCTGATGGGCTTTGTTGCTATCTTTGTACCCCCACAACCAGCTGCTATGTCCACAAAGTGCCTTAATAAAGAAAATAATAGAAGGAATTGTGTGCTGTAGAAAATTTTTCTTTCAGACAGATCAAGGACCTGATCCCATTTACACAGCCTGGTTAAGCAAGAGGCTTACAACTCTATAAATCCAATAATCTGGATAATATAAGCCCTCGAAATTCCATTCCTCTCTGCAGAGTGAGTTTTAAGTTAGTTTGTTTGTTTGTTTCCTTGTTTGTTTGTTGTTTTGTTTTCTTTTATTTGGAGGGAGGAAGTGATTTTTTCTCAAATCTTAAATAACAAGATGATAACCCCACTTAGATTTCCCCCAAAATTTGCCAATTATATTGCTAATTCTAACAAGAAGCTACTTTTCATTGAACTCACCAAATCAACCTGTTGTTGTAATGCTATGTAGACAGAACACGCTTGTAGCATCGATTCAGATCATGGCTACAAGTACAGACTCCCTGGCCAGACTGCCTAGATTAATTATCCAGTTCTGCCATTTAATTGCTGTGTGACTTTGTGTAAATTAGTTAACTTTTCTATGCCTTGGTTTTTTCATCTATTAAAACAAAGATGATAATGCTTACCCACAAAGTGTTTCATGGTGAATAAATGGAATGATATGTGTAAAACATTACAATACCTGGTAGATATTAAGTGCAATATAAATGTCAGCTCTTACTGGTGCTATTACTATTATTACTTTAAAAGTGTCAATCAACTGATCCATAGGCACTGAAGATTAAGAAAATGTACATTCTTATACAGTAGGGCTCCTGTATATCCTAATCATGATTTTAGTTCTATCTCAATTTACAAGAAGAGGATAGAATCAGGGCCACCTTTCAGCTACTAGATGATTTGAAGAATTCCCCGCCCCAGGCAACCATTGATGGTTTTATGTCAATTTTAGATTAGTTTTGTCTGTTCTAGAACTTCATATAGATAGAAGCATACAGCATGTATTTTTATGTATCTGGCTTTCTTTGCTCAACATAATATTTTTGAGATTTATCCATATTGATATATAGAAACCATTTTGTTTATTTTTAATGCAGAGTAATATTCCATTGTATACCAGAACTTCTTTATGTATTCCCTTATTAGTGGACACTTGAGTGAAGTGACTATGACTACTTATATAGAAGTTTTTATTTTATATATTTAAAAAAACATAAAAATATTTTTTTCCATTTAGAGATGGCTCAGATACTTTTTATGAAGAAAAACAAAAGGAAGACTTGGATCTGTTAGATACCAAAATATATTATGAAGGTTTAGTAATCAACACAGTTTGAGATTGCTGCAGGGTCAGAAATTACACCAAAAAAATAGAATAAGGAGACTAGAATCAAACTGACACACAGGCATTCAGATGGGAAAGAAATGGCACTGAAGAGCCATGAGGGAAAATGAGCTTTTGATTGATTATACTGGGACAATTGTATATTTGCACAGAAAAAAAAGAAAATTGAATCTTGTCTTTATAGAATAAACAAAAATTAAAAGAAGATGATTTATAAACCTAAATATAAAAATTAATAATATAAAGCATTGAGAAGATAGTATAGGAGAATATCTTCATGACCTTAGATTAAGGGAGGGTTTTTTATTTTTTTTAATTTTTATTTTTTTAAATATATTTTTACTGATTTTTTAGAGAGAGAGGAGGGGAGAGAGAGATAGAAACATGGATGTGAGAGAGAAACATTGATCGGCTGCCTCCTGCACGCCCCCTACTGGGGATTGAGCCTGCAACCCAGACATGTGCCCTGAACGAGAATGGAACCAGGACCTCTCAGTCCATGGAACAACACTCAATCCACTGAGCCACACTGGCCGGGCTAAGGGAAGATTTTTTAAATAAGACAAATGAAGCACTAGCTATAGAATAAATAATTTAGTAATTGAAATACATTAAATTAAATACTTCCATTTATTAAAAAAAGAACAAACATCTTAAAATGAGTGAAAAGATAAACCACAGAATGGGAAAAGACATTTGAAATCTATAGGACTGAAAAGGCTTGTCTTGAATATGTAAGAATGTCGCACTTAAATCAATGAGGAAAATCCACAACCCAATAGGAAAGTGAACAAACGCTTTAATAACCCCTTTGACAAAAGGAAAACTAAAAATAGCCAATAAACATTTTTAAATGGTGTTCAACCCATAAATAATAAGGAAATGTGCATTGAAGCCACCATATTATAACACTACTCACCTAAAAGAGTAGCAAAATGAGAGAAACAAAGGAAAAAAGTAATAAATGGGACTACATCAAACTAAAAATCTCCTGCAGGGCAAAAGAAACCAACATCAAAATGAAAAGGGAACCCACGCTCTGGGAAAACATATTTGCCAATGATACATTGAATAAGGGGTTAATATGCAAAATATATAGAGTACTCATACAACTCAACAAAAGGAAGACAATCTAACTTCAAAATGGGCAGAGGACCTGAATAGATACTTCTCCAAACTGGACATACAAATGGCCAGGAGACATATGAAAAAATGCTCAACATCTCTAATCATCAGAAAGATGCAAATTAAAATGACTGTGAGATATTACCTCACACCTGCCAGAATGGTGGCCATCAACAAATCCTCAAACAAGTGCTGGCAAGGATATGGAAAAAAAGGGGACTCAAATACACTGCTAGTGGGAATGCAGACTGGTGCAGCCACTATGGAAAACAACATGGTGCTTCCTCAAAAACTTAAAAGTGGAACTGCTATTTGACCCATATATTCTTAGGAATATATCCTAAGAAGCCTGAAACACCAATCAGGAAGAATATATGCATCCCTATGTTCATAGCAGTGCTATTTACAATAGCTAAGATCTGAAAACAGCCCAAGTGCCCATCAGTAGATGAGTGGATAAAAAAGCTATGGTACATATACACAATGGAATACTACGCAGCTGTAGGAAAGATCTCTTACCCTTTGAGGCAGTATGGAAAGAGCTGGAGAGTATTGTGCTGAGCGAAATAAGTCAGCCAGAGAAAGACAAGTACCACATGATCTCACTTATTTATGGAATATCATGAACAAAATAAGCTGTCAATCAAAATAGATCCAGAATCATGGAAGTAGGGAACAGACTGACAAACCTCAGAGGGATGGAGAGTGGAGAGAGGGAAGAGATAAACCAAAGAATGTATATGCATATATGCACAACCAATGGACACAGACATTAGTTTGGGGAAAGCAGGCGGGGGTGGGAGTGGGGAGTAGGGAGTCAATGGGGGAAAAAAGAGGGGATATCTGTAATACTTTCAACAATAAAAAATAAAATAAAATAAATTTTTAAAAGAGTAGCAAAATGAAAGAGTCGGACAATAACAAATATATTAAATGTGGAGTAATGAACTCACGCACTGCTTGTTGGAATGTAAATTTGCACAAGAACTTTGGAAAACTGTTTGGCACTATTTGGATAAATGAACATATGTAAACCCTTTGTGGAAGGAGTTTAAAGAAAATAAGAGTGAAGGTCTAAGAGCATAGAAAGCTCTGTTAGTAGATGCCAAATGACCTTATAGGAGACTTCAGATGAGACCTTAAAGGAAAGTGAGGAAAATGTCATTAGAAACCATAAGGACATAGATTCTCACTGTGTAGTGCAGACATTGCAACACTATTGCCTGTGCTAGCGTGGAAAGTAGAAAAACGTACTTAATGAACTGTGTGACTTAGCCAAGAAGATTCCTTCCAAAGCACTGACAGTGCCAACAGGTTATTTTCTTATTGTGTAGTAAAGTGTAAAAGGAGATAGATAAGCTAAAGAAATGGCTTTTAAACAATAAGAAGTCAGAAATTGTTGAGATTGAAAATTCCCACCCTCTCCGGATGGCAATTGATACTAATATTAAGAAATGGTTTGGGGACAAGATCAAATCCAGAGACTCTCAGAAAAATATACAGAAAAGCTGAGATTATGACTATAAAATCTTTTGTTAAGATCTCAGAAATATCTGAAGTGGTACCTCATACAACTGTTTAATCAAACAATAGAGCATATAAGAAGCTCAAGGATACTGTCCCTCTGTAGTCTCAGCAGAAACACAAAGTAAAGTATGACTTATCTTAATGGAGTGAACCCCAGTAATATTTATGAGACTAAATGGGGTTTCTGGACCCCAATTTCCATGGCGATATGTTCAACATACCAACAAACAATTCTCAGACACCAGTAAGGTGTCCAAGAATTCTCAATTCTAACAGTACCTGGAAATAGCATCAGATTCCACAGGTTAGGGGTTCAGTTGCATAAGACACACACACACACACACACACACACACACACACACACTTCAGACACCAACCAAAAACCTGTGCTTCTGACCAACTGGCTATAGAATAAAAGTTCCAACAATCCCCTCCCACTCAGAAGGCTTAAGTGGGGCAGGAAGATTCATTAATATCCACATGCTTGGCAACTTGGTGCTGGTTATTGACAGGAAGCTTCAGTTCCTCCACACATGGGTTTCTTCCTAGACTGTTTGAATGTCTTCATGACATGATAACTTACTTTCCTTAAAGAACAATCCAAAAGGGAGAGAAATATACCCATCCTTCCAAAGCCTCCAAGTTCTCATTGTATAACAGCATCAGTTTTAAGTCAAGGATCGCATCATCTAAATCAGATCCAGGTGTGAATGAGGCTCTTCAGGTGTAATACCTTGATTAGGAACCTCAAGTTCTTCTCTTCAAGAATAGTTACTCTCTATATAAAGACCTGTGAACTAAAGAAACAAGTTAACTGCCCCTTATCAGCCCAACATGCAATAGTGGGACAGGAACAGAATAACTGCTGTAGTCATTTCTGTTTAAATAAAAGTGGAGGGAGTGTCATCAGAAGTCATTAGTCTATAGAGTTTTTGAAATTCAGCTATGAAAAATTTGGAAGTTTTTTTGTTAGAACTAAGGGTGACTTCTTCCTGGGAATGATTCTCCATGACTCTTGGCTCCATTTTCTGGCCCTTTGGTTTGTGCTCTACGTTATTTTTTCTTTTTCATGAAAGATATCCCCTGTGTTCGCAGCTCCACAGTTTTCTTTTTCTTTTTTTTTTTTTTATTCTCACCCGAGGACATTTTTGCATTTATCTTCAGACAGAGCAGAAGGGAGAGGGGGAGGAAGAGAGAGAGAAACATCGAGGTGAGAGAGACACATTGAGTGGTTGCCACCTACACAACCCCAACCAGGTCTGGGAACAACTGCAACCGAGGTACGTGCCCTTAGCGGGAACCGAACCCAGGACTCTCTGGTCCGTGGGCCGATGCTCTAACCGCTGAGCCAAACCGACCAGGGCCACAGTTTTCTTATACTGCTTCCTACCTGTACAGAAATGAGTCCAAAGGCCTCTTCTCCTTTTGTACTATCTCTCTTCTTTCAGTTTGAGATGATGTTTTGGCCAAGGTAATTTTCTTTTTTGTTTGTTTTTGTTTTTCAATTACAGTTTACATTTCATATTATTCTGTATTAGTTTCAGGTATACAGCACAGTGGTTAGATAATAATGTACTTTATAAAGTGTTACCCCACTATTTCAAGTACCCACCTGGCCCCTTACATACTTATTACAATATTATTGACTATATTCCCTATGTTATAATTTATATCCCTGTGACTATTCTGTAACTACCAATATATACCTTTTAATCCCTTCACCTTTTTTACCCAGCCCCCAACTCCCTCCCCTCTGGCACCGTCAGTCTTTTCTCTGTATCTGTGAGTCCATTTCTATTTTGTTTGTTTGTTTTATTTTTTAGATTCCACACATAAGTGAAATCATACAGTATTTGTCTTCTCTGTCTGACTTATTTCACTTAGCATAATACCCTTTAGATCCATCCATTCTGTCACAACAGGTAAGATTTCATTCTTTTTTATGGCTAAGTAATATTCTATTTTATATATGTACCACTTCTTTATCCATTCATCTGTTGATAAATATTTAGGTTGCTTCCATATCCTAGCTATTGTAAATAATTCTACAATGAACATAGGGGTACATATATTCTTTCAAGTTAGTGTTTTGGGTTTCTTCGGATATATACCCAGAAGTGGAATTGCTGGGTCATCGGGCAGGCCATTTTATTTTTAATTTTTTGAGGAACATCCATACTGTTTTCCATAGAGTTTGCACCAATGTGCATTCCCACCAACGTGCACTAGGGTTTCCTTTTCTCCATGTCCTCGCCAATATTTGTTATTTGTTGATTTATTGATGATAGCTATTCTGACAGGTGTAAGGTGATAACTCATTGTGGTTTTAATTTGCATCTCTCTGATGATTAATGATGTTGAGCAACTTTTTATATGTCTATTGGCCATCTGTATGTCTTCTTTGGAGAAGTGTCTAATCAGGTCTTCTGCCCACTTGTTAATTGGGTTATTTGTATTTCTGGTGTTGAGTTCTCCGAGTTCTTTATAAATTTAGGATATTTAGCCCTTATGGGATGTATCATTGGCAAATACCTTCTTCCATTAGTAGGTTGTCTCTTCATTTTGTTGATGGTTTCCCTTGCTGTGCAGAAACTTTTTAGTTTGATGTAGTCCCATTTGTTTATTTTTCTCTTGTTTCCCTTGCCTGAGGAGATATGTGGGAAAAAATATTGCTAAGAAAAATGTCTGAGATTTTACTGTTTATGTTTTCTTCTAGGAGTTTTGTAGTTTCAGGTCTTACATTTACATCTTTAATCCCTTTTGAGTTTATTCTTGTAAATGGTATAAGAAGGTGGTCTAGTTTCATTTTTTTGCATGTATCTGTCCAATTTTCCCAACATCATTTATTGAATAGACTGTCTTTACCCAATTGTGTGTTCTTGCCTCCTTTGTCATAGATTAATTTACTGTGTAGTCATCAGTTTATTTCTGGGCTCTCTATTCTGTTCCATTAATCCATATTTTTATGCCAGTATCATGCTATTTTGATTACTATTAGCCTTGTAGTATAGTTTGATATCAGGTAATATATACCTCCCACATTGTTTTTTCAAGATTGCTGTCGATATTCAGTGTCTTTTGTGGTTCCATATAAATTTTTGGATTATTTGTTCTAGTGATGTGAAATAGACCATTGGTGTTTCACTAGGAATTGCATTGAATCTACAGATTCTGGAACCATTTAAGCCTGCCCAAACCTCCTCCAGAGCTCCTCAATAAGGGCTGCACTGAGGGCCCACGCTGGAGTCCACCAGAAACCTCTCCCCTGAGCTTGCCCTGCAGGGTGGGGCCTCTAGGACTTGGCAGGGAGGTACTGTTGCCACTCCCTAGGCTGATGGTGTATGGAGAGGGATGCCTGAACCAGCAAAGATGGCATCTGTAGGTGGCTTGGAAGAGGGATCCAGCACAGGGACATTTGCTGCTGTGGCTCCAGCCTTCTCCCCGCAGCCATGCCACTCAATTTCTCCCTCTATGACTCCAGTCCACTCCACTCCCAGCTGCCATCCCTCAGCTAGAACTCAGGATGACTGAGATTTTGTGCACTGGCCCTTCAAGATAACCATTCCCCTTCTCACCTGGGTGGGTGGAGTCCCTGCTGATTTTCCCAGCCAAATATCGTGTGGGCTCCTTCTCCCAGCTCTAGTGTTCTGGGATAGGGAGCCTGGCTTGGGGCTAAAGCCCCTTGCTCCTGGGGGGCGGGGTTCAGAACCTCCTCAGCTGAGATATCACTCTGGATCCCTTCCCATGACAGTGGGGCCAGCCCCTTTTACATCCCTGCCCTTCCTACCTCTCTTGATGGGAGATCCTCTATAAATCCTTAGTTATAAGACTCCTGTTCAGCTAGTCTTCAGATGGTTATTCAGGTTGAATATTCTGTACTTTAGCCAATATTCTGATATGGTCCTGGGAGGAGATGAGTGTAACTTCCACCTACTCCACCACCATTTTGAACCCCCTTACATCAGTCGCCAATATAATTTTCTTTAAAGTTTGTTGGTCTCTGCGATATTGTGACTTATAGGATATTTGGCTTCATCCAAAGTTCCTATCCCAGTTTCCCAAACCCTTGTAATTTCCTAAGTGGTTAGAACGTCTTTTGTTATGTTAATAAGGTGACTTTTGAACCCCACCCAACAAGATCATTAGATTAAATTTAAAAAGGAGATACCAGGATATTGGAATAATCATCTTCATGGACATTGAAATCATAAAAAAAATTTTGAAACAAGTAGTGGTAGAAAGTGGTGAGTCCAAGGATAAATTATCCAAGCAAAGAGGATATTAACTCCAGGTTTCTAGTTTGTGGAAGAGTGATAGTACCAAAAATATGGCAGAAAAACTTATTTGTAGGAGAAAAGCTCTATTTTTAGAAAAAAATAATATGAAGATATGATATGACCTGGACAACTGGATATTCATATGCAAAAGAACAAAATTGGATTCTACTTTACACCATAGTACAAAAACTAACTTAAAATAATTAAAGACCTAAATCAATAAAATCCTTAGAAGAAACAGGGATAAATCCATATGACCTTGGTTTGGGCAATGATTTCTCAGCTACAACATAAATAGCGCAGTAATAAAAGAAATAATAGGTAAATTGGGTTTCATCAAATTGAAAACTTATGTGTTTCAAAGATCAAGAATGTAAAAAGACAATTTACAAAGTAGGAAAAAATATTTACCAAATGCATATCTGATAAGGGATTTGCGCTTACAAAATACATAGAACTCTTACACCTCAATAAAAACACAAAAATCCAATTAAAAATAGCAAAGGATCTGAATAGACATTTTCCAAAGAAGATACATAAATGGGAAAAAAGTACATGAAAAGATCCACATCATCAGCCATCAAGGAAACATGAATTACAACTGCAACAAGGTACCACTTTACATTCACAAAAATGGCTGTAATAAAAAGACATAACAAATGTCATCGAGGATGTGGAGAAATTGGGACCTTTATGTACTGCTGATGGAAATGCAAAATATTACAGCCACTTTGGAAGAGTCTGAAAGTTCTTTAAAAAGTTAAATACAAAATGACCACATGAACCAGCAATTTTACTCCTAAGTATATACCCAAGACAATTGAGAACGCATCTCTACACAAAACTGTGTACATATGTTTATAGCAGCATTATTCATAATAGCCAATAAGTGGAAACAACCCAAATGCCCATCAACTGATGAATGAATAAATAAAATATGGTACATCCATACAATAAAATATTATTCAATTGTGAAAGGAATACAGACTTGATACATGCTACAATGTGGATGAACCTTGGAAACATTATGCTAAGTGAAAGAAGTCAGTCACGAAATGCCACATATTATATTACTCTATTTATATGAAATATCCAGAATAGTCAAATATGTATATATAGAAAGTAGACTGGCAATTGACTAGGCTTAGGGGTAATGGGGGGGGGGGCGGGTGGGAGTTGACTGCAAAAGAGTACCAAATTTCTTTTGAGGATGACAAAAAATATTTTTAAATTGTAGTGATGGTTATACAATACTGTGAATATACTAAAACCACTGAATAGTATACTTTACATGGGTGAATTTCATGATATGTGAATTATATCTCAAAATGCTATTAAAAGATACACTATGTTGTTTAAAATTCAAAGGTAATCAGAGTATACAAAACTTGGTTACATTAGACAGTTCCCCGAAATGTTAAACATAAAATTACCATGTAACACAGCAATTTCACTCCTAGGCATATACCCAAGAAAATGAAAACATATATCTACACAAAAACTTGTACATGCATGTTTATTGCATATTCATAAGAGCCAAAAAGGAGAAACAATCCAATGACTGTCAACCAATGAATGGACAAACTGATATATACATAAAATGGAATATTATTCCACCATAAAAAAGATCAATGTACTGATAAATGCTATGACTTGGATGAACCTCAAAAACATTATGCTAAGTGAAAGAAGCCAGACACAAAAGGTCACATATTATATGAGTTCTTTTAAAAAAACTTATCTTTATTATTGAATGTGTTACAGATGTTCCTCCTTTTTCCCCTATTGACCCCCTCCTCTCCAATCCCGCCCCCCTCCTGCCTTTCCCCACACTGTTGTCTGTGTCCATTGGTTATGCATGTAGGCATATAAGTTCTTTGGTTTATTTCTTTCCACTCAACCCTCCCCCCTTCCCTTTGAGGTTTGTCAGTCTAACAACCAAATTGTACTTCTTAATCCCTTCACTTTTTTCACCCATTCCCCCAGCGCCCACCCATCTGGCAACCAACAAAAAGTTCTCTGTATCTATGAGTCTGTTTCTGTTCTGCTAGTTCATTTTGTTTGTAGATTCAATTGTCGATAGATATGTATTTTTTTTTTTTATCCTCACCCGAGGACATGTTTTTGCATTTATCTTCAGACAGAGCGGGAGGGAGAGAGGAAGGAAGAGAGAGAAACATCGATGTGAGAGAGACACATTGACTGGCTGCCACCCACACGACCCCAACCGGGGCCGGTGACAAACTGCAACCGAGGTACGTGCCCCTGGCAGGAACCGAACCCGGGACTCTCCAGTCCACGGGCCGACGCTCTAACCGCTGAGCCAAACCGGCCAGGGTGATAGATATGTATTTATTGCCATTTTATTGTTCATATTTTTTATCTTTTTCTTCACAAAGACCCTTCAACATTCCATATAATACTGGGTTTGTGGTGATGAACTCCTTTAGCTTTTTCTTGTCTGGGAAACTATATGGCCATCGATTCTAAATGATAGCTTTGCAGGATAGAGTAATCTTGGTTGTAGGTTCTTGCTTTTCATCACTCTGAATATTTCTTGCCATTCCCTTCTGGCCTGCAAAGTTTCTTTAGAGAAATCAACTGACAGTCTTATGGAAGCTCCCTTGTAGGTAACTAACTGCTTTTCTCTTGCTGCTTTTAAGATTCTCTCTTTGTCTTGAACCTTTTGCATTTTGATGATGATGTGTCTTGGTGTGGGACTCTTGGGGTTCATCTTGTTTGGGACTCTCTGTGCTTCCTGGACTTGTATGCCTGTTTCCTTCACCAATTAGGGAAGTTCTCTGTCATTATTGTTTCAAATAGGTTTTCTTGCTCTCTGTTTTCTCCTTCTAGCACTCCCATGATGTGAATGTTGGTACACTTGAAGTTGTCCCAGAGGCTCCTTACACTATCCTCATTTTTTTGGATTATTTTTTCTTTTTGCTGTTCTCATTGGGTGTTTCTTGCTTCCTTATATTCCAAATTGATGGTTTGCTTCTTGGTTTTACCTACTCTACTATTGAATCTCTGTAAATTATTCTTTATTTCAGTTAGTGCCTCCTTCATTTCTGACTGTGAATCCTTCATTTCTGACTGGTCTTTTTTTATGCTCTTGAGGCCCTCACTAAGTTCCTTGAAATTCTTACTAAACTCATTGAGCATCCTTATAAGCAGTGTTTTGAACTCTGCATCTGTTAGACTGCTTATCTCCATTTCGTTTAGTTCTTTTCCTGGAATTTTGCTCTGTTCTTTCATTTGGGACACGTTTCTTTGTCTCCTCATTTTGGCTGCCTCCCTCTGTTTGTTTCTATGTATTAGGTAGAGTTGCTTTGTCTCCTGGGCCTCCTAGGGTGGTCTATTGTAGTAGGTGTCCTGTAGGGTCCAGTGGCACAGCCTCCCTGGTCACCCAGCTGGGCCCTCGAGGTGCACCCCTCATGTGGGCTTTACACCCTTCTTTTGTAATTGAGTCTTGATTGCTGTTGGCACATCAATGGGAGGCTTTTACTCAGGCTGATCAGCTGCCAGGGCTGGCTGTGCCCACTATCCACCGACCTCTGGCTGCCTTGGATGATTAGCTGTGAAGGGGCCCACCACACAGAGCCAGACTTACTTCAGCAGGGTTCTGGTACCCACTGAGTCCACTCCTTGAGTGTGTCACTTGTGGAGGTGGTTGAGTGGTGGTGCTTCGCCGTGGTCTGACACTGTCCACTGGGTGTCCTGGCTCTGGGGCAAGGTCAGCCACTACCTGTGTTCTATCCGGGGCCACCAGGCATAAGCTACAAAGGGATCTGCTGATGACTGCTTCTTGTGCTGGGCTTAGAGGTGCCCAGGCAAATGGCAACGGTGAACCAAGGCTGGCTGCTCCTAGTGCCAGGCCTGGGGCCACTTAGTGAGAGGTATGGGGCTTGCTGAGGCCAGATGCTGCTTTTTTGAGAGCATTTAGGAAAATCTGAAACAGGAGCCAAGACAGGCCAATCCTATGGTAAAGCCGCTGAACAGCTTGGGTGGGCCTGAAAGTTGGGTGGGGCAGGGCCTCAGGGAATCACCAGGGCAGGGCAAACATTGTGAGCCAGGTTTCTGGAGTTCCAGATATAGCACCCGTTTGCCAGCCTTGTGGGGGAAGGGCTCACCAAAGGAACAACGGCCTCCACCAGCACGTCTGTCCAGGAGAAAGCTGCCTCTTCAGCCCTCGCCCCAATGCCAAACAACTCAGTTCTTCCCTGTATGCCTCTGATGCCTTTAGAGCTGCCTCCCCCACACTGAAGCTCAGAGGGAGCACGTCTGAGTAAGATCATGCACGGGCCCTTTAAGAGGAGCTGCCCGGGGCTCCAGCAGCCTCAGCCTCTCTCATCCTCAGTTCCCACTGGTTTTTATAGCCAGAAGTTATGGGGATTTCTCTTCCTGGTACTGGAACCCTGAACTGGCTGCCTGGTGTGGGATGGGGACCCTTCAGGGAGGACCTTTGCAGCCGAGGTAGCCCTCCTGATTCTTATCCGCCACACGTGGGTGTCGGACCAGCCTGTCCACCTCCGTCCCTCCTACCAGTCTTGATGTGGCTTATGCTTTAACTTCGTAGTTGTAGGACTTCCGTTCAGATTGATTTTAGGCAGTTTTGAATGATGGTTGTTCTGTAGTTTAGTAGTGGTTGTGGGAGGAGGTGATACCGCATTTACTTTATTATATGACTTCTTTATTATGATATATTTAGATTAGGCAAATCCATATAGACCAAAAGCAGATTAGTAGTTACCAGGAGATGGGCGGAGGGGAAATGTGAGTGATTACTCAATGGGCATATAAGATTTTTTCCTGGGTGATGAAGAAGTTTTGAAATTAAAGAGAGGTGTCGTTGCACAACATGTTTAATCCACTAAATGACACTGAATCATACACTCGAAAATAGTTAATGCTATGTTTTGAAATTTTACCTCAATTTAAAAAAAATTAAGCGGTTGGTTATTAAACCTCTCTTTTATTAAAACAAGTATTCAACAGAATGAGAACATTTTTAAAAATCAAGGTTCTAGCATCATTCATACAGCATATCTATCACAGACATGTATAAAAATTGAAGGAGAATAGAATAGATAGAGTTTATAGTTTTTTAGAAGAAAATATTTTAAACAAAATTTATTCAGTTCTCCCAACATGGTATCTTAGGCATGTTGTTCCAACATTCCTAAATAATTATTATTACAGACAAAAGTGCTTGTTCGTAAAAGGCATATAATTTTTCTGGAGCATGATGACATCACAAAGAATATTTGAGGTCTCGCTTTCTGAGATGTTGTTTACTATAATTTAGCTCATTGCTAACATGATGTATATGTTCCTACTCATCACTAATAGGTCTGGATCGAAGACGCAATTAAGTAAATTCCTAGATAGTGTTAGATGGAAATTTTTGCAACTGGATAGAGTGTGGCATCAGGAAGGGTCTGGTAGTGGGGGGTTAGCAGTGGGCTGTGGCAAAGATCCAAGCAGGCTATATATTTTAATCACCTCATTTGTTAAGTTTTCCAGGCCACCCATTAAATAGGCACCTATTACACATCTCATACCCGAATAAAACCTTTCTCTGGTTTGGGAATCCAAGTCTTACAACAAGAGTGATAGTAAGTAAAATTTTGTCAACATGAGTTGGCTACTCTCGTGTTATCAAAGCAACAAGTCCAATTCAGGAAATCTTACAACTCCGCTTCACCAAGTTCCTAGAATGACTGCTTCTTTTTAGTAACCTACAATCAAGCACCATGGGGGATCTTGTGGGCACTCAACCACCCCTAAACACACACAAACCTACAACCTACACCTTGGTTACCCCTGGGACCTAGAAATGCATACTCCAATGGCAAGGCATGCCCTTTGGTAGAGAGACCAGAGAAAGAAGCCTGTGGAGGCCTGGGTAATGGGCTTTGGCACCATTTGGTAAGGAATTCCATTGTTCAATGCACTGAGAATGGTTGGTGTAGGTGACAGAATACAGAACCAGCACTAGATGGGTGCATGCCTTTGGCCCAGTAGACCCATCACTCTGTGGAGTGAGGACTAAGCTACAGGAGGACCCAAACAAGGGCTCTAAAAAGGTGAGGTCCAGAAGGTAAGAGTGGTACTGCCTCAGGCTAATGTTCAGCATACTCTATAGAGCTTTAATAGTTCCATTGATGACAGGTGCAAGAATCATTTCACTTGGGATTAGCCTTATCAGAAAGGTTACAAGGGAAAGTAGCTGAATGGGGAAAGTCAAGTCACCAACCTGTCTCAGGACAAAAGGTATGTTACATGAGGTTTCTGACCTCCGATGTTCCGAGCTTCTGCTCTTATCCCTCGAAAGCCCAAAGCATTGCTCAGCTTTCCCCAGGAAGGTCACATAGGGGATGTTGAATTTAGGGAAGGTGAGGACATGGGGAAATTCCCAGCCAAGAGGCAATGGGTGAGTCTCCAAGGTACCCATCTTGTTCTCCTGTCCTCGGTCACTTACAGTCTCTTGCTCCTCCTCTCTGTCACCTACTATGCATGGCAAACACCTCAGGATAAAAGATGTATCAGTTCACCAGTGTGTGCTCTTACACTCTCCCTTTTCTCTCAAAGCAGTTATTTACTATCATGTCTTTGATGCTATTAATAAGATGTTTTCTATATTTTGTCTAGACACTTTAGTTTGCAAGAAAGTTAAGCTGAATTATAGTCAACTATTACTGGAAGAAGAAATTCGAAAATGGTTTCAGATATTTATTTTTTGGCCAATGTGTTTCAGTGAATGGACCCCAAGTAGATCTTCAAGTTTCCTGTGACTAGCTTTGAAAAGGCATTGTTTAACAAATGCTTATTTAACCAGCACTTACTGAGAGTTGCACTAGTTAAAGCACTAGAGGAAACCACAGAGAAGATACAAAATTGAAAAAGATGTAGCTGTACCATCAAAAGAATGTATGATCTTGAGGGGTCCTCAGACATGTGTGTAAATAATAAAGGAGCAAAGGAGGAAGGCGAAGTACAGAAAATTAACTGAGGCTGGAAGTAACAAGCTGGGATTACAAATTGAGACAGAAATGTCATGTTTCATGAGGACTATAAATCAACAGTCTCACGATGGTAGGTCACACATTGAATTCAGCCCACAAACGTGTTTGGTTTGGCCCACACAGTGTTTTAAAAATTGGAGATTTCCCATTTTAAATAATCTGAATGTCTATCTTCAGAAAACTCAGAAGATCTGGCAACTGTCTTCACTGCCAACTGGCAACCACCAGCTGGAGCTAAGTAGAAGCTGCCTCCTTAGGGAGAGCTTCATTTCTTCAGCTCACCACATTCCCCATCAGCCCTCCACTCTCATCCTTCACACCGCACGCTTCCTTTCTCAATCCAATGCAAGTGCCGAAAAAACGCAGCTTCCAGCCCTTCCTCCTGGAATCAGCTGGTGAATTTTAGGTCTTC
Organism: Tadarida brasiliensis; assembly: GCA_030848825.1. NCBI lineage: Eukaryota > Metazoa > Chordata > Mammalia > Chiroptera > Molossidae > Tadarida > Tadarida brasiliensis. The sequence continues at coordinate 82,311,554 of CM061257.1, forward strand.
AAATAATCACCACACACACACACACACACACACACACACACACACACACACATTTTAACCCTACTTTCTTATATAAAAAATCTAGATGATAAGGCCTTACCACCACCACTTTTAGTCATTTAAATACCCTTCTGTAGGTATTTGAGTATATGACCTCGATGTGTTTTTCTTGTCCCCAAAGAGATGAAGACATGTATGTGAAGTCTCACCACTCCTCATTCTTCCCAAAATTAAAAAAAATAAAAACATCGGGCTCTATTTTACATAACTAGTAGCGAAAGAAGAGATAACAGCTTGCTTTGAGAAGTGATCATGGAAACTGAACTCTGCATGCAGTTTGGAGAGAGGTGAAGGCCCGTAGGGCAAAGGGCACCGTTCCAGGGTGCTGGAGCTGTACTGTGTCGACACCTTTGTCAACTGATCGCCAAATCTTTCCATGAGAAAACTCTCCCAAAGCCTCTGCTACCTTCTGAGTACTTCCTGTGGATATGCTCCGGCTTTCACAACTGAAGAAAAGGGGGCTAGCCAGGTGTGAGGGTAGCATTCTCTTTTGGGTAAGGGCTGAGCTAAGGGAGACTTACAGGTATATTCATTTTGATGTGTGGTAGTTAGAGTTGACACAATAAAACAGTATACAGTGTGACGTCAGACTAGGCTAGCCTTGCACCCTAACTCTGCCCTTCATCACTATATGCACTTTGCTCTAAGTTTCAGGGGAATTGTGAGGATTAAATAAGGCATATGTAAAATCCTCAGGACAGTGCCTAGTATACAGCAAGTACTCACTAATTGCTTTTTTGCTGACTCACTTTATTACTGATTCACTTTACATAGGATCCATAAATCAGTAAGCATTTTATTTTGGGTTTTTGCATTGACCGATCCCTGTATTGACAAGAGACTGGGAATTAAGTGAATAGATAAAAGCTGATGTACTTGTTACATCACGTGTCACATGTAGAAGTCAGAGCATAGTTTGGAAAATGGGGAAATTTACAAGTACAGGGCATGACTATATGAGTAACTGATTTATAAATAAAATGGCAAGCCATGTTGTTTTGTTCTTAGCCTTCTAGATAAACCATGCAAAGTTGCCAAGGCCTCACTCATGGGTAAGAGAAGTTGAAACCCAAGCAGGGTTTGGCAGGCCATTCCAAGCTATTGTGTGACACACTGCTCTCTGGACTCTGGCATTCCAGCCTGCCCCTGCCTCTGCTCTTATTCATTGGAAACCCATATTTGTGTCTATTCTGGCTCAAGCTTGGATCTCCTCAGATCTTGGAATATTAATGGCCAGTCTGTGATATTATTTATCATGACCTAAGGTTTTACCCAAACTCTAATTCTATTCCCCTTGGTGATTGCAGACTGATGCATCAACCATCCCACCCTCCCAACTTTTCTTCCTGTTCACAGCTCTCCATCATCCTTTCTTCCTGAAGTTCTTCCCTAGTGGCTTGAGTTCCCAAGCTCTCGTAGGACCTATATTTATTTGAGGGAGAGGGCAAAATTTTTATGGAAGGTTAACACACATGCAAAAATAGAAACTGAACAAATTATACGTGTACAGCTCCATAAACGTTTACAAAGTGAACATGCCTGTATAGTCCATGCCCAGATTAGAAATCGTCACAACTCCCTCTGTCATTCCCCATTAGAAAACTACAATCTGAACACAGTTCAGATTCACCTGCTTCCTTTTAACTTTCTAGAAATTGAATCAAACAATACAAACTCGTCTTCCTCTGTCTTCTTTGCTCAATATGTACTATGTTTGTGAGAGTCATTCATATTGTTGCATATGGTGTGCATATTTATGCCTGTTACCGTATGTATTTCTTTGCTTGACTATAACACAATTTATTTATCCATTTTACTATTGATGGATTTTTGGGATGGATCCAATTCGGGGCTATTATAGATATTGTTGGTATAACATACTTGCTCAAGTTTTTTGGTGAATTTCTACACATTTCTTCTGCATATATACTTAGGAGATGGCTGGTTCATATGATTGGCAAATGTTCAGCTTTAATAGATACTGCCACAGAGTTTTCTAAATGGTCACAACATTTTACCACCAGTATGTGTATGAAAGTTCCATTTGCTCTATATTCTCCCAACACCTGATATTGCAGATCCCTTTTCAATTCCCTTTCACTTATGCTGCACGGCTCACCTGTCTCCCACTCTGTTAGAGACACTTTTCAGGTTCCTCTTCCACCTGCTAATCCTGCACCCCCAGGTAGCCTCCTCTCGGCAGCATCGCTGCACTAATTAGTATTTATATTGAAACTAAATCCTCCTTTCTGATCCAGGTACTACTTATATGCACTCTCAGTAAAGAAATGACACTGCACATTGTACAGTCTTCTTAGACTTCCCATATTTAACTCTTCCTAACTTGGAACAAGTTGATATAAAGTCATAGACATGTGTATACACCTGGTGCTAGTCTGGTGAATGTGAAAATTTTACAAACCTTCTATTTAAAAACTATTGCTGTATTAGATCTTCAACTCTGAAGAATCCTTTAAAACGATTAGAAATAAATTAGATAGGAAGGAGATAACAATATTAGAGACTTAATACTTTTACAGCAAGAAGTATGACTTCAGTACCATAATATTGGAGGTAACATAGAGTGAAGGATTAAAGTTAATGCAAGTATATGATATCAAGTCCTTCTAAGATCCCTCTAAGATCTGCTTCTTATTAAACTCAGCCAAAGGAGAATTCACTCACATTCTTCTTCCTAAATGTAGTTCCTTTTACTAGAAAAGAGATCATATAAATTCTTATGTATTTAATTTCCTTCTAAAGCATTTCTCAGTGCTAAATTCAATGTGTTCCAAAAGCAGAGGATAAATGAGACACTTCAAAGAAAACACTTTAGGTAAGACATACTGTTTTTTTCCAATCCACCTTCATGCTCATGTATTATTTTTTACTTAAATGTTTGAACACGTATTTAATACACATAGAATTATGAGGAGTAAAGTAGAGGATTACAACATGCCTGGTTTGAAATAACTTATGGCTTACAAGACATAAGTAATAAATACTCATAAAGAAAACCTTTATTTGTAACCTCCAACTTTTTCTTATAGAGAAAAAGATACTTAGTTTTCTGTCTCTTCTGGATAAAGAACTTTATTGTTCACTTCAACTAAAACAAAGCACTCTCAAATTATTCCTCCAGAAACAATTCTCCCTTGATAAAACTATTTCTATCTACCAGTTTGTGTACAATTAGACTTCTTTAAAAATCTGGTTTGATTATGCTCCCTATTGTAAGTAACCAAAGGCCTGAATCTCTTTGTGTGTGTGTGTGTGTGTGTGTGTGTGTGTGTGTGTGTGTGTGTGTGTTTCTCTCTCTCTCTCTCTCTCTCTCTCTCTCTCTCTCTCTCATCCCTCTCCCCCTCTCTTCTCTTCTTTCTGACTGTGAAGACTAGGAAAAATGGGCAGTGGATTTGAATTCCTTATATAACTCAACATTCCAATTTGAATGCAAATTATAAATCTTTCACAAGGGGTCAATTTTACCATCTGGAGTGCATGACTATATCCCTTAACTTTAAGCAATGATTTTGAGAGGTAAATTTGGGCTTATTTTCCCTTTGCCATTTTCATAACTTTTGTCTCTAGCAAAAGAAAAATGCATTATTCCACTGATTAAAATTAAATACCTCTCTTGCAGATATCTATAAGTCTTTTAGACTCCTACATTACCATTTGTGGTTTTTAATTGACTTTTCTTAGACTTCACTTAACCACACATACACAAGTAGTCACTCTATTCTCCCCTTAAGTCATGCATTTAGGTCCTATTAACACTAATGGAATTTATATGCAAGCATGCTGAGGGAGAATAAGCCCCTTAAACACCTTTTTAATGGAACAGTTTTGTTTCTTTCCATTCCTCTTCACACGCCTCTGTTTGGACTTTCTCTTACCAGTATGTGCTTCCAAATAATATAGCTCTGATTTCTTTTTCAGCTCTTATACTTTATTCTTTATTGAACTTCAGTGCTGAAGTAGGACTTGACTTCCCCTCTTTTATTGATCATTCCTGGAAAAAGCCTTATGACTTACTCATTACTACCGTACTAGATGTTCTGGTTTCAGAGTGCAGTTCAGATGTTGCCTTCATTCCAGTCCTGCAGTTTCCAGCAAATACATTTAACCCACAGACTATTTTTTATCCTCCTGAAGACTTGACTAGCCAGAAGTCAGTTAATGTAATGAGTATTTACCCAGGAGGCTAAAGATTTTTCCACCTTAACATGAAAATAAATAGGCATGTTTTCAGACTCTCCCACTTCATAATGTTTTTATTTGTTTACACTTTGGGGAGGTTTTTTTCCCCCATTTTTTTTTGAGTACCTATGACATAAGACTTCAGCAACATGTTCAAAATTAGAACAGTAAAGTTACAGGAAAATAAATGGTGCCATAGGAACCATAAATCTGCAGGAAGAACTACAGCTCCAATGCATATACCAACAATCATATTTTTGTTTAGCTCTCAGAAATGTATTATTCTTTATTGTTCTTATAATAGCTTTATCAGTGGACTTTAAAAGCCAGCTTTGTTTTTCTTTCTCATTTGTAAAGTGAGGGGCTGGATAAGACTATTATGTCAGGGCCTAGAGAGTGCCAGACATATAGCAGTAATTTGAATCACCTGAAATTGCCATTTTGATAGATCAAACACAGTTGAAAATGGTTGGAAAATATCTGTAGAAACTTCTGTTAAAAAAAAAAAAAAGAATGAATGAATGGCATCTCTTTCGAGTCTAGATTTTAATTTGTATTCTATTTTCAAAATTAAAAGTATAGGGTAATTAGTGTAAGGTAGTAAAAATATACATTAAGCATGGACTTCTTTCAATCATTTAATGGAATAAAACTCCTAAACTGACTAGTCTCTGTTGATTTCTCATTCATTTTTTTTAGTATGACATCAAAATACAGCAAACCTGGTATTGATTAATTGCCTCTCTGAAGGTAAGCTTAAACTTTACATTATAAAGAAATGATATTCTGATGTATTTGAGCATTTGGAAAATGAAATTTATATATGCTAGATCTGATGGTTCATGTGGACAGAACTGGGGATAAACATAAAAAATAAAAGTTCATAAAAAGCATTATACAAGAGAAGAAACAAAATCATAGTATTCACTATTCAGTGAATAATATTCAGATATCACAATAACATAATGCTATTGATTTATCCCAAAACATCATCTAAAAATATAAATGTTAATACCATCAGTAACAGCTCAAAATGCTGGAGGAGATTATGTTTGGGAACTGGAACTAGGGGTATGGGAAGCTGAGGGGGGATTGATGCTTTTATTTTTTTGTTGTTGTTTATTTTTATTATTATTTTATTTTATTTTTGTTAATTTTCACCCAAGGATTTTTTTTTCCATTGATTTTTTAGAGAGAGTGGAAGGGAGGGAGAGAGGGGGAAAGAGAGAGAGGCAAAGACAGAGACAGAGATAAACATCAATGTGAGAGAGACACATCGATTGGTTGCCTCCCACATGAGCCCTGACTAGGGCCAGGGATCGAACTTGCAACCTAAGTACATGCCCTTGACCGGGAATCGAACCTGAGACCCTTTTATGCAGGAGTAGATATTTTAACCACTGAGCCACACCGGCCAGGGCTATTGTTTATTTTTAAAGAATAGTTTATTGATTCTTTTTAGAGAGAGAGAAAGAGAAACATTGATGTGGCAGCGTAACATCGATCAGCTGCCTCCTGCAGATCCCCTACCATGAAATGGAGCCTGCAACCTGAGCATGTGTCTTGACCAGGAATCCAACTGGCAGCCTTCTGATGCAACCAGCTGAGCCACACTGGCCAGGGTGGGCATTGCTGCTTTTAATTATGAATTGTGGAGCTACGGGGAAACCCTCTTGCTGACACACCCCACAGTCACATGAACTCCAATGTAACTGAATGAGCTGGTGATTGGTTCCTATGCTCTGTACTAGACTCACCCTAATTATTTGTTAACTTCTCAATACTACAAGCCCATATTATACCCAATTAAATTTTTTTGACTCAGTTTAACATGGGATTTTGTAACATTTGCATTTTAACTATGTACATATATTAAATTGATAAAATTAAAAATTAATTTAGGAAAGCTTGAATTTCATATTGAACTAATCTTTTATGCTTTTAAAAACACAACTCCATGCCCTAGCTGGTCTGGCTCAGTGGTTATATCATTGGCCTGCGGACCACTGAGTCGTGGGTTCGATTCCAGCCAAGGGCACGTACCTGGGTTGTGGTTTGGTCCCTGGCCCTGGTCAGGGTCATACGGGAGGCAATCAGTCGATGTGTCTCTCTCACACTGATGTTTCTTTCTCTCTCCCTCTCTCTCCCTCCCACTCTATCTGAAGATAAATAGAAAAATATCCTCGAGTGAGGATTAAAAACACAACTCCAAGTTGGAAGGTGAGAGGTTACAGTGAGAGGATAACCCAGCCCCCTCCTAGGTGACTTTAATATGACTTCCCAAATCTTACCTTTCCTTCTTTGATTCCTCACTGTTTCTAACCACCTTCTCACTGCTGACTGGACGATGGATTGGGGCACTTTAAGTGGTATGGCCAGAATAAATGAAGAAAAAAACACTCAAGTACTTTAGTTTTCCTTCTGTAAGCTTCAATGCAACCTCATTATTTTGACATTAAATTTTACTTTAATGCAATGAAATAACTTTCATTACGTTGTAGTCTTTATTAGAATAATTAATCAGATCAAATAGTTTTGGACACATTCTGGATGTCTGGAGTCCTTGCATGCAAAGGTGAGCATTATGAATGAAATATGGTACTTTGTACTTGATCAGAAAAGCTTTTAGGATCAGTCTTGGAGTTGAAGGAAAATCATACTTAAATAATGGCTTTTAACATTAACCCTTTGATGAGTCAAAAGAGAAAGTAGCCCTGATAGTGGGGCCAGAGCAGAACCAAAATAATTCAAAAGGGAAGAAAAACAAATTAGGTAATATTCAAAAAGAGAGACCCTCCACGGATCCACATCTAAGGATGTCTTTTCTGTTGGTCAGAAGTGGCAGCCCACCATCCCAGGTCTCTGAGCCCCCTGGGGGTGAACACCTACAGCAGCCCAGAGTAGCCTGCATACAAGTTCCAGTTGGAGTTCAAAAGTGCTGGCCCCTGGCGTCTTCTTACTACATAATTGTTCCTTTGAGACCATTGCTCTACCAGCTCATTCAAAACCCCTTTTCCTGTAAGTCTCACAGCATCTTTTGTGACCATTTTCTCAGAGAACAAGCAAACATAGTTGATTAGGAGTATAAACTCATGAGCTATACCCTGGATTTAAACCCCAGATTCTCTCTTATTGGGTATGTGATCTTGGCAAACTACTTAACCTCTGGATCTCAATTTCCTCACCTGTAAAATGAGGGTAATATTAGTACCTTTTTCATAGAGTTGCTATGAGCATTAAATGACTTATCACATGAAACAGAATAAGTATGTAAATGCCAGTTATTGTTAAACAGGGTCTTCCTCTCACAAGCACATACAAAGACACACACACACACACACACACACACACAGTGTCCCTTTAAACCTAACCTAAGAATTTGTTTCTTAATATTCCCTGGATGAAATCATGAACTGGTCCTATAACTTTTCCAGAATTTTCTTGGTGACTCAATTATTCTCTGTACCAAAAAGTTATATTTGAATAATTTAAAAATCCAGCAGTAAGAAATCATCCAAATTTCCATCTTATATCTAACTTGGAGATTTTTCTCTACTCCAACTTGAAACCCTTGAGACCTGGAAGGCTTCGTGTGTTGGACAGAGTGGGAGGGAATGTGAAGGTCAGCTCCTGCTCTTCACCCTAACTTTACCCCCTTCTCTCTCTTCTCTCGTGGAAGGACTGGTTACTCATACCGCAGCCACCCCAAAGGAATATTCTCTCCCAATTTGACCTCCACCATGCAGCATGGTGGGAGCTCCAGCACCTCCCTTGGTGAAGGAGCGACTGAGCATGTGCTGTTTTAGTCTCAGCCTTTGGGACCTCAGCCAAAACTGCGAATGGAAATGTCCTGTCTTATACTGTGTCACACCTGTTTCTACAACCGCTCACCTGCAGGCCCCTCTTCACATTCCTTGAGGTCTTTAAGTTCTGGATCAGTCTTCTATTATATATCCTGATGCCTCGTCCAATGAAGGGATTTAATTTGTGTGAATTTATTTATACATGTCTGTGGGGCAGGGATGGGAGTAGTGAAAAGATAAATAACCATTTAAACAATGCCTGCAGTTCCATGGCCATTTCTCTCCATGAATTTGTAACCACACGTAAGCTCGAGCTGGAGCGGCATCTGCTATTTCCTAGGACATGTTCTGTTCCTGACACTTTCTCACACTACGAGCATCTCACCTTCTTGAGCATGAGTCTATTATTTAAAGATATATGTTTTTAATACAATGGCCCCTAAATGCAAGCCAACTATTGCATGTGGTTCTTAATGAAGAAAAATGGATCTTTTCTAAAGATGGAGGGAAAACTGAAAATTGACTGTAAAAAAGAGAGAGAAAATGGGAGTAGGATGAAAACTCATCCTGGTTTGCTCAGGATTAACCTGGTTTTCGTATTAAACTCTTTTGTTGTGGGAAGCCCACAGTCCCAGGCAAACTGGAATGGTTGATCATCCCACCGGTAGAGTCCAGACATTAGAAAGAGCAGAGGTTCTTGGCAGAGTGGGAGGCTGTGTCCGGCACACTCCAGCCCAGGCTCCAAGTCTCCCCCCCAACATCACTTCTCCCAGGTTCCCTGCTGCCTTTCTCCTGGCCTTTCCCTAGGGCGAATGAGAGAAAGAAAAACAAGTCTTAGCTGAGGCTTGACTTAAGCCAAGGACTAGAAAGCTTGGTTACTAATATTTTACGCAAAGCTTTTTGTTGTTCTTAAAAGGGATTTTTAGAACTTTTCACTGTGTATTTCTCAGACTCTTTTATTCTACAAGGAGGAAAAGGAAATGAACCACATATAGCAAAGTGGTCTACCCTTAGCCACACAATAATTATGGGGAATATCTACAGTTTCCTGTTTGTGGCCTGGCCTACTGAGCCATTTTGTCTTGGTAAGTTACTTAACCCTATCTGGGCCTTAGTTTTATTTTGTTTGTTTTATAATCTTTAACATTTTTTAAAGAGATCATCTAGGGAATAGATGAGTGATGGTGAGGATCAGATAAGGAAAACGGGATGGTTCATGTGAAAAATCCCTAGTCAGACCTCTTTTCTCCAACTCCCCAGGCCAACTCACGCTGCCAGCTGACTATGGCCTAGCATCAGGCTTATTTTCTATATCCCAGACATTAAAATTTGCTTGTCTGAGATTCCTTAGCATTTGTTTCATTGTGCATGTCAAAAGAAAACCAAGTAATATAAAAAGGAAGCAAACCCTTGGCTAATGGGAAAAGGTAAATAGGTCTCACTCTCCTTCTAGTTCACATCATGAGCTTCCTTCTATATGTTTTTCTGGTCCAGAAGAGTGGTATCTAGTGACGGGAATATCACATCAAGTAGGAGGAAGTGGCAAAAAATGGATGGAAGAACTATTTGAGGACAGAGAGAATTTTGGAGAATTTTCTGAAATGTCACTGCCATCCATCACTGATCGCACTGACTCCTACTTAACATCCTAAAGTGGTAGAAGAAGGATCCAGAGCTAGAAACCCAACTGACTGATCCTAATAGTCAAGGTCAGAAGATCGGGTAAGCTTTGTTCAACTTCTAACAAGTTTATATACTAGCATGAGAGTTTCTAAAACTATGGCCATTTCCAGGGACAAGTATAGCCAAAATCAGAAGAACAACAGTAGATAACAAATTCTGAAATTAGAACTATGTATCTGAAATTTTCACTTGAAAGGCTTAACTGCATCCAGGCTAGAAAAATTGGCACATAATACGGACATCAGCAAGCACTGATTAATCTGAATGACTGAGGTGTGGATCTATTTAAATGACCTTTGTACATTGTGCTCATTATTCTTCATTTACCTTACAGATCCATTCTGTAGTGGGAAGGACTGCCAGGAAATCTGAGAGAACTGGAGGAGGGAGAAATTGGGGGATACATTCCATTTCCCTTCCTACCCATCTCCCTCTTCTTCTCTGCTCTATTTTGGCTGCATTATTCTATGTAAGGCCACAGCTCTTGTTGAGTGGTCCTTGTGCCATGGCCACAGCTCTCACCAGCCCAGTAAAGCAATTTCCTCCACTTGCCCCTCAGGCCTCAGGGTCATGATAGCTAGTCCTGGGTAGTCACCATTCCTTGTGGGTTCTCTTGACTATACTGTATTAGTATAGTATAGTCAAGAGACTATACTCTGGGGCTTCCATACTGGGGCTTCCATAACAAAATTCCATAGACTGAGTGGTTTAAACAACAGAAATTTATTTTCTCACAATTCTGGAGGCTGGGAGTCTAAGACCAAGATCCAGTAGAGTTTGGTTTCTAGTGAGGGCTCTCCTCTTGAGCCGCAGAGGGTCAACATCTAGCTGTATGCTCCTATGACCTTTGTTTTTTGCTTGGGTGGGGGGCAAGGGGAATGAAAGAGCTCTCTGGTGTCTCTAATAAGGACACTAATCCTACAGGGTCAGAGCCCCACCCTTATAATCTCATTTAACCTTAATTACCTCCATATAGACCCTATCTCCAAATACATTCCCACTGGAGGTTAGAGCTTCAGCATATGGATTGGTGGTCGTGGGAGGCACAAACATTTCATCAATAACACATACCGTGCCTCTGTAAATAGTCTCTCTATTTAACTTTCTTTAATTCACACCTTTGAGTATGTTATCTACTTCCCGCCAGGACATTGACTGATACATGTACAAATGATAAAATGGTCAACTGAGGCAACCTCTAGATTATACAGGTTAAAACAAAGAAAAAGGAATAGAACCCTATATCTAAAATTTTTATATAATTAAAGTACCTTAATTCTTATTTCTTCTCAGTATAGACAGTGCAAAAAGCAATTCGTTTCCAAACAGTTGCTTCATTTTTCCCAGCTTTTTTATACAGGCTCTTAAAATATCTTAACTGTAACATTAAATTTTTAACTATCCTCCAACAGATTATTTTCACCTCTTGAGGACATTTTAAAAGATTTCATTTTGGTATAATGCCAAAAGAGAACATTACATACAAAAATTTTAGCTACAATATATATATGAAGGCATCTGGCTTTCTAGTTTCCAAAACACATCAAAGAAGATGAGCTTGAATTCAGGATTTTGGAGTTTCTGAAAACAAATAAATAAATAAAAACTCTAGTCTCTAAAAAACAAAACAAAAAATCACTACAATATCCCTGGCCAGTTTGGCTCAGCGGTAGACCATCGGCACGTGGACCAATGAGTCTCGGGTTCAATTCCGATCAAGGGCACGTACCTCGGTTGCGTTTCATCCCCGGCCCTGGTCGGGGTCGTGTGGGAGGCTACCAATCAATGTGTCTCTCTCACATCAATCTCTTTCTCTCTCTCTCTCTCTCCCCCCCCCCCCTTCCCACTCTATCTGAAGATAAATGGAAAAATACCCTCGGGTGAGGATTAAAAAAAAAATTACTACAATAGAAGACTGAAGATCATTAGACAATAGATATAATATCAAGGAGAAGCAGCTATAATCCAACTCTATTTAATAATAATATGTTTTTGCTTTTATAAAGCTTTTTGAGGTTAGAAAACATTTTTAACAAAAACCAAACTCATAGAAAAAGAGATCGAACTTGTGGTTACCAGAGGCAGAGGGTGGAGGGGAGGTGGAATTGGAGGAAGGTGGTCAAGACATACAAACTTCCGTGCAACGTGATGACAGTAGCTAACACTGCTGTAGGATATATAAGAAAGTTAATGCCCTGGCCGGTTTGGCTCAGCCGTTAGAGCATCGGCCCGAGGACCAAAGAGTCGCAGGTTCGATTCCCGTCAAGGGTACATACCTCAGTTGCGGTTCATCACCAGCCCTCCTCCAGGAGGCATGGAACCAATGTGTCCCTCTCACGTCGCTGTTTCTCTCTCTCTCTTCCCCTTTCCCATTCTATCTGAAGATAAATGGAAAAAATATCCTCGGGTGAGGATTTAAAAAAAAGAGAAAGTTAAGAGAGTAAATCCTAAGAGTTGTCATCACAAGTAAAAAATGTGTTTTCTTTTTTCTTTTTCTTTTTACTTTTCTTATATACATATAAGAAGATGAATGTTAGCTAGACCAGTTGTGGTAATCATTTCACAATGCATGTAAATCAAACCACCGTGCTGTATGCCTTAAACTTATACAGTGATATATGTCAATTATTTCTCAATAAAACTAGGGGTAAAAAACAGAAAATGTTTCTATATATGTGGAAGCTTGCTAATTGCTTCCCAAGTACAATTCTCCTCGTTTACCTTGGAAATAGAACTAGAAATCTGGATTTTAGTTGAGTGTGTAGCCACTAAGCTAACAGACTGCATTTCCCAGCCTCCTTTGCAGCTAGGGATAAGCATGTAACGTAGTTCTGGTGAGTTGTAAGGTACATGTGGAACTAAAGAAAGTCTCCTTAAGACGAGGCAGGAGTGCCCTTCCTTCCTTTCCCTCCTTCTTGTTAGCTGGAATGCAGGCAGGATTCCTGGAACTTGGACCAGCTGTCTGGGCCAGGAGCAGCATGCTAGGATGACGGGCAGTCACATAGAAGCAGCCTGGGTCACTGAAGACAGTGGAGTTCTCACACCAGTCCGGGGCCGCCTACCTCCAGGCTCTGCTCACGTAAGGGAGAGATAAATTTCTATCCTGCTTAAATCATTGTTAATTGTATTTTTTAAGTTATATGAAGCTGATCATAATCTTAAATAATTATCCAATTGTAAGTTAAATGTTTAATTATATGAGGACAGACCACGTCTTTCTTCACTGCTAGATACTCATAGGGTCTGGCGCAGAGAAGGCACACACACACACAAACATTTTCGAACTAAGTGAATGAATGAATGAATGAATGAATGAGCCATGATAAACAGACCCTGTAAAAAATAATATAAATGGAGCCACTTTAAAATGGAGCCGGAGCTGCCATCCCAGGCCTTGCACGTCTTATGCCTCAAACCTTTGGAATATTAAAACAGGGCAAAATAACCTTTGGACTGGGCCTAAATCAACATTGTATCCCAAAGAATTCTTTGCAAAAATAGTAGGAAAACATATTATGACTACCAGACTAACAGATAATGAACTGAAAATTTAAAATATTGTTTAGAATTAACATCACTGTTAGTTTATCTGCATCAATAGAAACAGCTTCCTTCTCTTGATGTGATTGTTCCCTTCCCTTTCCAATAAATACCCTTTGCCTTTGCCTCCTAATCGGAGCATTAGTTGGGCTTCTGCCCTGATCAGTGCTTCCCAAATAGCTATTGTTTTTATTTTATTTTTTATTTTTTTAATATTTTTTCTTTATTGATTTTAGAGGGAGAGGGAGGGAGAGAGAAACATCGATGAGAGAGAACTTCAACTGGCAACCTCCTGCATGCCCCCACTGGGGACTGGGCCCACAACCTGGGCATGTGCCCTGACCGGGAATCAAACTGGCGACCTCTTGGTGCATGGGTCAACGCTCAACCACTGAGCCACACTGGCTGGGCCCAACTAGCTATTGTTTTTGTTTGTTTGTTTTGTTTATTAATTTATTTTTGTTACAGATGTTTCTCCTTTTTTCCTCATTGACACCCTCCTCCCCAACCCTCCACCCCTTCCCCAGCTTTGTTGTCCATGTCCATCAGTTATGCATACATGCGTATAAGTTCTGTGGTTTATCTCTTCCCTCCCCCCCACCCCCTCTTCTGAGGGTTGTCAGTCTGTACCCTACTTCCACATCTCTGGGTCTACCCTGTTCCCCAGACTGTTATGTTTATTATATTCCACAAATGAGTGAGATCATGTGATATTTGTCTTTCTCTGCTTGCTAGCTATTGTTTTTAATCTCAAATAAATTTTTATTGTTTCTCACTTTGAAAGGCCTTTCACTTTTAGGTTAACAAGCCTCTTTAAAAATAAAAATAAAAAAGTATTATGGACTGAATAATATTTTCCAAAAAAAGAAGCATAGCATTGTGGATAAATGTCCAGGCTCTGGAACCACTGTGCCCAGGTCCAATCCCTGCTCTGATACTTACCAGCTATGGATTGGAAAAGTTCACTTCTCCCTGTAATATGTAAAATAGAGAAAATATGTATACTTACCTTATAGAGCTTTTATGAGAATTAAATAATTTAATACATTTTAAAAACTTAAAATAATTCCTGTCATTAACAAGCACTCGACAAATAATAACTAATAGTAAATATGTATATAGTTGATCCTCATTATTCCTGGATTCCATATTTCCAAATTTACCTGCTCATTAAAATTTATTTGTATTCCCCAAATCAATATCCACAGGCTTCTACAGTTATCCACAGACAAGCAGAGTGGAGGGAGTTCTAAGTCTGCTGACACGCATATTCCCTGACAAGTCAAACAAAGTGACAGCCCAGCTTGATGCTTGGCTCTCAAGCCATAAATAAGTGTCCTTTTTTCAGTCTCCTTGCATTTTCTCATTTTTGTGCTTTTTTTGTTGGCAATTTGGCTGCTTAAAATGGCCCCAAAGCATAATGACTAAGTGCTGTCTAGTGTCCCTAAGAGCAAGCAGGCTGTCGTGTGCCTTACGGAGAAAATACATGTGTTACTAGGTGAGCGTTACTGAGGCATGAATTACAGTGATGTTGGCCATGAGTTCATTGTTAATGAGTCAACTGTATATTAAATAAAGTGTCTTTAAACAGAAGCACACATAATGCAAGATTATGTTTTGATCAGTTGATGAAAATGCTGAGACCAGAGGCTCACAGGAACCTAACCCTGTATTTTCCCCTTCGGTTCAGTATTCACTGACTCATTGTTTGCGGTAAAACACAACTACCACAAATAATGAGAGTTGACTGTGAGTGAGAGTGTGTGTGTGTGTGTGTGTGTGTGTGTGTGTGTGTACACATACATAAAACAATAAGAAATTTTGTATGGCTGCCTTCAACTTATACATTTTGTACCGTGAGTTTTAAGAAGAGGATGGGGTAATCCTTCCTGCGGTGAGAAATTTTTCTAGATGACCTAGAAGGTCACAGAGGGCTAATACACAGAGGATGAAACTACAAGGGCCCAAATGGACTTCTCGTGACAATAAACTCAACGGGTCACTGCTGCCCAGGAGCAGCTCGAGGCTGAAGTGACAGCCAGGAATTTCTGGGTGAGCGTTTCTTTCTGTGTGCTTTAAACTCCTGTCAGTTGCTCAGCTAGCATCAGCCTCCCGTGAAGGACGTTAACCACACAGTGTCTACATGTAGCACTGTAGGAAGTAGGAGCCAAGTGCCAGAAGTGGCAGTGTGGACAGGGGGCAGGATGAGTGGAGGTGATCTCTGAAAAGAGCAGGCAGAGCAGGTCTGTGAACCCAGACTTGCAATTATAATCATAAGTCAAATAAACTCTTAATAAATTCAGTAGCTTATTCCTCAGAATTAAAGAAGGATGTGTTGCTCACCAGCTTGGGAATCAGCAGACCCACGTTTGAACCCCAGTTCCACCATTTCCTAACTTAGGAGTCCCACCCGGGCAAGCCCCTCGATCTTAGTTTCCTTATCGGTAAAACCAGGAACTAATTCCTAGCTCAAAATCTTGCGCATGTATTTAAAGGATGTGATCTGCATAGAGCAAATAGCATGCTGCTGGGCCCACAGGTCGTTCTCAGTAATTGACAGCCGTTCTATAGGCCCCCCTGGTCTTGGAGAGAAACTCGTAGCTAACATGTAAACCAAGATGCAGTTATTTCAGCAAATATTTTAATATACTTTGAAAGTAACAAGTATTTGATGAGTTTCATTTCAATTAGAAGAATCATATGAATATTCAATCCCTGGGCCTGGATATTAAGATCATAAGAATGTGGTGAGGAAAACGAAAATAACTTATTTTAAAAGTTTCTAATTATAGGTATTTGAAAACCAGCTCAAAACACCTTCTTCTAGAGAGCTTTGGCTGAGAAGAGCATAATTTTGTCACTGAGGCCAATGGTGACATTAAAGGTTAGAAATCTAAAACAGAATGGATTGACACGTACATTTATTCATTCATCCCTTCAGTTATCACTTCCTGAGCATTTACCATGAGCCAGATCCTGCCCTCTGCACTGGGGGTTTGGCTACAAACAACACAGACCTGAGCCCTGCTTGTGGTCTTGAGGGGAGGGAAGGAAGAGAAAAGCAGAAAACAATTACACAAACAGCCTTACAATTCTGAAAGTGATACACCCCAAGAAGTGTTGCTCACACCCGGACACATGTGGTCCAGTCTCAGCACTATTGCAAAGAAAGTAGTCCAGGAACTAACAGATACTTCCATTGTAACAACGGGAGGGAAATACTTATTCTCTGCCACACTTCTGCAAATTCGCCTCCTGTGTCACTTGCCTCACTCCTTGGAGCCACGAATCCATCTCATCCTCTAGCCTGAGGCCACATCAGTCCTTTTAGCTCTGCTTGGTCACCGTTCCCCACCTCCTGGTTTCTTCCCCACCCCCACTTTCGCCCACCGTGTCCCAAAATTCTCCTTGAAGGTGGGAAAGTGGAATGACCAAAATGCTACACTCTTTAGCATTTGAGAAGGAAAAGACCAGGATCATTCTACGATATAATTTTTTATTTCTGCACAGAAGGAAAGATGTAATGGAAGTGTTCCATAGGAAGACTTCACGAGCCTGGCAAAATGGAGAAAGATCCCTGGGAAAAGCACATTTAAGCTGAGACCGGGAAGAGAAGGGCTTAGCCGAGAGAGGCAAGACAATCAGACACTGTGAGTGAGAGAGAAAGGAGTGTGGTGTTGGGGGAGCAACGAGAAAGCCAACGTGGTCAGCACAGAGCAAGGAGAGAGAGTTGGGAGATGAGGCTGGATAGTCAGGGAGAAGCCAGATCATACAGGGTGTTTATCCCCAAAACAGCAGGAGGCCACTCAAGAGTTTTTATTTTATGTTTATGAAAGTAAATATTCTTTACATTTTTCTGATCAAATTTTATTAGTATTTTTGATAATACTATTTTTTAAAAGCCAAGATCTATGATTTTTTTGTACTCTGAACTCTTCTTATCCACTATCATAACATTTGCCAAGTTTTTTATTTTGTTTTGTTTTTATTACTCCTCACCCAAGGATATTTTTCCATTGATTTCTAGATAGAGTGGGAGGGAGGGAGGGAAGGGGAGAGAAAGAGCGAGAGAAACATCGATGTGAGAGAGACACATGGACTGGTTGCCTCCCGCACGACCCCAACCAGGGCCGGGATCAAACCTGCAACCCAGGTACGTGCCCTTGACCAGGAATCGAGCCTGTGACCCTTTGGTCCGAGGGCCAACACTCTAACTGCTGAGCCAAACTGGCCAGGGCACCAAACTTTTTTTATTTTGGAATGAGAATGCTCTTTGTCCATTCATTTTTTAAAAAAATTCACTTTTCTTTAAGGAAAAAAACATCACATAGGAAAAATTAATATATCGTATAGCCATGCACAAACTTATTCCAGCTTGAATTGCTATAGACTGCCGACTGAAGCAAACACCCAACTAAGAGCGTTCCAGGAAATACAGCATAATTATAGCTCAAAACGTAGCTCTCCTTGACCATATCGTGAAACTCAAAATGGACGTGACACGGGTTAGTTTTTAAACATTCAAATACACACATTTTTATCTTCCTCTGTGCTTGTAGCAAAGTTTCTTGTAATTCTCGTAAAAACTCTCGTAACAAAGATTCCTTTTCTCTGTGTTCACAGTGAATGGCTGTGTTCAGCAGGAAAGAAACCAGTCTCTCCTACCATTCTTTTCCTAAACACCTGGTTGTTCAGTTTTAATAAGGTGACTGGTTTCCACCATAACTCAGCTATTTTTTCCACTTGGCTGAGTCCCCCTGGAGTTTAAAGTAAAAATCTATGTAACATTAGCTTTCCTACTAACACTATGTGAGGTTCTCCACCTACACCATGCCCCCAGCTTAGGAGGGATTCTGCAAATAATGCAGATGGAGACTCCTTCCTCCGCTCTTTCTTTGACATTTCTATCAGAGATTCCAAGAGGCAATGCTATTCAGACCTTTTGGCTTCTGTGTTCTTTCTCAACCTGCATGTCTCTGGTTTCTAAGCACAGGTAGAACTTTGGCATCTGCTACTAGTTCCTTCCCTAGTTTATTGTGTATTTGAAGTAACCATAAAGTGAAAGGTTTTTTCCAAGTTCCTTTATTTATAGGATTGGAATAATGGTTGCCATTCACGTTTCAGACCAACGTCCTGTCAATCCTGACTAAGTGCAAGGACACCCATCCACGTGTGCCATCACCCGTCCGAAGGCTACTGGAAGGCCGGGGCAGAACAATGTCCATGTCGAGCCCCTGGGCTTCATAGCTTATGTGCAGCAGTAAAGAGTCTACCTTGTCCTCAGTGAAATCATTCCTAGTCTTGGAGCAGATGGGTCATAAACACCAGGTAAATAATGACTGGCTTTAACCATTCGTAATTAAATGGAGAACTTAGAAGTTAACCACAAAGTCTTCTCCCTCTCTGGCCATAGAGGCAACGGTATTATATACATGAGGTTTGAAAGAAAAGCATTGTCCTTAGACCCAGGTGAAAGGACCCTTGTCCTGAGCCCTGTGCTGTTGGGTGCCCCACCCTGACCCACCCCCACCCCAGCCCTACTCTTCTCCGTGTGGCAGACCAAGGAGGTGTGCCCTCTCAGAGCCTGAGCTTACCCTCCAGACCAACTTCCAGGACCAATAATCCTCAACCTACTGCCTAAGCACCCGGGGACAGCTACCTGGATAGAGCCTGGATATGAGAGGGGGTGTCTAGTCTATGCCCATGAAGCCCCTTGCACTGTGGGATAGAGCCAGTCAAGGGAGAGAATCGGCTCCCCTCACATCTCCATGCTCTGGTAGGAAACACCAGGTTGGGAGAAAGACTATCTCCTACTTAACAGTTTGTTAACTTGATTTATAACTTATAAATATGTAGATATATGATGTAGGGGCCTCTATTTATGTTCCTGCCCCACCCCTCACAAGTGAGGGGTGGGCCTTAGAAGAATGTATAGAGTTCAGAGAAACCATTGACTAAGGAAAAATTGGGAAACTTTACATTCTCTTCTGAACATACATCACTAGGTTTATACTACAGAAGATGTGAGGGAGTGATAGGAAGTAAAGCTCCGCCATTCAGATCAAACAGTGGCTTTGACCTCTTAAGTTGTGCTCTCTGTTTCTAAAGCACGGGGAGCCAGAGAGGACATTCTTCTCTCCGCCACAAGAATTCCATCTGTAGGACAGTGGCTCCCAGGCCGCCAGCTGCTCTTCACTCCCCTGTCGTAAGAATGCAGCTGAGGTTGAAAACTCGTCACCAAGTTGGAACCAATATCCACCTGTCCCTCTTGTCAGTCTCTTTCTGTAAAGTCTCCCTGGGATTTAAAATGTAAAGCTATAAAAATGGGATTTGCCTTGACTCTTTCTAGAACAGCTATACACCATGCATGCATCATATGTCGCAGGAAGCGGTGTCCCTTTAAAATTGTGATATTTAAATAAAATAACAGCTGTGCAGCACGATGAACAGCCATCACAGATACTCTTAGGAATTGTTTCCTTATTCAATTCATTAGATGTACATTTTATTTTTCAAGTACCCCCCCCTCAAAAAAGGAATAAGAGGAATGAAATGTTCCCAGATATAATTTATACAAACAGCATATCAGTAAATTAAGTCTACTTCTCATAAATAAAAAGTGTGTATCATTATATTTGTCATGAGTAGAGGCTCTTTTCTTTTATAGTGTGAAAAACGTTTTTGTATGACATGCTTATTAACATACCATTATTTTAATACCAAATAGATTTTTAAAATATATAAATTTTTAGTGGATTTTGTTTCAATGCTTAAAATATATTTAAAAACATGTCTCTCTTTTCATCAGATCATTGATAGAAAGATATGATTATGACATATATAAAAAAACTTTAACTCATTGGAAGAAAAGTACTATATAAAGATATTTTACATAATCTCAAATCTCGTGTCTAAAATTGAAGAGTGGGTTACCTAAACTCATAAGGCAAAATTCCTTTGGGGTCTAGAGAGTGTCACTGGGACGTGAAGAACCGACCTGGTTCCAGCTGTGGATCAACACGCAACGCCACTGCACAGAGACCGGACCGGGGCCACATGAGGTGTCAGTTGGGTCACAGATGGGCACAGTGAGCAAATCATTCACACATTTTGGAGTGTTTATTTGCTCCACGGCTGTCTCTCTTTCCAACAAATGCTGCTGCGTTTAAAGCAGCTTTGCAAAACAGTTATGTGTTCAAACCCTTTCAGTGGGGAATTGGAGGAGAGAGAGTTGACTTCTATACTTCCCAGCACCAGAGGGCTCTTATTTAGCAACCAAGAGGGGTCATCCAATTAGCCGTTGTGGATGCTAACTTTATTAATTCTGAGATCACACCTAAATGGATTCCCCAAAGAACGTCCTTTGCACGTCTCTTAACATTGCTCAAGCCCAAGCTACATATATTAAGGATCATATGCCATGCCATTGGAATAAGGAAAACACAAAAGAACAATAAGAGCCAATAGATAACGCAAGATACATCACACACACTACCACAGAACTACTATGACACAGAGTGGCAGGGAACAGAGACTTAGCAGAACATGGTCTGCTCTCCTTGAGGGTAAAATCTTTAAAGATGGTGTCAGATTGGCAGATTTTGATTGAGCTCTACAGAATGACTAAATAATTATATTTCTCCAACTTAGATATACATTGATCTTTGAAGATCTTTCCAATTTTTAAGAAAGAAAACATTTATCTCTATATTTGAGGAGCTAAAAATGGGTATGCCTTGGAAAAAGCATACTGCAGACTTACAGAGCCTCTTGAACATATACTTTTTGTTCTGCTGACACCGAGATCAGAAAGTAATCAAGAAAAGCAATTACATTCATTGATTCCGTGTAGCTTACTTAGCTCTCCCTCCAACAGCTCATCAATGAGAAAGTGGCTAGGAATGTCACTTTCAGTTCTCAACACTTCAGTCACAGAAAGGGATGCAAACATCACAGGCTGGGGTTTTTCTAACGCGCTAATTTGTTTTTCCGTGTGCGTACCACTGTTTTCCTTTGGAGAGGAAGTAGCGACTGGAAGTCAGCTGCTGAAGGTTAGTCCCTTTCAATTACTCCCCTCATGTCACACTCTTCATCTCCTTTCACTTTTCAGTCTCATCACCTTTCACTCCACCACTGCCTTCACCTTGAAGGCCACGAACGTCTAACATATGCCCCGGAGCCGGGAAGAACTTTGCAGTAGAGCTGAGGTTTAACGAAACCCAAACCTGTTAGATCCCTTCCGGAATCAGAACATGTTAACTCCACCTGGCGAGGGGCCACATTGACTTTTAAATGAGACACTGCACCCAGGCACCATGTGAACACACACATGTTCAATAGGAATCCCTGAAACATCTGCTCACCATAACCTCTACGTTCAAATAACACGGGCCACTAAAGTTTCATTACACGTGGACTTCTCTACCACCTCCACAGCACAGAAAGCTCGTTCAAATACACGTCTTAGGAACACTGGAATGTATTTATTTATAAGATTATTTTCCAGTTTGGATGGTAAGCCAAATTACACACTTTTAATAATTTCAATAAATAAATAGACTGTATCCTTCCTCTCCCAGTCTTCATTGTAAATCTGTTTTTACATTCGGCAAGACTATTTTATTAACATTGATCACGCCAGGTGTGTGTGTTTGTGTGCGTTGATATGGAAATAGAAGTAGCTGCAGATAGCTGCCATTCATTAAATGCTTAAAATATGCCAGGCAACGTGCTAATCACTTTACTCACTCATTTAACAAGTATTTGTTGAACCCCTCTGATGTGTCAGGCACTAGGTTAGGCACTAGGCAGGCAGGAGCTTAAAAGACAAACATGGCCCTTGTCCTCATGAAGCTTATAGTCTAGTAGAGAAGACAAATGTTTAATGAAATCATTATAGCAAGGCATCTCACCATTGGATCTGCCTCTGTGACCAAGCAGCATTTAAACTAAGACCTGAAGGATAGTTCAACAGGTGAAAAGTAGGGGCAGAATGATCCTGTCAGAAAAAAAAAAATATGTGAGAATACAAAGTGAGTTGAGAAGGTAAAAAGAACTCAAGTGGTTAGTGGTGATGCTGGAGGAATGGACAGTAGCCAGGTCTAGAGGGATGTCTTAAATAAAGCAAATTAAGGGATTTACCCCGAAGGCATTCGGGGATTGAAGCAGGCTAGTGTCACAGTCATATTTTCATTGTATACAATCACTCTTGCCTCAGTATGGACCAAGGATTAAAGACAGCGAGACCAGTTAGAAGCCATTTGCAAGAACCCAGACTGGAGATAGCAATGACCTGAACTGAACTACAGAAGCGGAGAGGAGCAAAGGGAATGCACTCAAGACATTGATGAGGTAGTGTCCTCAGGACCTGGGGATAGATGGACCTGTGAGGAGTGGAGAATAGGAAAGATATCTAGGACAGAGAGGACTCGAGGTCTCAACTATTATTTCATAGGTATAATTGTGGTAGAGAGCCAACCCAGATCATTCTACTCTGAATGTAGGTTGTATCTCAATGATCTTAGTTCTCTACTTGGATGAAAGACACTCTTATGGCACCTACAATGAGGAAGACGCAACACACGTTTCAGTTAATAGGCATGTACTCTCTTCATTTCACACATGGGAAAACACACTTCATAAAGTAGGATTATTTGCACTTCTTTCCTTGGCCTCATCTAAACCATTTATGAGGGCATGAATAGAAATGAGGACCCATCCTCCAAATGATTATGTTTTCCTAACATTTTTCTTCATCATTAAAATTGTCTTGGTTCTGTTAGTTTGAATAGTTACCAGGAATCATATAAATATGCAATTTTGAAAATCCAAAGAGCAGACTCTTAAAAATTATTTAGTTGTTCAGTGATCATGCCCATAGCACTATAAAAGCTAAACTTGATGAGAAGCCAGCAAGACCAATTTCAAATCCAGCATGAATCTATCCCAATAACTTCTTATCAGCTCCTAAAACTTGAAGATTAACCCTACAAGACCAGTGATGGAGTGTGAAGGGAAAGATTGGCAGTGACCTCGCAAAGCACACTTATTAATAGGATGAAGTGTCATTTCATCTGAGCACGGGTAGACGCCCTACAGATCAGATGTGAGTGTAGAGAAAATAAAGTAAGAATGACATCTGGCACACTGACAATCCCTTTTTCTCTAAAGACACACAAAATGTCATTGTTATAATGGTTTGATGATGTCTGTTGTCAATTCTAGTAATGTCATTATAAGAATCAACTTATTTGTGAGAACCCCTCAGAATAGAATTCAAATCCCTGCCTTACATGATGGGGGAAAGATACATATGGAGTGTGGGCACCTGGTGAATGCTTTTTCTTATTCTACAAATAATACCCCCCACCCCCCAAATAGTGCAGTGCTCATTTGTCAATTTTTTATTGAGTGAAAACAAGGAGGAATTAAAACTTAGGACAATGTCATTCGAATGGCATGCACACAGGAAAAACAGACAAGCCAAGTAATTAAACTGTTGTGCCAAGAGGACAATATGTAAAAACACTGTCTAAGAAGCTGACTAGGCGGGCAAAGTCGGATACTGTTCGTGTGGAAGAATATGGAATTAGTGAGGAGCAGCAGCTGCAGATACCAATGGCTGTGTGCTCTGCCTGCCCTGAAACACGGCTGAGTCAAACTTGTCCTTGTTTCACTTACTTTTTAACAAAAATGTTTAACTTTTTGTATTTATGTTATTCTTTCGCAAATGTGAAACTCTATCAATTCTGGGAACCCACTCACAAAAGATGGTCCCTGGAAGTTCTCGTGTGTGTGGAGAGCAGGTGTCAGAAGAGCAGAGGTAGCTGCCCTCACCAACAGGCAGGAGAGAGGGTAACAAATCTGCTCCCTGGGGAAACCACTAAACCTCTCCCCCTTCCCTGAAAAATTGATGTAGAGATTGTCTTTCTTGGGACAAATACATGAAGCCACAACCCACTACAAGCCAAGCTTCCCAAACATTATTAACATTGATGAGTAAATTCATCAAGGGCTCAATATAACTTTAGTGTTAGTCATCTACTTCAACCGTAGAAAGAGATTGGTGGGAAGAGGGAAAGAGAGGAGGAGAGGAAAGGGGAGAAAGTGATGGAGGAAAGGAGGCAGGGAGGGAGGAAAAATGACTAAAAAGTAAAGATCCGCAAAAACATAACTAATCTGTAGTAGACTGAAAGCAAACTGCCTTGGTCCCTATAAGATCAAAACTTAATGTTAAAGGTTCTTCGATAATAATAATAGTAAAATCTTATGTGGTACTTACTTTACACCAGGCTCTGTGCTAATGGTTTCACATATATTGACTAAGAGATACAATCAATATGCCCTTTACAGGTGAGGTTACTGAGGCACAGGGAGGCAAGCAACTGCCCAGAATTACTAAGCAGTGAAACCAGGATTTGACCTTAGTCAGCTCTGGCTCTAGGATCTAGTTGCTATGTCCTGAATCTTTGTTATAGAGTCTCTAGATACAGTGCTACTCAAAGTGCTGGCCCATGGAATAAATATTACTGGTCCACAGTGAGATAAGGCACTTGTATCAGAACAGGATGGTTGGGTCAGTAAACACACTGTTCAGTTCAGCGGAGAGCTTCTGTTTGTTTGTTTTCGGTAGATTTCCTGATGAAAGAAGCAGTGCACCTGTTCACAGTCTGGCTCAAGCTGCTGTTTCTCTCTGACAGGTAACAAATCGTTCATGGACTGGCAACAGTCTGAATTACCACCGAGCAGCTCAACTCTTGCGATCTCCCTCCCCAGAAGAGGGAAAGGAACTAACATGTTTGAGCAACAAAACCACTTTGCTCTGTCCATATTCTCTCCATTTGATCCTGAAATCAACCCTCTGAGGTAGATGTTCATTGACACTCTGAAACTGAGACTCAGCAGTAATGAAATGTCCATTCAGTGGTTTCACAACCAGTAAGTGGGACAGTCAGGATTGGAACTCAGATCTGACTGGTACCCAAAGAGACTGCAGGCCATGCCACGCTGGACAAACAATAGGGAATAGAGCAGGCCCAGTGCTCTGGGAAATTTGTGAAGCAGAAAAACTTGGGATTTGGTTCTCTGAGCTTCCCATTCTTTTTTTTTTTTTTTTTAATTTTTTTCTTTATTGACTTTTAGAGAGAGAGGGAGGGAGAGGGAAAGAGAGATAGAAACATTGATGAGAGAGAACATCGATTGGCCACCTCCTGCATGCCCCCCACTGGAGATTGGGCCCACAACCCGGGTATGTGCCCTGACCAGGAATCGAACTGGCAACCTCTTGGTGCATGGGTCGATGCTCAACCACTGAGCCATACCGGCGGGCTGAGCTTCCCATTCTTACTCTACCACCATCCTTCCAACCCTTTCCTGCCATCCACCCTCCAGAAATACCCTCTTCTGACACATCTAATCAGAAGTGCCTCCTGGTTCGGAGGGTGTGCCAGGGCAGAGGTCTCCCCTCCTCTGCTTCCAGCCATATGAAGTACTAAAGACTAGATTTACCTTCCCAACCTTAAATGCCTAAAAAAAAATGGACAAAACACCTGAAATAACAGTTTTCAGACATTGGAAAATAGGCAACACTGGACAGTGATCCCTGCCCCAGTTTACTGCCTAAAGAGAGTTTCTGGCTGCAGCCTAGGGAGGGGGGAGCAAACAGACCTCAGAGGTCCTCCTGAGCTTAGGAGACAGCGCTGAGAGCCCAGGGCAGCCAAGGCGGTGCAGGGCGCACAGAGCAGAGCCCCAGAGTGGAGAGGCTGCACCAAGAGAAAGTTCTAGACATCTGCAGGGCTTCCCTCTGGAGGGGCTGCAGCTGGGGACTGAACAACTCCTGCCTAAGAGCAGGAAACACCCGATGCCATGGAAAGACCCACAGATAGGAAGAGGAACAATCCGCAGATCACACAGGGCTAGAAATAGTTCACAGAGTAACGATTGATGTAGACAAAGGAAGAATTGCTAGGGCAATGGCTCTGTGGAGACGAGAAGGGTGGGATCCAGTGCACAAATAGAGACACGCTGGAGAGAACTCTGTTGCAGGCAATGACAGGTGGGTGGGGATGCTGAGGGGTGGGTAGATATGGTGGTGGGGACTCTGCAAGTTACCTCTGACTGCTTCGCTTTTCCCGGTTCCTGTAGGAGGCACAAGCATCGGCTGAGAAGCAGGATAAAGGAGGAGATGCTAAGGATTTGAGGAGTGAAACAGTGAAAAGTACCTGTGCACCCACAAGCGTTTATGAGTAGCAGCATCAGGGCCTATTTGGTCATGAGCTGGACGTGAGGACTCCAGTGTGGTTGTATTTTTTCCAGCCTCTTTCAGCTGCACAAGTGCAAGGATAGGGTAGAAAGGATTGGATTTCTC
Organism: Tadarida brasiliensis; assembly: GCA_030848825.1. Taxonomy (NCBI): domain Eukaryota; kingdom Metazoa; phylum Chordata; class Mammalia; order Chiroptera; family Molossidae; genus Tadarida; species Tadarida brasiliensis. Next base: position 82,338,206 of record CM061257.1, read on the forward strand.
CCTGGCCCTTTGGCTCAGCGGTAGAGCGTCGGCGCGTGGACCAATGAGTCCTGGGTTCGATTCCAGCCAAGGGCATGTACCTTGGTTGCAGCTCTTCCCTGGACCTGGTCGGGGTCATGTGGGAGGCAACCAGTCAATGTGTCCCTCTCAGGTCGATGTTTCTCTCTCTCTCCCTTTCTCTCCTCTCTCTACCTGAAGATAAATGGAAAAATGTCCTCGGGTGAGGATTTAAATAAATAAATAAATACATACATACATACATACATACATACATACATACATAAATAAATAAATAAATAAATAAATAAATATAAGAAAAAAAGAAAGGATTAGATTTCACCTGGGATGTGGATTAGCTAAGTGAGTTAGATAAAGGGTTAGAGGGGCAAGGAAAACATCACAGTTGACTTGATTGAATGGAGCCCTTTTTGTTTTTCCTCCCACGAATTGCTATTAGGCCAAATCCTCTCTCCACTCTATTTGTGTGATTGATTCTTTTGAACCTAAGGCTACGCGTTGTGTCCATGTATTTTCACCCATCACCCATTGTAGCAGCTATCCTTCCAACTCTGGATCAGTAAGCTCTATCTCTTCTTCCAACCACGACCAGAAATACTGGAGAGGACAAAGTCAAGGGCAGAGTGTTTTGGTTCACCTCTAAAGGCTTCTTATTGGGGTAACATTAATCCATTAGTCAATATACTGGGTAAATATATTTAACCAGCTTTAAAATTTAAATACTCTACCACCATCATTAAATGGTGATAGAGTATCTTTTTTTTTTTTTTGCAATGACATCAAAATAGTTTATTAAATGCATTGCTAAAAGCAAGATACTCGATATTATATCTACAGAGTTTCCCAGTCTTTTCAATCTAATTACAGTGTTTTAAGCCATAAAGTTAGTCTGATATAGTTTGCTAACAAGTCCACATTGTTATTAGTAATTAACGTGGTTTTTTTTCCCTAGGTGTTTTAAATCAAGATAGCACTCTTTGGAACAGGCCAGCTGTATTCGCTTAAAGTGGGAGACAGAGGAATTATGATAGCTGACAGACAAAATACCTTACCTAGGGCCAAACAAGCACCTCTTACCTCCAAACTGGTTCAAATTTAGTTCAAGACTCACTCAAGTTACCCAAAGGCAGGGGTTTCGGTATAAGGATCCTGGGCAGACACTGTGAGCTGTTTACCCAGCTCTGCAGCTCTTCCTTATTAATTAACTGGACTCCCTGGGCAGCAATGTGCAAAGCTAGAAAAAAAAAGGAAAGGCAGGGAGGGAGCAAGGGAAGGAAGGAAGGAAGGAAGGAAGGAAGGAAGGAAGGAAGGAAGGAAGGAAGGAAGGAAGGAAGGAAGGAAGGAAGGAAGGCTATATTTTCTGCCCTTTTTTGCTGCCAGGTGTCCATGTTACTATTCAAACCAATGAGACAGAAGCAGAAGTTTTGAATTCCTGTTACTCAGATACAGAAAACACATTTCTTTTCATCAATTCCTTCTTCTGGCATGGAGTGGAAATGATGCTGGAGGCCATGAGATGGCAGATAGAAGGATGAAGCCACGTGTCGAGAATGGTGACGACGAAAGCTGGAGGAGCCTGGCATGCCAGGGTGTGGAATGCTGCTCCAGCCCTGAACCACCTGCCTTAAGACTTCTGGTTATGTGGAGACTACAAACCCCCTTTGGGCTAAGTCACTGGTGCAGAATTCCTGTTCCTGCAGCAGAACTTACACATATCGTCTTGGATAGATTCTGGAAAGCTGCCAGTCACCAGAAACTGGCTGCCCTCTCCATCTCCCTTCCCCCTCCCAGTTGCCACATGGTCTGTTTCCCATGGTGTATTTTTTTTTCCTGAATATTTCTTTATTTTTCTTTCTCTAACTACTTTCTTCCTTATCTGATCACTCTATCTGTTCTCTAAGCCAAACTTTCTACTTACTAGTAATTTTTGCTATCTCTTAACCCACAATCCAGCATATCTTTATATAACTTGTAACTTTCAGTTTCTATGAAAATGTTCTTATTTTTAATTATTCAAAGTTCTGGAGAGAAGAAGTATAATTGTCTTGTTTCACTTGGGCCACAGACCAACCTATTGATTGGCCACCCCTGGGTCTGTGTCCACCTCTAACCCATGTAGTTATGGTTTGGGGGATGGATGGGTTTAGGAATACGTAGGAAAGTTGGCCCTCCAAGGCCCTTCTTTACAGAGACAATGGGAAGCCCTGGCCGGTTTGGCTCAGCGGTTAGAGCGTCAGCCCGCGGACCAGACAGAGACAATGGGAAGTCAGGGCTGGCAGAAGGGACGTGACAAGCATCAGGGAGAAACTTAGATCTGATACATTGTGCCAACAGAAATCATAGCCACCCTTGAGGACCAAAGCCAGTCAAAGTCTCGTTTTAAATTATTCACATTTCAGAAAAGATAACCTTATAAACTACTTAGGCTGGGAAATTCCAGGACTCGAGTCTTAATCCCAGTTTTTCTATTAACACACTATGTGAAAGTTTGAAGATCTCATTGTGCCTTACTTGCTTCATCTGTAAAAATAAGAAACTCATATCTATTACCTCTTGAGGTCGCAGAGAGGAACAATAAAATTGATTTGCAAAGTGTTTTATTGCCATAAAGTGCTATGTTGAAAATGGCCTGTATTTAAATAGCCTGATTTGTTGTAGTATGTAATAAAGAGAGCTTATTTAAAGAATATATTTTAAATAAATACATGTTTAAGTTTTGTTTCTGTTGTTACTTTTGTGAAAGTCATTAAAATCAAAGAGGAATAGTATGAGATGCTAACTTGAGTCTTCAATCACTCTAAATTTGTTCTTACCCAAAAGATAATAGTCTAGCCCTATGTCCTTAGTTTACTCTGTCGTGATTCTTTCAGCAAACATGGAAGTATAGCTATGTCCTGAGCCTTATGCTTAAGTGTGTAGAGTCAAAATTGATGGATTGAGCAAGTCAACTATGCTCATCTCTTCACAACTCAACATCTCCTCCCAGCTCCATATTCAGGGATGTAATGTTGGTACCTTGAAACGGGTCATGGTGGGAGTATTTACACCACAGAAATCAGCAAATTCTATAAGTGAGGTATTTCCTTATTAAAATTTTTCCAGATTGCTGGTTGTAAAACATTTACTAGCACACAACTGGAATTGACGTACCTAGAACCGGAACACAAACACACATACACCAACACCCATCATCATCATCGAGGACAATAGCTAAATGGGCTTAATGAACAACAAACAGAGATTAATTTTTATAAGGACATACTGTCTTTTTTTTTTTTTTAATGTTTCCATGAGGAATCTGTAGGAACACTCCGAATATTTGCGGCAAGTGGAGCCTGACATTTTCTTAGCCTGCAGCAGTAATTCTCAGACACGGACACGGACACGCCATCAGAATCGTCCAGAGGCTTACCAGGACCAACTGCTGAGCTCCAAGTCCTGAGCTGCTCATTCAGAAGGTTTGGGATGGGCCCCATAATTTGCATTTTTAACAAGTTCCCACATGATGCTGATGCTATTGGCTTAAAAATGTGTGGAATAGTATAAAACAAAACAAAAGAATAACTAGAAAGATAAGAGAATGACACTAATAAATATGGGTTGGACCAGCATAAATTTAGTGAAACATACAGAATTTTAATGAGTGTAATATGTTTGAAAACTATAAAGAAGACTAGTTTAGGATGCTGGCTACCCAAGAGGCTTCTTTGTTATTAGGTCTCCTCACAGTAACTGAGGTTACTAGGGTTTACTCTTGACAGATCTAAAGTGTTGTGAATTTGGAGGCAGAGTTTTCTCCTCACTAGAAAATAAATTGCTTCACTGAGCCTCAGGTTCCTTATCTGTTAAAAGTGAGAATTTAATTCCTTGTTCACATCTCTGTGTTAATCAGCTTTAAAATGAAAAAGAATTCATCACAAGTTTCCTTAATTAGTGACGGTTTGTGGTAAAAAGGAATAATAATCATACATCAGGAAATAAAAAACCAGCTTTCAGAGGCAAAGTTTGGGAAATAGGTGGTCCTTCAGAACCCAATGCAGCTTTTACAACCTAATTACCTGGCCTCATCAGCAGGCTTCTGGGATGCCCATTCTAGAGTCCTAACATTGCCATGACTTTGCCATTCTCTGTCTGCTTCTGTTTAGCTTCTCCCACTGAAAAGGGTCACAAGTCTCTTCCTCCTGTGGCTTCTGCATTTCTGTAACACATTCATTGTGTACCTCCCAGCTTTTGCTGCCATTTCTTGCTTACCATCTCTATAAGTATTGTATTCAAAGTCTAATAAAGCATACATTTAGATCTACCTTGTTCAAGGCTGTATTCACAATGCCTCACATAGTGGTTGACACATTGCAGAATCTCAAGTGTTTCTGAATGAATGAATGCCTCATTTAGGCCAACCCAAAGACGGGTCCATTCTAAATCTATCTATTTGTTGCCAAAAAGGCAAGGTTACATGGTATAAAATTTGACCAATTACGTATAAAAAGTTTGAAAATCTGCTTTGCTCAGCAGGGTCTGTGAGATACCCCCTCAGAACATGAATATTTATCTATGGACATGGACCTGTGGAAATTCCTTACACTCTTTGGGTCCAGTGGAAGACAGAAAAATTGGATTGATTAAGCAGGATTGGAGGATGAAGAGGCGTTAATACAATTTTTCTATCAACTGTCCAGGATCACCTAAAAGCTTCCACCAATTAATCACCCTATAGAACTCTGTGAGTCCGTCTCAGAGTGATCTCACTGGAAGACTGAAGGAAAACCTTCAGGCCAAAGTGGTTACTGTAACTGTAAGGTGACGAGAAACGGGACCAAGCACTGACAGTGGTTCTTACAGACTCCCTTCCATCTGATGGTCATGCCTGAGAATTTCACCGTGCTCAGAATATCAGCATTCCATCAGTAGCCACAACTGTTTTGTTTCTTATTTCTCTGACCCTCAACACGTATACCCAACAACAGCCCCATCAGTCACAGTCCCCCTCCTCCAGAAATGTTAGTATCTGTACAGCTACCAACTACCAGTACCCCCAAATCCAAATATAGAAAATAAAAAGTCATTATAGCAATTGCCATATGCGAATGCAATTTTCTGCTTACTTGCTCTCTACCCAAGCGTCCCCCTTCCCCCACACCCACACTATGAGCTCATTGAGAGAAAGGTGTCCTTGTCACTCATTCTGAAATCCCCAACATCCAGAATAGTATTGGGAAGGTAGTTGGCACTCAGATACTTCTTGACTGGATTAACTAAACTGGAAAGCCTAGCTTGCATCTATGGAATCACGAAGTCTAGCCTCAGAATCCCACACATGCTATTCTGGCCATTTGGTTCCAAAACAGCATGTTCACTGCATGATTGGGGCTGACTGCTTTGCCAAATTCAAGCATCGTTTCTGATACTTGAGAACATTGCTACTTTCAGTCATAGCCATGTTGCATCCTTTATGAATTAGTAATTATGGAACTGTGGTACTACATGTGCCACTTTTAGGACGAGAGAAAGAATACTAGGACGTTTATTTTCTGAACACCTAATAGTATGTGTTGCTAGTGCCCTTGGCACAGAAGTAACAACACATCTATTCCTAAGGACACCAAGTACTCTAGCTGAGTTTTGTTTTGTCTGTTATATTTATAGGTATCTATTTGTTTGTGTTTTCTCTGGTTCTCTCATTAAATCATGAACTCCCCAAGAGTTTGCAATTTAGATTGTGTCTCCTGTTCTTTTGTAATTCTCCAAAGTAAAGAGTGCTTGGCACATGAAGGACTCTTAATAAACCGTGGCTGGTGGGTAGAATCATGGGTGGAAAAACCCTAGGCAAGAATTAATCACTAGACTTTCTTGAGTCTTGAAAGTAGTGTCTAAAACCTGGAAACCAGACCACTCTGGCCACATCAGTACTCAGGAATAACTAAACATTTCATTTCTGCAGTCACTGAGATTTTTTTAAGTCATCTTCAAAAGCAAGTAAACATGCGGTAACCTTAATCTTTCATTTTATGACTCACTGGTAAATAATAAACAGTAATCACCATAAAGTAGGCTCAGTGCTTAATAATAGATGGCATGAGAGCATTCATTCCAAAGGTAGGCGCTAAGAGACTGAAGCTGTGGAAAATGTAACTGAATTCTGTGAACACCTATTAGTTAGCATAAGTGAGGTTTCGGTGGAGACTTTTGCACTCAAACTCCTGAAATATTCATCTCTTTGCTTTTCAGGCCTTCCTGTGGACCATGAATGAGTAAAATCGAAAGCATTTGAGTGGAGAAAAGAAAAATTAGCAACTCTACCTTCCTAAGAGTAATTCCTGCACTGTGATTTGATAGGATCGGGAACGAGGAGGAAGGATTCAATTTTCAGCAGCTCTGTTCTGTCCCTTCAGCCTGCCATGTGTTCCAGCTTGGACTTGATCTGCAGCCATCCTTGTTTACTGTGTGACAGACAGCTGTTCCCTCCCGGCTCTCTGCCATCATTCCTTCACCTCTCACACCACCCCTGTGCAAAATGAGGCACTTGCAAAGACTGCAGCCCAACCTCAGCAGCAGTGTTTGGCTGGAAGGCTCAATATGGCACCAAGACTGATCATCAGAGGGTCTCCCGAGGAACAGATAACACAGCAGGCAGAGACTACCAAGAAATAAAGCTTACCTGCTTGTAGTTTTGGTCATCTTTGGCTCTGGTTTAATCTGTTACAGCTTTCCCTTCACCTGCTGGGCTCTTTTTGAAATAGAGATACCAGGAGAGGGAGCTCAGTGCAGCTCATGAAGGAGAACTGCAAGAGCGTGCAAGTCACACCTGGGGTCTGAAACGCTGTTGTGTCTAGCATGTGACTGCGTGTGTAAATGTCCAGTCCTCTTTATCAGGCTCAGTAGTCTCAACACCACATTTCTATGTAATATTTTAAACATTCTTTACAAAAATAATTTGAGATGGCCTGAAATAAAGTATGTGAATGTGTGGGTGTGTTTGTGTCTGTGTGTATTCTTCACTGACATATGTGTGTATTCTTTATTGGAATATGTGTGTATGCCATCAGAATAAAGAATAAAAATGAATGCAATAGAAAGAAGAGCAAACACCTGTCTTCTTTCAACTGTGTGTGTGTGTGTGTGTGTGTGTTTTCTGTTTCTGGAAGACAATGATTACAATGAAGTGGAAAGAACTGTGGAGCCTCAAATACAGAAATCCATCTTTTTCCTTAGAATGACATAATTTATCATTTTACTTTTATTTATTTTAAATAATTTTTAGAGAAAGAAAGGGAGCATAAGAGAGAGAGGAACATCTATCAGCTCCCTCCAGCACGCCCCCTACCGGGAATCAAGCCTAGCAACCCAGGCATGTGCCCTGTCTGGGAATTGAACCAGCAACCTTTCAGTGCATGGGAAGATGCCCAACCAACTGAGCCACACCAGCCAGGGCTATGTTGTCATTCTGAATGATAAAGAGCCTGGTTGGCCATCTGTTCCTGGGACTATGGCGCGAATGCCTGCTGCAACTGTGAGGTTAGATCCATGACTCCCTTGTTCTTCCCAAATTAGCAATTCTGTGATCTTCACGTGCTGGGCAAATTGCTCTCAAAACATTTTTCCAAGAAAACTGTCAAGCTCAAAAGTAGCTGATTCATACAGATAATTGCTATGACTGCTGGTATCTTTTCTGTTCAAACAGGAAGAGAAGAATAGGCAGGAGCAATTCCATGGGACTTCAGAGCAGAGAAATCCATTCAGGTGGTGAGTGAGTCTGTAGCAGCTTCACATTTGCAATACTGTTGTTACATGGTTGCAGTTTCCATCATAGGGCTTGTGTTCAAACCTTCGTATTTATGCCTGACTTGACATTACTAACTTTAACCAGGAAGAAATGTTCCTATGAAAGACTATGATATTTATTTTACCAATTTTCTTTAAAGATGAGAAAACTCATAGAAACACAAAAAGCAGAGAGATAGATGATTTAAAATTTCAAGAAATCTCTTTACCATGTCTAGTTTCATGAACATACCATAGACACTTGGGTAATATTTTCAATTAAGAAGGGAATACATGAACACAGCAGTGGATATCCAAAAGGAGTGCGGAACAAGTCCTACTATAAGGACCCCCATCCCAAAACATTTTTATGCCAGTGAAACCAGATAAAAGAAAAATCTGGGTAGCTTTGAAAAATGAAAGAAGTTTTATTATTTTTTAAATACAACTAATCCACCAGAAAAGGGAGACAAAGGAGGGTAATACTGTTGCTAACTGCTATCCCCAAACCCGGGGCAAAGCAAGTTTAAAGGTAACTGTACGGACTGTTTATGATTGTCTCGGATTACTTTTAGCACCAGCTGGTAGGATCAGCCTCCTCACCCTATAGCGATGCTCCTTAGTACCTATCATAGCACAAGGCTTGGGCAATTACCCAGTTGAAAATAGTCATGATTGAACCCCTCTACCACATGAGACACTTTAAAACACATGTTCTGACATCCTAAAGAGTAAGTACTTACATGCCAGAGAGTCAAATAATTGATATTTTTTCCTCCCATTACACAGATGAGGAATCTGAAGCTCGGAAAGATTACTTAACTTACCCAAGCCATGCTGTTAGTATTGTCTGCTACAAAATGTGAAAGTCCATTTGACTGATTAAAGCTCCTGCTCTTCCCACTGCACCAGACTGCCTTTCAATCATTTTTTCCTGTTTGAAGGGAGGACCCTGTATAACACTTTTGTAACCAATAAGAGGACTGCCTCTGCATTCCACTGGAGAACATTGTTCTTAAATTAAAACAACTAACAGAGATTCCATTTTCTATTTAAAAACAATAATATAAAAATCTAAACATCATAAATTAATGTATTAAAATAGTTGTTCACTTAGCTATGGAAGCATTTCTGTTGGAAGAATGACTATTTCAAGGTACCAAATAACTCATTTTAGTAACAATTTTAAGGAGCTTCGCTTACAGTGACAACTTTCCTGGTAAAGCTTCATTTGTTTTTATTAAAGAGATGAATCAAATACAACCAATGGTTGTTGGTGTCATTTCAACACCAGCAGGAATCCCCAAATTGGGATGCAGTGAAGGAGGAAACGTTATTCAGTGCAAAACAGCTCAATTGCGATACAGCATGGCTGTGAAAATAGCACAGCTGTGAGGCAAACCCTGGGAGCTGGCAGCCCTGGGGCCAGGCTCCTCTCTGGCTAGACTGCTCCGCTCTGCTCTGTGCCAGTCTGCTCTGGCCTGCACTGGTCAGCTGCCGGTCTGCTGCTGTTCTGCTCCGGAGGGCTATCTGTTCAGTTCAGCACAGCCTGGGAACCAGTCTTCATTCTTGAAAGGGAAAGTGAGCTCCCCAGCCAGAGGAGAACTGGCTCATACAGACAGAAGTTTCTGCCCCTGGTCCCTGATTGGTCTATACTCATGCACATGAGGACTCCAAATCCTCACAGTTTTATTTGGTTCAAAAGGCACTGTCCCTCCTGATTGGTCAGAATAGAGCTGCTCCGGTTGGTTGGAGCTGTGCAGCTCCAATGGATGGGGAAAGCCTCAGTCCTATTGGTTGAAATAGGATTCCAGGTTGGCTCAGATGGCAGAAACACAGTGCAGTCAGGCAGTTCAGTGCAGAGGCAGGTAATTTAGTGTGGGCTTCTCCCTGAAGTGCATTTGTGTGACAGACCATTGTGTAAAAATGGCTGCTACACTCTGGTTTTTTGTTTGTTTGTTTGTTAATATGTTTTTATTGATTTTTAGGGAGGGGGGAAGGATGAGGGAGAGAGAGATAGAAATATCAATGAGAGAACATCCATTGGCTGCCTGCTGCACACCCCCTGCTGGAGATTAAACCTAAAACCTAGGCATATGCAATGACCAGGAATCGAACCAGCAACCTCTTGGTGCATGGGTCAAGGCTCAACCACCAAGGCATACCGGCCAAGCATTGTTAGTTTGTTAATTTTTTTCATCTCTCTTTTCTTTCTTTCTTTCTTTCTTTCTTTCTTTTTTTTTTTTTTTTTTGCAATTTTTATTAATTTATTTTTGTTGCAGATGTTTCTCCTTTCCCCCTCCCTAGACACGCTCCTCCAGATCCCACTCCCTCCCAGCATTGTTGTCTATGTCCACTGGATACACATATAAGTTCTTTGGTTTATCTCATCCCTCTCTACCACCACCCTCCTCTGAGGTTTCTCAGTCTTAACCATATTCCTTTCGATGTCTCTGTGTCTATTTTGTTCATCAGCTTATTTTGTTCATTATATTCCACAAATAAGTGAGATCATGTGGTATTTGTCTTTCTTTGATTGGCTTATTTTGTTTAGCATAATACTCTCCAGGTCCCTCCATGTTGTCTCAAAGGATAAGAGATCTCTCTTTCTTGCAGCTGCATAGTGTTCCATTGTGTATATGTACCCCAGCTTTTTTACCCACTCATATATTGATGGACACTTGGGCTGTTTCCAGATCTTAGCAATTGTAAATAGTGCTGCTATGAACATAGGGATACATATATATTCTTTCTGATTGATGTTTCAGGCTTCTTAGGATATATTCCTAGAAGTGGGATCACTGGGTCAAATGGCAGTTGAATTTTTAATTTTTTGAGGAAACACCATATTGTTTTTCATAGTGGCTGCACCAGTCTGCATTCCCACCAGCAGTGTACTAGCGTCCCCTTTTCTCCACACCCTCACCGGCACTTGTTGTTTGATGATTTGTTGATGGCAGTCATTCTGGCAGGTGTGAGGTGATACCTCATAGTCGTTTTAATTTGCATCTCTCTGATGATTAGTGACTATGAGCATTTCTTCATATGTTTCTTGGCCATTTGTATGTGCTTTTTGGAGAGGTGTCTATTTAGGTCCTTTGCCCATTTTTAATTGGATTTTTATCTGTTGGGAGTGGTGTCACTGGAACAGCAACCACCACGGCTTGACATAGACACGGGTAAGCTCCATGGATTGACATAGTCCTGGGAGTTATGAAGAAAAGAGAGATGAAAACCTTCTGGGTTTGACATAGTCCCTGGAGAAGTGGATTCACTGCATGGCAGGAATCACGAAGAACAGTGACTGAAGATATAGAGTAATGGGAAAATAAAAATGCAGGATGGCAACTGAAGGAGACTAATCTTTGCTTTCTCTATCTATCTGTTATCTGTCTGTTAGGAATCATTATAGAAGCAACATGTAGATGATTAATAATTTAGATGTCAGAAAAGACTGCAGAAAGAAAAGGCAAGAAAGTAATAAGAATTTAAGATAAGAATGTAAAAGCTTAAAAGGATCTTAGATAAGAGGAAAAGTCAAGGTCTATTAGAAAGTAACAGAAATTGAAATAGAGGGTGTGGAAAAGGAAGAAGTTAAATGAGACAATGTCTACGTAAATGTAAACAGGAAGGTTGCTAAGCAATGACTCACATGGTGAAAGTAATTGTAAAGGTTAAGAGCTGATACAATGTCATTTTTATGTCTGGATGAAAAAGTGAAATAGTTAGTGATTAACCTTGTACCAGTAACTAAGAGCTGTGTAAGCAGAAGAGAACATCTATGCATACTTGCTTAAAGGTCAAAAGAAAAAAAAAAATGAGTAACTTGTCATACAGCCTGAAGATATAAAAATAAAGATTCTGCTAGCCTCAACCAGCAGAAGGATCAAGCACCTTCTGTCTCACCATGTCTCCTTCTTCACCGACTCTGTCCACACCTGAGGGAAACCCTGGAACTGCTGAGGCCAGACCTCAGCATTTATCTTCCTTTTGTTGAGTTGTATGAGTATATATTTGGGAAATTAACCCCTTATGTGATGTATCATTGGCAATTATGCTTTCCCATATACTGGGTTCCCTTTCCATTTTGATGCTTGTTTTTTTTTGCTGTGCAGAAGGTTTTAGTTTGATGTAGTCCCAAGTATTAATGTTTTCCTTTGTTTCTCTTGCCTTAGGTGTTGTATCAATGAAAATTCTGCTGCATGTAATGTCTCAAATTTTGTTGCCTACATTTTCTTCTAGGATTTTTATGGGTTCACAATTCACATTTAAGTCTTTTATCCATTTTGAGTTTATTCTTGTGTATGGTATAAGTTGGTGGTCTAGCTTCATTTTTTTGCATGTAGCTGTCCAATTTTCCCAATACTGTTTATTAAAGAGGTTGTCTTTACTCCATTGTGTGCTCTTGCCACCTTTGTCAAATATTAATTGAGCATAATGTCTTGGGTCAATTTCTGGGTTCTCTGTTCTGTTCCATTGATCTATATGTCTGTTCTTGTGCCAGTTCCAGGCTGTTTTGATTACAGTGGCTTTGTAGTATAACCTCATATTCGGTATTGTGATCCCTCCTACTTTGTTCTTTTTCAAGATTGCTGTGGCTATTCAGGGTCTTTTTTGGTTCCATATAAACTTTTGGAGTGTTTGTTCTAGTTCTGTGAAATATGTCGTTGGTATTTTATTGGGGATTGCATTGAATCTATAGATTGCTTTGGGTAGTATGGACATTTTAATGATGTTAATTCTTCCAATCCATGAACAAGGTATGTGCTTCCACTTTTTTTATATCTTCCTCTATTTCTTTTTTCAATGAGCTGTAGTTTTCTGTGAAGAGTTCCTTTACTTCTTTGGTTAAGTTTATTACAAGGTATCTTAAATTTTTTTTTGCTGCAATGGTAAATGGGATTGTTTTTTTAGTTTCTCTTTCTGTGAGTTTATCATTGGTGTATAAGGATGCCATTGATTTCTTGACATTAATTTTATATCCTGCTACTTTGCCAAATTCATTTATTAACTCTAGTAGATTTTTGATAGAGTCTTTAGGGTTTTCTATGTACAATATCATGTAATCTGCAAATAATGACAGTTTCACTTCCTCCTCTCCAATTTGGATCCCTTTTATTTTTTCCTCATGTCTAATCGCTGTGGCTAAGACTTCCAGTACTATGTTGAATAAGAGTGGCGAAAGTGGGCATCTCTGTCTTGTTCCTGTTCTTAAGGGGAATGCTTTTAGTTTTTGCCCATTGAGTATGATGTTAGCTGTAGGTCTTTCATATATGGTCTTTATTATGTCGAGATATGATCCCTCTATTCCCACATTGCTGAGCGTTTTTATCAGAAATGGGTGCTGGATTTTGTTGAATGCTTTTTCAGCATCTATTGATATGATCATATGGTTTTTATCTTTCATTTTGTTTATGTGGTGTATCACATTTATTGATTTGCGAATATTGTACCATCCTTGCATGCCTGGGATGAATCCCACTTGGTCATGATGAATAATGTTTTTGATGTATTGCTGGATCCGATTTGCTAATATTTTGTTAAGGATTTTGGCATCTGTGTTCATCAGGGATATTGGCCTATAGTTTTCTTTCTTTGTAGTGTCTTTATCCGGTTTTGGAACTAGGATTATGCTGGCCTCATAAAATGAGTTTGGAAGTCTTCCTTCTCCTTGGATTTTTTGGAATAGTTTGAGAAGAATTGGTATTAGATCTTCTTTGAATGTTCGGTAAAACTCCCCTGTGAAGCCATCCGAGCCTGGGCTTTTGTTTGCTGGGAGTTTCTTAATTACATCTTCAATTTCCTTTATTGTTATTGTTCTGTTCAAGTTTTCTATCTCTTCCTGGTTCAGTTTTGGGAGGCTGTGTGTTTCTAGAAATTTGTTCATTTCTCCTAGATTGTCCAATTTGTTGGCGTATAATTGTTCATAGTATGTTTCGATGATCCTTTGAATTTCTGTGGTGTCAGTTGTTACTTCTCCTCTTTTGTTTCTGATTTTGTTTATTTGGTTTCTCTATTTTTGTTTCTTAATGAGTCTGGCTAAAGGTCCATCGATCTTGTTTATCTTTTCAAAGAACCAACTTTCTGTTTCATTGATCTTTTGAATTGCTTTTTGGTCTCTATGTCATTTATATCTGCTCTGGCCTTTACTATTTCCTTCCTCCTACTAGCTCTGGGTTTTTTCTTTTTTTCTTTTCTTTTTTTCTTAATCCTCACCCGAGTACATTTTTGCATTCATCTTCAGATAGAGTGGCAGGGAGAGAGGGAGGAAGAGAGAGAAACATCAACATGAGAGAGATACATCGAGTGGTTGCCACACACACAACCCCAACCAGGCCAGGGACAAACTGCAACTGAGGTACGTGCCCTTAGCAGGAACTGAACCCGGGTCTCTCTGTTCCATGGGCCGACGCTCTAACTGCTCAGCCAAACCGGTCAGGGCGCTCTGGGTTTTTCTTTTTGTTTACTTTCTAGTTCTTTAAGTTGTAGGGTTAGAAAGTCAATTAGGAATTTTTCTTGTTTCTTGAGGTAGGCCTGTAGTGCTATGAACTTCCCTCTCAGGACTGCTTTTGCTGTGTCCCATAGTTAGTAACCCATTCATTGTTTAATAACATGCTATTTAGCCTCCAAGTGTTTGAATGTTTTTGTGTGTTTTTGTTGTAATTGAGTTCTGGTTTCATGCCACTGTGATCTGAAAAGATGCTTGATATGATTTCAATCTTCTTGAATTTGTAGAGGCTTGCTTTGCGTCCTAACATGTGGTCTATCTTTGAGAATGCCCCATGTGCACTTGAGAAGAATGTATATTCTGCAGTTTTGGGGTGAAATGTTCTGTAAATATCAATGAAGTCCAACTGATCTAGTTCATCTTGTAAGGACTCTATGTCCTTGTTAATTTTTTGTCTAGAAGAGCTATCCAGTGGTGTCAGTGGCATGTTAAAGTCACCCACTATGATCGTATTGCTATTGATCTCTCCCTTGAAGTCCTCCAGAAGTTTTTAAATATATTTTGGTGCTCCCGTATTTGGTGCATATATGTTTACCAGGGTTATATCCTCTTGTTGGATTGATCCTTTTAATATTATGTAGTGACCTTCTCTGTCTCTTATTATGGCCCTTGTTTTGAAGTCTATTTTGTCAGATATGAGTATTGCTACATCAGCTTTTTTTTTTTTTTTCATTTCCATTTGCTTGGAAAATTTATTTCCACCCCTTCACTTTCATCCTGTGTGAGTTTTTTGTTGTGAGGTGGGTCTCTTGTAGACAGCATATATTTGGGTCGTGTTTTCTTATCCAATCAGCTACCTTATGTCTTTTGATTGGAACATTTACATTTAAAGTAATTATTGATAGATAGTTATTAGTTGCCATTTTAATTTTATGCCTGTGTTCCCCTCTCTCTCTCTCTCTCTCTCTCTCTCTCTCTCTCTCTCTCTCTCTCTCTTTCTTATTCTTCTTACAATAGTCCCTTCAGCATTTCTTGCAGTGCTGGTTTAGTGGTGGTAAATTCCTTTAGGTTTTTTTTTTTTTTTTTTTTTTAATCCATGAAGCTCTTTATTTCTCCTTCAATTTTGAATGATAGCTTTGCTGGATAGAGTAGTCTTGGATTCAGACCCTTGCCTTGCATTACTTTGTACACTTCATGCCATTCCCTTCTGGCCTGCAGTGTTTCTATTGAGAAATCAGCTGACAGTCTAATGGGAGCTCCCTTGTAGGTAACTTTCTGTCTCTCTCTTGCTTCCTTTAAGATTCTTTGTCTTTAATGTTTGCCATTTTTATTATGATGTGTCTAGCTGTGGGTCCTCTGGGGTTCATCTTGCTTGGGACTTTCTGTGTTTCCTGGACTTGTGTGACTTTTTCCTTCACCAGTTTAGGGAAGTTTTCTGTCATTATTTCTTCAAACAGGTTCTCTATTTCTTTCTCTGATTCTTCTCCTTCCAGTACCTCTATAATGCGAATGTTGTTACGTTTTGTATTGTCCCATAGCTCCCTTAAACTTTCCTCCTGCTTTATAAACTTTTTTTCCATTTGCTGCTCTATTTGGGTGTTTTTCTCTACCTTGTCTTCTAAGTCACTGATTCAGTCTTCAGCTTCTTCTAATCTACTATTGAACCCTTCTAAGGTATTTTTCATAACAGCTATGTCATTCTTTAGTTCCTCTTGATTTTATGCATAGCTTCTACCTCTTTATGTGTAGCTTCTACCTCTTTTTTTAAGCTTAAATAGTTCCCAGTGAGCTCTTCATAATTCTTAAGTTGTTCATAGTTCTCACCAAATTGTTTGAGCACCCTGAAAATCATTGCTTTGAATTCTTTATCTGACAAGTTGCTTTCTTCCATTTCCTATAGTTCCTTTCCTAGTGATTCCTCTTTTTCTTTCCTTTGGGTGTTGTTTCTTTGTCTCCCCATTTTAGCTGTCTGGTAGCTCGAGACGCAGTGAGGGGTGTTTGGATGTGTAGGCAGCTCACTGTATATCACATAAGGCTACTGTGCCTCCCAGACTGTTCTGTTGCATGTCGCCTCTTGCCTGCTGTGGATCCTGGAGGATTGACTACTGGGGGCTGGTATTGGTGTGTCCTGGTAGGTGCTGCTGCTGGATTGCATGGGCCCCTCTGAAGCTGTGTTCCCTGCTGGTCACTGGTGCCACCTATAGCTGTATTGCTCAGGCCCTGCTGGAGCTGCACTCCCTGCCCACACCTTGGGCGACTGGGTCACACAGGCCCCTCTTGAGCCCTAGTTCCCAGCTGGACCCCTGGGCAGCTGTGTTGCACAGGCCCTACTGGAGCCCTGGTTCCCCGCTGATCTTGTGGGCAGCTGGGGTGTATAGGCCCCGTTGGAACCCCCACTTCCCTCTGATCCCATGGGGAGCTGGATCGCACAGTCCCCTCTGGAGACCCAGCTCCAAGTCTATCTTGAGGGCAGCTGGGTTGCACAGACCTCTCTGGGGCCCCAGCTCCCCACAGGAGCTGGATCGCACTGGCCCCTCTCGAGCCTGGGCTCCCCACCGCTCTTGTGGGCCACTGGGTCACACAGGTCCCTCTGGATCCCCGGCTTCCCACTGCTCTTGTGGGCCACTGGGTCACACAGGCCCCTATGGATCCCCAGCTCCCCACTGCTCTTGTGGGCTGCTGTGTTGCACAGGTCCTTATGGACCCCCAGGTCCTGCCGCTGGTGGCTGGGGAGTGCTGCTGCCCAGTGGGGCTCAGCTCCTGCTCAGCCTTTGCTGTAGTTTTTGGGGATGGTTCTCTGCTGCTGGTCTGTGCTTCTGTTGCCTGGGGATGGATGTCTGCTCCCCAGCCTCTGTTGCTGGGGGTATATCTCAACTCTGACCGGACTGCTACTGTGGGGGATGGTGCTGGGCTCTCGGCCGTTTGTGGTTTCCACAACTGGCACCTTGACAGCTCCACTACTGTGCACTGGTCTGTGTTGACACAGGGTGTCCACTGGTCCGATGGTGCCAGGTGCACTGGTGGGCTCAGATTGCTGGGCCCTAGCCACTCCCACTGCCTCCTCCCAGGGAAGATCCAGGATCTTCCAAAATGGTGGGACCTCCCCATGGCACAGGGAGAAACGCCCTGAAGAGCTACTTACCACTGTAGCCAGCTGCTCCCATCCACAGCACAGAAACCTCTGGTCCTGCCCACCGTCATCTTCCCATTCATTGTTTAATAACATGCTATTTAGTCTCTGTGTGTTTAAATGTTTTTGCTGTAATTGATTTCTAGTTTCATGCCATTGTGATCTGAGAAGATGCTTGATATGATTAAAATCTTCTTGAACTTGTAAAGACTGAGTTTGTGTAATAACATGTGGTCTATCTTTGAAAGTGTCCCACATGCACTTGAAAAGAATGTGAATTCTGCAGTTTGTGTGTGTAATTCTCTGTAGATATCTATTAAATCCACTTGATCTAGTGCATCATTTAGAGTCTCTGTTTCCTTGTTAATTTTTTGTCTAGAGGATCTATCCAGTGACGTCAGTGGGGTGTTGAAGTCCCCTGTTATGATTGTATTGCTCTCAATTTCTCCTTTGAAGTCCTCTAGAAGTTTTCAAATACATTTTGGTACTCCTATATTGGGTGCATATATGTTTGCCAAGGTTATATCTTCCTGTTGGATAGATCCTTTCAATATTATGTAGTGGCCTTCTTTGTCTCTAGTTATGGCCTTCATTTTGAAGTCTATTTTATCAGATATGAGTATTGCTACCCCAGCTCTTTTTTCCTTTCTGCTTGCTTGGAAGATCTTTTTCCATCCCTTCACTTTCTTTTTTTTTATTTATTTATTTTTTTTTTTATTAATTTATTTTTGTTACAGATGTTTCTCCTTTTTTCCCCATTGACACCCTCCTCCCCATCCCTCTCCCCCTTCCCCAGCTTTGTTGTCCATGTCCATCAGTTATGCATACATGCGTATAAGTTCTGTGGTTTATCTCTTCCCTCCCCCCCACCCCCTCTTCTGGGGGTTGTCAGTCTGTACCCTACTTTCACATCTCTGGGTCTACCCTGTTCCCCATACTGTTATGTTTATTATATTCCACAAATGAGTGAGATCATGTGATATTTTTCTTTCTCTGCTTGGTTTGTTTCGCTTAGGATAATACTCTCCAGGTCCCTCCATGTCGTCTCAAAGGACAAGAGATCTTTCTTTCTTACAGCTGCATAGTACTCCATTGTGTATATGTACCACAGCTTTTTTATCCATTCATCCACTGATGGGCACTTGGGCTGTTTCCAGATCTTAGCTATTGTGAATAGTGCTGCTATGAACATGGGAGTACATATATTCTTTCTGATTGGTGTTTCAGGTTTCTTAGGGTATATTCCTAGAAGTGAGATCACTGGGTCAAATGGCAATTCAATTTTTAATTTTTTGAGGTAACACCATAGTGTTTTCCACAGTGGCTGCACCAGTCTGCATTCCCACCAGCAGTGGACTAGAGTCCCCTTTTCTCCACACCCTCGCCAACACTTGTTGT
Source organism: Tadarida brasiliensis (assembly GCA_030848825.1). NCBI lineage: Eukaryota > Metazoa > Chordata > Mammalia > Chiroptera > Molossidae > Tadarida > Tadarida brasiliensis. Next base: position 82,356,961 of record CM061257.1, read on the forward strand.
TTGACGATTTGTTGATGGCGGCCATTCTGACAGGTGTGAGGTGATACCTCATTGTTGTTTTAATTTGCATCTCTCTGATGATTAGTGATGTTGAGCATTTCTTCATATGTCTCTTAGCCATTTGTATGTCCTGTTTGGAGAGGTGTCTATTTAGTTCCTCTGCCCATTTTTTAATTGGGTTCTTTGTCTTCCTTTTGTTGAGTTGTATGAGCACTCTATATATTTTGGAGATTAACTCCTTATCTGATGTATCATTGGCAATTATGCTCTCCCATACAGTGGATTCTCTTTCCGTTTTGATGGTTGTTTCTTTTGCTGTGCAGAAGCTTTTGAGTTTGATGTAGTCCCATGTGTTCATTTTTTCCTTTATTTCTGTTGCCTTAGGTGATGTATCAGTGAAGATTCTGCTGCGTATGATGTCTGAAATTTTGTTGCCTACATTTTCTTCTAGGATTTTTATGGATTCACGAGTCACATTTAAGTCTTTTACCCATTTTGAGTTTATTCTGGTGTATGGTGTAAGTTGATGGTCTAGTTTCATTTTTTTGCATGTAGCTGTCCAATTTTCCCAACACATTTATTAAAGAGGCTGTCTTTGCTCCATTGTATGCTCTTGCCACCTTTGTCAAATATTAGTTGAGCATAATGTCTTGGGTCAATTTCTGGATTCTCTGTTCTGTTCCACTAGTCTATATGCCTGTTCTTGTGCCAATACCAGGCTGTTTTGATTATAGTAGCTCTGTAGTATAATCTGATATCTGGTATTGTGATCCCACCTACTTTGTCCTTCTTTTTCAAGATTGCTGTGGCTATTCGGGGTCTTTTTTGGTTCCATATGAACTTTTGGAGTATTTGTTCTAGTTCTGTGAAATATGTCGCTGGTATTTTGATTGGGATTGCATTGAATCTATAGATTGCTTTGGGTAATATGGACATTTTAATGATGTTAATTCTTCCAATCCATGAACAAGGTATGTGCTTCCACTTTTTTATATCTTCCTCTATTTCTTTTTTCAATGTCCTGTAGTTTTCTGCAAATAGATCCTTTACTTCTTTGGTTAAATTTATTCCTAGGTATCTTAATTTTTTTGCTGCAATGGTAAATGGGATTGTTTTTTTAGTTTCTCTTTCTGTGAGTTCATCATTGGTGTATAAGAATGCCGTTGATTTCTTGACGTTTATTTTGTATCCTGCTACTTTGCCAAATTCATTTATTAGGTCTAGTAGATTTTTGATGGAGTCTTTAGGGTTTTCTATGTATAATATCATGTCATCTGCGAATAACATCCCTTCACTTTCAACCTGGGTCTTTTGTTGTGAAGTGAGTCTCTTGTAAATAACATATATGTGAGTCATGCTTTCTTATCCATTCAGCTACTCTGTGTCTTTTGATCAGAACATTTAATCCATTTACATTTAAAGTTATTGATATGAACTTATTTATTGCCATTTTTGTTTAGTGTGGTTATATTTTTCTTCCTATTTCTTCTACTAATTACAGCAGTTCTTTTAATATTTCTTGCAGTGCTGGTTTGGTGCTAATATATTCCTTCAGCCTTTTTTGTGTGTGTGTGTGTCTGAGAAGCTCATATTTTTACCATCTATTTTGAATGATAGCCTTGCTGGATATGGTAGTCTTGGATTCAGATCTTTGTTTTTCATTTCCTTGATTACTCCATGCCAATCCTTTCTGGCCTGTAGTGTTTCTGTTGAGAAGTCAGCTGATAGGCTTATAGGAGTTCCTTTGTAGGTAACCTGTTACTTATCACTTGCTGCCTTTAGGGTTCTCTCTTTATCTTTAGTTTTTGGCATTTTAGTTATTATGTGTCTTCGTGTGGGCCTGTTTGGGTTCTTCTTACTTGGAGTCTCTATGCTTCTTGTACTTATATACTATTTTTCTTCAAGTTAGGGAAGTTTTCTGTCACTATTTCTTCAAATGTATTCTCTAACCCTTGTTCATTTTCTTCTTCTTCTGGAACTCCTATGATACAGATGTTATTACGTTTCAATTCTCTTAAGCTGTCTTCCTGTTTTTTAATTGTTTTTTCTTTTTGATTCTCTGATTGGGTGAGTTTTTCTACCCTGTCTTCTAATTCACTGATCCAGTCCTCGGCTTCCTCTACTCTGCTGATTATTTCTTCCAATGTGTTCTTTATTTCTGCTATGTCATTCTTCATTTCTGCTTGGTGGTTTTCAATTCCAATTGGTTGATTTTCAATGTTTCTATATCTTTATTCATGCTATTGAGCTCTTTACTCATGCTGTTGAGCTTCTTCATTATCAGCACTCTGAACTCTACCTCTGATAACTCACTTAATTGCATTTCACTTATCTCTTCTTTGATAGAGTTCTCTTGTTCTTTCATTTGGGATTTGTTTCTTTGTTTCATCATTTTGGCTATCTCAGTGAGGTTTGGATCTTGCCAAATTTTCCGTTTGGGTGTTGGTGTTCTGCTGGTTGTGGCTCCCTCTACTGGGTTTGCATGAATGTGGGAAGACGCACGTCAAATACCACTATCAAGTCTTACTTTTCTGGGTAGATTTGCAAGCCCAGAAAAGGTTCAGTTATCCTCTAGCTTTTTGCCTGGAGGCTATTCGTCTGTTACTTGATTAGCCTTGGGTTGTAGCCCTCAACTGAATACAAAAATCCCTCAGGTGTTCAGGGTAAGAGGATTTCCAGTGGGTGGGGCAGATGCTTGCTGGCTGTTAATGAGCCTCAATTTGCATTTCTCTGGCCTGGCCGAGTGGTGTTAAATTCCTGAAGGAGGGGCTGTTGCTTCTCCCCAGGGTTCTGGGAAGGGGCTCTTTGAGTAAGATGGCTACTGTCTTGTGAGGGAGGGGTTCAGCACAAAACTCCCATTGCCCTCCCAGCTCTCCAAGCTCCCAAGTCTCTCCACACAGTTCCAGTCCAGTCTGCCCTCCCTCTGCTGGAGCCCAAGGTGAGTGGCTGTAGCTAATTTAGTGTTCTGTCCCGGCCCTCTGTGCTGTGGAGCCAGCTTGGGATTTTAACCCCGAGGGAGCTGCTCACAGCTAAAACACCTGCTGTCCCTGGGCTCCCAGCCAGCCCTCTCGCACCTCCGCAGTTCCTACCAAGCTTGATATAGTGTCCTTTTTCTGTTCCTGGTTATACAGGTCCTCTCCAGCTGCTTTTCTATTGTTTTTTCCTGATGATTTGTCTTTGTTTTAGTTGTAATTCCAGTTTGGTCCTGGGAGATGGTCTCTGTAGCTTCTATTCACTCTGCCACCATTTTTTTCAATGTTAATTTGTTTTTTAATTTGAGCTCAGTTAGCAACCAGGAGCCTATTTTAGTAGGTATTCCTCTTTCTCAGACTTCACACACCCAATCACAAATTGGATTCATGACGCTAACTACAGTGAGGAGCATAGTTTTGATAACTTGGGGCAAAATATAAAAGAGCAGTGTGCAAGGAATCAGGATGATGTGGGATCTCATCTCAGCTTTCCATTGACTACCATAATAAAATTCCTTAAGCTCAGTAAATCTCAAGTTCTTGTTCTGTAAAATGCACTAAATAATATTTAGCTCCTCTCAGCTATAAATTTCCATGATATAGTCAACACATCCACTCACTGTGTAGAAGTTTTGGTTAGAGATCAGTTTTGAACGGTATTATTTTTTAAAAAGAGAATTATTTCAAGAATTCATCACTGACACTTTGATTACATCCACATGTTCCAATAATACTGCACTGTCTAGCTTAAATCAATGAACATTCTCTCTCAGATTTTAGTCTATCAAGAGCTAGATATAAGGTCAAATGAAAAACACTTCAAAGTTGATGAGGGGACTATCAAGGCTGTCTGTGGAACTAGTGCTCACTGCTACCTCTCTCTCCATTTTCCATATACGCACCAGTTAAAAACATATTGGTTTCATAATTGAAGAACCTTCTATAAAATACCTGGCTTACACTCTTCAAAAATGCCAAGATCAAAGAAAGGTTGATGAAACTGTTGCAGAGTAAAGGAGGGTAAAGAGATTTGACAATTAATGCAGTATATGCTTCTGAATTGGATCCTGGATTATTGAGAAAATGGCTATAAAGGATAATTTTGAAATAATTGATATAATTTGAATATGAGCTGTAGATTAGAAATAAATAGTAAAAAACTCAATGATAAATTTCCTGAGTTTATGACTGCACTTAAATTATGCAAAAGATCCCAGCCACTATGGCTCAATGGATTGATTGTCATCCCATGGAACTGAGAGGTCTCAGTTCAATTTCTGGTCAGGGCACATGCCTGGGTTTTGAGCTCGATCCCCAGTAGGGGGTGTGCAGGAGGCAGCATATCAATTCTCTCTCATATCAATGTTTCTATCTTTCTCTCCCTTACTCTCTCTCTAAAAAAATCAATAAAAACATTTTTAAGAAATGATTTAAGAGAATTTATTGCACTAAGCATAAACACACTGAAATATTTAGGGGTAAAGAGCAGTATCTCTAATGTTCTCAAATGTTCAGAAAAAAATGTATGAGATACATATTTATACATATACATATAGAGAGAGTATGTATCTATACATATAAAGACCTATATATGAGTGTGTGTATATATACAGTTGACCCTTGAATAACACAGGAGTTAAGGGCACTGACAACCTCTCCCACACCCCCCTGCCCCAAGCAGTAGAAAGTCAAGGTATAACTTTTGACTTCCCAAAAACTTAACTACAGTTGGCCCTACACATCAGTGGGCTCAATAAGCTGTCAATTGAAAACAATATTTTTCACCCAAAGTTGGGAATTCATAGCTGGGAATCTGTAGTTGGAAATGCAAAAATATTGTTTTCCATCTGCAGTTGGTTGAATCTGCAAATGTGAAACCTGCAGATACAAAGGGCCAACTGTATTTATTTCAAAATATCTGAGTATAAGTGGACCCATGCAGACAGAGATGTATAGAGATAGAGATAGACATAGAGATACAGATAGAGATAGAAATGTGTATGTGTGTATATATATACAGAGAGAGAGTTTTGTTGTTCTGCTTATTTATGCATTTATTGGTTGATTCTTGTATGTGCCCTGACTGGGACATATTAGGATGGCAATCTAACCAATTGAGTGAGCTATCCAGCCAGGGCCTAAAATGAAAACAAACAAAAAATTTTTAAATGAAACAAAAGCCCTGGCCAGTCTAGCTCAGCAGTTAAAGTATCACCCGCAGACCAATGAGTCACAGGTTCAATTCTGGTCAAGGGCATGTGCCTCGGTTTCGGTTTGTCCCCTGCCCTGATCGAGTGGTGCAAGAGACAGCCAATTGACATGTCCCTCTCACATCGATGTTTCTCCTTCTCTCTCTCTCTCCTTCCCACTCTGTCTGATGATAAATAGAAAAATCTCCTCGAGTGAGGATTAAAGATAAATAAATAAATAAATAAATAAATAAATAAATAAATAAAACAAAATATAAAGTACTGGTAAATCTGGGCAATAGTTATATGATAGCTCCTCATGCTATTCTTATAGCTTTTCTGTAAATTTAGAATTATTTTAAAACAAAGGTACAAAAAAATTTGTTCTGTACAAACATGTTATAAAATATGCTATTAACTATTTTATGGATAAAGACCTACTGTTTTATATACCCAATAATGCATCATCCCAACATATATCCTTCCTTTTGTGAATAATATCTTCCTGTATCTCAGACCTGCTCCTTCTGTCCACTCCCTTTAGCCCTGACTCTGAGAACTTTATCCCTTATTCCAGTCATGTGATGGCTACCATGTCCCTGCCCCATGAGTAACAACTGATTGCCCCATGGGTAAGCACTTGACCCAAAATGGGCCAGTCTAAGAATTTCTCCATGATTTTTGCTAGGTCACTAAGGAAACATAAATCAGTTACTCTCCAGTGGTTGTCTTAGTTTGGATTTCCCACCACCTCCCCCCCAAAAAATTCTTTTTTTTTTTTTTTTTTTTTTTTTATATAAATTCCAAACCCCTCAATGATAGGGAGTACAGATGCTTTATTTTATATTTGAGTATCCAGCTCCTGATATAATGCCTGGACAGCAGCGGGTGTCAATACATTCCCAAATGAGAAGACAAGGGAACAGAAAGACTCCTGAAGAGAAAGGGGAAATTTTTGTGATGTGATTTTGTTAGTATAGGTAGTTAACTAGTTATTAATAAAGGAAGAAAGCAAAGGGAATCAGACACTGAGCCTGTTTGCTTCACCAGGAAGCTACAGCTTCATAGACTTCAGGGGATCAAAGTATTGCCCCTCCAAGGATTAACACCCCTCCCTTTGTGGAGCAGGGGGAGGTAAGCACATTCCCCCCAAAAAATTCTTAAACAAGGATTTAGGTACAAGCAGTTTATTTGGGCAATGATCCCTGGGAACCTGGTAAGAAAGTTGGAAGGCAGGGAAAGGAAGAAAGCAGTAACAAAAGATGTTGAGTCCTGCTGGGGACCCTCTAAGAGGCCTATAAAACAAAACTCAGAATTATCCCCCCAAAGAATGAGAAAGTGAGGTAATAATGTACCAATTCCCATCCCTTTTTGTCCAAAGTTTACTCTGGGCATATTAACCACTTGGTACTTTTGGCCTGGTCCTACCTGCTGTCCCAGCTCACTCCCCTAGCCTCTGTCCTCAGGCAGAAAGATACTGGTGCTTGAGGTAGGAAGCCTGGGACCAATAGGAAAGCAATTCCCCTACTGTAGGAGACATCACAGGTGGGCCAAGGAGACATGGCCAGGGAGGCAACAGCATATGGTACAGAAGTGAATGGTGGAAGTTTGGAGAGTTCTCAGTGGGCTGTGCTTCCTGCCACATGGAAGAGTCTGCTCTACAGCTTAAGAAAGCCAACTTGCAGATGAAGAGACAATATAGTGACAGCTGGAAGCCCATGTTCCAGCTGTTCTTCAGGCCCAGGCCAAGCTTTGTCTGTTCAACCCTGTCTAAGATTCAGTGAGCAATTAAAATCACCTTTGTAGCTCAACAAATTTGAATTGGGTTTCTGTCATGTGGCCAAACAAAAAACAAAACAAAAAAACTGACAATTAAACTTACTGCAGTATTATCATCTACATTCCTATAATGAGATATCAATACTTTCACCCTAAAATACCAATGTAAAATGTGCTCAAAGCAGCCATGGCTGGTTTAGCTCATCAGTTAGAGCACCAGCCCTCAGACTGAAGGGTCTCAGGTTCGATTCCCAGTCAAGGGCAGTACCTGGGTTGCAGGTTTGATCCCTGGCCTTTGTCGAGGTTGTGTGGGAGGCAACCAACTGATGTGTCTCTTTCACATCAATGTTTCTTTCTCTTTCTCTCTCCCCCTCCCTCCCTTCCACTCTATCTAAAAATCAATGGGAAAATATCCTCGGGCGAAGATTAACAAAATAAAATAAATAAATAAATAAATAAATAAATAAATAAATAAATAAGATCAAAGTAGAATAATAATTATGAAAACTTGAACACTAATCTCCATATTTACCTCCATAGCAGAGTATTGTTTTGCTTATCTTTAAATTGAAGCCGTTTAAAAATTTCCTCAAATATTTTCTTTATTTATCCACAGCTGTTGTATACATATATGTACAACCAAATACATCAGACTTAGTAAAACATTCTCCATGTACCTTGAGGATAATTTTGTGGAAAAAAAAATAGTATTCAAATGATTTCTATCTCTAGAAAGGACTTTACATTTTTTAAAATGTGCTTTCTAGGTATAAAGTTTACAGTAAGTGGGGAAAAAAAAATGATGGTGGTAAGAAAAAATCTAAAAGGAAGCAAAATGCCCTGGCCAATTTGGCTCAGCAGTTAGAACGTCGGCCTGAGGACCAAAGGGTCACGGGTTCGAATCCCCATCAAGGGCATGTGCCTGGATTGCAGGTTTGATCCCCAGCCTTGGTCCGGGTTGTCTGGGAGGCAACTGATGGATGTATCTCTCTCACATCGATGTTTCTCTTTCTCCCTCCCTCCCTTCCACTCAATCTAAAAATAAATGGAAAAATATCCTTGGGTGAGGATTAACAAAAAGAATAAAATAAAATAAAAGGTAGCAAAATACAGATGAACTTAAAACAGTAATTCAAATAATTTATTTTGGGGGGCAGGAAACAAAAACATATTTATGTCCTGATCCTGAGAATACAGCAGTGCTTTGAGACCTACGGAAGAGGAATGATTTTAATGTGCAGTTAAGTTGAAAAGTAAAAAAGAAAAAATATCAAGATGTATGCAATACACACACGCACACACACACCTTATAGACAACCCATTAAAAACATTCCCCAGAACACATTTTGACATTTCTCATGTTGTTTTCCTCTTGGAATTTACACTGCAGAAGCATGTATGGGATATATGTAAGTTAAGACATAGCCAAGTCAAGGCACAGGAATGCAGACCGTGGGATGACTGCCATCTCCACTTCTTTCATACCTCATGCTGGCTGTTTAACTATGAGGAATCCATTGTCCAGGCTTGTTTTTCCTTCCTAGACTGATATTTCAAATCATTATCTAAAATATTTTAGTATATAAGACATACCTTTAAAGTGACACTTGTAGATATTAACAATTTAAACAAGGAGCTCTGTTTCATGACATTTTCACAGACCGCCATCCTTTTTTCTTTTTAATTTCATCTTATCTATCTCATTGTATCTGTGTTTATATAAGCAGAAAATTGAGAATTTGCTTGATTTTGAAAATAAGAAATAGCTTTACTAGATGTCAATATCAAAGCAATGATCTAAGTCATATTTTTTTGAAAGGCAACTCAAAGGCAGGATGTTTTCCTGAATTATCTAGCTAGTTCTCAAGTTTATAATTCATGCTGTTGGAATAGAAATTACCTGAACATAATTTTTGTTACATTGTTCTTTGAATAGTGAATGATAAAAATCAATACCTACCTCTTGCTTTCTAGACAACCACTGCAAACATGATTTTCAGTTCTCTTATTTTCCATTCCCTGGTTGCAAGATGTCTCTTTTGGGAAATGGTGTAGTGTGCTATTAAACATGAGAGTTCTAGAATTATAATTAATTCGTTACTTAATCTCTGTGTACCTCAGTTCCCACGTCTGTAAAAATGGGATATTAATAGTACCTGATTCATAGGTTATAGTAAAGATCAAATGAGATCAATCTAGTAAAACACTTAGAAGGTAATTGAAAGCATGTGTCTCGAGGAGATATCTGTACACCCATCTTCATATCAGCATTGTTCACAACAGCCAGAAGGCAGAAGCAGTCCAAATGTCCACGGATGGAGGAATGGATACACAAGATGTGGTCTATACATACCGTGGTATATTTTCCAGTCTTAAAAACAGGAAATTCTGACACATGCTAAAACACAGGTGAACCTTGAGGACATTCTGCTAAATAAAATAAGCCAGTCACAAGAAGACACATGCTATCTGATTTCATTTATATGAGGTAGCAAAAGCAGTCAAACTCATAGAAACAAAGTCGAAAGGTGGCTGCCAGGGGCGGGGGGGAGTGGGGAGCAGGGAGTTGTGGTTTAAAGGCTCCAGAGTTTCAGTTTTGCAAGATGAAAATGTTCTGGAGATGGATTGCACAGCGATGTGCATGTGCTCACACTACTGAACTGTACACAGCAAATGTCTAAGGTGGCGAATTTTATGTGTATTTTACCACAATTTTTAAATGAAAAACTAAATAGAAAATAAAACTTTAAAATAAAGATTGTATTTTACCTTTTGAAAGTGCACGACAGAGAGAGAGCTTCAAGAGAAAGAGGCCATTGTCTTTGATTTTTTCTCTTTCTTTTTTAAATTTTCTGATTGTTCTGTGATCACACATAGGTATTTAATCAATATAGGAACAATTTTCTGGGTTCAAACAGAAACAAGCAATTGACTTTTTTCTGGGGTTGTTCAGGGGGCCCTGGGTGGGGACAAGCCCTGGGAGGAAGGAAATGCCTGGAATCAGATATCCAAGCAAGGATCAGAGGCACAAGTGGTGAGCTCTCTGTGGGGTGGCACTAAAAAAGTTGGCAGCCAACCAGTTAGCTGTTTATGTAAATGAAGAGGCGCTTCTGCAGATTCTCATCCTTGGTCCAGCAGTGGGGTCACTGTAAACTCTCTACAGGCCATAAAAGGAGACTAAGAGGTGGTCAATTCAAGCACAAGAAGGATAAATAATATCCATCAAACCTATGGCATTCAAAGCTCCCATCAACCACTCTGACAGCAGAGGGACCTGAGGGATGCTGAGTGATATAATATGACACCAAGTTGAAAGAGCACAGTAAAGAAATCTAATCATTGGGGAAGGGGCTATAAATTCCAAATACCTTGGAGTACACTTAACAAGAAATCTGCAGTGCTGACATAAAGAAAAATACAAATTTTACTGAGAAATATAAAAGGCTCCTAAATAAAATGGAGTAAAATACCTCGTTTCTCAGATGAGAAGAATTAATATTATAAAATAGCAAATCTCCTACATTCCATTATAAATTTAATGTAACTCCATTTGAAGTTTCAATTCCAAATTATATAACAAAAAAATAAAGAATGGAATTAAAACTGAAGCAAAAATATTTAAATGTAGTAGTTCTCTCATAACACTAGACAGATAAGTCAATGAAACAGATTCTAAAATCTGTGATACATACAAGAATATGTAAGGATTTAGAATTAGTGAAGCACTTTTAGAATCAGTACAAAGAGTATATTTTTAATAAATGGTTGCTTTAAAATTTTGTTAACACTGGAAAAATACAGTTAGAGTCCTTACCTAACACCATATATTAACACATATTTATATATTTTAATATGGTTTGAATCATATATCACAAGAATGCAATCAATGTATTACTTGTGTAATTGGAAAAAAAAAAGAACTCAAATGACCAATATAACTTTGAAAAAGTATTCAAACTCATTACGATTTAGAATATGCAAATAAGATGTGAGTTTAGCCCATCAAATTGGAATTTAAAAAATGATAGCACAGGGGCCAATGAGAGTTCAAGAAAAGGGGCATTTCCGTTACCTGCAGGTGAGACTGTAAATTGGATGATCTTTCAAGGAGCAGTTTGGCAATCTGCTTCCAAAGTGTTAAAAAATGGTTTGAGCTTTTTCACCCAGCTCCAGAAAGATGTTAAAAAATAATAAGAATTTCAATATCTAGAAATATTATGAACTATGTAACCTGAAAATATGAAGTACTTTTCTGTTGCAAAACACCCAAAAATGTTGAATTTAAAATAAACTTCTTTTTTAAATGCCGGGGGAAAGACGGAGGAGAGGGAAGGGGAGAACTGTAAAACAAAGCAAGTTTGCTTGAGCTAAGACTTCGGCAGCACCCAGCGTGGAGGAGAGACCAGTGCGGGGAGGAGGGACTCAGCTCTTCTCATTAGAATTTGGCAGTTTCAAACATTTGTGGTGTTGGAACCATCATCATATAAAATCCTACCTAGTACAGTTTTAGGTGACCAGTGACTTTGTCAATTAGGTCTGCTGCTCCCAATTCCTAGGAAAGTCTGAGAGCCTGGTGGTGAGTTGCTGGAGCATCTTGGAACAAATTTAGAGCCAGTCCCAGCATTTTCATGTGGGTCAATAATTCGATCAGAGTTTCTTCCTCAGGGGCTTTGACCACCACGTTGGGCTGGCCACAGTATTCCCGTTGTTTGAGCAATTCAGGGTTTCTCCTTTGAATTTGCTCGTAGGCAGAAACAACGGCATGAGAGTCCCGGGCGGCCACTTTCCCTCTTCCCATCTTTGAAGTCATTTCGAACCACAAGTCATTTTGTACTCCCCACTCTCTCTGTGTGTCTGTCTCACTCAGAGTTCTGTGGATCATCCCAAAACATATGCAGAGCCCCAGCCCAGGCACATGCCACGGACTATTCCGGCAGCCAAGCTGAGGGCAGCAGGAATAGCCAAATATTCCATAACCAAGGATTTGGAGACCATCTAGAGCACCTCTCCTCTGCCTCACTCATGTCTTTGGGTTTTTCACATCTGGGTAACAAACAAGAGGCTTTTTTTTAAATCTATTTATTTTTGTTACAGATGTTTCTCCTTTTCCCCCCATTGACACCCTCCTCCCGTTCCTGCCACCCCCCCCCCCAGCATTGTTGTCTATGTCTGTTGGTTATGCTTATATTCCTAAGTTCTTTCTTTTATTTCTCCCCTCCCCCGCCCCGTCCTCTGAAGTTTGTCAGTCTGAACCTTACTTCTATGTCCAAAAGGCTTGTTTTAAATGTAGGAAATACATTTAAACAATTCAAAATTACGTTCAAATGATTCAAAATTAAAGTCATAAAAATAAAGACTTACTCCTAAACCTTTCCTCAAAGCACTCCCAGAGGCAACCATTGTTAACCTGCTTCTTGTGTGCCCTTCCATACAATCTTACATTTGTTGCAGCAAATATTCATTTGTAGACTTATTTGTAATCCATAGGATAACATGCGATACACACTGCTCTGCACCTTGCTTTTCTAACTTTAGATTCATTTATTTCATTCCTCCTTATAAGGAAATTTCTCATTCTGTTTTACCAACTTCACTAAACTCCTGTGGACAGGCATTTAGGTTGTTGCCAGTCTTTAACTACTACAAATAAAACTTCAATGAATAACATGGAACATAGGTCATTTTGCACTTATACAGGTACGTCCATAGAAAAAAATCCCAAGAAGTGGAATAGCTATGTAGAAGGATACAGCGATCAGATACAGATTGTCAAAGTATCCTTCCCAGCTGTTGCACCAGATCATACACTTGCCATCTATGGAGGAAACTCCCTTTCCCCAAACTCATGCCAATTAAGTGTTTTGAAATGTTGGGGCATTCGCCCATTAAAGAGTGAAAAATAGTGGCAGGGGTGCTTTCATTTGAATTTTCTTTTATGAGTGATGTTGAGTATCTTTTCTTAGGTTTAATATATATATTATGAATTATTCATATCCTTTATTCACTTTTCGGTTGTTTTTGGTCTTTTCCTTATCGACTTAGTGAAGATTTTATATTAAGAAAATAAGCCCTTTGCTTATGATTTAAAAGTATATATATATATATATTTTTTTTTTTAATCCTCACCCGAGGACATTTTTCCATTTTTTGTTCAGATAGAGTGGGAGGGAGAGAGAGGAAGAGAGAGAGAGAAAAAAAATAACATCAATGTGAAAGGAACACATCGAGTGGCTGCCTCCCGCACGGCCCTGGTTGGGTCAGGGCCGGGGACAAACTGAAACAGAGGTACGTGCCCTTAGCAGGAACCGAACCCGGGTCTCTCTGGACCGCAGGCCAATGCTCTAACCGCTGAGCCAAACCGGCCAGGGCTAAAAGTATTTTTTTAGTTTTCATTCATCTCTCTTTATTTAACAGCTTTATTGAGATATAATCGATGTACAATAAACTGATTATATTTCAAGTGTACAACTTGAAAACTTTTTAACAGCTCTACTGGAGTACAATTTACACACAATAAACTGTATCATATTTAAAATATACAGTTTGGTAAATTGTTACCTATATATACCCTCAGGAAATTATCGCCACAATAAAAAATAATGAACATATTCATCACCCCCAAAGGTTGTGTGTGTGTGTGTGAGTGTGTGTGTGTGTCCCTCTCTTTTGCTCCTCTCAGTCCCCCATCCCATCCCCCAGACAATAATAGATCTGCTTTCTGTCGCTACTGATTGGTTTGCATTTTCCTGGTTTTATGTCAACAGAAACATGCAGTATATACTCTTTTTTTGGTCTGGTTTCTTTCACTCTGCATAATTATTATGAGATTCATCTAATGTTATGTGTATCAACAGTTATTTTTTTATTGTTGCATAGTATTCCACAATTTTCTCAAATGATTTTCAAATGGATTCAGAAAAGATATATGCATATACATGCATATATATGTACATTCAAAGAAAGAGAAGGAGAGACCCCCGAGCGGGACACTGACGTACAACCTCCTGGAACCCATTCTGCTTCTGCGCAAAGAGTGGTTCTCCTGCATAGACTCAGTGCGAATGGGAAGAAAGTGGTCACGTGGCCCAGATTTATGCAACAGGCCTGTCCATCTCCAAAGCCCTGGTGTCCTACCGAAAATATGTGGATGAGGCTTCAGAAAGCAAAGACATTTGCACCTGTATGACCCCACCCTGCTAGTAGCTGACCCCTGTCACTGTAGATCCCAAGAAGTTTGGAGGTCCTGGCGTGCACGTTGGCTGCTGATAAAGGCACAGGGTTTACCTTTATGTTAAACGATGGTTATGGGATTGTACGGTTAATAAAGAGGGGTGGAGGATTCTTCCAGGTTAAGATGATATGAACACAAACATCTATTTTTCTCCCTCCCAAAACCCTATGGAAGCATAATAAATAAGTTTTGTTTAATACCTAAATCTACAAGCGTGGGCAAAACAGGAGAGGAAACAACAGCAACAAACATGGGGCAGTCGGGAAGGATATCGATGCGGTAACGGCCTCAGCATCCCAGGAAACCCAAGTCCCCAGCTGGCAGCAAGGAAAGTTGAAAATCAACATAATTTGCACCACAGCTTCAAAAGGATCAGAAATTGGCAACACCAGAAAATTCTGAAACAGAGTGTGAAAGTTCCTAAATAAGGAGATGTCGGTGAAAGCTATTTGAGTAACAGTAAGATCCCAGATCCTTATTCCAACCTAGATAGAACAGAGGAGGGATGCCATGAGTCCCGTGTCTAGCAAATTGCTGGATGCAGACGCCCCTGGCCTGCATTCCCACACAGCTCCCAGGGTGCTGGCCAGATATTTACCCTCCGGAAAAGAAACTGGAAAACTCTTTTCCACAGAATCTGACCTGCCTAAGAGCAAGACCTAAAGACACTGACCTTAGAGGTTCCCCTATAAATGGTCCCTCCAGATTCCTCAAAGTGGAAAAGTCCTTCCCACAGGCTCAGTGTGTGATTCTGTTTTTAGTCTTTTTCTCGACCAAGGATTAAAAGTCCAATAAAGAAAATATATACCACAGAGGATGAAACCAAATAAGCCAACAGAAAAAAAGGCAACTTGGAAGGAGAGAAAAACTTCAAAATGTATCCTCCTGTTATCAAAAAGAAAAGGAGAAAGAGAATGTATTGCATCTGTGAGACAGAAACAAGATGCCGCGAAAAAGAAACATTCAGAGAACACAGAAAAAAGCTCTCAGACATGAAAAAGACAATCTCAGAAATGAAAACCTTGATAGGTAGATCGGAAGATAAAGTTGAGAAAATCTCTCAGAAAGTAGAAAAAAACAATCAGAGATGAAAAACAGAAAGAAAGGTTAGAGCCCCATTCCAGGAGGTCCAGCAGCTGAGTAATGAGGCAAAAGGTCATCAATGAAACAAGTCAAGAACATTTCTTGGAACTGGAAAACATGTGATTTCAGATAGAAAGGGCCCACAGAAACAGACCCAATGAGCACATCGTTATAAAATTTCAGGACTCTAGGAAGAAAAGTAATTTCCTAAAAACTTTTAGAGAGACTAAAATAAATTACATATAAAGGATGAGATACATGAACCTTGATCGCTTTTTTTTGTTTTTGTTTTTGTTTTCGCACCGGCCAGGGTGATCCTTGATCTCTTTTAAAGATAAATACTGAATAGTCACAGATAAAACATGGTATCTGGATTTTGATTCAAAATAATTGGAAGTTGGGTAGGAAGTGGGGTGGGCTACAGATCCTACGTGATTGGCTATGAATTGATCATTGTGGAAGCAGAGGGATAGCTATGTGGGGATCCATTAAATTATTCTCTTTTTGTAGATATTTACATGTTTCTAAAATGCAGAAATGTTTTTAAAGGAATGATAAGAATAGTTCGGATTTCTCAGCAACACTGCAAACAAAAAGGCAATGGATTAATGCTTTTAAAATTCTAAACAACAATTATTTCCAAACTAGAATTCTATACTTAAACTATAAATCAAGTGCAAGAAAGGCGTCCCAGTAGATAGACTGGCCTTAGATGAATCAATGACAATCCATCCATTGTGCTAGGAAGGAAGTCAGAAGATCTGGGTGCAGATACACGGGTAGGTTGGCACATTTGATCATGGAAATGAGAGCTAGTTCTCTTCAGATTGCTTCTGACTGTTTGACTTTGAGGAGCTCATAGTCTAGTGGGGGATGTGTATAATAAGCAGATCATTTTTTTCTTTTTTTTTAAATAAATATCTTTCTTTTTTTTCTTTATTGATTTTTAGAGAGAGAGGAAGGGAGAGGGAGAGAGAGATAGAAACATTGATGAGAGAGAACATAGTTTGGCTGCCTCCTGCATGCCTCCACTGGGGGTTGGGCCCACAACCTGGCATGTGCCCTGATCGGGAATTGAACCAGCGACGTCTTGGTGCATGGGTCGACACTCAACCACTGAGCCACACTGGCCAGGCAAAGCAGATGATGTTTATATGTACTAATATAAAATAAGTTCTGTAACAGAGGTATGCATAGCCTCTTAGGGGATGCCAGGCTTATGGCCCAGGAAAGGCTCTATGGGGGAGGTGAGGCCTGAGATGAATCTTAAAGAATGAGTAGTGGATACACCAATGAAGAAGGAAGGGAAAACAATTCAAGGTAGAAAGATTGCCATTAACAAAGGCACAAAGAATAAAATGCCACGGTGTATAGAATATAGTACAGAACCAAGCACAAGAAAGCATTCAGTACTTACTGGCATTAATTAAATCATTGGTGTTTTCAAGGACTTGACATATCTAGTATGACTGGCGGCCAGAGATGAAACCCAAAAGTACTATGAGCTGTCTGTTATCCAGTGTTCGGTTAGTCACTGTGAAACAGCAGAGTCAAGAAACAAGGTGCTGAAAACTGTATCCTGGGAGAGGTATTAAGGATCTGGAAAATTTAGGAAACAACCAAGACAGTAAGTTCCTTAGCATCTTAAATGTTTCTCCCATTGATGGACTCGGTCTTAGGAATATTCTGGTTGACTCAGAGTTCACAAATTGTTTTTGAACTAAGACTGAATTTATCCTTGGCTGACATTTCATTCATTTAATTCAACAGTGTTTATCTTCATTTATTCATTTGCTAGTTCATTCTACAAAACATTTGAAGCACCTATTTGTATAGATGCTGTTTATGTAAAACAGTCCTAGGGATGTTTGGAGTCCAGCAGAAGAGAGAGATGTTAAAGAAATTATGCGCAGTGAAATATATAAGTGGTTATTTTTATATCCACAGGGTCTCTGCCATATCACACACCAGAAGGCCCAAATATTTCCATACCAATAAGGTCATATTCAATCTTAAAAATACTTCCCAAATATAATAGTAATTTTTAGTGCATATTATAAACAAGGACCAGGATAAAAAAAAAAAAAAACTAATTTGGTTTTTATGTTTGTTAATGTTTAATGAAAACACTAAACATTATTTACCTACTCATTGGAAATTTTCAATTTTTATTCAAGATGAGTCCAGACCTATTGGATAGACTTTGAGCATTAATAAAATGACAGGACATACTACAGGGAAAGCTGAAGAACATAGAGATTCATTTTCTTTTAAGTCTGAAAAAAAAGGAGTCTTAGACTCAAACGGAGCTTCTGTTGGGTGAATTAATGGGTCAGATCACCATAACCAAATGATTGTAAGTTACAATTTAACTAAAAACCAGAAGGATAAAAATAGCAAAGACTAAACATATAATATCCTTCTTTCTTCATCCTTGCTTCTGGAAGGTGTGTCTTTCCTGAACTATGAATCACTGCCACAGACCTTGCAAATTTGTTCCATGAGAGGGAAGTAGCAGAGCAGCAGTAATACTCTCATTGTGAGCTTTGCTGCCCAGAAGGGAAAAGGTACACGTCTGCAGTTTGGATAACTCTCCTTCCCCATAGGCTGCAAAAAAAAAAAAAAAAGGAAACTAATGTTAAAAGAGATATATTCCACATTGTTTCAACTTTACCTTTCTGTAACAACTGTAGTGACTATGATAATTAAAGGCAAGCTCTTACTGCCTCCTAGCCTTCTTGAACTAGTGTTGGGTATTGTCATAATGAACCACACCATTGAACTTTCAACATGTCAATCCTAAAAGGTAAATGAAAGCATGGTTCATAAAATTTACAGCTTATGCTTCATATTTTGGCAAGTATCGCTTTTCTGTAAGCCTGGGAATAAAATGAATAGGGCTTGAATTTTGAACCAGAATCAAAAGTCAGTTTTTTCTTCATTTTTTTCAAAACTTAGCTTTTTACCAAATAATCAGAATAATAATTGTTATATTAACTAGAAGTTTTTAAAAGTTAAAAACACAACATTGTTGCTTGGCCGCTGTGGCTGAGTTGGTTGAGGGTGGTCCAATGCACCAAGAGGTTGCAGGTTCAATTCCTAGTCAAGACGCATGCTGGTGTTGTGGGCTCGATCCCCAGGAGGGGGCACGAAGGAGGCAGCTGATTGATGTTTCTATCTCTCTCTCCCTTCCTCTCCCTAAAATCAATAAGAAAACATTTTTTTTTAAGTATAGCATTGTCAAATGTCTGTGTGTATTTTATCTCTGATTTTTTTTTTTTGCAATCCTTAAATATTCTATTGTTCTATATTCATTTTGGTTGTTTTATTAAAAAATAAAAATTAGTATTAATTTCTTAGCTTTTCTCCTAAGACATTTTTCTTCCCATATATGAAACAAAAGTTGCAAATGACAGCGTCTTCAAAATTATATAAAAATAAGTTGTGTACCACATTTTCTTATTTGTCCTTCAATAATGATTGTTTAAACAATTATGATAATGAATTTGTGGGTGGAATTATTGTTACTTTTTAAGCTTCTTTGGCTAATTTAGTGTACAGCAGCAACACCTAGTGGGCATTTTTGTACTTCTTATTGAAGAATCATTTCACTGCCTTTCAAAATATGAAATTGTCTTGTTTTAAGGAGTGGAAATTGTGTGGATATTATTGATGATTATATTTCTTAATATTACTCTGATGAGTAAACATGTGCATGTATAGAGTTCTCCTAATATAAAGAATGATAACCAGCCTCAATTATTGAGTATTTAAATCGAGGAGTATTTAAATCAAGTGTAAATGTATCATCTGAGCTTCAAATTTAATGTCATATTAATTATTTTCTCAAATAGACTTCTTAAGGAAAGCAGAGCCAATGCCTGAATTGCCAAAAATAAAATTTGTCAGAGTTAAGCTGTTCATTCTCACTTTCATTCTTGTATATCTATAGAAAGATGCCTAATAGAGATAACTGATGCTGTTGTGACAAACCAAGGCACAAAGGAAAAAAAGTGTATACTGTGCCAGGAGTTGATCTGTAAATGCAGTTAGCAAGGAAAAAAAGCCACACTGATACAACCATTCTCCTTTTCTTTTGCCACAGTAGGGTTGGATCAGTAAACATTCAGTGAAAACCAGTGTGGGAGAGAGGATCTTACACATTCATGGAGAATCATAAATAGCTCCCTTCTAAATGCAACAATACAGTGTTTAATACTGTTCTAATACTCCACCACTTTCTTCCCTGGGATAACTTAACCTCCTTGACTGTGTGCACAGCTCCCCTGCTGGGTTGGATTACAGACAATCTGCCAATCCAGGGAGGCACAGCTGTGGAAGGGGGCAACTCACACTTGCGCTATGCTTTGGGGGCTGTAGCCAGCTTGTTCTAGGATCAGACACACTGGAAATAGTCCAGACTTTGAATGGTACAGGAGGGGCGGGTGCAAACGAGTCATTTGCAAAAGGTATAAAAGAACAGAGACACTGGATGGAGACCAATCATGTCATCACTCATTTAATTACTCACACAACATTTCCCAGTTAACTTATGAGTCCATGAAGCTCTGATTTGGGCACTGTGAACTGCGTGGTAGGGATCTGCAGACTACAGCCAGCCTAGCCTATGAGCTAGGGATGAATCTCAGTATTTCCAAAGGTTATTAAGCAAAGCAAAAGAAAAAGACACAATGTCAATATTTGAAAAAACTCAGTTCTTTTCTCCTGTGAGTCCCCTTTACGTTAACACAATTGCCACACAACACATCTGACCCCAAACGTGTGGGCATTTCTCCACACCAAACAATTCCCTGCAGAGAACTAGCTGGGTGTCCTACAATTTGACTCTATTCTGACACTCTCCATCCGGAGAGAGCGTCAGATCCCACAGGTTAAGGGCTCAGTCCGTGAGACTGCCTCCTTTGGATGCTAATCACAAGCAGTGTGTCCCCCAGGTTACCCACAATCTTTATCCAGCTTGGCTACAAATCGAAAGTTTCACAGTCCCTTCCCCAGGTTTGATTAATTTGTTAGAGCGGCTCATGGAACTCAGGAAAACATCTACTTACTGACCAGTTTATTAAAGGATATGATGAAGAATACAGATGATGTACATTGGAGACTTTATGGAGGCTTTGTCACATAAGCAAGATCCATCATGAACTCACTCCATCTCCATCCCCTCTCCCCTCTCGGGAGGATGGGGGAGGGGCTGGATATTCCAAGCTTCTAATCATGGCCTCATCTTTCTGGTGACCAGCGCCCAACCAGGAGCTCACCCAGTCACCTCATTAGAACAAGCGATGTTCCTAGTGCTTGTATCTGTTAGAACCGCAGCAGTTTTAGGAACACTGTGCCAGGAAGTGGGAGGGAGGTGGGGGAAGGAGGGGAGGCAGAGACCAACATAATTTTTTTTTCCTGGTATTTCACAGTATGTGACAGAGATATATGTTGCCTGAAAAACCTAAAATATTGACTGGCTTTTTATTTAAAAAAAAAAAAAAAAAAAAAGTTTGCTGGTGCTTGCTATAGAGAGAGATTTAACCCTCAAATAAACTAGAGTCTACAAAGAAAATTAAAACAATAAAAATAATAAACCCAGTTACATTTTTTGACCATTTACTGTGTTAAGCACAGAGTTGAGTGTATTACATTCATTGTCTCATTCACTCTTCATCAGAAAAACCCGTGGAGCTACAGCTAGTATCCATTTGTAAGGAAGATCCCAAGACTTAAAAAAGGTTAATCACCAAGACCACATTAATGACCAGACCTGAGATTAAAATCCAGGTTGGCTGACCCAGAGCATTTACTCACTCATTTCAGATACACAAGAAGGACAAAAGAGCCCTGGCCAGTTTGGCTCAGCGGTTAGAGCATTGGCCCGTGGACCAATGAGTCCCGGGTTCGATTCCAGCCAAGGGCACGCACCTCAGTTGCAGTTTGTCCCCGGCTCTGGTTGGGGTCATGCGGGAGGCAACCAGTCGATGTGTCCCTCTCACGTCGATGTTTCTCTCTCTCCCTCTGTCTCTCTCTCTTTCTCTACCTGAAGATAAATAGAAAAATATCCTTGGCTGAGGATTTAAAAATAAGTAAATAAATAAAAAGAAGGACAAAAGACAGAAAGCGGTGGGTACCTCGAGGAACATAAAAACACAACATGCTGTGGGAAAACGGAGGCAGCAGGTTACACTTCTGGAGAGATGCTCAGAGAAGAGTCCATAGACAAGGCAGCTCTTGAAGTGGGCCTTGAAAGGTGGGGATGACTTAGACACCTGACACTTGTGAGGGACAATCAGCTATGGAACAGCCTGGAGGCAGAAGCATTTGAGGGGTTTTGAGGACCAGTGAGTTCCATTTAAAAGAAGGAGACTGTATGAAGGGAGATCAGTGGGAAAGCTAGACGAGAGGGAGATCCTGGATGGTGCTGAATGCTGAACTAAGGGAAAAGAGGGAATTTAAGTAAATGTGACTGAACATCGCTGATTAAACAACTGGCACAATCAGTCCAACGTACTGGGGAGATTACTCTGACAAGGACGTGTTGGATGAATTAGAGGAAGGAAAAATAGAGGCAGAAAAGTAAATTAGGACACTAGTAACAGTAGTTCAGATCCAAGACTAGCAGGGAGACAGAACACAATGGGAGAGAGAGGTAAGGAGTGTTGTTAAGGTCTCTACTTAACATTTTTTTCCAAAATTACTAAGTAACACAAGAAGTAAGTGTGAGTGGGCTGGCAACAACCCTTCTCAAGGTAAAGAGTACTTTTTCATGACATTATCACTGATTTTCCCCAGCCTGTACCACACCATACACACACATACACACACACACACCAGTTTTACTAAAGGTCCCTGTGTTGGTTCTCTTGATAGTCTTTACTTGATATTTGTTTTAATGGAATTTCATCAGAATAAAAATGTCAACGTTTTGGGGTTGAGGGGGAGGTGCAGCGAATAATGCCTACACAGTGTGATTTAGCAGGTCTACAATCCACAGGAATTGTCCCCAAAAAGGGTGGTGACAGCCCTGGTGGGTTTGGTTCAGCAGTTAGAGCATCTGCCCGAGGACTGAAGGGTTTCGGGTTTGATTCTGGTCAACGGCATGTACCTCAGTTGCAATTTGGTCCCCAGCCCTGGTCAGAGTTGTGAGGGAGGCAACCAATTGATGTGTCTCTCTCACATCAATGTTTCTCTCTCTCTCTCTCTCTCTCTCTCTCTCTCTCTCCCCCCCCCTCCTTCCCTCCCTTCCATTCTATTAAAAAAAAAAAAAATTCAATGGAAAAATATCCTCAGGTGAGGATTAACAAAAAAATAAATCAATGAATAAATGAATAGATAAATAAGGGTGGTGACGTCTGTAACAGATGAACAGCTCACAGTGCCTGACTTGGAAGTCAAAACCCGAGTTTTAACTCAGATTTTGAAGCTCGTTTTTCGGGCCTCCTTCTCTATTGTTGACTCCTCTGGTCCAATTCCCAACAGCACGCTTGGGCTCCTCTCTGCCCTGCTGTGCCTTTGGATCCAAGTCCGCTGCCCTGGGAGCATGAACCACCTTGGAGCCCAGGAGAGCCCAGTGGAGGGCGCGAGCAGGGCTGGCAGCAGGCTGTCCTGGCCCCTGCTTGTCTGTCCTTCCCCCACGCGCTCAGCCCGCTGTGGATTTCCAGCGTGGCAGCTGCATCTCGGCTCCTCCTACAAGGCTGGCTGCAGAGAACGGCCACTAATTAGAACAGACAAAAGGAGACCACAAATTACTTTACCAGTTGCCACCAAGTTGACAGTCTGTAGATTACAACTAAATCGGAAAGTGTTTTGCTGGCCAGTGGTGTCATTCTGTAGCTCTTCGGTGTCTGTCTGAAGACCAAAAGCAGGCGATGTTTTCGGCCCAGATGCAGAGTTTAAAACTCGTGTAATATAATGTAAGCCTACCTACGGTTTTATGAGAATTTCTGTTAAGTTTTGGGGGTTTGTTCTGTATGTTCTCATATTTCATTTTCAAAGAATATGTTTTTTGGGGTTTTGGGGTTTTTGGTAATGGTGTTTCCCACATATACTTCCCATTGTCGGCAACATCCACCCTGAGATATTTATAAACCGCTGCCAAACTCTGGAAACGCTTCGGCCTCCTAGCATGCTGAGCTAGATTCTTTCCCCTCTCTTTGTCTCACTGTGGATGGAGAAACAGATGATCACAAAACGCTGAGAGGCCCTTGACGGGTTTGTGTGGTAGGAGAGAGCTTGTAGGGGGAAGGAGCTATCAGAGAGTCGAAAATTAAAAATGGTTCCAGGCAAAACGACTGTGCTCAGGAGTCCTTCCACTGTGAGGCAACCAGTGCGAGCCTGTGGGAAGAGAGGGCCGGTCAGTGGGCAAGGGGATCGTCCCTGAAGACTAGCACGGGAGCTTGTCCTGCCTCTTCAAAACGCTGTCAAGAGACTTCTTTGCCAATGAAGGGAAGGTGTCCTTGGGCCCCTGAAGGGGAAGCGAATGCACATGCACGCCTCCAGGTGAGAGATATCCCCAAAAAGTTTCCTTTCCTCTGTATCTAGGAGACCTGGGTTCTAGTTCTAATCTTACCAGCAACTAGATGGGTGGCCCAGGGTAAATATCACTTAGCATCTATGTGTTCCAGTTATGCTTCATGATTAAAGAGGGGATCAGAGTAAAAATTCCCCCTGGCCTTAAAATTCCCTGGGCCTGTCATCTAGGAGTGTATCTGGTCAGCTCCATAGACCTGGAAGTCTGGTGCAGGGGTTCTTCTAAAGTTTCTCCTGTCTCGTCACGGCTTTAATCGCGCCAAGTCCTGTAGTGTGTGGGATTAACACGAGGCACAAAATAACTGTGTGTCATCAGAAGCAAAGAGTTTGGAAAAGACATTTCCCCTAACTAAATTAAATTTCACCGCTCAAAAATAATAAAATGCTATAGAAAGAGAATATCAACGCGGCCACAAATCAGCATCGGAGAAGCAGCTCTAGAAAACATCTGGAAAAGAGCCTTAGGTTAACAAACCGCTAGATAAAATGTTTGACTTCCCAGTCACTGATGCTACTAACTGCTAAAACAGTTAAAAGGTCTTATGAGGAATAGTATCTTGGCACTGGACGAACAGCGAGAGAGCCAGCTGTTTGCACTTGCTGTACAACAAGTGCCAATGTACATATTGTAATCCACACGGTCGGCAGAGGGTGGAGCAGCAACGCGGACGGTGTGATGGGAAGTCCTGATTGTGCAGGAGTGATGAGACGTCTGGGACTACGTAACAGGCAAATGCCTCTTTTTACAACAAGAGCCCACTTCCAGGGCAACTTCCCTGTGAAATGTTGTTTCTTGCTACAGATTCATTAATTTGCTTTTACTAGAAATGTATACCATGGACCGGAAAGGACTTCTATTCTCAGGCAAGAGTCCCTCTAAACCATAACAGATGTTGGAAACACTCTGAGACCAGCCTAAAGAGAAAAGGAGGAGGGGATATCAGCAAGGACTGTATCAACGACAGACAGAAAAGGGAGGAGCCCCTAGGTGAGTGGACATGAAGAGAGATAAGCTGATAAGCACGTTAAAGCAAGATAATGTGAATACGTCAAACTTCTCACCTCAAAGGACCAGAGGATTACGTCCATCCTGCAACTGACATTTTGGAAGAGATGTCATAATTGGGCGAAAGGAGGTGCTGACAGTTCCAAGAAGCCACACTTTTCATTCAAACAAGAATTTGCTTTGAATGCAGAAAGATGCAATGGCCCTCTGAGGAACAGCCAAGGAACCCTACCATATCCATTCTTATTCACGTAGCTTCCAGGTAGTAGGCAGTCACTTACGCTGAAAATAATGACATAGAAAGTGGGGGAAATACATGGGGACCCATAGTTCCTTTTCCTTTTTGTCCATCCTTATTCATTGGGAAGCTGAAAGTAGAGAGTATTGATAAGATTGCACACATAAGTAAGTGGAAAACACAGTTGAAAAAAAGTTGACTTAGTTTTGTGCAATATTTTCTCTCTTCTATTAAGAGCAAAATGCAGCCCGGCTGGTGTGGCTCAGTGGTTGAGCGTCGACCCATGCACCGAGAGGTTGCCGGTTCGATTCCCAGTCAGGGCACATGCCCAGGTTGTGGGCCTAATCCCCAGTGAGGAGCATGCGGGAGGCGGCCGATTGATGTTCTCTCTCATCGATGTTTCCATCTCTCTCTCCCTCTCCCTTCCTCTCTCTCTAAAATCAATAAAGGGGGGGGGAGAACAAAATACATAAACCCATAGACAGAGACAACAGTGTGGTGACGGCCAGAGGGAAGGGGATTGGGGGCTGGGTGGGGGAGGCCAAAGGGGGTGGAATGGGAACATCTGTAATAGAGTCAACAATAAAAATGAAGTTAAAAAGAAAGAACAAAATACATATGTGTGTACAAGCTAAAAAGTACAAATTGTATAATTTTGGTGATTCCACAAGTTAAATGTTCTTTATATTTTATTTAAACCAGTATTGTAGAATATAAAGATAAATACTAAAATTTATGCTAATAATTAAATTTTTTCTTTCTCTTTATTTAGACTGACATTAAATAAAAAAATAAAAGACACTACAGCAAGTTAAAAGAGACCCTGGAAGAAAAGGAAAAACATTTTAGTATATTTAATAACACTTTTTCCCTGCTATTTTGAAACAGGCATTTTGCATTTTTATTTTGCACTGAGTCCCCAAAATTATGTAGCAGGCCCTACATAATACATTCCTCACTAGTGTGTAATTGGCTATTTACCTGCTTAATTCCTACTAGACTGCCCCACTGCTGAACACGTGGAAGGTAGGAAGGAAGTGTCAAATAAAAACAAATCTGGACACAGGTAAGGAGAGACTTCACATAAAAGGATTATTGTAATAGGAGGAGAGGGACTATTGCAATAGAGAGAATGGTTTGACCATACGATCCACAGGTGTCTCAGTCCTTATAAAAAGGATTTTGGACACAGATGTGTGCACAGAGGAAAGGTCACATAGGACACAGAAAGAAGACGCCATCTGCAAGCCAAGGAGAGAGGCCTCAAAAACCAAATCAACGAATATCTTGATCTTGGACTTCTAGTCTTCAGAACTGTGAGAAAATTAATTTCTGTTGTTCAAGCTTCCAATTCTGTAGTATGTTGTTATGGCAGCCCTAGCAGACTGAGAACATCTTATTGTTTTTGAGATAGTCTATGTATTCTGTATACGAGTCCTTTGTCAGGTGTACGAATTGCAAGTAGTTTCTACCTAACTGACTTGCCTTTTCCTTTTCTTAGTGGTGACTTTCAAAGAACAGAAGTCTTTGATTTTCACGAAGTCAAATTATTTCATTCTTTTATGTTATGATTTATGCTCTTTGTAGTCATTCCAACGCCTCCCTCTGCCTCCTTTTATCAGCCAAGGTCCAATCAGGAAACAAAAACCACCCAGTTTATCTCAACAGAAAAGGGTAATATAAACCATTGTTAAGTCGTAAAATGTGGTGAACCACTAAAAGAGATAGAAGATTCTCAGGGGTACAGAAATAGCAACTGCAGGCGGCCACTACCACCCCTAAAGTCAACAGAGAATGAACGAGGAAGGAAAATTTGAAATTCAGAGGAGGCATTTCCCCACCAAGGCTGATTTTCAGACCCTCCACGCAGAGGTGTGGCTGCCACAGGAACCTTCAGCCTGCTGGTGCAAACGGAGCTGCTGGGGGCACAGGCCCACTCTGCGACACAGCAGTGTGGTGGAAGGCACCGACCTCAACTGCCCAGCGGGACTCACTCAGGTCTCAAGACACCTACTTGTTAGTTAAGACACTCCTAGCAAGGGAGTGAGGGGAGAGCAGGGAAGGGAATGCAGGATCAAGAAGACAGAAAGAGCAAAACAGGAAAGAGGAAAGATAGAAAAGTGGAGTAGCAGAATCTGAGTATCAGGGTCGAGTGCTGCTAAGAGAACTGTCTTGGTACCAGTTGTTTATATTTGCAGTTTCCGCTATGAGATTTTTTCTTCTAGTGCATCTTCATCGAATCCTATTTAACCTCCATACCTCTCTATATCAATGTAGCTCTATCCTCTTCTGGATGCCTTCACATTGATGTTTCTCAAATCTGCCTCTCTTCCACCCCACCCCCAACACATGGTTTGGTGCTCCTTTGACTGCCACATGCACTTCACTTCCCCTTGTGATAAAAACCTAAGCTCCTTGCCTGGCTGGTGTGGCTCAGTGGTTGAGCATCGACCCATGCACCAAGAAGGCATTGGTTCGATCCCGGGTCAGGGCACATGCCCAGGTTGTGGGCCAAATCCCCAGTGGGGGGCATGCAGGAGGCGGCCGGTTGATGATCTCTCCCAATGATGTTTCTGTCTCTCTCCTTCTCCCTTCCTCTCTCTCTAAAATCAAAAAAGGAAAAGAAACCTAAGCTCCTTGAAGTAAGAGATTCTGCTCTGTTCGGCATTGCCTCTCCAGATTACAACACACTCCTCAGAACGCTGCTAGCAGCTCAGCATTTGGTAAAGTTCTTTTTTAATTTAAGAAAATTTCTCTCTCTCCTCTGTTCCAAACCACTTTACTCATACTTCTGTCGTGGAATTTACTACTTATGATTATTATTTTTGTATGTTGTTTCCTCCCCCAAAAGAAACTATTAGCTCTTACTAATCTTTGCTTCCCTGTGGTTGGCAAGTCCTGTGCGTTTCAGAGAGTGAGAATTTTCTGAATATCTGCTATATTAAAGGTCACCAGCCCTGGCTGGTTTGGCTCAGTGGTTGAAGCTCGGCCTGTGGACCAGAGAGTCCCGGGTTCGGTTCCTGCTAGGGGCACATACCAAAAAAAAAAAAAGGTCACCAAACTCATACAAGGCGATTATAATGTAGTGAAACTGATTTTGGAATTGGCTTATGAACTGGTTCTGAAGACATTTCAGAAGGCATGCAAGAACCTCGGGGATATTGGTTTAAACTCATTTGGCTGTAAGGAACAAATTGGCTTAAATAGAAAAAAGGAGAGGTTCTTGCTGTCAGGAGTACGACTGCTGTTGGAACTCTGGAATGGGTGGGACTTGGGCAGGAACGTTCTGTGTCACTCCTTTCTATTTCCTCTCTGCCTCAGTCCTCCCACTCACCAGGGTCTTTCATTCCCTCCTTCATCCTTTTCCTTCTTTGCTTCCCCGATAGCAACGATTGCATTACAAGGCAGAGGAGAGAAACGCTGTTGATATGCATTGCCGAAGGCCGAAGATGGCCTCCTACAGCTCCAGAATTTGCAGCTCCTCCATTCAAGAAAAATTTCACACCAATATTAGATTATTTTATTAAGTCCCGAATTGAGAGTGAAGCCCTGGCTAGTGTGGCTCAGTTGGTTGGAGCGTTGTCCCATACACCAAAAGGTGGCGGGTTCAAACCCGTTCAGGGCACATATCCCGGTTGAGGTTTGATCCCTGGTCAGGGTGAATATGGGAGGCAACCAATCAATGTATCTCTCTCATATCAGTGTGTCTATCTCACATTGATGTTTCTCTCTTGAACCAGAGTTTCTCTCTCTCCCCTTTCCTCTCTCTAAAATCAATTTTTTTAAAAAAGAGACAGTGAAGGGACTCTGATTTACCCAGTTTGTATAGATTGCCTACTCCTAGTTCAATCAGCTGTAGGGTTATGCAGCAAAAACAAGGCTAAGAGTTATCCCTGAAAGTACGGAGAGGGGGGGGTGGAGTAGGGGGCCAACACATTATTCACTACACTGAGCCACCCAGGTCAGAGTTTAAAAGGAGGAAACCACGTTGGTGGAGGGATAGATCCCACACAACTATAGGGCTGACCCTAAATGTAACGGTCATCAATACAATGTAGGTTTGGGTAGGGTCAGATTTGATGTGACTTGGCAGACATGAAGGGCCTGGAACTCATCCCTAATCACATCAGCTATGACCACTTGTGGGTCTGTGCTCCTTTGGCAGCTCCTACCTTGCTCAGTGGAGTCTTGCCAATGAGTGAAGGTTAAGCCAGCAGGTGAAGGCATTAGGGCCAGGGACAAATGGAGGCTAATGATGTCTAGTGTCTTTTGTGTACCAGCAGCATATCACCACTCAGACTGCTGAGGCAGCACTTATTTATGTAGCTAAATATGCATTGGTACAAAAAAAAATTAATGTAATTATATTTTATCATGTCTCATACCACTTGTCATGTATTTATTACGGGAGAAGATAAACTGAGCAAGCTATATTCAACATCACATTTGCTTTAATAATGGACAAATAACAAAAGAAATTAACAACAACAACAACAAAAACCTTGAATTTTCTGATTTACCCTGCTGCCTATTGTCAATTGTTAACTACTTTTCTAGAATCATGTGGACTTTTACCATCTGAACTCATAACTCATTGACCAGAAGGGGTCAATGGCTGATCTGACCACCAAGTGCAATCTAACCATGGGCTGAACGACAAGGTGTTAGCACTGCTCAGGGACCAGCACTACAGACTGCGTGTCTTCTGCCACAGCATTCCCAGCCACATCTCTGCCCCAGCACTTTAAGGATGTGTTATACCCATACGATAGTTTTAAATTAAAGCAAATAGGATAACCTTATCAGATAGAAGTAGATCCTTAATGTTGAAATTCTAGGTGTAGGAGAAGTGTGATTATAGAAATAGAAATGGATGTAGACATAGAACTTCCTGTCCTCTCAAATGAGACCTCTGGGTAAACATCTTTATTTAAGTTTGCCCACAGGGCTGGAATTGTCTATGAATTGTTTATATACGTGGATGAAAAGGGGGTTCTATGGAAAGTAACTTCACGGGGTGGTCTGATCATAAATCCTAACTGGGAAGGTCATGGTGGGTAGTCACACCCTAGGCATACATCTTTTTTACTAAAAGGCTTATCTTTGCCTCGAGCACACCCTGTCCATTGTTTCTGTGCATCTAGGTTAATACACCTTTGAAATGCCCCCTTTCAGACCCCTGGAGAGAACACAAAATCCTAACTCTCCTGTAATCCCATCCTCATGTTGCTTCCTCCCACCTTCATGTAATCTTTCTTATGTTCCCTCCTTAATCTCAACTGTATGAAGGAAGCTGCACAACTGTGATTTTCCAGAGCATTTGCGATCTTGCTCCCCGGCATGTGTTGTCAGTTTGGCTCAATAAACTTTTATGAACATTCTCTACAGGTCTGGACATCAACAAGGATGGGGAGTTAAAGGATTCTAGCATAGTTAGTTAAGAACTATTTTAATTACTTTGGTTCCATATCATCCTAGTTTGTAATTTAACACCTAAAACTTGTTCCCCTTCTACTTACCAAGAAATAAACTATTCTTTTTTTAAAACAGTTTTTTAAAGAATAGTTTATTGGTTTTTAGAGAGAGAGGAGGAGACAATGTGAGAGAAACAATGTGAGAGTGCAACATTAATGGCTGCCTCCTGCACGCCCCCTACTGGGGATAGAACCTGCAACCCAGGCATGTGCCCTTGATGGGGAATCAAACTGGCAAACTCCTGGTGCACTGGACAACGCCCAACCAACTGAACCACACCGACCGGGGGAGAAATAAACTATTCTTTATTCATTTAGTTTTTATATTCCCATCCATTCCTTTCTGATGCAATAACACTCTTATTAATCACACTCCTCTCCATGCCCAGTGGTCTGCTCGAGTCAGAGCACATCTACACATTGTCCACCAGGTGGCAGTGAAAGCCCACTGACACTTCATATCATAACGGAGAAAAATTAGTCAAGACAGGAGGGGGAGGTGGGAATTTCTAATCTTAAGCTGTTACATTAGAGCCTCAGATATTAGGCTTTTTTTAAAAAGCCCAATTAACAATTTTTTTGAAATATAAAGACAAAATGTTTTTAGTAATCTAACTAGATTACATTTTCTGATGATTTTAAAAAATAAAACAAAGTGGTTCTGAACACCACTGCGTGGTTAAAGCTTGCTAAGACATTTTTAAAAGAAGTTCTCAGGAATCTGCTTAGTGAAGTTTCTTGGCTGGGGAAGGACTAGAAAGTGGCATTCCTCAATATGCTTGAACACTAATACTTTTTCATACCCATCTAAGGCATACGAGAGAAAGTCCTTGACCTCATCAGCTGCCAGAGGCTGGATCAGCTTTGCGCCTGGATTCTGGACTCTTGCAGTCAATCTTCTCTTCTTCCTCCATGACCTCCCCCATTTCTCATCCCACTGACTGAATCAGTGAGATCATTGGATCTTAATCTCTTTGAGTTTCAGATTTCTCATCCATACATTTTTTTAAATGTCTATTATTTTATGGAAATAATATATTAACATACTTAAAACAATACCTGGCACATAGTAGGTACTCAAAATGGCAACAATTGTTATTTTTACCCCCAACTTTTACTTTATTTTGAAAGTGAACATGTGACTTTATAGTGATTTGTGTACCATTCTCATCACTTGTGCTTAATGATCATGGAACAAAATTATGAATATGTCTATTGTTTTTTTACATGCAGATTAACTATCGAAACGTCTAGATATGTGTATATATTGTTTACTCCTCGACCTGAGCTGGAATCAAACCCACGACCTTTCAGTGTACCAGACAACACTCCAATCAACTAAGCCACACCAGCCAGGGCAAAATTTCTATATTTTGTATCTATAAAAAATTCACGCGCTGGTCGGTTTGGCTCAGCGGTTGGAGCATCGGCCTGCGGACCAGAGAGGCCCAGGTTCGGTTCCCACTAAGGGCACGTACCCCGGTTGCAGTTTGTCCCCGGCCCCGGTTGGGGTTGTGTGGGTGGCAACCACTCGATGTGTCTCTCTCACAACAATGTTTCTCTCTCTTCCTCCCTCTCTATCTCAAGATAAATGCAAAAATGTCCTCGGGTGAGGATAAAAAAAAAAAAAATTCATGTGAGTCCTGGTCGGTGTGGCTCAGTGGGTAAAACATTGGCCTGCGCACCAAAAGGTTTCAGGTTCCATCCCTGGTGCGTGTTTGGGAGGTGACCAATTGAGGTATCTCTTTCACATCAATGTTTCTCTCTCCCTCTCAATCTCTCTCTCTCCCCCGTCCCTCTTTCCTTCCCTCCCCTCTAAAAATCAATGGAAAAATATCCTCGGGTGAGGATGAACAAAAACAAAACAAAAACTCATTTATTTGCAGCCATTACAACTTTTGTTGCTTAAGCCTGGTTGACTGATTACAACAACATAATACACACACACACACACACACACACACACACACACAAATGTTACCTAAGCCCATAGTGTGTCTCAAAGCACATATTTTCCAAACTTCACTTGAGGGGGAAAATGAATAGATACCAGATGGAGAATGTATATGTATTATATGACCTGGTTTCAGCTATACAACTTACAGCTCCATTGGAGTTCCATGGAAAACAAACTAAGAACTTTTTTTGTCTTAGAAAGTAGACATGAAATCCCTACTACACTAATATATCATAAATCTAGATCTAGGGAGTAAGAAGAGCTAGGCCTAGAAATGCCTTCAGAATTAAGTTTGTACAAATTACCACTGGGCACCATGTGATCCAGTGTCTGTGGGAGTCTCATTCAAAGATAATGAGACTACAAATAAATAAAATCAGAAGTGAAAGAGCAGAAGTTACAATGGACACCACAGAAATACAAAAGATTATACAAGAATACTATGAAAGGCTATACGGCACCAAATTTGATAACCTGGAAACAATATAAAAATTCTTGGACACATATAACTTTTCTAGACTGAATCATGAAGAAATGGAAAACCTAAATAGACCAATCAACAGTAACAAATTGAAACAGCAATCAAGCCCTGAATGGTGTTGCTCAGTGGTTAGAGAACCGGTCTAAGCACCAAAGGGTCCTGGGTTCGATTCTCAGTCAAGGGCATATACCTTGGTTGCAGGTTCAATCCCTGGCCCCCGTCAGGACGCACGCAGGAGGCAACCAATCAATGTGTCTCTCACATCTCTCTCTCTCACCCCTACCTTCTGCTCTCTCTAAAAATCAATGGAAAAAAATATTCTCGGGTAAGGATTAACGGAAGAAAGGGAGGGAGGGAGGGAAGGAGGAAGAGCAATAAACCCAGCTGATGTGGCTCAGTGGATTGAGATTGTCCCATGGACTGAGAGGTCCTGGTTTGATTCCTAGTCAGGGCACGTGCCTGGGTTGCAGGCTCGATCCCCAGTAGGGGGCGCGCAGGAGGCAACTGATCAATGATTTTCTCTCACATCGATGTTTCTCTCTCTCTCTCTCCCTTCCTCTCTCTCTAAAAAAAATCAATAAAAACTTATTTTTTTAAAAAAGAAAAGAAAGAGCAATAAAAAAATCTTCCAAAAAACAAAAGTTCAGGACCAGATAGTTCCACTGGTGAATTCTACAAACATTCAAAGAAGACTTAATATCTATCCTTCTCAAACTCTTCAAAAAAGTGAAGAAGAGAGAATACTTTACAAGGCCAACATTACTCTGACACCAAAACCTGGTAAGGACAACACAAAAATTAGAAAATTACAGGCCAATATAACTGATGAACATAGATGTAAAACTCCTTTTCGTTAGTGAAGAAGAAAGTTGTTACAAGAAAAATATTTTTGAAAGAGATTATAAACCAAAAAAAATCTATTTCAATCCTTGTATTATACAAAATATAGAGGAAAGGAAGGATCCCACAGCAAGGGCGACGTATTCGTTTACAGAGGCTGTCATACCCAAATACAGACTGGGTGGTTTAAAAAATAGAAATTTATTTTCTTAGTTATGGAAGCTAGAAGTCTCAGATCAAGGTTTCATCAGGTTTGGTTTCTTCTGAGGCCTCTCGCTCTGGCTGCCTCTGACTGTGTCCTCACGTGGCCTTCCCTCTGTGCACACAGGTCTGTGTCCTAACCTCCTCTTCTTAGAAGGACAGCAGACATGTTGGATTAGGGTCTACTCATCTGACCTCATTTTACCTTAATTACTTCTTTAAAGGCCCTATCTCCAAATACAGTGACATTCTGAAGTATTAGGGGTCAGGACTTCCACATATGAATTAAAAGGGGACACGATTTAGCCCATAACAGAGACTTAAATTGTATTGGAATTATAATCGGATATGCCTTTAAGGATTTTAAGGATATTAATAGAAGTGTTTGTAATTCTGAAAATATTGAGCTAAATGAAATCCAAATGGCAAATAGAATGACAGGTTATGGAATCTGGAGTCGGGAGAAAGCTTAGAGTACAGGGAGTTGAACTTCCTTCTCAATGTGGGGATACCTTTTCCAGGATTCCCAGCTTCTTCTGCTTGAACATAACTCATGTATCAAAACCCAATCACTTGCCCTGTTCTGAAACAACATTCTTATCACTCTTCAGAGGACAGCTTTCAAATTTTTTAAGAGTTTATCATTTTCCCATGATCTTATCTTCTGTAGTTCAACTTCCCCCGACAGTGCATTGACATTTGTAATATGACAAAATATTTAAACATCTTGCCATCACTGTGGTTTTAAAAAAGTATATCGTTTTGAACTGAATTAGCACGTTCAATATTTTTTTTGATCTGGCATTTTTTGAAAAGAGAATTGTGTTTCACACAATTGATTTTTTTCCATGTAATTAAAGGTTATCCTCAACTAGTAAAAAAAATTTTTTTAATTAAATTCTCTGTAGTACAGAAACATTCCATTCTTAGGATATTTTAACACACATAGTTTCATAAATAAAAGTAAATCTGCCATATGGAGCAACAGTATATCAACTTGGCCTGCCTCCTCCAACAAACTGAAGATTGTACACAGACATTTCAGCGTAGATTGGTGCTTCCCAGCCCCTTGTGTCATAGCTCAGCTAGAAAATAAGAGTATTTTTGTGGGGCAAATAAACAAGGGTGTGGCAGCCAAAGAAGACTAGCCTGGGGTCACCCGGAGGCACCCCTGGCTGTCCCAAGGTCTGGGGAGAATTGATATTTTCGCACATATTTTAATGCATTGCAGCCCACAGTGTGCCCTGTTATCTTGATTGGGAAGTTCTGATCTAGGTCATCTTCTTATTGATTTGGAACCTATAATAAGTTTACATTTTTAAAACGTATTTATAAATATTAATCCCAACATTTATGTCAGTGAGAGAACTGTGAGAATTTTGAAGCTATTTTAAGTAAGAAGAAGAATTTGAAGAAAACAATGATAAAAGCAGATATTTAAAAATGGTAATTAAATATACAGTGAAATGGGACAAACCATTAGAAAGTAGGAACAATTCTGAAGGGCAAAGAATGACGCATGCCATTGAGAAAATGCCATTTGCTCTGGACTGAAATGTGTTACCCCCAAATTTATATGTTGAAGTCTTAACCCCGTCTGACTGTATTGGAGATGGGGCATTTAAGGAAGTGATTAAGAATAAATGAGGTAATAAGGGTGGAGCCCTGATCTGATATAACTGGCACCCCTATGAAAAGAGACACCAGAGAGAGATATATCACTCCCTCCCCTGTGAGGACATAGTGAGAAGGCGGCAGTCTGCAAGCCAGGAAGGCAGCTCTCACCAGAACCTGACCATGCTGGCACTCTGATCTTGAACTTCCAGTATCCAGAACTGTGAGAACTAAATGTTTAAGCCACCCAGTCTGTGTGTGGTATTTTGTTATGGCAGCCCGAGCTAATACACCATTTTTCTACAACAAATAATCAGTAAGAAGAAAGTAATTCACAAAACAGAAACACTGTTGAAAGTGTGTCTCGATGATCAGTGTCAATATCCAGCTCCCATTAACCCATTATGAGGTGGTTCAGGCCAGGTAGCTCAGTTGGTTAGTGTGTCATCCCCCATGTGCCAATGTTTTGGGTTCGATCCCCGGTCAGAGCACATACAAGAAGCAACCAATGAATGCATAAATAAGTGGAACAATAAAATAGATGTTCTCTCTCTCTCTCTAAAATGGATCAATAAAAATAAAAAGAAAGAAAGAAAGCCCTAAGAAAGTATTGCTGCTGTAGGGAACCAGGGAAATGCCAGGCCCATTTTAATCTGTACCACATCAACATGAGTGGTAGCAGGCTTGAGGAATACACTGCAGCTGCTAAGAGGTTTCCTTACAATCATCAAGAAGGAGCATTTCTTAGGCTCATCAAGAAGGGACTTTCATATATGAATAAAAAGATGCCCTTGGGACCCTTCCTACTCAGAATTTGGTCCATGGACCAGAAGCAGCAGCAGCATCTGGGAGCTTGTCAGAAATGCAGAATCTCAGGTCTTCCCAAACCTACCAAATCAGAATCTGCATTTTTAACAAGCCCCTCAAGTGCTTCACGCGCACACTGAAGTTTGAGAGGCACCACTTTACAATGTACATCAGCAGAAAAAGAGTACACTTGGTCCTAAAGCTGCAAAGAACTGGTTCACCTTTCTGTCTGGTGGAAATGCAGATGTGGTCTAGAAAGGTAAACTCTTTTTTTTTTTTTCAATTAGGAAAGTAAACTTTCTAACTTACTCTAGATTTGTGAATATTGGGACGAGTAAACTACGGGAGCTTTTAGAACTTAACCTATTCATATGTTAGAGTGTCCAAGGTTCTAAAATTAGGTTGTATAGCCCGCTGTCTTCTGAAAACAGAGTGCAGAGCATAATTTAGTTTTTCTTTGTAATTAAGGGCCAAAGCTATGAATAGCTGTGGATATATAGTGATGTTCTAAAGAGCTTTCGCCCTGGACGGTTTGGCTCAGCGTCGGACCATGGACCAGAGAGTCCCAAGTTCGGTTCCACAAAGGGCGTGTACCTGGGCTGCAGTTTGTCCCCAGCCTTGGTTGGGGTCGTGTGGGTGGCAACCACTCGATGTGTCTCTCTCATGTCAATATTTCTCTCTCTCTTATTCCCTCTCTTCCTCCTGTTCTATCTGAAGATAAATGCAAAAATGTTCTTGGATGAGGATAAAAAAAAAAAAAGTACTAAAGAGCTTTCAAGTTATATACAGGGTGGGCAAAAGTACAGTTATTCATATGGAAAATACATACATACACAAAAAGAAATCCAAATATAAGATAGTCCATAGAAATATATCTGCACGGGATCTTTGGGGGCAGATTATATCTTATTTATCTTTGTATTGCTAACATCTGGCCTACTAAAAATGCAATGTGTAAATAGATCAAATAAAGATTTCTCTTTATTGGAATAATAAATCAATGCTTCGCGCTCGCACGCTCTCTCTCTAAATTCAATAAATACATAAAATATTTTTTAAAGATAAAAGATGCTCAACAAACGTCGATGGAACGTGCAGCCCGTCCCAGACCCCCCAGCGCCCCTGGCGACCAACTGTCGTCTAGTGCGAGGGCCCGGGGTGGGGCAATGCGCAGGGCCCGCCGGGCGGTCAGCCCCACACACGTCTCTCAACGGGTGGCCTCCTGAGAAAGTGCCTGTCTAGTCAATACAGGTATTCCAGTTTTGACGCAAAAAGATACCCGTCGGGAATATGCATTGCACAGTACTAAGAGTTTTCCCCCTTAGAATGGCACGCTGAAGGTCTGGTAAGGTTAGAGCCGACGCGCTCGGTGCTCGGTGAAGCAGGCACTGTTGTGGACAGCCACATCCGGGCCCTCGTGCCGCAGGATGCCCTCCGAGCCAGGGTCCTTCAGGTAGGAGGTCGTGGGTGACTTGAAGCATCCTCTCATTCTCGGTGCACCGACTCCTTGCTGTGCGGTTTTCTTTTTCTCTGCCGCAGCCTTGCTCCGCTAGACTCTCGTCAGCCCAAGAAGCATCCAAGCTTGACCTCCCTCTTTGTAGTTAGTGGAGCCAGAGGTACCGGGGCCGCGCTGTGTGTCTTGCGCCTCGCATTGTTCAATCCAGATGTCTGTTGGGACAGAAAGAATAACCCAGAGCCGTGGAAAAAACTGGGTCCCAATGCTTGATACAAGTTCTATTCAGTGAATGTAGATTACAGCAAACTGAATAAAGAAGGTCCAGACTTATAAATGAAATGTTTTACTATAAAGCTGCTTAAAATGAAGGTCTTCCAGAAGCCATCCGCACAATTTCCCCCTTAACCAGGAAATATTTCCCCTACAAATGCACGAAATCATGTAGATGTATTGTGTTGGGGTTTACACTGATTATTAAATATTTGAAACTTGAAAATAAAAGGCTGAATGTGACTTAATAGTAGAGAAAAAACTGGCTGAGAAAGATATAAAGCAAGGTTACAATAGAGAAAGAACTGGACTATCATTTTTTGAGATAGAGATAGGCGTTCAGTTGTCTACAGCTTCCACAACTCCTGTTATAGAGAAAATACGTGTCCTAAGTGGGGGGTGACAAACGGTGGCATATGTGTCACAATTTGACACTCAGAAAAATGTCCCTTCTGCACCCGTGGCTGCACCCGTGGCAGGAATTAATTTCAAAGACAGCACTCTTCCCCACTGAACAGACTTGACCTCGCGTTTGCCTCAACACTGCCTGTCAATCGGAATTGACAAGGGAACTATCATATTTAGCATTCTGGCACTTTAATCACAATCTAAAAATTATCACTTCTAATGATTGGCAAAAGATTGGAGAGATGTTCTGAAGAAAAGGGCCATCATGTCCCATGTAAAACAGAATGAACCAATTCAGCCTAACTTTGCTATTCAAAAGCAGTGGTTCTCATTTTCCTGTGGATCAGAATCATCCAGAGAGCTTGCAGTTGAGTCCCACCCCCAGCGTTCAGTAGGTTTGGGTGGCACCTGAGAATTTGCATTTCAAACACTGAGAGCCACTATTCTCACAAACACTGGAATATATGCTAAATAGGTAAAACTGAAAATACTTTGACAAGCA
This sequence comes from Tadarida brasiliensis, assembly GCA_030848825.1. Taxonomy (NCBI): domain Eukaryota; kingdom Metazoa; phylum Chordata; class Mammalia; order Chiroptera; family Molossidae; genus Tadarida; species Tadarida brasiliensis. The sequence continues at coordinate 82,396,004 of CM061257.1, forward strand.
AAATAGTACATCATGATTAGCATAGCTTTATGAAGAAAGATGTAAATTGACCCACTGGTTTGTAGTGAATAGAGAAAAATTTTGGAGCTAAATAGACCTTGGTTTGATCCCTGGTTCTGTTACTTACAGGTTCATGATTTTTACTAAGATTACTTGAATTCTACAAGCCTTAGTTTCTTCACTGGTAAAATGGGGATAAGAAAATATCCCAGAGTTATTTTGTGAGGTCTAAGGGGAGGGGGGGCAAGGGAGGATACACCTAAAGTGACTAGCACAGTGCCTGGTACATAGTAAGCGTTCTATCCATCCTTTTCCTTTGTTTCTTCACTGACAGCAGTCATGGAATGTAAAGCAATAGAGTGAAATAACATTGTCATAAAGGTTGTAGGATCTGTTGTGCAAAATATTTTTATAAATATGCTAGAAAAATTATGGCCAATTAGTAGACTAATGGAGGAAGCAATTTAGGTGATAAATGTTGTGGGGAAGATCTGTTAAAGAATACCAGCCTTTGGCCCTGGCTGGTTTGGCTCAGTGGTTAGAGCGTCGGCCTGCGGTCCAGAGAGACCCGGGTTCGGTTCCCGCTAAGGGCGCGTACCTCGGTTGCAGTTTGTCCCCGGCCCCTGGTTGGGTCGTGCGGGAGGCAGCCACTCGATGTGTCCCTTTCACGTTGATGTTTCTCTCTCTCTCTCTCTCTCTCTCTCTCTCTCTCTCTCTCTCTCCCTCTCCCCCTCTCCCCCTCTCTCCCTCCCACTCTATCTGAACAAAAAATGGAAAAATGTCCTCGGGTGAGGATAAAAAAAAAAAAGAATATTCTTTGCCCTGGTTTGGCTCAGCGAGCGGCTGGATCATCGTCCTCAGACCAAAGAGCTGTGGGTTCAATTGCGGTCAAGGACACATACCTCTGTTGCGGTTTGTCCCCAGCCCTGGCCGGCCCTGGTCCAGGTCATGTGGCAGTCAACCAATCGATGTGTCTCTCTCACATCGATGGTTCTCTCTCTCCCTCCCTCCCTCCCTCCCACTGTATCTGAAGATAAATGGAAGAAAAAAATATGTCCTCAGGTGAGGATTTAAAATAAAACAACCCATATCAGTCCTCTTTAGAAGTCTCTCCAAAAGAGATGGGATTCACTTTCATTCCACATACCTCTGATTAAAATGGGCTTCTTACACCCAGGAGGATACATCCCAGGGGCAGAAAGCCAATTGCCTAGTTACTCCGTTATGCACATAATGGTAGCCCTTAATACAGAACTTTTTTTCTGCAACATTTTTTCATAGGACTCCTGGAAAGTGTTGGAACCTGTAATTGTGTAATCTTGAAGCAAAGTGTGATCTTTTGCGTATGCGGGCTTTGGTTTCTGTGAAGCTGGAAAGCCTGTGGGAAAGTACTTGCCCTTTTTGTGTATATTGGGCATGATGTATTGTTGAAAATCCCCAAACTCAAAAGCACGAATCCAACCATTGCAATCCTTTTGCAATTTGTATGGTGCATTTTGAAGCATCATGTATCACTAATTTGTGGCAACAACTAAAGGGAAGCTTTGCATTATTCTAAGATGATCAACACACTTTGTTTTGTGTACTCATTCAGTAAATTAGACTTATCTTTCCAGAAATATCATTTTGCCATATCCCATTCTGAATTCGATGTTTCTGAGTAATGTCATTTTAGTACATTATAATGGTTAATGGTGGCACACTCAAGATTGCAAGACTGCAAAACGACTTGGGTAATGTAGTCCAGGGCTTGCTTGCCAGTTAGCATGCAGGGGCTGCCAGAGATTCAAAGATTTCACTGGTGTAGACAAAGCAAGCCGAGTTCTGGCGTTAGATGTTACAGCTTCTGAACACCAATCGGAGGAGCCAGCCCTTGGCAAAAATCATGAGGAAGATAAAGTTTGTCTTCTAATTTCCCTTACTCTATTTTACTCTTCCCCTTCTCTAGATTTAAGTCCGTGGGGGAAATTTTGAATAATGCCATTATTGAGATTCTTGTGTTTATCAAACCCCGGGTTGCTCTTCGGAGTAAGGGTGGGTGGGGTCAGTCGGTCTGGGCTCCGGATGTCACCCCCGCGGCTATCGGGTCGCCCCTCAGCACCGCGGCCCCGGCCCGCCGCGCGTCCAGCCTCCGCCCGCGGATGGAGCGCGCCCCCAGGCCCCTTTCCCCGAGCCCCGTCCCTCGGGTCGGGGGCTGGCTGTGAGGCCGAGGCCCGGCCCCGCCCGGCGTGGGCTCCGGGCTCCCGCCTGCAGGGGGCGTGGCAGCGGCGGGGCCAGGCCGGCGCTCACCGGGAGCCGCCGGGGGTGCGAGTCCCGCGGCTTGGCGCTCGGGGCGGCGGGGTGGGCCAGGGTCCCCGCTCCCGCAGTGGCGAGCTTATCTGGGCGGCGGAGCGCGGGTGCTCCAGCCGCAGTCTCGGGCGACTCCCTCAGTGACGCCGGCACGTTTCTTCCTCTTCCTCTCGCCTCTCCGGCCCCGCCTTCCCTTTCCCCCGCCCACCTCCCCGCAGCGGAGCCGCCGCCGCCGCCAGCAGCGCCGTCATGTCGGTCCCCGCCGGGTCCCCTCATCCCGCCGCCAGCGCCCGCATCCAGCCCAAGCTAGGGGGAGCCGCCGCCTCCGGAGCCGCCGCGGGCCCGGGCCCGTCGCCGCACCAGCAGAACGGTGAGGCGGGTGGTCGAGCGGAGCGCGGGGCCTAGGCCGGCGGGGAGGCCTGCGCGGCCGGGTCGGTCGCCCGGGGCGGGGCGGGGCGGGGGGGCGTCGGGCCGGGCTGCGGAGGGGGCGCGGGGCGGAGCGGAGAGGCCCCTGCGCGGGGAGGGGGCCGCCCTGGAAAGCCGCGGCCGGGACTGTGGACCTGATGTGACCCTAGGCCCGAACCGCCGGGGGCCTGGGGTAGCCGGTGCGGGCCTCCATCCCTCGGCTCCCGCCCGGCGCGCCGAGCTGCCCCGAGCGACCCCTGCCCGGCGAGACCCGACCGGGAGCCGAGGCCGCCGTGTGCGCGGTCTGGGGGAGACGGGGTGGCCACCGAGCTTGGGGGGCGCGGGGGCGGGTACTGGGCCCTTCCCGACTCGGGAAAACTCTGATTTCTGCGGCCCGGCGAGCACGCTGCCTAGAAAGGAGCTGAAGTTAGCGCTCAAGTTTGTGGACAAAAGGGTGTAAATATGCAACTTCAGTGTAACTGGAACCCTGACCCAGTTCGGCCTCGAGATCTGTCATTGCAGCTGCGGCTGCTGCTCCAGAGGTTGGAGTGCGCTCGTCATCGTGTTTGAAAGGGAGCAGGTGTCAAACGGGTTTAAACGGATGCCTTTAGATTAGGTGGATTTTCTCCCCCCAGCTTCACTTTCAGAAATTAAAAAACGTTCCAGAGTTGGCCCTGCTTTGAGGCCAGGCCTTCTTACAGGCAGCAGCCAATGCAACGTGAAAGCCGCTTTCGCACTAACGTCGTAGGCGGTGTTTATGCAGGAGTTTCGAGTGAAGAGGGGTCGTCTCTAGGATGTCCATTCCCTAGGCTTGAGATTGGGAATGTTCGTGGATGGGGCCGGGGAAGGCAGGGCTCTCTTTAAAATAGACCTGGTAATATTTCAGAAGAGAACGCTCCAAAGTGAATGACTGAAAACTTTAGAAAAATGTCTGTCCTGTGTTTGTAAGAAAACAACACTACAGATTGTTGGACTGACCTATTTTATCCAAGTTGTTAGTGAAAATTTGCTAGGCTTTTTAAAAATTTTTTTATTTCCTCACCTGAGGACATGCTTACTGATTTTTAGAGGAGAGAGGAAGAGAGAGAGAGAGAGAGAGAGAGAGAGAGAGAGAGAGAGAGAGAAACATGGATGGGTTGCCTCCTATATGTTCCCTGACCAGGGATCGAACCCACAACCTTTTGGTGTATGGGAGGATGCTCCAACCAACTGAGCCACACCAGCCAGGGCTTTCTGGGTTTTTTAAATCAGTTCAGCCAACATTTAATTTTTGCAACAGATGCTTTATCTTTAATCCTTGGAATTAGAGGTTGAACTTTTTTCATAAGTCAAAAGTGATAGTAGCTTAGCCTGAATATCTTTTGCATCAGCCATACTTACCAATATTGCATGCTTTACCTCCATTACTAGTTGTTTAATGGGTTTGAATGTGAATAGTGTTGGGGGTTTTGTACTTCTTTCCGAAACATACATAAAAATATTTGTGAGCATTTCTTCTTGTAAATTTAATATAAATTCTTGTTTTTGTTTTTAAAATAGCTTTGGGTATGAAGGAACTGGAACACAATAAGAAGCGATCCCATCTTTTACACTGTTGCAAACCCATGTGATCCAAGGATTGTGTCCTTTCTTGATTTTCTGAATATGCATTATTGTCTTAATAAACAATGTTTAAAGTAGCAAACATTTATCTTAACGTTAAAATTTTTGTGAATGCTCAGGGGATGCCAGTTGTAATCAGGATGTTAAATCTAAGAACAAATCAATATATATATACACACACACACACACACACACATGCATATGCATATATATAGAAGTCAAACATAGATGATGTTGATTTCTACTACTTATAATCATTCCTTTAAGGTAATCAATTCATTTAAACAGTTTTGCCTGTTTACCAGTTGGGTACTCAAGATTAGCCTAGTAGATGGAACAGACTCATTCACTGCCTTTCTCCTAAATTGACCAGTATTGTGGTGATATTTGAGTTAGTTATGACCTTGAGGGATTTGATGGGTTGGGGTTAGAGGGCAATGTCCATGGAGAGGTTACAGCATGAACAAAAGCCTGGAAGTATGAAAGTGCAAGGCATGTTTAGCCCTGGCCCATCTGACTCAGTTGGTTGGAGTGTCATCTGTCATCCCATACACCGAAAGGTGTCAGGGCTTGCTTCCTTGTCAGGGCATATAACCCAGGTTGTGGTTGGATCCCTGGTTGGGGCACCTACGGGAGGCCATGGATTGATGTTTCTCTCTCACATCGATGTTTCTCTTCCTCTCTCCCTCCCCCTTTTTTCCCTCCCTCCTTCCCTCCCTCCCTCCCTCCTTCCCCCTCCCTCTCTAAAAAAATCAATAAAAGACTTTTTAAAAAAATTCAAGGCATGTTTAGAAACTAAGCAGTCAAAAAGCAAAAAGGATGCTGGGTGGTAGGGAAAACCCAAGGAGTAGAAAGGAATACTTTAAAGGGGCCAGGTTACAGAAAGGCCTTAAACATCATGCTAAGGAATTTAGAAATTAAGATAAAGAACTAGGGTCAATTTTTTGTTATTGTTCTTGTGGAAGAAAGTAGTTTAAGCAAAGTAACAAGATCAAATCTGTTTTTGTTTTGTTTGCTAGTCTTAGAAAAAAAGTTTTTGCTATTTGGTATTGGCATCTATAAATAATGATTAAGCAGTCATTTGTGTTTGTGATTTATTCTTTGCCCTATATAAACTAGTTTGCCTTTTAGTATATTTCTGTGGAATTTCAGATATGGTGAAAAACAAATAGGTCAGAAGTATGAGCGTAAAGCATCATAGAAAACAGAATTGTAAAACTGGAATGTTATCCAGAGAGGACTTCACTGGTTATCACACTTTTTAAAACAGATTTGTTTTCCCAAAGGAAATTGTGTATAAGACCCAATCAAGAAAGCAATAAAAAGCAGAGCTGTGTCCGGCCCGCGGACCAGAGAGTCCCGGGTTCAGTTCCCGCTAAGGGCACGTACCTTGGTTGCAGTTTGTCCCCAGCCCCGGTTGGGGTTGTGTGGGTGGCAACCACTCGATGTGTCTCTCTCACGTCGATGTTTCTCTCTCTCTCTTCCCCCCTCTCTCCCTCCCGCTCTATCTGAAGATACATGCAAAAATGTCCTTGGGTGAGGATTAAAAAAAAAAAAAAAGCAGAGCTGTTGTGGTTAAAATAGAGGCGAAGTTCTGGTGTTTTTGGAACTCAGCCTAGTCCACTTTCCTAATTTTAGAGATGAAAATCATGATCCAGAAAGGTTAGTGGGTGTTTTCCCTGTGTAAGCTTCATGAGGGTAGCAGTTTTGTCTGTCTCTTGTTCACTGCTGTATATTCAGGGCCTTGAACAAACTTTAGATATTCATTAAACATTTGTTTTATGAAGTCTAATTCAGTCATCCTAATTCCAAGTCCAGATCTCTTTCTATTAATTCTTTTTCTTTAATTCTCACCCAAGGATATGTTTTATTGATTTTAGAGAGAGAGGAAGGGTTTGGGGTGGGGGGGAGGGCTAGAGAGAGACATTAACCAGTTGCCTCCCATATGCACTCTGACCGGAATCGAACTTGCAATCTTTTGGTGTATGGGAGGATGCTCCAACCAACTGAGCCACCTGGCCAGGGCTTTCTATTGATATTAATTCTTTTTTGTTGTTGTTAATTTTCACCCAAGGATATTTTTCCATTTATTTTTAGATAGAGTGGAAGGGAGGGAGGGAGAGAGAACATTGATATGAGAGAGACATCAGTTGTTTGCCTCCCCCACAATCCTGACCAGGGACAGGAATCGAACATGGAACCCAGGCATGTGCCCTTGACTGGGAATTGAACCCAAGACCCTCCAGTCTGCAGGCTGGCACTCTAACCGCTGAGCCAAACTGGCCAGGGCCTATTAATTTTTAAAGTTTCCTTTTATAACTTTGACATTGGAAATGTAAGGAATAGACAGGCAGAAAACTGAGACTTCATTATAACTTGTTTTTCATGTTTAACTCTTAACATGCTTTTCCTACTTACTTGAAGATAAAAGTTGACCTCTTTGAATCCGTGAAATATTTCTCTTAAACTTTTTTCCTTGGAGTTGTATTTCTATAGTTTAGTTTTTTATTGAGCAGAATATGGGCTTTTAGAATTATTTGTATTTCCATGTGAAGTATTAGTTGAATATTTTTTCAGCTTTTTCTCTTACTCTGCCTTTTGAGAGTCCTTTGAAAGCCAGATCCTCAAACAAGGGAATATTGAATGACATAATATCCTGGTAATGATGGTGTAACTCCAAAATTTCTTCCAACTGACTTGAATTGAAAGGGGTCTTTAAAAAAATTTGGGGGGGAGGATATGGGATACCCAGATTTAACAATAAACCACCACTGTTTAATTCTACTTTTAGGAGACAAATGGTGCTCATTTCCAAATGAAAATGTGTTTTCTTTCTTCCATATGCCTTTTCTAAGAATGATACTGGCAGCTTTATCATTTTAATTGTCAATGAAAGAATGATGAGATAGTAATGAGAATTATTCATATTCATTATGGAAGATGTAAATAAACATCTCATTCACTCAGCAATACTATCTGGTCAGTTATAGGGAACCCTTCAACTTTGAGAGCACATGTAAAATTTAAAATTATATAAATCTGCCTAGTGTGTCTGAAATAAGTTCCTTTTGATCAGAGAGGCATCCATGTCTCTGGTTTCTAGTCTTCTTTCACAGCTAACAAGAGCATTGGGTCCTCCTCTCTTGAAGATATTGCCATGGTATTATGTAGCTATCCGGATACATAATTTCCCTCTAAGTTTAATTGTTTTATTTGTCTATTGCTATAGGTATTTGCAATGTCTTTTCATTCCCACCTCACCTCTTCCCCTTCAGGTTTCTGAAATTATATCTGTAATAATTTTTTTTTTAAATCCTCACCCGAGGACATTTTTGCATTTATCTTCAGATAGAGCAGGAGGGAGAGGGGGGAAGAGAGAGAGAGAAACATCGACTGGTTGCCACCCACATAACCCCAACGAGGGCCAGGGACAAACTGCAACTGAGGTATGTGCCCTTAGCAGCGGGAACCAAACCCAGGACTCTCTGGTCCGCGGGCCAACGCTCTAACCGCTGAGCAAAACTGGCTAGGGCTGTAATAATTTTTGTAAACCACATTCATTGCCACTGTAGCCAGCATTTCAGCTAACTTCATCTTCGTAATTCATCTATAAACCCTGAAGTGTTAGATCCTAAAGACATTGAAATAGAACAGATTTTTTTTTTTTCCTCATCTGAGGACATTTTTTCATTTTTTGTTCAGATAAGAGTGGGAGGGAGAGAAGGGAAGAGAGAGAGAGAGAGAGAGAAACATCGACGTGAAAGGGACACATCGAGTGGCTGCCACCCGCACGACCAACCAGGGCCGGGGACAAACCGCAACCGAGGTACATGCCCTTAGCGGGAACCGAACCCGGGTCTCTCTGGACCGCAGTCCGACGCTCTAACCGCTGAGCCAAACCGGCCAGGGCATGAAATAGAACAGATTTTGAGCCAATCTTCAGTGGACTTTCCTAGAAATGAGAGCATCTTCGCAGTCATCACTGCATGTTAGAGCAAATCACCGTATATTCAGCCTTGGGGAAGCTATTGTTTCCAATAAGCTAACCTTATTCAGAATTGTCAGAAGGTGTGGGCTGCCTCTTGCATGCCCCCTACTGGGGATCTAGCCCATAACGCTGGCATATGCCCTGACCAGGAATTGGACCAGTGACCTCTTGGTGCATGGGATGATGCTCAACCAACTGAGCCACACCAGCCAGGGCATGAGATACTATTTTTAAAGTACCTGGTGCTTAGCAAAATGAGATGCTTAGCAAATGAGAGCCCCTTCATTCAGTTTCCTTCAGAACACCAGGATATAAATTCTTTGGATGGCAGAGACCATGTGAGTTTTCTTCATCATATTCCCAATGGCAGCATACAGTAGGCAGTCAGTTGAACAAGTAACTTGGCTTCATATTTATTAATGCTTTTGAAGACTGGCCATGGAAAGGATCTATGTATGGCCACCTCTCCCTACTCCTTTCTTGTATTTAAGGTTCAATCACTATTTTATTTTATTTTATTTTTTTGTTATTTTCTTATGCTGTCCAGCCCTCTCTCCCTCCCACTCACTAATCCACTCTTGGGAAGTTTCCTTTAATAGGCCACCTCAGCTAGCTGGCTTGCTGGAAGGTGGGTTGAATTTGTTTCAGGTTTTCTAAAATTGTGTGCCAAAAGCTTCTTATAATAGGAACTGAGCAAAAGCAGAATGAAGTAGGGAGGGAAGAGAGAGTAGTAAAATGCCTTGCCTAGCCAGTGACCAAGTTTTAAGTTGCTTGTTTTTTCTAGTATTTCTGAGAAACAGGTATTGTGAAATGAGCTTTGAAGCCTGCAATTCTTGGCTTCTTCACTCCTTACCAACTATTTGAATTTGTATGAATTAGTGAGCTTTCATGCGCCTGTTTATTTGTCTGTAGAGGGATGATAGTGATACTTGACAGGAATATTGTGAGGATTATATAAAGTGATATATAGAAAAGCAAGTAGCATTGTCCCTGGCATATAGTATTGCAGGAAAAACTATAGTTAAGCTGTGAGATTTTTATCCAAATGGTTGCATAGGCTGTGTCTGTAGGCTGTGTCTGCCAGCAGTGACTGGGACAGTTACCTTTGTAACTATTAGCCTTCCATTAGAAAGAATAATCCAGGGTATCCAGATGTAACTGGGACTCCCCATTTTTTAAATCACTGGGGGTTTCTTTTTTTATATAACATTTAAATGCTTTTATTTATTTATTTTTTCTTTATTGATTTTAGAGCGAGAGGGAGAGGGAGAGAGAAATAGAAACATTGATGAGAGAGAACATCGATTGGCCGCCTCCTGCATGCCCCTGGCCCACAACCTGGGCATGTGCCCTGACCGGGAATTGAACTGGTGACCTCTTGGTGCCTGGGTCGATACTCAACCACTGAGCTACACTGGCCAGGCAAATCACTAGGGTTCCTAATTACAGATTTCTTTCAGTGTGTATGTGTACATATTTTTTTATGCTTGTAAAAAAAAAATTTGTACTTTAGAAGTGTTCTTGCTACTTTGTTGGCAGGGGTAGTACATTTAAAAATATTCACTAATCAGTACTACGTGTACTGAGCACTGAATGGATACCAACCCTGACACTAGAGCAGGATTCTGTAAGCCTGTAATGTGCATTAGTCCTTTAGTTGCTGGAGCATGAGGAGGTCTCAGTGGTCTGGGGAAAGGGGCCAGCATGGGGCATAACAGAGAAGCAGGGTCAGTCAGGATTCAGTGTTTACCAACTGGTTCAGAAGTGTTTTAATACTTTACCAAGGATGATTGTTAAAATGCATACTGGCTAAATATTGGCCTACTTCTTGGGGCACGTACAAAAAAAAGAAATCTATTTTCCTCTTTTATATAGACACATCACTTGAAGCTAAGAATTTAAAATTCTTTCAGAGATTGTATATAACATGACTTTTTCTGTTTTTCAGTGATTTATTTTTTAAAAATATGTTTCTATTGATTTTTTTTTTTTTATCCTCACCCGAGGACATTTTTCCATTTTTTGTTCAGATAGAGTGGGAGGGAGAGAGAGAGAGAGAGAAACATCGATGTGAAAGGGACACATTGAGCAGCTGCCTCCCGCACGACCCAACCAGGGCCGGGGACAAAGTGCAACCGAGGTATGTGCCCTTAGCGGGAACCGAACCCGGGTCTCTCTGGACCGCAGGCCGATACTCTAACCGCTGAGCCAAACCAGCCAGGGCTGTTTCTTTCTTTCTTTTTTTTTTTTTTTTTCTTTATTGATTTTAGATAGAGAGAGGAAGAGAAAAGGAGAGAGAGAGAGAAACATTGATGAGAGAACACATCGATTGGCCACCTCCTGCATGCCCCCAGTGGGGATCGGCCCACAACCTGGGCATGTGCCCTGAGCGAGAATTGAACCGGTGACCTCTTGGTGCATGGGTCGACAACCAACCACAGAGCCACACTGGTCAGGCCGGCCAGGGCTGTTTCTGTTGATTTTTTAGAGAGGTAGAAAAATCAATGTGATAGAGAAACATCAGTCAACTGCCTCCTGCACACCCCCTCCTGGGGATTGAGCCTGAAACTTGGGCATGTGCCCTGACTGGTAATTGAACCCAGACCTCTCAGTCCATGGGATAACGCTAAATCCACTGAGCCACACCAGCTGGGCCCCAAAGATTTATTTGTTGATGCTTTTTTGTAAGGTACTGTTGGGCTGTTTGTATGCAATAATTACTTCATTGATTCTAAGATATTTTTTCATATTTTTACCTCTGAGATTGTGGTGCATCTTAGAATTGATGGAATTTTAAAGTAGGTTTCACTGAAGTGGAAGTCATAATATTGTCGGGGAAATGGACGGGTGGAATCCTTCTGTCACTAGTGGGAGTGGGGTTCTTGCGATAGCCTGAAAAAAAGAATTTTCTAAGACTAGCACAGGAAAGTGAATGGTTTTTATTTGCGTGAAATTATATCCCTTGGTTTGTGAAGTCCCAGTTCCCTTAAACCAGTCCTGGAAAAGGTGCAGGTGGGGTTTCAGCAGAGCTAGAAGTAGGACCCGTGTCCAGAGTTTCCATTCCATGGTAGAGTTGAGTCCAGCAGGGCATCAGGCTAGATTCAATCCATCAGTCCATTGTGTGGGTTCCACATGGCCAAGAAACATGTGGGTGAATGCAGGGTAGTGTGCTCCTTGTGACAGAAAAGCCAGGAGCTTGGGCAAGCAAGAGAGCGAGCCAAGAGAGCAGGAACTATGCAGTGCCATGCCTATTCTGGCCAATTACCTGTTTCCAGGTGTGATTGACAGGCAAGCACCTTTCCAACTCACTCATACTTTACTGTGCATGTGTCTAAACTGCAGCTTTCTGGCAAAGCTGTATAAATGATATGCCTGTATTTTTTTTTTTTCCTATCCTCACTCGGGGACATTTTTGCATTTATCTTCAGAAAGAGGGGGAGGGAGAAAGGGAAGAAGAAAGAGAGAAACATTGATGTGAGAGAGACACATCGACTGGCTGCCACCCACACGACCCCAACTGGGCCGGGGACAAACTGCAACCAAGGTACGTGCCCTTAGCAGGAACCGAACCTGGGTCTCTCTGGTCCGCGGGTCGACGCTCCAACTGCTGAACTGGTTTGGCCAGGGCAGGATATGCCTGTGTTATTTAGTTTCCCTTTTATTCCTTTCCTGTTATTTAATAACCAGGTTGTTATAACAGTATCAATAATACAGTTTTGTGAAAACCTGACACATGGTGTGGTAGACTGAATAATTCCTCCCCCATATGTCCCCACTCTAATATCTGAAACCTTTGCAGCTGTGATTTAGAGCTGGGAGATTATCCTGGATCTGGGTGGGCCTGATAAAATCACAACAGTCCTATTAGAGGGAAACCAGAGGAGGCAGCCAGCCAGCAGAGAAAGTAATGTGACCACAGGAGCAGAGGTTGGAGTGAATTGCTTTGAATACAGGGCCATACGCTCAGGAATGCAGGTGGCCACTAGAAGCTGAAAAAGGCAAGGAAATGGATTCTGTCCTCAGAGCCTTAAAAGGAACCAGCTCCACTCCTGATACCTTGATATTAACTCAATGAAACTGATTTTGGACTCCTCACTTCCAAAACTGTAAAAGAATGTATTTGTTCTTGGGGTTTTGTTGTTGCAGTTGTGAATCCTTACCGGAGGAATATTTTTTCCATTGATTTTTAGAGAGAGTGGAAGGGAGGGGTGGAGGGGGGAGAGAGAGAAGCACTGATGTGAGAGACACATCAATTGGTTGCCTCCCGCAGGCGCCCCAACTGGGGCCGGGGATCAAACCTGTAACCAAGGTACGTGACCTTAATGGGGAATCAAACCCATGACCCTTCGGTCCCAGGGCCAACGCTCTAACCTCTGAACCAAACCAGCCAGGGCTAAATTTATGTTGTTTTAAGCCACTAAGTTTGTGGTAATTTGTCATAGTAGCAGTGGGAAACTAATACACCTGGTAAGATTTTTTTTTTTAAGTGGCACTATCAAAACACCTTAGATATAATGAAATAGAGTAGGTTTTTCTTTCCTTTTGTTTCAGATTTTTTATTTTATTTATTATTATTATTTTTTACTTATTTTTTTATTAATTTGTTTTTGTTACAGGTGTTTCTCCTTTTCCCCCCATTGACACCCTTCTCCCCTCCCCCCCCCCCCGCCCCATCCCCAGCATTGTTGTCTATGTCCATTGGTCATGCATACATGCATATAAGTTCTGTGGTTTATCTCTCCCCCCCAACCCCCCCTCCTCTGAGGCTTGTCAATCTGTACCCCACGTCTATGTCTCTGGGTCACTTTTGTTCATCAGTTTGTTTAGTTCATTATATTCCACAAATAAGTGAGATCATGTGATATTTGTCTTTCTCTGCTTGGCTTGTTTCGCTTAGCATAATACTCTCCAGGTCCCTCCATGTCATCTCAAAGGTTAAGAGATCTTTTTTTTTTTAATCCTCACCTGAGGATATTTTTCCATTCATCTTCAGATAGAGTGGGAGGAAGTGGGGGCAGGGGGAGAGAGAGATAGGAAGAGAGAGAGAGAAATATCAGTGCGATAGAGACACATCTACTGGTTGCCTCCCGCATGACCCCGACCAGAGCCGGGACGAACCATAGCCGAGGTACGTGCCCTTGACTAGAATCGAACCCGAGACTCCTTGGTCCGTGTGCTGACGCTCCAACCACTGAGCCAAACCGGTCAGGGCTGTTTCAGATTTTTTATGCTTTAACTACTACAGAGTAAAATACCAGTTAAAAAAATCAGACTTTTACATTTGCTCTTGTACTAGGGTATAATTAACTTTATATAGTGGAAGCTCTTAAAGTTTTGTGTTCTTTCTGTTTTAAGTATCATATATATAGTTGATACATTGTGATGAGGTAAATGCCTGGTGTGGAACTATTGGATGATTATTTCCATGAGCCAGGCACTCTGCTAAGCCTGAGGGGTATGATAGAGCTGAGAGCAAATGACCCAAGTTTCTCACACCCAGAGTTTACAGTTAGACAATTACAGTTCATGTGAAAAGTTATTCACAGTGGTTCAAGATACTATAGGTGCGGCATTAAGCAGGCATTCATTTATAGGGTTAGAAAGTGTTTTCTAGAGAAAGAGCTGGGTTGGGGTCTGAAGAATGAGTGAATGTTGGTCAGATGAAGGGAGAAGAGGGAATTTTTGAAGGTTCCAGGTAGAGGGAAGAACCTGTGTGAAGGAGGAGCCTGTGTGAATGTATATGCATGCCTTGAGAAAAATTTACTGTGTAAGTGTGTGTGCAACAGTGATTCTCAGGCTCTCCATACTCATGGCTGCTGTAATGCTAACATTTTTGGTGGCATTCTTGAATGAATTAAACTTTGAACACCTGTATTTAAAGAAAGCAAGTTTCAGAAAAATATCACGTATTTACCGATCCCCTCAGAAGCGTTTACATGGCAACTTAACTGTGTTCTGCGCTAACCAACCTCTTCAGTGGCCTCTTGCGGCAGAGCTCTAGCATACACTCTTACCTAACATCGTGCTGTGGCTTCTTTGTTTGTGTGTGTGGCAAGTTCTATCTCTTCCTACCAGGTCAGCATTCCGTGTCACTTCCCCATAATAATAGGCATCCTTAGTTGTAGCAGACTTACATTTCATTTATTGATCAAATTTGGTAGACTCATGTGAAGGACTTGCAGTATACACTATATTAAGACATACCTGTTGAAAATCTTTGTGAGAAGTAAGAGAGGTGAGCTTTGATGAAGCAGCGAAGGTTAAGCAGGGCCTTTACTTTCGTTTTCTCTTTTCAGTTGTAACAAATTACCACAAATTGGTGGCTTAAAACAACATGAACTCATCATCTGTAGGTTAGAAGTCTAACTGGGCTAAATGAAGTCACGGTGTCAGTAGGGCTGCATTCCCTGCTAGAGGCTCTAGGACAGAATTCATTTCCTAGCCTTTTCCAGCTCTTATGGGCTGCCCACATTCCTTGACTCACGGCCCACTCTTTCCATCTTCAAAGCCAGAAACATTGCATTTCTGTGAAGAGTCTTCTGTAGTTACATCTCCATATTCCACTTTTAAGGATCTTGTGATTACATTGAGCTCACTTGGATAATTGAGAATAATCTCCCTATTTTAAGGTCAATTTTACAACCCTAGTACTGTCTGCAACCTTAACTCCCCTGTGCCATGTAACCGAACATATTCACAGGTTCCAGGGGTTAGGAAATGGACATATGGGATGTGGAGAGATTATTGTGCCTTCCACTGTCTTATAGGCCATGCTAAATAATTTGAATTTTTTCTTGATGGCAAGAGAAACCATTAGAAAGCCTTAAGCAAGGGAGTAAAACTCGGATTTGCTTTTTAGGAAAGTCACTCTGGCTATGTTTGGTGTAGTCATTTGTCTAAAAAATTGTGTCATACAATCAATTTAGTAGTTCATTTCCAGCTCTTTTCTGATGTTTTAAAAACTTATAATAATTTTAGATTTGCAAAAGTGATGCAGAGATAGTAGAGATATTGCAATATCCTCACTCAGCTTCCTCTAAGGTCTTGTATCTTCCTCTTATATCTTAACATCTTAACAAAACCATGGTACATTGATCAAAACTGGGAAATTAATGTTGGTGAGCTACAATTAACTAAACTGGAGATTTTATTTATATTTTACCACAGTTTTTCTACTAATTGTTTTAATGTTCCTGGATCTAATCCAGGATATCATGTTGCATTTAGTTGTCATGTCTCTTTAGTCTCCTTTGGTCTGTGACAGCTTCTTAGTCTTCTTTTGTTGTTTTTTAGGACCTGACAGTACTGGTTGGTTATTTTGTAGACAGTCCCTCATTTTGGGTTTGCTGGTGCTTTTTGATAATTAGACTGGGGTTATGAATTTTTAAGAAGAATACCACAGAGGTGAAGTGCCCTTCTTGTCACATCGTATCAAGGGTTACGTGACATCAACTTGTTTTATTATTAGTCATGTTAACCATGAGCACTTGACTGAGGGGATGTCCTAGTCAACTTGGGCTGCTATGGTGAAATACCATTGATTGGGTGGCCTATACCATAGATATTTTTGGAGACTGGAAGTGGGAGGTCAGGATGCCAGCATTGTTGGGTTCTGGTGAAGACTCTCCTCTGGCTTGCAGATGACTGTCTTCTCTCTGTGCTCAAATGCCTTTTCCTCAGTTTAAGCAAGTGGGGAAAAGAGATCTCTTCCTCTTTTGTAAGTTTACTAAGTCCATCATGAGTATCCTACCTTCTTGACCTAATTTAAATCTAATTACCCCTTTGTAGGCCCCCGAGGATATTTTTGGAGAGAGTAGAAGGGAGAGAGGTGGGGGGAGGGGGAAGAGAAACATCAGATGTGAGAGAGACACATTGATTGGTTGCCTCCCACACATGCCCTGACCAGGAATCAAACCCATGACCCTTTGGTGCCCAGGCCAGTGCTCTAACCACAGAGCCACACTGGCTAGGGCTTGGAGTTAGAGCTTTAACAAAGAAATTTGAAGTGGTACATCCAGTCCATAATAGTGGCTGCCAGCCAGGTTCCTCCCCTGTAGAGTTACTATTTTCTTCTATTTCCTATTGTGTTTGTTAGCAGTAACTCACATTACACCAGTCTACATTTAACAGAAAAGGAATTAAACACCTCCTAGAGTAGAGTGTATCAAATAATTTGTGGGCGTATGTTAAAAATCACCACGTACTAATAAATATTCTTGGGGGGAAACTTTGAAGTTACTATCCTATTTCTCCTTAAATTTTTACCCACTAATTGTATTATTTTTCAGTGGCTCTTGCCTGCAGTAATTATTAGTGTGGAATTCTAATGCTGATCTTTCTCTTTTTCACATTTCTTCTACATTTATTATTTGAAATTTTTCTGTGAGGAAGATTTGTTCCTTTTCTCCCATTTTAAAATTTATTAAATTATTTATTTATATTATTATGGATTCCTGGATATTTATTTTAGTCTTTGGATTATAATCCAATACTATCATTATTTATATTTGTTGCTCAAATTGTTACAGCTCTGACCATTGGGAGCTTTTTCAGGTTGGCTCCTATGTGCTTTTGCCTCCATGCTTTTGGTTTTTGAGCACTTCTTTTACTTTCTGGCACTAAAAGATGCTCCATATTGTACTTGCCCTACATTTGTACTAGAATCAGCTCTTTGTCCAAGGAATCCTACTTCCTTTTGTTTCGGCATGGTATTTAGAAACCAAGAACTGTGCCCCGTATGTGCTTGTTGCTGTGGGGTGTCACTTCTTCTGGGCTCTCAGCAGACAGCTAGGAGATATCTGTATGTATATATACTAATTCATATATGTAAAACATGTCTTTAATTATATCTGTGTCTTCCACCTGTATGCATTTTACCTAAATATTTTTCAGGTAGGTTATCATACTGATTTGTCAGTCTGTAGTCCATCCTAGATTTTCTTGAAATCCTGGTTGATTTTTTTTTACTAAAAATTTGCAAGTAATAAATTTGCATTTATTCTTTGTAGTGATTAGGTCTATGTGTTTTGACAAATGCATGCACTCGCATATCCACTACTACAGTACTATATGGAACAGTTTCTTCACCATAAGAAAAGGTCCTCATGTAGTCCCCTTATAGTCATCACTCTCTTATCCACCAATCCTGGCAACCGTTGCTCTGTTTTCCATCCCTGTCATTCCACCTTTCCCAGAATGTCATATAAATGGAACCATAAAGTATGTAGCCTTTTGGGTCTTTTTTCCTCCACTTAGCCACATTTATTAATGCATGAATCAATTGTCTCTTCCATTTTGTATTCTACTGTATGTATGTACCAGGATTTTTTATGTCTTTCTCTGATGTTGAATATCTTGGTTGTTTCTAGTTTTGCTGATTGTGAATCAGTCTTCTATAAACATTCATGTAATGGTTTTTGTGTGTCTGTGAATACAAGTTTTCACACATTCAGTAAATATGTAGGAGTAGGACTGCTGGGTCAAATGGTAAGTGTACATTTAACTTTACAAGAAAATTGCCAAACTATTTTTCAAGGTGGCTGTGCTATTTTGCATTCCCTCTAACAATGAATGAGAGTTCCTGTTGTACCACATTGTTGTCAATATTTGATATTTTTATTTTTTAGTCATTCTAATGGGTGCATAGATGTATCTCACTGTGGTTTTAATTTGCATTTCCCTTATAACTTTTATTTATTTGCCACCTATATATCTTCCTTAGTAGTGATCTTTTCAGATCTTTCAACAGTTTTTGGTTGAGTTGTCTGTTTTCTTGCTTTTTTAAAAAGAATATGTTTTTATTGATTTTTTTTTTTTTTTTAAGAGAAAGAGGAAGGGAGAGAGAGAGAGAAACATCAATGTGAGAGAGATACATCAATCGGCTGCCTCCTTCATGGCCCCTACTGGGGATCGAGCCCGCAACCTGGGCATGTGCCCTGACCAGCAATCAGACTGGGATCTCTCAGTCCTTTAGACAACACCCAATCTACTGAGCCACACCAGCCAGGCTGTTTTCTTACTTTTGAGTTTTAAGAGTTTGTGATATATTGTGGATATAAGGTCTTTATTGGATATGTGATTTGCAGGTATTTTCTCCTAGACTGTAGTTTATCTTTTAATTGTCTTAGTGCTTCTCATAGAGCAAAGGTTTTTAATGTGATAAAGTCTTTTTTTCCCCACTTAGCCACATTTATTAATGCATGAATCAGTTGTCTGTTCCGTTTTGTATTCTACTGTATGTATGTACCAGGATTTTTTATGTCTTTCTCTGATGTTGACTTTCTCAAATTTTCTGATACTGACCATGTTTTAGTGTCATAGGTAAGAACTTATTGCCAAACCTGTATTTACCTAGTCTGTGTTTTCTTATATACGTTTTTAAATTTTACATTTAGATCTATGATTCATTTTGACTTAATTTTCTGATTAAGATATGAGATATATGATGAGGTCTATTTATTTGCATATGGATTGTTTCAGCACCATTTGTTGAAAAGACTATCTTCCATTGAATTGCCTCGGCACCTTTGTCAAAAATAAGTTTATATTTTTGTGGGTCTGTTTTTTGACACACTTGTTTGATTATTGTGACATATAAATAAGTTTTAAATTAGATAATGTGAGTCCTCCAGCTGTTCTTTTTCAGAGTTTTTATTTTGTTGTTTTGCTATTTTAGTACCTTTGCCTTTTCGTAGACATTTCAGAATCAGTTTTTATTTTGTTGTTTTGCTATTTTAGTACCTTTGCCTTTTCGTAGACATGTTAGAATCAGATATATACAAAAAAGCCTGCTGGTATTTTTATTGGAATTGCATTGAACCTAAAGATTAAAATCAAGTCTTCCAGTCCACAAACATGCTATTTCATTCCATTTATTTAAGTCCTGATTTCTTTCATCGGTGTTTTGTAGTTTTCTGCATATAGATCTTTTATATATTTCATTTATTTTTATTTTTTATTTTTGTTAATTCTGACCTGAGGATATTTTTCCATTGATTTTTAGATAGAATGGAAGGAAAGGAGGGAGGGAGGAAAAGAGAGAGAGAGAAACATCAATGTGAGAGAGACACATCAACTGGTTGCCTCCCACATGACCCCAACCAGGGCTGGGGATGAAACGTAACTGAAGTACGTGTCCCTTGGCATTAATCGAACCCGTGATTCGTTGGTCCAAGGGCTGACTCTCTGCCTCTGAGCTGGCCAGAGCGTACCACAGCTTTTTTATCCACTCATCTATTGATGGACACTTGGGCTGTTTCCAAATCTTAGCAATTGTAAATAGTGCTGCTATGAACATAGGGGTGCATATATTCTTTCTGATTGGTGTTTCAGGTTTCTTAGGATATATTCCTAGAAGTGGAATCACTGGGTCAGATGGCAGTTCAATTTTTAATTTTTTGAGGAGACACCATATTGTTTTCCATAGTGGCTGCACCAGTCTGCATTCCCACCAGCAGTGTACTATAGTCCCCTTTTCTCCACACCTTCACCAACACTTGTTGTTTGACGATTTGTTGATGGCGGCCATTCTGACAGGTGTGAGGTGATACCTCATTGTTGTTTTAATTTGCATCTCTCTGATGATTAGTGATGTTGAGCATTTCTTCATATGTCTCTTGTCCATTTGTATGTCCTGTTTGGAGAGGTGTCTATTTAGTTCCTCTGCCCATTTTTTAATTGGGTTCTTTGTCTTCCTTTTGTTGAGTTGTATGATCACTCTATATAGTTTGGAGATTAACCCCTTATCTGATGTATCATTGGCAATTATGCTCTCCCATACAGTGGGTTCCCTTTCCGTTTTGATGGTTGTTTCTTTTGCTGTGCAGAAGCTTTTGAGTTTGATGTAGTCCCATGTGTTCATTTTTTCCTTTGTTTCTGTTGCCTTAGGTGATGTATCAGTGAAGATTCTACTGCGTATGATGTCTGAAATTTTGTTGCCTACATTTTCTTCTAGGATTTTTATGGATTCACGAGTCACATTTAAGTCTTTTATCCATTTTGAGTTTATTCTTGTGTATGGTGTAAGTTGATGGTCTAGTTTCATTTTTTTGCATGTAGCTGTCCAATTTTCCCAACACCATTTATTAAAGAGGCTGTCTTTGCTCCATTGTATGCTCTTGCCACCTTTGTCAAATATTAATTGAGCATAATGTCTTGGGTCAATTTCTGGATTCTCTGTTCTGTTCCACTGGTCTATATGCCTGTTTTTTTGGCAATACTAGGCTGTTTTGATTATAGTAGCTTTGTAATATAATCTGATATTCAATATTGTGATCCCACCTATTTTGTCCTTCTTTTTCAAGATTGCTGTGGCTATTCGGGGTCTTTTTTGGTTCCATATGAACTTTTGGAGTATTTGTTCTAGTTCTGTGAAATATGTCACTGGTGTTTTGATGTGGATTGCATTGAATCTATAGATTGCTTTGGGTAATATGGACATTTTAATGATGTTAATTCTTCCAATCCATGAACAAGGTATGTGCTTCCACTTTTTTATATCTTCCTCTATTTCTTTTTTCAATGTCCTGTAGTTTTCTGCAAATAGATCCTTTACTTCTTTGCTTAAGTTTATTCCTAGGTATCTTAATTTTTTTGCCGCGATGGTAAATGGGATTGTTTTTTAGTTTCTCTTTCTGTGAGTTCATCATTGGTGTATAAGAATGCTGTTGATTTCTTGACGTTAATTTTGTATCCTGCTACTTTGCCAAATTCATTTATTAGGTCTAGATTTTTGATGGAGTCTTTAGGGTTTTCTATATATAATATCATGTCATCTGCGAATAATGACAGTTTCACTTCTTCCTTTCCAATTTGGATTCCTTTTATTTTTTCTTCACGTCTGATTGCTGTGGCTAAGACTTCCAGTACTATGTTAAATAAGAGTGGCGAAAGTGGGCATCCCTGTCTTGTTCCTGTTCTTAAGGGAAATGTTTTTAGTTTTTGCCCATTGAGTATGATGTTGGCTGTAGGTCTTTCATATATGGCCTTTATAATGTTGAGATAAGATTCCTCTATTCCCAAATTGCTGAGCGTTTTTATCAGAAATGGGTGCTGAATTTTGTCGAATGCTTTTTCAGCGTCTATTGATATGATCATGTGGTTTTTATCTTTCATTTTGTTTATGTGGTGTATCACATTTATTGATTTGCGAATATTGAACCAGCCTTGCATCCCTGGGATGAATCCCACTTGGTCATGGTGAATAATTTTTTTGATGTATTGCTGGATCCGATTTGCTAGTATTTTGTTTAGGATTTTGGCATCTATGTTCATCAGGGATATTGGCCTGTAGTTTTCTTTCTTTGTAGTGTCCTTTTCTGGTTTTGGAATTAGAATTATGCTGGCCTCATAAAATGAGTTTGGAAGTCTTCCTTCTTGAATTTTTAGAAATAGTTTGAGAAGAATGGGTGTTAGTTCTTCTTTGAATGTTCAGTAAAACTCCCCCGTGAAGCCGTCCGGGCCTGGACTTTTGTTTGCTGGGAGAGTCTTGATTACATCTTCAATTTCCTTAGCTGTTATTGGTCTGTTCAAGTTTTCTATCTCTTCCCGGTTCAGTTTTGGGAGACTTATGTGTTTCTAGAAATTTGTCCATTTCACTTAGATTGCCGAATTTGTTGCCATATAAATGTTCATAGTATTTGTTAACGATCCTTTATATTTCTGTGGTGTCAGTTGTTACTTCTCTGCTTTCGTTTCTGATTTTGTGTATTTGGGTTCTCTCTCTTTGTTTCTTGGTGAGTCTAGCTAAGGGTCCATCAATCTTGTTTATCTTTTCCAAAAACCAGCTCTTTGTTTCATTGATCCTTTGAATTGTTTTTTTTTTTTTGGTCTCTATGTCATTTATTTCTGCTCTGATCTTTACTATTTCCTTCCTTTTACATGCTCTGGGGTTTTCCTTTTGTTTGCTTTCTAGTTCTTCAAGTTGTGAGGTTAGAAAGTCTATTAGAAATTTTTCTTAGGCCTGTAGTGCTATGAACTTCCCTCTCAGAACTGCTTTCGCTGCATCCCATAGATTTTGTGTTGTTGTGTGTTCATTTTCATTGGTTTCCAGAAAGGTTTTAATTTCTTCCTTGATCTCCTCGGTAACCCATTCATTGTTTAATAACATGCTATTTAGCCTCCATGTGTTCCAACGTCTTTGCATGTTCTTGTTGCAATTGATTTCTAATTTCATGCCATTCTGATCTGAGAAGATGCTTGATATGATATCAGTCTTCTTGAACTTGTAGAGACTTAGTTTGTGTCCTAACATGTGGTCTGTCTTTGAGAATGTCCCATGTGCACTTGAGAAGAGTGTGAATTCTGTAGTTTTTGGGTGTAATTCTCTGTAGATATCTATTAAATCCATTTGGTCTAGTGCTTCATTTAGAGTCTCTGATTCCTTGTTAATTTTTTGTCTAGGGGATCTATCCAGGGGTGTTGAAGTCCCCTGCTCTGATTGTCTTGCTGTCGATTTCTCCTTTGAAGTCCTCCAGAAGATTTTTAATGTATTTTGGTGCTCCTGTATTGGTTGCATATATGTTTACCAAGGTTATCTCTTCCTGTTGGATAGATCCCTTCAATATTATGTAGTGGCCTTCTTTGTCTCTAGTTATGGCCTTCATTTTGAAATCTGTTTTATCAGATATGAGTATTGCTACCCCAGCTTTTTTTTCCTTTCTGTTTGCTTGGAAGATTTTTTTCCATCCCTTCACTTTCAGCCTATGTGAGTCTCTTGTAAACAACATATATATGGGTCATGCTTTTTTATCCAACCTGCTACTCTGTGTCTTTTGATCGGGGCGTTCAGTCCATTTACATTTAAGGTGATTACTGATATGTACTTATTTATTGCCATTTTTGTTTAGTGTGTTTCTATTTTCCTTTCTATTTCTTCTACTAATTATAGCAGTCCTTTTAACATTTCTTGCTGGTTTGGTGCTAATGTATTCCCTTAGCCTTTTTTTGTCTGGGAAGCTCTTTATTTGACCTATTTTGAATGATAACCTTGCTGGGTAGAGTAATCTTGGGTTCAGATCCTTGTTTTTCATGACCTTGATTACTTCATGCCATTCCCTTCTGGCCTGTAGTGTTTCTACTGAGAAGTCAGCTGATAGCCTTATGGGGGTTCCTTTGTAGGTAACCTGTTGCTTAGCTCTTGCTTCCTTTAGGATTCTCTCTTTATCTTTAATTTTTGGCATTTTAATTACTGTGTGTCTTGGTGTGGACCTGTTTGGGTTCTTCTTACTTGGGACTCTGATTCTTGAACTTGAATGCCTTCTTTCTTCACCAAATTAGGGAAATTTTCTGTCTCTATTTCTTCAAATATATTCTCTAACCCTTTCTCATTTTCTTCTTCTTCGTCTACTCCTATGATGCGAATATTATTACGTTTCCAGTTGTCCCACAGTTCTCTTAAGCTGTCTTCCTGTTTTTTCATTGTTTTTTCCTTTTGGTTTTCTGATTGGTTGATTTTTTTCTACCCTGTCTTCTAATTCACTGATCCGGTCCTCAGCTTCTTCCGCTCTGCTGTTTAATCCTTCCAATGTGTTCTTCATTTCTGCTATGTCATTCTTCATTTCCAATTGGTTTATTTTCAATATTTTTATGTCTTTGCTCATGGTATTGATGTCCTTACACATGCTGTTGAGTTTCCTCAAGATCATGGGTCTGAATTCTAGTTCTGTTAACTTGCTTAACTCCATTTCATTTATCTCATCTTCGGTGGAGGTCTCTTGTTCTTTCATTTGGCATCCGTTTCTTTGTTTTACCATTTTGGTTATCTCGGTGGTTTTTGGAGCCTGCCAAATTTTCCCTGTGGATGTTGGTGTTCTGCTGTTTGTGGCTCCCTGTACTGGGTTTGGATGAGCGTGGGAGGACCCACGTTATACACCACTGTCGAGTCTTGCTTTCCTGGGTAGACTTGCAAGCCCAGAAAAGGTTCAGTTATCCTCTAGCTTTTTGCCTAGAGGGTATTAGTCCCGGTTACTTGAAGAGCCTTGGGTTCTCAGTTGAATCTGTTCATATTTTTTTATCTTTTTCTCCTTCAAGAAGGCCCTTCAGCATTTTATATAATACTGGCTTGGTGGTGATGAAGTCCTTTAGCTCTTTCTTGTCTGGGAAACTTTATATAGTCATCAATTCTAAATGATAGTTTTGCAGGATAGAGTAATCTTGGTTATAGGTCCTTGATTTTCATCACTTTAAATATTTTTTGCCACCTCCTTCTGGCCTGCAGAGTTTCTTTTGATAAATCGGCTGACATTCTTATGGGAGCTCCATTGTAGGTAAGTAACTGCTTTTCTCTTGCTGCTTTTAAGATTCTTTCTTTGTCTTGAACCTTTTACATTTTGATGATGATGTGTCTTGGTGTGGACCTCTTTGGGTTCATCTCGTTTGGGACTCTCTGTGCTTCCTGGACTTGTATGTCTGTTTCCTTCACCAAGTTAGAGAAGTTTTCTGTCATTATTTTTTCAAATAGGTCTTCAGTTTCTTGCCCTCTCTCTTCTTGTTCTGGCACTCCCATGATGCGAATGTTGGTACGCTTGAAGTTGTCCCATAGGCTCCTTTTTCTATCCTCATTTTTTTGGATTCTTTTTTCTTTTTGCTGTTCTGATTGGGTGTTTTTTGCTTCCTTATATTCCAAATCAATGGTTTGCTTCTTGACTTCACTTACTCTAGTATTGATTTTCTGTAAATTATTCTTTATTTCAGTTAGTACATCCTTCATTTCTGACTGGTCCTTTGTTATGCTCTTGAGGTCCTCCCTAAGTTCCTTGAAATTCTCACTAAGTCCATTGAGCATCCTTATAAGCAGTGTTTTGAAGTCTGCATCTGTTAGATAGTGCTCATCTCCGTTTCGTTTTGTTCTTTTCCTGGAGTTTTGTTCTGTTCTTTCATTTGGGACCTGTTTCTTTGTCTCCTCATTTTGGCTGCCTTGCTGTGTTTATTTCTATGTATTAGGTAGAGTTGCGGTGTCTCCTGGGCTTCCTAGGGTGGCCTGTTGGAGTAGATGTCCTGTAGGGTCCATTGGCACAGCCTCTCTGGTCACCCAGGTGGGCTCTCGAGGTGCACCCCTCATGTGGACTTTATACCCTTCTGTTGTAATTGAGTCTTGATTGTTGTTGGCACGTCAGTGGGAAGGATTTACTCAGGTTGATCAGCTGCAAGGACTGGCTGTGCCCACTAACCACCAACCTCTGATTACCTTGGATGATCAGCGGTGCAGGGGCTCACCAAACAGAGTAAGACTTACTTCAGCTAGGCTCTGGAACCCACTCAGTCCATTCCTTGAGTGTGTCATTTGTGGAAGTGATTGGGTGGTGGTGCTTTGATGTGGTCTGAAGCTGTCCACTGGGTGTGCTGGCTCTGGGGCAAGGTCAGCCACTGCTTGTGTTCTACCCGGGGCCACCAGGTATAAGCTACAAAGCGATCTACAGATGGCTGCTTCTTGTGCTGGGCTTGGAGGTGCCCAGGCAAAGCCCAGCTGTAAACCAAGGCTGGCTGCTCCTAGTGCCAGGCCTGGGGCCACTTATCGAGAGGTATGGGGCTTGCTGTGGCCAGATGCTGCTTGTTTGAGAGCATTTAGGAAAATCTGAAGCAGGAGCCAAAATGGGCCATTCCTATGGTATAGCCACTGGAAACAGCTTGGGTGGGCCCAAAAGTTGGGTGGTGTAGTGCCTCAGGGAATCACCAGGGTGGGGCAAACAGTGTAAGCTAGGTTTCTGGAGTCCCAGATATGGTGCCCTTCTGCAGGCCTCGTGGGAGAAGGGCTCACCAAAGGAACAAAGGGGGCCTCCACCAGCACCTCTGTCCAGAAGAAAGCTGCCTCTCCAACTCTCACCCCAATGCCAAACAACTCAGTTCTTCCCTGTTTGTCTCTGGTGCCTTTCAAGCTGCCTCCCTTCCGAGCTGGAGCCCAGAGGGAGCAAGTCTGAGTAAGTCGTGCACAGGCCCTTTAAGAGGCACTGCAATTTGGTAATTGTAGGAGTTCCATTCAGCTGGATTTCAGGTGGTTCTGTAGGATGTTTGTTCTGTAGTTTAGTTGTAATTTTGATGTGGTTGTGGGAGGAGGCGAGTACCACGTTTACCTAAGCCGCCATCTTGACTGGAAGTCCTCTTCCTGCCTTTTAATGCTGGGCATCCAGTGACTCTCCTGTGTTTTCACAGTTAAGCTGCCAACTAGGGACCTGACCTAATAATTGTTACTGATAGGAA
The DNA here is from genome assembly GCA_030848825.1 of Tadarida brasiliensis. NCBI lineage: Eukaryota > Metazoa > Chordata > Mammalia > Chiroptera > Molossidae > Tadarida > Tadarida brasiliensis. Next base: position 82,422,483 of record CM061257.1, read on the forward strand.
ATTACTTTTAGAAAAATAAAATTAATGAACACAGATTTACCTACATATATATTTGTCATCATGTGGCTTAATATTTTTTAAAAAATTGAAAATAACCAAGTGGTCAGTAATAGAGAATTTATTTATGTATGATAAATACATGTAAAAGAATTCTACTCAGACATTTAAAATGATGATGGAAAGATATTCAAGTCATGCTAAATAAAGAAATCATATAAAAGTTCATTATAAGCTTACTTTTGCTTAATTAAATTAAGCCATTATATGCAAAAAGAAAATATTGGCAAAGATTGAAATGCCACTCAATGTTGGGAAAATGAGACATTCTTAAGCATTATTAATATGGAGGTATAATTTAATAGATCTTTTTGGAGAGATATTTGGCAATAATTGTCAATTTTAGAAGCACACACCCTTGCCTTGGCCAATATGACTTGGTTGGTTGGAGCGTCATCCCTCACATTGAAGGGTTGCAAGTTCCATCCTTCCCTACCACCAGTCGGGGCGTGTGTATGTGAGCCAACCCTTAGATGTTTTTCTCTCTCCTTTCCCCTCTCTCTAAATAATAAGACGTATTCTCAGGTGAGGATTTTTAAAAAAGGCACAAACCCTTTAAACCTCCAGTTTCACTTCTAGGAACTTATCCTTTAGATTCATCACAGAAGTTGACCTCATAAATATAAATTAGTTCACTCCTTGAAATAAATATCTGTCAATAGGGATTTAGTAAATAATGTTATATCTCTACAGTGAAATACTAAATAGATTATTTAGAAGAATAATGAAAGTGTATTTATGCTGACATAGAATGATATCTAGGATATATTAAATTTAAAAAATAAGTTGCAGAACTGTAGTATGAAATGTGTGTTTAAATATGTATGTATATATATATATGGTTATATATATATTACATATTATATGTGCATAGGTAGTCATATAAAGGAAACATAAGAAACCAGTAGCCGTGGCTACAACTGTGAAATAGGATATCAGATACCAGGGAGAGGAGACTTGGACTTTTCACTTTATGGTCTTCATTGTTTGATTTTTTTTTTTTTACATGGTGTATTGTTATTTTTATAGTTTGTTTTGTTTTGTTTTGTTTAGCTAATAGAAAGGTTTGAACTTCTTCCATGGCTGGGTATGTTAGTTGTCAATTGGGGCATAACAAAATACCTCAAACTTAGCAACTTAAAACAACAAATATTTAATCTCATAGTTTCTGAGGGACGTGAACTTGGAAATGTCCTACCTGAGTGGTTCTGGCTTATGGTCTCATGAGACTGTAGTCAAGCTGTCACCTGAGATATAGTTATCTCAAGCCTACTAGGTAGGAAGGATCTGTTTCCAAGCTCATTCGTATGGTTGTTGGCAGGCCTCAGCTTCTCTTTGGCTGTTGGCCAGAGAGTTTAGCTCCTCACTGCATGGACTTCTCGGCAGAGCTCTTCACAATTTGGCAGGTTTGTTCTTCCAGACTGAGTGAGAGAGAGCCAACACCCAAGGTTGGGCAAACCTTGAAAGTGATATATCATTACCTTTGCTGTATGCTGTTGGTCACACAGACCAATTCTGATTCTTTGTGGGAGGGTGTGAATACCAGGAGAGAGGGATCATTGGAGGCCATCATGGAGACTAGCTACCACAGTCAGTCTATAACAGTATATATCTTTTGTAACAATTTGTGATTATGGAGAATTAAATTAATTAGGCAACATTTAGATGAGAACTGTGCTTAAAAAGTAGTTACCTCCTTACTAATCCCTATAAATATTTGCTTTTCTTTTTCAGGTCCAGCACAGAATCAAATGCAGGTTCCATCTGGGTATGGATTGTATCCTCAAAACTATAGTGCTCCCTCGGGACATTACTCTCAAGGACCTGGGAAAATGACCTCATTGCCATTGGATGGCCACTTTGGTGATTACTACGCTGGTCTCTATACACCATCAACACAAAATGTGGTGACTCCTAAAACAACAAACCAACAACCAGGAGCACAGCAGATGTATGGCAGGGGTCCTCCTGCCCCTCACCTTGTGGGGTCCACTCCAGAATATTTCCAAGGTGCCACATCATCAGCATCTGCTTTGCATACAAGTGACTCCCAGCCATACTCCTCTTTTGTGAATCATTATAATAGTCCAGCCATGTACTCTGCCAACTCTTCTGCTGTTTCTCAGGGATTTCCCTCTACTTGTGGTCACTACGCTGTGTCAACTGTTTCTAATGCTGCGTATCCTAGTGTTTCATATCCCTCTCTGCCTGCTGGTGAGCCATATGGGCAACAAATGTTTACCTCACAGAATGCTTCAACCATCAGGCCAGGTAGAGATAATTCATTTTCTAGTCAAAATACCGCTCTCAGCCATCCATCACCACTTCCACCTCCACCATCACAACAGTACCACCAGCAGCAGAATCTTTCAGGATACAGTACTCCCTCATGGTCAGCTTCAGGCCTTCCATCAGCTCAAGACAATCTCATCCGAAACCACACTGGCTCCCTGGCTACATCCAACAACAACCCAACAAATACCGGTAGGTTGAATGAAAAGTTCACCAAAGCAAAGCTGAAAACCAGTGCATTTCCAATCAGGTTTTTATTTGCATGAAATTAAAGATGATATTGCCTAATAGAAAATTTGGAAATTAGCTCACTTATGTAATCGATTTGCTTTATTTTTTGTGGTATTTTGCAGCATCTCTCTGGGCCCTTCCCCTTCACCTAGTCACAGTTAGCCACCCAACCATCTGCCTTGTGTTCCTTGTCATGATTAGGATCTCAGTCAATATTTATGGATTTATTTTATGCCTCTGCAATAATTGTCTTTAATGTGAGTTAGGTATAGGGCAAATGGAAGGGTCCGTTTGGGGATATGCTTTGTTAGCCATTGCTTTTTAAATTTTTTTTTTTTAACACTAGTTCAACCTTGGGACAGTTACTATCCCAGCCAGAGTCCCAACTCATTATAGAAAAGATAATGGCCTGCAATACATAACACTGATTTCTCTTAGTTAGCACCTACTAGTGACTTTCATAGAAGAGCTATTTCCTACACATTAAAGCTGATGTTTTTATTTCCAAATTGGTGAGTTAGGATGAAGGATGGGGAAGGGGAGGAGAGATGCATGAAGAATACCCTGGAGTTAGTCTTTCTGACCTTTCTAAATCAAGATGTGGTTAAATTTATTAGTTTAAAAATTATGAATGTAAGTATGTAGTGTTTTTAGTGTGGGGTTTCCATAGGGTTTACTCATTTAAAGTCAACTTGTGAACTTGAACTTAACAAAACATGCTTTTGAATTGAATGGAAAGGATGGGAATTGGTAAACCTGTGGTAGATTTTTTTAATGATGTTTTCAGATTGTACATCAAAATCTGGATAGCCATAGGTCAGGGCTGTTATAGAAAAGTGTTCTTTCCTGGGCAATTAGGTTATTTAAAACCAGAACTTTAGAATATCAGATCTGAACTGTTACATTTGAGATAATCTATTCTTTTGTTGCTATGACATTTAGAAACACTTTCAGCTTCAGGCAACTAATAGTGGCTTAAACAAAAAAGGGTATTTTTCTCATGTAACAAGCAGTTTAAGGGAATTCATTAGATCCAGATCTCCTCAATGTCTCTTGCCTTTCTACTCTGCCATTCTTAGCATGTTTGTTTATAGACGAACAAGATAGCTTCTGTACCTGTAGACATCAAGTCAGAGTGAAAAGCATTGACTAAGTCTTGCATAAGTCAACTTAAAGCATCGTCACAGTTCCCGGACCTGGCTGTGCACGAGAATCACTTGCACAGACTGTGATCTTCACTCCCAGCCTACTGTGCTAGACCAGAATCTCCAGGGTAATCTCGGATTCTGTATCTCTGACTTGATCTCAAGGGATGCCTAGTGACAATCCAGATTCTACTGTAGTCCTTTCCTTTTGTTTTACAAATGAAGGAAGCTATCCAGGTTGGGTAGCTTGTGGTCATCAGTGTTAGAAACAGCTTGTCCTGAAGCTCAGTTTCTTCTGGCTCTCTGAACCAGGGCTTTCTGTCCCCTAGAAATTCTCTTTTCTTTCTCTCTTCTTTTCAGCAGTTCTTTTACAGATCAGCTTATCCTAAGGTCCCTCTGACTTAAGGATTTTGTGACTTTCGTGACAAAAACAGAAGAAATACAGGTAATTCCTGTCTTATTTCTGAGATGGGAATAGAACCTTGGATGGAACCAATTTATACTGACATGCAGGATCAGGGAAATATGGGGCCACTTGGCTAATGAACAGAATACCTAATTGGAAAGAGCTTATCATAAAAAAAAATATTGCATAAAGTGTAGGAGTAATTAGAAAATTAACTTCTATTTCAACAGCTATATGAATTGGTTCTTTAGGCAGAGAGATGGGATATATTTTCACTCTTAATCCAAGTACTGTACTGTGAAAGCCATAACAAATATAATTTTAGAAGTTAATTTGTGTTAAGAAGTGTTACTTTATTTTTTTTTTTCACCCTGGCGGTGTTGTGCAGTGGTTAGAGCGTCATCCCGCATACTCTGCACAGGTTTGATTCCAGGTCAGGGCACATAACCCAGGTTGTAGGTTTGATCCCCAGTCGGGGCGTGTATGTGACACAACCAATCCATGTTTCTCTCTTTCTCTCTCTCTCTCTTTTACTCTTTTTCGCTGAAATCAATGAAAAACATGTCCTCGGATGAGGATTAAAAAATAAAAAAGTGGGTTTTTTTTTGTTTCTTTGGTAACATTTAGATTGTTGAATTACTTTTAAATAGTAGTTTAGAGGTTGACAAATATGTCTCAGGTTAATATGACACGTGCAGGTCACCATTTCAAAAGAAATAGCTTACTTTATTTTTTTCTTTAGAGAGAGAGGAAGGGAGATTTTTAGAGAGAGAGGAAGGGAGAGGGAGAGAGAGATAGAAACATCAATGAGAGAGAACATCAATTGGCCGCCTCCTGCATGCCCCCCACTGGGGATTTGGCCCATAACCTGGGGATGTGCCCTGACTGGGAATCAAACTGGCGACCTCTTGGTGCACAGGTCGACACTCAGCCACTGAGCCACACTGGCCGGGCGAGGTTACTTTAAATATTACAGAAGTTCCCAAACTTTCTCAGCTGATGTATCTCAATATTGTTTCCATGGTACCCAGGCATCTTAGTAGTAATAGTTCATAAGGTACTTGACAGATGGCACTGTGTTTCTATTGAAAATTTAAAACTTCTCTTCAAACTGGGTGAGTTTGTTGCAGGGGCAACTTGAGTGCCTAAGTACAATGTTTGGGAACCATGGAAATACTGATTTTAATTTTCTAGTAAGACAGGCAACTTAACTGCTTTGGGATTCTTAAATTGTATTGTCATATTAAAATTAGAATCTTAGGTATTAAGCATAGTTTTGTGTGAAATTCAACCTTTGAGTAATTGACAAAATGATTGCATTTTAAAAAATTACTTGATTATCCTAGTTTCATTTTCACGTATAGTAAAACTTCTTAAGCAATTTGTAAAGGGTTGGAGATCCAAAAGCATAAACTTCAGTTAACTAATTATCAAAAACAAGCCATTATTTTTTAGGCAGTTGATGAATTCATATTCAGAAACATAGATTAAAAAGACCTTTTAATGTTATCTCATTTGCCTCTTTATTTTAGAAAAGCATGTTAGTATAATTTAGCACTGGAGCTTCAGATTATTATTTTATTAAAAATGTATACCAATGCCCTGGCCAGTTTGGCTTAGCGGTTAGGACGTCGGCCTGCGGACCAGAGAGTCCCAGGTTTGGTTCCCACTAAGGGCATGTACTTGGTTGCAGTTTGTCCCCGGTGTGGGTGGCAACCAGTCAATGTGTCTCTCTCACATTGATGTTTCTCTCCCCCCGCCCACCACTCTATCTGAAGATAAATGCAAAAATGTCCTCCAGTGAGGATTAAAAAAAAAAAGTATACCAAGTATGTATGTTTTGGGTGCTATGTTTGGTTAACTGAGGGTGAAATTTTGGCTAGTGTTTAAAAGGCGTCATTTCATTAGGCCATTAAAAACTTTTTTAACTGTCACTATATATAGTTCAATCTCAAGGCTCAAGGCTCAGAAACTTTTTTAGCTTTGGGTGAATTTGGTTCATTGTTTGACTTTGGGATATAAAGGTACCCATTTTTGACAGCAAGGTGAGTACTGAAACTCTGTAGATTAATTTAAAGCCATTTTCTTAATTTTTTTTATTACCCTTTGTTTTGAAAAGCACATAACTTGTGTTTTATTTTTTGTTTTTAAAAAATTTATTTTCTTCAATTACAGTTGATAGTAAGTATTATTTTGTATTAGTTTCAGGTTTATAGCATAGTGGTTAGACATTCATATAATTTTCAAAGTCCCCCCCCATAAGTCTAGTACCCACCTGGCACCATATATTATTATTACAATATTATTGACTATATTCCTTATGCTGTACTTTACATCCTCATGACTGTTTTGTAACTATCAATTTGTACTTCTTAATCTCTTTACTTTTTTCACCCAGCCCCCAAAGCCCCCTCCCGTCTGGCAACCATCAGTTTATTCTCTGTATCTGAGTCTGTTTTGTTTGTTTGTTTGTTTTGTTCTTTAGATTCCACATATAAGTGAAATCATATGGTATTTGTCTTTCTCAGTCTGACTTATATCACTTAGCATAATACCCTCTAGGTTCATGTGTGTTGTCGCAAATAATTCTTTTTTGTGGCTGAGCAATATTCCATCGTGTATATGCACCACGTTTTCTTTATTTGGTCGTCTATTGATGGGCACTTAGGTGGCTTTAATATCTTGGCTATTGTAAATAATGCTGCAGTGAACATAAGGCTACGTATATCTTTTCAAATTAGTGTTTTGGATTTCTTCAGATTAATATCCAGAAGTGGAATTGGTGGGTCATGAGGTCATTCTATTTTTAATTTTTTGAGGAACCTTTATACTGTTTTCCATAGTGACTGCACCAATTTGCAATCCCACCAACAATGCACAAAGGGTTCCCTTTTCTCCACATCCTCCCCAGCACTTGTTTGTTGATTTACTAATGATAGCCATTCTGATAGGTATGACGTGATGCCTCATTGTGGTTTTGATTTGCATTTCTTTGATAATTAGTGACACTGAGCATCTTTTTATATGTCTATTGGCCATCTATCTGTCCTCTTTGGAGAAATTTCTGTTCAGGTCTTCTACCCATTTTTTAATTGAATTGTTTATTTTTTGGTGATAAGTTGTATGAGTTCCTTATAAATTTTGGTTATTAACCCTTGTTGGATATATCATTGGTGAATATCTTCTCCCAATTAGTAGGTTGTCTGTGTTTTGTTGATGGTTTTCTTTGCTGTGCAAATACTCTTTAGTTTGATGTAGTCCCATTTGTTTATTTTGTCTTTTGTTTCCCTTGCCCGACGAGATAGGTCAGAAAAAAAATATTTCTAAGAGCAATGTCAGAGAGTTTACTGCCTATGTTTTCTTCTGCAAGGTCTATGGTTTTGGACCTTACATTTATCTTTAATCTATTTTTAAATCCTCACTCGAGGATATTTTTCCATTTATTTTCAGATAGAGTGGGAGGGAGGGGGGAGAGAGAGAGAGAGAGAGAGAGAGAGAGAGAGAGAGAGAGAGAAACAGAGAAACACCCATGTGAGAGAGACACACCAATTGGTTGCTTCCCCCACAACCCGACCAGGGCCAGGGTGAATGAAACACGAGACTCATTGGTCCTCGGGTTGGCACTCTAATTGGTGAGCCAAACCAGCCAGGGCTTTAATCAGTTTTTTAATTTATTCTTGTATATGGTGTAAGAAAGTGGTCTAGTTGTTTTTTATTGTTGTTTTTGTTATTATATTTTTTATGTATCTGTCTAGTATTTTCCAATACCATTTTTTAAAATGTTTTTATTAACTCTTTTTTTCAGAGAGAGAGAGGAAGGGAGAGGATGAGAGAGAGAGTGAAACATCATGTGAGAGAGAAACATCGATCGACTGCCTCCCGCATGCCCTCTACTGGGGATTGAGCCAGAAACCCGGGCATGTGTCCTGACCAGGAATAGAACTGGTGACCTCTCAGTGCATGGGTCGACCCTCATCCAGCTGAGCCATACCAGCCAGGGCTCCAATACCATTTATTAAATAGACTGTCTTTATCCCTTTGTATATTCTTGCCTCCTTTGTCATAGTTTAATTGACCATATAGATTTGGGTTTATTTCTGCACTCTCTCTTTGATTCCGTTGCCATTTTGATTACTGTAGCCTTATGGTATAGTTAGATGTCAGGTAGTGTGATACTTCCAACTTTGTTCTCCTTTCTTAAGATTGCTGTGGCTTTTTGGGGTCTTTTGTGGTTCCATATAAATTTTAGAATTATTCAATTTCTGTGAAAAATGCCATTGGTATTTTGATAGGGATTGTATTACATCTATAGATTGCTTTGGGTAGTATGGAGATTTTAATTATGTTAATTCTTTCTGTCCATGAGCATGGTATATGAAAAAGCACCTACTTTTTATAATTAGCAAGATAAGCCTTGTTGCCAAGACCTAGAATTTTGTCAGAAAAATTATTCTTATTAAAATTATTTTTACTAATTCTTACTTAATAAGGATAACATTGATGCATATTATTAATACAAACTAGTACTATGATTAATATATAATTTTATAAAACAATAAGCAGTTAAAAACCACTTACATAAAAATAATAATAATAAACATTCACATAATCATTGTATAAAAATCTACAGCATACCTGACACCAACATTTAATCATTGATAAGGTAATATCATATGTATGATCTTAGGGTGGTGATGTGCCTGAGGAAAAGCAAAATCTGGATGAAGAAATCCAAGTTAGAAGTAAATTAGAAAACTACATTGGAGGTATAAATAGTACAGTAAAGAGATTATTTTCAGCTTTGGAATCTTGTGAGGTTGCAGAGTTGAAACATGGGAATCAGAATTTTTCTCTCTTACACTCTTCTTCAGTTTTTCCAAAGCTACTCTTGACCCCTGGCCGGTGTGGTCCAGTGGATAGAGCATCGGCCCATGTGCCCAAAGGGTCACAGGTTTGATTGCCAGTAAAGGCCTTGTACCTGGCTTGCAAGTTCGATCCCCAGCCCTAGTGGGGACTCGTGCGGGAGGCAACCAATTGATAAGTCTCTCTTATATCAATGTTTCTCTGTCTCTCCCTTCCTTTCTCCCTCTCTCTCCCCCTGTCTCCCTCCCTTCCACTCTCTCTAAAAATCAATGGAAAAAATATCCTCAGGTGAGGATTAACAACAACAACAAAAAAAAACAGCTGTTCTTGAACCATAGCTTTTTTCAACTTTGTACCTCCCACGTGTAAATTTTTTTACATTTATTTCGCTAATTCAGAATATGAGATTGTTATCTTTATGAACACTTCCTTTAGATCTTGGGTTTTGTGGTCATCTCTTTCCTGATCATACAATTTCCTAGGTTTTCCTGGGCTGTACCATTACAAAGGTGAGAAGAGTTGATGAAGAAGAACGTAAGCTTGGTCCTAAATGGCCCAGCAGCCATGAACAATTTTAAGCAAGGTGGTGGCACTATCAGATTTATGTTTCAGAAGTTTCTTCTATGAGCAGTGTGATATGTAGACTGGAGGAGAAAGAACTGGGAGACAGGAAGATAAGCTAGGAAGAAATTACTAAAATTATCTAGGTGAAGGATGATGAGTTGGGCTGGGACTCCTTTAGACATAAGGTAGATGACGGAGATGATTTCAAGGATTTGTTGATGCAGTTTATGAAGGAAATGGAAAAATAAAAAGATGCCTTTTAAATTTTCGAGCTTGAACAACTTGAATGGGTGGTAGTGTATTAGCTGAAAATTATTTAATCTTTGACTAGCTTTGAAAGAATTTTATGCACAATTACTAAGCTACAAGAACTAACTAGGGAACTACCTTACTTAACCCCCCACCCCTGCCAAAGATGTATTATTGAATCTTGTGTTGTCTCTAAACATCTCATACACTAAACAGTAGTAGCAGGTCATTTTTCATAGTGACAGTTTTATATGTTATTTTTTCTGTCAAATTCTGTTGTGAAAGGAGCAATTTCTTTTTTGTTGGCATGCATCTGTGGTCCTTACTGTTTATAGAATTTTTCTCCATTCATTTGGCAAATATTTGAAAGCCAACTATATGACAGGTGTTGTTTTAGTGCTGGCTGGGAGATAAAATAGTGAGTAAAACACTTGATCCTTATCCTCATGAAGTTTGCAAATCTATGTGGGGAAGAAAACATTATCCAAATAAATACAAATGAATGTAAAATTACTATTATTATTAAAGTATCATGAAGCAGAGATATATGGTGCTTAGCAAGCATACTCTAAGTACATCTGGCCTACTAGTCATGAAGCTTAGGGAAGTTTTTCCCTGATATTTGACATTTGAGCTGCAGTCTGACAGATGAATTCTCCACATATAAAATGCATGTAAAATAAATACTGAAATGCAAAAGGCAACACTTTAAAATATAGTAAACTACCTTCTAAACCTTGGAGTGGAGAAGGATTTCTTAACGCCAATACACAATGCTAGCCATAAAGAATAAATGTGGTAAACTTGACTAATTTCTAAGTAAGAACTTTTTTTTTTCCCCCTTGGCATTATGTTAGTTGCTTTATTTTAAAAAATTATTTTCTATTATGAAAAGGATAAAGAATATGCAAATATATTCTTGGAAAATACAATTAGCAAATGGAAAAGAATAAAAATCATCTATTATACCACTACCCTGAGAAAAATTGTTAACATTTTAATATGGTTTTTTATAGTTCTGTTAATGTGCATATTATTTTTTACATAATTATGGAATACATAAGTGTATATTTTCTATATATATATATATATATTTTTTTTTTTTATCCTCACCCGAGGACCTTCTTCCATTTTTTGTTCAGGTAGAGTGGGAGGGAGAGAGAGGAAGAGAGAGAGAGAGAGAAGCATCGACGTGAAAGAGACACATCGAGTGGCTGCCTCCCGCACGACCAACCAGGGCCGGGGACAAATCGCAACCGAGGTACATGCCCTTAGCGGGAACCGAACCCGCGTCTCTCTGGACCGCAGGCCGACGCTCCAACCGCTGAGCCAAACCGGCCAGGGCATATTTTCTATATTTTTAAGACACTTTTTAAAATTAATAAATGAACACAGAGTAAGGACAGAAAAGTTGAATATTGGAGAAAAATTATGCAGAAAAAAGTTTACCCAGAATCGACTTACCCAGAATTAACCACAATTAATATTGAGATTATGTTCTCATATCTTTTTTTGTTTGTATTTATTGCCATTTTATTGTTCAAATTTTTCATCTTCTTAAGGAAGACCCTTTAACATTTCGTATAATAACTTTTTCTTGTCTGGGAAGCTCTTCCTCTGTCCTTAGATTCTAAATGATATCTTTGCTGGGTAGAATAATCTGAATAGAGAGAGTAATCTTGGTTGCTTTTCATCACTTTGGATATGTCTTGCCAGTCCCTTCTAGCCTGCAAAGTTTCTGTTGAGAAATCAGCTGACAGTCTTATGGGAGCTCCCTTGTAGGTAACTAACTGCTTTTCTCTTGCTGCTTTTAAGATTCTTTCTTTGTCTTTAACCTTTTGCATTTTAATTATGATGTGTCTTGATGTGAACCTCTTTAGGTTCATCTTGTTTGGAACTCTCTACACTTCCTGGACTTGTATGTCTGTTTCATTCACCAAGTTAGGGAATTTTGTTGTCATTATTTTTTCAAATAGGTTTTCAATTTCTTGCTCTCTCTCTTCTCTTTCTGGCATACCCAGATGCAAATGTTGGTACACTTGAAATTGTCCCAGAGGCTCCTTACACTATCCTTACTTTTAAAAATTCTTTTTACTTTTTGCTGTGCTGATTGGGTGTTTTTTGCTTCCTTATATTCCGAATTGCTGATTTGATTCTTGATTTCATCGTCTCTGCTGTTGAATTCTGTAAAGTATACTTCATTTTAGTTAGTGAATTCTTCATTTTTTTTTTAATTTACCTTTATTGTTGAATGTATTACAGATGTTCCTCATTTTTCCCCCATTGCCCCTTTCCTCCTCATTCCCGCCACCCTCCTGCCTTTCCCCACACTGTTGTCTGTGTCCATTGGCTATGCATATATACATATAAGTTCTTTGGTTTATTTCTTCCCACCCCCAACCCCCCTTCCCTTTGAGGTTTGTCAGTCTAACAACCAATTTGTACTTCCTAATCCCTTCACCTTTTTCACCCATCCCCCAGCCCCCATCCATCTGGTAACCAACAAAAGTTCTCTGTATCTATGAGAATGTTTCTGTTCTGCTTGTTCATTTTGTTTGTGGATTCAATTGTTGATAGATATGTATTTATTGCCATTTTGTTTGTTCATATTTTTTTATCTTTTTCTTCAAGAAGACCCTTCAACATTTTATATAATAATGGTTTGGTGGTGATGAACTCCTTTAGCTTTTCCTTGTCTGGGAAACTCTTTATATGGCCATCGATTCTAAATGACAGCTTTGCAGGATAGAGTAATCTTGGTTGTAGGTTCTTGCTTTTCATCACTTTGAATATTTCTTGCCACTCCCTTCTGGCCTGCAAAGTTTCTTTTGAGAAATCAGCTGACAGTCTTATGGGAACTCCCTTGTAGGTAACTAACTGCTTTTCTCTTGTTGCTTTTAAGATTCTCTCTTTGTCTTGAACCTTTTGCATTTTGATGATGATGTGTCTTGGTGTGGACCTCTTTGGGTTCATCTTGTTTGGGACTCTCTGTGCTTCCTGGACTTGTATGTCTGTTTCCTTCACCAAGTTAGGGAAGTTTTCTGCCATTATTGTTTCAAATAGGTTTTCGATTTCTTGTTCTCTCTCTTCTCCTTCTGGCACCCCCGAGATGCGAATGTTGGCACGCTTGAAGTTGTCCCAGAGGCTCCTTACACTATCCTCATTTTTTTGGATTCTTTTTTCTTTTTGCTGTTCTGATTGGGTGTTTTTTGCTTCCTTATATTCCAAATCGATGGTTTGCTTCTTGGCTTTACCTACTCTACTATTGAGTCTGTGTAAACTATTCTTTATTTCAGTTAGTGCTTCCTTCATTTCTAACTGTGCATCCTTCATTTCTGACTGGTCTTTTTTTATGCTCTTGAGGCCCTCACTAAATTCACTGAGGTTCTCACTAAGTCCATTGAGCATCCTTATAAGCAGTGTTTTGAACTCAGCATCTGTTAGGTTGCTTAACTCCATTTCACTTAGTTCTTTTCCTGGAGTTTTGTTCTGTTCTTTCATTTGGGACCTGTTTCTTTGTCTCCTCATTTTGGCTGCCTCCCTGTGTTTGTTTCTGTGTATTACTTAGCAAGAGGTATGGGGCTAGCTGAGACCAGATGCTGCTTGTTTGAAAGAATTTAGGAAAAGCTGAAGCAGCATCCAAGACAAGCCAATCCTATGATAAAGCCACGGAAACAGCTTGGGTGGCCTGAAAGTTGGGTGGGGCGGGGCCTCAGGGAATCACCCGGGGGGTGGGGGGGGCAAACAGTGTGAGCCAGGTTGCTGGAGTCCCAGATATGGTGGATGTCTGCCATCCCAGGGAAGGGCTCACCAAAGGAACAAAGGCCTCTGATAGCACGTCTGTCCAGGAGAAAGCTGCCTCTCCAGCCCTCACCCCAATGCCAAACAGCTCAGTTCTTCCCCATATGACTCTGGTGCCTTTCAAGCTGTCTTCCCCACACTAGAGCCTGAAGAGTGCCCGGGGCCCTTTAAGAGGAGCTGCCGGGGGCTCCAGCCGCCTCAGCCTCAGTTCCTGCTGGTTTTTCCAGCCAGAAGTTATGGGGACTTCTCTTCCTGGCACTGAAACCCTGAGCTGGGCGCCTGGTGTGGGATGGGGACCCCTCAGTCCTCAGGGAGGACCTTCCCAGCTGAGGTGTCCCTCCTGATTTTTATCCGCCACACGTGGGTGTGGGACCAGCCCATTGCGCCTCCGCCCCTCCTACCAGTCTCGATGGGGCTTCTTTAATTTCCTAGTTGTAGGACTTCCATTCAGCTTGATTTCAGGCAGTTTTGAATGATGGTTGTCTTGTAGTTTAGTTGTAACTTTGATGTTGTTGTGGGAAGGCGCGATACTGTGTTTACCTACGCTACCTTCTTGACTGGAAGTCTGAATTCTTCATTTTTGACTGGTCCTTTTCTATGCTGTTGAGGTTCTCACTAAGTTCATTGAGCATCCTTATAACCAATGTTTTGAACTCTGCATTTAGTAGATTGCTTGTCTCCACTTTGTATAGATCCTTTTCTGCAGTTTTGTTCTGTTTTTTCATTTGGGACATGTTTGTCTCCTCATTTCGGCAGCCTCTGTATGTCTGTTTCTGTGTATCAGGTAGAGCTGCTACATCTCCCAGGCTTGTTAGAGTGTCCTGATGTAGGTTCTGTAGGTTCCAGTGGCACGGCCTCCTTAATGACCCAAGTTGGGTACTTGAGGTATGCCCCCTCCCCATGTGTGCTTTGTACACCTTCCTCTTGTAGTTGAGCCATGATTGCTTGGTATGTCAATGGGAGGGATTTGCCCCCAGGCTAATCAGCTGTAAGAACTGGCTTTTATCACTGACCTTATACTACCTTGAGGGATAAGTTGTGCAGGGGCCCACCCTACGGATCAGGGCTTACTTCAGTGGGACTCTGGTGCCCACTGAGTCCACCCCTTGAGTGTGTCACTTGTGGAGGTAGTTGGGTGGTGGTGCTTTGATGTGGTCTAAAGCTGCCAATGAGGTGCGCTGACTCTGGGGCCTCCTGGGACATCCAGGCCAAGGTCAGCCATCACCTGTGTTCTGCCCAGGGTCACCCATCATGAGCTACAAAGCTATCTGGAGGTGGCCGCTACTGTGCTGGGCTTGGAGCCACTTAGCAAGTGGTATGGAGCACGCTGAGGCCAGATGCTGTTTGTTTGAGATATTTTTAGGGAAGTCTGAAACATGAGCCAAGACAGGCCATTTGTATGGAAAAGCCACTAGAAACAGTTTGGGTGGGCCTTAAAGTTGGGTGGAGGCGGACCCTCAGGGAATCACTGGTGTGGGGCAAACAGTGTGAGCCAGGTTGATGGAGTCTCAAATATGGCATCTGCCTGACAGTTCTGGTGGGAAGGGCTCATCAAAGGAACAATAACCTCTGCCAGCACTTCTGTTTTGGAGAAAGCTGCCCCCTAGCTCTTGCCCTTATGTGAGATCATTCGGTTCCTCCCCATATACCTCTGGTACCTTTCAATCTGCTGCCCCAGCACTGGATCTCAAAGGGAGTCCGAGTAAGTCTGTATGTGGGCCCTTTAAGAGGAACTGCCTGGGACTCTATAAGCCCTCCATCTCCCTCAACCTAATCCCTGCTGGTTTTTACAGCCAGAAGTTATGAGGACTTCTCTTCCTGGCACTGGAACCCTGGGCTGGGGGGGCCTGGTGTGGGTACCTCTGCAGCCAAGATAGCTCTCCTGATTTTTTTTTTTTTTTTTTTTAGAGAGGAAGGGAGAGGGAGAGAGAGATAGAAACATCGATGAGAGAGAACGTCTATTGGCTGCCTCCTGCATGCCCCCCACTGGGGATTTGCCCCAGAACCTGGTCATGTGCCCTGACCGGGAATTGAACCAGCGACCTCTTGGTGCATGGGTCGATGCTTAACCACTGAGCCACACCAGCCAGGCCTTCCCGATTTTTAAAAAAAAGACTTTTTATTGATTTTTAGAGAGAGCGGAAGGAAGAGGGAGAGAGAAAGAAAAACATCGATGTGAGAGTGAGACATCCATCAGCTGCCTCCTGCACGCCCCCCACTGGGGATTTGGCCCACAACCTGGGCATGTGCCCTGACTAGGAATCAAACTGGCAACCTTTTGGTAAACAGGACGACACCTAACTAACTGAGCCACACTGGCCAGGGCTTCCTCCCAATTTTTATCTGCCACCTGTGGGTGTAGGAACAACCTATGCAGCATCTCTTCCCCTTCTACCAGTCTCCATGTGGCTTCTTTAACTTCCATTCAGCCAGATTTCAGGTGGTTCTGAATGATGGTTTGTCTGTAGTTTAGTTGTAATTTTGAGGTGGTTGTTGGAGGAGGCTGAATACTGCATTTACCTACACTGCCATCTTGACCGGAAGTCAAGAACTTTTCTTCATTGAAAGACAGTATAAAGAAAACCAAAAGATAAACCATTAGTTGGGAGGGAAAAAAATAGAGTATTCGGAATACACAAATCACACACACACAAAATAATAAGGAAGATACCAACAACCCAAGAAAGAAAAAGCATGAACAAGTTATTTCACAGAAAATGAAATGAAACATATTCAAGTTCATTAATAATTAGGGAAAAGCAAATTAAAACTAGAATGGGATATCTTCTTTTTTTTTTTTTTTTTTTTAATTTGTCCTCACTCAGGGATATGTTTTTATTGATCTTTCAGAAAGATAGGAAAGCAGAGAGAGAAACATCAATCAGTTTCCTCCTGTATAAGCCCCAACTGGGGATTGAACTCACAACCTAGGTATGTGCCCTGACAGGACACGCTCCAACCATCTGAGCCTCCCCGCCAGGGCGGAATGGGATATCTTCTTATACTTAGCATCAGAATGGTAAGAATTTGAAAGTCTGGCTATACCAAGGATGGCAAGGAAGTGGAGTAAAAGGAAACTCTTAGACACTATTTGTAGAAGGGTTTATTGGTTCAATATTTTAGGAATATTTGGCATTAGTGTAATTGAAGGTAACCACACCCTAAAGTGCAGCTATCCCATTTCCATAGACTCTAGAGAAGTCCTCAAACTTTGTGCATGAGTCACCTGGAATCTTATTAGAATGCAGGGTCTGATTCACCAGGTCTAGTATGGCGTGGCCTAAGATGCTATATTTTTGTCAGGTTTCTGCATGAGGTGTTGCTGACCTGTAGACTGCACTTTGAATGGAAAGGCCCAGGAGCACCCCTTTCTGTTTTAAATGTGTATCACTTACATCAAATTATGACGTTTGTTTGGGACATTGGGCTAAAGGGGCTAGTTTACTCTCTAGGCCAAAGAGCTTATTTCCCATGGGCTGCTGCAGGGCTAAGAGGATTGCTCAGCCCTTTGCTCACACCTTACACCCATCTGAGCTGTGGCAGGCACATTGAATACCTCTGTGAGGAATACACCAAGAGCTTTCAGTATTGGAAATACTTTATTTTCAAAGTTGGATGCTGAGTTAATGAGTATTTTATTTATTATGCTTTTAGATATATGTAAGTATATATATATTCATACACATATGTATCACATAAACTTTTATTTGTATTAATTATTAAAGAAAAAAGTTTATAACATCTAAAGGAGAGTTTAATTATATTCCCTTCTAATAGGAAGGAGCATGGCAAGTTCAAGGGTTTGAAAGAAGACCATTGAAGCTAGAGGAGAACCACAGCAGGATAAGGCTAGGGACTTAGGATCATTCAGGGCATTGTTGACCATATTTAGAAGTTTAATCTTGGCCCTGGCCAGTAGCTCAGTTGGTTAGAGCATCATCCTGATGCACCAAAGTAGTGGGTTCGATCCTTGGTCAGGGTACATACAAGGCTCAACCAATGAATGCATAAATAAGTAGAACAACAAATCAGTGTTTCTCTGTGTGTGTGTGTGTCTCCCTTCTTCTCTTTCTCTAAAATCAATTTTTTTTTAAATAAAGAAGTTTTATCTTTACCCTCAAGCACTGGCAGAATATTGAAGGATTATAAGCAGGGTAATACCATGTATCAGGTTGGAAACTGGCTGTAATGTTTCATAACAGAGAGGGGCCCTGTTCAGAACTAATCTTATCTTTGCCTTTGTGCTTGTAATTGTTTTTGAAAATTTCTTGGAATAATTTGAGGCCTAGGATGATGGAATTGTTCTCCGTAAAGGTTTTATGTTTCCTCTGCCAGTTGCCTCCAGATATTACTAGATGTGGTCGCATTAATCCAAGTCCAAGGCTGGATTTATTGGACTGTGTAGGTGTTCTGAACCAAAGCTGCTGGTGATTGTAAGGATTAGTTTTCTGGTTTATCCTTATCCTGACATTATAACCCTTCACAGTACTATCTTAAACGTAGATGAACAGGTTGTCTTATCAGGTACCCCATCTTTCGTGTGCCTAGTGATGTGTCTTATTTGCCATGCAAGGCCACAGCAAACAGTGGATCAGGTTTGTAGCCAATGTCCACAAGGTTAAAGCAGCTTTGAGTGTCGGGCTTATTTCTCTGAGTTTTCAATTTCTTACAGATTTTGGCCCTAAAATTTGTTAACATCATGCTCGTTTTTTGATTATTTTAAAAAGATATTTTAAAATTTAGTTTTCTAAGCTCTCTTTAGTATGGTCCTACTTACCCAGCCCATCGTTATCAGAGGCAAAACTGTCCTCTGTATTTTTACACATTGTCTTTTAGTTTCTGTTATAAGCAAAGGTAAAATTAGTATATATTTACTCTATCTTCCACCTCCTCGCTTTTCTCTGTCATCCAACTTAAAATGATTATATCTTTCTTAGTTTTTACTTTGTACTGTTAAATATACTTATTGATGTTACTTTAGCAGGGTTTTTTAAAAATGTTTTTATTGATTTTAGAGAGAGATGGAGGGAGAGAGAGAGAGAGAGAAAGAGAAAGGGAGAGAAACATCCATGTGAGAGAAAAACCTCGCTTGGTTGCCTCCCGTACGCATCCTGACCAGGAATAAAACCTGCAGCCTGGGCATGTGCCCTGACCAGGAATCGAACCCTTGACCTTTTGGTGTATAGGATGATGCTCCAACCAACTGAGCCACATTGGCCAGGGCTACTGTAACAGTTTTAATGATTTTATCAGTGAGCTAATACTGGTTTAAAACAAAAATAATGTGTTATTTTTCATGGTTTTGTGGGTTTGCTGGGCAGTCCCTCTGCCAGTTTTTCCTGCACTAACTCAGGTGACTTTGTTTAGCTGGGGAATTGGCCGAATGGGAAGATCCTAGGGCTTAACCCACATGTCTAGCAGTTGGTGCAGACTCTTCACTGGGGAACCTAAGTCGACTCTCCACTTGACTGAACTAACTTCCTTGCATGATGGTCTCAGTGCAAGAGTGGAAAGGCAATAAGCTGCAAGGCCTCTTAAGACTTAGGCCTGGGACTTGCACACCATTACTTCTGCTACATTCTGTTGATTAAAGTCAGGGAAGGTCAGCCCCTATTTAGCGGGTGGGAAAATAGTCTCCGCTTCTTAATGGAAGTCAAAATAATGTGACTGTGTTTTTAGTCTCACACATTGTTTGTTCTTCCTAAAAATGATGAAGCAATCAGCATATTTAGACTACCTTCTACCTTCTTTCCCCCTTCCCCATAGATATCATTTGTACACTATTGAGACACGTTTTGTTCTGCCACCATAGTCCTACATTTGTTTCTGTCTTAGACCTGAATTATACGCATACACATGTATCGTATGTATGTACACATACATGTGTATATATACATATATGACTATGTATATATACACATATGCAGGGTGGGGCAAAAGTAGGTTTACAGTTGTGAGTATGCGAAACAGTTTATTCTTGTATTATTCTTATTACTTGTATTATTTTCCATATGAACAAGTGTGAGTCTACTTTTGCCCTACCCTGTATATGTATATGTTCAATATATATCAGTGCTCTCTAGTCTTTTGCCTTAGGTTTTTTATACAGATTTATTGAGATATAATTGATATATAACATTATATAAGTTTGAGATGTACAGTGTAATAATTTGATACACATATATATTATAAAACGATTACCACAGTACAGTTAGTTGATACATCCATCACCTCACATAGTACCCTTTCTTTGTGGTGAGAATATTTAAGATGTATTCTTTTAGCAGCTCTCAAGTATATAATGCAGTGCTGTTAACTATAGTCAACCATAATACATTAGATCCCCCAAACTTGCTCATCTTATAACTGAAAGTTTGTACCCTTTGACTGACATCTCCCCATTTCCCCTACCCCCCAGTCCCTGGAAACAACCATTCTACTTTCTGTTTCTATGAATTCAGCTTTTTAAAACTCTACATATAAGTTAAAATCATACACTGTTGTCTTTCTCTGTCTGACTTACCTCACTTAACATAATACCCTCAAGGTCCATCCATGTAGTTGCCAAGTAGCAGAATTTTCTTCTTTTTTCATGGTTGAATAATACTCCTCTATGTGTGTGTGTGTGTGTGTGTGTGTGTGTGTGTGTACACCACATCTTATCTATTTATCTATTGTATGTTTACACATATACACATACACAGTGTGTGTGTGTGTGTAAATATATATATATATATATATATACACACACACACACACACATATATATATAAAATCACATTTTATTTATCTAATCATCTAACTGTGGACAGTTAGGTTTTTATCTCTTGGTTGGCTGAAGATTATCCTCTAGGTCAGGCAATTTGAGCTATCACAAAGGCCCACTGTGAATCAGGTATACTTTATTCTAGAAGTCCAACCTAGTGTTACCATCAGGCCCTTACTTAGTTACATGTGAAATAAGACATCTGATTAGAAAATAGTAAATGAGAAGTGTTTATACTACACTGCTGCAGTTTACAATACAAAATGAGATCTGAGCTGACACTAGGAACATTTGTCGAGTTCATGAACCTCATTACTGCAGAAGCAAATACCTCTATTCATCTTCCTATCTGAGTTACCTTTGCATAGTACAGCAATTAATAATAGTGATTATTCGTTAGTAAAGAAAAACTGTTTTGGGTTTACTTTTTTTAAGAAGATAAGGAATGTTTTAGGAAATTTTCTATTAAAGATTATTAAAATATTTAGTGATTAAGTTTTCAAGTTTATTGCTATAGATGAAATAGATCCTTGTCTTTAGTTGCAGATTCTTTATCCTGTCCTGTTATGCAAAATGTTCAGCCTCCCAAGTCCAGCCCAGTTGTATCCACTGTTGTGTCAGGAGCCTCGTCAGCAAGATCACCTCCTACTGCAAATCACCTCATTGATCCTGTGGCCTCAGTTACACAGCCCCCAGAGCTGTTACAACAGAAAGGTATTGGAGAAACTCCTTATACTATATATGTAGCACACACATACACACATACTGATTCAAATAGGTAATCAAACTGTATAACCATAATTTTTAGAAAATATGAAAAAAAGTAATTTATAATCTCAATTCCAACACAACTATTTTCTTTTTCATATATAAACTTTAAGTCTCTGTGAATTTATATTTTACATAATTGCAATCATAGTTTAAATACTAGTTTGTATTTTGCTTTTACAGTTACTAAATTATTCACAGTTCTTCATCTCTCTATCTCTACATCATCTTTATAGTCATTTTCTGGCTAATAATTCATTGTGTCATATATTAAAATTTACTAATCCATCCCTCTATTGTGGAACATTTATTTCCTATTTTTTAAAGGTTGTTATAGTTTCTTTTCTAATTAAGTCCCCAAGATTTCCTTATCTAGTGTATTTCCATATCCTATTTGATGATTTCTGTGCTTTGTCATTATTATTAATGGAAAGTAGCTTTTAACCCAATTTTGTGAATGAGAGGTGTGACCATGAATTTGTATCCCATATTCGCAGCATTGTTTACCTGTTTAATATTCTCTATGTGTTAAATAAGTGACAGACAACTAAAATGTGTTATTTTGACCCTGTTTTCTTACATTGTCTTTTCTTTTGGCAGTATTCATGATTATTTT
This sequence comes from Tadarida brasiliensis, assembly GCA_030848825.1. Taxonomy (NCBI): domain Eukaryota; kingdom Metazoa; phylum Chordata; class Mammalia; order Chiroptera; family Molossidae; genus Tadarida; species Tadarida brasiliensis. The sequence goes on from CM061257.1 coordinate 82,444,241, forward strand.
CTGTCAGGCCAAAGTTTCAAATCTATTTATGGTTCAGGTTAATATACTGTATTTTTCATTTGCGAGAGATAACTGTTTCTAGAAATCTACAATTTGTATTTCCAGAGCAACCATTAGTAATATTTTTAGGAACTAGACTCACTATGTAATGACAGCTCCTGACTTTGAATATGAAGAATTCTCTCTCTTAGGTTCTGAAACTCAGAAAAAGCATCATAAATCCTTAGGCTGATTTCACTGCCCATATCTTCTGAGTATTTATATGGTCTACAGAAGCCTTTCTATCATTTGATCTGATTATACATTATGCATTTTTTATTTGGTTTTATAGGAAAACCAACTCCAGCACCAAGGAGTGTCCATTGATTCCCAGTCAGCCAGTGGGTATATTGGGAATAGAATCTAGTTTTTATAAGTGTTTGCCTTCAAAGTGAAAGGCTGGTAGGAAAGTTTTGCTTGTTTTGAGTATGGGTAGGTTGAAGCCTTGAATGAATGGTGTCTTTTTGTGTCTTTCCTCTGTATTGATTATTCATTTCATTTCTTAACTATCTTGATTGTTTTGACCCTTTAAATTTCCCCCGCTAATTTTTTTCCTATCATATTTTCTTTTTTGAACACTCTAAATACATGTTGCTATCTTACTGTATCATTTTGTAAACTACTTTCTCATTAAAATAATCATAATTATGTTTCCTTTTTTTCCTTACTAAGTAGATTTGAAAAGAGGACTACTATTTATTGAGCATTTAATGTGCCAGATATTTTATACTTATTATTTCATTTAATCCCCGTGTCAATCCTATGATGTTGTACAGATGAGAAAAGTGAGATTTATAAAAATTAGGTAACCTGCCCAAATTATAAATTAGTAAGTAGCAGAGTGAAAGATTTTAAACTCAGACCTTTCTATCCTTGTGCTCTTTCTATAAAATGAGGCTAAGCTTTTTGTTGTTGTCTGTTAAACTCTTTTTTGCTAATCTTCACATGAGGATATTTTCCCATTGATTTTTAGATAGATAGTACTACTTAAAGGAGATGGAGTCTTCTTCTTCCATCTTTAAAGACCCCCCACTCCCCCTTGCTTAGTTATTCTCTCAAAGACTGAGCATTTTTTCTTGCTCCAAAAATTTTTTTTGAAAAATAAAACTCTGTAACTACTTAAACATTTTCCAGATTGACACCAAAAGTTTAAATAGTTGCAATTATGTAATTTTCAACATACTGCATATATTGACTTTTTTTACATTTATCTTCAGACAGAGTGAGAAGAGGCGAGAGAGAGAGAGAGAGAGAGAGAGAGAGAGAGAGAGAGAGAGAGAGAGAGAGAGAAACATTGATGTGAGAGAGACACATTGATTGGTTGCCACTCGCACGACCCCAACTGGTGCCGGGGACTAACCACAACCGAGGACTAACCACAACCGAGGACTAACCGCAACCGAGGACTAACCGCAACCGAGGTACATGCCCTTGGCCAGAATCAAACCCGGGACTCTTTGGTCTGCAGGCTGACACTCTAACCACTGAGCCAAACCGGCCAGGGCTGCATATATTGACTTTTAAAACAAAGATGTTACATTATTTTTTGTATCCACTGGAATGATACCTGCCTTTATCCTTTTAAAAAATACCCAAATGGCCTGGCCGGTGTGGCTTACTGGTTTAGCATTGACCCGTGCACCAAGAGGTCGCTGGTTTGATTCCCGGTCAGGGCACATGCCCAGGTTGTGGGCCCAATCCCCAGTGGGGAGCATGCAGGAGGCAACCAGTTGATGTTCTCTCTCATCGATGTTTCTGTCTCTCTCCCTCTTCCTTCCTCTCTTGAAAAAAAATTTTTTTAATAAAATAAAATACAAATACCCAAATGAGCCCTTCTTCAACATTTGGAAAGTTTACATTTTTCCTTTTTCTCCTTTAAGTCATACTTTCTTCTCTGAATGTAATAATATAGTATATTCTTAAGCTAGAAACTATTTTTATCACTCTATATCATACTTCTCTGCCACAATGATATTATATAAATTGAAATTTTTAAATTTGTTTTATTGTCTATGACCATAAATCTAAGCATTAACATTTTTTCTTCTGGATTAAATAACCAATACAATTTTTTTTAGCATATATTTGGTCAGAACAACAGAAACATCATGACTTTTGGTATTTTTTTTCATGTAAAGTACATTTTTATTGAAAATACATATTTCATTAAGCTCAATTCCTCTCCTTCCTCCACACCTTAGCTCTGTGTATCTGAGTTACATATGATTCATTGTTAGAATAAGATAAACTTCAGGTTTCATTCATAGCTTTTATTTTCATACACTTAATTACTGAGAAACTTTGTTCACATAATATAAATAAGAATGATGTTTGTAGGTTAGTTTTATTTATTTCCAACCTGGCTGTGTCTAGGGAATAGGGAAAAAGCCTTTTATTAAGCAGCCCCAAGGATATGGTCTCCTGGAGAGTTTTGCCTGAAGGTACCTTAATGATTAGTAGTTTTTTGTTTTTTTTAATTTGATTTTCTTTATTGATTTTAGAGAAAGAGGAAGGGAGAGAGAGATAGAAACATCGATGAGAGAGAACATTGATTGGCCGCCTCCTGCATGCCCCCCACTGGGAATTGGGTCCACAACCTGCGCATGTGCCCTGACTGGGAATCAAACCAGCGACCTCTTGGTGCATGGGTTGACGCTCAATCACTGAGTCACACCGGCCAGGCAATGATTAGTAGTTTAAACCAAATGTCCTTTTTAAAATATTGGAGCCTGTTAATTACAGAACTCTTTATAATGTCAGATTCTGTCTGTTAGGGGTTTCTTGCCTCTTGCTTCAATAGACTCATACCTTGGGAGTTCTGATTAAGACAGAATAAGTTAGGATATAGCATCCCCCCCATTTGGTGGTGTTGGTCGTGCCTGGAATGGAAGGTACTACATGTACATTTTTTCTTTTTTTTTTAATCCTCATCCAAGAATATTTTTTCAAATATCTTCATATAGAGGTAGGGGGCGGAGTGGGGAGAGAAACATTGATATGAGAGAGACACATCGATTGGCTGCTTCCCGCACAACCCCGACCAGGGCTGGGGACGAACTGCAACCGAGGTGCGTGCCCTTGGCCAGAATGGAACCCACGACTCTTTGGTCCTCAGGCCGACGCTCTGACCGCTGAGCCAAACCGGCCAGGGCTCCATGTACATTTTTACAGTGGGTTTTGGGCTGAGCTCTGGAATACATGTCATATTCTACCACTTTATAAATGCAGCCTGTGTGTGTCAGACATAGGTTCTGGCTCCTAAAGAGGATCTGAGCAAAGGCACTTGGGAAGTTTTCATAACCATTCACATATTGCAGAGCAGATAACTTGGCCATCAGCCCCTTTCTGGCGCAACTCCCCATTTGTTGCACTTTGTATGTGGTAGACCCAGTCTAGATCAGGGCACTTAATACGGAGTGATTGTTATTCTGGAGCTCTTACCATTCCTCTGTGGAAAACTAAAATGCCATTGTTCTTGTGCCATTAGTATACCAAGATTTTAACAAAGTTTACTTGAACAAGCAAAGGAAGGCTAAAGTATGAGCATATTAAGTCACATTTGGGGAAGGGCTTTATTCTTGATACTTTCATCTCCAGCACTTCTTAAAAAGAATTGCATCTCTTTTCAGAAAAGTAAAGTTTGAGTATGTTGGCTGACATTCTGTTAATATAATACATTGACAACTGTAGTATAATTTAAAATGATATAATGAATAACAGTATTACTATAATCTGTCTTATTCTCAGATTGAGTAGTTGTTCTATAATTTTGTTATCAATGTATAGCCATCTTATTTGCTTCCAATTAAGCATTGGATATTTTTCCAATAATAAGTGAAATAAATCCATTTTATTCATGAAATCTGGATAAAGAAAGGAAAATATTTATCTTACTATACATATGGTATTTCTTGTACTTTGGTTCCTTTGATTAGTTACAGAGTCAACAACCCGCATATTCATTCCATCACAGAAAGAATGGATTCTCTTCTGCTTTTTTCCTGATTATTGGCCACTGTTAGCTCAGCATAGTATTAATAAATGGAATTTCTTCCTGTTTCTTTCATACACGCACACGCCTGCGCACACGCGCGCGTGCGCACACACCCACGGTGGTGCAAAAGTAGGTTTACAGGAGTGATTATGTGAAACATAGAGTTTATTCTTATATTATTGTTTATTTATTATATTATTTTCCATATGGACAACTGGAAACATACTTTTGCCACATCCTGTATGTGTACTTTTAAAAGTGCTATGCTGCCCTGGCCGGTTTTGCTCAGTGGTTAGAGCATCAGCCCACGAACCAGAGAGACCCAGGTTCGGTTCCCGCTAAGGGCATGTACCTCAGTTGCAGTTTGTCCCCGGCCCCGGTTGGGGTTGTGTGGGTGGCAACCAGTCGATGTGTCTCTCTCACGTCGATGTTTCTCTCTCTCTCTTCCTTCCTCTCTCCCTCCTGCTCTATCTGAAGATAAATGCAAAAATGTCCTCAGATGAGGATAAAAAATAAAATAAAGTGCTATGCTAATTGCATTTTGAGAAAGTACTTCATTTTTAAGGAAGTCCTTAAATTGAAGAATTTCTTTTCTATAAAATCTTTTCACTGTAAGCTTACGTTTGATTGTAAACTTCTTAGTATATTTAACCTAAGGTATAATATTAGTCAAATTTTTATCTTAACTAGGCTTTCATTAGAGGAACATGCCCCTTTGAATTTGGTAGTTCAAAGTATCAAGCTTATTGCTTATATTTTCTGAAATTATTTAAATTTTTATTTTCTCAGATTAATTTGTTATAACTTCCATTTTATCTATATTTAGAAGATGTTTCAGCAAAGCTAGCAGATTTTTTCATGACAATTTTAGAGTGAGATCACAGCTTCATTCATGTACAGTTTAACCTTTCTTCCTTTCTAAGCTCACATTTTACTCTTCAATAGCTTTTTTCTTACGATAGACGAAGTTATGTTTATCCATGCTGATTTAAAAGGTCCCCTGCAAAAACAATGAAGAGAGCATCGGTGGACTAACATGTGATTTTGGTGATGAGGCCGGGCTTCATTGTGCTTCCACTATTGTGAAATGTTCTTGTAAATTCACACTGTTTCTGGGTTTTTCTTTTCTCAATCTGAGATATAAGATTTTCCTTACAGGGGTTTTATTCTTATTTATAAAGTGTTTTCAATTTTAATTGATTGTTTTATTTTTTCCTCTTAAAATTTCTGTGGATATTAGTTTTTTAAGTCTTGATTTTGTCACATTAATTAAATAATAGAAATACCCAATCATATTTTTGAAGGGAAGTATTATACAGTTACCAGCTGCTGTGCATTTTGTACAGACTCTGCCTTCTCTTGGTGAATCTCACAGAGGACCACTCGTTGACCTACTTCAGACTCACATGCAGGCAATAGACTGAAGCTGAGATGATTGGTCATCTCAGAAAATACACTTTTCTGTATTACTACACTTGTGGGGCCACAGTTAATAAACACTCCCTGTTTTGAACATCTACTGTGAGCAGAGAACTATGCTGAATACAGTTCTTTTTTTTAACTGTCATTCTTTGTCCGTTATGAGAACTGAGTTACCATCAAGATGGCATTAGCAGAAGGAAGGTATCAAGTATGTGTGTTGTATGCTGTATAAATTCATTTCAGTAGAATGATCACTGCTCACCAAGAATGCACAGTCCCTAAGGAAGTATACCACAAGAGCCCTAAGCTTCAAGAAGGTAAACATGTATAGTGCTCAGTAAGATTTTCAGAAATTATCATTACAATCTCCTAAGTATCATCAGGGTAACACATGGTACTTTTTCACACTTAAATCAACTAGTTCATATTAAAGCTGCTTTTACTAAACTGCTTTTAGAGATTTTCTAACAGTTTCCATTTTGATAATAAATTTGCTTATATTAATATGCATGCTGGGATGCTCTTTGGAATGTCAGAGTTCTTTCTCACTTTTAATGCAATGTCAAATTTTATTTCTCATCTTTCCTGTTGGTTTGACTCTTGTGTTTGTGCTTTCCACTTTACAGGCATGCAGTATGGTGAATATGTTAATAATCAAGCTAGCTCCGCACCAACTCCCTTGTCATCAACTTCCGATGATGAGGAAGAGGAGGAGGAGGATGAGGAAGCAGGTCTGCTTTAGCTTTACACCAGTTCTTAATCTTTTCCAACTCATTTTTTTGTTTTTGTTTTGTTTTTTAGCCTCTCTAAAAAGTATCTTTGCAGCCTGGCCAGTGTGGCTCAGTGGTTGAGCGTCAACCCATTGCACTAAGAAGTTGCTGGTTCAATTCTCGGTCAGGGCACATGCCCAGGTTGTAGGCCCAATCCTCAGTGAGGGGCATGCAGGAGGCAGCCAGTCGATGTTCTCTCTCATCGATGTTTCTATCTCTCTCTCCCTCTACCTTCCTCTCTCTCTAAAAAAAAAAGGCAATAAAAAAGAAAAAAAATTTTTTTAAAAAGTATGTTTGCAGATTTAGCTCAATAAACTTGCTTGGTTTAGGACTGGGGTTAAAGAAGGTTGGAGTCACTTGAAATGAGGTGTTTTGCTTGTTTATTTGTTCTGTTTTTCTTCCTTTGGACATCTTTATTATTTCATTAAGTAACAATGCATCTTCCATGATGATAGAGTGGTTTCTTCTTTCAGAAATGCATTTCTCTCATGTTATGCAAAAGAATGAGTGTTGACTGAAGCTTTTGATTGTTGATTGCTCTAATGCCCTTTTAGGAGTAATGTTTTATTTTCTGCTTTGCATGCTACTTTAGTCTAATCAAAATGAACCATTGGATTTTATAACAATGATAGAGAAATAGAACAGTGTTTCTTTTGGCAGTTATTATATATTTAGAAAGCCCACAATTTCTAGCTACGTTCCTGCTTTATGTAGTAGTTCACATCTTGCTAATTAAGGAAATTGTGCATATGATTATGTGTTGTCGCCTGCAGCCTGTTTAATTTCTTTTCTGCCTTTAATAAAACACTGCTGAATGTTAAGCAGTCCAGTTCCTCCATTAATACTAATAATTTAAGACTGAACCAATAAGTGATGACCTTTTCAAATTATTGTATATGTGACCATGATTCTTCTTCTGTTACCTTTATTATTGAATGGAAAGATTTGCTCTATAAACAGTACATTTAACTAAAACTTTATATTTTCTGTGTATTTTTAAAAATTTCAAATCCTTATGCATGATTTGGGGGGGGGATGTGAAAATAGAAGGTTCCAGATGAGGAGTAATTTTTCTTACTCTACATATGTAAAAATACCCATCTGTCTTTCTGAATTTTTGTAATTTTTATCTTATACAACTTCAGTCTCATAGAAAAGTTGGAAAAAGAGTAAAAGAAACTCCCATATACATTTTACCTAGATAGACTTTTTTGTTTCACTTACTTTATAGTATTCCATCTACACAGTTTTTCCTACATCATTTGAAACTAAATTGGAGATATCATGAACCTTTGCCCCTAGAAACTTCACTATGTATTTCCTCATTGTAAAGACAATATTTTCTTCTGTTTGTTTTTTTGTTAAGGAATAAAAATATTTATTTAAGCAATAAGAGCTGCAGCCCGGGACACACAGGTTCAGGTAGCAGCCTAAATTATGCTCCAAAGGAGACGTCACCTTTTATAGAGAATTTTCCTGCCCTCGGTTCCCACTTTGATCCATTTCATGTAAATGAGGTTTCCAAATTGTATAGTTCTGTCTTGTCTAAATCATGCAGTTCTGATTGGTCATTAGAAATGCAGTATAATTAGCATAGTTGTGATTGGACAGGGCATGTCTCAGTCCATTGGTCAAAAGATGAAACCAGGGCTTCCCTGCAATAGTTGGCAACAAACTGGGCATAGTATGGGAAACCAAAAGGTCAGTTTGAGGTTCTTTTCAGTATACAGAGTACACGAGCAAATGGCCAATAGGCTTTTATTATTCATTAGATTTGGGACCTCAGTTGACCATGGGGAGTCCATCTCAGTAGATAAATTACTTCTCAGGGTAAAACAATGTCTTATATAACATAAACACAATACAGTTATCAGGAAATTGAACACTGATACAGTAATATCTGCTACATAGACCATAGTCAGACCTCAACAGTTATCTCAGTAAGATCTTTATATCTGTTTTCATGGCCCAAGGATTTAATCCAGGGTCATGCATTGAATTTAGTTGTCATTTCTATTTAGATTGTAAGGGAATAGTCTGTAACCTTTCTTTCTCTTTCTTCACTTTGACATTTTTGAAGAATATAGGCAAGTTATTTTGTACAACGTCCCTCAGTTTGGGTTTATCTGATGTATTCTTGTGATTAGATTTAAATCATGGTTTTTGGCAAGATTTCCACTGAAGTAATGTATTATCAATGCATTCTATCTGAGGCACGAGGTCTCAATTTGTTCCCATATTAATGATGTTAAATTTGATCTGTTGGTTAAGATGGTGTCTTCCAGGGTTGTTCAATTTGTCCTACTTTGCACCTTGAAATTAATAAATAATTTGTGAGGAGATTCTTTGGTACTATGTACATATCCTGTTCTTTATTAAACTGACACTAATTAGTTTAGCATTCATTGATGATTTTCTAATTCCAGCATTCTTTCTGTGTTTATGAGTTGAGGTTTCATTATAAAGAAGAGCTATTCCTTCTCTCTTATTGATTTGTTTGGGTTCATATTGATTCGTGGATTCTTATTTTACAATGTGGGTTATAATTCATTACTATCATTAGTTATTTTGATAGCAACTTGTCCTAGACTTGGCGGCCAGTGGCAGCTCCTTGAAACTGTCTATTTAAATGTTCCCACGAATCTTTAAGCACTTACTTTAAGTACCTTAGGTCTCAACAAGATGTTCCTAGCTCATCTTGTACTTACACTGCTGCAGTCCTGGAATGAGCCATTTCTCTAAGCAGTCCTGGAGAAGGGCATTTTAGTGGAGAAGGGCATTTTAGAAACCAAGATCTGATTGTAATGTGTGGTCATTGCTACCAGTGGGTCATTCCTCCAAGGCCCTGAATTAGTATTATTATTTAATGTACACATTATTCAGATCCTAGATACATCTTACTTTGTTTATCTCATGATCCTTATTTTGCACATTTCAAAAATGTGTTATCTTTGTATAATGTTATATACAGCCTAAATTACTCCCAATTTTATTTTGCTTGCAATTAGATGCTGTTGTTGAAAAGTCCATTTCCTTAGACTGAAAAAAAAAAAAGAAAATAATAAAGATTTAGCATTTTTGGCTTTTCTTCCATCACCTTATCTTGTTAACTACTTTTATTTCTTGAATATATTGCAAATTAAAAATTCCTGAGTTCTTAACTCATGGCATTTAGGTTTAATAATACCTAACATTTTGAGCACTGATTGTGTGCCAGTTGCAGCACTAAATAGCTAATATGTTTCCCTGGGTTTTTGTGTCAATTCTAGATTCACATCTTAACTTTGTCACTTACTGGCTTTGTGACTTTAGGCAAGTTTCTTAAACTCATTGAGTCTCACTTTTACTCATCTGTAAAATGGGAATAATAATAGTAACAAGTATATATGGCTATTTTGAGGATTGAAGGTATTCTTTGTAAGGAGCTTAAACAGTGTCTGGCAAATGATAAACACACAAAAAGATTACCAGTCATTACTAACATTGAGATCGTGTTCTTAATTTATTCTTCTCTACAATCTTGCAAGGCAGACATAATCAGCTCCATGTTACAGATGAGTTGACTGTAATCTGAGCAAGTTAAGTAACATTTGTCTGGGTGACATAACTACTAAGTAGCACAGTGGTGATGCAGATTGAATTCTCTGTTTGCAGGAAGGTATAAAAACCATCTCCTAGTGAGAACACAGTACTGGAGTGGGAAGGAACTGAAGGACCCTGGTAGTATGTACTCACTACAGTATTATTTACGTTATCTTCCTTCTGTGACTTTTTGTTCTGCAACAAAATAATAAGATTATACTATGCAAACTTTTGCTAGAATCTTGGTGTTCTCTATTCATGATTTCTAAAAAATGTATTTTTTTGTTGATTGCAAAATAAAAGGATGTTCTGAGTGAGGGGAAAGAAAACCTAGCTTTAAAATAATTTTTTTTAAAACCATACTCAGTTACAATAATTTTTTTATATGTAGAGATTAAAGAAAGTAGCTTGGATTGGTTTGGGGATTACATATAAGTATTTCTCTTTTATCTTTTTATAGATTTTTTAAAATATAATTTTTTAGTTATAATTGGCATATAGTATTATATTAGTTTCAGGTGTACAACTTAGTGATTAGACTTTTATATGTGCCAAATGGGTATATATAAGTATTTCTATAAAGGAGAGATTTGGAGTGCTCTAAATTTTAAGCATTTCAATGGTAATTCTCTATATGTGTGAGATTTTTATGTGTTTAGAATATGTGGAATTGTTCTCTGATATTGAAAAGGCTTATTGAACAGTAATGAACTGTCAGCTAGCAGGTTTGGAAATCAGTAACATTCCTCTTTAGAGTTAAAGTAACTTTGCACTTATTATAGCTTTTCACTTTATTAAAGCTTGAGGTGTCCTTAACAGCAGGTCTATCCCGCAGTCAAGTATAGGAATATTTGTTTTAAACTTACAGGTTTAAAAAAATTTATTTCATTTCTGTTTTGATTTTATATTAAACTATCCAATTATATTTTTAAAATATATGCTGCAAATAGGCTTCCTTTTTAAACTTTCCTCATTAAATTCGTACTTGGAAGCTAAAATAGGATTTTGTACTAGGGACAGACAGTCTTATATTTTATTGGAAATGTCTAAAATTTCAGATTGTCAAGAAATAAAGTGAAAGAAAATGTAGATATCTTAAATTCTTCTCTCTTTTTTAAGCCTGTTCAGTCCATAAGTATTATTCCTTCAGTTAGAATAGAACTTTCATTAGTTTTAGTTATAGTAATATAGACAAATACTGTCATACCTGTAATAGTAAGGATACTGACTTGAAAATAGTAGTGAAAGGGAATTAGCAATGAAGGAAAAATTGAGAAGTAAGTGAAATAAAGTAAAAGAGGAAGAAAGAAGAAAAGACTCCAGGCTGTGATCATCTCTAGTCCCTAGAATAGTTAATGTTCTCTGACCTGCTATATATGTCTCCTTTCCTCTGGAGAATTTTCTGGTTGGGAAGACGCCAAACATCAGGAAGCTCTCTCCCATGGCTCTGGTAATGTGACAGCTTGATGCTATATTTTGTAAGTGATATTGGAAGAAAACATTTTTAAATTTTTCATAATGAGTTTTAAGATGCTAGTCAGGTTTTTGGTGTTTTTTTTTTAATTGATTTTTTTAGAGAGAGGAAGGGAGAGAGAGGGGCAGAGGGAGAGAAACATCGATGTGAGATAGAAACATCGATGGGCTTACTCCTGCACATGCCCAGACTGGGGATCAAACCCACAACCTGGGTTTGTGCCCTGACCGGGAATTGAACCCACCACTTTTTGGGGCACAGGACGATGCTCCAACCATCTGAGCTACACTGGCAAAGGGATGCTAATCAGTTTTTGTGTGACTTTCACCCAGGCTAATAGTGATTATTCAGTGCCAGGTACTGCTCAGAGATAATGATGTGTTTATGATTTGCTCAGGTGTGTTAAAAGGTAATGTAGTTTGATACAGAACAAGTTAAGTAGACTCCTCCAGATGACAAGACAATATTGGCCTGCTTAGCTTTAACTTCCAAAGATAATTCTTTTTTAAAAAGTAAGTAATACAGCCTTGGCCGGTTTGGCTCAGCAGTTAGACCATCAGCCTGCGGACCAAAGAGTTGTGGGTTCGATTCAGGTCAAGGGCACATGCCTTGGTTGCAGTTTGGTCCCCAGCCCTGGTCAGGGTCATGTGGGAGGCAACCAGTGGATGTGTCTCACATCTATGTTTCTCTCTCTCTCTCTCTCTCTCTCTCTCTCTCCACCCCCCATCCTCTCCCACCCTTCCTCCCTTCCTCCCTTCTTCTTCCCTCCCACTCTATCTGAAGATAAATGGACAAATGTCCTCGGGTGAGGATTAAAAAAACAAAAGTAAGTAATACAATGTTAACCATACTGTACACTAGATTCCCCCAAACTTCTCATCTTGTGGCTGGTAGATTGTACTCTTTTGACCAACATCTCCCCTTTGCCCTGTCCTCAAGAGAATTTTTAAAGGAGTTCAAACTTTTGTTTTCCCTTTAATGGATGTAGTATTTAAACAAGTAAATAGCTTTCAACTGAATTCCATACATATTTAATATATTTTTAAAATTTTATAAATTTAAGCCAGGTCCTGGGTCAATAAAGGATGTAAAAGGATATCCATGCCATCAAGAAAAGTTTTAGTTTGAAGGTTGTTTTTGGTATTCATATACATTTTTTTAAAATGTGGTAATGTATTTGCAAGTAGTACCTGTCACCTGAACATCCAGTTTGCAAACATCGTGTATATATATATAATGGCTGTGGGTGGAAGTCCCATCTGTCTCTACAGTGAGAGGGGGCAGAGTATTGGGGCTAAAATGGAAGGGGATTTGGTACCAGTCTCTAGAGTAGAATTCAAAAGGTACTTTCAAATAGAAATGGTGTTCAAATGGTGATTGGATGTCTAGGCTAGCCCTAAATCTAATTAACTGAAATACTAAACATTTGCAAATGCTTTATTGTTTCCAGCCTGCTGCAGATGTATGGTATTTAATCAGTAATATGGATTATGGGTTTTATACGTGCCTGTAAACTAACGGGATAATAAATACCAATTATCTCGTTATTTCTCTGAAAAAGTGTATTCTGAGTTCTGTACAACTAATTTATAAACAGATAATTTGATAATGCCCCATGTGTAAGCTTGGTTAAAACCCAATAAGCTCACAGTTTAGTTTGGAATATAGAAGAAAATTACAGTGAGTCCTATGTTAGTCATAGTGTTATAGGAATCTGGAACCAGATGTAGGTTGGGATGATTGGGAAGATCCTCTGGAGCGGGAGGTGGTGGTGCCTGAGCGGAATCTAAAAGAAATTGGAATTAGGCAGGTGAGGGATCTGGGGAGAGACAGAGATACTTTTTAAAACAAAGCAAGAAGCTTTAGAGAGGATAGCATATTTGGGGAACTTCAGTGAATCTGGGACCTGTGGTCTACAAAGGACAGTGGACAGAAGAATCGAATGAGGTTGAGTAGGATGGCTGGGTGAGATCTTTGAGAACCTTGTACAGCAGATCCTCAAATAACATCATTTTGTTATAAAGTTAATGAGATACTGGAAAGAACTTAACTCTTGTTTATGTCAATTAGCCTGTGGTCACATTGATTTCATCATATGTCACTTTACTTAAAATCGCAGAAGCTATAGATGTTAAGTGAGGACTTACTGTATTTCATATTAAGGTGTTTGGATTTTTATCTTGAAAGTAGTGATGAGTCACTAAAAGAGTTTACACGAGAAAATAACAGTCAAATTTGCACTTAGAAAGGACTCTTACAAAAGAATTCACTGGTGCATATTGAAACTAGAGGCTCTTAGAATAATTTGGTGAGAAAATGAGTTCTTAGGCTAAGATTGAAGAAGGATAATATAGCATTACCAAAAGAAATCATTTGTACACATCGAAAGTAATTCGGTTAGCAGTGATAAATGTTAAGGAATGTTTGTTTGAAGTCTGAGAAAAAACAATTGGCTCTATCAGTCAGGAGATTCATGTCTTGTTTTTCCTTTTCCCCCCATTTGTAGCACTGTTTGTGGGGAGGGGGGAGGGAAGAGAGAAAGTGAAGACCATTTCCTGAGTCTGGCTAATATCTGTTTTAATATTAACAGTAGCCCTGTGAAGGAGGCATTAGTTTAAAATTTGTTGTTACAAATAAGAAGTGGCTCAGAAATGTTAGGTGTCTTATCCATTTTCTCTCAGCTGGTAAATGATGGACATGGAATTTGACTTACACTTTTTCCATGTTTCATGCAAATTATGAGGAAATAAAATTTCAGATTATCTGGTTAATTTAAAATTGAGCAATACTAGTAAGTACCTTAGACTTCTTGACCCATGCTGCTTGTCTTTCAGAGAGAAGACAGCTGAAGTCTTTTTTAAAAGGCTTAAAGGCGTCCTGGTACTTCCCCCCAACTTCAAGGATTCTGAGCTGTTTTTATGATCTGTTCTCCCCTTACTTCCTCAGATTTCAGCTCTTCCTTCTTCCTCCTCCTCTTTCAGTGCGTGACATGGAGCCAGTAAAAGAATAGGGAAAATTATTCCCTAGTTCTACACTCACACTCACCCCCCATTTGTTCTGAGTGTTTGTTATCACTAATTGTAGTGTGAAGTGACTGAGGTGCAGTGTGAATTGGGCCTAGGTAAGGTTTAAGGGTGAAACCAGCCGGCAGGCAGACAGCAGTGTTCTGCTTGGTATACTGGTTCCAAAGAGCAGTACTCCTATATTCTATGAGTTTTATGGTCTTAGTGCTTAATTTTGGTCTGGGATCCACTTTGAGTTCATTTCAGTTCAAATATAAGGAAGGGGCTAACTTTATTCCTCTACATGTGGCTATCTAGTTGTTCAGCCCCATTTGTTGAAAAGCATATTCTTTCCACATTGAACTATCTTGACATTTTATGTGTTTTTTGTTTTGTTTTGTTTTTAGGTGAAATTCACATAATAAAATTAACCATTTTAAATTGTACAATTCAGTGCCATTTAGTATATTCACATTGTGCAACCATCACCTCTGTCTAATTGTATCGTTTGGTTTTTGTATAACCACCACCTCTATCTAGTTCTAACTTTGTGAATGTACTAACTACACATTTCCTTTTCCCAAAAGCAAACTGTGTAACTATCAATTAAGCAGCAACTTCTCATTTGCCCCTCCTCTCAGCTCCTGGAAACCACCAATCTACTTTCTATCTCTATAGATTTACCTGTTCTGGATATTTCACATAAATGAAATCATGCAGCCCTGGCCGGTTTGGCTCAGCTGTTGGAATGTCAGCCTGCAGACCGAAAGGTTGTATTCCTGGTCAAGGGCACATACCTGGGTTGCAGATTCGATCTCGGCCCCAGTCGGTCCTGCAGGAGGTGACCAGTCCATGTGGCGCGCTCACATGCTCTCTCTCTCTCTCCCTCCCTCTCCCTTGCCTCCCCTCCCTTCCTCCCTTCCACTCTATCTAAAAAAATCAATGGAAAAATATCCTCAGGTGAGGATTAACAAAATAAAAATAAGTGAAATCAGGTAGTGTGTGACCCTTTGTCTCACTTCTTTCACTTAGCACGTTTCAGTGATTATTCATATTGTAGCACGTATTTGTACTTTATTCCTTTTTATAGATGAATAATATCCCATTGTATAGATATACCATATTTTGTTTCATCTTCCGATGAATATTTGGGTTTAAGTGTGTTGTTTTTTAATGCTATCACTTTTAGACTTTGACCTTACATATGAGCATTCTTCTTTAGTAAATTCACAAATACAAGAAACAAAAAGAAGAGTCATTACTTCCCATTCTTAATTAAGAGTAGTGACATGGGTATACCATTTTTCTAGTTATCACAAAGAAAGCACTTTGTGTCTTCTACTTATTATTTTATAGTCCTCATACTTTGTATAAGTTACTTCATATTTAGTGTCTCATTTAAACTTCACAAGAACATTAAAAAAGGCACATAGGGCATTTTTAAATTGTTCTCATTTTGCAGAAGAGAGTATTAATGATTGTCACTTACCCAAAGTTATATAGCAAGTAAATAACAGTCTAATGTAACTGCAGTCTTTGCTCCAAATCATCTTCTTTGCTGGTAATAAAATCATCCTACACAAAAGGCTTTAGCTGTTACGCCATGAGTCAGCATACCTAATTCACATGATTTTCCAAAATTATTCAATGAAAGATAATTATGCATACCTATTCTTTTTATATCACAGTTGAAAATTAACCTAAAATATAGTTTAAGCCTCATTTATAATATTGTTATTAGGAGCTAGGGATCACCTCTGTACCACAGAATTTTGTCTTATGGTGTTAAAGACCAAGATTTCTAACACAAGAGAGGGACCATGTGCATTTTTTTTGTTTTATTCATAACTATACACTCTAGTATATTTACCTAGGATAACTGTAAGCTCTCAATAAAATATTTGTTGAGTGAGTAAATGAAAGAAATATATTGTATATTCTACTGTCTGTGTGACCCATCACTAAATTTCATCATAAGTTGCCACTGAACATTTCTATTATCTTACAGGTTTTGAATGACCACACAATAAAAAAAATTTTTTTTAATCCTCACCCAAGGACATGCTTAGAGAAAGGAAGAGAGAAACATCCATGTGAGAGAGAAACATTGATTGGTTGCCTTCCGTATGTGCCCTGACCTGGAATCGAATTGGCAAACTTTTGGTGCACAGAACGACACTCCAACCAACTGAGCCACTCAGGCCAGGCTAAAAATTTTTATAGTCTTAACATATTTATTAGATGCCTTTCATATATATTACCTTATTAAATAGGACAGGTATATTTAATCTCCATTCTGCAGTGAATAAACTGAGACATAGAAAAGTTTAGTAATAAACTTTGGGTAGCAACCCAAGCCTGAGATTCCTCTTTTATGAGGGTTTTATACAGCTATGCTATTAGAAAAGTCATTAAAATTTCATTATCTTAAAATATCGTAATACTGATAAAATATATTTAATAGCTTGCAGTTTGGTAGATGCAGTTTTTGAGATCTGTTATCATTTCTATCAATCTAACATTTCTATTTGTGTGTTTGAGTAGTTTGATATCTATTCTCTAAGATGCCATCACATGTTTGATTAAATTTTGCTCCACTCATCAGCTCCATATTCTCTCTACTCTCATTCTCATCCCCTATTCTTATATCAGAAATTTATTTATGCTTTTTTTAATGTCTTTAAACATCAATCATTTTACATTTTCACTAGAGTCAGCGAAGCATCTTCTTTAAAACTGCCAAAGGCTGCTCTATGATGCACTGTCATTTTAAACTTAGTGGACACTTTGGTTTCCCTTGTAGGTGTCGACAGCTCTTCCACCACAAGCAGTGCTTCTCCACTGCCCAACAGTTACGATGCCCTAGAAGGAGGCAGCTACCCAGGTAATTTGGTTTGTGCCTATTTAATGTTTATTTGAGAAATTACTGACCCTCAGTTGCTTTGAAACATGAACATATATTATACATAATTAGCAGGGTATATTTTTAACGGAAAAGGGACATTCTCCTGGTATTATTCAGCCTTAATAGTGTTAGCAACTATGAATGTTGTTTCTGGGAGGTCTAAGGAAATTTATTATTTTATTTTTGTAATCATGCTCTTTATCTTTTCCTCCCTCTAAAAGTCTTTTAATAGTGAATAATTTTTCTCTTCCCTTTTTTTAATGCTAATAACTCCTTAAATAAATTTTATATTTCTGTTCTCATGCTTAGGTCCTTGAATTCCTTCCACCTAGCCTCTGAATATAAGTAGTCTTTGACTCTTTACTCCCCCTATGGCTCCTGGCTGCCTCCACCAGGTAAATAGATTAAACAACTTGGATGTAGTTTTTGGAGGCATTACTTCTAACCATATCTGGAAATAACTTTGGTCATTACATAGAAATAGGAGTAGTGGATAGTATTAAAAGAAAAAAAATACAAACTTAAACTTTTATAATTAATAGTCATTTTTATTACCATATCTTATACTGTGATTTTCCTGATTTGCCTACCTCCTATCACCTGACAGTCACACCCGACCCCTCTTTTTCTCTCTCTCTTTCTGATGACTCTAACCTTTAGGACTAACAGAACAAGTAATTTTGCCCTTCTCTTTATTTCTTAACACTGTGGGAATAAACCAGGGTTAATGTTGGGATATGCTATACTTTACTAAACACACTCTCTTGCTGTCATCCTGTGAATCAGAAAGCTTTAATCTTCTTAGCTTAGTATAGAATTCCCTTTTAATATTTCAAGAATACTTAAGTAAGCTAAGTAAGCTAGTTAGTTATTTGTGGTTACAGATCTGACCACTCCCCCCCCCCCCCCAAGGAACCACTGTTTGTGCGTATGTGTATAAGAAGTTGTGGACCATTCCAAAAGCAATTGCAATCATCAAAATATTCTAGAATAGTTACTTCATTCACCAAAAGATGAATACTCTAACTGTATAGTATTTCATGCACTTCAGAGTAATCTGAAGTGAAATCATGTCCAGTGTGGTGTAGTTATGAGATCATGGCCTTGGAGTTAAACCTTGGTTTGTTTGTATTCATTTATTAACAAGTCTTAATCTTATTATGAACTGTGCTTTGAGAATAAGCGAGTGACCTATGGCAAGTTTTCCAGCTATTTATATTGCACCAAAATTAAGGAAAGATGTGAGCAACTGTAGCAGTAAGGTTAAGTGAATTGAATGTTTACTATGTCAGGCACTAGGATAGATTTTAGGACTGTAGAAATGTATGAAATATTGTTCATTTCTTAAAGAAGGGGATAAGGCCCTGGCCGGTCTGGCTCAGCGGTTAGAGCGTCGGCTTGCGGACCAGAGAGTCCCAGGTTTGGTTCCCGCTAAGGGCATGTACCTCGGTTGCAGTTTGTCCCAGGCCCCAGTTGGGGTCGTGTGGGTGGCAGCCAGTTGATGTGTCTCTCTCATGTCGATATTTCTCTCTCTCTTCCTCCCTCTCTCCCTCCCATTCTATCTGAAGATAATTGAAAAAATGTCCTCCGTGTGAGGATAAAAAAAAAAGAAGGGGATAAGTTTTAGCCCTCCAAGTTTATGACTCCAGTTCTTTATTTCTTATGCTGATGTCATGTTAAGAGACCTTTCTACTTATAGTCCCATCACCATGAGGAGGGACAAGCAGGAGATTTAAGGATATGACACTGCATTGACACTCTTCTCCTTCTAAGAAGTCTGGGACATTACAAGAAAGCCAAGCCAAGCCTTGCCTAATTAGCACATGATGATAGATAGCAGAACGTCCAGGAATGTATGTGTCTTCAGATTTAGAGCCGATAGAGTCAGTAGAAGGATGTGATTCCTCAAGAAACTTTTAAAAAGTAAATTTTATTAAGTCAGATGCTTTTGAGAATGTATTTTTTGCAGAGTCTGATTATTGGTGAATAATTATGTTTTCTATATGAAAAATAGATTCAAATACATCTATATTATAGATTTGACTTGAAAAAAAATAACAGTCGGTATACAAAGTGTTAATAATGGTTATGTGTGGTAAAATAATTTTTAGGGTTTCTTGTTATTCTTGTATATGATGATTAAATACTCTACTGTTTTTTCAATTTTAATCAAATTTTAGTTTTTGTTTTAAATTTAAATAAAGGAAGAACATTAATTCATTAAATTTTATTGACATCTGTTACACACCTGACTTTGTTTTAGGTGCTGAACACTATTTTTTTTTTTTTAATCCTCACCCGAGGACAATTTTTATTTTTATTTTATTTTTTTGCATTTATCTTCAGATAGAGCAAGAGGGAGAGAGGGAGGAAGAGAGAGAGAGAAACATCGATGTGAGAAAGACACATCAACTGGCTGCCACCCACACAACCCCAACCGGGGCTGGGGACAAACTGCAACCGAGGTAAGTGCCCTTAGTGGGAACCGAACCCGGAACTCTCTGGTCCGCAGTTCAACGCTCTAACCGCTGAGCCAAACCGGCCAGGGCACTGGACACTATTTTAGACACTGTCTTTTATACTTTCAGGTTTGTCTCTACCAATAATGCAGATTTTTAGGGGATTCTAGACATATGGCACTCTTTTCATGGACACATTTTATAGATGGCAGGGTCAGATAAAAAAGGCCAGTTAGACTAAAGAGTAGTTGACACCCTTTTTAGTGTTTTGCTTTGTTTTCTGCCTTAGAACCCCATTCCTGCTGAGAGAATAAAAGGAAAAACAACTATTTTTTATATGGATAATATAAATATAAAGGCCTTATTTATTAGAAATAGTAACTCAATGAAGTATTTGTGGTGAAATGATACAAAATGAGGTTTTGAGGTTTTCTTATATACTTTTGTAAAAAAAAAGAAAAGATGGGGTGGCAACATATAAGATTAGCAAAATATTGATGATTATTAAAGCTGAGTGATGAGTATGTGGAGTTTATTTTTCTATTCTCGTTACTTTTGTTTATGCTAAAATTTCTCATGATAAAACGTTAAAAAAGAAAAAGGGAAACGCTGGAGGTTATGGCTCTCCCAGAGCCAAGTCTGTATACAGTCGTGTTGTCAGACGTTAACACCGTGTTTTCCCTTTGTTAGATATGCTTTCTTCATCAGCAAGCAGTCCTGCTCCTGATCCCGCTCCTGAACCTGACCATGCTCCAGCTCCAGTGCCCACTGCCCCTCAGCCTTCAAAAGTGGCTAAACCATTTGGATATGGTTACCCCACTCTTCAGCCTGGCTATCAGAATGCTGCCGCACCACTGAGTTCTGGAGGACAGCCCAGCAACCCAGGGTATTCTGGGTTCCAGCAGTATGGGCAAGTATGTATCAGTCATAGACATTGCATTTCTAAAAATTGTGAAACTATTGTCAGTTCTAACAAATCCCTGGTGATTCAAATGGATCATAGATACAAATACGGATAAGCCTGGATCAGTCATAGATAGAATTTGATTCCAATGTATGTGCATACATAGAAAAAGATAAAAGGAAATACAAATACTAAATTTTTAAAGAGGTTAAATTTGGATCAAGATATTAGCTAGCCCTGGCCGATTTGTCTTAGCAGTTAGAGCGTTGGCTCGCAGACCAAAGAGTCTCGGGTTCGATTCCAGTCAAGGGCATGTACCTTGGTTGCGATTCAATCTCTGGCCCTGTTTGGGGTCATGCAGGAGGCAACCAATCGATGTGTCTCTCTCACATTGATGTTACTCTCTCTCCCCCTCCATTCCTCCCTCCCTCCCACTCTATCTGAAAATCAATGGAAAAATATCCTTAGGTGAAGATTAAAAAGATTAGCTGTGGTGTGCATGTCTATAATGTACATGTATTAATTTTATCAGGAAATTAAAGTAAACAAAGTTGTGGGTTTTTTTAATTCTATATTGCTAAGCTAGTTTCCTCCTGAAAAAAATGATACGGTATAAACGTGGTTTGTGATTTTGGTTAACTTGATGAAGTCTCTATGGCATATAACTGATAAAGGCCTCCACATACATAAGTGCTTGTCCGCGCGCATGTTCATTAACTGCTGCTGTGACCCATTCTGACATGACCTTGTTTAGATTCACCCTTAAATACCATCTCAATTTAATAATACAGAACAGTATTTTGCATATATATTTATTGAGAAGAAAATAAAATAGAAGGAAATGATTGAAATGGCAAAAGTATTCTACTTATAATAAAAAAGAAACTGCTCTTGATAGACTATAGAAATTTCATCTTTATGGTGAACTAAGAATAGAAATTAGAGGAAAATAGGAAAATCATTTGTTTCTGGAATTTAATCTTAGAATTAAGGCTCAAAAGGAAGAAGAAAACTGGGAGAGACGTTGGAGAAATATGTTTGGTTAGAACAAACTTCCCTGACTTCGGTTTTGTTAGGTTTTCTTTATGGCTTTATTGGTCCAGATGAAGCACTTTTTAGTCACTCTAGTCTGACGTGTGCTTTATTGCTTTTTGGCAAATTGCTGTTTGGGTTCATAATATGTTGTTTATTTGTACATTGTAATGAGAAGAAAATCAAGTTCAGAGAAAAAATCTGGTTCTAGGAGGAAGTGTTGGGCAAGGAAAAAGGTTATTTTGAAATAGAAAGTGATGACATAGAAGGGATTTCATAATGACATAGGAAAAGGTTCTTGGGCCAAATCTGGCCTGCTGCCTACTTTGGTCAATAAACTTGTACTAGAACAAGCCACACTCATTCTCTTATGTATTCTCTGGTAGCTTTTGTACCGCAAGGGTAGGGGTGGGTAGTTGCAAAAGAGACCACGTGGCTCTTACATTTTAAAATGTTTATTATCTAAGCCTCTAAGTAGACTGTTAGACATCATCCTAGTCCCAACTTTCATTTTTTAAAACTTTTTTCTGAAATGTAATCCACATTATGTAAAAGTATATAAACTAACAGCATGCAGCTTGAAACATTTCTACAAATTGTACACACTCACATAACTAGCATTCAGAAGCCTTTTGTGCCTTTTCTAGTCACTAGCCCACAAGAATTGACAACTCTCTTGACTTCTAATATCAGATTAGTTTTACTTGTTTTTAAACTTTGTATGAGTGGAATCATACCATGCATACTCTTAGCTAGACCCTTTTGCTCAACTTGTTGTGCACTTTTAGTTCATGCGTTTCAACGTTACATAGTACTACATTATGTAAATATACCACAATTTATGTTTGTTTTATTGTTGAGGGGCCTTAGGGCATATTTCCAGTTGGGGGCTATTATGAATAGTATTGTTGTGAATATATTTTTGTTCTCTTGTTTTTTATTTATTTTGTTTTGTTAATTCTCACCCAAGGATATTTTTCCATTGCTTTTTTTTTTTTTTTAGATAGAGTGAGAGGGAGACAGAGAGAGAGATATGTTGATGTGAGAGAGAGACATCGATTGGTTGCCTCTCAAATGACCCCAGTCATGGCTGAGGATAGAACCTGCAACCCAGGTATGTGCCCTTGACTGGTAATCGAACCCGAGACCCATCTGAGGGCTGATGCTCTAACCACTGAGCCAAACCAGCCAGGGCATATCTTTTAAGTGAATATATGTATATCTAGAAGTGGAGTCACTGGGTCGTGAGGTGTCCATATGTTTAACCTCAGCAGTTACCACCCAACAGTTTTTCAAAGCAGATGCTCCGATTTATACTTTCCATTAGCAGTGTGTGAGTTTCAACTAATTCACATCCTTGGCAATGCTTAGAATTTTGACGTTTTTATACTAGACAGTCAGTCATCTTCCTTTCATCATTTAAGTGAAGAAATGGAGAGTCAGATAAGTGAAATCATCTGTCTATGATCAGGTTTAGTTCTGAGAATACAGAAATCCTTGCAGTTCAGAATTAAACTCTTTTTTTTTCTTTTTTATTGGTAGGGACATGTGCAGAAGAAAATCAGAGACAGGCTTGATAAGTGTATCTCTTAGGAAGATTGCACAGCAGCAGTTTATTTTTGTCTAATCTGAATTTAAAATAGTTTTTTGGATACTACTGTTTCAGGATCAGTGAGCAATAATGATTAAAGCACACAGGTAGGACTTACGTGTAAATTCTTACCTATTTACTAAAGAAAGATCTTAAGATTTTAATCTAATATGAGCATTATTAAGCTAATTTTAAGAAGCCATTTGTGCCCAGCTGGTGTGGGTCAGTGGTTGAGTGTCAACCCATGCACCAAGAGGTTGCCAGTTCGAATCCTGGTCAGGGCACATGCCCGGGTTGTGGGCCAAATCCCCAGGGCGGGGGCATGCAGCAGGCGGCCAGTCGATGGTCTCTCTCATCGATGTTTCTATCTCTCTCTCCTTCTCCCTTCCTCTCTCTCTCAAAATCAGTAAAGAAAAAAAAAAATTTTTTTTTAATAAATAAATAAAAAATAAAAGAAGCCATTTGTTTTTGAAGTCTTAGTTAGGATAAGAATATCTTACTTTAGTTCTAAACAGCCCTGTATAATACAATTGAAATGATTTTAAGTGTTGTACTTACTGTAACCCAGGGGGAGGGTTCTGAAATCTGAGTACTTCCTTTGTATTCATTTGTTGTGACATTTAATAAGTAGTGGGAAACACCAATAGTTGGCCTTTCAGTAAGAAAAAAAATTAAAATTTGATTTTCAGGGTTGAAAAACAAGGAAAAGATTGATGTTAAAAATGAAAATAAAAATTAGAAAAATATTTTAGTGAATATATGAAAAACCAGATATAGGTACTACATAGCTTTTTTTTTAACCATAATAAGGTACATGTTCTGCCCAGCTGGTGTGGCTCAGTGGGTTGAGCATCGTCCCATGGACTGAGAGGTCTCAGTTCAATTCCCTGTCAAGGCACATGCCCGGGTTGAGGGCTCAATCCCCAGTAGGGGGCGTGCAGGAGGCAGCCAATCGATATTTCTATCTCTCCCTTCCTCTCTCTATAAAAAAAAAATCAATTAAAAAAAAGTGTATGATCAATTATAGAAAAATTCAGATAAGCAAAAAGAGGAAAATATGTATTAGCCAATATTCCCAACTTTAAGCTATAAACAGCAATTCTTGGAATCTGTCCTTTCTGGTTTCTTGCTGTGCATTCCAGGGGTGGGGTGAAAGCCAGTAAAAAGAGGTCATCCAAATGACTTCTGTAAACAAATAAAAGAAGTTGATAAATATGGGTATTGTTTTAGAAATTTTTTATTTTTTTAACAGCATAAGAAGAAAGCTTTCTATATTATTACAGATCCTTCATCTGATAGCTGCATAATGTTTTGTAATCAACCAGTCTACCATTGTTGGGCATAACTAAGTATCAAAAGCAACACAGACACATTCATGTATGCACACCTCATTCATTTATCCCAGTACAGTTTTCCTTTTTTTTTTAATCCTCACCCAAGGATATTTTTCCGTTTTATCTTCAGATGGAGTGGGAGGGAGAGAGAGAGAAAGAAACATTGATGTGAGAGAGACACATCAATTGGTTGCCTCCTGCACGACCCTGATCAGGGCCGGGGACCAAACTGCAACTGAGGTACATGCCCTTGACTGGAATCGAACCCACGACTCTTTGTTCTGCGAGCCGACTCTAACCGCTGAGCCAAACCAGCCAGGGCCCAGTGTTTCCTTAGATGAAATTTCTTCAGGTGGAATTACTGCATCAAAGCTCCTAATTTTACAAGACTCGAGAATGTCTCTCTACTTATTCAGTAAAAATCTATTTTGCTCCATGTGGCAGCACTGTTGTAGGCACTGAGGAAATAAGTGGAAGCTAAACAAACGTCCTGCTCTCAAGAAACTTGGTGGGAAGGCAGGATTGATTGGACAATAAAGAATAAATAAGTGAATGAGATAATTTCAAACAGACAAGTGCTGTGGAATAGACAAGTTGAAGAAATCGCTGAGGTTGGAGATATAGAGTAGATATTCAGGAAAGGCCTCATTATAGAATTTATGTTTGTGTTAACATTTTCAAATGACAAGAAAAGCCAGGCATGGAAAAATGAGGGAATAGAGAATTTCAGGCTGAGGAAACATATGCAAAGACTTAAGGCAGGAGCAGCTTGGATGTACTACAGGAATAAAGTCCCAGTGTGGCTGGAACCCAGTCAACAATAGGAAGAGTAATAGGAATGAAATCAGAGAGCTAGGAAGGGCCATAGTCAGAAGTTTGAGTTTTACCCCAGAGGCCAAGGGGAATCATTGGAGATTTTATATAATGGAATGTTAATCTGATTTACATATTTAGAATATCATTTTGGCTTCTGTGTGAAGAACAGATTAGGGATGGGAAGTATTTGAAAAGACAACGAAAGGGAGACAAATGGAAGCTTTGCTTTAATCCTGGGAGTAGATGATTGTGCTTTGTCCTAAGGTGGAGGTAGTGAAAAGTGGATGGATAAGGGGTATCTTTTGACTTGTTAGTGGATTGGGTGTGGTGGGTGAGAGAAAAAAGTCATCAAGGATAACTCTTAGATTTTTGGCAAAGCAGTTGGGTAGAGGGTAGTGTATTTACTTAGAAGACAGAGGAATAATTCTGGGAATGGGAATTGAGTTGGTCATGTTAAGTTAAAATGCCTGATGGACATCCAAGTGGAGATGCTGAACAGTTGTTGATCAGTGTTTGGTGGTCAGGTATGGAGAAATAATCTACCAAGTTATATTCCCAGCAAAACTGGGAATACTTAATCAATGAGAAAGATTCATTGCCAAAATTCCTGTTTATATTTTTTTCACCAAATCTGTCCTTCTGGTTTATAAAAGCTATCTGTAGTAAGTATAATCCCTGCCGCCCCGGCCTGCCCCAGCTTGACATTTGTTTTTAGCTTTAATGGTATTTTTTGACATTGGAGAAATGTTTAAATTTTATATAGTGTTAATTTCTTTTGTTTTCTTTTTTTAATCCTCACCCGAGGATATTTTTCTATTTTATCTTCAGATAGAGTAGGAGGGAGGGAGAGAGAGAGAGAGAGAAAGAGAAACCTCAACTGGATGCCTCCTGCAGGACCCTGAGCAGGGCCGGGGATGAACAGCAACTGAGTTGCATGCCCTTGACCTAAATCGAACCTGTGACTCTTTGGTCCGTGGGCCGATGCTCTAACCACTGAGCCAAACTGGCCAGGGCAATTTCTTTTGTTTTCACCTGTATTTTTTAAAAGGTCTTATCAACCTTAAGATTAAGACTATTCCAGCTATCTGTTTTTATAGTTCTTTTGTGATGTCAGTTTTGCATCCCTAATCCATTTAACCTTTTGTTTTGGTATATAATGTAAATAATAATCACTACTATCATTTTCTACCCAAAATAGTTAGCTCTAAGTTCATTGTCATTTATTAAATAATCTGTCTAATTAAATATCCCACCTTTATTTTATATCCTAAATTCTTATAAAGTTTGATTGTTTTGGGTTTTCTATTATGTACTGTTGTTGATCCATACAATTATTTTTCTCTTAGCCTTTACAGCTTTACTGAAAACTCAGAATCCTTTCTATTATCCAGTTGTTGTTTTTTTCCCTTAAGGGCACCAGCTTCAATTACTGTCTACATTTTGCTATACTTGTTTCATCTACCCCTCCCCACACCCCCACTCCACCCCGTACCTAGCTTGCTTAGGATTTAAAAGCTAATCTTGGACAAGGGGTTGGGGAAACATGGAAAAAGAGCATTTCTTGAATAACCACACTATCATATCCAAAAACATTAACAATAATTTTTAAATGTCATTTAAAATTCAGTTCATTTTCAGATTTGCCTGATTGTTTCAGAATTATTTTTATTTTTAATAGTTGGTTTGTTCAAATCAGGATCCAAACAAGATTTACTAATTGTATTTGCTTATGTCTATTAATTTTTTAAAAATTTTAAAACAAACCTCCATCCCATTTTTCATGCCTTTGATCTTTTGAAAAAGTGGGCCTGTTTTCCTATAGAATGTCCTCATGTTCTGAATTTGGCTGATTGCTTCTTATGGCATCATGTAACTTGTTCCTCTGTTCCATTTTCTATGGGCCGGAAATTAGATCTAATAGCTTGATTATATAGAGAGTTATTACTTCATTTATTTATTTACCTAAGCCAAAATATTATATATTTTGGTTCTGCTTACCTCATAATAATACCTGGTTGTCCCACTTTTTGTGGTGCTAGGGCTGATTAGTGGGTTCATATCATGACAGCCTGATCCCTTCATTGTGAAGTTCCTTATTAAGCTTTCACCAAGTGGCTTTATCATCTACCAACGATATCTGTTTATCATCTGTTCCAGATGACCATTACCTGAATCATTTATTTCAGTATGGTTCTAAAGTAGTGATGTTTTTCTGAATTTATTCTGCATTTATTAGCTGGAAGTCCATGGTACATTCCTGTAATGGAGTGCTCAGTAACCATAAAAAAGAATATGGAAAATCTCTATCTACAGACATAGAGTTATTGCCCCACATTTTGTTCGTTTGTTTGTTTTTAGGTAAAAAAGGTCATCTTTAGAGCAGTGTATATATTTGATTATATTTGTAAATGGAAACAATGTAATGGTGAAACAAAAAACAAAAGTAGTTAACTATAGGTAGAGAGATCAAGAGTGAAACAAAATCTCTTTGAATATACTTTATTGTAAATTTTTGACATTAGAATTACAGAAATGTTATATTTACTAAAAAATTAAATCAAAAAGATAAAAAGCAATCCTTATCATTAAAAGCAAACAAAAACAAAGGATCTTGTTTATCAAGTTGATGCAGTCTGATAACAAGCATTGTTTTAGTTCATCTTAAAATCCCGTATTTTGTATCTTCTCAGTGGGTTATATTCTAAGGACAAAAAACCTACCAAGAAATCTTACATCTAATTTAATAACCTTACATTTATAATAATATAGACGTTATTTTGAAATTATTTTAGTATTTTATAGGATAAAACAAATAAGCAATGCTGTTACCATTAAGAATAAAAATTCTGATAAAAGAGAGCTGCAGATATAAAATCAAAGAAATTAAATTAAAACCCAACATCTTAAATTGAATAGGAATTGTCGGTGTGGAACTTATTATTTTCCCCTTCTACTTAAAAATGTATGTTTTGCCCTGGGCGGTTTTGCTCAATGGTTAGTCAGTTGGCCCATGGACCGAACGAAGGGTGTCGGGTTCAATTTCCAGATCAAGGACACATACCTGGGTTGCAGGTTCGATCCCGGTTGGGGTCATGTGGGAGGCAACCAATCAATGTGTCTCTCCCTCCCTTCCATTTTATCTAAAAATCAATAGGAAAATATCCTTGGGTGAGGGTTAACAAAAAAAATGTATGTTTTGTATCTCTACTATTGTAAAAATTGGAAGAAAGAAACAGCACACTAGCAGTGAACTCCCTTATTACCCAGATTAGGGTCTTTGGTCTCTAGATACCATCTCTTTTAAAAGAACCAAGATTCTTTTTTGCATAAATGATTGATTTGAAGTCTGAAGGAAGAATAGTGCCAGAAATCTAGGAATCTAACAAAGATTAATGGGTTCATATCAAAAGGACACTAGGGCCAACTTGAAGGGGCTCTGACTGGCCAATGATTGGATAGTTTGAGCATCAAAATGAATAGCTGCAATTCAGTAAATCACTTTGAATTAATAAAAAGCCATGAATTCATAATAGTACTGAAAATATAACAAAGGATATACAGAAAAATAAGCAAAGCAAAACTCATTGAACATCATTGAACATTTCTATAACATTAGCTCATTACCTTGAAAACTAATTGAAAAAGTTGAAAACATAAGCATAATGCTGCCTTTCAGTAGTAACTATATTCAGGAACTGTATTCAGATAAACCAAATTCTTGATGTTAAAAAGCATTGTTGCTAAAGTTTTGTTTTGTGAGGTTCAGCCATGCTAATAAGATATTAATTTATTCAGTATATTTTTGTTGTTGTTAATCTTCACCCAAGGATATTATTTCCATTGATTTTTTTTTTTTTTTAAAGTAAGAGTGGGAGGGAGGGAAGGAGAGAGAAAGAAACATTGATGTGAGAGAGACACATTGATTGATTGGTTGCCTCCTGCACACGCCCTGACCTGGGCTAGGGATTGAACCTGCAACCCAGGTACATGTTCTTGACCAGGAATCGAACCCAGGACACTTTGGTGCTTGGGCTGATGCTCTAACTGCTGAGCCACACTGGCCAAGGCTATTCAGTATTAGTGCTTTGAGTTTTTTCCAAGAATGCTTTAAATTGAACTGCCCTATTAAGTCATTCTACTATTATCAAGCCAGGTTTAGATCCCCCCCCCCCCCATATATTAAAATCTTATATATAGTATAATAAGTTTTATTCATGTTTGTCATATTGTTCTTTTGTTTTTGTTGTTTTGAATTGATCTCTCGGCAGTATCCTGGTATGAACCAGCTGTCCTCCAGTCTGGGAGGACTGAGTCTCCAGAGTTCTGTACAACCAGAAAGCCTAAGACCTGTAAACCTCACTCAGGAGAGGAATATTTTGCCTACAACTCCTGTTTTGGCTCCTGTACCTAACTTGAATTTAGACCTCAAAAAATTAAACTGTAGCCCAGAGTAAGTATTTATTTTATAATCTTTAGTAAGTAATATACTTTGTCAAAAACACTGTATGTCTCGCAAAAATAGTAAAAGTAGTATGATATTAATTCCTTGATTGGAAGTTTTGTTAATGTGAACACTTCTGTTTTAGTTTGCATAGACATTCTGGATGTAAAATTCAGTTTAGGTTGTTCATTCCTGTGCCATCTCTGTCTCTACCCATTCCCATTCCCATCACCTAATGCTAGGGAAGTCTTTTTCTTTTTGAGTGAAGGGTTTCAGGAACCCAGTATAACTATATTTTTCTTTTCTTAAAAATTTTCCCTCACTTTTCACCGGTAATAACTTCTGATGTCTTTTAAATAAGGTGGAATCTTTACAAATGTGCCCTTGATTCTTTGCTTTAAAAGCACACAAAGTTAAGTAATCGTAAGAACAGCTTTAGATAAATGGTTTATCCCTGAATTTTTTCCCCCCCACTCAGTATAGAACGTAAGGACTGTTACCCCCTGGCTTATTTATCTAGCCTGAATTTAGATTTGGATTTCCTTTTGTTGAGTATTTCCTCACCTCATGGGGAAGTTCAGCTGGCAGCCTGCTCCTGGTGGCCAAACCCTGGTGTATCCTCTGGGTGGGTGGATGAGCTCTGTTACTCACCTCACAGTGCCTCCAAGACAAAAGTTCTCTGTTCTGCCTGCTGTCGGTACTTCTGTATCCTGGTAGGATATTCCTCTGCATCCAGAAGACGTCCTCCTGCTCCTGGAATCTCTCTTCCTCATAAAGTAAACTCTGATTCAGAGAAAAACATTATTTTCTTCCCTGCTTTAAGAGAGCTAGTATTCTCCTTTAGAGCCAATATTTTCCCTTTTTAAGGCAATAGATTGCTAGCTTTTTTAAAAACTCTAATCTTTTTTTTTTTTTAATGTTTTTTTTTCTTCTTTATTGATTTGAGAGCAAGAGGAAGGGAGAAGGAGAGAGAGATAGAAACATTGATAAGAGAGAACATCGATTGTCTGCCTCCTGCATGCCCCCTACTGGGAATTTGGCCCACAACCTGGGCACGTTCCCTGACTGGGAATCGAACCGGTGACCTCTTGGTGCATGGGTCGCCGCTCAGTCACTGAGCCACACTGGCCAGGCTCTAATTTTCTTTTTTTCAACCAAAATCTTATATAGTTTCCAATACAGAAAATTGAGCTGCTCCGAGGGTTCCCCCTCTTCTGTCACACTCTACCACCAATCCTCCATCAGTGCCTAAGGCAGTGCCAAGATCATTTTGATAAAAATGTATAATCATTGATTCCAGGTTGAAAATAGCTGCCCATCCTTCTAAGTGTTAGCTTCTGTCAGGTCGATTAGTGTGTGGATTATGGCCTTATATTATGAATGGTTAGGCATTCCCTAAGTCGGTAAATGTAGTATATACATGTGTATAAAAGAGTTAATAGGCAGGGAATGCTGTATATGTTTCTATTTAGTTATGTGTTTTCTGTGAAAATATCTTATCAAAATAGCCAAGCAGAGTAATTAGGAGTACAGGCTTTACCATGGTTCCACTGATAAATAGCTGTGAGACTTTGTGCCAATTACGTAACCTCCCAAACTCTTAGTATTGTCAACTGTAAAACAGGAATAATACTTGTGCCTACATATTGAGAGCATTTACTCAATAAATATTACTGAATGCTTTCTTAGTTAAGTGCCAGGCACTGTTTCTGGTGCTGGGAATGAAGCAGTAAACAGAACAGAGTTCCCAATCTCATGCAACCTAGATCCTATTAAGGAAGATATACTTTGGCCTTGGCTGGTTTGGCTCAGCGGCCGTTGGCCCACAGACTGAGGGATTGCGGGTTCGATTCCCGATCAAGGACACATAACCTGGGTTGCAGGTTTGATCCCCAGGCCCAGTGAGAGTCACGCAGGAGGCAACCGATCGATGTGTCTCTCTCACATCGATGTTTCCCTCTCTCCCTTCCATCTCATCTGAAAAGTAATGGGAAAATGTCCTCAGGTGAGGATTTAAAGAACAAAAAAGGAAGACATACTTTGAACCATCAAACTAATAAGTATATAATGAAATGTCAGCATATTGCTATGATGTAAGGAGTAGTAAAAGTGGAGGGTGACTGTTTTTAATTGAGGCGTCAGGCCAGGTTTTCCCAAGGAGTTAACATTTGAGTAGAGATCTGAATGAAGTGAGAGAGCACGCACGTGGCTGTCTGGGAAGAGAGTGTGCCAAACTACCTGAGCAGCAAATACAGCGGTCTCAGAGCAGGGACGCGCAGCCTGGATCAGGATGTGTCTGGCCATCTCTACATACTGTCAACCACTCTAATTAAAGCTCCTTTCTTGGTTTCTCATGCTTCTGCTTTTTACCTCTTTGGTTGCCCATTATTGATTCTGTGTCTACTGACCTTAACTTATAACTTAATAAGTTATAAGCACTTACCGTATGAGAGGAATAGTGCTATGATGACACAGGACAAAATGATTTCTGATCTCAAGTGGAAAAGACAAACAAGGTACACAACCAACTAAAGCAGGTTAGACTAACAGATATCTTAGACACACAGACAGATCACTCCTTCTGACTTGTGATCAGGGGTGAGGCATGGTTTCAGAAGTCTCAGAGCAGGAGTTCAAGGTGAAAATGGGGAGTAAAAAGGGAACAACATTAATAAAGGTGCAGAGGTATGCCTTTTCACTCAAGTTTTCTACTCCCCCCAACCATGCCCTACATGCTAGTCACAATGGAGTAATTGTTTTTCTACCATGAAAATACTGAGTCGTTAATTTAGGTCTTCTGACATATTACATATGTGCATGTTTAAAGTAATCAGGACCTTCCTACTTGCATTACAGAACATACCCAAATGATTTGCATTTATGCCATTAAATGTTCTTAATTATCTGCAACAGCTATCTATTTCAGGATGTTTGTTTGTTTTTTCTGATAGCTAATGTAATCAGTGTTGTTTATATTTTTTGCAGTTCCTTTCGGTGTACTTTGACAAATATTCCACAGACACAGGTCTTATTGAATAAAGCTAAACTTCCTTTAGGGTTGTTGTTACATCCCTTCAGAGACCTAACGGTAAAGTAACATTTTAAAATATTTGTGGGTACTAACGTGTTTTTATGTGCAAGGTAATTAAATTGTATGTTTTCTTAGAATTGTTTTCATCTTCTTTTATTTGAAGTTACAAATAATTATTTCTGTCAAATTCAACTCGGCAAACATTTTCTGAGCACCTGCTTCGTGACAGGCCCTAAACTAAGCACTGGTAAATATAGAGATGATCACGTCATTGGCCTTGCCCCAAGAAATTCTCTAACAGGGAACAGAGACGTAAGAAAAATAATTACATGCAGGATAATTAATACATGTAACTAATCAAATTCTATAAGATATTTAGGTGGTGAGTATGGTATGGGAAGTAACTTCTGGGTATAGTAGCAGAAGTTTATATGAGTGATGAGGTCTGAGCTGGATTTTGAAAGATTGGTTTTGGAAGTTGGAGAGGCCATAGTGGATAGATAAAATATTTGAGTTCTTTATTAAACAAAAAGGAAACACCAACAATGATGTGTAGTTAGGGAGGAAAACTAACTGTATGATCGTTACTAATTGTGTTAAACTAATAACCTTTGTAATAATAAAGTCCAGACACCTCAAGTATATTGAATTAAAACATTATTTGTAAGTTTCACAGTCTGTTTGGTTTAATATCTAGCTTGCTGGATATTTAAACTAAAATTTCTAAACTTCAGAAATAAAATTTATCAGACATATTTTATTTTTACTTTACAAGATGCATTTCTCCCTCACACTTTTTTTTACTCCTGTGGCATTACTCCTTTTATTGCTACTGAGTTTCTTTTGTTCTCATTCATCCACAAAATATTGATTTGCCTACCTATCATGCTGGGTGCTGAGGATACAAAGGTCAGTAAGCTTCCTTGTGGAGCTTACTTTTCTACTAAGATGAACAGAAAGGAGCCAAGTGAATAGAAAATAAAATAATTACGATATGTAATAAGGATCTTGAATTCATTTAGTAAATTCTATTTGATAACCTGTAATACTGTTACAGCCTGTATGTCTGAACCAATATAATTTCCCATATACACACAGGTGAGAATTTTTATCTAAATACAGGTTTTCCATGTGACACCTTCTGGAAGCACATACACTAAATTGGCAACAGTGGTTTCCTCTGGGATATAGAATTGAGTCATTTTTAATTTTCTTGTTTTAGTTAACTGTATTTCCTCATTTTTTCACAAATGATATTTATTTATATAATAAAAATTGTATATGAGAAAAATTAATACATAGAAACAAATGTTCATGTATAGACATGAAACAGAAATATACTAAAAGGTTATTGGGTTAATTCAGGGAGGTAGAATAATATGGGATTTTTTAAAATCTTTTTTCATATTTTCTAAATTTCTTTAATTGAATATAAAGTTCTTTTCTCAAACTAAGCATAAAGAGATGTATTTGTTTTCAAGGCACATTGTGTTTGTTTTCTTGTGGCCTCGGTTCCCGTCAGGATTGTTGTGGCTCTAACGAGCCATGCCTGATAGCACCAGGTGCACAGGTTTTTATAGGGTGTATGTTTCTTTCTCACTGCTATTTTTGAGTCTGGCTCATGAGATCTGAGTTATATTATTTTCTTGGCCAGCCAGGCTTTTCTTGTCAGCTAATAACTTTTATTGTATTTGGTTTGACTTTATTTTGTTATTTTATATGAAATTTATGTCAAGAGGGAGAAAACTTGATAGCTGCTTGTGTTACTCAGCCACTGGATTTTATTAAGATGCTTCAATCTCAAAACACAATTATGGTTTTGTTCTGAATATGAACACAGCAGCATGTGTGTTTCCTGGGGTGCTTTTTCTGCTACAACATCTCTATTTTACTTCCTAGCAATTACCCGTGATAACATCAAATACCATTGTGAGGTGCCGATCTTGTCGAACATATATCAACCCTTTTGTATCCTTCATTGATCAACGTAGATGGAAATGCAATTTGTGCTATCGAGTCAATGATGGTGAGTGTTAGATTCTTAAAATAAGTGTGTTTAATATTATTTTAAACATTTTGACATTTTGTCATCTGGTCTCTCTCCTCACTGCTTTCAAAACTTTCATACCACTTTTAATGGAGAGAATATAAGCTAGGGACACTTCATTTTGGCTAGCCAAGGAGATAATTGATAAGGAGAAGTGACAGCGAGGTCAAATTAAAAAATATTCATAAAACAAGTAGTGAAGGTCACACAGGTGAAGTCAGTCATGCAAACTAATTATGCTTGACCCTGACTTCAGATTGTCTTGTGCTGATACATTCGGTTGGTTCAACTCAGTGTAGACCTTTGCCAGTATATATGGTCACGCGCATGCATGTATGTCTGTTTTCCCCTTTAGTCACTACTTAGGACATCTTAGTGGGATTGCTTTCAAATTTGTGTTTTCTGTCTGATTTTTTTTTTTTTCATGTCATAAGATGTAATAAATAGAACACAAACCTAAAAAACCAATGTTCTGGTTTCCTAACCTGATTTCAGAAAAAAAAATTTTTAATCCTTTTTAAAGAGGGCTTAAAGAATTAGTTTTTACCATTAGATGTTCACAGAACTATTATAAACCTTATGTAAATATTGATAGAGGTATTTATTTCTAGGAATGTATTATATGTGTTTAGTTACAAATTGTGTTACTAAATTTGTACTGGATTCCTAATTCTTACCTAGTTCCAGAAGAATTTATGTATAACCCCCTTACCCGATCTTATGGAGAGCCTCATAAACGACCAGAAGTTCAGAATTCAACTGTGGAGTTCATTGCTTCCTCCGATTACATGGTAACTATTCAGTGGTAAAGTTAGTTGGGAGAAACAGTTGGGCCATTTGTAATTTGCTGTTAATTTTGAAATTCTAAAAATGAATTTAAAAAAATAATGCTGAAAGTTTATACTTAACAAATAGAAAACTCTTTTTAAAGGTTACTTGATCTTCTAGAAGAATGCAATTATATCACTAAGAAATGTTAGTGCCGTGGCTGGTTTTGCTTAGCAGTTAGAGCATCAGCCCACGGACCAAAGAGTTGAGGATTCAATTCCGGTCAGGGGCATGTACCTCGGTTGTGGTTCAGTCCCTGGCCCTGGGTGGGGTCTTGAGGGAGGCAACCAATTGGGGTGTGTGTGTGTGTCTGTGTGTGTGTCTCTCTCTCTCTTTCTTTCCCTGTTTCCCTCCCTCCCTCCTACTCTGTCTGAAAATAAATGGAAAAATATCCTTGGGTGAGGATTAAAAAAAAAAAAAAGAAATATTAGTTTAATGATGAGCACAAGCATCTACAATTTGTTGCCATTCTGACTATATTATTTACATGGAATGAATACAAATATTATTTTACCATTTAATGTTTAAGACCCTCCAACAGAAAACTCATATGGTTTTGCCAAAAACTGCAGTTTTCAAGCTCTTAAAAATATAATCTTACTGGTTCACCCAGTACAGATAGCAAGATAAATGGATATTGGCTTCACTCTAATTTTTCTCTTTTCAGTTCATCATAAAATTCTATCTGTTCTTTAATTACACTGACTCTGAGCTCTCATTCTGATTTTCCACTTACAAAAACAAATTCTTGACCTAAGTTCTGCTCATCTTCTTTATCATATTGACTCATTTTAATATTTTATGTTTCCTCTGTGTCCTTATTTCTAATATTGTTGTCTGCAAATATGTAAGTGGTATAGAAGAACTAATGTGTATTAAATTCCTAATGCTTAAACCATTTCTTTATTTTTATAATTTTTGTGCTGCTTTCTGTCCAATCTAACATCTGCCCACTTAACTACTATTTTCTTGTCTGTTTTCATATTAATTATAGTAAACTTTCCCTTGGTCAGTATTACTCTAACTTCATACCTTCTTCATAACTTACTGTGTTCCCATCTCTGTTCTGGTTCTTTAGGAGTCTTAATTTACTTGAAGTAGTGTAGCAAAAAGTAATCTTTAATTTTTGCCATATGGCCCATACAGTCCCTGGTTTGACATTTAAAAAAAAAAAGACTTGCCCTGGCCAGTTTGGCTCAGTGGTTAGAATGTCGGCCCCATGACCGAAGAGTTGCAGGTTCGATCCGCAGCCCTGGTCCGGGTCATGCGGGAGGCAGCCAGTGTTTCTCTCTCTCTTCCTCTCTCTCTCTCTCCTTTCCTCCCTCCCACTCCATCTGAAAAGAGTCACTGGAGAAAGTATCCTTGGGTGAGGATTAAAAAAAATAATAAATTTAAAAAAAGACTTTATATATCCTTTTATTTTAACTTTCTGTAACAGTGGTTTTCAAGCATACTTCAAAGAAGAGAAAATAGTATAAATGAGTCATCATTTACCCATCAGTGAGCTTCAGTGATTATCAACCTTGTACTATATATATTTCATATTTTATCTATCCCCAGTCTACTCCTGTCCCTCCTCCCCTCACCCACCCTGTATAATCCCAGCATCATACATTTAACTCATTTAATACTTCAGTATATCTCTAGCAGAGAAGGACTAAAAATACTTGGAATACCATCACAAGGACTTTATACTTAGCACTTAACCCTTGGGATTCAGTCACCACCAGGTGACCCAATAGCTAGTACTACTGGTTATCGAGTTAAAGAAAATAAATTTTTTTAATGTTTTTAGGGGCAAGGAAGGGATATAGAGGTTGATATTAAATAATAAGTTTAATTTTTCTTTGAAAGATATCTCAGCTTAAACTCTGTCAGGAAAACATTTAGCCCAAATATTTAACCATTAATGTATAGTGGCTGCCTTACTGTGCTTAATCCACAACCAACTTTATAAGAAAAAAAAGTTAAAGGAATCTTACAAAACATCCTTTTCCTGTATTTTTTTGTATAATATACTCAGTAAATGTCCAGTAGTATGGTGCTATGAAAAGAATAAATTGTATCTACTAAATAAGTTACATTATTTTTCTTTCTTTCAGCTTCGTCCTCCTCAGCCTGCAGTTTACTTGTTTGTGTTAGATGTGTCTCATAACGCGGTGGAGGCTGGGTATTTGACAATTTTGTGCCAGTCACTGTTAGAAAATCTAGACAAGTAAGAATTGTTTTTACTCATAATATGTGTGTGTGTGTGTGTGTATGTATATAAAAGTGTTTATTAGCAGTTTATGGTGTTGATTTTTATTAAGTTTGATTTCATTTATCAAATGATTATTTTATTGTTTGATTTCACTAAGAGTACTTCCTGTCCACCATAGATAAAGTACCCTTCTACTTGGATTATTTTGATTTGTGACTTAGTATCTGAACCATAAAATCATAAAAGTTTTAATACTTAGTAAGAAATTTAGATCTCATCTAAGTATCCCTCTGACTTAGCAGGTCTCAGTACTGGGGCCCAGAGACTTGACTTGGCCAAGGTGTCAAGAATCTGGGTGAGAGAAAACAAGCTGTAATTTATGCCTGAGCAAGGGTTTTTCCATAAGGTAGTTTAAATGTGCTAATAAGAGAGTGGGCCAGATAAAGGGAAAGAGGCAAGTGATTTTCTGCTGAATATATTTCAGTAAGCCAGAAACTGAGCTCTTCATTTTGGCACATTGGTAATGAGCTGTCCTGTGAAAGTGGAAACAGTATTGAATGGGTTGCTTTTACTTGGCTCCAGTTCCTTTCTATGTGTCTATTAGTCATGAAGGAGACCCTCAGCTAGCTTTAATAATGAACCTTCCAAATCTCAGGAAAACAAAGTTGTTTACATGTTTTTTTTTACAACACCCACCAGAGTAAGACTTAAGATTGTTAGTAAGTAAGTAGTAAGAGTGGTTCATGACTGCAGTGGTTTTTCATATGTGCAAAGGTGTAGGGTGCTTATGTATGAATGCTTTGTCAGAAGTGCTCTTGATAATTCCAAAACGTTCTCCCTCATCTTCCACTGAGTTTGAGAGTCCTTGCTCTGTTGAGGGCTAGCTCTAGTCATAGTCTGCATGTCACTGATCTGGACCTGTGAATAAAACTGATAACATTAAGACCTTCGAGTTAAAAAAAAAATCCAGAGATGTTAAATGACTTGCTTTTAGTTTCTGTTCATAACTTAGAGTTTTCAGATTTTTCTCTTTGATTGAAGCATCTGCCCTATCTTTAGTCACAAATGCTTGCTTCAGATACAGCGTTAGCAGTGAGTGGCAGTGGAAGACCCTCCATAAAGAAATCATTTTTAGCCTGGTCTGTGTGGCTCAGTGGATTGAGCATCGTCCCATGGACTGAGAGGTCCCGGTTCGATTCCTGGTCAGGGCACATGCCTGGGTTGCAGGCTCAATCCCCGGGGGGGGGGGGCATGCAGGAGGCAGCTGATTGATGTTTCTCCCTCACATCGATGTTTCTATCTCTCTCTCCCTTCCTCTCTCTCTAAAAACTCAATAAAATATATATATAAAAAAAAGAAATAATTTTTAACACTGAAGAGTTAGCTTACTGGAAAAGTATGAGGATATAGCTCTAGAAATAGGAACCAGCCCAACAAAGATGAGTGGCTGTTTGTGAATTAAACAGACTATGCAAAACCAAAAGGATAAAATTGGAAATGGAAAACAGTATATGTGTGTGTGTGTGTGTGAGTGTGTATGATTACAGTGAAAAATACAAGCATTAGGAAAGTTTTAAAAGTAAAGGTAATAGAATAGCAACAATATAGTAACATGTTTTTGGAAAGGGCGATGGAAATAACTTTGAGAAAGAGGAATTTGATGCTAGAACAGTTCCAGCTATACTCTGTGTGTTTTGAGATTGGGGTAGAGCAGGTAAGTAGTCTCCATTCTGATTGGTAATAAATGGCCCTAATGTTCAGTGACCTTAGAAATCTCAAAGCAGTGGAGAGCAGTCTATAGACATACCGTAAATCTTGACTGGTATTGGTAATCTGAACACCCACATAACTTGTTGCATTCTGTTCTATGAAGTGCTTTTAAACCTAGCTTGCAGACTATATCTGAGTGGCCTGATCGATCATGCATAATGGTAATAATTCTTCTTGCTTTGATACATAATATTTTAACATCCTGTAATATTTAAAAACATTTTAAAAGCTTTACTAAAACAATAAATTTTATAATAGCAATTAACAAACATAGTGGTACTTAGAAATACATTTCTGTAAGATGCACCATTTATCTTTTTCATAAGAAAACTTGATAGGCAATGAAATGTTAATTTATTCTTTTATGCTGTGGCATTGACTTTAGAATATATTGAGCTCTGGGAGGAAATTTTTAAAACATATATGATAGATAAAATGTCCCAATCTTCTTAAATGTGGTTTTTATTTAAAATTCTATACATTGAACTCTAATTTGCATTACATTCAGTCTTTTCTAGGCAAGTGCTTATTTGTCATTCTGCCCTTTAAATATTTAAACAAGATACACAGTTTTTGTAATATTGGAACTGAAAATATGAGTAATTTTTCACTTTAAAAGAATGTGTTTCAAAGTGAAGTTAGCAAGAAGTCTTTGTTGTTGTTTTTTTAATGATGTCATTTTTTTTAGCACTGGCCAGTGTGGCTCAGTTGGTTGGAGCATCATCCTGTGCACTGAAGGGGGGTCGGGTTCAATTCTGGGTCAGGGCACATGCGGGAGGCAGTCTATTGATGTTTTTCTCTCCCCCTCTCCCTCCTTCTTTCCCTCCCTCTCTCTCTTCCTCTCTCCTTAAAAAATCATTGAACATGTCCTCAGGTGAGAATTAAATAAATAGATGAAATAATCCTGTCATTTTTAGTTTGAGTTTATTATTTGAATATAGTTCAGTTTTCTGACTTACGAACTCTAAACGTGTCCTCAGTGGTTTCACCTGGGAGGGATGGTTTCATCCTTGCTCTTTGATATCTATTGGTTTAGATAGGGATGACTTTTCTGTCCACTAAGAAACAACATGTATAATTATTCTTAGACTTAGTTTACTATTTCATTATTTACTTAAATAAAGTATGTTACTGAGCACTTTACATTTTAAATTGTCATTTTTATCTTTAGGCTTCCTGGAGATTCACGAACAAGAATAGGATTTGTGACCTTTGATAGCACTATTCATTTCTACAATTTGCAAGAAGGATTATCACAGCCTCAGATGTTGATTGTGTCTGATATAGATGGTAAGCAGTGAATAAAATAAAAATCTTTTTAACTATTGAGATTGGAGTTAATGCTACTTGATATGACAGTACATCTTATAATGCTATAAGGATAATTTGGTGCAATTAGATATTTGTTTAAAAATAATTATTTACTGGAAAATACTTGATTCTACATTTTTTACACCTGTGTATATGTACTTTTGCATGTGTGAATACATGTGTATAATGCATCCAGAGAATATATATTTAATAAAGCAGTATTATACCTGTTACATGGATGGTCTGATAAAA
The DNA here is from genome assembly GCA_030848825.1 of Tadarida brasiliensis. NCBI lineage: Eukaryota > Metazoa > Chordata > Mammalia > Chiroptera > Molossidae > Tadarida > Tadarida brasiliensis. Next base: position 82,485,445 of record CM061257.1, read on the forward strand.
ACTATGATTGCTTAATACTGTTATATTCTTTTGACTTGATTTATCTGTTGATTAAAATATGTTTTCCCTATAGATGTTTTTCTACCTACTCCGGATAGCTTACTTGTGAACCTACATGAAAGTAAAGAGGTGAGATTGATTTTTTTCCTTCAAGTATTAAAATATTTCTGTTATTTCTGTTATTACTTGGTGCATTAACATTTCAATGGACAATGTGGTAATATATTCATCGACTCCTCAGTTTACAAACCCCCAAAATGTAGTGGCACATACTACACTCTGGGATGTTTTAAAGAAGAATATTGCCTTGCCTTCTCAGTAATTAAACTTTTAATCTTTGTTTTCCCAGCTTATAAAAGACTTACTGAATGCATTACCAAACATGTTCACCAATACAAGAGAAACACACAGTGCCCTTGGTCCTGCGCTTCAGGCTGCCTTTAAATTAATGTCTCCAACAGGTGGCCGTGTGTCTGTATTTCAGACACAGTTACCTTCCTTGGGTGCAGGACTTCTGCAGTCCAGAGAGGATCCTAATCAGAGATCAAGCACGAAGGTATTTTATATTTCATTTCTCTGTCATATTCAGGATGGTTTTTTCTGCCTCTAGAGACTGTAATTACTTGTTTATTCTACTTTTCCACTTCATTAATAGTTTTAAAAAACTGGTAAGAGCGTTTAACTTGAATTCTTTTGTTTTTGTGTTGTAGTGTATTCTTTTTATTAGTTTGTTTGCAAGTAATAGAAATTTAGGAATAATTAACTTGAACCCTTTCATTTTACAAATGAAGAAACAGATTAAACTGTCTCGCCAAAGGTTAAATAACTATTTAATGGTAAAATGTGACTTGAGCCCTGGCCGGTTTGGCTCAGCGGTTAGAGCGTTGGCCCTCAGACCTAAGGGTCATGGGTTCAATTCCGGTCAAGGGCACATACCTGGGTTGCAGGTTCGATCCCTGGCCCTGGTCAGGGTCGTTCAGGAGGCAGCCAATCAATGTGTCTCTCACATGGATTTTCTCTTTCCCTCTCTCTCTCCTTCCCTCCCTTCCACTCTCTAAAAAAAAAATCAGTGGAATAATATCCTTGGGTGAGGATTAACAACAACAACAAAAAATGTGACTTGGTATTCTGACTCCATTGCTCTTTTCTGTTACACAAGTAATATACTTACTAAATCTGAGATATTATAATTTAACATGCTTATACTCATAAACTTTTTAATTATGAAAGTAATACAAATCATTATGTAAAACTTGGAAAGTAGAAACAAAAATAAATCAATCTTACTATCATGACATACAAACACATACAAATAAGCATCATTGAGCATCATACATATACATACTACATGTTTTAACTGACCTTTTTATTAGCAAGTATAATGGGAGCATTTTCTTAGGCCCCTAAAAATTGTCTTAATTTAAGAAATACATTTTAGTAAATGTGAACGTACTCAATTTAATTAATTTCCTGCTTGCTATTGAAAAATCTGCTATATTTTAACTATTTTTTTAAAAAACCACAATATCAAGCTAAATATTATATGAAGATTTTATCAGTGTATTTTAATCCCTGATTTTAAATAATAAATGAACTGGAACAATCATTTTTGTTCTGTACCTAAGTTTTTTCTGGCATCAACTTATATATGAAAATGCCATTACAACTAATTATAAGAATGAATTGAACAGTTTTAATAGTGTCGTAAATATTTAGCAATATATTCAGTTTTTCCTTAGGATAAATTCCTGGAAGTAAAATAATTGTATCAAAGAGTATAAACTTTATTTGTTATTAATGTATTTTACTTTGGACTTTTTTATTAACCTGTACTCTTAATGACTCTCATCTTATAGTCACTATTAAGTATTGTTGCTTCTTTATTCTTTACCCATTTGCTAGAGAAAAATAGCACCATATTTTACTTTTTAAAAAAATTGTATTTTTAATTGCTTTTGAGAAAGAGCTAATTTTAAAAAAATTGAGGCAAGGATATATTTTCCGCCCACAACAAGTACAGCTGCCATTGAGTTCATTGATCCATTGCAGCCTATTATAGAATACTGAGGTGTTTTGAACATAGGAAGGTGTCATATATTTACTGAATTATTTGATAGTTTTTTTATATTGTTTTTTTTTTCTCATTTAACTTTCAGAAATATTCCCTATCTGCCTGGGACTCAAAAGCTTAAATATCTGTCCTGGTTTACATATTCCTTCACATCTGAGTAAACACTAATATAATAACTCTACAGGGTGAGGCAAAAGTAGGTTTACAGTTCTTTTTTTTTTTAATCCTCACCTGAGGACATTTTTGCACTTATCTTCAAATAGAGCAGGAGGGAGAGAAGGAGAAAGAGAGAGAGAGAGAAACATTGATGTGAGAGAGACACATCGACTGGTTGCCACCCACACGACCCCAACCGGGGCCGGGACAAACTGCACCCGAGGTACATGCCCTTAGGGGGAACCGAACCCGGGTCTCTCTAATCCGAGGGCCAATGCTCTAACCACTGAGCCAAACTGGCCAGAGCTGGTTTACAGTTCTTATGGAAAATAATACAATAACAAATAATAATACAAGAATAAACTGTGTTTCACGTATTCACAGCTGTAAAACCTGCTTTTGCCCCACCCTGTATAATTGAGAGGGTTGAAACATTCGGTTAGGCAGAGTAGCTAGTAATTAAGAACTTGGAGCCTGCCTCTTGCACTTTTAAGTCTTTCTCCAGTAGCACCTTCTTAGCTCCATAGTCCTCCTACTGATAGGGAGAGCCTTCCTAAAACCAGTGTGCTCTCCTGTTGCTGCCTATACAACAGTGGTTGATAGCACTCAATCTGGAGCCCAGACTTCTTGGGTTTATAATCCAGCATCTGCCACTCAATAACTGTGTAATTGGTCAAGTTACTTAAATATTTTTTTGTCTCAGTTTCCTCATCTGTAAAATGTAGATAGCCCTATGAGATATATGTTATTGTGGGTGTTAAAATAATTTATATAAACCATCTTGAGCAGTACTGGCATTTTTTTTTAAACTCTTTAGTTTGCTGGGGGTGGAGGGAAGGATATTTTCTTCCTTATTATAAGAAAGACATAGAAATATGTGCATAATTCAAGGTTTATAGCTCTTACTTTATGACCTGTTGACTTAGGTTGTACAACATCTTGGCCCTGCAACTGATTTTTATAAGAAACTCGCTTTAGATTGCTCAGGGCAGCAGACTGCAGTGGATCTGTTCCTTTTAAGTTCACAGTATTCTGATCTTTCTTCTCTAGGTAAGAAGACACCGTTGTGTTTATCTGTTTACATAAACATTTTTAGCATGTAAATTAAATCTAAACTCTTCAGGAGGAGTTCTTAATGTTTTAGAGAGAAAGACGTGTGAATTAGATAGGTGATATCTATGAAAATTACCAGTAAACTTTAAAGCACTATACAAATATAAAATGCTATTAATATTTTGTTTTAAAAATATGATTTCTTTACCATTCTGCTCAACAATGAACTTTATATTTTACAAATGTTTGTGTTTTCTCAGATTTATATATTATACTTATTTTGATAGCTTTGGTTTTCTCATTATGAGTTAGATTTCTTCATAGTATAGAATTTATACTACTGTTAGACAAGTAGGTTGTTACTGTTTCTGTAGTTAATACTTTTTATATTTCTCTTTAAAGCTTGTGTGTCCAAGTATTCAGCAGGATGCATCTATTATTATCCATCTTTCCATTATACTCACAATCCTTCACAAGCAGAAAAGTTACAAAAAGAACTGAAACGTTATCTCACAAGGAAAATTGGATTTGAAGCTGTTATGAGAATAAGATGTACTAAAGGTATGAGTTAAAAACTATGCTTTATAATTAAATTAATAACCATTTATATATTGACTACCTGTGACTACTTATAATGGTTGCTTATCATAAGGGACTTTATGCTTGATCCTGTTAGTTGTACCTTTTTTTATATATACAGTTATTGAATAACCATTGCCCAATTTTTACAGTAATTTGAATAAGTGGGCAGAAATAATATTTTGCTTTATTAGGAAGAACCTAAGAGAAAGCCCACATTGGAGGTGATTTTAGAAGTAGAATTAGAGGAATAGGGAAAATCTTAAGTGAAAATAGTCAAATTAATGATCTTTGCCTTCATCATCATTCAAATAGTCTTTGATTTGAATTACCTTGCTTTTATGTGAATGTTTGCAGGAGGGATTCTAATCTTATTTTAATTACTTTTTTTTCCTTTATTGATTTTAGAGAGAGAGGAAGTGAGAGGGCGAGAGAGATAGAAACATCAATGAGAGAGAACATCTATTGGCTGCCTCCTGCATGCCCCCCACTGGGGATCAGGCCCACAACCTGGGCATGTGCCCTGACCAGGAATCGAACTGGCGACCTCTTGGTGCACGGGTTGACACTCAACCACTGAGCCACACCAGCCGGACATTATTTTAATTCTTAAATGAGTTTTACAGTAACTTCATTTTTAAAATTTTGAACATTAGATCTTTTGTATAACCTACATTCGTTCTTTTGACTTGGTATTTTAGAACCTCTACCAACACTCCAGTCCTACCCCCCAGTTATCCTTTTGATTAAAAAATCAGAGACATTTTTTTACTTTTACTTTATAAAGTAGCTTTAGCTTGAGGTAAAGATACTACTGTTACTTCATCTTTTATAACAAGTTTTCCCTTTTCTAGGTCTTTCAATGCACACTTTTCATGGAAATTTCTTTGTTCGTTCTACTGATTTGTTAACCCTCGCCAACATCAATCCCGATGCTGGATTTGCAGTACAGCTGTCAATTGAAGAAAGTTTGACAGACACTTCCTTAGTGTGCTTTCAAACAGCCCTATTATATACATCAAGCAAAGGTAATATAACGAAAAATGAAATACAACCTGCAGCAGTAATTCTCCCTTCCTCCCACATGCTGGGGAGAATGGGGAGAAAGAATGAACATAAGTGGAAAGTAATGGGATTTGAGTCAGCTAATCAAATATATGTTCTATTCTTTTTTTAAACTCTTTTTTGAATCTTTAAATGTTATGTTTTTTGACTTGTGGAAGATTTGTATTCCCAGGATCATATGTCTCTGGTAAACAATCCGTGCCATTTTAATTTAATTCATTTATTATATAAAATATGTTTTTATTGGTTTTCTAGAGATAGAGGAAGAGAAAGGGAGAGATAGAAATATGATTGGCTACCTCCTGCATATCCCCTACTGGGGATTGATCCTGCAACCCCGGCATGTGCCCTGACCAGGAATCAAACCAGTGACCTCCTGGTGCATGGGTCAGTGCTCAACCCACTGAGCTGCACCTGCCACGCAAACCATGCCATTTTTAGTATTATTTCTTGTCCCATAAAATAAAAAATTCTTCCTAGCACTTAAGGCCTACCTATATTTGTTAATTGACAGTCTAATACGTTTTCTGACATTTTACTGTTTGGGATATAATTTAGAATGAACGATATTTTAAAATAAAAACCAAAACCTAATATTCAACTATAGTCAAAAGATAGTATGTGTTCATAGTATATCTCCAGATTTAGAGAGTGTTTAATTTTCTTTAAAACATTCACTATAATAACACGTTTTTACATTTCAGTATCCTGTTGGTGATTTAATCCAACCAAAACAATAATTTGAAGACTATTTTTACCTGTTTTCTTTGTTTCTTTCCTGGTCTAATGTGTTTTGCAATGTTCATCACTTTGTTTAGGTGAGCGGAGAATTCGAGTGCACACACTTTGTTTGCCAGTGGTAAGTTCACTAGCAGATGTATATGCAGGAGTGGATGTACAAGCTGCCATCTGCCTTCTAGCAAACATGGGTGAGTAAAAAAGGGAGGGAACAGGTGAAATGCATTTTGCTATCCTAAAAACTGAAACATGGCATTTTTTTACCCTAGAAATCCTTTATTTAAATATTTATATGTCTTACATTTTTATTTACAGTAGTGTGAATTGGACTGTTCTTATATTTCTTATTATATCTTTGGTTTAAAAATCTTTCAGAGCCCTGGCTGGTTTGGCTTCGCGGTTAGAGCATCATCGGCCTGTGGACCAAAGAGTCCCAGGTTCAATTCCAGCCAAGGGCACATACCTCAGTTGGGGTTCATCCCCGGCCCCCATTGGGGTTGTACGGGAGGCAACCAATCGATGTGTCTCTTTCACATCGATGTTTCTCTCTCTCTCTCTCTTCCTTCCTCTCTTCCTCCTTCCCTCTCTATCTGATGGAAAGATATCCTCGGGTGAGGATTAAAAATAATAATAATAAAATAAAAATCTTTCGGTTTGGTCCCCAGCCCTGATCGGAGTTGTGCTGGAGGCAACCAGTTGATGTGTCTCTCTCACATCGATGTTTCTCTCTCTCTCTCTCTCTATCTCTATCTCTCCTTCCCACTCTGTCTGGAAAAATAGAAATGGAAAAATTTCCTCGGGTGAGGATTAAAAAAATAAAAATCTTTTTGGGGATTCATAATCACTAAAAGTTGGATAACAACCCAGATTTCCTTCAGCTGGTGAATATATGAGCAAACTGTAATGCATTCGTACAATGGAATACAACTCAGCAATAAAAAGGAAAGAACTTTTGATAATGAACAAAATGGATGATTCTCATAGGCATTATGCTAAATGAAAGAAGCTAGACTCAAAATGCTACCTACATGTGGTTCCAATTATATCACATTCTAGCAAAGGAAAAATCATAGGGATGAAGAACAGATCAGTGATTATCAGGGTTGGGGCACGGGAGCATTTTACTACAAAGGGGCAGCAGGAGATGTTCTGGGGGTGATGGCACTGTTGTGTATCTTGATTATGGTAGTGTTTACATGGTTATCCTTTTGGCATATAATCACCATAGAACTATACTTGAAAAAGTAAATTTTACTGTATGTAAGTTTTTAAAATTTTTTCAGGGAATTAATATAACACTGAGTGTTTTGTTTTTAATGAATTTATCTTTTAGATGAATTTAGACATGAAATGAACCTGGTTATTGCCCATGAATATCATTTTATTTTTAATACTTATAATGAGCAAATAATGTAGGTTATCTCAATTTTAATAAAATATGTACTTGGAGTTTCACACTAACATCTGGCTTTTTAGTGTCTGCATAAAGCCCTATGTTCAGTTTGTTCTCTTCTTGTTAACCTGGGAATGCTTTCATGGGGATTTTAGAGGGTTACAGGGGATGACTCAGGTTGCAGAACTTATGTTGTTTGTTTTGTCCAGTTCTTTCTTTTTTTTTTAATCCTCCCAGATAGAGTGGGATGGGGGGGGGGGGGTCAGTGTTGAGAGAGACACATTGATTGGTTGCCTCCCGCACAACCCCAACCAGGGCTGGAGACCGAACCGCAACCTAGGTATATGTCTTGGACCGGAATCAAACCCTCGACTCTTTGGTCCATAGGCCAAAGCTCAAACCACTGAGCCAAACAGGCCAGGGCTCCAGTTCTTTCTTTTTTATTAAAACTTATATTTTTTGGCCAGAAAAAAAAATTTATACATGTGACTTCTATTTGAGTAATGGAAATATCCCTAGAGCTTTCTTTTCTTTCTTTTTCTTTTTTTAAAATACGTTTGTTTTTTTATTGATTTTTTTTTTTTTTTTTTTTTTTTTTTTTAGAGAGAGAGGAAGGGAAAGAGAGGTAGAAACATCGATGTGATAGAGAAACATCAATTGGCTGCCTCCTGCACGCCCCCTACTGGGGATCGAGCCTGAAACCTGGGCATGTGCCCCAACCAGGAATTGAACTGGGACCTCAGTCCATGAGACAACGCTCAATCCACTGAGCCACACTGGCCAGGCTCCCCAGAGCTGTCTTAAAAGTAGATGGATAATACATGTTTTCTAATACCAGTAGGGGTTAAGTATTTTTAAACTTAAAGAGCTTAAAGCAAAACGGTTCAAAACAGTCTAGATTTGTTCTGATTGTCAGATTTAGTTCAGAAAAATGAGCAAATAGTCACCCCTAATAAATTAAATTAAAAACTTTTTTTTAAGTGAGCAGGTGAAATGTATTTTTCTATCCTAGAAATGGATTTTTTGTTGGTTTCTTAAATAATGCATGTAAATCTTATTTTTTACCCCATTCATTGGAATCTAATGGTTAAATATTTCTTCCCCTGGTTGCTTTCCAGCTGTGGATCGATCCATTTCATCAAGTCTATCAGATGCAAGAGACGCCTTAGTGAATGCTGTGGTTGATTCATTGTCTGCATATGGCTCAACTGTCTCAAGTTCACAGCACTCTGCATTGATCGCACCCAGCTCCCTCAAGTTGTTTCCTCTCTATGTTTTGGCCCTTCTCAAACAGGTAGCTCTCTCTACACTGTTACATTTAATAAAGCCTTTTAAAATTCTCATACATATCCATTGTGGATACCCCCAGGAGGTCACTCTCCTGGGGTTCTGTCCAGGTGGCGAAGGGGAGCATAGGCCTCTGCCCTATGATGTACAGTCCTTTCCATGATGTTGGAGAGAAAGCCGGCCTTGAGTCTGCACCTGCATATTCCTACAGCTTCTGAGAGTCCTGTGGACAGTGAGTGAAGACACAGGCCATGCAGGAAGCATCTAAAAAAATAAAATTTTAGATACATAAGTGAAGAAATGAAATCTAGGTTTTCTGGGTTTTTAAAAAATATTTAATTAGAGGATTATGCAGTTTAGCATTGGAAAAGTTTTGAAGAATAAGAAAAAATCACTGGAAAATGAAGATATCCAAATACATAACGATTGTTGTGAAACCCTGCACCTTTACTATAATATGTGGGAGCAGCTCGCATAGTGGTGGACTTATAGCGTACTCTGTGTGTCTGTTTCTGGACAGAGACTGAGGAAAGGGTTAATATTCATTGAACATCTTTCCATGCCTCATGCACCATAATAGGTGTTACATGCACATCATCCTAATTAACTCTTGCAGCAACGTAGAGAAATGAGTATTATTTTCCTCGTTTTTCTTATGATGACGATAGAGCTTTGAGAAGTAACTTGCTCACGTACCTATCTATTAAATGTCAGAGCTGAGAATTGAATTCAGGTCTGTCTGATTTTAATATTTGTCCACTATATTTATGTTTTACTTGAAAATTTGTCTTTTTTTTTAATGTAGAAAGCATTTAGAACCGGTACAAGCACACGCCTGGATGATCGTGTGTATGCCATGTGTCAGATAAAGTGTCAGCCACTTGTTCTTCTAATGAAAATGATTCATCCCAACTTATACAGAATAGACAGATTGATAGATGAGGTATGGTTCCTTTTATTGCATTTGAAGTTTTAAATTTTAACTATATTTGAATGCCTTGATTCTGTAGGTAAGATAACAACATATTTATTAACAATTTTTAAATCTATTCTTCTTCTCTGGTATTACTGCATCAAATAAGGACACTATGGATGTGATTGGACATTAGGACTATTAGATACCATCTTTGGTTATGAAGTTTTCAAAAATAGTTTCATATGGGAAGTAATTTGTCTTATGGGTTTGCTTACAATATTTATTACAAAGCCATGTTGTAGAGTGGACATTTCCATCTATATTTCATAGACATTGACTGTTCTGATATGATAAGAGTGCAGTTTTTATTATAGTATAAACTGGATCTGGTATCCATCAGTGTTTTTAATATGCAAATATGTAGTGTGTTTTCTTCCTTGTATTAAAGCTCTACTTTTTGGAATCTTCTCTGTGTTGTGTTCATAGAAAAATGTAAAAAAGTAACTTGCTTTGCAGCAGATTTAATTAATGGTCATACTTTTAATAGATCCTGGTCCCAAAAGGGAAGGAAATGAACAGATTGTTTTACATATTCATGTTTCTATCTTTTTATTTTGAATACATCTGAGTTTCTTGATTCTACAGCCAAGGCAGTAATATATTATCAATAATTTTTTGCATCCTACAAAATTCTCAGGTGTCATTTTTTAGTATTTCATAAAGAGCTAGTGGCCATTAGCTGCCAAACTATGATGATAGCAATGTAAGCTCGTTCACATTCTGTCTGTTTTTGTTTCAGAGTGCAATACATGTTAATGACAGGGTCGTACCTCAGCCACCTCTTCAAAAATTGTCTGCAGAGAAGCTGACAAGAGAAGGTGCTTTCCTTATGGACTGTGGCTCTGTAAGCACCCTCTACTGACAAAGCCTAACACTGTTCCAACAAAAGGGAAAACACAGGGTCCAGCTCGTTACACACATCAGTCAGTGAAAGGTGGATTAGGAGCGGAGGGGCAATACATTGATAGCTGGCACAGAAGTCAGTTTATTTTAGACTTTTCTAGTTGGATATTAGTTTATTATCATAGATTAATAAATTGTATTATCATATTTACTATCCTTGATTATATATACTTGATAAAGAGAAAGGTTTGTGTTTGCAAGGATTTTATCATCTAGAATCATAAAATAAATTCAAAGGGAACTCGAGTTTATTTACTTCAACTTATATCCATTGTCAGAAATGCCATTAATGATTAGAGTTCAGGAGAAGTTACTGGGCAGAGTGGTGAAGGGTGTTAGAATGGTCAGGATGGCTTCATAAATGATACCTTAGGAGCAGGAAAAGGATTCTGATAGCCATAGAAGGGGCGGGTGGGAGAGCACATTAGTGAAAATAATAGAGACAAGTCATTGAAATAGTGGATAAGAAATATTGTGAGTCAGTTATCCTGGTTAAAACATTATATTCCTATTGGAGAAAAAAGAAGGTAAAATACACTGTATGGGAAGTCTTGACATTTAAGCAAAGAAGATAAGAAGCACTCTGGATTCCTGGATGTAGATTCTTTATGTACCAATTACATTTTATTTTTACTTTTATGTTCCTTCTTTATTTGAAATAATATATTTTACCCCTTTTATGCTGGATAATTTTGAGCAAATAAGCTCGAATGAATTTCTGATTAAGGAATTTTAATATCATGTTTTTTGTTTTTAGGTTTTTTACATTTGGGTTGGAAAAGGCTGTGGCAACAACTTCATAGAGGATGTGCTTGGATATCCTGATTTTGCATCAATACCACAGAAAATGGTTAGTGGGTTTTTATACAGCTATAACTTTTTGTGTGCTTGTTTTAAATCTTTTTATTGAGATAAAATTCACAGAAGAGTCACAGTTTTAACTGTTTCAAAGTGTACAATTCATTAGTTTTTAATATATTCATAACCTTGTACAACCATCACAGTATCTTATTTCAGACTCCCAAAAAGAAACCCGTATCTCCCAATTCTGCCCTCCTCCTTTCCCCGCAGCAACTGATCTCCTTTCTATATCTGTGGATTTGCCTGTTCTAGACATTGATATAAATCATACAATATATGGCCTTTTGTGTTTGGCTTCTTTCACTTTTCACAATGTTTTCAAGGTTCATCCATGTTGCAGCACGTATCACTATTTCATTCTTTTTTTGACCAAATAATAGTCTATTGTTTGGATATACCACATTTTCAATTTCCAATCATCCATTCATGGACATCTGGGTTGTTTCTACTTTGGGGCTATTGTGAATAGTGCTACCATGAATAATTAGTGTACAGGTATTTGTGTGAACATGTTTTCAGTTCTCTTGAGTATATAACCTAGGGTTGGAATTGCTGGGTCATATGGTAAACTCTATGTTTAACTTCTTGAGGAACTGACACACTGTTTTTCCTACAACTTTACCTTCTGCTTTAAATTATTTTGCTGATAATAAACATAAATTTTTTCAGTTGGCCTTTACCATATGTGTGTTAACCAATACCAAAGAATTAAGATTCTGAAAGCAGTTCTCCCTATTTAATTAATAGAAAAGGTCTATCTTGCCCTGCTGGGTCACTCAGTTGGTTGGAGTGTCGTTCCATACACCAAAGGGCTGTGGGTTTGATTCCTGGTCAGTGCACATACCTAGGTTGCAGGTTCAAGCCCCGTCGGAGCGTGTACAGTAGGCAACCAATTGATGTTTCTCTCTCACATTGATGTTATTCTCTCTCTCCCTTCCTCTCTCTGAACATATCCTCAGGTGAGGATTAAAAAAAAGGGGGAGATATTGTAAATATGTCATTTCTCCTGAAATTAATTTAATGTCAATGTACAACCAATTGATGTTTCTCTCTCACATTGATGTTATTCTTTCTCTCCCTTCCTCTCTCTGAACATATCCTCAGGTGAGGATTAAAAAAAAAGGGGGAAATATTGTAAATATGTCATTTCTCCTGAAATTAATTTAATGTCAGTGTAATTTATATCATATTCTGCTGTTGTTGTTTGATTGACTGAACAAATGAGGATAATAAGTTTAAAAAAAGAATAATAACAGTGAAGGGAAAAATCATATGTAAACTTCATTTTAAAGCTATAGATATTTGAGCACTATGATACTAGCATAGTAAACATCAATATAAAAGAACAGAATTCAGAAATAGATCTAATTCCTGAAAAATGGAATGTGGTGCCCTGGCCTGTGGCTCAGTTGGTTGGGCATCGTCCTATGCACCAAAAGGTTGGCAGTTCAATTCCAGGTCTGGGTACATGCTCAGGTTGCTGGCTCCATTCCCCAGTAGTGGGCGTGCAGGAAGCAGCCAATTGATGTTTCTCTCTCACATCAGTGTTTCTCTCTCTCTTCCTTCTTCTCTTCTGAAAAAAAATCAATTAAAAAAATTTTTTAAAATAGAATGTGGTAAAGGTTACATTTCAAATCACTGAAAAAGAATGAATATTAGAAAAAGAATCTCTATTATATTAAAATAGGCAAGGCCTTTCTTTGTAAGTCAGTGATGAAAAGAAGATTAATAAATCTGAAAGCATAAAAATTAACAGTTCTATCTGGTAAAATAAATAAATAAATAAAGCCAAAAGATAAACCAAAAAATTGGGAAATTATCTGTAATTCTTATGACTGAAAAAGGGCTAATTTCTCTAGTATAAAAAGTTCTCTTACCTTTAAGAAAACCATCTCCTCAAAACAAAAGGAAAATAAAAAAATGAGTAAAGGGTTTGAACAGCCAATTTATAGGGGGGAAATATAGTAGTGGCCATATGAAGCTATGTTAGCCTTACTCATAATTGAGAAAACAAAATAAAATAACAGCATAGCATTTCTTTTATTTACCAGATTGGCTAATATTTTTTAAATTTAATAGTAGGCAATGATGCATAGGGTATAGGTCAACAGGCCTATCAGATACTCTAGATTGGAGTGTACATTTATACAGTCTTTTGGAGGGGCATTTGATAATATCTGTTAAAATTAAAATCACATAGTTAATGACATAGTAAAATTTTCTACTCAAAGATTATTTCCCATAGACTTATTCATAAAAGCATGTTTTTGTACACACATTCTTGTGGCATTAAACATGTAATGTCTATGCATTTATTAAACATACACATCAAATGTCAGAATCATACTTACCATTAAACATGTTTTATTCACTTATCCAGAAAAATAGAAACAGACTTGCCAGCAATTTAAATTTCATCTGTTTGGTTGCTGCTGTAGGGGCGGGAATGGAATGCTGGCGGTTGGTTGGTGGTGGTGGGAATCATGCTTCAGTTCTAACAGTACTGAAGTCTGTGAGAAAGGAAGTAATCCTGATTATATTTCTTTTATCAGACACATCTTCCAGAGCTAGATACACTTTCATCAGAAAGAGCCAGATCCTTTATAACTTGGCTTAGAGACAGCAGACCATTAAGCCCAGTTCTTCACGTGGTAAAGTAAGTACTTCTGTAACTTAACTATAAAATTGTCTTGTCCTGTGCAGTCTATTTAAAATTGCTTGTCTTTAAAGCAAATTAAAAATATTATCAAAATAGCCCTGGCTGGTTTGGCTCAGCGGTTAGAGCTTTGGCCCGCAGACCAATGAGTCCCGAGTTCGATTCCGGTCAGGGGCATGTACCTCAGTTGCGGTTTGTCCCAGGTCCTGGTTGGGGTCGTGTGGGAGGCAACCAGTTGATGTGTCTCTCTCACGTCGATGTTTCTCTCTCTGTTTCTCTCTCCCCCTCCCACTTTATCTGAAGATATTTGAAAAAATATCCTCGGGTGAGGATTAAAAAAATAAAAATAAAATAAAAAATCATAAAAAAATATTATAAAAATATATTCTAGTGGTAGAATGTTATTATTTGAATAATATTCCCTATGCTTCATTTTCCTGAAGTCCCCATGTATCATAGATTTTTTTTTTTAATGTGTAATTATCTTGTTAATAATATGAATTTTTAGGTCAGTACCCTTTTCTCTTTTTCAGAGATGAGAGTCCTGCCAAAACAGAATTTTTTCAGCATTTGATTGAAGACCGGACAGAAGCCGCATTCTCTTACTATGAATTTTTGCTTCACATTCAGCAGCAGATTTGTAAGTGAAGTGGAATAAAATTGAGTCAGAAGAAAAAGACCTAGGTAAAGCATAATATGCAGAAAAGCCCATTGGAAATTTGAAATGAAGGCATTTGTTACAAGACACAATGCATAGCATAGCACCCTGTCTGAGGCAAAAAGTAAAGGGGGAGAAAGAACTGGGCTGATTTTCTTCAGCCTAAATCAATGGTAATGCTGATGCTGTTTCACCAAGTATATTTGAATTGGTTTCTACACATTTCCAGGAGTGCAGCAGTACAGTGCTCTGTTCATTGCAAGCCAGCAAATTTATGTAGCTATGTGGAGTGATAGGTCATAATGTAAAATTAGATAACTTTTTTTCTTATAGTTAATATGACATGTCTGGACTGGAACTCTTGACAAGAGATGCTAAAGGGCAGTGGGTACCGTGTTATTTATATGAATTTTTAACAAGGAATGATTCATATTCATTAAATGAATTCAATATTTTCCCTGTAAAAACAATAGAGTTTCAGTACATGAACTATAGAAAAAATATATACATAATGTACATAAATGTTACATTTGTAAAGAAAATGTAAAAATGTAACTACAGAATATGAATTGCTTCACTGTGCTGCATTGTTGGATGACAACTCTTTTTGTCGCAGTTAGAGAATGAGGTTGACTAATGCGTATTATGAATTGAGTCCACAGAAGAAACACAAAACTCTTTGTAATTCTGTTAAATCTTTTATGTGGATTTATTTATGATCAGCCTACTAATTAAAAATATTTTGCTTGACAGTACGGTTTGGTGTTTTTTGTGGGGGGCAGGAAGTTGATGGGTTTTAGGTGTGTGGTTTTGATTTTACATATAGGATATACTGAATTCACTACCTCGGGAAATGCAATGATATTGCATCAATAAGTTTGCATTCATTTGTGGACATTACCAAGTACTATGTTTATATTCTGAAGAGGAATGTTACTCTCAAAATACATATGATTATTGACTAAGTATAATCCTAATTTGTCTTTCTCAGTTAAATTAGGCATTTTTTTTTGCACATTCATATCAAGAACATTTTCATAACATGTGACTATCCTATTTAATTGACTTTAAGATTGCCATCTTGAATTTTGAGAGAGAGTTTTATTCTGGTGAAAAAAATCATAGTTTACTAATAGCTTATTTACTACAAAAACTGTTAATGGCCCATTAGATTGTGAGATGGAATTTTATGTTATACACTGAAAGTCCCATCAATGAGCTTTGGAAGGAAAAATGCTGTTGATGTGCGTGGTGAGTGATTTTTTACGGGTTTGTGCTTAGTGGATCTCTTTTCTTTGGATGAAAATAGAAGTACTCTCTCACATTCCCTGATGGAACTGAGAGGTTAAATGACTCACCCTAAATGACATTACTAATTAGTGACAGAGCTAAGAGTAAAAGCCAAATGTTCTTCCCACTCACCGCCTACTGCTGCCCCACCCCACCCCCACCCAGGGCTGTGCTTGTTCCTATACCATGCTGCCTCTATTACTGAACGTTAGGGAAAACTACAGCACTCTAAGGGCAACTGAATACTGTAACTTTGTAATGAAAAGTATATTTCTACTCTAAGAAAGACAAAAGTCTTCTGTGTTTGGATATTTTGTTTATTCAATAGATTTTTATAAGCACTTAATACCTATCAGATATTGTTGTAGGCATAAAACAGATAAAATCCCTCGTTCTCAGTGCTTACACTCTATAGAGTGAGGGTGTGGAGGGCTGGGGAAAACAATACATTTATGTATGTCAGGTGTAGGGAATGCTGTGAAGAAAAAGAAAGCTGGGTAGAGGAATCAATAATGCTTTTTTAAAATAGTAACCAGAGAAGGCCCTCTGAAAAGGTGGCAGTTGAGCAGAGATTAAAGCCACGTGGGTGTCTGGAAGAAGAGTCGTCCGTGTAGGGGGATCTGTGAGGTGAATGTGCAAGTTAGCTCTTCACTGCTCTTGTTCTCTGTGAGAGGCTTCATGAAATGGTCCCCCAGGGGGGGAGACAGTGAACTGACCAGTGGCATATATTGGGATTGTCAAACAGCACTGAGGGCCTATCTTGGTTTGTTTATTTGTTTGTTTGTTTGTTAATCCTTACCTGAGTATATTTTTCTTTTTTTTTAAGAGAGTGGAAAGGATGGAGGGAGAGAGAGAGAAACATTGATGTCAGAGAGACACATTGATTGGTTGCCTACCACATGACCCCGACTGGGGCCAGGGATCGAACCTGCAACCCAGGTATGTGCCCTTGACTAGAATCGAACCCAAGACCCTTGGGTCTGCAGGCTGGCGCTCTAACTGCTGAGCCAAACCAGCCAGGGCAGAGGGCCTATTTTGGGATATGACTCATGATATTAAAAGTGACACCAGTCAGTATAGCTGTGCCCCTTTCCTCTAGCCACATTCAGCTGCTGGACTTAAGCAGTGTTGGTACAAAGAACAGAAGAGCAAGGGAGTTAATGCATACAAGGTAGTGGCTCGTTTAAGGGAAAGGGACCTAAAATGAGCGATGGGTAGAAAAAGGTAGTGGACTGGTTTAGAGGCCCTGTTGAGGTCGAAGAGCTCAGGAAGTGGAGGTCAGGATATGGGATGCTGGAAATTGAGGTTTGGAGGAAATTCAGATATTGGTAATGACAGGTCTAGGGATGTCTGTGGGAGTGGGTAGTTGAGGTGCTGTAAAAGATAACTGGAGGTGAGGAGGTGAGAACTTAGAATCAGGGTTTTAGGTGGATCATTTCCTTGGCCATTAGAATCACCAAGAAAAAGGACTGGAGTAGTAGTGGAGAGATGGGGACCGTATATACGGGGTGGCAGGGGGTATGCAGTGGTTCAGTGACGTGAGCTCAGGGGAGCTTTTTTCTCTGATTGATGTATTAACCATGCTTATGTTGGCTTCGGACCATCCGGTGCTGCTGGATACACAGAGGCAAGCAGTTTTAGTCCATTGCATCCATATACCACCAGTCTTCACACTCCATGCTCATCAGTGAGCTGCAGTTGTTATGCTAAGTTTTGATTGATACCACGTTTTAACTTTCCACCTGATTATCTATTAGTAGAGAGTTGTGAGCTCTTACTCCTCTGGGCCATCAAACATGCTGTCCCCCTGTGCTGCAAACACATCTTCACCTCTTCATTTGGCCAATTCCCATTCCTCCTTCTGTTATTAGTGGGTGCTGATGTCAGCTTGACTCTTCTCCCGAAACGTGGTGGGCTCTGCCTGCTATGTGTGCGCATAGGCCCTGGTACCTTCCCTATTATAACACTTATTCCACTTTATTTAATTACTTGTTCTGTTTAGTTTCCTCACTGTGTTCTATGTGGGCAAGAAACTCATCTTTTTTAATCATCACTCTATCCTTAGAGCCCTGAACAATATCTGACATATACCCCCTTGCACATATAACCAGAAGTATATGTATTTTTCTTTTTTTTTAAATCCTCACCCAAGGATATTTTTCCATTTATGTTCAGATAGAGTGGGAGGAAGAGAGAGAGAAAGAGAAACATCGATGTGAGAGGGACACATCGACTGGTTGCCTCCCGCATGACCCCGACCAGAGCCGGGGTTGAACTGCAACCAAGGTACGTGCCCTTGACCAGAATCAAACCCGTGACTCTGGTCTGCAGGGCCCACTCTCTAACCACTGAGCAGAATTGGCCAGGGCTGTTTGTGTTATTCTTAAAGGTGGATGCAGTTCTAAACTTAGAAGTCCTGTTTTATTTTTCATCCTTGAGTTCATTCATTCATCTAATATTTAAGATCCTACTATGTGACAGGCACTGTTTGGTGACGGTTTTAGAGCAGTGAACAAACCAGACAAGGTCCCTTGCACCAGGAGCTTGCAGAGAAAAGCGAAGTAGAGTGAGGACTACAGGCAGGGAGTAGGAATGAGTGTGGTCAAGCCCCTCTTTTAGGGCCTCGTAGGCCACGGTGAAGCCTTTGGGTTTCACTCCAAAAGTGGTGCAGAGCCTTTGGGGGGCTTTGAAAAGAGAAGTGATGTCATCTGGCCCTAACAGGAGGAGTCCAGCCAACCCACTGTAGGCAGCTGAAGAGGGTAAGGGTGGAGGCAGTGTACAGTTAATGAAGAAATCAGCCCCCTGGGCATAGTTTAGATGGGACATGTTTGGATTGGATTAAGAGAATGTGAAATTTGGGATTTGGCTCTAGCAGCCTGGATTAATCCTAGTTGATCATTCTGTTATACTACTGACTTCCATTTGTTAATATTTTATTTAGGATCTGTTTTTTAGCTTTTATAAGATTGATCTCGTTTGCTTTTATAGTGTTTACTTACTGATTTTGATATCAGCATTATGCTAGTTCTGTTAAATGAGTTGGATAGCTTCTCATCTGTTTTGATGCTTTGAATAATTTGTATAAGTTAGCTAACTTTTTGTATATAAAACAAGTACTATCTGTTCTTGAAGTTTTGGTTGAACTGGCCCATTAAGCCTCAGGGCTTGAGAGGTTTTTGCAGGTAGATCATTAACTACTGTTCCAATCTATGACTATTGATCTATTCAGGTTCTCTTTGTTGAACCAAATTTGGTCTTCATAGTTTTAACATGATTGATGTAAGCAATTATTATCAGAGGCTAGCTTTTTTCCATACTTTCTGTTATGTTTATGCATTCCTTCTTTCTTTTTCTTGATCATCCTTGTTTCAGGTTTGCCTGTCTTTATGCCTTAAAAAAAGAGTCTGGTTTTATGGACTCACTGTTTCGGTGAGGTTGCTCTAGAAAATGTGTAGAGGAAGTGTGGCTCTCTTTCTGCCTTTATCTTGGTCATTTCCTTCCTACTGTTTCCTTTAGGTTTATTTTTGCTACTGCTTTTCTAGCTTCTTGGATTATAAGTTAGTTTATTTTCAAACTCTCTTGTTTTCTAGTAAGTACTTTTTCTTGAGTAATGAAGGTTTTAGTGTTAAGTGCTTTCATTGCTATTCATTTTAAAATAGTTCTGTTTCCACTTATTTCCTATTTAATCCATGAATATTTGTGTGTTGGTTAAATTCCAGTAGTGATGCTTTTATCCTTTTGTTAATTTCTAATTTCATGAAAATAGCTTATTAGTAAGTTTAAAATTTTTTTTGAGATTTTCTTTAAGGCCTACTATATGGTCATTATATTGTGAATCTTGCATATGTATTTGAAAATAATATGTATTTTCATTTCGGTACAAAGTTCTTTATGACTCTGATTGTTAAAAGTGAAAGCCTAGGACCTGGAGGCAGAATAGGGGAAAGGAATATCCTTCTCTAGTTACCAGTAAAATTCAAAGTAGGGGGCCTCCCAAGTAAGATACCTGAGGGGACCTTCATCCAGTCGGCCGGCCCCGCTTACGATCCAGTGCTGCTGGTATCTGCAGAGGATATGTCAGAGGTTGTGCAATTCAGACGAGTTTACAAGTAAGAGCAGGTGACATAAACTCTTTTTGTAAATTATCTTTCCTTCCACCTTGACTGGGGCCAGACCCTTTGCCAGTGGCAGGCAAGCAGTGCCAAGGTCACTATTGGTCAGCTTATCTGTGAGAAAGTGAATTCTACATATAGATTGTAGTTTGAGGACAAAAGTGAATAACGTCTTCAAAGGCCGGTTGTAGAAAAGTCAATGGATGAAATATGAGACTACTTTTATTAGAAGTTTAAGCACAAATTTGAATGTTGACATCCTAATTAAGGATATGATGACACAGGGCTAGAACTAGGGTGTGGTGAATGTGTCCTTGGCACAAAATTTAAAGGGGCACCCCAAAACTGAGTCACTAAGATAAATAATATTTTAATGTAAAAAAAATTTTTCCTTCATCCGAGAATATTTTTCCATTGCTTCTTAGAGAGGAAGGGAGGGAAGGAGAGAGAGAGAGAAATATTGATGTGAGAGAAACGTATTCATCGGTTGCCTCCCACACAACTCCAACCAGGGTGGGGAATTGAACTTGCAACCCAGGTACATGCCCTTGACCGGGAATCAAACCCCTGACCTTGGGCGCGTGCTCTAACCACTGAGCAAAACTGGCCAGGGCATGTAATACTTTCAAAATCAGAATTAATGCAAAAAATCCATGATGAACAGAATATCAAAAATTTAAATAAAGAAAACAATTGATCCTGCACATCAAGTATTCGCCTCACCTGCTCGTAGCTGTGGCTGTGGGAAGATCAGGTGGTTAGGTGATGTCAGAAGAGTTAGGCAAGGTCCTGCCGCTTGGGCTCCATGGTTGGTGTGCACGCGAGACCTGGCTCCCCGTGCCCTATTTGGTCACAGAGGGGCAGGTTTCCAGTGGGGAGCCATGCGTGGTAGAAGGGGATGTAGAATGGGCTCGGGCGCACACCCATCACCTCAGCTGGGGACACACGAGGCCTCTGCGTCCTGCCCTCAGAACCATGGGTCTCAGCGCAAGGTGGCTGGGCGCGTTCGTCCTGGGGGTGAGGCTGCTGCTGCTGTGGACAGCGAAGACTCCGTGGGATCTTTTTGTTGTTGTTAATCCTCACCAAAGGATATTTCTTCCATTGATTTTTTTTTTTTTTTAGAGTGGAAGGAAGGGAGGGAGGGGAAGAGAGAGAGAGAAATGTCGATAGGATAGAGATACACCAATGCGTTACGTCCTGTCCACCCTGGAACCTGCAACCTGGACACAAACCTGCAACCCAGGTATGTGCCCTTGACTGAGTATCTGACCCGCAAGCAGGCGTTCTAACCACTGAGCCATGCCTGCGAGGGCGACTCTACTGGACCTTCAAACAGAAAGCCTTCCATGCTTCTTCGAACCACTACTAAACCAACTAGTAAACCAACAGGGAAAACCCCACCTGTGCCTTATAGCCATACACGTGAATCTTTCAAAACACTGAAACATCTATAGTTCTAGTTTCCTTAGTGACAATCACAACAAAACCATCAACAACTCCAGCTTCCTCACTCTCAAAAAATGTGACAGTCACCACCTTTGCACCCATAGCAACATCTAAAATGACAACACCCGGGGCCTCAACAAATATGATTTCCACCGCCTTAAAGTCTACACCCAACATAACAAGTGTTTCACGAAACATCCCAGATGTCAATATCCACAATGACCACAACCCACAGTAGTTCAGTGACCATCAGTAACAATCACAGCAACTATAAATGATGAAAATTTGATATTGGCAGCTTTGTGGGTGGCAATGCATTAACACTGGGAATTTTTCTGTTCTTGTCGGAGGCAAAATGTACAGAACCATTGATGAACATGATGCAGTCATTCAAGGACATCCAAGGACCAGTGGAAAGAAGGTAGATGCAACTCTATCAATTAGTTTAAGACAGGATTCTCATTTTGAAAATAGCATAAACAGGCCATGCATATAATGTACACTATATTATATAAATATGTAAAAATTCCTCATGATTACTAAAAGTAAAAAGGGTTTGGCTTGGGTTTTTAATGAACATTTGGAGCTACAGTTAATGTGATGGTTATATTCACTTTTAGAAAATATATGGTAGGACAAGTCCTGCCCCATTTTCTCGTGGCATTGGTCACAAGGGCCAGTAATTGGAAGATATCATTAGGGGAAGCCATCTGCGCATATAATTAAGGAGCTTGCCACAGCACTCAGGATGTTCGAGTGTCTCTTCAGAAAGCATTAGTATTTTATGTTTTAAAGTTTAGTACTTGGTTTACAGACAAAAAGCAACCCCCACCATCCAAGAAAATGAAGAAAATAAAACCAGAAACAATAGCTGGACTGAGCCCTGTTAGCTAGCCACTGGAGAGCCTGTGTTTTATTAATAACTTCTTTCAAGCTTTCAGTGGCAGTTGATGTAATTACCTTTGTTTTCCCTTAGTACTTTCAGTAAATTGCAGTGTTTAACCTGATGTTTTAAAGACTTAGCTTTGCCCTGGCTGGTTTGGCTCAGCCGTAGAGCGTCAGCCTGTGGACCAATGAGCCGTGGGTTCGATTTCAGTCAAGGGCACATACCTCGGTTGCGGTTCGTCCCTGGGCCCTGGTCGGGTCATGCGGGAAGCAACCAGTCAATGTGGCTCTATCACGTCAATGTTTCTTTCTGTCTCTCTTTCCCTCCCTCCCTCTCACTCTATCTGATGATAAATAGAAAAGTATCCTCGGGTGAGGAATAAAAAAAATTTTTTAAAAGACTTAGTTTTAGTAATTAATAAGTTAGATTATTTGCTACTATGAGAATATGGTCACCACTGGAAATAGCTTTATTTCAAAATCAGCTGTTAATTATACATTCAGTGAATATTTTAAGAGACATGGAGCTGCTTTCAATATCTAGGAATGTTTAATGTAGTGAAAACACACCTAACTTGAAAAGAAAGCCCCGTATGTGATTTCCAAAACAATATTTAGAACTCTGTATAGTCAAAACTATAAATGACTGCTCTGTTTGTCAAGCCAAGGATTGTGGAGCTCCCTCAAGCTACCACACCTACAGGATGAGAATGCTGCATTTTTCTGCACTGTTGATTTTACTCAAAAATTTGGGCAAACAGTATCTTTATACTAAAACATCAATGTATTTTGGAATAAATTTGTATGAAGTTTTAAAACAGGAATGGTTAAGAACAGGAAACTTCCTGCTTCCTTATTTGGATATTCTTCAGGCCCCTCTTCCTCCCCCGCTGAAGGGGAGGCACTTTCAGATGTATTATGTTAATAGAGAGAAAAGCACAGTTATTGTAAGGACAAAAATATTAGCCAACATATTTTCAGTTTATATTCCAGCACCCAAAACTCGGGGTCAGGTTTTGACGGAAGTGGTATTTAGTCATACAAAATATCAAGATAACTATTTCTATCTTTGATTGCTCAAAGTAAATCACACCAAGTTCTAATCGTCTAAAAATGGGCTAAGATGTTATAATAAACATGCACCTACATTTAATAGGAATGAAAAGTAACTTTTGTGATCAGCATTTGGTTTACAGAGAATATTATATATCAAGAATTTTTATATAAAAGGATCATTTCTACTCTCTTGTGAATTATGGTGAATTGATGTGATGAATATGGATAAAAACTATCCAAGATATGACAGGATGTAGGTGACACATGCGGTGTGGAGGAAATAGTGTGAAACACATGTGTTTACATTAGTTTGAAAAACAATGTGGGCTGATACTTAAGTTGTCAGTTACTAACAGCCCTAACGGGTCTTTCTATTGCTTTCATAGCTCTGTGAAATATACTTAAAGGCATATTTTATAGTTATGGCGGCCTTTTACATTTAAGTTGTTTTGTCCCCTGAATTCTTGATATTTCAGTACTTGAACTGAGTCAGAATTTTGTAGACAGGCCTGAAGTTATCTCGAGTACTTGTTTCTTTAGCACTTTAAGATATAAAAACCACCCTGGCCAGTTTGGCTCAGCGGTTAGAGCATCGGCCTGTGGACCAGAGAGACCAGTTCGGTTCCCGCTAAGGGCACGTCCCTCGGTTGCAGTTTGTCCCTGGCCCCTGTTGGGGTCGTGTGGGTGGCAGCCAGTCGATGTGTCTCTCTCACATCAATGTTTCTCTCTCTCTCTCTTTCTCCCTCTCTCCCTCCCACTCTATCTGAAGATAAATGCAAAAAACAATATCCCCGGGTGAGGATAAAAAATAATAAATAAATAATAAATAAATAAATAAATAAATAAATAAATAAAAAAGATATAAAAACTACTTTTTAAGTACTAAATGTCTTATATGCCTTTAAAGTTTCCTGTGTCTTGGGTTTGAAATAATTTAGTTATGTCTTTTCTGTGTGTATAAGTTTATAATTTGTTACTTTTATATACCAGTACTTCAATACAGTCATTTTTGTTTATTTTTGGTTATGTGCAGAAAATGGAGGGAAATGGGGTTTGCAAACCAGTATTTTGCTTTGGAGCACATTTCCTAAGCATAAATTTATCTTCCTAATTATGTTTACATATGCAAATGTTCAATTGTTTGCATTCCTGGAGAGTGTGTACGCGAATATAAAAGCAACCCAGATGTATGTCTATGTTAGGCAGAATCCAATCAATGATTTAAAATTTTCCTTGGATAATCCATAAAATGAATAATTTAAACACAGATCAATAAGAGTTGGCAGTATATTACAGTGATAATTTTGTATTTTTTCAGAAAAAAAAATTAAAGCAAATTTCTCTTACTTTATTCTTTTTATTATAATGACCAACTTTTGGTACTTAATTGTTCCTGAGATCTATTTTTAGAATAAAGTTTTGTTCTCCCAGAACAGAAAAAGAAGAGGTAGGCAATGTAAGGTCAAGACTAAAACCTTGGGTCATAGTTATATAATTCCAGGCTTGAATTCTAACTATATGACCTTAGATAAATTACTTAATCTACTAAAATCAACTTTTTCACCTTTAATAGAGAACTAATAATATTTATCCTATAAGGGTTTTGTAATAACTAAACAACATAACACAAAGTGCTTATGCCTGACTCACAGAGGCAGATCCAGGTTTTCTGGAGCCTGAGGCTTATAGAATTTGGGGGACCCTCTTTAAGAAAAATAATTTAAAAATTAGAAATACAAAGTTAGCATGGTAATATTTATTTAGAGTGAGAAAATAAGTCATAAATGACAAATTTTATAAAAGCACAAAGCCATAAAAGTAAAATATTTCTAAAAATTGGTTGCCCCGCCCTGGCCAGTTTGGCTCAGCGGTAGAGCGTCAGCCCGTGGACCAGTGAGTCTCGGGTTTGATTCTGATCAAGGGCATGTACCTCAGTTGCAGTTCATCCCCGGCCCTGGTCAGGGTAATGTGGAAGGCAACCAGTCGCTGTGTCCCTCTCACGTGGATGTTTCTCTCTCTATCCTTTTCTGTCCCTCTCTCTCCCTCCCACTCTATCTAAAGATAAATAGAAAAATGTCCTCAGGTGAGGATTAAAAAAAAAAATTGGTTGCCCCTCCACATCATTGTGATACTTTATTTTCCCTGACAATTTCTTGGCTACATTCCCTTTAATTGCCTTTTCATAGGACAACAGTTTTGTAATACTTTCTACAGAGAAAATAGAAAAGATCATTGTCTTTTCTCTAGCTTAATTGATTTGTTTTATATCATTGATAGTTCAGAAAAGTGTCTGTAAGCTTTATGACTTGCTATTGGTAATGTCATGTCACACTTCTTATGATTGTTCTTAAAATGGTGAAAACTTCTATCAAGTGTTTTTCATATATAAGTGGTAATATTTGGAAGAATATTCTGCAGACTGGCTTCTGGGTCCATTCATTTCAAATGTCATTTATCACTAGCCACATACTTCTGGTAATTTGGGGGTCCGCAAACTGCTGCAAGAGAACCTCGCCACCGCAGACCAAAAGGGCTTATTGGGGATGCTCTGTCCACACAGTGGCCCAGCACATACAGGTCTTTTCGGTGCACCACAAACTTCACCACAATGTATGGGAACCTTGGTGAGACAACAATTACCCAACGTGAGCTAAATTCATAAATACAACTTACTGCTCTAGCCAGGTGGCTCACTCAGTTGGTTGGAGCGTGGTCCCCTGCACCAAAAAGGCTGCGGGTTTGATTACCCATTGGGGTACGTGCCTGGGTTGCAGTTGGATCCCTGGTAGGTGCTTTCGGGGGGCAGCAGATTGATGTGCTCTCTCTCTCTCCCTCAAGTCAGTGGAGTGAGGATTAAAAATAAAAAAATAATAGTATAATAAATACAACTTATATATTGTACATTTGTAATGCATACATATTATACATATATACAGCCTTTGAACATTTGAATCTCTGCTCTCTTCAGGAAAATAATTTAAACAGCTTTATTGAGGTATAATTTACATACTCATTTAAAGTGTACAATCAAATGATTTTTACCAAATTTATAGAATTATGCAACAATCACCACAATCCAGTTTAAACCATTTCCATCACCTCCAAAGGTTCCTCATGCACATTTATGGCACTCCCAATTCCACCCCTAGCCTCGGGCAATTACTAATCTACTTTCCATCTCTATAGATTTGCCTTTTCTGGACATTTTCTATAAATGGAATCACACTTGTTGTTTTAAAGGCCCTTCCTGTACTTATTTTTCATTTCTCTTCAGTCCTGAGGTCTCTAATGCTTTCCCTAGAGCATCGACACAAGCACTTCCTGTCTTTGCACATTGTTTTCCTTCCTATCTGTAACCAGAGCTCCTGGACTCTCTCAGTCACATCTCTTTTAAGCTGTTCTTGCAATATCTCTTCCTTTCCATTAGCATAATTTTATTTACTGATTCTTGACTGAGTCTCTAATGTAAAGCAGGTACTGTGCTAGGCACTCTGACACAAAGATTAATAAAGCCAAGCACCTGCCCTGCATTTATGATCTAGCCGAAGAGCCATAGACATGAGTGCAAATGAACAGAATGTGACATGTGCTACAAAACAGGCAGGTACTAAGTGCTATGGAATGGTTTGGAGAGATAATAATAGCATTTATTGAGGTATGTGTCAGCTAAGTTGATGTAACTTAAGCTCTTCACTTGTACAAGCCTCTTCCTAGGCACTTGGAGGGGTGTTCACTTGGTGATATGTTTTTGTAATATTTCTAAAAGTAAGATATTTTCACTGAAATCAATTAAGACCATGGTCTCTTTCCCATGCAATCATTCCTCTGGCACACCCACCCGTGTATCAGGTGGCTGAGCATCCATGACTGTTTTCAAGATCCAGCAAACAGTAAGTTGAGTCGGAGATACATTTAGTTTGGTGTAGTGGGTTATTGTATGTGGTTTACTGTCATTTTCAGTATTATTAAGTTATCGGTAGCCGTGCCCATGTAGAAATGGCTTCCAAGGATATTCCCGTCACCTACTGGAGCAACTTACCCAGTGTTGTCATCTGAAAGTGCAGGGCCAGAGATTGGACTGCAATATGAATGTGACATACAGTTCCAAGTTACCAGAAGTATGTGGCTAGTGATAAAGAAATTACATTTGAAATGAATGGACCCAGAAGCTAGTCTGTGGAATATTCTTTCAAATATTGCTGCTCATATATGAAAAACATTTGATGGAAGTTTTCCAAAATTTAAGAACAAGAGTAAGAATTGACACAACATTACCAATTATGAGTTATAAAGCTTAGAAACACTTCTCTAACCTATCAATGACATAAAACAAATCAACATGCCCAAGAAAAACAGTTATCTTTTCTATTCTCTCTATAGAAAATATCACGAAATTGTTGTACTATGGAAAGGCAATTAAAGGGAATGTAGACAAAAACAGTCAATAAAGAGTATTGCCCTGGCCAGTAGCTTGGTTGGTTGGAGCACTGTCCCAATATGCCAGGGTTGCAGGTTTGATCCCGAGTCAGGGCACATACAAGAACCAACCAGTGAATGCACTGGTAGGTGAAACGACAGATCAATATTTTTTTCTCTCTCTTTCTCCCTTCCTCTCTCTCTAAAATGAATCAATAAAAAAATGTTAAAGTATCACAGTGATGTGTAGGGGCAGATTCTGTCCTCCAAAAAATGGACATTTTTTCCTCCCTTTCTTCATTTCCATCCTAATAGAATACTTTTCTTTCTCCTCCCCAACCCCAGCTCTATCAAGGTATGATGGCGTGATTTCTCACAACTTAGTTATTCAACACCTCTACCACCTCACATAGTTAGGTTTTGGGGGGGAGTGTAGTAATACAGTTAAGATATACTCTCTTACCACATTTTAAGTATATTTTACGGTATTATTAACTATAGTCACAGTGCTCTACATTAGATCCCCAGGATTTATTCATCTTAAAACTGAAAGTTTGTGTTCTTTGACCAGCCTTTCCCCATTTTCCCACCTCCCAGCCTCTGAAAACCACCGTTCTACTATCTGGTTCTATGAATTTGACTTTTTTTAGGTTCCACATAAATGTGAGATCATATAGTATTTGCCTTTCTCTGTCTGACTTATTTCACTTAGCATAATGTGCTCCAGGTTCATCCATGTTGTCACAAATGGTAGGATTTCCT
Organism: Tadarida brasiliensis; assembly: GCA_030848825.1. Lineage (NCBI taxonomy): Eukaryota > Metazoa > Chordata > Mammalia > Chiroptera > Molossidae > Tadarida > Tadarida brasiliensis. Next base: position 82,513,808 of record CM061257.1, read on the forward strand.
TTTTTATGGCTGAATAATATTCCATTGTATATATGAATATATACAATAGCATATAATAGATAATGAACATATATAACATATAATAGACATGATTATATATCACATTTTCTTTATCCACTCTTCCCTCCATGGACACTTAAGTTGTTTCCTTATCTTGACTGCTAGAGAAGCGGGAACCCTGTACACTGTTGGTGGGAATGTAAGTTGCTGCAGCCACATGGAAAACAGTATGGAGGTTCTTCAAAAAATTAAAAATAGGTCTACCATGATTCAGCAATCCCACTACTGGGTATATATCCAAAGGAAATGAAATCAGTATCTCAAAAAGCTATCTATTACACCCATTGTTCGGTGCAGAATTATTCACAACAGCCAACACAAAACTTTTCTTTCATTTGGAGCACTAGCTAATAGAAGGAAAGAACTCAGGTAAGTTGAATGGGTCACTATCTGCCTGGGGCAATTGTATTTTGAAATGCAAATATGGTCCTGGCTGGGTAACTCAGTTGGTTAGAGCTTCCTCTAGATATGCCAAGGTTGTGGGTTTGATCTCTGGTTAGGGCACATACAAAAAGCAACCAATGGACACATAAATAAGTGGAACAACAAATTGATGTTTCTCTCTCTCGCTCTCTCGCTCTCTCTAAAAATCAATTTTAAAAAAAGAAGTGCAAATGCTAGTTAACACATGAATCTGTCTTTGATGTTGACAAAGTTTTTGCTATCATAGAAATCTCCTTTTTTCAATAAAGAAGGAGATCATCATCAGGAGAGATTTGCCACTTGTTGCATTGTTTGCCAGCGTTGACTCATTAAACTCAAGCCTCTGGAAGATTTAGCAAATAAAAATACGGGATCCCCTGTTAAATTTGAATTACAGATAAATAAAAATATCCCAAATATTTCCTATTTTAAAAAAAGGAATAAGTGTGACCCATGCAATATTTGGGACATGCACTAAAAAGAAAAAATTATAAGCTGTTGATCTGAAATTTGAATATAACCGGGCCTCCTGTGTTTTATCTAACAATTTATTGTAAGTAAACTATGTGATAGTTTAGATTAGGTTGCTCTTAATTTGGCGGGGGGCGGGAGGGAGGGCGGCGCATCTTCCAGCCTGGACCATTGAGAATGAAGTCTGTGTCCAGGTGATCTGGTGAACAGGGCTGCTCTGGAAGTGTACCCCAGAGAAGAACTGTGGGGGCACAGGACACTTGGGCAGCTTTAGAAGATAAGGCTACTAGGTTGCTCTTCAATGGTTGTCTTTATAAACAAAAAGTCTCCAATCTAATCCAAGCATTAGATTTCCCAGTTGTTGGGAAGACGAAGTTCCAGTTCCTTTGCTCCTTCCATTAAAAGCGTGCTTCAAAAGAGAAGGCAATTCGGCTATGGGACTGTCCCACAGAGCTCCAGGTGGGCCACCAACTGGCGAGTAGCAGACCCAGGCAGAGGCGGGCCTGGGGCTGACGGTCGGGCCGACCCCGCGCTCACCAGCAGCAGAGGCCCCGCCATCGCAGCCCCAGCACAGTCGCCACAGCCTCGGCGGACCCTCTCTGTCCCGGGGCCCAACTTCCTGAGCGACCCCTGGCGCCCCTTTCCGCTCCCCCCACGCCCGGGATGGAGAAGGCCGCTCTTAGGGCACCAAGCGCCGGGATTAACAGCGGCTGGGACATCAAGAGCTCGCCAGGTGCGGTGGCCGGCTGTCGCTGCCCCAGCGGGGGCGTCCGCGGAGGGGGGTGGGGGCCGCGGGCAGCGCAGCCCTCGGAACTGCGGGGAGTAGGGCGCTTCGCTCGCGCGCGCTCTCCCTGCACCCCACTTTTTGTGTGTGTGGTTTTTTTTTTTTTGGTCGGAGGAGAGAAAACCGTCTCGCGCCGGGATGTGTGCACAGACGAGAAGTGGAAGAGGGGCACACCCTGTTCCAGCCCGCCCAGCCTGCGCGGGGCGGGGAGGGAGAAGGCGGGCGGCGGGGACGCGGGCGAGGCGGGGCGCCCACGCTGACGAGGCCGGCGGCGCTGGAGGGAGCCCCGCGCCGGCAGGATGATGCTCCTCAGGGGCTCCCGGTCGTGGCGCCTGCGGTGGCCGCCGACACCCAGCACCCCGGGCCGCGCGGGGCCGCGGTCGCCGACGCCCCAGGTAAGACCGCCGGCTCCATTGCGGGGGCCGGGGGCGGCGGTTGTAAAAGTTTGTGGGGGGCAGTTCTGTGGGATGGAAGCCTAGCGGCCGGGAAGTTCACTTCGTTCCCACGCGCGGGAGGACCCACAGTGGTCGCCGGGCCGCAGACGGAGGGCCGGGGGCGCGCCCGGAGCCGATGGCAGGAAAGGCCAGGGGCGGGAGGCGCGCGGGCCATCACCTCCGCCGGTTTGGGGTGCGGGGACCCGGGGCTGCGGCCGGGGACGGCAAAACACCCCGGGAGGCGGTTTCCCCGGAGTAAGTTCCCAGAGCCCCGCGCCCCGGCTCGGCGCCCAAGGGGCTACTGGGTCGATGGAGCCCGCGGACTGACTGCCCGAGTGCGACTGTCGTAGGAGGTGACAGTTCCATCTAAGGACCGCGAGCCCTCCCCTCCCGGGAACAGGGAGCAATAACTCGCGTGTTGTTCCGAGAGCCGAGCCGGGAGACTCACGAGCGTGTGCCGTGAGTAACAGTTGGCCTGACCCAGGGGCTCGGTGCCTGCGTGGCCCGCGGCGCGGGGGAGGAGAGTGGATGCAGCCGGGCCGCGCTCTGTGCCCGCGGGGCTGGGGCCCGACCTCCGCGCCGGGACGCAGCCTCGCAGAGAGCCCTCGAGGGCTGTGAGTCCGAAGGGCGTAATTTCTGAGTTTCAGTTTGCCCCCCTCCACGTTAGATTAGTTTCCGATTGTTAAAGAGAAAAATGTGTGTTTTTTTTGTTATTGTTGTTTTTAATCTGTTAGCTGTGCAGTTTGAAAGAAAAGCAGAAAATAAGCAATGCCATTTTCTTGTCACTTTCACTTCCTGTTTATTTTTCCCCTCCCTCAGGGCCTCAGAGTTCGGATTGATGCAGGAAATATTAAATACATTTTTTTTTTTCACGTTAGACGGGTAACGTGCTGATGTTGTAATAAGGTTTGAGGGAGGCACATCTCACAGAAGAGCGTGAACACCCAACCATCACGCTTAGGAACTAAAAGGATCTTTCTCTTTTTTTTTCATTTAAAATATTTTTTTCTGTATTGATTTTTAGAGAGAGAGGAAGGGAGATGGAGAGAGAGAGAGAGAAACATCCATGTGAGAGAACATCTACTGGCCGCCTCCCCGATACTCCCCACTGGGGATCTGGCCCACAACCTCGCATGTGCCCTGACTGGGAATCGAACTGGAATAGAACTGGCGACTTCTTAGTGCATGGGTTGACGCTTAACCACTGGGCCAAAAGGATCTTAAATGCATGTTTTAAATGCCTTCCCTGAATGTTTGAAAGAGTGAGGAAGGGTATTATGTTACTAATACCTAGGAAAAGGGGCTAGCTCCTTAAAAAATGTAAAATGGTAGATTTAATGGAGTAGTTGGCGGAGAGAGGCTTTTTCCACTTTGTAAATTGTACTTTTATAAGTGTAGCACTTTACAAAGATATACCAAACAGTAAAATGACACAATACAAGGAACACCCTTCACCATATACCATATGGTAAACATATATGAATGATTCCGTTTTTTATAAAATCTGACATTTTGAGTAGAATTTTTATGGAGCCCAAGACTGGCTGCCCTTTCTCAATGATCAGCTGTGAGCCCTTTTTCCAGATTACCCACCTGATACTATATCTAGGGTGGTGCCACTGCATATCCCAGCAGGGTTGTAGATGCTCTTTTAAAAGTAGAAAATCATACAGTGGGCCTGATCTAGGGGTACAGTGGTTAGTACTTTGCCCCTAGGTAATCATTTTAAGAAGCCTTACATTCGACTGTCCATGCTATTAAGTCAATTTGATGAACTTCAGAAGTGGAAATACTTTCATCATTTTGTCTAATAAAAGACCCCCTGAAGGGCTAAAGCCAAGCCTGTGAATTGCTTCTTTATATGCCTCTTTGAAATTGTACCATGAAGAAACTGACAGAAATATCCTGACTGCTTAGGAGTTTTAGCTAGGACTACTAAAACATTTCCTGCAAATCAGATTAACTGGCTATAGGGATGTTTTTCATTCTAAAGTCTCACTGTTTTGTGGTTGCCCTATTTGATATGAAAAGTCCTATGGCTAAAGATAAGTATTATTTCTACACATTCTTGCCACAAACATTGAGAACCCCTAGAGACTATGAAAACAGCAGGGGGGAAAAAGACCAGTGATGTTTGCAACCTGACAGCTTGCAATGATTTGTCATTAATAGTACCTCAAGTGAGTATTCTCAATTATATTTGGCCTTTTCTGAAATTATGAATGTTGCCTTATAGGAATTTAGTAACTTTGAAAAATATATAATTTTCATCCTTTATATGGTAGGTCATTGTTTTGTGGGGGGAAAAGTTTGTTGATATGTTAGAGTAGCAGAATTGTGTTTTAAAGAACACACTGCACCTGAAGCCCAAGAGAGCAGGAACATGTATTACCTTTGGCCAAGGCTGGCCTGGTGTCCATGGTCACGTTTTGGTGGCAGCATCTCTGCTTGTCAGCACTTTGGCTGGAACGGTTGTCAGGGCAATCTGTGGCTCCTGCTGGCCTTTCCATACTCCAGGACTCAGCTGTGAGAGATTGTGGCGCCTGGTAAATTATCTCCTAAACAGAGAGCACTGGCCTACTTGCACCTTTCTCAATTTCAGTTTTTTGCTTCTTAGTTTGAGAAACTCCCTGATATGATTTCAAGCCTCCAGTATAGCATTTGAGTCTCTACATAAGCTATGTTTAAACTTAAAAAAAAAAAAAGAATCAGGTGTACTTTGCAGAAAACTTTGTATTGAGTGTGCTTCTTAAACTTCTAGAAACAAAGCGTGTACCTGTTTTAATCCCACCACCAACTGTTAATTTAGAAATTGTTTTCATCTTTTGAATTTCATAGACATGTCATTTTGTTTGACACTTCCTACCATTCTACCTAGTGTTTGTAATTGGCACATTGTATTCCCTCTTCTGAGGAGGGTGATTGGTTGTTGATGCTGTGGTCTCAAAGTCATTCTAGACAGGTTTAAATATTAAATATTACCAACCTCCCAGCACTTAGGTATTAATACTGGGTTTTGATTTTGTTTTAAGTTTTACTATTTATTGCAATTTAATAATATTAGTGCTGTTTTGCAGCAAACTCTAAGCTAGGAAATTATTTTGTATCTTGGCAGATAAATATTTGTTGAATGAGGTACGTATGAAACTAAGGTAGAAAACCTGAGGCTAATATTAGTTGATCTAATAACTATATAAACTAAATGTGTTTACATCATAGAATAGAAATGAGCAGTTTAGTTTGTTGGTGTTAGACTAATTGGGACATCCTGGTGCCGAACTGGCCCTGCCTCCACTTAGCACTGTGAATTTAGCCAAGTCATTCAGACTATTTGTGCCTGTTTTGAAAATAAAGGGACTTGATACAAAATGCTACTAAACTACAGGACAACCATCATTCAGAACTACCTGAAATCTAGCTGAACAGAAGTCCTACAACTAAGGATATAAAGAAGAAGCCACATCGAGACTGGTAGGAGGGGTGGAATGTGGAACCAGCTGGTCCCACACCCATGTGTGGTGGATATAAATTGGGAGGGATATCTCGGCTGCAGAAGTCCCCGCTGAGAAGTAAGGGATCCCAGCCCCACAAAAAGCCCCCCAGTCCAGAGTTCCAGTGCCGGGAAGAGAAGCCTGTATAACTTCTGGCTGTAAAAACCAGCTGGAATTGTGACTGAGTGAGACAAAGGGCTTCTGGAGTCTGCATTTATTCAGACTCACTCCCTTTGAGTTCCAGCGCTGGGGCAGCAGCTCAGAAGGCACCAGGGACACATGAGGAGGAACTAAAGTGTCTTTCTCCCAGACAGAAGTGCTGGCAGAGGCCATTGTTCCTTTTCTTTGCCCTTCTCCCACAGAACCAACAGGTGGGTGCCATATGAGAGTCTCCGTCAACCTGGTTATCATTGTTTGCCCTGCCCTGGTGACTCCCTGAGACCCTATTCCACCAATTTTCGGGTCCACCCAAGCTGTTTCCAGTGGCTTTTCCATAGGAACAGCCTATCTTGGCTCATGCTTCAGACTTTCCTAAAATCTCTCAAACAAGCAGCATCTATCCTTGGCATGCCCATACCTCTTGCTAAGTGGCCCCAGGCCCAGCACTAGTGGCAGCCGGCCTTGGTTCACAGCTTGGCCTCTCCCAGCACAAGTAGCAGCCATCTGCAGATTGCTTTGTAGCTCATGCTGGATGGATGGCCCCAGGTAGAACACAGGCAGTGGCTGGCCTTTGCCTGTACCTCCCAGGAGGCCCCAGAGCCAGGGCACCCAGAGGACAGCTTCAGAGCACATAAAAACACCTCCTAATCACCTCCACAAGTGACACTGAAGGTACGGATTCAGTGGGCACCAGAGCCCCATTGAAGTAAGTCCTGCTATGTGGGATGAGCCCCTACACAGCTGATCCTGCACAGCTGATCCTCCACAGTGGTCTCAGCCAATACTTGCAGCTGATTGGCCTGGGGGTGTATCCCTCCAATTGATGTGCCAATAGCAGTCAAGGCTCAACTACCACAGGGTACACAGCCCACACAGAGTGGGGTGGGGGCGTGTACCTGGAGTGCCCAGCTCTGGTGAGCAGGGAGGATGTGCCACAGGACACCTACTACATTAGTCACTGTACCAAGCTCAGGAGACATAGTACCTCTACCTTAATACATAGAAACAAACACAGGAAGCCTGCCAAAATGAGGACACAAAGAAATGTGTCTTAAATGAAAGAACAGAACAAAACTCCAGAAAAAGAACTAAACAAAATGGAGACAAGCAATCTACTAGTTGCAGAGTTCAAAACACTGGTTATAAGGATGCTCAATGAACTTAGGGGAAGAGTAGATGAACTTAGAACTTCAACAACATAAAAAAAGACATGGAAACGATAAAAAAGAACCAGTCAGAAATGAAGGGTACACTAACTGGAAAAATAAGAATTTATAGGGAATCAACAATAGAGTAGATGAAGCCAAGAATCAAAAGAGCGATTTGGAATATAAAGAAGGAAAAAACACCCAATCAAAATAGCAAAAAGAAAAAAAGAATCCAAAAAAATGAGGATAGTGTAAGGAGCCTCTGGGACAACTCCTAGCATACTAACATTTCATCATGGGTGTGCCAGAAGGAGAAAAGAGCAAAAAATTTAAAAGCTATTTAAAAAAAATAATAATGGAGCCCTGGAAGGTTTGGCTCAGCGGTTAGGTTGTTGGCTCATGGACAAATGAGTCGCGGGTTTGATTCCAGTCAAGGGCACATACCTCGGCTGCGGTTTGTCCCCAGCCCTGGTCAGGATCGTGCAGGAGGCAGCCAGTCAATGTGTCATTTTCACATCGATGTTTCTCCCTCTCTCTCCCTCCCTCCTACTCTATCGGAAGATAAATAGAAAAATATCCTCGGGTGAGGATTAAAAAAATAATAATAATGATGGAAAACTTCCCTTTCTGGTGAAGGAAATAGACATACAAGTCCAGGAAGCTCAGAGAGCCCCCAACAAGATGAACCCAAAGAGGCCCACACTAAGACACATCATAAGTAAATTGCAAAAGGTTAAAAACAATGAGAGAAAATCTTAAAAGCAGCAAGAGAAAAGCAGTTAGTTACATGCAAGGGCGCTCCCATATGACTGTCAGCTTATTTCTCAACAGAAACTTTATAGGCCAGAAAGAATTGGCAAGAAGTATTCAAAGTGATGAAAAGCAAGATTTACAACCAGGATTACTCAACCCAGCAAAGCTATCATTTAGAATCAAAGGACAGATAAAGAGCTTCCAAGACAAGAAAAAAATTAAAGGAGTTCATCACCACCAAACCAGTATTACATAAAATGTTAAAGAGTTCTTTTAAAAGAAAAGAAAAAAAAGATCAAAACTATAAACAGTAAATGGCAATAAATACATGTTTATCAACAATTGAATCTAAAAGAACAAAAACAAAATAAATAAACAAGCAGAACAGAAACAGATTCATAAATACAGAGAACATTTTGATGGTTGCCAGATGGGAGGGGAGTAGGGGTTGGGTGAAAAAGGTGAAGGGATTGAGAAGTACAAATAGGTAGTAACGGAGTAGTCATGGGGATGTAAAGAACAGCAAGGGAATGTAGTCAATAATATTCTAATAACTATGTTTGGGGTCAGATGGGTACAAGATTTTATCAGGATGATCACTTAGTATGTTACGTCTAATCACTGGGGTGTACACCTGAAACTAATATAATATTGTATGTCAATTGTAATTGAACAATAAAAAATGATTTAAAAAAGAAAACAAAGGGGCTTGTCTAATTTGTCTCAAAAGCCCTTTCCATGTCTAAAATTGCTATTTTGTTATTTTACCAGGGGGTATAAATATACCATTAAATACAATATTGTCAGTGTCAGAATGGTTCTCTTAATAGTTGAAAAATACTCTCTTTTATGATCTTAGGCAGTCAGGAGAGTGGCAGTTTTACCTAGTGGTTGTAATAACGTTTCCCTTTCAACAGAAATAGAAATTTATTTGATGGGGTGAGCATGTCATAATAGAATAGACTTAATCTCTCTCTCTAATACTCCATTCTGTCATTATCAGTGTTTTTATTTGTGAAATGTTGCTTATTCAAAGGCATCTAGCATTAAAATCCTAAAACCATTATGTAATAGACATCTTGAGCTAACCTATAGGCTATAAACCAATGGATAATAAAACAGCATTATCTCAAACATATTCTAGAAGTATCTTCTTTTTTTATCCTGTTTAATTCACCACAGTATTAATTTTCCTGTGTTTTAAAAATACCAGCTCTCTGTTCTCTGAGCTGTGTATTTAGACTGTGCAGTATGGGACCCTCACCCAAATGTTTTCACTGAATTTTCTACGTTGGCATTCCTTCTAAGAAACAGCCCTATGAAACATCGTAGTCAATGAAAAGATGCCCATTTAAAGGACCCATGGGACAAATTTCTGTGTAGTAGTAGAATTGTTAAGTTTCTCTTGAGCAGATGCAAGGTTTATTATCGAGGCAGTGACGTGTATAGTAAATGGGGTTCTCTCTCTGCACCTGCTGCCGGGAAGATTAGGGGTCATATTTTAGACCCACTTTCTAAAAAATGTGAAAGACCTTATGATATGCATTTTATGTATTTGCCATACTCCTAGTTTCATCTCTCTACCTTCATTTTTTTCTCCATTTGTGCCATCGTCCGTTTTTCTGTGATCATGTTTTAATGGGAAAAAGTGATACAGAAGATTGTAAGAAAAATTTTTTAAATCAACTCTTTGGTGTTTGAACAAATATATTCTAAGTAGTGATGTGTCAAAATGTGGCAAACCAATCTCTTTCTTGTTCAGGCAGTTTCCTTGGTGTTGTGTCCATAGAAAGTGCCCAATATTGATCATATAGAATTGAATTGCTGTAAGAATTTAATTTTGATGCTGTCTCTCTTACAGAAATGTGGCGGTACTGAAGTTGTTTACTCTCATTTTTTTCGTCTTATTACTCTCACCTGCCCTAAATCTTCCTGTTACTTTGCTACCTCTACTATTCCCACCTGAGTTAAAATATAGTTTGGGACAACTACCAAGACCTGTAAATCTTTTTATTTTGAGAGTTTCCTATTTTATTAACTCATAAATGGTGTTATTTGATTTCAAATGAGTTTTACCTTAGTTACAGGTTCATCAAAAAGGGACTAGAAAGCATTGCAGTCTAATCTTTCATTTGGCAGCTCTTTGGGGGATAATTAAATTTCTGTCTAGGATTTACAATATTGGTGAGAAATGGTGTATGAAATATGCACTATAAACAAAGTCCACTGAAGAGAATTTCTCTGAATACATTTGAGGGGCCCTGGCCGGTTTGGCTCAGCGGTTAGAGCGTCGGCCTGCGGTCCAGAGAGACCTGGGTTCGGTTCCCGCTAGGGGCACGTACCTCGGTTGCAATTTGTCCCCAGCCCTGGTTGGTCGTGCGGGAGGCAGCCACTCGATGTGTCCATTTCATGTTGATGTTTCTCTCTCACTCTTCCTCTCTCTCCCTCCCACCCTATCTGAACAAAAAAAATGGAAAAATGTCCTCTGGTGAGGATAAAAAAAATAATAATAATACATTTGAGGGTAAGAAATAGGAAACAGTGAAAAGAAAGGCAAGAGATGGAACTAGAGTTGAAATATCTGTAATCTATGAGCAGAAACAAAAAGTGACATAAAACACTAAACCTCATATCAAGAAACTGTCAGGTGTACAAAGCTATATTGTCTTAAACTTTAGGGAGGAAAGTCTTCAAGGTTGACAAGGGTCAGCCCACAGTGTGAGTTCTACCTGAGGGTCTTAAGATACTAAGATTGAATAGATGGTTTGGTTTGTAGTACTGCTATGAGCACAGGCAGTAATCCAATTATATTTAAATCTACTGAGAACTCTCAGCTATTTGGTTGTGGTAAGAGGATTTTTATAATGAATGCATTGCTCAAATCACAGTTCTGGGACCTAAAGATGAATTAGCTCATTTTCAGCCTCTTAGGCATAACAGTAAATAACAAATGCCCTAAACCTGACTGGGAAGGAAGAAGGTATTCTTTTTAACAAATCGCTGTTGTTTTTCTCTGTGTGTGTGTGTGTGTGTGTGTGTGTATGTGTGTGTGTGTGTGTGTGTGTATGCATGCTCATGTCATGTTTGGCTGTCTTTTTTGCTAAACATGTTGTTTGTTTTGGGTATAGCATTTCCCTCATAGGCTGAGTAGGATATTTAAAGAGGGGGTTTAAAAGGCGTTGATAAATAACTGCTCTTTCTGCCAATAATGCAGCTAGAATACAGCATGCCTTTTTTATTAGAGGGACTGACAGTAATGTGACCATAAACCTGGAAAAAAATTAGTTTTAGAAAATGTTTCACTAACAGATCAACATAGCGTTGGCTGACTAAACCCGTGGTAGAGGATATTTTTATAACATTTTATAATCTGATAACTCATTTCTGCAACTCTGCTTTGGGAATGTTTCAGATAATGTATAATAAAGCAATTTTTACTTTTCAGGAGAAGTATGGTTTCTTTTGACCTTGTAAATGCCCTGTTTTGGGTTTGTTATTAGCAAAACGAGGTAAACAAGCTGCAGTTGATTCCGAAATCATGTTCTGCCCTCATCCCTCTAGTCGCACTTTCTGTTCCACGCCTTTCGCAGCTCACAGTCAGTCATGCTGGACTAATGCCTCTTCCTGTGGCTGGTCATGTACTTTCATCTGTTCCTCTTAGTGTTTATGGTGTTCCCAGACGACATCGTCTCCCTTCTAGCACCCTCTTGAATTCTGTTCTTGCTCCAAGACTGAGTGAGTTCCAGTACCCTCTCACCCTCACCCCACCCCACCCTAGTTTTGATGAGGTCTCTGTAGGCCTCTGCCAGCAGAATTAATTACACGTTCTTCTTCACTCCCACAGCATTACAGCACTTACCTCATTCTGCCACGCACTGTAGTTAGTTGTGCTCCTGTGATTTCCCACCTGGATTCTCCCAGCACTCTGTGGTCAGAACTAGCTCTCTTCTCTGATGGCCTCTGCCCTGCCACAGTAGGTGCACAATAAGAGCTTGTTGGGTAGAGGAATTAATGAATGGATGATGAAGAACCAAATATTGTATAGACTTCCTTAATGGTGTGTTCTCTTCAGGTCTTACCTTCTCAATTTCCTCTTCTCCACCTGATGTAGCCAAGGGATCACCTGGAGCATTTTTATCTACTTTTTATGATATGAGCCTTGAATAATTGGAGGTTTTTAAAAAGTTAACCAAAATAATCTTCAAACGTATTGTATTTTCTATTGAAGGAAAGCAGTAATCTTAAGTGATATTTTGGTTAATTGCTTTATTTTCACATCAGGATTTTTGAAAGACATAACTAACATAATGAGACAAATTCTGAAAGGACAACCTGTTGGATGAGTCTGTTCTTGACTGTTTTAAAGTGTGGTGTTGACTTCGGATGATTACATGGAAAGGCAGCCCTTGTCTCCACAGATAAGGGCTTCTCTAAATGGGATTCTCAGAGTATTAGATCATATTGGTTTTAGATTTATGAAGTGCTATAATTGCCAGAAATCATCTGTGTTAGTACTAAAAGCTTAATCATTAAAATTTAAATAATTTAGAACATTAATTTTAAAATCAATCATAAAAATGTTTAATGGTAAGATACAACTTCTGGGCAAAATACAAAATTATCCTTTTGGAAAATAAACCCCCTACAGGAAAAATAAATTTTGATTAGGAAACACGCAGGTCTTTTCCTATAATAATGCCTGTGTTACCATCTAGCAGCGGAGTGTGGCGTGGCCATCAGTGGAATGATCGTCCATTGGTCCTCCAGCACTCGGGAATGGGTTAAGCGAGGCTCTTAAGAAGGGTGTACAGCAAAATTTGTTGAATACTATTGAATAGTCAAATACTGGCTAGGTGACCCTGTATAGAGGTTGTCATTCATTTGTTTTACTTATACAGCCTAAAATCTGAGGTCTTTGAGTGTGAATAGGGACTTTTTATTAGTCTAGAAGGTTCATGCAGGGACCATGGCCGCTGGCCAATATTTCAAGACTTTTAGGGCAAATTGGATAAGCAGGATGGTATTGGAGGTTCCAGCTGCTACCTGAGCCTTTGCTACTTACTACTTGTGATGCTACCACCCTCATCAACTCCAGAGCTGGTTCTGGCTTGATTCCTGAAAATGTTTTAACTGAAAGTTTAACTTCTCTTTCCCCCATCCTGATTAGGTTGATCTATTCTCATGCTTTTGGTCTTTCACAGCTAAGTCCTAGTCTGTAATGTTTTAATTGCCCATATTTTTCTTGCCCAAGAGTGGGTTTTGCCTTTTTATATATAAGAGAAAGTTTATTTAGAAAGTCACAGAGGTAGACGTGAGCCATAGAAGAAATGGCTTAGGAAACAGGTTACAGAGGCAAAAGAAGGGCCCTTGGAGCTTAGGAAAGAAAGCCAAGGAGAAGGCGCCTGAGGGGAGGGAATGGGGAAAGGTGCCAGAGTGCACCATGGAGAGAGCCAGACTGGGTCCTTGTCTTTTTTTTTTTTTTTCCCCAGAGTACATTTATTAAAAGAAGTGCCCCTAGGAAAGAAGCAGCAGCAGGAGAGAGACTAGGGGGAGAGGGGGGCTGCTTTGTCTCTTTAGAAACATTATGGGAAAGAAATGAGCCAGGGCAGGGCTGCTGTCAGAGACAATGGAGCCTTGGAGACAGGTTCGGGGGTTAGCCCCAGAGGAGCTGCCGCTGCCCGTTGCTCCCGGGGTTGCAAGTCTCATGGGATCCTTAGAGTTTAGGAGATGCACACTGTGGGTGAATAAGAGGGGGAAGGGAAAGGCACTGGCTAGAGCTAGAAGGGTCCTCAGTCTTGAGGGTATTTATGTATGTGGAGGTCTTGGGGAGCATCCCAATAGAATATTAATCAGTTTTCCAGATGTGTCCTTTCAGGGTTGTGGTCTCCACTGACTGGTCAGCACCAGGGGGTCATTAGTCAGTGCAGCTGGTCCTGATGCCAGCCATGGCGTCACTTGTCTGGTTTTGCTGCTTCTCTGGGCCTGGAGCTGGAGTTTTGCCTTTTGTCTAAGTCCTGAGATCTCAGTGGAGGAGTTTTGGTGGCTCATGCTAAGTCTGAAAGCTTGCTTTCAGTTGGCTCGTGAGGGTCAAATAAACATCAGAGACAGTAAATACTAAAAGAATGCAGAGAAAGAACATTATCGTAAATTGAAGAGTTGAGATGAGGGAGATTTCAGCTAAGCTCTGAGAGCAGGCTAAGGGTTTAGCAGACATATCTGAGTAGGAAGAATGGGCATAAGCACAAACAGTGGAATCTGAAAGGGGTTTGGGGGTCTAGTAAGAACTCATCAGTCTGATCCGGCTGCACGAAGTATTCCCTGTGAAGTGTGGTCCTTCATCTGATTTGGATTAGAGTTTTACATAGTCATCGTCTAAATCTTACAGGAGTTATGTTTACTGAATTAAACTCTGTCACAGACTGCTATCCTGCAAGGCATTGTTTCCAGAAAAAACAAATTCTGTGTTTTTATCAGTTTGAAGAATTCTTGGCTAAGCTACATCAAATTAAATGGGTTTCTTTACTACAAACTTTGGGGAACTTTACTTTGCTAATGGGCATTGGGACAGTCTGAGAGTGAGAAAGAGGTTGGTCACAGGCCTCTTTTATTCTGCAGCATTTCTAATAACTTTTCCCAGAATAGTGGTCCACAGAATTCAGTTTGGGAAGCATTACATTAACAAATTAGATTGGGGATGGATTATGTTGAAAGATACATGAAATCCTGTTACTTTCTAGCCTAACTTTCTCAGGCATAACTAATATTGCCCCTCTGGCTCTCGTATTGGACCATTCCTAAATGCTACATTCTTTAGCCTTCTTTGCAGCCTGCAGGTGACCAAGTTCTGGATATCCTACGTGATATGGAAGTGAAAATGCTAGTATGCATTCTTAGTTAGGAACCTGATTTCTCTCTTCCACAGACTTTTTCTCCTTCCCATGGGCTGGAATGCATATGTGGAAGGGATGAGCCCCTGGACCCTGATGGGGCATTCAACCCTCTAGGCGATGGTGGAACTACTAGATAGAAGGGCCCTAGATTTCTGGACAACCTGAATGTCATCTCACTTACCCTTCACTGCTTACCTGTTAGAAAAGCAGTTATATTTGAGTCCCATGTATTTTTAGGTCTCTTTATTTTATTTATTTATTTTTTCTTTATTGATTTGAGAGAGAGAGAAAGAGAAACATCGATGAGAGAGAACATCAGTTGGTTGCCTCCTGCATGCCCCCCACTGGGGATTTGGCCCACAACCTGGGCATGTGCCCTGACTGAGAATCGAACCGGCAACCTCTTGGTGCATGGGTCGACACTCAACCACTGAGCCACACTGGCCAGGCTAGGTCTCTTTTTAAAAAGAAAAAGATTTTTGCCCTGGCCGGTTTGGCTCAGTGGTTAGAGCGTCGACCTGCGGACCGGAGAGTCCTGGGTTCGGTTCCCACTAGGGGCACGTGCCTCGGTTGCAGTTTATGCCTGGCCCTGGTTGGGGTTGTGTGGGTGGCAACCAGTCGTGTGTCTCTCACATCAATGTTTCTCTCTCTCTTCCTTCCTCTCTCCCTCCCACTCTATCTGAAGATAAATGCAAAAATAAAAAATAAATAAATAAATAAATAAAAAGAAAAAGATTTTAAAATTAATTTTTTGAGAGAGATAGGAAGGGAGAGGGAGAGAGAGAGAGAAACATGCATGTGAGAGGGAAATGTTAATCGGCTGCCTCAACATGCCCCCTGCAGGGGATGGAGCCCGCAACCTAGTCATGTGCCCAGACCGGGAATCAAACTGCATGAGACAACACCCAACCAACTGAGCCACCCCAGCCAGGGCATAGGTCACCTTTTAAAGCAGCTCGGCTTGTGCCTTATTTTGTCACGTGGAGGACCAGCCCAAGCAGACGTCTCTAAACGGAGAGATTAAAGTGGAAGAGCAGAGACATTCTGAGATGGATGCTATTGGAGGCTCTCAGAAAGCAATACTACCGAGATCACATGCGTGAAATAGAATAACAACCAATACGTGGATGTAATGTGCTTTATAGAGCATAACAGTTTACCTCGTGCTATCTCCACCTGTCACCCACCAGTTCTATTACCAGTTAAAGTCCAGCTTTGAATTTACCACTTCCGTAAATAAACCCTTTCCTGATTACTAG
The DNA here is from genome assembly GCA_030848825.1 of Tadarida brasiliensis. Classification (NCBI taxonomy): domain Eukaryota; kingdom Metazoa; phylum Chordata; class Mammalia; order Chiroptera; family Molossidae; genus Tadarida; species Tadarida brasiliensis. Next base: position 82,529,680 of record CM061257.1, read on the forward strand.
ATAGAAACCGTATTTCCTTCCTATATCTGTCTATAGTTCACTCATTTTGCTTCTCATTTTGTACTTGTACACTCTTTTTTCAGGGCTTTTTGTGTTTCTATCTTACCAGCATGCCTGCCTCCCCCATGAATATTTTCTTTCTCTGTACATGGTAACTCCTGAAGAGCAGGTCTTTTATATTTGGGGGCATATTATGTCTTTGTGTTTCTTATTTCGCCAGTACAGCTGCTTATAGTGTGCTAACTGATGAGGTGTGAGAAGATAGCTGCCATTGTCTTCATGAGAGATGATGCTGGTCTAGACCAGGTGCTGGTAAACGTCTCCCGGAAAGGTCCAGGTAGTAAACATGTTAGGCTTTGCAGGCTATGGTCTTGGTCACAGCTCCTCACCTCTGTAGTGCTAAAGCAGTTGTAGACAATACAGAAATGAATGGGCATGTCTGTGTTCAAGAAACTTGATTTATAAACATGTCAGGAGGCCAGATTTGGCTCATAGGCCGTAGTTTGCAACCCTTAGTCTGTAGACTCTGTACCAAGATTTTGGCAGTAGTAATAGACTGTTCTAGAGGATGAATCTGGACCTGGCAATCCAGGGTATGTAGAGTGGCATGAGAAGTAAATACATGAATAAGGACCAATCACGAAGTCATGGTTGATGTACGTGCAGCTGGAATAACAAGAACTGGTACAGTGGCAACACAAGGGGGAGAATATGAAGCTGTATCAGGATTTCAGCAGATTAGCGTTGTGCCTAACCACGGGGCCACAGTGCCCGGCAGGTATGAAAGAAGGAAGAGAATGGGAAGGCTGGGACTAAGGTAATGAGTTGCTGCCCGAAGTCAGAGGAAGACACGGAATCCTGTGGTGAGTTCTGATTACTACAGAAATGACCTGGTGGTATGAGGGGAAGACTTGGGGAAGGAATGTTCAGATAGGCATTTATTGCACTAGGTTTATTTTTCTTTGGAATTGTCATTAAACCATAGTACCGTTTGTCGTTGATCTGAACCCAGCATTACAACTTAGTATGTATACGTTTTCTTTCCCTTTTCCTTTCCCAAACCTTTTCTTTTTAATGAGTTTTCTGTTACTTCTGTTGGTTAGAGTAAGCTGCCACTGAAACAAAAGACCCAACAATAATTAAACGTCCATGTTCTTCAGAGCCAGTGTTTTCTCTCTCCGGAAGTGGTTCTGGGTGAACTTTTCAGGTCAGCAGTAACTGCTCCACACATCATTCAGAGACCTAAGCTGACCAGGTCTTCTATCCCCTTCAACATGTGGCTTCCAAAGTCAAAAGAGCACAGCATATATTTTTTTAGGCTTGCAAGTTGTCATGGGCTAGACCTGGAAGTATCACCTAACTCTTGTGCTCAAATTCCACTGAATATTTCATTGAATATGTCAGATGGCCACAGTTAACTACAAGGGCTGGGAGATGGAGTGCTGGCTGGGAGCCACATTCCAGCTAAAACTTGATTACTGTAGAAGAGGGGAGAATGGATTTTAGTGGAATTTAGCTGTTTCTGCCTCAGTCCCTTTGGCCAGAAACAGAACAGTTTTGCTTTTTCATGAGCACTGAATTTCCAAGGCTCCATTGAGCTTCGTTTATATGTTCCATAGCCATAGATATTAGGGAACAGGGACACTTCATTTCTTTCTGGAAAACTTACAAAGGAAATGGTGGAAATGCAGCATTTTTAATTTGGGTTGGAATAGGAACATTTGACATTTTGTTGGGTTCATTATAAGCTGCCCTCCGGGCTGTCACTTAATGGGAAAGGCTGTGGACTCCAAGCTAAGGAAGAGAGAGAAATAAATTCTAATGCTTCAGCTAGAATTTGAAGCCAGAATTCAAGTTTATGCAATGACAACTGATGAGGAGGAGGAGAAGTGTCACTGAGAGAAGATGCTGATGATACGGTTTTAGGAAAGGAGTTCCTTTAGAGGAATTGTAGTGATTAAGAGGTAAAGGTGCAAAGTAGAAGTTAAAAAAGTATCATGCATATCTAGTATGTGAATTTAGTGGCATTTTCTAGGTTAGCCTGTTATAAATATGGTCTAAAAAAGGAAATCTTAGATTGATACTTAGGGTTCTTGAAAGATGCTGTGTCTTAGGAAAAAAAATATGCCTTAGTATATAACATAATACTGAGACTAATCCACTGTAGTTCAGGGTATATTCAGAAAGAGATTTTTTAATATGACTTTGTATAATGTCTCCTTATGACATAATTTACTTAATCATATCCTTTTGGCTTATACACAGGCTTTTAAATTTTAATTTACCAGGTTTGGATATCAGTATTGATCCGTCTTAAATGCATAACTTTGAGATTTAGAAAATTTTTCCTTTCCATTGCTTTTCATGTACTTCAGTATAATTATTGTTTTAGATAATGAAATGGCTAGATTACCATAAATACATTCCTTGAACTTGGGCACTATATGTAATGGTCCATGAAACATAAATAAGACTTTAATAAAAAAGTTGTCCAATAGTACCATAGGGAATATATAATGTGATCACTGATACAAACGTATTATGGTATTATGAACAGTGCCTGTGCCTGGCCTGGCAAGGTCAAACATAAAAAATCATGCTAGGTCCCGTGGAACTGTCTTTTTCTAGAGGCTTATGATGCTATTCCACACTGCAGCGGATTAACCTGGCCTTGGTAATAAGCTTGTCACCATTGCTGTAAAAGTAGAAGACCAGTGGCACAATGCTAGAAGAAGGCAAAGTTTCTCTTAATGAGGAAAAAAGTAGGATGAGTAAATCCTAGCTTGGAAGTTAGTCATGTGCAAAGGATTTAGGAGTTCAGCGGATCCACAAGCCACCTATGAACGCCAGGTTTCCAGAACACTAGTGGCTCCTGACTGACTGGAAGGAGGTGCGGCATCCTGATCACAGCAAGTGGTAGCCCATTACATTGTGTCAGGCTCGTCACACGCATCAGGGTGGTTAGGTTCTGTTACTGGGGCAGTACTTTAGAAGGGACTCTGATGAGCTGGTGGGGAGGGAGGGTCATCCAGAAGGCAATTAAGATATTGAGTATTTATATAGGAGATGATTAAAGAGGCAGGATATTTTTTAGTCTGATGAAAAGAAGGCAACGAAGAAGCAGAATATTTGTTTTCAAATATCTAAGAAGGTATTATGGGGAAGAAAGTTGTCATTCTGTGTTGCTTCAGAGCAAGGATGTCATTCCTAAGAGTGGGCAGAATTCAGCTCTACTTAAAAAACTATATATAGCCCTGGCCAGTTTGGCTCAGGGGTTAGAGAGTCAGCCTGTGGACCAAAGAGTCTCGGGTTCGATTCCCCTTGAAAGACACGTAGCTCAGTTGCGGGTTCAATCTCCATCTCTGGTCAGGGTTGTCCAGGAGGCAACCAATCAATGTGTCTCTCTCACATTGATGTTTCTCTTTTTCCCTCCCTCCCTCCCTCTCTCCCACTCTATCTAAAAAAAATAAAAAATCAATGGAAAAATATCCTTAGGTGAGGATTTAAAAAAAAACAGAAGAAACTATTTATATATATTCTGGCCATTCACCAGTGGATAGACTATTTCTTACAGTACAGGACTCTGAAGTTACTATCAGAAGCCAGGCAGAAGCTGGAGGAGTGCTGGCGAAGCTTGCTGCTATAGGAGCTTGCTCAGTGAATGCACCAGAACCAGAAAGCCAAACTCTTTCCTCCACCAGTGTCTTTCCAGTGCCCCCTACTAACAAAACTTCAGTGCCAACCAGAAAAGGGAAAATATTTACAGGGCCCGGATCCATCTTCACAGCGAAGTCAGAATGGTGAATTTGGAGCTTACAGGAGGTAAATGGATAACCATCACAGGAGGGATGAGGCAGCACCTGTGCAGTACTTGGAAGTGGCAGCCGGGCTGCTAAGCATGGCCAGCCTGGGGAGGCCGCAGCGGGATGGGAGACAGAGGCCAGACCATGGCTGGGACACTGAGGGAGGAGTGGTCATTTTGATCCAGTAGTGTAGTCTAGACCAGAAATCAGGGAAACAGCACTTGAATGTTCCAGGAACGGAGAATCCAACCCAAAGAAGAAGAGATAAGTCAGAGAGATCTGAAAAAAAAAAAAAAAAAAAAAGGTATGAGACTTACAAGTGCATGAGGAAGTTAGAATGAGTAGCTAAGAAGATAAAGGGCAGATTATTGAGAAGCCAAGAAGCAGACTTCATTATGGGTGTAGGGACCTGGATCAGGTCTAGATAAAAAATAGGAGGTCAACTGGGGTGACCTAAGGTTCCTTTCATTGCTTAATGTTCTGAGGTCTCTCATGTACACAGTCTTTGATCCATCATAAACTCAGACACTGCTGAAGTCTGGAGAGTGATAAACTTAGATTAGCTGGCTAAAAATAAGTCAACTGCTGTACGTGCCTTTCTGCCCACCCCGTACTGTCTCCCCCACTAAGAAAAAACTTTTGATTGTTTATAGCAAAATAACTATTTAAATGGAGGTGTTTGTGTTGTAATATTTTATTTATGTGATATTATTCTTTCTGTAAAGGATTGAGTTTAGAATGCTTGCTGTGAGGTTTTGCCTGGAAGTGACACAGGTATGCTACTCATAACTGTTGTTCATTTCAGCTTAAGCACAGGTGTTCCACATATGAAATTCATTTTATAATGAATCCAGGCAGTTTCATTCAATTTGCTTACTCTATTTAGTGGGATCATGCCACCATTTAATTAGTGCAGTCTGAATGTGTGCCAGTGACTAAGCATTGTAATCCACAGTTGTTGTTATGCTTGCAATTAATGTGGAAATATCAAAGTGTAACCTCTCTTGGACAGAAATTATATTACTTTAATGGGCCTTTGGAACTACATTAGGCTGAAATATCTTACTATTTATAATTGTCCTACTTATTTAAAGCTATTAGACATTAGGAAAGGTCTTTCATAGGCACAGCAGTGACCATTGCAACTATTACTGTTATATTTTAGCACAATAATGTGCTTGGTTTTGAAATTTTAGAAAACACCTTCATGGTCTCTGCTAGTCATCTTGGGTTTTTTGGAAACTTACTCTTAAACATATGGTTACAGCAAAATTGGCCATCTTTGTAGGACATGACTTTCATTCAACTGGTCATCTGACCTAGGAATTTGGAATTGGGTCTAGGCTTGCCATCTCTCTTGGCGCTCTTTTGAATAGTGGAGTTATACACTTGGAGGGTTTGGTTATTATTGTTCTCTACCATGTGGACCAGGAAGCAAGGCAGATCATTTTAGTGATAAAGCAGAATGACACTAACATTCAGAGAAAGGTGAAATGGAATATGGGTCAAGAGGACTTCCCAGCCTCAACATGACACTTCATTCCCTAGTTCTTGCCCATTCCTGAGGTTTCGTTGACCCATTTAGGCTTCATGAGAGGTGCTCCTATGTCCTTCTAGTAAATTCCCATTCTTGCTTAAACTGAGTCAAGTAGAAGTTTGTTCCTTTCATCCATATAACAAATATACACAAAGACCATTCAAATTTATGAGAAAAACACTAAGATCTAGGTAGAAAAATGGGAAAAGGACATAAGTGATTCTCAGAAAAGGAAGTTAAATATGCCTAATAAACATATGAAAAATAGTATTACTGATAGTCTAAGAAATGCAAAAACAACAGTGCAGTAGATATCACTGTCCTTTTTCTTAACGTATTAAATTTGCAAAGAAAAACAAAGATAGTATTCAAAGCACAAAGCATGTCATGATGTGGGAATTCTCATGGACTGCTAGTGAGAGTGTAAAGTGATTATACAATTCTCAGTCCTAACAGGAAACAGATGGCTTAGTCAGATAAGGCTCATTAGAGGAGAGTTTATATATAAAGGAGTATTCACAGAGGTGTGGGTGCAGTGCAGGGGTGGTACAGGGACTGAGTTGGGGATGAGGTGGGTGGGGTTAATGGACCCAAGGCCACCTTAAGGGGAGTAAACGACACTGAGTTAATGGACCCATCCAGAGATAGTCACTGAGAAATCATTTCCAATTATTCCTTTAAACTTTAACATTCATTAAAACTAAAATTACCTGCCCGGTTGGTGTGGCTCAGTGGTTGAGCATCGACTCATGTATCAAGAGGTCACCGGGCCCTGGCCGGTTTGGCTCAGCGGTTAGAGCGTCGGCCTGCGGTACAGAGAGACTCGGGTTCGGTTCCCGCTAAGGGCATGTACTTCGGTTGCAGTTTGTCCCCGGCCCTGGTTGGTCGTGCGGGTGGCAGCCACTCGATGTGTCCCTTTCACGTCGATGTTTCTCTCTCTCTCTCCCTCCCACTCTATCTGAACAAAAAATGAAAAATGTCCTCGGGTGAGGATTTAAAAAAATATAAAAAAAATAAAAAAAGAGGTCACCGGTTCGATTCCTGGTCAGGGCACATGCCCAGGTTTCAGGCTGATCCCAGTGAGGGGCATGTAGGAGGCGGCCAATTGATGTTTTCTCTCATCGATGTTTCTATCTCTCTCTCCCTCTCCCTTCCTCTCTCTCTAAAATCAATGAAGAAAAAACAAAAACTAAAATTACAGAATTCCCAGTCTTATATAAGTTCAGGTTAAGACTTCAGGTATTTTATTAAATCATTTTTAATGAAAAAGAGATTTTTTTCCAAAGTCAAACCTCTAAGTATTATTTTGCTTTTTATACCAGCAGCTATTGAAGTTAGGCCTCCTTTTATTGAACATACATAATGTTAGCTAATACATAGCATATGCTGGACACTGCCATCAGCTCGTTCTATAAGTTATCTCACTCAGTCCCTGTAATAAGGAAAAAACTTCCTCTGTAGGGAAATACCCAGTTCTTCCCTACCGTGTGTTTCTTCTCTGTGAGTCTCCTTTAACTACTCACACTCACTTATAATACTTCTCATCACCAAATGTGTGGGGATTTTCTCCCAAAACATTTAAATCTCCAACACCAGCTGGGTGTCCAGTTTAACTCAATTCTGACACTCTCTACCCAAAGACAGCATCAGATCCCACAGGTTAAAGGCTCAGTCTCACAAGACTGCCCACCAACCCCTATACATACACTTCAGATGCCATTTGCAAGCCCAGGTTATCATCTGTGCTTCTGACCAACCAGCTATAGATCCGAGGTTTCAAGGGCACCCACCTCAAGTTTGATTAATTTGATAGAGCAGCTCATAGAACTCAGGAAAACAGCTACTTATATTTCCCAGTTTATTAAAGGATATGTCAAAGAATACAGATGAACAGTCAGACGTAGAGAGATACAGGGAGAGGTCTGGGAGGGTCCCAAGCACTGGAGTTTCTGTCCCCATGAAGTTGGGTGTGTCACCCTTGTGGTGTGGATGTGTTCACCAGCTTGGAAGTTCTCTGAACCCTGTACTTTCGCAATTTTATATAGGCTTCCTCAGATAGGTATGATCAATTATTAACTTCATTTTCATCCCCTTGTCCCTTCCTAGAGGATGGGGGCAGGTAGAACTGAAAATGCCAAGCTTCTAATCATGGCCTGGTCTTTCTGGTGACCACCTGCCATCCAGGAGCCCACTCAGAGTTGCCTCATTAGAACAAGAGATGCTCCTAGTGCTTTTATTACTTAGGACCTTACAAGGGTTTTACGAGCTCTATTCAGGAGCCTGAGGCAGATAGATAGATAGATAGATAGATAGATAGATAGATAGATAGATAGATAGATAGATAGATAGATACTTAGATAGATTTTTTCTTTTCTTTTCTCTTATGTCACAGTCCCCTCACTGAAGTCCTGGGAGATAGGTGCCCACATTACCCATTGACTGATCAACTGATAAAGCAACAGAGGTTCAAACCAGGCCTGTCACCTCTGAGGCATGCGCTCCCAACAGCTCAACTGCTTTATTGTTGATGTCTTCTCTTTCTTTGGAAAAAAAAAATTATAAAACAGTATCTTTTCAGGCTTTGATTATGCTGATTCAGCTGAAAAAGAACTTTGAACACACTTGATTATTTCAGTCTGAAATGGTTACTTGAATTCTGTAAGAGCTATGAGATTAATTTTGAAGTGTACAAAGATGACCAAGTCATACTAGTTTCAAGTGGAAGCTTGTTTATGATGTTAAAGCGTAGTTTCCTAAAACATTTTTTTTCATTTCCAATTAAATGAACAGCTGAATAAAGGTTGAAATAAAATGCTTTTTTTTTTCCCTTCAAAAGATGCAGTGGGCTTTCAAAAGAGGAAATTAAGTTAATTAACATCAATTAATTAAAGGAGACTTTAATTCTTTGCAATCAGTCAGTGATTTCAGATAATCAGAAAATACTGGGCAAGGAACTTCAGAAGACAGATTGGGTCAGCATCATATTTTGGAGCAAGGTTATAGCAAAATTGTAGTTTAACTAGTACATAGCTGTCTCCTATCACTTAAAATCAGTCGATCAATTTTTCTCCCTCTCCACAAAGAAAATAATCCAGTGTCGGAAATTTTAAAGCTATTCTCTGAAATACTTATAAAATATAATAATCCATAGTAATATAGTTCTTGAAATCTGAATTTCTAGATGGCTGATGTATGAAAATTTGATAACTCGCTAAGAATAACTTATTACTTAAAAGTTTAAAAAGTACTTTGTATACACTCAATCTCATATAATATCTTTCTTTTTTTTTTTTTATCCTCACCCGAGGACGTTTTTCCATTTTTTGTTCAGGTAGAGTGGGAGGGGGAGAGAGGAAGAGAGAGGGAGAAACATCGATGTGAAAGGGACACATCGAGTGGCTGCCACCCGCACGACCAACCAGGGCCGGGGACAAACTGCAGCCAAGGTACATGCCCTTAGCAGGAACCGAACCCGGGCCTCTCTGGACCACAGGCCGACGCTCTAACCACTGAGCCAAACCGGCCAGCGCTCATATAATTTCTATACAGCCTTGTTGTATGGGTATTACTCGTACAAATGGGAACACTGAGGCCGAGGAACCTTAAATAAATTAGTCACACAGTTAGTGGTGGACCAGGACTTAAACCCAGGTCCTTTCCTGATGAATCCCATACTTTCAGTTAACTACACTGCCCCAGTTTTCTCTGTCTCTTTGGAGCACAAAAGTAATAAACTTGATTTGGGCAAACCCAAGATGAACCCTAAAAAGGAAATTCTCTTAATTTCTGAGTGGTAAAAGTGAACAAGACAAGTAGTAAAGAGAAAGCAGCTTGATGTTTGAAAGTACCCCTCTTTTCATATCCCAGTGTCCCTCTACTTGCACATCGAACTCCTGCCCAATGGTGCCCTGCTTCCAACATTTCCTTACAGCTCTGTTCCCTTTCACACATCTTAGTTTTTACTGGTAGAATGCCAACTAATACTTGATTCCACTGTTTTTATTGTCAGTGATTGTAGTATACTGGAGCCTTGATTTTCCCCATGATTTGTACTTGTTAATTCTGTAGACCCTGAGAAAAAAAGATACCTACTAAGAAGGGCTCCTGGTGGCCAACTGGGCTCAAATTTTAAAAAACAGAGCCTAGCAGCCATTTCTACACAGGGCCCTCTCACACAAACTGTGCGCCTGCCTTGTATGTCTGCCATCTGAGCCAGCCCCTATAAAGGAGTTCCTGCAATCCTATTTCACCCAGTAGGACTGAGGCTGTCCCCATCCACTCAGAGCTGAGTAGCTATCTACCCTCCCCCCATCAGCTTCTTCACTGACCAATCCAAGTGGCTCTGTTCTGACCAATAAGGAAAGTGCCTTTTAGACCAATCAAACTTCAAGGATTTGGAGTCCTCATTCGCATGAGGACTAACCAGTCAGGACCAGGGGTGGGGACTTCTGTCTATGTAAGTCAGTTCCCCTCTGGCTCTGAGAACACATTTTCTCTTTCCACTGAAGGCTAAGTTTCTCTGGCTGTAGCTGAAACACTAAAGTGAAAGAGACCAGATCAGAGCAGACCAAACCAAAGCAGAGCAGACAAGTGAGGAGCAAAGCAGAGCTGTGTAGCCTGAGAAGGGCCTCACCCCAGGGCCTCTGCGCCCCAGAGCTGCCTCACAGCCATGCTGTTCCACAGCTGTGCTGCTTCGTAATTGAGCTGTGACACTATTGAGCTGTTCCACAGCTGTGCTGGTCTCACAGCTGTGCTGTAGCACAATTGAGCTGTTTGCACTGAGCTGTCTCGGGGGAGATGTTGTAAAAGAAAGCTTACTTTTATGCCCACAGATATAATGATGACATTTTCTGATAAGCTTTTAAGAGATATTTGAAATATCATTTGATTTTAAAAGATGCAAAGACAGCACGGCCGGTGTGGCTCAGTGGTTGAGCATCGACCCATGCACCAAGAGGTCGCCGGTTCAATTCCTGGTCAGGGCACATGCCCAGGTTGTGGGTCAAATCCCCAGTGGGGGGCATGCAGGAGGTGGCCAATCAATGTTCTTTCTCATCGATGTTTCTATCTCTCTCTCCCTCTCTCTTCCTCTCTCTCTAAAATCAATAAAGAAAAAATAATTTAAAAAAAAATGCAAAGACAATTATATTAAAAGAATAGCATTTTAAAAGAACGTACTTTCATTTTCCTTTTTCACTGCACCCCAAATTGGAGGTTCCTGTTGGTGTTGAATTAGACTAGACTTTCTCTGAGGTCAGGGACCATGTGTGACACTGTTGTATTTTGAAATGCATAGTTCTGGAGTAGAAATATAAAGTGGTTGATTTCTATTTTTCCTCCACAGCATATTTTAGGTGTTGGGACTCTGATTAAACCTTACCTTTAAAGCAGAGCAGGATCGCCATGTAGAATTTTGCGAGCTTTGTACTTATTCAAGGGCGCTATATCTAAGAGGTGGCATTTACATTGTAGACATTGTGGATAGGTGAATTTATGATGACTGTGTCTGAGGAAGGGGAGCTGAGTTTCAAATTCACTGGAAGGCAACCATTGTCAGTGCAAAATTCCTGACCACAGCCACATAGAAGAGATTTATGTATTATATTCAACTTTAAATTTATTCAGAAATTAAGTCAAAATAAAAATTATATTTAAAGGTTGACTGGAAAATGGCAGATCAGAGAGGAAATAATGAACCAAATCCTGTAAAAATGGTCTTTGGTCCATTTTTAACTAATTTTTATATGTGGAGATAGACTGGAGTCTAGTTTCATCCTTTTGCATGTGGCTTTCCAATTTTCCCAGCACCATTTATTGAAGAGGATTTCTTTTCACCATTGTATGTTTTTGGCTCCTTTGTGAAAAATTAATTGCCCATATACATGTGATTTTACTTCTGGGCTCTCAGTTGTGTTCCCTTACTTAAAATGTCTGTATTACCCAAAGCAATATACAGATTTAATGCAATCCCCATCAAAATTCCAATGACATTTTTAAAAGAAATAGAACAAAAAAATCATAACATTTGTATGGAACCACAAAGCAATCCTGAGAAAATAGAACAAAGCCAGAGGTGTCACACCACCTGAGTTCAAATTATACCACCAAGCAATGATAATCAAAACAGACTGGTATTGGCAGGAAACACACTCAGACCAATTTAATGATTAGTAAAGTACTTAAAGTTTTGTTGCTGTATAATTGGCTTCCTTTTTGCTTTTGTTTGCTTCAAGTTTAAGTCCTTTCTAATTCAGTTTTAAAATAGTTTGATTAGGACAGTGAAAACTACATCTACTGGAGTTTCCATCTTATCTAGCTGCTTTATTGGATTTAAAATTTGAGCTTTTTTTTATCGGAAAGTCCATATAAAAAGAGTAAAGAAAAAAATTTTAGTTTTTATTTTTATTGGATTAGTGTGCGTATATACATTATGAATCAATAGTTGTACAAATTGCTATGAAAAGCTGACTTCAGTCACTTCCTAAAAGCAAGCACTTACTACTATTTTAGCTGATAGATTTTATTTACTTTCATGGTTCTAAATGATATTCTTATATTACTATCATTTCGTATTTCAGTTTTAGGCATTTTGTGTTGACCTCCATGAAAGAAGAGGAGTTAGCTCTCTTCATTCCTGCCCCATACTTATCTTCCCCCATTCTCTCTGTCAAGTTACAATCTTGGCTCAACATACAGGGTTTACCTTTTTGTAACTACATGAATGCTAGTCACAGGTGAGGCATGTAGAAAACCATGATTACACCCAGCTAGTGTGGCTCAGTGGTTGAGCGTTGACTCATGCACCAAGAAGTTGCCCGTTTGATTCCCAGTCAGGGCACATGCCCAGGTTGTGGGCCCAATCACCAGTGGGGGGCATGCAGGAGGCGGCCAATAGATGTTCTCTCACCTATGTTTCTATCTCTCCCTCCCTCTCCCTTCCTCTCTCTAAAATAAAAAACAACAACAAAATGCTTTGTGAATTAAAAAGAAAGGAAAAGAAAGAAAACCATGATTACTCTTCCTTTTCTGTATAAGATTTATCTTGCCTGAACTTAAAATTGTCGGTCTGTGTACAAGTGTGCGTGCACATGCTTGTACTTAATTTTCTTTGTACCACTCAGTAATCCAGTCTCTCTTCCCTTCAGCTGTATAAACCTCTAGTGCATTGAAACTCATTACAAATCCTTTCAGTGTGTCATCTTGAGGTAGTCGTTTCTGGGGCCTCTGCTGCCCTGTCTGCTGCACAGCTGGTGCCTTGTGATCCCTCTCCTGTTAGATCCTGACACCAGGGAGCTTTCTTGTGTTATTCACTCATTTTGATAGAGCACCTCTTCTGGTAGATTGGTGGGGGGAGGGTATTACATATATGAATAGTATAGACATAGCATTGGGTAGTTTGTTTACACTGGCTGCAGATTGGACTGTAGATAGAAGAGTATTTTTCTTGCAGTTTTGGAGGCATTTCTCTATTATATTTTTGCTTCCATTGTTAAGTCCAATGCTATTCTAATTCTTGGTTCTCTATATGAAACCTGTTCTTTTTTTTTTTTTTTAAAGTTTATAGGGCTTTTTCTTTGTCCTACAGAGAAATTTGGTGTTCAGAAATTTCATAAAGATGGCAGACGTCTTCATCCTGGTGTTGGCTACTTGATACTATAGCCTTTAGCTCTGGGAATTATTTTGTTTAATTGATTTCCTCCATTCTTTTTTCTGTGATTGAGCTCTTTAGAACTCCTATTTATTTATATATTGGACCTTGAGGATTGATCCTTTATTTTACTGTTCTGATCTTTTCTCTCTTAATTTTTATTTCTTGGTCTTCTGTTTTTACTTTCTGGGAGATTTTCTTGAACTTTTAAGTGTTCATTTGAGGTTTTCCTTTTCTCCTATTTAATTCTTTATTTTCCAAGAACTTTCTTTTATTTGCTGAATTTTCTCCCTTAAAAAGAAAAATCCTGTTCTTGCTTTGTTGATGTAATATCTTCTCTTATCTCTGAAAATGTTAATGTGAGGCTTGATTATCTTCTTTCTGTCTCATCCTTGTTTACTTCAGGTTGCTTTTGTTGTTCTTGTTGCTTCCTCTTTAATTTTAGATGTGCGGAACTAAAACAGCTTATTGGAAACCCTTTGCAATTAGATGGAGTTTATCTAACATGGTCAGCACTCTCTTTCTGTACAGGTGCACAATCCCTTATCTGCAATTCCAAAATATTAAAAGGTTCTGAGTGCCAGTGTCAGTGGGAACTCACAGATTCTTATTTTATTAAAAGGGTTATAATCTCTGAACTATCATTGTTTATTGTGATGCTAAATTAGTCCCAGATTTGGCCAGTGGAAGCCCCCTTCAGTCTGACTTTTGCACTGTTTTGAGGTCTTCTCAATCATTCTTTGAGCACTTTCTTACTTTATGGTACAACAAGATATTCCAGGCTCATTCTGTATTTTTTCTGCCCTAATCTTTGAATTAGCTTTTTCTTCAAAGAGCCCAGGTTTCTTTTAGTGGACAATAGTATTTAGAAACCAAGATCGAGTGGCTACGTGTGTTCCTTGCTACCAATTGTATCATTCTCAGATGATCAACCTAATAAGAAGAAGAAAAAAAAAAAAATATATATATATATATACACACACACACACACTCACACACACATACAGGATGGGGCAAAAGTAGATTTACAGTTGTTCACATGGAAAATAATACAATGATTAATAAATAATAATATAAGAATATGCTCTGTGTTTCCCATACACACAATGGTAAACTACTTCCGCCCCACCCTCTATATGTGTGTATAATTTTTGTATATTTTAATAACACATTGTATATATTTTATATAACACATACATATGCCATGAGTTCATATTTGATACCAACTATTCCAATCCAACACCAAAGGTTACATTTCGAATAATGAAGAAACTGTCTACGTTATTTCAATATATTTAATCAATTGCTCAAGCCTAGAATACACAGAAAATAATAGTTTTAAAATCAGTATTCTGCCCTGGCTGGGTAGCTGAGTTGGTTAGAGCATCATTTTGATACACCAAGGTTGTGGGTTTGATCCCCCAGTCAGGCGACGTGCAAGAATCAACCAATGAATGCATAAATAAGTGGAACAACAAATCTGTCTCTCTCTCCCTTCCTCTCTCTCTGTAAAATCAATAAACAATTTAAAAAATCAGTATTCTCTGCCATTGCAAACCTATTTACTAGAATTCACTATTTGTTTATAGTTTTTCATATAAAATTTACATACAATGAAATACACACATCCTGTGTGTACACTTTTTGAGTTTTGACAATGCATGGACCTGTATAACCTATACCCCTATAAAGATATAGACCAATTCATCACACCAGAATTTTTAAGGAAGAACTTAAAAATTGTGATGCACACATGGACATATTGAAAGTAAGAGCCAGGAAAAAAACATTTTTACGGTATGTCCTGTTATACATTGAGTCTTTTTTTTAGGCATTTACTTGGAAGGCTCCACTCATTGTTTATTTTTTTCCCTTGAATTATTTCTAGATACCAGACTAACGTTTTTTTTCGTGCTGAAAGCACCAATACCCACTTCAAGGCTAGAACAAGCTGGCTCTGTATGCATGTGCAAATATAAACACATCCATCTTTCTCATGGGAAGGGGGCATTCCAAAGGGGCCATCTGGATAATAGCCAACATCATTTCAGAGATCTTAATTCATGTGAATCAGTATTTTCCTACATAGTTAAGGAAAAATAAAATGGGAGTTTTTCCTAAAGATCGAGGACAGTATGCAAGGGATCACTAGAGTAATAAGAAACACTGTGGTTTAGCGCTGGCTGGTTTGGCTCAGCGGTTAGAGCAACGGCCCACAGACCAAAGAGTTGCGGGTTTGCCCTGGTTCTATATCAGAGGTGGGAAGTCAGGGAGGCAGAATTGAAGTCTGTGTGGATTTTCCTGGTGCTGCCTCTCTCTCTGCCTTTTGAATGGCATAGTCAGTCCAAGGGTAATATCAGCCCTCCAGCAGTACTTGTCAGCTTGACTTATTCCCAGACAAAATTATTGGTCAGGTGTGGCTCAGTCTCATTAGATGAGAAAAGCCTGGAGGAAGAGGTGTAACCTTACTTCTTCCATTTATATTTAATGGCACCTGCTGCTTAGTAGGCTGCTGCTTCTAAATTCAGCAGATCCCTCAGGATTTCTGAAACAGAGTATTGACCATAAGATGAAATCTGTGTGGGTTTTGAGTACTCAGTAAATATTTGCCTAAAAATTGCTTCATAGATTATTTGCAGCTTGTTGAAAAGTGTGGTTCTGTTGTGAGGGTTAAGTGGGGTCCAGCTTGCCTGCATTCTTCAGGAATGTCACCGCAGCCTGCCTGGTGTACTCTTTGCAGGAGATTCTGAGCTTTCCAGGAGAACTGTGAGAGGCACTGTGGGGCATATTGTCAGGTTACTAGATGCTGGCATTAAAGAGAGGCAGGGAAAGGCAGCCCCCTAACTGGGCCCTGAAGAGAAAGCCTCACGAAGACAGAGCAGCTCAGCCTGAGGTGAGGGTGGAAGGGGACGGAAGGACAGGCATCCCAGATTGGGACAAGGGCAGATGTGGTGGCGGAGGACTGCTACAGAAGTATATATGAGTCTTCTGGAGTGAGTTTAAATCTCAAGAAAATTGGGTGAATTCTCTTTTAATTATGATCTGGGCCCTTGATTTTCCACATTGCCAGTGAGGCCAGATTGAAAAGGAGATGTGTTTGAGAACGTCACATGGACATTTCTCTCATTGAATTCCTTTTACTTATAAAATACATCCATGCCGTTTTCTTTCCCTAGCCAAATAGTTAATTTTATTTTGTTCTCTGAATTGGCATCAAAGGAAATAACTGTGAAAGTATTTCAGTAGACGAATATATATTCAGTTGTTCAGAATATAGTCAGTCAGCTCTTCCGTGTCAGCCAAACGTTGTCAGAATAAATAGGATTAGCATTTATCATCTCCGGAGAATGCTTAAATTTTAACTTTTGGATGAAAAGGCATTGAATGCCCTTGACATTTAATATGTTTTCCAAAAACACCAAAGAAATGTGAAAGTGGAGAAGGTAGAAAGTACTCTTAATGATGGAGATTTAATTAAGTTCTGTGGTCCAAGAACAGAATTGGATGCCATGGCTTACAGTGGAATTTGAAGCTTTACTTAAGTGCTGAGCTTTGCTTGCCATTGAATGTGAAATCAGGTGAAACTTGTTTTACATGGTTTCATTCCAAACCCCGTCATCCACCCCACCCCACCCCCACACCAGCTTTGTTTGATCCCCTTCAACCTCTTTGGCTCTACCATGTGCTCTGTGCCAGGAGCAGTTCTAGGCACTGAGGGTCACAGGGGAAGTAAAAACATGCGCGCGCGCGCACACACACACACACACACACACACACACACACACAAATCTCTCCGCTCAGGGCACTTATACATTGGTGAGTCTAGTAAGGGACACACACAGACAACAGTGGGGAAAACCAAACATGAAGAAATAATATGAATACAGTCATCCCTCGCCACTTTGCGCTTCGACTTTCGCAGCTTCACTGTATCGCAGTTTTTTCTAATGTATTCATTAAAAAGTTGATCGAGACAGTGAAAATGATACAGCACGCGCTCGGTTGTCTGAGTCAATTATATACGCTTGTATTACAATTAAAATTAAAATTACTATATGTATGGACTGTAGGCCTATGTATTCGAGCACCCCAGGAGTCCTTCAACGCCAGCTGCAACCGCTAGAGTCTGGAACTGATTAACTG
This sequence comes from Tadarida brasiliensis, assembly GCA_030848825.1. Classification (NCBI taxonomy): domain Eukaryota; kingdom Metazoa; phylum Chordata; class Mammalia; order Chiroptera; family Molossidae; genus Tadarida; species Tadarida brasiliensis. The sequence continues at coordinate 82,546,811 of CM061257.1, forward strand.
CGATAAACGAGGGACGATTGTATGTCTTATGTGATAGGAAAATGCTGGGAGTTATGGAAAACACCTGAACTGTGGAAAACAACTTTGTAACCTTTACTCTTTTTCTCTGAAGTTAAGTATTTCAGCATGTGTTTTTAGAGTATCTAAGGTCTTATACTGAAGTGCAGGGTTGAGGGAATGCTGTCTAGAAGGTTCCTGTCGGTGACTCTGCCTTAGCACGTTCTTCTCTGCTGAATCCTGGGAGTGTTGTCTAGGATTCACAGTCTTAACTTTGTCAGTTCACTGGGCGGGCTGGGCTGGCCCTAGGCAGACCTGAACTGTGCTGGCCAAACTTACACCTCTTATTAAAACCGTGTGAACATTAAATCACAGTTGGAAATGTATGTCATATGCAGGGCAGTGTTTTCCTGGTGAGGTCTCTTGGAGATGCACATTGGACAAGGACTCAGGGATGTAATGTTTAGGCTATGATGAACAACCCATTTCCACTACAGGAAATGCAGATTTTTAGTGATTAAATAGCAAAGGTACTTTATTGTGGTTTAAGAGATCTGGATTTTAGATCTAGTTCTGCCACTTGCCTGTGTCACCGTAGCAGCCCTGGTTCACCTTTGGGAGCCCTGGTGCCCTCATCTGAAAAAGAAGGGATGCAGTTAGGTGACTTATAGTCTGAGCCTTTGCACCTCCTGCAGCATTCCCTTAGTGCTCAGTGCCGGTGGGCATGTGCCCTTCATTTTTCACTTTCTATAGTTCTGTGACATTGTAGTAAAATGGTAGATCTATAGATTAAAAGCTATTTTTTTTTCTTATTTAAAAAATTGAATGTATTGCACTGGCCAGTTTGGCTCAGCGGTTAGAGCGTTGGCCCGCGGACTGAGGAGTCTCGGGTTCGATTCTGGTCAAGGGCACGTGCCTCAGTTGCAGTTTGGTCCCGGCCCTGGTCGAGTCGTGTGGGAGGCAACCAGTCTATGTGTCCCTCTCACATTGATGTTTCTCTCTCTCTCTCTGTCCCCCCTTCTCTCTTCCTCCCTCCCTCCCATTCTATCAGAAGATAAATGGAAAAATATCCTCGGGTGAGGATTAGAAAAAAAAATTAAATGTATTGGGGTGACATTGGTTAATAGGATCATATCGGTTTCAAGTGTACCTTTCTATGATACAGGATCTGTATATTGCACTGTATGCCCACCACCCAGTCAAATCATCTTCGTACTTTACAGATCAGTCCAGTGCAGTCATCTGTCTGATGCTTGAGGGAGCCCACACTGACTTAAAATGATCAGCTCTTTGGGGCTGAAATATTGTGTTAGGTCCTTGGACATCCTTGGGTCCCAATCAGCTAGTGGTAGGAGTAGGTCTGAGAGGGGCTGAGACAAACCCTGCCTGATTCCTGAACTCAGCTTTGAGAACAAGATCTAATTAGGATGGGCTAGAATTGAGAACCCATGGCCCCTCCATAAGGGAACTTGGGAAGTTTTGAGACATGTTTTTATTATATCTTTTTTAAAAATCCTCACCCCAGGATATGTTTTTTATTTATCTCAGAGAGAGAGATCTAAGAGAGCAACATTGATCAGTTGCCTTCCATATGCGCCCTGATTGGGGATCAAACCCACAACCTAAGTATGTGCTCTGCCCAGGAACCGAACCCACAACCTGTTGGTGAACGGAACGATGCTCCAACTAACTGAGCCACCCGGCCAGGGCATGTTTTTATTATATCATTTAACCTTAGATTCCATATGCATCTCTTACCTCTGAGGAGGTTTTTGCTGTAAGACTAAAATATATTGAGGTCTCGTTTCCTTCCTAGGGGATGCTCTCTTTCTAACTTGCTTGTTTGCTCTTATGTCTGCAGTTCTCTGCTATTTTGTCAAAAACTATGAAGGGTTTGAGATGTTAGCCTACTTGTACAATTATGTGATTATAGGCACAAGTTGGCGATATTGCGGGTTTGCTTGAGCAATAAAGTGAGTTGTGATCTTTTCGCTGGTGGAGGATATTGCCTGCACTTTGTAAAAAAAAAAAAAAAAAAAAAAAGCAACATCTGTGAAGCACAGTAAAGTGAAGCGTAGTAAAATGCCGGTGTGTGTCGATGAAAACTAGAAAGATGAGGCATCTGGGTCAGGGAAAAGAGTTCAGTATTGATAATAACCAGATCAGCAACTAGAGCACCATTGCAGCATTGGCCCCCCATACCTGGACCCTCAGGCAGTGCAAAGAGAGCTCATGGAATTTCTCTATGCTGGTGTCAGGTTTTTCCCCATAGACAAGAGACAGGACAATGTAGTTCCCCCATAACATTCAGAAGAGAGGCAGTTGCTCCCCTCTCTTCCCAAAAGGAGGGAGAAAAACCTTTGCTCCTTTGAGATAGGATGGAATCCTTGGTTCTTACCCTAACCTTTTGGAATGCAAATGAATTTTTCTGAGGGCCAGATAAGCATCCCTGTCTTCAGATTTTTTGTTTTGTTTTTTTAAATCCTCACTCAAGAGGATATTTTTCCATGTATCTTCAGATAAGGGGGTGGGGTGGGGAGACATCAATGTGAGAGAGACATACGGACTGATTGCCTCCCACACGACCCTAACCAGGGACCAAACCTCAACCGAGGTCCATGCCCTTGACTGGAATTGAACCTGCACTCTTTGGTCTGCAGGCCAGCTCTCTAACCGCTGAGCCAAACCGGCCAGGGCTGTCTTCAGGTTTTTTTGCCTAGGAGATGTCTCCAAGCTCTGGACTTCTGTGATTACCTAGGGAGATAGCCATAGACATGTACAGATAGCTCTCCAGTCTTCCTGGCTCTTTGTGAACTTAGCCTGGGGCCCAGTCTGGGCTGTAACCATTGGCCCTCTTGTGGAGATAAGAGGTTTTATCATCCCTTCCCAATCAGACCAATAAACTAGACAAATGGCTATAGATCTAGTCCTCAGGGTATGTAAAGAGTAAAAGGCTTCTATGGGAATTGAAAGCAAACATTTTTTATATCTATATCTTATATATTTCTGTGTCTCAGGAAGCTAAGGCCTTTTACAGGAGCACTGAGAAATCCAGGGACATTTTAGTTCTTCATATCCAGCAAGGACACTGACACTGTTCTGACATACTCCCTCGCTTTTTTTTTTTTTAAGCAGTGACTTAATAGAGAAGAAAAAGAGGTAATTTAGTTGCTGAATTATGAGTGAGGATTTCTCAAAATTAGGGCCAAACCTCACTGTGAATTCTGTTTGAATCATGTAGAACTCACAGTCTGGGCATGTCTGTCTTTTTATCTCTGTTTAAAAAGGGCTGGTGGTTTGAAGGCTGCTGCTTTTTATTGGTATCACTCATGCTGGTGAAAATGAAGCAGATGGGGCAAACTGGGGCATTTTAAATTCCACTGCTAGCTAACACTATAAGAAGAAAATAAAGCCCTGTGATTATGCTGCATTGATTAAGTGATTAAAATGAAAAGCGTGCATTTCGTAGCAGACTTTCTCCTGATCTCCTTGACTAGACTTATGATGTGACATTTTTAGGACAGAATTACTGTCATTTACGTAAAGACTGCACATTAATTTTTTTCTCATTAATTTTGTTGGTCTTGTGCTATATTTGTCTTTTTTGGCTGTTGTAACAAAATACCATAGACTTGGTGCCTTAAACAGCAGACATTCACTTCTCACAGTTCTGTAAGCTGGGAAGTCCAAGATTGAGGATCTGGCAGATTGGGTACCTGGTGCGAGTCCGCTTCCTGGCTTTTAGACAGCCGCCTTCTCCCCACATCCTCACATGGCGGGGAGAGAGAAAGCTCTGGTGTCTCTTCCTCTTCGTATTAGTGCACTAATCCCTTTATGGGGGCTCCACCCTCATGACCTCCCAAAGACCCCGCCTCCTAATAACATCACATTGGGGGTTAGTTAGGTCTTCAGTGTATGGATTTGGGGGGCGAGGACAAGCATTCAGTCTATAACAAGGGTGATTCACAGTAAAAGATGGAAGGTTCAACAAATGCATGTGCTTTTCTTCCTGAGACCCTAACAAAATAAGAATACAGGAAGAGGAAGAGATATAAGCCCCCCAAAATAAAGAAACTGGGAGAAGAGACACCAGCAACAAAGTATTGGAGCTAGACAACAGGGACAAATAGTGAGCCTGTACTGTTGCATAACAAAATTCACAACTTAGTGACTTAAAACCATGCCGTCTTCATGGGTCAGGAGTCCAGGCACGCGTCGTGTTTCCACGCAGAAGGCACGTTGTTGGCTGGGCTGTAGTCGTGTCTCAAAGCTTCCAAGCTCACTTAAGTGTTTGTTTGGTTTTTTTTTTTAGCAGGATTCAGTTTCTTGCAGAGGAGTGGGCTTTGGGCTTCATTTCTCCCTGGCTAGTGACCAGAGGTTACCCTCGACCCCTTGCCACGAGGGCCTCTGTGACACGGCAGCCGGCTTCGTCACAGCATGTTGGCCGAGGGGCTGCAGAGCCAACCCGGCAGTTCACATCCCATCACTTGGACCACATTTCGTTTATTAGAAGCAAGTCACTGACTGAGTCCTGCTCACAGGTTGTACAAGGGCAGAAATGCCGGGAATGGGATCACAGAGGGCTATCTTTTTTTTTTTTTTAATTGAAATACTGAGATAATTTTAAAGTCACAAGTAGTTTATCAGAAATTATACAGAGAGACCTGGTGTACACTTTACCCACTTTCCCCCGAAGGTAATATTTTACAAAACTGGTATAATAGTACAACCAGGATATTGATATTAACATTGATATAATCCATCAGCCTAATTCATGTTTCCCATTTCTACTGTACTCATTTGTGTGTATCTGTGTGTTTAGTTCTATACAAGTTTGTACAGTTTTTATCACATGTAAGTTGTGTATCTGCCACCACAATCAAGGATCCTTCATGTTAGAGGACTGAACATACAACAGTCTACCTAATGACCTACATCCTTCCAACATTCAAAAACTCATTCATCCTCAACCAAGGCCCCAGAAGTCTCATCCCATTACAGCATCAGCTCAAAGTCCTGAGTCGTGTCCTCTGAATCACGTCCAGGCCTTTGAAACTAAATAGACATGTTATCTGCCCCCAACACACTGTTGCTGATCTGATGACACATCGGCGTGAAGCAGCAGCTGGGCCTGCAACTGCTGCACCTTCCTCTGGGTCCTCCTTAGCTTCTCTGACTCCTGGGCCGGGTGTGTGTGTTTTGCTCTGTGGGGAAGTGCACTAGCTTCTGCAGAATCCCCATGTCATCAAGATCAGAGGCAGCAGAAAACGACACAGATTTCAGCCTGTCCTCATAGGCTCCATAGGTTGTACGTGTATTTTTAGCTTGTTTTTTCTCTCCCCACTTTGTATCTGTCTTCCTTTCTCTGCCTGCCTGCCCTGTGGACTTCAGCTCCAGCATCAGACATGAAGATGACAGCCTCATCGAAACCCCTTAACCAGTTCCCACAGTGGCACAAAGCCAAATCCCTGAAAGAGTCTCTGTGTAATCACACACACATTCATAGTGGTTTGCTTCTTTGGTTCAGAAAGCTGATTGTTAGGCAGTCATGAGGAAAGCCAAGAAACAACTAATTTATACCATTTAACCCTAGGATTTGATGGAACAACTATCTTTATAAATATGGGGTAAATTGTGGGCTGTAAACATGAGCATTGGTTGAAAAGCTGTTTAAGAAGCTATTAGATCAACTCTCCTACGCTGTATAGCTGGGCAGGTGCCCTCTTTCCTACCTGGAAGGAATCCCAGAGTTGTATTTCTTTGAGCTTGGGGACATCAGGCACAGTGCAGAACTAGCATACTCAGTGGAAAACAGGATGATGGAGTGAAAGTGAACTTACTGAAATGGAGACTACAGCCGTATTTCTTTATCCGTATTGCAGAATGTCAGCCCCCAGGATCGCATCCTTCAAGCCGATTAGAAGAGCCTGTTATGGGGAATGTGGCCAGCCTAAAAGAAGAGACTTGAAGTGGCCTTGTATAAAATCCTGAACAATATAATTGTCATAGATATAACTTATTTGCTAAGTCTCAACAAATTAAAACAAAGACAAATTAAAGAAGGAAGTTTAATGACAAGTATACTCAAAGAAGAATAATCTTTCTTTATTTGTGAAGGACTGTCTTTTTCCTCCAGGGGCACATCTGAGAAGGGTCACACTCTGTATGTAGCGTTGAGGGAGAGGACTAGGGACACCTGTCATGTTAGTTCTGGCGATCAGTGAGTGACAAGTGTCATCTCCCATGTACCATCATGTCCACTTAGGACAAGGAAAGCAAGTACCTCCAGTGTGGTGAACAGTTAACTTATGAAACTGATTACCACAGAGAGGACATAGACCAAAAATTTAAGTTCACAGAGGATACATGTAAAATGATGAGAAAGAGATCCATAGTGCGTTGTCGTTCTCACTCAGCAAACATTTGTGGACTTAATAAATGAATGGATGTTTTGATCCCTGTTTTTTCCCATTAATGCATATTTCTAAATTGCTTTTCTAATTTTTTGTTTATTTATCCTCACCCAAGGACATTTTTGAATTTATCTTCAGATAGAGCAGGAGGGAGAGGAGGGAGGAAGAGAGAGAGAGGAACATCGATGTGAGAGAGACACATCGACTGGCTGCCACCCACAGGACCCCAACCGGGGCCAGGGACAGACTGCAACCGAGGTACGTGCCCTTAGTGGGAACCGAACCCGGGACTCTCTGGTTCGCGGGCTGACGCTCTAACCACTGAGCCAAACCGGCCAGGGCTAAATTGCTTTTCTAATTAACATATTTCCCTTCCCAATAATCAGCTTTGCTTAAATTGTAACTACCTCATGCTAGAGAAGTTTACGTGTTACTTTTACTGCTTTAATTAGTAGTAGGAGAAGTGCATTGTTTTGCACTTGTTTCTTGCATATAAATATATATTTATATATATATAATTAATACATATATTATTTTTTATTTGGTGTTTGTTTATTTTGGTTACATTGAATATAGATTTGCTGAACAGTTTTGATATTATTACTTATTTTTAATAAAAATTTGTATTATTAAAAAAATTAGCAGTGGAACGAACTTTTAGGTCTGTACCTTTTGCTTCTAAGGATCCTGAAAGTCTTGCAAGGAAGTTTTTCATAGCACCTTCTCTCTAGTACAATATTATACACAATGGGGCTATATTGTTCACTGCTGGGCCATTTATTACCCAACAGAATTACAACTGTGAGGAAGTTACATAGCTCTAAATCTTATTGTCCTTCATTCATTAAGCCCAGCTTTATTTTGCTTTCATTTGGACCTGACACTTACCTTAAACATGTGTGACTTAGTCTCTTTTGCTGACTTTCAGATTTTCTTGAGGGAGCTGCACACTTATCTTTCATTACTAAAATTTCAGTAAAGAAGTAAATGAAAACCTCTGATAATTCCACCACTAAGAAATAACCATAGTAATATTTTTATATTGTTCTTCCAGTCTTTTCTCTGTGCACCATCATATTTGTACATAATTGTTCTGAAAAACATGTGCCAAAGTCAAAAGTCCAAACATGTACAGTATACTTTATGTAGATTTGTTCTCTTCCAAGAAAGCAAGAACATGTTATAAAGTTACAAATTATACTTCATTTTTTAGACATAATTTGTGATTATGCATTTCTAATATTTTAGAACATGGTCTTTAATTTTGTTCTTTTGATTCATAACTGAATATATACTATTCAGTTGGCAAATACACATATATTCAATTGTACAAATACAATTTCATATTAAAGTTTTGCCCTGGCCGGTTTGGCTCAGCAGTTAGAGCGTTGGCCTGCGGTCCAGAGAGACCCGGGTTCGGTTCCCGCTAAGGGCATGTACCTCAGTTGCAGTTTGTCCCCGGCCCTGGTTGGTCGTGCGGGTGGCAGCCACTCGATGTGTCCCTTTCACGTCGATGTTTCTCTCTCTCTCTCTCTCCCTCCCACTCTATCTGAACAGAAAATGAAAAAATGTCCTTGGGTGAGGATAAAAAAAATAAAATAAAAAAAAAATAAAGTTTCACCATTCTTTGCACCTCTGTTGATTTCCTTCTTTGTCCCAACCATTTTATTGTAATCTCTCCACTTTGTGACACTAGTAATTATCAGTAAGATGTACCCATCTCACCCTGGCAGGTTTGGCTCAGCGGTTAGAGCATCAGTCCATGGACCTAAGGGTCTCGGGTTCGATTCCTAGTCAGGGGCACATACCTGGGTTGCAGGTTCGATCCCTGGCTCTGGTTGGGGTCATGCGGGAGGCATATGATCAATGTGTCTCTCTCACATCTCTCTCTCTCTCTCTTTCTTTCTTTCCTTCCCTCCCTCCCTCCTTCCCTCCTTCCTTTCCACTCTATCTGAAAAATCAATGGAGAAATTATCCTTGGTTGAGGATTAACAACAACAACAACAAAATTAAAAAAAAAAATGTACTCATCTCAATTCAATGTATAGTTATGAAAGAGCTGGTTTGGGAATGTGAGAAATTCAAATACCACTTGTTTATACTTTTACACAAATGAAGTAATACTTTATATAGTTTTGGATCTAACTTTTAAAGTATCATTATCACAAGTCTTTCCTCTGTCATTAATCTTTTCTTGAAAAAAAATTTTAATGGATGCATAATAATCATATTACAGATTTATAATTTATTTAACCCTTCCATTATTATTGCACAGTTGGGTTGTTTCCAGTTTTTTTGCTGTTATAATGTTGCATTAACCTCTTTGTAGAGATAGAATGTAATTAGGTACTGTTGAGGCCACAATAAGAAATATGCAAAGATTTTATTTTTCTACTTTTGATCTATTTTTATACCTACTTTGTTATTTTTTTCTTTATTGATTTTTAGAGAGAGAGGAAGGGAGAGGGAGAGAGAGATAGAAACATCGATGAGAGAGAACATCGATTGGCCGCCTCCTGCACGCCCCCCACTGGGGATCGGGCCCACAGGCTGGGCATGCGCCCTGACCGGGAATCGAACTGGCGACCACTCAACCACTGAGCCACACCAGCCAGGCTTTTTTATACCTACTTTAGATAAAGATGCCTTCAAAACTATTTGGGAAAGGTCAAAATAAGTGAAACTTCCATTTAATCCTTGGGAAAGCCTGGGAAGACTTATTTACACGTGGAACTTCTTGGTATTTTATATGGAGCAGATGCCTCTTGGCCTTGCACACCCACTTTGCCCACCTCTAATTTCTGCTGTAGCTGTGGTGGGTAGTTTCTTGCAAATTTCAAACTCACCTTCCACTGCTGGTGCTCTTCCTCACACTAACTTATGCCCAGGCTTTCTGCATTCTGCTCTAATACATCCTCAGCAGCACAGGAGCTAGGGAGTTTGCTGAGCCTGTGCACCAAGAACAGCCTGGCCAGAAAGTCAGTGAAGGTAATGCACCTCCCCCGCCCCCCAGCAGCAACCCTCAACCAGGCTGAATAAATGCTCTAGCCTCCTGTCTTTCAGATGGACAGTTCTGGGAGATGTTCTAAATGTTTCTCGTAGGTACTGTTGTCTATAGCAGTGACCTCAGCCATGGTCTTAGATTAGCTTTTCTTCCTTCCCTGTCTCATGCCTTCCATTCTCTTACTCCTTCATGGGATCACCCCCAAAATAAATTACTGCACTCAAATCCTTGTCCTTGGCTCTACTTCCTGAGAAACCCAAACTAAGACTCATGTAATAACTAACTTTTTTGGTTACTATGTTTCTTATTAAATTCATACTCACCTTTTTTATTTCTTTTTTTAGATAGAGTAGAAGGGAGGGAGGGAGGGAGAGAGAGAGAGAGAGAGAGAGAGAGAGAGAGAGAGATTGATTGGTTGCCTCCTGCACAACCTCCACCAGGGCCAGGGATTGAGCCTGCAACCCAGGTATATGCCCTTGACCGGGGAATTGAACCTGTGACCCTTCAGTCTGCAGGCTGAGCCAAACCAGCCAGGGCAATTCATACTCATTTTTACCTAAATAAATAGCAAGTGAGAAAATAGCCTGGTAACAAATTATGATTAGCAAAGATACAAAATCACTGGGCCATAATTAAGTAGGAACTGTAGGAGAAATATCACATGACCTGCCTGAGAGTGTGATTTTTCTATAAATACCATTAGTCTTTAAATAACTGCATTGTTTTAAAATGTACTTAAAGTAATGGTCTTTTTCCATATGCTCTTTCTTGCTGATGATGTACATGCAGCAAAGAAAATTGTCAACTTAATAATAAGCTTGTTACAGGACCTACTTATTACCTTCCACAAACAGGTGTCAGATCCACCAACAGTCCCAGTTGTTTTCAGATCCATTATCGAGAATTGGATCTCTTTCTGTGTTGTGTTGTTCCTCCTGAAATTATCAAAGCTTTTAAGTCACCACTGGAGTTAGTCTCTGATTGTGTTTTGGGGTCATGTTGCTTCTGCCTGAGAAATTATAATAATCATAATAAAAGAACAATAGTGATGTTGCACTTAGTGCTAAGGTACTTCACACACCTAATCATCTTTAATGCTTATGTCAACCTGTGAGGTAGGTACTTGCCTATGAGGTTATCTCTATTGTATAGATGAGGACATGTGAGGTTGTGAGAAGTTAATGTGGGTATTAAGTGAAGTTTGGAAGTCCATCCCTGCCTGCCTGTGTTAGCACTGCCTCTAAATACTTCATATTTCATTTCTCATCAGACAATTTCTGAGGCCTTTAGGATGACATGATGCCCCTGAGGTCAGTGTTAGAGGCACTGCTGGGTTAGGTTCATGGTCAGTTACCAAGCATTCTGTTCTTTCACTTTTTGTGCACAGGTCCTACAAGTGCCAGACAGATGCCTGGATAACCTCTAACACCCATGTAAATTTAAATTCTGGAACCCCACAGCAGAGGATTGCAAAGCAACTCCTTCTGGCTCATCAAGCCCAGTAACAGGTCAAGAGTGAGGCCTGCTCAAGCAAATATCCCTGATTAATATAGATACCCAAAATCCTCAACAAAATATTAGCAAACCAAACTTAGCAATACATTAAAAAGATCATACACCATGATCAAATGGAATTTATTTTTGGGATGCAAGGCTGGTTCAGTATCTGCAAATCAATTAATGTGATATGCCACATAAATAAAACGAAGGATAGAAATCATATGATCATATCAATAGATGAAGAAAACACATTTTTAAAAATCCAGCATCCATTTATGTTTAAAAAACTCTCAGCAAAATGGGAACAGGGGAAGCTCTGGCCGGTTTTGCTCAGCAGTTAGAGCGTCGGCCCACGGACCAGAGAGTCCTGGGTTTGGTTCCCGCTAAGGGCACGTACCTCAGTTGCAGTTTGTCCCCAGCCCCGGTTGGGGTCGTGTGGGTGGCAGCCAGTCAATGTGTCTCTCTCACATCGATGTTTCTCTCTTTCTCTTCCTCCCTCTCTCCCTCCCACTCTATCTGAAGATAAATGCAAAAAATGTCCTCGGGTGAGGATGAAAAATAAAAAAATAATTTAAAAAATGGGAACAGAGGGAACATACCTCCATACCTCAACATAATAAAGGCCATTATATTACAAACCCAGAGCTAACATCATACTCATTGATGAAATGCTAAAAGCATTTTCCTTACAATCAGGAACGAGATAAGAATGTCCACTGTTACCACTTTTATTCAACATAGTATTGGAAGTCCTAGTCACAGCAATCAGACAAGAAAAAGAAACAAAAGCCCTGGCCCAGTTGCTTAGTTGGTTAGAACATCGTCCCACTATGCCAAGGTTGTGGCTTCAATCCCCAGTCAGGGCACATGCAAGAATCAACCAGTGGCCCAGCTGGTGTGGCTCAGTAGATTGAGCATTGTCCCATGGACTGAGAGGTGCTGGTTAGATTCCCCGTCAGGGCACATGCCCGGGTTTTGGGCTTGATCCCCTGCAGGAGGCAGCTGATGTCTCTCTCTCACATTGATGTTTCTCTCTCTCCTTTCCTCTCTAAAAAAAAAAAAATCAATAAAAATATATTTTAAAAAAAGAATCAACCGATGAATGCATAACTGGGTGGAGCAGAAAATTAATGTTTCTCTCTCTCTCTTTCTCCCTCTCTCCCTCCCTTCTCTCTCTCTCAAGTCAATTTTTAAAAAAAGAAATGAAAGGCATTGAAATTGAAAAGAAAGAAGTAAAACTGTCATTATTTGCAGATGACATACTATATATGGAGAACCCTAAAAACTCCACACAAAAACTGTTAATACTGATAAATGAATTCAGTAAGGCAGCAGGATACAAAATTAATATTCAGAAAGTGGTTGTATTTTTATATACCAATAATTAACTATCAGAAAAATTATGAAAATAATTCCATTTATAATTGCATAACATAATAAAATAACTAGGAATAAATTTAACTAAGGAGGTCAAAGACCTGTACTTGGAAAACTATAAAATGCTAAAGAAAGAAATTGAAGAAGTTATAAATAAATGAAAAGATATACTGTGCTCATGGATTAGAAGAATTAACATCCTTAAAATGCCCATGCTACCCAAAGTGATCTATAGATTCAATGCAGTCTCTATCAAAATACCAATGGTATTTTTTTATAGAATTAGAACAAATAATTTTAAAATTTATATGGAAACACAAAAGACCCCAAATAGCCACAGCAGTCTTGAGAAAGAACAAAGTTGAAGGTATCACACTATCTGATATCAAACTACTACAAGCTAATATACCCTGTAGAAATGTTGCAAGATAGTTGGAATGAAGGCTTGATAGCACTTTGAATTGCTTAGGAGAAAAAGTACGTGAATTTAAATTGGCAGTATTGGATTATAATACCGTGAGAGGAAGAATATGATGTTCTATAGTAGCTGCACACAGAAGAAATAAAGCAAATTTTATCCCTCCAGATTTTACAGTAAGTACTGTAATAAAATAAGGGGCGAGTACATAAATAGAGCATTATCATTTTACACTTGTTTCTGCTTAATGCCAAGTCACAGAATTATGTCACTACCAGAGTTAAATCACAATGAAATGACTTTAATGTACTTGCACCTCTGCATTTGATTCATAGAAAACATGAACATAAAAAAGTGTGGATTTTATGGCATTATTAATAAATATATATGTTTCTCAATTACAAAAGGAATATGGGAATACTGTATACACCTTAAAGAATTGGGAGACAAAAATCCATTCTCCTTCCCCACACGCTGTGGTAACATAAAATAATACAAGTTTGTTTATTAAACAAAAAAAAAGTAATAAGGGATATAAAAGCTCATGTTTCTGAATTTTGGGATGAAATATGTTAAATAACCAAATTATTTATTGGCAAAGAGTTTTGAATGGACGGAAACTAAAAAGTTAAGGAAAACCTATTCGGAGCAAAGATCTTAAAGGACCTTTAGGACTTTGAAAAGCAATCGTGTGGCTCCAACGATGTCTCACTTTTAACGGAAACAGTATGTGTTGGAGTCCTGAGATGGGGAAGAGTCACGAGGGACTGACATGGACGGGAAAGTGATTTCTGCCCTCTGCTAAATTGGGGTTTTCTTGAGGGAGAGGGAGAGGAAGGTAAAGTTCAGAAGGGTTAACCTGGGCAAGGGTCCTGCTGACAGAAGCAGGACTCAAATTCAGGCAGTGTCACTGTGACCGCTGCATCCTTGTTTGGCTTCGTGGCTAGAGTTTTAATAGGATCGAGTCTAGGGAGAGGGCATTGGAGGCAAAGCAAACCAAGGGCAAAGGCATAGAATAGACAAAGTATGAAGCACTCGGAGCAGCAGTTTGGGACTTGTTGCTGCTGGACAGTTATTTGTGGGTCCTGTTTGGTAGGGTCTCAGAGAAGCTTAGATCCAGTTTCTTTCTTGATCCCCGAGTTAAAATTTAGTCTGTCGTCTTGAGAACTTTTAAGAGCTTAAGTTAGAGCTTTTCTCCAACCTAGACTGTTTACTGGAAATCTGATTTGGGCAACATGGCTTCTTTTTTTCTTGTATCAGATGGAAAAAGAATCTTCTAAAAACGTTCTTCTTAAAGGTTATTTTCAGTCAGAAGATACAACTTTCAGCTGCAAAGGTTATTCCCTCTTTCGCTGCATTATATGAACTGCCTTCCCTGGACTCTGTTCGATGAGCTAACTTGTTATTTGAAGAGTTACTAAGCTTCAGCATTTCACAGATTTCAGAGCATATAGCATTTCTTTTAATTCTTTATGTAATGGTGTGTTGTCTTCTTTATCTTCCTGCTTAAATATTAATCTCCGGGTAGAGGTCACTGGCATCACAGATGGGCCCAAGCTGGTATACGTTACCATAGAGGATATTCTTTCAGAGGAAGCTTGTTTTGCAAATAATTCCTGCTAAGTAAGTAACTGAGTGCACAGCCAGTCTGTACAACTCTGGTGGGAATGTTTGCCTCCGCACTACGCACAGTTAGGCACGTGATTTGGGGATTTGATGATGAATAACACGTTTGTAGTTTGTATTACCCAATCGCCTGTGCTCTGGGACTTAGGAATCTGTTTCTCATCTATTATACTTCTTTTTTCCCCAACATTGGGTAACTAGATAGGAATGTGAAACTCCTTCGACTCACTATAGGTCCATTTTTACTTAGAAAATAAGTTACATAATAGAGTGAAATTGAGTGTCTGTAGCATGTTTACTAAGTACAGTGATAAATATTGAATATCTCATATATTTTGGACACAACACACGCTGTCATGTTTTTCCTTTAAAAAATGCAGGACAAAATGGATGAGAAAGAAAGAGGAAGTATAGTGTCAGTTACTAATTTATTATATCTCAGCTCCAAATCTACCCTGCTTTGCTCTGTGATGTTGGAATTGGACCCTGTAAACATTTCCCTGTTGCCAGCTAGTGCAGCGCTGGGCTTTGTCCTAGAGCAAATGGGGCACACTGCCCAGTGGTAGCAGCAGAAAGTACCCCCTTCCCACTCTGGCTCTCCTTTCTCCAACGTGAGAGCCCCGTGGTCCGCGCACACCCACCTCAGCAACACTCTCAGGCCTTCCTCTCTCCACCTGCTGGCTGTTTCTGAAGTGGCTTCAGCTGTGCCCCAGTCTGCACTCTTTCCTCTGAGAGATGGTCTCCAGACTAGCTCACTCCCTTGACAAACAGGCCCCTTCCACAGCCCAGCTCCGGCTGGGGCTCTTGCTAGTTCCTGTGCCCCTGGCAGCTGCTTGTTTTTCATGTCAACAATAGCCACGCCCTCGGCAAAGGCACTGGAATCTCATTCTTTGGGGAGAGAACCCTCTCCTGAGTCCTGCACTCTTCCTCAGCCTAGATAAATGTTATCAAAGGACAAACTCGAAACTCCACCTCCCTCCATTACTGGAGTTTGTTTAGAGCAGAGGTCAGCACACTTCTAACAACCTTTTAAAAATGTAAATAAAAAACATTCTTAGCTCATGGGTCGTAGTTTGCTGACCCCTAGATTTAGAGTGTGAATAAAGTAAATTCTTGCTGTTTTCAAACTGAAGAAGTGTAACCTAAAACAGTGAGAAGTCTGAATAGTTGCATAACAGATCACTCGAAAACTTAGTGTCTTAAACCAACAGTAATTATGTATTACTGTACACAGTTTCCGTGGGGCAGGAATTGGGGAGGGCTTGGCTGGGCAGTTCTAGCTCCACGTCTCCTGTGAGCTTGCAGATGCTGGCTGGAGCTGCAGCCACCCGAAGGCGCACGCGGCTGGCTGCTGGCTGGCGGCCTCAGTTCCTTCTTACGTGGGCCTCTCAACTAGGTTTCTTGAATACCTCATAACGCACTGCTGCCTTCCCTCGGAGAGCGGGATCCAAGAGACCAAGCAGAAGCTACAGTGCCTTTAAGACCTAGCCTCACAAGTCCTGCTCTGTCACTTCTCCATATTATATTGGCCGCACAGGCCAGCCCTAATTCCCTGTGGGGGGTGTTGCACAAAAGTGTGAGTCTAGGAGGTACAGATTATTGGGGACCATTTTAGAAGCTGGCTAACACAGACTTTTACATGTAATTACTTTTAAGTATATTCAGTGATGCTTACTAAGTTAATCAAGTGTCGAGAAGTAGAGAATATTAAAAACCCAGTACTTTAGGAGTTTGACTAATGAAATAATATATAGTATGATTTACATAAAGTTACATTAAAACAACGTCTAAAATGCTTAAGTTAGATAGAATTATGTACAGTATAAATGTTCTCTACTGGTCATTTAATCAAATTCTTTATACCCAAATTCTACTGAAACCTCTTCCTTCCATCTGTAAAACATACAAGCATGCTGAATTCTTTTTTTTTTTTATCCTCAACCGAGGACATTTTTGCATTTATCTTCAGATAGAGCGGGAGGCAGAGAGGGGGAAGAGAAACATTAATGTGAGAGAGACACATCAGCTGGCTGCCACCCACAAGACCCCAACCAGGGCCGGAGACAAACTGTGCAACCGAGGTACATGCCCTTAGCGGAAACCAAACCCGGGACTCTCTGGTCCGCAGGCCGATGCTTTAACCACTGAGCCAAACCGGCCAGGGCACATGCTGAATTCTTGAGGCTGTTCCTGTCTGTTGAATTCCCAAGATTCAACTGTTCCCACCCATGTTTATATTAGTTGTATTTGTTACTGTAATTATGTCCTTTAATTAAATAGTATACAAACCAAAGAAATATGAATATGAGTTAGTCTATGGAAATTAAGTGAAATTCTTTGATAAGTTGATAAATGGGTTACTCAGATTTGTTGTTGAATTAGATGTGGGCAAGCCAACAGTGCAAGTCCGGGAACAAAAATCATGAACATCTAGAAGAATTCTGAACTCAGATTGCTTCTCAAGTGTCTTAAAGGTCTTTCTCTAAATAAACAGAAACTGGAGATGCCAGGTATTGTCTGGTAAGGGTTTTTGCAGCATGCCCATCAATGGATTTACTCTCAAAAACAAGTCTTTAACCTTAAAATGATGGCAGATGAAGGAAAATTTATTTGTTTTGGATTAAAATAAAAATGTCTAAGTAATGTTTGTATTAGCATGTTCCCTCTCATTACCAACTAACTACTTACTAGTCATAATTGCATTTAATAAGAGGAACCCCCAATCTTAAACTTGTAAGGCCTTTGGAAATGTGTAGTCCAGAGATTTATAACCGGTGTTCGGAGGGCCCTAGAGGTTTGGAAGATATCTGTGGGGTTACATACCGCGGGAAGGGGAACTGGTGGCTTGGGTAAGCAGAGTTACAGGGTAGTCACTGCATCTGTGGTCTTTTAGAGCAGATTTCATGTGTCTTTTATACATTTCTCCTGTGGAGGAATACATTTGCACATTCAAGGGTTTCACTTTTTTTTTTAATGTTTTGTTTTTTTTTTTTTTTTAGATTGATTTTTAGAAAGAGATGAAGTGGGGAGGGGGGAGAGAAACATTGAGAGAGAAAGATCAATGGGCTGCCCTCTGCACACACCCCAGCTGGGGATCAAACCTTCAACCTGGGTATGTGCCCTGACCAGGAATCAAACCTGTGATCTTTTGGTGTACTGGACGACATTCCAATCAACTGAGCCACACCAGCCAAGGCAGGGTTTCACGTTTTAAAAAATATTTGAAACCACTTATCCAAGTCATCTTTTTAATTATACTCTTGAACAGACACTGGAAGAGGCTATGAGATTTGCCCAGTAAAGCTAGAGTCAGTTATGAGAGAACCAACTGGATAAAAGCCTCAGGGAACTGATGGCCACAAGATCTTCCTGCTTCACTGTGTTCTCTCTCCTCAAAAGATCAAATAGTTTCTGAGAGAATTATTTTTGTTTTGTTTTGCCATTCTTTCCTTTAGAAGACCTTTAAAATTATGTTTCATTTAAATAACTTTAACTGGATCTTGCTAAATTCAAATGGAAAGAAATCTAAGTAATGAGATTTTTACTATACTGAAAACAGTTTCTATTGTTAAAAACTATGCTTTTAAAAATATTTTTAAAAATTGATTTTAGAAAGGGAGGAAGGGAAATGGAGAGAGAGAAACATTGATTGGCTTCCTCCATTGTGAACCGGTGACCTCTGGGTGCATAGGACGACACTCAACCAACTGAGCCACACCGGCCAGAGCAAAAACTATGCTGTTTTGACCTATGACAGATCCAGATTAAACTCAATTATATTTTCTTAACTACTTCATTTCATCTTTCCCCCGTCAGACCCATCAGTTCTGTTTTATAGTCCCTCCTGTGCAAATGTCTGCTTCCCGTCTCTTGGCTCTGCTGATCTTCCGCCCAGGTACCTTCCCCAGGCCTTTCTTCCTTTACACTTCTTCCTGTCTTCAAGGCCCAGCACGGTGGCCTCTCACATAGTTAATGAATTTTTTTCTCTGAATGACTGTTGCATGTAAAATCTTGCCCCATGCCCCTTAGCAACCAATTACACATTTTTTTCCCTTCTGAGGTTGTGTTGTCTTCACAGCCAGAGGGCTGACTTCTGGAAAGCACATGCAACAATCTGTTCCTGTTGTGGTTCCTACTATGGTCCTAGACTCATATTCACTTTCCATTTTGTGTTAGGTGAGTTGTCATTCATTTACATGTTATGGGTTTTGTTTTGTTTTTGTTAATCCTCACCCAAGGATATTTTTCCATTGATTTTTTGAGAGAGTGGAAGGGAGGGAGGGAGGGAGGGAGAGAGAAACATCAATGTGAGAGAGATGCATCAATTGGTTGCCTCCCTCATGTGCCCTAACCAAACCTGAAACACAGGTATGTGCCCTTGATGGGAATCTAACCCAGGACCCTTTTGTGCTCATGATGACTCTCTAACCACTGAGCCACACTGGCCAGGGCTGCATGTTATGGTTTTATTTATTTTTTTATTTTTTTATCCTCACCCAAGGACATTTTTGCATTTATCTTCAGAGCAAGAAGGAGAAGGGGAGGAAGAGAGAGAGACACACACACACTGACTGGCCGCCACCCACACGACCCCAGCTGGGGCCCGGGACAAACTGCAACCGAGGTATGTGCCCTTAGCGGGAACCGAACCCGGGACTCTCTGGTCCGTGGGCCGACACTCTAACCGCTGAGCCAAACCAGCCAGGGCATGTTATGGTTTTAATGAACCACCTTTAGAAAATATGTTTTCAGTGTTCAATTAGATGTTCGTGTCAGTGTTTTTTTGTTTTCTTTTCTTTTTCCCTAAAAAAAAATTATTGGATGCCCGTAGACCAAAAATACATCTTACTACAACATATATTCTGCTATATAGATATTTTCAGAGGCGACTGACTGTTTATTATTTTAGTTTTTTGTTTGTTTGCTTTATCCACTTCAAGTCTCTATCATTGCCAATTTCTAATCAGTGCTGTCTTGATAGGTGTCAGGGTGTGGTAGCAAAGTGAATATCAGACCCTGAGGCTGATATCTAAAATAAGGACTATGAAAAGATGATATCAGCAGTAGGGTGTGAGGTTAGAAAGTAGAGAGTCCAGCCAGGTGTGGCTCAGTGGTTGAGCATGGACCCATATACCAAGAGGTCGCCGGTTCGATTCCTAGTCAGAGCACATGCCCAGGTTGTGGGCCTGATCCCCAGTGGGGGGCATGCAGGAGGTGGCCAATCGATGTTCTCTCTCATTGATGTTTCTATCTCTCTCCCTCTCCCTTCCTTTCTCTCTAAAATCAAGAAAGGAAAAAGAACTTAAAAAAACAAAAACAAAAAAAGAAAATAGAGATATAAAGGGCAGATATAAGCTATAAATACATTCTGTGTATTTTCAGAAGGAGTCCAAAATAAAATATATAATTATAAATTCATAACATTAGAAATGACAGAGTAGAGAAATTTATCTGCTGAAATAAAATTTAAATCATCTGACTTTCCATTGAAGTCTTTTGTTTTGCATTTACTTGAATAGAACATAGTATTTGTAAGGAATTTTTAAAAGAAACTGTAACTGTATCATTAAATATGCATGCAGTGGAATAAATTTAAAGCATTTTATGTACTGGTTTGCAGGATTTGAGTATCGATGCTCACGGTGCTACCCCATATGGTTCTCTTCTGTTATCTCAGATACCCAGGCATCAAAGCAAAGAAGACATCTTGCTAGACCTTTCAAGTCTCGATTCTCTTCCTTTGAGATAATTCTTGACAATAATTGGCTTAGATTAGAAGCCAAAAAAAAAAAAAAATTATGTATGTTCTTAGTGACAGGAACTCCCTTGTGAAGTTTTGCTTTCTAAATTATTTCTTTTTCTGGGGCCCTGCATTATCGTACTTACTCTCATTATTCCTGCCTTAAGCCTATTAATTGTAAAGAATTCTCACAGAGGAGAATTTATATGTCAGTTCAAGTGTTCAGTTCAGAGTTAGCTGAAAATCTTGAGGAATAACATTTATATTGGAAAATCTTGAAGAATAACAATAGCATTGTCCATTAATTTAATGAATTTTCACAAAATGAACATGCTCTTATTATTAGAACCCCGATCATTAAACAGAACACTGTCAGCACCCTGGAAGCCCAATCCCCTATATGCTCTCTTTTAGTTACTACATAAACCCTGAAGTAAAACTACCATCCTGCTTTCTGACACCATACTTAGAGTGCTTCTGTGAATGTGCTTCTTATATGCATCTTTTGAGCACATACGCAATTATTTCTCTTGGCTAAGAGTGGAATTGCTGGGTCATTAGGTATGTGCATATTTGGAGATACTGCCAGTTTTCAAAGTGGTATTTGACATACTCATCAGTAGTTATGAGCACAGATTTTGAACACAGGTTTAGTCTCAATCAGATTCCTGGAATGGGAACTTGATTGGCTCAATATAGAGCAGATGTCTGGTCAATTACCATGAGGGGAACTAGAAGTCATATAATACAGACATGGTTTGGGGGGACCCACCACTGCTACACTCTGGGTAGAAGCAAGGGCAGTATCTAGCAATTGGAAGAATGTATGAGCTAGATCAATAGCCTAAAAGGTTTCAACATATATACACATTATTTGCACAAGGGGAGGCTCTAAATTGGAGATAGAGCTTTGTCGATGTAAGAAACGTCCAAACCTGTAGGGAATTTTTATGGGTTTATTTGAGCCAAGCTGACAACACATGTTGGGGAGCAAGGTCTCAAACGCTGCAGAGAATAACAGTTTTGCAGATGCTTTTTGCATTTGAAATTAAGGAGGAAATGTAGGGAAGATTACATGGAGGTGGGAAAAAGCAAGGCAGGATTAGATGACAAGATAGTTAACAAGGTTATGTGCTTTCTTGAGGGTGGTTGTGGCTTATTTCAAAGGTGTGTGAACCTAGATTCACAGAGTAATGGACAGGGCTTGCTTAAGGCAAAGATAAACCTTTTACCAAAAAGTTAAATGCCTGATATTTCCAGTTAGGAATTTCTGATCAGATCACCCTGTGAGGTTACTTTCCATAGAACCCCTTTTTTGTTTATGTAGCTAAAATTGGAAAAGGGGGTGGAGATAGAGAGAAAGGCGGTCAGAAGGTAGGAGATGCTTGAGCATGCTTACCTGCTTAATAGGAAAGATCAGATTGAAAAAAATATTTAGGAAAGTGAGGTCTCCCAAGTGTGGCAGGAAGGGATGCAATCCAGAGCTCAGGGGAAATGTGTTAACTTTGTGGTGTGTGTGTGTGTGTGTGTGTGTGTGTGTGTGTGTGTGTGTGTGGCGGGGGGAGGGGGGCAGAAAGACTTCTTCCCTGTAACAATTAGAAAGCAGAGAAGGATGGCTGGATTGGTGGCAGAAGTTTGTAAGTCTGGTTACTTGGCACTTAGCAGGTGCTCAGTAGATATTAACTGAATTAATTGTTGATGAATGACTTTATGTTTTCAGGCATTATATACCACAGTTTCATTGATCAGTTTTTTGCCCATCCAGATCTCCAGTGAAAAGCATCTGCTGCATAGCTTATGTTACTCAGGGGAGTGGTCACTTTCACATCTACCACAGAGTGCGTAATAGCTTGCTAAAGAAATCCAGATGTGTTCCCTTTATGTGGTGCCCCTTTGTTTCCCATTATGGACCTGCCCCTTTTGTCATGCAAAAGATCATCAGGTATTTCTGCAATATACAAAAGTTGTGACTATAAATATATGCACATCTTTAAATAAATGTGTGCGTATACCTATATTCTAATATGTTTCTATTTATATACACATTTGACCATACATATCTAAATAAATATTATCTTTAGTTTGGAAAAATAGATAATAATTCTATTGACTGAAAAATATTACAACTACATTTTAAACCTTGAGCTGCATTGTTTTTAATATCTTTGATGGTGATAAGAATTTATGCTTTCAAGGAGAGTTTGATAGTTTTGAAGAGCCTAATGTTAGGCACCAAGTCTGTTGCTTTTCCTTATCTGGTTTCTAGCTTGTATCTTAAATCTATTTAAAGTGAATTACATGATCTCATGATATCTGTGAAATACAATTGAGCAATCCCTGAACAGAGCAATCACAGAATTTTTTGTTTTTGTTTTGTTTCTTTGGTTAGTTGGTTTATGATTAGCCATTCTCTGCTGCTATTTCCTTAGATAATGTAAGTTTTTAACTGCAATTTTGAGATGATTCAGATGTACTTGAGATTTCTTTCTTTCTTTCCTTCTTTCTTTTTTTAATGAGAAAAGGCTTTGTGGATCTTATTTTAGGATGAGTCTCTCTCAGACTTGCCCTAGACTGCATATTCTTTGGGTCATATTAAAAAGCAAAAAGAGCCCTGGCCAGGTAGTTCAGTTGGTTAGAGCATCATCCTGAAAAGCCAAGGTTGTGGGTTCAATCCCCAGTCAGGCACATACAAGAAGCAACCAATGAATGCATAAATTAGTGGAACAACAAATTTATGTTTTTCTCTCTCTCAAATAAATAAATAAAATAAAAAGCAAAAGGGAGCCCGGCTGGTGTGGCTCAGTGGTTGAGGGTCGACCCATGCACTAAGAGGTCGCCCATTCGATTCCTGGTCGGGCACATGCCCAGGTTGTGGGCCTTATCCCCAGTAGGGGGAATGCAGGGGGCGGCCAATTGATGTTCTCTCTCATCGATGTTTCCATCTCTCTCTCCTTCTCCCTTCCTCTCTCTCTCAAATCAATAAAGAAAAGAAAAAAAAGCAAAAGGGACATGATAGAGGTCACACAGCTGCTTGTTCAGCACGGACCAAGTGGGCCTTGGGGAATCACAGCATTCTCCGGATGTGACTACAGGACTCAATGTATGGGAAATTAGAACGTAGATTCTGTCATTTATCCACCAACAAGGGCAAAGGAAAAAGTGGTACAATTACGCAATCCATTTAACTCAAACACGTTATGGCCAGCCATTCATTGGATCCTTGACTGTGTAGTCCTAAAGTCAGACATGTTCCTGTAAAGGACTTTTAAGTGAGGCTGTCTATGCACTTAGCAGGAATAAAGAGTATATTGTATCAAACAATGGCGGGTTGCTATTCCTGTTTTAAAGGGATGAACACAGCAAATTTAAAAAATTCAGTTTTTCTTTCAGTGACACTCCCTGATGTATTATTTTTAGTTAAATGGCATGTAGTGGGGGTTATTGATATACTTGCTATAAGACTTTTACACTGAAAATATCTTATCATTTGTTGACATCCAAGAGAAGCAGTTTTATTCATATTTGTCTGGAAAGGTAAGTTTATTTTACAAATAACTGATGCTGCTCTGGAAATGTGAACCCTTAGCTGGATTAGTAACTGACAGACTTTTAAAGATGGGGCATAGATTGGATGTAAATTGAAAGAAGGAACTGAGTTTGGGTGAGTCAGTCTTGAAATAGTTCAACTCTGCATGTGTGGTGGGTTTGTGTAAGATTTTCGGAATGGTCTTTTAATATAGCCCTCTAAGAAAAGGTTGTCATAAGGTAAGCATGATAGTTTTTCTTTTAAATTTTACTAGCATGTCGGAAGAATACCAAATTCTTGGAGTTTCTAAACAGGAATTTGTGAAGGACACATGAGTTTTTGTGGTGTGTGTGTGTGTGTGTGTGTGTGTGTGTCTAATTTTTCAATTCCCTATGTAACTGTAGTTTCCTACTGGCATACAAAAAAAGTTTTATTTAATGTTTGACTCCTTTGTTAATAGGTCACTTCTCTCTATAAATGGTCATTTTAGTGTTTGCCTAAAACTATTGTTTTTATTTTTATTTTTTTAATGTTTTTATTGATTTTTAGAGAGGAAGGGAGAGGGAGAGATCGATAGAAACTCTGATAACAGAGAAACATTGATAACAGAGAAACATCGATCGGCTGCCTCTTGCACGCCCCCTACTGGGGATCAAGCCCACAAACCGGGGCACGTGCCCTGACTGGGAATCGAACCAGAGACCTGTTGGTGCATGGGTCGATGCTCAACCACTGAGCCACACCAGCCAGGATAAAACTATTGTTTTTAGCATTGTTTTATTTAGAAACAGTCACCACCTTACAGAAAAATTATAAATGCAGTCGAAGAATGTTTTGTTTCTGAAATATTTGAGACTAAGTTGTTGATGTGATGCCATTCCCCTGCAAACATGAGAAGATTCTCCAACTTAACCACAAAATGACCATCAAAATCAGAAAATTAACACTAATACATTACTACTGTTATCGGTGAAAATGGAGTTTTTGAGGTGCCGCGAGGAAAATAATTTCCTGATGCCCCCACAGGAGGGTGAGGTTTCGTGGAACACTTTATTGATAATGTAAAATGCAGGGGGTTTCTGTCCAAGGTCCCATCTCTGTCCACCTCACCCTGGAAGAAGTCCGATCATGTCTCTAGCAGGGCCAGAATTAAGGCCACTGACCAGAGCTTCTGCTCCATATTAAAGTCCAGTCCAGTGCAGCATCTTGCATGTGGAGTTCTCATGGCCATGGGCCATGCAGCTGCTTAAGGCCACGTGGCTATGGAGAGAGAACAGGGAGTGCACCGGCCAGTGCAGATCATGAAGCAAGAGAGCAAGAAGAGCCCAAGAGAGAACAAGTGAACGGGAGGGAACTCTTTGGGGATTTTAACTTTGCAAAAATTTTCAGGCTTCTGATGGGGTCCACTCCCTAGCCAATCCATTGTTCCCAGGCTGAACTGACAGGCAAGCACCTTCCCTGCGGCACCCTGACTTCTATTGTGCGTGCACCCACCTCCCCCTTTGTTCAATCCTGTGCCCCAGTGATCTGCAGGGAATGGACCGATGGTTCCCTGGGGAGCGTGAAGCTGTAGCTTCCTGATGAAGCTGCCCAGATGACCATGCTTATAATGTCTGGCCTCCCCTTTGCTCTCTTCCTATTGTTAATATTAATAAACTAGCTAATTACGATAACACTACCATCTAATTCCTAGACCCCATTCAAATTTTGCCCTTTTTTTCAATTATGTTCTTTATTGCTTAAAGTTCTGAATCACAGTTGAATTTAGTTGTCGTGTCTCCTTTAATCTGGAACAGTCACATTCTTTCCCTGACTTTCAATGATTTTCACTCCTTTGAAGATCAGTTATTTTGTAGAATGTCTCCTTTGGATTTGTCTGCATTTCCTTGTGGCTTGATTCAGATTATACATCACTGTGAGGAATATCACAAGAGTGTTGCATGTACTCTCTTTCATTGCATGATTTCGCTTTGCCCCATTACTGATATGTTTGCTTTAATCACTTAATTAAGGTGGTATCTGCCAGACTTCCTCCCTTTGAAGTTACTTTTTCTCCTTTGGTGTTAATGCTTTTGTGTGGAGGCATATTAAAACTATGTAAATATCTTGTCCCTTATCAAACTTTTTATTTATTTATCTACTTAATTATATCAGGATGAACTCATTGTTTCCTATTTTTTCCTTTTTATTGAACTTATTGAGGTAACACTGGTTAACAAAATTATACAGGTTTCAGGTGTGCAATTCTACACATTTTCTATTTTTTTCAGTCTGTTACTATAATTTATTTTAATGCTCAAGTTGTTCTCGTTTTGACCATTGAGACTGCGTCTGTATCCGTTCGATATGCTTCCTGCCCTCACTGAGCACGTTCTTGCTCGCTAGTACAGCAGGATGCTCCAGGCTTATCTTGTTCTTCCTGTGCCCCAGACCTGGAATTAGCCATTTCTCCAAGGAGCTCTGGTTCCTTCTGGATAAGAGTGGTATTTAGGAGCAAATGTCTGGAAGCTAGGTATGCTCATTGTTGGAAGTGCTGCTGCTCACGGGCCCCCTCTAAAAGAGGTTATACATTTACATAAATATAAAAATATAAATATATCAAATTAGCCCTGGCCAGTTTGGCTCAGCGGTTGGAGCGTCGGCCTGCGGAGCCAGAGTCCCAAAATTATACAGGTTTCAGGTGTACAATTCTACACATTTGGGGCACGTACCAAAAAATAATAAAAAAAATAAAAAATAAATAAATAAATAAAAATATACCCACACATTAAACATTTGCATCTTTGAAAATTTTTATATTTATTTTTTTATTT
Organism: Tadarida brasiliensis; assembly: GCA_030848825.1. Taxonomy (NCBI): domain Eukaryota; kingdom Metazoa; phylum Chordata; class Mammalia; order Chiroptera; family Molossidae; genus Tadarida; species Tadarida brasiliensis. Next base: position 82,573,225 of record CM061257.1, read on the forward strand.
ATATTTGCTTATATTTTTACATATTAAAAACCACTAATTTATACCAGTACTCCCATTACAACACTATAAGATTCATTCTTGCTTTTTTTTGTGCCGTATAGTAGCTCCCTTCTTTAACAGGATAAATTTGACTTCCGTTATTCTCTTTTTTTGGGGGGGGAGGAAATTACAGGCAGTTTTTATTTTTTTTATTTTTATTTTTTGATTTTTTATTTATTTATTTTTTTTATTTATTTATTTTTGTTACAGATGTTTCTCCTTTTTTCCCCATTGACACCCTCCTCCCCATCCCACCACCCTGTCCCCAGCTTTGTTGTCCATGTCCATCACTTATGCATAAGTTCTATGGTTTATCTCTTCCCTCCCCCCCCACCCCCTCTTCTGAGGGGTGTCAGTTTATACCCTACTTACACATCTCTGGGTCTACCCTGTTCCTCAGACTGTTATGTTCATTATATTCCAAAAATAAGTGAGATCATGTGATATTTGTCTTTCTCTGCTTGGCTTGTTTCGCTTAGGATAATACTCTCGAGGTCCCTCCATGTCGTCTCAAAGGATAAGAGATCTTTCTTTCTTACAGCTGCATAGTACTCCATTGTGTATATGTACCATAGCTTTTTTATCCATTCATCCACTGATGGACACTTGGGCTGTTTCCAGATCTTAGCTATTGTAAATAGTGCTGCTATGAACATGGGGGTACATGTATTTTTTCTGATTGGTGTTTCAGGCTTCTTAGGGTATATTCCTAGAAGTGGGATCACTGGGTCAAATGGAAATTCAATTTTTAATTTTTTGAGGTAACACCATAGTGTTTTCCACAGTGGCTGCACCAGTCTGCATTCCCACCAGCAGTGTACTAGAGTCCCCTTTTCTCCACACCCTCGCCAACACTTGTTGTTTGATGATTTGTTGATGGCGGCCATTCTGACAGGTGTGAGGTGATACCTCATTGTTGTTTTAATTTGCATCTCTCTGATGATTAGTGATGTTGAGCATTTCTTCATATGTCTCTTAGCCATTTGTATGTCCTGTTTGGAGAGGTGTCTATTTAGTTCCTCTGCCCATTTTTTAATTGGGTTCTTTGTCTTCCTTTTGTTGAGTTGTATGAGCACTCTATATATTTTGGAGATTAACCCCTTATCTGATGTATCATTGGCAATTATGCTCTCCCATAGAGTGGGTTCCCTATCTGTTTTGATGGTTGTTTCTTTTGCTGTGCAGAAGCTTTTGAGTTTGATGTAGTCCCATGTGTTCATTTTTCCCTTTGTTTCTGTTGCCTTAGGTGATGTATCAGTGAAGATTCTACTGCGTATGATGTCCGAAATTTTGTTGCCTACATTTTCTTCTAGGATTTTTATGGATTCACGAGTCACATTTAAGTCTTTTATCCATTTTGAGTTTATTCTTGTGTATGGTGTAAGTTGATGGTCTAGTTTCATTTTTTTGCATGTAGCTGTCCAATTTTCCCAACACCATTTATTAAAGAGGCTGTCTTTGCTCCATTGTATGCTCTTGCCACCTTTGTCAAATATTAATTGAGCATAATGTCTTGGGTCAATTTCTGGATTCTCTGTTCTGTTCCACTGGTCTATATGCCTGTTCTTGTGCCAGTACCAGGCTGTTTTGATTACAGTAGCTTTGTAGTATAAGCTGATATCCGGTATTGTGATCCCACCTACTTTGTTCTTCTTTCTCAAGATTGCTATGGCTATTCAGGGTCTTTTTTGGTTCCATATGAACTTTTGAAATATTTGTTCTAGTTCTATGAAATATGTCACTGGTATTTTGATGGGGATTGCATTGAATCTATAGATTGCTTTGGGTAATATGGACATTTTAATGATGTTAATTCTTCCAATCCATGAACAAGGTATGTGCTTCCACTTTTTTATATCTTCCTCTATTTCTTTTTTCAATGTCCTGTAGTTTTCTGCAAATAGGTCCTTTACTTCTTTGGTTAAGTTTATTCCTAGGTATCTTAATTTTTTTGCCGCGATGGTAAATGGAATTGTTTTTTTAGTTTCTCTTTCCGTGAGTTCATCATTGGTGTATAAGAATGCTGTTGATTTCTTGACGTTAATTTTGTATCCTGCTACTTTGCCAAATTCATTTATTAAGTCTAGTAGATTTTTGATGGAGTCTTTAGGGTTTTCTATATATAATATCATATCGTCTGCAAATAATGACAGTTTCACTTCCTCCTTTCCAATTTGGATTCCTTTTATTTTTTCTTCACGTCTGATTGCTGTGGCTAAGACTTCAAGTACTATGTTAAATAAGAGTGGCGAAAGTGGACATCCCTGTCTTGTTCCTGTTCTTAAGGGAAATGTTTTTAGTTTTTGCCCATTGAGTATGATGTTGGCTGTAGGTCTTTCATATATGGCCTTTATAATGTTGAAATATGATCCCTCTATTCCCAAATTGTTGAGCGTTTTTATCAGAAATGGGTGCTGAATTTTGTCGAATGCTTTTTCAGCGTCTATTGATATGATCATGTGGTTTTTATCTTTCATTTTGTTTATGTGGTGTATCACATTTATTGATTTGCGAATATTGAACCAGCCTTGCATCCCTGGGATGAATCCCACTTGGTCATGGTGAATAATTTTTTTGATGTATTGCTGGATCCGATTTGCTAGTATTTTGTTCAGGATTTTGGCATCTATGTTCATCAGGGATATTGGCCTGTAGTTTTCTTTCTTGGTAGTGTCTTTTTCTGGTTTTGGAATTAGAATTATGCTGGCCTCATAAAATGAGTTTGGAAGTCTTCCTTCTTCTTGAATTTTTAGAAATAGTTTGAGAAGAATGGGTGTTAGTTCTTCTTCGAATGTTCGGTAAAACTCCCCTGTGAAGCCGTCTGGGCCTGGACTTTTGTTTGCTGGGAGAATCTTGATTACATCTTCAATTTCCTTGGTTGTTATTGGTCTGTTCAAGTTTTCTTTCTCTTCCTGGTCCAGTTTTGGGAGACTGTGTGTTTCTAGAAATGTGTCCATTTCGCTTAGATTGTCGAATTTGTTGCCATATAAATGTTCATAGTATTTGTTAACGATCCTTTGTATTTCTGTGGGGTCAGTTGTTACTTCTCCTCTTTCGTTTCTGATTTTGTGTATTTGGGTTCTCTCTCTTTGTTTCTTGGTGAGTCTAGGTAAGGGTCCATCAATCTTGTTTATCTTTTCAAAAAACCAGCTCTTTGTTTCATTGATCCTTTGAATTGTTTTTTTGGTCTCCATGTCCTTTATTTCTGCTCTGATCTTTACTATTTCCTTCCTTCTACTTGCTCTGGGGTTTTCCTTTTGTTTGCTTTCTAGTTCTTCAAGTTGTGAGGTTAGAAAGTCTATTAGAAATTTTTCTTGTTTCTTGAGGTGGGCCTGTAGTGCTATGAACTTCCCTCTCAGAACTGCTTTCGCTGCATCCCACAGATTTTGTGTTGTTGTGTGTTCATTTTCATTCGTTTCCAGAAAGTTTTTAATTTCTTCCTTGATCTCCTTGGTAACCCATTCATTGTTTAATAACATGCTATTTAGCCTCCATGTATTCAAATGTCTTTGCATGTTCTTTTTGCAATTGATTTCTAGTTTCATGCCATTGTGATCTGAGAAGATGCTTGATATGATTTCAATCTTCTTGAACTTGTAGAGACTTCGTTTGTGACCTAACATGTGGTCTATCTTTGAGAATGTCCTTTTTTTTTAATGTTTATTTTTATCCTCACCCGAGGACATTTTTGCATTTATCTTCAGATAGAGCAGGAGGGAGAGAGGGAGGAAGAGAGAGAGAGAAACATTCGTGTGAGAGAGACACATCGAGTGGTTGCCACCCACACAACCCCAACCGGGGCCTGGGACAAACTACAACCGAGGCACGTGCCCTTAGTGGGAATCAAACCCAGGACTCTCTGGTCTGCAGGCCGATGCTCTAACCACTGAGCCAAACCGGCCAGGGCTGACTTCCATTATTCTTGATATATTTGATCAGTTTTCCTATGTGTGACAGTCTGTCATCTCTGCCACCACCGCTTCCTCTCCTCACTCGATTTGGGCTCTAACACTTTGCTCTGAGCCTGTCTTTCATGCAGATGCCCTTCTCACCCCATTCAGGCTCTGCCACCCCACCCTCACCCCCTGCACTGTGTGGACACTCTCCTCACCATGTGCAGGTGCCGGGACTCCACACCGGCTGCCCCTCTGTATGGATGCTCTCCAGCTGCACTGAGTTCAGACTCCCCACATCAGGCCACACTCCTCTCCCCACACCATGAGTGCCCTTTTCAGACGAATGCTTAGAATGAAGAAGTTTTATGAGTTCTAAGAAGAAAAAAATTAAATTAAATCTGTACCTGATGCACTGTGGTGAAAACTGTAGAACCCCAGAAGCAGAAAGACAGGAGAAACTATTTAAATTTACAAAAAAATCTTAAATTTACAGAAGATGTGTTAATAGAGGCCAAAAGACAAAGGAATGTCTTCAAGGTTCTGAGTGGAAATAACAATCAGTCTGGAATTCTATCCAATAAACTATCATTTCAACAAAATAAAGTTTGAGAGACTTAAAGGGTCTTATTAAGAGTTCTTGGCCAGTGTGGCTTAGTGGTTGAACATCAACCCATGCACCAAGAGGCCACTGGTTCGATTCCCGGTCAGGGCACATGTCCGGGGTTGTGGGCTTGATCCCCAGTAGGGGGCGTGCAGGAGGCAGCCGATGGATGTTTCTATCTCTCCTCCCTTCCTCTCTGTCTAAAAAAAAAATCAATAAAAACATATTTTTAAATAAACTTTACTTTAACAAAAAAAAGAGTTCTTGAACTCTGGAAGAATAAAATTGAACACATAAGAAAGTAAGATGTAAGAAGAAATGGAGAGCAAAAAAGTTAGAAATCTTACAGATGAATCTTAGAAACAATAACTATATAAAACAATAGTCATGATGACAATTTGGGGCATTCTAAAAAGTAAGGTAGCCCTGGCTGGTGTGGCTCAGTTGGTTGAGCATCATCCCATTCACTGAGAGGTCACTGGTTCAATCCCTGGTCAGGGCACATGCCTGGGTTGTGGGCTAGATCCCCAGTAGGGGGTGTGCAGGAGGCAGCCAATCAATAGCTGATGGATGTTTCTCTAATTCATTGATGTTTCTTCTCTCTCCCTATCCTTTCCTCTCTCTCTCTAAAATCAATAAAAACATATTTTAAAAAAATAAGGTAAAAATAATTCCTTCTTAATTGTGATTGATGCAACTTAAGATCTTTATCATTATTCAATAGTAGGGTAGAGAAATTAACTTTACACTCTAAGCCAAGTAAGAATGTCTCAGAATGTACATGGCAAACATTAAAAGGAACAGACTGATGAATCTCAGAGGGAAGGGGGAAGGAGGGGTGGGAAGAGATAAACCAAAGAATTTATATGCATAAATGCATAACCAATGGACATAGACAATAGTGTAGTGAAAATAGAGGGTGGGGATCAGGGAGGAGGGGGTCAGTGGGGAAAAAGGGGGGTCATCTGTTCTACTTTCAGCAATAAAGATAAATTTTTAAAAAAGGATAGAGGAAACAAACAAACATGTACTTCCAAATTAATAGAGAGGGCAAAAGTGTATAAAAAACAATTAGTTAAATTATCAGAAGACAAAAAAGAAGAAAGAAACAAAGGAAAATAGCACAAAATAAGATGGCAGAAATCGAAATTTATCCAAAAGAATAAATGTAAACAGGTAAAACTCAAAAGTGAAAAGGACAGAAATTGTTGGATTAATTAACATATATTGAGGGTTTACTACCCACACATAGGCTGTCATTGAAAGCACCATTCAGAGCTGTAGTGAGCAACATTTAACACAGAAGGAAGGAATGAGAATGTTGAAGAAGGAAGTTAGTAAAATATAAGCATAAAAAAATGAATAAAAACAAATAATTTTAAACCCTGTTTTATGAACCACCTAATGTGACGTTATCCTATGGAATGTGTGAACCAAGCAAGTGAACCCCTTGGTTAGATCTTTGCTTTGAAGCTTGTTCTTGGGTTCATTAGTTTTCCACCCTGCAGTGCGTCAAGATTTTTTGTAAAATCTCACACTGAGCTCCAAGCTTTTATATTTATTTTGCTTCTCTGTTAAAAAAAAAAATCAAACTGCTCTATAGTAGCTCTCTTTTGATGATCTCTTCTGACTTCCCATTTATTAATTATAAATCTTCTCTCTGGATTGTGATCCTTCATTATTTGCTCTCAAAAGCATTTCCTTGTTGAAATGAAAAAAGGAAAAAAGGAGAGAAGGAGGGAAGGGAAAACGGAAGGATGAAAGAAATAGTTACAAGAATATAATTTCAGGGGTCCTGTTGAGGTCAGCCTCCAGAGGATGGGGAAAGGCCTGGAAAGACTGGCTTAAATGCCGAGTGCTTAGAAGGTGATAAGTGTGGCCTGGCTGAGACACGACTCAGTGTGGAGGTTACTGCTGGTCACTAGCCAGGTGCTGTGTGCATTACTTCTGTTTGTGTTCTGTTGTAGTCATGTTGCGGATTAACTACTCTTCTTGGACTGCCTAGATCAAAAAGAGTTATTTTAACAATGATGATTCATGTAGTACCTGAGAGAGACTGACATATTAATTAAGATAACTGCCTAGTGTGTACTACAAAATACAATTTTCTTAGGAAGATTTAGAATATAAATCTAGAAGTCAGAAGAGTTCACAAAAAGGGAACTAGTACATAGAGTTCCACGGTTTTATGATGGGAAGATGAGAGAGTTCAGAGTAAGAGTTGGTCATGCGAATAGTGTGGGGAAGGCAAGAGGGGGCAGGAATGGGGAGGAGGGGGTCAATAGGGGAAAAAAAAAAAGAGTTGGTCATGCAATGTAGGTACATTGGGCAGGGCTTTCCAGGCAAGGGTGGGAATAAGTACAAAGGCAAGGAAGTGTGCAACAGTGTGCCATATTCAAGAAGCTGCAATACGTTTCACATTTCTGGGATGCAGGATTAGCAGGTAGGTGGTGCTAGGGATGATTAGGTGAGGATGGAGAAATAGACAGGAATCAACTTGTGGAAAATTTTATTTGGAATTGGTTCTCTTTGCAAGAAAAAGCAAATAGAGGTCTTTAAATCTAGAAATAGTTTGCTTTATGTGATTTTTAGAAGATTGGAATAGACCTTAGTTTGGAATGGATTGATAGGAGAAGCCAATTAGGAAGCTGTTACAGTGATCTAGGTGAGGTGTAAGGATCTGAGCCAGGGCAGGTGGAGCTAGAAAGGAGAGATTGGATTTGAGAGCTCTGTGTGAAATAGAATCAGTAAGCCTCAGTGACAGTTCAATTGTGACTACTGGTCTACCGGTTCAACGAGCTAAAGAATAAAGGAGAGGCTCAGGTCTATGGAGGGATAAGAAAGATCTCAGTTCAGGAGGTGTTGAGCTGAGATACCCATGGCCTGTCCGGGGTGAGCCTCCAGCAGGAAGCTTGTTGCTCCAGGGATGCCCAGATGTCTCTTATTGTTTGATTCTGAACCTTATGAAGATCTGTTTGTTTGGGATCAGACAACTACCAATCTGGGGTTGTATTGAATAAAGCAACATGAAGCAAAGAAAAAATTCTCCCAAGAAGTTTGAAAATTCATTTCAGGATCCTAAAATTATTACTACTTTGTGATCCAGTCATTCTGCAGTAGACCCCAAGGGAAAAATGCAAACAAAGATTTATGTGCAAAGATGTTTAGAATCAGTTTAGTTGTAATGGTAAAAAATTGAATATAGTACCTAGAAAATAAACTGGAAGGTATATATCACTGTTAACTGTGATTTTAGATGATGACATTATTGGTGACTTTTATTTTCTATTTTGAGAGTCTGTGATTTATGGATTTTCTAAAATAATCATGCATTCCTTTCTGACCAGGAAAAAATTTAGAAGTAGTATATAAAATGGAAATGTCCAACAATAGGTAAATAGTTAATTCTGGTATACCCATAGGATAAGTAGTTATAGAGCTATTTAAATAAAATAATTTAAAATAATGAGCTTTTAATCAGGTAGGTAAATCTTATAAAACATTAATGATCAGCTTTCAGTGGATTATATTATTATATGAACTTATATATAAAAAGGCTGACATAAAATAATTCAGGTTGGTGGGATTGCGGATGCTTATTTTCTCTCTTCCAGGTTTCCACAAAAACACAAAAAAACAAACAAAAAAAATGTTTCCTGTTTTCTGTAGGGAATTTTGCTTCCTTTTTTCTACTTTCCATGAAATAGTTTGTTTCATTCTTTCTTCTTTTCTACCACTTCAGAAACTGCAAACTGAGTGGTTTCCTTTACATTTTTAACATAAACATATATTTAGTTATGGCTTTTCTAACAAAACATATTGTGTTTCTCTTTTGTTTTTGGTACATGGAAATACATATATTTTATTGTTATTGTTGTTGTTAATCTTCACTTGAGGATATTTTTTCCATTGATTTTTAGATAGAGTGGAAGGGAGGGAGGGAGGGAGGGATGGAAGGATGGGGAGAGAGAGAAACATCCATGTGAGAGAGACACACTGATTGGTTGCTTTCCCGCACGACCTCACCTGAGGCCGCGGATTGAACCTGCAAGGATTGAACCTGCAATCCAGGTATGTGCCCTTGACCGGGAATTGAACTCAAGACCCTTCAGTCTGAGGGCCAATGCTCTAACCGCTTAGCCAAACTGGCCAGGGCCATATATTGTTTTTGAGCATGGAACATGGGGGTCCCTCAATCTTGAATGGAATCTTGAATGGAAATTGCATCTTTGCTTTCTTAATAATAATAAAGGTATTTAATCTATTAGAACATAGCTCTAGAAGCAACCTGATCTTGTTAATTGACCCCAATGTGTTATCATCATACATCTTCTTTCTATTAATGGCTGCCTTCCTTTTACTTTGAAGCTCAAACAGATCTCTCCCATATTGATATTTTCCACTCTTGTAGTCATCTAACTGTAGCTGCCCCCCCTCCCCCATTCCACCAAACATGTTCCCTTCTTTTTCTCACAGCCCATTTCTTTTGAACACTCTGGCTGTCAAAGATCACAGTAGCTGGTATATCTTTTTCTTTTTTAATTGATTTTAGAGAGAGAGAGATTTGTTGATCTCTTATTTATGCATTCATTGGGTGATTTCTTGTATGTGCCCTGAACGGAGATCGAACCCACAACCTTGGCATATTGTAATGATGCTCTTGTTACTGAAAAGGGAACCTGGCCCTTGGTGGGTCTGGCTAGGGCCAGCCAGTAGTGTGTGGGTTCTTGACTTCACGCAGGAAAAATTTCACGGCACAAGTCCAGGTGAATTTTAGAAGACGTTTATTAAAGCTAGGGACAGTGAAACAAGAAGTGCTGGGGAAATGAGCCTAGGCTGGTCTGCTTTGGCTCACTAAGAAGTCAGAGAAAAGGGGGTCCTGAAAACAAGTTCAGGGGGTTGCCCAGGATGAAATGCCACTGCCCATTGCTGCCTTAGTTGCAAGCCTCGTGGGGTCCCTTAGAGTCTAGGAGATGCATGGCTGAGGGGAAAGAAGAGTGTGCTCCTCAGAAGGAGAGCGTGCACTAGGACCTTTGTTTTGAGGGGTTTTAAAGGCTGGGTGTTTAGGGGAGGTCTTAGGAGAGGATTTCAATAGAATATTCATCAGCTTTATGCTGATGTACCAAAATGATATTTATTCTCTTAACTACCTCTGTCCTCGGATGTGGTCGGCAAATGGCACTAATTGAGTTTCTGCTGTCTGTCTCCCTAAGTAGGATGATTTAAGCTATTTACCCTCTGGTTGGGGAGGAGAAGTGCAAATCATTAACTCTTCAGTGTCGTTGGTTTGGGGAAGATGAGATTTTCTAGATGACTGCAAATTGCTGTTTATCTGTCTCAGTTTTCCTATTCCACTTGTCCTGGCTTACTAGCCTGTCTCACTCTAACCAATTAAGCTACCTGATCAGGATGTAGCTATGTAGCTGGTTTATCTTTTTTTTTTTTTTAATTTGAGCCCAGGTAGTGTAGCTCTTTATTTATTTATTATTTTTTATTAATCCTTACCCGAGGATATTTTTCCATTGATTTTTAGATAGAGTGAAGGGGGGGGAGGGGAGAGAGAGAGAGACATGGATTGGTTGCCTCCCACACGCGCCCTAACCAGGGATGGGATCGCACCTGCATCCCAGGTACATGCCCTTGACTGGGAATTGAGCCCGAGAGCATGTGAGAGTGAGAACTAGTTCTGCATTGTGGTCGTTGTTAAATGAAGTATACAGTGTCAGAGTGCTGTGTGATGGTAGAAAAGCAATGCACTGTGGTCAGTGTTACATGTTGCATACAATGCAAGAGTGCTGTGAGTTGTAAGACGTGTTATGAACTTTAGTTAGGGTTTCATGTTGCATAAAATGTAAGGATGCTATTAGAGGTCAGACTGTATGCAGTGTGGTCAGTGTTACTTGTATCTAATGTAAAAGTTCTGATGGTTGAAATGCTGTAGTTCTGTGTTGTGGTCATTGATACATGTAGTATACAGTACTAGAGAGCTGTGCGATGGTAGAATAGCAATGCACCGTGTATTCAGTATGTGACAATGACCACATTGCAGAGCTTGTCTTCTCCCTCACAGCATTATAATACTGTATATAACATGTAACACTGACCACACTGCATTGCTATCTACCGTCACACAGCTCTCTAGTACTGTATACTACATGTAACAATGACCACAGTGCAGAACTACAGCATTTCAACGATCAGAACTTTTACATTAGATACAACAAATAACACTGCAGGCTGGCCCTCTAACCGCTGAGCCAAACACCAGGGTATAGTTGGTATATCTTGAAGCTGGAATGCCATCTTGGTTCTGACTGCAAAGCCTGTGTTCTTTCCACTAGACCATCATGACCAGCAGGAAGAGGAAAGGGCATTTGAGCAGGACCTTGAGGGACTGACAGAATTTGTTAGGCAGAAGTAGATAAAGAAAGCCCTTTAATGACACAAAGCTCATTTGCCTGGGGCCCAAGTTCCTACTGCAGGGAGGAGTAAGTGATAAAGCTGTGAAGGTGAGTTAGCCCATAGGTATGTGTTGTGCCTTACACTGGCTTAATGCTTTGTTTTAATCTTTACATCAGCTCTACAAGATAGGTGCTGTTATCCCCATCTACCCCTTGAGAAAACAGAAGCACAGTGTGGTCCCTCCTTTGACTTGCCTGGGATCTGTCAGCCGTTAAGTGGCTGAATTAAATTTAGAATCCCCTTCTTTTCAGCTCTAGGGTCTTTGTTTCTACTTCATATAAGGCTAAGGGGTTTTGAAAAAGGGGGGGAAATGGCTAAGGGTTTTTTTGTTGTTTTGTTTTTTAAACATCATAACAGACAGCTTAAAATTTTTTTTAATCTTTTTTATTGACTTTTTTTTAGAGAGAAAGGAGGGGAGAGAGATAAAAACATCCATGTGAGAGAGAAACATCCATTGGCTGCCTCCTGCACACCCCCTACTAGGGATCAAGCCTCCAACCCAGGCATGTGCCCTGACCAGGAATTGAACTGGGACCGCTCAGTCCATGGGACGATGCTCAGTCCACGCTGGCCAGGCAAGGCCAAGGGTTTTAAGCAGGGGTGTGAAGTGATTAGAATTGTATTTAGGAAAGATAGTGATGCAAGAGGAGACTGAGTCAACCTTTTGACCTGATACTGAGTATCATTTGAAGGCCCAAACCCTTAACCCAACACTAAAACGTGGAATTAAAAATGATTATGCAGAAATTTAAGTGCCTTGAAAGGGTCAACTACTCATAATGTGGTCCTCACACCTGCAATTTCAGTATAACCCTGGGGTGTATTAAAAATGCAAATTCTCACACCCCTTTCTCAGACTTACTAGAACAAAAATCCCTGTGGGTGGAATCCAGGAATCTGCATTTCAAGTAAGCCCTCCAGCTATTGTTAGTCACACAAACACTGGAGAAAGCCCTGATAATTTTCTCTGTCCACTCTGCCTTCTTTCAACATTTCCTGGTTGTCAAGAGGGTGCATCTAAAATGACTTCTTTGTCCGGCCAGTGTGGCTCAGTGGTTGAGCATCAACCCTTGCACCAAGAGGTCACCAGGTTCTATTCCTGGTCAGGACACATGCCCAGGTTGTGGGCCCCATCCCCGGGGGGGAGGGAGGGGCATACAGGAAGCGGCCAATCAATGTTCTCTCTTATTGATGTTTCTATCTCTCTCTCCCTCTCACTTCCTCTCTCTCTAAAATCAATAAAGGGAAAAAAATTAAAAAAAAAAAAGCCCTGGCCGGTTTGGCTCAGCAGTTGGAGGGTCTGCCCTCGGACCAGAGAGTCCCAGGTTCGGTGTCCGCTAAGGGCACGTACCTCAGTTGCAGTTTGTCCCTGGCCCCAGTTGGGGTCACATGGGTGGCAACCACTCAATGTGTCTCTCTCACATCGATGTTTCTCTCTTTCTCCCTCTCTCCCTCCCGCTCTGTCTGAAGATAGGTGCAAGAATGTCCTTGGGTGAGGATTAAAATTAATTAATTAGTTAATTAATTAATTGAATTTAAAATAAATAAATAAAATTACTTCCTTGATAGTAGACCAGAAACTTCATCGCACATTAAATAAGTACTTTGTGATGAGGAATCATCATTATTGATGTTTAGGAACCTGACATAAACTGTCTTTAGCATTATACAGACTCTAGTATAGAATTTAACTCATGTATAAAGGTGGTAATGTTATTGGAGAAATGCATGGATGGTGTTTCTCCATTGCTAGTGGAATGGGGTCCTTATGATTATCTCGAGAAAAATAATTTTCTGAGACTCGCACAGGAGGATGAGTGATTTTTATTTGTGTGGAATTACATCCCTGTGTTTCTAAAGTCCCATTTCCCTTAATATAGTCCTGGAAGATGTGCAGCTGGGATTCAGTAGAGCTAGAAGCAAGGCCAGTTCCACGTTGGAATTGGGTCTGGTTTAGCATTAAGCTAGTTGCCGGCCATTGTGTGTGGGGTCCACCATGTGGATGAATGCAGGAGCGTGAGAGCCATTATCAAACTTGGAAAACTTCTACATATATTTATTTATTGAGAGTTACATCTATTTTAAGAAATAATCAGCTTTTTTCTTCTCCTCTAGTAGTAATATTTTTAGAAATAAAATTGAAATGAACAGCCTTAATGTGACAGATGATGTTTTGTTGAAACTTTGCCTCCATATGTTTTAATACTAGGAATATGTATTGGAATGTTTTGTTTTACTTATTGATGGGATTGTTTTGATTTTGAGCATAAAGAAATATTATTTGAGTCAGTGTCATTGTTTCATTTTTATAGCAGGGAACATATGTTTTTTTGCAGTGGACACATTTTTAACTACTTAGTCATTATTTTAATTTAATAGTGCTTCCTCACATAAATGAAAACTTTAAAAATGTAATTTATAAAAGCATTCTTCATTGCATAATTACTGGCAAATGTATTGTTAATAAACGACTGCAAGGGGATGAATTTAAAAAACTGGGTCAGCCCTGGCCGGTTTGGCTCAGTGGTTAGAGCGTCAGACCTCGGACTGAAGAGTCACGGGTTCAATTCCAGTCAAGGGCACGAACCTTGGTTGCAGTTTGTCCCCAGCCCTGGTTGGGGTCGCGTGGGAGGCGGCCAGTAGATGTGTCTCTCTCACATTGATGTTTTTCTCTTTATCTCTCTCAGTGCAAACCCTAAAACCATGTTCCATAGTAAGGTAGTGGTTCTGATGCTGTAGACCCAGCAGTGGGTTCTTAGAACATGTGGAGATCCTTGTTATGTTCAGGAGGAGGGCAAAGATAATGAAAAACTTGAGCCTTTGTTAGAAAAATTATAATTAAATGCGTCTGTATTTTAAACATGTAAAGGAAACCACTCAATTTGTGGTTTCTGAAGTAGTAGAAAAGAAGGAAGAATAGAACAAACATTTTCATAGAAAGTAAAAATAAGCCAAAAGCCCTATAGAAACCAGAAAGCTGTCTAGCAGAACTTCCTGTGATGATGGAAATGTTCTCTCCCTTTGCTGTGCAATACGGTAGCCGCTCTGCACAAAGAGCTGTGGAGCACTGGGAGTGTGGCAAAAGTGACTGAGAAACTGAATTTTTAGTGTTACTTAATTTTAATTAACTTACATTTAAATGGCCACATGTGGCCCTGACTCGTGTTCTCAGTGGTTAGAGCATCGGCTGGCACGGTCAAGGGCAAGTACCTGGGTTGCAGGTTTGATCTGTAGCCCATTGATGTGTCTCTCTCACATCAATGTATCAATGCGCCCCCGCCCCCTGCTCTCCCAGCCCCTTCCACTCTCTCTAAAGATCAATGGGAAAAGTATCCTCAGATGAAGATTAACAAAAAATAAAATAAAAAAATACTAAAAAAAAGGCCACATGTGACTAGTGACTATAATATTGGACAGCGCAGACTTACCTAGAGCAGTGTTTATCAAATCTGATGTGCACGAGAATCACCTGGGGATCTTGTAAAAACGCAGATTCTAATTCAGTCAGGTCTGGGCTAGGTCTGTGATTCTGCATTGCTAATCAGCTCCTAGGGCGTGCTGATGCGCTGGCCCAGGGACCATACTTTGAGAAGCAAACACCTAGAATATACTTGCATTCATTTATTTTAGACAATCTCCTAAAAGGAAGAACGCAATTTAAAAATTCTCTCAGAACTCTAGGATTTCAAGGAGTTCTCACACCCAGACATGAGAACCTTGTCCTGGTGTCACGGGTGAGCTTAACTCTAGTAGCAGGCAGCCCTGCGGCCAGGAAGGGTGAGTGAGCTTCTCTAGGGGCTTACCCAGGGACATGTGGGAAGCTGAAGTTTTCATTATGCTTGTCATATAAGGTTAAAGGGAATCTTCTGGTACAGACACTTATTTCAACTTGACCACTTTTTCTAAAAGAAAAACTAATCTTTCTTACAGGCTTTGTGTGTGAGGCTGTGTGGAAATCTGAAAGACTATCAATCACATCTTTACAGCACAGTGGCGCCACCTGATGGTAAGCTTTCTGAGCCTGTCTTTGTTCCTATGCTAATTCATTTCCATTCTTCCAAATAAAGTGAGAAGTGTGAGTTTTGAGCAAAACAGACTTTTCTTGCATCCCCCCTCTCCTGCCCCTGCACACCACCCTGTACCTGGCTCCGTTCAGTTTCTCCCTTTTCTGTTCCCCCAATATCTCTGATGTCCTTTGGCAAACTCCCACCCCACCCATCAGAACAATTATAGATGAATGAGAAGAGTTTCTACTCTCAAAAACGTAACTCTTTACCCAGGAAGGCTTTAAGATAATTATAACACAGTGTGATACTGTTACCAGACAATTGCGTGCATTGCCTTTCTCCGTTGCTAGTGAAAGTGGAGTTCTTATGATATCTCAAGGAGAAAAATTTTCTGAGACTCGAACAGGAGGATGAGTGACTTTTATTTGTATAGAATTAGATCCCTCGGTCTGCAAAGTCCCTCTTCCCTTAATCCAGTCCTGGAAGAGGGGTAGCTGGGAATTCAGCAGAGCTAGAAGCAGAGCCAGCGTCCCAAGTTTCCGTTCCATGGTGGAGTTAAGTCCGGTGTAGCATCGGGCTAATCACAGTTCATTTTGTGTGTGTGTGTGGGGGGGGGGGGTCACATAGCTGTGGGCCACGTGGGTGGTGCAGGAGTGAGAGAGCCCCGCAAGTCAGGAGTCTGGCACAGCAGCAAGAGAGCCAAGAGAGAGAACCCCTTTGTTCAGGAGTTTAAGTGTCAAATCTTCTGGTGCTTGTGGTGGCCACACCTGTTCTGGCCAATGATTTGTTCCCAAGTGTGACTGATAGGCAAGCATCTTCCCATGTCACCCAGACCTCACTGGGCATGTGTCCAAACTGCCTCTGTCCAATCCCTTCCCTCATCAATCTGTGGGGAATAGACCTGGAAAATGTTAAACTGCAGCTTTCTGGCAAAGCTGTACAGATGCGTGCCTGTATTATCTAGTCTCCCCTTTGCTCCTTTCCTGTTAATTAACAACTGGGTTATTACAACAGTATCAATATATGCTATGATAAAATGTCATAGAATGGTAGGGAAATCTGTCAACCATAGGATGGTGAAGACCCTATAGGAGCCATGCAAATGATTACAGGAATTCAGAGGCTTATGAATTATGTTTAAGCATCCTTTTGAGAATGTTTGTATTTTACAGTTATTTTTATAAAAAGTACATTTTATCTATTTTTATATTGTCTTTTTTTCTTAACAGAAATAACAGTTACTTATAGACATGGCCTTCCCTTGATAACACTTACTTTGCCATCCAGAAATGAGCGCTGTCAGTTTGTAGTCAAACCAATGTTATCAACAGTTGGTTCATTTCTTCAGGACCTACGAAATGAAGATAAAGGTGTCAGAAATGCAGCCATCCTCACAGCAGGTATTTACATATATATATATTTTAACTTCATCTTTTTCTTTTTCTGAATCTTTATTTTGCTTCTTTGCTTTTTAAGAAAGAAGTTGATTATTTAATTCTTTATATAATAAATAGTTGGTCTTCACTGAGACCTTCATTTTTATAATCAGTAATATTAAAAAATTAACTCTATTGAATAAAAATGAATAGAGTAAATTTAGTGCAAGCTTAAGTTACTTATTTCATAAATTTAGCCCTGAGAAAAATCTTATTTTATTATTTTTTTGAATTTTTATGAGTTTATTTGAGCCAAAACTCAGCCCTGAGAAAATTTTAATGATATAGTCATTAGCATGTAATTTTCAGCAAAATTTGAATAATTAAAAACAAAATGTAGTCTCAATGGTTAAAATATCCAATGAACAATTAAAATACACAAATAATTCATTTATCTTTGTTATAAAGCAATTTCAGTATAGCATGCATTTCTTTCTTTTTTTTTATTCCTCACTGGAGGATATTTTTCTACTTATTATCAGATAGAGTGGGAGGGAGGGAGAGAGAAAGACAGAGAAAAACATCGGTGTGATAGAGCCACATCGACTGGTTGCCTCCCACACAACACGACCAGGGCCGGGGATGAACCACAACCAAGGTACATGCCCTTGACTGGAATCGAACCTGAGACTCACTGGTCCGCAGGCTGATGCTCTAACCTCTGAGCCAAACCGGTCAGGGCAGTATAGCATGCTTTTTAAAATTTTTTTTCTTTATTGACTTTAGAGAGAGAGGAAGGCAGAGGGAGAGAGAGAGAAACATCGGATGAGAAAGAACATCGATTGGCTGCCCCCTGCATGCCCCCCACTGGGGATTTGGCCCACAACCTGAGCATGTGCCCTGACCGGGAATCGAACTGGCGACCTCTTGGTGCATGAGTTGAGGCTCAACCATTGAGCCACACCAGCCTTGCTAGCATGCTTTTTGACAGAATTGGTTCTCAGGAAGAATATACATTTACATTTTTATTTTTTAATCTTCACCTGAGGACATTTTTTCATTTATCTTCAGGTAGAGTGGGAGGAAGGGAGGAAGAGAGAGAGAGAGAGAAACATTCATGTGAGAGAGACACATTGATTGGTTGCCTCCCGCACAACCCCAATCAGGGCTGGAGACTGAACCGCAACCGAGGTATGTGCCCTCGACCGGAATCGAACCTGTGTCTCTTTGACGCTCTAACCACTGAGCCAAACCAGCCAGGGCAACATTTACATTTTAAAAAAAACATATGGAATGCTTCATGAATTTGCATTTCATCCTTGAGCAGGGGCCATGCTAATCTCTGTCATTCCAATTTTAGTATATGTGCTGCTGAAGTCAGCACTACATTTTTTTTTTTAATCCTCACCCGAGGATTTTTTTTTTTCTATTTATCTTCAGATAGAGTGGGAGGGAGAGAGAGAAACATCAATGTGAGAGGGACACATCAGCTGGTTGCCTCCCACACGGCCCTGACCAGAGCTGGGGATGAACCACAACTGAGGTACATACCCTTGGCCGGAATCAAACCTGAGACTCATTAGTCCGCGGGCTGACGCTCTACCGCTGAGCCAAACTGGCCAGGGTGCACTACATGTTTTTTAATACTAGCAGAGAGGGTTAATCATTTAGACATTTTACATTTAAAATATAGCTTTTATGTCCTTGTGGTCTGACATGGCCTTAGACCTACTGCCCTTAAAATAGAATCAAGAATTGTTTTTTTTTTTTCATCCTCACCAGAGGATATTTTTCCATTGATCTTCAGATAGAGTAGCAGGGAGAAAGAGAGAGAGAGAAAGAGAGAAACATTGATGTGAGACAGACACATCAATTGAATAAATTTGCATTGTTACTTTATGGTAGTCTTACATGTTTTGAATAAGCTTATTTAAAAGTTGAATACTGGTGCAGTTTTGAAAAGGAAATAAACATTGTTCTTCCCTATCCAAGTTCATAACTAATGAAGGATAGATATAGAAGCTGGAAAGATGGAGATTAAAGAATTTATTTACTCAGCAAATATTTATTGAGTACCTAACATATACCAGACACTATTCTAGGTGTGAGAGGAGGCAGAGCTAAGAAAAACTGCTCTTATGGAGCTTACGTTTTAAAGAGAGAAAGAAACAAGGTAAAGAAATAAATCATATAAAATATTATGGAGAAAAATAAAGCTGAGTGGGATGGGGGAGTGTGTGTTGAGGTGGGAGGTGCTTGCTGAGGTCACATTTGAAGAGGACCTGGAAGAGATGGTAGAGCTGTGTGGATGGGAGGAGAGCTCTCCAGGCAGGGAGGCCCCGAGGTGGGAGCAGAGAAGGGACCTGGATGGAAGTAGGGGGGAATGGCAGAGTGGGGGATGTTGTTTTTTAATGTTATTGTGAGGACTTTGGATTTAACTGGACGAGGAACTTTTTCCCTGGTAAAACCAGAATCAGAGAATAGGATTTTAATCCCATGGCTACAATGGCCTAATATTCCATCCCTGAACTGGACAGACATTCCCCCCAGTCACAGGACCAGTGAACACCCTTGGGTCTTCTCTGCAGGGACAGGACCTACCTTCCTAAGCTTTTTCTGAGAGCAGGCAGATACAAGCCTGGAGCACAGTGCTTGCCTGGTAGGTAGTATATACTCAGTAAGTGCTTGTTAAATGAATGGAATAAGAGAAGTTAAAAGCAATGATGGATGTGGACCCTGCTTATTAATAGAAATAATTTGAGTAGCTTTGAAACATAAAGCACAAAGAAAAAGACTAGAACTCTTAGAGGAAGGGGGCTTTTGGACTGAGTGAAAACACTTTATTGGGGTTTAAATCGATCCTTGCTCAAGAATAGGTGAACATTTTCTTTTTTTTAAATAATTTCTTTTCTTTATTGATTTTTAGAGAGAGAGAAAGAGAGAGAGGGAGAGAGAGATGGAAACATTGATGAGAGAGAACATCGATTGGCCGCCTCCAACATGCCCCTCCACTGGGGATTTGGCATGTGCCCTGACTGGGAATCAAACCGGCGATTTCTTGGTGCATGGGGTCGATGCTCAACGACTGAGCCTCACCAACTGGGTGAAAAATTTCAACACTTATCATTAGCTCCTTCAAAGTGTTCCACATCAGTCTTTTACTGTTCCTACATTAGTGTAAAGGATAATGTAGTACTTCAACTGAGAAATCATATGCAGTTTGATTTCTTTTTATTAGTAATATTACTAATATTTTAAGGAGTTCGTTTGAAGTCATTTAAATATAAATGTTTAAATGATTCTTGCAAAGTCAGATAAAATGATTAGTGTGTTGATCTTTTTAAAAAGAAGCTCTGGTGAAAAACAGAATGGAGTTTCCTCAAAAAATTAAAAATGAAACTGTCTTTTGACCCAGTGACCCCACTTCTGGGAATATATCCCAAGAATCCCGAAACACCAATCAGAAAGAATATATGCACCCCTATGTTCATAGCAGCACTATTTACAATAGCCAAGATCTGGAAACAGCCCAAGTGCCCTTCAGCAGATAAGCAGATTAAAAAGCTGTGGTACATTTACACAATAGAATACTATGCAGCAATAAAAAAGAAGGGTCTCTTAACCTGTGCGACAGCATGGATGGACCTGAGAATATTATGCTAAGCTAAATAAGCCAGTCAGAGAAAGGTAAATACCATATGATCTCTCCAATATGTGGAATCTAATGAACAAAATAAACTGATGAACAAAATGGAACAAGAAGCATGGAACAGACTGGCCAGTGCCAGAGGAAAGGGGGTGGAGGTGAATGAATAAAAAAGGTGAAGGGGTTAGCTAAAGAACATCTATGCATACCATGGACACAGACAATAATTGGGTGAAGGCCAAGGGAGGGAGAGGTGAGGGTGGGTGGAGATGGGCAGAGGGGGCAAAAATGGGGATACCTGCAACATTTAAAAAATTAATTTAAAAATAAATATAAGCTGTGTACCAAAAATAAAATAATTTAATTAAAAATATATAAATAAATAAAAAGAGGCTCTGTGGGTAGAATTTGCCTGCATTTAATTTGGGCATGAAAAGAGTGTTCACAGTTTTGTCCATGGTGTGGGCTGAATTATTTGGCAATTCCTCAGAAAATGATCTCATCCCAGCTGATAAACAGGAACCCAAACAGCCAAATTCTAGGAACAGACTCAGGTGCAGACTTGACTTGCTGCCGCTGGAACGAAAGAACTACAGAGAAGCAGACAGGAGGCAAGCACTGAGGGCCTTTCTGATTTCACAATATTACTGCCATCACTCATATTAATGTAGCCGAAATAGCTGCAGGTGAATGTAGCTAAGCAAATGCCAGGCCAGGAAAAAAATACTCATCCTGGACTTGATTATCACATCATTATACGTGGACTGCTCTGAAGGAGTAATGATAGAGAAACTCCTACATCACGCCAGCTTTTTGCTTACTGTTCAGTGAGTTTGCTTTCTTCCCCCCTTGGTTACATTATGTTTAGTTAAAAATATAACACAAACTAGGCTATATGAGAAGCTGTGCAAAGCACATGGAGGTTAAAATTTTCCAAGAGATTTTTTTCCCCTGAAATTCTCCTAGAATATTTGTAATTACTGTTAGAATTTCTCCTACCTCTCTCCACCGCCATAAAATAAACCACAGAAATGCAGATTTACTCCTTAGGTTTAATTATGTTTATTATTATCTCTGCCACCCCCACCTTCCGCAGCTTTTCCTCTTTTCATCTTTTCCAAGCTAGAAAGGGAGGGAGCCCTGTGTGTGGTGGTGTGTGATACTGTTTGCCTACCAAGTTTTAACTAACACAAATCAATCACCGCTAGTAATTAAAAGTAAGAGAAAGGGAGGCTTTTTTTTTTTTTTTTATCCTCACCTGAGGACATTTTTCCATTTTTTGTCCAGATAGAGTGGGGAGGAAGAAAGAGAGAGAGAGAGAGAGAGAGAAACATCGACGTGAAAGGGACACATCGAGTGGCTGCCACCCGCACGACCAACCAGGGCCGGGGACAAACTGCAACCGAAGTACATGCCCTTAGCGGGAACCAAACCCGGGTCTCTCTGGACCGCAGGCCGACGCTCTAACTGCTGAGCCAAACTGGCCAGGGCAAAGGGAGGCTTTTTTAAATGATACTACCTGTGTGCCTACACATACCAGTTGGGCTTGGCTGTAAGCAGCAGAAATGGACTCTGGTGAGGAGTGCATCAGCAGACTCTGAGATTGGGATTGCCAGAAAGCCAGGCTCAGGAGGGCAGGAACTGAGGGAGAACACAGCAGAGACCAGGTTAGCCCAAGAGCAGCCTGATGAGCTCTGCGGTGACATCCCCACCCCACAGATGCCCCCTCAACTGCTCTGGCCTTGCTGTGAAGAGTTCCCACCTCCCTCAAACCTTTGCATGACCCGTCTGCAGGTACAGTCTTGCCAGGACATCAGTCTGAATTCCAGCCCAGCTGACAGGGTGAGAGAGGAAGCACCTGCCTGCTTTGCTTGGTCCACTGGAATGGACGGCAGAGCAACAGGGGAGGATTTCTCCCAGTGGGAATAGTATTGGTTATAGGGAGCCCCCCAAAAGGCAGATGTCCACTCCTGTACTTTAAAGACCTGGGTTAGTATTTCTCTGTATGTTGGGAAAAGATTCTTACTGTTCTAAAACAGGGACATATTTTTGCATTGTTTTCTCTTTCAGATGGCAGTGAGATTGCAACTTCAACCTTGATGGAAATTTTGCTCATGAATGATTTTAAACTTGTCATTAATAAAATAACATATGATGTACAGTGCCCCAAGAAAGGTAAGAAACACAGCTATGCAACTATCTTAACATTTCCCTGTAGCTATGGGACTTTTACAGGGAGCTAGCTTACCTTACAATTCTTTTAAAATAACCAAATGACCAAGAAGGCTTTGGAGAACCACATTTAAGCTTTTCTAGTAGGAGTATAAATGATCAGTACACGTTGCCTAGCAGAACTTTTAGTCTCATAATACTCTTTTTAGACTTTTAAGACTTCACGTTAGGAACTTGAATACTTAATCTGACATTATTGGGTTAAGAATTAGGCCTGAAAATCATGAGCTCAAATGTGTATTGTTGTACAGCTCTTAACTCTCTTTAAAAAAAATATATATATATATATACCTTTTTCCCCCTAGCTGGTGTGGCTCAGTGGGTTGAGCATCCTCCCATATACCAGGAGGTCACCAGTTCAATTCCTGGTCAGGGGGGTGCATGCCTGGGTTGAAGACTCAATCCCCAGTAGGGGGCATGCAGGACGCAGCTGATTAATGTTTCTTTCACATTGATGTTTCTATCTACCCCCTCCCTTCTTCTCTCTCTAAAAAGTCCATGAAAACACATTTTAAAATTAAAAAATAGATTTTTTTTTTAGAGCAGTTTTAGGTTCATAGCAAGATTGAGCAGATACTACAGAGTTCCCATATACACTGTGCCCACCTTCCCACAGCCTCCCATACTATCAGGCACCACAGTGGTACATTTGTTACAATCCTTGAATCTACATTGACACATCATCATCACTCAGATTCTACAGTTGTCATTAGGGCTCACTTTAGATGTTGTACATTTAATGGGTTTTGATCAATATGTAATGGCATATATCCACGATTGTAGTATCTTTTTTTTTTTTTTTATCCTCACCCGAGGACATTTTTACATTTATCTTCAGATAGAGCGGGAGGGAGAGACGGAGGAAGAGAGAGAGAGAAACATCAATGTGAGAGAGACACATTGAGTGATTGCCACTCACACATCCCCAACCAGGGCTGGGGACAAACTGTACCGAGGTACATGCCCTTAGCAGGAACCAAACCCAGGACTCTCTGGTCCGTGGGCCGACGCTCCAACTGCTGAGCCAAACCAGCCAGGGCGTAGTATCTTTTTTTAAAATGCTTTTGGTTTATCCACTCTTGTAGTATCATACAGAATGGTTTCATGGCCCCCAAATTCCTGTGTTCTGCCTATTCATCCCTTCCCACATCCCCAACCCATGGCACCCATTGATCTTTTTACTGTTTCCATAGTTTTGCCTTTTCCAGAATGGTATACTACAGTTGGAAACATACAATATGTAGCCTTTCAAATTGGCCTTCCTAAATTAGTACTATGCATATAAGTTTTCTCCACATATTTTCATGGCTTGATAGCTTATTTCTATTTAGTGACGTATTGTATTCCATTGTGTGAATGTATCAAGTTCATTTATCCATTCACCTACTGAAGGACATCTTGGATGTTTCCAAGTTTTCACAATTATTTTTTTTTTAATTTTATTTATCGATTTGAGAGAGAGAGAAAGAGAGAGATCGATTTGTTGGTCTACTTATTTATGCATTCATTGGTTGATTCTTGTATGTACTTTGGGGATCGAACCTGCAACATTGGTGTATTGGGACTATGCTCTAACCAAATGAGCTACAGGGCAAGTTTTGACAATTAAGAATAAAGTGGCTGAACATAAGTTTTCAGTTCATTTGGATAAATGCCAAGGAGCATGATTACTGGATCGTATGGTAAGACTATATTTAGTTTTATGAGAAACTGACAAATTTTCTTCTGAAGTGACTGTGCTATTTTGCATTCCCATAAGCAGCAAATGAGAGTTATTGTTGCTCCACATTCTCGTCAGCATTTAGTGTTGTCATTGTTTTGGATGTTGGCCATTCTAATAGGTAGTGTAGTCATATTTCATTGTTTTAATCTGCAGTTGACTGTTGTCATATGATTTCAGATACTTGCCACCTGTATATCTTTGATGAGGTGTCTATTCAAGTCTGTGGCCCATTTTTTTAAGCAAGTTGTCCATTTTCTTATTGTTGGTTTAAGACTTCTTTGTATATTTTGGATAACAATTCATTATCAGATTTCTCTTTTGCACATATTTTCCCCAATATGTTGCTTGTTTTCTCATTCTCTTGACATTGTCTTTAAGAGCACAGGTTTTTAATTTTAATGAAGTCCATTTCTCAATTATTTCTTTCATGGATTGTATCTTTGGTGTTGTATCTAAAAAGTCATCTAGGGTCCTGGCTGGTTTGGCTCAGTGGTTAGAGCATCAGCCTGCAGATCAATGAGTCCCGGGTTCGATTCTGGTCAAGGGCATGTACCTCGGTTGAAGTTTGTCCCGGCCCTAGTCAGGGTCATGCGGGAGGCAACCAGTCGATGTGTCTCTTTAACATTGATGTTTCTCTCTCTGCTCCCACTCCCCATACTCTATCTGAAGATAAAATGGAAAAATATCCTCAGGTGAGGATTTTAAAAAAGTGGAAAAAAAAAAGTCAGCCAGGTTCTCCTATGTTTTCTTCTAGACGTTTGATAATTTTGTATTTTACATTTAAGTCTGTGATTCATTTTGAGTTAATTTGTGTGACGTGTGTAAGATCTGAGTCTAGATTCATGTTTTCCATGTGGAAGAGGTACAGTTCTTCCAGCATCATTTGTTGGAAAGACTGTCTTTGTTCCATATTGCTTTTGCTCCTTTGTCAAAGATCAGTTGACTATATTTATGTGGGTCTATTTCTGGGTTCTTTATTCTTTTCCATTGATCAATTTGTGTACTTTTTATTCACCAATACCACACTGTCTTGACTACTGTAGCTTTATAGTAAACCTTAAAGTTGGGTAATGTCAGTCCTCTGACTTTATTCTTCTTCGTGCTGAGTTGGCTGTGCTAGGTCTTTTAACTGTTAGGTAAACTTTAGAATAAGTTTGTTGATATCCAAAAATAACTTGCTGTGGGATATTGATTGGGATTGTGTTGAATCTATAGATAAATTTGGGAAGAACTGATTTCTTTACAATATCAAGTCTTTCCATGAACATGAAATATCTCTTCATTTATTTAGTTCTTATATATCTTTTATCAGACTTTTGTAGATTTCCTCATACCGATCTGGTGCATACATATTTTATTAGATTTATACCTAAGTATTTTCAGTTTTCAGGTGAAAATGTAAATGGTAATGTGTTTTTAATTTCAAACTCCACTTGTTCATTGCTTGTATATAATAAAGTGATTGACTTTGTATATTAAGCTTGTATCCCGCAACCTTGTTATAATTGCTTGTTAGTTCCAGGAGGGTTTCTTTGTGTTGTTGATTCTTTCAGATTTTCTATATAGATAATCATCTGCAAGCAAAGACAATTTAATTGTTTTCCTTTTTTGTAAACATAATATATATTTTTTTATTTTTCCAATACAGTTGACATTCAATATTATGTTAGTTTCTGGTGTACAACATAGTGTTTAGACATATATATAACTTAAGAAATGATCAACCTGTTAAGTCTAGTACCCATCTGACACCATATGTTATTACAATATTATTGACGGTATTCCCTATGCTGTATATTACGTCCCTGTGACTTTTTATAACTGGCAATTTGTATACTTTAACCCCTTCCCCTTTTTTATCTATCTCCTGATCTCTCTCCCATCTGGCAACCATCAAAATGTTCCTTGTATATATGAGTTTGTTTCTGTTTTGTTTGTTTATTTTGTTTTTTAAATTTCACATATAAGTTAAATCATATGGCATTTGTCTTTATCTGACTTATTTCACTTAGCATAATAATACCTTCTAGGTCCACCCATGTTGTAGCAGATGGCAAGATTCCATTCTTTTCATGGCTGAGTAATATTCCATTGTGTATGTGTACCACTTATTCTTTACCCATTTGTTTATCAATGGGTGCTTAGGTTTCTTCCATATCTTGTCTATTGAAAATGATGCTTTAATGAATATAGGGGTGCATATGTCTTTTCAAATTAGTGCTTTGGGTTTCTTAGGGTAAATACCCAGCAGTGGAACTGCTGGATCATAAGTTAGTTCTATGTTTAACTTTTTGAGGAAACTCCATATGTCTATTGGCTATCTGTATGTTCTTTTTGGAGAAATGTCTATTTAAGTTCTCTGCTCATTTTTTAATCAGATTGTTTGTTTGTGTTTTGGTGTGAAGTAGTGTGAGTTCCTTATATTTTCTGGATATTAACCCCTTCTCAGATGTATCATTACCAAATATCTTCTCCCATTCAGTAGGTTGTCTTTTCATCTTATTGATAGTTTTCTTTGCTGTGCAAAAACTCTTTAGTTGGATGTAGTCACATTTGTTTATTTATTTATTTTTTATTTCCCTTGCCTGAGGACATATATTAAAAAAAATATTACTAGGAGCACGTCAAAGAGTTTATTGCCTATGTTTTTTTCTTGGAGTTTTATTCTTTCAGATCTTACATTTAAATCTTTAATTCATTTTGAGTTTATTCTTGTATATAGTAAAAGAAAGTTATCCAGTTTCATTCTTTTGCATGTATCTGTCTGGTTTTCCCAGCACTATTATTGAAGAGACTTTACTCCATTGTATATTTTTGCCTTTTTGGCATAGATTAAATGACTGTGTAAGCGTGGGTTGTTTCTGGGCTCTCTATTCTGTTCCAATGATTTCTGTGTCGTTTTTAATGACAGTAGCATGCTGTTTTGTTTACTATAGCCTTGTAGTATAGTGTGATATCATGTAACGTGATACCTCCAACTTTGTTTAACTTTTTCAAAATTGCTTTGACTATTCTGGGTCTTTTGTCGTTCCATATAAATTTTAGAATTATTTGTTCTTTTTCTGTGAAAAATGCCATTGGTATTTTGATAGGAATTGCATAGAAGCTATAGACTTTCAATACTGTGTTGAATAAAAGTGGTGACAGTACACATCCTTGTATTGTTCCTAATCTTAAGTAAAATGCTTTTAGCATTTCACCATTGAGTATGATGTTAGTTGTGGGTTTGTCATATATGGCCTTTATTATTTTGAGGTATGTTCTCTCTGTTCCCACTTTGCTGAGAGTTTTTTATTTTTTAATCATAAATGGATGCTGGATTTTGTCAAATGCTTTTTCTGCATCTATTGATATGATCATATGACTTTTTTCCTTCTTTTTTTATGTAGTGTATCATGTTAATTGATTTCTGGATATTGTACCAACCTTGCATCCAGGAATAAATCCCTCTTGATCACAGTGTATGATCTTTTTCATGTATACTAAATTTGATTTGCTAATATTTTGTTGAGGAATTTTAATTTTATTTTTGTTAGTCCTCACCCAAGGATATTTTTCCATTTATTTTTAGATAGAGTGGGAGAGGGGGGAGAGAGAGAGAGAAACATTGCTATGAGAGAGACACATAGATTGGTTGCCCCCTGCACAACCCCGATTGGGGCTGGGGATTGAACATGCAACCCAGGTACATTCCCTTGACCAGGAATGGAACCCGTGACCCTTCAGTCCACAGGTTGACGCTCTAACCACCGAGCCAAACCAACCAGGGCATATTGAGGATTTCTGAATCTATATTCATCAGATACGTTGGCTTATAATTTTCTTTTTTTGTAATGTCTTTGTCTAGTTTTGGAATCAGGCCTTTCTCACAAAATGAGCTTGAGAGTCTTCCTTTCTCATTAGTTCTTTTTTGAATGTTTGGCAAAATTCACCTGTGAAGCCATCTGTTGCAAAACTTTTGTTGTTGATTACTGATTCAATATCGTTAGCAGTTATTGGTCTTTTCAGAAGATTGTATGCTTCTAGGAATTTATCCATTTCTTACAAGTTGTCCATTTTATATTTCTGTGGTGTCAGTTGTCATTTCTTATTTATTTCTGACTTTATTTATTTGGGTCCTCTCTTTTTTTTTTTTCCTTAATGAGTTTCATTAAAAGTTTAAGGTTTATCAATCTTCTTTATCTTTTCAAAGAACCAGCTCTTAGTTTCATCAATCTTTTATGACTCTATTGCATTTATTTCTGCTCTGATCTTTGTTATTTCCTTTCTTCTATTCACTTTGGGCTTTGTTTGTTGTTCTTTTCTAGTTCCTTTAGGTGTAAAGTTAGATTGTTTATTTGAGATTTTTTTTGTGTTTTGTTTCTTGGCCTGTATTGCTATGAATTTCTCTCTTAGGACCGCTTTTGCTGTCTCCCATAGATTTTAGGTCATTGTGTTTGCGTTTTCATTTGTCTTGAGGTATCTTTTGATTTCTTTCTTGATCTCATTGTTAACCCATTCATTGTTTAGTAGCATTTTAGCCTCCATGTGTGTGTATGTTTTTCAGTATTTTTTCTTGTAATTGATTTCTAGTTTCATACCATTGTGGTCAGAGAAGATGCTTGAAATGATTTCATTCTTACTAAGTTTACTGAGATTTGTCTTGTGGCCTAACATTGGTCTATCCTGGAAATTGTTGTATGTGCTCTTGAAAAGAATGTATATTCTGCTACTTTAGAGTGAAATTTCTAAAAATATCAATTAAATCCATTTAGTTTATGTGTCATTTAAGGCTGCTGTTTCCTTAGTGACTTTTTGTCTGGATGATCTATTGATGTCAATGGGGTGTTAAAGTCCCCTATTGTGATGGTATTGCTGTTTATCTCTCCCTTTATGTCTGTCAATATTTGCTTTATATATTTAGGTGCTACTACATCGGGTGCGTAAATGTTTCCAAGTATCATATCCTCTTGTTGAATTGATCCCTTTATAATTATGAAATGTCCTTCTTTGTCTCTTGTTATAGCCTTTGTTTTTATGTCTATTTTGACTGGGATAAGTATTGCTAACCTAGAGTATTTTTCATTTCCATGAAAAATCTTTTTCCATCTTTTTACTTTCAGTCTGTGTGTGTCTTTCAGTCTGGAATGGGTCTCTTTTAGGCAGCATATGTATGAGTCTTATTCTTTTTATCTATTCAGCCACCCTGTGTCTTTTTTTTTTTTTTTTTTATCCTCACCTGAGGACATTTTTCCATTTTTTGTTCAGATAGAGTGGGAGGGAGAGAGAGAGAGAGAGAGAGAGAGAGAGAGAGAGAGAGAGAGAGAGAAAGAAACATCGACGTGAAAGGGACACATCGAGTGGCTGCCTCCCGCACGACCAACCAGGGCCGGGGACAAACTGCAACCAAGGTACGTGCCCCTAGTGGAAACCGAACCTGGCTCTCTCTGGACCACAAGCCGACGCTCTAACCACTGAGCCAAACTGGCCAGGGCCACCCTGTGTCTTTTGATTGAAGCATTTAATACATTTCCATTAAGTAATTATTGATAGGTGTGTGGTTATTGCCATTTCATTATTTATATATTTTCTTCTTCTTCTCCTTCTTCCTCCTCTCCTCCTCTTCCTCCTCCTCCTCCTCTTCCTTCTCCTCCTCTTCCTTCTCCTCCTCCTTCTTATTCTCCTTCTTCTCCTTTACTCTCTTCTCCTTCTTCTTTTTTCAACATTTCTTATAATACCAATTTGGTGGTGATGAACTCCTTTAGCTTTTTCTTATCTGGGAAGCTCTTTATATCTCCTTCGATTCTAAATGATAGTTTTGCTGAGTAGAGTAATCCTGGTTATAGGTCCTTGCTTTTCATCAGTTGAATGTTTTGTGTCAGTCCCTTCTGCCCTGTAAAGTTTCTGTTGAGAAGTCAGCTGACAGTCTAATGGCAACTCCCTTATAGGTAACTACTTGCTTTTCTCTTGCTACTTTTAAGATTCTCGCTTTGTCTTTAACGTTTGGCATTTTAATTATGATATATTTTGGTGGTGGGTCTCTTTGGATTTGTCTTGTTTGGGACTCAGCACTTCCTGGATGTGTATGTTTATTTCTTTCACTAGCTTAGGGAAGCTTTCGGTCATTATTTCATCAGATTGATTTTCAGTCCCTTGCTCTCTCCCTTCTTCTTCTGGTACCCCTTGATGTGAATGTTGTTATATTTGATTGTTGTCCCAGAAGTCCCTGGAAGTATCCTCATTTTTTTAAAAAAAGTTACTTTTTTTTGCTGTTCCAGTGTTGGGTGTTTTCAAATGATGTCTTCCAAATCATTGATTCGGTCCTCTGTTTATCTCATTTGCTGTTGATTTTCTCTAATGTATGATTCATTTCAGTTACTGTATTCTTCCTTTCTGACTTTTTCTCTGGTTTCTATCTCTTTGTGTGAGTTCTTACTAAGTTTGTCTTTTCTCCCCCTAAGTTCATGAATCATCCTTGTAACCAGTGTTTTGAACTCTGTCTGGTAGATTGCTTGCCTCCGTTTTGTTCAGTTTTTTTTTTTCCCCTGAGGTTTTATCCTGTTCTTTCATTTGGGACATGTTTCTTTGTCTCTCTATTTTGGCTGCCTCCCTGTGTTTGTTTCTATGTATTAGGTAGAGCTGCTACATTTCTCAGCCTTGGCAGGGTGGCCTAATGTAGAAGGTGTCCTATGGGGCCCACTGGTGTAATCTCCCTGTTCACCTTAACTGGGTGCTCCAGGGGTGTTCCTTGTGTGGGTTGTGTTTTAGTTAAGCCTTGATTGCTGTTGGCTTGTCAGTGGGTTCAATTCACCCTCAGGCTGACTCAGTGTGAGGACTGGCCGTGACTACAGGAGATGAGCTGTTGTACGGGCACTGACCCCATGGAGTGGGATTCACTTTAGTGGGGCTCTGGTGCATGCCAGTCCACCCTTTGTGTGTTTCTGTATAGCTAATTGGGTGGTGCTCTGGTGTGGTCTGAAGCCAGCCACTGGGTGTGTGGGTTCTATGACCTCTTGGGAAGCTTATGTCAACAGCTGCTTGTGCCTGGCCTAGGGCCACCTGGTAGGAGCTACAAAGTGATCTGTGGTTCGTAGCTGCCTGTTCTGGGGTTAGAGGCACCTGGGAGAGGCTATGCTGTTAATTGTGGCCGACTGCCACTAGTGCTTGGCTTGGGGCCACTTAGCAAGTGGTACAGGGCCTGCTGAGGCCAGCTGCTGCTTGTTTGGAGTTAATGGACCTTTGAGAGATTTTAGGAAAATCCGCAGCACTGCCCTGGCTGGTGTGGCTCAGTTGGTTGAGTGTCATCCCGTGCACTGAGAGGTCGCTGGTTTGATTCCCAGTCAGGGCAAATGCCCGGGTTGTGGGCTCAATTCCCAGTAGGAGGCATGCAAGAGGTAGCCTATCTCATCAATGTTTCTCTCTCTCTCTGAAATCAATAAAAATATATTTAGAAAGAAAGAAAGAAAGAAAGAAAGAAAGAAAGAAAGAAAGAAAGAAAGAAAGAAAGAGAGAAAGAGAGAGAGAGAGAAAGAAAGAAAGAGAGAAAGAGGGAGGGAGGAAGGGAGGGAGGAAGGGAGGGAGGGAGGAAGGAAGGAAGGAAGGAAGGAAGGAAGGAAGGAAGGAAGGAAGGAAGGAAGGAAGGAAGGAAGGAAGGAAGGAAGACCTGCAGCACACACTGAGGCTGACAATTGTAAAGAATGGCCACTGAAAGAGGCTCCATTTATTGCAAAAGTTGAGTGTGGCAGAGTCTCAGGGTATCACCAGGGTGGGCGAGTGGTGTTAACCAGGTTGATGGAGAGTCAGATTTAGTGCCCTCCTCTGCTTGCAGGCTGGGAGGCTGAGCAAGGAACAATGTTGCACTTAAGTCCTGGAGAGAGCTGCTCCTCCAGCCCTTGCCCTGAAGCCAGTCGATTCAGTTCCTCCCCATACTTTTTGAGTTACCGTCCCTTTGCTGGAGCTTAGGGCGAATGTTTGTGAGTGAATAAGTGAGTCTATACTCTGGCCCTTTAAGAGGACACCTAGGTCGACAGCAACCCTCCATCTCACCGGGACGAATCCCTGCTGATTTTCACAGCCAGATATTGTGGCGACTCTTTTTCCCAGCACTGCTGCTATGGGCTGGGGAGCCTCATTCCTCTGGGGGGACCTCTAGCCAAGATATCACTCCCAATTTTTAACTCCCACATGTGGGTATGGTGCCAGCCCATTTTGCGTCTCCACCCCTTCTACCAGTCTCAACATAGTTTCTTCTTTAAATCCTTAGTTATCGTCTGTTCAGCTTGTCATCAGGAGGTTTTCAAGGGTGATTGTCCTATAATTTAGTTTAATGTTGATGTGGTTGTGGGAGGAGGCAAGCACAGCCTTTACCTACTCTACCATCTTGACTGGAGTCTCAGTTGCTGTCAATCTCTACTTTACCAGTAGTCACCAGCCGGTTTCTCCTTCATCTGTTTGTCTTTTTTTTTTCTTCTTATTTTATTTTATTAGCTAGGACTTGTAATATGATTTTGAAAAGAATGGTGAGAGGAGACACCTTGTTTTTTTCCTAGTTTTAGCAGGAAACCTTCCAGTTTCTCACTATTAAATACTATGTTAGATGTTTTTATCAAGTTGACAGAGTTTCCCCCTCTATTCCTACTTTGCTGATTTTGTCAAATGCTTTTCTGCATCTGTTTACTTATTTATTTTAAAATATGTTTTTATTGATTTTTTTTAGAGAGAGAGGAAGGGAGAGCGAGATAGAAACATCAATGTGAGGGAGAAACATTGATCAGCTGCTTCCTGCACAACCCCCACTGGGGACCGAGCCTGCAACCTGGGCATGTGCCCTGACCGGGAATCGAACAGGGCCCCTCAGTCCATGGGAGGACACTCAATCCACTGAGCCACACCGGCCAGGCTCTGCATCTGTTGAAATGATCATGTGATTTTTTTCTTCTTTAGCCTGTTGATACGATGGACTGCATTAATTGATTTTCAAATGTTGAGTCAACCTTTCATACCTGTGATAAATCCCACTTGGTCATGGTGTATAATTCTTTTTATACATTATTGGATTCAGTTTGCTAATATATTGTTGAGGATTTTTGTTACTGTTTTCTATTTGTTGCCATTGTTTTTGTTTATATATATATTTTTAAATACTCACCTGAGGATATTTATCCATTTATTTTCAGACAGAGTGAAAGGGGGAGAGAGAGAGAGAGAGAGAGAGAGAGGGAGGAACATCGATGTGAGAGAGACACATCGACTGGTTGCCTCCCGCATGAACCCAACCAGGGCCGGGGACTGAACTGCAACTGAGGTACATGCCCTTGACCGGAATCGAACCTGAGACTCTTTGGTCTGTGGGCCTACGCTCTAACTGCTGATCCAAACCGGCCAGGACATCTTGTTTCTAATTTTGTCTTTCATGGGTTCTCTGCTTTTTGTGGTTTTAATTAAATGTTTTATATAATTCTATTTTATTACTTTTTTCATAGTATATCAGTAATGCTTTTTAAAGTTTTTTTTTAGTGGTTTTACAATATACATTTACAAGTAATCCAAGTCTACTTTCACATAACACTATATGTACTGCTTCACAGGCATTGCAAGTATCTTATAATAACCATGTAGTCTTAATTCTTCTCTCCCATTCCTTGTCATTCATTTCACATATATATAAGCTACAAATATTGAATACATTTTTGCTATCATTATTTTGAACAAACTTTTCTGTTATATCAATTAAGAATAAGGAAAAAGTGCCCTGGCCAGTTTGACTTGGCGATTAGAGTGTCGGCCTGTGGACCAAAGAGTTGTGTGTTTGATTCCGGTCAAGGGCACGTACCTCGGTTCCAGTTCGGTTCAGGTACCAGTCGATGTGTCTCTCTCACATGATATTTCTCTCTCTCTCTCTCTCCCACTCTATCTGAAAATAAATGGAAAAATATCCTTGGGTGAGGATTAAAAAAAAAGAATAAGGAAAAAGAAAAATAAGTTTTTATTTTGTCTTCCCTTATTCTTTCTTTAATGTAGAATTCCTTTCTTTATGTAGAATTGAGTTTCTGACCTATATAATTTTCCTTAAGATCTTTTAACATTTCTTGCAAAGCAGATCTACTAGCAACAGATTCCCTCTATTTTTTTTTTTTTTTTTTTTTTTTTTTTTTGGTACGTACCCCTAGCGGGAACTGAACCCGGAACTCTCTGGTTCACAGGCCGTCGCTCCAACTGCTGAGCCAAACCGGACAGGGCCCCTCTATTTTTGTTTGAGAGTCTTCATTTCTCCTTCACTTTTGTTTTGTTCATTTTTTTTATCCTCACCTGAGGATATTTTTCCATTGATTTTTTTCAGATAGAGTGGGAGGGAGAGAGAGAGAGACATTGATGTGAGAGAGACACATTGATTGATTGCCTTCTGCACAGCCCTGACCAGGGCTGGGGATAGAACCCGCAACCGAGGTACATGTCCTTGACTGGGAATTGAACCTGTGACTCTTTGGTCCATGGCCAACGCTCTAACTGCTTCACCAAACCGGCTAGGGCTCTCCTTCACTTTTGAAGGATACAGATTTCTAGGTTGGTGGGTTTTTTCTCTAAATACATTAACTATTTCACTCTACTCCCTTCTTGCTTGTATAGTTTTTTAGGAGAAGTCAGATGTAACTTTTTCACTTTTATTATATATTTTAATTCATTTTTTTATTTTTTATTCCCCCATACCCTCTTCTACCTCCCCATAGCTCCCTTTCCCTCTGCAGATGTAATTTTATCTTTGCTCTTCTAAAAGTAAGGTATTTTTTCCTCTGCCTTCTTTTTTTTTTTTTTTTTTTTTTTATCCTCACCCGAGGACATTTTTGCATCTATCTTCAGGGAGAGAGGGAGGAAGAGAGAGAGAGAAACATCGATGTGAGAGAGACACATCAAATGGTTGCCACCCACACGACCTCAACTGGGGCTGGGGACAAACCGGAACCGAGGTACGTGCCCTTAGCAGGAACCGAACCCAGGACTCTCTGGTCTGCTGGCTGACGCTCTAACCGCTGAGCCACACCGGCCAGGGCTCTTCTGCCTTCTTCCAAGATTTTTTTTTCTTTCTCTTTGATTTTCTTCAGTTTGAATATGATATGCTTAGGTGTAGGGGGATTGGGAGCATTTATCCTCTTGATATTCTCTGAACTTCCTGGATCTGTTTATTGTTTGGTGTCTGACATTAATATGGGGAAATTCTCAGTCATTATTGCTTCAGATATCTCCTTTCTTTCTTCTTTTGGTACTCCCATTACATGTAGTATGTTACACCTTTTGTAGAGTACCAAAGTTCTTTAATATCCTGCCCCTTTTTTAAAAAATTTTTTTTTCTCTTTGTTTTCCAGTTTGAGACATTTCTATTGACATCCTCAAGCTTAGAAATTCTTTCCTTAGCCATGTCCCATCTACTAATGAGCTCATTAAGGGCATTCTTCATTTCTAATAGGGCTTTTGATCTCTAGCATTTCATTTTGATTCTTTCTTGAATTTCTGTCTCTCTGCTTATATTACTCATCTGTTCTTGCATGTTAATCTACTTTTTTTCAGTATAGTCCTCATCATGTTAATTATAATTATTTCAAATTTCTGTTGTTCTGTTCCTTTCTCTATTTTCCATCTGGTATTCCTGTTTATGCATGTTATAATTACCTTTTGTAATTGTATCACAGTTCTTGGATATTCTGTTCCTTTTTTTCCATTCTCTTCTTCCTTTGCCTTTCAGTGGGGAAGTTTTTACAGACATATCCTCAAGCTCACTGACTCTTTCCTCCCCTTTGTCTAGTTCACTGTTGAGCCCATCAAAGGCACTCCTCATTTCTTTTATGGTATTTTTGGTTTCTGACAGTTGTTTTTGATTTTTTATTAGAATTTCCATTTTTATGTTTATATTACTCATCTGTTCTTATATGTTGTTTATGTTTATCACTGTAGCCCTTACCATATTAATCATA
Organism: Tadarida brasiliensis; assembly: GCA_030848825.1. Classification (NCBI taxonomy): domain Eukaryota; kingdom Metazoa; phylum Chordata; class Mammalia; order Chiroptera; family Molossidae; genus Tadarida; species Tadarida brasiliensis. The sequence goes on from CM061257.1 coordinate 82,609,152, forward strand.
TTTGTCTTAATATCCTGGTCTGATAATTCTAAAATCTCTGCCATGTCAGATTCTGGTTCCGATTCTTACTTTGTTTCTTCAGACTGTTTTTTTCTTGCCTTTGACCTTGACTTGTAATTTTTTGTTGAAAGCTAGACATGATGCATTGGGTAATAGAAACTGAAGCAGGTAAGTCTTTGGTGTGAGGCTTTATATATATCTGGAAAGGCATTAGGCCTGCCCTGTAGTCGTGAGGCCATGAGCCCAGGTCTCACTGTGCTCAGGGTATGAGGTGCTTCACTGACACTGACTCAGACTTGCGCAGCCGCACACTGTAAATTAAATTAGTAGGGATGCAGTAGGTATGGTTGAAAGGAAAAGGACAGAGGAATTATACTAGATTAATGGGAAATGAAGTTTATAAAATGACAAATTTGCAGTTTAAAAAATGTATTTACACTCCATTTCTTTCCTAAAGCATTGTCAAATTTGGATTTGAAAATTCAGGATATGAAAATGAAATCCACATTGAAGGCATACATATATAAGGAATAAACAGCTTCTGAAGAAAAGGAATTCTTTCTCATTTTTAGCTTTTGTTAAGAGATACCAGAGACAAATGTTTAAATTGGTAATACAACATCAACATATGAATTCTGCGGTGCTCACATTTCTGAGAGTATATAGTCACAGGTCCTTGTCATTGAACTCATAAGCATTTCATGTAACTTGACAAAGACTATCTCCTTGACCAAATTTTAATCAGGCTTTTCTGAGCCCTCTTCTTAACTAAGCCTCACCTTGGCCTATAACTACTGTGGACGCTGCAGCACAATTGATTTTGTTCGTGTCCCACCCCCGCGCGCGCGCGTACACACACACTAAAAGAGTTGAACAAACACCAGCATAGCTTCTAACAGCTCAAGGCCATATCCCTGGGATGATGCCGCCAGCTCAGCACTGCCAGGAGAACTGACTGTCCTAGTGAAAACCTGGTGATAGGCAGATAGGTCTGAGCTCCATCTTAGAGCAGTACCTTTAGAAAGCTTGCAATTATAAATCCTTTCTCTACTCCTTTGGAGTGTAGATCTTAGGGACCTGACAGGCTGCTCTTTGAAATGCAGACATTCAAGGAGGTAACTCTTGCTGTCACTCCCAGCCTGGTGGGCAGCTGGCTCTGGACTTGCACCATTGCCTTGTCTGTTTCTTTTCTAGATAAACAAACCCAAATGGCCTAGTCTCCTTAACCAACCCCCATTCTCACTTTTTGTAAATTTCCACTTTCCTGACTCTGCTTAAGCCTGGTTGTTCCTCTGCCTCCCTCCCTTGAAATGCCCAGCCACCTCAGGACAAATAGAAGCTGAATTCAGACCAGGCTGGATCCCCTTCCCTGTTGCAGTGGTTACTGAATAAAATCTGCCTTTACCATTTTAACTAGTGTCGGCTTTGTTTGTCTTTGATACACGCCACAGCTTTGGACAAAATTGTGGCCCATCTGTACCTTTCTTCTGTATGGAGATCTTTTAAATATCAGTGTATGTTTCATTAAACAAAAGGGCTCTGACTGTTCTACAAATCTCAGAAGCCTAAAAGGGAACTTCTGGTTTTCCCCTTTTTGAGGCAGCTTTAACTTAGGATGTGGAAGGGATTAAAGACCACAGTAAAGTCTGGAAGACATGGGTGGAGGTGGAAGAGAAGTAACTTCAAGACTGTGGGCAAAACCTGAAAAACCATTGGGCTAATTAATAACTCACTGCTGTTGCTTGGCAGGGAGGTCCAGCTTCCCTTCCTCTAGCCTTGTCCCCTTCCCTCAAGTTCTCTTCCACGGGGAGGAACATTTAGAAACCTTGGAAAGGTATCATGACAGCCCAGTTTCATGTGAATTCATAGATCCATAGAGGTGAAAGGATGAGAGAAATCCATAATCCAAAGAACTCGGTGTTAAAGACTCAGAAATGGTGACTCCCTTTCTTGTAAGTCTGAACTTTTCAGATCTGTACCCTGGTGTAAAGAACTTACACTTGAATTGCTTTGCAAATATATATCATACTTTTGTGTACATGTTGGTATACTAGCTTCCCTCCCCTGTGGAACCTAAAATAATTTTTGGATAGATGGTACGGGGGAGGGATCATGCGTTGAACACAGGTATAAAAGTGAGCCTGTCGAGGGGTGGGGAACCATTTTTCTGCCAAGGGCCATTTGGATATTTATAACATCATTCACAGGCCATACAACATAATTACCTTAAAAACTAGCCTGCTGCCCTGGCCAGTTTTGCTCAGTGGTTAGAGCATCGGCCTGCGGACCAGAGAGGCCCAGGTTCAGTTCCTGCTAAAGGCACGTACCTTGGTTTCGGTTTGTCCCTGGCCCCGGTTGGGGTTGTGTGGGTGGCAGCCACTCGATGTGTCTCTCTCACATCGATGTTTCTCTCTCTGTCTTCCTCCCTCTCCCTCCTGCTCTATCTGAAGATAAATGCAAAAATGTCCTCGGGTGAGGATTAAAAAAAAAATGAGCCTGCTATATTTGGTCAGGCTAATTTGGTGAGGGTGTGATGTTTAACTGGGCTTTATACACACAGCCTGAGGGTTGGCCCTTCCCCAGCCCTGCAAGGAATGTGTTACCAACTATGGTGAGGTGTTCACCTGGGTTCTGATAATGGATATTCCCCTTACTCTTCCTGTATGAAGATTTTAAAAGAAAGATCAAGTCATATTACAAAGAAATAAGACAAATAAAAACATACTAATTGTAAACCTACTGGCTAGTAATTCATCATTCCAGATCGTCTTTGTATGAGAAGGACTGATGGAGTCACCGGAGACCAGAAGAGAGGCCCATACCAAGCGCCTCCCTAGGAGTAGGGGGGGCTCACGAGGCCAGCCACAAGTGGCCAGCCAGGGGAATCAGGCTTGGTTCCCTGGACTTACAGAGCCTGGAGGAAAAAATGTGGTGACTGCCTTATGTTTCCCTTGTGTCTTTTCTCAGAGAAACTGAGTAGCGAGGACACTACTGAAATGGAAAACATGAAATCCTTGGTGTACAGACTGTTTACAGCCTTGCATTTGGAAGAGTTTCAGAAAAAGAGAGAACAGCATTTACTGGAGAAAATTGACCACCTGAAGGGACAGCTGCAGTCCCTGGAACAGGTTAGGAAGCATCACAGTTGAGTCTGAAAATAGTATCCAGTTTTTATTGAGCGCTGTGCATCGGGGCACTTTTCTGAATGATTTACATATAGTCATTTTCTCCTGTCATCCTCACAGTGAGCTGTGCGTCTGGTACTGTTATCTTTCTCATTCCTCAGATGGGGAAACTGAGACCGCAAAGGCTCATCGCTAATATGTGGTAGAGCCGGAACTTGAACTCGGGTGGTCTGACTCTAGAGCTGCCGCCTCAAACTCTGTGCTCTGCTTCCTCTCCGCGGATGGGTCTTGATGTCTCTAAATGAGTACGATGTGAGCTGGGGTGCACCCGCTGCACTGTCACCACAGGTTACCTTTCAGGGAATAGCCCGCGGCCCCAGCTCTGCTGAACAGAATTGCAACTAGAAAGTTAGCGATGGCTTCCTAACATCTGAAGTTCATCAATGGTGGAGAAAAAAATAACTTTTGGGGAGGAGGAGGTGGTAGAGTCTGTTTTAATTTAAGGACAAAAACTGCATTTTTGAAACCCGTGATTCCACTTGTGATTTTTAAATATGGGTAGGTATATCTGTAACTTTGTATATGAATAGAAAGTTTCTGGAGATAAAAGAAACTTTTAATAGTGATTAACTCTTAGGATATTTAGGGATGCCAGAGACGGGGACTTTTTAATATTTTTTGTTGGATTGAGTATCTACATTTTAATTTTTTCTTTACTTTTTATATTTTTTTGTTAATCCTTACCTGAGGATATTTTTTCCATTGATTTTTAGAGAGAGTGGAAAGTGAGGGAAGAGAGAGAGAAAGAGAGAGAGAGAGAGAGAGAGAGAGAGAGAGAGAGAGAGATCAGTATGAGAGAGACACATCGATTGGTTGCCTCCCACATGGCCCCAACTGGGGCCAGGGATGGAACCTGCAACCCGCAACCCAGGTGCGTGCCCTTCACTGGGAATCGAACCCATGACCCTTTGGTACATGGGCTGACGCTCTAACCTCTAAGCCACACTGGCCAGGGCTAATTTTTTCTTTACTTTTTAAAAAGTTGATATATTTTCTTACATTAAGATAAAAAAAAAACAAAAAGTTGGTCAATAGAACGTTTTTCTCCCACTGTCCTCCCAATATCATATCCCCACACCTATGAACCATTTCAGCTTTTATGTACAAATACAAATATATTAATACTTTTTTCCCATTTTTAGAAAAGGATGTGGGCTATTACATACTATTCTCACCTTTTTTTCACTAACAGTATACAGGCATACCTCATTTTATTTCTCTTGGCTTTATTGCGCTTCATAGATACTGCTTTTTTTTTTTCTTCTTCTTCAAATTGAAGGTAAGACCCTCTACTAGCCAAAAGATAACAATTTGCTGAAGACTCAGATGATAGTTAGCATTTTTAACAATAAAGTATTTTTAAATTAAGGTGTGTACATTACTTTTTTAGACATAATGATACTGTATACTTAATAGACTGCAGTATAGTGTAAATATAACTTTCATATGCACTGGGAAAGCAAAAAATTCATGTGACTCGCTTTATTGCAATGTTCACTTTATTGCAGTGGTCTGCAACCAAACGCGAAATGTGCCCGAGGTATGCCTGTGTCCTGGACAGATCTCCATAGGGTTCATAGAGAGCTTCTCCATTACAGCTGCATAGTAGCTTGAGAGATAGATGGATAATTTCAGGTCTTTTAACAATGAATCTGTCATGAATCACATTGTGCAAGATGATTTCCCAGAAGTGAAATTGCTGGGTTGAAGAAAATCAACATGTAATTTTAGATAGGTTTCAGAGGATGGCTTCTAAGTTTTTCACTGCATACCTGTCTATTCTATTTAAAATTTTTTTATGAGCAGATGTTACCTTTATAATTTAAAACATGATTTATTAATGAACTGGTTTGGAAATAAGTGATCACTCATTAATGTATATGTTTTATACATTCTGTTTTTTCATAAATTGGACCTCTTTAAAGTAAAACAGATGTGCATTATTTTTGTTCCTTTTCTTCTTGTAAACTGAGCTAACAGTCTTTTCTTTTCTCTCTCTCAGATGAAAGCTGGAATTGAAGCTCGCTCAGAAGCCAAAACCAGTGGACTCCTGTGGGCTGGATTAGCGCTGCTGTCCATTCAGGGCGGAGCATTGGCCTGGCTCACTTGGTGGGTGTACTCCTGGGATATCATGGAACCAGTTACATACTTCATCACATTTGCAAATTCCATGGTCTTTTTTGCATACTTTCTAGTCACTCGACAGGTGAGTAGTTTGTTAGGAAAATAGTAAGTTAGAACATCTGCAAATAATTCCCTTATCCAAGTAAAGTAATGAGCAATAAAGCCTTTTTATTTACTGAATTACTGCTATCTGGGTTTTATAAGCTGATACATTTTGTTGTTTTTCATGAGGATGGAGATTTATATACAGCCCCGAGAAACTATGTGTAACTTCTGTAGAAAAATAAATACTACAACTCAACAGATTGCTCTGTTGAGATAAACATATCAAGTTTACATTCTTTGTTCCCTCATTTGTAAATAAAATTGAATTTGTATTGCAAAACACCTAGTAACTTCAGCTTTATCTTGTGATTATTTTGCCAAAACTCTCCATTTCTCTTTTTCTCCGTTGTATCCTGTCACGTGATTTCTCTTCCCAATCTGTTTGCTTTTGAAAGGAGCAGCTGATCTCAAATGAGACTGAATGTTTTACTTGTGTTGTCTTATGCTTACTCTGGTAGCTACTGCAAACATTTTACTCATCTGCCTTTGCTTCAGTGTTGCTAAGGCAAGTATCTTTCTGGCAGAGGCATTATGTTCATTTAAAACATGTTCTCTATTTTTTAGGATTATACTTACTCAGCTGTTAAGAGTCGGCAATTTCTTCACTTCTTTCATAAGAAATCAAAGCAACAGCATTTTGACGTGGTGCAATACAACAAGTTAAAAGAAGATCTTGCTGAGGTACTTCATTGCAAACACAGCATCTTACAGCTGGTCTTGTCTGGGAGCCAGAACTTAGTGTCAAGGAAATACAATTGGCTTATCCTCACAGGTTAAATGTTCCATGTATTGTGGTTTGTTCAGTGAGGTGTAGTTGACTTGTCTGATACTAATTCCATATCCTAGTTTTATCATCTTCTGTATTTGACATGGCGATAGCTGTCAATGTGTATGTGAAAATGTCTCAAATGACTTTGAGATAGTAATTAATAGTTTTCGGTAGAAATCTATTTCTAGGTGAGTGTGTATTTTTAAAGAAAACAACCCACTATCAAGCTCATTTGCAGATTTATAACCTATTAAGAACACAAAAGAAAGTAGAATTTTACGAAGGTGGACACTGATAAAGAATTTAAGCTTGTTTGTGGCTCAGTGGTTGAGCGTCGACCCATGCACCAAAAGGTGGCCAGTTCGATTCCCAGTCAGGGCACATGCCCAGGTTGTGGGTCAAATCCCCAGTTGGGGGCATGCAGGAGGCAGCCAATGATGTTCTCTCGCATTGATGTTTCTATCTCTCCCTTCCTCTTTCTGAAAAATCAGTAAAGAAAAAAAAATTTTTTTTAAGAATTTTAAGCTCGCTAAAGGCATTTGCAAGTTTTCTCCCTAAAAATAGAAGAATCAATATGGTATTCCTCCTTTAATCTCTTCCACCTGCAGATGAGAAAATGGAGGTGCTTGATGTGACTTGCCTAGGTGTACACAGTTAGCACGCGGGGAAATCAGGCTATGAAACCCAGAGTTTGTCTCCGGAGCCTAGTTCTTAGACAGCTTTTATCTCTGGACTCCAGATGGACTCATTAGCTTGTTCAGATGGTGACTTCTCAACACATAACTAGATTTTAAATTTTTCTTAGTAATTTTATAAGAAAAAAGGTCTGGTAAAAATTATCTTCCATTGTTCAATGTATACTCATTTATTAGTCAGTGATAGTCATATCTTTTGTTACCTGTACCTTCTCAATTACCCATTCCTCAATTCAAAAAAAAAGAAAAAAAAAAAGAAGATATTACTAAAATTAAATTTATAATCCAAAAATTGGAGTTAAAGAGACTTAAATTTTTAAAAATTTTATATAATCACTACTTAGGAGAAATATAATGATGCTTTAAAAAAAAAAATTAGTGGCTACTCTTCCATTTCAATGATTCAATCCAAGAAGGCGAAGGAATGTGCTTCCAACTAGTTTATAGAACTGGGCATTTAAGATTTAAAATAGCACTCTGTGAAGTATTATTTTTTTAGATAATAGAGTTGAGAAAAAAAAGGAAGCTGACAGGTCACAGATTTTTTTTTTTTTTAATATGAACTGAAAAAAAAAAGCATTATAAAGGGGGAAACTAATATAATAAGAACTATAAGGATGTATTAGAAACCTTAAATTCACCTTTTATTATTTATTTATTTATTTATTTTAATCCTCACCAAGGATATTTTTCCATTGATTTTTAGATAGAGTGGAAGGGGGGAGTGGAGAGAAAGAGAGAGAGAAACATCAGTGTGAGAATGAGAGAGACATATTGATCAGTTGCCTCCTGCAGGACCCTAACCAGGGCTGGGGATCAAACCTGCACCCTAGGTATGGGCCCTATAACCAGGAATCAACCCTGAGACCCTTCAGTCCGTTGGCCAACACTCTAACCACTGAGCTAAACCAGCCAGGGCTTAAATTCACCTTTTAAGAAAGGATCAATATTGTAGGCATTTGTCACTTGTACTTTAGTACATGTATTGACCTAAGGAGATATTTTCTCCCCAGCAGTCATGCCCATATGTTTCCTGTGCTCTCTGACCAAGGACTGTCTCTTTTTCTTGTTGGCAGGCTAAAGAATCCCTGAGCCGGTTACGCCGCTCTCTCTATTTGCCAACACAAGTAGAAGAACTCAATGAAAAGAATTAATCTTACATTTTTAAATGTCATTGAATTTGTCTATTGTGTGTTGATTTTGCAACTTAGAAACTGGAACTTTTTCAGTCCCATAGTTCATTTGAATTTGACTGTTTCAATATCTTTTGTTAATAAAAAAAAAAATGCTTGCAAAACACAGGTATTCTTGGGAGTTCTCACTTGAAGTTTTTGGTTTGTGGATTTTCACTACTTGGAGCGTGGATGCGTTCATCAAAATCAAAGGGCTGCTGGTGCAGTTTGGCATTTATGCTAGGAATCCTCGCCAGCCCGTCCTGTGTTCACTTGTGCGGAGGGGAAGTGGGCAGCGTGCTTGGCTTTCACTGTCATTCTGGGCTTCGTTTAGAATCATCTTGTCATTTGTTTCTTTTTAAAAACTTACTTTTATTATAGTTGACATACAATATTATACTAGTTTCAGGTACACAACATAGAGATTCAATATTGATCTACCTTATGAAGTGATTACAATAAGTTTAATAATCATCTGTCACTGTACATTCACTTCTTTTTAAATACTTAGTAGGAAGATTTTTATCATTAAATACATCTAAATTATTATAAAATGGCATTTGAAATGTTTCATCTTAACTAATATTTATGGAGGTAGATATTATTTGTTGTATGTTGTCAAATACTGTACTAGGTGCTTTATATATGTATTATCTATAATCCTATGAGGTAGCTATTTTTTTTTTTAATCCTCACCTGAGGATATTTTTCTATTTATCTTCAGATAGAGTGGGAGGGAGGAAGAGAGAAGGGAGAGAGAGAGAAACATTGAAAGTGAGTGGGACACATTGACTAGTTGCCTCCCACACAACCCGACCAGGGCCGGGGATGAACCAGAACCGAGGTACGTGCCCTTGACTGGAATCGAACCCATGACTCATTGGTCTGCGGTCCTACGCTCTAACCGCTGAACCAAACCGGCCAGGGTGAGGTAGCTATTTTTCAATCCTAATTTAATAATAAGGAAACTGAAGCTTAGAGAGGTTAATTTGCCCAAGTGCACATAGCTAGAAGATTTGAGTATCAACTCATAGTAGTTCATAAATCTTTGTAAATTTACAATTAATGGTATTTAATCTATTATCCAGGATTTCATTGTTACAGTATTTGACAAGGGTAATGATGGCAGTCTGATATCAGAGATTTGCTTAAAACAAAGAAAAGGCCCCAAATGTGTTCAGGGTATATCTTTCAATCAAATTAGCAATATAGTAGTGTTTTATTACTAAGCTAAGAATATGCACTAATGTTTTTATAGTGAATATCACCAGATTAAGTATTGTAAGAACTGAAAAGGGTTCCCAGACCCCAATTCCAACGTGTGTGCATGTGCGTACTTCTCCACATCAACAATTCTCGGACACCAGCCAGGTGTCTGAGAACTGAACTCAGTTCTGACACTGTCTACCTGGAGATAGAATGTGTCTCCATGAGTGAAAGAGGACTGAGCCCCACGAGACTGCCCTCCACTTCGGATGCCAGTTGCAAGCCCAGGTCACCTGTGCTTCTAACCAACCAGCTATAAATCAGAAGTTCTGGCAAATCCCTGCTCTAGTTAGCTCACAGAACTCAGGAAAACCCAATTATTCACTAAATTACAATTTTTTTAAAGAAAAATTGAATTTATTAGGGTGACATTGGTTAATATTATATAGATTTCAGGTATACAGTTGTATAATACATCATCTGTATATTGTATTGTGTGTTCACCACCCCAAGTCAAGTCTCCTTTCATTACCTTTATCCGCACTTTACCTTCTTCTATCTCCCCCCATGCACATTTCCCTCTGGTAATCACCACAGTGTTGTGTCTATGAGGTGGTTTTTTTTCCTTGCTTAGTCCCTTCACCTTTTTCACCCAGCCCCAATCACTTTCCCCTCTGACAGCTGTCAGTCTGTTCTCTGTATCTATGAGTCTGTTTCTGTTTTGTTTGTTATTTTATTTTGTTCCATTAGATTCCACATATAAGTGAAATCATAAGGTACTTGTCTTTCTCTGACTGGTTTATTTCACTTAGCAAATACTCTCCAAGTCCATCTATGCTGTCACAAAGGGTAAGATTTTCTTTTTTAAGACTGAGTAGTATTCCATCGTGTGAATGTACCACAGCTTTTTTATCCACTCATCTACTGATGGGCACTTGGGCTGCTTCCAGATCTTGGCTATTGTAAGTAATGCTGCAATAAACACAGGGGTGCATATCTTCTTTCAAATATTCCCAGAGTGGAATTGCTGAGTCATAAAGTAGCTCCATTTTTAATTTTTTAAGGTAACTCCATACTGCTTTCCACAGTGGCTGCACCAGTCTGCATTCACACCAACAGTGCACGAAGGTTCCTTTTTCTCCACATCCTCGTAAACAGTTGTTGTTTGTTGATTTATTGATGATAGCCATTGTGGCAGGTGTGAGGTGATATGTCATTGTGATTTTAATTTGCATTTCTCTGATGATTAGTGACATTGAGCATCTTTTCATATGTCTGTTGGCCATCTGCATGTGTTTTTTGGAGAAGTGTCTATTTAGGTCCTTTGCCCATTTCTTAATTGGATTGAATTTATTATTTTTTAAAAATTTTATTTATTTTTTTTTTAGAGAGAGGAAAGGGGAGAGAGAAATATTGAGTTATTATTCCATTTATTTATGGATTCATTGGTTGTATGTGCCCTGACTGGAGATCAAACCCACAAACTTGGGGTATCCAGGTGATGCTCTAACCAACTGAGCAACCCAACTAGGGCTAACTTACCAATTTATTAAAAAGGATATTAAAGAATACAAATCAACAGCCAGATGAAGAGATACATATGTTGAGGTCCCAACTAAGGAGCTCTGTCCCCATGGAGTTTGGGGCCCAGCATGGTTGTGGGACAGGTTAGTAAGCCAGGACAAGTAGAATAGGGAAACTGACAGATAGTTAAAGGCCAAGCAGTTTACAACCATCAAGTAAATTGCAAAATCCTATCTTCCCCAACCAAGGATACTTTAAGAGTAAATGGTTTACACTTCTCCCCAGCCAGAGGGTAAATAGCTTAAATCACCCCACTCAAGGAGACAGCAGAAATCCAATTAGTGACATTTGTGCTAACCATACCCAGGGACAGATGAAGTCAGTGGAATAAATCTCATTTTGGTGCTCAGTGTAAAGCTGATGAATATTCTATTGAGGGCCTCCCCTAAAATTCCCGCCTTTAAAAAACAGATAAGAGCCTGGCCAGTGTGGCTCAGTGGTTGAGGGAGGACCCATGCACCAGAAAAAAATAGATAAGAATCCTTAAGACAAAGAACCAGCCCCTGCTCTCTGAGCATGCCCACGCCTTTCTTCCCTCTCAGGCGTGCGTCTTTACTTCTCTCTCCTAAACTAGAAGGGTCCCCACGAGATTTACAACCAGAGGAGCAACAGGCAGCAGCAGCTCTACCTGGGCTTACCCTCTGGAGACCCCCCTTTTCTCTCACTTTTCAGTGAGCTAAAGCAGCCCCACCTTGGCTCACTTCTTTCCTGTAACTTTTCCGGAAAGCCAGAGCAGAGCACTGCCTAGGCTCTCTCCTGTTGCTTCTTCCACCCTAAGCCCTTCCTTTGTTTCACTGTCCCCAGCTTTATTATTTATTTATTTATTTATTTATTTATTTATTTATTTATTTATTTATTTATTTATTTATTATTTATTTATTTATTTTTAATGTCTTTCATATTTTCTTTGTACTTCAATAATTGCTTGACCCAACATCTGTCTGCTGTATACAATGAAAATACAAACTAAAGGAGAATAGAAAAAAATAAAGCATTAAATTGTACAAATTACAAATCTGTTCCAAAATATACTTACATTGAATAACATACGTCAGTGAGAGATCTACAGTGAATGACTGCGTTCCCGCAAGCCTCAGGACGGAGGCGGGGCCGCGGCTCGTGGGCGGAGCGAGGAGCGCATCCAATCAGTTTGCAGCTCCCCGCTGGTGGAGCAGGGAAGCGATTTGGGGGAGGCAGAAGCAGCTGGGTTCTGAACTCATTCCTTCTCGAGCGTCTCCGCAGCCTGTGCGGTACAGGTTCACAGAAGTAAACATGTTAAGGTAAGCAGACAGCTCTTTAGAGCCCAAACACATTTTCTTGCTGTGTTTATGTGGAGCTCTCCGTCTGCAATGGGCAGTCGTGAAGCGGTGCCTCCGCAGGACATGTCAAGGACCAGGCAGAGCCCGTGGGTCTGAGGGAGCGCGGACTCGGGCGGAGGCCCCGGAGCTGGAGCTGACCCTGGAGTGCAGTCCGCGCAGCCTCCCGGCCTGTCATCTGGCCTACTGCTTCACGCAGTCTTCCACTTCCCTCCTGAAGTCCTCCTGGTCCCTCAGGCGGTGCTCTGCAGCCTCAAGATTCAGTGGGTCGTCAAAGTTCAGCTTTATGATTTTTTTTATCCTCACCGAGGATATTTTTGCATTCAGCTTCAGATGTAGTGAGAGGGAGAAGGGGGAGGGAGAGAGAAAGAGAAACATCCATGTGAGAAAGACACATGGACTGGCTGCCACCCACATGGCCTCTAGGGGACAAACTGCAACGGGAAGTACCCTTAGTGTTAGTGGGAAGTTCCCTTAGAAGTTCCCTTAGTGTTAGTGGGAGCTGAACCTGGGTCTCTCTGAACCCGGGCTGGCGGATGCTCTAACCACCAAGCCAAACCGGCCAGGGCATCAAAGTTCAGCTTTAATAAACAGTCCCTGAAAGTCACCTGGACTTGAATTGTGAAATCTTTACTGCACAAAGTCAAGAACTCACAAACTACTGGCCAGCCTGAGGCAGACCACTCCAGGCCCAGGCCCTTTCTGGTGACAGAGCACATGGACGCCTTCTGGTTCAAAAGCTCTCCCCAAAAAAGGCCAACTGATTGGCCTCTGGGTTTTCATGGAAGCTCTTCTGGCAACCAACCCCCACCCTTGGGTGGGGTCCAAAGGTCATCTCATTAACCCAACAGAACACCTTTATCACGGTCTACACTTAGGAAATTCCACAGGTTCTAGGAGCTGTGAGGATGAAGACCAAATATCTTATAATCACAATATTGCAACAAGCCCTTAGGACATGTCCTGCCTCTAAGGAACACTATTCCCAGCAAGAGACAAGACCATCATATAAATAAAAGTGAAGAGAAACCAGTTTGAAAAGGTAGGCGTCTTTTTAAAAAAAAAAAGATAAGATTTTTAGAGGAAGGGAGGGGGCGAAACATTAATATGAGAGTGGAACATCCATCAGCTGCCTCCTGCATGCCCCCTACTGGGGACTGAGCCTGCAACCCCGGCATGGGCCCTGACCAGGAATTGTACCAGCATTTCATGCACAGGACGACACCCAACCAATTGAGCCACACCAGCCAGAGCAGGCCTCATCTTTTGGGTGGAATTTGGGAAGAAGGAGGACTTCTCAGTCAGGGAAAATATAACAAGTGGTGGGAAGAGTCCAGAAACTGGCCTTGGCTGTGTTTTGGTGGGATACTTCTCTAACCAAAACCGAGCACATACAATGAAAAGAAGTTGATTTCTTGAAACAAGGTTGAACTGGGAGGATGGGGTTAGAAAATTGAGGTGGGATTCTGAATTTAAAATGGAAAGCATCAGAGTAAATCCACTGTAGGACAGAAAGTGTGTGGCTTTGGGGTCAGGTAGGTTCTACCACTTACTAGCTGGAGATACTAGGCAATTAACCTGACCTCTCATCAAAATAAGTTTAATATCATTGACTTGAATGAGAATAAAATGAGATAAAGTACTTTGAACATGCCAAACCCAAGGCAGATACCCTTCAAATGTCACACCTGAATGTAAGTTCCAGAACAGGGATTGTTTGCTTTGTTTACTGATGCACCGGTCCCAGTGCCAAGAATACCTGGCCCATACTGGGTACCCAAGAAAGATAGGGAAAAGGCCTGTGGCATTTTCATGTATAGCACTGTCGAATGTGGAAAGGATAGCTTCTGAATTCTTGCACAGTCTAAAGGAAAATCTGGGAAGATGGGGTGAATTAGAGCAGGAGCTGGCAAACTATTACCTGTGCCTATTTCTGTAAATTAAGTTCTATTGAAACACAACTATGTTCATTTATGTATTGACCATGGCTGTTTTTGCACAGCAGCAGAGTTGACTGGTTACAGTAAGACAGTGTAGTCTGCCAACCTTAATATATTTACTCTCTGGCACTACGGGAAAAGTTTGCTGACCCCTAAACTACACAAGTATCAAAAAATACTTCTATGTTTTTAGGGCTTCAGAAAATGTCATGTGAAAAATGAATTCTTAGTAAAAATAGCTTCCTTTGATTTGTCACTTCCCACTTTACAACTAAACATAAAAAGATTCTTATTCTTCAGAGAAAGAGCTGTGTACGTCACATTGTACTTTATGGCACTGATTTCTGAGTACTGAGGGGACAAAAGCTCGGTGATAATAGGCAGGAGACTCCAGCCTTTTTAGGACTTAAAATGTAGTTTCTCCAAATGGCACATGTCATTTATGTTAAAACTTTATAGATCAGTTATTTAAAAACAAACAACATATGATCTTTCTACTCATGTTCCAAGCTATAAGTCCAAATGGATTGAAACCAAAATTAAAGGAATCCAAACACAATACATGTTAATTTTATTATGAAAGGATGGTCTTATTCTGAAACAGCTGTTTTATACAGGATTCAGTTGTGTCCTGGTTGCTTCCACAGCCTCAGATTTGATGGCATATTGGTGCCCATATTTGTAGATACCAAGGTCACTGCATCTGAACAAGAGGATTTTATTCAAATAAACCCTTTGACTGATCAGATTCAAGGGGAAAAATTTTTTTTAGAGATTTTTAACAACACCAGCTAATTTCTCTTAGGTGACCAGAATTGCATAACTTTTGCCTCCAAGGCCAGGCCAATGTTCATAAGTTGAACATGGGAGCGTTTTTGTGGCTCTTGAAAGTAGAGACATGGCAACAGTTAACCTGTGGTCAGAAGTTAAAGGAAAGTAAGATGTTCAACTGGCAGCAAAGCCCCCATCGTGACCACAAAAAAGGCATGAACGTCTTGCTAACCCACTAACCACAGCACAGTTGGCCCTCTTTTTGAACTGCAACTCAAGTTTCAGTTACCAAAAGCCCAAACATTCAACCATCTCAGCTTCTGGCAGGTTATTAACGAAACAATATAACTCAAGTTTTATATATCATATTAGGAAGAATTGAACCTTAAAAGGAATATGGAATGACTGCTGGACGATGAATAGTAACTTAACATGGAATGTGCTGACAGAATCAAACTTTGCAAGTGTTTAGCCTATACTGACTAAGAATTAATTAACTGTTCATAATTCTTCCTCAGAATGCCATGTAATAGTTCTCAAAGGCTGATTATTTTGAGAGTTAAAGTCATGCGAAAAGTAATAATTCATGTGTAAATGAATTTAGATGACCAACTAAACAAGCCTATAGATTACATAAATGAATAAAAATGTGAATTAGAAAAGTTTGATAAACGTGTATTTAGGGAAAACTAACTCTTGGGTTTCAAAAACCTTTAGAAACATTATAAACTTTTATTAAAAATTCACAAAATACAAGTTAAATCAGCCAGGTATTTTGAGTAACCTTGCAACTTACAAAAATCAAGTATTACAAATATTTGTGGATTTTTATTTATAGTAATTCCCTGAGGATTTAGTTTCTACATCTATTAAACCCTTTCACCGTGTCCAATATGAACTTTTTTTTTTCTTTATTGATTTTTTTTTTTTTAGGGAGCGGGAGAGAGACATAGAAGTATCAATAAGAGAGAACATCGATTGGCTGCCTCCTGCATGCCCCCCACTGCAGACTGGGCCCACAACCTGGGCATGTGCCTTGACCGGGAATCAAACTGGTGACCTCTTGGTGCATGGGTCGACGCTCAACCACTGAGTCACACCGGCCAGGCCAGGTGAACTATTTTTTTTTAAAGTTCCCTCATTAAACCTTAAAACATTTAAAATTGCTGTACCATAATCTTCAATCTAGCGATACTTATTTATATAAAAAGGGAAATCTATTTTGAATACAAATACATAAAACAAAATAGCCTTATTTAGATTTTGGGAAGAAATGCAGCTTTTTAGTTAGCATGGAGGCAAAGCAGGGGACCTGCTTCTTTCCAATTGCACTTAGGTCTTTGCAGAAGTCCACTCGGCGCTGAGAAACTTTCCTGTTCACCAGTGTGAGGAGTTCTGTGAACTCTAAGGAGGAGCCGAACTTTCTCAGCATCTCACACAAATCTTGAATGTACCACGAGCCATTCAGAGTTTCCCGATGAGAATAATAACCTAAAAAAGAGGAGGAAAAGGACACTGAAGTTTTCTGGCTTTCAGTTACTGTGACTAGAAAACACCTTTATAATTACAGAAGTATTAATTCTCAAAAAGCCTTGGAGAAGACTAAGATGTGTCCATGATACAGTTTTTTACATTCTTCTCTGTTGACTATTCTCATGTGGAAAAGGGATTAATTCTATATAGTTCTACAAAAATGGGTTTAATTCTAATTTCCTCCATTACCTAAAAGTTTCCAAAATAGTAGTAACTAGGCGATGAGTTTGAGAGACAAAAGAGATACAGAAGAATAAAATCATAAAATTATTTATTGCAAAAGAACAATCGTCATCAAGTATTTTTCAACAAAGCTTCCCATGAATATGACCACAATGACACTATCACCATCAGTAATTCCTAGTAGGCTGCTAATATTCAATACAATTAGACCAGTAGCTTTAGACTTGTAGTTCTCAGGCATGATTTTTCTATAAGGTGTTTTTACATTTTCATGTATCACTGTGCTACAAGATCAAAGAAATCCATTCTAAGCCTGTGAGCTTCAGGACCAAACCGTGTCCCAAAAGAAAGACCTGATCCAAGTCAATCTAAGGTGAGACGTACAGGAACTTAGCCATGAGAGCCAATTCTGTTTGTATTAAACACCCACGCACCTTCTGCAACAGAGTAACACATGAGGAAGTCTGCTCCAGCAGGCAGTGTGTAAACTGAGGCCGCATCCACCTGGGTGACATTGGCATCCGGCTTGCCTGTCTTATGGTCCACTACATCCAAAGGAATGACGGGCACGTCATGCTGGTTTCCTCGACACGCCTACGAGACAAGGAGAAAACCACCTCCTTTACTTACCTACCCTTTTCTTCCCCATGCTTATGTTTACAGCGGATGTGTAATTCAGTACACCTTCATGTTAATATCAACAGAAGCCACTTTACAGGCACTTCAAAACCAAAGCATGCAGGTTTACAGCAGACTTAAGCTGACAGTTTCCTTCCCTACGTACATTTTCTTTTAATGTTTTAAAAATATTGGCATCCTCAACTATACAGTAAAGTCTGTTGATTGAAAGCTATGGAGGAGAAAGCTTCTGTGGTTTAAAAAATTCCTCACAGATAAATAATACCATACATAGCACCGAGAGTCACCCTTTCTTTTAAAAGCTATAGTATTTGCCTACATGTTTATATTGAATCAGAGAATATGTTCCCAGATTGGGTTTTGCTTGCCTACCACCTGCCATAAACTGTTAAAGGTCAAAATGACAATACTTGACCTGAGAAGACAGCTATTAATGTGCCTTCTTCCTTTTGCTCCTATTTGAAAGTGAGATCTCAAATTCTTATCCACTGATTCTGACTCACACAAAGGCTAACATTAATTTCTACTCTTAGATGACTATTATAGGCTCAATGTTGTCCCCCTACCCCCTCCAAAATTTATATGATGAAGTCCTAACCCCCAGTACCTCAAATGTGAGTGTAGTTGGGAGACTTGGTCTTTAAATTAAGGTAAAATGAGGTCATATGGGTGGCCCCTAATCCACCATGACAGGTGTCCTTATAAGAAGAGATTAGGATAGACACAGAAGACCACGAGAGGGTAGAGGGATGAGAGTCATCTACAAGCCAAGGAGAGGCCTAAGGAGAAATCAACCCTGTTAACACCTTGATCTCAGACTTCTCCAGAACTTGTGGGAAAATACATTTCTGTTGTTTAAGCTACCCAGTCTGTGTACTTTGTTCTGGCAGCTCTAGCAAACTTAATACAGCGATCTAACAGATTGTTTCAGTATTATAAACACATCCATCAATTATGAAATGGTTAAACAATTATAAGCTTTAAAAGGAGCATAAACCTGGCGGCCGGTGTGGCTCAGTGATTGAGCATTGACCTATGCACCAAGAGGTCGCCAGTTCAACTCCCTCCCGCTCAGGGCACATGCCCAGGTTGTGGGCCAGATCCCCAGTGGGGGGCATGCAGGAGGTGGCCAATCGATGTTCTCTCTCATTGATGTTTCTATCTCTCTCCCCCTCTCACTTCCTCTCTCTCTAAAATCAATAAAGGAAAAAATTTTTTTTCAGAATTCTTATTGATGTACCAGATGATGTTCTTCAGGCCTACAAATATTTTTATCCAAATACCCATTTGGTAGGGGAGCAAGAGCATCTTGGTGTAAGGGAGAGTGTGAAAGGATGAAGCAAGCGAGGACTAGAACTCTTCATGCCTGCACCCTCCCCACTGGCTCACGTGCTCCCAGCTCCCAGAGAACCCAGCCCAGTCTGAGCAGGCTGCCTTGCTCTTCACTCTCCGGCAGCAGGTACTTCTCTGGTGGCTCTACCCTGACACCAGGCTGGGCCACGAAGTGGCACATTGGTTCTTTTGAGTCATTTCAAATGTCAATGCAAGTAATAAAGACACTGAGAATCTTTATTTATTCCTTATGTTAAGAAAGAATTACTACCAATAATTCAAATTACAACTCTGGCTGGAATTCAAAAAGGGCCTTTCCAGTACTGGAGAAAGTTACTTTTGAAATTGGCCTCAGTTCTTAATAATCACATGTACAGACCCTGGGCTTTATTATTAAGATTGTAACATCATCAGTCTTACCTGAATGATAAATATCTTGGGTTTTCCAACCAGGCTCTGACATCTGTCTCCTTTGAACAAGCCAGTCAATGTCTGAATTTCAATTTTTGCATCATATGCATAGATGTGATTGCCTTCGCCATGACTCAGGAAAACACATAAAAAGCAATCGGCATCTACATGGCTAGAGGTTGATGCTGGAAGGGCCCCCACAAGTTCATAAAGAAATGAAAATAACATGCTTATTATCTACATATTAAAATTCAATTTACTTATAACAGAATAAAGTTATATACATATGATTGAGGGATGGAGGAAACTTGTTATTCTTATAATAAATGCAAAATGTCTGTAATGAAACATACTTATTTTCATTTTTAATCAAATAATTTTTACCAGACTGTATTTGATTTTGAAAAATCAAAATGATTAAAGTTCAAAGTAATAGAGTTTGAATGGATTTCATTAGTTTTTCTAAAACAGAACAATGACATGTAAAACATAAAGGGATATTATGGGGAAGCCCCTTCAAGATCCAAGAAATTATGGCAGTAAAAGTGTGAATCAGCAAAGTGCTTCTTAGAGCAGACTGGAGAGACCCAAAGACTACTACTTAACAATTCGCTATGTGTTGCTGCACCTCCAATGAATGCAGCACCTCTAAGGTACGTCTGCAGCACTAAGAGCTTCCCAAAGAGTGTTAAGACATGAGACTGATGTCCTCCAAAGCTTGTGAGCAAGCAAAGTGGAAAACCTAATAAGCAGCCAGTTAATGTTAAAAATAAAAAATAAGCCCTGGCCAGTTTGGCTCAGCGGTTAGAGTGTTGGCCCACCGTCCAGAGTAGACCCGGGTTCAGTTCCCACTAAGGGCATGTACCTCGGTTGCAGTTTGTCCCCGGCCCAGGTTGGGGTTGTGTGGGTGGCAACCACTCGATGTGTCTCTCTCACGTCAATGTTTCTCTCTCTCTCTTCCTCCCTCTCTCCCCCCTGCTCTGTCTGAGGATAAATGCAAAAATGTTCTCGGGTGAGGATAAAAAAACAAACAAGAAAACAAAACAAAAAAATAAAATAATACAATAATGTACAGATTAAAGAACAGCCCTGGTGTGGAGGTTCCTCAAAAAATTAAAAATAGAACTGCCATGTGATCCAGCAATTCCACATCGGGGTACGTATTTATCCAAAGAAAATGAGAACACAAACTTGAAAAAATATACGCACCCCCATGTTCATGTAGCATACCTTACAACTTAGACATGTAAATAACCTGTGTCCATCAATGAATGAATGGATAAAGAAATTGTGGTATATATGCAGTGGGCTATTATTCAGTCATAAAAAAGAATGAAATCTTGTCATTGTGACAAATGGATGGACCTAGAGGTACTACGCTAAGTGAAATGAGTCAGAGACGGATAAATACCATACCATCTCACTTATATTTCGAATCTAAAAAAAAAAACTACTAACCAAACAAAAAAACAACTAGACTGACAGACATGGAGAACAGACTGGTGGTTGCCAGAGGGGACAGGAGGATGGGAAGTGGGCAAAATGGGTGATGGGAGTCAAAAGGTACAAACTTCCAGATATTAAATAAGTCATGGGATATAATGTACAGCATGGCAACTGTAGCTAATAATACTGCATTGCATATTTGAAAGTTGCTAAGGAGTAAATCCTCTCTCAAGATAAAATTTTTTAGGAAAAAAGTCCTCATCTCAAGAAAAAAATTTTTTGGTAACTAAACATTCCACAATGTACACATATATCAACTCATTACGTTGTACACCTGAAACTGATATAATGTTATCTATCAATTATACCTTTAAAAAAAGAGCTCTGCAGAAAGTTTAAATTATATATTATAATAGTCCATTGGCAAATGACTTGAAAATCCATGACATGCAGTGATTATTATGATAAACATAAATTGTTAAAATAACTACTGCAAAGTGATATAGAAATTAAGAGATAGAGTATGCAAATCACCAGTATTTTGAAGCCAGTTAAAACTTTGGGTATGGAAGGAGTAAAAAAAAAAAAAAAAAAAAAATCACTGTCCAACACCTGTAGTGCTTGCATTTTAGACTTTTAAATGCCAAATGAAAAGGTCATTTCTACAATAACAGACTACTACAACTAGTGGTACGCTAAATGTAAACTTTGGAGGCATAATACTTTGTGGGGGTCTCTAAATCTGGTGGGTAACATAACCAGAGAGGCACAACCAAAAACCTATCACCCATGTCAAATTAATTGGTAAGACTTTTTACAACACAGTTAGTTATTTGGACCTGTCTGACAGATAGGATATTTCAAGTACTCAACCCATCAGAGGAAGATGAATAGGAAAACTACGTACCCTCATGAATTTCGAGCAGAAGTTCTTCTGCTTTAAGATCATTAAAGCATTTCACTTCAAATCCTAGCTCTGAAAACCTGGTGACAGATTAAACTGGATATTAGCTTATGAGCTATTCAAAGTTGTCACATACCCTACTTATTTGAGGAATTTATATACGTTTATGACACATAAATTGTCTTTTCTTTAGGGGGAGAGAAAAATCAAATATGACAATGATGGTTTTCCCAGATCACCCACGACAGGAAAGGATTTACTAGTAATGATGACTGATTCAAGTTAGAGTATTATGTCTACTGTGCAAATACAGGTGACTCTTGAACCACATGGGTTTGAACTGCAAGTGTCCACTTATACACAGATTTTTTTTCAATAAATACCTGTACTGTTTTCAGTCTGCAGTTGGGAGTCCATGGATGCAGAGGGCCGACTCTATGCATTGATCTATGCCATTTTATACAAGGGACTTGAGCATCCATAAATTTTTCGTATCCACAGGGGTCCTACAACCAATCCCCTCTGAGGGAGAACTTAGTTTTGGAGGCGTTTCAAAAGTTAGACGTGGATTTCTGACTGTGCAGGAGATCAGCACTCCTAACCCCTGAGTTTTCAAGAGTCAACAGGATATTTGCATTGCTTGTTAACATGTAATAGAACAGGGTTAGGAAGAAAACTCAGGCAGGTTCCTAAGGGGGAGCTGTGCCCAACTGAGGCTCATCCTCCAATACTCTTACTCTGTTATTTCTTCAGTGCCGACAAGTTTCCATAAGTAGTGATCACTGAAATATCTCATCACCTTGACATGTAGATAAAACTACTACCTGCGCATAAGGTTGTCTCTGTCTGCATTGGTGCCTCGCCTTTCTGGCAGGGTCAAGTGCCAGAAGAACCTCTCGTGATTGAAGATTAAAGCAAGTCCTCTCCTCTTGTGGTCCATTTTGTACTTTTCTGCTGGATCAAACATTTCACTGTTAAAGGAAAAAAAAAAAAACAATCATTTTAAGTCATATTAAATAATGAGCTCCTCTAAGCCCAAGGTCCATGTGTAGGGTAGACGGAGGTCTGCTGCCTCCTCCTCCTCTGCCAGGCCAACATGCCCCTGGCTTGTACCAGGAAAGCCTCACGGCCATGCCAGTAAGGGCAGTCCTGAAATATGTCTGTACCAACTGGTAAACAGCGGCCATCGTGAGCACCCACCCGCAATCCCTCTACATGGGTCTTTCTCCCCCAGGTCTCCAGGATCCATCAACCAAGGCCCATGCCCAGGGCCCATCCCATGCCAACTCTTAAATATTTTTGAACATCACTCTAAGTCCTTTCACAACCAGGGACAGGAACTAACCTGTATATCTACAAATCTCCAAATGTGGAAACCTGACATACTCAGTTCTACCTTCCAGCTAACAGGTCACTTTCTTGCTTTGCTTTTTATAGTCTGATGATGACTACCACCACAGGAAAATACCTTTATTAGAACAGAGCATATTTTTACCTTTTATAGAAGGCATCTGTTTCTGTCATGTTTTGTTCCTCACCTATTAAAAAAAGTTGACTTGTGTTAATTAATTTACTCTTTGACTTATGGTAATGAAACAGCAGGAACTCCCATCTGGATGCCCTTGACTCCCATGCACTAAGGCTTCTGTTCTGGTATACGAAAAGAAGAGTAAGGAAAAAGGAAGGGAAACTGCTTAATAATAACAAATGAACTATAAATGAATACTTAATTTTTTTCACCCCAATTCTTACCAGCAAAATAGCAAAGAATATCATACTGAGAAATGGAGAAAATATAATGTAAATGTATTCATTGCAAAATATGCCTAGAGTAACAGGTTTGTTTTTTTTATGGTACTCAAATATAAAATTGCTTTGACTGTCTCTTTTTTTTATTGATTGATTGTAGAGACAGAGAGAGAAATGATTTGCTGTTCCACTTGTTTATGCATTCATTGGTTGATTCTTGTATGTGCCCTGACTGGGGATCCAACTCTCAACCTTGGCGTATTGGGAGGACTCTCCCACCAACTGAGTACCTGGCCAGGGCCTGAAGTTGCTTTGTTTTACAGAAAATGTTTTTGTAAATGTTATTTAAAACAGAGAAGAGCCCTGGCTGGTTTGGCTCAGCGGTTAGAGCATCGGCCTGCGGTCCAGAGAGACCCGGGTTCGGTTCCTGCTAAGGGCATGTGCTTCGGTTGCAGTTTGTCCCCGGCCCTGGTTGGGTTGGTCGTGCGGGTGGCAGCCACTCGATGTGTCCCTTTCACGTCGATGTTTCTCTCTCTCTCTCTTCCTCTCTCTCCCTCCCACTCTATCTGAACAAAAAATGAAAAAATGTCCTCGGGTGAGGATAAAAAACAAAACAAAAACAAAACAGAGAAGAAATTAAGTCATTTAGGAGAACTGAAACACACTGTGTGGTTAATACGGGAAGAAATGGGAGTTTGGGTGGAGGAGGGGAAGGGGCAGGGCAAAGGCTCAGGTTTTGGATCTCCTGAATGACACATTTGCGCCTATATGGGGACCCTCTGCTCCCAACCTGCGATCAGTGAATCCCGCCCCCGTTCTCTAGAACAGTGCTGTGCAACCCAGGCCTATCTGCCATCAGGGAAGTGTTCTATTCCTGCGCTGTCCCATGTAGTAGCCACCAGCCACATGTGGCTCTTGAGCACCTGAAATGTGGGTACTGCAACTGAGAAACTCAATTTTTTATTTTATTTACCGTCAATTAATTTCGATTTATTATTATTATTATTATTATTATTATTATCCTCACCCGAGGACATTCTTTCATTTTTTTGTTCAGATAGAGTGGGAGGGAGAGAGAGGAAGAGAGAGAGAGAAACATCGATGTGAAAGGGACACATCGAGTGGCTGCCACCCGCACGACCAACCAGGGCCGGGGACAAACTGCAACCGAAGTACATGCCCCTAGTGGGAACCGAACCCGGTTCTCTGGACCGCAGGCTGACGCTCTAACTGCTGAGCCAAACCGGCCAGGGCTTAATTTCGATTTAAATAACCACACAAGGCTGGGGGTTTCTGTACTGGACAGCACAATGAGTCTAGCATCTTCTACAATAAGGCCCCATGTATCCATGAATTTGTTTTTATCTGATAAACGTAACAGCTTAGAGGGAAAGAAAGTAATGAATAAACAAAAAGACTAACAGCACAGCAGGGTGCACTCTCAGTTGTGGTCTCTGAGGAAGGACAGACCCTAAAGTACGGGGCTCCTACCCATCACCTCCTAGCCCCTAGCCGAGAGGGTCGTGTTCCTCCCTCTCTTTAGAGACTCTCTCCCTGACACCTGATTGTTCTAACCTCTTGGCTCCTCACTGACAAAATCCACCCTAGGATTGAAGGTGAGATGGGGAATCCAACTCGTGTCCTTCACCAGTCATGCTCGGCCCATTCCTCCTGGAATTCACCCAGCATTCAGAGCCAGCCAAGACCCCACTGAGGAGTCCTCCTGTCCCACAGCCCCTAAATCAGCATTTCTCTGCCTTTTGCATCAATTCCTGGCCTGGGTGATAAAGTGCAGATTCCTGGATCCTAACCCAGATGTACAAAATGAGAATCCTGGGAGAGGTGACAATCTGCATTTTTAACAAGGTAATTTTTACTCAACACCAAAGACTGGGAGTCAACACAGCCTCTAATGTATCCTCCCCATCTCCCAAGGTTTCCTTCCTCCTCCATACACTGGTCTCCTGAAACACTTCCTACTCCATGCCCAGTCTACCTGGATAGTTCCTAGTCCACACACACCACTCTATGGGAGATATTTCCTACTCTATTTTCTACTCCATACACTACTCTACTGGGATACTTCCTACTAAGCCAGTGCTCTACCTGGAGATATTTCCATACTGCACACACCCTTCTAAGGAGATAGTTCATGCTAGTTACTGCTCTATCCAGGGATACTTCTCGAACCCACACACTGCTCTGCATAAATTCTTCCCTCTAGACAGTGCTCTGCCCGGAGATAGTTCCCTTTTGCACATACTGCTGTACCAAGGATACTTCCTACTCCACACACTGCTCTATCCACCTACTCACTGCTCTACCGGGACGCTGCTGCCTCCTCCACTCACTGCTCTACTGGGACGCTGCCTCCTCCACTCACTGCTCTACCGGGACGCTGCCTCCTCCACTCACTGCTCTACCGGGACACTGCTGCCTCCTCCACTCACTGCTCTACCGGGACACTGCCTCCTCCACTCACTGCTCTACATACATACGTCCTCTCTACCAGGTTACTTCCTACTCCAACACTGTTGTATCCAGGATACCTCTTTAATCCATAAACTCCTGTACCCAGAATACTTTCTACTCCACACACTGGGTTTACTTCCCATTCCCTATTCTGCTTGACTGAGGCAGCACAGTGACTTTCTCTCTTCATTTTCAAAATCATTCCACGATCTACCTCCTTTGAATAACTTCACCTCCTTATCTTTAAACCAATTATATGATAAAGAAATAGAATAACCCAAACACATGAAATCCATGTTTGCAAGCCAATCACCTCCTCCACCTCTCAAAAACCTGCACAATTTGGAAAGCAGCGAGTCTCTTCTGTGGTGCACAAAGTATGCAGCAGCAGACCCAGCAGCTTACCGCTTCTGGCTTTTTGCACCACGCTGGCTAGTAAGCCTAAAGGCAGCTTGAAGTGCGCCTGGCAGAAGCTGTGACAAATGGCGGGTCACCAAGTTCTTGAAGGTGAAAGCACTGGAGATGTACATTCAATTGAGTTTTTAAAGTTTGTTTTTCATGGTCTAAGGAAGGAGCTTTA
The DNA here is from genome assembly GCA_030848825.1 of Tadarida brasiliensis. Taxonomy (NCBI): domain Eukaryota; kingdom Metazoa; phylum Chordata; class Mammalia; order Chiroptera; family Molossidae; genus Tadarida; species Tadarida brasiliensis. Next base: position 82,635,268 of record CM061257.1, read on the forward strand.
CAGTTCCTCCTAGGCAGGTGTAATTTGAGATGTGCTTATGGGTTGTCTCCAAATATCACTCTCTGTTTAGTCAAGACCTATAGATTTAGGAATGATAGCTAGTTTTCAGTAGCTCAAGATAATCTGTTTAAAATGACATTCATTTTCAAAGTTAACAGATAAATCATTCTCAGTGTGGGATTTTTGAAAAGTGGGATTTTTGCTGTTATTGTTAATACTATGGGCTCTAAAGACTTTCCTTAAACTAGTGTAATTTTTACAAAACTAATCACTCCTCTTTTCTCCTCACCTTATTGATCTCTCTCCCGATAATCCTGCTAGCTTCCGCTTGTTGATGGCCTGGCACTTTGGATGGTTTATCACTGGGCTCCAGGGCCCCCTGAAGCCTGAGAAAGAGCAGTGGATTTGGGGTTGAAAGCTAGGTCGGCCTGGGAATTCCAGTCTCTGCACTGTCACCAAGCTAAACTCTGCCACCAGAGGCTAGCTCTAGCTTTCTAAAGGAAGTGCTCATTTCTCCAGACCTCATCTATTGTCATAGCCTTTAGTCACACTGCAGTGTCTAAGAAAATTTTCTTATAAATCCTATTAACAAATAATCCTATAGTGAGTAATCCCTGTAAGCCTAAACCACACTGGAAAAGGGGGGTGCAGGGGAGCGGTTAGAAAGAGGAATGTGATACAAAGAATGGAGGAGGTGCGCCGCCTAGGGGTCCTGCCTCTTGGATCCCTGCCCTGGTTTTCTACCCCCCACCATTGGTTCCAAAATGGAAATGGCCACAGGACCTAGCGCTGCCTCAGGGCAAGGCCACTCCCTAAAACTCGCCTCTGGGGCAAAGTTTGTTCGGTGCAGCAGAGAATAAAAAGCCCAGAAAGGCACTCTGAATCTCTGAAAGGACTGCTAACACTTCAACCTTAAACAAACAAACAAAAAGCACACAACTGGCCTGGACTGTGTGGCTCAGTGGATTGAGCTTGGTCCCATGGACTGAGATCCCGGTTCAATTCCCAGTCAGGGCACATGCCTGGGTTTCGAGCTCATCCCGGGTAAGGGGCATGCAGGAGGCAGCCTCTCGCAACCATTTTTTTTTTCTCTCTCTCTCTCAAAAAAAAAAAAAAAAAAGGAAGAAATAAAGAAAAAAAAAAATATATATATATATATATATTTGGCCAGGCTCAGAATTCCTCAGCTTTATCAGTAATTTAATCAATAAGTGACAGGGGAGAACGTTCTAAAGCACACGTTTAGCAGTGGATCATTCTGTAGAGAAAAGTTGCTGTGGTTTGAACTCACACCCACGGTGGCAGGTTTCCCGGGTGCCGGAGCGCGATCCTGGGCTGCACACCCGCAAGCCAGGCTTTGTCTCCAGATTTCCGGGCACACCAGGGGCTGCCAGTCAGGCTTGCACTATTACTGCATGCAACCACTCCCTTAACTTTTCCTTCGAAGTGAGAAAACAAAACCAGATCCAACTTCCAAAAGTCAACTCTCCGTGCCCAGGCGCGGGGACGCCAGGACGGCGGGGCCAGCCTGTAGGGTTCGAGCGGCCGCGCCAGGAGCTCGCCCGGGAGGACAAAGGAGCTGGGCCCGGAGCGCCCGGAGCGGCGGCGAACTGCCCGCGCAGTGTTCCCGCACCAAGGGCTACGCTGCCCGCACCGGACCTGAGCGCTTCCCTCCAGGACCCCCAACTTCCTCCGGCCGCCCAGCAAAGCCAGGGGAGCCCGCGCCCTAGGCACCCCCTACCTGCAGGGCCAGTCTCTCGGGGCCCCGGCACCGAGCTCATCGCGGCCGAGCACAGCGTCCGCCCGGGCGGTCTCCGCTTCCTAGAGCCGGGGCGCAGCACCGCCCCTTCCTCCGCCGCCCCGCCCCGGCCGCGTCCCGGCGGGTAGGCTTCTTCCCTCCCTCCGGAGCTCGCCCGGCCCAGAGCGCCTCGGGGGGGCGGGGACCCGCAGGCTCCGCCGCTTGGCGCCTGGAGGGACTAACCGGCCGTAGGGAAATGCCAGCGGCCACCCCGAGGCCTGAGAGTGGCCGGGGTTGGAAGACCCGGAGACATTAGATCACCTGCAGTCAATCCTGTCCCAAACGTTTGCTCTTCCTGACTCGTCTAAAAGTTAAGGATGTTGTGTGTCTTTGTGTTTCGTCAGGTTGTGAACCCTGAAGCCTAAGAAGGGCTCCTGGTGGAGGGTGAGGGGTGCGGGGGGAGGGGGAGGGGGTAAGCAGAGCCTAGCAGCCATTTCTGCACAGGGGCCGCTCATGCAAACTGCACTTGCAGAGAAGCCTCTGGGCTAAACTGCCTGTCTGGGTACTGAACTGCTCCCCTGCCTGGCTGCACTGTGTTTCCGCTCGCTGAGCCAGCCCTTATAGAGGAGTTTCTGGAATCCTAATGAAACCAGTAGGAATGAGGCTTTCCCCATCTAGTCAGAGCTTGCTCAGTTCTGACCAACCAGGGACCAGGGGTGGGGACTTCTGTCTCTATAAACCAGCTCTCAGGCTTGCTAGGGGGTGCACTTTCCACCCCGGCTTCTTGGTATGGCATGGGGGCACCTGGCCCCAGGCAGCTTGCCCATCCTGCTATTTTCAGGTGATGCTGCCACTGCCCAGTGCTGTCTTCACAGCCATGCTGTATAACCACTGAACTGTTTGCACAAAGTAAAGTTTCCTTCTTCGGCGCACCCCAAATTGGGGATTCCTGTTGGCATTTGAATTGGCACTGATCGTGGGTTGACAACATGTAGTTCTTTCCCCAGTGCAAGTTACTTTATAGGATTTGTAATAATTTAACGCTCTTTGTATAGGAGATATGGGCTGAAGTAAACTGGAGGCAACTGTAGGATTTTCAAGTCGGGCTTTCATAGGTAGAGCTTGTGAACAGGTGACATAAGTGGAGTAATTTTAAAGTAGAGCCAGAGCAACTATTCCAGATCAGCTGCTTGCACGTCTTGCTCCTGGAACCTCTGCAATGTTTAAACTGGGCAAAATAAGCTTTGGAGTGGGTGAAGCAACACTGTCTTACAACTGTAAATAAAGCTAACAGGAAAACAAATATCCTGACCACGAGGACTGATGATTATGGACATTCTTTAACATCCGTAACTAGAGATATAGCGAGTCATAATCTTTTTGCTGGTGGAGTGTCTTGCTTTGATGTTGATGAAAACAGTGAAGCACAATAAAGTGAAGTGCAATAAAATGAAGTGTGCTTGTTAATGCCAATAGAAAGTCCTTCCTTCCATTTATATAATTATTTCCTGATTGCAATTCTGTGATCTCAAATAAATGCTTGTTGCCTCTCACTTTGGCTTATTATTTTTAAGTGAACAAGCTGTTGACTGGAAATCAGAATCAACTAGTTATTCTGACATGAAAATAATTTATATAGGAAAAATAAAGACTTGCAATCTGATGCATGTAGACATGGTGAGCCACATGCACACACCGGACTAGACCAAGATGGAGAAGGAACTTAGGAAGGGAAGAGAAAGTTAAGGGGAGGGTCTGTTACATCCATAGAATTCTGTATAAACTGTTCTTCCTATAGGGTTGTGGAGATGACACAGAGTCCTCAACTCCTCCTATAAAGCCCTAGCTCCTCACACAGACCCTTCTGATTGACTGTGTCCAGGTTAAGTCTCTGACATAATTTTTATCAAAGCTAATTTGGGAAAGGAATCATGCAGAAATTGGGAGCCAGTACTTTGAGGGTTTACAGATTATGGTTTTTCTTGAGTCAAAGCATGTTGTCCTCATAAAATGTTGCCCAGTGTGCAAATTCATGTGATGGGGCACTCAGGGTTGTATTTAATTGAGATCCTCCTCTGCAATGTTTAATGGGTGGTTGGCCATTGGGTAAATTTGTTTCAATTAATAACTCTTTAAGACTGGATAAAGCCCTGGCCAGTTTGGCTCAGGGGTTAGAGCGTCAGCCTACAGTCCAGAGAGACCTGGGTTTGGTTCCCGCTAAGGGCATGTACCTCGGTTGCAGTATGTCCCCAGCCCTTGTTGGGTCGTGCGGGAGGCAGCCACTTGATGTGTCCCTTTCACGTCAATGTTTCTCTCTCACTCTTTCTTCCTCTCTTGCCCTCCCACTCTATCTGAACAAAAAATGGAAAAATGTCCTCGGGTGAGGATAAAAAAAAAAAAAAAGACTAGATAAAAAGGTGGCTTTATCTTTTGTAACTTCTCTGGGCCTTGTCATTTAAAAAGTAACCAACTTCAGCCCTGGCCAGTTTGGCTCAGCAGTTAGAGCATTGGCCTGCAGACCAAAGAGTTCAATTCCGGCCAAGGGCACGTTCATCCCCAGCCCAGGTTGGGGTCATGCGGGTGGCAACCAATTGATGTGTCTCTCTCACATCCATGTTTCTCTCTCTCCCCCTCCCACTCTGTCTGAATATAAATGTAAAAATATCCTTTGGAGAGGATTAAAAAAAAGTAACCAACTTCAGATTGAGGAAAAAAATGCATTAAGGTACCATTTGTAATACATAAAAACAAGTATTAATATAAGGAATACTTAAGAAATAAGTAAGGGGTCTGTCTTCTACATATGTTTCCCTATTGTTTGGGAAAAATAAAATCTAACGTGATAACTTTTCCTACATGTGCTTGTCGTTCAAAAACCATGCTTGGTCATTAAATAGAATATGAAATCAAAGGAGAAGGATTTTACTCACCCCATGCCATTTACAGTTCATTTCATGGCATGCATAAAATGTTTCCAGAAATCACTATCTTAGTTACTAATTCTGCAGTTAAGATATGGAATATCACTATCTCCCTCATACAGTTGTTGTGACGATTGAGTTAAATGACTGTACTTAGAAGAATGCCTGGCTTGTGGAGCACTCAATAAATTGTTTTTATTATCATCTTACTCTCATTGAAAGCAGGACTGGCTTTCTTTTGGTTCCCTTATTATGGAGCCCAGTTGCCTAGCTAGCATAGAGGAGGATCTTAATAAATATTTATCCATTGTATGAGGTTCAGGCTTTCAGCATTCACACTCAGGACTTTAACCAGTTTGAATGAGTTATCTGGCCATCAGAGCTTCCTGTCCTTTTGCCTAATCTTCAGCGTCTCCTCTGCTTGAGTCCTGAAAACACTCCCTGTATAGGAGTGGAACCCCAATTGGTTGACCTTCCACTTAGCTGGAAGGAGCAGATGAAAGGAATTTATGGTTTTCCCCTAAGTATCTTGATATCTCAGAATATTGTATTTCTTTTGTAGCATATGTGGTTATACAGGGGTGGGCAAAAGTAAATATACAGTTGGGAGTATTGGAAACAGAATTTGTTCTTGTATTATTAATTTTTGTATTTTTGTTTTATACAATTTTGTTTTTAAAAATCTTGTTAATGTATAGGCATTGGCACATTTAAACACAAACTACACGCACAGCCCTCCCTGTGACCTAGGGAAGTGGAGTCAGGACTGACCACACTGAGGAACCTAAAGCGCTGGCACGAAGGCACTTCACCAGCTGTCCCGGGGCAGTGACGGGCTGTCTGGGTGGGGCACACGGGCGCGTAGGGACAGCTTCTTGAAGCAGAAGCCCAGCGGACAGTCGAGGTGGGGCACAGATAAGAGACCAGCTCTTGGCCGTTTCTGGTTTCGATGACCTTAAGCCTACTTTTAACTCTCCTAAGAGTGAAAAACAGAAGGAGTTGGAATTGGAAGAAAAGATGAAGTCCCAGAATGCAGTTACTGGAGGGAGTGTGGTGCGTATGAAATCACTTTTCCCCTGGAGCAAGCGGAGCCCTTGGTTTTCATGTTGAAGTTCTGTGACATCAGAGAAAAAGCATCAGGAGAAGCCTTCAGACTATGCAGGTGTTGTGTTCATTATAAATACTCAGGTTATTAGCAAGTCTACAGCGTTACCGTTAGAGGTAGGTAACAGTCCAGGTTCCCATGGCATCTACAGTCGTCCCTCGCCACTTCGCGCTTCGACTTTCGCGGCTTCACTCTATCCTGGTTTTTCCAAATATATTCATTAAAAAGTTGATCGAGACAATGAAATGATACAGCGCGCACTCGGTTGTCTGAGTCAATTATACACCCCTGTATTTAATTTTATACACAATTAAAATTAAAATTACTGTACGTATGGACTGTAGGCCTATGTATTTAAGCACCCCCGCAAATACTTCAATGCAGCCACCCAACCACTCCTTGTGTGTGGGCAATAACTGTCCCCCAAAAAATCAGGTGTGGTGAAACCAAGCCAATCAGAGCATGCTGTTCGCTGATTGGCTATCCTACCCTCTTCCTATCCTGGCCACTGATTGGCTCAGCCTCACGCAAGTTCGTTTCTCTCATACACGCTTCTACATCGCTACGCATCAGAAGCATCCTTGCTCTTGTGTTGCGATTTCTGAGAACTCTTATCTAAGCCCCAGGATGGCTCCTAAACGTGCTGCTTCTTCTAAGCCTTCTGACGATGAAACTAAGTGCCGGAGGAAGATGCTTACCATCCAGGAGAAGGTGAAACTCTTGGATGTGATCAAAGATGGCAAGAAAATCGTGGAGGTGCCCACCATTACGACTTGAATGGGTCTACCGTTTGCTCCATCCGTAAAGATGAAAAGAACATCCGTGCAACAGCTACTGTCTCTTTCAACAAGGAACAAAGTGCGTCGTGACAAGTCGTAATAAGTTCACAGTGAAAATGGAGTCTGCCCTAGCCGTTTGGATCAGCGACAGCCACAAGAAAAACATTCCGTTGGATTCGCTGGTCATCGGGAGGAGGCGAGGCAGCTCTATCAGCGCTTTACGGGGAGGAACCTCAACCAGGACCCTCTTCTGCAACGTTCATGGATTTCATGGTCAGCAAGGGTTGTTTCGAGAAGTTCCAGAAGAGGTATCATCTGAGGAGTGTCATTCTCCATGGAGAAGCTGCCTCTGCTGACCAGCCTGCAGCAGAGGACTACGTGAACAACACGTTCCAGGAGATCCTTGAGGAGGGCGAGTATCATCCAGAACAGGTGGACGAAACAGGACTGTTCTGGAAAAGAATGCCTTCCTGGACATTTATTTTCAAGGATGAGGCCAAGGTCCATGGCTTCAAGGCGTATAAGGATCGTGTGACTATCGTTATGTGTGGAAATGCTGAGGGATTTTTGCTCAAGCCTGCCCTTATCTACAAGGCCAAGAACCCTAGGGCCCTGAAGAATAAAAACAAGAACCTGCTGCCAGTGCATTGGATGCACAACGACAAGGGCTGGATCACGAAGCAGCTGTCATCGGACTGGTTCCACGAGTGCTTCATCCCCCAAGTCAAGCTGTATCTCATGGAGAAGGGACTCGAGTTTAATGTCCTTCTCCTCATGGGCAATGCTGGAGGTCATGCGCAAGACCTATCCTACCACAGTGTGTGGATCGAGTTCCTTCCTCCCAACACCACTTCGCTGGTCCAGCCCATGGATCAAGGCGTTATCCGTGCGTTCAAGGCCCTCTACACGCGAAACACCCTGCAGCACCTCGTCGAAGGCATGGACCTTGAGGAGAACTTCTTGCTGAAGGAGTACTGGCGGCAGTGACCTGTCTGAAGAACATCCAGGCCGCGTTGAAGGACATAAAGACGGACACCACGAAGGCCAGCTGGAAGATGTTGTGGCCTGAAATTGTCCATGACTACAGAGGATTCACACCAGAGAATATAAGCAACTCGGCAGTGGACAAGGCAGTTAGACTAGCCCGGATGCTGGGAGGAGAAGGTTTCACGGATATGACCTGCAATGACATGGATGAACTGCTGGAGATACATTCGGATCCCTTACCTGACGAGGATCTGGTGGAGATGACTAAGTCTGCGAGTGAGGAGGAGGAAGAGCAGCCAGAGGTTCCTGGGGCTCAAGAGGAGGAAGTTGGCCTTACACTTGAGTGTCTCTCGCAAGTCATGAGAACTATTAAGGTAGTACAGGACATGATTGGCGAATAGGACCCACAAATGATGTGTGCATTATGGTTCCGGAATGCACACATCATGGAATGCACACATCCGGAATGCACACAATGATGGAGCGATAGAACCCTACAAAAGCCTCCTCATGCTTATGAGAAGACAGCGCCAGCAACTGCCTATCACGATGTTCTTCAGCTGCGCACCGAGACACCCACTGCCTACTCCTAGTACTCCTTCAGCGGAAGACGACGACGACGCACCTGCTGAAGACACTGCACCACCTGAAGACTCTACTGAGGTCGTGCCTTCAGAGGAGCAGTAACCTTGCTCTTCTTTGCTGTGCAGTACATCTCTTCATCTTCATCGCTTCATCATCAAACAAGTTGCACTATTTTCATAGGTTAGTGGTTGTGTGTAAGAACTGTGTAATTAAATGTACAATAATAATAATATATTTGTAATGCCTAATATGTCTTATTTTCTCTTATTTTGTCTAATATATTGGGTAATATGAGTGTAATGGTGACTAAAGGGTGTTATTTCATGTCTACAGGGCTCTAATAATGTTAAAAAATGTATTTAGAAGGTCGTAAACAGGTTTTCTATGCTATAACTATGAAAATGTTTGATTTATAAATAAAGAATCCTACTTCGCGGAGATTCATTTATCATTGTAGAGTCTGGAACTGATTAACCACGATAAAGGAGGGCCAACTGTAGTAATTCAGTATCTGGACATCGAACAGGTCACACACGCCTTCGTTGTCATCTAGGTTAAAGCTGTAGTGGTCCATGTGGGTGGACGAGAGCCGCAGGAGAGGGAACACATCAGAAGACATCAACTCATCAATGATATCTCCAGTAACAGACCCTGAAGCTGGATCTGTGGCTGGTGCCTGCTGGAGACCCAGGCCCCTGTGGGAGGCAGAGGCGGGCTGCTGGGGGGGGGGGGGGCTCCGAGGGGCTGGGCTGGGCTTGTGCGGAGTCTGGGGAGGACAGGGCTGCGAGGAGGGCTGCGGTGAGGTCGTCTGGTGGGGGGACAGGAAAAACCACGGGCTGGGACAAACTGGACTATTTGTTGATAAGCAGCACGTGGATGGGGCCCGAATGGCTCTTCAGGTTGATCTGGTATTTCTTCTGTCCATTCTGACCCATCTCTGGAATCCGGACCTCCAGCTGCGTACCAGAAGGCGCCTGAATGGCCAAAAGTGTGTCACCCTTGAAGCAACTGCAGATGTCCTCGTGAGTCACATAGGAAAACCTGCTGCTGCCAGAGTCGTCCATCACGTTTCGGATGCTGCGCTGCAGCCACCACTTCTGCTGATCCAGCTCCCTTTCCCTCAGGTCCAGGTCCTCCATCTCGGCCTTCAGGGCGCTCAGTCTCCCAAGGACTTTTTTCGTGTTGCAGCCAGCACCCACACCTTTCCACTAGATGCTGTTCTTCGACGACTTCTTGATCAGGTTGATCCCCTCCAAGACGTTGGTGATGTCGCAAACCCTTCTTTTCTGCCGCAGGACCAGTGTCTGCAGCCGCCTTGAGGTCCAGCACTCCGTCCTGCGCCTCCTGCAGCAGCGACAGGAACCTGGCGGTAAGCAGCCCCAGGCTTTCCTCCTGCCTGCTGCTTCCACCTGCGGCCCGAGCTGCGACGGCGGCCGCCGTGGAGGACGGGGTGGGGGGCGGGGGGGTCGACCGCTGGCACTGGGCCTGGCCCTGTGGCGCCTGCCGCCCTGAGCTTCCTGCCTCGGCTGCAGCCATTGTATTATTTTCTATATGAGCAACTGTAAACCTACTTTTGCCCACTCCTGTATATTTTAAAGTAAGATTTTATTTTGTCTACCTTAAGACATATACATACAAAGCATTTTGGGATACTTATTTCAGTATCCCAAAATGTATAGTTCTAGCCTTTTAAAGCAATAGCTATCCTGCCAGTAAAATGAGTAAGTGGCCAGGACTGGGAAACAGGCTACCTAGGTTCTAATCCTGGCTCCACTATTTTATTAACTGTGAGACATTGGACAAGTAATGCAATTTAACCACTCCCAGCTTCAAAGTCTTTTCTATAAAATGGGCATCAAACTTATTCAGTTCTTGAGACTGTAATTGTTAAACTCCTAGAACCTACCCAGTAAGCTTTTCAGTATGTTATTTTTAGCTACTGAAGATTACCTAGACCAGTTCTCACTCAAACTATGGTCTCTGAACCAGCAGTATCAACATCATCCGGGAACATACTAGAAATTGCACTCTGGAAACCTACAGAATCAGACTTACTGAGTGAGAAACTAGTGGTGGGGGTCCAGCAGCACATTTTAACAAGCCCTCCAGTGATTCTACTGCATGCTCATGTTTGAGAACCACTGACATAAACTAATTAGAATCCTACCAAGATCTCTCTTCCTCTCAAAGAAATCCATATTATTAAAATAATTAAGATATACTGAAGATTGAAAGTGTCAACCGATGGTCATTGGCGCCAATTCAACGCTAACAAGAATCCCCAATTTGGGCTGCAGTGAAGAAGGAAACTTTAATAAATGCAAAACATCTCAATTGTGATACAGTCCAGCTATGAATACAGCATGGCTGTGAGGTGGCCCTGGGGCCAGGCCCCTCTGGCTAGACACTGTTTTTCCATGGTCGGCTGTGTCCTGCTCTGTGCCTGTCTGCTTTGCGCTGTGCTGGTGTGTTCTGCTCTGGCAAGATATCTTCATGTGTTTCAGCTCAGCCAGGGAGACAGTCTTCAGTGGGAAGGGAAAGTGCACTCTCAGAGCCAGAAGGGAGCTGAATTATGGACTGACACCCTGCCCCTGATTGGTCCACATGCAAATAAGACTCCGAATCCTTACAGTTTGATTGGTCCAAAAGGCACTATCCTGATTGGTCAGAATGGAGCCACTTTGATTGGTTGGTGAAGGAGCTGATGGTGGGGGATATAGCCACAGCTCTGATTGGATAAGGAAAGCCTGTCCTATTGGTTGAAATAGGATTCCAGGAACTCCTTTATAAAAACAGCTCAGATGGCAAACACACAGTGCAGGCCAGCAGTTCAGTGCAGGCTTCTCCCTGAACTGGAGTTTGCCGGTGAGGCCCCTGTGTAGACAAGGCTGCTAGGTGTTTTGTTTTTTTAAAATTTGAACCCAATTAGAAACCAGGATCCTTACTTAGTAGGTATCTTCTTTCTCAGGTTTCACAAAAGTTAACTGAGAGGATAAATAATCACTTTTATGGACTCTACTGAAACTGAAGGCCAACTGTCACCAATCCTAGGAACAAAATATATATAATAAAATAAAATTCAGAGATAATTTTAAAATTTAAATTTTGGTCTTTTCCTCAATGTTTACCCCACTAAACCTTCTGCTTTTTCCTATATAAGTTCTAAATATTAAATTTCCATGATTCTGATTCCTACACTTAAGAAAACTTGAGAGCCAACAGAGAAATATTTGAAAAGTTGTCAGCAAGGAGACTTTGAAGAATTTTTTGGAAACCTAATAAACCTATGGCAAAAAAATCTTAACATCACTGTGACTTTTACGTAGAGATGATACTATTGATCTAATTTTAACTTTTAAGAATTACTATTTTTCATATACTTGTTGCACTGATTCATTCTTGCTCTTTTATTTATAATTTGGGCAGGTGGCTGGTTTTGTAAGGTTAAACAGAGAGGAAAAACAGCAAACTGAAAGGACTACTTCAATTGCAGCCGGTCATTATATAAGCTTGAATAAATATATTGCAGGTAATATCTGTGAATTTTGAACAATGAAATGTAATATATGTGGAACGATCTTAGCTGATAGGTTTCATTCTACTCCCCAGTTTACTGAAGTCAGTCTACCAAACAGATTGTTTTTACAGAACAACTCCATTGTCTTCATTTTGTTCAATGTTACTCTTGTTTTATACCAGGATAAAATAATGACCATTTTGACTCCCTATAATCTTGTACTTCTGTAAATACTGACAGAAATACCACTCTGTAATTAACTAGGGATAATTAATTATAAATTAACAAAACAATATTTTAATTAGTATTACTAGTCTCTAGGGCTTCAATGAAGGAAAGACTTCTCCATAAGATGTGTTTAATTTGCGTTTGACCTTGTATTTCAATTCCATCTTCATTACAGCGTCTCTGTGCTTCAGTTTCTCCACCTTTGAAATGAACACAGCCATATCTGTTCCTGGAAGAATTGTGTCAAAATATTTTGAAGAGACAGGTGTTATTTGAAAGCAATGCAGTTTTTCCTCTGGTAGGGTTAAAAAAATTAAGACTATAAAAAAAGATAATGGATTTACTTTGGAACACCCAGATGAGATTAGCACAGAGTGGCTTTTAGTTGTTTAAATATTTCCAGTTTCAAATACTCACGTTAAATAGTGCTGTTATGAACATAGCAGTTTCTTTCTGATTGGTGTTTCAGGCTTCTTAGGATGTAGTCCAAGAAGTGGGATCACTAGGTCAAATGGCAGTTGCATTTTTAATTTTTTGAGGAAACACCATATTGTTTTCCATAGTGGCTGCACCAGTCTGCATTCCCATCAGCAGTGTGCTAGAGTACCCTTCTCTCCACATCCTTGCCATCCCCTGTTGTTTGATGATTTGTTAATGGCCGCCATTCTGGCAGGTGTGAGGTGATACCTCATAGTCATTTTAATTTGCATCTCTGATGATTAGTGACATTCAGCATTTTTTCATGTCTTTTGGACATTTGTATGTCCTGTTTGGAGAAGTGTGTATTCAGGTCCTCTATATATTTTGGAAATTAACCTCTTTATTAATAACATGCTATTTAGCCTACATGTGTTTGAATGTTTTTGAGTTTTTATTGTAATTAATTTCTAGTTTCATGCCACTGTGATCTGAGAAGATGCTTGATATGATTTCAATCTTCTTGAACATGTAGAGACTTAGTTTGTGTCCCAACTGTGGTCCATCTTTGAGAATGTCCTGTGTGCATTTGAGAAGAATGTTCTGCAGTTTCAGGGTGTAATTCTCTGTAAATATCAATTAAATCCATCTGATCCAGTGCATCATTTAGAGTCTCTGTTTCCTTGTTAATTTTTTTGTCTAGAGGATCTATCCAGTGATGTCAGTGGGGTGTTGAAGTCCCTTACTATGACTGTATTGCTGTCAATCTCTCCCTTGAAGTCCTCCAGAAGTTTTTAAATATATTTTGGTGCTCCTATATTGGGTGCATATATGTTTACCAAGGTTATATCTCCTTGTTGGATCAATTCCTTTAATATTATGTGGTGGCTTTCTTTGTCTCTTGTTATGGCCTTCATTTTGAAGTCTATTTTATCAGATATGAGTTTTGTTACGCCAGCTTTTTTTCTGTTTTCATTTGCTTGGAAAATTTTTTTTCCATTCGTTCACTTTCATCCTATGTGAGTCTTTTGTTGTGAGATGGGTCTCTTGTAGACAGCCTATATCTGGGTCATGCTTTCTTATCCATTCAGCTACTCTGTGTCTTTGATGGGAGCATTTAATCCATTTACACTTAAGGTTATTATTGATAGGTACTTATTTATTGCCACTTTTATTTATTATTCCCATGTTTCTCTATTTTTTCTGCTTATTACAGCAGTCCCTTTAGCATTTTTTGCAATGTTGGTTTGGTGGTGATATACTCCTTTAGCTGTTTTTTGTTTGTTTTTTTTTTTGTCTGGGAAGCCTTTTTTTTTAAAATTGGGAAGCTCTTTATTTCACCTTCTATTTTGAATGATAGCCTTGCTGGATATAGTAGTCTTGGATTCAGATCCTTGTTTTTCATTACCTTGAATACTTCATGCCATTCCCTCCTGGCCTGTAGTGTTTCTGTTGAGAAATCAGCTGAAAGCCTTATGGGAGCTTCTTTGTAGGTAACCTGTTGCTTTTCTCTTGCCTTTAAGATTGTTTGTCTTTAATTTTTGGCACTTTAATTATGATGTGTCTGGTGTGGGCCACTTTGGGTTCTTCTTACTTGGGACTCTCTGTGCTTCCTGAACTTGTATGCCTTTTTCCTTCACCATGTTAGGGAAGTTTTCTACCACTGTTTCTTCAAAGAGATTCTCCAACCCTTGTCACTTCCTTCTTCTGGTGCTCCTATGATGTGGATGTTGTTACATTTCATATCATCCCACAGCTCTCTTAAACCTCCTGTTTTTTAATTTTTATTTATTTATTTATTTATTTTTTTACTGTCTTCCAATTCGCTGATCCAATTCTCAGCTTCCTCTAATCTGCTGGCTATTTCCAATGTGTTCTTTATTTCTGCTATGTCATTCTTCATTTCTGATTGGTCATTTTTCATTGTTTCTATATCTTTCCTTATGCTTTTGAGCATCCTTATAATCATTACTCTGAATTCTATATCTGATAACTTGCTTATCTCCATTTCATTTAGCCCTTCTGGAGAATTCTCTTGTTCTTTCATTTGGGTCTTGTTTCTATGTTTCACAATTTTGGCTGTCTCAGCAGGGTTTGGAGCCTGCCAAACTCTCGCTGTGGATGTCAATGTTCCACTGATTGTGGCTCCTTCTGCTGGGTTTAGATGTGTATGGAAGAGACCAAGCTGAACACCAATGTCTGGTCTTATGAATAAGTGTGACTTATTCATATGCTCAATGGGCTACAGATAAACAGCATATTTTGTATTAATTAAAATAGAGAAAAAAATAAAGTCAGATACTTCCAGGCATAAATGTATATTTAAATTTTTATAGTAAACAAATACACTTCTGAGTGAAGGTCTCCCCATATTTCCAAATAAGATAGTGTTGAACATACCTTATAATGAATTTTACATTTGACCTCGTTTTGTTTTTTTTTCTTTTTTGTAAATACGGTGGTGAAAACGAGTTACAGACTCTCTTAACATTTTTTCTTTATTGATTTTTAGAGAGAGAGAAAAGGAGAGGAATAGAAACATTGATGAGAGAGAACACTGATTGGCCACCTCCTGCATGCCCCCCAATGGGGATTGGGCCCACAACCTGGGCATGTGTCCTGACCAGGAATTGAAACGGTGACTTTTTGGTGCATGGGCTGACGCTCAACCACTTAGCCACACTGGCCGGGTTAGACTCTTTAAAAAAAAACAACCCTTAACATGCACCTCTCTCCAACACCAACCAAGACAATCTGGCACACTAAGGCAGCACCATTCAGGATCATAACCTCCCTACTTTAACTTTAGTTTAAAGTCTTTTTGTTTTGTTTTGTTTAAAATATGTTTTTATTGATTTTAGAGAGAGGGGAAGGGAGAGAGAGAGAGAAAATGAGAGAAAAACATCAATTGGTTGCCTCCTGGGGCACTCCAACCAGGGATTGAACCCGCAACCTGGGTATGTGCCCTGACTAGGAATCAAACTGGTGACCTTTTGGTGCTCAGGACACATTCAACCAACTAAGTCATACTGGCTAGGGCTTTAGTTTGAGGTTTTAATGTCAAAATAAGGACTTACAGTAATCTTTTCACAAAAATAAGGCAACTTTGTGCTGTAAAAACATTAGTTCTTTGCCAAAGGTCATGTTCTTTCATCCTCATCTGCTGTTACACCTGTCAGCATCTTCTTTAAAGATCAGTTTTTTCTTCATAGCGACACCTACATGCGGCTCGTTGGCTGTCCAGGTATGGTTTACAGCCTAAATGTATAACACTGTCAAATAAGAGCTCCACTGCTGTTTCACATGCTGCAAAGTAAGAAAGTGGCATTACTATGGGGCAACTGCAAAGCATCGCTCTCTCTTCACACATATCACATGTTCCAGCAGTGTCAAGCACAGCCTTTGTGGGCACTAAAACGTACGCTAGGTGAAAATCCTCCCCAGCCCCCGGCAAACCAGTAACATGTATCTCTATATGCAAAGACTTTGTTTCAGCCTCTTCCCCATGTATCCACTTTTTGTTTGCATACTGGTCAACCAATTTTCTATACTAGACAAACGAGTCTCTCACAATAGCACTGATCAATCAGTTCATAACTGTTAATTTTCCTTAATTAATTATTTATTTCAATTCTCACCTGAGGATGTGTTTATTAATTTTTAGAGAGAGAGAAAGGGATGTATGGAGGGAGAGGGAGAGAGAGGGAGAGAGAGAGAGAGAGAGAGAGAGAGAGAGAGAGAGAGAGAGAGAGAGAGACATTGATAGGTTGGCTCCTGAATGTTTCTGGACCAGGGATCAAACCCGAAACCTAGGTATGTGCCCTGACTGGAAATCAAACCCGTGACTTTGCCCTGGCCAGTGTGGCTCAATAGTTACAGCATCAGCCCTGGCACTGAAGGGTCTCGGGTTCGATTCCCAATCAAGGGCACATACCTGGGTTGCAGGTTTGATCCCCACCTGGTTGGGGCACCTGCGGGAGGCAACTAATCAATGTGTGTCTGTCTCTCTCTCTCACCTCGCTCCCTCCCTCCCTTCCATTCTCTCTAAGAATCAATGGAAAAAATATCCTCGGGTGAGGATTACCAAAAAAAATTAAATTAAATTAAAATTAAAACCCTGCAACCTTTTGGTGTACGGGACAACACTCCAATCAACTGAGCCACTTGACCATGGATAAATTTTCCTTTTATCTGAAAAATATCACTGTTAGAGATGCCTGATAACACTCTTACATTTGCATTTCAAGGAAATATTTTTAGGTGCAGAAAAATAAAGGTTAAAAACAGAGAAACCTCAAAACATTTCATTCTGGCCAATGGCTTCTAAGAATTGATCACACATCATTTAAGATGCTTAAAGTAAATGGACCCAAGTCTCTTTCTTTAACCAATATCCAAATTTAGCTTGGGAGGGGAGACATAGGAATCTAAGGTGTTTTTCCTCTGGTAGGGTTAAAAAAATTATTTTAGACTATAAAAAAAATAATGGATTTACTTTGGAACACCCAGGTGAGATTATTTTAACACATTATACTTATAGAGACATAGCACAGAGTGGCTTTTAGTTGTACAAATATTTCCAGTTTCAAATATTCATATTAAGAAACTTTTCATTGCAAAATCGCGACATTATCAAAATTCTCCAAAAGACCATGCCATTAAGGAACACAACCAACCACAGAAGTATAAAGGCTATGATTATTAAATAAAAGATGGCAAGGAATTTGGTTTCATCGCTTAGCTACATTAGTATGACCTCAGATCAGAAAACAGGAAATACATCCGCCTATGCCTCAGCTGTGCAAGTTTACCTTAGCTGAAAGCATCAAGGGGATTCAGAGGTGGTGAGTTCAAGCTTCACCTGGGGCAGAAGTTTCTTTAGACAGAACACAAAATTAAAAATTTTTTTTTTTTTATCCTCACCCGAGGACATTTTTGCATTCATCTTCAGATAGAGCAGGAGGGAGAGAGGGAGGAAGAGAGAGAAACATCAATGTGAGAGACACATCGAGTGGTTGCCACCCACAAGACCCCATCCAGGGCTGGGGACAAACTGCAACCAAGGCACGTGCCCTTAGCGGAAACCGAACCCAGGTCTCTCTGGACTGCAGGCCGACGCTCTAACCGCTGAGCCAAACCGGCCAGGGCCAGAACACAAAATTTAGAGTCAGAAGTATGTAATGAGGCAAGTTAATTCTTTTTGAACCTCAGTTTCCTTCCTTGAAAAATGGGTATAATGGCACCTACTTCTTTGGACTTTTGTAAACATCAATGAAAACATGTCTAAAGTATTTAGCACAGTCTGTTATGCAAAGTGCTTAAAAATGTGAGTTTCCTTTTGCACCCCTTCTCATTGCCCTTCCTCTTCTGTTTTCACTATGTGATACATTCTTTGACTTGACAGTAAAGAAATCTTGTAACTGACAGTAATTGTACAGTGATGTGAATGTCCAGAAGTATCTCATTTCACCCTTATGACAGCTCTCTGAGAGAGGTGTTACCGTTCTCATTTATAAATGAGACAGTGACGTGCCTTTTCCCTTTGCTAATTTTTGCCTCATATTCCTTCAGAGTAATAATCATTACCATGAGTGTGACTATGTGCTGAATCCTGAGTCCTCCTAGCAAACCACTGAACCTGGGGCTGGTTTGGGGGACCCTCCTGACACAGATACATGTGAAGAGACAGAGTTAAGACTCAAATCTTCTGGAACTACCTACTCTAAGTCCAATGTGCTCCACTCTTTTTTGTTGTTGTTGTTAATCCTCACCCGAGGATATTTTTCCATTGATCTTCTGAGTGGAAGGAAGAGAGAGAGAGAGAGAGAGAGAGAGAGAGAGAGAGAGAGAGAGAGAGAGAGAGAGAGAGAGAGAAAGGGAAAGGGAAAGAAACATCAACATGAGGGAGACACATCAACTGGTTGCCTCCTGCACGATCTCAACAGGGGCTGGGAAGCGAACATGCAACGGAGGTACATGCCCTTGACCAGGAATTGAACCTGCAACCCTTCGGTCTGTGGACTGACGCTCCAACCACTGAGCCCAACTGGCCAGGGCAATGTGCTCTACTCTTAATTCACTGGATCCGGGGTTTGCAAGATCTGGCATGAATTCTTCTCTGCCTCACTCCCCTCTTCCCAAGGTTCCCTAACACTTTTTGCTTTTATGACTAGAATCATTTAAGATTACAAAATTATCAAGTCCTCATCTCAGAAAATTGAAGGTGCTGTGTTACATCAGGTAATATAGAGTAAAAGATTTCTATTGGTAAATCCTGTACTAAAACATAAAGCATTCAATAAAACTTTATAAATAGCACTCATCCCTGTCCCGCTGGATCATCCTCACCCTGAACATGCTGAGCTAGTCCTAGTGTTTTCTGCACCTCTCGGCAGATCTTGGAGAGGCAGTACTGGAACTCCTCATCACAGTCGTTCTTGCTTTCGCCACAGGTCTCATAGCACCTGTCGTGGTTGTTGCAGCACTTTGTCAGGGAAGGGATGCCAATATTAAGCTGAAAGAGGCATTTGGATGGATTATTACTGATGAAAGTCAAAACTCCTCTGCTGAAGTTCTTCATCCAAATATCAATGAGAAATCAAAGACAATGACTGCTGAATAATTTCGAAAATTCACTGCTGCCTACAAATGCTTTCCATTTTATATATCTCTCCATGACTCTCCCCACCCACCCACATCACTCTGTAATCTCCCTCTCAGCCAAGCCTCCAAGTTCCCTGTTTGGCAATGTTAGAAAATTCACAGTTACCTGGTGGTAACAAACACAACTTCCAATTGTCCAAAGCACAAAACATGGTTTTAAAAACCGAAAGGTAAGGCTAAAGAGCATTAAAAGAGTTCTCCAGGGGCAGAGCAAGTATGTTTTTTGGATATCCCAAAGTATTTTGTACCTCCTCCCCCAATAAAAATGTACTTTATATGAAATGTCACTGAAATTTTTAAAGCTCCTACAACTCAAATTTTGTTTGTTGTTTTGAGGTTTAATCTTTAACTGTTCATCCAATCCCTAAAGATACTGTTCCTCTGAATCTATAATTTATCTTCAAATAACTTTATATGCAAAACCCCTGTGTCTAGGAATCACTCTCATTAACATTTTTCCCCCATAATAGTCGGCTCAGATCCAGCTTCCCCTACCACAAACACACAGCTATCCTATTTAGCCTAGTGTTTTTTTTTTTCTTTTCATTTTTCCCCCTCTGTTAGCCTACTTTTAATATAGAAAATATTATGCCATGTCTACACTTTTTCATCTTAAGTAGTATTACTTCTATATTAAACCCTATCTGTGACATGAGGAAATATCATTTAAATGGTATTAACATCTATAAGATTAAAAATAAAACGTGAATTTTACTACAGTTAGTTTTGTTAGAATTTAATGTGTTTTTTAGCTATAAAAGAATATAATAAACCTGATCACTATTACAACAAGCAAAATTATTTGTGAAACTGAGAACACACTGATAGTCTTGCATTATCAAGAGGATTACATAGCCTAACAATCATAAGACTTATCAAATAAAAAATAATATTTACATGAACTCCAAACAGTGGAGAGCCACATCCATTCGGCGGGGAGGGTTTAAAACCATAACGTGGGAAAGGCTTAGATCCTACAAAATATAAATGGTATCATAATTAATTTTCAAATATGATAGAAAATACACATGCAAAAAGGTCTATAATGTGCTAGACTAGCCTTGGAAATACTTAATATTTGGATGCTGACATAAGTGAATGTCTTTATTCTGATGAGCATTAAGAATGCTAATTTGTCTACCTACTTATTATTTCTCCTGCAGTGAAATATCTACAAATGTGTACACACACACACACACACACACACACACACACACACACATTTTAATCCTCACCTAAGGACATACTTTTATTGATTTTAGAGAGAGAGGAAGGGAGAGGGAGAGAGAGTGAAACATCAATGTGCGAGTGAACAGTTGCCTCCCGGTATGTGCCCTGACCGGGGATTGAACCTGCAACCTGGGTATGTGTCCTGACTGGGAATCGAACCCTCAGCCTTTCGGTGTACAGGACAATGCTCCAACCAAGCCACACAGGCCAGGGCTAACACTTATATTTTTAGGTTAAAACCTATTGGGCAAGAACTGTGTTTTCCTATCCTTCAGCCAATGCTGCATTGTAAACAAATCTCAATAACCATTAACCAACCAGTTACTAAGCTAGAGCCTAAAGCTAAGGAAGACATGGTCATCTAATGATCACTTAATACAGTCGTCTCCCCTTATCCATGGACCCCAGTGGATGCCCGAAACCACAGATAATACTGAATCCTATATATACTATGTTTTTTCCTATGCATAAACACCTATAATACAATTCAATTCATAAATTATATACAGTAAGTGGTTAGTAATAATAAAGTAGAGCAATTATAACAATATGCTGTATTAAAAGGTATACGAATGTAGTCTTTCAAAATACCTTACTGCACTGTACTCACCCTTCTTCTTGTGATGATGTGAGAGATGATACAATGCCTATGTGATGAGATTAAGTGAGGTATTCAGAATGGCATGCATTTTAAAACATATGAATTGTTTGTTTCTGGAATTTTCCACTTAATATTTTCAGACAGCAGTTGACAGAGGTTAACTAAATTGCAGAAAGCGAAACTGCAGATAAGGGGGTCTTCCTTACCTTAACATAAGACCTGTATACCATTATAAGACCTTACAGGACTACACATTCTAGCCCAGACTCCGGCCAATCCTTTCACAAAGATACTCCTTTGCCAGGAAAAACATCAGGAATACACTTGATGAACTATATCACTTCAGTTACACTCTCCCTAACAGCACCAATGGTTCAGTAACAAGGTGAAAGATGACAGGATCATCCATCTTAAATGTTGGAAGGTACTTCGGAAACCTCTCTCCTCTCGTAATATAGAAATCATTTAGACAAATCAGTCACCCACTTTCTCTCTGAATGTTTCCCACAATCTTCCTACACTATCAAGAAATAGCCTATTCCACTGTGGAATGGCACTAACTGTTAAGTTCTTCTGTTTTCTTGTAAATTCTACCTGTAAGCAATCCTATGTGCCCTGGGGAACACCAAACAAGCCAGTTCCCTGTTTTATATGGTAATGCTTTTACACATTTGGGGCTACCATTTATCTTGACTTCTAAAATAAAATATCCCCCATTATTTCAAATACCACCCCATAGTTCGATACTTGGAAGAAACACAAAGTATTTCACTTTCATTCAACTGACTTACTAGGAGACCTAAAGATAAGTTTACCTTCTAAAATAAAGTGTGTGTGTGTGTGTGTGTGTGTGTGTGTGTGTGTGTGTGCGTGGGGGGGGAGCAACCCTCCTAGCAATCTGCCATCAAAGTAAGTAACCCACTTGCCCTGGTTTGGCTCAGTGGTTAGAGTGTTGGCCTGCAGACCAAAGAGTCATGAGATCGATTCCAGTCAAGGGCACATTACCTCAGTTGTGGTTCGATCCCCATCTCTGGGCAGGGTCATGCAGGAGGCAACCAATTGATGTCTCTCTCACACACAGATGTTTCTCTCTCTCTCCCCCTCTCCCCCCACTCTATCTAAAAATTAATGGAAAAATATCCTCGGGTCAGGATGAAATAAAATCTTTTAAAAAGTAAGTAACCCATTCAAAGTAATGATCTAAAACTGATTTAAAAGTGTTGCTAAGACTATCATGCTCAACTGAGGTGACCACGTAGAGCCTCAAGAAGTGCATAGCCTCATGAAGATAGAAGGCTATAGCCTGCTCCACTGAGTCTGAAGAACAGTGCATACAGAGGGGATGGTTATGATAGATCCAGAAAAGAGGAGGCCAATGACAGAAGTTGGTATTATTTTTCCAGCGCATTCCAGAAGGAGGGTTGTTTCTGAGCCCTTGGACGATGAAGACTGATGCCTGAGGCTGTCACAGACAAGTCACTGTAATCCTTCAACTTCTCCTTTTAGTCTTTCACTCTTAAGAAAACTGTTTATGTTTTGGCTTTCCCCTTAAAAGGACCTACAGATGAGGATATACTAACCACTTTAGATGTCTAATGGGCACCTCAAACTTAAGATGTACCTCCTAACATTCACCCCCAAATCTGTTCCAGTCACAGTTCCTCTTCTCAAGTAATAGCAACTCCACCTTTCAAGTGCTCAGGGGAAAACCTTAGCCATCTTTGACTCTCTTGTGTTCTTATATCCCACATCCAATTCAACAGTATGTCCTGTTGACCCTACCTTCAAAATATTAAAAATCTAACAACTCCTCACCACCTCCACTGCTACCATCCTGCTCCAAGCCATCCTGGATTATTACCATAACCTCACTATTCTCCCTACTCTGGTTTCCCCACCTCATCCCACCTCCAACTATAGTCCAATATCAACAATGAACCTCAATGATTCTATTAAAATATGTCAGATGGAGTTTTTCCTCTGCCCAAACCCTACCAATGGTTTCTCATTATATTCAGAATAAAAGCCAAAATCCTTTCAATATCTATAAGCCCTATGTAAATCTGCCCCACACACCATGACTTCGCTGTCCTCATGTCCTTATCATTCTCTCTCTCCTTCCTTCTCACTGTTCCATCACATCTGACTCTGCTGTTCCAGACTCTCCAGGCACCATAGTGCCATTGAACCTACTGTTCCTCTTCAGGGTGGGGAACTTTTCTCTGCCAAGGGCCACTTAGATATTTATAACATCATTTGAGGGCCATACAAAATTATCAACTGCTCTATTTGGTCAGGCTAATTTGGTGAGGTGTGTGACGTTAGCTGGTATTGATTTTGCTGGCCTTAAATGCCACGGGCCGGACATTCCCCACCCCGGTTCTATGTGGATGCTCTTCCTCCTGATAGCTAGTTATCCTTCACCTTCTCAGCAGGGCCTTCTTTAACCATACCATTTGTAGCACATTATAACCTCCTAACATACTATATACCACTAACCTACTTATTTCATCTATTATCTGCCTCCACATACTAAAATATAAACTCCTTGAGGGCAGGAATTTTGCCTGTTTTTTTACCCCGAATGTCTAGAACATTGCCTGGCATATGGTTAGATTCTCAATAAATATTTGTTGATGAATGAATGAATGAATGAGCAGAAGACTTGGAAGGCTAATCCCCAAGGTGGTTATAGTACTCATTATAAATAGACAAACTGGTACTACTGTTCATCCTTCAGTCTCTTTTGAATTTGGTGAACATTCATCAGTCTCCAAAAAGTGATCACTTCTAGTATGTCACATCTCTTTAAAATGACAAACTAAATATTACATATGGACCTATTTTGAGCTGGATAAAGTACTTGTATTAATACAGCAGAGGACAGTTAGCCTATGTTTCAGCTGTGTCTCAGTGCTAAGACACGACAGGAAAAAACTTTGAACAAGAGAATGAGACGTAAATGAAGTCGGTGGGGGAAAAACCAAAACATGCCCACTATAGAAGAATAAAGAGAAACAAAGATTTAGCCAGCAAAAATGAGAAATGGAGGAAGGAGGAGGGAGAAGGTGGTTGTCTCAAACAGGGCCAGTGCTTAGAACTGCCCTGAGGAGGGAAGTTGAGAAAATGGAAAATAAAAAACCAAGTTCCAGTATATGTGAAATACTGGATAACACCATCATGAAATAAATGTGGTAAATTGGCTCCCCAGTTTAAGTAGCCCTCCCAATGCCCACAGCAAGAAGGCAGCTGTCTGCAAGTCAGGAACATAGAACAGTGTTGGCCAACCCCTAATCTTAGATTTTCCAGCCTCCAGAGCTGTATGAAATAAATTCCAGTCTATGGTATTTTGTTATGGCAGGCTGAGCAGACTAATACACAAAACAAGCAGAAACTCAGTAACAGAAGAAACATCAGAGTTCAACCAAAGTCATAATGTATTGGGGCCACTGTCCCCCAAAATTTGTAAGCAGATTCAGAAAGCAGAGGGAAAAATTAGATGGGAAGAAGAATTTCAAAAACAAAACAAATCCACTGGGCACAACTACGTGGAAATACTATTCACTGTTTTCACTTTTTTTTCATCTTTATTGTTGAGATCAAACAAGTTATTTAGAAAGTTGTTTATTAAAGATTAAGTTGATACAGATACCATAATTACAAATGTATTAATATCATTTAAAATGGTGTTATAAATGGTGTTATAAGCTGCTGAACATGAAGAAAATTAGAATTTCTACTGGTGGCAGTTTTTGTAAAGTGCTATGCGAACTGAACTGTGTATCCCCCCACCCCCAACCCAACAAATCCTTTGTTGAAGCCACCTCCTCCCCTCCAATGTATTTGGGGATGGGGCTTTTGGAAGGTAATTAGGTTTAGATGAGGTCATGAGAGGCCCTGATAATGGGATTAGTACCCTTGTAAGAAGAGATACCAGAAAACTTGCTCCCCGCTCCTGCCCTCCCAATGCCCACAGCAAGAAGGCAGCTGTCTGCAAGTCAGGAACATAGATTCAGAAATAATTATTTTAATTTAAAGGTGAATTTAGAACATCAGAACACTTCAAAATATTTTAGGAAATGAATTACTTTATTGTTGAGAGTATTACAGATGTTCCCCCTTTTTCTCCCCACTGATCCCCTCTTCCCCACTCCCAACCCCCTCCTGCCTTCCCCATATTATTTTCTGTGTCCACTGGTTATGCATATATGCAAATAAGTTATTTGGTTTATCTCTTCCCGCCTCACCTCCTCCCCATCCCTGACTTCACTTTTTGACATAAGCAACTGCTCTTTTCTTGATGCTTTATGCTTTATCACTCGTATGGACAGCCGAAATCTGAAGATTTGCCTGGACTGAGACAATAGTTATTTTCTACAGACTTTTCTTAATTTGATGTTAATATTTCCAAACAGACCAATTTCTTTCACCTGAAAGACAGTGAAGCCAATGAGACGCATAAGGGGAAGGCTCTTGGGTCACACAAAGATCTTAGCACTGCTCCGTAGGAAACAGTGGAAAATCTAAACTGCTTTCCCAAACACTGGAGACTTTAAATTCATGATTATTCATTTCTATTGGGACCTTATGCGACTTTATTTTTCTAGTCCACCCACTTTCTATTTTCCTCAAATTTCTAACACTTCCTTTCCCATCTTCTCTTCCTTTCAGCTGAGAACCTTGATTTCTACTTCAGAGAAAACTGAGGCAATCGGAAGAGAACTTCAGCATCTACCCAGCTAACTGGCTTCGGTGCCATATCCTCTACCTCTGTTCCTATTAACAGGACTGTGCCTCTGTGCTCTTGGCCAATCTCTCTGTCTACGAACTAGAACCTAAGGACATGACTCCAAGGATTCTCCTTCCTCTCTCTTTTATGTATTTATTTATTTTACTCTCTAATGAATCATTCTCCAAAGCCTACAAATATGCTATTATTTTTTATTAATGACCCCCCAATTTTTTTTCCAAATAGTCTTCCCCATTTCAGTTAATGGCAACTCCATCTTTCTAATTGTTCAGGCCAAAAATTTCAGAATCATATTTGACTCTACTCACATCCTCCTAAGTCATTAGCAAATCCTTTAGTCTCTTCCTTCAAAATAAGTCCAAAATTCAACCACTTCTCACCATCTTTATTGCTACGAACCTGGACAAAACCACCACCATCTTTTGTATGAACTCCTAGTCCTGTCCTACTGCCTCCATTCTTGCTCCCCTACCGCCCTCGACCCTTCTTATTCCCAGCACAATAGTCAAAGGGATCCTGTTGAAATATAAATCACTGAATAAATTAATGACTTATTCATAATTCTATACAAACACTGCCCAAACCAATTTTGCTTTCTATTTTTCAAAGGAAATTGAAACACTCTTCCTCAAATCTGCTCTGCTGTCCAGGAGAGAAAAAGAAAAAACAACAACAACAACAGTGACCATCACATTTGTCCTCTAAATAACATTAACTCACTCTCAGTAAAGCTTTGTCCCCACCCTAGGGAGGATGGCCAGAAGGAGCAAGTCTCTGTAATGCCAGTCCTTTCTATAAAGCAAGGATAACCATATGCAACAAGTCTGTGCCCTTTAAACTGACCACCCCCTCCCTACCATTAAATCTTGACCTCTTTACTGTAACCATTTAAACACTTTTTAACACCATGCTCCTCTAGCTTTGGGATTTGTCTGTTTCTGTTTGGTTCTGATTTGGTCACTTGCATTCGAAAATATAGGAAAGGTTGAAACTGTTCCAGGGAGACTTCTCTCAGTAATAGCAATTAAAGAACAATTTCCATTATGTTGGAATTATCAATGTGGTGACTTAGAACCACAGTCCTATGCAGACAGAACTTACTAAGACACAAAAGGATTTTCACTGAAGCATATCACTTCCTACATTATCACGCTCATTTGTGTTTTTATATTGGAGATGCTCGAAACTCTAAATGGTAAATTTAGTTAGGCTTGTGGAAGGATAAAAAAAGACTAAGTAAAAGGAAAGATTAAACTAATCTCTTAAATAGGAAGAGTATCCATTCAACTTCACAGCTATTTTAAATACACATAAACTCTAGAACCCTTGACTCATACATAATAAGTTTATGAAGCCTACTCCTTCCAAGTTTTCCTATCTCTGTAAATGGCAACTGCGTCCTTCCTGTGGCTCAGGCTAAAACCTTCAGAGTCATCTTTGACTGGCCTTTCTCCTCAGGTCCTTTACACTTGCTGTTCCTTTGCCTGGAGTGTTCTTTCCCCAGATCATCACCTTCTCCGTTTTCCAATTTTTTTCTTTCTTTCTTTTCTTTTTATCCTCACCTGAGGATATTTTTGCTTTTATCTTCAGATAGAGTGGGAGGGAGAGAGGGAGGAAGAGAGAGAGAGAAACATCGATGTGAGAGAGACACATCGACTGGTTGCCACCCACACGACCCCAACCGGGGCCAGGGACAAACTGCAACCGAGGTACGTGCCCTTAGTGGGAACCAACCCAGGACTCTCTGGTCCGTGGGCCGACGCTCTAACCGCTGAGCCAAACCGGCCAGGGCTTTTCAATTTCTTTTCACATATTATCAGTGAGGATTTCCCTGAACAACCAATTTAAAAGAGCAAACTTCCTCCCTACACTGCCACTGGTGTTTTCTCTGCTTTATTGTTGTTGAAGCACTTCAGACCTACATACACTGCATATTTGGCTTATTTTACGTGTTCATTAATTTACTGTCTCTCCCCACCAGAATGTAAGCTACATGGACAGAAATTTGTCTGTTTTGTTCAATGCTGAATCTCCAACAGGCAGAACATCTAACACACAACAAGCACTCAAATGTTTGTATAATTAATGGGGATGACTACAACTATGACATCTGCCTGCGGAAAGGCAACCATTTAATCCTCAAGTTATTTACTTATTCCTCCTAACAAGCTCTCCAAGGACAAAAACATCTTACCTGATTGCATACTCGTGGTAACATTTAGGCAAAAATTTAGGAAGGAATGAAACATTTACAATTTCATAGCATATAAGATATAGCTCATTCTTAACTCCATTAACATAAAACTAGAAACTGAGAATTACAGGCAGCAGGTGGCATCAGAGTTTTACATGACATAGGTTCCTTTTAAATTCACCGACATACAATCTGGTTTCACCATTAAAGTTATTGTGCTCCCTATTTTGAGGCTGTCAATCAATAACTAGGCCCAGACCTTGTTTACTCTTACTGGAATTTTGAATTTCCAAAGAGAAGCCCAAGTACTTCATCTGAACTATTACAAGAAAGATCTCTGCCCGAAATACTGTTTATTATTACCAAGAATACTACCAAACAAGTTCTCAGATTCAAGCATAAGTTAAAAAATATGAAAACATGAATCAAAACAATTACATTAATATTAACCAACAATGAGGAGGCGTCACTGATATCTAAGGAAAGAAAACAAATTACTGTCAAGTCTTGATAGAGTAATTTTTTAGAAGAGTTATCGGAACTCTTTCTCAACAACAGAGGACTCCAAACGTCTGTACAAGGGTCGCAATTTATTTTCTGTAGCTCTGCAGAAAAAAAATTAAATCCAATTCTTGAGAAAGTTAAACTATCCTGACTTTAAAATTCTCACAATGTTTTGCACGGTCAGCAACTTATTTAAGGAGCTAAATTATAGAGCTAAAATTAGTGTGTTCCACTCCATTCCCGGGGTGCATCCGGCACTAAGTTCTTAGGCAACCTTGTGCAACTGCAAGCAAACAAAAAAAGCCCGAAGCAGAGCGGAGAGTACACACTGAGACGACCTCTCACATTCCAACTAAACAGAGGTGAGACTTGTAACCAGGCGGCTCAGTGACAAGAATGGCAACATTCTAGCGGTGATTAGGTGTTCCCACGGCCCGCGGGCTGCGTCAAGGCCTGCGCGCACGCACACTCCACGCCCCCGACCCCGCAGCGCGGGCCTGGCAGCGCGGGTTCCCTCTCACCGTCACTGCACTTGTACTGGCAGAGCCCGTCCTCGCCTCCCAGGAGGTCCAGGGCGGCGTTCAGGTACGTGTCGATCTTGTGAACGCCGTTCCGGATGGTCTTCAGAGTGGCCCTCCAGTCGGTGGACTGGGCCTGTTCCTGGCACCTGAGCGCGGCGGTCAGGACGACGAGGAGGAGAGCGAGCGCCGGCCACGGGAGCAGGGCCATCCGCGCAACGCCCAGCCGCGTCGGGACCCAGCGGTCCCTGGAGCCGCGCCGCGCGCGCCCCCACAGAGCCGCCGGGGCGCCCACGCCTCCTGCCCCGCCGGGAGGCGGGCCCTCGCCGCCGTCCCTGCGCTCCCGCGCGGGGGGGGGGGGCGGTGCCCCTGTGCGCCTGCGCCGGAGCGAGGGGCGTCCGCGGGGCGAGGGAGGGGCGAGCGCGGGACGGCTGCGGGCGCGGCGGTGTCCACGCCCACGTGGTCGTGCGGCAGGTCCCGGACGTCCTGCGTCCCGGCTCAGTACTGCATGGACGGGTCGTGCTAAGTGCTCATACCCCCCAACTGCCCCACTGACTGAGTTCCGGGGAGGCAGTGGGCGTCGGTATTTTGTAAGAGCTCCGGGGGAGGTTGTAGGGTGCCGCCCGGTGGAGAACCCCGCGAAGAGATCTGATCTGACAGGAGGCAGGCTAACAAACCCAAAGTATGTATCTTCCATTTGAAATTCTCAGTAAAGCAGTGTTATGAAACCAGATCCTAATTGTTCTTCCCTGCTCACCCTAGTTCATTTTTATCCAAATCCCAAATTCAGCTATTGTGGTGTCTTTTAAAGTTGAAATATTATAAACTAAAATAGTTCAAGAAATATATGCTATAAATAGATATCCTTTGGGAGAACCTTTTTTCTTAAAATTATTCCTAGGCTTACCTAAACCTTATTCAGTCACATTTCCACTTAAAATGTGTTTTGCTTTTCTTACAGTTACTGTAAATGTGCTCCTCCTCCTCCCTTTCAAAATGTGAAATCTGCCCTGGCCGGTTCGGCTCAGCGGTTGGAGCTGGGCCTGCGGAGCAGAGACTCCCAGGTTCGGTTCCGCTAGGGGCACGTACCAAAAAAAAAAAAAAAAACCCACCAAAATGTGAAATCTTGTTCAAAAAAAAAAAAAAAGGCAGATTTTATATCAGACACCTAAAGTAATAATGCAACATGGTAGAATATAACTGTGAGAAAAGTAAATCAATAAAAATGGTATCTTGTTACTTCACACACACTAAAAGAAAGAACTCTGATGTGTAGAGATCCTGGTAGAGATCGCTGCGAGGGGTCCAGCTGAGTTTCGGGTTTGAAAATGTGATTCTGCGCGGGGACGTGGGCGGAGGCGGCTCTCACGCGGGTCTTCGCCCGGTCCTCCTGCCTGGGTGTCTGCGGTCTGGGGAGTCGGGAGCCCAAACTTGTCACCAAGGTCGAGGGTGAGGGTGAGCTAGATGCTGGTTTAGAAATTCTGGAAGAAGAAAATGGTTTAGCAATTAAAACGTAAGTTTTCTTCCCCGGGTTAGGAAGAAGCAGTATTAACACTTGCATGCCGTTTTTTAAAAATCTTATGGAAGTCACTATTTTCCTACTCAAGATATTTTGTAATCTGATAGCTCCAGTGACGTTTCTCTGTATTTTCCCCCAATGCTGTGCAGTATCCTTAAATAACAAATGCAGTAATTTTTACCAGAGCTATAAATAGCTGCCTATCTTAGTATCCTTACAATTTCCAAGAATTTTATAATAAGATCCAGGGCAGTATTGAAAGTATTGGGAATAGGCGCCGCCTTTCTATAAGAATTACTGATCAGCCCTGGCCCATTTGGCTCAGCAGCTAGAGCATTGGCCTGTGGACCCGAGAGTCCCGGGTTTGGTTCCTCAGGGCATGTACCTCGGTTGCAGTTTGTCCCCGCCCCGGTTTGGGTCGTGTGGGTGGCAACAAGCCCATGTGAGAGTTCACATCATTGTTTCTCTCTCCCCCCCCCATCCCCCCCTCCTGCTCTGTCTGAAGATAAATGCAAAAATGTCCTCTGGTGAGGATAAAAAAATAAAATATATATATATAAAATTACTGATCAATTCTACATTGGCGTTTTGTGTTTGTAACAAGCTTCATGAGTTTGTAATACTTGTGCAGTGCAGAGTTAAGAATTATATCCTTCTGTATTGAGAGCTTACTTTGTGCCATGTACTTGACCTACACAATCCCTCACATTCAGAGCACTGCTTTACAGAGATGCAGCCTTTGGACCAGTTAGAAAAAGGTGCCCCTCTCCGCAGGTGGATGTAGCCCAACCCTAGGTGCCAGCTTTATTCAGACCTTCAGCAAGGTGCCCGTAGGCTGTGATCAACTGCACCACAGTGGAGGAAGATGAGGAATGCCACCAGCAGCATTATCCACCTTTTTCAGTGAAGGAGTGGAGGTGCGGAGAAGTCACAGGATAGTATCCAGTCAAACCAAAGCCACTTTCTACCTTGACAAGAAGCCAAAGATTATTTTCCTTCACTTTGGACAGCACAT
The DNA here is from genome assembly GCA_030848825.1 of Tadarida brasiliensis. Classification (NCBI taxonomy): domain Eukaryota; kingdom Metazoa; phylum Chordata; class Mammalia; order Chiroptera; family Molossidae; genus Tadarida; species Tadarida brasiliensis. The sequence continues at coordinate 82,666,539 of CM061257.1, forward strand.
TTCAACACATTCAGGAAAGGGAACATATGTAGGATTATCTTCTTCAGCTTTCTGGAGTATTGATTTTCTCGTCTTTAACATGTGGATGTTGGACTGGATTACTTCTGAGGTCCTGCCTAGCACCACTACCAGAACCCTTAAACCAGGCTTGGTTCTTTCCAGTCTTCAGAGAAACTGCCTGGTGGGGAATTAGTCTCCCAAAAGGAAAGACAGAATGTGGTAAGGTACCTGGTTCCAACCCTCAGTTATAGAAGGCCTCCCTTTTTTTCCTTTTCTCTCTACATTTGCTCTTTGGTGATCTTAATTTCTTATATCTTAACTATAGCCTCTGCTCTGAGGACTCAGACTTAGTCTTCTCTGTCTCATCTCTCCTTAGGGGTTAAATTCTCAAACTCCATTTCCTTGGGCTCATAGTGCTATTTTTTTTTAATCTTAAATCTTTTCCACTGTGTTCCCCATGGGAATAACCATCATCTTTCCAGGAAAAAAGATTCAAAATTGTATTTTCACATTTTCTTAATATTCAATCATTAGATATTTGTTGTTGTTGCAGTAATTCCAGGATTTGCTTTTCCTTTTTTTTTTTTTTTTTTTTATCCTCGAGGACTTTTTTTTTCATTTTTTGTTCAGATAGAGTGGGAGGGAGAGAGAGAGAGAGAGAGAGAGAGAGAGAGAGAGAGAGAGAGAGATCAACGTGAAAGGAACACATCAAGTGGCTGCCACCCGCACAACCAACCAGGGCCGGGGACAAACTGCAACCGAGGTACATGCCCTTAGCGGGAACCGAACCCGGGTCTCTCTGGACCGCAGGCCAATGCTCTAACCGCTGAGCCAAACCGGCCAGGGCTGCTTTTCCTTCTTAATTCCTGCTGTCAGATACCAGAGTTCGGCATTGAGCACGGGACCAGCTACTTAATTTACAAAAAAAAAATTTTTTTTTTAATTTGGAAGTCACCAGCATATGAACTGCTTTTAAAGCAGCCTTCTTTGACACTTCAGGCTAGATGTAATCCTCTAAAAAGTGAGTGTGTAAAGAGAAGCAGAACAAGGTCTAAGTCGTAAGAGGTCGGAGAACTAAGATGCGGTGAAGGAGACTGAGCAGGAGCGGCCAGTGCAGCCGGAGAGTGCTGTGTTCCAGTATGTCGAAGAAAGACAGAGACATGGATTCAGCTGACATGGAGGAAGAGGATGGCTGGATATTGATCACTGGATTCAGTAACATAGAGATTATTGGTGAACTTCACAAGAGAAGTTTCAGTGGAGTACTGGGGACAAAACACAATTGTAGTCAGAGGGGGAAAAAGGAAGAGGAATTGGGAAAAGCAATTACAGTCAGTATTATCAAAACAAAATTATGAAAATATAAAGTATATTGTATTTATGCTGATTTTTTTCTGAATGAGTGCCTTGGAATGTGATCTTCTGGGTGGTGAGACTAGGCTTCGTTTTTTATACAGTGCAATTGTAGGATAATCAGTCAGATGCCACTTCTTGAAGCCCCTAATGGTCTCTTCATTGTACATGGATCATCATGGAACATGTTTGTATTAATGAGATAAGAATGCAAGATTTAGTGGGTTTAATGTAAAATATTAACTCAGAATACTTGGAAACTAGAATATTATGTAATCCTTTGTGTTATTTGAAATGACACAACATCAACAAAATACAAATAATCAAGGGCAGTTTCTATGTTTTTAGTCTTTTCCAATGTCTCACTAAATGATCTCAGCAGTGTTACTGTGATGAAAATGAATACCACGTGGTGAGACAATTCCAGCCGTAGCTATCAATCTTTGCCCAGTGCTAAGGCTGGAAGGTTAGTTTCTAAAAGGGGCTCAGATTAAGTGGAAATAAGTTCTAGGTCCCAGCCTCCGCCTAAAAAAACCATCAGTGGCATGAGTAACTTTCAAGCGGGGGTGGAACTGAAGGACAAGCGATGGCTGCACCACATGCGTCAGCATGGGTTGGTTTCATGATACGTTGAAGATAATGGTTCTCTGCTCGGGAAGGTCTACCATCAGGAATTTCTTTCTTTCTTTCTTTTTTTATCCTCACCTAAGGACATTTTTCCATTTTTTGTTCAGATAGAGTGGGAGGGAGAGAGAGGAAGAGAGAGAGAGAGGGAGAGAGAGAAACATCGACGTGAAAGGGACACATCGAGTGGCTGCCTCCCACACGACCAACCAGGGCCGGGGACAAACTGCAACAGAGGTACGTGCCCCTAGCGGGAACCAAACCCGGGTCTCTCTGGACCACAGGCTGACGTTCTAACCGCTGAGCCAAACCAGCCAGGGCAAGGCAATTTCATAGCATCTTAGTCCATTTGGGCTTCTATGACAAAATACCACAGACTGGGTGGCTTATAAACAGCAGAAGTTTATTTCTCACAGTTCTGGAGGCTGGAAATATTCAAGATCAGGGTGCCATTGTGGTTGGTTTCTGGGGAGGACCCTCTTCCGGGTTGGAGACTACTGACTTCTTGGCTGTGTCCTCACATGGTGTGGGATCTCTGGGGTCTCTTTTATAAAGACACTATTCCCATTCATGAGGGCTTTACCCTCAAGACCTAAGACACCACTTCCTAATGTCATCACATCCGGCATTAGGAGTTCAACACATTAATTTGGGAGGGATACAAACATTGAGACCATAGCAACCACGGAGAGAGATTTTCAAGTGATCTTTGTGGGGAGAATGTGAGGTTACTTCGCACACAGAGAGGAAAGACTAGAGAAGATGGAAAGGAACCCACTTAGGTGAGATTGCAGGGTTTTAGACCATCAGGTGTGTGGTTTCTCTACATAGGATTTCTAGCTACTTCCAAACCTCTGGTTGATTTTCAGCTTTATAGTTACTATTGCATATGATACATCTTCCCTGGGCTCCCAGAGAGAGCATAGCTTCAAAATACCCCTAACTAACTAAACCTACTTGGTTCCTCTCTTCCCTTTGTTTCGTCAGTAGCAAACACCAATCACATCATTATCCAAGAGAAAACCTGGGAATTATCCTAGACTCATATTTTTCTCCCTGGTGCCTTGTCATCTCTTCTGTCCCCAGTGCCATCTATTCCACTCCTTAACATATCTAGAATCAGCCATTCTCTAAAGTACCCTGCTTTAATTTCTACCTTCATCACTTTTCATTTGGATTACTCCAATATTCTCTTGACTCGCTTCCCTACCTCAGCTCACCCTCCTCCAGTCCATCTTCCTCAATGCCTCCAGTGTGAACTTTCCAAAGTCCTTCAGTGGTGCCAACTGTGTGTCATGAGGCTCTCCCTCATCTGGCCTTTTCTCCCTCTCCAGCTCCTCAGCTACACCCTGGGCTCCAGTCTCACTGAACTGCTCTCTGTTCCCTTGTATGATTGGCTCCTTAAGCCACAGGCCCTTTGTATTTGCATCTGCTTGGCAAGTTCTTCCATAATTCAGATTAAGGTCACCTCTGGGGAAGCCTTCTTTGACACTTCAGGCTAATTTATGAAATCTCCTTTGAGTTGTCTTCACCGTTATACTTAGCAAAATACAGCTGTGTAATTTCTTTTTCTGTCTCCCTCATAAAACAGTGAACTCTGAGGCCAGGATTAAGAATGAGATGATGGCAGAGCTGCACATCTAGTGAGCTCTGTTCGTTGACCACCATCAGGGAAGACCATGCTAATTCACAGAAGCAGTGGTAGCAGAGGGTCAGGCAGCAGTGCCCAGCCTCTGCAGCACAATCTGCACCTGGGACCCGGGACCTGACAGTAGCAGTGGGAGTAGTCCTACAGTCTTGGAGCATTGATTCCTAGATGCATAGCCTCCAACTCTCTGGCTTTCCTGGAGATTCTGTGAATTGCATAGTATCTTTGGATAAACCAATTTTTTCATTAAACTAATGAGATTGGCTTCTGTTGTCTGCAACTAAGAACCCTCACCTAGACCTCTAAACTGGGAGAGCCCTGTAGCTATGTCATCCTACTCCTGCTGTTCCTGGTCTCTGCCACATGGAGTCACTACAGAGAAGCTGGCTCTTCACTCCAGGTCCCAGGTCACTGTGCAGACTGGCTTGACCCTTCAAGGGGCCACAATGACGTTCCTTCCTAGGTCATCTGAGGGTGCCCATGTGTGCTGGGTTTCCCAGCTTGCAGCTCTTAGTACTTTTTGTCTCATACACAGATATCCTCCAGGATGCCACATGTTTCAGGTTTGCTGGATCAAGACAAGGTGGTGGTTTTAAAACATGCAACAAATTCTTTGATACCCCTCCCATCAAGAGATGAATTGAATTATAGCCCTGGCCAGTGTGGCTCGGTTGAGCATCATCCCCTGAACCTAAAGGTTGCTGGTTCAATTCCCGGTGAAGGCATGTGCCTGGGTTTCGGGCTGACAGCCAGTTGCTTTATTCTTGAATCTATGTTTCTCTCCCTCTCCCTTCCTCTCCAAAAATCAATAAAAATATATACATTTTTTTAATTTTACTTTTAATCCTCACCCGAGGATATTTTTCCATTGATCTTTAGATAGAGTGGGGGTGGGGGGGGGGAGAAAGAGACAGAGACAAGGAGAGAGAGAGAGATGTGAGAGAGACACATCGATTGGTTGCCTCCTGCACGACACTGACTGGAGCTGGAGATTGAACCTGCAACCAAGGTATGTGCCCTTGACCAGGAATTAAACCCATGATCCTTTGGTCTTCGGGCTGATGCTTCAACTGATGAGCCAACCAGCCAGGGCAATAACATTTTTTTTTTTTAAAGAGATGACTTATATTTCCTCCCCTTGAACCTGGTCAGGTCTTTGTGGTGGAAGGCTAAATGACTTCCAGGGTTAGGTTTAGAAAGGCTGTGCAGGTTCTGTAGGTTCTCCTGGGACAGCTGTTAGGTGCTACATAAGAAATCGGGAGGCCCTGGCTGGTTTGGCTCGGCGGTTAGAGCATCGGCCCGCAGACCAGAGAGTCCCGGGTTCGGTTCCCACTAAGGGCACGTACCTCGGTTGCAGTTTGTCCCCGGCCCTGGCTGGGGTTGTGTGGGTGGCAGCCACTCGCTGTGTCTCTCTCAAATGGATGTTTCTCTCTTTCTCTCTCTCCCTCTCTCCCTCCCATTCTATCTGAAGATAAATGCAAAAAAATGTCCTTGGGTGAGGATAAAAAAAAAAAATCGTAAGACTCCGAGTGGCCATGTGGAGAGACCACGTAGAGAAGAGGTCTGGAAAGCCCCAGCTGAGTTCTCCCAGCCCAGGCACCAGACACACAAGAAGCCTTGGAGATGACCCTGTCAGACAGCTGCTGCATGAAAGGGTAGAAGAACTGCCCAGGTGAGCCAAGCCAATCCCCAGACACAGGAGCACAATAATAAACCATTGTTATTTAGGGTTCTTTCCTACATGGCCCTGGATAACCAAATACTCTCTGGCATTCAATGACTAAAGGAATCAAAAATCTGAGTAGCACGGGAGAGGAGGAGGAGTTGTGTTTAATGAGCACAGAATTTCATTTTGAGAAGGTAAAAAATTTCTAGAGATGAAGAAGGTTTCACAACAATGTGAATGTACTTAATGCCACTGGATAGTTCAAAATGGTTAAAGTGGGCCCTGGCCGGTTTGGCTCAGCAGTAGAGTGTTGGCCCGCGGACCAATGAGTCTCGCGTTCGATTCTGGCCAAGGGCACATACCTTGGTTGCAATTTGTCCCCGGGCGGTTGTATGGGAGGCAACCAGTCGATGTGTCCCTCTCACGTGGATGTTTCTCTCTCTCTCCCTTTCTCTCCCTCTCTCTCCCTCCTACTCTATGTGAAGATAAATAGAAAAAAATATATATATATCCTCGGGTGAGGATTAAAAATCTAAAAATTTTTGCCCTGGCCGGTTCGGCTCAGTGGTTAGAGCGTCGGCCTGCGGTCCAGAGAGACCCGGGTTCGGTTCCCGCTAGGGGCATGTACCTCGGTTGCAGTTTGTCCCCGGCCCTGGTTGGTCGTGCGGGTGGCAGCCACTCGATATGTCCCTTTCGCATCGATGTTTCTCTCTCTCTCCCTCCCACTCTATCTGAACAAAAAATGAAAAAATGTCCTCAGGTGAGGATAAAAAAAAAAAAAAAGAAAAAGAAAGGGCCAAGGAGAACGTGTGCAACGAGGGACTAAAGACACATTTTTCAAGAATTTTTAATTCTTAAAGAAGCAGAGAAAGGAGGCAAGAGCTGTGAGGTCAGCTATTTCCCTGTGACGGGTACTGTGCCAAATATTTTATTTCAGTATGTAGTTTATTTTCTCAAAATTCCAGTTTTGATTTTAAAGATGGACAGTAAGACACAAAGTAGAGAATACATCGCCCAGGTTCAAGTCCTTGGTGGGTGGTAGGATTAGGGTCTGAAAGGAAGCTTAGGTGACACCAGCGTCACTCAACTGCTTGACCATTAGTACTGTCAACACATCACTCCTCTGTGAAGAGACTTGACTCACATTTCTAATAAATAAAAGATTAATGTTTGACTAAAATGTTTAGTTGAGAATTATACAGCAAAATTCCAATATGGCATAAACATTGTAGAAAACTTTAAAAATATCCAATAAAATCTGTTTTATTTTTATCCTAGAGAAGTACTAATGATGCAGTATCCTTTCAATTAAAATGGAACCCGAGAGAAAATGAGTAGAAAGAAGGAGATCACAGCTTTATACATTGTACTGAGAAATAAGAGACCTTCCCACATGATGGCTAATCCAGTCAAAATAATTGGCCACTTTGGTGTAAACGCCTGGGAAATTTGGGTTTCCACAGTTTTCACCCCAGCTCACAATACCCCAAATATAAGTCACGTTGTTGGCATCCTGACAGACCAAGGGGCCTCCAGAGTCCCCTTTACAGGCATCAATGGAACCGTCTTCTGTACCTGAGGAAGACACAGGAGAAAGAAAATCCCACATTTACTTACATGTGTCAATGAGCCTAATGACTCGGGGCCCCCACACTTTCCTGAAGGGAACCGACCGCTGCGCTCCCTGGCAGGTGTCTGCGGGGCCCACGGAGATGTGGGATGCAGTTGGGAAAATACTTTTTCTTTTCCTCATTCTCTAGATTTAGCAAGGGCTGTCCCTGCTTTCTCTGCTTTGGTAGGGATATACTATGATGAGGCTGCATTCTGAAAGAGACGTCAGATGCGGAGTGGGAAAATCATAGGAATGCCTGGTGCTTACTGAGTGCTTCTGTGCCTTAGTCATTCATCGCTTTAATCCTCACCACAACCCTATGAGGTAAAGATGAGGCATATGAGGTATAGAGGAGTTATAAATAGTAACCTCCTGTCCAGGACCATACAGCTAATAAGCGGCAGAATCGGGGTTTAGGCAGCCTGACCTCAGAGCGGGTGGATTGTGTGCTGTGCTCCCCTTTCGTCCTCTGTAGCCCTGAGCTCCATTTTAAGATGGGAGGCCACAGGAAATGGTCTGTTTACTTTCTCTTCACTCTCATGACTTTCTAAGGTTTTTAAATCACTGTATCCAAGAATTTATAGGATGTCAATAACTCTGCCTTTTTCTGTAATACACTACTTGTAAGTGGTTTTAATAAAGCATCATAAATGCACCACCTGGCTGGCACCCTGCGTTTGGGTCACCACCCAAAGTTGGAACTGCTGTATTGTATTAGGTAGGGACACTGCCATCACTTTGATATCAAAGGAGACAGAGGCAGGTATTATAAGAAGTGCAATGGGATTTCCAAGGAGAGAGAATTTAATTCCAACTGGATGCATTTGAAATAAGATCATTTGGATTTTTATTTAGAAGAAGGTTGGATTTTGATCCTAGATATACCACTTCTTGTCTGGAAGACTTTGGGCAAATTATGTAACTGTTCTGCTTCTCAGTGCCCTCCTCTATTAAGACCCCCAATTTTGCAGATAAGGAAACTTGCTCAAGGTCACATGAGTACTAATGGGTAAAAACAGGGATGGAAGTCCAGGCAGTCTGGTTCCAGGGTCTGTGCTCTTAGTCACCTTGCTACACTGCTGTATAATAGCTCAAGGAAGATTCCCTCTTAGTAGTAGATTAGGAAATGTGAACTAAGGGGAAGGGACTGAGAGAGTTAGATAATGCAACAGCCAGAAGGACAGATGAAAGGGTTCGGGTCCCAGAGCAAGGGGGCTAATTTGGTGGGGGCAGGAGACACATTTGTTAGGGAGTATGTATAAAAATATGTCAGAGAAACCACTTAGTACTTACCTGCACATACCATTTCTTTTTCATAGTACCGACCAGGGTAAAACTTAGAGCAGTTACCGATTAGGTGAACTTCACCCCATTGAAGTGAAAAGACTTTCTGGTTATCTAAACAAAGTGAGAAAACGAATAGACATTAAGAAGTCACAAATGAGAAATCTAAATAAATAGTCTCAGAGTTTAGTAAACCATTTAGGAAGATAGAAGTATACATATATTCTTAAATACATATAAAAACTATTGAGGATCACTTATTAGCATATTTAATCATACACTGCTCATAGCCCCAGTTTTTATATTTATCTTTCTCAAAAATAGTCAAGGGGCATTCTGAAGTCATACTGGTTAAATCTAGAGCTGGGTGCTCTGAAATGAGTGAGACAAACTCCTTCCCCTCTGATTGCCTAGTCTACTGGGCGAGTTGGGTAGGAATCAGGGATCAGGGTCTTCTCACCTAAATAGCTCCTATTTTCTTATTGTCTCTTATTTCCTTGGAAGCGCTTGTTAGAGTGAAAGCAACTTTTTAATGTAAGAAGTTAAAATAAAGAAAATACACATGAAGTTATCGGTGTGTATGTGCTTTTGTGTGTCTGTGAGGAGCTCCCTCGCCTAAGTGGTCTGAAAGTGATTGAAAGAGGCTTCAGAATTTCCTTTCCATTTAAGTTAGAGGTTTGGGACTTGAACATTTTGGGTCCAAGGAAAGACAAGGACCAGATACTGCTGCTGATCGACAGTCCAGGGAAGATGAGAAAAACCTAAGAACACAGGGTGAGATGTCTCAGGTATAAAGAGTGAATCTTTGTCCATCTCCCCTCCTCCTTTTACCCAGTTTGCAGCAACTTTTGTGTTCTAGGAGGGCAGGGCCCAGGCTTGATTCATTCACTGCTGCACCAGCTCCCAGCCTTATGCTAGCTTCATAAAAATGTATATAATTAATTAATTAATCCATGAACTCAGTAATTTAATTATATACTAAATGTCTTATGCCAAATGACTTACCTTCTCAATTAATCTATCTGGGGACAGAGATCTGTGGCTTGTCCTGAGAGGACAACCCCACAGATCCTAGCACTGTAGTGAGCACATAGTAGTTAACTGTAGAACTGACATTCTCTTCTGGGAAGCAGAGAGAGAGAAAAATCCACCAAAGTAGATGGCAAATCTTTTTTTCTCCTTCAGGGCCTACTTCAAGTTAGTCTCGAGATGGCTACCTTCCTCAGGATAAGAGCTCAGGAGTTGCTCCCTCCCCTGAAACTCTTGTTTTGTATCGTTCTTGAGGCACTTGTCACATTTGCTGTCTGAAGGTAGCATTCCTGCCTTTGTCTTTCAACCTGTAGCCTCTGCACCCCCTGTTTTTTGAGTGGGTCCATATTTTTCATGAGTGAAATCCTAACACTTTAATATTACTGCCTTGCATTCACAGTAAGGGCTCAATAAAAGCGTTGAACCATATTTGATTAATAAATAAACCAATGTATAAGGACATGTCTACCATTTATAGAAAATACATGGAATAAAAGAACATGTTGAATGCCACAATCAGACAAATTCAAGGTGTGGGAATTCTAAAATAAGAATTACCCAGTTTCTTTAATAAATACATTTAAATAGAAGAGAGGAGTAACTGATCTAGATTAAAAGAGATTTTTTTTTAAAAAGCCACCAAGAGCAACATGTGGACTTTGTTTAGTTCCCAATGGAAATAATCTGATTGTAAAACATATGTTGTAAATAATTGAGGAATATTAAACACAGCTGGTTATTAAATGACCACTTTGTTGAGTATGAAAAGTGGTGGGGTCTTTTTTGTTTGTTTGTTTTGTTTTTAAGTCTTTACCTGGTAAAGATACTTACTGGAGTATTCATAGGTGAAATTATATGATATCTGGGATTTGATTTATTATATTCCAGGAAAAAAATAGGTGTGTGTTGGGAATATATTGAACAGCTCCTGATTGTCCTACAGATCCATTCTTGACCCTTCAATGCCCTGGTCCCTGCCCTAAGAGCTTGAGCTGGAGGTAAGGGATACTTCAATGGGAATCCCTTAGCCTCTGGTTTCCAGGTGGTTTCCAACAAAAGACCCCAGCAGAAGGGAGGAAGAGAAGGAGAGAAGCTAGCAAGATTGGGGCTGGCTATAACCTTCAACTCAAGGTCATTGCTTCTCTTAAGGCAGCTGGCTATACCTAAGGCTTTCTCCTGGTAGCTCTCCTTCCCTTACACCGCCCGACCTAAGAAAGGTGTCAGTTCTGGTACTGTTAGCACTGGGTTTCTGCATAGCCCTGTGGTTTCCCAAACCCACACCCATATCTTTGTAATTAATCCCTTTATAAATAAACCTTCCTAATTATCCTATTGAAATAGTGATGGATTCTGAGAGATAAAACAAGAAGGGTAGAATTTTGATAACTGTGGAAACTGGGTGATGAATAAGTAGGTTTATTATGCTTTTTCCTCTACTTTTGTGTATATTTATAAATAGACATAAAAGTTTTTTTTTGTTTGTTTTAAACACAACAAATATAAAGACATAATGCTTTCTGGGTGAATTAATTACTAATAAAAGTATTTTGTAAGTCTTGGGTATTCAAACATACCACAAATCCAGGTTAATTCATACATATTTTATAATTTTCACTGTGGCAATTGTAAAGGATGTATTGCAATATAAGTCTATGAAACCAGTGCAATGAAGTTATTTACAAAGAGAGTTTAAGAGATCAGAAAGAAGCTAAATTTCAAGGCTAACTCTTCAAGCTGAAAAAAAAGCTTTGGCTAATTTAATTCTAATCTAACCTCTCATTTAGCAGGTCTTTCTAATAATTTGCCCAGAAGTGTCCACATCTCTTACTCATACAAATGTTCATCTCAAATCATAGAGGCTGAACAAATGAATTCTTTATGTTGTCTTTTTCTTTGTGGGATGTGGGGTTGTAGGTCATGGAGAATGGGGGAGGGAGAACAGAGAGCAGAAGGGTTGTGGGATCACTGATTCAGCATACACTTTGACTATCCCTTCAAAAACCTGTTTATCCTCCATCTAGATCTCGCCAACAAATCCCAAAGCATGCTATATGTCCCCTGTCAGTATATTTTTTCTTGGTAAATGGTTACCCGTCAATGTATGCTTTGGGATCACAGAGTGTAGGTGTCTTTGAAAAGCCAAATCAGGCTTGGCTACATAATTTGTGAAGGCCAGTGAAAAATAAAGATGTGAGGTGGGTCCCCTGCAAACATTATTAAGAATTTCATGATGGTGACAGCAGAGCAGTGAACCAAGCACGGGCACCTTGGGGCCCAGCATGCTGGGCAGCTGCACAGGCCCACGCCCTGGAGCCGGCCTAGCTGGGTGTTCACTTTCTAGATTTGATGCTATGTTCTCTGAGCACTAGGAGATTAGTCCCTATGCACTTCTATTACCATTCATTTTCAACCCCTAGACACTGAAGAACAAATTGTAAAAATATATACATATATACCTCTTTCTCGGCCCCAGCCAGAAATGATGCATTTATGATTAGGTTGGAATAAATATGGAGACCAGGGAATACAGGCAGGGACGGTAGTAGGCAGCACACAATCTTTTTGGTTTCGGCGTTTTTTCATTTCAATCAAAGCGATGTCATTTTGGAAGGTGGCTCCACTGTAGTTTTCATGGACAATAATTTTATTGACCGCCTGAACACTTATCTCGCTGTTAAATCTTATCCAGTCTATTAATGATACCCATATTTGGTAACGGTGAGTTTTACTAGCTCTACAAAGAAAAAGGAAAATAAAATATGTTAAGAAAAAACAACTAAAAACATGGACTTCTGATGCTTCATCTTTATATTCTCCTTTCTAAAAAACATTTTTAACTTTCCCAGATTTCTTTTATCTTTGCTGTCATGAAGCAATGTGATTAAGGGCAGTATTAAAGTCAGCAGGTAAATGAAGAGAGAAATAGCCCTGGCTGGTAGCTGGTTTGGTTCCCCGTCAGGGCACATGCCTGGGTTTCGGGCTTGATCCCTGGTAGGGGGTGTGCAGGAGGCAGTCGATCGATGTTTTGCTTTCATATTAATGTTTTTATCTCTCCCTCTCCCTTCCTCTCTCTCTCAAAATCAATTTAAAAAAAAATATTTAAAAAGAGAGAGAAATAATCCATCTAACTGCTCAATATCAGGGGCATAAAGAATTCACTAACCACCAGAGATGCCCACAAGTGAGAGCACCATCATTGAAGGTGTTTGCAAAAACCAGACAGTATCTAGCCACAAATGAGGGGTCAGAGTACACACTCTCAGAGTGAGAATTCCAGAGATTCTCAGAGCGAAGACCACAGCAGTCGTTATCCTGATCTTTAAGACTTCATCCTAACATTGCATTATATTTATTTGCTCACAGCCTTGAAGTAAAAAATGGGGTCGTATTAATCTATGGATAGATGCCCATGCCTAGTACATGGAACACAGTAGTTGTTTTAAAATCTTGTTGAAAGGGTGAATGAGCTAAATTTTGCCTGTTCTTATGTCTCACTCCATTTCATACCGATTTTCACCTCTTGGTTTTCAGCAAATTGGGCATCTACCATCATTTTTGTTAGGTAATCACCTTAAACAGTAATGTCCTGGGAGCCAATGAGGTATTCAGGATCCTTTTATTTAATGCTTCGTGTTCCAAGAATGTTCTTCTTCATATTAATTTTGGTTGTTTTTCAGGATCAGAGATCCTAAATATTGTTGAAAGGTTAACCCTGTTTATGCATTCAATTTACTAAATGACTACTTAGTGTGCACCTGCTGTATACCAGGCACTGTGGTAGCCATTGGGATACAGAAATGAGCAAATTCAGAAATAGTTCCTGCCTTCATGGAGCTCAGGGTTTAGGGAAAGATGTAGGATTAAAAAGATAATCACACCGCCCTGGCCAGTTTGGCTCAGCAGTTGGAGCGTCAGCCCGCAGACCGGAGAGGCCCGGGTTCGGTTCCCGCTAAGGGCATGTACCTCGGTTGCAGTTTGTCCCCGGCCCCAGCTGGGGTTGTGTGGGTGGCAACCACTCGATGTATCTCTCTCACATCTATGTTTCTCTCTCTTCTTCCTCCCTCTCTCCCTCCCGCTCTATCTGAAGATAAATGCAAAATAAAAAAAAATGTCCTCAGGTAAGGATAAAAAGAAAAAGGATGATCACACCAATGAAGATATGTGTTCTGTTGTGAAAAGTGAGAGGCATAAAAGCACATGGGTTCTAAGAACTTATCAAGAGGGCTTCTTTTACTTAAGGGAGTCAGGGAAGGTTCTTGGAGGAAGTGAAGATTAGGCTGAGATCTAAATAATGAGTTGCGCTAACTAGGGAAACAAGGTAGGAAGAATCATTCAGGCAGGAGAAACAGCATATGATGGTCTCTTTACAGCAGGGAGAGAGGTACCCTGAGTAGCTGAAAGGAGTCCAGAGTGGGTGGAGCAGAGAGAAGGAAGCTGTTGGGCAAGATGAGTTTGACCAAGGTAAGTAGGGCTCAGATCATATGGGGTCTAATGGGCCATGTCATGTTTTTGTTTATTATTTTTTTAATCCTAAGTGATTAAAACCAGGTATGGAAATACTGCTCTTGACACATAGTAGAGAATGGATAGATGGGAGAGGAGGTGGGCAGAGTCAGTGTGGTAAGCCATTTAGGAGGCAGTTGGTATAATCCATACGAGAGGCAAAAGCAGGGTAATCATGGAGATGGAAAGTTTTGAGAATTAAATAATTAGAAATTAAAAATGCCATGTAGAAAAATAAATAAATAAAATAAAAATGCCACCGAGAGTTGGTAATATATTGGCAGGGCTGTGGTAGGGTGGAGAGAGTGAATTGTGATGATGCTTAGATTTCTGTCCTGTGTCACTGGATGAATGGTGTTGTCATTTGCTAAGATAGGAAACACTGGGACAGAACCATATTTGGGGCAAGGGGATAGCATGAACTCAGTCTTAGAGATTTTGAATTCAATGTACTTTTGATATATCCAAGAAGTATTGATAGACAGTTGACTATAGACAGTCAGTGGTTGGAGGAAAGGTCCAGGCTGGAGATATCATTGTGTCAGCATATAGCATTGTTTCAGCATAAAGCACAGTTAACTTTAAGGAGAGAGGTAAGAAGAGAAAGGGAACGCAGGCTAACAATTGGAGAACTCCAGAATTGCACTGGAGCAATAGTGCTCAGTCACAGAAGGGGAAGCTGCAGAAAGGCAGGGTAGGTGTGGCCTCTACAGAGAACGGGAGAAAACCAGGAGTACGTGTATTGCAGAAGCCAAGAGAAAAGGGTCATTCTGGAAGAAATTACATTTGGGCACATTGTTCCAACCCATTAGGACCTTTATCGCCCAACATATTTAATCAGTCAACATGTCTCTCATCCCTCTCAACTTTGGGTCATCTGCAGATTTGTTAAGTAGGCCTTCATCTAAGTTACTGTCAGAGATGTTGACCTTGATTTTATCCTGGCTCTGCTACTGACTAGTAGTGTAGCTTCAGCCAAGTCATGGAATGTCTCAGTCTCAGTTTGCTTATCTATATAATGGGAAGAGTAACATTTACCTCTTAGAACTCTGGGATTATTAAAACAAAATGACATATGTGAAAGTGCCAGGCACAGTATTTGGTCTGTAAGAGGTGCTTGATAAATATTTAATTCATTCTAACAATCAGAACAGAGGCCAGAATCCCAAACTCTGTCCTCTTCTGAGAAGACTTTTATTCATTATCAATACCTTTTTGATATTTTCTTGCAGTCACTATTATGGACTAAATTGTGTCCCTTAAAATTCACGTGTTGAAGCCCTAATCCCCAGTGTGACTGGATGTGTTTGGAGCTAGGGCCTTTAAAGAGGTTTAACTAAGGTTAAACAAGGTCATAGGAGTGAAGCCCTTATCCAATATGACTGGTCTCCTTACAAAAACAGAAAGAGATATTAGGAACGCAGGCTTGTGGAGAAAAGACCATGTGAGGACATAGCAAGAAGGCAGCTATCTGCAAGCCAAGGAGAAACCATCCCTACCAATATCTTGATCTTGAACTTCCAGCCTCCAGACTGTGAGAAAATAAATATCAGTTGTTTAAGTCCCCTACTCTGTGTATTTAGTTATGGCAGCCCTCTCAAATGAATACAGACACTTATGCCTTATTGGTCCTGCATCAAAATTATATTTCCAATCTGAAGGTAATTATGAGACATCTTTTGTCACATGCTAATGTTGAATCCAGACACAGTATGCCTACCCCAACTTGTCTGACCTGAGAATCTCAAAACCCTGTCAAAGGAGGAGATAAAGGTAGGTAGTACCAACTTACTTTCACACCATGCAAATGAGCCAAGTGAAGTAACTTGGTACCTACAAGTTTGATCTGCCCTTGCCAGCTGGGATCAACAATTCGGTCTGTGGGGCACACAGTAGGTTCTGGGGGATTGGCCTCTGAGGTTCCTCTTGTGAACGTCAGAGGATATTTAGCAGTCAGTAAAGTGGAACTGAATGACTTTTCTCAGATATATTTTTTTAATTTATTTTTTCCTTTATTGATTTTAGAGTTAGAGAAAGTGAGAGGGAGAGAGAGATAGAAACATCAATGAGAGAGAATATTGACTGGCCGCCTCCTGCATGCCCCTGGGGGGATTGGACCCACAACCTGGTCATGTGGATTGGACCCACAACCTGGGCATGTGTCCTGACCGGGAATCGAACCAGCGACCTCTTTGTGCATGGGTCAACGCTCAACCACTGAGCCACACCAGCCGGACTCTCAGATATATTTTTGTTTATCATCTGTCACAACCTCTAGGACTCATTTTCATTGTTTCAGGAAATCCACAGTCTATTGGAGACACTTTTTACCTGACACAGTGAGCAGCAGTCAGGACCCAGCAGCCACCAATATAAATTCCTCCACAGTTGAATCTCTCATCTTCCCTAATTGCCACCTGCCACGGAAAGTCTCCCTGTAAAGACATTTGTGTGGTCACTGCCCTTCTACAAACAGGTGGCTCTGAGATATTTCCATTGCAAGACTCCCAGTCTCATAATTACGTACCCTGCCACCCCTTTCCCCCAAACTTGGCTGTTCCTGGGAAGGAAGGAGCGCTAGGACTTTGGTGCAGGCTTACCACCTGTGCTGGCTGTCCCCCAACCACTCGTTTCCTTCGAGTGTGTATGCTGGGTTTGACTCCACAGGATAGTTTAGGGAGCAGTGACTTTATCCGTTTTCTTTCTTCAAGAAAAGAAGAGATTGTATCATGATTTTGAACCTGTTACCTTGTGGGCAGACATTTCTTGATTAGGCCACAAGAAAAGCAGAGTCGCAGCTAATATGAAAGAGGCCAGATTCATTAGCAAATTATTTTGGATGTTAAACTGTACTATTCATCTTGTTTAAAAATTGGGGCTTAATATTAAAATTGGCTTGAGTCTCTCAAAATCTTTCTAAAGGTGGACCAGTGGCAGAAGGGGCTGACTGAGGGGTTAAACATTTACCAACCTCTGGCCAATGAGGGATGCTATATGCCCAGGCATTATTACCGGGTCAGGTCAGGGTGGTAGTCTCACGGAAAACCCTTGTCTTCTCACTTTCATAGTTTTTACTTTTTTAAAAAATATGTTTTTATTGATTTTAGAGCGAGGGGAAGGGAGAAGGAGAGAGAAACATCGATGTGAGAGAAACATCGATCTGCTGCCTCCTGCAGGCCCCCTACTGGGAATTGAGCCTGAAACCCAGGCATGTGTCCTGACCGGGAATCCAACTGGTGTCCTTTTGGTGCATGGGACAATGCTCCAACCACTGAGCCACACCAGCCAGGGCATAGTTTTTACTTATTAGAGGCTGTTTATATGGAACTATTTTTAATAATATTAATATGAACATTAATGATGTTAATATTAAGTACATTCTATGTGTCAGTCCCCATGCTGAGTACTTTGTTTGTGGTCATCTCATTTAATCATCATATGAACCCTGAGAGATAATATGCTGGGAACCCCTGGACAATCCCGGGTCAGTTGGCCAGGAGAGGGGGTATGTGTTTAGCCGCTTGACATGCGATGATGTTTCCTTCCTCTGAGCATTCAGATGTGTCGCTGGGAAGAAAACATGGTAGACCTAGACTTCAGACATGAGTATGCAAGAGAATCTGTGACAAAGGAAGAAAGTAAGTGTAAGATGCTCTCCTTATTCTCTCTCTTTATTTTACCATGTCATGAACATTTTTGTAGATGTGCTTCGTAGCCCCAAGCGAGAAAGGAAAATTAATATTACTGTCAGCTGCTTTGAGCATGTAAGGAGGTAGGTGCTCAAGGGAGAGAAGTGCTGAACAAACGCAGATAGATTGCAGGATAGGGGTCCCACCACTCCTAAGGTTGGGGGAAGAGTGCGATGACAAGTTTTAAATTTCTGCTTGGGCCTTTAGAAGAGGAGAGACCTCATTCATTGAGGTCTGTGAAACCAGCTAGGGTAGTATCAGAAAATTAATGTTATCTTGAGTAGAAAATAAAGGGCTTTTGTTAAAAACCCCTTCTGAGTATCTGAAGCTTGGAAATCTAAATTTTTAACTCATTGCCTGATTTTTTTTAATGTTACTTAATTTTGGGGCCTGGCAATTTGAAGGGAGTCTTGTGTGAACTTCAGTTTAAAATACCTCTAAAATAGGGAGCTATTTTATTTCCAGTTTGTATTTGAGGTTAAGTTACTCACCTAAGGTTATAGAGTTAATAAATAACTGAGTCAGGATTTAATACAAGTCAATCTGACCTGAAAGCTCCTATCAATTACTGTTTTCCCAGGAACTGAAACTTGATTTGGCTTTTCGTGTACAACTGGCCAGGGTACAGATCTTCACAGACCTGTTATCATGGCTTAACCTGCTGCAAAACAACAGGTGAATTCAATTAAATCCTTTATGTTTCTATTTCAAAATGTATGTCCTGGGTCATTGAAATTTTGTTGTTTTTGACAAAACTGACCTGGCAAAACTCATAACAAACAGAAAAACTTTATGTAAGACTAGAATATTGTTTTACTTCAAAATTAGTCATATGCATTAATCCATTTTCAAAGCAGTTCACAAGAAGCATTTATTAAGGAAAAGATAGAAGTAATGTTATTTTTTCTATTTAAATTGATATCAAAGGTCATTGTTGCTTGGATCAATTATATTACATACACGTATACCCACACACACGTGACATTAAACATAGACTTAACCCAGGGAACTACTAGTAAAAACGAATAATGGGAACTTACCTGCATCCATATTAGCCGTCAACATTTCTGTTTCTTCTATAATAAAATAAATTTCCAATGTTTAAAATTATGTTAATACTAAAAATTAAATCATTGAAATTATTGAACTTTGATAATAATTTTCTGTTCTTTTTAAAATACTTTCAAATGATTTTTAGAGAGAGAGGAAGGGAGAGGGAGAGAGAGACATCTATGTGAGAATGTGAGGCCGCAACATTGACGGACTGCCTCCTGCACTGCCCCCACCAGGGATCGAGCCTGTGCCCTGACCCGGAATCGAACCGGCAACCCTTCAGTGCACAGGATGACACCTAACTCAGCCACACTGGCCAGGGCATAATTTTCTGTCTTAAAACTTGTCCTCCCTTTAAAAAGGACAGTATAAAATCCCCAAAGCACATCATCTGATTTCCTTTTTTTTTTGGCTACGTAATTGTGAAGGCTCAAGATGAACTATGTAGAATTTTGCAGGACAAACTAGAGGTGTCTGTCGGTACAAGAGAATGGTGAGCCTCATGGTGCTGCTGTTTCCTGCATTTCGAGCAAGCTTCTCTTTCCACTCTGCACTCACAAGACCCTGACAGAAGGTGGGGAGCAGTCACTGACTCTGACCAAGAGTCCTGAGCTGACATTAAAAAGGCTCCTCTCATTTTGTACATAATAAGGCAGTTCTTTCAGGGGTCATGCAAACAATGATATTTCATTGGTGTCAGTATCAGGCATGGTTAGTATTAGACATCTGGGATGCAGAAGTCAAAAGCAAAAAATAAAACAAACAGACAAACAAAAGAGATTCTCCTTTCTTTCTTCCTTAGATTTGGCTTGAAGTTCTGTGGAATGAGTTCATCTTCACTCTGCTGCCCTAGAACGTTTCGGTCATGCACAGGATTCCCACCAGCATGTGGCTCTGTCTTGGATGAGGGTGCTGTCCAGAGGGCAATGCTATTTTGCTGCAGCAATCCTGTGTCTTAGCCGTGGATTTCCCGAGTTCATTTTAGAAGAGACATACATGCTTCTGTTATGCCACACACATATGTTATTTTCTGGGCAGGGAGAGGCTCTGCTCAGAGCTTTCACGAAAGCACCCTCATGAAATCAGTCTCAAAATTCACACTAAATGCTCAACAAAGGAAGATGGGAAGTGCAGCGTAGCCGAGGTGTGCTGGGTGTTAGAAGAGCAGCACGAAGCTCTGACAGCACTAACCATAAGAAAAGCAATCCATGACTTTGATTATATAAAATTAAAGATATATATTCGACAAAGCTCACTACAGGTAAAGTTAATAGGTGGGTGACAGGATGGAAGAAGATACGTGCACTGTCTGCAACTGAAAATGGATTCATATCAAAAATGCAAACCAACAAGACAGAAGACTGCAATCCCAGCGTGAAATGAGGCAAAAGATGTTGACCGGTGAAAGAAAAAGAAGGAAAAACTAAAAAAACGTAGCATTCCTATAAAAAGAGATCCAAAACCATTGCTTATTACAAACGTTCAAATCAATAAACAATGCCATATCATTTGACAGGATGAGACCAGCAAAATCAGAAAGCTGGATAATACTAAATGCTGGTGAGAAGAGCCCTCAGGCAGTGGTGGTGGAGGTGAGGACGACAGCTGTGCCAAAGGACACGCAGGCATTCGTCGAATTAAGTAGATGTGTACCCCAAGACCCAACAATTCCTTGCCAGCTAGATGTCTCAAGAAATCCTCCTACACATCCCTAAGGAGAAGAAATTCATTGCAGACTCTGTGCTGAGAGTCCATCACGGAGAAAGCAGAGAGTGTATTGAGAAAGATGAACACCACAGAGTATTTTACGCAGCAGTTAGAAGCAACAGATTCAGTGGCCACGTAACAACGTGGACAGATCTTTAAAACATAGTGCTTTGTGCCCGACCGGTGTGGCTCAGTGGTTGAGTGTCGATCCATGCACCAAGAGGTCGCCACTTCGATTCCTGGTCAGGGCACATGCCCAGGTTGTGGGCCCAGTCCCCAGTGGGGGGGCATGCAGGAGGCAGCCAGTCGATGTTCTCTCTCATCGATTTTTCTATCTCTCCTTCTCTCTCCATTCCTCTCTAAAATCAATAAAGAAAAAAATTAAAAAAAAAAAACACACACACACGCACAAAAAAACATAGTGCTTTGTGAAAAGAAGAAAAGGAAATATGAGCTCTACAACAAAATACTATGTGAATTAAAAGTGTATGCTCACAAAATAACAATACACATGAGCATGCACACACACACACAAACGTACGAGTTAAATCACATTCAAATGGCTGCTATGGCGAATGGGAGTAAGGGATGGGGGTAAAGGAGAACAAATACAACGAGAGTAGGGCCTGGCCTGGACCAGAGGTAACCACGTGCAGTGAGCGGAGGAGTAGCACTGACTCATCTCTGTGCCCCTGTGGTCTGAAACTAGGAAGGAAGGAAGGTAGAGGGAGGGAAGAGGAAGAAGAATAGTGAACGCTGGTGGTGGTGGGAACAGCAGCTGCCTTGGAAAGCACGATGACAAAAGAGGGGGATACAAAGAAACAGTTGAGATTAGGTACTCAGGGGTGATCTGGAGCATGTAAAAGTCCCCTAGGAGTCAGTCCTAAGACATCCTGAGGGGGGTCCGTAAACTTCTGGTAGTCATTCTAAATGAATAAGAAAGGAAAGGGTGACCCTAAAGAGCCGGATTTGGGAACTTCTGGCTTTCAAAGCAAATAAGAAAATACTAGCTATCCTGCAAAGAGGTGTCTTTCTTCTGGTGCCAGTTGGTAAGGAACTGCCTTGGTTTTGAGGGGAAAGTGGAGAGGAGAAAGGTGCTCGGAAGAGGTGGGATTCACAGGTGATGCCCCTCTTTGGGTGGTTTGGGTCAGCAGGCGGTGGAAGGGGAGTGAGGCTCAGAATGCAAGTTTATCACTATGAAAAAGGGCTCTGGGCCCCAACAAATGTCAGAGCTGGGCCAGTGGTCACACCTGGCACATCCTCCTTCCTTAATAGCTACTTTGAAGCATAAGATAGCAGTACCTTTGTTCTGTTTCAATTCTGCAATATCCCAAGAATTTAATAAAATTTTTTACCTTGAGCTGAATGTGAAACTTTGCCTGAAGAAATAAAAAACAAAAAGTTTACTACAGCAAAGCATAATTTTTATTTGAGAAAAATGCACACTATCTCAATATACTATACATATATGATAAAAGTTATAACACCTTATTCTTATTTTCAATTCTGTAATATAAATTTTCTATTATAAAAATATATTTACCTTTAATTTTAGGATGTCCAGCTCCTAAAAGCAAACAAACAAAAAAACTCATTGTAGCAAAAAGATAATTTTCACTTGAATAAAATATACACAAATCATTATTATGTCAGACATAGTATAACAAATTAATATTTACAAAAACATAAAAGAGAACCACAGTATGCCATTTTCCTTTTATTTTTAATATCACATAACAAATGTTCCATCTTCTATTTAAACATACCCATTTCACCACAGCGAGGAAATAATTTTAACTGGAGATTCAAAAAGAGATTTCTATTTTAGGTATATTTAAAACCACACCCAACAAACTTACTATACAGTTATACAAATTTTATAACTCTTTAACTTATATTAATACAAGGTAACTTAGGAAGGACATATTAAATCAAGCTATACTCCACTGTGGTACATATATACAATGGAATACTATGCAGCTGTAAGAAAGAAAGATCTCTTATTCTTTGAGATGACATAGAGGGACCTGGAGAGTATTATGCTAAGTGAAATAAGCCAATCAGAGAAAGACAAATACCACATGATCTCACTTATTTGTGGAATATAATGAATAAGGTGAGCTGATGAACGAAATAGACCCAGAGACATAGGAGTATGGTTCAGACTGACAAACCTCAGAGTAGGGGGGCAGGGGGGATGGGATGAGCTGAACCAAAGAACTTATATGCATGTATGCATAACCAATGGACATAGACAACAATGCTAGGGGGGTGGGGGGTATGATGCGGAGGAGGGTGTCTGGGGGAAAAAGGAGAAACATCTGTAACAAAAATAAATGAATAAAAATTGGGGAAAAAATCAAGCTATACTCTAAACCTCCCTTGCTTTAGTGATGCTGATCTGTCCACTGAAAAGAGAGATCAATGAATATACTAATACACATATATTTTACATCTCTATTCTCACTTGCTCTTTCTTAGAGGGGGAAGTATTAGACCAGTTACAGAAATAGAAGGGTAAACTGAGGTAATAATGACAGTTGACTAAATGTATTTTTCATACAGATTCAAGACAATGATAAGAATATCAAGCTTTATGTTGTAGTAACTCCCTTGCAGTGGATTTCTTTTTTTTTTTATGAACTGTCAAATTATGTTCTTTGACCTTACACTTTAGAGTTTTGAATCAGGAGGAAAGAGAGGGAGCAGAGAAGAAAGAAGAAGAAGAGAAGAAATCCAAAATATTGTTATACAGAAGAAGTGAAATCAAACTGTGTAGCTTCAGAGAAAGACAAATACTGTATGATCTCACACCTCGAATTAAAAACAAAAGGCAGGGGATGGGGGGGGAATTGGGTGAACGTGGTCAAAAGGTACAAGGTAGTTATATCTATTTATAATCAGTTACAAGATGATTCAGCACTCGGGATGGAATGTACCCAGCATGGTGACTACGGTTAGCGCTGCTGTGTGGCATATTTGAAAGTCACTAAGGGAGTAAATCCTAAAAGTTCTCATCACAAGGAAAAAAATTTGTAACTATGTGAGGTGATAGATGTCCATTGAAATTATTATAATTATTTCACAATATCTGTGTGTCAAGTCATTATGCTGCAAACCTAAACTTATATAGCACTGTGTATCCGTTACATCTCAATAAACCTAGCAGGAAAACTGGCAAAAGCCATACTTATTGTTTTCCTCCCTGAAAATAGTTTTTAATATTTCTTTCTCCCTTCTCTTTACTAAGGAGTTAACTACATTTAAGGAACATAGAAGTATTTTGCTCAACTGCTTATCTGCCCTTGAAAAGAAATGATGTGATTTGAAATCCTAAAAAGTGTGGCTTTTTTAAATTTAAGAAGTGATATCAGAGGAACATTAAACAAAATTTCAGTGAAGTCAAATACTTGGCATGCCACGTAACGACAAAATAGACTTAGTATTGATTCATTTACCATACATATCTTCAACATTTATTTAATGCTTATGTGTAAGGTTCTTTACCTAGGACATTTGGAATATAATCAGTTGCAGTTTGTCCCCAGCCCTGGTTGGGGTCATATGGGTGGCAACCACTCGATGTGTCTCTCTCACATCGATGTTTCTCTCTCTCCCTCCTGCTCTATCTGAAGATAAATGCAAAAATGTCCTTAGGTGAGGTTAAAAATAAATAAATAAATAAGAGAAGGGAAGGTAAGACAAGTACAAAAACATGACAATAAACAGTTCACAGTCATTCAGTGGTGTCCCGACATGGACTCTACCATCACACCCCAGGCTGTGTCACTTCCCAGCTTGTGTTCTGGGACACCATGTCATTGGCTTGAAATCACCCATGGTGGGAGCATTTACACCACAGAAATGGGCAAAGGCTACGGATCAGGGCTCCCTCTCCCTCTCAAGGCCGACTGTGAAACCTCGACCAGCAACACCACCGGGTGGTCCCACGCGTGCGGTGCATCTCAGTGCAGCTGCTCCCCTTGCAGCCCTCCCCGTCTTCGTTGAAAGTAGCTCCATCTTTTCACTTCTCAGGCCAAAACCTTGACTGCTCATGTGTTCTCACACCCCCATCCAATCCACCAGTAAATCTCTTTGGCTCCAGCTTCAAAATAGATCCAGAATCTGACAGCTTCTCATCATTTCCCTTCCTACCCATTTGTTCGGGTCACTGTCGTCTCTTCCCTGGATACTGCAGTGGCAGTATCCTCACCGGTCTCCCTGCATCTCCCTTGACCCTTGTACAGACTATTTCGCACCCCGCCACCAGGGTAATCTTGAGTTAAAATGTGAGTCAGATCATGTTCCTCTGCTTCAAGTTCCCATTTCACTCACTAACAGGCCTCAATCTCCTCCACCCCAACCACCTCTCCAGCCTCTCCTACTCTTTGTCCTTTAATCTCTCACTGCCACCACCTGCAACACCTGTTCTAACATCCTCCTGGCTGCCTGTTCCTGCCACAAACTGGAATGATCCTGTCTTAGGAACATCGCCTGGTTGTTGCCTCTGCCTGGAACACTCTTCCGCACACATCAGCATGGCTGGCCCCATCATTTTTCTTTCCAAATCTTATTTTTTAATTACAGTTTACATTAGTTAATTAATGATTCAAAAAATAATAATTACAGTATCATTTTGTACTAGTTTCCGATGTACAGCATAGTGGTTAGACAATCATTTACTTTACAAAGTGTTCCCCTGCTATTTCCAGTGGGTACCTGGCACCATACACAGTCATTACATCCATCACTTCCTTCCGCTCGTTACCTACAAGTTACCCAGTGAGTGAGCCTTCCCTGGCCACCTTATCTAAAATTTTAGAACTTACCTTTGACATTTTATATCTTCCTTCCTTGCTTTGTTTTTCTTTTATTTTTTTTTTCATTTTTATTTTATGTTTTTCTTCTTAATACTTATTCTTTTATGAGATGTTTTATTTATTTCTTCTGTTTATTGTCTCCCTCATCCACTAGAATGTATGATCTATGAAGGGGCAGGGATTCTGAAATGTTACTCACTATCATAACCCCAGCACCTGGAACAGGGCCTGGCACACATAACATAGTAAGAACTTAAATATTCTTTGAGCAAACGAATGAATGTAATAACTTAGAAAGCTTCCGTCCCCCCCATCCCAAGAAACATTGATGGGAGAAAGAAGTCAGTCTGTGAGGCAGAATAGGTACCTAGTAAATATTTTTCACATTAGAGGGTTTTCAATGAGCACCAAAAATCCAAGACCATCAACTTGTTGCTTTGAAACACTTGGTAAGTAAAGGGAAATAATTAAACATGATTCTGCCTTTCTATTATAAACTGCATTTCATGGAAACAAAATAGTTGACGAAGAAAGTTCTCTATAGAAGTTAATAAATACAGAAGGAACGAGGAATTAGAAATCACCATTTTACAATCCCTCCTGACAAATTGGCTCTAGGCAACAAGACAAAGGCTGCTGAAAACCAAGAAGGTGAAAGGGTGTGGGGGAGCTGTTTTAAAGGAGCCATCAAGCTGATCTAGTGACCAATCTTAACATCACTAGAAGTGGGATAACCAGACAACAAGGCTGGAATCAATAGGAATTACCAGCACCACTCATCAAAAATTTGTGCCTAAAACATTGAACTTTGCATCTAATCATGTCTCCATAAATCCAGAATAAGGAACATCCTGTAGGCAAATGACCCAGTTTCTCTAGAAAATCAATGGCATGAAAAAAATTGGGGGTGGATAGACGGGTAACTTTTAAAGAATAAGAGATACTTTAAAAACTTAATAACTGAATACAATGTTAAATTCTTTTGTATCTTGATTCAAACACATTAATTCTACAAAGACCTTTTTAAAACAGTTGGGAAAATTTGAACATGGGCTGTTACTAAACAGTGTTAGGAATTATTATTATTTTTAAGTGTACTAATGAGATGATGGTTGTCATTATATGTGACAAGTTATGTGATATCTGAAATTTGCTTTAAAACACTCAAAAAAGCTGACCAAGATGGGCAAGATTTTAATAATTGTTGAAGCTGGGAGATGCACAAATAAGGGTTCATTCTAATAGTCTATTTTTGTTATGTGGGAAAATTTTCTAATAAAAAGTTTTGAAATACCAAGTAAATATTTAATAAATAAAAAGAAGAACATTCCATAGTCCTTCAAATGCTCACTCTCTAGTACTTTTACTGCTATACCCTCCTGTGGTCACTTAAGATTACAATTTACCTTAAGAAAAAATTTTAGAATCCCTGGATTGAATAATGAAAAAAAGGAACCACAGAACTTTAAATTACCTGCACAATCAGTTTCATCTTCTCCGGTAATGCAGTCCACCTCACCATTGCACTTATACTGGCGTGGAATACAAACACCCGATTTACAAAGGAAACTTCCTCCTCGGCACCCTGTGCAAACATAAATAGAAAAGTTTGGGTTTTCTTTTTTTCTTTCTTAAAATGGAATGAGAAGGAATCTTGAATTCAATGGTAAAGTTGATTTCACTTTTTTAGCCGGAAGGATTTTTTTCCCCTTAAATATGTTTTTATTGATTTTTTTAGAGAGAGATAGAACATCGATGTGAGAGAGAAACATCGATCGGCTGCCTCCTGCATGCCCCCCACTGGGGATCAAGCCTGAAACCCGGACATGTGCCCCGACTGGGAATCAAACCAGGACCTCTCAGTCCATGGGATGATGTTCAATCCACTGAGCCACACCGACCGGGCTTGCCAGAAGGATTTAAAGGCTAGGTTTATCTCTACCTTTACAGCACAGCTCATCGCTCTGGTCTCCACAGTCATTGACACCATCACAGGCCTTCTGCTGACGGATGAATTTCCCATTCACACACTGAAAGGAGTTATTTGTTGAAGAAACTGTAAAGCAAGAATTGTCCTTGTAAACTTCTTTTCTTTGTGGAGTTGTGGGTGACATCTTAATCACATTTTTTGGAATAATGGGGACATTAAGATAAAATCAGTCATCAAATAAAAATTGATCTAAAATGCATTGATAGCATCAACACTTTCATCCCACCCTCATCCCAAGACTCACTTGGGCAGTGCCATTTACATTTTGATGCTACATTTTTTTTAGCACCCTTAAAGGCTCTGGCCTTTAACACTATATATATGGTTAATATATTGCAATGTCAGGATGGAGGAGAAAAACTGACCTGGAAACTGAGACATGGATGTGGTCACACACATTTTAAAGCGATGTGCATAGGCTGGATGTCTCAAAGGAGATGCTGAGTTTTCTTCTGATGTTTGATTGACTTGTGTTTGCTGTATTAACATTAATCCAGATGTCAAGGAAGCAAAGGGGAGTTAAGAAACTTTGCTTCCCATATAGGAACCTGGACAGAGTTAATATTTGAGTGGCAAAAAGGTACAATAGGGAAAGAACACCAATGTAGGCTCTAAAACCCAAAACATGATTTTGCCTCTGTGACTGGAAAATGGGTAGGCATCATTTGTTTGTTTATTACAGACTTGGTTTGAAATGAACAACCTTGAAGGAAGGGAAAATGTCAGGCAAAAACACTCTACCAACCTGCATTCTGTGTGTAACACACCACACCAGCTAAACCCTGGTAAGTTTTAGTTAGTCTCTTGGTAAAAGTACATTCAGCCAAACTGGACTCGAATCCTCGACAGTGCACCTGCAGACATTCAGTGGGCCTTGCATGGAGCTCTTCAGGAAAATGGAAGTCTCCTTGAGTATCAAGAGCACCTCTGCAAACAGAATAATTGAAATATTAGGCTAGAATAATGAATACTTACATTTTTAATCTTACTGTAGAGGAAAGGCAACATAATTAATTTCCTCTTATTTTCTACATCTGAGTGATAGCTTGGACAAAATGCTTAAAATCTGAGCCTCAATATCTTCACCTATAAAAGGGAATGTAACTATCTCACCAAGTTTTGTAAAGATTAACTATAACAATCAATTTAAACGGACTAGCTAGATTTCTAAACGTGGCAAGCACTCAGCGAAAACTGGTTTCCTCTCCTCTGTTTCTTATTCAGAAGGATTGTTTCTTCTTCGTCACTCCTGGATGTTTCCTTCCAACTTGAGTTTTGTCATTCTTGGCCTCTCATCTCTCCAGGAAAGGGAGTGGATTAATTTGATCAGGAAATTTTGGAAATATAAATAAGAAAAGGTCAGCCCAGCTTTTCCATTTTGGGGGAGGTGTGTGTGGTGGGGGGGCTCTTTGCCTGCCCCATGCTGTAAGGCTTACCATGTTGGCCCCATTGTTGCCTAGGATTTGGGAGATTAAGTCGGTTTCAGTCCAGCTGGTCCATTTTGCTTTTACACTAAACTACATTCTCAACTCATCCTTAACAGTACTAAGGTGCTATTTTGGCATCTATACCCCATTGCTTGAACTTCTCAATTTGTTCAAAATTTCTGTGGGCAAGAGGCTATATGTCCTAGTGGTGATGAGTTACAGTGAGCTACTCTTCCAGGACAGTCAAGTGCTCTCTACTTCTCTTGAGAAGCAAATGAGAAAAATGGGTTAAAAAATAAATAAAAAGTTAAGCAAAGATACATCAGGCAAATAAACAAAAATAAAGCAGTAATGGCAATATAAGTATCAGAAAAATTAGAATGAAAGGCAAAACAAAGAGAACAAGAAGGGTATTTTTAATCATTTCAGATCCATAATGAGGACATAGTCGTCATGAAACTGTGCCAAACAGCATCAGCATATGAGAACAAACGGGAGCCATTTGGAGTAACCTGACAGGTGAATAATCTGAAAAAGCTTTCAACCTGAAACTATGTAAAAATACTAGATAAAACATAATAAATGCCCACAATGAGCTCTGAAGGAAATGAGGGAAATACCCACTGGCTCAGATCAGAGAAGTCTATCCATGAATTTATGCAAAATATGATAAGAACAAAATACTGAGAGATCAAAGACAGAGAGTTTACCATTAGGTTGAATCAAAGGTTGTAGGTCACAAACTGTGGAAAGTCATAAATACCCTGTGGCTCAATTTAATGATAAGAGACTCTCATTAAGGAACTGCTAGCAGATATGGTTTAGGAAGAAGAAAATGGAATCTAGAATTATGGAGTGAGATGCAAGAAGTAACAAAAACCAAGAAGTTGGTAAACATCAAGGAAATCTGAGTAAACACTGACTAAACAACAGTAATAATAATTGCTTAGTCTATAACAATAGCAATTAACTTCAAGGACATATTAAAATAAGGTGCAACTAAATACTGGAAACTTGATAGGGTAATGACATTCTTTGTATTATTCCTGAAGAGGGTGAGGACTTGCTAAGTCAAGACTTCATGGTGATAATATAAAGCTAGACACTAAAGGAATAGAAATAGAATGTATAATTTCCAAACCACATAGAGGAAGAAAAGGGGGGAGATTAAAAAAAACAACAACTCTATTAACCTAATAGAAGTTAGTAAAGGCAGAAACAAGAGCACAAAAAATGACAGGGTGAATTATAAGCCCACAATAAGATAGGAAAAATAAATTTGACAATGTGAATAATCACAACGGTGTTAATGGACTACACTCTTCAGACAGTGATTGTCATGTTGGGTTTATTTTATTTTAATTTTTTTCTTTATTGATTTTAGAGAGAGAGGAAGAGAGAGGGAAAGAAATATAGGAACATTGATGAGAGAGAAACATCGATTGGCTGCCTCCTGCACGTCCCCCGCTGGGGATTTGGCCTTCAACCTAGGCATGTACCCTGATGGGGAACTGAACCCGTGACCTCTTGGTGCATGGGTCAATGCTCAACCACTGAGCCATACTGGCCGGGCTGTCATGTTGGGTTTAAAAAAAATTAGATATAAGTTTATAAGAGACACACTTAATAGATAAAGACACAGAAAAATTATATGTGCATAAGAGGAAGAAGATTTGAACAAGGCAGTTAACAAGCTAGCTTATTCTAGTAAATAACATATCTATTATTATAGAACCCTACACATGAAGTATTTAAAATCTATTCAGCACAAAACAAGTTTCAAAAACTATTTAAAATAAACAATTGTCATTGTAAAGAGACTTTCTCTGACTATAATACAATTAAACAGAAAAACAATAACAAAAAGTTAACTAAAAGCAAACTAATATATTCGTTAGGAAAGAGAAAGAACTTCTAAATTACATATGTGTCAGAGAATAAATCATATTGAAAATTAGAGCCTGGCTGGTGTGGCTCACTGGTTGAGCATCAACCCAGGCACCAAGAGGTCGCTGGTTCAATTCCCAGTCAGGGCACATGCCCAGGTTGTGGGCCTGATCCCCAGAGGGGGGCATGCAGGAGGTGGCCAATTGATGTTCTCTCTCATTGATGTTTCTAACTCTCTTTCCTTCTGCCTTCCTCTCTCTCTAAAAATCAACAAAGAGTCCATAACAACTAAAAAAGTTTTCCTATTAGAAGTGGCTTCCAGTGATATGAAGAATTTCTCAAAATATTTAGTATTGTGTGTGCCTAATCTAACTTCTTAATGTTGATTTTAAAAGCATCTTAAAATTAATTGCTGTTTACTACAAACAAGAATATACTGCCTCCCAATCATTCAATCAGTGCTGAAAATGGAAAAATATTTATATGTTAATATAAAAAGTTTTGTTTGGAATTCATGCTAACTTGGATTTGCAGTTCTCATTGTGCTGTTTCTAAATTGCTGAATCCGCTGGATCTTAGGGATGCTGCTGCCACTTTAGTGACATACATATTATAGAAAGGTACTGTGAAATGACCACTTTGTGGCAGGGTACTTTTAAACATAATTATGTTTCCAGAAAGGTGGGTTAAGCTCATTGTAAATAATTGTGAAAATCACTGTTCAAATAATTTTAAGATGACATTAACTTTCTATAAATTGCAATATTTATAAATGTTTGAAATTGTATACATTGATATTTCATGATAAATGTACTTAAAATAAATAAATAAATAAATAAATAAATAAAAATCAATAAAGAAAAAAAGAAGAAAATTAGAAAATATTTTGAACTCAACAGTAAATAAAATAGCACTTTTGGAGGCTAATGGTGTGCAGATGAAGCATTCACTAGGGGAAAATTTGTACCTTAAATGCTTATCTTAGAAGAAAAGAAAAATTAAAGATTTATGAGTTAAGCATTTAATTCAAGGAATTAGAAAAATGACATATAGAAAAGAAGAGAGAGCCAAACATAACAGCAAAAGTTAATGAAGTTGAAAATAAAGACACAAGAGACAATTTACAAATATAAAAATCAAAAGCACTAATCAAATAGACAAATCTATGCAAGGTTGATCCAGAAAAAAAGAAAGAGCCCTGGCCAGTTTGGGTCAGTGGTTAGAGCATTGGTCTGCGTACCAAAGAGTTGAGGGTTCAATTCCAGTCAGGGGCATGAAGCTTGGTTGTGGTTCAGTCCCCGGCCCTGGTCAGGGTTGTGCAGGAGGCAACCAGTCGATGTGTCTCTCTCACATCAATGTTTCTCTCTCTCTCTCTCTCTCTCTCTCTCTCTCTCTCTCTCTCTCTCTCTCTCTCTCTCCCTCTCCCTCCCTCCCTCTTTCCCTCCTTCCCACTCTATCTGAGGACAAAAGAAAGAAGGCAGAAATAAATAATATTAGGTATGAAAAAGTGGACATAATTATAGATGAGGAGAGACAGACAGTAATGAGTGTATTTGCAACTCTCCAACTCAGCAAAGATTTTGTATCCAGACACTTGAACAAACTTCCGGTTGCTCTGTGCTCAGCAGTGTTCTGAGTGCTAGGGGATCATGAGCACATTTAATCCTCATAACAATGCTGGACTGAGGCAGGCTGTTAGTCTCAGGTTACACACGAGGAAGCTGAGGCACAGAAAGATTAGGTAATCAAAAAACAAATAGTTGAAACAAGAAAATCAAGCCTGAGACAATCCCCTGATGCAGGCACTCACTGTTGAAATCCAAGGTCAAGGCAGGCCACATTGGCCTCCATTATGCTCCAGCTGTCACTGCAAATGAACATTTTCTGGTCTTGATCTACAAGTTTTACTTCAACAATTCCCTCCGAATCACTACTGCCGTACTTCAAGGAAACATTGAATTGTCCTAAAATGAAACCAAAAGAATGTGCAACATTTAGGCATTCACTTTTCTCCTCTTGATTAAAAGCCTTTAAAATAATAAATACATAATTTCAAATTAATTTTAAACACCGTGAAGATTTTAACAAGTAATGGCAAGCAATTATTTTATGAGGGCTTATTATGTGTTAGTGGCTGTGCTATCAGTTACACATAATATCATAAAATCCTCACATCAACCCTGTGAAGGTTAGGCTACTATCCCCACTTTACACACAAGGAACCTAAGTTTCTCCATTTTTATACATGAAGTTAAGTTACTTGCTCAAGTGGGAAAGCCAGGAATTTGAACCTACTATATCAGCGATTTTCAGCAGATGTGCCTTGGCACTCTGGTGTGCCACAAGAATTTTTAAAACACACAATACCTGACTATTTAGTCAGGGGCACTGACCTCCCTTCCCTTAGATTGTCAAATAAAAAATAAAAAAAAAATAAAAAATGACAACAGCTAACACAACAACAGCCATCTGGTGTGAATGAATCAAAATTATACCTATTTTTTTTGGTCAGATTGGCAAAAAATATGTTTTGAGGTGCCACAGAATTCCGGGAATTAGTTTATGTGTGCCATTAGATGAAAAAGGTTGAAAAATTACGGTACTATATTGATCTCCACTCCAAAGTCCGTGCTCTTAAAAGTACGCCAAACAAATGATGAAATGTAAGCAAGGTCTGTGTACTCTCATACATTTAAGGCAGCGGTTCTCAACCTGTGGGTTGCGACCCCTTTGGGGGTTGAACGACCCTTTCACAGGGGTCGCCTAGGCATAACAGTAGCAAAATTACAGTTATGAAGTAGCAACGAAAATAATTTTGTGGTTGGGGGTCACCACAACATGAGGAACTGTATTAAAGGGTCTTGGCATTAGTAAGGTTGAGAACCACTGATTTAAGGTATTTAATGTCTCCGGAGAACAAAAGTCTGACCCTGACAAAAAAATCTCCACTATTGCTTTCCTCCTCTCCAACAGGTATTAGGGATGAGCTCAGATAGCGAGCTTTCTTTCTCCTTTTCCACAGAACTTCAACATCTTAACTCAGCACAACAAAACTATCTATGCTACTGTGAGCTGGTGTTTATCATGACGACTTTAAAAAGAATGTTTTAAGCATTCCTTTGTAAATGCATCAAATGCCCGTGATAATTGATATCAGAAGACAATAAGCCTGAGGTTTGCTGTCATCACTAAAATGTCATGAGCACTTTCTGTGTGCCAAAACTGTGTGAAGAGCTTTGCATACATCATTGTATTTAATTTCCACAAGAGTCTTGTGAATTAGAAGTTACTATTATTCACATCTTCCATACATGGAAACGGGCCCAGAGAGGTCACATAGCGTGTCAATAACCAGACCAGGGCGTGGAGGGGCTTGCAATGAAATCTGACAGACAGTGAGGTCCCTAATCTTAACCACTTCACTAATCCACATATTAGTATCCCAGCCCTCTTACTACATTAGGCACCTGGATGGAGTGTAGACAAGCTCTCTGGTCTGATGTGCCAAGTTCGCTAGGTTGGAGTATGTCTTAGGTCAGAAGTGGCCTGAGGTCCCCTTGAATCAGGGCCAGTGGGGTCGGGGCTAGGGAGAGGGGTAGGGGCTGGTGGGATAAATGCTGGAAGAAATGATGGGCGCTGTAGGTCCAGAGGAGGGCTCCATATCAGTACCAATCTCATGTAAAGACTTTTTCACTGGGTTCTGAACCAAATCAATGACATTTTAGCTAAGTAGAAGTAAGCATGGGGACAATTCTGAAGGGTTGAATGAAAGCATTGCAGGGGGCCCAGCCGGTGTGGCTCAGTGGTTGAACATTGACCCATGCACCAAGAGGTTGCTAGTTTGATTCCCAGTCAGGGCACATGCCCAGGCTGTGGGCCAAATCCCCAGTGGGGGGCATGCAGGAAGCGGCCAATCGATGTTCTCTCTTATCAATGTTTCTATCTCTCTCCCTCTCCCTTCCTCTTTCTCTCAAATCAATAAAGAAAAAAAAAGAAGAAGAAATCACTGAGGGGAGGACTGGATCAAGTCCGCGGGCTCTGGACCCAAGGGCGGGCTACATTCTGATTTCTTTAGTTATCACCCCAATTACTGTTGAGACTAGAGAGAATTTTGAATTGTCATCATAACATTTCATAGGAAAAGTATTTTCTAATAGAAAGTATGAGAGACAATTTCCTTCTTATATCATAGAACACACAAGGCTTTTCCTACCTTTAGCTGTACATTTCCCTTTATTTAAAAACTTTGCGTCTGGATAAAGACATTCATAACTCTTTTGCTGACAGTAGGTTGGGAAGCTTTTCCCGTTTGTGGAACACACCGCGGTACCATTCTTTGGGCACTGGTAAGGGAGCTTACAAATGCAGGTGTTTTGGATGCATTTCTGCCATGGTTGGCAGAAGACTTTATGGCAGGAGAGATGTGTGTATTTTTCAGCTAAGCACTTTTTGTCCACGGGATCCTCTTGAGATGTGTCTGAGGTCAAAGTTACCTATAAAACACAAAATAAACACTAACTTATCAACAAACCAAAATCATCTTTCTGAAGATGTGTAAGTGAAGGAAAGGAGCAAAACAGACTCACCAACCCCACAGTACAGATGCGGGGGACGTGGTCTGTTTGTTTTTAGAATGAGATAAACCTGGCTTCTGGTCCCAGCTTGGGCACTTATAGATATTTGGTTTTGGGCAAGTTGCCCTCATGAATGTGAGTTTCCTCATCTATAAAATGGGGATGGGTTTTTCTATTTTGCAAAGGTTATTGCAAAGATGAGAAATAATATGCATATAATGCTTGACAGGGGATAGGCATGAAGTCAATGGGAGCTATTATTACCCTAAAGCCGGCATAACATTCTGCCTTTGACGAAATCAATGAGTCTCATCAGTCATGTTAAGGAGTAACAAATGTGATGCTAAATATAGTCTTTTGAAATGCATTGATTAATACAATCGATTGATTCTATTAATAAATGCAAAACTATCTGTTAAATTCCTACTGTGTGCAAACTTTTTCTAAGAAGAACATGGCATGGACTCTGTCTCCGAAGGGCTTGGTGTCTAGATGATAAGATAGAAACACACATAATAAAGGGGGTACAAGGCAGACTGCGGTAAATGATATGACAGTGGTTCAAATCCACATATGCCCTGGAGTTGAAGAGAGTAAGTCTTTCAAGGGGAATTTTAAAAGGCCTCATGGAGGTGGTAGCAGCTGAGCAAGGGGAGAAAGGACAGGTGCTAGCAGAGGGCTGCTGCTAGCAAAGCCCAAGAGGGATGGTGCAGACTGTATTTAGGGAATCGTGAGCAGTCCCAACTGATGGGCATGTGGGGGTGTGTGTGCTTCAGATGGGGTGGTCATTGGTTAGGAAACGGGAGGAAGAAGCAGCAGGAGTGAGCGTGAGAGAAGTTTGGAAAGACACTTGAGCAAGCAAAAACAATGGCACTGGACAATGTATTGCCTGTAGGGGTTGAGGGTGGGTCCTAGGTTTTGAGGTTAGTAATAGTAAGGATGTATAATGACATTAATCAAAATAGATATTAAGTTAAATCAGAGCACTATGAATCTGGTTGAAGATGTGGTGAGTCTGAGGTGCCTCAAGGACATGTATCTGGAGATACTACGTGGGAAGGGGAAATGTGTGTCTGAAGCTTAGCTCATTTATCAACTAATTCAATAAATGATTTAGTAGGCACCACTCTGTGCCAGGGAGCAGCCTCAGGCCAGAGGAGTAAAAGTTTAGGTCCTAACGAGCACCCAAACCTAAAGGGAGACAGGCAAGCCTGCCTGATGAATCTCTGATCTACGTGGGCCAGGGTGCTATTAGGACGGTGTTCTGGGCCCCTGGCTGACTAGGAGACTTGGGAGCATTTCCTGGAAGAGATGATGCCTGGGCTGAGTTCTGAGGGTGCTGAGGAGGTGGCTGCTGGCAGAGGGGTGGCAGGTATGCACTCCAGGCAGGACTGTGAGAAAGAACAGTGCACTTGAGGCTGGAGAATGGAGTGAGAGGTCGTGGGGGATATGGAGCAGGTCCTGAGGGAGCCACTGAGGGACTTTGAGTTGGGAAGCAAATTTGCATTTGAGGAAAAATCTTTCTGGAGATGGATCAGACAGGAAAAAAGCCAATCAGACTTGCAGGAATCCAGAGAAATATCATGAGGGCTGAGAACAGGCCAACTGGGTCAAAAGTTAGCTGTGGAAAGCCAGTATTCTCTCTGTGTGTCCAGTCACCCCTCTGGAGCATAGACATCCCGTCCTCTAGTCTCCCCACAGCTGTGGTAACAGCAGGCTGGGGTAGAAACAAAGCAAACAATCTCTAGGTGCTCTTATGAAGACAAATAAAACCCAGTCAGTTAAAACCATGCTAACACTTGCAAAAGCTGTGAAAGTCATCTTATCCAATGTGCTTTTCAATAAACTTTATTAAATAGCCAGAGAAACAAGAAAATTGGGCAAATTGGTCCTTCACTACACTGGCTTTTGACACACTGACTTAGAATGAAATCTACCAGTTACATACTTTCCAAGGTTCCATGTACCACTTATTAGAGTTGAAATTTTTATAGTTACTTAGCTCCTATGTAAGTGCCCTGACAGCAGAGACTGTTGCCCTTTATGTATCACCCTTATATTGAAACAGTGGTATTTTAATTAGATGCAAGGAGAAATCAACTTGACTCCTGTCTTTATCCCTTTAAACCCTTCTAAGGTCTCATTTTTCCTTGATATTTGGATAGAAAGTTGGGCAAGTGTCATAACTTTTCAGTCACCTTTAGATTAGAGCAAAAACAAAACATGAAAAGACTTTCAGTCCCAGGAACAATCATATAACAATAATTACAAAGTCCAGCCCTGTGTAATTATTGAAACTCTAACCTTCATTTTAGTTAACAACCTTCATTCTCCTAGCTGGGACTCACTTCAGGGGCCTGGTGGGCCTGGTATTCATGGAGTGAATGGTGAAAAACAGAAAACAAAGACAGAACGTGGAGGAAAATTTACATTTAAGGAGCTGAAGATGTGGAGAAAGCCAGAGACTGCGTTTCCCTTGCTCAGTGTGTCTAATGTCACAGAGAGCTTCAGAGGACGAAGACTAACAAAAGGTCACTGAATTTGATGAGCAAAGGTCATTGGGATCCTTCAGTGAAATAGTTTTAGCTGAGTGGTAGAGGCAGAAACCAGACCTGGGTGAGTCGAGGCCAGAAAGGGAAGTGAAGAAATGGAAGCAGAGTGTAGGCTAACCCTTTTCGTTGGTCCTATGCCTAGACATGGGAGACTGAACATGGGCTTATAAAAAAAAAAATCTTTGTAAGTCCCAATATAATTAAAGTAAAAGATTAGAAAAAAAAAAAAAGACATAACCAATAAAACCAAAGAGAATGGGGAGAGGACTACAGACTTTAGATGTTATCAAAATGTTGGAAGCCGGAAAGCAGATGGGCTGATGGTAAGGGATTTAGCAGACCAGAGGGAACTGAAACCCAAGCATAATAAGGGAAGGCCAGTAATAATAATAATAATAATAATAATAATAATAATAAAGTAAATTCACCCCCAGGAAAGCTTAGAACCTAGGGCAGCTAATGCCTCTGAAAAAGATGGAGTGGCTAAAAATCAGGGGATTGGGTAAAAGAAATGGTTGTGTATGAGCATATTATTATGGAATCTGATATAGTAAAAGAAACAGCAAAGATTTGAAAATGGTTGTCACTGGACAGAGAAAACCAGGAGTGAGCCGGGGTTTGATAGAGGTGTCTTTTATGTAATAAGTAAGGGTATTTGGTTACCCTTATCTGACTGGTCAGTATCTATGCCCAACCAATTGTTAAACATTTTCAATATCATCATGGTTTTAAGCTTTATGGTATTATTTGTCTTTGTAAACTATATACATAAATTAATTTGATAAAAATAATGAAATGAAAAAGAATATTATGCTTTCAGCAGAGAAAAGACTAAGTGTTAGGCTTTGAAGGAGAAAAAAATGGAAGGGATAGTAGCATAAAAGGACACAAAGTAAAGAGAGATTTTTGTTGTTAGGCCAGAACAGATTTCATCATGACTATAGACTGAAGTTGGGAACCAACAGAACGGGGAAGATGGAAGCTTTGAGAAGAAGGCGCAAAGTTGTTGAGATAAGATTGAAGAGGGGATATGAAAAGATGTAATCAGAACATTATGGAGAAGATTGCCTTAGAAATTAATCAATTTCCTGTTCCTACAATGTCTTCTTCTGGTTGAAATCAATTTTATGATAATATTGTCATCTTAAACTTCAGTTTGATGCTAATGACTACCACCAACAAAATGGCTGGTGACAATTACAATAATCAAAAGAGAAATAGAAATTATTGTGGGGCAATTGCTGAGGACAGTCAGAGTGAGGCTTGTTTATACATGGTGTAAAACATGATGACAGTGGGCTTTAAATCTAAAGGGATTGGGTCAGTCATATGTTTCTGTGGGTCCTCAATGTCTAGAGCAATAAATAGGCTGGTGATATTTGAGGATGTTATTAAAGAGATTTGCAAATGTGTTTGTACATTTTGCCTGAATACAGAAATAAACTATGCCACATGCATTCATGTATACCTCTTTCCAATGTATGTAGATGCTATTAAGATTAGTAAGAAGAAAAATTAATTAAATCGTCAGTGATTTCACTGTGTCACTTCCTTCCCACAATAACAGACACCAAAAGAACAACTACTATTGTGTATGTAGTTGATGGTATAAGATGGGGTAGTAGATCTAAGTGTTTATATTTGTTGGAAACATTAATACTATTTACTAAAATCTTATTTTACTCTACTTCCAGGCATATGAGAAGATTGAATTTTCTTCTTGAGGTTGGACATGGTGGTGACTTGCTTTGGCCAATAAAATGTAAGCTGAAGTAACATGTATTGCTTTCTGGTACAAGCATTTACTTGCCAGTGCTCAACGACCCAACTTTCTCTTGCTCTGCCATGGTAATCATGGAGACATGTGTTGCAGAGATACCATAGAATTAAAGCAGCCTAGAATGTTGGGCCGACGTATGAAGGATGCTGTCCTTGGAGAGTCACCCAAACTCATGGTAGACTTTGCATGAATAAAAATTAACTTTTGTTGTTAAGCCACTGAGATTTGGGGATTTTTAAAAATTTTATCTTTATTGTTGAATGTATTACAGATGTTCCCCTCTTCTTTCCCCCCCATTGATCCTCTCCTCCCCAATCCCACCCCCCTCCTGCCTTCCCCACTCTATTGTCTGTGTTCATTGGTTATGCATATATGCATAGAAGTTCTTTGGTTTATCTCTTCCCACCCTCCCTGCCCCCTTCCCTTTGAGGTTCATCAGTCTAACAAAAAATTTGTACTTCTTAATTCCTTCATCCTTTTCACCCATCCCCCCCAGTCCCCTCCCATCTGGCAAGCAACAAAAAGTTCTCTGTATCTATGAGTCTGTTTCTGTTCTGCTTGCTCATTTTGTTTGTAGATTCAATTGTTAATAGATACGTATTAATTGCCATTTTATTATTCATATTTTTGTTCTTCTCCTTCAAGAAGATCCTTCAACATTTCATATAATAGTGGTTTGGTGGTGATGAACTCCTTTAGCTTTTTCTTGTCTGGGACATTCTTGATATGTCCATTGATTCTAAATGATAGCTTTGCAGGATAGAGTAATCTTGGTTGTAGGTCGTTGCTTTTCATCACCTTGAATATCTCTTGTCACTCCTTTCTGACCTGCAAAGTTTCTTTTGAGAAATCAGCTGACAGTCCTATGGGAGCTCTTTTGTAGGTAACTAACTGCTTTTCTCTTGCTGCTTTTAAGATTTTGTCTTTAAACTTTGGCACTTTGATGATGATGTAACTTGGTATGGACCTCTTTGGGTTCATCTTGTTTGGGACTCTCTGTGCTTCCTGGACTTGTATGTCTGTTTCCTTCACTAAGTTAGGGAAGTTTTCTGTCATTATTGTTTCAAATAGATTTTCAATTTCTTGCTCTCTCTTTTCTCCTTCAGGCAACCCCATAACGAGAAAGTTGACACGCTTGAAGTTGTCCCAGAGCCTCCTTACACTATCCTCATTTTCTTGGTTTCTTTTTTCATTTTGCTGTTCTGATTGGGTGTTTTTTGCTTTCTTATATTCCAAATTGATGGTTTGCTTCTTGGCTTCACCTACTCTACTACTGATTCCCTGTAAATTATTCTTTATTTCAGTTAGTGCATCCTTCATTTCTGGTCCTTTTTGATGTTGTTGATGTTCTCACTAAGTTCCTTGGAGTTCTCCTTAAGTTCCTTGAAGGTCTCACTAAATCCCTTGAAGTTCTCACTAAGTTCCTTGAGCCTCCTTATAACCAGTGTTTTGAACTCTGCATCTGATTGATTGCTTATCTCCATTTTGTTTAGTTCTTTTCCTGGAGTTTTGTTCTGTTCTTTCATTTGGGACATGTTTCTTTGTCTCCTCATTTTGGCTGCCTCCCCGTTTTGTTTCTATGTATTAGGTAGAGTTGCTATGTCTCCTAGGCTTCCTAGGGTGGCCTGTTGTAGTAGGTGTCCTGTAGGGTCCATCGGCACAGCCTCCCTGATCACCCAGCTGGGCCCTCGAGGTGCACCCTTCTTGTGAACTTTACACCCTTCTGTTGTAATTGAGTCTTGATTGCTGTTGGCACATCAATGGGAGGGTTTTATTCAGGCTGATCAGCTGCAAGGACTGGCTGTGCCCACTAACCACCAACCTCTGACTACCTTGGATGATCAGCTGTGCAGAGGCTGAGACTTACTTCAGCAAGGCTCTGGTACCCCGAGTCCATTCCTTGAGTGTGTCACTTGTGGAGGTGGTTGGGTGGTAGTTCTTTTACGTGGTCTGAAGCTGTCTACTGGGTGTGCTGGCTCTGGGGCAAGGTCAGCCACTGCCTGTGTTCTACCCAGGGCCACCAGGCATAAGCTACAAAGCTATCTGCAGATTGCTGCTTCTTGTGCTGGGCTTGGAGGTGTCCAGATGAAGCCAAGCTGTGAACCAAGGATGGCTGCTTCTATTGCTGGGCCTGGGGCCACTTAGCGAGAGGAATGGGGTTCACTGTGGCCAGATGCTGCTTGTTTGAGAGAATTTAGGAAAATCTGAAGCAAGAGCCCAAGCAAGCCAATCCTATGGTAAAGCCATTGGAAACAGCTTGGTGGGCCTGAAAGTTGGGTGGGGCAGGGCCTCAGGGAATCACCAGGGTGGGGCAAACAGTATGAACCAGGTTGCTGGAGTCCCAGATACTGGGGCCCATCTGCCTGCCCTGTGAGGGAAGGGCTCACCAAAGGAACAATGGCCTCTGCCAGCATGTCTGTCCAGGAGAAAGCTGCCTCTCCAGTCATTGCCCTGATGCCAAACAACTCAGTTTTTCCCCATATGTCTCTGGTGCCTTTCAAGCTCCCTCCCCAACGCTGGAACCCAGAAGGAGTGAGTATGAGTAAGTCCGTGCGCTGGCCCTTTAAGAGGAGCTGCCTGGGGCTCCAGAAGCCTCAGCCTCCCTCAGCCTCAGTTCCTGCTGGTTTTATAGCCAGAAGTTATGGGGACTTCTCTTCCTGGCACTGGAACCCTGAACTGGGTGCCTGGTGTGGGGCGGGGACCCCTCACTCCTCAGGGAGGACCTTCACAGCTGAGATGTCCCTCCTCATTTTTATCCGCCACACGTGGGTGTGGGACCAGCCTGTCTGCACCTCCGCCCCTCCTACCAGTCTTAATTTTGCAGTTGTAGGACTTCCATTCAGCTCAGTTTTAGGCGGTTCTGAATGATGTTTGTTCTATAGTTTAGTTGTAATTTTGATGTGGTTGTGGGAGGAGGCGAGTACCGCGTTTACCTATGCCGCCATCTTGACCGGAAGTCGGGGTTGGTCTTCCTGCCGCACACCCTGGCCAGTACTGACCGACAGAGGCTAGAAACCTAGATATAGTCTCCATAATCCAAACCTTGAGAACCACTTGTCTAGGAAGCACGGAACCTAAATCATTCTATGCGTGAGCTGATTGAGGCATGCTGTAGAAGTTTTTTCCATTTTTCTTGAGTCTGGCGTTACAGATGGAAAAAATACCAAATACAGTCGTCCCTCGCCACTTCGCGCTCCAATATCCGCGGCTTCACGCTATCAAAAAACCGCGACAGAGTGAGGCCGCGAAAGTCGAAGGGCAAAGTGGCGAGGGACGACTGTATATAAATAAAGAATCCTACTTCGTGGAAATTCATTTATCTCAGTAGAGTCTGGAACTGATTAACGGCGATAGATAAACGAGGGCCAACTGTACATCGATCAGATATTCCCAACTGTGTCCCTAGAACATCTGCATGATAATGTGGTACATTATCTTACAAATGCAGACCTTCAACCCAAGCAATAGATCCCTGAATCAGAATCTCTGGGAGAAAGAAGGCTTTGGAGTCTGTACTTCAAACAAACTCCATACGGATTCTTATACTTCCCAAAAACTGAAAACCATTCCTGTAAACCAATAATTTAAAAAGTGGATTATATATACCCTGGGAGTGTCAAGATAATCCACTGGGTAAAATAACATAAATTATATTAATTTATATGTTTTATTGAAAAAGTAGGAAGAGCCTGGCCAGTGTGGTTCTGTGGATTGAGCGTTGTCCCATGGACTGAGAGGTCCTAGTTCGATTCCCACTCAGGGCACATGCCCGGGTCGCGGGCTCCATCTCTCACATTAATGTTTCTATCTCTCTCCCTTCCTCTCTCTCTAAAAAAGTTTTTAAAAAAACATATTTTAAAAAAAGAAAAGAAAAAGTAGGAAGAAAATAATCTTTACCAATATTTAAATATGGATTGGCACTTGTGCTTGCATTCATAACATATTCATTCAATATTTATTGAGAGCCTACTATGTGCAAGGCACTGTTCTATCTCCTGGGGCTACAACTGTGAAGAGCATAAAGTCAAAGAGCTTACATTTCTGGTAGGAGCAGCAGACAAAAATGAATAAACTCTATGGTGACAAACTCCATGCAGGGTGAGAGAGCTAGAGATGGTGGAGAGAGGAGGGGAAGATTGCTATTTTGTATAGGGTTGCCAGGGAAGACTTCGGGGAGAAGTTTATCTTAGAGCAGAAACCTGAAGGTGAGTAAGCAAGCCAGGCAGATATCTAGAGGTGAAGTGTCAAGGTCAGAGGAAACAGCTAGGGGAAAGCTGTGGGGTGGAAGCATATGTGCTGTGTGTGCGCTCTTGGCTGGAGAGAGAGCAGGTGGATAGGAAGTCACAATATTGGAGGAGCAGGCAATTGATGTAGAATTTTGTAGGCTACTGTAAAGACTGCTTATTCTGTGAATGAAATATAAAACCATGAGAGGGCATGAGCCCTCCAGCATTTAGAGATTGGGCAGATGTTGAAGATTTCGTAGAGGAGATGAGACGATGTGTCCAGTGAAGTAACAGACCAATAAACAGAGAATGGTGGCCCAGGGACAAAGAGA
This sequence comes from Tadarida brasiliensis, assembly GCA_030848825.1. NCBI lineage: Eukaryota > Metazoa > Chordata > Mammalia > Chiroptera > Molossidae > Tadarida > Tadarida brasiliensis. Next base: position 82,710,295 of record CM061257.1, read on the forward strand.
AGGAAGTAGCAATCAGCAGCTGTGTCCATTGCATCTCCAGTGAGATGGTGACCTTGACTAATGTAAGTTTGGTGGAATGGTGGAAACTCAAGCCTGACTAGGTTCGGGAAAGATTGGAAAAAGAGAAATTGAGCACAGGATATTTTTGAGAGTTTAGATATAAAGGAGCGTGGAGAAATGAGGTGGTAAGTGGAGGGGTTATGAGGTTAAGAGAGGGTTTTTGTTTTAAGACGGAGAGGATCATATACATGTGCTTGATAAAGGAACATTATGGATTATGCGATCTAGTTTTAGCTAACAAAATCTTCAATATAATCTTCACAAATGGACAAGTGGCTTAGACATTCTCATATATATATTTATATATATATATGTTTTTATTGATTTTTTAGAGAGAGAGGAAGGGAGCAAGAGATAGAAACATTGATGTGAGAGAGAAATATTGATTTGCTGCAGTGTTTAAATAACTTAATAATGTCAATATTGCTCGAGTAACTTAATAATGGCCAAAGCCATGCACATAACTTTCATATATTGTTATAATTGTTCTATTTTATTATTAATTATTAATGTTAATCTCTTACTATGCCTAACTTATAAATTAAACTAAATTCTATCATAGGTATGTATGTACAGGAAAAAAACATAATATATACAGGGTTCAATACTATCTGAAGTTTCAGACATCCATTGGGGTTCTTAGAACGTATTCCCCATGAATAAGGGGGGGACTACTGTATATATATGAAAACATGCCAGTAACAAATAAAAATTAGAAAAATAAAATACAGTACAAATAAGGATAAAAGTAATAGATAAATATTTTAAATTACATTAATGTATTTAATTTAAAAAGCAAAAAAATTATACCTGTATATAGGTCTGTTGCAATAATGAATAATTAAATACATTAATTAAAAAGAAAAATACATTTATTTTAAAGATATTCATCCAGCTTTGGATTTAATTTGTTCTTCTTTTTCTAGTTCTTTAAGGTATAAAGGTAGATTAATGATTTGAGATCTTTGTTTTGTTTTTATTGTAAGCATTTACTGCTATGAGTTTCTCTCTGAGCACTGCTTTTGCCACATCCCATATGAATTGGTATGATGTGTTTTTGTTTTCATTCATCTCTAAGTTTTTCTAATTTCCCTTGTGATTTCTTTGGCCATTGGTTGTTTAAGTGTATGTTGTTAAATTTTTCACACATTTGTGAATTTTCCAGTTTTCTTATTACTATAGTTTTTTTTTTCCATTGTCTTTAGAGAAACTACTTCATATGATTTCAATATTTTTAAATTTATTGAGACATGTTTTGTGGCCTAACATATTGTATATCCTAGAGAATGTTTCATGTGAACTTGAGAAAAGTGTGTATTCTGCTGTTGTTGGATGGAGTGCTCTATGTATGTTTAGTTGTTAGGTCAGTTTGGCTTAAAGTGCTCTTATAGTCCTCTCTTTTCTTATTGCTCTTCTGTGTAGATTTTCTATCCATTATGAAAAGTGAGGTATTGAAGCCTCCAATTATTATTGTAGAATCATCTCTTCCTCCCTTCAATTATATTAATGTTCAAATAATATATTTTAAGCTCTATTGTTTGGTGTGTATATGTTTATAATTATTATATATCTTAATAAACTGACTCTTTCATAATATTTAATGTCTTTCTTTGTCTCTTGTACCAAGAGACAATTAAAGTCAATTTTGTCTTATATTAGGGTGGACACTCCAGTTGAGGAGAAGACAAACATCACTGCTTCCATCCTCCTCCTCCTCCACCACTGATCCTTTCATCAAACTGGCTCTGGTGCCCCTTATTTCTCCAATTTTAAAGGACAGCTTTGTTGGATATAGAATTCTTGCTTGACAGTTCTTTTCTTTTAGGATATTAAAAATGTCATCCCACTACCTTCTGGCCTTTGTGGTTTTTGATGAGAGAGATTCTAATCTTATTAAAGATTCACTGTCCATGATGAGTTAGCTGCTTTCCTCTTGCTCCTTGCAAGATTTTCTGTATTGTTCCTTGGCATTTAACAGCATCATTATAATGTGTCTTGGTGTGGATTTCTTTGTGTTATCAAGTAAGCTCCCTGAATCTGTAGATTCGTATCTTTCTCAAAATTGGGAAGTTTCTGGCTATTATTTCTTCAGATATTCTCTATGAGCCTTTCTCTGTTCTCATTCTGAGTTTCATTATGGACATAGTGGTACACTTGATAGTGTCCTATAGATCTCTTAGGCTCTTGTAATTTTTTTCATTCCTTTTTTCTTTCTACTCCTGAGACTGGATAATTTAATTTACCGATCTTAAAGTTCACTTACTCTTCTGCCTGCTCATCTGTTATGAAAAACCTCTAGTGAGTTTTTCATTTCCATTATACTTTTCAGCTTCATAATTTATCTGATTTCTTTTTATAATTTTTATATCTATTGAAATGCTCTATTTGTTCATACATCCTCTAAAAAATCAATGGTGTAATCAATGGGAAAAATATCCTCAGGTGAGGATTAACAACAACAACAAAAGTTAGGGAAAGAATATCTATGGGAAATTAGGACATTCATCGGCCCCTGTGTATGTCAGGAATTTAGAAAGCAACACACATGCCCAGGGCAGGATGCAGACTCAGAAAAGACATAAGTCCCTAAGATTACACCTGTAGATAATCTCTAGGCTCAGAGCAAGCATGAAGTGAAGGCTAAAACAGAATAAATAAATAAATAAATAAATAAATAAATAAATAAATAAATAAATAAATAAAACAGAATTGTAACTGGTCTTTAGTAGTACCCCAGCACAGAGCCAGTTTGCAAAGTCCAGGAAAGGTTTACTGTTGTTGATTTCAGCAGTTTCTTTCTTTCTTTCTTTCTTTCTTTTTCTTTCTTTCTTTCTTTCTTTCTTTCTTTCTCTCTTTATTTATTTAATGATTACTATATTACAGATCTATATTACTAAAATTCTCACTCAGTTTAATTTCTATGCACAGATAAAAGCATACCAAATGCAATTTCTTAAAGCTCTTTTATTAAGATAATAACAAAAATCTTTTTTACTGACTATATACTGCCACTGTTGATAACTGAACTATGTAATCTTTAAATAAAAAAAGTATCTCAAGACTTTTATAATACTGAAAATATTTTCTTAAAATAGTTTGCATAAATATTGAATTACTTACCTTGCAGAAACTTAAGCTGAAGCACAGAAGTAACAGAATACCGTGAGCAAGCTGCATGTTGGAGATATTCAGGGTCTGCATCTCTCCTGTGGACGCTTCTCCACCCCAGATAGTTATTTCAAATTTAATTTTTAACCTCTGAAAACATACTCAAAAAGACCAAGCCGCTGAAAGAGCTTTGTACTTTTGAACTTGTAGAGAACTTGGCTATAATCCAAAGAGTTTACCGTAACTGAAACAAAAAAGCAAATATCTGAGGGAGGCAACCAATAGGGACTGCGTTTCCTCCAGAGGAAACTGATTTTGCCACCTTGTTACTGAGTAATACCTCCATTCTGTTTTCTAGGGAAGAAACTATGCTGGAAGACAATTTCTTATACTCGTGGTAAAATAAAATTATAACATTTCCCCTCAGGGTTGAAGGCTAAGCGCTGGCAAGAATGAAAAGTACATCAGGTTGAAGGCTGTGCTGAATACATTAAAAATCCTCAACAAAACAGTTCCTTTACCCTGCACTGGCTGTGCTGTGATCCAGTTATATTCTCTGAGCTCAAAAATACTGTTTAAAATAGGGATTCCTGCTCTGGCACCCACAGCAGTGCAGGATTCATTTGTATTTGTAAAATAAATTTGTGACAGCAGAAAGGCTGTCACAGTTTGGGTTCTCCTGAAGCTAACGTGCGACGGAGTTTGGGACGGCAAGATACTTGTAGGAAACAACTCCAGTGAAGAAGAGAGGAGGGGCAGGAATGAGCAGAGAGAGACGTCAGACGGCAATGCTGGTCTGCCAAAGCCTTGGCTAGCTTATGGGGAGCTCCAGAGTGAGCGTGACCTGTCACAGTGTCCCTGGGTCAGGCGGAAATGACTGGACCATTAAACCTTGCCTTACTCCTGGCCGGTTTGGCTCAGCAGTTAGAGCGTCGGCCCTCGGACCAAAGAGCCTAGGGTTCGTTCGATTCCGGTCAAGGGCACTACCCTGGTCGGGGTCGTGTGGGAGGCAATCAATCGATGTGTCTCTCTCACATCGATGTTTCTCCTCTCTCTCCCTCCCTCCCAATCTATCTGAAGATAAATGCAAAAATATCCAAGGGTGAGGATTAAAAAAATAAAAATAAATAAATAAACCCCGCCTTACTCAACTGCCTGGTGTAGGTTGCCCAGGAAAGACATGCCTTTTGGTGCGGCAGTTTTCTGTAGCCGAGGCAGACCCTGAAGGAACTGACGATTAGATTCTGACAGAAGACAGCATCCGCTGACCATGCTCTTCCCAGCTCGGCAGCAAAACCTTCCTTGAAGGGGGATGTGAGAGCCATTTCCTTGTCTTTCAGAGTCCACCATTTACACCTTTCAGATCTACTTGCCATCCATATATGCTCCAAGAGTGGCTCCTTCAAAATTGCAGTGGGCCTCTCTTCCTGAGGGAAAATTTAGAAGAAGGAGGTGACGGGAAAAACTGCAGCCCGCCCTTGTTGTTGATCTCGGGGCTGCAGCTGATACTCATCCTATCCATTCTAGATTCCCTTCACCCTGGCCTGCCACCTCTGCCGGCCTCCGTGGCTTACCTGATGGCATGACCCACAACCTCTCCCAGCAGTCTGAGCCCCTGATTACCACGCCGTTCTAGTTGCTGTTCCTACCACTTTCCTGTCACAAGAGGCACCCAAGGAGCTCGTACGGTCCCATAGATATTATATAACAGCCGTCCTCCTTCCTCTGAATGATCGGGATCAGTACCGCTGTCAAGATGGTGACTCCTCTTCTTCCCTACTGGTCTCTAGACACCAGGAGTCCAATAAGCACCAGGCAGAAGGCTTAGCTTATAATTCAGTGTAATTCTTGCTGTGCCCTTTGGCAAAAGTGTGCTTCTTATGGGGAACAAGACCTCTAACCCTGCAGAGTCTGCGGCTGGGGGAACAGGAAGCAAAAAGTCCCCAACTGGTCATTGGGAAGAGATAGAATTGGGAAGCTGTCATTGTACAGACAGTATATAATATAGTTTAGGAAGACAGAACGAGAGGGAAAGAGCTTTGGGGCACCTCCTAAGTTTATATATCTGTTAGTGGAGATTGAGAAGTAACTGCCGGTGAAGGAGAAGGTGAACCAGGAGAGTTTCATAAAAGTGATGGTAAGTGTGGTCATTCCTGATGCTCTTCCTCGGCCCCCAGACCTTGTCTTCCCTCTCTTGGGGATGCAGTGCTACATGAAGGTCTTTGATTCAATGCATACACTGTTTCCCGGAGGATAGCACCCAGTCTTCACAGAGTATTGCCTTTATTTATTTTTAGTTTTTTAAATCCTCACCTGAGGATATTTTTCCATTTATCTTCAGATAGAGAGGGAGAGAGAGAGAGAGAGAGACAGACAGAGAGATGTGAGAGAGACACATCAATTGGTTGCCTCCCGCATGACCCGGACTGAACTGAAACCGAGGTACATGCCCTTGACTGGAATCGAACCCAAGACTCTCTGGTCTGCAGGCCAACGCTCTACCCGCTGAGCCAAACCGGCCAGGGCAAGTATTGCCTTCAAGTAGCACCTGGGCTCTGCCTTCAGCAGGCTGTTCCAATGCTCCACGAGGCTTCCAGAATCCGAGTGGTGCTGTATGTAACGATCAGTGAAGCATGGTCAGAGGCCCATTCTCACATATTCTTTGTTGTAAAGTGGGTCCCCTTGTCTGACAGGATGTCATATGGGATTCCCTGTTGAAAGATTACTTTGTAACCCTCTAGATCATGATCCTAGCAGAGGCCCTGCAGACAGAAAAGGGACATCCTAACCTGGGACATAAGTCCATTCCTTTAAGAATGTATCACTGGATCTTTTAAGATCAAAAGAACCAACTGTGTCAATTTACCACTAAGTGGCTAGTTGGTATCCTTGATGAACTGTGCCATCTTGGGGGCTCCATATTCGTCTCTGTTGCTGTCAGAATGAACACTTGTTGATGGCAGTAACTAAATAAACCTTGGGGGTTCATGCTTATGGCCTGATGGATAGCTTCTAGCTCTACTACCGTGGCCACTTTATTCTTGTGCCCCTTGTGCCACATTGGGGTGGCTGATGACTGCAGCTGGCTGATGTCAATCAGCTGAGTTGTTTTGTCGGTGATTTAGTGCCTTTTCTCTGGTGGCTGTTAACGTGTGATACAACGATGTTTACACTTTATCCCCACTCCTGTATGTACATCCACATGTTTCTACAGCAGACCTTCTTGTTCTTAACTTTTTCATATTTTTTATTCTAGGAAAAAAAGATGGTCAGGCAGTCACTACTGCCTGTGATTCCACCTATAGTCAAACCTCAAACCATGGATGGAAAAGTGGGAAAAGCTGAAGCTTTGCCTATGGGGAGAACTTTCCCTCACCACTGTTTTTCTTCTCTTAAATTGATATTTTAGACAGAAAGAGAGAGGGGGGTGGGAAACCAAGCATGTGAGAGAGAAACTTCAATCAGTTGCCTCCCAGAACCCCCCAGCCCCCAACTAGGGATCAAACCCATAACCTAGGTATGTGCCCTGACTGGGAATCAAGCCTGCAACCTTTTGGTATACAAGAGGATGCTCCAACCAACTGAGCCAACTGAGCCACCTGGCCAGGGCCCTCACCACTGTCTTTTAAAACCATTCCTAAGTGTGGCTGTAATGAGCTGCTATTTTTGGCTTACGCCTACATACTGAGCCAACTCATCTGAAAACCAAACACAAGCTTTTCTCCCCTCCTTTAGCTAGTCATACCTGATTCCCCACAGAGCCATATGCCTATGAGCTGAGAGAGCAGTAGGGGTGCAGCAATTTGGATTTGGGGTGGGAAGTGGGGAATCTGGGCTACCTGCTCATGCATTTTGCTTGAGCCTTTGGTCCTTTTTGTGTTTGTTTCTGGACAAACACTATCATCTTACATTTTTACTAGGCCTGCTCAATCTTATGCTTCATGGGTCTGTTAGGTTTGTCAAAGCCTTGAGTAGCTTATGGGGAGCTCTGGAGTGAGCGTGACCTGTCACAGTGTCCCTGGGTCAGGCTGAAATGGGCATTTCTGGCCACATGGTGACATAGTGCTCCATGTCCAGTTATTCTACCACATTTACCAGGATCCAGTAGTGCACAAGTTATTTCTCAAAGGGAGTACAATTCTCTGCTGAAGATGGCATGGCCTTGCTCCTGATCCCTAGGGTCCTGTATTGTAATCCCCCAAACACTGTGCACTGGACCTTCCTCAAACACTGTGCACTGTTGTTTCCCACAACAGACACCTCCAACACCGTTGGGTCTTCTGGATCACTTCAGAACCCTTTCCTGCTCTGGCTGCCAGAGCAATATTCCTCAGTGTGAAACAGTCCCTGAAAAAGCAAACATTCCCAAAAGGGAATAGTCCCCCAAAAGCTAAGTTTTGTGCTTTCTTCTTTGTGAAAGGAAGTACAAGATGAAATAATTTATCTTTTATTTTAGAGAATATGTCCTGGCAGTTTCCTCAGCCTGGTTTCCTAAAAATTTTACTGATGTGCCAGGCCTTATCTCCTGCCCTCTGGATCATACGTGTCTTATGAAGGCATTCAGCATGCTAGAAAGGGCTGAGAGGAAATGTACAAATAAAACAGAGACATCTTGTATCAGAAAGCAAGAGAGCTATCAGAGGCCAGTAAGTGGTGTTAAAAGACAGTACCCAACTTTAAGGAGCTCTCACCAACCAAAGATGAAACAATTTAAGCATTAAAAAGAACAATAATAATAATGGATTGAAATAAAAATTTAAAAATAATGATGGAATGTTCTTTATTTCAGTTAATAAATGCTGAAGAAATGATAAAATCAGCACATCACCATCTTGCAGGCCCTTATGAACCAATGAATCTAGATGACGATCATCAATAGCTGCTAAAACCATCAGGTACAAAGCTGGCAGGAAACTTTTATCTAATTTTTACAGTGAAAAAAATTTATATTCCGAATTAGCCAGATAAACCCAGTTTAGATTACCCCATTTCACTGGCAACATCTAAAGCATCATAGTAGGGAACCAGTTGAACATATGCCTTCTTCTTTCCATCAGGCCTGATCAGGGTGTTGACCTTGGCCAAGCAACGTCATTGAGCTTCTTCACAGCCTGTTTGATCTGGTGCTAGTTGGCCTTGACATCTGCAATGAACACAAGTGCATTGCTGTCTTCTGTCTTCTTCACGGCTGACTCAGTAGTCAGGGGGAACTTGACGCTGGCATAGTGGTCTAGCTTCTTTCTCCCGGGGGCGCTCTTCTGAGGATATTTGGGCTGTCTTCTTTCTCCTTCACCTTCTTATTCCTTCTTCCTCTTCCTCTTCCCTTTCTCCTCCTCCTTCTTCTTCCTCCTCCTCCCTTCCTTCCTTCCTTCCTTCCTTCCTTCCTTCCTTCCTTCTTTCCTTCCTCCCTTCCTTCCTTCTTTCCTTCCTCCCTTCCTTCCTTCTTTCTTCTCCTTCTCCTTCTCCTTCTTCCTCCTCCTCTTCTTCTTTGGTGGCTGGGGACATCTTTCAGCACTGCTTTTTTTTGGCCTTCAAAGCCTTTGCTTTGATATCAACTTTGGGAGAGGCAGGTACTTCCTACTTCACTTTTGGCACCATCTTCGTGATTTAAAAAAAGTGGGAACTTCCTAATAGATGAATCAGGCTGATACTGATCCCACTGATCAGTCTTAACACTGCCAAAAGAGAAACAGTCAGACATCATGTGCCTCCTCATGTGAGGCTATAGGACGTATTTTTGGGCGGGGGGTGAGGGGGTGGGGATTGTTGAACTTGAACATAATCAATTCCCCGGATCTCACTACCAGTTAGCTACTAGTTTACAGGAAATACAGAGGATAGAAAGATGGTTGATACCACCAAGAGGATGGAAATTCTATGAGATAAATGACAGTTTCTTCAACAAGTAAATGCCATGAAAAGAAAAAACAGGGAGAGGAAACTGATAAGGAATAAAAGACCCTCAAGAGACATATCAGCCCTGGCCGGTTTGGCTCAGCGGTTGGAGCACTGGCCTGCAGTCCAGAGAGACCCAGGTTCAGTTCCCGCTAAGGGCATGTACCTTGGTTGCGGTTTGTCCCCAGCCCCGGTTGGTTGTGCGGGTGGCAGCCACTCGATGTGTTCCTTTCACATCAATGTTTCTCTCTCTCTCTCTCTTCCTCTCTCTCCCTCCCACTCTATCTGAACAAAAAATGAAAAAATGTCCTCGAGTGAGGATAAAAAAAAAAAAAAAAGAGACATATCAACCAAATGTAAAGCATGGGTATAGTTTGGATCTTCACTTGATCAAACCAACTATTAAGACATTCTTAAATAATTTGGGAAAATTCTACATGAACTGTTATTAACTAATACTAAGGAATTACCATTTTTTCTAGGTGTGGTAATGGTATGACACTTATGCTTAAAAACTCCTCTGTTGGAGATTTATGGATGAAATGCTACCTGGGCTTACTAAAAAATACTCTAGAAAAAATATATATGGGGGTGGGTGGGTGGGTAGATTAAACAAGATCTGAAAAAAGCTGGTAATTATTGAAGATGGATTATGGATACATAGAGGTTCATTATACTGCTCTCTCAACTTTTGATTATGTTTGAAGTTTTAATTAAAAAGTTTTTAAAAAGAAAGTCATGAGTTCATATTGTTTCCAATTTAATAGCAACTTGGCTAAGTCCTTTTAAATTTTGTTTCAATATGAAGTTTTAAGCCCTTTCTCTTCTCTGTCATTTACAATACTTCCTTACCAAGTATTTTAACTAGATTTCCTAACCTTTCAGTAACACATTTGGATGTATGCTTTCTCGGATCTTGGATCCCATAATTAGAATGTACTTATATTCTTTCTTTCCCCTCCATCAATCTCTCTCCCTCTCCCCCCCCCCCCCCTCTCTCTCAGTATTCCTCACCTGAGGATATTTTTCCATTGATTTTTAGATAGAGTGGAAGGGAGGGAGGGAGAGAGAGAAACATCAATATGAGAGAGACACATTGATGGGTTGCCTCCCGCACAACCCTGAGCAGGGCTGGGGATCAACCTGTAACCCAGGTATGTGCCCTTGACTGGGAATCGAACCCCTGACCCTTCAGTCTGCATGCTGACGCTCTAACCACTGAGTCAAACCGGCCAGGGCTCCCCTCCATCTCTTTTATAATCTCTTTGTTGATCATTCTATAGTCATTTGTTGACAAGCAGAATCTTAATGGATGAGCAGAAATTCAAAGTAGAGAGAAGAGTTCAGTTAAGTTCAATGACTACTTACCCTATAGGCATCAGGTGTTTTTTTTATTTTTGTTTTTACAGGCACTCTGCTAAGTGCGTAGGATACCAAACTAGTAAGATGTACTTCCCACTCTTCAGGAGCTTATACTCTAGTGCAGATTTCTCAATTGGGGTCTGCCAATGTCATTCAGGGTTCTGTGAGAGGTTATTAGGGGTTCAGACTGGAAAAAGTTTTTTCCTTCTCCATGCAATGCCAGCAGTTGCAGTGATGAATAGATCAAGCAGCCCTGTTAGCAATTTTGCTAGAGATTGTTCACCTATATGGCAGAGCTCCCTTTGACTGTGTTCATTTGGTTGAGTTGGTTCTGTTTTGGATGGGAGATAGCGAAGGAAGGCTGTTGATAATTGGTGATTGCTGAATTGTACCGAGGGAGGGACGATAGGTTGATGGCATCAGCCTTTCCCCTTGAACTCTATCTCCTATCCTTCCCCAGCCTCCACTTACCTACAGCCAACTGAGAGCAAACACGGTTTCCTGATATAATACCAAGAGGTAAATTTTAATTCTAAGGAAAGACTTTGTAAACACTGACTCAGAGGCCTCCCTTTTGTTTTGTCATGCAAATACTGTAAAACTTGGAGCATGTAGGTTAAAAGTGAATTGTATTTTTATTTATTTTTTATTTATTTTCCTTTATTGATTTTTCAGAGAGAGGAAGTGAGAGGGGGAGAGAGAGAGAAACATTGATGAGTGAGAACATCGATTGGTCGCCTCCTGCATGCCCCGCACTGGGGATCAGGCCCACAACCTGGGCATGTGTCCTGACTGGGAATCAAACCTGCGACCTCTTGGTGCATGGGTCAACACTCAACCACTGAGCCACACCAGCTGGATGTGAATTGTATTTTTAAAGATTTCATTTTCTTTTGTAATTTCCTTGTTTTGTTTGTTTTACAAACATGACTTAAGAGTCCAATGTAGTGATTTTTGAAGATAAAATGAAAGATAGAAGGGAATTCTAGGTCGAGGTAATTCTGATAAATAATGAAGAATCACAACTTATAAATACAACAATGTCTCCAGCAAAATTGAAAAGACATTTAGCTATAAGCCACATTAAAGGAGCAAATAATTTTAAATGGTCTTTGAAATCCCAGAGTAAAAATTTGTTTAAAAAAAGTCAGTCACCTTCAGTAAATAGGTCCAAAAAGCAAGTTAAATAGAACTTTTTGACTGAAAAAGGAAAAAACCCACAGTTGGCAAGAGCCTCACAATTCTAGTATGTAAATTTATAGAGAGTAAAATGCTGAGTAATAAATACACAATGTAAGAAATTTAAAAGGTTTTACTCTGCAAGTTTGATAAATTGATGTGATCAATGACATGTCACATGACACTGAAGATTTTGTGTAATAAACCAAAAAAACATTTATCCACACTGATGGATCAACAGATTTTAATAAAAAATGTCATATAGTAGCATTTGCAAGATATGTAAATTGTGGTAAAATTAAAAATTTTTTCCATGATAATAAAATGCTGCTGAAAACAAAGGCCAAGATACATTCAGTTTTGTCTTCATATTGGAAACAAAAGGTATGTTTTGGAGAAAGTATGTTGGCATCTGCACTGATGGTACCCCATCAATGATTTCAGCACTGTTTCCTGAGAAAAGAAAATCCTGATATATTCACAACATACTGTTTTCCTTCCAGAGAAGTGCTGATGTCAGACATTTTTGGAGCTGAAATGAAAAAAATTCTGGGTGATGCTACAAAAATGGCTAAACTTATCACTCCAAAATGTTACAAACAAAACAGCCCTGGCCAGTTTGGCTCAGCGGTTAGAGCGTCGGCCTGCAGTTCGGAGAGACCCGGGTTCGGTTCCCGCTAGGGGCGCATACCTCGGTTATGGTTTGTCCCCGGTCCCTGGTTGGGTCGTGCGGGAGGCAGCCGCTCAATGTGTCCCTTTCACATCGATGTTTCTCTCTCTCTTCCTCTCCCTCCCTCCCACTCTGTCTGAACAAGGGATGGAAAGGTGTCCTCGGGTGAGGATTAAAAACAAAACAAAACAAAACTATATGGAAACCTGGACAAAGACCACATAAATCTCCTGCCATGTACATAAAATCTTATGGCTTAGGAGGTCATTCGTTCTCAGGGAAGCCAGCTGCCATGTCATGAGTGTGCTTAAGCACTCAGTAAACAGGTCCATGTGGCAAGGAACTGAGTCCTCTTGGCAAAAGACAGCACTATCTTGCTAGGCACATGAGTGAGCCACCTCTGAGCCACTCGGAACTTGATCTTCTGTCTCCAGTTGTGCCTTCAGATGAATGCAGCCCCAGTCAACATTTTGATTGCAACCACATGAGACCCCAAACCAGAACCATTAAACCAAGCTGCTCCTGAATTTCTGACCTACAGAGATTATGCAAGATGTTTATTGTTTTAAGCCACTAAGTGTTGGGGTAATTTGTTACACAGTAACAGAAACTATTACAGATTTTAGTTCTTAACAGGATGTTTCAGCTAAAAAAGTAAACTGGGAATACTTTCAAGAAAATAGTAGGCTAGATTTTTTAAAATAAATTAATTTTTGTTACAGGTGTTCTTTCTCCCCCCTAACCACCCCCCCCCCCCCAGCATTGTTGTCTATGTCCAATGGTTACACATACAGGCATATAAGTTCTTTGGTTTATCCCATCCCTCCACCAGTAGTTAGATTTTGCCAAATGCTCTGAAGATCAAGAATGGCTACAGAAACTTGCCTATTTAGTAGGCATTTTTCATCACTAATTGAACAAGTATCTTCAAGGGCCTGGAGAAAATATTTTTATTTCAAGTGACAAGATTCTTGGTTTTAAATAGAAATGGAATCTTTGGAACAATTATATGGCAAAAACAAATCCTGAAACATTTCCACTGCTGTTTGCACTTGAGAGTGAGGAAGTCTCGAGTGTCAGGTTGAGACCAAATCATCTGGGGAAATCACAGAATAAAACTGAACATTATTTTCCCTTTCTTTCAACACAAGTGTATGGCTGAATGAGGGCTCCTTTCTCCAAATCTTCTTTTCAGCCTGAGCACCTGACTTTCAGAGAAGAGGAAGAACTTTGTGAATTGACAGTTATAAACATAAGATGAAACTGACTGATTTGCACTTCTACAAGTTCTGGATTTCTGAGAAAGAAATGCTGCCATCCAGAGGAAAGTAATAAACATTTTACCATCCAGAGGAAAGTAACAAACATTTTACTGTACTTTTCAACTTCTTACATGTGCAAGCTTTTCTTGTTTAATGAGCATTGAGAATGAAGACAGAAATCATCTCATTTTGATTGCAAATGAAATGTATGCCAGTCTTAAGATTGAGTCAGAGCTGAGAATATACACAGCAAAAGACAAGCAAAGATTTCATTCTAAATAGGTAAATTTAATTATTTTTAGTTTCAAGAATAACATTTTTATTCATATATAGGCCTATAAAAAGAGATTAACATTCACGAAAATCAATGTGCAACTGTTACTAAATTAAAGGAAAAATTAAAGTTTCCTCTTCCACTTAATTTGCACCAGACTTGCTATCCTTTGTGAGGAGGGGAAAACTACAGAGTAGGATAGTAAGTAGAACAAAAATAAACAGATTCACAGAGAAACATTCTCTACTCAGAAGAGCTTTGGAGTTGCACGACAATGTGAACTACTGAACTATACACTTAAAAATGATTAATCAGCAAAGCTTACATTATGTGTATTTTATCAGTTTAAAAAAAAGCATTGATAATTGTTATGGGGTCACTATGTCTAAAACTCCCTCTCTCTCTCTCTCTCTCTCTCTCTCTCTCTCTCTCTCTCTCTCTCTCTCTATATATATATATATATATATATATATATATATATATTTGAAACATGAAAATCATTTCAAGGGCTCCCCCAAACTAAAAAGATAGAATAGGCTGGTCTAGTGAATGGGAACTGGAACTTTTCTAAGCAGGAAGTGTTCAACAATGGTGGAGAAAGAGAAGCAAGGCAATCATGTTGGCCTGATGGGGCAGAGGGAAAGTGTACAGTAATTATATAGAAGGCCTAATCGATAGATTTTACTTCAGATTTATTGCAAAAGGAAATGGGGAGCTATTTGGGGTCCTGAGGATAGCTATGCTATGAAAAAACTGTTTTAGTAAGGTCAGAATGTCATCACATGCAGTTCAGATGGGAGGATGAAAAGTTAAGCCTGGAAGTATTTATTCTGAGGCAACAAGGATGCTCAGAATGTGAGAGGTTGTTGTAGTTCACTGCTATTATTTCTGTACTTTTCACTTCTTGTAGATCATATTGGGTGATTTAGGGTAGGAATAACAACTGTGGTAGTGACAACAGGAGGCCTGTAATGACAGTACAGAAATCCATCTTAGAAGGAATTAATAGAAATTGATAGCTTTGGATAAAAGAGACTGCAGCCAATGCTGGGGTGGGGATGTTGATAATGATAGAGAAGAGTGCTCAAAGGTGAGACCAAAGATTCAGAAATCAACAGTGTGATGCTACCATGAGGACAAACAGAGAACGAATGATGAACAATTTGGGAAGTGGAAGAAGAGGGGGCCAGAAAAGGACTGAGGACTGAGATTCCAAAGTTCTAGGCTGCCCCTCTAATTAGCTGGGGAAGTTACTTCACTTCTCTGAATGTCAGTTGCTACATGTAAAATAAAGGGGAACCACATAATCTTGAAAGTCCCATAAGTTCAATGGTTTCATCACACTAAGTTGGTGATAAGTGCAACACCAAATGGAGAAATACAGAATGTAAGTAAATACTAAATAACATAAGGCAAAATAGTGAGTTATGAACAATTCTATCTCTGTATGATGTATAGTATTTAAAGTAGATATATCAAATTCCTTTTCTATGTAGGACTGTTAGGTACTTTCTCAAGCAGCTTATACTTCAGTGTAGAAGGCATATTGTGATTCCTAATAGTTCCCTAGTGAAGTTTACAAAGTTCTTTCAAATCAAAATAACCCTATGTAATAGGTACCCATCCCAACCCTCTTAGAGGAGGTCGACTGTGTCAAATATCAAGGTTCAGTCTCAGAAGATTCGGTTGGAAAAGAGACAAACCAAATATAATAAACAGGCGGTCACTAGCTTTCTTTGGGTGAGAAGTTCTCTAGCGGAAGCTGAAGTCAGACACCAAGGGCTTAAAGAAAGAAGAGGAGAGGGGTTTGCAGTACAGTGTACAGCCTGGCGGTGCTCAAAACGTACTTGACAAAAGACTAAACTATCCAGAACATAAGATTAAAATATAGTTTGGTTTCGTATCGGGTCATAGTTTCTTTACAAGTACATGAGCATCTTCTAGTGAAACCACAGAAGAAAAGTATGGCCCCAGATCAGCTCATAATCGTGCGGGCATGGACAACAGTAGGGTGACTGCGCGGGGGAAGAGGGTGGGTGGGGGGGGAAGAGTGCACGGGGGGGGGGGGGATAAATAGTGATGGGAACATAAAATAAAAGAAAGGGGGAAAAAAGATATGGAAGGAGAAAACTCGAAAGAACGCAGACAAGCGTTCCGACTGCGTTCCGACGCGACCAGAGCCAGCCCTGGGCACAGCGCGCTCAAAGCGCCTCAGAGATGCGCGTTGAGCTGGTAACGGACCGATGAGCGGGCGATCACCTCGCGGCCCGACAGGGAAGGACAAGCCAGGCCACCCGGCGCCGCTGGAGTCCCACCAGGCGCTGGGAGAGCGGCGAGGTCTCTAGCCCGAGGCGTCTCCAAGAGCAACACCGCGGCGACACTTCCTGCAACGTCACGATGCGACGGACGCCGCTATTGTACGTCACGTCCTCGGCCTTTCGGTAGGCAAGTTGACTTCACTGTCGTAAACCAGTGGTTGAAGTTGGATGTTACTGCTTCTCTTCCCGCCCTGAGGGTTGTTTTGGAAATTGACAGCGTGGTTGGTTCTGCCGGTGAGTTTTTTTTTTTTTCTGTAAACCAGTTATTCGAGTTTCTGGTCGTGTTTCCCCCTCCGCTTTGTGTCGGTACGGTGGCCGAGGAGGCTCGTCCGCGGCGGAAGTAGCGGGCCGGTGGGCGTGCACGCCCGGGCCCGAGGTGCACGTGGAGCGGGTGCGTGGCGGTGGGGAGCGGGGGCGTCAGAGACGGCTGGACGCGGGACCCGGCGGGGGAGGGAGGCGGGAAGGAAGGGGCAGCGGCCTGCAGGGGGAGGAGGCGCCAGCCGAGGGCGACGAGGCCGGTAGGGTCGTCGGCGCTCACAGGGCCATGGGGCGGCGACAGCCCTCACCCTTCGGGTTCGTCACTGGCGGCTTGGCCGTGGGTTCGGTGGCAGAGTTGCTGTTATTGTTAGCGTCCCCTTGCCTGGTGTTCCGGCCGCGGCCCAGAAGGGTTAGGTGGTGTGCCCAGAGGCCACCGTGACCAAAAGGCGCGCGCCGGTTTTCTCAGCAGGTGGGAGCGAGCATGTCCTTTCGAGGCGGAGGCCGTGGCGGCTTTAACCGAGGTGGTGGAGGTGGCGGCTTCAGTCGTGGCGGCGGCGGCAGCAACAGCCACTTCCGAGGTGGAGGTGGTGGCAACTTCAGAGGCGGCGGCGGCAACTTCAGAGGCGGCGGAGGCCGAGGAGGCTATGGACGCGGGGGTGGCCGCGGCGGCTTTAACAAAAGCCAAGACCAAGGACCCCCAGAACATGTAGTTTGTATGTCGGCTTCAAAGCTTCGCCTACTTGGGGGTGGAGGGGTGGGGGTCGGTGCGGAGGCTGCGGGTTTGTGTTATTGGAAAGTTTGGGAGTCAGGAGCTATAAAATAGAGCAGCTCACATACAGCGCCTACTGCTTGCCTGGGGAGGCAGAATCTGTGGAGGTGCTGTAAACTGACTTAAAATCAGGCGCTAGTGTGTAAGGGGGAGATTAAGAAAGCTGAAGAACACTTGGAATGCATCATGGAGGTGGAACTTGAGCTTGGGCTAAAAGGAAGGTATTAAATAGGTTAATATTTTGTGCTTCTAACTGTCCCCCTTTTACAGATAAGAAAACTAAGGTTCAGAGTTAAATTTCTTTGCTAGGGTCATAGTTAGGAATAAGTGATCAATCAGTAAATGATATATTTGAGGTAAAAGCACGTTTTCTGATTCCAAAGCCCAGACTTTATCTTACTCATAAGTAAGAGAAGTGAGAAAAACATTTTGCCTGGAAGGGAAACTACAGAGGGGAAGTCAAGAAAAATACCTCATTAGAGCAGTTTTGGAGTAATTATCAGTGAGGTAGGATGGGAGTCATGGAAATTGAGACAGAGATTTGACAGTAGAATCTTATATCAAAAAGGAGAAAAGATGAAAGCAGTTTAATGTAAAGAATATGTTGGTTCAGTATGCAAGGTGATTTGAAGAGGGTAATAGCTAGAGGCAAAGGTCCTAGCCCAGAAGCCATTTCAACAGTCCATTGAGAGCATGGTGGAAGTGAGAAGAGAAAGGAAGGATTAGATGAGAGAGAGATGTCGATGGAAACACACTCAGTAGAACTTGCCTGATACTCGGAATTGTTAAAAGCTTCCAGATTTTGAGCCTGGGTGATAGGGATAGAGAGTTGGTTTTGCAGCAGTGTGATGAGTATTTTAGTTTGGGCTGACAGTCTATTAGAAATAAAGACAGTCATTTTGAGATTCCACACTCTTCAAAAGATTGAAGAGTCATTGGTGAAGAGGTGGTAGTGGGAAGGTATAAAAGGAGAGGAAGAAAGAGAATACCCAAGACTGATTTTACTGTTAGGTGTTGGGGAGAAGACAGACTAGATGGTAAAATGCAACATAGTGTTAAAAAATAATACTTATTACTGTAATAATATCACTGTTCTAGGTTGAGGGGTCTCAATGTGCCAGGCACTTTTCTAAGCAGTTGACATTTAATATTGCACTTGATACAATACTGTATGTTAGGTGTTAGAACTGTCATTAGCTCTATATTAAAGATGAGGACACAGAAGCAGAGAAAAGTTGAGACCCTTACCCCAGGTCACATAGCTAGTATGTTTTGGTTTGGTATACCAAATCAGGAAAACAGATATGGTGAAATCCCAGGTAGCCAAGAAGAAAGCTTCCAGAAGAGGTTGGTCAATATAATTTGAAATTGTTTTATATTTTAATGTTTTCTTGTCCTATTTCAGTATTAGGGGAGTTCCTGCATCCCTGTGAAGATGACATAGTTTGTAAATGTACCACAGATGAAAATAAAGTGCCTTATTTCAATGCTCCAGTTTATTTAGAAAATAAAGAACAAATTGGAAAAGTGGATGAAATATTTGGACAACTTAGAGATTTTGTATCCTTTTTAATTGGAAGATGTAGTGATCTCATTGAAAGGTTATTATTTGCTTTTTATGGAGCTAAGTATTAATTAAATTAAACTTGTTGCTTCAGACCATAAAGGAGAATCAAGAGGAGAATGCATTTCCATATATACAGGGGTGGGCGAAAGTAGGTTTACAGTTTGTATGGAAAATACAGTAATTGATAAATAATAATACAAGAATAAACTCTGTGTTTTGCATACTCACAACTGTAAACTTATTTTGCCCACTTCTGTATTGTAAAGATAGCTACTTTTGGGAAGGTGGTATTATTATTATTATTATTATTATTATTATTATTGTAGTTCTTCAGCCACTGGTCAAGTTTCTTTATTTCTTTTTTTTTTATTGTGAAAAATATTACAGATGTCCCCCTTTTTTCCCCATGGACCCCTCCTTCCCGCTCCCACCCCCCTCTTGCCTTCCCCAGCCCAGTGTCTGTGTCGATTGGTTGTGTGTATGTGTGTATAAGTTCTTTGGTTTATCTCTACCTACCCCTCCCTCCACCCCAACCCTCTGAGATTCTTCAGTCTGTTCCTTACTTCCATGTTTCTGGATCTCTTTTGGTCGACAGCTTATTTTGTTCATTATGTTCCACCAATAAGTGAGATCATGTGGTACTTGTCTTTCTCTGACAGGCTTATTTCGCTTAGCATAATACTTTCCAGGTCCCTCCATGTCGTCTCAAAGGGTAAGAGATCTCTCTTTCTTACAGCTGCATAGTATTCCATTGTGTAAATGTACCACAGTTTTTTTTATCCACTCACCTACTGATGGGCACTTGGGCTGTTTCCGGATCTTAGCTATTGTAAATAGCGCTGCTATGAACATAGGGGTGCATATATTTTTTCTGATTGGTGTTTCAGGCTTCCTAGGATATATTTCTAGAAGTGGGATCACTGGGTCAAATGGCAGTTCCATTTTTAATTTTTTGAGGAAACACCATATTGTGTTCCATAGTGGCTATACCAGTCTGCTTTCCCACCAGCATTGTGCTAGGGTACCCTTTTCTTTACATCCTCGCCAGCATTTGTTGTTTGAGGATTTGTTGATGGCAGCCATTCTGACAGGTATGAGGTGATACCTCATACTCATTTTAATTTGCATCTCTCTGATGATTAGAGAGGATGACCATTTTTTCATATGTCTCCTGGTCATTTGTATGTCTTCTTTGGAGAAGTATCTATTCAGGTCCTCTGCCCATTTTTAATTGGATTGTTTGTCTTCCTTTTGTTGCATTGTATGAGTACTCTGTGTATTTTGGATATTAACCCGTTATCCGATGTATCATGGGCAAATATGTTCTCCTAGAGTGGGTTCCCTTTTCATTTTGATGCTGGTTTCTTTTGCCATGCAGAAGCTTTTAAGTTTGATGGAATCCCATTTATTAATTTTTTCCTCTGTTTCTCTTGCCCTAGGTAATGTATCAATAAAAATTCTATTACATATGATGTCTGAGATTTTTTTTGCCTACATTTTCTTCCAGGATGTTTATGGATTCACAAGTCACATTTAAGTCTTTTCTCCATTTTGAGTTTATTCTTGTGTATGGTGTAAGTTGATGGTCTAGTTTCATTTTTTTGCATGTAGCTGTTCAATTTTCCCAACACCCTTTATTGAAGAGACTGTCTTTTCTCCATTGTATGCTCTTGCTTCCTTTGTCAAATATTAATTGTGCATGCTGTCTTGGGTCGGTATCTGGGTTCTCTGTTCTTTTCCATGGATCTATATGTCTGTTCTTGTGTCAGTACCAGGCTGTTGTAATTATGACGGCTTTGTAGTATAACTTGATACCTGGTATTGTGATCCCTCCCACTTTGTTGTTCTTTATCAAAATTGCTGTGGCTATTCGGGGTCTTTTATGGTACCATATAAACTTTTGGAATGTTTGTTGTAGATCTTTGAAATATGCCATTGGTACCGTAATAGGGATTGCATTGAATCTGTAGATTGCTTTGGGTAGTATGGACGTTTTAATGATGTGATTTTTCCGATCCATGAACAATGATATTTGTTTCTACTTTTTAATATCTTCTTCTGTTTCTTTTTTCAATGTCCTATAGTTTTCTGAAAACAGGTCTTTTACTTCCTTGGTTAAGTTTATTCCTAGGTGTTTTATTTTTTGTTGTTGCAATGGTAAATGGGATTTTTTTTTCTGTTTCCCTTTCTGAGTGTTCATTATTGGTATATAAGAATGCCATCGATTTCTGGATGTTAATTTTTTATCCTGCTACTTTGCCAAATTCACTTATTAAATCTGGTAGATTTTTGATGGAGTCTTTAGGGTTTTCTATGTACAATATCATGTCGTCAGCGAATGGTGACAGTTTCACTTCCTCCTTTCCGATTTGGATCCCTTTTATTATATTTTTTCTTGTCTGATTGCTGTGGCTAAGACTTCCAGTACTATGTTAAATAAGAGTGGTGAAAGTGGGCATCCCTGTCTTGTTCCTGTTCTTAAGGGAAATGCTTTTAGTTTTTGCCCATTGAGTATGATGTTGGCTGTAGGTCTTTCATATTAATATATGGCCTTTATTATGTCGAGATATGATCCCTCTATTCCCACATTGCTGAGCGTTTTTATCAGAAATGGGTGCTGGACTTTGTTAGATGCTTTTTCAGCGTCTATTGATATGATCATGTGGTTTTTATCTTTCATTTTGTTTATGTGGTGTATCACATTTATTGATTTGTGAATATTGTACCAGCCTTGCATCCCTAGGATGAATCTCACTTGGTCATGGTGAATAATTTTTTTATTGTATTGCTGGATCTGATTTGCTAACATTTTATTAAGGATTTTGGCATCTATGTTCATCAGGGATATTGGCCTGTAGTTTTCATTCTTTGTAGTGTTTTTATCTGGTTTTGGAATTAGAAGTATGCTGGCCTCATAATACGAGTTTAAAAGTCTTCCCTCTTCTTGAATTTTTTGGAATAGTTTGAGGAGAATGGGTGTTGTTCTTTGAATGTCTGGTAAAACTCCCTTGTGAAGCCATCTGGGCCTGGGCTTTTGTTTGCTGGGAGTTTACTGATTACATCTTCAATTTCCCTTTTGGGAAGGTTTTATTATCATCATCATTTACTTTTTTGTGTGTTAATCCTCACCTGAGGATATTTTTCATTTTTTATTGCTTTTTTTTTTTCTTTTAGATAGAGGAGGAAGGGAGAGAAAAAGAGAGAAACATTGAAGTGAGAGAGACACATCAATTGCTTGTCTCCCGCACGATCCTGACCTGGTTGCGGGATTGAACCTGCACCCAGGTATGTACCCTTGACTAGGAATCAAACCCGCAACCCTCCAGTCCTCGGGCCAACACTCTAACCTGGCCAAATCGGCCAGGGTCTTCTGGGAAGGTTTTAGAAATGATTGCCATTTGGATAAGTGTTGCAGGATATGATGGTGCCACTGGAATGGTATGGTCAACTGAAAGTTTTAAAACAATACTAATTTCCTCTTGGAAACGCATTTCTTACTTTTCTTAAACATTTCTATATATTCTAACCTTGTTTTTAAAATTACCCATGAATTCAGAAGGTTACCTTTTTTTTTTTTAATCACAATTGCTTTTTCCTTAATAAAAGTAATAGTATTTTTCTGTTAAATTGTCAGAAAACATGAAGGCATCATCCTTTAAAAAACTACAGAAGGTGAGTTAAGCTCATGATACCTAGTAGCCTTGGTTTTAAAGTGAATGACCTACCTTAGGGCAGTCCTGCACTTGAGACTCCCTCAATATATCACCAGTGAAGCTCTTAAACTGAGATGTTCTCTACTTTAAACATTGAACTTGCTTTTCTTTAAGAGTAATTTATTTAAAAAAATTTTTTTCTTTATTGATTTTAGAGAGAGAGGAAAGAAGAGGGAGAGAGAGATAGAAGCATCGATGAGAGAGAACATCGATTGGCTGCCTCCAGCATGCCCCCCACTGGGAACCTGGCCCACAACCTGGGCATGTGCCCTGACTGGGAATCGAACCGGCGACCTCTTGGTGCATGGGTCGACACTCAACC
Source organism: Tadarida brasiliensis (assembly GCA_030848825.1). Classification (NCBI taxonomy): domain Eukaryota; kingdom Metazoa; phylum Chordata; class Mammalia; order Chiroptera; family Molossidae; genus Tadarida; species Tadarida brasiliensis. The sequence goes on from CM061257.1 coordinate 82,733,052, forward strand.
ACTGAGCCACACCAGTCGGGCATGAGTAATTTATTTAATACAGGCTTTCAGAAAGTACTCCTTGCTCATACTAGCAAATTCTGTAATTGCTAAAGTATGTTTTTTAGTTTATGTAAAACTCTATTATTAAAAGCCTTGCATGACTATTCTAAGTAAAACATTAAATTATAAAACATATTAATTGGGAGAAGTCAGATATTAAATATTGCAAGAGAAATACAGGTAGCTATGAAAATGTTAGTGGGACCAAATTTTGTGTATTGGCTTTCTGAGGAAGTGAGCTTGAAGCTGAGACCTGAGAGTTGATTAGCAGTTACTCCCAATCCTGGCTTCACATCCGAATTATCTGGGGGTGCTTTTAAGAAGATACATTTCTGGGTTGCACTGTTAGAAATGTGACCCAGTATGTCTTAGGGAGGGACCAGGACTCAACTGTAAAAAGGAAGGCTCCTGGATGACTTTGATGTAGTTGGGCTAGTGCTAGTCCGAGAGGAGGAAGAAGTGCAGTGCAAGTAGAGGAAACGGTACGTGCATGTGTCTGAGACAGTGTGCCACATGAAGGATCCGAACAAGGCAGAGCTGGGACAGAGAACATTTAGGAGTGAGAAAGCTATGAATTAAGACTAGAGGTAGTCAGGGGCTAGATTACTTAAGGCCTTCAGGTCACAGGAAAGAGTTTAGACTTCAGCTTTAGTTTTATTTTTAAATATTAGGAAAAATGTGGTTAAATTTATACTTAAGAGCACTGGAAAAGTAAACGAGCTCCCCGGGAAGGGGTCAGGACTCTGTGTGAAGGGGCCAGGTTGGAGGTTGCTGCATTAGTCCCGGAAGAGATGTTTTGGACTAGGGCAATGACAGTGGAAATGGAGAGAATAGATGGATTTGTGAGAGGTAATAGGAAGTAGAATTGTTAGGTCTTGGTAATTGATCAGCTGTTGAAATTGAAGTAAAAAATGCTACCATCTTTCAGATGTCTGATTTCATCATCTTTGTGGATGGTGTCACCGTTCACTGAAATGGGCAACACTGGAGAAGAAGGGAATTGGGACAGGAGATTGAGTTCTGTTTTGGACTTTATGAGTTTGAAGCATTTGTGAGATTCACATAGGCACTCAAAGGAAGAGTAGACTTGAGAATTGGGCAGTTGTCATTGTACAGACAGTATATGATATAGTCGAGGAAGAAAGAATGAGAGGAAAAGAGCTTTGGAGCACCTCCTAAATTTATATATCTGTTAGTGGAGGCTCAGAAGTAACTGCCAAGAAGGAAGGCAAACAAGGAGAGTTTCATAGAAGTATCACAAAAGTCCAGAGAGAGAATGTTTCCAAGAGAAAGTGCTCAGCTATGGCAAAAGGCTGCTGCAAAGTGTTTATCGGATTTAGCAACATGGAGTTCAACAGGTAGGTCATGGAGCTACTGGAGTGATGGGCCCAGAAGCCAGCTTAGAATAGGGGATGAGATGGGTACAATGTCTTGTTGTTAGGATATGCGACCTGGTTGTAGAAACCCTGACAAGTACCCACTGGGAAATTGCACTGCTTTGTGTGGGCCTAAGAGCCAGGTCTTCTCATTTGGTGACTTGAAGAAAACAATTTGCCTGTAATAGCCAATTAAATTTAATCTGGATGCCTGCCTTTTCTCACAACATTATTTATTTGAGGATTTATTTAGTGGTGGGTTTTTTTTTTTTTTTTTTTTTTTTTTTTTTGTATCACAGATGCTAAATTGGTATATTCTACCTCTCCTCATTTCTAGATTCACTGTTCAGGTTCAAGCCCTCCTTACCCAGCCTGGGTTATTATAATGGTCTCTAGACTGATGCTGTCCTGTGGAATTTTCTGTGGTAGAAATTCCTGCAGTAAAGGAGCCGCTGGCCTTTTTTAGCGAGTGTGACTCAGGAACTGAATTTTTAATTGTTAATTAATTTAAATCTAATAGCCACATGTAGCTAGTGGTTGCCATATTGGGCAATATAGACCTAGACAATATTTTTGAGAGGATGGGCTCTGAAGGGAAGAAAAATGATAAGGTGATATCTAAAGAGGGATTGTTGTAAGTAATACATTATAGTTTTGAAGTACTCATGTGTTTTGTGTAAAATTGTGAAATATACCCCAGTATATTTAATTATTGTGAAAAATTTTTTAACCCTAAATATAGGGTGGGATTAGTTTCTACAAATCTTCCATTACTTCGTATGTTCAGTAAAAAGTTATTGATTCTTTATTCAAGTCTTGAAATAGTTAGAATGTCAATGTTTTATTTTAGATTTTAATGCTAAATTTTTAATAGTTTCAGTTTTGGCAATTTTGTTGAGTTAAAATGTAGTTAATTTTTGGAAGGCATTATCTGTTTCTAAGGAGAAATGAGATTGTATTGGTCTTGGTTTCTGTTTCTGTGCATGTTATGCTTATTATGTGCCAAAGTGTAAGTGCTTCATGTACATTACTCTTGATCCTCACAAGGAGTATGTGAAGTAGGTACTTTATTTTCTTGATTTTATAGATCAGAAAACTAAGGCACAAAGAAACTTAAGTTCTGGCCAGGGCTACACAGTAGTATATAGTAGAGTTGGGATTTGAACCCAGGCAATTTTGAGTCTAGGTGGAGGTTCTTAATGATTATACTGTACTACCTGCAAGTCATCACACTAATTGTTTCTTTTATACTTCCAGTTTTATATAGACCCATATAAACTGCTGCCACTGCAGAGGTTTTTACCTCGACCTCCAGGTGAGAAGGGACCTCCAAGAGGCGGTGGCAGGGGCGGTCGAGGAGGAGGAAGAGGAGGCGGAGGTGGCAGAGGTGGTGGTAGAGGCGGTAAGTTACTTGTGGGAAAAAATTTCTCATAAGATTCAGAGTTGCAGCCAATCATATAGTACAATTAAATTTTGTACATCGGCAAACCTCCCTAATGTTTGTTTATTTATTTTTAGTGTAACTAACTTCAAATTTTGGCAAATTGCCATAGTAATAATGCTTAGTTTCAGTGACTTATTTAAAAAGAAAAAATCTAATAAAGTAGAATTTTAAGAGATTTAATCTTTTTGAGTTATTCATGTTTTGTTGGGCGTTTTATAAAGTATAATATCATAACTGAATTTTAGTTAATGTCATTGAGTGTTGATTTTATGTGGGGAACTGATCATATATTCTCTTAATATCTATGTATATTCTTTTAATACTCAGCAAAATTTTGCAAGATAGGTGATATCCTTATTTTGTGAATGTGGTAATGGAGGCTTACAAAAATTAATTTGCCCTAATCAAACAATTGCCAGCCTAGAAATAAAATCTGTATCTTCTGATGTCATGTCAAAAACTATTATCAATTAATTAATTGCTTTGAGTTCAGTATTTTGACATGCATTTCCTCAAAGTTTTGGTACATTCATTATTATGGACAATTAGGTGACGAACAGGGTTGGGGATGAGATGGGGTTCAGCGTTGAATATGCTTAGATCTGTGAATAGTGTGGTGGATGGATGCCTGGAGGATGGGCAGAGCAAAGATGGTAAGGAAGAGGAGTTGAAAATGAGCTTGGAAAGCTTTTGTTACTGAATCAAAAAAGAGACAGGACTCTGTTTTCATCTTTGCCACTCTCAATTTAATTATCACTTTACTCTGTAAATGTACTTTTTGAGTCTAGATAGCTAGGAGGTAGTTTCTTGAGATCAAACATATTTATTTCTTAAATATTTTTGGGAGTACCCTTTTGGGTATTTTATGAAGGGCGAGCCTTTAATTCCTGTTCTATATTTAGTCTCCATTTTAACATTTAAAAAACTCACAACTCTTGTCTATTTAAAAAAAAAATATATATATATATATATATATATATATATATATATGATATGCTTATTGATTTTATTTTACTTTAATTTTGTTGTTAATCCTCACCCGAGGATATTTTTCCATTGTTTTTTAGATACAGTGAAAAGGAAGGAGGGAGAGAGAGAGAGAAACATTGATGTGAGAGAGACACACTGATTGGTTGCCTCCCACACAACCCTGACCAGGGCCGGGGTTTGAACCTGCAACCTAGGTACGTGCCCTTGACTAGGAATTGAACCTGCAACCTTTCAGTATATGGGATGGCACTCCAACCAACTGAGCCACACTGGCCAAAGCAAAACCTTTATATTTTTATACCAGTGTTTGGGAGTATGTATTTGTTTTTTCTTTTAATAATTCTCTTTAAAATTTTTTGTTTTTTATTTGTCAGTTACATGTGACATTCAGTATTATTTTATATTAGTTTTAGGTCTACAGCATAGTGGTTAGACATTTATATAATTTACGGAATGATCCCCCAATCAGTTTAATACCCACCTGACATAGTTATCATGGTATCATTGATTCTGTTCCCTATGCTATACTTCACATCCCTGTGATAATTTTTTAAAAAATATGTTTTTATTGAAGTTTGGAGAGATAGCAAGGGAGCGGGAGAGAAATAGAAACATCGATGAGAGAAAAATATCGATTGGCTGCCTGACCCCCACTGGGGATTGAGCTCACAACCTAGGCATATGCCCTTACCGGGAATATACCAGCCTCCTAACCTCCTCCCATCTGGCAACCATCAAAATGTTCTCTGTATCTGAGTCTGTTTCTGTTCTGTTTGTTCTTTTATTTTGTTGTTTAGATTCCACATATAAGTGAAATCACATAATATTGGTCTTTCTGTCTGACTCATTTTACTCAGCAGAATACTCTCTAGGTCCAACCATGTTGTCATAAATGGTGAGATTTCATTTTTTTGTGGCCAGTTAATATTTTATTGTATATATGTACCACATCTTATTTATCCAGTCGTCCATCAAAGGACACTTAAGTTGCTTTCATATCTTGGCTATTGTAAATAATGCTGCAGTGAATATAAGGGTGCATATATCTTTTCTAATTCGTGTTTTGGATTTCTTCAGATAAATACCCAGAAGTGGAATTGCTGAGTCATAGGTAGTTCTTTTAATTTTTTTTTTAAAATTAATTATTTAATTAATTTTTTAACCCTCACCCAAGGATATTTTTACATTTTATCTTCAGACAGAGTGGGGGGGGAGCAAGAGAGAGAGACACATATTGGTTGCCACCCGAACGACCCACACTGGGGCCAGAGACAAACCACAACCGAGGTACATGCCCTTGGTTGGAATCAAACCCCGGACTCTTTGGTCCCCAGGCCGATGCTCTAACCGCTGAGCCAAACCTGCCAGGGCACTACTTTTAATTTTTTGAGTAACTTTCATTCTGGCTGATTTTCCACAGTGTCTGCACCAATTTACAATCCCACCAGCTAGGTACAGGGGTTCCCTTTTCTCCACATCCTAACCAACACTTGTTTGTTGATTTATTGATTGATGCTAGCCATTCTGACAAGTGTGAGGTGATATCTCATTGTGATTTTAATTTGCATTTTTCTGATGATTAGTGACATTGAGCATCTTTTTCATATGTCAGCTAGCCATCTAGATGTATGTCCTTTTTGGAGAAATGTCTGTTCAGGTCTTTTGCCCATTTTTTAATTAGATTGTGTTTTTTGGTGTTGAGTTATATGAGTTCTTTATACATTTTTTATATTAACCTCTTATCAGGTGTATCATTGGCTAATATATTCTCCCATTCTGTAGGTTGTCTTTGCATTTTATTGATGGTTTCCTTTGCTTATTTTGATGTAATCCCGTTTGTTTATTTTTTTCTTTTGTTTCCTTTACCCGAGGAGGTATATCAGAAAAAAATATTACTAAGCGCAGTGTCAGAGTTTATTGCCTATGTTTTCTAGGTGTTTTGTGGTTTCAGGTTGTACATTTAAGTCTTTAATCTATTTTGTGTTTATTCTTATATATGGTGTAAGGAGGTGGTGAAGTTTCACTTTTTGCATTGTATATTTTTGTCATAGATTAACTGACCATATAGGTTTGGTTTATTTCTGGGCTCTCTATCTATTTTGTATTCTCCATTGATCTATGTGTGTGTTTTTATGCCAGTGCCATGCTCTTTTGACTACTATAGCCTTGATATAACTTGATACCTCAAACTTTGTTGTTCTTTCTTAGATTGCTGTGGCTTTTTGGGGTCTTTTGTGGTTCCATATAAATTTTAAGATTATTTGTTCTAGTTCTGTGAAAAATGCCATCGGTATTTTGACAGGAATTGCATTAAAATACGGATTGATTTGGGTGGTATGGACATTTTAACAATGTTAATTGATTCTTCCTATCCATGAGCACTGTATATGCTTCCATTTGTTTGTGTCTTGTTCAGTTTCTTTCTTCAGAGTCTCACAGTTTTCCAGGTATAAGTCTTTTACCTCCTTGGTTAAATTTATTCATAGGTATTTTTTTTTTTTATGCAATTGTAAATGGGATTGTTTTCTTAATTTCTCTTCCATATAGTTCATTATTAGTGTATAAAAATACAACTGATTTCTGAGTTTTAAGTTTGTATCTTGCTACTTGACTGAATTCATTTATCAGTTCTAATAATTTTTGGTGGATTCTTTAGGGTTCTTTATATATAATATTATCTGCAAATAATAAGTTTTACTTCTTTTCCAATTTGGATGACTTTTATTTCTTTTTCTTGTCTCTTGTGGCTAGGACATTCTATAATTTCTCTTTTTATAATTCATCATTTCTTACAAAGTAAGCCTCTCCAATAAGTAAAAGAAGGAGACTAAAATGGGAAGGCAGTTTGTGTTGGATAATAGAAAAATACTTTAAAATTTTTAAATTTCAAGGCTCATCAACATGTGAGTGTCAGTGATGGTCCTTAGGCAGCTCAGTCAACCTTAAAGGATGTGTTGACTGTAGCATGCTTAGATGAGAGCCACCCACATCTGCTCCCGTTTGCTCATAGGATGAAAAGCCTTTGTTCAATCAAAAAAGTATTTACCATAACCAAAAGTTAAGGTGCTCATACCTTTAACAGTAGGGGAAAATCAGACTTTGAAGTAACAAGCTTTTCTAATTCATTAAAACAGAATACTTGTTTTAAAAGTTGTAATCTAGGGTTTTAGCCTGCTACTGAACTGGGAAACTTCTGCAGTTTTTGTATTTATATCTTTAAAAATTCTGCAAGATACATTTGTGAATATTTTTCTTTATACTTGTAGGAATTGTATTGATATTTGTAGACTTACCAGAATATGATAGGCTGTAGTTATTTAATAAATAATGTTTCCCTTATTTTTAGGTGGTTTTAGAGGTGGAAGAGGAGGAGGTAGAGGCGGAGGCTTCAGAGGAGGAAGAGGAGGGAGTGGTGGGTTCAGAGGTAAGTGAAAAAAAGTCTTTAAAGGACTGAATTTCTAGAATTGGTATTGTCTACCATTTAAAATTTTTTATTTAGTTTTATTTTTGTTTGCTAGCAAGTCTGTAGAACACCATGGTGGTTTTTGCTTTAGCCTAATTTATAGCGTCAATTTATATCACTCTTCCTTGCTTTTCCCTTTGAATTTTTATCACCTGCTTCTAATTTATTTTGCTGTATTTTAAATTGGAAAAATAAAAAGTTGTAATATGAATGACAGTTAAATTTTGTAAAGTAGGTTTGCTAAACATTACAGGAATTAATGGTGATTTCAAACTTGAGATTTGGGTAATAATACTATTAAAATTAATTTCTATACCTTTAATACTTTTATTTTCTCTTAATCAGGGAGAGGACATTAAGTGTGAATTGACAGAGGAACTTCACCAGTTGACTTCTGCATTAAACCTGCATGATCTACTTCTGTGGATCAGAACTTTGTTTCTTGAGCAAGTCTTGAAGAAGTGGTTACGATATGACAGTGGCACTCAGCTGTCGATGTCATACGAACAAGTGCAAGAGAATAGGCACTTACATTCTAAAAGAGTTTGAACCAGTGTTTTAATGTTTTGTATAATGCTTGGAACCGTGGTTACTTAATAAATGGACAGTTTTCACATGCAGCATATTTGAATTTTTACAATAAAGAATTTTATTTCTTTAAGTTATGTACAGATGTGTTTATTAAACCAGAGCTGTTTTTGAAGTTAAAATGAACAACTAAAGCTTAAACCCAGTGGTTTTCATGTAGAAAAAATGATTTGTTGACACATATAACTGATCTTTAAAAACAGGCTAGTGAAGCAATGCTTTAACATTCCTTAAAAACTAACACCCCTTTCAAAATGTTTGCCTTTTATATGCAAGAACATCAGCAGCCTTTATTGTATTTTCCTTTTGTGTGTTAGTAAAGCAGTTTGTCTAGTTGTAATGATGAATTGATTACAAAATTTTAATATTGATTACGACTCTATTAAAGTTGGAACAGCTGTTGAAAGGTGAAGAAATTGCTGAAGAAACGTTTAATTTTTCTCTTTCAATATAGATTGAATGTTGAAAGTTTTCCTGATTGTTCTTATTTTACTTTTTTTAAAGGGACACTAAAGGTTTAAGACGTTATTCACCATACGCAAATATTTGATTTCCTGCTACACGTTCAGATTCCTGGGTAGAGACACTACAAATGAAATTGGTTTTGGTCCCTGTTGTAGTGTCAAGAAGTAGCCATGATAGCAGGATAGAATACTGTGATATGGGACTATTTCCCTGCCATTGATTTTTCCTGCTCACTGTGTTTTCTCTCAGAAGGAATGATGTTGCCATATCTTTTCCTATGATTTTCTTACCTAATACTCGTTTGAGTAGCATATAGTATTGCCTATGTCAATATTGTGTGTTTTACTTGTCTTTTTTGATGGAACTGTGGCAGGATTAGTAAATATGTAGGCTGTAAATATATATGATGAACAAATATGTTGAAAATTACTGTTTCGCAGGAAGAAACAATTGTGCTTTTACAACATGGGAAAGGAGGCAATGTGATTTAGAATCTTTGGGTTAAATTTTTAGTGAGTTAGGACCAGGGTTTCTGTTCTTGGTTTGTAAAGGCCATGGCATCGTCCCAAGGACAAATAATAGTGCAATATTCCCACACTTTCTTTTTTAACATTTAAAAAAATATCTTGAAATGGCTATGATTGAAGTAGTGTGTAGGTCGGTAGACAAACCACTTGGAGATTTTACCTTTTTCTTGGGTATATTTTTGGTCATTGGTCATCTTTAATCTTTTATTTCCATATCTTATTTTTCCCTTTTTCTTTCTTAATGTGGTTCTTTCTGGGTTTCCTTTGGGGCATTTAGTTTTGAATCAGTTTCACATATTTAAGGAGCCTGGCAGTGAATATGGTACTGAGGTATCACTGAGTTCCATTGCAAAAGGTATTTTGATGATTATTCACATATTAAATCTTTTGAGTTCTTAACTGAATAACATTCTGATTGCATCATGTTAAAATGCGTTTGTTACCATAGCAATTATGCAGTTTAATGGAATATAAACTATTTCCCCATTTTCCTGAAAATTTGGGAAGAGTTATGAAAGATGGGTTGACTTTAGGCAATTGAAGTTCATGAAATTAATTCTGAGCTTTGTAAACATTTTGATATAAAATAGTTATATTTCTTAGTATTCTAAGCCTCATCCCAGTATAGCTTTTCTGTATCACTAATGAAGGAAGTATGAAAAAGTACTTTGAATATACCTATCTATAGCAGATAGCTGGCCGTCTGGAATTATTACTCAGTTTTTATAAATATAAATAATTATTTCTGGGGAATTTAAGTGGATGCTACAGCCAGGTATAATCCATCACAGGAAAGGAAGGGACTATGAATCAAAACACTCTTATTTTATTTTATTTTATTCTGCATGCTGAATGTATAAAAAAAAAAGATTTAAAACCCAACAAGGGTTTTAAGAGGGAGAATTCCACTTAGATATATTCATTGCTTTGGGATTTTTTGAAAATACTTTGTTACTGGAATACTTTTGAAATTCACTTTACTAGTATTGATACTCTGGAGTATTTACATTAATTAAAAATAAGAGTTCTGGTAGCTATAAGATCAGGGACAGGTCACCCAACCTGATTCAACTGCTTCAGTTTATATACAGCTGAGAAGACAAAAAGATTCTCTTTGGTCCCTTGCTATGCCATTCTGAGATTTATAACATTAAATGGGGAAATATAGCCCTCTAGTGGTTCTGTCATGCTTACACTGTTAACCTCGATGCATCTAGCATTTCTCTAAAGTTACTGATTTTAAGAAATTCATTATTAAGAAGAATCAGATTTTAATACTATTACATGGCATAAAATATGAGGGAAAAAGGTGTTGGGGATATCTTAGTCTAACAGTAAATGTTCATGTTTGATTGTAACCCACTTATGTAACCTATTTTTTGAGTTATAACAAGATACTCCAGAATATTAGAATTGCCCTGTACTTCATAAGATGAATGATTGACTCCAGGTACTTGGCTGATGTATGCTGTGATTATTATCAGATAATTGTTCATGTTAAAGTATAGGGTATATTAACAGATGGATTGTGAAGTAGCTCATGCTATACCCATGCTATGAAATACAGAGCTATTAAATTAGATTTATAGACCTGGAATTCATGATATGGCTTTAGGGGAGAACGAGTTACAGAATTATTTTATATATACATAGCTACCCATTTTTGCTTTTAAGAAAGAGAGAAATCTCAAACCCTTGTATGAATATATGTTTGTATAAGCAAAGAAAAGCAGAAAGGTTATAAACCAAACAATATGATTACCTTTATGAGAATGAGATTTGGAAGAATGAGGAAGATTACTTCTTTATTTGTCTCTATTAAATTGTTATGGAAAAATCAAAAGGAACTGAAATGGAAAAACTTCAAAGGGTCAACCAAAAACAGCGACTTGAAATCGTTTTAGAGGACTAAGCCTGACTCTTAATTTCAGAACTGATTTCCAGCAGAGAACAGTTAAGTCAGCTCCTGAATGATTTTCTGAGTTTGTTCATTGTTTAAATGGGATGTTTGCACTTGATAATCCCCTTAAATATATGAGGCTGATGCCCAAATTGGTTAAAATGTGTGGCTTGGTATTTCTCTTTATTTTGCTAATAAGCTTTTCCCTTGCTCTGGGAATTAAAATCCTTTCGTCTTTAGCCCAGTCACATTTGTTAAGGGAGGGCCTTTATGAAAAGGCCATTCTTTGAGGTCTTGAAGTGGAAGTGATTGGTTCTGAAAATTCTTCCCTCAGTGGCATTTATAGCATTTATAATTATTGAAGGCTTATTATGAAGGCTATCTCAATATCTTCCCTCCAAAATGCTAAGGAATAATTTAGGCAACCATTCAGACTCTAAAACTGAAGATGGCTCGGTCTTTTCACAGACTGAACACAATATTGTTGCAACTTACTTGATTGTGGCAGGTATGGATGTTTAATTACTCTATTAATGGTACTTTTGCTTTTGAGTGGGCAAGGAAAAGCAGAGGTTTTCAGCATGCAGTAGAAAAAGCACGGGTTCAGAGATAATGTTTCAAGTTCCATATTGTTAGCCAACCTCCTGAACTCACTCATCCTTTCTGAGTTGGGGTGCATGTGTAAATAAGGGTGCTGATACTTGCTCCATTTCCTGGCAGTAAAGATAAGAGAATGAAGGTGAGAAGATAAATGAAAGCATTGTTAATGGTGGCGAATGTCATAGTTGCTTTAAATCTTATTTATTTATTTATTGACTTTAGAGTGAGAGAGAAAAACATTGAGTTGTTGTTCCACTTATTTATGCATTCACTGGTTGATTCTTGTATGTGCCCTGACCAGGGATTGAACCTGCAACCTTTGCATAGTGCCGATCCACTTTGAATCTTGATACACAATGTGAGAGCAGTGAAGTGAGACTGAGAAAATTTTTCTATAAAATTAATAATTCTGCCCTGGCTGGTTTGGCTCAGCGGTTAGGGCGTCAGCGTGCGGTCCAGAGAGACCTGGGTTCGGTTCCCGCTAAGGGCACGTACCTCGGTTGCAGTTTGTCCCCGGCCCCTGGTGGGTCTTGCGGGAGGCAGCCACTCGATGTGTCCCTTTCACGTTGATGTTTCTCTCTCTCTCTCTCTTCCTCTCTCTCCCTCCCACTCTGTCTGAACAAAAAGTGGAAAAAAATGTCCTCGGGTGAGGATAAAAAAAAAAAAAATGAAATACAGAGCTATTAAATTAGACTTAGATTTATAGACCTGGAATTCATGATATGGCTTTAGGGGAGAACGAGTTACAGAATGATTTTATATATACATAGCTACCCATTTTATAAAATTAATAATTCTTTTATACTCCATATATTTGGTTATTACATTGTTAAATTAAGTTTTTATTGGGGAAAACTGACACCATGGCTAAAGTGTATTTTTATTTTTATGTCTTTTACTATTCTCATACATACTTTTTATAGTTTTGTCCTTGGTGGTGGGATCTAGTTAAGATGCAAAGATCCGGGAAAGAAAATTAAAGTCATAAAAAGAGAGAGCAGAGTGTATTTCAGTCATTGAGGACAGAGTTTGAAAATTCAGCTCATTCAGTGTGCTGTATTGCCAGTCTTGAACTTTCGATTTCATCTGTCAGTATCACTGCAACAGTGAGCAACTTTCACCTTTTTGTTCTTTCATTTTCTTATCTGTGAAATGGGGTTAAGAGTAAGCTACTTGTCATGATTGTTGTGAAGAGTAAAATTTGACGCATAGATGCACCTAGATGACACAGAGTAGGTGTTAGACAAATACATGTTTCTTTTTCCCCACATACACACACTGATGCACATGTTAGATTAAGATAGAGACTTGTTTGACAAAAAGAAGGGATGGAGGAAATGACAATAGTTGTCTGCTTATCTTCTTTATGTATAGGATGGATTGTAGTATAAGTTTTCTTTTTAAAAAAATGTTTTTATTGATTTTAGAGAGAGGAAGGGAGAGAGAGAAACACTGATCAGCTGCCTCCGGCATGCCCCCTACTGGGGATGGAGCCCACAACCTGGGCATGTGCCCTGACCAGGAATTGAACCGGGACTTCTCAGTCCATGGGATGACACTCAATCCACTGAGCCACACTGGCTGGGCGAATTGTAGTATAAGTTTTATACTGAGTAGTCACCTTATTTCCAACTATGCTCAGTAATGAGTTTTAGAATAACTTATTTTTGGTTTGATTTATAAAAATTTTCAAATATATTCACAAGCAGAGTGAAAAGTAGAACAAATCCAACTCTACCCAGTTTATTCTTTATAATTCTTAGTTTCCCCTTAATGGACAATTAGAGTACTACTTCTGTGCTAGAAATTGTGGTTCCTCAGCTAATTTTTGTAAATTTTAGTGATATGCTAACTCGTTTACTTGAATACCTCTGTCTGATAAGTACTGGACAAGTTCTGTTCTTGATTTTTTTTATTTATTTATTTTTTTGTGGCAACCATATGAGAAAACAATAATGCTACTTAAAGAGAAAATCTCTGTATTACAATTACATAAAAATACTTCATATACAAACATTTGGTTTAGTTAATTTTTTGTAAATGATCAAGAAAAGTTACCGTTTTTGATCTGGTTACAAATAATGTGCAGAGAAAATTTCATGGTAAGAAAATGTTCTATGCAGTTTTGTTGTTGTTAATCCTCACCTGAGGATATTTTTTCCATTGATTTTTTAATTATTTTATGTATTTATTATATGTTTTTATTGGTTTTTTAGAGAGAGAGGAAGGGAGAGAGAGATAGAAACATCTATGTGAGAGAGAAACATCGATCGGCTGCCTCCTGCATGCCCCCTACTAGGGATCGAGCCTGCAACCTGGGCATGTGTCCTGACCGGAAATTGAACCCAGACCTGTCAGTCCATGGGGCGACGCTCAGTCTACTGAGCCACACCGTCCTGGGCTCCATTGATTTTTTTAGATAGAGGAGAAGGGAGAGAGGGAGGGGATGAGAGAAACATCGATGCGAGAGAGACACATGGATTGGTTGCCTCCCACATGCACCCCGTCTGGGACCAGGGATTGAACCTGCAACCCAGGTACATGCCCTTGACAAGGAATTGAACCCACCCAAGGAATTGACACCACTCAGCCACGCTGGCCAGGATGCTACGCGGTTCTTATCTGTAGCATTAATAATAGTAATCTTAGTACTATGACTCTGACAACTACTACCACCAACACTCCCTCTACTACTGCTGCTACTACTAATATTATTATTATTTGAACAGTTGGTATATACAAAGCACTGTTCTAAATACTTACATGTACAGAATAACTCATCCTTACTCTCATTCAGTAAGTGAATAAGTTTTATTTGCCCCATTTATACAGATGAAGAGTTTAGGTAACTTGCCCAAACACACACCTCTACTAAGTAGTTAGACCAGGATTTGAACTCAGGGTGTTGGTTCTAGAGCCCTGACATATTATTATCAAGGAATACCATGAATATGTGTCTGTGTTTTTGGCAGATGAACTGATGGGAGCATATCTAACCTCTTTATGCTTTTGTTCACACATTTATTATTAAGTTCCTCTAATTTTGCGCCTTTAACAAAATACTTAAACTCCCCAATCAAAGCCAAAACTGTGAGGAAACGAATTCAGTCAAAGCATTTATTTCATTTGTTACTTTTACTAAGAGCCTATTTAAATGTTTCATTTTAAATTTACTATTTCTGTTAGATTTTAGCTCTTACAAACTTTTACCAACTTGAGCAATCTCCCTTTCCACAGTTCAGGGTGGGAGGCACAAGGGCATGGTGAATTCAGGATCTGAAATAAACTCATTATGAATGAATTGTAAAATGAAGGGTGACAGATACTAGGCTGAAGAGAATGGCTGTGTACCAGGGGACAAAGAACCACATCCGTCGTAGAGGCAGCAGGAGTCACCGAATGACGTTGATTGAACTTGCACTTTAGAAATGTTCTATGGTGGTAGCCAAGAGACCACGTGGGGGGCCCCTGCGTGCCTAGGTTAGGACGGATCCTGGGGGGAGAGCAGTGGCGGTGGGGACAGAAAGAAGACACAGTCAAGAGCTGAAAGTTAGAATCCATGGCTGGATGTGGACATTGGAGGTGAAGGAAAATCAAAGATGACCAGCAGGTTTCCTTTCTGGGCTACTGGATAGATGGCGAAGCTATTCACCAAGACAGGAACACACCTAGGGAAGAACAGGTTTAGGGCAGGAGGAAACGTTTCTAGGTTCAGCTTGAGACATGTCCAGTAAAAAGCTGGACACGTGGGTTTCGATTTTATGAGGTCAATTAGGAAAGTATCAGCATAGAGCCTTGGATATGAATGAAATCACTCAGAGTATGTGTTGAATATGAAAAGAAAGGGGGACTAGAATAGAAACTTGCAGAGTGCTCATGTTGAACAAGGTAGAGATGAAGAAAGAAAGTCCAGGAAGTAGGTTAAGGAGGATCTGCCAAAGAGACTAGAGAAAAGCCACAGCAGCCACAGGGAAATTAAATTAATTTAGACCTAACTATTAAATGATAATTGTCTATTGATTAGAGAACACCCACAGTAAGGGAAATGAAGCAGAGTGCTTGAGACTGGCAGAGAGAACAGAGAAAAAGGCTAAATTGTTTACCTCACACCACCCATGATATCTAAGACCTCCCCCAAAGTACAGTCACTTTATTCTGGTGCACACTTGGTAGGCAGCAATTTATTTCATTGTGTTTTATCTGACCTTTTAAATTACAAATGTATAGCTAGCCTAGAGAGATTCCTCAATTCATTAAGCTTTTTGGACTATTTCTTGTATACATGCTATAATACTAGACGCTAAAATTAGAGCCAAAGGATCCTCAAATTTGCTGTCATTGTGCCTTATTTATGCTTTGCAGGAATAATAGAGATTAAGTGATTTGAGTTTTAGTTGTATGTAGTCCACTTATTAAATAAATCTGCTATATGCCACATACTCAAAAAACATGGAAATTGTTAGGAGCCTGAAATCCACTTGGAAAAACTAGGAATACTTAAAAGAGTTAAACACTATAGCATCACATAGATTAAGTGTAGTATAAGCAAGTTCTTTGAGAGTTTAGAGAAGAGTGTATACTGTAGGTAGGAGGAAGCTTTGGTGCAGAATTGAGCTTGAACAGAACTTTGCAGAGTGGGTAGGATGTGGATAGATAGAGGAAAGAAGTAGGGTGTTTCAAGTGGGAGAAATATGAGTCAAAATTTACAAAAAGCCCAGTGTATTTGATAAACAACTAGAGTAGAGGGCTTGTTTGACAAGTGTGGACATTTGCTTGGAGAGGGTGAACATGGATTGAGGCCAAGAGCCTGCAATGTCGGTTGGGACTTTTATTCCACAGAATGGAGAGTACTGGATGTTTGAAGAAGAGAAGAGCTGTGGTTAATTCAATGTTGTGGCAAGCTCATTCCACCAGCAGCGTGGAGGGGGAGAGAATAGGAACTTGGAAGATTAGTGTAACAGGATGATAAACGGAAGTGTTGACTGAGGTGCCAAAATATAATAGAAGTTCTTCCTTAGCTGATACTTGTGTGTGTTGGTGCTTGGAAGCCTTCCCTGTCTCAGACAGTAGCTGGAGGTTGCTCACCAGTTTCTCTTCAGGATGATGAACACAACTCTACTACTTCTGTTGCTTATATAGCCCCTAGGAATCCAGTAATGGTTCTAGCATCTCCCAGATAAATCTATTCACCCACCCTACACTCCACTTTCAGCACCCAGTATGGCCCACATCAGGCTTATGGGAAACTTACCCATACTTTGCAGATTGTAGGGGGTGTTAATCATGCTAACATGCACATCTGGTCCACACAACACTATTTCTCTTTGTAAGTTAATACATTGGCATTCTGATTAAGAAGTTCAATCATCTATCTAACCGAGTGCAGCCAATTCTGGGACACCAATAACACTGAGTTTCTGTATCTGCAAGGAAGGTTAAGACTCAGACCCCAGACTGGAAAATTGATGAAGATGGCGTCACCTGTGAGGCTTCTCAATGCACTTGAAAGCCAGCCTGGCTTCCTGTCTGGGTAGCCAAACCTTGGGGGGCCGGTGTGTGTGTGTTAGATGAAGAACTCAGAGTTGGACATGGGTTTCAAGTAATATCGGAAGAGTCATATGATCTTACACACATAGCTACTTCATAAATGCTTAATGGCAATTAGTTGAACAAAAAGGGATATGGAACTAGAGCTTGGGTCAGGGCTGGAAAGTAATAGAAGAGCTTGTAGAATGATAGTATGATAGTTGAGGCTTGAGAAAGGAGACTATAGAGAAAGAGTCTTAGGCCTCAGGAAGGAGAAGGAGGGCAGTTAAGCTGCCAGAAGAAATGGTCAAGTCCTACATATATCCTAAAAATCAGCAGGGCTGGTATCAAGGAAGGCAAGGGAAGAATTTCAAGGACCGTGATTAACAGTGATGACTTGAAAACCAGTCTTCAGTCCTGGTTTATGCAACTGGAAGATGCTCTATGTTTTAATTTTCTTATTTCTATTTTACAGAAGGGCTGTGAAGATATGAAACTAGATTTAAGAACAGCTAGAGCTCTTCGGAACAATGAATTAAAATGGATTTGCTATGTTTTTGAAGGGGCTTTTAAACAATTTTTAACTTTTATTTATTTATTTATTTATTTATTTATTTATTTATTTATTTATTTTATGTTTTTGCAGCTAACATTTTAATTTACTTGCTTCCACTCTTTTCTGTGCCAAAATTTTCACATACTCTAACCCATACAGGATATACATCACCTATGCTTCTTTTTATTTATTTTTTTAACTGTCCTTTAGTACTTTATTCATACTACTACTATAGGGGTATCACATTCAAGATTGAAAATTCATATTGATATTATTATTTTTTTCTTTATTGATTTTATTTTCTTTTTTCTTTTTTCTTAATCTATTTTTGTTACAGATGTTTCTCCTTTTTTCCCCATTGACACCCTCCTCCCCATCTCCCCCACCCCATCCCCAGCTTTGTTGTCCATGTCCATCAGTTATGCGTACATGCATATAAGTTCCGTGGTTTATCTCTTCCCTCCACCCTTACCCCCTCTTCTGAGGGTTGTCAGTCTGTACACTACTTCCACGTCTCTGGGTCTACCCTGTTCCTCAGACTGTTATGTTCATTATATTCCACAAATAAATGAGATCATGTGATATATGTCTTTCTCTGCTTGGCTTGTTTCGCTTAGGATAATACTCTCCAGGTCCCTCCATGTCGTCTCAAAGGATAAGAGATCTTTCTTTCTTATAGCTGCATAGTACTCCATTGTGTATATGTACCATAGCTTTTTTATCCATTCGTCTACTGATGGACACTTGGGCTGTTTCCAGATCTTAGCTATTGTAAATAGTGCTGCTATGAACATGGGGGTACATATATTCTTTCTGATTGGTGTTTCAGGCTTCTTAGGGTATATTCCTAGAAGTAGGATCACTGGGTCAAACGGCAATTCAATTTTTAATTTTTTTGAGGTAATACCATAGTGTTTTCCATAGTGGCTGCACCAGTCTGCATTCCCACCAGCAGTGTACTAGAGTCCCCTTTTCTCCACACCCTCGCCAGCACTTGTTGTTTGATGATTTCTTGATGGTGGCCATTCTGACCAGTGTGAGGTGATACCTCATTGTTGTTTTAATTTGCATCTCTCTCATGATTAGTGATTTTGAGCATTTCTTCATATGTCTCTTAGCCATTTGCATGTCCTGTTTGGAGAGGTGTCTATTTAGTTCCTCTGCCCATTTTGTTTGTTTGTTTTGTTTTTTTATCCTCACCAGAGGAGGACGTTTTTCCATTTTTTGTTCAGATAGAGTGGGAGGGAGAGAGAGGAAGAGAGAGAGAGAGAGAAACATCGATGTGAAAGAGACACATCGAGTGGCTGCCTCCCACACGACCCAACCAGGGCCGGGGAACAAACCTCAACCGAGGTGCGTGCCCTTAGCGGGAACCGAACCTGGGCCTCTCTGGACCACAGGCCGACACTCTAACCTCTCAGCCAAACCAGCCAGGGCTCTCTGCCTATTTTTTAATTGGGTTCTTTGTCTTCCTTTTGTTGAGTTGTATGAGCATTCTATATATTTTGGAAATTAACCCCTTATCTGATGTATCATTGGCAATTATGCTCTCCCATACAGTGGGTTCCCTTTCCATTTTTTTTTTATCCTCACCCGAGGACATTTTTTCATTTTTTGTTCAGATAGAGTGGGAGGGAGAGAGAGGAAGAGAGAGAGAGAGAAACATCGACGTGAAAGGGACACATCGAGTGGCTGCCACCCGCACGACCAACCAGGGCCGGGGACAAACCGCAACCGAGGTACATGCCCTTAGCGGGAACCGAACCCGGGTCTCTCTGGACCGCAGGCCGACGCTCCAACCGCTGAGCCAAACCGGCCAGGGCTCCCTGTCCATTTTGATGGTTGTTTCTTTTGCTGTGCAGAAGCTTTTGAGTTTGGTGTAGTCCCATGTGTTCATTTCTTCCTTTGTTTCTGTTGCCTTAGTGAAAATTCTGCTGCGTATGAATTCTGAAATTTTGTTGCTTACATTTTCTTCTAGGATTTTTATGGATTCACAAGTTAAATTTAAGTCTTTTATCCATTTTGAATTTATTCTTGTGTGTGGTGTAAGTTGACGGTCTAGTTTCATTTTTTTGCATGTAGCTGTCCAATTTTCCCAACACCATTTATTAAAGAGGCTGTCTTTACTCCATTGTATGCTCTTGCCACCTGTGTTAAATATTAATTGAGCATAATGTCCCGGGTCAATTTCCAGGTTCTCTGTTCTGTTACACAGGTTTGTAGGCCTGTTCTTGTGCCAGTACCAGGCTGTTTTGATTACAGTAGCTTTGTAGTATAACCTGATATCCAGTATTGTGATCCTACCTACTTTGTCCTCCTTATTCGGGGTCTTTTTTGGTTCCATATGAACTTTTGAAGTATTTGTTCTAGTTCTGTGAAGTATGTCATTGGTATTTTGATGGGGATTGCATTGAATCTATAGATTGCTTTGGGTAATATGGACATTTTAATGATGTTAATTCTTCCAATCCATGAATAAGGTATGTGCTTCCACTTTTTTATATCTTCCTCTATTTCTTTTTTCAATGTCCTGTAGTTTTCTGCAAATAGGTCCTTTACTTCTTTGGTTAAGTTTATTCCTAGGTATCTTAATTCTTTTTGCCACAATGGTAAATGGGATTGTTTTTTTAGTTTCTCTTTCTGTGAGTTCATCATTGGTGTATAAGAATGTCATCGATTTCTTGATGTTAATTTTGTATCCTCCTACTTTGCCAAATTCATTTATTAAGTCTAGTAGATTTTTGATGGCATCTTTAGGGTTTTCTATGTATAATATCATGTCATGTGTGAATAATGACCGTTTCACTTCCTCCTTTCCAATTTGGATCCCTTTTATTTTTTCTTCATGTCTGATTGCTGTGGCTAAGACTTCCAGTACTATGTTAAATAAGAGTGGTGAAAGTGGGCATCCCTGTCTTGTTCCTGTTCTTAAGGGAAATGCTTTTAGTTTTTGCCCATGGAGTGTGATGTTGGCTATGAGTCTTTCATATATGGCCTTTATTATGTCGAGATATGATCCCTCTATTCCCACATTGCTGAGAATTTTTATCAGAAATGGGTGCTGGATTTTGTCGAATGCTTTTTCAGCATCTATTGATATGATCATGTGGTTTTTATCTTTCATTTTGTTTATGTGGTGTATCACATTTATTGATTTGTGAATATTGTACCAGCCTTGCATCCCTGGGATGAATCCCACTTGGTCATGGTGAATAATTTTTTTAATGTATTGCTGGATCTGATTTGCTAATATTTTATTAAGGATTTTGGCAACTATGTTCATCAGGGATATTGGCCTGTAGTTTTCTTTCTTTGTAGTGTCTTTATCTGGTTTTGGAATTAGAATTATGCTGTCCTCATAAAACGAGTTTGGAAGTCTTCCTTCTTCTTGAATTTTTTGGAATAGTTTAAGGAGAATGGGTGTTAGTTCTTCTTTGAATGTTTGGTTAAAAGTCTCCTGTGAAGCCGTCTGGGCCTGGGCTTTTGTTTGCTGGGAGAGTCTTCATTACATCTTCAATTTTCGTAGTTGTTATTGGTCTGTTTAAGTTTTCTATCTTTTCCCAGTCCAGTTTTGGGAGACTATGTGTTTCTGGAAATTTGTCCATTTTGCTTAGATTGTCAAATTTGTTGCCATATAATTGTTTATAGTATTTGTTAATGATCGTTTGTATTTCTGTGGTGTCAGTTGTTACTTCTCCTGTTTCATTTCTGATTTTGTATATTTGGGTTCTCTTTGTTTCTTGGTGAGTCTAGCTAAGGGTCCATCAATCTTGTTTATCTTTTCCAAAAACCAGCTCTTTGTTTCATTGATCCTTTGAATTGTTTTTTTGGTCTCTATGTCATTTATTTCTGCTCTGATCTTTACTATTTCCTTCCTTCTACTTGCTCTGGGGTTTTCTTTTTGTTTGCTTTCTAGTTCTTCAAGTTGTGAGGTTAGAAAGTCTATTAGAAATTTTTCTTGTTTCTTGAGGTAGGCCTGTAGTGCTATGAACTTCCCTCTCAGAACTGCTTTCGCTGCATCCCATAGATTTTGTGTTGTTGTGTGTTCATTTTCATTGGTTTCCAGAAAGTTTTTAATTTCTTTCTTGATCTCCTCGGTAACCCATTCATTGTAGAATAACATGCTATTTAGCCTCCATGTGTTCCAACGTCTTTGCATGTTCTTGTTGCAATTGATTTCTAATTTCATGCCATTCTGATCTGAGAAGATGCTTGATATGATATCAATCTTCTTGAACTTGTAGAGACTTAGTTTGTGTCCTAACATATGGTCTATCTTTGAGAATGTCCCATGTGCACTTGAGAAGAATGTGAATTCTGTAGTTTTTGGGTGTAATTCTCTGTAGATATCTATTAAATCCATTTGGTCTAGTGCTTCATTTAGAGTCTCTGTTTCCTTGTTAATTTTTTGTCTAGAGGATCTATCCAGTGATGTCAGAGGAGTATTGAAGTCCCCTGCTATGATTGTATTGCTGTCGATTTCTCTTTTGAAGTCCTCCAGAAGATTTTTAATGTATTTTGGTGCTCCTATATTGGGTGTATATATGTTTACCAAGGTTATATCTTCCTATTGGATAGATCCTTTCAATATTATGTAGTGACCTTCTTTGTCTCTAGTTATGGCCTTCATTTTGAAATCTATTTTTATCAGATATGAGTATTGCTACTCCAGCTTTTGTTTCCTTTCCGTTTGCCTGGAAGATTTTTTTCCATCCCTTCACTTTCAACCTATGTGAGTCTTTTGTTGTGAGGTGGGTCTCTTTTAAACAACATATATATGAGTCATGCTTTCTTAGCCAATCAGCTACTCTGTGTCTTTTTATCGGAGCATTCAATCCATTTACAATTAAGGTGATCATTGATATGTACTTATTTATTGTAATTTTTGTTTGGTGTGGTTATATTTTCCTTCCTATTTCTTCTACTAATTATAGCAGTCCTTTTAACATTTCTTGCAGTGCTGGTTTGGTGCTAATGTATTCCCTTAGCCTTTTTTTTTGTCTGGAAAGCTCTTTATTTGACCTTCTATTTTGAATGATAGCCTTGCTGGATAGAGTAGTCTTGGATTCAGATCCTTGTTTTTCATGACCTTGATTACTTCATGCCATTCCCTTCTGGCCTGTAGTGTTTCTGTTGAGAAGTCAGCTGATAGCGTTATGGGGGTTCCTTTGTAGGTAACCTGTTGCTTATCTCTTGCTGCCTTCTCTCTTTGTCTTTAATTGTTGGCATTTTAAATTACTATGTGTCTTGGTGTGGGCCTGTTTGGGTTCTTCTTACTTGGGACTCTCTGTACTTCTTGAACTTGAATGCCTTCTTTCTTCACCAAATTAGGGAAGTTTTCTGTCACTATTTCTTCAAATATATTCTCTAACCCTTGCTCATTTTCTTCTTTTTCGGGAACTCCTATGGTGCGAATATTATTACGTTTCCAATTGTCCCACAATTCTCTTAAGCTGTCTTCCTGTTTTTTAATTTTTTTTCCTTTTGGATTTCTGATTGGTTGATTTTTTTTGTACCCTGTCTTCTAATTCACTGATCCAGTCCTCAGCTTCCTCTACTCTGCTGTTTAGTCATTCCAATGTGTTCTTTATTTCTGCTATGTCATTCTTCATTTCTACCTGGTTGGTTTTCAATGCTTCTATATCTTTACTCACGTTGTTGAGGTCCTTACTCATGCTGTTGAGCTTCCTCAAGATTATGGCTCTGAACTCTACTTCTGATAACTTGCTTAACTGCACTTCATTTATCTCATGTTCGGTTGAGGTCTCTTGTTCTTTCATTTGAGATTTGTTTCTTTGTTTCATCATTTTGGCTATCTCAGTGGGTTTTGGAGCCTGCCAAATTTTCCCTCTGGGTGTTGGTGTTCTGCTGTTTGTGGCTCCCTCTACTGGGTTTGGATGAGTGTGGGATGACCCACGTTAAACACCACTGTCAAGTCTTACTTTCCTGGGTAGATTTGCAAGCCCATGAAAGGTCCAGTTATCCTCTAGCTTTTTGCCTGGAGGCTATTAGTCATGGTTACTTGAGGAGCCTTGGTTTCTCAGTTGAATGAAAAACTCCCTCAGGTGTTCAGCGTCAGAGAATTTCCCGAAGGTGGGGCAGATGCTGATTGTTAATTAGCCTCAATTTGCATTTCAATGGCTCACCTGTGTGGGGTTGAATCTCTGAGGGAGGGGCTGCCGCCTCTCCCCAGAGCCCTGGGAAGGAGTAAGATAGATGGTCGTTGTCCTGTGTGCCCAAAACTCAGCAAAAGCTCTGAGCACCCTCCAAATCCCAAGTGTCCCCACAAAATTCCAGTTCAGTCTGCCCTCCCTCTGCCAGATCCCAAGGTGAGTGGCTGTGGCTATTTTAGCACTCTGTCCCGGCCCTCTGCGCTGTGGAGCAGGCTTGGGATTTTAACCCCAAGGGTGCTGCTCACAGCTAAGACCACTGCTGTCCATGGGCTCCCAGCCCCCCTCTTGCGCCTCCACAATCCTACCAGGATCGATTCAGTGTCCCTGGTTATGTGGTCCTCGCAAGCTGCTTTTCTGTTGCTTTTTCCTGACGATTTGTCTTTATTTTAGTTGTAATTCCAGTTTGGTCCTGGGGGATGGTCTGTGTAGCTTCCATTCACTCCGCCGCCATACTAACTCTTCCCCCTATGCTTTTTTTTACATTTTATTTTTTATCATAAGCATTTTCCTGTTATACAATGCTATGTAAAAATACCGTTAGTCAGTATAAGACTCCATCACATGGCCGTACCACAATTTATTTAACCTCTCCAATCGTGAGCATTTAGTTTATTTTTTATTATAAATAGGGCTGCAATGAATGTCTTTGTGAAAAAACTTTGTCTTTTTCTTTTAATTTATTGGATTATAAAATAGTATATTTTTATTGTAAATTATTCAAACATTACAGAAATGTATGATTTAGCTCTCTGTATTTGAAACAGTGGGTTGGGCAATGTACTTGGAATTTATTTGGAAGCTATATGCTTGGAAGCAATAGGCATTTTGATGTTTTATTCTTTATCACAAAAAATAACAAACATGAAGAAAAGTAGGGAAAATAGTATCATGAATTACCACATACTCTTCCCTGGCCTTTTATTTTTATTTTTTGCTTTTTATTTACTTTTTAAATTTTACATGGACTAAAATTTACTTTTGTGTGCGTGTGTGTTTCATGTGTTTAGACAAATGCATAGTCATGTTACCACTGCCACATCAGGTGACATTCTATCACCCCTACCCCCAAATTTCCTCCTTCTTTTCCTTTGCAGTCAACCCTTTCCCCACCCCAGTCCCTGGCAAGCACTCATCTGCTTTCTACTCTTTTATTTCTTTCTGCCTTTTCCGGAATGTCATGTACGTAAATGGAATCATCAGGCCCAGGACTAGAGTGAGGCATGCGATGTGCCTATAACACAAATGTAAGGAGGCACTATTCTTGGGTGTGACCCTACTCCTAGCCCTGGGAATCAGCTAGTAGGTAATATCCTGAGTGTTGCTTGTTTAACATAAAAATGCAGTTACATTTAAGGATGTTCCTGTCCAGCCAGTGTGGCTCAGTGGTTGAGTGTCGACCCATGCACCAAGAGATTGCCGGTTGGATTCCCAGTCAAGACACATGCCCAGGTTGTGGGCCCGATCCCTAGTAGGGGACATGCAGGAGACGGCCAATTGATGTTCTCTGTCATCGATGTTTCTATCTCTCTCTCTCCCTCTCACTTCCTCTCTGTCTAAAATCAATAAAGGGGAGGGGAAAAAAAGAATGGTTTGTTCCTCTTGGTTGCTGAGTATTATTCTACTGTGCCCCCTTTGGAAAATGCACTTAGTTGACAGCCATTTAGGTTATTTCTACTTGTTGGCTATTATGAATAGAGTTTCTGTGAACATGCATGTTCCCCATCAAATCTTTGTGTGGATGTATGTTCTCGTTTATGTTGAGTTTATACCTAGGAGTGGGATTGTGGGGTCATATGGGAAGTGTCTGCTTAACTCTATGGGAAGCTGCCCAAATGTCTCCGGAGTGGCCGGTACACGTTTGGCATTCCTACCAGCAGCACACGGGCGCTGCGATTGCTCTGCCTCCTCAGGAGCCCTTGGTATCGCCAACTTTAAAAAAACCACGTAATGAGGGTGTTCGTCACCTAGATTTCACAATCCATTTGAAGTAATTTAAAGTAAATTTTCAGGTCATCCTGCCTTTAAAAACTTCGGTATGCATCTCTAAAATATAAGGATATTTCCCTACAAAACCACAGCATCATTATTACACCTAAACAAAGACAACAGTACTTTCTTAATATCACCTAAAATCCAGTCATATTCAAATTTCCCCAATTGTCGATAAATGCCTTAATATACTCAGCTTGAAAACATAAACTAGGATATAACACACTAGAGTGTACTTCATGTAGAAAGGGTAAGCACTGTTTCTTGGAAATCTGTGTGTAGGCAGGGGCTTTTTAAAAACATTTTAAATTTTTTCAGTTGCAGTTAACATACAGTACTATATATATTTTTTCTTTTTATTGAATTTATTGAGGTGACACTGGTTAACAAATTATACAGGTTTCAGGTACACAGTTCTACAACACGTCATCTGTACACTGTATTGTGTGTTCACCACCCCAAGTCAAGTCTCCATCCAATATACAATATTATATTAGTTTCAGGTGTACAACATAGTGATTAGACATTTATATACCTTACAAAGTGATCACTCTGATAAATCTAGTACCCATCTGACACCATACACAGTTACTACAATATTATTGACTATATTTCCTATATTATACTTTACATGCCCATGACTATTTTGTAACTACCAGTTTGGACTTCTTAATCCCTTTCCCTTTTTCACCCATCCTCCCAACCCACTTCCATCCAGCAACCGTCAAAATGTTCTCAGTACCTATGAGTTTGTTTCTTCTTTGTTTGTTCATTTATTTCGATTTTTAGCCTCTACATGTAAGTGAAATCATATGGCATTTGTCTTTCTCTGACTTAAATTTTTCTCCACACGCTACCCTGTAGGTCCATCCATGTTGTTGCAGATGCAAGATTTCATTCTTTTTTATGGCTGGCTCATATTCCATTGTATATATGCATCACCTCTTTATCCATTCACTTACTGATGGACACTTAGGTGACTTCCATAATTTGGCTATTGTAAATAATGCTGCAATGAACATATATCTGCATAAAAGGAGCTTTAACATTTAATTTTGTCACTAGTCTTAAACATTCAAAATAAAATATATAATTTTTTTTAATGTATGTTCTCAGGTATAATAAGTATTCTCAGCAACATAGTAGTTCTGGGCATCTTCATTAAGAACAAGGAACTTCGGACACCCACAAGTGCAATTATCATTAACCTGGCCGTTACTGATATCGGGGTCAGCGGCGTTGGCTATCCTATGTCTGCTGCTTCAGATCTGTATGGGAGCTGGAAATTCGGATATGCAGGATGTCAGGTATTGGAGCTCTTTGGAATGAAAGCTAAATAAAGTACATTAAAGAGATATACATTTAAATGTCTAAAAAAAATCCCAAGGGTTTCAATCGAATAAGATCATATAAGATAATATAGGTATAGCACTTTTATTGAAAACAGTTTCAGGAGTGACTGGGAAATGTATTATTTAATAAGAAAAATGAAATCACTAGCCATCATTATATTTTTAAAATTTCCCCAGCCCAAAGGGGAGAGGGGACTATCAAAAAATTAACATTTAACTGGAGAAGAAAAGCAAAATCTTGCATATTCCAATAAAAACTTGCATATTGCAAGTTCAAAAAGAAATGCCCTGTTTTCATTTGAAACAACAAATATTAATGAAATACCATAATATCTAAGTAATGTAGTTAAGCTACCTACCACATTATTGTTTTTTTTTTGTTTTTTTTTTTTTTTACATTTATCTTCAGATAGAGCAGGAGGGAGAGAGGGAGGAAGAGAGAGAGAGAGAAACATCGATGTGAGAGAGACACATCCACTGGTTGCTACCCACATGACCCCAACCAGGGCCGAGGACAAACTGCAACCGAGGTACTTGCTCTTAGCGGGAACCGAACCTGGAACTCTCTGGTCCGTGGGCCGACGCTCTAACCGCTGAGCCAAACTGGCCAGGGCATTATTAATTTTTTTGTATGGAAAGTCCTCCATAAGAATTGCTGTTAAATACATCTACTCTTGTTTTTACTGACAAGAAGATAAATTAATATTAATTTGTGTTAAGATAGTAGGCAAATAAAACTTTTGGCCTGATTTTTAAACTGTTTACTATCTTAAGCTATAAAATCATGAAGAGTAAAATGAGACTAAGAGAGAATAATAAATACCCATGTATACATCAACCAGTTTTGTAAAATCTTAATGTTTTTCAGTATGTGCGTCAGGTTGTTTTTCTTTTTAAAGATAAAAAAAAACTTTACAGGTACGGTTGAAGTTCATTGTGTACCATCCCAATCTTATTCCATTCTTTCCCATGAATTTTTTTTTTTTTTACTACATATTTATGTGTATATAAACTAAATACTGTTGGAATGTTTTAAGTTTTGTATAAATAATATATTGTTTGCATTGTGCAACTTTTTCTCATTATTCAGTATTTTTGAGGGTTAGCCATGTTGATGCATGTAGCTGTAAGTCACTCATTTTATGAACATACCCCAACATACTACTTTTTCTTTTATTGAGCATTTATTCCCAATGCTTTTCTAACCTAAAAAAGGCTTCAGTGAATGTTCTTATACGTGTCTCCTACAATATGTGAGAGTTCTTTATACATGTTGCTTAGGAGAGGATGGTTGGGTTGTAGAGAACGTTCCTCTTCAACTTCATCAGATGTGGCCAAATTGCTCTCCAAATGGTTGTGCCACTTACAAGAACTTCTATCACTCCACATTCCCCCAACACTTGGGATTGTCAGACTTGAATTTTTATCATTTTGATGGGTGTAAAATGGTGTCTATAATTTTCACTTCTTTGAATATGTAATGTGGTACACATTATTTTTTGTCATAAACATTCAGATTTCCTCTTGCATGTATAGCCTACTTTTCTGTCTGTCTTTTCCCCTTATTCAATTGTCTACCTTCTGAATACTACTCTTTTATTGCTTATATGCCTTGTACTAATTTATGGTTTGTTTTTGCATTCTGTTTATAGAGTATGTTACATGGAAGTTTTACTTGAAGTCTTAAAATTTTTTAAAAAGTTCATTTTAATTAACGAAGTAATGTGTTTATTAAACCAGTTACAATTTGACAATGGAAGATGCTTTATTTATTTATTTATTTATTTATTTATTTATTTATTTATTTTTAATCCTCACCCAAGGATATTTTTCTATTTATCATCAGATACAGTGGGATGGGGAGAAAGGGAGAGAGGGAGAGAGAGACATCGATGTGAGAGAGACACATCAATTAGTTTCCTCCCACACGACCCCGACTAGGGCCGGGGACGAACCACAACCGAGGTACGTGCCTTTGGCTGGAATCGAACCTGCGACTCATTGGTCCACGTGCCGATGTTCTACTGCTGAGCCAAACCGGCCAGGGCGGAAGATGCATTTTAAAATTAGTACAATAAAAAACATTTAATGTATTTAAAATATATTCTAGCAATGGAATAAAAATGTAAATGTCTCTTGGAAGGTGTGTAGAATGGTGGATTCTTTACACTTTTGATTTTCAGATTTATGCTGGATTGAATATCTTTTTTGGAATGGCAAGTATTGGATTACTCATGGTCGTGGCCATGGATCGATACCTGACCATTTGCCGTCCTGACGCTGGTACAGCACTTTTCTCAATGAATCTATGTCTTGCCTAAGTACCACTTGACACACATTCACTTTAAAATGTAAATGGAATGGGTTGCAATCGTGCTCAGCTTTATTTCTCTGACAATCATTGTTCAACATCTAAGTGATTTCCTGTGATACTTAGAATAAAATCTAAATTTCATAACCATTTTCAAGGCCCTGCCACCTTTCTAGCTTTGGCTAGAGCCCTCTCACTTTGGAGTCCTGGCCACCCCCTTTCCCACGGTGGGGTCTTTGTAGATGCTGCTTCCTTAGGTCTGGAAAGCACTTCTCTCTGCTTTTCCTCTGGGCGATCCTTTCATCCGTGTGGATAGGCTTTGAGTGAGCTGAAGTTCTCTATAAACAATCTACTTGACAAAAACTTTGAATAATCGGTTAAAACAAAGTGAAGATATGAATTCCATTATTGACAACTGATGCTAATATTTCATATGCTTGTTGATAGGAAGAAGAATGACCACCAACACTTACATCAGCATGATTCTGGGGGCCTGGATCAATGGCCTCTTTTGGGCTTTGATGCCTATCATAGGGTGGGCTAGTTATGCCCCAGATCCTACTGGGGCCACCTGTACCATAAACTGGCGGAAAAATGATGCGTAAGAGGCACTTTTACACTTTACAATCAAATGCTTCTAGTGTAGACATTTTCTCACCATTTCAAATTTTAGCTCAGATCAAATGTTTTCCATACCGAGCGGCAAAGGCTTCCTTGGTAGTGGTGAAGTGGTTCCAGCATTGAATTATGCTTGTTTTCCAGTAAAGACTATCCAGGTCCCCTTGCCCCCCTTACCCTGCCCCTTCTTCTCTCTCCTCTGGCAGCAAAGGGTACAGAGTACCTTTCTGATGTTTGTACCTCAGAGGGAGAATCTGAGGGGGGTGAGGGAATGTCAGTATTGCTAGACAGCATGCAGCTCCGGCGAAGGCCAAGTCTGACTCCTTCCTACCTTTTCAAAATGGCCTGGTGATAAAGCATCTTCTGAGAACCACGCAGCAAACACCATCGCTGTGAGGATTTGCTTGCTAGGTGGTGATGTTCTTCTCCACCAGGCAAAATGGGATCATTTAGTTTGTTAAAGAAAGTGAAAGGTCACTCAGGAAGACAACCAGAAAGTTTCTAACTCTCAAACTAAATCGAAATCCACAACTTTTTCTGTAAAGGGTTGACAAGTACATATTGAGGTCTTGACTGGCAAGACTGTCTCTGTCACAACCATTCAACTCTGCCTGTGAAAGCAGCCATAGACAGTATCTAAATGGATGTGGTTCCAACAAGACGTTGTTTACAAAGCTAGGGGACAGGCTGGATTGGGCCCAGAGGCCACAGTTTGCCAAGCCCTAGTCTAAATGGGCTAGAAGTCAAATATAGTTCCTAAGCCACTTAATAATACAATGACTGCTGGACAGTGCCAGCATTATTTCTAGTAATTATCCTGTTTCCCTTCCCCTGTTTAGGACATCACCCAGGTAGTGATTTAGTGATTCCCTTTTCTTATTTTCAGATCTTTTGTTTCTTTCACCATGACAGTTATTGTCATCAATTTTATTGTGCCCTTGACCGTGATGTTTTACTGCTATTACCATGTCACTCGATCCATTAAATGTCACACTACCAGTCACTGCCCTGAGCACCTCAACAGAGATTGGGCAGATCAGGTAGATGTAACAAAGGTAAGACATTAAAATCCTTAAAAATGTTTTTACAATAGGCTTTTACACACACGTGGTCCCCCGGCCCCTGTAGTCACCTCTCCTCACCTCCTCGATTCTTACTCTCTGGCTTTTGTCTGGTGTTTGCCTTCACATTTTCAAACTCTGTGCTTATCTGCTGTTTTGGACATTTTTATTTGCCATTACCTCTTGATTTCCTACTATAGACAATGAAAATCTATTTCTGTTATACCACCAATGTTTTCTATTCCCCCACCAACCTTTCTCTCTCCTCATTTTGTTTAGTTAGCTGAAGAGTCAATTTTACATTATTGTGATTATCTAAATTACATTTATTGCAGAACTCTGTAGGGGTCAGTGATTTGTATTTCATTTTAAATACTTTCTTTTATTTTTCAATTACAGTCAATGTACAACATTATATTAGTTTCAAGTGTATGACCCAGTGATTAGACATTAATATAACTTATGAAGTAATCACCCTGATTCATTTTTTTAATAAAACTTTTTCTTTCTTTCTTTCTTTCTTTCTTTCTTTCTTTCTTTCTTTCTTTCTTTCTTTCTTTCTTTCTTCCTTCCTTCCTTCCTTCCTTCCTTCCTTCCTTCCTTCCTTTCTTTTCTTTCTTTGTTTCCTCTCTCTCTCTCTCTCTCTCTCTCTCTCTCTCTCTCTCTCTCTCTCTCTCTCTCTCTCTCTCTCCCCTTCCCTCTCTTAGTAGTTTTGTTTGCTTACTGTTCTGTGTGTTTATCACTAATTCATCTCTAATCTCTCCACCAGCAGTGTCAGTTTTCTCTCAGTATTTTCAAGTGCCTCAGAGACGGTCTCATTTTCTTGGAATGTTGCTTCCTGGCACTCCTGGGCCTCTGCTCTGCTCTCCCCTGCCTGTTCCCTAAAACCACAGTCCAGAAAGCTGGCCTCCCCAGTCTCCTTCCTCACCAGCTGGCAGAGCCTGTGGCCTCTCTCTCAGGTCCATCACCTGTTTCTGGATTCCATGTCTTCCTTTTTCTTGGTCACTCCCTCTCCTTTGGTGGAGCACATTCTCAAGAAGATTCCTGAGAGGGTTATCAGGAGGTAAATGTTTAAAGATTTTGCATGCCTGAAAATGTCTTAAAATTCTCCTGTCATATTGGACGGACTGTTTGCCTGGTATAAAATTCTAACTAGAAAGATGACTTTCAAAGAATTTTGAAGGCGTGCTCTACAGTCTCCTAGCTT
This sequence comes from Tadarida brasiliensis, assembly GCA_030848825.1. Lineage (NCBI taxonomy): Eukaryota > Metazoa > Chordata > Mammalia > Chiroptera > Molossidae > Tadarida > Tadarida brasiliensis. Next base: position 82,765,240 of record CM061257.1, read on the forward strand.
CTGGTGCTGCTGTTGAGAAGGCTGGCAGCCTTCTGGTGACTGACTCTTTGTAGCAGTCTGCGTGTTATCTCTGGAAGCTGGTAGGATCGTGTGTGTGTCTCCGGTGTTCTGGAATTTCATGCTGATGTGCTCGGTGTGGCTCTGTGTCCACCCACGTGCGTGGTAGATGCTCGCGGTGCGGAGACCCAGCTCCTCCCTTTGGGAGAGTTCCGTGTTATTTCTCTGGCCATCTCCGACCCTGCTCTGTTTTCTCTGTTCTCTTTTCCTGGAACTCCTTTTATCTGGAGAGGTAATCTCCTGGATTTATCTTCTAACCATTAAAATTGTTCTCTCCTATGTTGTCCCTGTTTTGGATTGTTTGTTGTTTCCACTTTCTGAGAGATTTCCTCCGCCAAGTCCAGGTCTGGGGCTGGGCGAGGAGACTGAAGCTCAAGTCTTCGGTGCAAAATGTAAGCAGGCACCAAAATCTCAGTAATGCAACATAGCTAATGTGGTATTAAAAAAAAAAATAAAAATCAATGCAAAAACCCATATTGAATATAATATAAAATTTTAAATCAAGGCAGATCTGACCCTGCGCTTGCATCTCATTTACCTCACCCTTTCCCCTGCATTAAACAATCCTGCTCTCTCTTTTACATATAGGGAAAAAACCATTGTTATAGGTAAAAGAATTATTTTATACTCTGTTCTTTTTAATAGCTTCCTCCTGTTTTATATATCCTCTCACTTCTGTGATGTTGTCATGTATACGTTTCTATTTTCCTTCTGTTTATCACACATTTTTTGTTTCTCCTGAGTTTCTGAACCATTTTGGTCGCTGTCTGAGTTTGCGTGTCTCCTCGGTGTCCAGGGGTCAGTGACTGTCCTTGCATGTTGAGTGGCGCACTAGAAAGCTGATCGGAAGCTCTGGATGGACTCTTTGGTCAGGATGTTTCTTTGGGGGCGTTCTGACCATTGGTATCTCTAGGTATTTTCTTCTGGGCTGGTCCGTTTCCAAGGAGATTCTTTCACTTTCCTGGTGGGAGGTCTGTCTACCTGTATGTTTATGGCTCGGAGCAGGGAGGGGCAGCATACAGCACCTCTCTTTTCAGGACAGCACTCCAGCTCAGCTGAGCCCAGTGTCCCCCAGTTCTGAGTTCCCCTGCTTTCTCCCCCTGTGACACTGACCTTCTGGGTGCTTCTGGGGCGAGGATGGGGCAGCTGCCTGGCTGAGTGCGGAGGGAATTCAGAAGTCTAACTTCCTCCTTTTGCAGATTTCAGTGAGTTCTGTTTTAAGTTCCCTGGGCAGCCCCACATTCAGAGATAGCTGTCACTGCCAGTTCTGAGACTTTCCAAGTTCTGTGCAATGGATTAGTCTGTATATGCCAGGAGTCCATAGCACAGTTATTAGAAATGGGCTAGGAGTGGATATATATCTGCTTTTCATCAAAGCCGGCTGGTTCCTCCCTAGCACCCCAAAAGAAAGGAGGCATTCTTTACATTTGTGTCAGATTCCATCCCTTTCACAAGCTCTTGCTATCATAGATGACTTCTCTTTTCTGCACATGAGCAAAGAATGAGGGGGAAAAGCAGTGTTTCCTTTATGTCATCAAATGCCAATCTAAATAATTTTTATGCTGTTTTAGGTATATTCGCTATTTAGATGTTGGGTTTGGAAAACACGGGTTTCTTTTACAGATGTCTGTGATAATGATACTGATGTTTCTGGTGGCGTGGTCCCCGTACTCGATCGTGTGCTTATGGGCTTCTTTTGGTGACCCAAAGAAGATTCCTCCCTCAGTGGCCATCATCGCCCCACTGTTTGCAAAATCTTCTACATTCTACAACCCCTGCATTTATGTGGTTGCTAATAAAAAGTGAGTAATGTCTAAAATGCTTCTGAACAAAATAATGGACACAGAAAGAAGGTTAAAAAAGGCAACAGATAATGTTGTAAACTTCTGGGGAGGCAAGTGACAGTAACTCACTTTGAACTAGTATACAAGTTACTTGACTCATGGAACTGGAGAACCTGTAATGCCTAGAGCTCCAGTTCTGTGACACATTCCTCCCACAGGGGGCAAGTTAGTCACAGGCAACCCCAAGCCCAAGTTCTGCCAGCTGAGCGGCCCCGAATTCCAGTTTCATCTCAGATTGGCTCTCTGGCAGAAAAGCTGCTGGAAGGTTGTTGGTAAGCTCAGCTGAGTTCTCATGACCACCCAACCCAAAATACATACAATTGGTATTTCAAAGAAAAGATTAGTTCTATTACCAGAGCATGGACTGGGCAAGGCAATGTTGGGCTCCCTAAGTGGGGAGGATAGTGGTATATTTACTAGGAAGAAGACATGCCATTCAAAGGCAAGAGAAAAATTCAGTGCTGACATGAAGGGCGGCAGGGGAGGGTAGTCATTCAGGATACCAGAGAAAGAACTCGACCCCCTTTGTTAGGACTCTTGGTAAGGATTTCTTTCCTGCCTCCTCAGTGAAGCTTAGATTATTTCATTTCCTGTTACTGCTGAAAGATGGAATGAGTCAATCTACTGAATTTAAATATTTGACCAGAAAAATATTAGTAGAGGTCAAGTAATTTTTTGTTGTTGTTGTTAATCCTCACCTGAGGATAATTTTTCCATTGATTTTTAGAGAGAGCGGAAGGGAGGGGGGGAGAGAGAGAGAGAAAGAGAGAGAGAGAGAGAGAGAGAGAGAGAGAGAGAGAGAGAGAGAGAGAAAGATCCAAGTTAGAGAAACACATTGATTGGCTGCCTCCTGCACGGCCCCGAAAGGGTCAGGGATTGAACCTGCAACCCAGGTACATGCCCTTGATCAGGAATCTGACCCAGACCCTTTGGTGCTCAGGCTGATGTTCTAACCACTGAGCCATACTGGCCATGGGAAGTCAAGTAATTTGATCCTGGAAGGCCAATGCTGCTTCTATTAAACCTATGTATTTATGTGCACATTTGGGAGAGCAGCTTTAGTTACAGGTATGTAAAGGAACAAAAACTTTTAAGACGAAACAGACCACATAAGAAGAATAAGGAACACATTCTAAATTCAGAGTCTCTTGGTAGTTCTTTTGGAAAGGTCAGTCCTCTCAGACGCCCCTTAATTTCATCTTGCCTTTGCTCAGAACAGATGCATGAAGGGCATCATCCTTAGTTCAAATAAATAAATTACTGCAATCGACATTGGAAGTGTCATTTAAACACATAACTATTGATTTTTACTAAATGTCTTCAGTGTTTCTAATCAATGGCATAAAATTGGTCTTCAACTGTACCATATACGTTCTATATTTGAAAGGTTCTCAGCAGGAGATGTTACAGTTGGAGGCAAACATTTACATGGAAATGTCTGTCGGCAGTGGTGGCATCTTAGCCATATTTGAAAGTGTTTTAAAATTCCAAGTCATTATAAGATAATGCCAAATTTCCCCCATTTTATTGCAGGTTTCGGAGGGCAATGTTTGCCATGTTCAAACGTCAGACTCATCAAACTATGCCTGTGACGAGTTTTTTACCAATGGATGTACCTCAAAACCCACTGACTGCGGAAGGAATCTGAAATAAGAGGAAAGCACAAGTTATCAAAACATTTTATTTACTTTTTTTGTAATGTTTTAATTTTATTTAAAATACGAGCCCATTTAGATCAAATGCAGACATAGATTATTATCCCAATAGACTGAATTCCTCAAGTGTGGTTTATAGTACTTCAGTTTGTGCATTGGCTGTGGTAGGGAATGTTTATTTCCTTATATGTAAACTTATTGTTCATTTCCTTTGATGAATCCAGGCACATGAGATCAAGGCCACTTCTCTTTCTCCCTAATCGTGGCATGTATTACACTGTGTGCATGGCCTGGTATCTTGCCTGGGCCCTCCATTAGAGCAGAAGTGGCTGCTATGTTAATGTTAGAATAAAATAATAATAATAATAGTTAATAATCTTTAATAAATAATAGCTGAAATGAGTTGTTGGATGTTTCCAGTTAGAATGGAAACATGTTAGCATTTCACTATTTAAAAATTTTAATGCAATTGTTACATACTATTTAACAAAAATGATCAGATGACTATTAAATCTTATTGTTTCTAAAGTGAATGTTAGTCACTGCATATATATTTTTATAGCAATATAATCTCTGTGCATATTATTATATAGTCTGCTTTTTAATTACAGTTTTATGTATATGTATTTCTATATATTTGCCACTAGAATTAAATTTAATCACCCCGCCACCGTGGGGGAACCCAGGCGGAGCGGGGGAGCCGGGCGACCCCCCCACCAATGGAGGAAGCCGGCAACACACAGGAGAACTGAGCAAACTGAACAACGAAATTGACCCAGAGACATGGAGGGTGGAGTACAGGATGACGGGCCTCAGAGGAGGGGGGGGAGGCAGGAGAAAGAGATAAATCACAGAGCCTATGTGCATGGGTGCATAACCAATGGACATGGACAACAGGGATGGGGAGGAGGAGAAGGGGAGGGGGAGGAGGGTGTCAATGGGGGAAAAAAAGGAAAAACATCTGTAACAAAAACAAATTAATAATAAAATAAATTATAAAAAATAAAATAAAATAAAATAAATTTAATCAGAGTGGAGTTTTTGTATGTTCTTTTCTTTCCCTGTCTTTTTTTTTTTTTTTTATCCTCACTTGAGGACATTTTTTCATTTTTTGTCCAGATAGAGTGGGAGGGAGAGAGAGGAAGAGAGAGAGAAACATCGACGTGAAAGTGACACATCGAGTGGCTGCCACCCGCACGACCAACCAGGGCCGGGGACAAACTGCAACCGAAGTACATGCTCTTAGCGGGAACCAAACCCGGGTCTCTCTGGACCGCAGGCCGACGCTCTAACCGCTGAGCCAAACCGACCAGGGCTTTCCCTGTTTTTTTTGTTTGTTTGAAATTTATTTTATTGTGGTAAGAACATAACATGAGATCTGCCCTCTTAACAAAATTTTAAGTGTACAATACAGTAATTGTAACTGTAAGTACAATATTGCACAGCAGCTCTCTAGAACTTTCTCATCTTGTTTAGCTGAAACCTTATGCTTGTTGATTAGTCATATATTTGTCTTTTGATGTATCCTTAGCCCGTAGACACATTTTGCCTGGCACATAGTAGGCACTCATTTGTAACTTTAAATAAGTATGAAGCATAGCATGATAATACACCATTATTTAAATAGTGGACATTTAAAACTGTAGTATTTTATGTATTTTTTATTATTATACTTTATACTTAATTTATTAATTTTTTAAATTAAAAATGTCCCTCCTTTTCCCCCCTTTGAAACCCTCCTCCTAGCCCTCCCACACCAGTCTTCACTGTACTGTTGTCTGTGTCCATTGGTTGGTTGATTTACTTAAAAATTTTTGTTGTTGTTGTTAATCCTCACCGGAGGATATTTTTTTCCATTGATTTCTAGAGAGAGTGGAAGGGAGAGGGAGGAGAGAGCGAAAGAGAGAGGAGAGAGAGAAATATCGATGTGAGAGAGACACGTTGATTGGTTGCCCTCTGGGGCTGAGATTGAACCTGCAACCCAGGTACGTGCCCTTGACTGAGAATCAAACCTGAGACCCTTTGGTGTGAGGTGGATGCTCTGTCCGCTGAGCCACACTGGCCAGGGCTGTTACCTAAACCCTTGATTGCACCTGTGGATTCTCCACTCTATGGGTGTGTTCAGGTAGTTTTTTAACTATTTGATTTAATTTTATTTTTTGATAGAGCCTAACTTTGCTAAAAGATGTGACAGTTCATCTTTAGCTAATGATATGCCCATAACTTGGGAAACTAGCTTGGAATAAAATATATTGTTGGGCAGAGATATCTCTTGGTAGAAATAAGAGCTGGGAGGAGCCTCACACTGTGCTGAGATGAGCTTCAGGAGCCACAGGGCATCTCTCCGGAGCCTTAGGCCCACGCTTCAGTGGTGGATCGAAGCATTGGTCTGAAAAACATCTAGGTACAGGACTTTGTCTACTTTGCTTTTGGAGATAGCCAATATGTAGCAATATTGATAACTGTATTCTAAATCAATTTTATATCATGTGCTTCTATCTTTAAAGGTAAATTTTGTAAAACTGATTGCTATGCATGCTGGTAAAAAGCAAATGCACAAAATAAAATGTATAATGTTATAATGTAAATAATCTGCCATATTTCTAGTATCTGCTAAAACACTGAATTATTTTTAACATTATGTGTAGCTTCAAGGTGTAGCAAGGACATCCACAAGAAAGGAATTTAATAGGCATTTCCTTGAAAATCTAGATATGGGCAGCTATTGAAAATTTCTTGACATGTGTTTGATTTTCACTTTCCTTAGAATGTGTTACTTTGCTGAAACCATATTCAAAGGCTAGGAAGATTGAACCCCTGCAAAATACACTTGAAGGTTAAGTAACTACAGCTCTCAGCTAATCCCGTGTAATCTGCTTTTACTAAATGGCTGTTTGCATTCCAGGCACACCAGTCTGAATGCTTAGGGTTTGGTTTTTACCTTTTGTTCAGATAACCTCTAAAAGGAGCAATGCGTCTCTTAGCATGTCTGGGCATCATGCTTAGCTTTTTGGAAGGAGTGAGCTGTTCGTGTCCTTCACAGTGCACCTGCGATTATCACGGCAGAGATGATGGCACAGGATCAAGGTATGCTCCTCTCCTCGCTACTAAGGGTTCTAATGATTCTGACCAAAAGGGCTCCACCGTCAGCCTTATTTTGAAAGCAAACTGTTGATTAGAAATCAGAGGAGAAAAGGTTTAATTTGCATAAGCTTTAACTTAATTGTGTTAATACCGGTTGCCAACTGCGTTGTTTTCATCTTGAGCAGTTTAGCTCTTAAAAGCCCGTCAAATTATTTGAGACTCTCAAACACATTCTGTGTGACAGAAACATTCATGGCACTTGTATTCAAGAAGCGTTCGTTTCAGGGGGTCAGGCTGAAACGTGTGTGGCCAGCTCAGCCTGATTGCGGAAAGCAGCGCCCATCGGGATGCCAGACACGCCCAGCTCATTTGCTTCCCGGGTTTTCCATTTCATTTCACGGGTTATTCACGCCAACTGGGCAGACCTTAAAAAGTAGAAAGGAAGATCACAAGAGTGAAATTACAGACGTTCATAATTAGAATTTTTCACTTTAAGATATTGGAGTTTACAAAGAAAAGAGGGTTGAAAGATATGGATCAATCCTGAGACACTGTAGGGCCTTACAGAAATTATTTAACCTCTGGGTGGCTTTAACCTGTGAAGTAAGAATAATTACATATTCATACACGAGTCCTTTGAAATAGAAATTAATTGCAAAAAGGAACTCTTGTTTGCTAAACATGGTAGACCATGATTTTTTTTTTTTTTGAGAGGATATTTAATGACAAAATCAGATTTTTTTGGTGACTCGGTTGATGGTTTTGTGACTTTAGAGGTTATTTGAACAGTGAGCCTCTTAAATAATTTGTTCAAAGAGTCGCTCAATTTATGTTCTATAACTTTAAACAAATTAATAAAAGTTAGAAACATAATATTGAGTAGTTTGTCTTGTTATTCTATAAACTTTAACCAACTCTTGGTATCTTTTTGAGAGATTCACCAGGTGGTTTAAGACAATGAGAAGAATTAATAAATTAAAGACCTACTTGGCAAAAGCTATGTCGCAGTTAACGACTCAGGCCAGGGTACTCGGGAAACAATCACAGAAATGTTTCCTTCTCCCTGGTGGCCCATTATAGATGGATTTTATGAAAATCATAGTGTATTACTCTTGGCAAGAACTGTAGAAATAATCTAATTCTACTGCTGTTATTTTAAAAATGAAATCATACAGAGGCTAAATGACTTACTTGTGTGAGGTCACAGCCCTGAGTCAATAGTGACTGGTTGGCAGAGACACCAGGTCTTTCCGCTTCTAGTCTAGGCCTTTTCCCATTACGCTGGGATGCTAACTTAATGAGTGGAAACTGGGTTATTCTGGTCTAAAGTAGCACTGAAATTTGTGATAGAGAATAGAGATGAAGAGTAGGAGGTATCTCTGGAGAATTCCGAGGCTTCTGTGTAGTCTTCCCCTACAGTTACAGACAGCAGGTGCTAGCAGGACGCTGCAGCTTCGTGCTGCTTTACCCCTCTTTACGCTACAGGCTGCTTTTAAAGTTCACCCATTCAATGTGATGTGTTTCACCGAGTGGCTGTTTTGTTGTTATTGTTTACAACATGTATAATATAATCATGCTTTGCAAAACGTTTCATTGTTCATTTTCAGCAATCCAGTGGGAATAAGTATACAATGGGAGATAAATAGATCTTTTTCCAAGTTAAATGCATCCAAATTCTCTGATTCTCCATACTTTCACTCACACATGGGCCAGGCTTGTTTTTCTATGCCTGTTTCACATGTGCCACTAAGTAAGATCACAGTGCGACTCGCTCAAGGTTACTAAAGTTAGTGAGTGGTAAGAGGAATAAACTTGCAGTTTCTGGTTTATTGCTTGGGCTGGAAGCAATGCACAAGTCACATTGTTAAAATAGAGCTCAGCTTTCAGCATCCAGCGTGAACAATCCTCCCTCCTTCCCTCCCTCCCTCCCTCCCTCCCTCCCTCCCTCCCTCCCTCCCTCCCTCCCTCCCTCCCTCCCTCCCTCCCTCCCTCCCTCCCTCCCTTCCTTCCTTCCTTCCTTCCTTCCTTCCTTCCTTCCTTCCTTCCTTCCTTCCTTCAAAGGGATCAATTTGTGCCCTGGCCGATGTGGCTTAGTTGGTTGGGTGTCGTCCCATACACCAAAAGATTGCTGGTTTGATTCCTGGCCAGGGCACGTGCCTAGGCTGTGGGCTCGGTCCCCAGTGTGGGGTGTGCAGGAAACAGCTGATCAATGCTCCACTCTCACATCGATGTTTCTCTCTCTCTCTCCTTCTCCCTTCCTCTCTCCTTTTCTTCCTCTCTCCCTCTCTAAAAATCAATAAAAATCAATTTTTAAAAAGGGATCAATTTGTAATTTCAATAGGGGATACTTTAAAAATGGACCATTTCGTAAAGAAGTTAAGGGTGCACTTGGAGTTGGACAGATGTGGCTTTGGAAGGTGGCTGTGTAACCCATTACCTGTGTGATCTTGGCAAGTTACCCAATGTTAGTAGGCCTCAGTTATTTTAGCTGTAAAAATAAAATTGATGATAAAAATAGCAGGCACCCATTGAGTGCCTTTATATGTCAGGAAGGTATAAAGTTGTACATCAGTTTCAATGAACCACCCTTACAGAGCTGTTCGGGAAAATGAAGTTGAGCCCTCGGTGAGGATTGGCTTTGCCACAAAAGAGAGGGCAGAGCTGAGATTTGAGCCAAGATCAGCCTGACTCAAGAGCTGGTGCCTTTACCTGTTCCCAGTACCTACCTCATAGGGCTGTTGGACAATCCCATAAGGTAATGGATGTGATGTGTGTCGCCCAGGACTGACACATAAAGAGCTCCGTCAATATTAGGTTGAACCACATGAAATTGCTTATATTTGATCATTTTCAACCTACAGAAATGGCCATTCCATATAGTTAAACCTAGAAGAAGAAGATGATGACAAATTATTAATGAATAGGTCAGCCAGGCTGAACAAATACTTTGTGAAAACCAGTAAGAAATGAAAAATTGATGTGTGTTTCAAATAAGCATTGTTTTTTCCAATGGGTCTCAGAAAGCAGGTTTCCTTGCACGCTCTTGTTGTGACACTAGGTCGGTGCTATGTGATGACATGGACATGAACGAGGTCCCTATGAACTTCCCCGTGGACACTGTGAAGCTTCGCATAGAGAAGACCGTCATCCGCAGAATCCCCGCCGAGGCCTTCTACTACCTGGTGGAGCTCCAGTACCTCTGGTTGACTTACAATTCTGTCACCAGCCTTGAGGCCAGCAGCTTTTACAACCTGGGGCAGCTGCACGAGTTGCGCCTGGATGGGAATTCTCTGGCTGCCTTCTATTGGGCGTCTCTGCTGGACATGCCCCACCTAAGGACCCTGGGTTTGCACAATAACAGAATAACCAGTGTGCCAAAAGAGGCTGTCAGGTACCTGAAGAACCTCGCCTACTTGGACTTATCAAGCAACAGACTAACCACACTGCCGCCAGAATTCCTGGAGAGCTGGTCCCACGTCCTTACCACATCACCCAAAGGCCCGAACCTTTCACCCAGAAGAATTGTTCTCGGTAAGCTCACAAGCCTGTGTGTCTCAGGTCCAGATAATTTGCTCAGCATACCTTCAGATGTCCAGTCTTTTCACATTTATTGAATTTGGTTTCTTACTCTGAACCTGCACTTTGGATGGAATAGTACTTTATCAGTGGACCTAGGTCGATTTACCCATTGCCCCTGTGTGTGTGTGTGTGTGTGTGTGTGTGTGTGTGTGTGTGTGTAAGGAGGGAGGAGAGTTGGCCTTATAAACTGAAGGACTAATGCTGCTGTTAGAGAGCCTGGAGCTGAGTGACAAAATCTACCAACCTGCCCTGGTTCCTTTGGGCACACCAATGCTCCATCCTCTGCCACAGTCCCCCTCTGCTCTGCTGTCCTGTCAGCCCTGCATCGGGCTCTCCAGGAGTGGGAGAGGGGCATCGCCATCTGCACGAAGTGACAGTGGTTTAATTAGTTAGGGAGGACAGCTGCCACATTTTCCTCATCTGAAGAGAAATGATGAAGACCCCAGTTCTTTTCCTGGCCCTCGGTAGTCCCCTGATGGATGTGGTCTCACTTCAGCTGTGATTAGTTTCGTGTATTTCGACCTTGACTTTGTTTAGGTTCTGTGGATATTTGTCTTGGGTTCTTAAAATGTAACCTCCCCGGAGTAAAGTCTCTCTCGTCTTCTTTTGTGTCTTCCCATAGTGCTTTGCAAGGTGCTCTGCACTCAGTGAGTGCCCAGAAAATGTGGCTGCTTGGTTGAAACAAGTGAGCTGAGACCTTTCTCAGGCATATCTGTGGGCAGTGAGGCCTTTCACGTTTATGTACGAGACACAAACCTGAGACTTTGATCAATCAGTTTGATTTCCCAAAATTTTGCTCACCCAGTAAGGCTGTGCTGACAATTCTTAAGTTATGTCCATCGGGGCTGCAGAAGAGGTTGTACTTCTAAGAAGGATGAACGAACTAGTGAGTGTCTGGCCGGTGAAATGACTTAGAAGCCTTTCGGCATTAGAAGCAACCAGATGCTAAACTTGTGCCTGGGATCCCCCCTGACCATATCAAATGCTTGCCGAAGTCAAGTATAAAGAAAATATATAGTTGATATTTTTTTTTATCATCAAAGAAAATGCTGTGACAGCACTTAAATGGTTTTAGTATTGCTTTTGTTGAAACAAATTATTTTTGGTGCTCATGAAACTAAAAGCATGAGAACAAGATACAAAGAGGAAAAATCACATAAGCTTTTTAATACCGCTATTTCACATTTGCTCACTGCTTATCTAGCTCTTCAAACATTTTTATTAGAAAATAAAAGAAATGCCTGGCTGGTGAGGCTCAGTGGTTGAGCGTCAACCCATGCACGAAGGGGTCGCTGGTTCGATTCCCGGTCAGGGCACATGCCCAGGTTGTGGGCCCGATCCCCAGTGGGGGGCATGCAGGAGGCGGCTAATCACTGTTCTCTCTCATGGATGTTTCTATGTCTCTCTCCCTCTCCCTTATTCTCTCTCTAAAATCAATAAAGAAAAAATTAAAAAATATATATATATAAAAAAAGAAATATCGTAAGATGAGTTACAGAAAAAGACATTAATTTAACAATAGTTGTGGAGTCATTATGTACACTGTGAGGCACCATGTAAACCTACACGGTAGTATTTATTTACTTTAGCCACTAATTTGTACTCCTTATGAGTTAGTCTAACAGCTAGAAATTGTCTGAATTTGAACATTGAGATTCTATTTGCCTACAGTTTTTCTATGTTGCTTTGGAAGCAATTCTTGGTTCTAAAAGAATTAGCTAGTGGAGATATAAAGTAGAAAATCAAATCAAATTAATAAATTACTATTAATAGTTCTCTAATGATTAGTTACTGATATTAATATTACTATGAAGGAGTAATTTATACGATGTCAATATTTTTCGCTTGTGAGTTTAATCTGCTTGAGAACTTAGGGATCAAATGTCAAAGGGTTATGAAATTTTATTGTCCATGGAGATAAACAGCTTTATCTATGCTTTAGGGTTCAGATTCTTTAAAAGCAGCCTCTCTAAAGGCGGTAACATGAAAATACTTTTGGTATTATATTACATTTCAAAAGCAGGACATGTAATTGTATATAAAGCACAGCCATAACTATTTTAGAATGTGCAAAGAAAAAGACTGAGAAGATACACTAGCTGGTTAAGTGTCCTCTTTGGGTGGTGGGACATCTTTTCACGTTTTTAGGTTTTTAAAGCGTTCTGTAAAGATCATGCATTGCTTTAAAAATGATGATAATTTCATGATAATGAATGACAAAGGATATTTTGAAACATGTCCAGCCATGGTGGCAGCTGGCCTTGACAAAGCTGTGCCTGTTAGGCAGCACACAGGGCAAGAAGTGCTACCCTCCCAAAGGGGACTCCTCATGTGTACGACTCACACGCAGAAAACTCGGTTTTCTCATCTGGAAAATGGAGATGGGAGGGCTGACCCATCCGCTCATAGGACTGCACGGAGCACATAATGAGACATTTTATGTGATGGTTCTTTAGACGATGAGGTGGACAGCCTCTGAGGTTATGATTTCAGATCAACAATAAACTGCAGCAGCCGGGACCAAGATGGGAGTGTCTTATAAAGAAATACTTCTCTACGTTGGCTTGCTTGTTATTTTAATTCTTTTTGAGTCTTCAGATTTCATTATTCAAATATGGTGATGAGAACCAGTTCTAGGTTTTCCAGAACTCAGTGTTTAACTGTAGCAATTATATCTGTCCTGGCGCCCTGGAGAATTTACTCGTGTCCTATTATAGTGGGATGCATTCTGCTTTTATTTCATTTTGATTGTCCTGTGTTTATTATTGCTTGCAGACGGAGGTTCGAATGGTAATAATAATAGTAACGGCTCATATTGATGGCTTGCTTACTCGGGGCCATGCCTAGTTCTTATACTTTACAGGTATACCTTCTTCCAGTCTCATATTAACCCTGTTGTAAATACCATTTCATTCCCACTTTATAGATGAGGAGACGAGGCACAAGGTAAGCCATGTGCCCACATTCCCTCACCACGTAGTGATGGAGCCAGGATGTGAGGACAGGCTGTTGGGCACCAGAGCCCATGCTCGTCCTCACTCCTTTGTAGTTCGAGGTATGGTATGTAATAATACCAGGCTTGCTTTCCTCCCATATGCTTTACTTTACTGAGCTCTTTATGTTGTGTATTTATTTAATAAAAATTTAGGGAGAGGCTTTTCCACTACTCCCTCTCTCTTCTACATGAGTAAAAATACCAACTTAATAAAATTGTCCTTTAATGTATCCATAAAACACACTAGTGTCCTGCAAGTAAACTTTTAAATTAACTGGGAAACTAGATTAGATGTTTGATTGGCAGTACAGGTAAATTTCCATGGCCTGTTTCTCAAGAAAAAGCAAATATTTATACAGGCAGACTCCGTAAGGCCTGGCACTGTTTGTCTTGGAGGAAGAAGCCTGCAGTAGGAGAAGTCATAAAATGCCTGTTTGGGTGCTTCTCCCTGGTACCCAGATTGCTCAGTTCAGAATGGGGTTCACCTGAGGGGCTGCGGCGGCTGAACACTCCCACAGAATTTTCGAAATGGCGTTGATTTGATTCAGCAAGCACTCCTCAGTCCCTGTGGGCATGCCTGTCCTTTGCCAGGAAGTCCCACATAACTGAGACTCACTCCTTGCCAGGCGCCCTCCTCAGGACTCCCAGGGTATCGCAGCCTTCTGGAAAACCCCATGAGGTGGGTCTGTAATTGTCCCCACCCTCATTTAACAGCTGATAAAGAGGCAGAGTCAAGCTTCCAATTCACAGTCCATCTCCAGAGATGCCATTTTTTTGCTCTTTAAACTTTTATTTATTTTTACTTTTTATTGAATTTATTAGGGGTGACATTGGTTAATAAAATTATATAGATTTCAGGTGTACATGTCTATAACACATCATCTGTGTATTGTACGGTGTGTTCACCACCCCAAGTCAAGTCTCCTTCCATCACCATTTATCCCCCCTGTCCCCTCTTCTTCCCCCCACTCCCTTTCCCTTTGGTAATCACCATACTGTTGTCTGTGTCTATGAGGCCTTTTTTTTTTTTTTTTGCTTGATCCCGTCACCTTTTTTCACCCAACCCTGCAACCTCCCTCCCCTCTGACAGCTGCCAGTCTGTTCTCAGTATCAGTGAGTCTGTTTCCATTTTGTTTGTTCATTAGTTTCCACATATCAGTGAAATCACATGGTGCTTCTTTCTCTGACTGGCTTATTTCACTTAGCATACTCTCAGGTCCATCCATGCAGTTGCAAAGGGTAAGATTTCCTTCTTTTTTACGGCTGAGTAGTAAACTTTTTTTAAATTGAGAAACTGAGGAATAATTTGCACACAGTAGATCTTAAGTGTATAATTGGTAAATGATGATAAATGTGTACTCCCACAAATTCCTCCTCCCTCATCAAGATACAGAATAATTTCATCGTCAGGGACGTTCCCCAGTCAATCTCCTTCTCAGTCCATCTCCTCCCACCGCAGGCAACACTATTTTTATTTCTATCCCCATTGGTTCATTTTGTCTGCCCTATAATTTCATATAAATGGAAGCGTATAAGAGGCCGTCTTGTGCCTGGCTTCTTTCCCTCAGCATGACACTTCTGAGACCCATCATGTATTGGTAGGTCCTCATTGCTGCATTGTATTCAGTTTCATGAATAGACCGATTGTTCATTCTTTCTCCTGTTGCTGGACACACGAGCTGTTTCCAGTTTTTAGCTCTTATTAATTAAGCTGCTATTTACATTCCTGTGCAAAGATTTTTTGTAGCATATAATTTCATGCCTCTTATATAAATTCTTAGGATTGAAATTTCTAGGTCATAGGATAACTATATGTGTAACTTTTTAAGAAACTGCCCATTTTTTGTTTTTTTTAATCCTCACCCAAGGACAGTTTTTTTTTTTTTTTTGCATTTACCTTCAGATAGAGCGGGAGGGAGAGAGGAAGGAAGAGAGAGAGAGAAACATCGATGTGAGAGAGACATATCAACTGGTTGCCACCCACACGACCCCAACTGGGGCCAGGGACAAACTGCAACCGAGGTACATGCCCTTTGCGGGAACCGAACCCAGGACTCTCTCCTCCGAGGGCCAACGCTCTAACCACTGAGCCAAACTGGCCAGAAACTGCCAGTTCTTAAGGAGGCCGTACCCTTTTACACTCTTGCTAGCTCTGCGGAAACAGTCTGCTTGCTCCATATCCTCACCGATACAAGTGTCTTTTCCGTTTCAGCCCTCTGGGGGTGCAGTGGGTGGGGAGCAACAGCACACTGATTTTACCTTGCATTTCCTTGATGGCTACAGCCTGTCCCAGACTTAGGATGGTCCAATGTACAGTGGTTCAACGTACGGTTTTTCAACTTTACCATGGTGCAAAAGCGATACAAATTCAGTAGAAACTGTGCTTCGAATTCTGAATTTTGATCATTTCCAAAGCTAGTGATATGCACTGTAATATTCCCTTATGATGCCGGGCAGTGACAGCAAGCCTCAGTCCCAGTCAGCCGTGGGATCACGAGGGTCAACAGCCCACACTCTGATACGAGGGTGCTGCACTGCCAGCACATTTTGCATATTTTGTTTTACTATTTTGCATCCCATCATGTCTACAAAAAGCCCATCTGTTGTCTCCTGCTTCTGGTGATGAGAAAAAGAGGAAGGCAATTCCTTCCTCAAAGGGTGAAACTCAAGATAATTCACTGTAGGCTAACAAGTGTCTCAGCATGTTTACGGTAGTCTAGGCTAAGCTGTGGCATTTGGTAGGTTAGGTGTATGTCGTAAATGCATTTTCGGCTTGCAATAGTTTCAACCTATGATGGGTTTATCCGGATGTAACCCCATTGTAAGTCGAGGAACATCTATAATGATGTTGACCATGTTTTCATGTGCTAATTGGCCATGGTATATTCCTTTATAATTTTTTAAGGTTATTTATCTTTTTAGAGTTGAATACAAGTCTTTTGTCAGTTATATGCATTAGGAATATTTTCTTTAAGTCTGTGGCTTGTCTATTCATTTTCTTCATGATGTCTTTGGTGAAAAAGTTAAACATTTTCATGACATCTGATTTATCAGTTTTCTCCTTTTATAGTTAGTGCTTTCTGTGTCTCATGTAAGAAATGTCTGCCCACCTCCAGGTCGCAGAGATACTCTACTTTCTTTATAGTTTTAACTTCTAAGCTTTATATTCTTAGTTTTTATGCTTATGACTGTAATCCATCTCAAAAACGTTTTTGAGTATAGTGTGAAGTAAGGGGCTGAGGTTTATTTTTTTCCAAGCAGATGTGCGGTGTTCCATCACCATTTGTTGAAAGACTTTTCCTCTCCCGCTGGAATCATTAAACACCACTGCCTCCACCGAGCTGACTAAGGCGTGGTGTTTTTGCCTTCAAGAGTTTTAGTTTGCAGACTAACTGTTGTATAGGAATTTATTGCTGACTTTTCACAAGAAAATTGGCCCATTTAATCCAACTACTGTGATGCATGGAAAGCATTACCCTCTTAGGAAAACGATAAGGCCACGTTCCTCTGGCCCTCGCCAAGCATAGCCAGATAAAATAAATTAATTACTGTGGTTGTGGTTGGTATGTTGCTTTGAAGGAATGCAGTACAAGTAACACTTTAACTTCAGAGGGTTCTTGTACCTTTGTCCCCAGAAGAAAAAGCACTGATGAATGTATTCAGCACTTAGATTACTGTTACTCGAGTTTTAAAAGTTGTACCTTTGACCTTAGATGTTTCAAAGCTGGAATAAATGCACATTTTGTTCTTGAGGGACTTAAAAATATTTTCCTGGTTTACATAACTTTTAGATATAACAAGTTGGATTAATTTTTAAAAGAAGTTTGTTTCATTGTTAACACATTTTCTAACAGTTTCAAAGAATGAATGAAACGGCTAACGTTATAGCTCTTTGATCTTTCCCTATGTAGGCGTCTGTGCCCCAAATAGCGCTGCTTTGACATTTGTCCTTTGTAGATAACAGCACTTATAACTGCCACCTGTGACTCTGATGTTTTTAGGTGATGAAGAAATGAGTTATGGTAGGAGTATTAGATTAAGAGGTTACAACACATGGGATTTGGGATAACGTACAAAGTCAGGAAAGCGACCTCTCTGTGCTGCAATGTCCTTTGGTGTGAAGTTGGAAAAATCGTCCTAGCTTCCTGAGGTCATTATAAAATATATATGCGTGGTGGTGGAGAAGGAGAGTTTTAAGATCAGGATAGTGAGGTCCAAATCCTGACTGCCTCCAGTTGGGCAGATCCCTTAACCTCCCTGAGCGTTGCTTTGCTCCTCCTTAAAGTGAGGAAGATACTAGTGGCACGCCCCCCCCCCCCATGCTATTGTTGAGGTGGACTGATCCATTGGTGTGCTTAGCACCACTGGGAGGCAATTTTCCATGTCTCTCGTATCTTGGCATGTCTTCTGAGCAGAGGCACACACTGACTGCCTTTAGTCCTGAACTGTCTTTCCAAGGAGGTTTGTGTAGAGAGCCGCTTTGGAAGGTAGAGGTATGTCTCCCTCCAGAGCCAAGGGCAGGCATGCTTACTGCCCAGTGTAATAAAGATAATGTCTCCTCCAGAGCTGTGGATAACAAACTGCTCTTCATCTCTGAACAGGAGTCTTGGGTCTTCTGCCAACTTCTATGAAATTGGCCAACCGGGTTGAGGTGGTCACCCTCGAGTAGGGTAAAACTCAGACCTTTTACAATTCTTGCTAAGTACAGTCTTTGTAACATAGGTGGCAATCAATAACTGGTAACCTGTATGGTTATCCTTTTATAAAGAACAAGTCTGGAGTAACAAGTGTTTTGAAAGTATAAAGTATTCTACACATATTAACTATTACATGACAATGAATTGGATGTTTGTTGGCGGGTTGAATAGAACTCAAATCAATATTTGGGAACTGGCCACAGATTCACAGGACTCAATGTAAGAGGAAGAAGTCTAAGGTAAAGTTCACCATGGAAGAAAAGAAATTTCTAAGAAGATTTTAAAAAATGGTAAAATTTTACCAATACTGGCAGAAAAATAATGGCCAGTCTACTCTAATAAAAATAGGCACAGATAGAAATCTAGAATTTATGATGAACAGTTAAGCCTTCCACCATGGCTGGGATATTTTAAAATTGCAATTCTGTCTTTTCTCCTTAGGAATCATTGTATAATCCACTAGTAAAAAGCCACAATGACAAATCTTTCTGAGGTAAATCCTTTCACCCTTGAGCTTTACGGGAGGCTGCTGTGGGACGTCACCCTGAAGTCCTTAGGGAGAATTTTGTCTGACTGAAGGCCCTGAAGCACCATCTGAGATCCTTCCAAGATCTTAGCAAATGCTTTTATAGTCCTACCCATTCTGTATATGATTTTGTCTCTGAAGTTCTTTCTTATTTGAGAATTTCGGAGAGGCTTGGAATAAAAAAACAGTTTTATTATTTTTTTTACATTTTCAACCACAGTTTACATTCAATATTACTTTGCATTAGTTTCAGAATAGTGGTTAGACAATCATCTACTTTACAAAGTGATCCCCCTGATATTTCAAGTACCCACCTGGCACTGTACATAGTTATTACAGTATTATTAATTATATTCCTTATGCTGTTCTTTACATCCCCATGACTATTCTATAACTAGCAATTTGTGCTTCTTAGTCCCTTCACCTTTTTCATCCAGCTCCCCAACCCCTCTCCCCTCTGGCAACCATCAGTCTGATCTCTGTATCTATAAGTCTGTTTCTGTTTTATTTGTTTGTTTGATTTGCTCTTTAGATTCCACATACAAGTGAAATCATATGGTACTTGTTTTTCTCTGTCTGACTTAACCACTTAGCATAATACCCTCTAGATCCATCCATGCTGTCCCAAATATTAGGTTTCATTCTTTCATATGGCTGAGTAATATTCCATTGTATATATATGCCACAGCTTTTTCATCCACTGGTCTGTTGATGGGCACTTGGGTTGCTTCCTTATCTTGGCTATTGTAAATAATGCTGCAGTTAACTCAGGGGTGCATATATTCTTTTGAATTAGTGTTTCCGTTTTTTTCAGATATATACCTAGAAGTAGAATCGCTGGGTCATAAGGTAGTTCCATTTTTTAAAAATTGTCTTTCTTTATTGATTTTTAGAGAGAGAGGAAGTGAGAGGGAGAGAGAGATAGAAACATTGATCAGAAAGAACATCGATTAGCCGCCTCCTGCATGCCCCCCACTGGGGATTGGGCCCACAACCTGGACATGTGTCCTGACCGGGAATCAAATCGGCGACCTCTTGGTGCATAGGTTGACGCTCAACCACTGAGCCACACTGGCCAAGCAAGGCAGTTTCATTTTTAATTTTTTGAGGAACCTCTATACTGAAACAGTTTCATTATTGAACCCAACAGGCTTTGGTTCTTTTATATTTATATTAGGTTTTTTATATATAAATATATGTTATAGTTATATTTCATATGTTCCTTCAGCTGATGTCTCTCCTTTACATTTTGTCATGAGCAGCAAGAAGACACAAGGCAGCAGTTCCCAGTCTGTGTGGAAATATCCTTAGCTAGAACATTTATGTATCGAGTATGTATTCTACTTTCCACATTAACCACAGGTGACAGTGTTGCTAAACTTTCTGCCACTCCATAACCAGGGTCCCCTTTCCTCTAGTTTCCAGCAGCATTTCCCTCACTTTCCTTAAGCCGACGCTGACAGCCTCCTGAAACGCCAGCACATTTAGGCTAATAACTGAAAGCTGAGGCAGACCCCCAAGGCAGCTGCAGCCAGCGGGAGGCTGTCAGCTAACTGTATTCCTGGCTGCTGATTCTCTCTTGGAGGGAGATTTGGACAATGCACCTCCATGGCTACCACATATGACATTTATGTCAAGCCATGTTCTAACCTCTACCAATCGTTCGAGTCTTTTCTCCTGAAGTGCCTGCATCCCACTCAATGCTCTTGCTACACAGGAGTTGTACTGCCCCAGTATGTCTGCAGATCACACACAGTCACGACAAAGTGCAGGCTGTTAGGTGCCTCTCAGCACCCTATAATACTTCTAATAATATAAGTACTTTCATAGAACCCTAGAAATATCTATATAACTGTGCTTATGGCATTCTGTGGTACTTGGTTTCAAATCTTGGCTCTGACACTAATTAGCTATGTGACCTTGGTCAAATTATTTGGTTTCTCTGTGTCTTAGCTTTTCATCTTTAAAAGGGGGATAATAATACTCTCCTACTCACAGGGTTGTTGGAATTAAATGAGGTAACACAGGTAAGTGCTTAGAACAAAGGACAGAGTAGGTGCTCAATGACTGTTAGCTCTGACCATTAATGATCTGAACTGACAGGATTTCTTCATTTAGGTGGCCAGATTGCAGGGCAGAGCTGGCAGAGGGGTGACTCCATTTCATCCCTGAGAGTACTTCTGTTTTTAGGGAGACAGTGCAAACACCTGCTTCTCCAAGAGGCTGTGATGTAAACTGAAGTCATCAGAATAACCTTTATCAGCCTTTTCCTCCCTCTGGTTTAGGACTGCAGGACAACCCTTGGTTCTGTGACTGTCACATTTCCAAAATGATCGAGATGTCCAAAGTTGCGGACCCTGCCATAGTACTTCTTGATCCGCTGATGGTCTGTAGTGAGCCCGAGCACCTGACAGGGATTTTATTTCAGCGGGCTGAGTTGGAGCGGTGTCTGAAGCCATCGGTGATGACCTCGGCCACCCAGATCACGTCTGTTCTGGGCAGTAATGTCCTGCTGCGGTGTGATGCTACTGGCTATCCCACCCCACGCCTCACGTGGACCAGATCTGACAGCTCACCAGTTAATTATACAGGTATTTTCTTAATTGAGGCCTATGTTGAAACAAAAAGTTTTCAAAGATCTGTATTTAATCTCATGTTTTGGGGAGATTTGCAGTTGGCTGGTTAATTCTAATAAAATAGGCCAAGACTGTTAGGTAAAAGGGACTTGGAAGCTTCATTTTATTGGTTAATGTTTTCCTCAGTTTATCTGACTAACTAGATAGAAGAAATTAAAGAACCTGATTTTTTTCCTTAGAAAACAACATGACCCAGTTCATGAATGACTGCGGATAAGACCTTCGTCTTGCTGCATCATCTTGGATACGGCTCACTTAAGAATGTATAACCATTACAATGTCCTCAGAAGGATTTTCATCCCAGTTTCTTATTTTTAAATGATTATTTAAATAATTGCATGCAAATATTATTATGAAGCAAAAAGTATACTTTTTTAAAATATTGGTTTCATAGACTTTTCAGATCCTACTCTGACCAAGTCCGTGCTTTGGCCTTCGTTTCAGTAGTGATAGTCTGATGATTAAAGCAATCTATTCTTAAGACTCTTGAAAATTAAATTAAATTGAGGTTCAAATAATGAAACCTGATGAAATTTTTTAAAAATCAAGGCCTGCTATTCCTACAAACAGATCATATATGGCACATACCTTGAGGTACTGAGTTAAAATTGGGGCTACTGGGATACTGTTTAGTGTATGACTATTCTTCAGAAAGCTTCAGAAATCAAAACAGAATGGAAATATGTTAGATTTTAGTGTTCAGGAAAGTAAAATTCCATTTTTTTCAAAAACTATATAGTATTCTGCAAATAAAAGAATCCATGGTTTACTAGTATACAAGCTAAATAAAAAATGAAAGATTGAGAATACAAATTATGACCCCTCCATGCCAGAACATGGTCTGCTGTGCCCTCTGTAGATAGATAGCATTTTATTACAATGAAGAAATATTTGGGGAGATAGTTAATTAAAGTCTTATGATAAATATTTTATAGAACTGCACTGAATTAAAATTGGAAGGGATCTTTGAGATCACGCTTATCTCCTAATTTTAAAAGTACAGGAACGGAGGCTTAAAGACACTCTTGACTTGTCTGAAATTACATACTACTTAATGGACAAATGTTTACTAAAATCAAGTCTCCCAATTCACAGCTCTGTGTCTTTTAAAACTACTTTTCTCCAGCCCTGGCCATTTTGGCTCAGCGGTTAGAGCGTCGGCCTGCGGACCAGATAGTCCTGGGTTCGGTTCCCGCTAAGGGCATGTACCTCGGTTGCAGTTTGTCTCCGGCCCCGGTTGGGGTCGTGTGGGTGGCAACCAGTCGATGTGACAGAGACACATCGATGTTTTTCTCTCTCTCTCTCTTCCTCTCTCCCTCCCGCTCTATCTGAAGATAAATGCAAAAATGTCCTCAGGTGAGAATAAAAAACAAAAAACAAAACTACTCTTCTCCATATAGACTCACGGCACCTGGCATGACCTAGACCTTCATGTAGGCAATTTACGGAATCATCATCTGCCATCAGGGACTTGTGGTGTGCCATTTCCTTCTTGGCTTATGGGAAAGGGATGCATGTAACCCAGTAGTTGCTTCTTTTTCCCTCGACATGTTGCTTTTTTTCCCCCTCACAGAGTTATATCTATTTTTTTCTTCCAGTAATTCAGGAATCTCCAGAGGAAGGAGTCAGATGGTCCATAATAAGCTTGACAGGCATTTCTTACAAAGATGCTGGGGATTACAAGTGTAAGGCCAAAAATTTGGCTGGGATGTCAGAAGCCATGGTCACTGTGACAGTGGTTGGTGGTGTCATGACCACCACAGCATCAGACGCTTCAGAAGGAAGAAATGGAGATCACCCTGAGCGAGAAGTCCAGCCAGGATCCAGAAGCTCTACATCCTTGCCTGGTTTATCACCGTCTCCCTGGCTTTCTTCCTCCTCTTCTTTCTCCCCCTCTGTTTCCACTTTTTTTTCTACTTCTACTTCATCTCCCCCTTCTGCTGCTCCCTTCTCCTCGTCTCCTTTCTTCTCCCCCACTGTTTCTTCAACCACAACTCTAAACACTAAAATTTCAACAAGCGCCACCATGGCCAGCCAGCAGTCACTCCTGCTCCATCCAGATGGGACAAGAAATTTAAAGGTGGAGATGGGTGGAAATAAGCTTCCCCCAGCTATTGTAAATAAAAAAGAAGAGCTGGCATTATTGGATCAAACAATGCCTATGGAGACGAATACCACAATAAAAAATCTCCGGTCAGTCAGTGAGACCAGAGAGAGTGTGACCTTGATGTGGAACCCTGTCAACACCACACATAACTCTGAGGTGACCGTGTTGTATTCCAAGCATGGTGAAAAGGACCAGCTACTGCTGAATGCAGACTCCGGCAAGAACCAAGTAACCATAGATGGCTTGGAGCCTGGCAAGCAGTACATAGCATGTGTCGGTCCGAAAGGAGTGCCTCCCCCGAAAGACCAATGTATCACCTTTTCTACTGACAGAGTTGAAGAAGGACGTTCTGAAGGGCCCTTCCTTATTGTGGTGAGCGGTACAGCCTGTGTTATCGTCTTGCCATTGATTGTTTTCCTGTTGTACAAAGTTTGCAAACTGCTGTGCCAGTCAGAATCCTTCTGGGAAGATGATCTGGCAAAGGAGACATATATCCAATTTGAAACCCTGTCCCCGAGGTCTCAAAGTCTAGGGGAACTTTGGACACGAAAGCACAGAGACGATTCAGAAAAATTGCTGCTTTGTTCTGGGTCAAGTGTGGAATCTCAGATGACTTTTAAAAGTGAGGGCTCTAGGCCAGAGTATTATTACTAAGGTTTTATAGTTCAGGCACGCAAGAATGCACAAAGTTTATTCCAAAAAATGAAGTATCTTAGGGTGTATTTGACTCTTTGTTTGGATGGCTTTTAGGCAGACCTCCACATCCTCCATAAAAATCACAAATGGAGTGATTTTAATTGTGTTTAAAAAACCTACCACCAGACCTCTGAACTGAACAGATAACCTTGATTTTTGTTGTGTGGAAGATGTACATAGAAATAATTTTTAGAGCAGTGCTTAATAAGTTAGAAATATGTTTTAGGGTAATGCTTTAGTTCTTAAAAATAAATTCATGTGAAAATAGTTGTAAACAAGTGAAGTCTGAATTTTTAAAAGATAGATTTGGGGGCAGTGAAGAAAGATTAGTGTAACCGGCTAAGCCTTGATGTTCATTCACGTTCAAAGTGCGTTATTGCATTTGCTGTGGATATTTGCTGCCGATGCCTAGAGGGTGAAAGTGGAATATTACAGAACTTCGTGTTGACTAAGGTTAAATCCAACCCAATGCAGAAGGAGGGCTCCAGCTCTTGGTACCATTATGCATCACTATATTGTATAGTTGTATACTGCAAGTAAAAATATTTCTCTTGGTCCTTAGAAATACGGGCATTAGCAAAAGTAAGTTTAAAAAGAGGACATGATAAATAGTAAGGCCATTTCAAAAACAGTAAGTGTTGCATTCTAATACATTTGCTAACAGACTGTGTGGGTCCTTTTTAAGTGCTCATTTTAAATAATGTCTTAAATATTTTGATATTGACTCTTCTTTCTTTCCTCCCTCTCTTCTTCTCTCTCCACACCTTCCTTCTTTCCCCCCTTCCGCTTTGTCAGAAGACATTCAGGTAGTCAAAGGTCCACATCTAAGCTGTTCGTATATTGCCATGTTATATTTTGACTTCCTGGATAAAGGAAAGAACTAAGAAAATCGTTTTTAGATCCAATAAAGGATGTATTAGAATTTTGAAAGAGCTGCTTCAGTGGATTCATTTGGTCAAACTTTCTAGGTTAGAAACATCAGGGAAATTGAATTGGAGTGGGTCACATGACTAGAAAGGAAAGGAGCTTTAAAAATAAAATTTAGTTTTTTTTAAAAAAAGTGCTCACCACTTTTACTAAAAATTATATACCCTTTACATTGAAGGTTTTGGAGTATAGAACAGATTTATGAAGGTGTGTCAGGAGTCCTTACATATTATGAGAAGCAAGTTCTAAGCAAACACTATATTTTGTGTAAGAAAGAGATTGGCTTTTTAAAAAATGTTATTTTGTTGATTTTAGAGAGAGAGGAAGGGAGAGGGAGAGAGACAGAGAAACATCGATTGGCTGCCTCCCGTATGCACCCTGATCAGGCATTGAACCTGCAACCTGGGTGTGTACCCTGATCAGGAATCAAACCCACGACCTTTTGGCGTACAGGATGATGCTCCAACCAACTGAGCCATGTGGCCAGGGCCAGATGTAACACATTGTAGAAGTTATAATACAAGCAGCTGGAGAATGAAAACAATTGTTCATTTCAGACGAGATAGGGCGCATTCAAGGTGGTATGGCCGTAGACAACAATTGTTCATTTCAAATGGCTCTTCATTAAAAAGAAAAAAAAAGAATTCTAGTTTAGCCTTATCTGCATATTAGAAGAAGACCTTCATGGATGGATGGCCTGCTTGGAAATCCCAAATTCCCCTTTTTGTACAATTTCTTTTCCTTCCCTTCCCTTCCCTTCCCCTCCCCTCCCCTCCCCTCCCCTCCCCTCCCCTCCCCTCCCCTCCCCTCCCCTCCCCTCCCCTCCCCTCCCCTCCCCTCCCTTCCCTTCCCTTCCCTTCCCTTCCCTTCCCTTCCCTTTCACTTCCTTTCCTTTCACTTCCTTTCCTTTCACTTCCTTTCCTTTTCAGCCTGTTTGTCCTTGGTGCTTTCATCACTGAGTGTGTTGTCTAATGATTGGACAGTTTATAATTCATTGTTAGGATTTGTTAGAAAGATACCTTTTGCAGACAATTTTTTATTTAGCTTCAAGTTATGCTCAATCAACTTATTTTACATTAAAGTTTGCAAAAACTTGCATTTCTTTACTCTAAAGGCATCATGAAATCTCACTGCCATATTTACAAGGCTCATATAAAGAAACTGCCAAAATATTAGTACATTAGAAATAATATATATGACTGTGGGAGAATGTTATAGACTACTGAGCCAAATGGCACCTAAATTCTACAAAGGCAGGTTGTTTATCAAGAAAGATGACTTGGACCATTCTGAGGAGATAAATGACTGACTGCCCTCATAATTAAAATCAAAGTAGGCTTGACTTCATTTTGACCAACGAGGAAAAGCTAGTTGGTAATATGGAGGGGTGAAATCACCTTTGTCATCTTCAACTTGGTCTTGGCACATGCGATGAGTTGCAGACAATTTGTTTGTAATGGTGAAAAAAGTAAAACTGTAAATCATCTACTTTCTAAAAATACATACATTTGAGTGGAGTCAAGGTTATCCTGATGATGTATAGCTTTGCTCTTATGTTCTTACAAGAAGCAGCCTGGAATTCTACATAATCAGCAGCTTGTTTATCAATGTCACCATATCATTGTGAAGAGCAATCATAACTGATATATAGCCAATGTAGGTGGCAATTAAATATGATTACAATGCTTTACTTTCAGACAAAATATTCTTGAGGTTTGTAAAACTTGGGGTACACATGAGGGTGTGTCACATGAGAAACTATCATCAGTGATGAGCTGTGATGTAAAAAATTGTTGAGGACTCTAAGCTAATCGTTTATTATGGCTGGAGGAGCAAACCCTGGGCTGTAGAGTCAGATAAGTATTCTGGACTTTAAGAACTTTTTTTATAAAAAGTTCGAAGAAAAAAAGTTCTTGACTCATGGACTTGAGTCTCAAAAATGGATTATGGCTAACAAAGAGAGATTAAAAAAACAACAACAATAAAACTTCTAGTTGAGCCCTGGTCGGTTTGGCTCAGCGGTTAGAGCATCGGCCTGTGGTCCAGAGAGACCGGGGTTCGGTTCCCGCTAAGGGCATGTACCGTGGTTGTGGTTTGTCCCCAGCCCTGGTTGGTCGTGTGGGTGGCAGCCACTCGATGTGTCCCTTTCATGTCGATGTTTCTCTCTCTCTCTCTTCCTCTCTCTCCCTCCCACTCTATCTGAACAAAAAAATGAAAAACAAAACAAAACAAAAAAAACTTCTAGTTGAATAATTGAGAAATAATTCAAATAAAATGGGAGACAGCTCGAGAAAGTTGAATGGCTGTCTAGTAATCTAAAATTTCGAATATATGTATAAAAGATATAAAGAAGGGAGAGTAACCAAGGTCAAAGGTAGAAATGTAGCAAATCTGTTATAAAAGTGTCATAAATTAAGGCTTCCAATAAATTGAAGATTAAAAAAATAGTAAAATTGACGAAAGAACTGTAAGGCATGTTTTATTTTTAGCCAAAAAGAAGGAAATGATAAGTGTACTGCGTAGAGGTGATAACAGAAAGCATATTAGAGAAGTAGCAGAATCATTCAACTGTTATTTTTTTTCTTCTCTACATGTGTTTTTAAACCAAATATAGAGAAAAAAGATATGAAAAGTGGGAATTTTTCAGCCTCCAATAGATGAGAGATTAGTAAACTAACACCAACTTGTTTAAATGAGGCCAGATGAATTAGGTACCAGGGTGGTAACAGAATTTTCGGCCATAATCTCAGAGCTACTCTTTAGTAGTCTTCCTCTGGCAACCGTCAAAATGTTCTCTGTATCTATGAGTTTGTTTCTGTTTTGTTTGTTCGTTTATTTTGTTTTTTAGATTTCATATATAAGTAAAACCATATGGCATTTGCCTTTCTTTGTCTGACCTATTTCACTCAGCACAATACCCTCTAAGTCCATCCATATTGTTGCAGATAGCAAGATTTCATTCTTTTTTATTATGGCTGAGTCATATCCCATTGTATATATGCACCACTTCTCTATCCACTCGTCTAGTGATGGACACTTAGGTTATTTCTATATCTTGGCTATTTTAAATAATGCTGCAGTGAACATATGGATATATATATCCATATGGATATATATAAAAGTTCTTTTATAGCTTTTCAAATTGGTGTTTTGGGTAAATACCCAAAGTGTAATTGCTGGGTTCTTCTTTGTCTCTTGTTGTAAAGTCTATTTTTGCCTGGTATAAATATTGCTATTTAACTTTTTTAAAAAAAATGTCAATTTTCATGAAATATCTTTTTCCATCCCTTTATTTTCAGTCTGTGTGTGTCTTTCAATCTGAAGTGAGTCTCTGGTAGGCAGCATATGTAAGGGTCTTGTTTTCTTATCCATTCAGCCACCCTATGTCTTTTGATTGGAGCATTTTACCAATTTACATTTAAAGTAATTGTTGATAGATACGTAGTTACAGCCATTTTTTAGTAAAAATTTTCACATTTTTTCTTCTTCTTCGTCTTAAAGAAGATCCTTTGACATTTCATGTAATACTGGTTTGGTGGTGATGAACTCCATTAGCTTTTTCTTGTCTGGGAAGCTCTTTATCTGTCCTTTGATTTTAAATGTTAGCTTTGAAGAGTAGAGTAATTTTGGTTGAAGGTCTTTGCTTTTTATCACTTTCAATATTTCTTTTCTTTTATTTTTTATCCTCACCCGAGGACATTTTTGCATTTATCTTTAGATAGAATGGGAGGGAGAGAGGGGAGAAGAGAGACATATCAACTGGATGCCACCCACATGACCCCAACTGGGGCTGGGGACAAATTGCAACCGAGGTACATGCCCTTAGCGGGAACCGAACCTGGGACTCTCTGGTCTGCAGGCCGACGCTCTAACTGCTGAGCCAAACCAGCCAGGAAAATCTCACTTTGAATATTTCTTACCATTGCAAAGAAATGGCCTGCAAAGTTCCATTGAGAAATCACCTGAGTCTTATGGGAATTCCCTTGTAGTTAGTTAACTGCTTTTCTCTTGCTGCTTTTAAGATTCTCTCTTTGTCTTTGGCATTTTAATTATTATATGTCTTGGTATGGGCCTCTTTGGGTTCACCTTGTTTGGGACTCTCTGTGCTTCCTGGGCTTGTATGTCTATTTCCTTCTCCAGGTTAAGGACGTTTTCTGTCATTATTTCTTCAAATAGGTTTTCAGTTTCTTGCTCTCTCTCTTCTCCTTCTGGCACCCCTATGATGTGAATGTTGGTATGCTTAATGTTGTCCCAGAGGCCCCTTAAATTACCCTCATTTTAAAAAATTCTTTTTCTTGTTGCTATTCTGATTGGATATTTTCTGCTTCATCTTCTAAATTGCTGATTCACTCCTCTGTTTTATCTAGTATACTGTTGACTTCCTCTAATCTTCATTTCAGTTATTGTATTTTTTGTTTTTTTACACATAAAAGTTCTTAGTTTATTAATTCTTTTATGCAAAATCTGTACAATCACCACAGATAAGGTCACTGAAGATTCTTTACTCCTTCTGTTGTCCAGTCTCCAGCTCAGTTTTTGCCAGCACCCACATTGGCCTTTGCAGTCCCCTTGACTTTCTTCATTCTGTTCTTGTGTTCCTTTCTCTGTTTTCTTGAGGTCTTCTTCTCATACAAGCCATGTCCAGCAAGTCTATGTTTGGATTCATTTTTCTTTGTGTAATCCAAGAAATCATAAATCATGCCAAAGCCAATTGTCTTGCCACCACCAAAATGGGTTGTGAATCCAAACACAAAGATTACATCTGTTGTAGTCTTATACATTTTGGCTAGTTTTCCCTGAATTTCTGTCTTTGGTACTGTTGCCTTCCCAGGGTGAAGGACATCAATGACCATTTGTTTCCATTAAAGTAATCTGTTGGTCATGAACTTCCTGTTTTGGATAGCAATATTTTTTCTGATGTATCTCCTTTGGCAGAGGAAACAAACAAAATAAACAAATGGGACTATATGAAATTAAAAAGTTTTTTCATAGCAAAGAAAATCGTCAACAAAATCAATAGTCACCAATGATACATCTGATAATGGGTTAATATTCAAAATGTATAAAGAACTTATACAACTCAACACCAAAAAACCCCCAAATAATCCAACTGAAAAATGGACAAAGGACCTGAATAGGCACTTCTCCAGAGGACAAACAGATGGCCAACAGATACATGAAAAGATGCTCAACATCTTTTTTAAAACTACATTGAGATATCACCTCACACCTGTCAGAATGGCTATCATCAGTAAATCAACAAACACCAAGTGTTGGTGAGAATGTGGAGAAAAGGGAGCCCTCATTCACTGTTGGTGGGAATGCAGTTTGGTGCAGCCACTGTGGAAAACAGTATGGAGTTACCTCAAAAAATTAAAAATGGAACTGCCTGTTGATCCAGCCATTCCACTTCTGGGAATATATCTGTAGAAACCACAAACACTGATTCTAAAGAATATATGTACCCTATATCATTGCTGTGTTATTTATAATAGCCAAGATTTGGAAGCAGCCCAAGTGTCCATCAGTAGATGAGTGGATAAAAAACTGTGGTACTTGCCCTGGCTGGTTTGGCTTAGTGGTTATAGTGTCGACTCTTGGACTGAAGGGTCTCGGGTTCGATTCCAGGTCAAGGGCACATACCTAGGTTGCAGGTTCAATCCCCAGCCGTGGTTGGGGTCATGCTGGAGGCAACCAATCAATGCATCTCTCTCACATTGATGTTTCTCTCCCTCTCCTCCCTCCCTCCCTTCTACTCTATCTAAAAATCAATGGAAAAATATTCTCAGGTGAGGATTAACAAAAAAAAGAAAAAAACAAACAAAAAACTGTAGTACTTTTACACAACGGAATACTACTCAGCTGTAAAAAAGAAGGAAATCTTGCCCGGCTAGTGTGGCTCAGTGGGTTAGGGTGTCATCCAGTGCACCAGAAGGTCGAGGGTTTGATTCCTGGCCAGGGCACGTACCTGGATTGCAGACTCGATCAATGTTTCTCTCTCTCTCTCTCCCCCTCCCTCCCTTCCATGCTCTCTAAAATCAGTGGGGAAAAAATACCCTCAGATGAGGATTAAAACAAAATAAAATGAAGGAAATCTTATGCTCTGCGACTGCAAGGATGGAACTGGAGAGTATTGAGTTAGGTACAATAAGCCAGTCAGAAAAAGGCATATACCATATGATTTCACTTGTATGTGGAATCTAATGTACAAAATAAACTAATAAACAAAATAGAAACAGGCTCAGATACAAAGAACAGACTGACAGCGATAAAATGGGAGGGGGTTGGAGGTTGGGTGAAAGATGTGAAGGGATTAAGTAAAAGAAA
This sequence comes from Tadarida brasiliensis, assembly GCA_030848825.1. Classification (NCBI taxonomy): domain Eukaryota; kingdom Metazoa; phylum Chordata; class Mammalia; order Chiroptera; family Molossidae; genus Tadarida; species Tadarida brasiliensis. Next base: position 82,796,370 of record CM061257.1, read on the forward strand.
AAAAAAAACTCATCTAGACATAGACAGCAGTATGGTGATCACCAGAGCAAAGAGAGGTGTGGGGAGGTAGAAGAGGGTAAAGGGGGATAAATGGTGAGGAAAGGAGGCTTGACTTTGTGTGGTGAACAATATAATATACAAATGATGTATTACAGAATTGTACACCTGAAACCTATATAAGTTTATTATTCAATGTCACCCCAATAAATTAAAAAAAAATTTTAATGTAAGTATTTATGTCATTAAAGATAAAGAAAGGATGAGGGCCCTGGCCAGTGTGGCTCATTTGGTTGGAGCTTTGTCCCGTACACTGAAAGGTCGCAGGTTCGATTTGCGTCAGGCCACATATCCAGGTTGCAGGTTCAATCCCCATCTGGGGTGCATGCGGGAGGCAACTGATTGATGTTTCTCTCTCCCTCTCCCTTTCTCTCTCTCTAAAAAATCAATAATAAAAGATTTAAGAAAAGATGCGGAATTATTACAGATTAAAGGAGACTAAAGACTAATAACTAAATGCAATGTTATCCTTGACTGGCTCCTGGACACTTTGAAGAGAGAAAAAGTATAAATAACATTGTTGAGATAATTGATAAAATTGGGATGACTGATTAGATATAAGTATTATATCAATGTTTAATTTCTTGAATTTAATTACTGAGTTTATGTAACAAAATAAATTCAATATTTGTGTTCTTAAGAGATGCACATGTAATACTGAGGCATGAAGGGATGTGATGTATTATGATATATGCAACCCATACTTCAATATATATTTGGAGAGAGCAAGAAGCTGATAGTGCAAATGTGGCAAGATGTTAACCACTGGTGATCTGGATAAAGGATATGTCGGAGTTCACTTGCAACTTCTCTGTGAGTTTGAAACTGTTTCCAAGTAAAAAAACCAAAAACAAACAAAAACAGGAGAATAGGTCGAAAGTTAGAATAAAGGCAGGAAATGGAAATCCTTCGAAAGCCCCACCTGTGAATTATAGCTAGAAATCTGTACTGAAACTATTTCTGTTCCTGTTGGCAGAGTTTGGGATTATAATTATTTTTCATAATTTCAACATGCAGTGGAAGAAACACCCAAACTTCAATGAACACAAGTGTTTAGATCAGGTTCCTTAGCTTGTGAAAATTAAAACATTGAGAAGTAGTAAAAATTACAAAATTGAAAACTGACTTTGGTATTAATACAATTAAGGTGTATCTTTAAATAAAATTTAATGATGCATATGTATTATTAGAATATGACCGCTTTAGGCAGGTATTTTTGGTATTTGTTTAAACATGATCTATGCTGTCCAAATACACCATATGTATAGCCAATGCCCAAACACAGCAGCTGATTCTCTTTATTCTGGACAAATGGAGTAGTTTCCTTAGCCCAAGGAAATCCTTACAAACTCAACATTCATTACATTCTGTTTCCTTAGAACACCCTCCCTACCCCCTACCTCGCCCCTGACACCTCCCCACACACTGCTGCTGATCCTGATATCTTTTTACCCTTAGTAGAATCTTATTTCACTTTAGCAATTTGCACATTTGTAAAATTGGACATCTAGGGTTTTAATTTCAAAGCACTAGCATTACTTAAGGGGTGTGTCTTAGCTTCTTGGCTTCTTCAAATACGCATGAGCATCTGTGTGTGTGTATTTATGGGCACGCACAGCAGTCTGCTCCTTGATAAAATGGTCCTCTAGTACTCGCTTGGAATTCAAATAGAGTTCCTGATGTATGGTTACAAGTTTCTTGGCTGTGGTCATGTTTTAGCCTCCAAACTCTCAGAAGAAAGGGCCATGTCTGTCAGTTTGCCAAATATCGCACATGATCATTTAATAAGTGTTATCATGGTGACCAAGGAAATTCTTTTGGAGAGTAGTTTTAGGGCTCTAATATAATTAACAAGTCTGAGCTAAATTATAAACTGTTTACTCAATGGCAGAAAACAAAAGATTAAAATGGAGATGCACATATAATACTGAGGAGTAAGGGACATGTATCGTGATGTATGCAACCTATTCTTCAATACACATTCGGAGAGAGTAAGAGATTGCTGATGCAAATGTGGCAAAATATTAACAACTGGTGAATCTGGGCCAAGATATTTTGGAGTTATTTCTCCACCAAGAGAATCAAGTGCTCCCTTGTGGTCTCATAAGTGGCCAAACATTTCTTTGCTATTTCAATTTTCTTCTTGCTGAGATTGCAACTTTGCCTATATATTTTTGGTTGTTTATGCTTCTTTTGTGAAATGCCTAGTTTTGGACTTTTCACATTTTTTTATTGTGTTGGTGGTCTTCGTCTTTTTAATTTGTAAGAATATTTAAATATTAAGTATAGTAACTGTATATCCTCTACATATATTGCAAATATTCCTTTCTTGCTTTTCATATGTCTTTTAGCTTTATGTATAGTATTGTGCATAGAAAAGTTTTACAGTTTAACCACATTGCTGTGTAGTTAAATCAGTTTGCATTCACACTTATGTTTTCTGGCCTTATTACTGTACTTAAGAAGGCCTCCCATTGCAAAATTGCATGTATATTCTCCACATGTTCTGCGCTTTTTATAGCTGTATTTTACTTTGAAGTTTTTAATTTACATGCAATTTTAATTTCCGTATGATACAAAGTAGAGAGCAGATATAGTACAAGTTTCGGTGGATTAAAATTAACTTAGTTTTGTAAATTTAAAAATATTTCTTGCAACTTGACAATGGAAGTCTCAGTCTAAGTAGGTTTGAAAAATAATACATTTATTATAAAATTTGGAAAACATAATGCAATTAGAAATCAAAAGTCACACCTTGTCTCTGGTTTTCTCTAATCTACACTGTGGGACGAGTGTGTGACAGATGCTTTGGCCCGTGAGGTGAAGGGCATTCTATACATTGTAAGCATTATTGGGGGTTGGAGTGCAATGTTTTTTCCCTAGAGCAGGGTTCTCAAACTGAATGTACATTGGAATCACCTGCTTTTAAAAATGCTAATGCTAGACTCCAGAGATTCTGATTTCACTGGTCTGAGTCTAACTATCTGGGATTTTAAAAGCTCCCCAGGTGATTATATAATGCACAGCTGAGGTTGAGACCATTGCCTTAGGGCTTCTTAATAAAGTCTAACTGATATTATTTGCTAAAAGCTGAGCCATGATTCAAGTAAAGGCGTGTCTCTAAATTTCAGTTCGAAAGCCCTCGTATCTTCGGGCTATAATCAATTAAAATTATAGTCAATTAATATTATAACCCAGACAAACCACTAGGACCTTGTCATTGGCCTGGATATAATAATCTTCACCTCCTTGTAGGCGCATTGTGTAGATGATGGATTTAAGAGATTTGAAGAAGTGATGTTGTCTAAAAGGTTTTCAGAATAATTTCCCTAGAAGAGCAGATTTACCTTAAAAGTATAATTTTCTACTATGATTTCTTTGCAGTTTCAAAATCAGGGATTTTGTAAGAGCTTTGTAAACCAAAACTTTAGCACAGATGTGGCCATTTTTCATTTTCCTTTTTTTTTTTTATAAAGTAACAATATACCAATAGTAGATTTTAGAGTGATTTTTATTTTCCGTATTCGTGAAGATTTTTTTTTACAATGAATACATATTACTCTTATCATCAGAGATAACATATATGTTATTTTTTATTTTATTTTTTTAATTTATTTTTATTTTTTTAATTAATTTATCTTTGTTACAGATGTTTCTCCTTTTTTCCCCATTGACACCCTCCTCCCCGACCCTCCACCCCTTCCCCAGCTTTGTTGTCCATGTCCATCAGTTATGCATACATGCGTAGAAGTTCTGTGGTTTATCTCTTCCCTCCCCCCTCACCCCCTCTTCTGAGGGTTGTCAGTCTGTACACTACTTTCACATCTCTGGATCTACCCTGTTCCCCAGACTGTTATGTTTATTATATTCCACAAATGAGTGAGATCATGTGATATTTGTCTTTCTCTGCTTGGCTTGTTTCGCTTAGGATAATAGTTTCCAGGTCCTCCCATGTCGTCTCAAAGGATAAGAGATCTTTCTTTCTTACAGCTGCATAGTACTCCATTGTGTATATGTACCACAGCTTTTTTATCCATTCATCCACTGATGGGCACTTGGGCTGTTTCCAGATCTTAGCTATTGTAAATAGTGCTGCTATGAACATGGGAGTATATGTATTCTTTCTGACTGGTGTTTCAGGTTTCTTAGGGTATATTCCTAGAAGTGGGATCACTGGGTCAAATGGCAATTCAATTTTTAATTTTTTGAGGTAACACCATAGTGTTTTCCACAGTGGCTGCACCAGTCTGCATTCCCACCAGCAGTGTACTAGAGTCCCCTTTTCTCCACACCCTCGCCAACACTTGTTGTTTGACGATTTGTTGATGGCGGCCATTCTGACAGGTGTGAGGTGATACCTCATTGTTGTTTTAATTTGCATCTCTCTGATGATTAGTGATGTTGAGCATTTCTTCATATGTCTCTTAGCCATTTGTATGTCCTGTTTGGAGAGGTGTCTATTTAGTTCCTCTGCCCATTTTTTAATTGGGTTCTTTGTCTTCCTTTTGTTGAGTTGTATGAGCACTCTATATATTTTGGAGATTAATCCCTTATCTGATGTATCATTGGCAATTATGCTCTCCCATACAGTGGGTTGCCTTTCCACTTTGATGGTTGTTTCTTTTGCTGTGCAGAAGCTTTTGAGTTTGATGTAGTCCCATGTGTTCATTTTTTCCTTTGTTTCTGTTGCCTTAGGTGATGTATCAGTGAAGATTCTGCTGCGTATGATGTCCGAAATTTTGTTGCCTACATTTTCTTCTAGGATTTTTATGGATTCACGAGTCACATTTAAATCTTTTACCCATTTTGAGTTTATTCTTGTGTATGGTATAAGTTGATGGTCTAGTTTCATTTTTTTGCATGTAGCTGTCCAATTTTCCCAGCACCATTTATTAAAGAGGCTGTCTTTGCTCCATTGTATGCTCTTGCCACCTTTGTCAAATATTAGTTGAGCATAATGTCTTGGGTCAATTTCCGGATTCTCTGTTCTGTTCCACTGGTCTATATGCCTGTTCTTGTGCCAGTACCAGGCTGTTTTGATTATAGTAGCTTTGTAGTATAACCTGATATCCAGTATTGTGATCCCACCTACTTTGTCCTTCTTTTTCAATATTGCTGTGGCTATTCGGGGTCTTTTTTGGTTCCATATGAACTTTTGGAGTATTTGTTCTAGTTCTGTGAAATATGTCACTGGTGTTTTGATGGGGATTGCATTGAATCTATAGATTGCTTTGGGTAGTATGGACATTTTAGTGATGTTAATTCTTCCAATCCATGAACAACGTATGTGCTTCCACTTTTTTATATCTTCCTCTATTTCTTTTTTCAATGTCCTGTAGTTTTCTGCAAATAGATCCTTTACTTCTTTGGTTAAGTTTATTCCTAGGTATCTTAATTCTTTGCCGCGATGGTAAATGGGATTGTTTTTTTAGTTTCTCTTCTGTGAGTTCATCATTGGTGTATAAGAATGCCATTGATATCTTGATGTTAATTTTGTATCCTGCTACTTTGCCAAATTCATTTATTAGGTCTAGTAGATTTTTGATGGAGTCTTTAGGGTTTTCTATGTATAATATCATGTCATCTGCGAATAATGACAGTTTCACTTCTTCCTTTCCAATTTGGATTCCTTTTATTTTTTCTTCATGTCTGATTGCTGTGGCTAAGACTTCCAGTACTATGTTAAATAAGAGTGGCGAAAGTGGGCATCCCTGTCTTGTTCCTGTTCTTAAGGGAAATGTTTTTAGTTTTTGCCCATTGAGTATGATGTTGGCTCTAGGTCTTTCATATATGGCCTTTATAATGTTGAGATAAGATTCCTCTATTCCCAAATTGCTGAGCGTTTTTATCAGAAATGGGTGCTGAATTTTGTCAAATGCTTTTTCAGCGTCTATTGATATGATCATGTGGTTTCTTTCATTTTGTTTATGTGGTGTATCACATTTATTGATTTGCAAATATTGAACCAGCCTTGCATCCCTGGGATGAATCCCACTTGGTCATGGTGAATAATTTTTTTGATGTATTGCTGGATCCGATTTGCTAGTATTTTGTTTAGGATTTTGGCATCTATGTTCATCAGGGATATTGGCCTGTAGTTTTCTTTGTTTGTAGTGTCTTTTTCTGGTTTTGGAATTAGAATTATGCTGGCCTCATAAAATGAGTTTGGAAGTCTTCCCTCTTCTTGAATTTTTAGAAATAGTTTGAGAAGAATGGTGTTAGTTCTTCTTTGAATGTTCGGTAAAACTCACCTGTGAAGCCGTCCGGGCCTGGACTTTTGTTTGCTGGGAGAGTCTTGATTACATCTTCAATTTCCTTCATTGTTATTGGTCTGTTCAAGTTTTCTATCTCTTCCCGGTACAGTTTTGGGAGACTATGTGTTTCTAGAAATTTGTCCATTTCACTTAGATTGTCGAATTTGTTGCCATATAAATGTTCATAGTATTTGTTAACGATCCTTTGTATTTCTGTTGTGTCAGTTGTTACTTCTCTTCTTTCGTTTCTGATTTTGTGTATTTGGGTTCTCTCTCTTTGTTTCTAGGTGAGTCTAGCTAAGGGTCCATCAATCCTGTTTATCTTTTCAAAGAACCAGCTCTTTGTTTCATTGATCTTTTGAATTGTTTTTTTGGTCTCTATGTCATTTGTTTCTGCTCTGATCTTTACTATTTCTTTCCTTCTACTTGCTCTGGGGTTTTCTTTTTGTTTGCTTTCTAGGTCTTTAAGTTGTGGGTTAGATAGTCAATGAGAAATTTTTCTTGTTTCTTGAGGTAGGCCTATAGTTCTATGAATTTCCCTCTCAGGACTGCTTTCGCTAGGTCCCATAAATTTTGTGTTGTTGTATGTTCATTTTCATTGGTTTCCAGGAAGTTTTTAATTTCTTCCTTGATCTCCTCGGTAACCCATTCATTGTAGAATAACATGCTATTTAGCCTCCATGTGTTCAAATGTCTTTGCATGTTCTTGTTGCAATTGATTTCTAGTTTCATGCCATTGTTATCTGAGAAGATGCTTGATATGATTTCAATCTTCTTGAACTTGTAGAGACTTCGTTTGTGTCCTAACATGTGGTCTATCTTTGAGAATGTCCCATGTGCACTTGAGAAGAATGTGAATTCTGCAGTTTTGGGGTATAATTCTCTGTAAATATCTATTAAATCCATTTTTTCTAGTGCTTCATTTAGAGTCTTTGTTTCCTTGTTAATTTTTTGTCTAGAGGATCTATCCAGTGATGTCAGTGGGGTGTTGAAGTCTCCTGCTATGATTGTATTGCTGTCAATTTCTCCTTTGAAGTTCTCCAGAAGATTTTTAATGTATTTTGGTGCTCCTATATTGGGTGCATATATGTTTACCAAGGTTATATCTTCCTGGTGGATAGATCCTTTCAATATTATGTAGTGGCCTTCTTTGTCTCTAGTTATGGCCTTCATTTTAAAATCTATTTTATCAGATATGAGTATTGCTACCCCAGCTTTTTTTTCCTTTCTGTTTGCTTGGAAGATTTTTTTCCATCCCTTCACTTTCAGCCTATGTGAGTCTTTTGTTGTGAGATGGGTCTCTTGTAAACTATGTTATTTTTTTTTAATTAAAATTTACACATATCATGTGACTACAACTCTAAAAAATATGCAAAAAGAAATATGTTTATTAGTTGTTGCCTCCAGAATGTTGGGACTATGGGCAATTAATTTTTTTCTCTCTTGCTGTGTTTTTACATTTCCAAGTTTTCTGGGATAATCATGTATTACTTCTATGAGGGAAAAAGATAATATTTAAACTAAAAATTCATAATGGGTTCATATAAATCACCCAAATATTTTAATAGCTTTCATTTTATAAAACCAATACAACCATTTAAGTAGTATTCTGTTTAAAAAAGAATTTTATTTCATATTTTTTATTTGATTTAAAATTTTCACAATTTAATAATTGCTTCATTCTCAAGGAGGAGCATGTGTTTTTCTATCTTAATCTTTTTGTGCAAGGAAGTATTATGGTGAGCTCTACTGGTGTTTTATTTTTTATTTTTCTATTGGTGTTTTCATTTTCTTTCTTTCTATATTTTCCCCTGTCCCCTTCCCCTCTTCTTCAAAGGAAGAGGAATGCTAAGTGATTGGTGAAAGTCAGGCATTAAATGGATCCTGGTCCCAGGCAGCAGCCTTACAAACCTGAACTCCACGCACCCCCACCTCAACCCCAACTGCCGCCTCCTGGATAGGTTGGGAGCAGATGTCTTCTGTGGTGTCTGGTCTTATGTGATGTACAAGCAAACTGGGACAGGGGATAAGCCCACTTGTCTGCTCTGTGGGTGCCTGGTGGCTGCCGAGGCAGCTTGTGGTCCTTCGTTGACCCATTTTTGTCCTGGTGGCTTTGAAGGCTTAAGCCTCATTTTGGCCTGATTCCAAACCATATTTGCTAATCCACCTTCACAAGGGCGTCCTGTGTGCTGAGATTTACGGAACCTCCAGGAACAAGGCTATCCCTGTGATATCTGTGTAGGTATCAGTGGTTTGTGTTTATGGGCTGTTGGAACAGAATCTGGAAGGGGAATAGAACATGGAGCAGAGGAGGGGTCAGTTGTTGGTTTCCCCCCACCTCATACATTCTTCTAGAAGTACTGCATGCATGCGGCAACATCCTGCAAACATTTATGGGGTGTCTACCATGTGTAAAACACTTTGGAGTGGACGAAGTGCTCAGAGAGTCCACAATCCGAAGTGTGCATAAATGCCTGTGGGGGTGAGCATGTGAGTGTGTCTGTGCATATGTGTTGTTTAAGTCAATTAATTACAATGCAATGTGGTAAGTGCTAGAAGGGATATTAGCAAAAAGCAAGGAGAGTAGAGAGAAGGGAGCACCTGACTCCTCCACTCCTTTGCTAATGTCAGACTTCCGTTTTCAGTAGGAGATTGACAGCTCTTCTGGGGAGCGTGTTGTAGAAGAAGTACCTGAAAACGCATCAAGAGATTTGGCTCTCAGCCTGTTCTGCCACTAACTAGCTGGGACACCTTTTTTCTGTGGGCCTCATTTTCCTTGTTCTTTGGTAACAGTGTGTTTGAATCAGTTCTCCATGGTTCCATATGAAATGCTATGATTTCTTCCCTCCAGGAGATGGACAATGAACTGTAACTGACAGTCCCTTGTGTTACCAATCACAGCACACGTTATCTTTGAGCCAAAAGACATCTTAGAAGTCATCTGATACAACCCTTTTAATTTACAGAGAAGGAAACCAGCACCCAGAAGGATAAATGTTTTATCCAAGGTCAGGGCCATTATTGGCAGCTAGGTTTCCACACTTTTATGCAGGTAATTACTTGAAGCCAGGTGTTGGACCAGGATGATAGAATTTGGTTAAGACTTGCTGGATTAAATGCCCAATAGAATTTGGCTCAACGTAATCAGCATAAAATAAATGCAGGCAGTCCAAGGGGATCTCAGGTGAGATACATTCCCTTGAGCAATCAACTGGACATTCTTGGCAGCAGGTCTAAAATGTGATTGGGGAAAGAGCTATGAATACCGTTCTTTCTGTGCCCCAGAAATGTCACCTTTCTCAGGAATGCAATTAACCAGGTGTTCAGAAACATTAAAAAGGATGTGAAATAGACTGCTAGGTGTTGAAAAATTTCCTTTATTTATTTCAGAATAAATAGCATGTTTACAGCATGCTGTTATTATTATTTGAGCTCGGTGTTCTCTAATTCTTGACTTGTTTCTTGATTTTATCAGTAACTTCCAGGTGAAAGTCAAGCACAGGGTCAGTAAGTGTGAATTGCTCCAAGCCGTGTGGCATGCTGGAAAAAAATAGCAACAGAGCCATCGAATGAATTTCTAGTTTAAAATGGATTAATTCTAGCAAAGAACAATCTGTTCAAATATTAAACGAGTCCAGGCACCAACTTCACTCTGGTGCCCTCCGACTTTGTTCTCAGTTGGCCTCCTTCTTGTCCCCATCCAAGAACAGCACGGGCAGCTGTGGCAGTAAACAGGGTGTGCCTCTGGCTCTGGGGCTCAGATGCCACGCACTGGATTCTCTCATCGTGGCATTTGAGGCTGGGATTCACACGCTGGCTTTGCTCCTGGGCAGCTGGGAGGTCGTGTGGGGTCACAGGGCTTCTCACATGGGTGCCTTGCTTCTCCTTCCCTTCTCCTTCTCAGTGGTCTCATTTCCTTCTAGGGTAGAGGTGATGCATCTCCCTTCCCCTGGGGATTTCTCAGAATTTTCCAAATGACCAGGTGGGGCTTTCCCTTGGAGTGATGCTGCATTTTGGGATGCCTTCTATGGGGGAAAGTCTACCAATAGCTTCATGGAAGATTTTTCTGTTATTGACTTTTTGGAAACTATTTACCTGTAGGTAGATTTTTGAATCTCTATGTGTGTGTGTGTGTGTGTCACATGCACACACACACACACACACACACACACACACTGCAAGATGTTTTCTTCTGCTTCCTTTTACTTTTAATCTGCTAGGGATTCATTTCTTCACTTGACAAAGGTATACGTAGCGCCCACTCTGTGCCAGGCACTACCTCTGTATTGACAAGATGTGTGGTTGGTCATGTGACTTAGGAACCTGGCAGCAGCACTTTGGAGTAGCTCCCTCTGAGATCATTAGCTTTAAATGCAAATAAGCCAGTAATCAAGCAGGCATAATTTTAGAGAGTCATGAAAGGAGATGAGAAGTTTATAATATCCAGGTACTATTCCTAGCACAAGCTTTCTTAGTTATGTGATCTTGAGTTAATGAATGTTGTTTATTTTTTCCTCAGAGGAGAGGAATTCTTTGGCTTATGAAGAAGAACCTGATTCCTTTAGCCCTGCAAGAACGATTCAAACAACACCAATCTCTTCAGATAAATGCTACGACTGTTAGGAATATTTTTCAAATCCAGAAAATCCTATACATTTTATTTTATTTTAAAGATGTTTTATTGATTTTTAGAGAGAGAGGAAGGGAGAAAGAGAGAGGAGAGAAACATTGATGTGAGAGCAAAACATTGGTTGGCTGCCTCCTGCATGCTCCCTACTGGGCATTGGGCTTGAAACCCAGGCATGCGTCCTGACGGGGAATCCAGTCAGCAACCTTTGGGTGCAAGGGAGGACAATCAACCAACTGAGCCACTCTGGCCAGGGCAGAAGATCCTATAACTTTTATACATTGATTATCAGTGATAGATTAAAAAATAATTTGATTCTATGCTTTTGGTACTCCTTTCAGTAAATTTGTGGGAAATAAAAAATTATATTTTCCCCATAGATGCCAAAATCTTCAATTTGCAGCCCAAAGCCCTGCCTCTGTCTTTGAATCCCTAGGCCAATATAATTCAGATTTGATTACCCTCCTGAGGGCTATGTTTTCTCCTCTAGGTACTTACTTTGTCCTCAAAGAATTGTAAATCATGAGACCAACTATTCTCAACGAAGACTCAGATGTGGATCAAGATTATTATATATCTAATACTTGCTACCCATGAAATATTTCACATGGAAATTTGTTTGAAAAAGTCATAATCACATTACATTATTACTTTTACACATATTTGAGGAAAAGAGAGACATTTAACACTAGAAAACCTTGATAGGAAGTACTACCTTGAAGACACACAGTGGTGGGCCAACTTCAAATATTCTTAAACGGAATTTTGAAGAAAATGCTTTAGTAAATCTTTACATATACATAAAAAAAAATAGACTGAAGGGAAACTAGTTAAGTAAGGTATCAATATAAAGTTATCATGTAAAACAGTACTGATTAAGCATGTTTTTACCCACACATGCCTATTTTTAATAATTATGTCAAGTAAACATCTACTTTCTTAGTAATTGTCAGGAAAAAATGTCCTGTTGAGACTTTGTGCTTCTCTTCCTCTGCTGGATACATGCAGTATGTGGGATAGAAATTAATTTGCTAAAATGGGCACGATAGAGATTTGAAGTTTTAAACCAGTGGCCTGTGGAGAATCATTTGTCTCAGTTTTTTAACAGAGCAAGTTTGGGACTCCCCAGTGTTCTAGACATGAACTACTGAGACCAGGCTATAGAACCCTTACCTACGAGGCCTTGAATTTCAAATGGAATTTTGAGTAGTTTAAGTGTGGCTCTGCTGAAGGCAGGGAAATATTCTGAAAGAATTACATTCTAAAAGTAATTTTCCTTTTAATGAATGAGGCAAGCAGAAGGAGAGTGCTGTCAGAGGCAGCAGACCAGAGGGCAGGATTTTCAGGTTATAAGAGAACCAAACATAATGCTCTTCATCTGAAGGTCAGTGGATATCTTACTAAGTCTTCTATAAAATTGCAACTTTAAACAGCAAAGTCTTAAATTAAAAAAGAAGTAAAACCCGTAATCTCACTGCCTCTTCAAATAAACTGTTTTTAATGTTCTGGGCTTATGTGTTATACAAAATAATAAATATAATCATGGGATAGATAAAAGCTTGCTTTTTTTCTATTAATGCTGTGGTAAACACTTCCTTTTTAATGATTATATTATATTCTCATAATTTCTTAACTATTTCTGCTATTGGAAATAAAAACTGTTTCTAATTTTTGCCACCATGAATAACATTGCAATACCTATTGGTATGATTATAACTTCTTTTTTTAGTGGAGAGATTACTCCTTTAGGGAGAAACTGCCAGGAGTGAGATTACATGGTCAACGCCTGTGAATATTTTTATGGCTGGGAAATGTGTTGCCAAATTGCTTGCTAAAAGGGTTGTACCAGATGCAAGTTGGCTCTTAATTAAAGGTCAGATTTATTTTGATACAAGATCAACATATGTGTTACATTAAGCTAACCACTTATCAACCAGTGAGAAACCAAACCTATCATTTCTTAACGTATAAAATGAGAATATAATCCAGGAATCATGCCCAAATCTATCATACTGTGAACGGGCCAGGCAATCACAAATCTCACTTCTGTTCATTTTGGCCATAATTGCAAAGTAGATCCCGTCTTCTGGAAGTTACATTTTGAACAACCTGTGGCCTAAGACCCAGATATGAAAATTTCAATTCTTCTTTTTGTCCCAGTACACATGGAAGGACTGAGGAGACACACACACACACACACACACACACACACACACACACACACACACGGTGAGCTTGATTTTATTTTGTAACCTTCTTTGTTTGAGGGGATTAACAATAAGGATTGCAGCTGGTTTGCAAACTCCCTGAAAACAATGTAATTTTCCTGTGATAAATAAGGCAGTCAGATTCTGATGTATAGTTTAAAAATACTGCACACAAGAGGTTTCTTCTGCGCAATGCCAGAGTTGCATAATTTTGTTATTCTTGGTTTAGCAGATACATTCCATGAAAGGGCTAAAGTGAATAGATGAATGCACCCAGGGAAACTGGAGCCACAGGTGACCTATGAGAGAATGGATCCTTTCCATGACATAGATTTAATTCAGCTGAGCTATCACAGGATCTGAGAGTCAGTGTTTTAAATAGTGCTCCAAGATGTCTTGGTCTCAGCAAAAGTGACTAAATCCCTTCCTCTTTTCTTTCTGCAATACACCTGAAGTCTTTGTGTAGAATTTGAAATAACATCATTTATTAGTTATTCCACAAACAAAACACTCATTAGCATTCATTCTTGGGGTTGTTTTCTTACACCTGACTTCCTGCTTTGAGTACTGATTTAAACTTCCTTGAAGATCAGAACATCTATTTTTCTAATATAATGGCTGTCTCTTTTTCTTATAATCTCCAGGCACATCTTTATGGATTATTAAAAAAGACTACTTCATTTCTCAAATGACACAAATTATGGCATTCACTAGCAGCCAGAGAGACCTTATCAGGTGGAATTTTAAATATTGAGGAGATACCAAAGAAGTTGGCAAAAGAGAACAGGAGGATGGATGTGATAACCCATATTTTCCTGTTGGTGTCTGGGTCTCAAGAGCCAGCGTGGAGGATGGGCACTCACCTTAGCATTATTAGTGAAATAAAAGAAGCTTTAGAGAACAGTGGTTTAGGCACCTGCTCTAGAGTCACACAGACGTGGAGTTTGCGTCCATCTCCATCATTTAGTAGCTCTGAGACTTTGGGCAAGATTATCAACTTCTTCTCTAACCTCAGATTTGCCTTCCATAAAGTGCTACTTTTTAATGGAACTACATGAAAGCTTTTCTTTTCAGTCTCCCTCCTGATGGTGGCTCCTGACTGATGGCAAGCAAAGGTGGCTGATATTTGAGAAATCATGGCTTGGTATTCTCTTTCAATTTTACCCCTGGTATTGTGGACCCAGGGAAAAACTCCTTATATAATGAAATATTTAGCAAGTTTGCAGGATACAAAGTCCAAATATCAAACTCAACTTTATTTCTATAAAAGAGCAACAAACAACTAGAAAATAAAATTGAAGAATTATTTATTTATAAGAGCATTTAAAAAACAAAATACTAATAAATGTAACAAAAGATGAGTAAAGCTCTACATTGAAAAGTTAAAAACATTGATGAGCTAAATTAAAGAAGACCTACATATATGGGAAAATATATAATGTCCATAGATTGGGAGACATTATTGTTAAGATGTCTGTTCTTCCCAAATTGAACTATATATTTAGTGAATATATATGTGTGGAAAAATAAACTTCCACTCCAATCTCACATAATATATGAATCACAACCCCCAACATAAAAGCTAAAACTCTAAAAGTGCCTAAAAAAATTAAAGAAGCTACTGAGAGATTAGAGTTGGCAACAATTTATTAGAGAGAACACACATACAAAATATAACCATAAAGAACAAATTGGATTTCATCAAAATTATAATCTGTTCATCAAGAGACACTCTTTTTTTTTTTTTTTTATCCTCACCTGAGGACATTTTTCCATTTTTTATTCAGATAGAGTGGGAGGGAGAGAGAGGAAGAGAGAGAGAGAGAGAGAGAAACATCGACGTGAGGGGACAAACTGCAACAGAGGTACGTGCCCTTAGCAGGAACCGAACCCGGGTCTCTCTGGACCACAGGCCGATGCACTAACTGCTGAGCTAAACTGGCCAGGGCTCAAAAGACACTCTTAACAAAATGAATAGATAAGCCATGGACTGGGAGAAAATATTTATAATACATAGATCTGGTTTTGTATCCAGAATATATATAAAGAATTTCTACAAATCAATAATAAACCAAGAAATCCAATAAAGAAATGGGCAGAGGATTTGAATGGACATCTTACAAAAGAAGGTAAGTGAATGATCAATTACCACATGAAAAGATGGTCAAACACTGTTATTCATCAAGAAAAGGCAAATTAAAATTATAATGTTCCATTAAGACACACCTACTAAAATGTTTAAAAAAAACCAAAAACTGACAATACCAAATATGAGCGAGGATGTGGAACTCCTGGAACTCACATGCATTGCTGGTGAGTATTAAATGGAGCAGACACTTCGGAAAAATGTTTCGAGCTTTTTATGAAGTTAAACATATACCTACCCAGTGAGCCAGCAATTTGGCATTAACTGAAGAGAAGTGAAAACATTCATTGAACCAAACCTGGAAACAATCCAGATGTCCATCAACAAAGGAATGGATAAACAAAGCGTGATATATTCATACAAAAGAATACTTCCCAACAATGAAAAAGAATGAAGTACAGATACAGACAGCAATATGGATGACTATCAAAAATATTACATTGAACAAAAGTTAGATTCAAAAGTGAACCTACTATATGATTGCATTTATATAAAGTTCAAGAACAGACAAAACTAACCTATGATGATAGAAATCATAACAATGGCTGCCACTGGACGTGGGTGGATTGACTGGAGGGAGCACAAGGGAAATTTCAGTGGTAATGGAAAGATTTTATATATCTTGGTTGAGGTGTTGGTTTAATGCGTATAGACATTTACCAAGACTCATTAGATTTTATATTTCAGATCTGTTCACTTTATGTAAATTTTACTTTAAGAAACATAAATGAATGTATCTGAGTTTGAAGTCAGGCTGGGAAAATGAAATGAAAGCAGCTTAATTTATTTTATTTCCTTGGTATTTGAAGTTCAAAAAATATATCATTGACTCAAATATTTTCTCTCCACTATCTATACTGTACATCTTTGTAGTTATAAGTGGTTGACCATGATTATTTCTATTCAAATAATTGCAGTTCTTGAAATTTAGAAAAGGGAAAGATGACACTATTTCACGGTTCTATAAATATAATAAGAGCAAAGGAAGAGCAGCAAACTAGGGTTTGCGTTTTCACTAATTTCCAGAAAGTAGTTTTAATTACATGAAGTTTATAGCATCCCTAGTACTCTTGTCTGCCCTCAAATGCTCTATACTTAGTGGAACTAGGCTTCCTATAGACTTAGCAGAATGGAAGGTCAGGGGAAAGGCTGTATTGTGAATAATAGAAAAACAACAGTTTTTTCCCCTAAACCTTAACATTTTTAGAAGTTAAAATGCCTGAGTGAACAACGAATGAGGCGTTTTTGGCGGATTACCAATTGACCTGTGAGCTGGGCCCCTCCAATCAGAGGCTCTTCACTCCTCTCCCCAGTTCTTGAAATGTACATTGCACCCACCATTTCCACACCAAGAGCTGTTGCAAGGACACAGCCTTGAGGTAGTAATACGTTGTTGAGACCATCTGGACAGAAAAGTGACTGAACCCCCCCCCCCCATTAGGGCCTCTGTGTAAACTTGTAAGATCTTGGTGAGCAGGTGCAGAGACCAACCAACTCTTCTCCCAACACCCAAGCCTCCTGTGTAAGTTCCCTTGACTATTAAGCCTGCCACCTATCAAGCTTGTCCTAAAAATGCGTGTAGAAAGCAGGTATTCTATGAATGAAGTTGTTGTGTAGTGTATGCTTTGTGTGGAATTCAGAGGACAACTCAGATTCGGTGATTAACAATGCCAAAAAAACGCAAGTAACTAGACATCGTTCAAATAAGAGTGGTGCTTTTTCTCTTTTGTGGCCTTTGCCCTAAAGTCTCATTTTATTGGGAACCCATTTGCTACCCAGTCATTCCTGACAGGAGTTTTTTCTCCTTTAAACAGTTTCTAAATAAAATTCTGTATTTCATGAGTGAAAAATAAGAAACAAAAACAAAACTGCCACCTACCAATCTGGCTGGTCTGCCTCTTTCTTTGGTCTCTCCCTGCCCTTTGGGGGTGGGGACAAGGGTTCTACGCACCTTCAGATTTCACCAGGTGGGCACTCCCAAGGTTGCAAACCAACAGGTGTGCTGAGACTATGTAAACAAATGCAACGTAGTCTAAAATGATTTTTTTTAAAAAAGATTTTGATTCTGGCCCTGGCTGGTTTGGTTCAGCGGTTAGAGTCAGCCTGTTGACCAAAGAGTTGCAAGTTTGATTCTGGTCAAGGGCATGTACCTTGGTTGTGGTTTGACTTCAAGCCCTGGTTGGGGTCGTGCAGGAGGCAACCAATCGATGTGTCTCTCTCACAGATGTCTCTCTCTCTCTCTCTCTTTCTCTCTCTCTCTCTGTCCCTTCCTCCCTCCCTCCCACTCTGTAAAAATCAATGGATTTAATCCTCCAGTGAGGATTCAAAAAAATAATTTCGATTCTGTTGCTGCTGTATAGAAGTATAAATTATATATTAAAAAGTATGTCTTCTTTTTTTATATATCCAATTTCTGAAGGCTTGTTTTTTCCTCTTGGTCAGAGAAAAATTTCTAGGTACTGGGGGTGGGCTGAGCTGAAAAACGGAGCATGGTTAGGATTCCTCTTTTGTCTTGTTTACCAGGTGTTTTAAAAATCTGATTTCATTTGGTAGAAGCATGACATTACTTAATCTGTGCATTACTTAATTGGATAGTGACTCTCCTTTTAAAAAAATTAATAGACTATTTTTTGTAAAAGCAGTTTAAAAAAAATTTTTTTTCTTTATTGATTTTACAGAGAGGAAGGGAGAAGGAGAGAGAGATAGAAACATCGATGAGAGAGAACATTGGCCGCCTCCTGCATGCCCCACACTGGGGATTGGGCCCATAACCTGGGCATGTGCCCTGACCAAGAATTGAGCCAGTGACCTCCTGGTGCATGGGTCGACACTCAACCACTGAGCCACACTGGCCAGGCTTGTAAGAGCAGTTTTAGGTTTACAGAAAAATTTTGCAAAAAGTACAGAGTCCCCAAATATTGCCTCTCCTCCCCCTCCCCACAACGTCCCCTGTTATCAATACCTTGCATTAGTGTAGAACATTTGTTACAATCCATGAGCCCATATTGATGCATTATTATTCATTAAAGTCCATTAATTAATGGACTTTACATTAGGATCCACTCACTGTACATTCTATGGGTTTGATAAATTTATAATGGCATGTATTCACGTGTATATATCACACAGGATAGTTCCGTCAAAAAGTCCTTTGTGTTCTTCCTGTTCATTTCTCCTCCACCCCAGCTCCTGGCAACCACTGATCCTTTTACCGTCTCCATAGTTTTGACTTTTCCAGAATGTCACAAAATTGGAATCAGATAGTAAGTAGCCTTTCAAATTGGCTTCTTTCACTTACCAATATGCATTTATGATTCTCTCATGTCTTGAGTGTCTTGATGTTTCATTGACTTGTATTCCTGAATGAAATGCCATTGTATGGATTTACCATAATTTGTTATCCATTCATGTATTGAAGGTTTTTACAATTATGGAAAAAGTTGCTATAAATATTCGTGTGTAGGTTTTTTGTGGATGTAAGTTTCAACTCATTTGGACAAATACCAAGGGGAAAAACAGTCCCTTTTTCCAATAAAACATTTACATCTGGTATTCATACCTTGACAAATTATAATTTGCCCTTTGTATTTAATTCCTGTACTCTCCCAATTTCTTTCCCTTAGCACCATTGCGGCTTCGGCCACACATGAATCATAGGAATGCCAGACACATGTCAACAATGTTGTCTCTAAAAAACAAGAAAGTGTTTTAAAATCTTGTAGGAACTATCCTGGTACAGTTGATATTCACTGATAGACGTGGCCTAGGAAGTACTTTACTGCAGGTAGATGTTAATGCTAATAGTTGTTCCTACCAAAATGCACCACCTTGCCCCTTTTGGTTCCTGCACTCATAGCCATGTGTATAGCATAAGTTTGCTTTTTTTTTTGGACCATACCCAGCCTAACTCTGTCTAATGAGGAAAGAATAATGACTTCAGAGTTCATGTTCTCCAAAAATATATTTGATATGGGGGGAATTTCTTAGCCTTCCTGATCCTCAGTGTCCTGTGAAATGGGCAATAATACCCACCTTGCAAGGTGGTGTTGAGGATTAGAAGTGAAGTGCATAAAGCCAGGCATACTGTGGGCAATCTGCTCATGGTGTGGTGGTGGTGGTGATGTTTGTACAGCAAACTTAGAATCCAGGAAAATAGGGTGCTTTGTGATTCAATGGGGAAATCTTATCTGAACAATAAGAATGATGATCAGGAAACATCGCCATGTCTCCCAATTGCCTCCCTTCTATTGCTGTCCACTTACACTGAAAAGCATCCAGAGCCGTCTCCTTGTCATTAATGTCTGGCTCGCTCACTGACCGGCCAGCAGGGTTTCCTCCCATCCAGCTGTGCTCCCTAGGAATAGAAGGAGCGAATAAATAGGCACTTCATCTTTTTGTCCATTCCTGTTCCACATCCTTCCTCCTTCTCCATGCTGATGTGAGGCTTCCTAATTATTGCATGAAACTTTGCTGCATGCTCCAGTCCACAGTTTGTTGCAATTCTTCCTTTTCTGGCACCCCCAGAATACTTGGTGACTGGCCAGTCATTAGCTGGTACTCATAAACTATTTTTTGTTATTGTTAGTCAATTTGAGCAAGCTCTTGAACTTAGGGGACCATAACTTCTATTTTTTTGTACTCCACACAGTGTCCTGTCAACATATAGCTGTTTAATAAATCAATTTGTTAATTTGATTCAATCCCAGAAAGTAAAAGGTATTTGGCATCTCAAACCCATAAAGCTGTAATAGATTTCTAAACAACTTTAAAATAAGAAGGATGTTCATCTGCCCAGGACAGGTTCAGCTTTATCTGGAAGTAAGAATATGAACTTTTAGATATCACTGGAAGCCCTTTCTAAGTGGGTGGCTGTCCTGTGATTTGCTATGTGAGCTGTTCCGAACTGCTGTATTCGCTGGGGTTGATCTTTCATATCAATCACCATTCTCAGTTTCTACCACAGCCACGTTGAATCCATCGTCTCTTAAGGGGCATGTATGACAACATTAGCCCAGGTGACATGTAGTTAGGGAAGCATGCCTTTTTAAGATAAAATAATGAGAGATTACAGATCCAAATAGACTATAGTTGTAGATTATTTCATATTTGTGCTCCTGTCATTCTCCTCACTCGTCTCCACTAAAACAGCTTGGTGCTCGACTGTCCTCTAAGCCACTTGTGTTGCTGCCATGGGCGACACAGGCAATGCATGTTGCTGAAGGGGAAGCTTATTAGCAAGGTTAGTAACTTAGTGCAGGTTATTTGTAGGACATTCATTCTGAGTCTTGAGTCTGAGTGAGTCCAGAAAACAGTGGAATATTCCATGAGTCCCCCACATGACTTCTGCTGCCCCGAGGGTCTGTTTCTCCTGCAAGGGCTTGGAAGCTGCCCGGCAGAGGCCGGCTGAAATCGGAGAAATCCCGACTTTAGCTGTTTCAGAAAAGTGACCCCAGTATTTGAGGAATGATGGGGACAGAATTAAACATGAGTAAAAGACTTGGAGTGGTTCCTGTTTTCCTCCATTAACGGGTGTCCCCTGGCGTGACTGTTATTTTTGTGATGATTGCTTTATCTACATTTTGCCCAGCACTTGGAACACTACCTCTGGGCAACTTAAATGAAAGCTTGTTTTCCAGGATGAAGTACACTGGCAGAAAATTCCATGGTTCATCCAGTCTGGTGCGAACGGTTTGCCTGGCTGGATATTTGGGGTCCTGGGGGTCCTGCTGGCGAAATCAGTGCTGTTGCTCCAAGTAGAAAGTGGTCAAGGAGACAGCGCGTCGATACTTGAAGCTTTTCCTTTCTATCATGATGTGGAGAGAGACCCTAAACTGTTCGGGAAGGAACAGCAGTCAGCTCTGCTGGATTTCCAATGCTTCCCAGATTTTGCACTATTAGCTTATTTTTTCCAACACGGCTCTATCATAACAATCCATTCCTTTCCCTGCACTCCTGGCCCCGCGTGGTATTTTGTTATGCTCATGCTGAAAGAAAAGGTGTCTGCATGCTGTGTCTCTTCATTTGGCTCCAGGGATTTCCCTTTGATTTGGAAAGAATAATCTTTCAAATTCCGCTATAAAATACACAGGAGAGAGAAAAAAGATTAAGCCCCAGGAACGAGCACCAGTGTTGACATTCTGTTCAAAGGATGAACTGAAGGTCAGTTTTCTCTAGTACTGCTCAAGTGCATGATCAATTACTGCAAGTCTGAATGATCAGCTGTGTTGCTCACCACTGATTTATACGGCATGGCTTAACTTGGTCTCCATCCTTCAAGATATTCAAACATAGCTAATATTCAGCAGGTGCCCCCAAGACACCGAGATCAACTCCACAGCTCCCTAATTGCTCTCTCCCCGGTTCTGCCCAGAATATTTATGGTGAGTAGCCAGTTATCTCTTCTTTGGCAGCCGGCCGGCTTTCCTGTCGTGTGGAATTGCCTGCATTCACATTTGCAAACAGAGGCTCACTCAAGTGTCACTAAAGGAAGAGGAGGTGGAGCTAAAAGGGCTTTAAAAAGGAAAGGGGAGTCATTCTACTTTTCAAAAAGAGAAACTCTGTTTGGGGAGGAATCGGATCTCCATATTTCTTCTTTCAGCTTCATCAAGGGTCGTGGTTGGAACTTTCTATCAATTCTTTCTCCCCCCCCCCTCCCCTTTGCCTGCTGCTCTCTCTGCCTGCACGTGAAGTCAGCTGCAGGCCTCCAGAGTGTGGCTGTTACACTGTGAAATGTGTCATCAGGGTGTCAGGTACTTCTTACTGGCTTCCCAAAAACTTTGAGAAAGAAATCTTCCCCAGAGTGTCCCTTTCAGGCTGCATTTGGACACTGTCTTGAGTTGAAGCAAGAGTTGGAGGGCAGCTGCAGAGGCGCCCAGGAGAAGATGCCCCAGGGCTGCGGGCCGAGCCGGGTGAGCGCGCCTGGACTCAGACACCTCGCTGTGCTCCGCCGAAGTCAAGTTATTTTCTCTTGAAAGTTCAAGCCCATCAAGATCATGCTGCTCTTCCTTGCCATTCTGTTGCCAGTAGTTTTTAAATTTGGTTTTGTTAGTCTCTCAGCACTCCAGCGCCAGAACTGTCCTGAAGGCTCCCTCCTGGGAAATGGGAATTCTACCTGTGTGGGTAAGTCCGTGGGAATTCTACCTGTGTGGGTAAGTCAGTCCATGAAAAGGAATGCACATCTTGGAAACTGCCCTCAGCTACCTGTTCATTTCGTCTTGTAAAGCTGGGCTTTTTTTTCTTTCTGATTTGTCTTTGCGTGTGTATATTTGCTTAATTTTTGTTTTCTAATGCTTGTATAGTTTCTTAATGGCTGTTAGAGCTAATCTGCTACTGGGTATAAATTCTTAGTTCTCAAACTGTTCTTGCATGTGTGGTGAATGTGTTTCATGTTAAACTAGCTGAACGTTCCTTTCCACGTCTTTATTCTGACGGGAGGAATAACTAAACACTTAGATGATCAGCGTTTTCATTGGCAACTAGGGGAACAGATGGCTTTTTCTTTTTTTAACTGTCTCTCTTTAAGGCATGAAAAAATTCTCTAATACCTTTGTGTAAGAACTCAGAAATTGCTAAAAAGTCAGAGAAAAAAGTGGATGAGAATTGGGAATAAACGTGATTCAATCATGAAAGCCAAGCTAAGTTTCACTTTACACCTCCTCCCTCCCCTTCCTGCCACTCCTTCCCTTGGCTCAGTTTTTAGTAACAGGTGCATTGTAGCTTTGAGAACTGCTACGAAATGACAATGTGCCACATGCTTCTCCCGTATTAAATGGGTTTTTAATCTAGGAGAAACGGGAATTTTACTGAATGCAAAATAACAATCCTGCTTAAGGACACTGCCTGAAGAAATCTCTCTCTCTCTCTCTCTCACTGTTGATTCACTTTATGTAGCTCTTGGTTGGGTCTCCAACCTGCAGCTCAAACAAGGCAGACATTTCCATCCATTACAGAGCATGAACTACCCTGACATTCCTCTCTTGTCATTTTGCCCTTTTGAGAAGGGATCTGGCTCTCACAAAGAGCTACATTGAGGAAAACATGGTACAGTTTCCAGGAGAGGAATCTCTGGAAGACAGCACAAAGTAGTGGGAATAAAGCGCACAGTTCTGAGCCAAACTGCAGGCGCTGGGCTCCTTCCCGGCTCTCGGGGAGGAAGTTACCAGCGAGGCACTCAGGTGCTCTTGCCCTGGACCTCAGGACTGTCTCCAGGCCATACTCATTGTCACAAGTGAGCAGAACCCTGGGCTCTTGGAAGAAAGGACTAAATTCTCACGATCCCCATGACCCCAGCACCCGGAACATTTCCGCGTTCATGTTATGTACTCAGTAAAGTCCTTGCTGAATGAATGAGTCTTTCCTTGACCTGCTGATCACAGAGTCCCAGGGAACAAAGGGGAGTGACTAAAGACAAAGATGGCCTCGCCAGCCTGCTGCTCAGCTGCTGGGGGCAGACGTGAAAGCTTTTGGACACAGTTACGTCGAATGGACCGGAGCCTCCCTGGGGTGGGTGAATTGTCCCGAGAGTAGTTGGCAAGTGACCGGGACCAGGCACTGTCATTTGCATGGGACATGAGGGGAGATGGTGGGAGCCAGCCAAGAAGCAGAACTTGGGAGAGGGAAAAAAATCCCACAGAAATGAACTTTCACACATAGCTTTAGAGTCTCAGGGAACCTCCCGATTTCTGCTAGCAAGGGAACTCGTGCTCCTCGCCACCCTGCCAGTGGCTCAGAGGTGCCCTCACGGGGCTGGGTGCACCAAATAAACCTGACAACGAGGACAGGGACGAGGAGTTAAGGGGCTGTGTTAGAGTGGAAGGAACACAGGTTTTAGAAGCAAATACATCTCATTTCAAATCCATGCTACCTACTTAATACTTGAGTTATATTGGAATATTGCAGGGAATGACACCCCTTTCAGGATTGTTGAGGGGATCACAGGAGATACGTGAAATACACCTAGCACAGGGGCCAGCAGACTGTGCTCAGTCAATGTCCTTTTGGCTCCATGTCTTGGCTAAATCTCTCTGATCAGACCACACCCTGAGACGCCTTATTTGAACAGTGCAGTGATGTGGCACAGACCTCGCGTGGTGCGGAATGTCTGGATGCCACTTTGTGACTCTGCCTCGATCCTTGCGTGTCACTGGTTTAAACCCCCTACTTGATATTCCATGTCTCACGTTAGCTGATAACTGCCTGGGTCACACCCTGTGCACCCCCCCCGCCCCCGCATTTCAAAGGGTAGTATTTCTCTCTTCTAAATAGATATGGTGCCATCATCTATTCCTTCCACCCCCTCAATTAAATTCTACTTGCCAATTTCTTGCCCTTGGCATTGAGACAGACCACCTCTGGCCAACCTGGCCCAGCAGAGAGAATGCTTTGTGTCGGTCTGACAAGATTCAGGTAACTTTATGCAAGGTTGTCACTCATGTGACTGCTAGCCATATAAACCAAGTGATAACACAGAACTGAGTTTTCTTTTCATTCCTCCCCTCCCTCACCCCTCGTGCTTTTTTTTTTTCCCAGTCAGCTGAGTATTCTGATAGCTGCTATTTGAGCTACGTAGGTGAGGATAGCAATAAGGACAACTGCTGGCAAGTGACTTCTGAACTTTCAAGCTTATTTGCCCTGGAGGAGAAATATCCGTTGAAAAAAGGAACTGTTCCTGTTTGCTGTCTGTACCTGCATTATTTATACGAACTTTCTTGGTAAAAATAAAGGGTAAAGAAGAAGTACAGGCCAAGCCTCCGGGAGCTGGCTGCAGGAGGGATCCCGGGGCACTAAGGTAGCCAACTGGGAGATCACTTTTAGCAGTAAACAGCGAAATCACTGATTTCAGCACTGGCTAAGGCTTGGTCAGCTTCCCAGTCATGTGCAAACCTGAGTAATTTCATGATCAGAATCTTTGTTTTTTCAGCCAGAGTTATGCAAAAGTTTTTTTTTTTTTTTAAATTAAATCTAACTGCAAAGAAATGACAGAAATGATCTTTTATGCATACCACGTAAATGAAACCATCCCCCAAGTACCCAGTGGTTTATGGTCTTTGAGGGGTAGCAGTGTTTAGTGGGAAAGAGCTTAAATTTTGCAGACAGACCTGGGTTCAAATCCCAGTTTTGCTGCTTGTGAAGCATGTGTCTTATTTTCCTCACTGAAAAATGAAGATAATCACCCCCTTCTCCCAGGATTGTTGTCAGGATGGTGTTAATTATTTGTTTTTAAGGCTGGCTGCACATTAGAATCACCAATGTCCAGGTTGCCACCTGGGTCAGAGTGACTTCTGGGGGTGGAATCCAGGCAGCATTTTCTCTGAAACTCTCCCTTGGTGATTCTAATGGACACAGTGGGACCCTGGGTTTGAGACCACCAGCTGATACATATAGGGTGCAAGAAACAGAGCCTGGATATGTAAGAGGCTCTCAGTAAGTCTTAGCTATTATTGGTATTTTTTATCATTGTTGAAAGTAGTTTGATTGGTGGTAATAGCACGAGTATTTTCTAAATATGGCTTGGTTTCTTCTATAATAATTGAACTTTTTTTTTTTACACGTGGAAAATGCCACATTGAAAAATCTGAGATAGCTTTACAACATTAAAAATTGTGGTCAAGATCATTTCAACATTCATAGCTTGTATTTTTTGTAACTGGAAGTAACGCTTATTAAAAATACAAAGGCATATCACACTGATTTGAGCAAGTGACTTCGTGAAAATGCAGCTCCGATGTTTGTCTTTCGTGACATCAACTGATAAAAAATTCCACTGACTGCAAATTAAATATGCTTGTTAGATTTTCTACCAGTAACACTTTTATTTTTACAACAGCAGCAAAAACAAGGAGCTTGAAAGTGATGATTTAATTCATATATATTTTCCTTCAATTTGGAACCAATTTCTCTAAGATTTTTGAAAGCTGTTGAGGGTATTTAAAGAAATGATAAAATAATTCTTTAAATGAATTTATATTTTGGGGCTAGTTGGGAGTTGTTTGAATATATGACATTCAATGTAGTGGATAGAAGGTGAGAATTCTTTGTTTGTGTTCAGGGTCGAGCAGATGGTTGTTTCCCATCAAAAGTAAATGAACTAGTGGGGGGATGGGGAGGAGGGTGTCAATGGGGAAAAAAGGAGAAACCTCTGTAACAAAAATAAATTAATAAAAAAAATAATAATAAAAAAAAATAAAATAAAAAAAAAATAAAATCAATACATAAAATTTAAAAAAAAAAAAAAAGTAAATGAACTAGTAATTTGGTTCAAAGTTTGCTTTCATGAAAATCCTTTTGAAATAATTTCTTGTTTAGTATGAATTTTTTTTTTTACACCATTAGTCTCTAAACTCCATTTCATCTATAAAAAAATTAAAATGCTCTCAATTTGTGTGTTTATTTATCCATTACTTACATGCTATATATATTTCTAATATTTTCTTTCCAAATAATAGTGAGCAGTCTTGCAGTCTGTAAACAGCACACATCCTGCTTGGACAAGACTGCTCTAGAGAAGTAGTAAAATGATGGAATACATGCTTTATCTTTCTTAGCTCTTGGTCAGCTCCTTTCACTTAGGCATGAAGTGATAAGCAAAAGGATTACTTTTCTTTTTTCAAGGAAAGGGGAGTTCTTCATAGTGAATGACTTCTCTCAGCGGGTATAATGGAAGAAGTAAAAAGGCACTGAGATTCTTCCGTAGAGACCAGAAGGAGAGACCACATTCCTAAAGATGGGCTGGAGTTTCAGAGATTCCAAAGCTCCATGGCCTGCTGGAGTCACTCTATCCTAGAATTTTTAAATAAAAATGGCCTGTGCCTTCATCCTGTGCTCTGGAGAAAGCCTGTGTGTCGCTCCTAAGACAGAGATGTCTGGGCGCGGGAATGATGCTGTGGAAGGGAAGCGCTTGTCTCCTGCTGGCCCTGCGCTGGACCTCATGCCGACACCTCCTTGTTTTACTTCTCCAAAGACGGGTGCTGTGAAAGCTTTGGGGGGAAAAAAATCCTGGCCACATCCTGGTCCAGCACATTAAACAACTAAAACTATTTTTCATTCTTGTTTTTAAAAGTTAAGTGATTGTTCTTTGTGGGAACACTTACCAGCCATCTCTTGGGTGCCAGCCTCCTGCCACCTTGGCTGGCCTTGGCGAGGTTGACCTGCACTGAGCCCCCTTTTCTGGGCCCCCTTGATCTGTTTCAGACAACCTACATGCTCATGCAGAACATTTTAGATTTCCTCCTCCTCCTCCAACTCTGTTTTCCTGATCAGATCCTGGGCCTCCTTTTTTAAAATTAAAACAACAACAACAAAAAACACAAACCTGAAATATTACTAACTAGCATATTGAAGTGTTTTAATAAACAAAACAGTTGTTTCTCAGAAGAAAAGTTCTGGCCACAGGTTTTAAACCAAATTTTTTTCTGTCTCCACAATGGGAGAATGTTAATTTTGAGACAGAAGCAAAGCTTTTCGAAGGCAGGTTCCAGGTGGTGGGGATACTACTTGGAGAGAAGACATTTTCCTAGATGCTCAGGTGAGGAAGGAACCCCACGGAGAGGAGTGGCTTTCTTTGGCCTCATGGACACAAGTTAGAGGTGAGGCAGGACACTAACATCAAATAGACTATTGAACATCTGGTGTTGGCCAGCGATTGTAAGGTCTTCCATGGGTTGTTCTTTCCTGTTATACCCATTCCTTAAAGAGGGTTTTATTAAAAGTTAGAGGTTGATCTTACTTGTGCGAGGAGAATGAGGAGGCCAGCCCCATGTTTCAGGTGAAATGGTGGAATGGGTGGCAGGGAGGAGGGACCGTCTTCCAGAGCACTGTGGTCTCCCAGCGGTGTGCCCAGAGGTGGAGGAAGTCCGATGAGAGGCATCCATGGGCGAGGATGAAGGAGGCAGAATATGCCCCAGTCAGTGGTCAACTGGTAGGAGTAACAAATAGTTTGGACTGTGAATCACTTACTATATCTCCTCTGTTGACTCGTAGATTTCATTGTACTAACTTATTTAGATTGACTTATATGTTATCTCTTAATCCGGATAATTAAAAAATCAAACATTAGCTTTCAGACAAAACGTAACAAAAATTTCTTACCTAGAAAACAAGCCTTCTAAAATTTGTTCAACATTCTTAACCTTTTAGTCACTTTGATTACAGTGGAGAAAGCTGGGAGAAGGAACTAGTAACTTTCCAATATGCGTAAATTGCCTGATCGAAGATATTTCAGCAATTATTTTAATGAGGTCGTTTTTGTAAACTTGTTATGAACACAGAAAAAAATTAAAGACTAAATAGCTAAACTCAACAGCTGGAAACAACTGCATTGGAGAATTTTTCCAGAATATCCAGGTTAGTTTTAAAGAATGTACTTTCTTTCAAGGAATTTATAAATATATTTTTAAAAATTCTCAAATTCTATGAAGCAGCTTAATGTTGAATTTAGTGTTAGTAATTACTCCAAATTGAGAAATCCTAGGGCTCAGGAACAAAATGTGAATTTTATTATGTTATAGTTTCTAATATTAGAATTAGAATAAACTGTAAGAAGGAATCAGAAACAACAACAAAAAATGACAACAAAAACCTTGACCATTGGAACAAAATTGTCCCCACTGTCTATTTCTTTTTTGCCCTCAGGTTAATACTTTTATCCAGAATGATAATACTTCTCACCATGAAGGAAGTATTACCTGGATATTAGGTGAACCAAGAATGCAGCTTCATTTTGTAGAGGTACTTTATTAACAATAATGTTAATAAATAGTGGCTTTGCACATGACCCTTGCAGTCCCATCCCCAGCTGTTGCATTTGCTGGGGCCCATAATAAGACTATGACTGAGATCTGGGCTTTGAAGGATTAATAATATTTTTGTCTGTTGTAGGGAAAAAATTACATTATATAGAAGGGACCTTTACACTTCTTGAAAGATCTCACTGTATGTGAAAAGACATTTCATATATATTTTATATATCCAACATTACTAACCTTTGAAAGCAATTTTGGAATAATGCATGTAAATGTCTTTCTTTAGCTTTTTGTTTTTCCCCCTTAACATCATCATTCAAAGCTTGCCTTTGATGCTGGAAGTCAGTTAATGTATAGAAACTTCAGCTGTTTTAGCCAAATCCAAGGCAGACTCTTCTGCTCTCATCACCTCTCCACCTTCTTTCTCAGCCTGGACTTTGAATTGGTGTATGAGTCTGTTTTCACTTATGACCTTGATTTTCTGATTCTCCCAAACTTGGCCAACCATACTAATGTCTCTCAGTGTCTGGGTTTTCCAAGTTATTTCCCAGGATCCTTAGTACACTGGAGTTTCTGTGTGTGAAGGCATTTGAGAACCAGCAGGCTTCTGTGACAATGATTCATGGTATGCCCTCACTGATCTATTTGCAAAGCCCCCTCTCTGTGGCAGGCTAGAAAAAGACCTTCCAGAGAAAGCCCTACTCCTTCTTCCATTCAGAACCGCCTGTCATGGTGCCACAGATCAGCTTTGTGTGCAGTAAGTGGATTTCATCACAAGGTGGTTCTTTTTGTGGGTAGATAGTTACTAGGATACAGGCAGTTCTAACAACATCATGGCCGCTGCCTTGTTCTTCAGCATATAGTGTGTCAGCGGAGAAACGGTGTTTTGTTTCATTCTCTTCAACGCTCTTCTGACTAAAATTTCTAAAGCTTGAAGAAGGATCTTTCTTCTTTCATAGACTCCATCCTTGTATGAACAGATCAAAGATGGAAGACCAATCAAACTCAACACATAGGATGTGGCTGCTGACACCAATCCTGTGTGTGTTGGGCCCTGCCCTTCCTTCCCTTATAAGGTTTAAAAACACGCCCAGAGACTGAAGCTACCAGGGATCTTCTGGTGCTTTTCCGCCTCCCATACAAGTATTCTGTTTATTAGAGCATTTTCAGTACAAAGGAATTTAAACTCTCCTTGTTGTGCAGGGAAATTGCAAAGTTTACTGTCACTAATGTTAATTTACCCAGTACATGGAAATGTATATCTTTTAGATTTAAGCAATATTGTTGAGAATTTTAAAAACTCCAAGTGGATCGAAAGGCTTAGGTTTGAAAACAGATCTGAAAAATTGAATGAAACTTTTATTTCTTGGTTATTCTAATGAATTATGGTAAAGATTACATGTAAGAGGGAAAACGAAAAGATATATGACAAAAGTTTCCATCTAGAATCTCAATGTGTTTAAAAAGCACCCAACAATGTCAAAGAGAGAATGATAGGTGGTTACCTTACAATATCGATAAACAGGGATGGACAAAAGTAGGTTAACAATAATAATAATACAATAGTCAGTCAATAAATTATAGTACAAGAATAAACTGTGTTTTGCACACTCACAGCTATAAACCTATTTTGCCACTTCCTGTATTATTTTCTGGAACAGAAAGCTGAACAGAAGCACATGGTGGATGGATGTCCCTCTTTAACATAAGCGATGTTGATGCATATGAAATGACAAGGTTTTATACCTTCCAGCAGACAGGATGAAATGCCAATTTTGAAACAATGGGTAAATTTTAAACAGAATAAACTGTGGTTTGTGCTTTACATAAGTCGATGATCTCATCACGGGAGAAAGAAGAGAGTTTTGGAGAAGTGGTTCTAATGTCACACTTGCTTGTTACCCTGACTTTGCATGAAAGAGTTCTCTCACCCTTCGGCCATGCACTTTGCCTAGCGGGTTGTGCTATGCCGCAGCTTTTGAAATTAATAAGGTTCGATTATAAAGCTGGTATGAACTGCTAGTACTTACCTCATAGGGTTGTTATGCAGACTAAATAAATTAATTCATATGAGGTCCTTAGAATCTTCCCTGAAATAGTGAGTTCCCAGTAAATATTAGCCGTTACTCTCTACCAAATCCCACAGGCTGAGACATACTTTCACCTTTGCTTTGTGTAATTTTTCTAACCCTATTTTTCAAATTTTTCAGTGATGCTTAGAGAAATCTAAAGTTGGTTTCTTGGGATAAGCCAAGTCTTAACAATCATCTTACCAGGGTGTTCGCTGTGACTTGTTATTATCCTTCATGATAAACTATGGCACAAAATCTTCAACTAATTATTTTTCAGAGTAATTATTCTTACTATTTGTCACATTTGTTCTCAACATTTCAAGAAAATTATATGAAATAGTTTTTCTCTACATTTATATAGCTACACATACAGCTGGGACACAGAATTCAGTACTGGTCAGGGCAGGATTAACGAGAACAATGGAAATAGATGCAGAAAACAGCTAAACTCGAACAATTTAAAAAATTTTTTGCTCTATTTGTCTAGGAACACTCAGAATGTGGTATTTACAGGCTAATATTTACTTGTTTAGCCTTTCAGTTTGAGCAACATTATTGTAAAGTTAGAAAAAGAAGATAATTGTGTTCATTACAAATGAGACTCAGACCACATTTTGAACCTCTAAATTTTTTTTCACAGATCTAATCAATTCATTAATTATTTTAGACTTCCTTCAGCGTTGAGCTTCCAGTGTCACTTGGAGGGGTCGTTTTATGTCATTGTTTTATTTCCTATAGCAGAGCTCACGTTGACCCTACTGATTTGGTATTTGAAGTTTAGAGAAGCAGAGAGAAGGAAACATTTAACAGAAAATAGGAGTTAGGACGAATAACAGCTATTTATGAATTTGTCATAAGCTTGGGCTTCTTTACAAAATGCTGCGAACCAGGAAACGATTGAATTCTGGGAGACAGGCAGGACAAGAGGTGAACTGGTAAATGTTAGTTGGAAAAGAGCTTCAAAATCATCTAAGCCACTGCCTCAGGTTCCAGATGACAGGCTGACATCCAGGGGATGAAGTGCCATCAGGATCCTATGAGACCAAGAACTCAGCATCCTGGACTCTTATTTTACAAAACTTACCACACACATGCCCCCTCCCATGATTGATTATTGAAAGCCCACCAACGTAATGATTAGTCCTTTCTACCGAAAAGTATTAATGGTGTTAAGTTGGGAAAGTCTCTTAGTATATGTAGTTCTTTATGTTGAAATCACCTTGTAAATAGGACTGAGATATCTTTTTCTATAAATTACACCAATAAATTAATTCAAATTAATGAAAAAATTATTCAATATCAATTATGTGTGTGGACTGACGGTGGTGACATTACTTACCCAGATGCCCAGGGAATCCCAAAGGGACAGGGAGGTTCCCAGCTCAGAGGCCCAGGTGTGGGGTGTGTGGTCGTTTACTTGATGACTTATGAACTGTGCTAGTTGGATTTATTAAAACTAACTCTTACAAAATCCAAAAAATGGCTTAAAAGCCTTCTTGCAAATGTACTAAAAATTGCAGCTAATAAGGCAAACCTAAGAATAGAGAGGGCAGGACATCACCAAATGAGCCTTTTGTTGACTACATAAGAATTTTTTAAAAATGTAAATCTCTTTAGAGTTGACAAAAAAAAAAGAAGAAGAAGAAAATGAAAAAAGAGAAATTAATAAGAAGACAGCCTTAGAAATGGACTTATGTTTATTATTAGTAGTAATGGACCTCACAGCAAGTGTAAAATTTGCCTCAAAATGTTAGTTATTGGTAAAAGAAAGCCATCAGAACAAACAAGTTGTTTAAAACTAAGTATCCAGAATGTGAAAACAACTTTTATGACTTTACAGTTGTGTTCAAAGTTATGATATTTAAAACTACATTTACTGTGATAAAATGTTAGAAGGCTCTCTTGAGGTTTCTGACTTTATAGCAAAAATGGAAAAGCCTTATACTGTTAGTAAAATATATGTCCTACCTGTTTCCTGCTGCGGTAAACATAGCTAAAAGAACATATGGAAAACCACATGGCAACAGATGAAAATGTGTTCTTCTGTCGGCAAATACTGTTGAAAATGTCACAGAAAGCATTACTAAAATTTTGAAGAAATAAGTATTAGAAAAATGACACAGCGAGTGAAAGTAAAGGTGTTTCTAATATACCTCAGTTTATGGTATTTTCTAGAAACTAATAGTTAACAGTAATGAGAGGTTACTATATGTGAGGAAAAATTCTAAACACTTGTCATAAATTAATTTATTTAGTCTTCAAAATAATACTACTGTAGCATCTCCATTTTATTTAAAAAATTTTTCTTTCTTTATTGATTTGAGAGAGAGAGGAGAGGAAAGGGAGACAGAGATAGAGACATTGATGAGAGAGAACATCGATTGGCCGCCTCCTGCATGCCCCACACTAGGGATTTGGCCCACAACCTGGGCATGTGCCCTGACCAGGAATCGAACCAGCGACCTCTTGTTGCATGGGTCGATGCTCAACCACTGAGCCACACCAGCTGGGCCGTAGCATCTCCATTTTAAAGATGAACAAACTATGCCCAGAGAAGTTAAGTAATGAGCAGAAGGTCTGCAGGGAAAATCCCCCCTACCTCCTCTGGTTCTTTTGGCTGCTTGAATAATCAAGTTGACATGAGATGGATGTACAAGAGAAAAAGCAAACTTAATTGTATGTGCACGGGAACCCTGCATCCATGAGAGGTTTCGAGACAGAAAGTTAAAATAAGACATAGATGACATTGTGAGCTAGGGATGAGGTATTTGCTTTGGGGCTTCAGAAGGTAATTGCAGGAAGATAAGGGGAGCAGACGTTCAGTAATTAGTAGTTTGCCCTGCCATATAGAGAGGTCAAAAAAGGTTATTTATGATCATCTCTAATTTTATGGGCAAGCCCCCTAATTCAAATTCTTCTAGGAGTTAAGAGGAGGCAGAGTTTCCCTTGAGCTGCAGGGTTTCAGATGCCTTTAGCTCAAAAATAATCTCCATACCACAGAGGCACATCTTGGGGTGACTCGTTCCGAACCCTTCCAGTCACTCAGCTAATAAGTAGTAAAGCCAGGAAAGGGTCAGCATGGGCATTCTGCGTCCAGTGCTAGTGATTTTAGCCACTCTTGAATTTGTCTGTGATGCTTTCTGATGAGCCAACCAACCAACCAACAAACAAATAAAAAACAAATGCATCAGAGAAGAAATTTTCTCAGTGGTCAATGACTTCTTTTTTTTTTCTTTTTTTCTCCTCACCTGAGGACATTTTTTCATTTTTTGTTCAGATAGAGTGGGAGGGAGAGAGGGGAAGAGAGAGAGAAAGAGAGAAACATCGACGTGAAAGGGACACATCGAGTGGCTGCCACCCGCACAACCAACCAGGGCCAGGGACAAACTGCAACCGAGGTACGTGCCCTTAGCGGGAACCGAACCCGGGTCTCTCTGGACCACAGTCCAACGCTCTAACCGCTGAGCCAAACCAGCCAGGGCTCAATGACTTCTTTATATATTAACACGTATTATGAAGAAGAAATAGTACCAGTGGTGATGGAGCCACTGCACTCACTGAAACATCAACAGAAAGGGTCCTTGGGTGAGATCACAGTGGGCCCCAACTGCGGTTCGCTGTCCTCCGGGGGGCCGTGCAGGAAGGAAGCTGAAACTGGAATTGCACCAAGTGCAGTGGGACGTGCTGATGTCATTACTCCTATAACACAAGAATAGACTAGATTCTTTATAATACTTTATATTTGGATGGGGAGTAACCATGAAATATTTGTCCCACATTCTTCCCACGGAGTATTTTGAATCAAACCCCACTTAAGAGAGAAATCAAATGTTACAAAATTTCCTTTTTGAAAAAGAAGTGTTTCGATTTTTTGGACCTTTTCTACGATAACATATAGGTGTCACTAGAATGCTATTCAAAAATAACTAGAGCAGCAGAACTTTCTTTCGCCAAGTTAAAAGTGACATTCTAACAAGGAGTGAGAAAGTGGCACTTGATTATAAGAAATGTGTGTGTGAAGAGAACAGTTGGAAAACAGATGTTGGAAAGGTTGCCATTGTTGTGAGATTAGGTTGTTTAACAAAGTCAACATGTCACCTATTGAAAACCCTCATGTCTGCAGGTTTTTTTTTATATATATAAAAAAAAAAACCTTGCCAGGCCGGTGTGGCTCAGAGGTTGAGCTTTGACCCATGCACCAAGAGGTCGCTGTTTCGATTCCTGGTCAAGGCACAGGCCCAGGTTGTGGGCCCGATCCCCAGTGAGGGGCATGCAAGAGGTGGCCAATCGATGTTCTCTCTCATTGATGTTTCTATCTCTCTCCCCCTCTCCCCTCCTTTCTCTCTAAAATCAATAAGGGGGGGGCGACCCTGTAAATAGAATTCTGCAAACTATTTTTTTTAAACTACAAAAAAAAAAATTTTGTCCCTTTTAATTTATTTTTTAAAAAATATAAAACACAACACCTTCTGGTTAGTTTGGGTTTTTTTGTTTGTTTGTTTTGTTTTGGGGTTTTTTTGCAGTTTTTTAGGATTTTTAATTTTTTTTTAATTACTTTTATTAATTTTTGTTACAGATGTTTCTCCTTTTTCCCCCATTGACACCCTCCTCCCGATCCCCCCACCCCATCCCCAGCATTGTCTATGTCCATTGGTTATGCATACATGCATATAAGTTGTGTGGTTTATCTCTTCCCTTCCCCCCCACCCCATTTTGAGGTTTGTCAGTCTGTACTTCTATGTCTCTAGGTCTATTTTGTTCATCAGTTTGTTTAGTTCATTATATTCCACAAATAAGTGAGATCATGTGGTATTTGTCTTTCTCTGATTGTCTTGTTTCACTTAGGATGATACTCTCCAGGTCCCTCCATGTCGTCTCAAAGGATAAGAGATCTTTCTTTCTTACAGCTGCATAGTATCCCATTGTGACCTTCTGGTTAGTTTGGATTTACTGATTAAAATCTAGGAAGATCGAAATTTGCTAGTCTAATTCAACAAAATTTGTGACTAATTGATGGATGTAATTTAAAAGTCTATTTTGTGATTTGTGTACATATAGCAAGGGAAGCATTCCCGTCATTTATGCAGATACAATTGTGAAATGTCTTTTTTGTCTATGATCTCTATCAAAGACTAAATATCAAAACATATGGAGCTTTCCACCACAATTTTAAATGCCTGTGTCAACTTCAATCTTTTCCATAAATGGAAACTAGTCAGAAGGTAGTGCAGAATCTCAATTTTTGACATGCAGAGGACTTTTGAGCTGTGGGACATGACCCACTGGACACAACCATTAGAGAGTAGAAAATATATAGCTGCAAAACTCAGGAGACAGATTTTTGAGTCTTTTGCTGTGTGTGTGTGTGTGTGTGTGTGTGTGTAAAACATCTGGAAAAACTTTCGTAATACTTTAAGGTTGGTAAAAGTACTTGAGTCTGGCAGCAGTAGTCTTTAAATAAAATTGAGCATAATTTATACTGACAAAGAGAGGGATATTTAAACACATTCACTTAAGATGAAAAATTACCTATAGCAGAGGAATCTTAAAACATGGCTCACTATTCTGCAAAACGCATGATTGTGAGTTTTTTTAAAAAGTTATACTGGACTGTGTTATTAGCAAAGAGATAGACACATGAATTAATGGAATGGACTATAATGTCCAGAAATGAACTTATAATATGGTCATTTGATCTTTGATGAAAGTGAAAAAGCAATTCCACGGGGAAAGGATAGTCTCTTCAATAAATGAGGTTGACTCAATCAGACTTCCCGGAGAGAAATAATGAACCTCAACCTCAACTGCAAACCTAACACAAAGATTCACTCAACATGGATCCCAGATCTAAACCGAAGAGGGAAAACTATAAAACTTTTCAAAGAAAACATGAAAGAAATCGTTGTGTCCTGGGATTAAGTAAAGAGTTCCTAGGAATGACACCAAAAGCACCATATACCAAAAAATTGATAAACGGAACCTCATCAAAATGTAAACTATTTCTCTGCCAACGGCAGCGTCGAGAGGATGAAAAGGCACGCTGCATGCTGGAAGGAAACATTTGCAAATGACATAGCTCACAAAGGACTTGTATCCAAAACATATATACTTAAAAAAATCCTTTCCAATGCAACAATAAGAAAATAAATAACCTAGTTAAAAGTGGGCAAAGGATTTAAACACATATTTCACCAAAGAAGATACAAGGATGGCCAATAAGTCTATGAAAAGATGCTGAAGATCCGTAACTGTTGAGGCTGAATATGGCCCCCAAATATGTGTATGTCTTAGTTCCTGAAACCTATCATGTTACTTACATGACAAAAGGGACTTCCCAAAAGTGATCTGAGATGCGATGATTACCCTGGATTATCTAGGTGGATCCTAAATGTCCTTGTAAGAGGGAGGCAATAATATCAAAGGAGGAAGAAGGCAAGGGAAGCAGAAATTTGAAGATGATATGCTGCTGGCTTTGGAGAGGGAGAAAGGGGCCATGAGTCAAGGAATGTAAAGAATATATTATATTTGGGATACAATATATCATGGAATTAGATATAAAACGATCTAGGTGATGTAATTATAGGAACTCATTTAAAGGGACCTGCTTGCCCTGGCCAGTTTGGCTCAGTGGTTAGAGCGTCCGCCCGCGGACCAGAGAGTCCCGGGTTCGGTTCCTGCTAAGGGCACGTACCTTGGTTGCAGTTTGTCTTTGGGCCGGTTGGGGTCGCGTGGGTGGCAACCAGTCGATGTGTCTCTCTCACATTGATGTTTCTTTCTCTCTCTTCCTCCCTCTCTCCCTCCCACTCTATCTGAAGATGCAAAAATGTCTTCGGGTGAGGATAAAATAAATAAATAAATAAAATAAAGGGAACTGCTTTCGCCCAGCTGGTGTGTCTCAGTGGTTGAGCGTCGACCCATGCATCAAGAGGTCACCGGTTCAATTCCCTGTCAGGGCACATGCCCAGGTTGTGGGCCAAATCCCCAGTGGGGGGCATGCAGGAGGCAGCCAATCGATGTTCTCTCTCATCGATGTTTCTATCTCTCAATCCCTCTCCCTTCCTCTCTCTCTAAACTCAATAAAGAAAATAAAATGTATTAATAAATAAATAAAGGGACCTGCTTTCTAATCAGCCCCTGGAACATGGGTGCAGAGAATTATGGTGAACATCCCAGAACAGTGTTTCCTGGACTGGAGCTTGGTACAGGTGAACTACAAGATGCTAAACAGTAGGAGCTCCAGGAGAATTCAGTTTGTGACAAGTGGCATGATGTTTAAAAGCTAGAATCTATGATCAGAAAGACATGACTTGAAACCCCCACTTTGTTATTTATTAGCCATGTGACGGTGGCAATTAACTGCTCTAAACCTCAGTTTCTTCTTCTGTACAATGAAGATGTTGAGAGCCCCTACCACCCAATGAAATGAAATAATGCTTTCGATGTGAGACCCCATAGATAACACACAGATGTTGGCTCTTACTCTTCTGATGCTATTCACCACCCACCTTCTTGGAGAATCAAAATGTGTAACAGCACCTTAAAGTCTCTGAGAAGTACTGTTGAAAAAAACAGTTGTGCAGAAACTGCTCATCTCCCGAGAGCCTCTTAGGCTTGATAATGAGAATGCAGTTGATAATGAGGGTCAGGTGGGGGCTACTTCTGCTTCGGATGACACATTTCTACCACTCAGGGATGAGGGTGGCAATCTTCATTCAGAATTTTCAGGAATCAAAATTGAGCCCCAGAGCTTGCCTTACAGAAGTAAGATTTAAGTTTTCATTTCCTGGCTCCCCTTTCTGAATGTATTATTTCTGAGTCACCTGGCATCTGTCTCACCTGCCCTGAATTTTGACACTCATGAATAAGCAGAGAAGAAAGGTATAATTGCTCAAGAGGTAAATGTGTGCCCTTTGAAGGATCATAAATGAAAAAAAGAAATGGCGATGGTGATTGAGAGTGAAATAAAACTTTCTGCACTTCATAAAGCCCAAGATACCATTCAAGTCAGCCTCTTGGGAGGTAGTAACACCTGAGTCCATCAGGGTCTTCTGGGAGGAGCTGTGTGAGGCGGCATCAGGCTTTCTCCCATCAGGCCCATCCGTTTAACTCCACATTCTTTTTTCATGGGGTCCTTGACTCCTGGAGGACCAGAGCTCCCTTTTCACCATCTGTGTCCTGTGAGTCTTCAGTCTGTCTCCAGGTTTTGAGCAGAAACCCATGCTGGTGAGGGTAGGTGGCAGTGTTGGCTTGAGAGAAGACTAGGATTTCTTGTTCATCTGGTTGCCAGCATCATTTACGTGTTAACTAGGTCTGACGAGCCTTTGCCCCAAGGCCTGCGGAAGACAGTCCATTTCTTTTCTCACTCACCTGTGTGGGGCCACTCCCATAGACTCGAGCAGATGAAGAAGGGTCTGTTGTGAAATAGTCTGTCCACCACCCACTTCAATCAAAGCCTGCTTTTTCATAACTGACCTCTGCGCCGTGGAGGCCCCGGTTCTTGGTAGTCACTATTAAAAGGCTTCACTGTGCTCCAAACATTCTGGGCACCTTTGTGATTTCTGAAGATCCCCTTCTAACCCCTAGGTTGAGAAGTCAGAGGTTCCATTTGGTTTCCTGTGCCCTGTTTGCTGTCTTGGGGGTTGTATTCCTTAGAAATGATGTTTGATTTTCTATGCACTTTCCTCCTGCTGAACTGCGTCCAAAACAAATGCCATAGGTTCTGACATGGCAAAGCTTAGCTGTTCAAACATGCACACCCTGCTGACATTCAAATCCCTACATATCCCACACACCGATGTTTATAGTCTTTGACAAGTCTGAAAAAGCATGAACTTATTTATCATTTCCATTTGTAGTACAGAATAATGACTTTTCACCAAGCCTAATTCACAGTCTTCCATTTTCTTTTAGATCATATCACATTGCCTGTCTACAGATACTCAGCCCAGGCCCTGGCTTACTTAAAGTGATGCTGACAGTGTAGGGAAAAGGAACGGTGTTTTGAGGGAAGTGGAATTACAATCAGTTACATAAATAAAATGAAGATTGTAACATCCTGACATATGACAACCACGACCAAGGCAAGAAAGAGTATTGGATTGGGAGGGTGGTATCTGGGTTCCAGTCCCAACTTTACTGCTAACTAGCAGTGGGACTTTGGGAAACATCGAATTTCCTCTTCTGAACTAGATCAATGATTTCCAAATCCACCAAGATGTAGGAATCACCTGGAGTGTCTATTCAAAAAATAGATTCTTAGCCTCAGCCCAGTCACACTGAATTGGACTCTCAAGGGAAGGGATCTGCAAAAGACACACACACACACACAGAGACAGAGAGAGAGAGAGAGAGAGAGAGAGAGAGAGAGAGAGAGAGAGAGAGAGAGGGAGAGAGGGGGAGAGAGAGAGAGAACCCTGTGGAACTCTTCTAAAGAAACGATTTGGGGAAACACTGAATTAGGTAATAACTAGGATCTTT
The DNA here is from genome assembly GCA_030848825.1 of Tadarida brasiliensis. Classification (NCBI taxonomy): domain Eukaryota; kingdom Metazoa; phylum Chordata; class Mammalia; order Chiroptera; family Molossidae; genus Tadarida; species Tadarida brasiliensis. The sequence goes on from CM061257.1 coordinate 82,836,949, forward strand.
CAGTTCTAAGAGGCTATGATAAAGCCTGGATACTATGATTCACAGTGAATGAGAAAGATCTGAGGATATAATGTATAAATATTCTTTATTTGTGTTTTGAAATGTTACTGAAGTTAATACTATGGTTTGTGTTTTATGGAATCAAGTATTCTTCAGATTTCTCTTTTCTCTTTTACTTATTGGCAGTCAAATCTGGCCTACCCAGCTCATGGCCTTATATTATAGATAAATGAAATCAAGAGGTGAAACTGTTATTGTTATTATTATTATCATTAATTATTGCTGTTAATAACAGAACTACCATAGGATAGACTCTGTTTTTATGAATTGGATAGATCTGCTAGTATCTCTGGCTTTTCCTATTGGTAAAAGGCTAAACAAATAAACAAAACAATTATTTCTTCATTAATTAATTTATTTAAAAACTCTGCATGCTTATTATGTACAAAGCATTATGCTATGTTCTGACTAAAATGTTTGGAGTACCTTTCCTCTCCCCTTTTTTTAAACCAGGAAATCTCCCATTTAGTTATACTTTTAAATGAATAAAATGTTTTCTTGATCTCAGCAAGGTAGCAATGCATTAGGAAATTAATAATATGTGTTGGGAACATTTATTTAGTTTATAGAGAATGCATGTTGCACATTTCAAAGAGAGAACTCCACAGCAGTCTGTGGCCCACAAATTGCTCTTGGTTTAGGGTGCCTTTTCCTGTCGCCTTCGCTGACTCTGTGACACACGCTATGGGAGTCATGAGCTACGCCAACATTCCAGCCCATGGGCTCAAATCTGAACCATGGCACAAACCTATGTAATGAGACCTTGGCTGTGGGAATAAGCAATGACGAATCACATCTGTGTACTGCTCCACAATTAATGAAATATCTGTAATTTCATTTATTTCCCCAATAATCCTCTGATACAGGCAGCGAGGTCCTGAGAAATGTCCAGAGAAGCTAATGGAGGCAGGACTGGAAATCAGGCAATGAAGAAGGAGGTCTCCTCCACATCCGTGCGGGGGGTTGTGCTGTGGGAAAGATATGGGAAGAGTGATTTGAGTGAATTCTCTTAGACTTGTGCCAGCACCTAATGATCTTACACTTCTTTTCTCTTGTGTGTCTATTTTGATATATCCTCTAGAGTTAATGTTTTCTAAGATGTCTTTAATTCATCTATCATCTTGTTTAAACCTTGGATATATATATGTGTATATATATATATATATATATATATATATATATATATATGTATATATATATTCACATAAAGTATAAAGTCTAATGTGAAAAAAAAGAATGGAGTCAGCCCAGCAGGGAAGCAAGACTGTCAGAACTGTCTCCAATCCCCACTCACCCCAGTGGTTGCATGGTCACCTAAAGGCAGAGTGGCAGCAGCCTCCTCACCCTCAGACAGAAGAGACGAAGGAAACTAACCTGGCTGCAGGGGAGGAAACTGGCCCCTGGCAGCATGTTGGAGCATCAGAGGCAAGCTTTCCTCGGAGTCAGCCGGTAATCTATGCTGAGGTTTCTAAAGAGAGGTATCAGGTTCTAAACAGGTGCTGAGTACTTGGGAGTCCGAGTGGGCAGGTGGCCATCACCTGCAATAGGACAGGGCCCCGAGGACAGGGTTAGGTGACATGGCAAACGGCCCTGCAGCAATCAAGAGAGCCCTGGAGGTGAGGTGCACCACCCAGATTTAGCAAATAAATATGTAGGGCACCTCGTTAAATTTGAATTTCAGGTAAACAGTGAATAGTTTTTTAGTGTAAGTATGTCCCACACAATGTACATGCAATTCAAATTTAACTGAGCACCCTGTGTTTTATGTGGCAATGCTAACAGGGACAAAATATTTCAGAGCTTTCACAGGACAGCATCTCAATGTTTCCTGCTTCCACGTAACCTCTGGTCTTCACCATCTTCATCCATGTCATTACCCTGAAGGCTCTGTTCATCAGTAAGATGGGGGAGGGGGGTCCATTCCAAAAATGATAATATCTGTAATATTATTTCTAATTTACATAATTAAAATTTACATTCATATAGACCATTTCCACAGTAGAATACAGTAGGTTGTTTCTTTTTTTTTTTTTTTTCTATATTGATTTTAGAGAGAGAGGAAGGGAAAATGAGAGATAGAAACATTGATTGGCCGCCTCCTGCATGCCCCCTACTGGTGATCGGGCCTACAACCCCGGCATGTGCCGTGACCAGGAATTGAACTGGTGACCTCTTGGTGCATGGATCGACGCTCAACCACTGAGCAACAGTGGGCCGGGCGATTGTTTCCATTTTTTTTTTTTTTAACATAAAATGTCATTTTATAGATAAGAGAAGAAAGTGCTTTTCACTTCAGTTTTTTTTTTTTTTTTTTTTTCGTAATTTGGTAATGTTCATTTTTGGCAATCAATTGTGGAGAAGATAATTTACAAAATTAATTGTAAACATGTATAGAAACTCGTTATTCTCTAAATAACAGTCTTTATTTAAAATATAAAACCAGGAATTAAAAATTAATAATCCTTGTGTTAGCTGTCATGGGAAAATATTTTGTCTAAATTGGATAAAATATCATTAAAAATACACAGTTGTTTTTTTTCTTCCCACTCAGGTCCTGCACCCTTCTTAATTTTCTCTCATCAAAATAGTATCTTTAGGATTGACCCGGAAGGAACAAATCATGAGAAATTGGTGACAGATGCTGGCGAATCAGTGATCATGGATTTTCACTACAGTAAAGAAATAATCTATTGGGTAGATCTAGAAAGACAACTCTTGCAAAGAGTTTTTCTGAATGGGACAAGGCGAGAGGTAAAGTACCAATTCCCAAAGTATTTGAAGGACTTTGTATACACTGGCAAACATGACACAGTTAATTAGAAACATAGACAAATGAAAATTACATTACAATTCAAATGTGTGTCTGGCCTTTGTAGGCATTTATGTAATCGGCATCTGCAGCATGTTATTGAACAAGCCCATGAGCATGGCAGTGATATTCAGAAGCTCCCAAAAGGAGAAAGTGAGGATGTCAATGTGATTTTGAAAATATGTCAGTTTATTAAGTCAGATCACCATTTAATGGTTAAAACAGACTATTTGCATGACCATTTTTTACTCCAGTGGTTCTCAGCAGTGGACAATTTTGCCCCTCAGGGGATATTTGGCAAGGTCTGGAAACATTTCTGGTTGTCACAACTGGATTGGGGGGGAGGGAGGGTGTGCTCCTGACAACTCGTGGCCACGGTGCTGCTGAACACCCTACAACATGCAGGACAGTCCCCACAACCAGCGTTATCCAGCCCCAAACGTCAGTCGAGCTGAGGCTGAGAAACCCTGTTTCATCTAAAATCCCTTTTGTGGGTTTTGGCACCTGATGTTTAGAAAGAAAACCTTTTTCTTTTGTATTATCAAGGTGTTTGCACTCTGAAAAAAATACTAAAGCAGATAGATCTAAAGTATTTTGCTTCAAGTACATACAAAGGATCTTTAATTCTTTAAAAACTAATAGAACCCTTCAGTGAGTCCCAGGAGGAACGTTCTCCCTGCTCCTGGGAGCTAGATTACAGAGAGCGCGTGACTAGAGAAACCTCAAGCGTTTACTCACAGCACAAAGTGCCCGCTGTTTTTTGTTTTGTATTATTATTTTTTTTAAACCAAATCTTCTCTCTCCAATTATTCTTAAAAGTTTCAATTAGGTGCTAATCTGTTTTATCACATCTTTAATACTTGTTAATCTCACTTTTAACAAGGATGGCTACTCATTATTCTCCAGCCATCTGGAGAATTGTTTCAAAATCTTAAGTCTAAGAATCTGGAGGGTTTCCTGTCACAGAACAGGAAAAACAGTTAAACAGTTGTGAATTTATGTCAAGCCGATAAGAAAGGATTGGCCTGATGCCTAAAATCCACTATTATATTCCCTCCTTTGGGTTAAAACTTTGTTTATAAAGGACAACCGTTAAAATGTAAGCAGTTTACCTGGATGAGCTACGTATAATATGTTAGCAGTTGGTTCAATGGATTGACCAGATTACTCTGAGATGTAGGAACAGGCTCATGAGAAGGTTAGGTCTCTGCCCACACGCATTCAGTTAGGTCAGGTCAGTAGCTGGGAATCAGCAATGGTGGGAATACTTACACCATGGAAATCTGCATCCTTACTATCGGGGCTTTTCCCCACCTTCTACCCTCCACCCCCATTACCTGCACACACTGGAATAAGGAGATAACAGAGATGTTTGTGGAGTTGTTTTTAAATTAGAGAGAACAGGAAACACTGCCCAAGAGACATAAGAGAAGCCTTGCTCTTCTGGTCATAGGGTCCCAGTGCAAGGGCACTCACGATTGGAGAAAGGGAGGGGCCTGATGGAGGAGGAGGGGCCAGCAAAAAAGCAGGGCCTTAATGAGAAATTCATCTACTTTAGAGCTCTGTGCACAGACTCCAAGGGAATCTTGCCAGAATTTGGTAAAGCTTGGAATTGAATTCAGGTGAGAATCTGGAAAATTCCACTAGCAAATGGAATTGAATAAACTGTCTTTAAGGTAGCATCAAAATTCCACTGTTAACTACAGTTGAAATTATTAATACATTATGGTTGATTGCCTAATTTTAATAAGTACAGAATAACTTTTCATTTCAAAGCTATGCTATAAATACTATGCCCAGAAGTATTCACACGGGAGGGTTAGCACTGTGATTACTTTATCATTCAAATAATTGTGAGAATGCACAAAATGACAAAGACTTAAAATAGGCTTTTATACATAAAAACAAAAACAATTTTGTTGTGAATGGGGAAATATTAACAATTTTGAAATTTGATTTTTACAGAGAGTATGCAATATAGAAAAAAATGTTTCAGGAATGGCAATAAATTGGATAAATGAAGAACTTATTTGGTCAAATCAACAGGAAGGAATCATTACAGTAACAGATATGAAAGGAAACAATTCCCGTGTTCTCTTAAGCACCTTAAAATATCCTGCAAATGTAGCAGTTGATCCAGTAGAAAGGTAAATTCTGCTGTTTTCAGACACTGAGATATATTTCAAAATCTGATGCAAATTTATAGAACCACAACATGTTGACTCAAAGGGACCTTCTCATTGAGACCACTGCCCTCTTTTACAGTACCGAAACACCATTTCCAACAGGATGCTTGCCTGGATTTGAGCCCCGGCAGACTCCTACATAATAGCTCTCCTGACTACCCTGGCACCCCGCTATAGAAGCATGATTCTCCTCAACTTGAAATCACATGGAAAATCCATAATAGGGCAATAAATATTTGTTGAATTGAATTTTCATTCAAAATAGTCAAGCTTGTCCTGTGCAGACTCCTGCAGAAACACTGAAAGAGTTGGCCACTTAAGTGACCTTCCATTCAATTATGAGTCTAATTCATGTGTTTGCTCTCAGGCTTATATTTTGGTCTTCAGAGGTGGCCGGCAGCCTTCACAGAGCAGATCTCAACGGTGTGGGAGTGAAGAGTCTGTTAGAGATGTCAGAGAACATAACAGCCATGTCGCTGGATGTGCTTGCTAAACGGCTCTTTTGGGTTCAGTACAACAGGGAAGGAAGCGATTCTCGTCTTTGTTCCTGTGATTATGATGGAGGTTCTGTCCATTTCAGCAAACATCTTACACAGTAAGTTTGCTTTTGGTGTGAAATAAAACAGTTGCCATCTGAAGTTTGTGTGATAAATTAGTTTTACTTTTTCCCCTTAAACCGATATGTGGCTGAGCACAGATTTTGGAGTCTTGGGTTCAAGACCCAGATTTACCCTTTATTCAACAAGTCACTTTGGGCAGGTCACATAACTTCTTTTATACTCAGTTTCCTTTAATATTGGGATAATAATAGTACCTATTTCTTGGGGTTGTTGTGAAAGTTAAGGAAATAAACAAAAGTAATTAACAGTATTTGGCATATAATAAGTTTTCACATGTTGCTTATAGTTATTCTTTTTGGAATTATTGTCATGCACTTGTGAAGTCATACACGTTTGATTTGTAATTTTCCAGTAACGGACTCCCCAGCTTTTGGCAAGAGGCAGAAATTAGTCATGTGCAAAGTGGACAAAACCAGAAATCCTCTCTTACCCTGATACAATTTTCTTCCCTATTTTATTTCCGCCGCACTTATGTGCTGATTCTAAGAGAAAGAGATGATGAATCTCATCTTCTTATATCCTATTAATTCAGAGTATGACTACACAAATACATTTTAAATGTAATACCTGTTTCTAAACCTAAAAGAAAAATAATAAAAAAGATCGGTGATTAAAATTCAGACAATAAATTGAAATGAAGTGAAACTTTAATAGCCCAGGAAGACACGTTCTGCCATTCTTTATGTGTGTGTGTGTGTGTTTCTGTTTTTTTTTTAGGCACAATTTGTTTGCAATGTCCCTTTTTGGTGACCGTATCTTCTACTCAACATGGAGAAAGAAGACCATTTGGATAGCTAACAAACACACGGGGAGGGATATGGTTAGAATTAACCTCAATTCATCGTCTGCACCACCTGGTGGAATTAAAGTGGTGCACCCACTCGCACAGCCCAAGGCAGAGCGCGATGCTTGGGAGTCTGGTGAGTCCTCCTTGATCTCGCACAGAGTCCGGCACGTAGCCACCCCTGCCCACTTCTCAAGCCAGACACTTAGGGGTTATCCTTGATTTCTCCCACTGCCTCACCCTCACTTTCCCATCTACCTCCAAGTCCTTTCCACCACTTCTCTCCTCCACTGCCACCATCGTAGTCCAGACAACCAGCGCTTCTGGTCTACTGTAGTGCCCTCTCAGCTCATCTTTCTATTTTCCTCTCTTGCTTAAATAGTTAATCTGATCCATTAGTTTTTCTGTTTAAAATCCTTCAAAGGCCTCTCTTTGCATTTAGATTGAAATGTAACGTTTGACAGGCCTATCAATATTTGACCACCTGATCTAGCACGCTCTCTCCTCCTGCCCTGGCTGGAATCCACCCCAGGTCTTTCCAGAGTTCTGCAGAATGCCCGGCTCCTTCAGGACTGAGGCCTGTGCACTCACTCTTCTCTGCCTACACTTCTCTTCAGTTCTGAGCTGAGGTCACATCCTCAGATAGGCCTTCTCTGGGCATCCAATCAAAGTGGTCCCTCACCTTCCACTTTTCTCTCAGTAAGCCCTTCATCGAACGCGTTGCAAGGTGTAAATACATATTACTTTGCTTTCTTTTTGATTTTCCTCCCACTTGATTATAAATACTGTGCAGGCAGGGACCATGTTTGTCATTTATTTATTTGTTTAAACCACCCAATATTCAGTGATTATTTATTTACTTATAAAGAAAGAATTTTAGATGATGTTATTAAAATGAATGGAGTGACTGAATCTAGTCACAGTCCCAAATTTCCATTTTTAAATGTAGTCTTCTCCATTTGAATTCTTTAGCATGGACTTGTTTTTTGTTTTTAAGGTAGGCTTCTCAATGTAGCTTATATACCACAAAAATGATGTTACACTAACATTTGCTTTATGTAAAAGTTTTATTTTAAGAAGGTAGGTTTTCATATATATTTAATTTTATCCCCAAGTAGCCTTGTGAGGTTTTGAAGCAGAGATGGAATTGTTTGTGTTCTCTTCTTCCTGTTGGATGCCACTGGGGTTTGGTAATAGTGTGGGAAATGATAGGGACTGAGTCCCCGACATAATTACTCTACAAATGTGTTTGTACCTGCCCCAGACACAGCTCCTGGAAAGAGCTGTAGAGACTGACCAGGAGGACAGGCATGAGATTTCTGAAGGAAGGCTAGACTAGGGGAAACTGACATTATTATTTCTTATATCTTCAAGAAGGTAACTAATAGTGTGCATGCTTTTCATCTGATTTTTTAAAAACTTAGATAGAAATTATAATTTAACTTTTGTAATGACTATACTTTCAATGCAAGTGATGAGGAATTGCCAAGAAAATAATAAATTCCAAGTGATGAAGCACTTATTCAAATAAGGTTTTTTTTGAAAAAAAATCTTATTGAATTTACAAAGCAAGAGTTGTGGGAAACAATTCAACTGTGGGTTACAGCACAACACTGAAGAGCAACAACATAGTGACAACACTATAAAATAGATGGTGACCATATGCCAGGGAACCTTCCAGGGGAAAGTGTGACTCAAGCTGTCTTCAAATTCATTGCCCAAGTGGTGATGACTCATAACAATGAGAAGCAACAAGACTCTGACTGAATAAGTAACTGTGATTCTCATTCATAATATGGATGTGTCCATCCTCATCCTCATCACCACCTGTTACGTTTATATGTCACCTCATAGTTTCCAAAGCATTTGTATGGGCGTTATCTTATTGGTTTGTCACAGCAACACCATGAGACAGAAAGGCCAGCAGTTATTGTACTGGTTTCATAACTGAGGAATCTGAAGCCTAGAGAAATAGGGTGACTTTTCCAGGATTGCACAGCTTGTTAATGACGGAGTTGGGACCAATTCCTGGTAATCAGCCTGTCAGTTTAGTGCTCTTTCTCCCATCGACACTTTAGCTCTTCAGAGTCCTTCACTATTACTCAGCCTCCTGGGTAAGGATTTCAAATAGGATAATTGAAAGCATGAATGTCAAAAGAAAATCTATAATGATTCATTACAGAACAGCTTCAAACAATGTGGCAAATAATAGAATTTGGTTGGGATCTACTTGCACGCTACAGAGCTACAGGCAAACCTGAAAGCTAGAAGGCAGTTGGCAGTGAAGATATTGGCTCCCGCTGTTGACCAAGGGTTGTAATTCACATGTGCTCCGAGTGCAAAGGACTTTTGATGTCAAGATGGCTGTTACTTTGGCCATTATGAAATAGGTTTAAATTGTTTTCATGCCTTGTAGACCAGGAATTCTTCACCTGGGATTTGGAGTCTGTGACTCTGTTGATCTTATGTGTTAGATGAAAATATGCAATCGTCCCCCTAGGGGTAAGGTATATAACTTTCATCATGTTCTCAAAGTCCTGATATCCTTCGCATTTACAAACATACTTCTCTGGAGGAAGGTTAGTTCCTACTGAATAATGGGCTTACAACTGCAGCTCCTCTGCCGGGGGGGACAGTAGTAGTATTTGGTTTGCAAGGCATTTAGAAGTGAGACTGCCTCAACAAGGAGATAACTGAGAAATATCATGTACCCTGGTTGATATTATTTTTGTTATAAAATGTAAGCATTTATACACATCAATAAACTTCGTGCAAAATGCCTAAACTATCATTTATCAAAATGCTCTACAAAAGACTAGCTCTGTGGGATTTAATGAGGGTATTTGGGGAAAATATTTCAAGGTCAAATGATTTAGAAAGGCTGGGTTAAGTAAAGTTAAACAGGTTTGTTTCTTTTTCTCAAATGGTTTCTCAGAACCACTTAATATGGTTAGGTGCATTGTTGATCTCTAAGGGCGATACAAAGGGTGGCATTTTCCTATTTACTTTCTGTGCAGCAGCCCACTTGACTTCCAGCGTATTTCTAGCCCAGACCTCTTTCTTGAGATCTAGACCTTTTTTTCTTAAAGACAGGCATGGTGAAAGTTAGGGTGCAAAGATCAACTGCAGAGTTAAACTGCAGAGAAAAGTAATTAAAAACATTGGGGGTTTGCCCTGGCTGGTGTGGTTCAGTTGGCTGAGCGTCGTCCCATGCACCGAGAGGTTGCTGGTTTGATTCCTGGTCAGGGCACATGCCTGGGTTGTGGGCTCGATCCCCAGAGTGGGGTGTGCAGGAGGCAGCAGGAGGCAGCTGACCGATGTTACACTCTCACATGGATGTTTCTTTCTTCTCCTTTCCTCTCGCTCTAAAAAATCAATAAACTATTACTATAAACTATTCTTTTAAAAAAATCACATTGGGATTTATTCAGAATATACAAAACAGAGAGAGTAGCCAGGTGAAGAGCAGCGAAGACTGTTGTCTGACCAGGGAAGGATGGGGCTTCCAAAGGCAAAGTCACAGGCTTCACAAGGAAGCCTCCTTTGTTGGTTTAGACAAGGCCTGGGCTTGTCGATGCAGACTGGCTGGTTACCAAGAGCTCCATGCAGCCAGCTGCTGCGCTGAGCCCAGGTCTCCATGGTCCAGCCACAGTTTCCCTGTCAGGCTGGTTTCCTGAATGCTGACCAGTTTCCAGAGAGCAGTCACTCTGGTGTCTTTTCTGGGCCATGCCTGCTTGTCAGCTGTCCCCTCTGAGCTCAGAGTCCTGCAGTGGGACATCTTGTGTACATGTTCAGGCTCAGAGAATATGAAGATTTACTTTCTTCTATTTTAATCCTCACCTGAGGATATTTTTCTATTTATCTTCAGATAGAGTGGGAGGGAGGGAGAGAAAGAGAGAGAAACATTGACATGAGAGGGGCACATCAACAGGTTGCCTCCCACACGACCCCGACTAGGGCCAGGGACAAACCGCAACCGAGGTACGTGCCCTTGGCTGGAATCAAACGCGACTCATTGGTCAGCGGGCCGACGCTCTAATCATTGAGCCAAACTGGCCAGGGCTGAAATGCCTTTTCAATGGTTGGAATGGCTCTTTATCATTTTTCTGTCTTCTTTTTCACTGTTGGCTCTCATTGCTTGCTGATTTTCACATGCCTGGCTGTGACCTCACTTTATCTTCTAATCCAGGGCTTTTTCTTGCCATTTGTTTATTGAGGAAACCAGATAATTTGTTTTGTAGAATTGTTCACATTCTGGATTTTGCAGATTATATCTCCATGGTGTTATTTAACATGGTTCTGTATTTCCTTGAACAGGTAGTTTAGGCCTAGAAGCCTGATCAGATTCAGGTTTTTTGCAAGAATACCGAATGGCGGTACTGCAGGCAGTACTGTATGCTTCCTACTGACCACACCAGTGGGCATATAGTTGCTGGTTCTTGTTCTTTTGTGATGTTTGAGCTCCATCAGCAGTTCTGATATTGCCACCCTGGTCAATCGATTAAAAAATTTCCCATCAGCCTTTTGCACAGTTAGGCTTCAGAAGCTATTGTTTATCATTGCCTAGAGCCATTTTTTGGTTAGATGATAGATTCAAGTCTATCATCGTTATGCATTTTTTTGGTGAAGAAATTTTTTACATCAGCTATACAATTTCTCTGAGGAGGATTTTTTTTTTTTTTTTTATAGGAAAGCTAAACTAAATGCTTAAGTCTTTCCCTAATTTATCTGTTTTCAGAATAGTGGTTAGTAGTCTCCAAAGGTGATCTTATTTTTAAGCATCTTTATAAACTCATGGATTAAAAAAAGGTTTGACATGTTTTTATTTATTGCAGCTATTATCATTTGGGCACTCAAATTGTACCATCTTTCTCTAGGGGGAGCCCTGATTTGAGGCTTCTAGTCTTCATGGGAAAGATGACCAGTAGGGTCATCTCACCTGCTCTTTCTTAGTAACTGCCCCAGGAGGTCTGGGAGCTGGGCTGAGGTTGTGTCTGGGCTCAGGGAGAAAGACCACTGGAATCATGTGGCCACTTCTGCTGTCAGGGACCGTAGTGTTGTTGGGGTGTAACAATGAGAATGAAGGATGCACATCTTGCATTTTCATTTTGATGCTATAGGCTGGTCAAACTTGTAAGAAATGGTTATAAAATATAAATGGCTGAGTGGGCCTGACCAGTTCTGCTGAGAGTAAAAATGTATTTTTAACTGTGTGGAGGCTGTTGATTTATTTACTTACTGATTTTTAGAGGGGTTTAGATGATTAAGGTTACCAAGTAGATGAATTCTGGCTGAGTGATTTTTTTAAAACTGTAATTAAGAATTCCAATAGCACAAAATGATCATTTGTGTATTTTCTTCCTTGTTATTTTCAATTAACAAAGAAAAATAAACTTCTATATTATACAGTTTGGGAAGTTTTTTGAGGAAGTCATTTATTCAGGAACTCACTAATGAGAAAGATAGTAAACAAATAAAACAAAAATATAATTCTAGGTTTTATAGAAAAATATATTATTTATATGTAATTTAAAATGTTTATATATTTTATATAATATATTGTATATAATATATATAATGTAATGTTATATATATTATAAAAATATATAGTGGCATACCTCAGAGATATATTGTGTTCAGTTCCAGACTACTGCAATAAAGCAAATACCACGATAAAGCGAAATCACACAAATTTTTTAGTTTCCCAGTGCATATAAAAGTTTGTTTACACTATACTGTGTTCTATTAAGTGTGCAATAGCATTATGTCTAAAGACACAATGTATGCAACAATTAAAAAATAATACTTTATTGCTAAAAAATGCTAACCATCATCTGAGCCTTTAGCAAGTCATAATCTTTTTGCTGGTGGAGGGTCTTGCCTTGATGATGATGGCTGTTGACTGATCAAGGTGGTGGCTGCTGAAGGTTTGAGTGGTTGTGCAATTTCTTAAAATAAACATAATGAAGTTTGCCACATTGATCGACTCTTTCACAAACAATGTGATGCTATTTGATAGCATTTTACTAACAGTAGAACTTCTTTCAAAATTGGAGTCAGTTCTCTTAAATCCTGCTTCTGCTTCATAAACTAAGTTTACATAACTTTCTAAATCTTTTGTTGTTGTTTCAACAATCTTCACAATATCTTCACCACGAATAGATCCCATCTGAAGAAAGCATTTTCTTTGCTCATCCATAAGAAGCAATTCCTCTTCTGCTCAAGTTTTATTATGCGATTACAGCAATTCAGTCATATCTTCAGGCTCCACTTCTAATTCTAGTTCTCTTGCTATTTCCACTACATCTGCAGTCACTTCCTCCACAGAAGGCTTGAACCCCTCAAAATCATTCATTAGGGTTGGAATTAACTTATTCCAAACTCCTTTTAGTGTTGATATTTTGACATCTTCCCATGAATCACGAATGTTCTTCATGACATCTAGATTGGTGAATCCTTTCCAGAAGGTTTCAATTTACTTTGCCCAGGTTCAGAAAAGAATCATCATCTATGGCAGCTATAGACTTATGAAACTTCTTAAACAATAAGACTTGAAAGTAAAAAATTACTCTTTGATCCATGGGCTGCAGCATGGATGTTGTGTTAGTAGGCATGAAAACAACATTAATCTCATTGTACACCATCAGAGCTCTTGGTTGACCAGGTGCATTGCCAATGAGCATAGATATTTTGAAAGAAATGTATATATATATTTTTGAGCAGGAGGTCTCAACACTGGGCTTAAAATATTTAGTAAGGCATGTTGTAAACAGATGTGATGCTATCCAGGCTTTGCTGTTGCATTTATAGAGCACAAGCAGAGTAGATTTAGCAGAATTCTTAAGGGCCCTAGGATTTTCAGAATGGTAAATGAGCATTGGCTTCAACTTAAAGTCAACAGTTGCATTAGCCCCTAACAAGAGAGTCAGCCTGTCCTTTGAATCTTTGAAGCCAAGCATCGACTTCTCTCTAGTTGTGAAAGTCCTAGATGGCATCTTCTTCTTTTTTTAATCCTCACTCAAGGGTCCCCCCCCCCCAATTTATCTTCAGATAGAGTAGGGGGGAGAGAGAGAGAGAGAGAGAGAGAGAGAGAGAGAGAGATACATCAATGTGAGAGAGACACATCGACTGGTTGCCGCCTTTGACCAGAATCAAACCTGCAACTCTTTGGTCCGCAGGCTGACGCTCTAACTGCTAAGCCAAACTGGCTAGGACACATCTTCTTTTAATCTAAGTCTGTTTGGTCTACAATGAAAATCTGTTGTTCAGTGGAGCCACCTTCATGAATGATCTTAGCTAGATCTTCTGGACAACTTACTATAGCTTCTACATCAGCACTTGCTGCTTCACCTTGCATTTTTATGTTGTGGAGACAACTTCTTTCCTTAAACTTCATGAACAAACTCTCTGCTAGCTTCAAGCTTTCCTTCTTCTGCTTCCTCACCTCTCTCAGCCTTCCTAAAATTGAAGAATGTTAGAGCCTTGCTCTGTATTAGGCTTTGGCTTAAGGTAATGTGTGGCTGGTTTGATCTTCTATCCAGATCAGTGAAACTTTCTTTGTATCAGCAATAAGTGTTTCACTTTCTTATTGTTCATATGTTCAATGGAGTAGCACTTCTAATTTCCTTAAGAACTTTTCCTTTGCCTTCACAACCTGGCTGTTTGGCACAGGAGGCCTAGCTTTTAATCTGTCTTGGCTTTTGACACATCTTCCTCACTAAGCTTAATCATTGCTAGCTTTTGATTTAAAGTGAGAGATGTGGGATTCTTCCTTTCACTTGAACACTTAACAGCCATTGTAGGGTTATTAATTGGCCTAATTTCAATACTGTTGTGTCTCATGGAACAGGAAGGCCCAAGGACAAGGAGGGAGATGAGGGATGTCAGTCAACCAAGCACTCAGAACACATACAACTTTTATCAATTAAGTTCACTGTCTTATTGGAAATAATTACAATAGTAACATCAAAGATATTGATCACAAATAATATAACAAATATAATAATCATGAAAAAGTTTGAGAGTATCAAAATGTGAAACAGAGACATGAAATGAGCAAATATTATTGGGAAAAAATGACCCTGATAGATTTGTTCAACCCAGGGTACAAACCTTCAGCTCATAAAAAACCAAATATCTACAAAGCACAATAAAGTGAGCACAATAAAATGATGTACATATGGTAAAGAGATGAGGACTACAAATGGAAGGCTTGAGCCTGAGTCCAAGTCCTATCCCTTATTACCTGTACATGATCCTTAAGATTCTATTTTCTAATCCGTAAAATGGAAGTTGATACTTGCTCTGCGTAGCTCAAAGGCTTGTTATGAAATTTAATTGTGACAATGTAAATCTTTTATAAATGTTCAAATTTTTATTGTATCTGATAGATAGATATTAGGGGTGTTAAATATTTGGTTACAGGAATGATTAAAGTGAATGGGTTCAAATGAAGAGACTAGTAAGCTTTGTCAATGAGGCAAGTCTTACACTGAATCTGAGGTAGAAAAAGATGTGGTTAGTGGAAGAAAAGCAAGATAAGGAAACCGTGCCCATTGTTTCAGAACTGGGGCAGGATAAAATCTATAGACTTACTTGGCTGTAGTAAAGCTCCTGAGAGCCTGTGTGTTAGGCAGGTACTTATTGAAGGAACAATTGGTAGTGGACATTAAACTCCATGATTAATTAGGAGCTTTAATTCCATCTCAAAGGTAATTAAGCCCACTGCTGGGCTCTGGGAAGAGGTATTATCTGAGGTCAGCAACAGCATTCTGAGTGCCAGCTTTGGCCTAATTTGAAAGCTAAAGAACAGCTGAAGATTAAGGAGCTTAAACAAGAATATAGACCTCAATCCTCTATGTTTTGCCACTTCCTAAAATGACCTTTTAAAGTGTTCAGTGTCTGAATTCAGGTCACATCATCAGCACATTCAGAGGAAAACAGTCATTTTTTTCCTGCCTGTACTCATCTTTGAAGAGTGATGTATATTATTAATAAGGTTATTAAAACCATCAGCAGCATGGCATAGTGGAAAGGGTACTGGGCTGGCATAGTCTGACCATCTGTTTGAGTTCTAACTCTAAGGTTGACTGGAAATTGAAGGAGAAATCAAATAAAGGAATGAAGTTGTAGATGATACAATCACAGGCTTTTGTGCATGTGTTCCAGGCGTCTGTAGTACACCTACATTGTTAAAGACACCATGC
The DNA here is from genome assembly GCA_030848825.1 of Tadarida brasiliensis. NCBI lineage: Eukaryota > Metazoa > Chordata > Mammalia > Chiroptera > Molossidae > Tadarida > Tadarida brasiliensis. Next base: position 82,852,614 of record CM061257.1, read on the forward strand.
TAAGTAGGACTATAAATGTGAATGGAATATATATATATATATATATATATATATATATATATATATGTATGCCTTATACTCAGAAGTTTATTGATTAATGGAAAAAAGATGCATATACATAATTGTGATATGATGGTGACAATGGTGATAAGATGATAAGAACACACATAAGGGCAAGTGAGAGATGAAAGAAAAGTACCAAAAAAAAAAAATTGGATGTAGATGAAGGAAAGAGCATTTCCTGTACCCTAGACACTAATTATTTTCTTCATTAGTCAAGGGCACATACCTGGGTTGCAAGTCCAACCTCCAGCCCCCATGGGGGCACGGGCGGGAGGCAACCGATCGATGTGTCTCACATCAATGTTTCTCTCTCTCTCTCTTTCTCCCCACTTCCCTTTCACTCTCTCTAAAAGTCAATGGAAAAAATATCCTCGGGTGAGGATTAACAACAACCGAAAAAAATAAAAATGGAGAAGAAACTAAATTTTGGAATCAATACCCCCAAAAAACTATTCAGTGTAAATCTTAACTGACTTAGTAGGTCTTATTGCAACAGTATTGAATAATTGGCAAAATTAATTGTGCATTTTATTCTGTAAGAGATTCAAATAAATTGATTTAAAATAAGTAAGGAAATAGACTAGGTAAAAGGAGGTACTCACTACTGAGATGAAGGAGAAATGTTTCATTAGAGCATTATTAGGCTTTTGTTTCTCAGAATGTGGTGTGAAGATTCCCAGCTTCAGAATCACTCTGGTCCTGTGAAAAAGGCAGATTCCTAGCCACTCCCTTGATTTACCAAATCAGAATCTCTAGAGTGGGATCTGCTCTTTGGATGGTCTCAATGAACACTAGGGACATTTTCAAGGGGCAAGGATATGTTTCTACTGTGTAATGCTGGTAGTTGGTCAAGAAAAGTGTTGAAAGGTTTAAAATAGAAGGAAATAGGTAGAGTAAGAGTGAAGAAACCTTTATAAGTAAACAAGCAGAGACCTACCTGGAGAATGGTCTCAGCCCCTTGCACTGTTTGCACAGCCTCTTACTGGCTTGTTTCTTGTGCCCTTCACAGCAAGGCTGTTTTCAGCAATCCTGCCCTCAGGTCTTTGGCTCTTCTTATGATTCACAGGTTCTCACTGATGGCAGCCAAGTGTGACTCAGGTTCCCTGATCCCCATCTTCTTCCCTTGAGGTCACCTCTTGCTAGAGCTCTGGCCTCCGTATCTATCTGCATCTTGGAATCTGCCCTCAGAGTCAAGCTGATCTCAGTATTTTCTTGAACATTTTACAATGGTCTTGTCATTGTTCAAATTGGCAAAGAAGCCCTGGCCGGTTTGGCTCAGTGGTTAGAGTGTTGGCCCTCGGACCAATGAGTCGAAGGTTCGATTCCAGTCAAGGACATGTACCTCAGTTGCGATTCGTCCCCGGCCCTGGTTGGGTCGATGTGGCTCTATCACACTGATGTTTCTCTCTGACTTTCTCTCTTCCTCCCTCCCACTCTATCTGATGATAAATAGAAAAGTATCCTCGGGTGAGGAATTAAAAAAATAAAAAAATTGGCAAAGAATAAGAAGGAGCACAATTTGAGCAGAGATATATGTGTTACTAGTTTAGCCCTTGACTCTGGCTCAGATCATCGAAGGTACCACATTGGCCATTTGTTGTTCATTATATTGGGCTAGTTCAACCCAAGCACCTACCTCACTGAGCAGATTTTAATATTTACCCTGGGCTACTTAGTAAAACATGGACTGTTGGAAGCAATAAACTCAGAAAATTGGGGATAAGACATATAATAATGGTAGTTATTAAATCTGAAAGATGTTTTTGAATAGTGACCCTAAGGACAACTAAATATATAGATCCGACCCATAAATATTATACTTAAATAAAGATGCTCTTAGGTTTGAAGCTCTTTTGTTTTGTAAAGAGATACTTCATTGTCAGGATTTTTGTTTATGTACTTTCTTCTTCTTATTTTTTATATAAAACTAAATCAGAATGAAATCAACGCTAAATTGTGCTTAGTGTTTGTAGCCCAAGGAATGTCATCTCCGGCTAATTAGGATGCCCCATCCTGGGAGCTTTCGTAGGAGTAATACAATTAGAAAAATAAATGGGCTTTGGAATGTGGGGAATCCGGCTAAAGCGGTCTGACCCTAGAGCAGTGCCACCACCGTGAAACACTCCTGCTGACGTCACAGGGAGATTAGACTTCTTAAGAACCATGAAGAAATCAAGCATTGTCCTTGTCAAGACACACCTCTACTTCAAACAGGCCATCTTCTCTTTTAGATCAGAAACTCTGCAAACTGAGGAAAAGTAACTGCAGAGGCAGCGTGTGTGGGCAAGACCCGAAGTCCCATCTGTGCACGTGTGCGGAGGGGTACGCCTTAAGCCAGGACGGCAAGTACTGTGAAGGTAACGTGTGGTCGCTCCCTGAAGCCACGACGGGCACCTGAGCCCGCGGCTGCTCTCCGTGGGCCGTCCGAGCCTCGCTGTGAAACCGATTTTACTCCCCACTTCTTTCCCCAGAGAAACAATTTTATTTGCCCTCTATTTTTAAAGCCTTTGCAGTGCTTCCAGGTCTTCTCTGTATCTTCTATTCCTAGATCAAATGCTTTCAGAGGCTACTCAGGGCTTGGCATTAGGTAGGAGTTCTCTGAGGGGACACCAAGGACCTCCGTGGGTTTGACTGTGTGCAAAATGCCAGTATTTTCAAATAGTTTAGGGAAGTTGTTCCACAGCTATAATAAGATTCTCAAAGAGTTTGTGGCTCCACATCTCCACATCTCATCCCCCGAAGGTCTGGTGGGAATCTGGAGACACTGTGAAGGAGGCTTTTCATCTAGGGCTCCTCCTGTTTAAGACTCCGGGCGAATAGAATGAACCCAGGAGAAATACCCGTGAGCTCCAGGGAGCGGCTGATGAAATGACTCCAAGGGCTGCAGCACCTACTCAGTGGAAATGGGGTGCGACACTAGGTAAACGTGACACCCTCTCCTTAGTACAGTCCCCTGCTTACCTGGGACGAGTCGGAGGGCCATCTCATAGAGCGTGACCTGGAAGGCTGGGCGTCAGCCCAAGTGATGCTGCTTGGGACCGTGCCCACCTGCAGGTGACGGCTCCTGTCAGCTTTGAGAGGCTGGAGAGCAGAGCAGGGATGTCCTATCCCTGTCAAGAACTTTCAACAGCCCTGCCCTAAGTGGCTTTAAGTTACTATATCTTTTCAGGGGAAATAGTACTATTTTCCCCCCAAAGGTAATTCTATGAAAATCTGTATTTGAAAGTATGAACTATGACAGAATAAAAATGACTTTCATGATAACTGAATTGACTTCTTTCAGCCTTTACTAGGGTAGCTAAAACCATCTTTCCATGGTCAGGTACAGCAGAGAGAAGTGTGAGATACTCTGTTTTGGGCTGATTTATTAGGGTTACTACAACTTACTTTCAAAAATAACCACCCGTGTTTTGCTGTTGTCATTGTGTAGATGTCAACGAATGTGCCTTCTGGAATCATGGCTGTACTCTTGGGTGTGAAAACATCCCCGGCTCTTACTACTGCACATGCCCTGTAGGATTTGTTCTGCTTCCTGATGGGAAACGGTGTCACCGTAAGTCACAAGTATTTATTGTGTTATTTCCTTCACGTTCACTGGTTTCTCAGGAGGCTATGGTCCGGGTTGATGGTTCTGAATCAGCAGTAAGCATCAGAATTACCTTGGAGTTTTGTTTTTTATTTATTTATTTTTAAACATGAATGACTGGACTCTACCCCAGACTTGTTAAATCAAAACCTCTAAGGCTGGGAAACAAGTATACATTCCTGTTTCTTTATCCATATTTTATGATATTTCATTATACAGGGTGGGGCAAAAGTAGGTTTACAGTCATTCATATGAAAAATAATATAATAGTTAGTAAGTAATAATACAAGAATAACTGTGTGTTTTGCGTACTCACAACTATAAACCCACGTTTGCCCCACCCTGTATGTCACTAAAAAATAAGCATGTAAAAAAATAATCATGCTATATTGTTATATCTAAAAAACTAGCTCTAAGCCCCTCATATCATCTAATATCCAGTCAGTTTTCAGGTATAACCACAATACATCATCACACCTAAAAATAATAATTCCTTAATAATATCAAATATCTAGTCAGTTTTCAAATAATCTTAAAAAAGTTTTTGTACACAGTTGCTTGGTTTGCAGTATCCAGACAACCTCCATGTGTTGTGTTAGGTTGATACACCTCTCTTTTATTCTACAGATTCTCTCTCCTCTTCCTCCCCTTGCAAATATTTGTTAAAGAACCATTTTTTTTTTCTGTAGAATTTCTCACATTTTGGATTTTACTGATGGCACTTCTGTGTCATGTCCCTTTTCTTCTATAAACTTGTAATTAGGTCTAACGGCTTGATCAGACTCAGCTTTGACATGTTTGGCAAGAATACTTCATAGGTGTGGTTATATTTCTATCAGGAGACACATTATAAATGTCCGCAGTAGTCTTTCTTCTTCTTCTTTCTTTTGTTCGTTTTTAGAAACAAGCTCTAGCCTGTTTTACTAAAGAAAAATTTTGCATGGCTTACTTTTCACTGGTCTGTTCTGGCATGCTTCTAATGATGTAGACTCACCTGGATCAAAGGTAGTCAGTGTGCACATGCTGTGCCCAATTCAATATTATTATTACTTTTTCTTTTAAAAAATTAAACTTATTAGAGTAGACATTGGATAATAAAATTATATAGGACCCAAGTGTACAATTTTCCAATTCATTATTATTGCCACTGCCCTGATGGACACCAGTTTTGGCCAACATGGTGTAATACCCTATTTCAGATTGCCACGGTGCTGGGCAGTTGTTGATGAGGATGCCCAGTTTCTTCTTGCCCTGTCTGATAACTTTCAGAGTCAGCTTGTAGCTACAGCACGTACTTTCCACTCTTTATAATGAGATGGAGCCGAGTGCTGACTCCAGAGACTTTTTTGCCTTCTTTCCGGCCATCATCTTTCTTCCTTTGATGCAGAGTGCAGGACCCCCACCGACCAAACCCACCTTGAAGCTGCCAAGATGGCTGGGGTGGGGGCAAGAACACCCAGTGTCTCTCAGGGAATGGTTGTAGCAGCCATTCCCAATCACCTCCTAGATTCATTATTTCATCAAGGTTTCAAATGGTGATATCTCGTTCTAGTATTTCCTTTTAATTATTAATTGGAATACCCTTATAAAGAAAACTTTCTCTCATAACTATTTCATTACTTCAAGATATAATTTGTACAGTTAAGGCAGGATAAATACTGATTTGTAACATTTTTTTATGGGTTTCCACCCACTGTGGTTGTTAGACCTGAAATTAGCAATCTCTCAAGGCACACTGCTTCCTTTTGATGAGAAATTGTGGTTAGAGAACATACTCTGCTACTAATTAGACTTTATTTCTATGCCTTTGGGGGTGTCAGAGCTAGGAATACACTGTTTTTTTAAAAGTACATTATGGATATTCATTATATGGATATTTTCAACTCACATTTAGGATTACATACTCAGATACCTTCTTATAGAATCTACTAGTATAGCTAAGTAAAAAGGAAAAAGCCAAGTGGAGATATAAAATAATGTATATTCTCTAGTTCTGATTCAATGGTGATGGAGGATAGGTCAGTCTGGATGTCATATGTGTCTATGAAATCAGACACATAAAAATGGATGAATGGTAAAGAATTTCTTGAAATGACCTATTACCTTTGTGCCTGTCTATGGAACTTGCCCTTCTAAAACCATGTGGTTTACCTGTTGACAAATCTACTCAAGTGATGGTGTTATGTTATGGAGTCCAGTAAGTGCCAGGCTGACACACACAATCTCACTTGATTATCACAACTTCTCAGACTTCCATAATGTATATTTTACATTGTAATCTTTGATTTACTTGGAATTTATTTTAATGTATAGTGTAGGGTAGGAATTTAGCTTTTGCCCCAAATCATTACTCAGTTATTCTCTACCATTGATTTGAACATCTTTCACATTTTCAATGACACCTTTATCACATGTTACATTCTTATGTGTACTTGAGTCTTTCTATCTGATTCTAATATCCTTTCTGTCTATTCCCATACTCATTACCCACTGTTTTAATTATTGTTCCTTTATGATACATTTTGATATTTGTTCAGAGCCTCTCATTCTCTTCGTACACCTAATCACAGTCATACAATGTCTTTAGTTTTTCCTACACATACCATTTGTTTTCCAGATGAACTTGAGAATCATTCACCCAAGTTCCATTTAAAATATTTTGGAATTTTGATAACTAATAACTATAAAAATATTATTTCTTTAAAATTGTTTTTTTTCTTTACTGATTTTAGAGAGAGAGGAAGGGACAGGGAGAGAGAGATAGAAACATTGATGAGCAGGAACACTGATTGGCTGCCTCCTGCATGCCCCCCACTGGGGATTGGGCCCACAACCTGGGTGTGTGTCCTGCCCAGGAATCGAAACTGTGACCTCTTGGTGTGTGGGTCAATGATCAACCACTGAGTCATACCAGCCGGGCATAAAACTATTATTTGACATAAAAGAGATTTAGAGGAAACTAGAGTCATTTCCCAAAATCAGAGGTTTGTCTTTATTTTTTTTTAGATTTGAAATTTTTTTCTTTCTTTTTATATCTTCATTACCGCAGTAATTTATAAATGTTTGATTTTTATTTAACTTACTCTTTTCAAGATAGCATTTTTTATTAGCAACTTATTTTACTGAATTTCTACAAATTTGATTTAATTCTAATCTTGACCTTATTCTTCATTAATTAGAATTAATTTCCTGTCCAAGCAATGCATCTGAATGTAGCCATGACTGTGTTCTGACTTCAGATGGTCCCATATGTTTCTGTCCTGAAGGCTCAGTGCTTGAGACAGATGGAAAAACATGTAGTGGTAAGTTTATTTATTTTTGTTTGTTTGAAAATATTCATTTTCTTAATGACACATAACATTTGCATCTTATTGGCAAAGAAGAAAGATTTTCCAACATTACATACACATTGAAAGATCTTTATGCAATGGATTAGCATAGTTTTAAATGATATTTTGTTATTTTTATTTTTATTTTTTAGAATTCTCACCCGAGGATATTTTTCCACTTATCTTCAGATAGAGTGGGAGGGAGAAAGAGAGAGAGAGAGAGAAGCATCGATTGACCAGAAGTGAACCCTCAACTCTTTGGTCCTTGGGCTGACAATTTAACCACTGAGCCAAACCAGCCAGAGTGTGTTGTTTTTAGATTTTAGATAGCATGATGTAGTGGCTATGAACAAGGGCTTTGAAATTACACAGCCCTGGCATTACCAGTTATTAGCAGTGTTATTTTGGACTAGTTACTTGCTCTCTCTTGCTTTCAGTTTCCTCATATGTAGAGGTTAACAATACCTACCACCTGGATTTGTAGCCAGGATTAAGCAGACGGTGGATCTAAAGTGCTTAGCCTGTTCCTTGCACCTATAAATATCTCTCTACTTTTATCTTCAGAGACTTAAGCATATAGAGGGATGGGTGTAACTCAAAATTAGCAGAAGACTTACATGGCTTTTTTTTTTTTTTAAATAAAGAAAGCAAAAGCAATCAACAGACCAAAAATGTGTGAGAGAGAAAAATATATTACTCACTAGGAGAAGTTAGACCAGTTGCCAAACTCATCAAAATGTATTTTGTATTCCAGCCAGCTGCCGATGCATGTGGTCTTTAACTCAGCTGTAGAAGAAGAGGGCAAGGGCCATTGGGATGGGAAGGGTTAACATTCAAGATGTTAGGTTATAGGGAATTGGAGTATGGTGACATTTTCCTTCTAATTTCTGAAAAATAAACTTGATTGCATCAGTATGAATGACTGTGGAAATAGTGTTAAAAATAGACATAGACTTGGCTCACCTCAATATTTTGATGGAAAATTGTTATCTTTTTGAATGACATAGCATCATTACCAAACAACTGTTTTTTTTGTAGGCTGCTCATCACCTGATAATGGTGGATGTAGCCAACTCTGCCTCGCTCTCAGCCCGGTGTCCTGGGAATGTGGCTGCCTTCCTGGGTATGACCTTCAACTGGACAAGAAAAGCTGTGCAGCTTCAGGTTAGTGCTGTGGGTGTTTGAAAGTGTGTCTCTGCAAAAGTAGGTGAAAACATTTCATTTAGAAAAACAGAGCATTACATTTCTGTTGGCTTCTGGGTAGAAAGTCTGATTTTTTACTTTTGGAAATGGAATACAAATTACATTATAAATATAAAAAATATAAATAATAATCATATAAATATTAATCATGTTTTTGAGGAATATTTAGAAGTTAATTAGTATTCAACAAAAATTTGCTATAATGTCAAGTGTGGTATTTCAGTATATGTGAAAGTCATGACCAGAATAGATTTAAACACTTTGTGGTTAAGAAGAATTGAATAAATATTTGTTGATTTGATTTTCAACTCTCCAGTGATTGTAGTAATAATAATACTTTGACAAATTCTTTTTTTTTTTTTAATTCTCACCTGAGGATATTTTTCTGTTTATCTTCAGATAGAGGGGAGAGAGAGAGAGAAAAGCATCGATGTGAGAGAGACACATTGATTGGTTGCCTCCCGCAGGACCTCGACCAAGGCTGGGGACTGAACCAAAACCAAGGTACATGCCCTTGACCAGAATCAAACCTGCGACTCTTTGGTCTGAGGGCCAATGCTCTAACCACTGAGCCAAACCAGCCAGGGCAACAAGTTCTGTTTTTTTTTTTAATGTCGAAATGTAATATGAAGTTGTATGCTTTAACTATTTTTTTTCATTTGCTGATGTTACATATTTTGTGTCCTTCAACAGCCTTGGAAATCCTAGATTTATACCAAATTGATTTCATCTCTCCTGAGGTTCATTATGCCTGTAATCTGGGATAACTTAATGATGAGCCTGAAGAGTTTGCCTTAGTCAGAGCCCAGTACTCTTAACTTCCCAGGGCCTTAGCTAATACTGCATAATCTGAGCTCTGAAAATCAACAAGTGTCTTGTTATTCACTCAAATAATCATGCTTCCATTTTAGAAGTGCTCAGGCTAGAGAATGGTATTTATTTGGACATAAATTAATCCAATCTGCTAATATTAGTATGTTTCAGTATGTGTGAATAGAGATTACAGCACTAAAACTTGTACCACTTACTTATGGTGTTGGTCATTTCATGCTGGCTCTTTCTCTAAGTAATTTGTATTTTAAAAGCAGGCCCCTAGACAGGGAGCAATCCAGTGATGACATTCTGGCAGTATGTCACCTCATGGAAGAGGAACTCTTCTTGCCTGTCCTAACCTACACGCACTGGTGGGAAGTGAAGAAAACAAGTACCGCAGACATTCAGGAAGAGGGCGCAGTGAAAGGGGAGAATCAGAAGTGCCTCTTGGCTTTCAAGGCATGTTTTAAATGGAGCCATATTTGAATTTGGTTATTAGGACCACAACCGTTTTTGCTGTTTGCCAATTCTCAAGATATTCGACACATGCGTTTTGATGGAACAGATTATGGCATCCTTCTCAGCCAGCAAATGGGAACGGTGTTCGCCCTAGATCACGACCCTGTGGAAAATAAGGTAATGTTTCGTCGCTGGAACAGATGTGACTGTGCTTTAAGGACAGAGTAGAGAATTTTATCCTAACAGATAACCTGGGCTACTTGAAAATCCTCTGCGAAGCTCAGAACCATTAGGCACAGAAAAATGTCAATACAGACATTGAAACATCATTTGAGACATTTTAAGGATTTTCTGTTATCAGACCCTGGTTCTTGATGTGACTCAGCCATTTTATTGGAGATGACTGAGCAGCCTCTTAAGTTTAGCTTTGTTTCTGGACATAAGGATGGGAGCCTAGCACAGTGCCATACTCATAGGAGAAGCCCATGAAAATGTTTTTGATTATTTGATGGTAGTGGGAGAAGTGGGAAGTTGGGTGGGGCTTACGAAGCATGGGTTAGTAATCCACATTTAATATATGTCACTGAGGGAGGGAATTCAGTGACCTCTTAAGCACAAAAATCAGTCTCGTGTGGGAATGGCAGTCTAAGTCATGAAATTATTTACATAATAATCAATTCTTACATGGAGTTTTTGTATGTAATGTAGAATTTCTGTATTATCAACCCAATCAGTTGACAATTTGATCTTTGTTAGTTGTATTTGTGCTAAGTTAGAATGTGCTTGAAATAATATGTTACGGTGTCTTTGGGGGATGAATCACCCATATTTATCCATTTATACAGTTATTAATCTCCCTTTATAATTACTTAGTAATGGCTAGATTAATTCCTAGAATTTTAAACTTTGTGCTTTTGTTTTTTCCCGATTTGAAGCAGTCTGGTAAATGGCCAAAAAAGATTGAAGCAAATTGATTCTGTGTCTAATTGGTATGGATTGAAACCAAATATAACACGTTTTGCAAATAGAAATTTAGCAATTAAACACTAGCAAATAATTCTTTCTTTTCCCTGAGCTGAGTCTGTATGACTCCATGGAAGAATTATATTAACAGGGGGAAAAAATGAATAGGAAAAAATCAGTTCAAGATTTATTACCAAACTAGTCTTTTTCCTGCAAAGTCAAGCGTTTTTACAAGTAGGTGAATAAGGAGACCTAGAATGAACTTTAAGTCATGTGGCTGACTTTTGTTTTCCTGGTCACGGTTCTCATTTTCTTGCTTCTCAAACGGTGGTCCTTGGACCAGCAGCACGGACATCACCTGAGCTTGTTAGAGCTTCAGACTCCCAGGCTCCACCTCTGACCACTGAATCAGACAGAGTCTGCATTTCAACAAGATTCCCAGGTAGTTTGTGAGTCCATTTGAATTTGAGAAGCAGAGTTCTAGCAGATTGTTTTTGAATATGAGAAGTAACAGGTGTTTTTTTTATTTTTTATTTTTTATTATGGAATAAAACCTTTTCTATTTTACCTAGAAAGATGATAACCTATTTATTTAATGAATTACCATTTTGTGAATCCTCTCATCGTTGACTATAGATTTATGTACATATGTGTATTCACAGTTAAAAATCCCACAAGTGCTATCATTAAATTGTAAGCTGACCCACAGCCGTTTTTAACATTCTCATGACATCTTTATACCTGTTTGATAGCCTGCATACTAGACTGAAAAATAAATTTGTACCTGCAAGGTATGGTTTGTTGGACAATAGCCAATGTGGATTAATTAAAATGCAGTTATATAAGGTAAGAGATGAAAAAAACTTAAGCACATATTTAGTCTAACCCCATCATTTTTACAGTTGAGAACATTGAGGTTGAGTGACTTGGCCAAGGTAATGAAACAAACAAGGGGCAAAACAGAGAAGCCTGTATCCTGACTTGCAGGGAAGTGGAGTCCTATGGACCGTGCAGTACAGGACACAGCCCAGCAGGCAGTCCCCATCATACTGAAAATCATTGCTCCCTTTTAGGCTGTAGAAGCCCAGAGTTCAAGTACAGTGGCTTTGTTATTGGCCAACGATCAAAGATGAATAAATTACTAGTCCCAATAGAACTATGTGCCATGTGCAGGGCCAAGGAGTTTAATATATGAAACGAACGTACTTGGCATTATTATCTCCGTTTTACCAATGAGGAGACTGAGACCCTGTGACATAGACTAACTTGCTTAGGTTGACAAGTGTCTGGGAAGCAGCATAGCTGAAGTTCAGTTGCAGGTGCGTCTATGCCCAAAGCCGAGCTCTCAACAATCCCGCTGTATCATACTCAACCCATTTGTATATAGTCCATATTCATTAAAAAAAAACAAAAAAACAAATCACACAGAAATGCCCATGTTCTCTTTTGTAGGTCTACTTTGCCCATACAGCCCTGAAGTGGATAGAGAGAGCCAATATGGATGGTTCCCAGCGAGAAAGGCTTATCGGGGGAGCAGTCGATGCTCCGGAAGGGCTCGCCATAGACTGGATTGGCCGTAAACTCTACTGGACAGACAGAGGGTATGTTCCTCTTCGCCATGTGCGACAGGAGTGATGGGACAGGCAATACCGCTGGCTTCATCCTCCACTTTGAACTTGGGAAATACTCCTGGGGACCTGGCCGGGATTGGACGAACAATCCCCTCAGTGCTGTCCATCCTCCCCGACCCCTCCCCACCACCAAGCAGATGGTCCTCTTTTCATCAAGACTGGATCTGTATCTCTAGGAGAATTTTGAGGACCAAGAAAGTAGCATGTGTTTTTGCACTTCAGGCTAGAAACACAAAACCTGTCTGAATACAGTCAACAAGCCTTCTCTGAGCATCGGCTGTGGACAGGGCTTCCTCCCAGGTCACACGGGAGGTGCAAAGGAGCAGGAGGAGTGCTTCCTCTTTCCCGGCAGCTCACAGTTTAGCCCAGGGGTACGGCACATACCCACAGGAAAAACTAGCACAAATGCTTGGTCTGAATTTCAGTGCAGGAAATGCCATAAGGCCATGCATAAGCAATTGCCAGATGAGGGGTGTCCACTCCCAGAGGGAGTGCTGGAAGGGGCTTCAGGGACCAACTGGCCCAACTGCCTCCTTTTACAGATGGGGAAATTAAGGCTCAGAAAGGCTAAGTGATTTGTTCAAGGTTACACAGCGCACAAGTGACGAATCTTGGACTAGAACCCACATCTGGCTCTCTAAGTGACATGAAGGAGGGAGAGAGAGCTTTGTGCCGGAGTTCAGAGAGAAGCGATGGTGTTTCTGTCTCTGGCACACTGCTCTTGGGGCCTCAGGAAGGATTGTGTGTGGCCTGTGTGAGCTCCAGGAAGGGTGGGGGTGGGAGGAGGGTGAGGGAGGAAGTCCCTTGCACCCTCATGGGTGCTGGGAGAGCCACTTCCCTGCTTTGGAGAGAGAGGAAGCTGCCACGTAGCACCTCACAGGATATGTCAGAGGTCCTTGTGCTAGAATGGTCTTTACCCAGAGTCACTTAAAGCCATAAAGTGAAATGGTGGCCAAAATGAACATCTGGTACCTATGCAACAGTATTAAATTAAAAGAAAGGAGAATTGATTAGGGCTTCACATCTGTGAAATCAGCAGCCCCAACACAGAGGGAGAAGTCCCAGGGAACAGGGACTTTACATGCATAGGGGTAGGCTTTCTATGTCCCAGAAAATCTCTTTTGGTCTGGATAACCCATGGGAAACAAATATATTTTTTAAAATGAGCCAGATGTATGATGTGATGTACAGTGATCAATAATATGGCACATCTATATCCAGAGTGAGTTTATTTTCATTCATTCATTCAGCCATACCTTCATTCTTATATTCTTTGGGTATTTACTTACTAACTGAAATGTTCCAGATACTGCACTAAGAACTTTATGTCCATGATGCCATTAAATCCCCAAAAGATAAATTTTCTTATCCCCAACTTGAAGATGAAAAAATTGGGACTCACAGAGGTAAAATAACTTTACTAAAGTCAAACGGCCCACAAGTGGTGGATCCGGAATTTGAACTCAAGGACAACCACTCCTAAAGCTTATGTTTTCAATAATCACAGAGATATACTGCCTCCCCCAATCAAAACTGATTAAAACGTGCTCGGCCCAGAGTCCTATAACAAGTGAGAATCAACTTCAGTTGTAGTAATGATAGAAATCATAATAACGGCCTCCTGTGTTGAACCTACTTAAAAGGACATTTACAATGTCAGCTGCGCATAATAACAGAGCTTGTACCCGGCTGTTCTCAGAAGGGTAAACGCTGATCAGGGCAGCAGATGCTAGTGCTGTCGACCCTTCCAAGGATGCCAGGTCTCCTTGCATTTCCTACGTTTGCCTGGCACCTCTAATTTGAACAGTGTTTGATTAATGGCACCATGGGACCTACTGCCGAGGCGATGCCTTCGGGACACAGACAGGCACCGTATCCTGGAGGAGCAGACCTCAGAGTCCCTAGTTCACTGACTTCAGTAGTAACAAGCCCTTCTTAAGTCCTCTTTCCTCTAAAAGCAGCTGCTAAAAGAAAACCTTTAATTTGTCTGGAAATGAAAGGTTTATAGTTGGAAAACCTTGATATTAGCTAGAAATTGGATTTAAATAACTGAGATTCCAAGCTTGTGATATTAGATTATATGGTAACTCTCAACCAATCAAAGAACCAGAGTGGGTGCTTCTAGCTTATATTGGCTTAGGAAAAGACAGATTCAAATTAACATCTAACAGTAGGAAGGAAGCTAATTGATAATTTCACTGGCAATGCTATTATTTAGTACTAAGGAATCCTGATCCCTAAAGTCAATTGCCCAGTGAAAAAGAATCAAGAGGGTGGAAATATATATCTATTTGCTCATTCTTTTGAGATTAAAACTACCATGAGGTAAAAAACACACTTTTCTAGGGTTCTGGGTGGACAGCTCTTGCCCTGGAAAGAGTGAGGGTCTCAGAGGATTCCAGTGACATTGGGACCAGGCAGTAGTGGGTATAAAGAGAAAGATGTTCCACTAGATTGAAGGTTATGCTTGAATTCGGGTGAGCCCAGCGTCCATGCCCGTCTTTGGAGACTTGCTTTGTGGCCGAATCAGCTAGAAGTGTATTATCGGGTTAACCCCTTAGGGCGCTTTGAGAGTCAATTCTGGCAATCCTGCGTGAGACAGCTCCAGGGGCAGGGCTTTATGTTGCTCGCAGTGCTCATCCCCTCACTCCTGCTCGAAACAGTGAGAATCTAGAGATGATGTAACAGCGAGCAGAACCCACAGCCACAAGCATCTTCAGAATTCCTTCCCTCGCGCCAGGGAACAGGCACAGTGGCAGTTGTGGCCAAGTGACCTGGACACACTGAGTTCAAAAATACCTTCCACTCAGCGGTACCCTTCTGACCCCATTTCATTCACCTGGGAATAAAATGATCTTTTAAAAGTGGCATTGGAGTATATACTGTTTAAAATCACCCGCGGCCCTGAGCTGGAAGTTCGTGAAGCCTGTTGGACCCAACACAGGCCCTGACGAACGTTACCTTTGCCTCCCTCTTGCATACAGCCTGTGAGGAGGGACTTAGAAAGCCCCTTCCCCAGCCAGTGGCTGGAAAGTACACTGTCATGAGCCACCTGCAGAAGGTCCCCTTAGCATTTTGTAGAATCCAGAGGACAGAATGGCCCTGCCTTGGTTTCTGGGCAGGCCTGACTCATGCAGACATTGCCTACGAGAACCCTTCTCAGATGTTTGCTGGATGAATTCAAGATAGTTATACTTTCATGTTTGCAGTCGGGAACCAGGGCCAGCAGGCAGCACACAGGACAGGGTGGTGGGCCCTCCCCACACGTTTGTTGAATGTATTAAGGATAGCTATACTCTCTGGCTTCAGCAGGGCAGCAGGGAGCACAGGCGGCCCGTGGTGGAGAGGGTGCTCCTCGCCCCCCTCTGCCTGTGGTCCTGTCTGCTCCAGGGCTGCTCACAAGCCCAGGTTACCTCACAGGCCTTTGGCGGGGTGGGGGCTTCGCAGAATGGATTTTAGCACTTGATTCCACCCAGTTTTCTCCGTCCTACTGCCACTGCCCTCGCTCAGTCACCACCATGTTGCCTGCCTTGTCCTCTCCGCATGAAAGCCACATCATTGCGACTGTTTCACACTCTTTAGGTCTCCCGACTTGGCACCTGCTGACGCCTCTGCTGAGGGTGCTGTGCCCCATCCACGCACCTCCCCTCTCCCTCCCCGCCCTGGCTGCCCTGCTCAACGATAAGCTCTGTGAGGACAGAGACAGGCTGGTGTGTCCCCAGTGCTCAGGCCAGTTCCTGACATACACACTAGGTGCTTGCTCAGTAAAGTTTTGTTTGATAAAAAGGTTTGTTTGACAAATACGTGGAAACATTAAGAAACAAAAATGTTCTCCTCTGCCAGATTTCAGAGGCTTATTTTTTACATGTAAAGTTTAGCAAATAATAGTTCAATACTCTCATTTGTATAAGTATCATGTGGAAGAGATTTAGAGTCAGCATACGTCTCCCTTACTGCCCTGAGGTCTGCTCTCCCTCCTTCCCGGGATCTGTGACCACGAGGCTGACACCTCACCGCTGGCTCCCATCGGTTCCAGGGGAGAGGGGAGGTTGTGAAGAGAAAGGGATACTGGGATTCACACCACTGGCTTTGTCCCTGCCAGGCCACTGACACAATTCCCTTACCTGATCCTTGTATATTTTAATTGTCTGCGATAAATATTGGCATGCTAATGAAAAGACTATGTTTAAACAAATAGAATTTGTGGGCATTTGGTCCTGATTTGTGTGTGTGTGTGTGTGTGTGTGTGTGAGAGAGAGAGAATGAGTGTGTGTGTGTGAATGAGTGTGTGTGTGTGAATGAGTGTGAGTGTGTGAATGAGTGTAAGTGTGTGTGAATGAGTGTGAGTGTGTGTGAATGTGTGTGCATGCACACACACAATGGAGGTAGTTTAGAATGCCTGTCTGCATTCAGTAAGCAACAGGGAAAAGGAGTATTTTTGTTGAAAAAGTAAAGTTAATGTAACAAGCTCCATTATGTGACATACATTTTAGGAAATCTGTCATTGAAAGCAGTGATTTAAGTGGAAAACATCGTGAAATAATCATTAAGAAGGACATCTCTCAGCCACGAGGAATTGCTGTTCATCCAATGGCCAAGTAGGTACTTGTAAAATCCAGGTGCCTTTCTGCAGAGGTCATGTTGAAATGCTGATGTCCAAAATCTGTCCTAAGACCTCAGAGGGTCAATGGAATTGGAAACCAAGAAAATCCGCTAGATTTGTCCACATCTTCAGAAATGAGATGGCTACTATGATTTCCTAACTTTCAAAAGTCTTTTTATTTTCTATTTTTATATAAAAATGTTTATTGTTTAGAAACCTTTTCATTTTCATCAAATTCAATTTCTTTCTGAAAAGAAATGGGCTGTAATTCATTAATCAATAAGACATAAGCCCATTAAACTGCTTTCTTTAAAAAGCTACATTATTGCTTTCTTGAGCAGAGGATGACAGATTGTATGACATTAATTCGATTTAGAAAAATCATAAGATGAGTTCAAATGATAGGTCATTCCTAGATTCAGACAAGAGGAAATGGAAATCATGAAAGATTAGAAGATTCTATGTTATTAATTATGAATTAACGACAAATGTTGGTTTAGGTTCAGAGAATTAAGGAGAATCACCAATTCCTTCCTAGATTTAAAAAAAAAAAGAAAAGGGTAAAAACCAACTCTTCTATTTACAATGCTCTATGGGAAATAAAATATTGGTTATAATTGATAATTGATTTGGAGCCAGTCACATGATTAAAAGAGTGAGACTATAACCATCTCTAAACAGGCCAGAGAAAAGACATTGACCTCAGAAAACGTTCCTCAGCATAGTTAGAGAATGTGATGTACAGAACTTAAAATTAACCAAGTTAACTGAGTACATTGTATAAAACAGGATAAGAGATACTTATGCTCTTCTCTTCACGCTTTAATTTTGCATACACAGTGAGTTTACGTATGCATCGCAGAAGGGCAAGCTAGCGAGATTTCATTGCCTTTGGTAGCATGAAAGCTAATTTAAGAATATGCTCTTGAACACACTTTCAATTAGTAATATTCTGCAATTTTAAAAATTAATAATTCCTTTTTTATCTAATGACCTGAGCCTTAATTTAGCATTTCCTGTCCAAGATGCCCTACATAGAAAAGATAAGTTTTTGCGTTTGAAAAGTGATTCATCCAACATAGAACTATACTTCCCTTCTATAGCCCTTAGTTTGTCTTAAAGTGATTTACACTGACATTCCCAATGATGAAAGAATGGGAGAATTTTTTGTGCAAATTTTATGTGTTGTATGCTTTCTTGATTAAAGGAGATTATTCTGGACTGATATGGGGATTAATCCACGAATTGAAAGTTCTTCCCTTCAAGGCATTGGCCGACTGGTTATCGCCAGCTCTGAGCTGGTCTGGCCCAGTGGAATAACGATCGATTTCTTGACTGACAAATTGTATTGGTGCGATGCCAAGCAGTCTGTGATTGAAATGGCCAATCTGGATGGTTCAAAACGCCAAAGACTTGCCCAGAACGATGTAGGTGAGGCTTTGGGATGGGTAATTTCTTCATCTTGACTGAGAGATGATGAGTGTTAAATACAAAATGTGTTTGTACACACACACACATTCTTAACCACACGGTGAGAAGGAAATAGGTACAGACTGACAGACTTCTCCAAGGATTTATGAGCTCTAAGGATTATCTGAACATTGGAATATTGGACAAAAAATAGTGACATATAATCATTTCTCTTTGCCAAGATTTCAAAAAATCAGAATGAAAATATTAAAAATTTTAAGACTTCATTGAGTATAGGAACTTGGTTTAGCTGTTATCATTTCTTATGTTTTGGAAAATGTTATTTTATCACAATGATACTATCATCTTCAGAGATTAATGAATATCTATTGATAACATGTGCAAAGATTAATATAGTTTCCCCACGTTATAGTTTCAGATTTTATATGGGTTAGCATGTATTTTCTTAAATATCTTTAAAACACTGTAGTTATGGTAACTGTTATGGAAGAAGTACAAATGGCTATGAGATTCATGGAGGGATTCATTGTGACTCAGGGAAATCTGCAAAGACAACATTTGAAGTAGGCCATCTGGTAAATAGAGGGTGCTACAACTTTATCATTTCAAGTTAGGCTGCAGAAATTGGTATTTGTATGTTAGGATTGCCAAGACATGTTGATGAACTTAATTCCGAATGTACTAGGGAGCCATTGCATGTTCTTGAGCAGGAAATGTATATAAGATTAGTATTTCAGGATAACCACTTAGGTAACAGTATAAGGGTTGGACTGGAAATTTGTAGTGAAGAAAATCAGTCAGGAAACTACAAAAGTTGTCCAGACAACAGCTAATGAAGGCCTGAGTGAAAATATTGCCATTTAACAACAACATGAAGGACTAAAGTATTAAAAAGAAATCACTGTAAATAAAAAAATTAAGGAGATTTACTAAAAGACTGGATATAGAAATGAGGGCCAGGGAGATGTTGAAGATGCTTTGGAGATTAAAAACTGGTTGGTTGGGAAGATGAAGACACATGATTTCTTTTTTTAGGAAGAAGCTAACAAACTAATAATCTGTATAAGATATTTATTTTGCCCATTCTCTTTGGTTTGGGTGGTACTAGATCGAGATAAGTATAACTGAAAATTTTACATACTTCTAAGTTTCTTTAAAAATTAAAGAGATGCTTCACAATAAATGACAAACTTGTGTACAATTAATTATAGACTTTATTCATCCATGCACTTAGCAGATATTTACTGAATCATTATAGGAAGCAGATATACAGTGGAGACTTAAACAAATATTGTTCCTGTGAAGTCATGGGGTCTAGTGGTGGAAACAAACACTGTTAAAAACACACACCTTCCAAATAAATGTGAAATTATAGCTTTGATATATGAGGGTACTAAGAGATTTGAACATTTCTATCCAGAATATAACGACACAATATTCTAAACCAAAAATCATAGCAGAAATTTAAAAAAATAATTTGTATTTTTACTCTAATCTGTGACTAATGCAACTTCCTATTGAAGACCATTATCAAATAATTGGAAATCAAGATGTCTAAATAACGATTCCCATCACGGCAGTGCCATCTGCAGGCATGGAAGGAGTGGCTTGTCAGCTACCAGTTCAGGATTTATTTATTTAGTTATTCATTTTTAATTGAATTGATTGGGGTGACATTGGTTCACGAAACCACACAGGTGTCACGTGTACAACTCAGCAAAACATCATCCACACACTGCATCACATGCCCATCGCCACAAGCGAAGTCTCTTCCTGTCGCCAGCCCCCCACCCTGTGCCCACCCCCACCTACTCCCCACCCGCTTTCCCTTTGGCTATCACCACACTAGATTTTTAATGTAAAGATCGAAAGAATTTACTCTTAATTTCAAATGCAATCATGGCTCTTCCATAATCAAAAGGATGATGTGTGGTATGGGCTATTCGTTGAAAAACTATAGCTATTTCTAACACATACTACAACATGGATGAACTCAAGGAACATTATGCCAAATGAAACAAGCCAGTCACAAAGATAACTATTGTATGATTCCACTTATTTGAGGTAGCTAGAGTAGTCAAATTCACAGAAATCGAAGGTAGAAGGTCTTTGTGAGGGAGCAGGGGGAGGGAGAAATGAGAAGTTGTTGTTTAAGGGTATAGAGTTTTGGTTTTACAAGATACAAAGTTTCCGGAATTTGGTTGCTCGGCAATGTGAGTGGGCTTAATCTAAGGTCACTGAACTATGTGCAAGTTAAGATGGTAAATAGTGTGTCATGTGGGTTTTTTTCTTACCCAAATAAAAAAACCTGACGGCTATATAAAAAAATTCCCTTCCTGCATTTTTGGCTTTCGTTTGGGACAATGGGCTAGGGAGTAAAATTAATCTTAATGACCCTGGTCCGTAATGATGGGTGGAGACTCAGTCACCAGGACAAGCCATTAGCATTTGCTTCCAGGAGAGGGAGACATGCATTCTAATCCACAAACCCCTAGCTCATCTGCAAAGCCTGGCTGGGGAATGTGACTGGACGTGACTAGAGCTTCTAAACTTGGACCTCCTTAGCTTTAGTCTCTAATTACTTGAGATGGCCGATTACAACGTTTCCCTGCTCACTAAATACTGGAAAATCTTATCAGAGCAATTTCAGTAGCAGGGAGAGGAGGGTTTAGTTGAGGAGGGGTCAGAAGGACCCATCTAGGGGTTGATAGCCATGCAAACGGAGGCAGCAGATAATAAATGACTAAAAAACCTTGAGTGGAAGGAAAGACAAAAAGAAGCTAGGGGGAGAGCTCAAGGGGTGAGGAAGTGAAGATGGGGGAGACCTGAAGATACTCATCAGTTACTAGAAAGAAGCTAGTGGAATGAGGAGAATGGAGATGTAAAGAAAGCGGGTAATTGAACAAGGGGCCAGAGAAGGCTGGACAGAGAGCACCAGGAGCACAAGCTCAGGGATTAATATTAGATAAGAGGTGAGACGGGAAAGGGGGTGGGCATCCAATGCAGGGAAAGGTGTTGATGGAAATGGGAATTTGAGGAGCCAGTTCCCTTAAATTTTTAAATATCCTTACAACAACCTGTGAATGAGTGAACTACTTATTACTGCCATTCAAAACGGGGAACTGAAGGCAAAGAGAGGTAAGATAACTTACTCAGGTTCAGTCTGTAAGTAGTGACAATCACCGAACACAAACATTGCCACCTGGCCTCCTTCCTCTTGGTGCTATTACAGGGTGGGACAAAAGTAGGTTTACAGTTGTGCATAAGGAAAATAACACAATGACTAGTAAGTAATAATACAAGAATAAATTCTGTGTTTTGCGTACTTACAACTGTAACCCTACTTTTGCCCCACCCTGTATGTTAATGAGCCCACATTCTCCAGTTCTCCAAGCGCTGGGTGACAATAGGCTTTGCCAGGACTTCATACCACCAGGCTCCCATTCTAAGAGGCGGTTGCTCCATTGAGTGATTTCTCCTCGATGCAGGTACCTTGGTTGTGGCTCGTACCTTGCTTAGCAGTTGTATTAAAGAATGGATTTAGTGTAGGGAGTGTGTATATGTTTCAAGCCTTGTCCTTTAAACAATAGTCATGGCAGAGACAAGATGTATGTAACGGATTGGAACTGCTTCCAGGGCACCCATTTGCTGTGGCCGTGTTTGAGGATCACGTGTGGTTCTCCGACTGGACTGAGCCATCGGTAATAAGGGTGAACAAGAGGACTGGCAAAAATAGGGTACGTCTCCGAGGCAGCATGCTGAAGCCCTCATCACTGGTTGTAGTTCATCCATTGGCCAAACCAGGTACACTGGACATGTTACACAGTCTTTCTTTGGCTGGAATCTGCAACTGTTTTAATTGCTTGATAGCAGGGGAGGAGGGGGGATGTTGCAGTTCTCACGAATCTAGGTAGATGTTAAGATTTCTTGAGATTTGGATTTTGTTTAAAACAGATTCTGGTAGTGAATTTGGGTTTTATTCTTCCAATCTCTCTCCCTCTCTCTTTTTCTCTCCTAGACAATTTTTACCTATCTGGTCCTTTTTAAAAGATTCTTGGGTTAATGGCATTAAGGGTGGGGGGGGGGGCAAGGGAGGAACAATTTAGACACCTGCAGTGGAAGCTTCTATCTCCACCTCCTGAGAGTGAGCAAACAGAAAAGGCATCTAGTGTCTTCCAGTAACTCCTCTTTCAGAGTTGCCCTTTGTCAGTTTGACTGGATCGTGAGTTAGGAAATAGGAACCTCATCTGCCTAAAGAGCTTCTTGGACAAAAGTACTGGTTATGCTCAATAAATCACTCATAAGGTAATAACATCCTGAGCTACTCTTAGTGGCTCCTTGCAGGAACTCTTCTGAAATAGCTCTTGATACAGGCTCCGTTTGGATGCACTGAGTTTCTCTCCCCCAAAGCTGTACACTGTGATGTGTATCAATGCACCCTTCTGCTCTCCGAGCCCACGTGTGAACGCATCTCTCTTCCCCGCTAGGAGCAGATCCCTGCTTATATCAAAATGGAGGCTGTGAACATATTTGCAAAGGGAAGTTGGGGACTGCCCTGTGTTCCTGTCGTGAAGGTTTTGTGAAAGCCCCGGATGGGAAAACGTGCCTGGCTCTACATGCTCATCAGATGTCAGCAGGTAACATAATGAATTGTATAGCTAAATATCTTACCGTGGCTCAGGAATATAGTTCTACTCTACACTGAACTATGCTTTTGCTGATTTTTAATATTTTGTATAATTAAAAGCTCCTCTGCTTTCAGGGATGCCAAGTGTTGTTGTTTTTTTCTTCTTCTTCTTCCTCTGATGAGTTTGGGCCTCTTCTTAAAGACTAAATTCAATTGACCTCTTCTTGTAAGTTAGTGAACAAAAGATAATATTCAAAGTCCAATATTCCAGCCCCCTATTTACGGTGGAGCAGCCCAGCCTTAGAAATAAATGCCAGTATTTTACCACCTCAGGTAATGAATGTTCAGAGACATTGTATTTTATTTTTATTTATTTATTTTTTTATCCTCACTTGAGGACATTTTTGCATTTATCTTTAGATAGAGCAGGAGGGAGAGAGGGAGGAAGATAGAGAGAAACATTGACATGAGAGAGACACATTGACTGGTTGCCACCCACACGACCCCAACCAGGCCGGGGACAAACTGCAACTGAGGTACATGCCCTTAGCGGGAACCGAACCCGAGTCTCTCCGGTCCGCGGGCCGATGCTCTAACTGCCGAGCCAAACCGGCCAGGGCCAGAGACATTTTATTTAGAAGTTTTATAGCCTCAATGTTGGAGGTAGTCATTTACAATGCCCCTGCCATGTGACTGGTGTTAGTATAAGAGGCAAAGTCCTTTCTAATAAATAAGTTTAGGATATCAAACAAGTCTGAGGAATCCAACCTAAGAAGGTGGTGATCACATTTTTAAAAACTAACTATGACTTTGAGGAAGAAGAAGGAAGAGTGGGTCCAATGTGATGTAAGTCAGTAGTCCTGACTTACTTCTTTTGAATGTGCATCTAAATAATTATGGTATATTTGGATTCGTTTCTAGATATCTTAGTACCAAAGAGAATTTAAATTTTATTTAAAATTTTTTTTTTATTTATATTCATCTGATAGGTATAGTGTAAATTAGGTGAAAGATTGATAGCAAATAAGTGGATCAATCTGTCCATGGACTGGAACTGGGTATTTTGGATTTTTAGAATTTTCTATTCATTGTTACAATCCTTTTGGCTTCAGGTACCCTTTACACTCTTAAAAATGATTGAGAATCCCAGAGTTTTTGTTTATGTAAGCTCTATCTATCTATCTATCTATCTATCTATCTATCTATCTATCTATCTATCTATCTATCTATCTATCTTTTTTGTTGTTGTTAATCCTCACCCGAGGATATTCTTACATTGATTTTTAGATAGAGTGGAAGGGAAAGAGGGAGAGAGAGAGAGACAGAGAGAAACGTCAATGTGAGAGAGACACATTGATCGATTGCCTTCCACATGACCCCAACTGGACGGGGAGAGAACCTGCAACCCACATACCCTTGACCGAGAATTGAACTTCCGACCTTTTAGTTCATGAGTTGATGCTCTAAGCACTGAGCCAAACTGACCAGGGCTATCTATCAATATTTATATTAGAAATTAAAACTAAAAAATTATAAAAAATATCTCTATTAAAATTATACTAATACTCCATTGCATATGAGCATAACATATTTTTATGGAAATAAATGAAATAATTATATTTTCCCAAATAAAAATATGCAGTTAGAAGAATGGCATTGGCTTTCCTTTACATCTTTAATGTCTGGCTTAGGAGAGCAGCTGGATTCTCATCTGCTTGAAGGTTAACTCTGTTGCTGTCTTGTTTTGGCTGAAGCCTATGAAGAAAATTTGGCCTCACAGAGACATAGAGTTAGAAAAGGGAGGAATAGTTGATATCTTTTTCAGATGCCCCTTTTGGTATTTTTTATTCTATACTATGTCAGAACTATACAGTTGGTAGTTTCTTAGAGCTTAATTGCAGTGTGGAAGCTGAAGCCCTATCAATGAACTTTTTTTTGGTCTTCTGACACATTAAAATCCAGTGGTCTGTTTTGTACTTTGAGTGGCTCTTCTCCTTTGCATGATTTGTTAACATCATGTTTTGGTCACTTGAAAATTTGGTTGAGCCCTGGCCGGTTTGGCTCAGCAGTTAGAGCGTCGGCCTGCGGTCCAGAGAGACCCGGGTTCGGTTCCCGCTAAGGGCACGTACCTCGGTTGCAGTTTGTCCCCGGCCCTGGTTGGTCGTGTGGGTGGCAGCCACTCGATGTGTCCCTTTCACGTTGATGTTTCTCTCTCTCTCTTCCTCTCTCTCCCTCCCACTCTATCTGAACAGGAAATGAAAAAATGTCCTCAGGTGAGGATTAAAAAAAAAAAAAGAAAATTTGGTTGAGTTATACAGATCTTTCCATTGTCACATTAATATAAAAATATCACATTAATTAATTATTATCATCAAACTTGTCAGAAAAGCCCTTGAGTATTGGGATTTTTGTCAAACTCGTGGGAGTAGAAAAATTTTCTAGAATCCTACTTTTTACTTGAAAGTTCAAATTTTATCATTGCCACCAAGTACTGTGAGTTGTTTTCCTTGAAGTGACAAGCTCACTTCATTCATTCTTCAAAAAATGCCTGCCAAGTACCCAAGTGTCTATAACATAGTTTACCCGTCATTCTTTCAAGTAAAATCATGCTCAGTAAAAAAAGAGGCGAGTTTCAGCTTGCAACCCAAAGAGCACACAAGTGATTTTCCTTCAGACAACCATCATAATTCAGCATTTTCACAGATAATAGAGAGTCTCATGTGTACTCCCCATTTTGTTATACAGAATATTAAAGAGCCAAATGTTCCATGGTCGAGATTTTTAAAAATTAATAATTCGCACTCTTCATCATGGATCTTCTTAAGTGAAAGTGGAGTGTGTGTGAGTGTGTGTGAGTGTGTGTGTGAGTGTGTGTGTGAGTGTGTGTGAGTGTGTGTGTGAGTGTGTGTGTGTGTGTGTGAGTCTGTGAGTGTGAGTGTATGTATGAGTGTGTGTATGAGTGAGTGTGTGGGGGGGAGAATGTGGCAGTGAAGAACATGACTACTAGTAGAGTTTGGTACCACAGCCTTGATTCATGCTAAGGCACTGCGGTTCCACCCATCGTTGCTTTTGCCCATCAGTATCAATGCAGACACAGTGAAAAAAGACAGATAACATCAAAGTTATTTGCCTTTTATAAAAACAGTTTGACCTTATGGACTCCATGCAATGGGACCCCAGGGATCCATGCATCATACTTAGAGAACACACTTGGTGTTTTAGGGGATCCATCTTTCCCATGTCTGGGAGGTCACGTAGGTCCCACACCTCTATTAAATGATGGCTTGTTTACGCCCCTCCACATTTCTAAAGACAAGTAAGTCAGGCTAAAACCAGTGTTGAGAACAGCCGAAAGGAGGAGTGTGTATGGAAGGTCGGTTGGGAAGATCACCTCATTCATTTTCCCTTGTAATGGCAGTCTGTGATTTCAAGCTGAGTATGTTCATTAAGGATTCTGGTATTTTACTCTCATTGTTTTTTGTTAGTACCTAAAAATGTCCCACTTTTTTCCCCTGCTGGCTCCCCACTCCCTCGACCATCAGTTGCGTGGGATGGTGTGGTATAGAGGGTGAAGTTTTCTAAGTCACCAAGACCCTGATAGTTTCTTTGAATGCTCTTACTGTAAGAATGAGTATGAATTCACAAGTAACAACCATAAATATAAATATAAATTAAATAAAACTTTTCTTGCATCATAAAAGATAAATTAATTATATCTGTTGACCTTCCATAGGTAGTGAAGCGGATCTAAGTAATCAAGTAATGCCATCGGACATCTTATCCAGCAGTCAAGGGTTTGAAGATAATATTACAGAATCTCAACATATGCTGGTGGCCGAAATCATGGTGTCAGGTATGAATAGTGAGTTCTCCAGTACAGCTTTGATGCCGACAATTTCCATCCTACCAGTTAGAGAGTCTGAATTATCTCTCTAACTTAATGTTGACTAAATCTACACAAAGCTAGTGAAACCACATTTTGGACTCCAACTCTGGTCCTTCTCTTCTGAACCATGTGCCTGAGAAAGATGCCTCCATATTAGATTGGACATGGACTTTACTCATTGAGACTCTTTGGACTGAACCGTCTTGGAGGAACTCTAACTTGGGAACACAGGTGAAAAATAAGACAGAACAAATTTGAGTGATTCCCTCCACACCTAGTCTTTTTGGTATTTGGCCCATCTAGCTGTACTTCCATTAGTGTGAAAGTAGATAGTAATTGATGAGAAAATATAGATTGTTTGCTTCAGCTGCTCCAGAAAGTCCACAAATAGCAAATGTTAGATTTTTTTCTTATGTGTGGTACATTTATCACCAACGTGGTCAGTTATTTGCTCAGTATCAACAACTTTAGGGGACCTAATTCTTTTTTCTATATTCACTCATGAGGCCAGTGGTTTTCAAACTGGATTTAGCTCAGTCCTAGGTCTTCTGAAAACCCTGCCCCTTCTCACTGTAGGTCTCTGCCCTTCAATCGGTGCAGCCGAGTAAGATTGTGACAGTGTCTGTGACTAAAAATATGTTTGGAAACTCCAAAGTAGGACATGACATACACTTAACAAAGCGCTCATCCAGCTTTTATGATCTGCAGACTACTTTGTCAATGTACGAGTCCCTGGGACCTCTTACCTCCTCCTAAGAACTTCTCAGTGTGGATTTTGATAAAATACAAACAAAGAGGTAGATCTTTTTAGTAATGATAATTTGTATGGCGCTTTAGAGTTTACCAGGTACTTTATCCCCTAATTTGATCTTTATCATAACACATCATTTTACAGATTTGAAAACTGAAACTAAGCTACATGAAGTTAGTGACTTGACCAAACATTTTTTAAAATTATGACCAAATAATTAATTCATGTCAAGAAAAGAAGTACTGGACAACATTGTCACATTGGGAATATTATTCATTTAACAACTATTTATTTGCCACACGCCATGCTAAGTGCTAGGGATGCCGTGATGAGCTAAATATAGCCCAGTCTCCAAGGTCACAGTCTGATGTGGAGACAAACAATATGATGGAATAAAACAATATAAGTGTTAGCAGTCGAGAAAAACGTTCAAAGTCACTAGGGATCCCTGGAGGTTCATAAAGCATATTTTGAAAGATTAATGTTTGGGGGACTCAAAGACCAAGATGAATGACAGATAGTAAATTAGGCACATGGCGGGGATGGAGGAATGACGAAGTGGCCACAGATTTGGAATGCATGTATCATAGGCTATGTTTGGCTTCATATCTGGGGACTACACTCTGCCTTGTGCAGAATAGATGGAACTGATTGTGTTGGTGAAAATTATCTAATCTTTTCATACCTGGGTTGTGTTCTATTTTGTCTTTACTTATAAAGTTGTAGTTCTACCTGTGTTAGGCTAAAGTGTCTGTACTAAAAGAGTTTGAAAGCTCTATATTGGATTTTAGGTCAATATATTCTTATTCCCCAAAGACACACAGACTGATACGTAGCGAGATCTCTGAACAATATGACAAAGAGATTCAATCATAAAAAGTTCATTGTCAGCCCTGGCTGGTTTGGCTCAGTGGTTAGAGCGTCAACCCACAGACCAATGAGTTCCGGGTTTGATTCCGGTCAAGGGCATGTACCTTGGTTGCAGTTTGTCCCCGGCCCTGCTAGGGTCATGTGGGAGGCAACCAGTCAATGTGGCTCTATCACATTGATGTTTTTCTCTGTTTCTCTCTCTCTCCCTCCCTCCCACTCTATCTGATGATAAATAGAAAAATATCCTCAGGTGAGGAATAAAAAACAAAAGTTTCATTGTCAAGTTTACTAAAATCATGAATTATTCTAAATTCCTGAATAAAATTTAAAATTTGTAATGTGATCTGTTGGGCCTTAGATGAACTAGCCCTTACACACTTCACCAACCTAAGTGTGCGCCCTTCTGTCCTTGGCTTTCTGTGGCCTATGTCAGGTACCCTGGTCCTGCCTGTAACGTGCAGGTGCTGTGTTCCTGGCCCACAGTGCTCCTTCTAAACCCTCCAAGTCCTGCAAATCCTCAGGCCTCAGCTGCATAAGCTCTTGCTCAGATAAGGCGAGAGCTACTTCAGTTCTCTTAGAGCTAGGTATTGTTTCATGAACAGTGCTTATCATACCTGTACTTCAATAATTAATTATACAAGAAAGCAGAGCCCTTGTCTATATTCTCCAACACTGTATTTTTGGCCCTTACTAGGGGCTGGCACGTATCGGGGACTTTTGAATGAAATTATTCATTTTACCAATAGGCCCCAGAATCTTTTCTAGTGTGATAAGGCTAATTCTGTTTCAAGCTGTCACAGCATTCTTCTGTATCATCCTTATTTAGATATGCATGGTATTTTACAATTCTCAAAGGAGTTTTTTAAAATCATGGTCTTCTTCAAGTTCTTGCAACAATCATGTGAAATAGACCGGACAGAAACTGTCACCTGTATTTTATTTATTATTTTAAAAAATTTTTTTTCCTTTATTGATTTTAGAGAGGAAGGGAGAGGGAGAGAGAGATAGAAGCACTGATGAGAGAGATCATCAATCGGCCGCCTCCTGCATGCCCCCCACTGGGGATTTGGCCCACAACCTGGGCATGTGCCCTGACCAGGAATCGAACTGGCGACCTCTTGGTGCGTGGGTCGACGCTCAACCACTGAGCCACTGGCCGGGCCTGTCACCTATATTTTAGAGAAGAGCAGTGTGAAGCCCAGGCATTCCTTCTCTCCAGAGCTAGTTGGTGGCAGAAGAACTTTGGCTACAGCCCACCCCTCCAACAACTGCATATCCATTGCTTTTCATTATGCAGAGCAGCCTTAGGGTTTGCAAGTTACCAAATAAATCCTGAATCATATTCTAATTTAAGATAATTACACAATGATTTAAAATGTCTTGAGTAATTAGATACTGTCCACCACACACTCTGAACAGCCTTGTGATTTGGAAACTAGTCCTCCAAATAAATGCCGAATCAAATGGGTAATTGATTTAGTCTGAAGTTATCCATCTTTAAGAGTCACGAGTGACACATTACCAAGCAAGCCTGAAAGGCATGTTTTCCCACAAGAGAAATCTTACTCAAATGGCTAAGCAAATCAAAAGCAATTACCCAATGTCTGCGTTCACATGGCATCAAATCCTACTTTGATCATTTAACTTTCTTTAAATTTATGGGCAAGTTTGACCTCTTTTACACTCAGATGAGCAAACTTACTAGTGAATAGACAGCTGACAGCTTATATCCTACTGTGGTATGTCAGATGGCCCTCAACTCCACAAAGGAGGAGGCATTTGGAGAATGATTACATATATTAGTAGTTAAAGAGAGAAAAAACTTGCTCGTGTTTATGGCTCAGCATGCAACTCTGTCCCCTGGGGCATTTGCATTTCAGTGGTGTATGAAATGAAATGATCCATTTACAGCGTTTAGTTTATATGGTTCATGACTTTGTAAAAGCGCCTTGAGGTTTGCAAGTCACTGCATAAATCTTGATAATAAACATACATTGTGACATACATATTCTATTATATATGAAACATAATTTCAGTAAATTGACAATAAATCTTTATGATTGAATCTCTTTGTCATGTTAGTACACCGAGCGACTTGCTATACATTACTCTGTGTGTCTTTGAGGGATATGAATATATTGACCCCTGGTTGGGAATTCTCAAAGAAGCAATAAGCCTTTTGAAATTTGAGTCCATCTACTCCTAGCAATTTTATCATTCAAATTTTAAATGCTTTTAAAAATTGTAAATAAGTTCACACAGGGCTGTTTGAACACCGAACAGTTTTTTAAGACCAAAGATTTGTTGAGAGCATGTAAATGGAAACATATGGCTTGTGGGTCCTTTAATATGGACATAGCTTCCAGGTCAACAGTGTTTCTCTTTGGAGGCTAACCCGTTCCAGAACTTGGAAAAGGACTCACTGGAATGTTCTGTAGGACCTAGAACATTAAAGCCCATTTTTTCCTCTGCAGTCTGGAAATAATCTGATGGGTTGTCACTGTTTGCAGATGAAGATGACTGTGGTCCTGTGGGATGTGGTCCACACTCTCAATGCGTTTCAGAGGGAGAAGTTGCCACGTGTCAGTGTTTGAGAGGATTTTCTGGGGATGGAAAAGTATGTTCTGGTAAGAGCAAAGGTCAATGCACATAATTGTGGAAAATAGTGAACCAGAAACATTCTATCAGATCCTATGGGTCCAAAATCTCCAGACAGACTTATGTAATCAGCAGGATTAAATAAATTATCTAATATCAGCTAAAAAGATATGGATGGCATGCATAGAAAATACAAGACATAACATCTTGTTACACTACATTAAGTTTATGTTAAACTTATATGCAGTTGACATCAAGGAGAATTTATAATTACTTTCAGAATCATGAATTTGAGATAAGTCAAATTTATAAAGTCAACAATTCCAATAAAAACACAGCCTTCCCCTCCCCCAAAAGCTTAGGTCACACGTTTTAGTTTAATAGACTGTGATAGATAGGCTTCTATTTTATATTGATAGCCTCAAAATTACAATTTAGCGATTACTGTAAAAATCTCAGTCCTTATGGTCTGAAACTCTGGCACAAAGTGGTTGATTAACACATCCTTAGCTAATCAGACATGTGAGAAATCTGTAAAAGTCGATTAAGACAAACTTTACGGGTTTGCATTGCATTTGCAAACAGTCTCTGTAAATAGCTGAATGACTGTATATAAGATTGTGCTTATTCTTTCCTAGTATCCTCGTTTATACCAGCATTGCCTATGTATTTCATTAGTTCATCATCTGCCCACAGATATAGATGAGTGTGAGATGGGTACCACAGTGTGCCCGCACCCCTCCTCCGAGTGCGTCAATACCGAAGGTGGCCACGTTTGCCGGTGCTCAGAAGGCTACCGAGGAAATGGGACTCACTGTCTAGGTAAGAGCGTGTGTGCCAAGGTGGGTGGGTGGAGGCAGGCCTCAGAGAATCACGAAAGGCTCTGGGTGTGGTAAGCCAAGAAAAGACAGGATATAACTGGGGTGACATACATGTTAAAACTAAAAGAGGAGTGTGTAACTTGTTCAAACTGACAGATTTCAGTTCTTGGCACAGAGCCAAGTGTGTGTCCTCACGCTATTCTCGTCAGCGACAGCAGCCTGCGTAGGTGATGTGCCCCTCTGTCTTTCTAGTTCTTTTCTCCGGGTTTCAGTGACGCCAGAGCTTCATCAATACTCCATACCTTGACCCCTGGCTGGTGTGGCTCAGTTGTTGGGTGTCGTCCCCTGAACTGAGGGGTGTGCAGGAGGCAGCTGATCGATGTTCCACTCTCAGACCAATGTTTCTCTTTGTCTCTCTCCCTTCCTCTCTCTCTAAAAAAACAAAAACAAAACAAACCCAATGAGGTATCATAAAAAATACTAATAATACTCCATACCTTGAGCCATCATGGGGGAATTGAACAACATTTTCTTTGACACTGAATTTGTCAATTGATCGATGGTGAACTGCAGAGCTGATACAGGTTTTACTGTGTGTGTGTGCGTGTGCGTGTGTGTAAAGGAAAGGCGGTACAGTTCTGTGAAAGGGCTTTTTGGGTGACTCATCATAAGTTCAATAGATGAAAGACTCAAGCCACTGACATTTAGATACAAATAATGAATGATTAAGACCTCTTTCCTAATCGCCATCCTCTGCCAAAGTCTGGGTGTGGCTTGTTGGGCGGGCGTTCGCCCAGTGAACGGCCCCTCCCACGCCGGGTGTCAGTAGTACAGCATCACTGGACAGGTGAGGACCTGCCTGAAGCCATCCTAGCCAGCGAAGTGGTTATCTGGACGTGTACAGGGCTTTAAAATGTTTCTGAGTATTTTCTTTTCCTTCTGAAACATAAAAATCTTTTCACAGTGAGGGGCAGATACCCTGGTAAGAAACTAAAATGGTATTGCTTTCTCCCACATATTGAGGTTAAAGATGAAATATCAGTCAGTTTTCTGAATCTGGTTGATTTAAATCAGACCTTTATCAGATTAGTTTTGTGGAGTCCACAGACATCTGTAAATGCTATTTTAAGCACATATTTGGCTGTCAGTCAGGAAAATGTCACTGCTTAATTAAGCAGACTCATAGATAATTTAGACAAACAGGCTTTATATTTAATTTACTTTGAAGAGAAAGGAAGGCATACTTTCTTGAATGTTTAAACTCATTAGAGTCCGGATTTTCACTCTGTTACTAACCCAGCTCCTTCCAGTAGCAAATATACCATGGGGGTGTCATGGCCCAGCCTGTCCCATAGAAGCAATGAGCTTGTCCTGTCCTCTCCCCCTCCCTTCTCCCTCCCTCCTGCCTCCCTCTCCCCATCCTTCTCTCCTTCTCCATATATATATATATGATAGATATAGATACAGTGCTATATAAAAGTGTTGTTGTTATTCTTATTGTAAAGAGTAGTTGTGCTTCTTCTTGGCCGGGAGTATCTTTGTTGTTGCTTCTTGCAAATGCTCTCTCTCACTCTCAAGGTGATCGTTCATAGAGATAGTAACAGGAAGTCAGTTTTTAAAAAGACTCCATTTGAGCCATTCAGGATAGCAATTCAGTGGGGGCAGATTTTTAGTTAGCCTGTGTTAGTACAGAGGCACTGTACTAGGAACTGTGAGGAGTACCAAGATGACCAAGGCAGTCCTTGCTTGCAAGGAGGATGTGATCTAAAAGAAATACAGCTGTGATAAGTGGTGAAGAAAGGTATGCATCATAGGAGAAGTAAAAACTACAGTGGAAGTCCAGAACTGGAAGAAATATCAGTTTGAGGATTTGGGAAAGACTTCGTGGAGGAAGTATTATTTTGGACGGGCCTGGGGCATGAGCAAATTTTTCTCAGGCAGACATGTGAAGGAGTAGAAAACAGCCTGACTGAGCACTACATGTGGGTTGGATGTGAGGAAAAGCAGAAACTGAGGCCGGTAAGGTGGCACCCTTGTCTGCAGCACGAACTGGGTGGCCTAAACAAGACATTTATTTTTTCACAGTCCTGGAGGCTAGATGTCCCAGATCAAGGTGCGGGCTCCTTTGGCTCCTGGTGAGGACTCTCCCTGGCTTACAGATGGCTGCCTTCTTGCTGCACACACACACATAGCCTTTTCTCTGTGGCTCATGGAGAGAGAGAGAGAGAGAGAGGGAGAGAGAGAGAGAGAGAGAGAGAGAGAGAGAGGGAGAGAGAGATCTGGTGTCTCTTCCTCTTATAATGACACCGATCCTATTGGGTCAGAGCCCCATTCTTACAACCTCATTTAACCTTAATTACTTCCTTATAGGCCCTTTCTCCAAATATGGTCACAGTGGGGGCTAGGGATTCAACATGTGAATTTTTGGGGATACAATTCAGTACATCATAGGTGGGTTGGATACACTTGTAAAGACTAGAATCTGAGGGTTAGTCCGTGGGGTTTTACTTCTCTAAACCAGCACTGTCAATAAAAATATAATGTCAGTCACATATGTACTTGACAATTTTCTAGTAGCCACATTAGAAAAAGTAAAAAGAAACAGGTGAAATTAGTTTTAAATATATTGTATTTATCCCAGTATATCCAACATATTAACATTTAATACATAATCAATGTAAAACTTATTAAGATAATTTACATTCTTTCTCATTTTGGTGCAAAGTCTTCAAAATCCGGCCTGTGTTTTGCACTCACAGCACCACGTGGACGAGCTGGGCCCAGGTGCTCAGCACAGACAAGGGCCACAGCCCTGGGCGCACAGCCCCCAGCACCAGAGAGCGTCTGAATGGAGCGGGGCAGTGATGGGAGGTGTGTTCAGGAGTGGAGCAGGGGAGAGTGGGGTGCAGGCTGTTCTTATCGTTCTGTAAAATCAAAGAGAAGAAGGCTCTAAATGTGAGTGTGGGGGTAACTGAGACAGAAAAAGGTAGGTAGCTGGGAAAGAAAGTACTGACTCAGTTAATATTTATGTTAAAAAGGCAATAGTGTGCTACTCGGTATGGTCTGAACTTCTCAATGTTTGCCTGGGGATCGCTCACCAAGCTCCAACTTCCCCACTGAGCTGCTTGTGTGGAAGCTTCCCTCCCTTCTGAACAGTAGGAACATGGATCGCCTGTGTCAGGAGCTGACCTGACCGGGCATGCAGCCGTGCGGCCTGTTAGTCTCACAGCCAACATTCGTGATACACGTTTCGAATCTAAACATGTGCAGGGCTCTGAGAACCCGCAGCACGGCAGGAGGCCAAGGGGCTCCCCCGACTGTAGGACCCTCCTTCCTCCTCTACACCCCACTTTTCTCTTCCCTACTCCCTCTTTTTTCCTGGCAGATATCGATGAGTGCCAACTGGGGGTGCACACCTGTGGGGAAAATTCCACCTGCACAAACACGGAGGGAAACTACACCTGCGTGTGTGCCAGCAGCCTGTCTGAACCCGGACGGATTTGCCCCGGTAGGTTGCTGGGTGATCTGGATCCAGGGGGAGGAACTTGATTCTGAAAGATTCTGTACCCCAGTGCATTTATATTTGAGATTCTGCAAACCATTTGTTTCCATCAGGCGGTTGTGCTTGCTTTTCTGATTAGGTTGATGCTGGGCTTGAGAATGAGAAATGGTCTGTTGTTTTTTTTTTATTTGCTAGCATCTAGAATAAATCCATTTTTATTACTCACAATTCAGTAAAGGTAGCAATACAGGTGGTCGTCTTTGACTATGCAGCTAATGTCCTGGTTCGTAATGTTGATTTCTCGAGCTGCTGGAGAAACTCTACAGGGCTGGACAGGTTGGGGAGGATGTCTGGACTTTTAGCATTTTGAATCACTTTCAAAGATTTTAAAATATCACTTCAAAAAGTCAGTATTTCTTAATCTGAATTAGAACTCCAGCTCTGCCCGGCCGTTGTGGCTCAGTGGCTGAGCGTCGACCCATGCACCAAGAGGTCACCAGTTCGATTCCCGGTCACAGCACATGCCCAGGTTGTGGGCCCAATCCCCAGTGGGGGGCATGCAGGAGGCAGCCAATCGATGTTCTCTCTCATCGATGTTTCTCTCTCTCTCTCTCCCTCTCCCTTCCTCTCCCTCTAAAACCAATAAAGAAAAAAATTTTTTTTAAAAAAGAACTCCAGCTCTTTTTTCTTTCTTAAATGTTCATAATAGCCAATTCCTGCTTCTTGAACCTTCTCCCCATAACCCAGTATCTTCTCACCATCAGCACCCCAGCAGGTGGCTGGCTTCAGGGACCCTGGGCACCAGGATCGGGGCTCTTTCCTGTTACTATTTACCCCAACAGATGTACCCAGCTCAGCTCTGCAGGCAGAACACATCCTAATTAAGGAAAGTTCTGCGTTTGCTTGGGCCTCTATTTTTTCTAACAAATTATTTTCTCAAATAATTTGCTCTTCTTAAAGGTATTGGAAGACTGCTAATATTTACATAGTCAGCTACACACCCTAATGTTTTCCTTTTAAAGAGCAGTGGACTGTTCAGTGAAAGGGACTTTACCACTTTGGCATTTCCTGTGTATGGCAACACTTCCTCTCTCTCAACAGGACTAGTCTTGTCTTTGAGGTTTCCCCTGGAAGTTAAATAGTTTTTAGAAGAAATCATTGTGTGGGAGGAATTTTTGAGACTCCCAGGATACTGGGGGCAATGGGCTTTGTATGGGTGGGTGGTTGATAAGCCATAAAGAGATACTGTGGTTCAGCGAGACCCTCTTAAAGCTAGCTGTCATTTCACGCAGAGTGTGTTTGTGGATGACAGATGTGCTTTTATAATGAGATCAGTGACTCTGCATTCATTCGGTGCCTTAGGATTGACCATTCTCTTACTTGCCTCCAATATGCTCCATGTCAAAAAATACTGAACCTAAAGAAAGAATGGGTCTCTTCTCAGTGAATAACATGAAGTCTGGCTAGGAAGGTGAAACTGTTGTTGCTCTGATAGTTCTGCTGTCACTAAAAGACACGATATCACAAATTGTTCACAGAAACCAGTTCCTGATACTGATACAGTTTCCCTGCTATCCAAAAGCTGAAATGAAGTCAAGTGAAAGAGTAATTACCACCATTAATTTGTATAGAAAGTTTTTTGCGCATTCCCAGACCCCCAAAATAACCTACCAAATACGCTTAATTACACCCTCCGGGGCTCTCTTAGGCTTTTCCGATACCTTGGAACGCATCTTGCTGACAGGTGCACAAAATAAACGCAGATGACACACTGATGCTCACAGACACGAGCTTGATGCTGAGACGCTGAGTGTGGTTCCTGGGGAAGGAGCTCGGCCATTCTCGCTGCCGGGGTGCTGCTGCCTCTCTAAGGGCTCCTGCAAAACCATGCTGAGCGTTATTTTCGCTTTTCTTCCTAAAAGTGAAAATCTTCTTCGGGTTTCTTTCGGTGAGAGAAATCGGGCACCAGTGCAGGCCTTTCCTAACGTAGAGTGGATGTTTGTGCCTGAAGGACGCTGATAGCTTCAGAAAATAGAAGTGATGCCTTTGATTCTTCTAGACTCGACTCCACCCTCTCCTCTCAGGGAGGATGACCGCTCTTCTGCGAGAAACCGTCACGCAGAATGTCCGCCGTCCCACGCGGGGTACTGCCTCCACGGCGGTGTGTGCATGTACATCGAAGCTGTGGACTACTACGCTTGCAAGTAAGTCCAGCTGCCTCTCCCGTGGCACCAAGATGTGCCGTGGCGCCCATAACTTCCAGTTTATGCTAAGGGGCGTTTTCTGTAATTAGGTTTCTCCCTGGGGAAACATGTCAACGTGCACATAAAATGTGTGTGTCTCACTCTCCCTGCATGTCCCATCTCGCCTCCCACCCCCGCAGCTGCCAGCCCTAAATATAAACGTAAGGAATTGGTGACTTTCCCTCTTACTTAGATAACTTGATGTTACTACTGGTACAGTCTGGGAATTCAGCTTCTCATTCTGGTTGAAAAATTTAGATTTGTGAGAGAATCCCTTAAAACGTGGATTCGTTTTCTGTCCCATGTATGGAGAGCACCCACGATGTGTTTCAGAATTTACAAAAGCGCTGTATATATTCACGCTGGACTTCTTGCCTTCACGTCTCGAAACTCAAATATATACATATATATATATTTTCTTAATTTCCTAATAGTTGATGTTTACACTTCTGATGTTTCGTGACAACTGCCAGATGCCGCCACTACTGCCTTTTGCTCCCCCTTTGGTCCCCGCAATGATTTCACAGTGGGCAGTGTCCGCCTGACCCCTGTGAGTGTGAGGCCCCCTGCCGCACTCAGAAAACCTTCCCCTTGGAGCCTTTCATAGAGCGACACTCACAGTGTCTATTCGGCAGCGATTTTACTTTTTGTTACGTTCATGTTTTGAAGGCAATATGAGGGAATTCATTGGTTCTGAAAAATAAATAGGCCTCCTAATGCTAGACTCCTGATTCACTAATTTTCTCTGTGCCTGAGGAAGGAGCGATAAAATATTCTGATTCTCATGAATAGATGCTAGAAGTTTGAAGGCTTTTATCATTGTATCAGTGCTAATCAGCAGAAACATAGTCTAAATTATGAGAATTAAGTTATGTGCAGTGACAAATTGTACGGCCTTGCATTATAAATCGTTGTCAGCATGACAAAAATAATAAGAAATGCTCATGAATATTAGCAAAAATGACTCAGTTCTAATAACAACCTGCTTTCATATTCATATTTGCGTGCTATAATTTTCTAACCTAAGATAAATCTAGTACTAGTTATTCTTGATTTTGACAATAAGAACCAAGTAGTTTTACCTGCTCATGGTTTCTTATTATCCCAAATAATGAAATTATGAAAACAGATGTCCTAGTTTATTAGGTCATCTTTTGTTTTTATAGAAGGCTTTATGATAATATTAAGGGTACTGAAGGGTTAGGTATTGCAATTAGTACGTTATATTCATTTGGACCTGGTAGTGTCAATTAATTAAATGGTTTATAAACTTTAGCACTTTGCTTTTCTTTCTGTCATTAGAATATCACATTCCTCTGACAATGTTTTAAACACATGTTGTTACAAAATGACCAACAGGAGATAAGACTCAAAAATACTCTCAACAATAAATAAAAATAAAATAAAATAAGCTAGGTCTGGCTTTCATGTAAAAAAAAAAAAAGCAATTGAAAATATAACAAGCGTTCTCATCCAGTTGGATCATAACCTTGTTTTTGAATTCTACATTTCATAAAACTGTGGTTTAATCAAACATTCCCTCTTCCTTCCTGGTGACCTCACCTTGTGTTTTTTAAATTCCATAATAACACATCTCTAGGGAGTTTACCAGTCCAACTTTTATTAGAAACACTTCATAGGCAGCCTTCCACACAGTGTTCCCAATGCTTTGAACAGGTTTGTAAAGGGTGCTCTTTCTTTGCTTGGAAGATAGGGACCCCGGCTGCCTGGGAGTGCAGGAAGGGAGAAATGGAGTCTCCATGCGAGGGGCTTCCTCAGAGGTTTCCTAGATTGGAGATTCTCAAAAGATTCCAAGCCTCCTGAGCTCAGAAGCGGTCCTCACTTATTCTGGTTTGCCTTTGAACCAACCCACACCCTTCTGCGCAGTTCTTCTTCAGACCAAGATCTCCCAGCGCTGGCGCTGTGAAATGTTCCATAAAAAAAAAAAAAGGGGGGGGAGTCACATGGTCAAATCCTTTTGGAAAATGCTGCATGCACTAGCCTTCGATTCTTGATTCACGGCACACCACAACGTGTGAACAAGTCTTCTTGGCCCTTATTTAGTCTAGACTTTCTTGAAATTATTTGACCAGGAAACTGAAACGTATTTGGCCATGGAATCTTTTGTTTTAAGAGAAGAACTCAATAACCCAAAGAGCTAGTGGTGTCAGGCCACCCTCGTGAACTTGTGAAGTGCTGTCCCACTGCTCTGGGTCCCCCTGGCAGACTCACAGAGGCTCTGATACACAGCCCACCTTGGCCTCCAGGACCCTCACCACATGATTGGTATATTCCTTGAGACCCTAAAATCTCTGAGAGAATTCGAAGTGTGGCCCATTGATATCCAACAGTTTAAAATTGTGTGTTAGGCATCGATAGGAAATGGTTATAGATAGCCTATAACCAAAGATAGCTAGAATTAAAACAGTCCAGGAGAGCCTGGAATCACCTGGTAGTCCTGTAAGCTTCCCACCCTCAGATCCTGCCATCTCTTGCCTGGTTAGCTCTGGAACAGCTGGCAGAGGTGCATGTGGCCTAAAGCCCTTTTTGCAAGCAGCCCAGTGAAGCAGGAAGAACATAAGCGTTGAAACCAGAGAACCGTTTGAATGGGACCTGCCGTTCACTAGCTGAGTGACCTGGCACAAATTACTTAACCCCATTTAAGCCTCGCTTTCCTAATCTGTAAAATGGGAACAGACCATCGAAAATAAGTAAAAGTGCCCAGCACAGTGTCAAACACATGAGGTGCTTAACAAATGCTTGATCCTTTCTCTCCTATCTCTGAAAGTGACTCGCCAAAGCTCCTACGACCAGCTCAAGGTGGAAGAGGGCAGATCCTCGATTGGGAGGATTCATCTAATGCTTTTTTCATGTTGTCCCTGCCCACCATGGGGTCTGGTGTCAGTCCTCTGTTCTCATTCCTTCAAGTCCTTTTGGAATAGGGTGGCTGCATGAATAGACAGATAGGTGGTCCAGGGCCAAGGGGAAGAAATTCCTAACAAGTGAGCATCACAAAATATTTTTAAAGTAGGATATTTTTAAAGTTTCCACTCTTGTGAAGAATAATACACAGTCCGTGCAAGAACCCGTTTCTGGAAGCACGCACTCCCAGCACTCCCGATAGATGGCAGCATTGTTTCACTTACTCTCATCTGGAGGTTCACGGTGTGCTGGTTGCTGCAGCTAATTCTAGGCACAGTTTCACTGAGAAATAGCAGGGTGTTTGCCGGGGAATGCCTTTTTCCCTCCACCTAGTTTTTCCCCCTCGAAGAAAGCAGGCAAACGCTGTGTGTTGCACTGAGAGCGTTTCTCTTGGGTCTGCGGGGACTGGAACAGGCAATGGTTCCTCCGCAGACGAGGCTGTGCTTCCTCGCTCGCGTTACGGTGCAGCCGGGCCCGAGGGACGGGCTCTGCTCTCACTTCTTCCTTCCGCGGAATGCAGATCTCATCACAATCTGGCCAAACATTTGTTCGAAACCCGTCTAGGCTCTTGGGGCAAAGTTGCTTTGTGTTGGTCTTAACGGTAGCTCCTCCGGATTTTAGCCTAAGAGTCATTGATTTTGAATCAAGGTGCCTCATAGAGGCCGCGAGCGAAATCGCCATCACCCCGGGGAAACAGACACGGGGGACGTCCCCGTGGCACTGACGGACAGCAGAGCGCTTCCAGCCGCCCCCGATGGGTTTTCCGTGGGCTTCCACGCAACTGGGTCTGGAAACGCAGAGGCTGACAGCGGGATGGCGAGTCTGAAAAACAAGGTTTTTGTCTGACCTCTGTTTGTGTGTCGTCACAGCTGTGTCGTCGGCTTCGTCGGGGAGCGGTGTCAGCACAGAGACTTGAAGTGGTGGGAGCTGCGCCACGCGGGCCACGGGCGGCAGCGGAACATCACCGTGGTGGCTGTGTGCGTGGTGCTGCTCGTCCTGCTGCTGCTGCTGGGACTGTGGGGCGCGCACTACTACAGGTGACGCTGCTTTCCAGGGGCGCTCCCGGCCCCTCCCGAGCCCTCCCGGGAATACCTGCCTCCCTAAAAGGAGCGTCTGCACCCTCACCCCTCTTCCAAAGGGGGGTGACAGTGAAGGACAGCAACACATGGTGCAGGGCTTCCCTGCCCGGGGGCAGCAGTGGTTTTACTTTTCCTTCTTCCATTCCAGTCCTTGTCCACACACCTGTGTAGTTTATGGGGCTATTTCATGATGCATTTTTTTAAAAATTCGCTTCCCCCCCCCCACCAATTTTTATTAATTTATTTTTGTTACAGATGTTTCTCCTTTTCCCTCCCAGACACCCTCCTCCCCATCCCGCCCCCCCCCCCCCCAGCATTGTTGTCTATGTCCATTGGTTATGCATACATGCATACAAGTTCTTTGGTTTATCTCATCCGTCACGATGCATTTTTGTATTCCACTTTTTTTCTTGTACCTGTCCCCCCCCCCCCCCCCCACACACACACACACCAGCCTGCACAACTGGAATTTTTTTCATGGTTGCCTGCGATTGAGTTGATTTCCCACAAAGCAGTAACTTTTGTTCAAGCAATCAGGATTGTCCCCAACTTGAAAGGAAGTTTCTGGTCCTTGGAGTTTGTGTTTTCAATAATTTCAAGTTAAAAGTTAAAAACTGTGAAACAATATTTGTACATTTAATTTTAAGGAGTTGACACCACCTTAGGGTGAGGGAATAGGCATCACAGTGCTGATTCTCCGTTTTCTTAACAAGTAGGACAGCACCCTCCACTACCCTCGATACTGAGAAGCCTTCTATGTACTCGGAGAGTTTGTGCTATACAAAATCAGTGAGTCATAACACTTTGGGGCCGAAGGGAACTTGACTGAATTATCTAATTGGATCTCATCATTCTATGGCTGAAAAACCTAAGACCTGCTTAACTTAGGTCCCAATTCTCTGGGAACATACAGAATACCTGCCGATAAAAAGCCATCCTCACTGACTGGTACTACACCACCACTCAGGTGTCAACTATATTGTATTATGGTGAATTCAACATATCATTCGAGATGTGCTTGTCTGAGATCCTGCTATATCCTACCGTAGTGGTTAAGAGCGTGGGCTCTAGAGTCAGACGGCACAGGTTCGATTCCTAGTTCATGTTTAAACAACATTAGAAGCCCTGGCTGGTGTGGCTCAGTTGGTTGAACATCATCTTGTGCACCTAACGGTAGCTGACTTGATTCCTGGTCAGGACACATGCCTGGGTTTCGGGCTCCATCCCTGGTTGGGGTCATGCAGGAGGCACCCGATTGATGTTTTTCTCTCACATCGATGGTTCTCTCTAGTTCTCTCCCTCTCCCTTTCTTTCTCTCTCAAAATCAATTTTTAAAAATCTTTAAATAACACTAACCTTTGCATTTATTAATTTCCTTTGCTATAAAATAGGAACAAGAATAGTACTTACGAGTTACCTGAGTAAAGAATTTAATGTAGGTCTGGCATTTGGGATGTATCTGTTGTTATTACGATTTTCCATGAACTGTAATTTCCCCCCAAAGAGTCACATGTTCCAAACCGTTTTCTATCTTGAGATATAAGATTTTCAGGCACAACTTGAAATCTTAATTCAGTGGTCTATCAGTAACCATTGTACTTTGCAGCCTGGTATTCAATCACTACCTTGGATGTCTGTGGAAAGAATATTGAACAATCAATGCTTCATCCCATTGGACAGAATGCCAAAAGAAAAGTACATGCTTGGCAAATAACAGTGTAGAAAAAATTGGGAGCAAGAAACTTAAGTTTATGTGTTCCATAATTATTAAGTATGTTTCTTATTCTATGTGCTATGGCATAGTAAGTATGTTTTATGTTCCATTGATGTTCTTCGGAGCTCTGGATTGAAAGCCAGTGGCAGATTGCGGCCTTTTCTTACTTAGATTTCAAAGACCAGCTCAGCTGAAAGATGACTGTAGACTTCACACAGATAAGAACGTCTTTAGCCTCTGACTCCTAGGAGGTATATCTAAAACCAAGTGATAAGGACTACTTCTTCAAAAAAGAAAACTCATCAGAACTCTTTTTTCTTTCTTTTGGCTGAAATGCATCCAGAGTTGTGAAATTTTTTTCTGAACAAATCTATGGTTATTTACCGAGCAGTTCTGGTCAGAGGATCTGCTTACACCACCACGAATTTTCAGCTATGTTCTTGACCGCATTTGTACTGTAGCAGTATCAGTTCTGATAAGATCAAATTAAACTGCTGTCTAAATATTGCCATGTCACTAAAGTATGCCAATGAATACAGGTCTAGCATTGAGGTTTTTAAGTTAGGAGCCCTAAGTGACTTTCTTTGAAGAGTTAGTTTATTCCTTAATTTGTATCAGTCCTTGACTGTCTCCTCTGATTGTGACACTGTTTGTCTCGTATATCTCTCAAAAGATTCTTTGTAAAACTAAATACTTTTTTAAAGTATTGTAACATTGTTACTTCGCAAATCTAGATTTCTTGAAATGACAGGAAGTATTCTGTCACAAACTGTAACTTTGCAACTTTGGAACTGATTGTAATCGCCACTTGCTTCAATTGTTTTCTTGACGCCTTTGGTTAAAAATAATAATAACCCCACACCATTTTCTGGAAACATCTGTTACATCAAGTTCACAGCTCCTGAGATGCGGCTTTCACGGCAGCTCCTGCCTCTATGTGCCCTGGCTCAGATGTCCAGGCAGGCCTGTTGGACTAGGGATGCACTCCTAGAGGGAATTAGGCTGCTGTGGACCCAAGACAGCAGGGCTGTTTGGGAATCTTGAGACTGGCTGGTGGTCTTCACCACATTTCCTTTATTGCCTTCACTCTATGTTATATACATGATACATGATATCTCTCTCCCCTTCCAGAGGCCACCGCTTTAATGCTCCCTCCCTTTCTCCCCACCCCCCTACTGCATGACACCATGCATGGTATAGACTTAGTGCTTAATATTTATCAACCAAATAGCATTTACAAAACTGAATTTGGAAGCAGGAGACCTCGTCTATTTCCTGGCTTGGCAGCTACGAGACAATGTGCTCTTGGGTCTTCCACTCCTCGCGTTCTCGCCTG
Source organism: Tadarida brasiliensis (assembly GCA_030848825.1). Lineage (NCBI taxonomy): Eukaryota > Metazoa > Chordata > Mammalia > Chiroptera > Molossidae > Tadarida > Tadarida brasiliensis. Next base: position 82,897,044 of record CM061257.1, read on the forward strand.
TAGTGACTGTGGGCAGATTGCAGGGAGCCAATGGAAGGATCCCAGGCGCGGGGTTAGCTGTGTGCCTTGGGGGAGTCACTGCTCTCTTCCAGCCCCACTGGCTTCACTTGTAAAATGGAGCTAATATAGCGTGTGTCACACGATTGCTGTGATGCTATTTCCATAGACTGCCCTCCTCCCCACCAAGTTGTAAATCCATTAAGGTAGAGATTTTGTTGTTGTTTTTTGGTTGTTGTATCCCTAGTACTAGGACAGTGCCTGGGATATAGTTAGTATTCAGCAGCTATGTCCATGAATGAGTGAATGAATGGCTCCCTGCCCCCTTCTACCTAGCCCTCCCCCAATCTCACAGAACCTTGGACAAAGTGAAACATCATCTGGAAAGTTCTGCAGAAAATAATGCCTTAAAAACCCAAAATTGTGTTTCTAGTTTTATTTTTATTCTCTCTCATGCATTTTAAGGGCCTAAATTTCAGTAGCTGATGTAGTTGTCCCTGACCATCATTGAGCGGGCTACTGTTTTGTTGTGAGATGGTCTCACATTTTGTTTTATTGCAGGACTCAGAAGCTGCTATCGAAAAACCCAAAAAACCCTTATGAAGAGTCGAACAGAGATGTGAGCGTTAGCAGGCCTGCAGACACAGAGGCTGGGATGTCCTCTGGCCCTCAACCTTGGGTAATGTGACCAAAGTACAATAAGCAAGAAATTGACTTTACATTAACCCCAGTTCATTTTTTTCTCGTTCTTCTGAATTGAAAGAGAACTGGAGGCTGTTCTAGGTTCCAGTGGGTGTTACTATTAGTTGGCACCATAATAACTGGGGTGGTCCTGGGTGGGCCTGGGGGTGGGGAACTCTGCTCTCAGTTAAAGTAACCTGACAGGCTACAATAGTGCCATAATTTCATGGCACAAGAAACATATGCAGTGTTTTTTTCATCATGTAGTTTCTTCCTACAACGTGGATTTTGATGTGTATGAGAAAAGTCTTTCCAAATTTCTAGGTGATCCTCTACGGATGGATGTCTTAAAAACCCAAAGTTAGTCTCCTCATTGTCTGCATATTTCTTTTCTCACAAACATTTGAAATCCCTGAACTTTAGCAGCAAAATAGTTGCCAGGTTTGGCAAATAAAGAATACAGAACACCTAGTTCAATTCATACTAATACTGAAAGTTCAGATTTAAATTCCAATTTAACCAGTGTTTTATCTGGCATCCCTGTGTATTCAAGTTCAGAATGCTTCCCAGATCACCCACCTCAGTCATTGATCTTGAACACTAGAGGGCAGACTTGAGACAGGCTAAACACTTGAAACTTGGAATTTTTGTTTCCAGAAACCTATCAGAGCCGACTTGACTGGTTCACTGTGTGCTGTTGGAATTATTTGTGGGATAGATTGTGGAAGAGGCTGGAATATATGGAAGGTCCATGGGGGATTGAAACCTGTGGGCAAACAAGGACAAGCTTATTAAGGAGAGGTTATGGAGGGGCAAAGGCACATTATGGGGTCCTTCCAACATCATTCTGCCCATTTCCCAGCCTCCGGCTCATGTGTATTCCCAGAGAATAGCTTTCCTGTAGCTATGCTTTTGACTAACAGGTGATCATCTGCCCTGCCTGTGTAGGTATTCAGCATATACTTATTTTCTGGTTGAGCTTGAGTATGGAAACATAATAAGAAATGTGAATTCTAGCCTTCCCCTCCCATCAATTGGCTGTCTAATTTTCAGCAGGTCACTTCACCCCTGCCTCCTCTTCAGGACCCAGGGATTTGGATTAGATGAGCCCTAAGATTCCTTCTGTCTCTAAAGATTCCCAAAGTGTGTGATTCTGGGTGGACTTACCTATAGAATGTCCCCAGTTCTTTGAGGCCTTATGACTTTGTGGACTTCTAAATTATCTCCAGATTGCACTTGCCAGTCTGGATGGTATTTCATTCAGGTTCTGGGTAGCGAGTTGAATTCATCTGACTTAAATCATGGGAGAGAAGGAGACACACAATATGTGTGTACTGGGGTGTTTTTTTGTTTGTTTGTTTGTTTTTTTAAGGAATCAGAAACACTTGCCCTCATCATGAGCAGTTTGTTGGCTCGGAGCTGTTTGGTAGACTGGGGCTCCCGAGCTCAGCCCCCCTCACCGTCATAACAGCCGCCGATGACAGCTGCTGCTGCGGATATCAGTGAGAGCGGGGGAGAACTGAGCTCCCAAACTAGCAGGAGAAGCAGCAGAAGCAAATCTGGTTCTATCAGCTGCCGTCCACATCTCAGCCCAGGATTCCCGGACCTATGTTCTTCTCACAGAGAGTCATGTGGTTGGAAAACGTGCAGTGCAGAGGGCTGAGTTGTGACTGGAATCAGAAATAATGTGGGTCACATAATGATTTTGCAGAATGTTGCTGCAGGGAGTCCATTCATGAAGAGGAGGGTGGCTGGTGTTGTGGAAAATAAGAAAATGGAAACACATGTTCAGGGCATCCACTCTTCCATGATCAACGTTTCTCTTCCTAATCGATTCCACTCATCACTCCTTTCTACACTTTTCTCAAAGAGAAATACGAGCAAGGCTTCTCCATTCCCTTTTCCTCATTGTAGTTCTGAGCTATGGGCTCCTTCCTATGGGGGGCCCATTTCTGAATCAATGGAGCTTGACCGGCCAACACCTTGGGCAGTCCCTCGGAGTCACTGATGGGCACCGAAGGACTTCGCCAAACTGCATCCTGTATCCTGGGGTCACTTCTTTTCTTTTCTTCTAGCATTGATTTATTTTAATACCCAATTTATGTGGTGTGAATGTGAGCCTGTGAACTCTGGTGAGCCCCTTGGCAAGGGCCATATCAGTTGTGGATAATGCAGATAATAACAAAAATAATCATTTTGTGGACCAAAGAGAAATGTCGTTTTCTGGTCATGCCTTTTAGAATTCTGGTTCCCACGCTGTTCAACCATGAAAAAACATTTGGTGGATCCCTGCAAATAGTAATTGCACTATTAGTTATTACTACCCATGCATGGCCCCAATTACTCAGAATTTGGCAGCATGTTTAAATAAATTTTCTTGCCTTGGCAAGTTTGGCTCAGTGGTTAGAGAGCGTTGGCCCGCAGACCAATGAGTCGTGGGTTCAATTTCGGTCAAGGGCACGTACCTCGGTTGCGATTCGTCCCAGTCCCTGGATGGGGTCATGCGGGAGGCAGCCAATCAATGTGTCCTTTTCACGTCAATGTTTTTCTCTCTCTCTCTCTCTCTCTTCCTTTCTCTCCCTCCCACTCTATCTGAACAAAAATGGGAAAATGTCCTCGGGCGAGGATAAAAAATAAATAAATAAATAAAATGAATTTTATTAACTGAACACACACACATTTGTAAGGTTGGAGCACATGCATGTAGGAGATATTTTTCTGGCCTGTTGGCAATGCTTAGAACACTTATGGATTCTGGGATTGCTTAAAGTAAAACAGTAGCTCCCAGGTATCCATGACCTAAAAGTTGGGATTCTAAAATTAGGCTAGATCGTTCAGTAAAGGTATTAAAAGGACCTGGTTGCTTTAATAGAGAGTAACATAAAGTTCTGAATTAGAACTAAATTTTTCATTAGCCAGAGAAATAAATTCAACAGGACCTTTCTTTCAGCATTCACTTTCAGTAGGATGGACATGGGGAAGTCATAGACTCTGACTTCATGGATGTTGGGATAATTTATGAATTATAACAATGTTCTCTGTCTCCCTCCCTTTTATTCTCTGCAGTTTGTGGTTATAAAGGAACACCAGAATCTCAGGAATGAGGATCAACCCGTGGCCCCTCAAGACGGCCAGGCAACAGATGCTGGCCAGTTTTCCTCCCTGGAGCCTGGTGAATGATTATCTTTACCTCCATCCTGAATGTTTTTCTGAATGTTGAAAGTCTCATTTAAGCACAGAAACAGTAGTAAAATTGGATAAGCTATGTGAGCAGCTGGACTGTTTTGGAATGCCATTGAGCTTCAGAGAAAGATATTTGGATTGGATTCCTGTCTTATGTGAGGTTACTATGTTCACTGAAAACTCTGGTCACATAGCCATCTGCTAGATCCCTTTGGGCAAGCCCACAATGAGCTGACTTTTTATTTTGAGTTAGGTTGGGTTTTGAGGTCATTCTTGGGGTTTCGGTTTCTATCAGTAGCTGTAGGTATGGGTCCAGTGACATTGTCAACGGCTCCAAGAAAATGTGTTCCGTGTTCTAGAAGGAAATTGAAGTTAACGGGGTTTTTCTAGAGCTCAGGGAGTATTCCAGTCTTATCAGGGCTAGCCATCAGCTGGATGCCTGGACACTGTGAAGTCCAGCCAAGCTGCTGGGAGAGGGACCGCAAAGTCAGTCCAGGGCCTCGGACGGCCCTGGGCTCAGCCCGCCTCAGGTAGAAAGGAGTCAGATACACTTTGACATACTACCTTTGACAAGAGTTGCATTATGATAAACTTTGGTTTTGATTCAGATATCAAAGTTCAGTTCATAACTTAGAAAACAAAGTTGAACATGCTTTGTATCAGAAGCCTTGAGGAAGTTCCAGAGAAACTTTGAGCCAACAAAAACAGTTTCTGTGCCAGTGTTTTCACTGCACTTTTATTTTCTGATATTTGCCCTTCATAAATATGCTTATTACCATACTCCCCTCCTCCGATGTCCTTGTAGAGAGAACATAGGCTCCTTATCTTAGAAACTTACTCTAAATTTACATATGTTGCCATGGAACCCAGTTCAGTAGAACTGTACTTCCTAATCTGAGGAAGACCCTGGATATTAAGGTATGCTTAAGAATTGACAGTAGCCCTGGTTGGTTTGGCTCAGCAGTTAGAGCGTCAGCCCATGGACCAATGAGTCGTGGGTTCGATTCCGGCCAAGGGCACATACCTCGGTTGCGATTTGTCCCTGGCCCTGGTTGGGGTCGTGCAGGAGGCAGCCACTCGATGTGTCCCTTTCACGTCAATGTTCCTCTCTCTCTCTCTCTCTCTCTCTCTCTCTCTCTCTCTCTCTCTCTCTCTCTCTCTCTCTCTTCCTCTTTCTCCGTCCCACTCTATCTGAACAAATATGGAAAAATGTCCTCGGGCGAGGATAAAAAAAAAAAAAAGAATTGACAGTAAACATTTTAGTGTTACATGTAGCATTACCAGTGTTGTTACCTGGATAAGGAAAACATTCAACATTTCCAAAAGTTGCTTGGATTTTGTTGTTATTAGTAGCATAATTAGAAAGTAATGGAATATCTTGCAGTTACATATTACTTTTCCTTGAAGATCTAAAAACACATAATTCTTTGTGATAAAGGGAAACCACTCGACAGGCACATATAATGTAATTTTGCAAGTTAACCAATTGCACAGTGATTTGACCAGAATGTGTTTCAGCTCAGAAAAGACCTAAGGGCTCAGCTGAGTACTCGGGAACAGATCAGAATATTTCTCTTTGCTCACTCGACTGCACACAGTTTGATCCGCTCTCTGCGGGCCACTCACATAACTGTTTCCTCATCTGAGTGACCACATCCCCAGGCATGCCCAGCTGTCCCATAAATGCCTGTGGTGAAAGTGCACAGAGGTCGGAGGTGGAGAGAGAGAGCGGAGAATGAGATCAAAGATCAAGATTGGCTCTTTGCCCATTCCTTCTCTGCTCCTGGGAACCCTGTTAAAGCACAGGCTGCACCAGTGGTGGACCGGAAGAACCACAGTCATTGACCTCAGCCAGCACCAGGACAGGGCAGACGCCGTGCTAGGGGACAGGAATGCAAGTGCGCGCAAAGCCTGGGCTCCATTCTCGAGTCATCTGTGGTCCAGATGGGGAGAGGAAATACACAGGGAAAGTAAGAGCCATGTCAGGTAGCAGAGACCTTTGATTCATCTCAACCCACCAAAACTATTTTAATTAAAAAGCAATTGGGTCTAGAATGGTTTGGGAATGGGTGCATTTTGTGCCACGTTCTCAGGCCCATTCTCCAACCACTACTATTAGGGTCTCTCTGCTGGAGATGGTGAATGATGTGAATTCTGATTTTTTTTTTTTTTTTTTGTATAGGGTCAGTGCAACCGGCACTGTGGAGGAAGGAGCCCCAGATGTGCACGGGCACAGAGCATGGCAGCTGTGCTCCACCATCCAGTGCTACTGGCTCCAGTCCCCAGAGAACGGAGTGTGCCGCCCCTGCCCCCCGCTGTGGGGCCCCGCCCATGGCTGTGGGGGTGGAGCAGCCTCATTCTCTCTGGTCAGCTAACTCATTATGGCAACAAAGGGCCCCGGATCCACCACACCAAATGGAGCTGACTCAGTGAAAACTGGAATTTGAAAAGTAACAAACTGTACAAGGGGACAGTAATACTTTGTTTCAAAAAGTAGAGGGAAAAATACAAATTTTGACTCCACAGTCTCTACAACTAATCACCTGCTCAGCATCCTGGAAACAAATATGAGTTGTGTTTTTGCTTCTTCCTTCAAGCAGTCCCGCTGCAGATTTTCAAGTCAGGGTAACTGGGAAAACCACTAGATAACTCATAGAAAACAAGCGGGACAGTTTTGCTTTATAAATTGTGTTGTCAATAATCAGTACAGATACATTATTTTCCCCCTGCAGCTCCAGAAGAAATCTGGGGTTAAAGCAGGCAATCATACTGGTTTGGGCAGTTATACAGTAATTTCTTTTATCTGGACAGAATATTTAGCTCAATCTCATGAAATGGTTAGAATATTAAAATTACTGTTATAATACATTGCAGGTATTTAATTTGTCACTTAGCATTTAACTTATCCATGCTGGTAATTTTGAGGAATGAATTATGATAAATTAATGAAAGATGTACTCATTTATAACCTGATTTCTTCAGAATTAGATTACTTATTTTTTTCTATTTTAAAACCTTTGAATGAAAACATTTTTAAAACATTACCCAAGAGACTTCGATGTTTCTCAGTCATTGCTACCCTCTACCCCTCAGAAGTTTTTTCTAATGAAAATGGTAAATTTGCCCTTCATATGTTTGCACAGTATTTTTACTTATTTTCAAATATGAAATTGTCAGATTTATTCTCATTATATACAGCAATCGATTTCTTCTAATTATTTAAATAAAATCACCATAAAACAAACATTTTATTGTACACCTGGTTAAGTAATAAGTTACAGTCTGTGGGCATATTAGATTTGAATCAAAGTGATTTGCCAAGCTTGGTATTGTTACCCCTTAAAAAAAAATAAAATTTCTTCAACTTTATAAAGTAAATTTTTACATGGTGTTCTAAATAAGATCATTCTTGCAACCCAGGCATTGATACTACAATTTACACAGCCTAACACAGGAATTGGGGATGGTTCGGGGCTTTGGATGGTTTAGTTCCTGCGTTAACTAGTCTTTGTTCATCTTTTCTTTCTTCTTCTTTTTTTTTTTTTTTCCAATTTCCTGGACTTTGGTTATACCAGAAGTCAGGGTAAAAATGAATTGAAGTACATCTCTTCAAGTGGCTACCACTTAGAAATTTTGATAAAGATTTGGTGGTGGGGAGGATCACTTACATTAGCTAAATATTCAGTATGAGTCTTTTCCCCAGTTAATTTAGATTTTTCTCTATTCAGTTTTGCATTAATTGACAATTGATACCCTGGAGGATCAGAAGACCTATCTTTTATTTCTGAGTGAACTGACCTCAGAAGAACAATAGTCATCATTTTCCAAATTATAGGAAAATAATATTTCTAAGTGTGAATAGTTTTTTCTTTCAAAAGTGAGAATTTTTGAAGCTGTAAGGGCTTAGATTATATACATTTGTATTTCAGCACCTTATTCTTTTAGGATTTCAAAGATAATCAAAGAGACCACAAACCTGTTTCCTTCGAGCTTTTCAATGCATCTGATACCTCCTTACCAGGCTCTAACACCAGCTCCGTCCTGGGTCAGAGTAAAGGAAAAACTGCTTTGTATTCTTTCATCAACAAATCACCATGAAGAGGTAGCTTCCTTTCTTGTGGCTCCAGGTCTCTATCAGAAATACCCTCCTTTAAACATGTATTTTTAGAAAGAGCATTTTCATCTAAGATATTTGATTTGCATTTTTTCCAGACCGAATATTCTTAGATCCTAACACTCACGATCTCATTGTGCATAATGCCTGACTGTGATTCTATTTGATTAAATGTCACCTACTACATTTAAAATGAGCATCTGCCCCCCAGTGAAGGCTTAGTACACTGCATTCTTTTGAAACCCTCTGGTTCTAGTTCTACCTATTAGCCTGAATTTCTAACTGATCCCTTTTCCTGTGAATAAATGATTACTGTATGTGATCATTGAAAGCATGTTAAAAGCATTTATTTTTTAAATAAATTTAACAATTAATAAATTGTTAAAAAAAAACAACAGAACAAAACCCAAATCAAACAAAGAAACTGTGAGAAAGGGAAAATATCTAGTCAATTTAAGTATATGTGACAGCCAAGATTGCATTGGTTTTTTTGTTCTGTTTTACTTTTCCTTTCTTCCTCATTGAAGTCCTTAAATGAGAAAGGTGTCTCAGCATTGTTTCATCCTGAGCTCGTTAGCGATTCTGTAGCTAGTGGTCATATGCTAGGAACAATGCAGCCCAACAGGAAAATATGCAGACCATTACATAAGATTAAATAGCCATCACACATCTGGAACAGAGACTTTAGGAAGCACAGATATTTCTAAACAGGAATATTTCCTAGTAAGTGGGCACTTCCTCCCCACCCCCTACGGTGACTATTTGGCCCTTCTGACATGGTTCAGTTTTCATCTCTGGTGGAGCAGAAGCCAAGCTAAGATGTTTGATGCTATAATGACGAATACATGTCATTATACATTTGTCCCATGTACAACACAAAGAGTGAACCCGAAGGTAAACTATGGACTTTGGGTGATAGTGATATGTCAACGTAAGTAAGTTCGTCCATTATAACAAATGTACCACTCTGGTGTGGACGTAGCCAGTGGGGGAGGCTGTGTGGCGGCGACAGGGGGGTTTATGAGAAATATCTGTACTTTCTACTCAATTTTTTCGTTAACCTAAAACTACTCTAAAAAATAAAGTTATTTTTAAAAAGTTAAAAAAAAAAAAAGATGTGTCCCACTCAACAAGCCTTCAGGAGGCGTTCTAAACTAAGAGCTATAAATCCCAGACTAATGCCCAAATTAATTGGATTCTCATTTTTTTTTTTTCGTTTATTCCATTCATCTGCCAAAATAACAGCGGTATAGGAAAACTGTTATTATTCGGAATCTTTAGGGAATCGCCTTGAACAGAGTGAAGCGGTTGCACCGTGGTTTCGCTCGCTCCAACACGAGGCATCCCGTGTGGAAACCACGCGAAGCCACAGCAAGCAGGAATGCGAGCGAAGGTGCTCGTTCCACGCCCGAGGCAGTGAGACACTCAAGGCCTTCCACTTTAAACTCCAAATACTCTTTTATCAGTTTAAGATCACCCTCTCTCTCTACCATTGGATAAAACGTGAGCATAATCGTTCATTTCTTGATGACATGGGAGCTTCACTACACACCCTCCATAAAGCACGCGGTTAGTTTGTGATGCTCAGAGCTCCTTCAATGCATCTTAAAGGTCCTTACACCTCGAATCCAAGTATTTTAACCTATTATTTGTATTACTTTTCTTGCGGACGGTCAAGCGGTCAGCTATCACACCTCTGTCAATTACCTTCCACAGAAGCTCCTCATACCTTCCTGGCTGCTTCGGTTTTGTAAACTTGGTGGTCAGATAACTGAGCAAATTGGCACTGTAAGTAAAATGAGAGTAAACGTATATTGAAGGAGAGCTTAAAAACATTTCCTGAGTAGACACACGTTTTAGGCCTTACGCTTTTGGCATGTAGCATCCCCCCCCCCCCATTGTCCTTAGCTGCATTCTGGAGGGATTCCGGCATAAGGTAGTGGTTGAGAAGAGAGTCTCTGAAGTCAACATAACTGGATTGTGTCACTTACTAGTTTTGTTACTTTGTTCAAACTACTTAATCTCTCTAAGTGACAGTTTCCTCACCTGTAAATGGGGAGAATAACACTAATGTTGTCATGGGATGGTTGTGATGTTTCAGTGGAATAATGCACACAGAGTGCTTAGCATAATGCTTAGCATAAAACCAAATCATATTATTGTTACTACTTTGCCCCTTCTAGAGGTCCCTGTTGTAATAGTTTAGCTTGCTCTATGATGAGTTTTTCTGTGCTGCTTTTAATCCAGGCAAGTGGCACACGACATGGGCACAGAGCAGAGCCCTGAACCCCCGGGTCAGAATTTTAAGAGATACTAGGCATAAATACCAAGAAAGATGAAATATTCAATTTGACTTTTACATTAAAATGACAATCACAGACATGTATTTGGGACATGTGGTCATTTATTATCAACTTTTATATATTGGATAATGAAAATTAATGAGAACATTAATGATTCTATTAGTATGAGACAACACTGCAGTTTATTTATGTCTACATGAAACTGGAAAAAGTAATTTGTTTTTATCTAATTTTTTTTTTGTAAGGCAGGGTGCTTATTATAAGCAGAAGAGGTCCTTGAGAAATTATCATAAGGTTTCAACTGAGAATCTCAGTTCAATTTCATAATTCAAATAGTAATTAAATATCCCATGTGTTACCAGAATAACCCCCTTGTCTATATATTCTAGTGAGATAGTTCTGTAACATTTGTTGGTCGCTGTTAAGCCAAACAGAAATACACTGTGGAATTTGGACATTCGTTTTAAATAGTCATTAATTTGTTAGAGCTGGAGACATCAGCACGAGAGACAGGCAATGGCTTCTAATGAGAAGTAAGAAAATATATAATTAGAGTCCTAGAACCACTTGATTTCTCTCAACAGCAACTTTCCAAAAATGTTCACTATCATCACTTGCTTTCATTAGTATTTCCACTGTTGCCTCAATGGTAAGGAAACACTACCTAAAGAACTATGGTCATGTCTGGGCTGCAACTGAGCTTTTCAACCTTTATACCCAAATCTCCATTTAAGCTTACTTAGTTCTATAGATGTGGGTATATATGATGGTTTGTATTGGGGAAAAAAGTCTTTGTATCTATGGAATTAAAATATTTTTCTCCAGAGTTCTATCTTACAATTGTATTGTGCCCCTTAGTTTACAAAGGATTTGTTTTCATTATCTTATTTGACCTCATTAATTCTAACATCCAAACTATGAAGTTAGTGGGGCAGACATTCTTCCCATTTTACTTAATCTGAAAGATTATACCCAAAGCCTAAGGAGAGTGAAGGTAAATAATAAAATGCACTACTAGAGATAAAAATTACTTCATAATGATAAAATGTTCAATTTGGTAGAAATATATTAAAATTTTCAAATCATATAAACTTAATACCTAGCCCCAAATATAAAGCAAAAAACTGACAACTTACAAGAAGCACTGAAGAAAACACTGTCACAACAGGAGATTATACCATACTCCTAATTAGTAAACTTAAGAGACAAAAATTTAGTAAGGATATAGAAGACTTTAAAGTAGAATTATTAGAATTGGATGTACATGGTACACATAAAAATTCATATTACTGTGTTAGTCTATAATGTAGCTTCAATAGTTTACACAAGACCACAAAAATGTGGTAATAGGGGCCATTTTCTCTGACCATAATGAGACTGAGTTAGAGTTAACTAGAATAACCCCCAATACCTAATAAAGCAATAGTTAGACTGCTTGGAAATTACAAAACACTTTAAAATGGGTCAAAGAAGAAATCATAATAGAAATGAGAAAATACATAGGACTGAACAGTTGTGAAAATTCTATATGCCACAACTAATGTTATTTATATAACTTAAGTGGCATTGAAAGGGAATTCTGTAGCTTTATATATATTACAAAGGAAAAAAAAGATGGAAAATTAACAAGTTAAGAAGCATTCAACTGAAGTTAAAAAAGTAAAGCAGACTAAATCTAAAGAAAGTATAAGCAAAGATATCATAAAGATAAGAACAGAAATTAATGAAATAGAAAAAAATATGAGTATCAAGAAAGCCAAAAGTTAGTTGTTTGAAAAAGTTTAATAAACATTTAACAAGATTAATCAGGAAAAAAGAATAAGCAACTATATAATGTCATGTATTAAAAGGGCATACAACTACAGATGTGGTAGCAATTTAAAAAATAAGAAAAGAGTACGAATAACTTTTTGAAAGTATAAAAAAAAAAAAAAAGCTTACCAATACTGACAGAGAAATAAATAGAAAACTCAAATAGTCCTAAACCCATTCAAGAAATACAAAAATTAAAAAATCTTTCCACAGGGAAAATACTAAGCTTTACATGTTTGATAGATTTGTGCTGTATCAACTTGGTAAACTGGAACTTTCCCCCAGGATTCCACCCCTGTAGGTACTTGTGATACCATTGGTCCTCACGGTTAGATACAGTGAAAGACAGATGTACAGGTGTCAGTAGGTCCTCACTCTCTTCCACAGTGATGTCAGGTTGCAGACTCTTCTCTCTTATTTGGTGCTCATCTCCTTTTCATGTTGTTGGTGCTGATGCCACCAGGCCCACCATGAAACACGGATGCAAAAGTCTCCCACTGACCTCCGCACCAGCTCTGCTTCGTGCTCCCACCTGAGGAGATGGGAGTGCTTGGCTTTATAGATTTCTCTGTAAATTTCAATTTATGCATGTATCTCACTGGATTAGGAGTGCTGATCTGCTTCTTTTCTCTCCTCCTCCAAATTCCCTGTCTGGACCTTATTTTCCCAGCTCCTCCTGTTATTATGTGAAATTTAATTTCTATAATAAATGTTTTATTCCATAATACCCACTGATTTGCTTCCTTGATTAAACCCAGACTGACACAACAGGCAAATTCGACCAAATATTCAAGGTACTGCGAATTCTCACATTACACAAATTCTTCCATAGAATAAGAAAGGAAAACATACCAGCTGGTGTGGCTCAGTGGTTGAGTGTCAATCCATGCACCAAGAGGTTGCCGGTTTGATTCCGGTCAGGGCACATGCCCAGGTTGTGGGCCAACTCCTCAGTGGGGGGGGAAGGGGCATACAGGAGGCAGCCAAGCCAATCGATGTTCTCTCTTATCGATGTTTCTATCTCTCTCTCTCTCCCTGTCCCTTCCTCTCTCTCTCAAAATCAATAAAGAAAAAAACAAAACAAAAACAAGAAGACATACACTTGACAAATAAGCATATGAAAAGATGCTCCACATCATCTTTAACTTGCATTTGAAAATAACAATGAGATACACTACACGCCTATTAAAATGACCAAAATCTGAAACACTGACAACACTAAATGCTGGCAAGGATGTGGAGCAACAGGAACACTCATTCATTGCTGTTGGCAATGCAAAATGGTATAACCATTTGGAAGGACTTTGGTGGTTCTTTTACAAGACTAAACATACTCTTACCATATCATTCAGCAATCACCTTCTTGGTATTTATCCAAAGGAGCTGAAAACTTATGTCTACATAAAAATCTGCACATAGATGGTTACAGCAGTTTTTGTTTGTTTGTTTGTTTTATCCTCACCCGAGGACACTTGTGCATTCATCTTCAGATAGAGCGAGAAGGAGAGAGGGAGGAAGAGAGAGAGAGAAACATTGATGTGAGAGAAACACATCGACTGGCTGCCACCCACACAACCCCAACTGGGGCCGGGGACAAACTGCAACTGAGATACGTGCCCTTAGTGGGAACTGAACCTGGGTCTCTCTGGACCGCGGGCCAATGCTCTAACCACTGAGCCAAACCGGCAAGGGCGGTTACAGTGGTTTTAGTCATAATTTCCAAAAATTGGAAGCAAACAAGATGTCCTTTAGTAGGTGAATAAATAAATAAATAAGTAAATTCATTTTATTTAAATGCAATATTATTTAAAGCTAAAAGGAAATGATCTGTCAAGCCATGACAACACATGTAGGAACCTTAAATGCACATTCTTAAGTGAAAGAAGCCAATCTGAAAAGGCAACATACTGTATCATTCTAACTATATGACATTTTGGAGAAAACAATAAAAGATCAGTAGTTAACAGGGGTTAATGGGGAGGGATGTGTAGGTGGAGAACAGAGGAATTTTATGGCAGTGAAAACAATCTGTATGATACTATAATGATGGGTACATGTCATACATTTGTCCAAACTCACAGAATGTGCAACACCAAGAGTAAACCCTAAGGTAAACTACGGACTTTGGGTGATGATGTGTCAGTGTAGGTTCATCAATTGTAACAAATACGCTATTCTGGTCGGTAATGTCTACAATGAGGGAGGCTACGCATGTGTGAAGGCAAGAGGCATATGGGAAATATCTCTACCTTTTTCTCAATTTTGCTATGAACTTAAAACTGCTCTAAAAAATGGAAGTCTTTTCTTTCTTTTTGTTTTTTTAAAGGAAAAACACTTCCTACTTCATTTTATGGGGATACTATAACTGTTATTTCTAGAGTAGACAAGTATAGTGCAAGAAAGGAAGGTTACAGACCAAACTCAGTTATGAATAATGATGCAAAAAGTCTGAACAAAATGAATTCAGCAATATATTAATAGTTTACAAAAATAACAGATCATGACCAGTGGCAATTATATAATAAATGCAAAATTGATTACGTAATTATAACCAGGGGTGGGGATGGGGATGGAAAACATTTAAAACCAATAACTATAACTCAACACAGTAATAAATTGAAAGAGAAAAAACTTTTTCATCTATTCATGACAGAATCTTAGCAAAATAAGAAGAAAAGGAAAATTCCTTAACTTGATGAAGAAAAATCTACCAAAAAACCTATAACAAACATTATATTTAATGATGAAATGTTGAAGATCAGGATTAAGACGAGGATGGCCTCCCATCATCATTTCCATTCAACATTGCACTCGATGTTGTGGACAGTAATGTGACAGCACAGTAATTTTCCCAGAACAGTAAGATAAAAAAATTTTAAATATGTAAAGATTGGAAAGAAGGAAATTAAACTCTCATTATTTCTACATGACAGAGTTGTTTATAGAAAACACAAAAGAGCCTGGCCAGTGTGGCTCAGTGGTTGAGTGTCGACCCATGCACCAAGAGGTCACTGGTTCCATTCCTGGTCAGGGCACATGCCCAGGTTGTGGGCCCAGTCCCCAGTTGGGGGCATGCAGGAGGCGGCCAATCGATGTTCTCTCCCATTGATGTTTCTATCTCTCTCTCTCTTGCCCTTCCTCTCTTTCTAAAATCAATAAAGAAAAAAAAATTTTTTTTTAAGAAAACACAAAAAAATCTACTATTAAATTACAAGTAACACAAAATCATAATTAAAATATGTATAATCATAACAGTATTATAAATATGAAGTAACCATGTGCAAATCTAACAAGACCCAGGCCCATTATGGGAAAAAGTTAAAAACTTAAAAGACATGAAAGATAGCCTAAAACAAGAGACACCATGTTCATGTATAGGAAGTCTTAATATTATAAAAGTTGTCAATTCTCTTCCAAGATATATTTAGATTCAATAAAATTTTAATAAAGTTCTCATGCTTTGAAAATAAAACTTGACAAGCTGACTCTAAAATTTAATTAGAAAACTGGATAAAATAGGAACAACAATCCATTGAAAGGTGTTAAAGAGCTACTACTGGGGCAGTAAGAATAGATTTTGATAGTTTCAGGGTTGTAGAAGGTAAAAATCAGAGTTTAGGGCTTGCCAAAGAGGATAACCAAGTTTATTTGTTGAATAACTACACCTAGGCAAAGGATCAAACTAAAAACAGTCTAGCTCTCACAAAGAAACAGAGATTCAAATGAGCTCATTCTCAAATAGGATTAAGGTGATCTGACCTCATCTTTAATTTTGCTACAGTCAAGTGTACCCTATCTAAAGAAGCATAACATCATCTCAAAACCTCTGATTATTTCTTCAATTATTTTATATGCAATGCCTTGCATTCAATAAAAAAAAATTACCAGGTAAGCCAGGAAATAAGACAATTGATTGAAAACCAAGGCGGGGGAGGGGGGACAGGCAAAATAAGCAGATCTGTAGGAGATTCAGTTATTAAAGTGATCAGACCTTGGTTTTATTTATTTATTTTTATAATGCTTTGTGGCTTTGCTTGAAGTTAAAATGTTTTGTTTAGCTCAGAGATAAGAAATCTAAGGTATGTTGTTAAAATCTGAAGTAAACAAACATTTTCCCTCCTGACTACAGAAAATAATAATGACTAGCACTTGCTTTTAAATGCAATCTCATGTTTTTTTCTGGCACTGAAATACCGTATGCTTTCTCTTCAACTTTGAGACCAGTATCTCATCATGTTGCCAAAATGAAGTTTTCTAAGCAGTGTTGCCATTATAAATTATAATGTTAATCTTTTTTTTAAACAAAAAATATATATATTTTTTAAATTGTTGAAAGTACTGCAAATATCCCCCTTTCCCCTCCAATGACCCCCTCCTTCCCACTCCCACGCCCCTCCTACCTTCCCCAGCCTAGAGACCTTGGTTTTAAAATAACTTAGGTTTCTATATTGAAGAATATACAGGCTGAGAAAAAGAATTTCAGCAAGAATTTAATCTATTAAAAACAACCAATTGGAAATTACAATAACTGAAATAAAATACTCAGTAAAGAGGTTTAACAGATTAGACACAGCTGAAAAGAGACTTAGTGAACTAGTATAGTTCAATAGAAATATCCTTACTGAAGCATGAAAAGAAAGAGAAAGGATGGAAAATACAAAAAAGCATGATACAAGAGACACACAAAACGCTTCTAAATCACACACAATTTATACACACACACACACACACACACACACACACACACACACACAAACATACTTTCAAATGAATAAAAATAAGACAACAAATGATGAAAGCCAAAATTAGATAGAACATATTTAAAGTGTTGGGGGGAAAAAGTAGATTTCTACATCAGCAAAAATATTGTTTAAAAAATGAAGGCAAAATAAAGACTTTAGATTAAAAAAACCTAGAAAATTGAACACTAGAAGACATACATCAATAGAAATACTGAAGGGGATTTTTGAAACAGAAGTAAAATGACCCCAGATTGAATCATGAACATTCAAGATATAAAGAACAATTAAAAGGGTAAATATGTATGTAAATCTAAATGAATATAATCTGTATATGAAAAATCAAAAGTTACCCATGAAAAAGAATTAAATATGATTACTTGATCTATCAGATATCAAAAATTATTATAAAGCAACATAGAAACAAAGAAGTATAGTACTGTTATAGGAATATACAAGTGGATAAATGGATTACAAAATAACCCACACATAGAAACTTGAAAGATGATAGAATGGGTGATGCACATTGGTGGGATAAAAATGAACTATCAGACCCTGGCCAGTGTTGCTCAGTGGTTAGAGCATCAGCCTGTGCACCAAAGGGTCCTGAGTTTGATTCCTGGTTAAGGGCATGTACCTGGGTTGCAGGTTCATCCCCGGTCCTGGTCGGGGCATGTGCAGGAGGCAACCAGTCGATGTGTCTCTCTCACATCGATGTCTCTCTCTCTCTCTCTCTCTCTCTCTCTCCCCCCTTCCCAGCCTCCCTTCTACTCTCTCTAAGAAGCAATGGAGCCTGGCTGGTGTGGCTCAGTGGTTGAGTGTCAACCCATGCACCAAGAGGTC
The DNA here is from genome assembly GCA_030848825.1 of Tadarida brasiliensis. Classification (NCBI taxonomy): domain Eukaryota; kingdom Metazoa; phylum Chordata; class Mammalia; order Chiroptera; family Molossidae; genus Tadarida; species Tadarida brasiliensis. Next base: position 82,914,716 of record CM061257.1, read on the forward strand.
ACTGGTTCGATTCCCAGTCAGGGCACATGTCCAGGTTGTGGGCCAAATCCCCAGTGGGGGGCATGCAGGAGGCGACCAATCGATGTTCTCTCTCCCTCTCCCTTCCTCTCTCTCTAAAATCAATAAAGGGAAAAAAAAGCAATGGAAAAAATATCCTCAGGTGAGGATTGAAAAAAAAAGAGTGTACTATCAGTAAGCTGAGAAAATTGGTTGTCCATATGGAAAACAATGAAACCGATTCCCTACCTTACATATAAACTTAAATATAGAAGGCAAAACTATAAAGCTTTTGGAAACATTTATAGAAACACATTTTAATCAACTTGAGTTGAGGAAGAATTTCTTAAGATACAAAAAAGGCAAATACTGATAAATTATTATTAAAATTAAGAATTTCTGTTCCTCAAAATAAAAAATAAAGAAAGTAAAAATACAAGAGATTCCAAAATGGCAGTGGAGTGAATGGAAGCTACACAGATGATCTCTGAGGACCAAACTGGAATTACAACTAAAATAAAGAAAAGTCGTCGGGAAAAACCAACAGAAAAGCAGCTGGGACAGATAAAGGACACTACATCAAGCCTGGTAGGAACTGCAGAAGCACGAGAGGGCAGGCTGGGAAAAAACGGAGAGCAGCTGTTTTAGCTGTGAGTAGTTCCCTTGGGGTTAAAATCCCAAGCCTGCTCCATAGCACAGAGGGCTGGGACAGAGCACCAAATTAGCTACAGCTACTTACCTTGGGCTGTGGCAGAGGGAGGCCAGACAGGACTGGAACTGTGTGGGGATACTTGGGATTATGAGAGCACTGGGAGGTTTGTGTTGAATCACTCCCTCACAGGACAGTAGCCATCCTACTCAAAAAGCCCCAGAGCCCCAGGGAGAAGCAACAACCCTTCCCTCAGGAATTTAACACCACCTGGCCAGGCCAGAGATATGCAAATTGAGGCTCATTAACAGCCAGCAAGCATCTGCCCCACCCACTGGAAATCCTTTCACCCTGAACACCTGAGGGATTTTTTTCATTCAGTTGAGGGCTGCAACCCAAGGCTTATAAAGTAACTGAGATTAACAGCCTCCAGGCAAAAAGCTAGAGGATAACTGAACCTTTCCTGGGCTTGCAAATCTACCAAGGAAAGTAAGACTTGACAGTGGGATTTAACGTGGGTCTTCCCACACTCATCCAAATGCAGTAGAGGGAACCACAACCAGCAGAACACCAACACCCACAGGGAAAATTTGGCAGGCTCCAAAACCCACTGAGACAGGCAAAATGATGAAACAAAGAAACAAATCCCAAGTGAAAGAAGAACATAATTTGACAGAAGATGAAATAAATGAAAGGGAATTGAGCAAGATATCAGAGGGAGAGGTCAGAATAATAATCATGAGGAAACTTAACAGCATGAGTAAAGAGCTCAACAGCATGAATAAAGATATAGAAGCATTGAAAACCAACCAATTGGAAATGAAGAATGACATAGAAATAAAGAACACATTGGAAGAAATAACCAGCAGAGTCGAGGAGGCCGAGGATTGGATCAGTGAATTAGAAGACAGGGTAGAAAAAATTGCCCAATCAGAGAACCAAAAAGAAAAAACAATTTAAAAAAACAGGAAGACAGCCTAAGAGAACTGTGGGGCAATATGAAACATAACAATATCCGCATCATAGGAGTTCCAGAAGAAGAAGAATATGAGCAAGGGTTAGAGAATATATTTGAAGAATTAGTGACAGAAAACTTCCCTAACTTGGTGAAGGAAGAAAACATTCAAGTTCAAGAAGCACAGAGAGCCCCAAGTAAGAAGAACCCAAACAGGCCCACACCAAGACACATAATAATTAAAATGCCAAAAATTAAAGACAGAGAATCCTAAAGGTAGCAAGAGATAAACCACAGGTCACCTACAAAGGAACCCCCATAAGGCTATTAGCTGAATTCTCAACAGAGACACTACAGGCCAGAAGGGAATGGCATGAAGTAATTAAAGTAATGAAAAACAAGGATCTGAATCTAAGACTACTCTATCCAGCAAGGCTAGCATTCAAAAATAGAAGGTGAAATAAAGAGCTTCCCAGACAAAAAAAAAGCTAAGGGAATATATTAGCACCAAACCAGCACTGCAAGAAATGTTAGAAGGGCTGCTGTAATTAGTAGAGGAAATAGGAAGAAAAATATAACCACAATAAACAAAAATGGCAATAAATAAGTACATATCAATAATAACATTAAATGTAAATGGATTAAATGCTCTGATCAAAAGACAGAGTGACTAATTGGATAAAAAGCATGACTCATCCTGGCTCGTTTGGCTCAGCGGTTAGAACATCGGCCCTCAGACCAATGAATTTTGGGTTCAATTCCAATCAAGGGCACATACCTCGGTTGTGGTTTGTCCCCGGCTCTGGTTGGGTCGTGCGGGAGGCAACCAGTCGATGTGGCTCTATCACATCAATGTTTCTCTCTGTCTCTCTCTTTCCCTCCCTCCCACTCTATCTGATAACAAGTAGAAAAATATCCTCAGGTGAGGAATTAAAAAAAAAGAAAGCATGACTCATATATATGTTGTTTACAAGAGACCCACCTCACAACAAAAGACTTACATAGGTTGAAAGCAAAGGGATGGAAAAACGTCTTTCAAGCAAACAGAAAGGAAAAAAGAGCTGGGGTAACTATACTCGTATCTGATAAAATAGACTTCAAAGTGAAGGCCGTAACTAGAGACAAAGAAGGCCACTACATAATATTGAAGGGATCCATCCAACAGGAAGATATAACCTTGGTAAACATATATGCACCCAATATAGGAGTACCAAAATATATTTTAAAACTTCTGGAGGACTAGAAAGGAGAAATCAACAGTAATACAGTCATAGCAGGGGACTTCAATACCCCACTGACATCACTGGATAGATCCTCTAGACAAAAAATTAACAAGGATACAGAGACTCTAAGTGATGTACCAGATCAAATGGATTTAATAGATATCTACAGAGAATTACAACCCAAAACTGCAGAATTCACATTCTTCTTAAGTGTACATGGGACATTCTCAAAGATAGATGACATGTTAGGACACAAACTAAGTCTCTACAAGTTCAAGAAGGTTGAAATCACATCAAGTATCTTCTCAGACCACAATGGCATGAAACTAGAAATCAATTACAATAAAAACATGCAAAAACATTTAAACACATGGAGGCTAAATAGCATGTTATTAAACAGTGAATGGGTTACCAAGGAGATTAAGGAAGAAATTTAAAAATTCCTGGAAACCAATAAAAATGAACACACAATAACACAAAATCTATGAGACGCAGCAAAAGCAGTCCTGAGAGGGAAGTTCATAGCACTACAGGCCTACCTCAAGAAACAAGAAAAATTCCTAATTGACTTTCTAACCCTACAACTTAAAGAACTAGAAAGCAAACAAAAAGAAAAACTCAGAACAAGTAGAAGGAAAGAAATAGTAAAGGTCAGAGCAGAAGTAAACGACACTGAAACTAAAAAATATTTCAAAAGATCAATGAAACAAAGAGTTGCTTCTTTGAAAAGATAAACAAGATTGATGGGCCCTTAGCTAGACTCACCAAGAAACAAAGAGAGACCCAAATAAACAAACTCAGAAACGAAAAAGAAGTAACAACTGACACCACAGAAATACAAAGGATTGTTAAAAAATACTACAACAAATTGGACAATCTAGGCAAAATGGACAAATTTCTAGAAACACATGGTCTCCCAAAACTGAACCGGGAAGAGATAGAAAACTTGAACAGGCCAATAACAACTAAGGAAATTGAAGATGTAATTAAGACTCTCCCAGCAAACAAAAGCCTGGACCCGGATGGCTTCACAGGGGAGTTTTACCCAACATTCAAAGAAGAACTAACACCCATTCTCCTCTAACTATTCCAAAAAATTAAAAAAGAAGGAAGACTTCCAAACTTGTTTTATGAAGCCAACATAATTCTAATTCCAAAACCAGATAAAGACACTATAAAGAAAGAAAACTACAGGTCAATATCCCTGAAGAACATAAATGCCAAAATCCTGAACAAAATATTATCTAATCGGATCCAGCAATTCATTAAAAAAAATTATTCACCATGACCAAGTGGGATTCATCCCAGGGATGCAAGGCTGGTACAATGTTCACAAATCAATAAATGTGCTACACCAAATAAACAAAATGAAAGATGAAAACCATATGATCATATCAATAGATGCTGAAAAAGCATTCGACAAAATCCAGCACCCATTTCTGATAAAAACGCTCAGCAATGTGGGAATAGAGGGATCGTATCTCGGCATAATAAAGGCCATATATGAAAAACCTACAGCCAGCATCATACTCAATGGGCAAAAACTAAAAGCATTTCCTTAAGAATAGGAACAAGACAGGGACGCCCACTTTCGCCACTCTTTTTTTAACATAGTGCTGGAAGTCTTAGACACAGCAATTAGACATGACGAAAAAATAAAAGGGATCCAAATTGGAAAGGAGGAAGTGAAACTGTCATTATTTGCAGATGACATGATGTTGTACATAGAAAACCCTAAAGACTCCACCAAAAACTACTACATTTAAAACATGAATTTGGCAAAGTAGCAGGATACAAAATTAACATCAAGAAATCGACAGCATTCTTATACACCAACAATGAATTCACAGAAAGAAAAACTAATAAAAAATCCCATTTACCACTGTGGCAAAAAAAATTAAGATACCTAGGAATAAACTTAACCAAAGAAGTAAAGGACCTATTTGCAGAAAACTACAGGACATTGAAAAAAGAAATAGAGGAAGATATAAAAAAGTGGAAACATATACTTTGTTCATGGATTGGAAGAATTAACATCATTAAAATATCCATACTACCCAATGCAATCTACAGATTCAATGCAATCTCCATTAAAATACCAATGACATATTTCAGAGAACTAGAACAAAAACTTCAAAAGTTTATATGGAAACAAAAAAGACCTGGAATAGCTACAGCAATCTTGAAAAAGAAGAACAAAGTAGGAGGGATCACAATACCAGATATCAGGTTATACTACAACGCCATTGTAATCAAAACAACCTGGTACTGGCACAAGAACAGGCACATAGATCAATGGAATAGAACAGAGAACCCGGAAATTGTCCCAAGATATTATGCTCAATTAATATTTGACAAAGGTGGCAAGAGCATACAATGGAGTAAAGACAGTCCCTTTAATAAATTGTGTTGGGAAAACTGGACAGCTACATGCAAAAAAAAAAAAAAAAAAAATGGAGCTAGACCACCAACTTACACCATACACAAGAATAAATTCAAAATGGATAAAAGACTTAAATGTGATTCGTGAATCCATACAAATCCTAAAAGAAATGTAGGCAACAAAATTTGAGACATCACACGCAGCAGAATTTTCACTGATATAACACCTAAGGCAACAGAAACAAAGGAAAAATGAATACATGGGACTACATCAAACTAAAAAGCTTCTGCACAGCAAAAGAAATAACCATCAAAATGGAAAGGGAACCCACTCTATGGGAGAGCATAATTGCCAACAATATATCAGATAAGGGGTTAATTTCCAAAATATATAGAGTGCTCATACAAGTCAACAAAAGGAAGACAAAGAACCCAGTTAAAAAATGGGCAGAGGACCTAAATAGACATCTCTCCAAAAAATACATACAAATGGCCAAGAGATATGAAAAAATGCTGAACAACACTAATCATCAGAGATATGCAAATTAAAATGACTATGAGGTATCACCTCACACCTGCCAGAATGGCTGCCATCAACAAATCATCAAACAACAGGTGCTGGTGAGGGTGTGGAGAAAAGGGGACTCGAGTACACTGCTGGTGGGAATGCAGACTGGTGTAGCCACTATGGAAAACACTATGGTGTTTCCTCAAAAACTTAAAAATGGAACTGCCATTTGACCCAGTGATCCAACTTCTAGGAATATACCATAAGAAGCCTGAAACATCAATCAGAAAGAATATATGTACCCCTATGTTCATAGCAGCACTATTTACAATTGCTAAGATCTGGAAACAGCCCAAGTGTCCATCAATAGATGAGTGGATAAAAAAGCTGTGATACATATACACAATGGAATATTATGCAGCTGTAAGAAAGGAAGATCTCTTATCCTTTGAGACAATATGGAGGGACCTGGAGAGTATTATGCTAAGCGAAATAAGCCAATCAGAGAAGGATAAATACCACATGATCTCACCTATTTTTGGAATATAATGAACAAAAAAGCTGATGAACAAAATAGACCCAGTGACACAGAAAGGAGTACGATTCAGACTGACAAATTTTAGAGGAAGGGTGTGGGGATGGGGCGGGGATGAGATAAACCAAAGAACTTATATGCATGTATTCGTAACCAATGGACATAGACAACAATGCTTGGGGTGAGGGGTGGGATAGGGAGGAGGGTGTTTGGAGGAAAAAAAGAGAAACATCTGTAACAAAAAGAAATTAGTTACGAAAAAAAGAAAGAAAGTAAAAATACAAGATGCAACTTGGAAAAGGAATTTGCAGCAGATATGACAAAGGATGATATAAACCTAGAATCTATCAATACATCTTAAAGGCAATAAGAGACAAACAATGCAATAAAAAGATAGGCAGAAGAGGGAACACAAATGTGACCCCCAAACATATGAAAAGATGATTAATCACATCAGTAATTGGGGAAATCAAACCACAGTGAGATACCATTTCACACTCACTGATGGGCAGACATTTTAGTCAGACAAATCCAAGTTTAGGCAAGAATGTGGGACAATGAGCACTGTCCCATACTACTGGTGGGAGGCTAGCTGATATAATCATCTTGGCATTACCAAGTCAAGATGAACATGCTCATGTTCTAGCACTTCTAGTCTCAGGCATATATTCTGGAGAAACTCTCCACCTGTTTATCTCAGAGCACAGAGAAGAGACTTCATAATAGCAAAAGCCTGGAGACCACATAAATACCCATCAACAGTCACATGAGTAAGACATTTTTGTATAGTTTTATTATGGAATACTGTATGGCAGTTAAAATAAGTAAATTACAGCTACGTACATGAAAATAGATTAATCTGAAAACGGTTTAATCTGGGTTCATCTGTAAAACAGGAAAGAAGAAAATTTTACATACTAAATAGTTTCATTATATAAAGTTTATAAGCAGGTAAAACTAAGCAATATATTCCTTGTTGATGCAGACTAGAGTGGTAAAACTATAAAGGGAACTGTTGATAAAAAATTGTGAAGGGCAGTTGTCTTTGACAGTAGGGGAGGGGATGTCTTCGCTGCTTGGTCCCCAGGGCTTCTGAGATCCTGTCGTGTTCTGTCTCTAAGTCTGTGGGGCACATAGGCATTATTATCATTATATCTCTGTGAACTTCCCACACGTCATACAAAAAAGGAAAAAAAGTATATTCCACGGTTTAAAAAAAACTCCAAAAGAACACAAAAGAAATTGTTCCCAAGTTCTACTGGGCACTTCCTGAATGCCAGAGTAGAATTGCTGGCATTCCTCGCTGTGTCCCTGACGCCCTGGAGCATGCCTGCTCGATTAACGTGTTTCTGAGCCGGGAATTTTCCTCCTCAGTTGGAAAGGCAGAAAATACTGTTTACGACACACCTCGAATGTTTTTGGCAAAAGGAGGGGTGAAATCGTGGAGGTTATCAGGAAAGAGGCTGTGTACAACCTAGGAGGCAATATATAGAAACATTCAAAATTGGCCTTTGGAATCTCATAAGAAATGATCTGGTTTGGGGATGGTAAAAAATGATGTTCGTTGTTATGGTGAGAAGGGGCATTGAAATTCTGGTGCCTGGATTTGCCTCAGTCCCCTCTTCTATGAGCAACTCTGACCTTTAGCAATCCATTGTGTAGGTTTTCCCTCCCGGAACTTTCCATTTTAACACCGCTTCCCAAATCCGTGTGCAACCTTCCGTGTTTGCTCATTTATTCGGCAGGTCATACAGCACCATATGTGTGTCCTGAGTGGCAATCACAACAGAACTGCCTGTACTTTCTGCATTCATGAGCTAATGAATGGGGGTAACTTTTTAAACAATTAAAATGGAGAGGCAATCAAGATCACCAAGAACAGAAGGCAGAAGCGGCAGGCCTTTGAGGCCTCTGCCCTGCTGGACCGCTCAGAACCAGCTTTGTTCCTTCCTCATTCTGAATTCACAGCTTTCTCTCACCTTTGTCTCAGACTCCAAACGACTTGTCATGCCCTCACAACTGTTACCGTCTTCTAAAACTGTCATGAAACGCAGCAGTTCTCAGAGAGGAACAAAGGGGAAAGTCTGGACTTAGTGATCGCTCGGATCCCCAAAGCAGTCACTCTATCTGCTCGTGATCCGAAGAGGGGAAAGAGCCTTTGTGATTCTAGCCCTGCAACGGGACAACCCTAGAGACACATGTATCCTGAAGGTCTTCTAGTTCCATGCGCAAAGTAGAATTTCCTCTTTCAAGTCTCTAAAGAGGATCCTTTGCCTTCAGCTTTTTTTTTTTTTTTTTTTGGTTAATCCTTACTGGAGGATATTTTTTCCATTGATTTTTAGAGAGAGTGGAAGGGAGGGAGGGGGAAGAGTGAGTGAGAGGGAGAGAGAGAGAGAAACATTGATGTAAGAGAGACACATTGATTGGTTGCCTCCTGCAGGCACTCTGACTGGGGCTGGGGATGGAACCTGCAACCCAGGTACGTGCCCTTGACCGGGAATCAAACCTATGACCCTTCCATCCTCATACTGATGCTCTAACCACTGAGCAAAACTGACCAGGGCTGACTTCAGCTTATTACTTAACATTTGCAGTCACAAGGCGTTTGGTACTTCACAAGGCAGCTTTTAAATTTTTTAAAAATATGTTTTATTGATTTTTTTAGAGAGAGAGGAAGGGAGAGAGATAGAAACATTGATGTGAGAGAGAAACATCGATCGGCTGCCTCCTGCACACCCTCCACTGGACTGAGCCCACAACCTGGGCATGTGCCCTGACAGGGAATCGAACCAGGGCCTCTCAGTCCACGGGACGATGCTCAATCCACTGAGCCACACCGGCCAGGCTCACAAGACAGCTTTTACATGCAGCTTCCCACATTTTGTTAGATTTGATAGAAACTACATTACCCAGGAAGCTCATATAAAAACAACCAGGGGGCAGCAGCAGACTCCCACTGGACTACCTGTCTCTAAAGAAGCGTTAACTCTATCGTTGCCACAGGTCATAGGACATCCATCCAGGAGAGTGAAACCTGTTTGGGTCCCAGGATTCGGCAGGAACATAAGGAGTTGGGACCACTCCCTCGGTCCCTGGCCCCAGGGCCTCTTGTTTTTGCTTCTGTCTGGAAGTCTGCTCTGCTCTCCCTCTGCTCTTGACAATATGGCCTTTCAAGCCTTGGTGTGTCCTTGCAGTTGGCTTGCCTGCACTCCAGAGGGCGGCGAAACCAACCTAGCCCAACATTTACACACCTTTCCTTTTAGTGCTCCCCTTCTCACTGTCTAGCTCAGTGTCTCACAAACTTTAACATCCACAGAATCACCTAGAGAGCTTGTCAAAATGCAAATCATGGTTCAGCAGGTCCAGGGTAAGGAGTGTGCATTTTTTTTTTCCTTTATTGATTTTAGAGAGAAAGAAAGTGAGAGGGAGAGAGAGATAGAAACATCGATGAGAGAACATCGACTGGCCGCCTCCTGCATGCCCCTCACTGGGGATTGGGCCCACAACCTGGGCATGTGTCCTGACCGGTGACCTCTTGGTGCATGGGTCAATGCTCAACCACTGAGCCACACCAGCCGGACAGGAGTGTGCATTTTTAATCAGTTCCTGGCTGACACAGATGCTGCTGGCCCACAGATTACACTTTGAATTGCAAATGAATCAGAGCCAAGTTTTCCAATTCCCAATTCCTAGGAAAAGGAATCTGATTATCTTGGTCCAACTTGTTGATTTGCTCACCCTGGGTCACCCTGGGTCACACTGCTCCAATTAACCATTTGCAGGAGAATGACGGGCGTGATGCAAACATGGCCACCTTGGTTGGCCCTTTCAATAGGAGCTATGGGTAGACTGGGTAGTTTAAAACCCTATAATACATCTGCAGCAGGGGTCAACTAAACCCCCAGATCATTTTTGCATTTCTGATGCTTGTCTGAGGCTTATGTTTGTCAAATTAAAATATTCCAGAAAAGAAAAAGATGTTATGAATTATACTCTGAAAATAGGTTCTCAAGTTCTAAATTCTATTCTTGTGTCACTTCCTGAGCTTTGAGAAGAAAGGAAAGACTTCCAGTCGGTCATCCTAAAGAAGGAGATTGCACCCTTGATCTCTGGGCCAGCCCTGTGCTCAGTGCAAATTTGCAACTATAATTGTCAGATGTCCCTTTTCAGTGGCTTCTGCAGGTGGGCCTGTGTGGCCCTTCCAGGGGTCTGTGACTGTGATTTCCAAACTGTGAATGAAGTCTAGAGGGAAACATTGTAGCTCAGAACTAAAATCTACATCCTGCCCTCCGCCCCACTAGGCAGGACGTTGAATTCCCTCCTACAGTAGTGCCTCCTTATCCACAGTTTTGCTTTCTTTGATTTTGGTTACCCAATGTCAACTGTGGTCCGAAAATATTAAATGGGAAATTCCAGAAAAAACAATTTAGAGGTTTTATTTATTTATTTTAATCTTTACCCGAGGAAAATATTTTTTTTTCGCATTTATCTTCAGATAGAGCAGGAGGGAGGGAGGGAGGAAGAGAGAGGAGAGAAACATTGATGTAAGAGAGTCATATGGATTGGTTGCCACCTGCCTGACCCCAACCGGGACTGGGGACGGAGCTGCAACCGAAGTACATGCCCTTGGCCAGAATCGAACTCGGGACTCTTTGGTCCGCGGGCCGACGCTCTAACTGGTGAGCCAAAACAGCCAGGGCCAATTTATAGGTTTTAAATTGCACACCGTTCTGAGCATTATGATGAAATCTTTTACTGTCCCTCTCTGTCCCACCGGATGTGACTCAATCCCTTTTCCCGCATCTCCAGGCTGGGACAGTCAGTAGCAATCTCAGTTATCAGAGCAACTGTCCTGGTATCACAGGGCTGGTGTTCAAGTCACCCTTATTTCACTTATAATGGCTCCAAAGTGCAAGAGTAGTGACGCTGACAATTCGAATATGCCAACGAGAAGCTATAAAGTGCTTCCTGTAAGTGAAAAGGTGAGCACAGTACAATAATATAGTCCGAGAGAGAGTGAGCGAGGAGACAGACCACATTCACATGACTTTATTACAGTATATTGTTATAGTTGTTGTATTTTATTAGCAATTATTGCTGTCAATCTCTCACTGAGCCTAATTTATTAATTAAACTTTATCACAGATGTGTCTGTATAGGAAAAAACAGTATGCATAGGGTTCAGTTCCCCTGAGGTTTCAGGCATCCACTGGGGTCTTGGAACGTATTCCTCAGGGCTAAGAGGAGCCTACGGTGCAATAAGGACCCTGGGAATGATGTCAGCATTTTACTTTTACTCCCTAATCTAGATGCTTACTCCTTGGTAGCGATAATATTGTGCTTTCCCATTCTCATTGGCCCCAATGCTTTTTTAGCTTCAAGACCATAGGTCATTTCCAGAGATTGGAGTACATGAAGGGGTGTGCATTGGAGAGGGGATGACAGGAATGGATGAGACAGGATCATGAGAAAGCTCTCTGGCTTGATACTGGGGAGGGTAAAGAAATCAGTCTGCCTTGGGGAGCTTAAGAAGAAATCCCGTAGCAGTTCATTTCAGCCCTGGATTGTCAGAGTAGGTCTCCTCTCCATTCGCTTTTTAAAACGCGTCCTAGAAGGACCATACGATCCATTTGGGGTTTGCAAGAGGTCTTCCATAATCCAGAGAACTGGTACATTAATTTAATCAGAAACTTGACTTCTTTTCCATCTCTTCATTTTGTCAATTAAGAGGCACAGCCACAATGGATAGATTCATTTTGGATGCAAAGAAAATCAAAGCACTCTCAGAGATTCGTTGGGCCAAGGAGGCATTCACCTGGGACCACTTTAGAGATCAATTTTCAAAACCCCATGAAAAATAAATGGAAGTACCCTTGTGTGAGTCTGGTTAGCATCTGTACCGCTGCATTATGTATGATCCTGGCCCAGTTCACAGTGCCGCTATTCATCACACTGTTTCAACAAGTTTTCCATTTTTACCAAACGGTAGATATCAAGACCAAATCCATTGTCTCCTCAGACTGGTTTTCTTGGCAGGAGCCTCTCTTCTCCCTGCCCCCCGCCCTTTTTTCTTTAACTGCCTGTAATTTATGTTTCGTATAGTTTGGGATAGCCACGGAGGTTTGGCCTCTTCCCTTGGGGGGCAGTTTGAAGGTTTATAGACATTTCCCCAGTCTTAATACTTGCACCATGATTTTTCTTCTTGCATCACTGTCATTTTAAAATTCAAATGAACTTATTATGATTAGTCTGTCTAAAAGGAGATCTCATCTAGGTAGTAAATATGACTTTCATGTATATATTATAAGAAAAAAATAGATTTGATTCCTACCCTCTGTTAGCTTACACACACATACACAGATATAAAGCAAACAGCATTGTGGGTTTTTTTTCCCTAACAGCAATTAATTGATTCATTTTAATGCTAGAGTATATAAAATGAGAGATTGCATTTGAATTACAATTCCAACAAGCTGATTCATTACGATTGCCTAATTAGAATGACTTTTGCATTTTATAGGCATTTTCTTTTTGGGTACCACAGCTCACGTGCCATTTCTCTTTTCTTCTACAGACTTAATCTATGGTAATAGCTACTGAAACTCTTTCAGACTGCTGAATCTTTGTCTTTAGAATTTTCCCCCCTTGATCAAAATAGTAATTGCCCTTGCTTAAAAAATAACTCATTTTGTTTATTCTCACTGTGCTCCAAACCTCTTGGACTCATTGTTTTATATTGCTTGCTCTGCTGTCCTAGCATTCTCAGTTTCTCCTGATTAAGGACTATTGTTTAAACCTTGTGAATGACTGTCATTAATTTGTCAGCAAAAATATTTCAGTCCAAATCACTATCGATGTGGGTTGTCATGGATTCATACAACAACTGCATACAACAACTTAACCTTCCCTGCTGACTTGGGCAGTGTCTCAGGCCATGGGGTGAGCGGTGGTACTTAGGAAACTTACCGAGTTCCATGATTGTCAGATTTAATTTTTGTTCCACTGTGCCCTTAAATTAGAGACATATTTGTGCAGTGACCAAGACTTCCAGAAGTCAAATCCCCTCTTTTCCTAAAGAATGACTTTCCTGAAGGAGAATAGGGCTCATTTACAAATGTTAGTCAGTTGTTCCTTTGTTTCAGAAAAGTTTGGAACGGAGACAAATTGAAGGAAATGTGTAATTTTTGACATGAAAAGTGGAAAGATGGATATGAGCCTAAACCATACATTTTTCACTCAGCTTTATAGGCTTAAACAGCTGGAATAATGAACAATGTTCTTCTGCAACTCTAGACGGCCAGCAAAGCAAGCGTCTGCCCCAGCGTGTTTGCAGGCTGTGAACCCACGCTAGTGGAGAGGGGTGAAGTACTTTCAAGTGCTCCCTATGTCAACAGTTTGTTTTAATGGTTAGGTGTTTGCTTTTCATGCAGCATTTTACTATGGACAATTTCAAACTACAGCCACGTGGAAAGAATTCTACACTGAACATCCATAAACCTCCTGCCGAGGTTCTCCCCTGGACATTTTACTTACCTGCTTTGTCACTCTTCTAACCTATCCATCCCTTGATCCAGGCATCATTCATTTATTTTTAATGCATGTCATGCATCTTGTTTTTTTTTTTTAATGCATTGCAGACATCAGTACATTTCTTCTAAAACTCTTCAGTATGCAGGTCACTAACGAAAGTTCAATATTTGCGTGTAGTCTATTTTTCTGCATGAGTGAAATTTACTGAGTTTGGCAAAATGCTTACAATACACCTGTGTGATCCAGACTCCTATAAGAATAGAAAATTACTACCACTCCAGAAAGATCCCTCTTGCCTGTTCCTTCTTCATCTCTGTCCTTATCCTCTATCTCCAGGCAACAACTGTTCTGATCTTTTTCACCATAGATCAGGTTCCCTATTCTAGAGCCTCAAATAAGTGGAATCACATGGTATCTACTCTTCTTGTGTAAGGCTTCTTCTACTCAACCTGTTTTTTTCTTCATCACTATTGTCCTACACATCAGTAGTTCATTCCTTTATATTACTGAATAATATTCTACCATGAGAATATATTGCAGTTTATACATTCTCTTGTTTGCTTCCAGTTTTGGGCCATTATGAATAAAGGGCCTATAAACAGTCTTACACAAGTCATTTTGTGTAAGGATATTTTCATTCTTCTGGGTAGGATTGTCAGGTCATAAGATAGGTGTATTTTTTAGTTTTATAAGAAACTTAGAGAATGTTGTCTGCCATTTTGTATTTTCACCAATAATGCATGAGTGATTTGGTTGACCTAGAATCTGTCTTTTTAATTTTGCCCTTTCTGGCAATATGAGTGGTAATTCACTGTGAATTTAATTTGACCTCCCGGGTGTTTATTTTCAATATGTTTTAGGAAAAAGACAATTAGAACATCAAGTTCATGATTTCAGATATATCAGGATTGAGTCAGGGCTAAATAAAAAGTGAGTAAGTTTAAGATCAAGTTAAATAAAATACCAGGTAAATAATAGTAGGGGTGGTAAATGGATATAGCAAAATTTGTGAAGTAGTTTGTGAACAAGTTAAGTTTGAGAAATACTGTTCTAGAGGAGATCATTTTTCAGACTTTATTTCCATGGCTTTTTATTTATTTTTATTTTTTCTTTATTGATTTTAGAGAGAGAGGAAGGGAGAGGGAGAGAGAAATAGAAACATCAATGAGAGAACATCGATTGGCCGCCTCCTGCATGCCCCCCACTGGGGATTTGGCCCACAACCTGGGCATGTGCCTTGATTGAGAATCGAACCGGCGACTTCTTGGTTCATGGGTTGATGCTCAATCACTGAGCCACAACGGGCTATTTCCATGGCTTTTTAAAATCAAGTAAAAAAAATCAACATGTAAAAATCTTGAAGATATTCTAATTACCATTATCCACTACAGAGTCATTGAGCTCTGGGATTAGAATTCTACCTAAATCTGGGGTGAAAAAGATTTTAGGCATCATCCTTGTTTTTGTGAATGAAAAAGGGGCCACATCCTGACCTGACAAGCTTAGGGGAGGCCTGTGTTGTGGGTCCTTCAAACTCAGAGACTGAAAGTAACCACATAGGATGGTCTGAACATAAAAATTTCTAACTAAAAGCAAGTCATGGTGGGTAGTCATGTCCTAGGCCCGTAGCTTCCTTGACAAAAGTCAATCTTTACTTTAAGTGAGCCTGTCTATTATCTCTGTGCATCTAAGATGACATACCTTTGGAATGTCAGAGTAACTCCTTTTTTCCAGACCCCTCAGGGTACAACCTCCCACCAGAGCACAAGACTACAGAATCCCTCATTGTTAGCTTGTTCTTTAGCATACCATTTCTACGTGCTATAAATATTAATTGTTAACTATCCTGTACCACCAATGTAAAAGAAGTATGTGTCTCTCCACTTTACTTTTTATCTAACCTCAGGGATTTCCTTGCCGTGCTTTTGCCCACCTCCCTGACCTACTGCCAATGGACTTCATGTCACTGCCGCCCACGCCTTGACATCTCCTCCTTTGAGTCTAATGTATAAAAATAAGCTGAAAACTGTCATTCTCCAGAGCATTTTCTCAATCCTTTGAGATTTGCTTCCCAGCAACTGTCAGTTTAGCTCAAACAAACTCTCTCTCTTTTTTTTAAATCCTCACCCGAGGATACTTCTCAATTTATCTTCAGGTAGTAGGGAGGGAGGGAGAGAGGGGGAGAAGGAGAGAGAGAGAGAGAGAAACATTGATGTGAGAGGGACAGATCGATTGGTTGCCACCTGCACGACCCCAACTGGGGGCAGGGACGAACTGCAACCTATGTATGTGTCCTTGGCCAGAATCGAACTCGGGACTCCCTGGTCCGCGGGCTGACGCTCCAACTGCTGAGCCAAACCGGACAGGGCTCAAATAAACTCTTATAAGACTTTTTCTTAGGCTGGATTTTCTTTCACTGATACTGGAGATCTCGCTTTAAACAGTCTAATTATATAAAACGAAAACAACGAAAGAAAACGGTATGACAAAGGGGAGATAGAAAGATGGATGTTAGTACCCTTTAGAGCCCGCCTGCTGGGGTTGCCCTGGTTCCACCACTTGCTGCATGTGTGACTTTGGCCAATAACCTTAGTTCTCTGTGCTTCAGTTTTCTCATCTATAAAATGCAGATGATGATATTAACAACTTCATATAGAGTTGTGAGGAACACACGAGTAAAAACATGTGAGGAGCTCATCGTAAGTACCGTAGAAGCGGAGAGCTACCATTGTTACTGCTGTAGGAGAACCTGTCAGCCCAAAGCGGGAAAGACTCTGGGGGCCGACATATCCAGCCGAGGGATGAGGCAGGGGAATAAATACCTCCAGAGCAGGACGACCTGTGCCTCCTGGAAGGACACATCCTGGAGAGACACTTCGTCTCTCTCCTCTGGTGCCGCAGCAACTTGCTCTTCCTTAGGGCAGTTGCCTTTCCCAGTTCTCAAGGGTGGGTGAGACTGACCCCATTCCCCACCATGTGACCCAGGCTTAGCCAGTCTGCATTCCTCATCCCTTTGTTTAATTAATTGGTCCACAGATGGACACTTGATCTCAATCAGAATAATAATACTCCTTTATGAGATTTCTGCTTGTGCTGTTGAGAAAGAGTAGCTCCCTTTCTCTCAGAGTTGTTAAGCTGATAAGACATAATAATGGTGCTGCTGGGAATCATTTGCCACTCTCTGGGAAGAGCCTGCGTGAGACTGAATCCCACAGAGAGAGAGAGAGAATGGACAACTGGCTCCAGCCGTGTGGACCTGACTTTCCCAGGAGTTGTGGAGGAACACAGTACCTTTTTTGCCTAAGCCAGTTTAAGTTTCATTTCTGTCCTTTGTGAGAATCCTGATGAATACATTTCATATAATCAAGCGCACACTCTTGCAAGATGATTTTCTTGAATTAGGAGGACTTTGCTGTGCTTATGTAACTATTAGGGGGACCGGAAAGTAATGTCGTTAACGTAATCACAGGTTAAGGGCGGAAGTGGAAGCAAATCCACGTCAGACAATCGAGGAACTGTCAAACACTCTTAACCAACCTTGGTCGACCATCCGAGAACATTTGCAGCAGATTGGTACAGTAAGCAGAGCAGGTGTTTGGGTCCCGCATAATCTGTCCGAAGAAAACAAAGCTAACCGGTCCACCACATGCAAATTATTGCTTCAGCGGCACAATACAGAAGCGTTTTTTGATCGCTTGATCACTGGAGATGAAAAATGGGTCCTCTATGATAATCCAAAATGCAAAAGGCAGTGGCTCTCTCCAAAGGAATCGCCACGAAGTACAGCTAAGCCAGGTTTACACCCCAAAAAGGCACTTTTGTGTGTTTAGTGGAGTATTCGCGGGGTGGTTCATTTTGAGGTGCTGAAACCTGGACAAACTGTGAATGCAGACCTTTACTGTGAACAATTGGATCGAGTAAATCAATCTTTAATTGAAAAGTGCCTAGCGATTGTCACCAGAAAAGGCGTTATTCTGCAACACGATAATGCAAGACTGCACTGTGCAAGACAAACCCTGGAACAAATTAATGAATTGGGGTGGGAGGTATTGCCTCACCCACCATACTTGCCAGATATTGTGCCATCGGATTTCCATTTATTCCGATCGCTACAACATTTTCTAAGTGGCAAAAAATTTGACAATTTGGATGATGTCCAAAATGCCATCTCCAGATATTTTGCTCAAAAACCAATTGATTTTTATCGATCCGGCATTGAAAATTTGCACACTAGATGGCAAAAGGTTGTTGATAACGAAGGTGATTACATCATTGATTAAAAATAAAAACTTGTTATTTCTGTTTGAATTTAATGTCGTAAAAAAAAAACGACATTACTTTCCGGTCTCCCTAATATCTTTCTCTACTGAAACTTCTGTATAGATCGCGTGGAGACACTGGCAGAGCCAGGTTTGGGAAGTCCTCCAACAGATCAGGGGGCAGGTCCGGAGGATATGATGCCAACCAGTTTATGGTGCAGCAGCTGTGGGAACCAAGAGGACACTCACTAGCTCTCAGGGACATCTGATTCCATGGTCTGTATGACATGGGATGGAGCGGGATGGGAGTGGGGCAAATCCATGCTCTGCAGATATTTCCCTGGCTGCAAGTGGGATAGGGAGAGAAGAGATCTGCTGTTTTCATCTCCTTTTCTCTTTCTCATTCTGCCTCTCTCCACTGCTGCTACTGAAACTACCAGACTTCTGCCTTCAGTTCTCAACATTTTTTGATAACATCTCTGATAATAACCCTCCCTTACATCCCAGCACTAAGACGTCTAAAAACATGATGTAATTATATGATTTCAATTGGCCAGGCCCTCTGGAAAAAAGTGCCTTTCAATCACTGGTTGCACTGGAACTAAGCTTAAGATTATCACATCTATATTTAGTGACTTCCTAATCACAGTATCAATAAATATGGCTTCTCATTGCAAAGCTGGATAATTGCGTTTATTCTTGTTAACATCTCATGTGCCTCAAAGAGTAATTACAGATAATGAGAAAGTTGAGGTTCAAAGGAGTGTGCATATTATTGAATAATGAATGGAGGGTACTTGAAGGTGTCGGAGGGTTAATCACTGAGGGTAACAACTGTCTGCCCCAGCAAGGCTGGGGGAGAAGCAGCACGCTCCCTCTCAGTAGGCGCCACCGCAACTCCATCCGGGCCCGAGGAACCTAACCCTGGCCACTCGGGAATATGAAGAGAAGTGGTGCTAGGGAATAAGTGGGTTCAAGGGGTGGGGGAACAGAAGTCAGTAAAACTAACCTGTGATAATTAGCAAGAATTTTCTGGCTATGGCCCATTCTCTTCATTTATTCACTTATTTTTTAAAATGTTTTTATTGATTTATTTTTCTTTTTAGAGAGAGAGGAGGAGGAGGAGAGAGAGATAGAAACATAGATGAGAGAGAAATATCCATTGGCTGCCTCCTGCACGCCCCCTATGGGGGATCAGGCCTGCTACCTGGGCATGTGCCCTGACGGGGGGTCGAACAGGTAGGTGATCGAACTGGTGGCCTCTTGGTGCATGGGATGATGCTCAATACACTGAACCACACCGGCTGGGCTATTCACTTATTTTTACGTTCATTCATTAGAAAAAATATTGAGCCATGTTGCAGAGACTGTACAAAGGGCTGGGAATGAAATGGGGCGGCCCACACGGAGCATGCAGTCCTTCCGCGGAGACAGATGTTGAAGTAGGATGGTGCCGACTACTACAGAGCAAGACCAGAGTGTGAGATGCTGGAATCCAACCTGGTCCGCAAACAGGACAGACGTCCCTGAGGACCTGGACACGGAAGCGGAGATAAGGCAAAGAAGGAAGAGTCAGATCAGGAGGAAGCAAGCAGTTCTGAGGCCATTTCTGACCACGAGAACAAGTGACGGTGAGGGCCCCAAGACGGGGATCAGCTGGCTCCGTGGAAGAACTGAAAAAACATGAGAATCGGTGGAGGAAGGTGAACACGGCAGGTGTGGCTGGAGATGTGGGTGGCAGGTGGGTCAGGTGAGACTTTTTGGGTCACGTATTGGAGGCTGGACTTTATCTAAAGGCTGGCAGTGCCACAACACTGAGGTCTAATGGGAAATTGTCAATATTCTTGTGATGGGCACTTATCTCATTTTAGAGACATGTGGGATTCTTTTCATTTTATTTTGTAGTTTTCATCAGTATAAATAAAAGTGAGGCAGAGGAATGTATAAGGGACAAAAGAATTAAACAGTGGGTCGACAAAAACAGGGAGCTTAACGGAGATGGATGTTTCTTCATTCCATTATATCATTTGAGAAGTTGTTTTTTTTTCTCCTCTTCTATTTGCCTGTTTTGGAAAACAGCAAAAAGTTGCCCAACTATTTTGTGAGATAGTTGTCTTTCCAAACTTCATTATATTTTTGAGACTACAACTGACTGTGAGATTTAAGTGTTTATTCTAGAATAAGCCAATATTGATAAGGTGGTAACTGGAATTTCAGAACAGTGTAGAAATTGAGAGCATGAGCTTTGGACTTAGATTAAGCAAGTTTAAGTCCAGCTTTTCCAATCACTGTATGTATACCATGGAATATGTTATTTAACTTCTTTCTCTTCTTTCTCTTATCTGTAAAATGGAGACAATAATTTAACTACTTTATAGGGTTGTTGTGAGAATTATGAAATAATGCAAAGTGTCTGATAAATAAAATAGCACATGATCAAGCTGACAATCATTAATTAGTAATACATAAAAATCTTAGTTGGAAGCTATCTTTTTCTACTAAAATAGTGAAAAATTCCACGTTTATTGTTATATATATTATTTTATAAATATATATGTGACAAATAACAAAAATAAGTTCACACACACAAACAGATAATACATCAAAGTTGTGGAAGGCAATCTGAAGGATTAGATTTTAGGTGAGAATAAATAAATAAGACATTAATGCAAGTTAAACTATGAGAGTTTAAATACAAAAAGAGACAAAAAGAAAAACAGCCAAGTTTAAATGGGTACATAAACAGGGACTGAAAGAAAAGTCAAGAAGTCATTTCAGACGGTTCAAAAAGGAATAAACAGAATTTTAATAGATGTTTGAAAGCAAAGGGGCAGGGAAACTAACAAGTATCTTCAAGGGCCAGGGAAGTAGTGTGACCACATAAAGCCACAACATAATAGAGAGAGTGTGTGTGTGTGTGTGTGGGGGGGGGGAGTGTGTGTGGGGGGTCTTTGTAAAAGCATTCAAATTTTAAAATTATACATTAAAAAAGTCATGCTGACCAAACAGTCTGCAACCCCAGAAATAAAGTGATAAATCCCCCAGATTAACAGAAGATAGCAACAGAAACCCTGAAGGAACCCTTTCTACTGTGTAAATCCCGTGCTTCACCCCGACTCTTCCCTGATCTGCGCCCCTGGCATCTGCCCTGGCTCCCGGTGATCCATGCCAGCCTGGTCCTGCGGCTGCTTGGGAAGACAATCCCTCTCTATCCCCAGCTTACCCAGCAGTTCCTCAGTTGGGCTATGCTGAGATTTGACCCCTTCTTGGGTGTGGTGGCCAGGAGGGGGTGTGGGGGCAGATCATGAGAAGGGCAAGCATTGTCTAGTGTGGCTCTTGAGTAAGGTGAACCCTCTTCAAGTAAGGTTGTGGGGTGGGGGAGGGGGCCTCCACTTCAGACCCTGGGGGTTGGAGGGAATCTAGAGGGTAGGGGTGATAAGGTTCTCAAGTGCATTTACCCAGATATTCCCATCCCAGTTCTCAGGGTCCCGCTTCATTCCCATCAAGGCCCGGACTTTGGTCTTGCTGGAAATCCAACCTTTTCGCAACCTCTGCCATTCTAACGACGAAGCCTTCCAGCTGCAGGAGATGAGGGCCACTGTAAAAACTGCCAAGGATTCTCTTCCTTATTACTCTCATACTTTGCTTTAAATTGTTGATTAAATCCTCCCGTCGTTACACTTACTATTTCCCACAGACCTTATAAATGGCTCTCTCATTGTACCAGTTAATACATCTCTTTCCACCTGTTTCCTGTCCCAGTTCTCCACAGGTGAAGGTCTCAAGCAATCACGTGCCAGGATCTGGCCGCACTGCGCCTTCCCCCGGCAGGTGCCCTTCTCTGCACCAGGAGGCTGGTGATGCTCAGTCCCACCCTCAGCTCTGCTTCCTGGCACCATATGCAAAACCAACTCTCCGGATGGATTCACTAGGAGCCTGATGTGGAGTTTCTTCTTCAGGTTATTTATTGGGAGAGTCCTCTTTGGAGAAGAGGAGTGAGAGAAACAGGGATAGGGCAGAGAGGAAAAACTAAATAAGAGTGTGGTATAAGCTGGAGACTAGCTCCCCCCCACACACTGTGGAAGATCTGGGGACAGGATGTGTACTGCAGAATTGGCCTTGCCTGGGGGAAGGGGGGTAGTCTTTTGTATCAGTATCAGTCAGTAATTGATCACAGTCTGCACTGTGGCCCCCACATTAAGAGTGGGCAATTCTTGCCCAGCCGGTGTGGCTGAGTGGATTGAGCATCGTCCCATGGACTGAGAGGTCCTGGTTCAATTCCCGGTCAGGGCACATGCCTGGGTTTCGGGCTCGATTCCCAGTAGGGGGCATGCAGGAGGCAGTTGATTGATGTTTCTCTCTCACATTGATGTTTCTGTCTCCCTCTCCCTTCCTCTCTCTCTAAAAAATCAATAAAGAAGCACTATTTACAATAGCTAAGATCTGGAAACAGCCCAAGTGTCCATCAGTAGACGAATGGATAAAAAAGCTGTGGTACATATACACAATGGAGTACTATGCAGCTGTAAGAAAGAAAGATCTCTTATCCTTTGAGACAACATGGAGGGACCTGGAGAGTATTATCCTAAGCGAAACAAGCCAAGCAGAGAAAGACAAATATCATATGATCTCACTTATTTGTGGAATATAATGAACATAAAAGTCTGAGGAACAGGGTAGACCCAGAGATGTGGAAGTAGGGTACAGACTGACAACCCTCAGAGGAGGGGGGAGGGGGGAGGGAAGAGATAAACCACAGAACTTATATGCATGTACGCATAACTGATGGACATGGACAACAAAGCTGGGGATGGGGTGGGGGGATAGGGAGGAGGGTGTCAATGGGGAAAAAAGGAGAAATATTTGTAACAAAAATAAATTAATTTAAAAAAACAAAAAAAACAAATACCCCCCCAAAAAAATAAATAAATAAAAAATCAATAAAGACATATTAAAAAAAAAAAAAAAGTGGGCACTTCTCCCTGGAGTTATCAGCTGTCAAAATAAACTTCTAGGCTCAAGATGGAGCCACTCCTGTTCAGGGTGCCACATCAACGAACTGAAATTTAGATAACCTTTGTGTCCCTTTAAGTCCCCCCCTTGACCAGAAACAGCACAGTCTATCCAGTAAGCAAATCCCCAAACACCAAGCAAACTGGAATCTATTCTTACTTCCTGGTTCCTTCTCAACCCAAACAAGGTTGACTAAGTGGCCCCAGCCAGTCAGATATTTTAATTCTTCTCTTTCTTGTTCTTTATTCTTCATCCTATGAAAGCCTCCTGCCTTCGGCCCCATTTTGCCATTCTCCGAAGGGAGACTGTCCACTTCACGAAGTCACAAATAAAGCTTGCTGATGTCGCCTGAACTGTCTTCTTGAATCATTTTTAACATAGGCAGCACACATCCGCTGCTGTGCTCCAAGGTAAGGAGAGTGGGCCACCAACAACCACCGCTACAGACGTCACCATCATTGTCATGACGGATGACACTAGGAGCAGGTGGTGGTTTTACAACTAGAGTTTCCCTTTAATAGCCGCTCTGAAACCCATGCTATTTTTTTCCTTCTGCAAAAGGTTATGTTTTTCTTAATGTTAAACTGTGTCTAAGTGGAAAAGCCTTTTAATTTGAAGGGAAACGCAAGAGAATTTATTAAATAGAGTGCTAATAAAAAGGTTTATTGTAATAATTTTCTCATGCTCCACAAGGCCTCCAAACACACCACTTTCCTAAGAATGTCTGTCTGTTGGCTTCTGAGGTAGGAACACCATTTTTTTTTTTTTTTGGCCAGCTATAATCCAGGCAAAGTTTTCTAAATTGGTGAATTAATCCACTGTCTCCTGTTTACAACAAGCTAAGAAGGATACAGTATCACATTATATGTTCGCAAAAATACGTGCTTTAATCTGTGAACCAGAATTAATTACCATTTTGTGTAGAAAAGTCCATTTTGCCCAGACCATTTCAAGGAAGCACCTGAGAAATTGTTTTTCTGAAAGCTGCTGGGAAACTTCCAGAGTGATTTATTGAACCATAAATGTGAATCTATCTATAATTTACAAGCCAATAAGCCGCAGGCATGTTCTTATAGTTTTCAGCTACCCTGGCTAGTCCTCACAGCAGAAAATTAAAAAAAAAAAAAAAAAAAAAAAGTACTTTTCTGAAGGTAGCTAATTTTCTTCCCACATTTGGCATACGTGAAGGAATTTGGGGAAATTTTGCATTTAGTAAAAGCCACTTATAAATTTTTCTTACGAAAATATTATAACCATTGCCGCAAGCATGGGGACAGAAAGCGCTTGATCTTTGTTCGAGTCCTTGGCTATGAAGAGAAGAGAAAGCTGCTAAGGTCTGTGGTGTAGGAGCTGTGGGCTGAAGTATCTTGTTAAAAGGGAAAGACTTACACATTTCAGTATTCATATACATTTCTAAGACCACAAATAGATATGACCTTTCAGGGAAAAAATGCTGAGGAGGTGGATTGCTTCTTTTGCCAGGAGACAGAATTTTTGAGCGGCTCCCAGGAGAGCAATAACGGCCCAGCTGGGTTGATTGATTTGCAACTGGATAGGAACTAACTTGAAGAAGTGTTCTAGAGATATTTGAAAGTCATGGTTTGTGTGTTGGACTGCCTTGAATAGTTAACTGTCCCCACAGGTGTTGTGTGATCCATAAAAAGCGCAGTGACTGGTGAGCTTTCAGAGGTGGGTGATGAAGGGTGATGGTGATATGTTGGAAAAAAACAAAAATTTTCTTCTGTGGTCAGGAATTGGTGGCTTGGGTTGATGCATACTAGTTAACATTTATTGAGGACTAAGGATGTACCAGGCACTATCTAAGAACTTTAATGTATTTACTTTTGAGGAAGGTACTTCTACTGCCCACATTTCATAGATGAGGAAATCGAGGCGTAGAGAGGCTAAGTCATCCTTTACTTACAGAGCTCGGTAGTGACAGAGTAAGGTTGAAGCCTGGATGCTTTGACTCTAGATAACATCCTTTTTACTATTTTGCTCCAGAAGGTCCAAGGTTATACCCATAACCAGGAGAAGGAATCTCTAGGCTTATCTTTTGCAAGTTACTTTGAAGCAAAGCAGTGTCCCTGCAAAAAAAGTTTTAAAATTGGATTATTTTCCGATGAATTCAGTCCATTTTATTTGGCAGCCTATTTTGAAAAAGTCAAGTTGTTGATGGTGGTTTTTAAGTCCTCAATTACTGTTTTTCTTTAAGTCGGTGTTCTCACTGTCTCCACTTAACGTGATTGATTGAATTTGTGCGGCGGGAAAGGACCAAAGCGCAGTGGTGCAAACGCAGAACGTCTCCGGATCGGAGCTCGAGCGGTGTCCCTCCGGCCGGTGTGCATTTATAGGGGGGTTGGAGAGGCATATGTAACTTTAGTTGAGAAAAATGTTGGAGTGATTATGACCCTCAGAGATCATCTGGAGATGAGCAAACTGAGGGTCACTGAAGGTCAGTGGCTCGTGTAAGATCACAGGCAATCGTTCAGAAAGCGGCTTAGAGGGCAGACCGTTCGCTTCCTAGAACAGGGCTCTTTCCACAATGGTGCCCTGTAAACTGAAGAAGCAAGTTGTCAGGCAACACTTGAAAAGTAACAGTGAAAGTAACCGTGACAAGGTGTTTGTTGATAAAGAGGCACAATCCAGTGGAAAAATCCCCCTACGGGAAGTCTCCTGGGCTGTTCAGCCCCAGAGAGTCCTCTGGGGAAGAGTACGCTGGGCTCAGCTTTACTCTTTGGTACAAAGGATGCTTGACAATGAGGTGGCTGGGCTGGCTGGGATGGTGAGAGTGACAAGCTGGCAACCGAAATGAGAATAAAACAGATTTACGGCTTGAAAACCCAACCCAAACCACAGTGAAAAAACAAGGGACTGTCGATTGCCAAGGACCTCAGGGGACTCGATATCTCAGGAAATTAGGCCAACTTCTTCATATGGTTTTTTTACTTTATTATGAACTGTAATCTTACCTTTGACAGTTGTGGAATAGTTGAATTGTGATGGATTTAAAGTCATAGAAAAAGTGCCTATCTCTAGAAATTAATATAAAACATCACAGCTATGAAAACTAAATGTTAGTGTCGCGTATTCTAGGCACACAAATACTTATTGACTGAATAAATAAATGAATGCTTGCCTGGGTATTACATCCCTGGCAAATTCTTACCTACTTTTATGTGGAATACAATTTTTAAATGCTGATTAAAACACTTCTTTTAAATTACTTAACCAAAGTTTTTAAAAAATATGTTTCTGTTGGTTCTTTAGAGAGAGGAAGGGAGAGAGACAGAAACATCGATCAGCTGCCTCCTGCAGGACCCCTACAGGGAATCAAACAGGGACCTCTCAGTCCATCGGACTACACTCAATCCACTGAGCCACACCGGCTGGGCTACTTAACTGAAATTTAATTAAATAATTGCCACTTAGTAACAGTTGCATAATACTTTTTGGACTGTTTTGTACAATTTCTTTAAAGCTTTGTACAATTTCTTGACTAGCTTCTTGTTAATAGTGAGAGAACACGGCTGACGCCTTAAGTTCTACATGTATCTAATATTCTGTACAATTAAATTTCTGCTTCTCTATCCAGCTCACCTTGGTAGATGGGAATAAAACTGTCTTGTACCAATTTAATGGGAATATTGCTGAAGCAGCGGGAAAATGCCCAAAGTGCACTGATAATCTTACTTGTGTGCGCCTGGTGATTAAAATTAAAATGTTTTTTTTTTTTTTTTTGGTGAATGGCACATAAATGGGTTCTTAGTCTTTGAAATAAGTTGATCTTTAACCTGACAATATAGTTAATTCAGATTAATTTAGAAATATTAGTATTTTAGAGTAGAAAAAGTTGATAATTTCTGCCATAAAAAAAAAAAACTCTGACTCCTTGGATGGTTGATTCTTGGTCTGAGTTAGGAAAAGCATAAGATGAGCTTGGGACATCCTTTGTGCCAAAAGACAGGGAAGTTATCTGAGGACAGGCCAAGTGGACATGGCAGCCACTCTAAAGGGCCCCCACCGCCCAAAGATGGGACAACTTGAACAGTCAACAACAACAAATGACTACAATTGGTTGAAACATATTGAATGTATAAAAATTCATGAGTTCCTAAAGATAATGAGAAAAAGAAGAGAGTAGAAGGAAAACAAATCTCAAAACTCATTTGTCACCATTGGAGGTGGTTGGTGCACCAAATTGCTATTTTGAAAATTGCCATTTAAGGAAAGAATTAAGGATTTACCCTGCCTTCCTTATATAGTCCTCTACATCAGTTGCACTTTGGAACGCCTGAATTGTCTCAGTTGATGAAGAATGAGTTTTAATTAAGCAAAGGAATTGTAGTTAGTAAATGTGGAAAAAAAATAACAGAATTATAAAATGTCAATTTTTTCCCACGCATGCACAGCCTCCCCTGTTATAAAAAAAAATCTCAGTTTTTCATCCTTCAGTGAAATAAATGATTCAGGCAACTATTATCAAAATGGATGGCAAAAGGATTAGGTTTATAGGGAACTGGATATCTGCAAGGTCTCAAAGTAGTAGCCCACAATATAAGGGGGGAAATTCAACATTATAATGGGATAGGGGGCAGATGACCACTTGAGCCATCTGGTCAATCCTAGTTTCCCTAAAAGGGGGACATGCAGACATCGTGTGCTTCTTCTGAGAAGCAGTATGAAATACATGACACCACTGAAATGTTCTTGCCAGAAATCTTTTTTTTTTTTTATTCCTCACCCAAGGATACTTTTCTTTTTATCATCAGATAGAGTGGGAGGGAGGGAGAGAGAGAGACAGAGAGAAACATCGATGTGATAGAGCCACATAGACTGGTTGCCTCCCACAGGACCTGACCAGGGCCGGGGACGAACCGCAACCGAGGTACGTGCCCTTGACCGGAATTGAATCTGCGACTCATTAGTCCGTGGGCCGACGCTCTAACCGCTGAGCCAAACCGTCCAGGGCCTTGCCAGAAATCTTAAGCTTGAATCTAATCAGACTTAAGATCTGACTCCATATTTATAGGCAATACCAGGGACGGAGAAATAAGCTCAATGATACCACAAGCTAACAATCAGAAAAATCCGGAACATGGGACATATCATAGGACTATCGACTCTGTCTCTTCAATAAATCCTTCAGCAAAGGACACAAAAAGCAGGAGGAGTTTTCTGTGAAATGACATTTTGGAGATAATCAGGGAAATCTGAAAAATGGCCAGGCTATTACAGGGTAATAAACAATTGCTGTTAATTTTGCTAAGTATCATAATATCAACACTGTGGTTATGTAAGAAATGCCTTTTTTTTTTCTTAGCAATGTTTCTTGAAATATTTAAGAATAAAATGTCATAATGCCTTGGATTTACTTTAAAACAAATATTATAAATACGGCAAAATGTTAAGACACGTTAAAAAGCTAGGTGCTGGGACTATGGGGGTCATCACTATTCTCTGTACATTTGTGTATGTGTCTAAAAGTTCTCATAATGAAAAGTTGAATCACAGGTTAGGCGCCATAAAATTACTTATGAATTAAACTCTGAGGAGCAGTTCAAAACATAAAAAACACTTCAAATTGTTTTTAAAAATACTCATATATATGTAAATGTGGAACGTTTTGATAAGAACTAAAATAGCTTTTCAGATGTTATAAGAATTTTTCTCGATGAACAATCTCTGTGTAATTAAAGGAAATGGGAGAAGTAAACAGGCTCTAACATTCTATTTTGGGGGATACTGGCTTTATTCTAGTCTCAGAGCTGGACACTGGAAAAATCCATGACCTGAAGTGCCATTTTGGGAGAAACACGCCATTATAATGAAAATGCAGTTACTGTAGCGTATTTCGTAAAATGATGCAGGAGTGTAAATAAAGTGCACCACAACTCTGGACAAGGAGAGCCATTTTTAGTGGCGTTACACCTAAATTAAATAAGGTTTATCTAATTCCCACAGTTAAAGCCAAATCCCTAACCTACAACCTCAACAGGTAGCTGCTCTAGCTCAGACTGACAGGCAAGCACACCTGCGTCCTCAGCACAAGCACAGCCCCTGCAGCTTCCTTCACACGACCTCACTACAGACACGTTCAAACTAAAGGTTTATTTGTGAGTTTAGAGGTAAGGGAACAGGTCTATGTTTAATGATACTTCCGGTGACTAATATTTCTTTCACTGCTTTTGTTTTACTTTATTTATCATTATTTTTAATCCTCACCTGAGCACATGCTTAGAGAGAGGAAGGGAGAGAGAGAGAGAAACATCAATGTGAGAGAGAAACAACAATTAGTTGCCTTCTCCACGTGCCCCAACCGGGGATTGAACCCACAACCCAGGTATGTGCCCAGACTGGGAATCCAACTGGCAACCTTTCAGGGCACAAGATGACGCTCAACCACCTAAGCCACTCCGGCTGGGCTCATTTACTACTTTTGAATGACAAATGCATATTTACTAGCTTAGAATTTTATATGTAAACTCCAGAGATCTAGGGCATTTTTAATATAATAATGATTTGGGATTTGTCTATGTTTCTGGAGCCCAGCTTCTTTTACTAGAAAGCCTCATAACAAGACACACATGTTCTTGACAGACTCACCCATCGAGACCATGACACAGAAAGGCTATCCTATTTTAAATTCCAGTGTTTGTGTTGTATTAATAGCCCTGGCAATTTCTAATTGCGTTATGCTATAAGGAGTAGGAATTCACTTCTGTATCTTTAAGAATTCTTTTTATCACGATATTCAAGCGAGAACTGGGCCTGTGGTGGAAAATGATAGGTTAGGACAGGTTAGAATAATATCTGGGCCCAAACACTGGATGCTCAGGTGGCCTGTTTTTTTCTTTCTCTCAAGGGTCAATCATGAATAAATGCCAAAAGCAGCAAACAGAAAACAAACTACAACAAACATGCCAGAAAGAACTATTTGCCCTCATTGAAAGAAACTAGGTCCATGGAGCTCCACCCAGAGGCAAGTTTTGCCCCACGCCAAGGAGGAAAGAGGCATTCGGATACAGTGCAATGGCTGTTCCCCAGTCTGTCCCTTAGATAGGATAAGGGTCTCAAGGTCTGGGCAGCTCTTACTAAATGCTTTTCCTGCTACATGTTAAAATGTAGCACAGTGTTTTGCAGATGCAACTGTAAACAGGATGAGCTTGACAGGAACTCAACTGCATGACTGTAGCCAACTGCAAAGAAGAAATCAACCTGTAATTGACCAAATAGTGTAGTAAGCAATGGCTAAGCTTCCCTTCAGGTAGACAGAGCTTTGGCTGTGAATCCTCTGTCTCTTCAGTCGCTGCAAGTAAGTACTGTAAAACTACTTTGCAACATCTCCAAATGGTGAACCCCTTGAGTTCTATAACACGTCCCCCGGCACCTGGGATGCACGTTTTGCTCTCCCCACCTTTCTCACATACAACATCTAACCCAGAGGAAAGAGGCACCCAGATGCACTGCAGAGCAGGGGGCACTCTGCCTGTCTGAAGGGTGACAGGCGCCTGCTGAGAACTGCTGAGCCTGGCATGCATAGAGACTCAGGGGCCCAATGGAGAGAGGCAGTAGCAACTAGACTTGGTGGGGATGGGAAGGAGGGAGAGAGGGAGGAAAACAAGGAGGTGGGGTAGGGGTGACCACACAGAAGAAATGCCTGATGGAGGCTGCAAGACTCCCCTTGGCAATTTCCAGATTTAGATGCAAAGGACTTGGCAGCGAGTCAGAGGTGCTGTATCACTGGGAGCTGCACACCAGCCAGAATTTGCCTCTGCACAATGGTGGGTCCAAGGAAAATTCAGGTTACATGTAAATGAACAAACAAGTTGGCATGGTGGCCGAATGGAAGTCCAGAAGGTTTATTTATGTTGCATTGATTTGATTATTCTAAATTGAAATTAGAACTGCTTCTAATTTGGAGACAAAAGACTCATTTGCAAAAGTGCTCTGACATTTTATAGTAACTCGCATGTAACTAGGAGCCGTGGAAGATGCAGGAATAGCAAACACTGTTAGCCTTCTCTTTGTGGAGATATTGGCTGCCTTAAGAAACACCCACTAGAGTTTTCATAAATAAAACATAGAGAAACACCCGGGGTGGGGGCAGTTTTCCCCTCTGGTATGAAAGGAATTAGTGTAGTGGATAGAAAAGGAAGCTGTGTATAAAACCCTCTAGAGTGTAGCACAGGGTTTTCACCCTGGGGGGTCTGAGAATACCAAAGGTTGCAAATTCAGTGGTGAGAGCGCAGCGGGTGTGTCAGGAGGGCGCTGCCCGCCACGCATGCTTAGTTAGCCCTTCGGCTGCAACGTGGTTTCCATAGTGTGTGTATGAGCTTTTCTCTATAAATACATATTCTTTAATGCATCTATAAATAAGGGGAAATACCAATGGTTAATTCCTTCCATTATTATACAGGTGAAGAACGATGAAAGGCAGAAGAAAGTGTACAAGGTTAGTTACGGTGTAAAAGTGAATTAAATAGCCACCTCCTGTCGATCAGTAGGGTTCTGTCTTTTTCGGATCCAGAGCGTCTCGTCTGGCCTGGGGTTCTCTATTAGGAACAGGGTGTTGCAGGACATTACAGACAGAGGCAGAGAGCGCATGCAGTCCGTGAGAGTGTCCAGTTCTGTGGGGTGGAGGGTGGCCATCCATGGAAATCCCCGTGATTACCGCTGCCTCTCAGGAGAGGTGTTTGGCAATAACTGAGAACCTGCCCCAGACCTACCAGGGATGGAGGTTCATCGGCTGCAGACCCACCAGTGGGGAGCCCTTTCAGTTATTTAACTGCCCTGACCATTGACTTAGGACACTCACTGTGGCTCTACTTACTTCCATTCCTTTTGAAGAAACAAAGACCAGCCAAGAGTGATCATGGAGCTGAAATGTTGGTAATCTGATCCCATTTTTATTTTTATAGTCCTAGGAAGCTCGCTATACTTTTTTGGTCTTGAAGTTACATAAGTACAACATTCTTGTTAGCTAGATAGTGATATAAAATACTCATATATTTTAATGCCTGCTGTATTCATTTCTGAAGCTTGCATTGTATGAGGCCGTTTTTCTATCAGAAGCTGCATGATGGAGCAGTCGGTCCTGTTGGGTTTCTGAGATTATCAGAGACACAAACATCCCCTAAGGTTTACTTCTGCCCTTTCTCTCTCTCTCCCTACCTCCCTCCTATTTGTTTCTTTCTTTAGGGGGAAGTCAAAAATACCGTGTGTACAGTATAGGGTTCAGCCCCAACCCCCTCCGCCTTTTACCAGAGTTGAGAACATACATTAAATAGATTACAAAGGGATAGAAAGTTCCGTCTTAATTTATTCTGAGATCATGTGAAAAGAGGCATGTTCATCGTAATTTGGCTGTGGAAAACCTCCACAAATAACAGATCCTTGGTTTTAAATATAAATGTATAACATCTTTAAATTGAAATATAAATACAACATTGCTGCTGCTCACAGTGTAGAGATGCCACAAAGAATGCCATAAGCCATTTAACCTAAAAAGTATCCAATAGAACATACAAAAACACCAAACACTGAAGGCCAACCCTTCCCGCAGGGAGTAGGTGACAGGGCTGGTCCTTCCTAACAGCCATCAGGGGCGTGAGTCAGGACAACTGCTGTGCTTCCTAAATATCTTCCCCAACAGACATTTTGGCCTGAAACACTTGTTCAATGACATGGCAAAGTGCTTTCCAGTTCAGTGCTCAATACTGGAATTTCATTCATTTATACTCCACTTAGTTTTAACATTTTTGAATAGCTACAGTGAAATTGAGGTGAAGATGATGTTCAAATCTCATTCCTTCTATTTCTGTGACATTTGACCAAATGAGTAAAATTTCCTCATCTGTAAAATGGGGATCCAACTTAGATTGCCTGCCCCATAATGACCGCTCTGGTGAACATCTGGAAAGCATATGAACTGTAAAGTGTGACACCTGTGAGACACCACTGAAGGGTAGACACCTGTGGGGTTGTGAGTAGCACTGGGGCCGACATCATCGCTGGGCTCTGCTGGAGAACTAGGACTTTTAAGAACAATGGTGTCACATCTGGAACAGCCTTTCTGGTGGCCCTCAATGCCCTGGATACCCCCTTCGAATTGCCCTAGAACAAGAGATAAAAGAAACTGGAAACATGATCTGGTTTTAAATCAAAAGTTATGATTTTATTTTTAATTTAATATATCAGAAAAAAATATTTCTTTTAATGTCATGAAGTAAGCACTTGAAAATAACAATTCCAACATTGCTGTGATTTGCTCCGTGAGGCTTATGTTGGGTGGGCTTCTATCTGAACATAGACCCTGGGGCCCCAAGAGGCTGAATCTCCCGGCGGTTTTCAAGCAACCTCCGGCCTGAACATGCCCAGACAGACCTGGCTGAAACTGGCGAGCCCGGACAGTGCTACCAGGCTACTCCCGGAGCGCTCTTGATTCCTGTCCACTGGGAGGAAGTCTCAAGTGCCGCCAAGCATTGGGAAAATAACAGCGTTCAAAAACCAGCGTGAGTCAGGACCCCCAATCCTGACCTAAATGGGTCGCAAATATGGCTTGGCCCCGCTGGATGGGACATTTTTTTTTTTTTTTTTTTAATTTAACCAGATGCGTCCGAAGTTTACTACACTGCCGTTTGGGGTTTGGCTTTCCAGGGAAGTGTATCTGCAAGATTTCTGTCTGCCCTGAGCCCACCGCGGTGTGCTTTCATTGCCTGTCTCTTTAGTGCTAGAACTTGTTTCACTTTTTAAAATAAGTGGAATTCGGGATTAAGGGAAGCCTGGGGGTTATTTTTCCCCCATCTGTGAGTCTTGACTTTTCAGAGTGTCTGAGGATGAGGAAAGTAACTCGATTCAAGAGGCTGGTGAGTCTTCCTTGAAGCTCTACACAGGTGTCCTTCACCGGCCTCTTTAGCTGTGGGTTCTGACCTTGGCTCGAGGATGTTTATAATCGGGAGTGTCACAATTTGCATTCAAGAAGATGCTATGCTTGCAACAGCACTTGTTTGGCTTAAGTATCGGGTACCAGCACACAGAGGCTGTGGGTTCAGTGGAAAACTGGACCTAACACTTCCTACTGATTGTCGGCACAAAATAAGAGGACTGATTCTTCACCAGCTCTCTCTTTGCTATGGCGCGCTCTTAGCAAACCCTCTTCTTGATGGTAATGGGTCCGAGGCACACAGAAGCAGGTCTTGTATACATAAAAAGGGACAGAAGAACAACTTTGAGAAGTTACAGGAGACGATGACTCACAGCTGGAATCCAGGCTCTACTACCGTCCCGGGCTGATAACACAATGTTTATTCCCGAAAACAAAAAGAATGGACTACTGGCAAGTTCTGGGCTTTCATCATGAAGTTCTCAAACAGTTGTACTTTTCAGGATGGAAAATTTTTCAGGGAAATAAGTGTCTAAAAGAGGCAGACATGGACCATGCACGAACAAGTCCTAGCACTGAACTGTGGGAGGCGGAGTCTCTGTGATCTGCTCCACCCGCCTCACAACTCTCGGGAGTCAGAACGTGGCCAGTCCAACTGTGTCAGAGAATCATTAACTGACCTGGAAGAAAGCCCAGCTGGGTGGGAGTGGACTCAGCTGTGTGACACACCTAGCTGCTGAGGAGAGGTTGTCCTACCAGAATCCAGACAAGATAGTAACCTGAGCATGTTCTCTCCCAGGTCATCCAGCAGTCTGGGAACGAGGCCAGACTTTTGGAATATTCTACTCCAGTGTAATTGACTTCACGCGATTCGTTAGTCCGATGCAACAGGTTTTATTTCTTGCGAAGATACCACATCTGATCTTTAAATTCTTTGGTCTCTCTCCTAGAAGTGTTCTTCCACTGAATTCTACACAAACCCACTCAAATGAAATTTCGGACTCAGTCCAGAGTGACATTAGCCGAGGTGAAGTGAGGAGATACAATCCTTTTTATTCCTTCAGCAAAAGGTATCTGTGTATCGTTCCTCCCCTAACTTTTGTAATGGAGTGTGATTGAACGATGGGAGTAAATGACCTGGAATAATAACCTCAATGTATGATTCATGTGGTACTTTGGCCTGGCACTGGATATGAATAGTATAGGACTTGCTTTTCTCATTAGTAAAGCTAGAAGGACCACATAAAACCTCCCGCTCTACGAATAGAATCTTTTTCATTAGAATGTTTTTCATTGCAACTCATAGGCTTGGGTAGATGCTCAGATCTAGTGTATCAAATTGCATGTACTTATACATGAAATGAAGAATTTTTTTTTTCAATGCAGGAATGTTCTCACCATACTGTAATTGGAATGCTGTGAAAAATCTTCAGTGGAAAGATAATCGATTGCAGCCTAGTGAGGCAGCGATAAAAACTTGCCTGCCCAAGTTTTTCTGGAACATTAACTGACAGCAGGACCGTCTATGGGGCGGTCAATTCTCTGATAGTTTTCAGATTTGCCATGGGCTAGCGATCCAGCCTCCTTTGTTGATATAACGAAGCAGTTGAACTGAGATGTTAAAAACATTGTACTGAATCTGTAATACCAGAATTTTTAAAAATGTGTTTTTTCCCCTCCCATGATAAACATCGGAAATGCCTTTAGATATATTTAGTTCATTTAAAAATTATTAGATATCCAGCCTGTAAACAAAATTTCTAAACTTTCTCACACGTGAACACAAGCATGAACCTGCATCAGAATGCAAGTGCTTGGGAATCACTTAGAGTCTACACTCGAGACCTTATTCTAACCTGCATGAAAGGATCAATGATAAATCAATGGACTAAGTAATTAAATCAAATCAACCAGATGAGCTCTAACTGGTCCTTCAATTAAACTCAAGTCAGCTGTTATTTGACCTTTTCCTCCTTTTAATTATTCTGCTTATTTTCTGTTATAAGAAAAAAAGCTTATTGCACAGTATCATGTGTTTTCAAAGCTCAAAATAACATTATTTGCATAATAGAATCTATTAGTTGTTACAGCAGGATCTATCTTTTCAGCTCATGTCAGCTTTTGCCCTAATAATAATAATAATAATAATACATTCCTCCATCAATGGTATCTCATCCATGAGCCAATGTCAAGACATCATAGACTGGCTCGCGATAATCTAACACAGATGTCACAGCTTCCCTCCCTGCACACACCCCACCCCAACCTCTGTCTAGCAGTCATGATGTGGTTTGCGTGGATCCTCTGTTCACCGTTCAAACCATTCACACAGAATGGAATAAAACTTTATTCTCTTAAATTCCACACATAAACGAGCTACTGAGAAAGCCCTTGTCATCTCTGACAGAGAAGCAGAGCAGCTCTGTTTCATGAATGACAGCACAATTAAAGCTAAAATAATATAAAAATAATTTGAAAAAAAAAATCCCTTTTACTGTACACTCTCAAATAAAGCAAGATAAACACCAGTTTCTTTTCGGCTAGCCAGAAAATGTGTGTCTATTCATGTGGGCTTTGAAGTTCAGTGTACTCCACATCTGTGTGCATACATGTGTGGCTATACATGTAATATCTATGCAGTGTAGTAGCCCCTAATTTTTTCAACTAGTTTGTCTAATCATTAAGCTACTTAACCAATTAGAATACTATTATATCACATTGAACAACTTTACATAATTGCTTCTTTGAAATACTAGGAATGTTTACACATTTATTTGGCTTGTAAAGGACTGAAATATTACCAATATATTAACTCACTTTTTTTTTTTTTTAAAAGAATATGGCTCTTAATAAATTGATTTTGAGTTCCAGAACGAAAGTCCCTTTTAAAAATTTCTGAAGCTAACTTGAAGCAGAAAGAATGTCTTCTGGCCCTGGCCGTTTTGGCTCAGCGGTTGGAGCGTTGGCCTGTGGACCAGAGAGTCCCACGTTCGGTTCTCGCTAGGGGCACGTACCAAAAAAAAAAGAAGAAGAAGAAAAAAAGAGTGTCTTCTGATTTGGCGAAAAATAGGACATGCATTTCGTGTCATTTAAAATTTGAAAGGTAAGTCTAGAGGGGGCCCTTTGTTGTCAACTGTTCAGCCAAACTTCCCATGAAGTGTTTGTCGAAGTATCTCCACTTGACCAGCAGAGGGCACTTTACACACCTCTGCATTGCTTAGGGAGCAAATGCAGATGCGGAAACACAGTGTTCGCTCAGTATCAGGAGGAGCCCTGCAGATTTCTTTTTGGAGTTCACAAAAATATAGAAAATATGGACTGTACCCTAAGGTTTCATGTGGAAAGCTATGAGTATGCGGGAGGGGAATACTCTGTATAGATCTTCGGCTCCCTTCTTTCCCCCCTTTCCCAGGTGAAGAATGGTAGTGGGTTGAACCTTTTTACATGGAGTACAGAATCCATTTTCAAACCATTCGGTTGACTGTTACCTTTTCTATCCCCTATTTACTCTTCTTTTAAAAAGCCTAGGGTACCAGAACCAAAGACAATGCTTCATATCATGTAAGAGCAGAAATGACTGTTACAACCACCAGAAGCGCCCGGAGTCGGAGCAGCTCCGTTCGGCACTGAGCTGCTTTGCTTCCAACCTCCCAGGAGGAACCCGGGAAAACACTGTGGCCCTGTTTGGTCTCAGCACACCTGCTCGCCCGAGCCCGTGCTGCTAAGGGGAAAACACCAGCTCAAATATACTTGTCTACATTGGTTTTCATAAGAGATGATTAAGACATCTTTTCTCATGGGGGCTACAGCTACGAACCTTTCTTAAAAAGGCTTTAATTTTTGCAAAAGCATGAATGTTCTGGATGTACACCCTGTGTGTCTTCCATTTTTACTTATTCTGTTGGCTCCAGTTTAGTGTCAGAAAGATTGGAAAGGATTGTGTGTGCAGATGCTTGCAGTTTTTAAAGTAAACTTCTTTCATCCTTAGAGAAATATAACACTTTGTAAATACTTTTCTTACAGTGTTAATAGCCGTTGTTTGCCGTCTGTCTCTCTCGCTCTGCCTCTGGCTCACTTTTGCTCTCGTTTGCCTTAAAGTTGACAGATAAAGAGGGAATGGGGTCGTCTAGCAGCGGTCCTTTGAGATAGAGGTGCACTCAGTGAGTCCTCACCCAAAAAGGATCATAAACTTACTGGGTTAAGTCAACCTAATTATCCCTAAGCTGCCTTGGGTTTTGTGTTTGCTCATATGTTTTGTTGTAGCTGCACCATGTGTGATTCCTTGTGCCATTTTCTTTTGTCTGTTATTTTTCTTGATGACCCTGAGCTATGGCTTCGTCCTCGGTCCCAGCGCTACTCAGCCTTCGTGGTTTTCCGCATCTTGCCGATGTAGGCCTCAAAGAAGAAGTGGCAGAAGAGCACAAGGTAGCTGAGGTACATGAGTGAGGACCAGAAGATGTTCTGGAAGTGAGAGTGACACTGGTCATACTGCATCCAGTAGAAGACCAGGTAGTTAATGACACAGCCCATCAGCATCTGGGTGATCTGGGACAAGGTGATGAACATGGCAAACTTCCGGGAGACTCGGAAACCTGCCGCTCGCAAGGCGTAGTAAGAGTACATCACGGCGTGCACGCCATAGTTCATAGTCATGAACCAGCCACCCCCGGCGATCATGTCCTTGTAGGAGTACCAGGAGTACAGGAGCACAGTGATGTGGTGGTACCAGTGCAGGAAGATGAGCTTCTGCTTCCTCAGAATAATGAATATCGTATCTCCTGAAAGACAAACCAGAGACAGAACGGACGTGAGCCCCTGGACCATGACATGATGGTATTTGACATTTCTGCATGGAAAGTCCATCTCTTGAACAAGCCCTGGAGGGTGGGATGGACTGGGTTAGAATCCTGGACTGATATTTACTACCTCTGTGACCTTGGGCAAGTTATGTATTCTCACTATTTTTCAGTTTCCTCCTCTGTAAAATAGGGATAACAATCGTAGCTTGGAATTGTCTGAGAATTACACAGGATTAGCAACAGACCCTCTCAGCACATGGTAAGAACTCAATAAATGTTACTTTCAGAAAAGTGTTTTGGCCCTGGCCGGTTTGGTTCAGTGGTTAGAGCGTCGACTGCCGACCAATGAGTCGCGGGTTCGATTCCAGCCAAGGGCGCGTATCTCGTACCTTGGTTGTGGTTCGTCCCCAGCCCTGGTCGTGAGGGAGGCAACCAGGCAACCAGTCGATGTGTCCCTCTCACGTGGATATTTCTCTCTCTCTCCCTCTTTCTCCTTCTCTCACTTTCCCTCCTACTCTATCTGAAGATAAATAGAAAAATATCCTCGGGCGAGGAATGAAAAAAAAATTAAAAAAAAAAAAAAAAAGGTGCATAGTAACCAGGTTGCCTGATTTCCAACTCCACCATACATGTTAGGAAATATCACCTGGAAGAGTCAGGTGACTTGTCTCAGATTAGTTATCAGTCAAGAGAAACATTAGAATTTAAGTGCCCAGCACAATGTTCTTGGACCTCTCTGGAGCAGCAAACCATTTTTCTTTGGTACACGACAAAGGGACCCCTTAAAAATACATCTTTGTAAGCTTCCTGTAGAAGGTGACAGCCTGACATATGGCAGTTAGAAAAGTAAAATTTAAGCAAAAGGCAAAAGTAGAAAAAAAGAACAAAGGTCATCGTACATTGCATTTGCTGAAGAGGGCAATAGGAATATTTTATGAAACCAATGAATCAAGTGATAAAAAACTGAGACTGACATACATTTTTATGGAATCGACTTTGAAATAGCTCACTAGAGCTATCAAAATTTTTACAGGCATTATCTCCTTGAAGAAAAAGACCACTGTTTCTAAGGTAGGGAGTTTATATGACAGAAGTTAGAATTATGTTCAGGTAGGAAGATGCTATATATCTGCGTTGATTCTCTGAGAAGTCTAGAAATTCTGAAAAATATACTGTAGAACATCATAAAAAATGGATAAAGAACAAATACATCCGTCTGGCCGGTGTGGTTGAGCGTCGACCCATGTATCAAGAGGTTGCCGGTTCGATTCCCGGTCAGGGCACATGCCCAGGTTGTGGGCCCCATCCCGAGTGGGGGGCATGCAGGAGGTGGCCAGTCAATGTTCTCTCTCATCGATGTTTTTTTTCTCTCTCTCCCTCTCCCTTCCTCTCTCTCTTAAATAATGAAAAAAAAAAAAAAGAGAGAGAGAGAGAACAAATACATCCAATTCCATTAACAAATACAAAAAAAAACACAAAAAAACAAAAACAAAAACAACAACAGTAAAAGACACTGGGATGTGGGTTCATGCAGGCAAATGCTTCATTCTCTTTCCTATCTTAGTGGTTCTCAGAGACGGTGAAAACCAACATCCTTCATGACCATTGGCAAACTCAAACTTGACTTCTTATTGGATAACAAGGAGAACTAGGTAGTCTCTTGTTATTCTAAAATTTAATTAAGCACACAGGGAATTAGTATGTATCTTTGTCCTATCCCTCATACTTCAAGGGTGCCCTACAACGTTTCGCACAAAGAATGCTGGACCTCGGACAGGTAGCCGTGGTTGGACAGGTGGTGCCCCATTCCACTGGGCAGGAGATATTAGTTTATTTTCCTAATGAATTGTTAAACAGTATTACTTCATATTTGTTTGGAATAGAAAAGTTGCCAATTGCTGCATTTCTGAACCTATTCTAAAATTTTCTTTGAAGTCTCTTTTCTCTTGTGAGACACCTGAAATATTATGCCTAAAATATCAGACAGGCTAATAACGACAGATGGTGATGGTAACACTCACTTGTACACTTCAGGGACAAAAGTAGCGCTAGGAGACCTGGGTCTACTTCTTAATGTTAAACTGTGCTATTGTGTGTGCCTGTCAGAGGTCTAGTATTTCTATGTAATTACTACTCTGGGCCTCCCTTTCCTCCGTAGATGATCATGTAGACACAATAATTCCAGCTCACCTCTGTTCTCAGCGGAAAGAACATAGAAGTCCAAGGAATTCACGTTAAAAACAAATTTAGTCCCACACAATATTCAAACACATTGTAATACAATTTACTTGCCTTGAAGTAATAAGCATTTCATCCTTATAAAGTCTTATAGATTGAATTTTAACTCTATCATCGCTTTTATACTACAAGTTTATGGTCCAGAGAACAACTTCGTTGAGAGGAGAGCAGCAGGAGACAAAAGACAGTGCCATGTTAGGATGGGCTAACATGCATGGAAAGTGGAAAATACAGTTCTGGAATTGAAAACGGCTCTGTGTTTTCCCTGTCTGAGTGCAGGGGGCAGGTCTCAGGCTTGATTTGAGACACACTAGGTGTTTCCACTTAATATGGGGAGGTGGAGGTAAAGGACATGTCATGAGACCTTCAAAATAAAATGGATTTGAATTCACTTAATAATTTTTTTTAGAACAGCTATGCAGGATGGTAGGTGGAGAAATGAAGCCGAGTGTCTTTCACGGATGGCCCTGGAGCCTCTCAGGAGTACCAACTCCAGTGCCACATCAAGGTGACTGTCCTCAAGATGGCTAGTGACCCAGAGAATAATAGTTTCCCGTGGGCGAGGGGAAGCTGGGGGTACTCCGGAAGGGCTCCCTGAAACCTCCCGTGGTTCTTCTGATTTGCTGCTAAGATGCAGCAGTCACAGCACCCTGGCGACACATTTTCCCCTCTGGGGAACCATATACTATCACATTCGATTTGTCACAAGCCATGGTATTTACAGGCTTGCCAAAAACGAGTGTCCTAGAAATGCCAATTAAAGATAGGGACTCTGCATGTGATATTGGCCGACTAAGCTTTCTCAGGCAGAGGTCCAGCTGGCGTTATGGAAAGGGTTTTGGTTGAGCGTCAAGTATTTGGGACTTTTGACTCTTGAGCATTTCAGTCATGTCACACATTGTGCCATGGCTTGTGTCTTTTCACCACTGTCTCTCTCACCTTCGCTTCAGCTCTGTTCAGTCAAGAGCCAGGCTGCAGGCAGGGCATGGTGATTTCATGCCTAAGTGTCCCTGCAGCACTCGGAAGTCCCCAGGGGATGCACAGCCGCCAGAGTCACTCTGTGTGTGGTTTGTCACAGACGGCTGTGCTTCCCTTCACAGTTAGCTGGAGCTCTGCTGAGTCAGAGTTTCAGAAACAAAGACAGGCTCCACTGAGCAAGGGCCTGGTCTCAGAGCAGATGTTTCCCAGTTTTAACAGAACCAGGTCGCAGCAGGTTCTAATCGAATTCAAACAGTAGGCGCGGCAGGATTTTGGCACAGACGGCGGGCTGGTGGCTGTCTTCCCCTCACTGGCTCTAGGAGACTGTAACCCTGTCATTCACTGAAAGGAGCTCAATGATTTCTACTGGAACAGAACGCCTGTCTTGCTACCGAGAGTTTAGTGAAGGGGGACGGTGAGATGTTTAATGGGGAGAGAATGTTAGCTCAAGAAGATGAATCAGAGATTCCAAAATGGCGGCGGAGTGAATGGAAGCTACACAGATCATCTCCCAGGACCAAACTGGAAATACAACTAAAATAAAGTCAAATCGTCGGGAAAAAGCAACGGAAAAGCAGCTCGCGAGGACCATACAACCAGGGACACTAACTTGATCCTGGTAGGATTGCGGAGGCGCGAGAGGGGGGCTGGGAGCCCACAGACAGCAGCGGCCTTAGCCGTGAGCAGTGCCTGCCCTTGGGGTTGAAGCCCGAGCCGGCTCCACAGCGCAGAGCCGGGACAGAGCGCTAAAACAGCCACAGCCACTCACCTCGGACTCCGGCGGAGGGAGGGCGGACTGGACTGGAACTGTGTGGGGACACTCGGGATTTGGAGGGCGCTCAGAGCTTTTGCTGAGTTTCGGCCACGCGGGACTGTGGCCTGATCGACTTACTCCATCCCAGGACTCTGGGGAGAGGCGGCAGCCCCTCCCTCGGAGATTCAGCCACACCCAGTTGGGCCATTGAAATGCAAATCAAGGCTCATTAACTACCAGCATCTGCCCCACCCTCGGGAAATCCTCTCACGCTGAACACCTGAGGGAGGTTTTCATTCAACTGAGAACCCAAGGCTCTTTAAGTAACCAGGACTAATAGCCTCTAGGCAAAAAGCTAGAGGATAACTGAACCTTTTCTGGGCTTGCAACTCTACCCAGAAAAGTAAGACTCGACAGTGGTGTATAACGTGGGTCCTCTCACGCTCACCCAAACCCAGTACAGGGAGCCACAAACAGCAGAACACCAACATCCACAGGGAAAATTTGGCAGGCTCCAAAAACCACTGAGCTAGCCAAAATGGTAAAACAACGAAACAGATGCCAAACGAAAGAACAAGAGACCTCCAATGAAGATGAGATAAATGAAATGGAGTTAAGCAAGTTAACAGAGCTAGAATTCAGAGCCATGATCTTGAGGAAGCTCAACAGCATATGTAAGGACATCAACACCATGAGCAAAGACATAGAAATATTGAAAATAAATCAATTGGAAATGAAGAATGACATAGCAGAAATGAAGAACACAATGGAAGGGCTAAAAAGCAGAGTAGAAGAAGCTGAGGACCGGATCAGTGAATTAGAAGACAGGGTAGAAAAAATCAACCAATCAGAAAACCAAAAGGAAAAAACAATGAAAAAACAGGAAGACAGCTTAAGAGAACTGTGGGACAACTGGAAACGTAATAATATTCGCATCATAGGAGTCGCCGAAGAAGAAGAAAATGAGAAAGGGTTAGAGAATATATTTGAAGAAATAGTGACAGAAAATTTCCCTAATTTGGTGAAGGAAGAAGGCTTTCAAGTTCAAGAAGCACAGAGAGTCCCAAGTAAGAAGAACCCAAAGAGGCCCACACCAAGACACATAGTAATTAAAATGCCAAAAATTAAAGACAAAGAGAGAATCCTCAAGGCAGCAAGAGCTAAGCAACAGGTTACCTACAAAGGATCCCCCATAAGGTTATCAGCTGACTTCTCCATAGAAACACTACAGGCC
This sequence comes from Tadarida brasiliensis, assembly GCA_030848825.1. Taxonomy (NCBI): domain Eukaryota; kingdom Metazoa; phylum Chordata; class Mammalia; order Chiroptera; family Molossidae; genus Tadarida; species Tadarida brasiliensis. The sequence goes on from CM061257.1 coordinate 82,958,655, forward strand.
AGAAGGGAATGGCATGAAATAATCAAGGTCATGAAAAACAAGGATCTGAACCCAAGACTACTCTACCCAGCAAGGCTATCATTCAAAATAGAAGGTCAAATAAAGAGCTTCCCAGACAAAAAAAGGCTAAGGGAATACATTAGCACCAAACCAGCACTGCAAGAAATGTTAAAAGGACTGCTGTAATTAGTAGAAGAAATAGAAAGGAAAATAGAAACACACTAAACAAAAATGGCAATAAGTAAGTACATATCGGTAATCACCTTAAATGTAAATGGACTGAACGCCCCGATCAAAAGACACAGAGTAGCGGATTGGATAAGAAAGCATGACCCATATATATGTTGCTTACAAGAGACCCACCTCACAACAAAAGACTCACATAGGCTGAAAGTGAAGGGATGGAAAAAAATCTTCCAAGCAAACAGAAAGGAAAAAAAAGCTGGGGTAGCAATACTCATATCTGATAAAATAGATTTTAAAATGAAGGCCATAACTAGAGACAAAGAAGGCCACTACATAATATTGAAAGGATCTATCCAACAGGAAGAGATAACCTTGGTAAACATATATGCACCCAATACAGGAGGACCAAAATACATTAAAAATCTTCTGGAAAACTTCAAAGGAGAAATCGACAGCAATACAATCATAGCAGGGGACTTCAACACCCCGCTGACATCACTGGATAGATCCTCTAGACAAAAAATTAACAAGGAAACACAGACTCTAAATGAAGCACTAGACCAAATGGATTTAATAGATATTTACAGAGAATTACACCCCAAAACTACAGAATTCACTTTCTTCTCAAGTGCACATGGGACATTCTCAAAGATAGACCACATGTTAGGACACAAACGAAGTCTCTACAAATTCAAGAAGATTGAAATCATATCAAGCATCTTCTCAGATCACAATGGCATGAAACTAGAAATCAATTGCAACAAGAACATGCAAAGACATTTGAATACATGGAGGCTAAATAGCATGTTATTAAACAATGAATGGGATACCAAGGAGATCAAGGAAGAAATTAAAAACTTTCTGGAAACGAATGAAAATGAACACACAACAACACAAAATCTGTGGGATGCAGCGAAAGCAGTTCTGAGAGGGAAGTTCATAGCACTACAGGCCTACCTCAAGAAACAAGAAAAATTTCTAATAGACTATCTAACCTCACAACTTAAAGAACTAGAAAGCAAACAAAAGGAAAACCCCAGAGCAAGTAGAAGGAAGGAAATAGTAAAGATCAGAGCAGAAATAAACGACATGGAGACCAAAAAAACAATTCAAAGGATCAATGAAACAAAGAGCTGGTTTTTTGAAAAGATAAACAAGATTGATGGACCCTTAGCTAGACTCACCAAGAAACAAAGAGAGAGAACCCAAATACACAAAATCAGAAACGAAAGAGGAGAAGTAACAACTGACACCACAGAAATACAAAGGATCGTTAATGAATACTATGAACATTTATATGGCAACAAATTCGACAATCTAAGAGAAATGGACAAATTTCTAGAAACATATAGTCTCCCAAAACTGGACCGGGAAGAGATAGAAAACTTGAACAGACCAATAACAACCAAGGAAATTGAAGATGTAATCAAGACTCTCCCAGCAAACAAAAGTCCAGGCCCAGACGGCTTCACAGGGGAGTTTTACCGAACATTCAAAGAAGAACTAACACCCATTCTTCTCAAACTGTTTCTAAAAATTCAAGAAGAAGGAAGACTTCCAAACTCATTTTATGAGGCCAGCATAATTCTAATTCCAAAACCAGAAAAAGACACTACAAAGAAAGAAAACTACAGGCCAATATCCCTGATGAACATAGATGCCAAAATCCTGAACAAAATACTAGCAAATCGGATCCAGCAATACATCAAAAAAATTATTCACCATGACCAAGTGGGATTCATCCCAGGGATGCAAGGCTGGTTCAATATTCGCAAATCAATAAATGTGATACACCACATAAACAAAATGAAAGATAAAAACCACATGATCATATCAATAGACGCTGAAAAAGCATTCGACAAAATTCAACACCCATTTCTGATAAAAACACTCAGCAATTTGGGAATAGAGGGATCATATCTCAACATTATAAAGGCCATATATGAAAGACCTACAGCCAACATCATAATCAATGGGCAAAAACTAAAAACATTTCCCTTAAGAACAGGAACAAGACAGGGATGCCCACTTTCACCACTCTTATTTAACATAGTACTGGAAGTCTTAGCCACAGCAATCAGACGTGAAGAAAAAATAAAAGGTATCCAAATTGGAAAGGAGGAAGTGAAACTGTCATTATTTGCAGATGACATGATATTATACATAGAAAACCCTAAAGACTCCATCAAAAATCTACTAGACCTAATAAATGAATTTGGCAAAGTAGCAGGATACAAAATAAACGTCAAGAAATCGACGGCATTCTTATACACCAATGATGAACTCACAGAAAGAGAAACTAAAAAAACAATCCCATTTACCATCGCGCCAAAAAAATTAAGATACCTAGGAATAAATTTAACCAAAGAAGTAAAGGATCTATTTGCAGAAAACTACAGGACATTGAAAAAAGAAATAGAGGAAGATATAAAAAAGTGGAAGCACATACCTTGTTCATGGATTGGAAGAATTAACATCATTAAAATGTCCATATTACCCAAAGCAATCTATAGATTCAATGCAATCCCAATCAAAATACCAGCGACATATTTCACAGAACTAGAACAAATACTCCAAAAGTTCATATGGAACCAAAAAAGACCCCGAATAGCCACAGCAATCTTGAAAAAGAAGGACAAAGTAGGTGGGATCACAATACCAGATATCAGATTATACTACATAGCTACTATAATCAAAACAGCCTGGTATTGGCATAAGAACAGGCATATAGACCAGTGGAACAGAACAGAGAATCCAGAAATTGACCCAAGATATTATGCTCAACTAATATTTGACAAAGGTGGCAAGAGCATACAGTGGAGCAAAGACAGCCTCTTTAATAAATGGTGTTGGGAAAATTGGACAGCTACATGCAAAAAAATGAAACTAGACCATCAACTTACACCATACACAAGAATAAACTCAAAATGGGTAAAAGACTTAAATGTGACTCGTGAATCCATAAAAATCCTAGAAGAAAATGTAGGCAACAAAATTTCAGACATCATACGCAGCAGAATCTTCACTGATACATCACCTAAGGCAACAGAAATAAAGGAAAAAATGAACACATGGGACTACATCAAACTTAAAAGCTTCTGCACAGCAAAAGAAACAACCATCAAAACGGAAAGAGAACCCACTGTATGGGAGACCATAATTGCCAATGATACATCAGATAAGGGGTTAATCTCAAAAATATATAGAGTGCTCATACAACTCAACAAAAGGAAGGCAAAGAACCCAATTAAAAAATGGGCAGAGGAACTAAATAGACACCTCTCCAAACAGGACATACAAATGGCTAAGAGACATATGAAGAAATGCTCAACATCACTAATCATCAGAGAGATGCAAATTAAAACAACAATGAGGTATCACCTCACACCTGTCAGAATGGCCGCCATCAACAAATCGTCAAACAACAAGTGTTGGCGAGGGTGTGGAGAAAAGGGGACTCTAGTACACTGCTGGTGGGAATGCAGACTGGTGCAGCCACTGTGGAAAACACTATGGTGTTACCTCAAAAAATTAAAAATTGAACTGCCATTTGACCCAGTGATCCCACTTCTAGGAATATACCCTAAGAAACCTGAAACACCAATCAGAAAGAATATATGTACTCCCATGTTCATAGCAGCACTATTCACAATAGCTAAGATCTGGAAACAGCCCAAATGCCCATCAGTGGATGAATGGATAAAAAAGCTGTGGTACATATACACAATGGAGTACTATGCAGCTGTAAGAAAGAAAGATCTCTTATCCTTTGAGATGACATGGAGGGACCTCGAGAGTATTATCCTAAGCGAAACAAACCAAGCAGAGAAAGAAAAATATCACATGATCTCACTCATTTGTGGAATATAATAAACATAACAGTATGGGGAACAGGGTAGACCCAGAGATGTGAAAGTAGGGTACAGACTGACAACCCTCAGAAGAGGGGGTGGGGGGGAGGGAAGAGATAAACCACAGAACTTACATGCATGTATGCATAACTGATGGACCTGGGCAACAAAGCTGGGGATGGTGTGGGGGGATGGGGAGGAGGGTGTCAATGGGGAAAAAAGGAGAAACATCTGTAACAAAAATAAATTAATAAAAATAAATAAATAAATTAAAAAAATAAAAAATAAAAAATAAAAGCTGAAATATGTGCATTGAAAAAAAAAAAAAAAACACACAAAGAATGTATAACACCAAGAGCGAATCCTAACGTAAACAATAAACTTTGGGTGATGATGTGTTAATGTGTATTCTAACAAATGTACCACTCTGGTGGGAAATATTGATACTGGGAGAGGCTATATATGTGTAGAGGCAGGGATATATGGGAAAGCTCTGTACCATATGCTCAATTATGCTGTGAACTTAAAATTGCTCTAAAAAAATAAAGTTTGCCCTAGCCGGTGTGGCTCCAAAAAAAAAAAAAAAAAAAAAAAAAAAGAAGATGAATCAGTGCCGGAGAGAGAGAAGGGTGATGAGTGCACAACACAAATGTTCTTAATGCTGTAGCCCTGCACACTGAGAAATGGGAAGTTTTAAGCCTATTTTGCCACAGGAAAAAAACAAAAGCTTAGTAAAACTGGAGGCATGTAAGTTTTGGGGAGGGGGAATAGAGAGTTTCAGTGTTGAACTGTTCTTTTTTCTCATGAAATGTTTTCTTTCTGGTGCGCATAAGGGGGTCCAGCATCTTAGAGTATTGAAAAACAGAACCTGGAACCTAAAAATAAGAAAAGTTCTAAATAATCCAATTGGATAAATCTTTCTTAATTAAATGGTAGTGGCAAGGTTTTCCAAGAGCCAAAAAACCAGGAAAGAATTTAACTTCCAAAACAAACATGTTCACTAAACGGGCTGGGGCTGGTAGCCTCTGAGACACTGCATTGGCATTGACTTTGGGGTCTGTTTTGATTCAGCATTTTACCTTGGGAGGGCCATTCTCCAATGAGCTCCAGAATATTTGAAAGAAAATAAGTCATATTTTAAAATGGAAAAAGGGTACCCAGACCATGACCATATCTGTACAACGGATCTGAAACTACATGTAGAATCCGTGTCACTAACTAGCCTCATCAAGGTTAGGATTTCCTTTTCTTCTGCCCATTGTCAAACCTTCACTCCCACATGTTAACGGTGAGAAGATGGATCATTGGATATCCAACCTACAAACTACAGGGTGCCCCCAAAGAATGTATACACAAGTTTGAATAATGATAAAGCCAATATTTGTTAAAATACATTTCATTTTCAAAATGTAACAGAATCTACAGACACCCTGTATGCATTTTTCAGGGGACACCCTGTACTGCGGTAAGCAAGGATTCAACATGAAACAGCTCATCAAGCCAACGGCACAAAGGACTGGAGTCCGGCTCCTTCTGGGCTCCAGAGGGAAGACCCATGTTCAGTTATAATGTCTGCACTGGGGAGCAGGCTGTGCAATCTTATGCCTAGATTCAGTGAAGACCGGGTGATTAATTAGCATCATCAGGACCAACACTCTAACAAGACAGGATGAGGGCACGGATACCTCTGAGGCTGCACTAATAGTCCAGGAAACTTAACTTTGTACATCATCCTAAAACTTAGATTTCAATCTGGAACAGAGGTCACGAGGGCAGACAGCATGGTCTAGCCCTGTCTTTGAAGGAAAGTGACTGCTATGGGTAGCTTGGAGTGGCTCTTCAATACGTGATTCCTTCAAAAGGCAGAAAGGACTGGGTTTATTCTCAAGTCCCTCCATTACAACTGGAGAAAGCTCAAAACGCAGACATGCTGCCTTTTAGGGTAAAGACACTTCTAGAGACAAAGACTGAGGCTCCTCCTTTACAATTTAAGGTTTAAGAGGCGGATGCATTGAGGCACCACTTCTGATTTTAAGGAAAACGTGTTGAGGGTAGTAAGGTGTGAATTGTCAAAGTGTTGGGGAATGGAGTGGTGGGGGTGTTACACATTACCCGCACTTACTGCCTTCACACATCTGCGGTCAGCTCTTATCAAAAAAGGCAAAGGAGTTGGTAAGGATACTCATTATACGGCATAAATCAAAAGCCAGTGGGATATAATATTAATAATGTATGCATTTATTTTAAAGAAAAATGCCACAAACTCCAGTTTGAGGCCATGTGATCTAACTCAGACACTCTATGACTCTAAGTAAAAAAAAAAAAAAAAAAAAAAAAGAATCACTTTAAAAGAAATGTATCTGGCAAGACAATCTTTTATTTTATCTACAGATAAAAACACAAAATTAAAATATTCTCTTAGAATTCTGGAATCCCTGAATAGAGCTGAAGACTTTTGGGCATTGTCTGTAGCTTCAAGCTTGAAAAATACCCTGTGGCTGAAGATTTTACATCAATTCAAATATAAAAACTAGCCTCCTGGGGCCTAGCTCATAATGCTCGTATTATAAATTTCTTTTTAGGTCAAGCAGCCATTCCATTCTAGCTCCTATTGAATGTCTAACCCCTGGTAGGTGCGTAATGTAAATTTATGAAATGAATGAATAAATGAATCCATACTCTAAGACTACGCACACGCACAGCAATGATCCAGTTACTCAACCCATCTTCATACCCCTGCCTCTTGCTTAAGAGGTTTACAGAAAACGTTTTCTTGAGCTGCTCTCCTTGTCTTTGACCTGGGAAGACAAAATCAAACCAATCGCCAGCTATGTGTGGGCGCAGGTGCATCTCACCCAGTGGAAGGCGCATGGGTTGCTGACACACATCAGAGAGACCCTTGTGAAAAGACACAGGACATGTGTTTGGGGCACCTTTCAGAAGGATTGCTGATATGTTGTAGTGTAGGTGGTTTATAATGAAATTACCTCTAATCCCCTTTCTAGGAGAAACGGGAGAACATCCTCTATAAATAAATAAATATTTTAAACTTAATACACATAATTCTTAATGCTATATTAAAAATTAAAAACCCAGAGCATGGCTAGGTGTTCCCTAAAGATCTGAACCAGTTTGTGAGACAGTGGCCAGCAGCGCTCATGGGTGAAGTCAGAGCTCGTTAGGACCGGCGGATCCTTTTCTTGGCAATAAAGATATTTTCCCAGGGAACTGTATCCATGTCAAATCATTGCCATTTACGTTTTCACTGTTTCTGCTAACCTGTGACGCACTTACACTGAAGCCCGAAAGAGTTGAAGGAAAGATCTTAGAAATCTACAAATATAACTAGTTTTTTTTAAAAAAAATTAGTTTCTAAAAGGTGAACTCCATTCCACTTCTCCGAGGTCTTTCTCTTTGAGGATTAAAATCAAACAACACCAGAAATCAACCCTTAGCATTTTTTTTTCATGAGGACATGAGATACCCAAATGAAAAGCTTCATTTCCTAGTCTGAATCCTAATTCCAGAAATAGAAGTATGCTTTGGTATGGACTTGGAAACAGTCATGTTTCTAATTTTTCCTCATATTTGAATATTAGATGAGATGCTAATGTTCCAGAGGGAAGGGGCTGTATATATTTTATAACCCCCTGGACATGATATACAGTAGTGTTTGGAAATCTGCATGTTCTATTTGGAGAAGTTTGTTCTTCATATACACGATGTCCAATTATTTAAAAGCAGGGAGGGAGGAGAGAGAGGAAAAGATCGTGGAAGTTAGCCATTAATTGTAACTTTCTTGCAACCGGCAAAACAGGACCTTCAAATTGTTTGAGTTTTTTTGTTTTAAAATAAACATTGTGGGTAAGTAGCTATAAAGGGGGTGAAGAGGAGGAAATGGAAGGAGGGAAGATACTCACCTAGTTCGGGTGCTTTGCTTAGCACAAATGCATAAGCCCAAAATTTGCTGACCGGTCCATTGTAAAAACTCTGGTCACAAACTGACTGCTTCAGGCCTTTGGTCATCAAAATGTACACCATATAAGCACCAGTTCGAAGAGCACCGAATATACTTCATAAATGAAAAGAAAAAAGAAACAACATTTAGGAAAATAATTTCACTTCTGATATTCACCATACTTAGAAGGCTGTCTGCCATTGGCTGAAGAGGGACAGATGTCCCATAATAATTTGCATGTACCCAGAAGCATCTTCAAATGTTCTGTGAACAACAGTAATACAACTAGGGCTTTATTCTGAAGAGCATACAGAATACCACGTATTTTTCATCATTATTCCCCAAAGAGGTCATGGACAAGGGGATCGCTCCAGGGCAGGGGATATGAAGAACTCTGGTGACCTCTGTACTTCAGCTTAAGAACTTTGGGGATGTGAGAGGGTTGACTGAGAGCTCTTGGAATTATCTCAGTTCTGCCCTATGTCCATCATTCTCCGAGTCCCACTGGCTGTGTTCCCGGAATATCTCTTTTTTCTTCTTTCAGCCAACTCTTCCTCCGCATCTGGATAGCCCAGGCCTCTCCTTGGCCTCCTGCAGCAGCCTCTAAACCACTGTCCTTGGTTACATCTTTCCACTGTCCCATCCATCTTTCTCACAGAAGCCAGAAGAAGCCTCCTCCAAGGCTTAGCTCTGCTGTCATTCCCTGCAGGAAGCCCGTCCGGGCTCGCTCCTCTGAGCTCCCCATAACCACGTATAACAGCGCTCAGACACTGTTCTTCACTGCCTCGCCGTGTGTCTGCCTCCACACAGACACAGGTGCTCAAGACTGCTGAAAAGTGAAAGATTGTTGAGAAATAAACCAGTAGGACATTTTTATCAAGGAACTGCTAAGGAAACCAGAGAGCTCTGGAATGTGCTGAGCTCAGTGATGTAACCTGAAGTGTGGAAGGACTTGGCGACCGCAACCAGCGGCTTCCATTACGACTGAACCCCTCAGGCATATGTCTCAGGGTATGCAGACCACACTCAACCAAAGGGAAGGCTGGCTGGCCGCCGGGGAGACGCGTTTGCCCATCCTCTTTCTGGCAGCATCTCCTCCTAGGTTCCAGAAGTCAGTAGGAATAAAAATAATGAGTAACTATTGAAATGAGTAGTAGCGCCATCAAATTGGGAAATCATTTTTGTTTCTCTCCAGAGGCACCATCTTTTAGTTAAAATGTCTTAGCCCTGGCTGGTTTGGCTCAGCGGTTAGAGCGTCCGCCCGCGGACCAGAGAGTCCCAAGTTCGGTTCCCGCTAAGGGCACGGACCTCGGTTGCAGTTTGTCCCCTGCCCCGGTTGGGGTCATGTGGGTGGCAGCCACTCGATGTGTCTCTCTCACATCGATGTTTCTCTCTCTCCCTCCTGCTCTATCTGAAGATAAATGCAAAAATGTCCTCGGGTGAGGATTAAAAAACAAAACCGTCTTAGAGTTGCTCCAGAATAAGTCATTCCACCAGGCTGCCCTGTTCATAAACATGTGTTCACCACTGGAACTGAAGATCCACTCTGCATAGAACCAAGGTAACGGAGCTGACTTCCTAGGAACCGTCTATTAAGTTGGGACTTTGTTAAGTAGCTTCTCTACTGACATAGAGCTTACATTACACGGAGTTACTCTTTCCAATGTGTAAAAGGGTCCTGCATGGGATTGTTGGTGTTACCTTTGACTTGTAGACCCTACTGAATCCTTCAAATGGCTTCCCACTGCACTTAGAACACAACCCCCCCCCCCCTCACCTTGACCTACAAGGTTCTAATCGTCCCTCCCTCCAGCAGCTACCTCCTGTGATTCTCTTCCTGCCCACTGTGAGCCCAACAGTCCAGCACTTTCAGATCTGATTGGTTTTCTGTTTCAGGATCTGTGTGTATATTTCCTTTTCTTGGGGAGCTTTTCTCCCATGTTCATTCCAAGGCTGTCTCCTTCTCACTTTCTTATCTCAAAGAATAAGGAACGAGAGAAGATACCTAGTTCGGGCACGCCTATGGAAGGACCTAAGTCTTTTCAGTCAATTTATTGTTCCAAGTTAGGAGTGGGGACGGCAAAGTAGTCCTTCAAGATGTGATTATGTTGCTGGATTAATCCGTCATTCTGGGACCCAATCTCAAGACTTCTTGTTTTTGAGATAAAACATCCTTATGGTATAAGCCATTTCGAGTTTTGCTTTCTATTACTTGCAGCCCAAAGCATCCCAGCAGACACAACACATGAGATTGGTGGTCAGTAGATTTCTGAACACTAGTGAACATTTTGTGGCTGTAACATGCATCGAGTCATAGATGCTGCTGGTGAACTACTTACTACATCAACTGTCTGCTCTTTGTAGACCAGTGGGAGATCTGTCAATGGCTTCTGTACACATCAAAAGCAAAGAAACACACAAATGACACTTTGAACATGTATCAGTCTCTGCTCATTAGCCCCAGATCTATGATTTTTCAGGGCCATCAACACATTTTACAGAGTGTGTCTCCCTGTTGACTGCTGCCCAACATTCCCGGGAAGCACAACACTTCGACTGTATTCTGCTGCTAGACTGTGCGATTCACCTGTGATCGGAGCAGATCCAAGGAAAGTACCTTTGGAATAGTTACTACCTTTTCATCTTCCTGGGTCACAAAAATCACTGCAGTTTACACCCAATTTCTCTAGTATCGACACAATTTAGCTTATTCTTTCAATCACTGAAGTTTCATTGGCACTATCCTAGTTGCTGGGGTGACAAGAATCAACGAGCCAATTCTGCTGCTGGAGGTAGGGGTGGTCCTGGAAGACTGCAGAGGAAGTGGTATTGGAGTCAGGGACAAATAGGTCTTCCAGCATGAGGGTTAGGGTGCGAGAAGGTCATTCCAGAGCATTGGAGACTTGAAGTTCAGATGCATGGTGACCCACAATATTGCTGACAACAAGAACATAGCACATATCATTGTCCCAGATCTGGACATAAGCCTCACTCCCTTGACGCTGAACAATGAGGCCGAAAGAACAGAGGACAGTGCATTTCTCAGGGACCTGTCGGTGCCAGCCGTCGGGCTTATGTGTCTGTGGGCAAAGCCGCTTTGTTGGGATGTGACAATGCTACCGCTGGGGAGCCATCGGGGAGCTGCGTGGCTGGGGAGACAGTGCTGTTTGTGGGAAGCCAGTAGCTCTGCCCCTGGCACGTCTCAGCCCCTAGACACTTTGGAACGATGTGGCTTTTTATTATCACTGGGCACAGGGCCCTGAGACTGTGATATTTTACCAAAATATTTAAGGGAGGTGACATTTTTCCTCTCTAAGTTGCATCATGTTCTGCTACGCCCCCATCCTTACTTATACGCATGGCAGATACTCACGGCTAATGAGACTTGACTCTGTCTGGCCACGCCTGGTCATAGCAAAGTCCTCAATCACTCTGGGCCACTACCAATAGATTAGACTCCAAAATTCCAATCACAGTGCTCTCCCTAGTTTCATGAATGGGCACATTACTTAACCTCTCTTAGTCTTTCTTCATCTGAAATGATAATCATATCTAACTTGCAAATAACTTCTATACATTTTTAACAATATAGGTAGGGAAAAAAAGACAGTATAGGTAGGTATTTAATTAGCATAGTCTCTCATAGCTAGGTGCGGAATATTAGCTTTTATTCATTATAATTATTTTATTACTATTTATTGTTATGATTGCTGCTTTGCTTGACCTGTCTTTCATTGTTGACAGTTGCTGTACTTCTCTCATCTTGCGTCAGATAGGAGAGGGCAAGGCTAATTAAAAGCCTAGGAAACTGATGCACAGAGATTTGATTTGCACTGATGATTATCCATGTTATTAAGTGTTTGCTTGTTAGAGTTTTTTTAATTTCATGAGCCAACTTTCCCTCAAATAAGTGACAGCTACCAAGTTCACAATATGATATGAAATGAGCATTCTCCATGGAATGTCTTGAAGGAGAGACTGTTGGTACAGAAAAGCATCTGTTTCATGTGAAATTTATCTTTCGATCGGATGATAAAGATTATTCTAAATCTGGGGCCTCGAAGAGGCTGAGAGGCTGGTTTAATGAGGGCAGATGACTACATTCCATGCCCTTTCCAGCTGTAGGGTCACACCGGCATCCTTTGTTTTGTTTTAGGTTTTTTTGTTTTGGAAGAAATATACCATTTTTCTCGTCAAAGCCTAGTTTTGATGATCACAGTTAATGGACTAGGAGAGGGCTCAGCAGAGGGAGCAGTGGGCGTTTCTGCTCCTTTTCATCCACACTGGGCACCTGAGTAAGGAGCTCTGGTCGGGAGTAAACCACAGCCTGGTGAGCTGAGGAGCTGCTTCTCAGACGAATGTTCTGGATTCCCAGCCCAGAGGAAGCCAGTTTATTCATCATTAACTATTTTCCATGGCATTCACGGCCTCGAGGAAGCGCCAAGAATGTTCATCAGACTGTTAGCTAAGATCTTGGGAGGGTCGGGGAGGGAACTTTCTCGTTTGTACTATGTTCAATTCTGCATTGACTATTTTAAAGCAAGCGTATGTTAATTAGACTGACAATTAAAAAACACACGTATTTTAGATAGACCACTAGATACAATGATACACTGAGTAAACAATCACAATGTCACCTGCAAAGCTTTACCACACTGGCACTGGGCCTGGCGGAAAAGGCACAGCCATTTACTGAATCAACAACCTACGGCATCAACACCCACCGAGTGCCAGACACTGCAGCACTCCCTGGGCGGGGAGAGGATCTCGGCAGCAGATTGCAGGAGACAATAAACACGTAAATAAACATGCAGATGTTTTACAGAAACAAATGTCTGAATATCCTCTGGTGAGGATTAACAACAACAACAAAAAGATACATGAGGCTAAAATGGCATATTATAGATATAAAAAATGAAAAATACATACATTTGCCCTGGCTGGTGTGGCACAGTGGTTAGAGTGTGGGCTTGTGTACCTAAGGGTCACTAGTTCAGTTCCTAGTCAAGGGTCAGACCTGGGTTGCAGGTTCGATCCCCAGCTGTAGTAGGGGCGCCTGCAGGAGGCAGCCAATCATGTGTGTCTCTCTCATCGATGTTCCTCTCTCTCTCCCCCTCCCTCCATCCTTCCCACTCTCTCTAAAACGCAAACATGCATACATTCTTTGACCTAGTAATTCCATTGTTGGAATACAACATACTCTTTAGATATGCTTGTAAAAGCATACCAAATTGTATGTTTTGTAATATATAAAAGATGCACATAATCTAAAAGTCCATTGACATGAGAATGGTTAAATAAACTACAATAAACACAGCACAGTTATAAAACATGCTGCCTTAGGTGTCGACGGGGCGGGGGCTCCGAGATACATGAGGATGCAGTGAGAAACCCAGGGCTCAGACCGTTCTTATGGTGTCATCCAAGTTGTGTACATTTTTTAAAAGGTTACACATATATGTACTGATAGTTATAAAATATTTATAGAGGAAACCTTTCAAACTGTTAACAATACCTGTTAGAATTTGTTTTACAATATTCATGATTTGCTTTTTTTCAGATGCCATTGGAAACCTAATTTTAAATGATCATTTCTAATTTCTAATATTTATAGTCTGATGTCAAGTAATCTTTGGTATTTTTTTTTATAATAAAAGAATGACACATTAAAAGTCTGAATGTTGCCCGGCCAATGTGGCTCAGTGGTTGAGCATCGACCGTGCACCAAAAGGTCGCCAGTTCGATTCCTGGTCAGGGCACATACCCAGGTTGTGGGCCTGATTCCCAGTGGGGGGCATGCAGGAGGTGGCCAATCGATGTTCTCTCTCATCGATGTTTCTATCTCTCCCTCTCCCTTCCTCTCTCTCTAAAATCAATAAAGAAAAACAAATTGAAAAAAAAGAAAAAGCTGAACCCAGTTTAGAACAGGCAAGGTAGGATGGGTAAGGCCTCTTTGGAGAAATATCACTTAAACCCTGATGTAAGGAGTAGCTTCCACTCTATTTCTTACAAACCAGCACATATCCAGGCCGACCTCGGAGACATGGCTGGTTCCATTCCAGACCACCGCAATAAAGGGAATTTCACAATAAAGTGAGTCGCAATCATTTTGCTGGTGAAGGGTCTCGCCCTAAATTTGTAAAAAACCGCAACATCTGTGAAGCTCGATAAAGCAAACCACAATAAAATGAGGTATGCCTGTAATGATATTCATGAACTCCCAGATAAAGGCTGCAGGTTGCAGTGTGGAGTCTATCGGAGCTGAAGGCTCCGTGGAAGCAGCTGTGAGTGAGGAAAGCCTTGCAGCACGGAGAAGAGACCTCGGTGGATAACATGGTCCCCGGACAGACACACAGAGGGTGGGTATGCACTCAACGGCCACTCTCTCCACTCACCACAAATCCCCTTGGTGAGTCAGAAAACTTCAGTCTGAAACAGATGTTCTTACTGAATGTGTGGTAAGCTGGTTTGGCTTTGATTCACTTTCTGATGCATCAGTTTATTCCCTTAACTTGTAAAGCTAAGCATTGAAAAAAGAAAAAAAAAGCAGCCTTAAGAGTCTGAACGGTGCTTAGCTGTGACGACTAGTGCAGTCCTTGCATCGGGCGTGCGCACCGTGGACGTAACACACCTGCTCCAGGCACCTGACAAGGCCAAGACCTGCTGGGTCAAGTTTGCCAAATTCACCTGATGAAATCCAGCCTGGCAGAGCAGGGAATAAAGAGGGCTGGAGAGATTTAAAAAAATAATAATAATGATAACAACAACAATAATAATGATGACCACTGGCACCACAATAGAGCTTGATAGCATTTCTCCAAAAAAAGTAACACCTGGCTATAGAACTTACATTTTAGTTTACGTTTGAAATTCTGATTAAGATCGCAAGCTGTTTCATAAAACAGACAAGCCTTCCTTTTACTTGAGCTGCTATTATTATGCTTTCATCTGAGGAGCACTGGCAGGACGAGCAGCCTCGGCCCCTCAGGGCCACGACGGGGGGCTGCCTTGCTCCTTCTCCCTGACTCCTCGACCACAAACGCCAGCTTCAGTTCTGGCTGACGAGTAGTACCTGACTCTCTGCGGGTATTGTGCTAGGTGCCGGCAGGGCATTTCGCAGTTGAGGAACATTACTGAGCTCATAACAACTCATGGGGCGCCATTATCCTGGTTTTGTAGACAGAGAAATAGGCATGGAGAGAGAGGCCAGGGGACTGGCCCTGGGTCACACAGTGACTAAGAATCTTCTGCCTATCGCGTCAGTGCTTTGCCTCTCGCCCAGCACTGATCCTGACTCCCCATCAGACTTTCATTTACGATAGTGGTTCTCAACCTGACTGGAGATCACAATCACCGAGAAGCATTAAAATATGCCTAGGACTCATCTCATGGCAATTGACTCAGAACCTCAATATGGAAGAAACCTCTGGGTCCTAGCCACGGATTAGGAACACCCTGGAGACTTCACCCACCAAGATGCCTTCCTGCTGCCGCTCTCCCCTGCCCCCTCCAACTCCATGAACCTGTGGATGAAGTTGCTCAGGTCACCAATGAAGAACGCTGCCTATCTATGCATCACCGCGGTTCTAGAGAAGAATTCTTGTCCCTGAAGTTGAAGCCTTGGAGTTCTGCTCAATTTTACAAAATCAATGTCTCCTGGTAAGTGTGCTTTCTTTCTTTGCCTTCTTTATTCAACCACTGATGGGATGCCACGTAATGCACTCGTAGGCAAGTGGAGACTGGCCCATGACTAAGGAATATTAGCTTTCAACTACCTGCACGAAGAACGGTGTTCCGGTTTCTGGACTTCTACGATGAGAACAAAGAGACCAAGTCCTATCATTAGTGACTCCAATTGAGCGCAGCAGAAAAACCAAACTAGGGGAGTTGCAGAAACTGAAAAGAACCGAAAAATAAATGTGGGCAGTAGTCAAGATTAATGTTGAAGTAAAAAAACTCACCAAGATCATAAAAGCGGTTAATCATCTTGTTTGTACAGAAAATGTTGTTCCTTTGAGAAAACTCTTAATCTCTTTTGGAATATTACTAGATTATTAGGACAGCGACGATTCTGGGGCCAAGACTAAGAGCACTGCCCAGTTAACCCCACTGCACGGTCTTTTTTTTTTTTTGTTAAATCCTCACTCAAGGATACTTTTCCCCCACTTATCTTCGGATAGGGTGGGAGAGAGAGAGATGTGAGAGAGACACATTGACTGGTTGCCTCCCGCATGACCCCGGGAGGAACCGAGGTACGTGCCCTTGACCACAGTCGAACCCGCAACTCTAGCCGCTGAGCGAAGCTGGCCAGGGCTGCATGGTCTTAACCGGGCGTTACAGCAGCATTCAGGAAACACTTTTTTCCTGAGGAATGATCATTGAACATTTCACTGGGAGAGCATGTGAATCATGACATAGAACATTATCTGTCTAAATAGTCTTTCCCCTCCCCCAACCCAACCAAACGAACAAACAAAACAGAAAGAAATAAAAGAGGGAGGGAGAGAGGAGTAAGGGAAGAAAGAGGAAAAAGACATCATGAAGGTCAGTTTTCCACATCCTCCAAGCTGGGGTCTAGGCATGTCCTGCGGGAGTCCAGCCCTACACGTCTGCTTGCTCGTGTCATAACTCTCAGGGACACATACATCACAGATCGCTGCTCTTTATCTGCCCGATTCCTTCCTTCGGGCTTACCTAAAAATCCATTACATTCATTTTTACAACACTGCCATTTTTCTGAAATTTTCATAGTTGTTCAGAGTAAGTGAATTATTACCATCGCAAGACACACCAAAGATAGTAGACTCGAACAATATTCATTTCACAAACATTAAGGATAAATGCCTACTAGGTGATAAGCCTGGTGCCATATCTCACTCCTGTCGAAAACAGTTTACTTTTTTTTTGCAAAGTTATTTATTTTATTTTTTATCCCTCACCTGAGGATACTTTTCTATTTATCATCAGATAGAGTGGGAGGGAGGGAGACAGAGAGACAGAGAGAAACATTGACGTGAAGGAGCCACACTGACTGGCTGCCTCCCGCAGGACCAGACCAGGGCCCTGGACAAACCGCAACCGAGGTCTGTGCCCTTGACCGGAATCAAACCCGCGACTCACTGGTCCACGGGCCGACGCTCTAACCGCTGGGCCAAACCGGCCAGGGCTACTTTTTAAATAGAGCACTCAAATATCATCACTCAAAAGAGATGGCAGGAAGAGCAAAGATAGTCCTTTCTAAATCACATCTTTTGTTAATATTTTTGAAAGAGGGATATACAGACCTCCAGGAAAATTTCTGGGGGTTTTCCGAAGGATTACAGGGCTTGAAACATCTGGTGATCTCTTTGGCACGTGAACTTTATGATGTGATAAGGGAGTCAGCCTGCCCATCACCCAGGTCTTGTGGCATCTGCAGTATAGCGGTTCTCCAATGAGATCAACCCACCACCACCATCATGAAATTAGTGGGACGGACAGACAGACAGACAGACAGATATTGACTCGGCCCTTCAGGGATAGCTATGGACTCCAGCTAGAGTGCCTCTTGGCTGCTGACCAGCAATCATCTCAGAACACTGAGTCTGCAGGCTAAACAGTGGCAGCTGTACAAATTCTCTGTACTGTTATTC
The DNA here is from genome assembly GCA_030848825.1 of Tadarida brasiliensis. Classification (NCBI taxonomy): domain Eukaryota; kingdom Metazoa; phylum Chordata; class Mammalia; order Chiroptera; family Molossidae; genus Tadarida; species Tadarida brasiliensis. Next base: position 82,976,282 of record CM061257.1, read on the forward strand.
CTAGAAATCATTGCAGATGTATCTCCCAGGTGGAAATTAAGCTCTTCTACTGCGAGGTGTATATAGATGGTGCCCAGATGGGTCACCCTTCAAACGTGTCACACTGGCAGCGGACGGCAGTGACCATGTTGAGAGTTCATCTGCTCCTCCAGAAGAAACCCCAGCAAAAAATCCAACACATGCAGTCACAAACTTGTGGCCAGTTCAGATTCTCCTACCTTAAAATCACCCAAGGTGCCGGCTTGGCGACTCTGACAATTTTCAATACTCAAATGGTCTGCTCTGGGACCCTCCATTTCAAGAACTTCCTTTTGCTCAAAGGAAGCCTGGGAACTTTCATTCTCCTGCACTTCCATGCCCAAATCAAAGCTTCCCATGGTCCTGCACAATGAAGCAATGGGAACTCTGCCCCAATTTAATCACAAAATGATTCGGAAAGCAAAAATAATAGCCTAGATAAGCACATTTTTATACGTTTGTGCACACCAGGTCTAATTTGAGAAACAAAAATTCACTCTTCTCTTTCATTCTTCTATAGATCTTGGCTTGCTTCCTGTTTGTTTCCCATTTTTCTATTAATTCAGATTTTTGAATAGAGAATTCAAATAGGATCTGCTAGCAGCAAAGAGCAGAGATGACCAAAATGACTGCCTTTAATTACTTTGCCTACAAAAAGGTTCATATATAAAGTTTCATCTACCTTGACCCAGTTAAACAAGACAAGCGCATTCCTCAGTAAGACTGTTCATGTGGGATTTAATAACATGGTAATAATACAAAAACATATAATATCCATTGAAATAATATATGTGAACATATTTCTAATATCTAAGGCATACTCTAGAAGTTTAAGATGGTATCAGAGAGGCAGCCTGGTGTTAGGCAGAGAGAATCTGGCAGCTGGATTCCTAATCCTGTCTCCTCCACTTACCAGGTGCTTTAGGTCATGTCTCATAACTCTTCTCACTTGCTTTATCAAATGGAGATGGTATTGTCTAATATTCTGCCTGCATCACAGGTTGTCATGAGGCTCACATAAGCTGATGGGTGTTAAAGTTATTCACTCAACAACAGTAAAACAGTATTATTGATACCACTACCTCTCTCTTATCAACAAATCTTTTCCTGACTACATCCCCTTTCATTTATAATCTCTCTAATTCAGCGGTGCTCAACCTTCCTAATGCCGCGACCGTTTAATACAGTTCCTCATGTTGTGGCGACCCCCAACCATAAAATTACTTTTGTTGCTACTTCATAACTGTAATTTTGCTACTGTTATGTCTTAGGCGACCCCTGTGAAAGGGTCGTTCGACCACGAAAGTGGTCGCGACCCACAGGTTGAGAACCGCTGCAGTTTCTGTCTAAGCAAACACAGTCATAGGAACTGTGTTCTGTGAATTTTAAGAGCTAAGAACATGCCTAAACTCTCCTACTTGTTCTGCTGTTTCTTTTTGTAATAACTCCATTCTGACCCTCAGTTACTGCACGTACACACCCTGGCAGTTTCTTTTCTGTAAACATAAGGGCCTTGAGACACCCAAAGAAAACTGTAAAGGGGTTGAGGATGGCCTTGGGAAACTCAGAGAAACCATGAGAGATTAATGGTGGCCCTGAGCTAACAAGCTTCTCTACCCCCTTCTCTGTATCAGCCCCCCTTAACGGTGCCAAAAGCGGCGCCAAGAGAATGTAGTTTTTTTTTTTTCTGTAGTCTGTGCCTTTAAAAGCGGGCAACAAAGAAGGCTTGGGGCTGAGGATTTGGGGAAGCTGTACCCCCCCCCAGCCCGCCGGTGTAATAAAGTGCTGCTTTACAATTCGGCCGTGCGTCTCTGGTTATCTGGCTGACGCGTTACAACATTTGGAGGCCCCAGCGAGATTTTAAAGAGGACTCCTCACTTGGGGTGCACCTCCTCAGACTCCGGCGGATGGGAATCCGTGGTCCTCGTGAGAGCTGGGGGAAGGCCTCAGAGAGACGTTCCTCCACCCCAGCCTCTCGGAGACCTTCTGTCTGTCCCCTCCGCCACCTTAAAAGCACATATAAAGAGAAAGCTCTTTCAATCTGGCCTATAGTGGAGCCTGAGTGTTTGCTTCTCGCCGGTTACAACACTTTTCCCCCCAAATCAATTTATGGCTTTTATTGTATTTTTAAAATATCACAGATACATCTGAGGAATCATCTGGCATCTTGCTGTTTCTATAGCTGGACAACTTGGATCTTATTCATCAGCCTGGTGAACTGATCCTTTTTCTTTTTTTTTTTCAAAATGAGTTTATTCTTTTTTTTTTTTTTTTTTTTTTATCCTCACCCGAGGACATTTTGTCATTTTTCTTTTTTTTTTTTGTTCAGATAGAGAGGGAGGGAGAGAGAGGAAGAGAGAGAGAGAGAAACATCGACGTGAAAGGGACACATCGAGTGGCTGCCACCCGCACGACCAACCAGGGCCGGGGACAAACTGCAACCGAAGTACATGCCCTTAGCGGGAACCGAACCCGGGTCTCTCTGGACCGCAGGCCGACGCTCTAACCGCTGAGCCAAACCGGCCAGGGCGAACTGATCCTTTTTCAGAAACAGAGTTACCATCCAAAGATTTTCCGATACCCTTTTTTTTTTCACGGTTGTGGCTTGCTGAATTTGATATAAGTTTGACGTCATTTCCTTTAAATTAACTCATCTTTCTGGGCTTGAGATAATATTAAACAACCGAACAAGCAATGCCTGACCTCATCTGAACCCTGTGGATATATTTTTCCCCCCAAGACATTTCTGATTTCAACAAGACAACCATTCTCCTGAAGAACAACATTGACGGGGACCTCACCTTGTAACCCAAGCCCAGTGTAACGACCCCGGTCATGTTCTGTACACGAATGCAGATAGTGTGAATGGAGGCCAGTTCCTTTCCATTTCCTCACCATTCGTCAACCCGGGGCCTGTTTTTCTTTCCAAGGAGACTGAGTTCTACACGGATGTGATTGAAGTCCCTCTGCAGGGCGCCTCTGGGGCCCTTCGCAATAACTGCGTGTCCCTTCAGAGTGATGTCGGCACGTTCTGGGACCACAGTCTGATGGTCCAGGACTGTCTTCATCCTCGTGGTGGATGCGGCTAAGACAGCTGTTCTGCTTATTTTTGTGCTTTTCTTTCTTTCTCACAAACTTTTTAAAGGTTAATCTGTTAGATTTCAATGATAATATTCTGCTAACTTTCAAGGAAAGACATCTATGTACAGATTTGTCTCTTAGTAAGAAATCGTATCTGACTACTAACAGATTAACGATGCAAAACAATAACAATGTCAACCACAAAAATACAGAAAACACTAAAGCCCATCCAGGCAGAAATATCTCCATCCCTTATGTTACCACATCACATGTGCTACCAAGCTCACAGGAGCTGGGAGTTAGTATACTCTGCTCCTGCACTGGCCTGGCATTCCGTCAGTCCTATCCTAGGAGCACAGTGTTCTTCCCACAGAGGAACAGATGTGTTTTTTAACCCTCAGGGCAGAGAAAGCTTCACATGTGAAAGGTCTTTGGGACATAAGGCTGGAAGTGGGTTAGGCCTGTGAATTACCTTGGGCCCTTGGGAATTTAGGAATAATAGGAATTCAGTTTGTGTGCCATGATAGTTAATGGATAATAAAAACTAAGATTTCAAGAAGTCTGGAGACCTTCCTTTCTCTGTTTCACAGATGCCTAGGCTGTTGAACTTTCCAAATGGCCTTATCAGGCACAGCGGAACCCTGCAGGCCTCTAAATTCCCCAGGGGATGGGGTCTTTTCACTTCACCATCAAATGTGAGCGTGTTGAGTACTCCCTCCACCTCTGCCCCTCACTTCCCAGCCATCCCAGCAGAGAGGATGGGGCCCCTGAGCTTCAGAGCTTTTCTCTCTTCTGGAGGAAAATCCAGTTTCCACCTGATGACTGAGAGGAGAAATGAAAAGATACAGCCTAGCACAAGTGGAAGTTAGTGGGTTTGAGTGTGGCCTGTGCGAGCTCACTTCCTGGCCCTCCCTCTTGTTCTTGTCCTTTTTCCTTCCAGTTACCCAGAGCCCTTCAACACTTTGGGTTTCTAAATACAGATTCTTCTGCTTCTCTATCTCTTCAGAAAATTCCCATCATTTCTCAGTTAGATGTTAGGAGACACATGTGATTGAAGGAGGGAATGACTGAAACTCCCTTACTCTCCCGTACATTTTCAACTGACAGAATTGCAGATAATCCAAGTCTTTAAAGAGTTCCAGACAGGGGAGGGCCAGGAGTTTTTAATCATTCATTCATTCATTCATTCATTCATTCATTCATTCATTCAACCAATTATTTCCCGAGTGTTTTATATGTATCAGGCACTATTTTAGCTGAACGAAAGGCCTAAAATGTTAGGAGCTGGAGAAGTTTAGAGAGAATGTGGATGAGACATTAGGTACTGGGTCTCCAACAGTCAAGTAAACTCGACCGATAGGTCTCGCATTTCTTGTAACTTACATCTTAAAGCAGGGAGAGACATACTTATGCTAGGAAATTTGTACTAGACCAGATGACACGGAGGATAGGGAGTGCTGGGTGGGGATGGGGCTTGCTATTTCAGATACAGCATATCAACAGTACGGTGACCTCTAAGCAAAGACCTGAAGGACGTGATGGAGTGAGCCCCACGGTTGCCCTGCATCCCATGACTCTGGACTTTCTGGACCCCTCGGTCAAGTTGTGCCCTATTGCTCTGTCTCCTGGAGCTGGAATTGCAACTGAGTCACTAAGTCCCTCGTGTCATCAAAAGCTTTTTGTTCATGGGTTCTGTCTCCAGTGGGCTGGAGTAGAACCAGAAAAATAGACCCAAACCCAAATCTTACAATGTTACATCTTTATTATTCTGGGAGCAAATTTACCTAAACCAAGAGAGTACCAAAAGGGCCATAGGTATCTCCCGGTCCAAACTCTTATTACCTTGGTCAGTCAATCAGTTCAGTAACACCAAAAGGTGGATTTCCCAGTTAATGACTTTTAAAATATTGGAACCAAAAACAAATCAAAAAGTCCAAACATAGGTGACATGTGCCTTTGATAAAAATGTTAACAATGACTTCCTGAAATATACGACTATATATGATAGCTGTATCAAATTTTCATTATAGAATCATGATAAACTCAACCACTATCCACAGACCCCTTTAGCAGCTCTATAGAAATCTCAAATTAAGGAACTCCTCCAGGTACTGTTACATGTAAATATCAGAATTAGTAAACCTTACTTGAACATTGTGACAAAAATCTGGTACCCAACATGAGCCAAATCAGAGAGCATAGATTTTCCTTTAGAAAATTCTGATTTGAGCAGATTGTTTGTATCTGGGTTTATTCATTTATTTATTCTCTGAGACTTAATCCACCCACAGCTGGTTTATTTCAAAAGGAGAAACTATTAAACTACCCACGAGAATTACTACAGGTAGGAAAACTGACAATACCAAGTGTTGGTGATGATGGGGAGCAACTGGAATTTTCCACACTGTTGGTAGGAGCATAAATTGGTACAAACCCTTTGGAAAACTATTTGGCAGAATCTAGTAAAGCTAAACCTTTTGACTGAGCAATTTCTTTCCTAAGTACATACCCCAAAGAAATGCCAACACAATGAGCACTAAAAAACAGGCATCAAAATGTTCACCTCAGCATTATGTATATTCCAAAGTAGAAACAACCTCAAATGTCTACCTAGAATACAGTGAAATAGAATGTAAAAATGAAGTACTATACAGTAATGAGAATAAAGGATCTACTGCTACACACAAAAACATGGATGGTTCTCACAAATATAACACTGAATGAAAGAATCCAGACACACAACATCATATATTGTATGATTCTGTTCATATGAAGTTCAAATATAGGCAAAATTAATCTGAAAGAAGTCAGAAGAGTACTTTTTGGGAGATAGTAACTTGGGAGGGGGCACAGAGAGAAGCTTCTGAAGTGTTGGCGATGTTCTATAATCTTGATCTCGGTGGGGATCACCAAGTGAGTTCCCTTTGTTAAAAAAAATCATTCAGCTCTACTCTTAGATTTTTCTGTGTAGATGATATACTGCAAATAAAAAGTTAAGAAAAAATATTCTATGCCCACTAGGTGCTAAATTCGTTTTAGGCACAAGTGTTTTTTAAGTTCAAGGGATTAAAAAAAGAGGAAAAGACAAGGAACCTATTGTCATGGAGCCAATATTCCAGTGGAGGGAGGGGACAGGTACAGTAAAAAGCTCAGAGAGGGTTAAGTGCCATGCTGGTAATAAAACTGGGTGAGGTGATAACGACTAGAGATTTGGGACAGGAAGATCTGCTGAAGTTGGAGAAGGCCTCTTGGAGGAGGTGACACGTGAGCTCATGAGAAAGAGCCAGTCCAGACAAGACCTGGAGGAGAACCTACCAGGTGGAGGAAGAGACAACAGCACAGCAGGTATGAGCTGGGTGTCTGTGAGGTCCAAGGCAGGGAGGGTGGCGGTGACAGGGGCTGACATGAAAGGCAGTTCAGCAGTGGGTAGGGACCATCTTTAGGGCCCTTAAGGATTGTATATGCTATAGTGTTAGTAATATCACTAATTAATATTAATAGACCATAAAAGGTATTTTATTCTCACTATACAGCATAGGCATTGGAGGATTTTAAGCAGGGGAGTGACATGATGTGATTTATGTTTTTAATGAAAACTCAGGCTGCTGAGTGGAGAATGGGCTGTAATATAATAAGCTACAGTACAACAATGAATAATATTAATAGTTAATAATATATAATTAAGATTAATATATAATTATTAATAATATTAAATAATGATAATAATTTATTACTATATTGTATAAGAAATTACCAGGGATAATATTTAGAAGGGTAATATATCTCTCATTTCCAAATGAGAAGATGGTGGCTGGTACATGGTAACAGTGAAAAACAGTGGAAAACAGAAACAAGTAGACAAATCGGGTATGTATTTGGGCAGTAGAGCCGATTAGACACCCTGGTAGAGAGAAAATCCAGAGTTCTATTTAGATATACTAGATATGATATGCCTATCAAACATTCAGGTGATGACGAAGTCGCTTTTGGATAAAGGGACATTTGGAGTTTAGGGCTGAAAACTTCAGTTTGGGAGTTATCTGATATTTAAACATGGCTTATTGAGATGAGAGCTTTTAGGGAGAGAATGTAAATGAAGAAGCGAAGGAACCACGCAAATGAGCCCTAAGACACTTCACCTTTTGTAGGTCAGATGGGAGGAGGTGGAACTGGGCACTGCTGAGAAGCTGTGAGGAGCTCGCCGTAGGTCCACAAGAGAAGTAAAGAGAATTCTTGCAGTGGGTATTCAAGAACCTTTAATGAAAGACTGACAAGAGCTGACCTAAGTAGGAGGGTGAAGTCAAAGATTACTCTCTGTATTGAGCCTTGGAACAGGGGGGTAAACAGGCCATCCTGACTGGGGAATTTGATGAGCGAGCTTTATTAAAATTTAGGAAATAGGATAAATCTAAATCTGTCATGATCCTATCAACATGATACAACTATTATAATTTTTATTACCTTCCAGTGTTTCTCATTTTCTGTTCACAGATGAGCAGGAGTATCTAGGCAGTCACTGCCCACTTAGGTACAATTTTTACTTTTCATTAGCAATTTGTCCATGTTCCTGCATAGTCTTCATGAATCCATTTAATATCTGCAAAAAGTCTCATTGAATGCCTGCACTCTAATTTAATATCACTCTCCTTTTTTTTAATGCTTCTCTCTAGATTGTTTTAATTTCTTTTAAATGTAAATAATGTTGCCATAAACATCATTATACATGAAGTCTTTCCTTGTTTGGGGTTATTTCCTTGGAATAGATTCCCAGTGGTGGAATTACTGAGTTAAAGGACTGGCTAAGAACATTTTCTGTAAAACTGTTTCAGATCATGTTGAGTTTGAGGCAAGATCAGGACGTCCAATCAAGAGATTTTGCAAATTATAGGTGTGTGTGAGTTGAGGGACGTGGGGTGGGAGAAGCCAGAATAGTGGAAATATTTCTGTCATAGGAAGTCATAGCAAAGGTATGAAATGCTGTTTGGGGGCTTGCTTTCCTCTCCAGGCCCTGTGGAGAAGGCATTAGGCCGATCGAGAAGCCGATTGACCAGGAAGCCAGTTGAGATACAACGCCCTTGAGTGAAAGGTTACCAGAACACTGATGTTATCTCAGGTGCAAGCACCCAGTTAATAGTCCAGGTGCTGGAGAAAATGGCTGTGGAAAGGTCAGAGGCACAATAAGAAATGCATGAGTAAGGATCAAGTATGCCACAGTTGGTCTGTGTCACAGTCTGATACCTCTGCAGGGCACTCACCATGCCCTGGACTTCTCAGCTACTGAACATCTCCTGAAAGTCTTTAGTTGTTCAACCATGATTGTCAGTGCAGGGGGTGGGGGGAGTCCCTGCACTTGTGGGTGGGGGAGAGGGTGGCATTCAAGCCCCTTGAAATTATAGAAATTTTAAATACTATAAACCATGGAGGCTGGTAAAAATGAAGATTTCCTGGCCCCACCACCAGAGGCTCTAATTAAATAACACTGGAGAAAGACCCAGAAATGGAATCTTTAATAGAGATTCCAGATGTTTTCATGAACGTGGTGCACATGTTACAGTTTGAGAAACCCAGCAAAGTTTCTTCTCCCTCCCGGGTCATAAGATCATCTTCCCTCTCTAGAAGCCACTCACAGTCTTCCTGGCTTTAGCACCTTTCATTTGGACCTTCCCCGGTGCGTAAGCAGCACGGCTCTGAGCAGAGAGCATGGGGTAAACCCAATGCCGTCACCTACAGGCTGTGTGTCGTGGGTAAATTCCTGAATTGTTCTAAGCATCAGCTCCTTCCTCTGTAAAGTAGGGACATAGCTGCATTTTATATGGGTTTGGATCAGGAAATTTTGAAATATCAATATATAAATATTAATAAGGATGTTCCTAATATAAAAATTTGAAGGAATATGAACCCCCACATCTAAAACATACTCAAGAATCATGTAATTTCAAAACTGGTGACCCAACTGATTTAATACTTATAATAGTGCCACGTGGAAGCGCCACCTTAGTGAGGGACAGAACTACCCACGTCGCTGGTCACTGTTTTCTGAACCACTCTGTTGTTTAGGTGCCTCAGAAGTCCTGAGGGTGATTTTGGTGACCACTGGGCTGTTACTTTAACAGTCACTGTTGGTAAATTATAACCATGCCATCTGGTATTTATTAAGTAGGGGTGGTACTGGCAGAACAGAGAAACATGTCAGAGACCAAGAACTTTCAAACGATGGAACAAAAGTTGGACACAATGAAGTTACTATTAGGTATGTATTTATGTGTTGTGTTTTAAATTATTCCTGTGGCAAAACTGATTTTGAATTATGAAAATACTGGAATATTTGAGTATTTTGAAATACTCAAGGAACTTATCCATCTCAAAAAATGTGACTTCCCTATACTAGTATTTTCTTCACAGGTCTATTTGAGAATGATATAACATCTAAACTAGTCATACTTATAACTAGGCAACTTCTCTCTTTTCAACAGAGGAGAACTGTCCACTTTAAGTTAAGAATAATTTTAAAAAATTGGAAAATAAAGTTTTCAGAACAATAAAAATTTCCCATTCCATATTGAGCTACTTCCTGTTCCCCTCCCCCACAGAGACTTCCACGAATTACTGAAAGGTCCCAAGGAAGACTTGTTAAAAATCCTCAGCTCTTGTATTACCATAGCAGCCTAAGAGTAGATGCAATATATGTCTAATTTTCTCTCTCCTCTATTTTCTGTGGTTTTGAACACATTATTCTCTACTTTGCCTTCTATTAGTCAAAGCAAATGGACCATGTCTAAGAAAACTGCTCTTTGAGATATAAGAGAAATATATTTTTTATAAAATTCAGTCACTCTTTTTGCACCTTGGCTCACATTTTTTTTTCCTACTACAAGACCAGGGTTATCTGAACAGCTTGAAAAGTTGGCAGTTCTAAGGGGTAATTATTCTCACTTTGGACTCGATCCAATGGAGGAAACAATAAAAGACTTCTGGAAGGTTTGCAAGCTCAGCTGTCTCTGACACTCTTCTTCATTCTGCAAAAACAGTTGAATGAGTCTGTTGGGTTGCACCTGTCATTGACGCCCAGCAGGGAACTCACCCCTACCATGTTTGTGTAGTTACTTAAACCGCATCCAGAAGCACTAATTTAAAATATATGAAGAAGGTAATAAAAAAAAAATAGCTCCTATTTTCTGGTTGGTTTTCAGTGTAAAATATTCCTAATCAAAGTGAGTTCTGGTAGCTTTGTTTAGACAAAAGATGGCTCATTTCGTTCTTAACAATTAGTCATTTGGTTCTTCTTTTTATCACATTCCCGCCTTTTTGAATACAGGTAACAAATACATGGTTTTATTGATTTTGAAGAGTGTTTTAAATCACACATCATTTAGGACACAGAACATCTCACAGGGTTTTGCCTAGAAGCATTTAAGGGAAAATAGTCTTCGTTTAGAAGCTTCCAGGCCCTTCAGTCATCCCAATCAAAGATTTCAGTGGAACGGTTTGCAGTTTGTTTGCCCCAAAGCCAGCCTCAGGGTGCTGAGGCTTATACACCTTACGGGAATCAAAATGAGAGCGCACGTGCTTTCCATCAAAGTGCTGGGTGCAATAAAGAGCAAGTGAAAACATGAGGAATTACTTGGTTGTATTACTTGAGTGCATTGTTTTAATGTAGGGACTCTGCACTTTAACTTAGCCAGCATTTTTGCAACAGATTTCTTTTCTTTTTGCTATTTTTAAGATTTTTATTGATTTTTAGAGAGGGGAAGAGAGAGAGAGAGAGAGAGAGAGAGAGAGAGAGAGAGAGAGAAACATGGATGCTGCCTCTTGCACGCCCCCTACCGGGGATGGAGCCTGCAACCCAGGCATGTGCCCTGACCGGGAATCGAACTGGGACCTCTCGGTGCATGGCATAATGCTCAATCCACTGAGCCACACGGGCCAGGGCACAACAGATTTCTTTTTCCTCTAAAAAAATAAGGTTGTTTTTATTTGGAATTTTCCCTCTTTCTAACAAATATTACTTTGATAATCATTTCAAATGATAACCATATATTTAATTTAGGATAAAAAAACAGGCAAAATTAATAGTGAAATAAAAGTTCAGTTTTCTCTTCATAAAGAAATGTGGAGACAGTGCATTTGGCTGAATGTAACTGTATCCAAGACCATTTACAAACCCAGTATCCATTTCTACTGGCAATCTCAGAAATGGATCCGTGTCACAATTCTGAATTTCCTAACCATTGAAATTCACTTCTAATAGATCTCATGCCCGCCCACCCCCCTTGAGATGCAGGCAGAGGGTCAAGCAATTAGCTGCTAATGTCATCCACAGATTACACCAGGTTCTTGCCCAATGAGAACTTTGTGTTAGGCCAACATTTCCCCTGGTCAAATGGTCATTGTTCTAAAAGTGTCATTGTTGCATCAAGATGGTAAGTCATAAATGTGACAAATGTAGCGCTCCTAGCTCCTACCCAGAGAGAACTTGGGACGGCAGGAGCACAGCCGTCCTGATGACGACACGATGGCGCTGATAATGAGGAGGAGGAGGAGCCTCGGTCACTGAGGTCTCCAGAGGGCACACAGTTCTGCAGTGGGTTCTGGTGTTGGAGTAATTTTCTTTGCATAACAGAACAGGCTTTAGGATTTACTGCCTAGATTTGACAATGGACACATTATTGAAACCTCTCCAAGCCTTGGTTTTCTCCTTTGTAAAATGAGAGCAGAGATACGAGGCAGTTATGAAAGTTAGATAATATCACCTATGAGTTCAGTGCCAGGCACCTAATAAATAACGTCTATTATTAGTGTTAGGGTTATGAGGGCAAAGTCCAAAATTCTCTCAAAATATCTGTCCTAACTCCTCATAACATTGCTTCAATCTTGTGTGTTGAGGTGGGGGGTTTAGACTGTGATGGAGCAGGGAGACATTTTCCCTGTGAGCTCCTTCTGTGTAACAAGATTTATCATTTACCTACATGGGAACCTCTGTACTGTAGGAACAGAAGTAGAAGTAGGGTGCCCTCTATTCATATTTCTGCCAACCATACCCTCTTAAAAAGATGCAGTTTGTGCTCATCACCAATAGTAGTCAATCTACACATAAGGATACCACATACTGCTTGTAAGACACATTATCCGCCCGGCCGGTGTGGCTCAGTGCTTGAGCATCAACCCATGCACCAAGAGGTCGCCGGTTCGATTCCCGGTCAGGGCACATGCCCAGGTTGTGGGCCTGGTCTCCAGTGGAGGGCATGTAGGAGGCGGCCAATCAATGTTCTCTCTCATCGATGTTTCTCTCTCTCGCGCCCTCTCCCTTCCTTTCTCTCTAAAAATCAATAAAGAAAAAATAATTTTTTTTAAAGATATGTTATCCATCATTTATTGATAAGACCTAATTGTGAATCGTGTTCTGTGCCAGAGCAGGAGATGCTGGAGAAAAAGAATGACACAGGTCCTCCCTCACAGGGCCACAGGGTCCCTGAAACGTCAAAGAAAATCTGATTTTGTTTTTAGAACTAACACCAGACCCAATTCCACTTGTAATCTGAGCTTGTGTGTGTAAATGTGAAGGAAGAATTACAGACTGCATTACAAAGGAATGGCAGAAAGATCAATAAAATATTCACCGGTCAGGCAAAGATGGAAGGAAATAAGACAAGGCAGGCAAAGGTGTGTTTGCCTTTACTTTCAATGACTTCAAACTCGAACCTAGTTCTACACGGTGAATTTAAGGAGCATAGAAAAGTTCGCTTACAGCCTACAGGTGTCCATCTGCAGATCCGAGAAAGCTCAGGTGGGGTTTCTTCACTCCTGGGTGTGATGAAAGATGGAAAAAACGAACAAGTTGGCAAAAACAAGTTTGAGCAGTGAAGATGAAATCACCGGTGCCAGGCTTTCTGTTCAAGATTGAAAAGTTCCAGTGTTTCACTATGTTCCTTTTTCTTTTTTACTGTGTTCTTTGTAAAGGCAGAAATTAAAACGTCCTTTTCAGTGCTTCTCTCCTGAGTTCTGTAGCTTTGCTCTGTACCTTTTTAATTTTTTTTTGCACCAACCTAGTATAGACTCCAATTTAAAGCTAGACTCTTTTGGAGAACCCACATCCCTGCCTCCTGCACAAGAACTCTGAGTAGCTAATGATTCATAAAGTTTTTCAAATCACAGGCAATTCTACTGAACTGCACTGAAGATTTCTGCTCCAGCTCTGGGTTAACACAAACACCTAGAATCAATGGACAATCTCTCCCGGCTATTTTAATCCCCCTGCACGCCCACTGCTAGAAGTCGATGATGCTCATCCGTTTCTCGGAACAAAAGAATACAAAAGCCCCCTCTCTGTCCATCACTGCACCATTCGTAATGAAATGAAAGGAATAAAAGAAAATGATTGCTTTATTACGTGGTTTGGAAAATGCAGTGTGTGAGCAAGGAGGTATTATGCCTCAAATCAATCACTTTAATTATATAGTTGATTCTCATTCTTGGGGCTCTGAAAACGGTAAGAAATGTCCTGGTGACAATGAGTACAGTGAGGATAGCCTCCAGCAAGCATGACAACTTAGTCATAAGTGATGATAAGAAGAGATCAAACAGTTCCCACTGGCTTTCACTGGTACCTTTTTTGAAACAACTGTAGGAAATGAGCTCCAAGGAGAGCTGCCGACCGGTGAAACCCACGACTGGTAGCATTAACTAAAAGAATTGCCGTTTCCAAGGAAGAAAACGGGGCTCCCTATTTTGTCTGCAAAATCAAACGGGATCTAGGCAACCTGTCAATCCCACAGCATCATCAAAAATTGATGAGCAGTTACTATTGGGAGTTTTTGGTTGAAACAGAGAGAATAAAAACTGACAGCTTTTATGAAAGAAATGCCAATACTTTCATGTGGAAAAGGCATCATATTTAGGAGGATTTCATTTCTCTGACAGCAGGTTACCCTAGGGTGAGAGACGTTTTTTCCTAAGCCCTGACCTCCTGTCTTTTCTACAGTCCTCCACTCACATCCCTGTCTTGAGGGCACGTGGACGATGAAGAAAGGAAGTTTCCTCTCTCAATGTGTCCGTTACTCTCTGCTCACTATCGGTCTCTCCAGAGCAAGCTTCTAGTATTTTTCCATGTTCTTCACTTTTATGTTTTCTTCAGCTGACCTACGATTCCGGTTGCCTAAACTTAAAAATGGATGTAGCAGCATCTGATTCATTCCAGATTCTGCAATTAGGCAATTCCGTAAAAAGCTACGCCTGAGGATTTTTTAAGGACTCAATTTGTCGTTCAACATCTCGTAGTTTTTTTTGTTTTGTTATTGATTTCTTTTTTTAACCCTGCTAAACATGAAAGATCATATAAGGATTTTTTTTGAGGTAGCCTAAGAAGCTTATAAGTACAGTAATCCTTAACTCAGTCTTACTCAAAATAATCCTTAGCAAATGCTTCAGGGGTTATTATACGTACATCCTAAACTGCTGTGTGACCCCTTCGAGAATGCTCAGGTAATGTCTCACAAAAGATTTAGAAAAGCTATAGTATTCCAGCTATTTAAACACGAGTTCATTTGAGTGAAATGATTTAAAATGTCTTACAGGTCAGCTGTTTCCAGTTGTTATAGCACCACTGGCAATACAAACATATTACTGAAGTCAGACTTCTGTCCAAACTCAAATATATTGGATTACAGAGAATTAAAATTATAATAAAAAAAACCAACCCTCCAACTTAACATTAAATTATTGAAAGGGCAAGCACCAAAATATTAATAATAAATATCTGTGGTAGTGAGATTAAAAGTTTTCTGTATGTGTTTTTCAGAGAATTCTCACTTTAAAAACTAGAAAAAGAAGTTGTTTAATAAAAAAACAACTACTAAATATAGCATATCGAGTTGCAAATAAGGCTGTTGCGTGGTCTTTAATTCTGGGAGACGGAGAGGACATTCCTAGTCTGTACTTCCATTAACCTGCAGCCCTTCTCATTAACTGCATTGGTGGTGGTCTGGGCTCTCTGTATAGTACTTACACCATTTATAACAAACTGCCACAAACTGTAAACATGAGTCCGATTTGGACTAGGTCATTACACTGTGGGTGGATTGTTTTTTCTTAATTTGGAAGCAAATCGATCAGTCAGGAAGTCTGGAGCAGCAGGGACCTGCAGGCAGGTCAGTGCCTGCGGAAGGAAGGAGGGGCAGCCTGTGCCCACCTGCCAGAGCCCAAAGTGCCACCTGAACTGCGGCGTGACGTCTGTTTTCCTGGCCGCTCCTCAGGAAGCCCCTGTAACAGCAGCTTGGGATTTTCCCTTGTAATGGGTATTTTTATATTTAAGAAAACAAGCAAACTTTCATGCACTTAATTCATTAATCTAATTATTATTTTCTTGGAAATACTTGAAAATCCAGTTATTTCCTGGATTCAAGGGAAAAGTGGGAACATTTTCTCTCTTTCCCCCTTGGAAAGAAAGACTTTCCAAAGATGGAAAGGAGACTTACTAATAACTGTCTACAAGCCTCCTCTCTTCACCCCCACCTTTTTTTTTTTTTAATCCTTACCTGAGGATATTTTTCTGTTTATTTTCAGATAGAGTGAGAGGGAGAGAGAGAAAAACATGGACGTGAGAGAGACACATCAACTGGTTGCCTCCTGCACGACCCCGACCAGGGTCGGGGACGAACTGCAACCCAGGTACATGCCCTTGACTGGAATCGAACCCAAGACTCATTGGTCCACAGGTCAACTCTCTAACCGCTGAGCCTAACTGGCCAGGGCCATCCCCCACCTTTTTTAATAGTTACCCTAGGATACCTTTATTGATTTGAGAGAGAGAGAAAGAGAGAGGGAGAAATACTGATGTGAGAGAAACATCACTCGGTTGCCTCCTGTATGCACCTGGACCAGGGATCAAAGCTGAAAGCTTTCTGGGGTACCAGACGATGCTCCAACCAATGGGGTCACCTAGCCAGGGCTCTTCAGTTCCCATTTTAATTTTTGAAAGATAAATATTTATTAATTACCTACTTGGACACTAAAAATGGCAGAAAATCTGACAAAAATCCCTGCCCTCAGGGAGCTCAGATCAAGTAGGAAGGAAGAGAATTACTAATACACAGAGTGCTCACTGCCAAGGAGATAAATACATCAGGCCTGGGCAATACGGAATGTGGGTGGGGATTATTGTGATTTAGGCAGGGGCGAGGGGAAAGCCACGCTGAGAAGGTGAAATTTTAGTCAAGGTCTTAAAGAGTTGAGAGACAAGCCCTCAAAATATCTAGGCAAGGAATGTCTGGGCAGAGGGAGCGTCAGGTGTGAGAAACCCGAGGGAGCAGCCTTGCTGGGTGTGTGAGAAACAGCAGGCACCACTGAGGCCTGAGTTGGGGCAGAGGAGGAGAGGAGGGGAGGAGAGGTCAGAGTAGATTGGGGGGGGGGGGGGACTTTGCAGCCTCTGGACAGCCCCTGCGATCACAATGCCAATCCCAGATTTCCTGAAGCAGGCCTGTACTTCCACAGGTCAAGCCTGAAGATACCACATGAAGCCTGGACTCGGGTATGTTCGAGGCAGGGGCTACAAAACACTTAAAGCCGTGGTTCTCAACCTGTGGGTTGCGACCCCTTTGGGGGTCAAACGACCCTTTCACAGGGGTCACCTAAGACCATCAGAAAACACATATTTCCGATGGTCTTAGGAACTGAGACACCGCTCCTCTATCCGTCTCCAGGCGGGTCCGCCCACATGCAGATACTCCCACACACAACATGAGGGACTGTATCAAAGGATCACAGCATTGGGAAGGTTGAGAACCACTGAAGGATGACCAAGTGAAATGACTAAAAAACGCCATTTACTGGTGACTGGAGAAGTGGCCAAGATTTTAATTTATTCATTCAGAAACTGCATGTGCCAATGTGTTCCAGGTACTGCCAGACGGAATTCTGACCCCAAGGAACCCATGTGGTCTCCTGGGAGGTACACGGGTGAGGCAGTAAGCACGTCATCTGGTTAAAGGATGAGAGAGCAACACGTTTGGGAGAAGCTGAGAGGTGGGCTGAAATGATCAGGGAAGCCTTTCTAGAGAAAGCAGTCTAAGGCAAGTCTAAGTGATGGCTAAATTAAAAAGAAATGGAGGAAGTCTGGAGAACAAGAGGGAGGTAGTGTGTTCAAAGACATGAACTGAGGATGGCACAGTGACCCTGTTCTGCTGCCAACGATCAGACATATGTTGGCTGGAACAGAAAGTTTGCATAGGGCAGAGGTGACAGATGGGTCAAGGAAAGATTGCAATTTTTTATGGACAGACTGAAGTTTTAACCTATAGGGAGAGGAGTTTCAGTTAGGGTTTGAACAGGGAAATAACGTAGCATGTAGAGTAGCTGGGATAGACCAAACATTTAAGAGACAGCCAACAGTGGTTGAAATACTGAAGCTGTGCCCTGGCTGGTTTGGCTCAGTGGTTAGAGCGTCCGCCTGCTGGACCGCGTTCAATTCTGCTTAAGGGCAGGTACCTTGCTTGTGGTTTGCCCTGGCCCTGGTTGGAGCTGTGTGGGAGGCAATCAATGTTTCTCTCACGTTGATGTCTCTTCCCACCCCCGCACCTTCCCACGCTATCTGAAGATAAATAGAAAAATGTCCTCGGGGGTGAGGATTAAAAAAAAAAAAGAAATAATGAATCTGTGAAGTGATGAAGGCCATGACTGGAGTGCCCAGCATGGAAATGGAGAGGAGTAGACAGCTACTCAAGATATTTAAGAAGAATTATACAACTTGGTGATGGGTTGAAAGAGTTGTATATTTTGAATGACTTAAAGATGTTCACTAGGCAAATAAAAATTTTGAGAAATTTCAAAGGGTTATCAAAAAGGGATCTGGTGTGAATATTTTAAATTTGCATGATGATACATCAAATGTTTGGAAATATTATAGACAGGAGAGCAAGTTTCAGATGAGAGGGCAACACTAAAAATAAAGATTTGTAGGGGTAAGTTAGTAAATGATTTGGGTATTTGTCCTTTTTCTGTTTTATTGAGCCAACTCAATTTCTCAGTGAGTTATAAATAGAATAATCATATCATTTACCATTCACACTTGGACATTCTGAGAGGGAAAGGGGAGCTGTTGGTAAGCACATCAAGACAAGGGGATTAAAACCAAGACCGTGGAGAGCAAAACCGAAGATATGAATCCCAGTTTATAAGCTCTATCCAACTTTTAAAAGATGGAGAGTTGGCACTTCTTATCTTTATTATTACTCTTGGTATTTCAAAAGGAGTCAAGCGATTTAATCAGCATCACTGTTGTGATTTGAGACCAGAGCCTCTTCTGGCACTGGATGGAGCTTTAGACATCTAAAATCACATGCAAGCTGGTGGAGTAGCCTATGCCCTGCACCTCCTCTGGAGCTGGGACAGTGGGTACAGGTGCATCTGCAGGTGTTGTGTACACAAGTGTTGGGGGAGGGGCAGGCAGGGAAAGTCTTCCTTGTTGAGTAGTGATTTGTTGGGTGATACCTTTGCTGTGTGTATAAGTGGAACAGAATAACAAAATTTATATTCATACTGAGCAGAACTGTGGAGGATATTTTGGCAGCTCTCAGGTGGGAAGGGATTCAAATACAACTCAGAATGCTAAACAAATATGTTTTCTTTCAGATTAGACATTGCTATCTCCATTTATGACAATGTTAGCATAGTGTTCCTCACCAAAGAACTAAAGCCAACTCTTGATGTACTAAGTAAATGTAGGATTTATTTTTCCCATGGCAGTGACTTTTTTTTTTTTTTGCCTTTATTATTTATTAGGCTTTTTGACTTAATGGGTTTTTTATTCAGTGTAGATGCTTCACATATCTCTTGGTGCAAAGGGAAACAAAATGGGTTTTGCTGTCATTCTGTGACCTGCCTTTGAAACAACCATTTCATCTGGCTGTCGTGTTATCCCTAGCCTCAGTTGTTTTATATCTCAGTGAACAAAGATCGCAACAATTTATTTTTTAGAAAAGTCTGTTTGATTCTGCAAAGAAAACTTGTATAAAACCTGTCTTCAGAAAGAAATAATTTTCTATATATCTGTCAGTTTCAGTTTTTAAAAATGAGAGAAGCTGTAATTTATAAATATGGCATCAGAATCAAAGCATGAAATGATTGTTAATGTTCTTTTATAAAATGACCCAAAAGCCAGAGAGGAAGGAAAACATAAAGAACTGATATAAATAATATCATATTTTATATTTTCAAGTAGACTAAGCATAAAAACAAGACAGTTTGATGAATGGGATGATTAACAAATGTTTAAATGGGCACTGTCTGACCTCCATTTGCCTGTGTGCCAGATGGTATGTCTGTGTGCAGGAAAGAAACACTAACAACGATCACCTTTAAGAGCTGAACAGCAAACAGACAAAAAAGAAAGTTCCCAAAATTACCCTTTCGGGGATATGTAAACACACACTTAACTCAGGGTCATTGTCAGAAAAGAGAAAACAAAAGAAGATTCTCAAGTCCAACTAGAATTCTGCCATTATTGTGTGTGTGTGTGTGTGTGTGTGTGTGTGTGTGTAGGGCACAAAGTTTGTGTTTTGGTTTTAACTTGCTCTATTTGATATAAAACAGCATTTCACCAGAATCTTATAAAATTACAATTGTTAGCATTTCTTGTGAAAAACAGATTTTTTTTCATTATTTGCTTCCAACTTAAAAAAATTGCTATCCATACTTTCTCTTTTTTTTGTCTCCCCGCCAGGCACTGTTCTCATGCTCCCCTGCCTACAAGGTAGGTATCTCTACTAGATCTGCTTGGAGATAAGAAGCCGAGGGACAAAAAAAGGCTACAGACCTGGCCTATGGTCACGGTTAGGAAATGGCTGGTTTAAATCCCTGCCCTCCGGCTTCCAGCAATCCTAACCTTCAACTGCCACGCGTGACCACCTCCCTACGACCGAGTCCACCAGGGCCCGAATGGAAGCAACAGCGGACCCAGCTCCAAAGGAAAGTCAGCGGGAAGGCTGGCCGGCGTGGCTAGGATAGGTGATTAATAAAAAAAAAAAAACCAGCCCAGCTGGTATGGCTCCGTGGTTGGGCAACCATCCATGCACCAGGAGGTCTGGTTGGATTCGGGGTCAGGGCACATGCCCAGGTTGTGGCCCGATCCCCAGTGGGGGGCATGCAGGAGGCGGCCAATCAATGTTCTCTCTCATCAATGTCTCTATCTCTCTCCAAAATCAATAAAGAAAAACCAAAAAACCGTGAACAAAAAACCGAAAAAATTTTCACAGTATAATGTTAAAACTAAATCACCTTAACACAGTACTATGCCATTTAAGAATACCAAACTAGAGGCACACTGAGCTCAGAAGTGGCCAGGAGACTTTGCACCGCGCTGGGGCGGGCGGGCGGCTGGCGGGGAGGAGGCGCCTCCATTGGCCCGCCCCCATACTTTCTTATTTGACTTTTTTGTAATGAATGACATAAACTCTTACAAAAGGAAAGACGCCT
This sequence comes from Tadarida brasiliensis, assembly GCA_030848825.1. Taxonomy (NCBI): domain Eukaryota; kingdom Metazoa; phylum Chordata; class Mammalia; order Chiroptera; family Molossidae; genus Tadarida; species Tadarida brasiliensis. Next base: position 82,996,844 of record CM061257.1, read on the forward strand.
CCTTTGGACCCTCTCTGATCCCATCACTCTCTCTGCCTCCCCAGAAACCAACCAAGATAACCACTAGCCTAAACTTTTCAAACATTATTTATATGCCTTTACTATATATATGTCAATAAATAAAATGTAGTGTTAATTTCTGGGTCATTAAATTTTTCATTCATAGCGTCACACTCCCAGAATTATTCGGCAGCTTGCTTTTTTACTTCTCAACATTATGCTCCCTAGAAATATTACTCTTGCTGTTTTGGTGATACATTTGAAAATGTAAAATTTATAACCTGTTATTAATAAAATAGAAACTTTTCTCCTATGACATTTATAGTTTATATATACATTTCTTTTATATCATTAATACCACTAGAAACCATTGCCTATAATGTTGTTCTGTGTGGATTTAAGAAGGACCCTTTTGGCAATCTTAGAACAAAATACTAGATATGAGGTGCTTGAGTATGAATTGATGAAGTTGTTCTGAAATTTGTCATTTTCAGTGTTTTATCATTTTACAGGTTAATGATGTACTTATTCCTTCAATATGGGTTTTTTAAATGTCATATCTTTCTCATCTGAACAGTTCTATGTGGATTTATCATATAATTTTTTCCTTAAAAATAATAAGGCAATTGCCAAGAATTCTTCCATTATCAAATACTGACGTGTGCACGTACCAAACCACAAGATCTGATTAAATACCATTCACCTGCTGCTCTGCACTGTTAAACATACTTTTCTGAACATTTCCTATACTACATTCAAAAGCTTTGTTCATGAAAATCTCATTAAAGGAAAAAAAAGTAATTCCTTATTAGTCTTAAATATATTTTATACTTAAGCTGGTGATGAAATTTAATGACAAAAATATGGCAAGGAAATAAAAATCAGTTTCAACAGGGAAAACTGCCACTTAATAACAAGGCAAGAAAGAAGTCAAACTATAAAGCATAGGCTATCTGGCGTTGTTCAAATAAGGCATAAAACACTCGAAGTCAGAGTGAATCACCAAGAAACGGGAGCAAGTAAATTTGAAGCAAGTGTGTATTGGCATCTATAAATATTCTAATGTGCACTGACTAGACACCTTGCTCTGACCTGTTCAGGGTCTGAGACTTAGAAGAGGGCTCCTTGGAACTCCTTACGCTGCCAGTAAAAAAACACTGCCAGACAGATATTGGGAAAGGCTGTTTGAATCAGAAGCACACACATCTGTACCCAATCTAGGAGTTCTTAAATAAATACATAGTAAGTCCTTTACAAATCAACTGTAGTAACACAGCTGAGATGTCACAGCAACATGATTTAATGACTCAGCAGGGTCTGAGATGAAAGGATTAGAGGCATCTCAAAGTGTTTGATGCTGTTTGCCATGAGGAACAATCTTATCTAAAGGATTTACTAATTCAAGCCACCAGAATGTTTCAGTATATACCCTAAGAAAATGTTCAATCATCTAGGGCCAAATGCACATGGAATTATCTCATTAAATAAGGAAATGCTTGTTGTTGGGTTGGGTGGGATGTGGGTTGGAAGCAGGGGCGGTGTCATCATCACAGTCATATCTTTAAAGACTGACACCAGAAGCTGATGAGTTGGATCTGAAAGGGGGGACAAGGTGCAGGTAGTGGGAAGAAGCTGTAACCAACCAAACAAACAATAACAGAGAAATCGTTTTCAAATGAATTGAGCCCATTACAAGCCTGGTGAAAACTCAGTTGATCATATTCTATCTACTCCATCAAAACTTATGAAAGCTTTCAATAAATTAAATTGAACATGGTGTGTATGAAGACTGCTATCATATTCAATCAATTAAAAAGAAAGAAGGAAAATATTCTACAGGTAATTCTTGCTCAACTATACAAAAAAAACCCCTACCATTTTCTGAACTAGACTGGTATGGAGATAGGGTTTTAATTTTCGCTTAAGTACTCTGCATATCCAAGTTAATTTCCAATTTCACTTGTCTTAGTTCATGAGTAAACATAGCATGTGGCACCTGGAAATCAGTCATAGTGGGGTCCCTGACTACTGTAAAAAGTTGATGGGCAAGCTTGACAAATTGAGAAAGAGAAATTATTCTTAAGCAGCAAAATACACAAAAGTTATCTTTTCAGTGATTTTCTAATTCCTCTAACTGAAAAGTTTGGTTCACCTTCTCTTCTGTTCTTTTCCCAAATTCATGATATCCTGTAGTGGCAAAGAGAGTAGACGCAGTGGGAGTGGAGTAGATGTAGTGGGAATGGAGCAGACGCAGTGGGAGTGGAGTACCTGCAGTGGGAGTGGAGTACCTGCAGTGGGAGTGGAGTAGATGCAGTAGGAGTGGAGTACATGCAGTGGGAGTGGAGTACCTGCAGTGGGAGTGGAGCAGACGCAGTGGGAGTGGAGTACCTGCAGTGGGAGTGGAGCAGACGCAGTGGGAGTGGAACAAATGCAGTGGAAGTGGAGCAGACGCAGTGGAAGTGGAGTACATGCAGTGGGAGTGGAGTAGATGCAGTAGGAGTGGAGTACCTGCAGTGGGAGTGGAACAAATGCAGTGGGAGTGGAGCAGACGCAGTGGAAGTGGAGTACACGCAGTGGGAGTTGTGTAGATGCAGTGGGAGTGGAACAGACACAGTGGGAGTGGAGCAGATACAGACCAACTAATACAAGAATGTCTTTTGAGCAAGGAATTCCTAAACTTCTATAATAGTCACAATTTACAGATGGATTTGAAAATTTGTGAATGATAGTAAATTAAGAGTCATTCCAAATTTTATACAAAAACATAGTTTTGTAATAACAAAGGTATCCTATATGACCAAAATAGGAAAATTCTTACTAATATTCACTAAAAACATGTTTGTAGGACAAGCTTATTTTTTATTCTTTATATCAACTACATTCAAAAGATATTTGGACTCCAAAATAAAAAATATTAGCTATCACCTGAGATTGTCTAGAACTGCATATGAGATCATGTATGTATGTATATTTTAGAAATTTTTGTAAATGCAGAAAAATGCAAAGAATGATAAACACCCACTACTCAGAATTGAGATTTATCAACATTATATTTGCTTAATTTGTTTTGAATAAGATAACACATCATAGAAAAAATTTAAATCCTGTCAATTTCTAAATTGCCAGTCCACTAGAACCAAGCTCTACAAGCACTGATTTTTTTAAAATTTTCTAGTAAATAGTAGGCATTCAATAAAAGCACGTCTACTCTGTCTTTCCACACATGTAAGAATTGAGCATATTTTCTTCTAGTATCTTTTTAGATGCTTTTACAAATACTCGAAAGGGTTAATGAACAACAGATAGATGTTTGGTGTCTAGGAGTTAAATTTACATAATATTATATTAAAAATATCATTCTGTATTTAGCCTTTTTCATTCAATGCATTGTCAACCAGAATTCTGTAAGCATAGAGGAACCTCAATATACTATTCTTAACATGAAACAATGCTGGGTTAATACAACAGTGTTCCATTATCGATATTTTCCAAATTCCTGATTAAAATATTATGATCAATTTTTACAAGACCCTAGACCATCCATGCTCAGACTGCTCTATATAGTTCTGGTTTTTAAAATTTTATACAAAAACACGGCTCTGAAGGAAGTAAAGTAACTAACAGAATGAAGGAAATGGAAGCGGAAACAAGAAAAACGTGTCAATCTAAAACTATAAAGTCGTGTTAATGACTGTTACATATGCAATGTAGGATAAAGTAAATGAGTAATTACTGGTTGACATGGGGAACTTAGATTTTGGCATGGGAGGAAGAAGAAATAAGTAGTTAATTAAATAAAAACTCTCTAGTCATAAATAAGACCTAAAAGTATCTAGCTCTGGATATATTTCTTTAAAAAATAGATAAATTTCTATTTTTGGCCTCTGAAAGTCCTAGAAATAAGAACTGACTTTGCACCAACACCCACCCCTAGTACTCAGATAGTGGTTTCTAAATACTATTTCCCATCCCCCAAAGGAACTTGGGCTCCTTAGAGAAATGGCTAATTCCCATTCTGGACAAGGAATACAAAATGTGCCTGGACTGGAACATCTTGCTCCTCCCCTCCGCCCCGCCCCGAGAATCAAGCTATGGATACTATTCAGTGTATGTGAAAAGGATCCAGAGTCTACTTGAAAAAACTCCCACTGGCCAAAGATGGGATAATTTAGCATCCAAAAGAGTAACAACAATGAACTAAAATATACCAAAATCAAAATCACTTAAAAGTCATTTACACATGAAGTGTGAATCCATGAGCTCATACTAATGGTTAAGAAACAGTTAATATTTACATGCTAAGTAATGCAACACATTTTTTGAAATGGCTAAATGCTGTATATAGTCAAAGAATTGAGCATTTATCCTGTCTTTGCTGTAATAACTATATATATGAAGGGTTGATAAAGGCAAGTTTCTACTTATAAAAAGTCAAATGTTAAAATGGAATATAATCAAACTTCTAGATCTAACTACCAGCTAATAAGGAATATAGAGGAAATTCAGCAAAATCTAGTCTGGGGGAAAGTCTAAGGGGCAAATGATCGTCAAAGGATGGATGGGGTGGGCAGAGGGACATGGGGAGAGGACGGTGGAAACCTTTAAGTTAAAAGAAAGCAACCAATGGAAATGTGTGGATGTTATTTTGATCCAGATTCTTCAAAATACTCTTTTTTGTTAAAAATTTTTTTTTTATCTCAGGTTCGATTCCGGTCAAGGGCCCACATACCTCCGTTGCGGTTTGTCCTTGGCCCTGGTCAGGTCGTGCGGGAGGCAACCAGTCGATGTGGCTCTATCACATCGATGTTTCTCTCTCCCTCTCTCTCATGCTATCTGATATTAAGTAGAAAAATATCCTCAGGTGAGGGGGAAAAAAATTTTATGAGACAACTGGAGAAATTTGAACAACTCAGAATAAAGAATTATTACTAATTTGGTGAGGTATGTTACTTTGGTCAGTTTTTTAAAATAAGAACTTATAAAAATCCTATCATTTCATTCAGACCTATTTCAGCTTGGATTCTTTCCAAATACTTTGAGGTAAAGGGGAAGTTGGTAGGGTGACAGATGAAAGATGAACCCAGTGTTGATAATCACTTAAGCAGGGTAAGGGAGGCATGGGGGTCCTTGTACTCTTTTCTCTGCTTCTACGTGTTCAAGTTTTAGGAAAAAGACTGATAAAGGCTCAGGGGATGTTGAAAACTCGGTAAAATGCTGAAAGGTATCCATAGGAAAATCCTTTTGGTGAGGCATACTCTGTGATCATTAAATGTAAATTAACATTAAAATGCCACTTTGCGTTAGAGAATCACGCCCTGACACAGACTGAAAGAGGAAGTCTTGAGTGGCAGATCCCGGTCAGGAGCATCTCAAACACGGTGCCTCACAAGACGCGCCGAGATACACCCTATTTGATAGCAGCGAGCAAATGGGTATTCAGATGCAGGGAACCAACATAATGGAAATGTACAGATCCCTGGAGTCTGTGAAAACCCTCTTCCTGATCGTTTTTATTAAGATGTAGTAATGAATGAGGCTTTTAATGATACCATCTATTTCAGCTTGGTGGAAGAACGGTTAATATGTAACATGAAAAAATAAAAATAAAGTCATAAATATTAAAATGAATAGTTTTTTTTTAAAATTTTTTTATTTTGTAGTATATCTACGTCTACTCCCCCCACCCCAGAAACGTAGTTATAAACTTGCTGGTTTTGACAAGCGAAACACCAATAAAACAAGGTACTTTTGTCAGCGCTGCTGGCGAATTCTGGCACCTGTTTGGACACCAGCTGTGTGCTAATTAGTCTCACGATTGCCGAAATCACCAAACAGTACACACTGCTCCTTCGGTCTTCCAGGAATGAGTCTGTGTGTTGGCTGGCACAGGCCCCTTGGAAGACAGGGCCTGATGCTAACGGCCTCTCTGATGAGTTCCACCAACTACAAAGTAAGAACTGGCTGCGCACATATGTCTGCGAGTCAGTGCAGGCAATGGCGTGGAGGGTGATTTTGGGGACACAAGAAAAAACACTCTGGTCTAATGATACACGTGTCCAGTATCTGGTTGTGTCTGGTGCCATTTTTTGATTAAGTATTAGTAACATCATGTCCACCACATTCAAACCCTATGCTCTCCCATAGACTTCAACAGTTCACTGGTGTGGTTGGCTTTCCATTTAGCCCTTCATCTAAATTAATGCAACGAAAACAGGGAACGGAGGCACTATTTCCAGTCCTAGGAGAGAAACTAGATGACTACATGAGCAGTTTCCACAAGCTGGCCTGAGAGCTCTTAAGAGACTGAGTATAGTGTGGGAAATTGGGTTGCAATGAAGGCTTTCTCTCTGGACATGGCTTTACGTCCTCAATCTATTTAACAACCAAAAATATGAGATGTAAGATAAAATGCTCAATTGTTGTTTCTGATGAAACGGATGGATTTTATTGAAAAACACCTACCTGAAGACTGCGAGGGTCAGAGACCAGAGCACTAACGGCTTCCTCAGTTCAAACTTCGCCCGTTTGTTCATTAGGTGCCGACCGCCAAAGATAAAGGCAGCATACAGAGCAGAAAACAGGAAAGATTTCTTCCTATGAACAAATAAAAAAAACCCAAATCTTATAAAATAAAAATTTAAGCAATTTATTTATCCATTAGAAATTTATATTTAGTCGTTATTCACCAACTTTTATACCAGTCCCCTCTTTGCAAGCACAGGAAACATTTTCTTGGGAATGTGCTCTTTTCACTACAGAGTTAGCGACTAGTTCATTGGGCAACGTGGCGCTGTTCAATCCTCCCTTAAGGAAGAACACAGAGCCACCTAATTTGCCTAAAACTTTGAGCTTGATCTAATCAAATGTCTGATCTCATTACCTATGTATAGGAAATATTGGAACATCATCTGATCAATTGAAACATTCAACTTCTGATCTGGGCGCAATAAGAGAGGGAACCATTTGATGTTTCTCTCTCTCGCTCACCTTCCTCTCTCTCTAAAATAAATTTTCAAAAAATCCTCAGGTGAGGATTACAAAAAAAAAAAAAGAAATATCTAATAGAATCTCCAGGTCCTGCTGGCTTATTACTGTGCCAATGTGAACTGTACAGTAGTATTGAAAATGCCAAAAAGAACAAAAGCTTCTATAGACTACAATTCAATAAAATGTAAGACGCCTTGTAAATAATTTAACCATCTGAGCATACTTCCTGAAAAACCAAAATTTCCCTTAAATTGGGCATTCCCCACTGAGTGTGATTAAAATAAAAGGTTGAAAAGTCATTTACAAGACATAATACAAACAGCAAAACGCATTAACCCAAAGAGCACCGTTTATAAAATGCTTCATATTTTTCCCCTTAACCGCTGACACAGATAAGCTGACTCATGAAGAATCTTACTATTTACACATGCAACACTCCCAACTCAAATAAGGCAAGTGATTCCAGAAATCAACTCATAAATAAGGGTGGAATAAATCACTTCCATTGAGGTTTGTAAATGCTTCTCTTGGAAACACAAGACCTGGTACACAGGAGTGCTTATTAAATATTTGTTGAATGATCCTGGTTTTGTCATCTCAAATTTTCTAACAGGAAAAATAATTGTGTACATGGTTGTTCAGAAAACATTAACTAAGTAAATGAACAGTTGTACTTTTCCAGTGATACATTAATAACTAAAGAATAAAATATTTAGAAAAAAACATGTGATCCATTTTCTTCTCCGAGAAAGAAACTATTTCTATAGTTCAAATAGAAATGAAAAAGTGAGACACTTATGGAAATTTAACTATTGAACATTTCAAGAAGAAAATACTTTGGGCCATAAATATATTTATTGCTTTACTTCTTTGTATTTTGCAAGTGTACAGCATGAAATTACTTTTAGAGTCAGAATCACTATTCACATTTACATTTGTATAAGCAAGGACTCACTAAAGAAAAGTAAAGTTCTATCAAGTTAATGCAGGCAATAGTAATATCAAATAGTATATATTCTTTTAAAAATGATAAAGGTAATGGTAAGTGACAATAATCATAGTATTATGATTTAGGAAGTGATTCTTATGGGTAGAGATAGTGCTTAAAAGCATTATCATTTAATCCTTCTAATCATCCCTAATGCAGATAAAGCATTATCTTCATTTTATGGCTAAGGAACCAGGCTTAGAGGTTAAGTAGCCTTAGAGCCTCCCTACTCTCCTATGTTAAACTTTTGGGGACAGGGGAAAAAGGATGTACCTAATGTGTTACCTTACAAGCATATAAGAATTCCTTAAGCCCTTCTACTGAATTCCACGACCATTGTGTAACTGTGTAGTATATTATTTAACTGTGGAAGAGTAAGAGGAATCTCCACAACTTCATGGTTCAAGTGTCATATTTTGTGGGCATGGGACACTTTGGTCCAAACCCCCTTCATTTCATGGAGAACAAATTATTGCTCAATCTAATTCAAGTTTTGGTTATGGTTAGATTGTGTTACTTACGCTTATAAAGCAAGTTAAATGGATGTCTTTATATAATCCTATTATTCTAGCCATTAAGGGGAAAGTAATGTGCTGCAAATAACCAAGAAAAAATTAAAAATTTTCCCTCTGTATTTTCTCTCTCTAATTTCTTCAATTCTAGAATGAGAATTAGTCCTAAGGCACTGCTAACTTCCTGGTAAGGATCATTCTCTTTTTCACACTTTTTCTAAAGATTCTTCACAAACCTTCAATTCCACAGCCAGGGTAACCAAGTCAATCAATACAGATAGTTACACAGAAATCAAGAATTGCAAGGAACCTTAGAGATGGAGTCTTATTTCCTTGTTCTACAGAAGAGGAAATTGTGTGTGTGTGTCTGTGTGCTGATGACATTGGTTGCTCATGGTCACATAGGTGCATACTTCGTATTGGTCAAAACTACAAAGTCAACATGCAGTGTTTGTCTAAGCTATATCTGGGTCACAGGCAGTCAATGATGTGAACTGATATTTGTTTAAGTATAAATGCAATAATAAAAATGTTACTCATTGTCTACAATGTAAGTCTTCTGTGATAAAATTCAAATAATGCTTTGGGTTAATTTAGAATTAGGCTTAAGCTTCTTCTATAACAGGGAATCATCTTAAGGAAATATTAACTCTCATCTCTTCAATTGAGTAATCAAAATGTATCATTTGTAGTTTAATGTATTATGATTTTCCCATTTTGCTTAGAAGGAGATAAGATTTTCTTTAGCAAACTGGGTTAAGTAAATTAAAACTGCCTTTCTGTCTTGGCATCTGGTAAAGGTTCAGTTATAGTCAAGATGAATAATGACTTGCTGCTTGCCCACTTACTATTTTATGTAGAGCACCGATTTTCAACCTTTTTCATCTCATGGCACACATAAACTAATTACTAAAATTCTGCAGCACACGAAAAAATACTTTTTTGCCAATCTCACAAAAATAGATATAATTTTGATTGATTTATAAAAAAAATATAATAATAGTAATTACCTACCTTTTTTGCTCCACAGTGATTTTTTTTTTAAAAAATCAGGTGCCTATACTTGTATATAAAGATTTCTGGTAGAAAAATTAACCAATCAGACGAACCTTTATACAGCGTGACCACTAAGAGGCAACTCTATTACATGACCTATATATTTATGGTTCAAGCCAGGGCATTCACACTGGATGGTCATTGTGTTGGCTGTTGTCATTTTTTTATGTGACAGTCTAAGAGAAAAGAGGTCAGTGCCCTTGACTAACTAGTCAGGTATTGCCTGTTTTAAAAATTCTTGCTGCACACTGGTTGAAAGTCACTGATGTAGATAAATGACTTCCCTAATGTCTCAATGGTAATCCAGTAATACTTCGTATTCTGACCAGCCTTCATAGATGGGTATAATGTAACACTACATTGTTTTATTACCAGATAACTAGCAATTTCTAGATGGCATTGACTCTTCTTGCTTAATACATCTTAAATGCACATTATATAGCACAACCCTTAACTATAGGTGCTCTTTACATACTTCTCAGGATGGTGACTCTGTAGCTATAATTACAAGGTAACCAACCAAATAAAGATCACCCAAATGAAGTACTGATGTGCTCTGAGCTTGTTGTACTTGGATTCACCCTTCCACTTCTGTCATCAATATGAATAATAGAAACTGGTCCCATAATTAATAAAAACAAATAATGACTTTATCCTTTATCCTTAGAGATTTAGAGTTCTCTATCATGCTACCTTGTTCCTAAACATTCCTAAGAGGTGTTTTTTTCTATTCTTAACTGGAGTAGCTACTCAATAGTTGTATTTATTATCCAATCCAATAACGTGCTCAAAGAGTGTGTACCCATTCAAATGCTTTTTTTTTTTTCAACTTCTAGGATTCGACCGAAACCAGTAGTTAGCTTCTGTCTCTTTAACAATTCACATCAAGATCTCTGCCAGCATACTTGTACGCCTCCAAGAGTCAGACAAGTTTATTTGAAGATGGTGAAACTTTCATGTGGGTAGCATTTCAACAGAGGATAATTGCTAATGAATACCTTCAGGAGATGGCCTTAGTTCCTTTGTGTCTAAGGAACCTTGCTTTGTGACTAGTCAGGGGCTACGGAGTTGTGAAAGTGAAAACGGAGCTGTGAGGGAGAAAAGAAAAGGAAAGGAGACCTAAAAGCATCTCCTGCTTTGGTTGATATCCACTTAGCATATAGAGAGTGTTCATGTCCTAAGCTGAAGCATCTGCAGCTGAGAAAAATTGCTGAATGATGAGGCCACCTCTCTTTCAAGATTTCTCCTTTAGTTCAGTTGCTGATTCCAGTCAGGACACAATTCAAGGTTCTAAAAGTAATTTTAAGGCCACAGATTGGAGACCCAGAGACTGAGGAAACAACACACCGCTTTTTGCCCACAAGATATTCAGCGGATGTCTATGGGTTACAATGTCATAAGAATAGAGAAGAGGGTTTTCTTAAAAGGGACCCTGAAGTTGTGCTGTTGGAGTTCTGGCCAGGGCTGGACTGTCACATTCTTGAGAGTTTAAGACCCCTAACACTTCACAGAGGCATTTTTCTATTTTAAAAACAATGGAAATTTTCCTGCAGTTTTTATTCACAAGTAAATTATAACTAAAAATTAACTTCGTGCCCAGAAATTCTGACAAAGAATAATTTTGTGAATAATAATTTTGTGTCCATAATTAATACAAATGAATGACAGCTTCATAATGGCAAGACAAAGCCATGACTAAAGTAAAGGCTGTTATTCTAATCTGTTGTGTTTGACCCAGAAAACCAAATAATGTGTGATTTATGAACTTCTCTGAGTTGCAACTACCTCTTTCTTTCCCCTCAAATGCTAATTTAAAGATCACAGGTTCTCCTTATTTATTTTTTTAAAAAGGCGAGAAAACTATTCTTTTGCAATTCAGTTTTTCTGTTGTTGAAGTACGCCATGATTAAAGCAAAATTACATTTGGTACAATGGATTCAGTAACATGGTTACATATCCATCCTTTTCCAGGAGAGTAGTTCTCTTAAACCAGATCTGTTGGAGAAAGTTGCTTGTACTTATCTGTCAACATAGAATTTTTTCCCCTTGTCAAAATTTTTTGTTTGTTTTGTTAATTCTCACCTGAGGATATTTTTCCAGTGATTTTTTTTTTTTTTTTTTTAATGAGAGCCTGGAAGGGAGGGAGGGAGGGAGGGAGGGAGAGAGAGGGAGGGAGAGAGAGAGACATTGATTGGTTGCCTCTCGCAGGGCCCTGACTGGGGCCCAGGATTGAACTCACGACCCTTTTGGTCCTTGGGCTGAGGCTCTTGGGCTGAGGCTCTAACTGCTGAGCCAAACCGGCCAGGGCCCCTTGTCACCTTTAAAAAAATCTTTATAAATTCTGTTTTCTTATTGGCTTTCTTTTTACAACTGAAAAGAAGATCGTGGGGGAGAAAAGTTTTAAAATGTTCCACACACACACTCAGCCCATAAAACAATGCCATCTGTCTAAGAAATGGGCAAAGATACCAATTAATTACCATTGTTTCCTTAGATGTTTTCAGTTGCTCATCAAAAATGCTGACATCCATCCCTTCAAAATGTAATTAACTTTATCATTTTCATTTGCACTGTGGTTTGCATGCCATTGAATGCAAAAATAACAATAAACCAATCCCTATGTGAGAGGAAAGTCTGCCTCTGCTAATCTAATTAGGAAAAAAATGTGTTTTAATTCATAATGTTTGATAAAAATTCTGAGGAAGGAGATGTTACTGTCTTGAGAAAATGCTCTGTGGAAAGAGGGCTTTGAGGGGGGCGGTGAGGATGAAGGGATGGGAAGAGGCAGCAGCAGGCCTGAGCTAGGTGGAAAGTGTATCAGACCGGACTGGCTTTAGGCTGGGGATGGCAGAGGGTCCGTTCGGAAACACAGGGTGGTCAGCTTGTGTGGAGATCTGAAAACCGTGCTGCAGAGTTGGGTTGCAATAAGTTGTGAGGGATGGGCTCACCAATTTATCACCGCTAACCGTGACAGTACTGAAACGCCTGGCTTTTTCTTTTCTGTCCTTTTTTTTGGTTGTTAATCCTCACCCGAGTATACTTTTCCATTGATTTTCTTAGAGAGAGAGAGAGAGAGAGAGAGAGAGAGAGAGAGAGAGAGAGAGAGAGAGAACAAAGAAACAGAGATGTGAGAGAGACGCATCGATTAGTTGTCTCCCGCATGACCCCAAACGAGGCGTCTGGGATTGAACCTGCAACCCCAGTATGTGCCCTTGACCGGGAATCGATCCCGAGACCCTTTCATCCTCCAGCCCATGCTCCAAGCACTGAGCCAAACCGGCTAGGGCTTTGTCCTTCTTTTTTAAGTAAATAAGAATAGATTGAGCCATTACCTGCGTCGGGTGAGAGAAGGGGGAAGAGTTAGCATTTCTGGCCTTCAGAAAAATAAATGGGAGAAACGCGGGTTTAAGCCATGGAGAGCACAGAATCTTTGCGAGGGGGCAGAACAAAAAAGGATCTGCTCGCAGAGAAACTTGGCGTTAATTCTATCTATTCTAAGGGGCAGATGTGGTTGAAGGTTGATGCTGCAATTCCAGTCAATACACTGCGGCATGTTCCCCTCCCCCCACAAGGCAGCATCCGCGGCCACGGGAGCTACAGAAGTGCGTGTGACCTGAAGGAGCTTTTTTAATGAGCTGCTGCTCTTCAGAGGGGTTATCGGTTTATGTTTCATTCACTTAAGAATAAATGTGACGATCACTCTGTAAGGCATACAAATGCTGAATCACTTCGTTATACACCTGGAACTAATATAATACTGCATGTCAATTATAATTAAAAACAAAATTTGAAAAACAATGAATGTTCTCCTGGTCTGAGAAAAGTATGGCAAATTGCTAGGCTAATCATGGTATTGTTTCAATGAAGCCGATATATCCTGAATTAAGTGTCCTGACCTCTCACCTAGTCAATGTCCATTTCCCCTAAGGTATTGCATCTTAGGGAGATGCGAGAATGTTTATTCTCTGTCTTAGAAGATGTGGTTTCATAAAACTCATCAGGAAGAATCCATTTCAAAGCTAGAGTCAAAGATTTTTAGAGGATACTTAATCAAAGAAATAATAAAATTATATTCTTATTTCCTTAGAAAGAGTAAAGCTTACCACCACCTCCAAATAAAAATTTAGCCAAAAGTGTCTCAGTGGTTTTTTAGACAAGTCTCACCCCATCTCGAAGCAAACTAAAAATGACATATGGATTCACAAAAGAATTTATAGTTTGTTTTGTTTGAGAGTATTGCTCTCAATATTCTTATCCTGATTCTCTGGTACTGAATGTCACGTCCAGTTAGAATTTCCAAGTAACTGTCTTACATAATATACATCAGCTACTGATACTGGTCATGGTAAAACAGTAAAGTCTAATGGACATTAAAAACCAGTAAGTTCTCAGTAGGAGAAGCAGCATGCAGAAATTCAATCCAGAAAGTGGTTCCATCAGCAATTTCATTGTGCTCATTCCCTTAAAAACATGCTCTTTGTTGAAAGAAATAGAAAGCTTTCATCTGAATTTCCAATGTAGAAATGCTCACCTGTTAAGATTATTTTAAAATATGACAATAATGAGAATACAGAAAGCATGCTATAATTCTGAAATGGCTCCTATTAAATAAGGGCAGTTGACTGAATCCTGCCACCAGGTTCAACCTGACCTCTTATAGTCCTAAAATCTATTACATAATGTAAATGTGGTATTAGTGACTTTTTTTTTTTTTGCAGCCTATGAAATTTTCTTGGACCAGAAGTTGTACAACATATAATTCTGGGCTTGTGTCAAGGCTGCAAGCTTAAAACAAACAAACAAACAAACAAACAAACAAAAAACTTTGTCATTCACTCTAATGGCCTGCTGACCATAGAAATACAAAATATTTAAAAACATAAAAATAAAAATTAGTCAAATAAAACATTTTTAATTTTCCTGCTTGTCTTCATCCTGAAGAAGCCCTGCGTGTTCTGCAGATAACAGCTCTATCTGCGAGCTGGACATCTGAGACCAGAAGGGACGCCATGCTATAAAGGGCATAGGATGACTCACAATGGAGTGGAAACCAGATTTCAGGTTTATAAAATTAAGCCCAATTTGGACAGAATTTCCCCAAATTTAAATACAAATGACAGCTGCACAGACAATTATACAAACAAGAATCAACATAGCCAAACCTGAGAGCGCTTTCTTTCTCTCTCCTCAAGGGCTAAACGTTTGCACGGAAAGATGATCCTTTTCCTTAAACTTATAAAGAGTTTGAGTTTATACTCATTCCTTCAGACAACTGTAAAAAAGCCAAAAGACACTATCAAGGAAAAAATTACACATTCTCACTGTAATAACTCCATTCTGACCCTCAGTTACTGCACGTACACACCCTGGCAGTTTCTTCTCTGTAAACATAAGGGCCTTGAGACACCCAAAGAAAACTGTAAAGATAAGGGGTTGAGGATGACCTTGGGAAACTCAGAGAAACCATGACAAAAAAGAGACGGTTAGTCTAATCATGGGTGGCTACCCTAATGCCCAGAAGACCTCATTGGGTTGCATAGTAAACATTCTTAGAAATGAAATATCGGGGAAACAAGATAATAGAATGGCAAAGGTAATAATAACAGCCTTAAGGGGAACAGGGCCCATAGAAAAGGATCACCCTAGAAAGGGAAACATTTGGAGGCCCCAGCGAGATTTTACATAAAGAGGACTCCTCACTTGGGGTGCACCTCCTCAGGCTCCGGCGGATGGGAATCCATGGTCCTCGTGAGAGCTGGGGGAAGGCCTCGGAGACTCGTTCCTCCACCCCAGCCTCACGGAGACCTTCTGTCTGTCCCCTCTGCCACCCTATAGGGGAGCCTGAGTGTTTGCTTCTCGTGGGCTACAACAGTGACCATCTTCTGAATTTTAATCTTAAAATACATGTTACAAGCTACATCAAGTACATGTTCCTATTTGCAGCAATCCCGTGATTTTACACTTCATCGCTTTTATTGTTAAATCTTATTGTTAAATAAGCAATGAATCTTCATCTCAGGCAGCCTAACGAACAGCAGCATTTGACACAGATGGTGACGCCCTCTTTTCTGTAACACGTTCTTCATTTGGTTTCTGGGACTTTATTTTCTCTTACCTCTCCACCTTCACCACCTGCTCTTTTTTTTTTTTTTCATTCTCCTTTGCTGGTTCCCTCCCTCTCACTCTCCCTAGTCTTTAAACTTCAGAGAACCCCCCAGACTCAGTCTGTGGATCACTTCCCTTTTCATCTGCACCAGTGAATGGTTTTGCCCCTGAGAGGCTATTTGGCAATGTCTGGAGATATTTTTGGTTTTCACAACCAGAGGAGAGTTGGCTACTTGCCTAGTGTATAGAGGACCTGGATGGTGCCCAGGACAGTTCTCTACAACAAACAATTTTCTGGCCCCAATACCAACAGTGCCAAGGTTGAGAAACTGTGGCTAAGTGAAATGTAAAGAAAGAGATTATGAAAAGAGAAACTGGACAACGAAAGAGAGTAGATGTTAACATGTAATATAAACTCAGAAACATGCTCACATTTGGAATGACATCACTTAGGTTGAATTGCTTCAAACAGATTCCAAGCACAGAGTTCAACAGAGTTAGGTTTTCGTTTCAGATCAGTTCAATTTAAATTGTAAACGAGACAAAGCAACCAATTTGGATCCATTTTTCCCTTCACAATTCCAGAATTAAGTATAATTCTGCCTGCAATGAAACCATGGCCTGGTGGCCCCATGAAGTCCGGAGTGATCCGTTCTTACAAACTGATTGCAATACGTCCTTGCCATGACTGTCACCCAGAACTGCAATTTAGAATACAAGCTCTGTCCAGGCAAGAGAAAGAAAATTGTTGAGGACAGTCGCTGCCAAGGCAACCCCCACCTCACACACCAGAGTTCAAATTCTTTTTGAAGTAGAATTCCTGTTATTTCTAGTCATCCCATAGTATATGATAATTCCATGAAAGCCCATCCTAACTTAGCCCTGGATGAGACCATGTTGTAAAAATACATTAGACTATCAGAACTTACAACTCATATTGATTGACCTTATACTTACCCCACCTTTTCTAAATCATTAAAGCATGACAATTTGATAACAACGAATGTTTCTATGACTTAATTTTTTTTTTAATTAAGAGTAGGAACATCTCTATTTTGTAAGTCTCAGAATTATATAAAATGGCTGCTATCATGTGATGAAGTATGCCAATTGTAATGAACAAATTCAAGTGTTCTGTTTTCTAAATCTTAGAACAAATGATTGATTATTGATTATAAGCTACTTACTTTCAGGCCTTTGCTCCCCTCCACTTTGCTATGTTGAGAGACACTGATTCTCCTGGGGTGACTGTGTAGAAGTTGAAGGAGCCAAACAAGAAGCTACTCTCTACCACGTACCTGTCATTGGTTTCTACAGAGGGACCAAAATGAAACCTGCCAGGTAGGAGCCTTTTATCGCTGTTTGTTTATGTCATTTTCCACTGAGACTTTCACTTCACTGGTTTTTTCCTTGATTTACAGTTTCAAAGCCAGGAACAATGATAAAACGTCCTTTTGGAACAAAAATGTTCAATAGAAAAATATTGAGATCTATCCAAAAACATGGAATTAAAGAACACAGTTCCCATTTCTTCAGAGTTAAGGGGAAATTTTGTTTTAGTTTTTTAAAAAAATGTTTCCCCTTTATTGATTTTTTTAGAGAGAGAGAAAGGGGGAGAGAGAGAGAGAGAGAGAGAGAGAGAGAGAGAGAGAGAGAAACATCGATGAGAGACAATATCAATTGGCCACCTCCTGCATGCCCCCCACTGGGAATCAGGCCCACAACCTAGGCATGTGTCCTGACTGGGAATCGAACCCACGACCTCTTGGTGCATGGGTCAATGCTCAACCACTGAGCCACACTGGCCGGACTGTTTTAGTTTTTGAAAGTTTCTTTTTACTACTAGATTGTGAGACAAGAATATTTTCTTCTTCAGGAGCATGTCAGGGGCGCCCTGGGCCATGATGGCGAAGTCTGGGATCTCAAGCAGGGGTTCTGAGGAGAGAGCACTGCCCACAGCAACCTTTTCTTCGTCAGTTTCAAAGGAAGTGCAAATGTGTAAGGAGAGGCAAGCATGCATGTGACTCATGGCTTCTTTGAAAGGCCGAAGGTTGATGTGTCTTCCCATGTTCCCAAGAGCATTCCCTTGGGAAGGTGCATTAAGAGGGAACGTGTCCTTTAGATGACTCAAGGGAGCATGCATGTGCTATGACAATAGCTGGCAATTGCTCCATATAGCAAACCTGAGCCTCTGCATTTATTGTTCTTTTTCTACTTCTCTTATTTGTCAGGAGTGATTACTAAGTCTTAAGAGTAAGAATATTCTTTACTTAACTATGCTTACATGGAAAGATTTCACACACACATGCACACATATACACGCACACATATACACGCACACACACACACAAAAAGAATAAGGAATTTGACAAGTGTTTTCTCAAGACGCATCCTTCAGGAAAGCATTTTGAACCAATTTGAGAAATTCTAGATGCCTACTGTGGTCAAGATGGTGGCGTATGTGAATTCTGTACTCACTTCTTCCCACAACCACATCAAAATTACAACTAACGTACAGATCAACCATCACTGAGAACTGCCTGAAATCTAGCTAAACAGATGTCCTAAAATTAAGGATATATAGGCTTCAGGGCAAGGGCTGGAGGAACAGCTTTCTCCCAAAAGGAAGTGCTAGCAGAAGCCATTGTTCCTTGCCGAGTCTCCATCAACCTGGCTAACATTGTTTGGCTGGCCCTGGCAATTCCCTGAAACCCTGTGTCAACCAACTTGTAGGCACACTCAAGCCGCTTCTAGTGGCTTTTCCATACAAACATCTTGTCTTGGCTCACGCTGCTGACTTTCCTAAGATCTCGCAAAGGTTCACTAACCCCAAATAAGCAGCCTCTGGCCTTGGTATGCCCTGTACCTCTTGCTATTCAGTCCTAAGCCTGGCACTAGTGGCAGCAGGCCTCTGTTCACAGCTTAGTCTCTCCAGGGTGCCTCCAAGCCCAACACAAATGGCAACCATCTGCCGAACACTTTTTAGCTTCTACAAAGTGGCCCCAGGCAAGGCACAGGCAGTGGCTGACCTTGGCCTGCACTGCCCAAGAGGTCCTAGAACCAACATACCCGGTGGTTCAGCTTCACGCCACACCAGAGCACCACCCAACCACCTACACAAACGACACACCCAAAGAGCAGACTCAGCAGGCACGAGAGCCTGGCTAAAGCAAATTCTGCTCTGTAGGGTCAGCTCCAGTGCAACAGCTTCTCCACTACGGTCTCAGCCATTCTTCACAACCAATCAAGGAAGGCACACACAACCCATACAAGGAGCACCCAGCTCAGCGACCAGGGAGACTGCACCACGGGGCCCTACGGGACACCTACCACACAAGGCCACTCTACCAAGACTGGGAGACACAGCAGCTCTACCTAACACATAGAAACAACCACAGGGACGCAAACAAAATGAGGAGACAAAGAAACATGCCCCAAATTAAGGAACAGAACAAAACTCCAGAAAAAGAACTAAACAAAAAGGAAACAAGCACTCTACTAGACGCAGAGTTCAAAACACTGGTTATAAGAATGCTCAGTGATCTCAGTGAGAACTGCAACAAAGAGATAGGAAACAGCCCTGGCCAGTTTGGCTCAGAGGTTAGAGCATCAGCCCATGGATCAAAGAGTTGCGGGTTCGATTCCTAGCCCCTGGTTGGGGTCATGTGGGAGGCAACCAACTGATGTGTCTCTTTCACATTGATGTTTCTCTCTCACTCTCTCCTGTCCTCTCTCCCTCCCACTCTATCTGGGAAAGAAAAAAAAAATCATTGGAAAAATATCCTCAGGTGAGGATTAAAAAAAAAGAGATAAGAAAGATTAAAAAATGGAGATAGATGCCCATTAAAACATTTAAGTGTTTACTGAGCACCCACAGGTTGCAGCTCTCTATGTACACGTCTGATACAGAACCCGACTGCTCCTCAGCAGACACCAGGTTGAAGGCTGGCTTGGAATGCACAGTGTGTCTGACTTTGATCAAAATAATGACAACTTATCAAACTGAGCGCTTACTATGTTCCAGATACTGTTCTTAGTGTTCCAACTACTTGAGATATATAATGTCTCATTTATAGTTCAAAGAACCCACTATCATCCCCATTTTGCGGACAAAGAAACTATCAGTGCTGGAATTAAAACCCAAGTAGCCAAGTGTCAGGCCCTGTGGACCTAACCACTACATTGTATTCTTATCTAGGATGTTATTCTACTTCTCGGCTGGTCATTTCAGCAGCAGTGGGTTTTTTTGTTTTTATCCTCACCCGAAGACATTTTTGCATTTATCTTCAGATAGAGCAGGAGGGAGAGAGAGAGGAAGAGAGAGAGACACACATCGAGTGGTTTCACCCGCACAACCCCAACTGGGGCCGGGGACAAACTGCAACCGAGGTACGTGCCCTTAGCGGGAACCGAACCCGGTCTCTCTGGTTCACAGGCCAACGCTCTAACTGCTGAGCCAACCGGCCAGGGTAGCAGTGTTTTTTTAAATCATCCCTTTTACCATCTCCCTCTCATCCCCCACCACTCTTTCTGACATTCAAAAATGTAAATAATCACTTATACTTGAAATCTATTTTTTCTCCAAGAAAGTATTCCTTTCTTTATGTCATATTCATAAGGCTATTGATTTTAATAAGGAGAAATCAGTTGAAGAAGTCTGCAGAGAATACTTCTCCCAAAGTCACTGCATGCTGGAAGCTGACGAATCTTTTTCTAGGCTGACGTTTGCCCACTTTTCTGTAGCTGACAATCACATCCCCTGGATCACTTAATGGCAGGACATACTGGAAAATCTTTGGCGTATTACACAATGTCTTGCCTTGGTGTCTTCCCACTTCGAAGGATTTACTCTATAGTTCCAGCTGTCCAAAAGGACATGCAACGTTCCTGTGCTTTCAGATCCTAAAATGTGGCATTGAAACATTGTTGAGGACATTTGTACAAGACTATATATAAGGAACTATAAAGACAAGTATTTTATATTTTCTAACTATCTTGTTTATTTAGGTGGGTAACAGCTTCTATAGGAATTGAGCAGATTTGACACTGTCTCTCAGACTATGTCCAAATGCTTTTATATGATTCAAATGATTTTATCTATGTTTACTCTGGAATTGTGTCTTATAACTTTCCCTATGCTACCACCATGTTGTGATTTTCAAAAGATAACACACTCTTTTGTCTCACCTTACCTTTAAACGTGCCATTCTCATCACCTTGAATGCCCTTCGCACCTATCCTTTTCATTTTGTTGATCTGTGAAGATACTCCCTGACTGCTTCTAGGTCAGGGAGTATCCTTCTATATATCATTTGCATACCTATTATAGCACTTGTCTCTTTATATTTCACATATGAGCTTACAGGTCTATAATCCTGGAGAGTGGGGGCTGTGTCTTATTCAACTATGTATGCCCAAGGTTTCATTCAAAGTGCTGGCCTTAAAGTGGACTTCTGACATATGAATGGATGAATGATATATTGGCTATTTTAAAAATCTTGTGTTTTAGACATACTTTTAGAAGAAAAGAAAAAGTATATTACTGGGAGACTAATAAGGATATTCAATGCTTAAGTCACCAGTCACCTATGAATCTGTGTTTCAAACCCACTTGATACTAAGTCTAAACAGTAAGAATTATGTTTTACTATAGCTTTTTCCCCCCTCTGGAGCCAAAAAAATCCTACAAATTAATCTGAATTCAATTCTCTTGCCTTGCTTAAAACTTCTCTCAGGAAATAGGATTATATTTCTACTGAGGCATGCTGTTCTTGGATTGTCAAGTGATGCTTAGAAATGTAGGGGAAACACCATCCATTTTCTTTAGTTCTTGCTGGCCAGAGACTAATGTATTGCTTTCTCAATGTAATTGTTTGCGTGAAGTAAGCAAAAGAGAGAACAGACAGGTATAAATGAGATTGGCGCTGTAATAGCATCACCTTCCACCTGGTAACTGTACGCACATGTGCACCCATGGAATCTCTCCGATTCACTGGAACATTTCCAGACAGATTCTGTGAAGAGCCAAGCTTAATCTGAAATAATACCAACAATAGCATCCTCATATTTTAATGATAAAGAAAACATTTATTTTGATCAGGATTATTATGCAATAATCAAAGAAAGCTCTCAGATACTACTTGATGTCTATCAATTGGCAAAGAGAAAACTGATAGTGCCCGACTCAGGTGAGCAATGACACATGTGTTTTGCTGGTGGGAGGGCAAAATAATATATCTCTTGGAAAAACAATGTATCAAGAACCTTAAAACAATCATACCTTTAAATCCTGCAATTCTATTTCATGGAATCTGTCTAAAGCAAACAACCTTAAATATGGTAAAGGCAAGATAATCACTCTGTACAACAGTGAAAAAGTAGACTAAATCTCTCAGGGTCAGGGATAAACTAGGATAAATCCACTCAGAAGACTACTTTACAGCCATTAGAGTTATGTGAAGTATATATGATATTAATAACTATGGGAGAAAAAAAGCAGGATGTGGTTTAATTACAAACCAGAAGAAATACTCCACCCCAAATTTACGGTAGTTATTACTGGGCAACGAGACCATGCATGCTTTTCTCCAAGTTTAATAATGAATAATACAAATTTCATAATAAAATTTTTAAAAATGTTTTTATTTTTAAAAATATAAAATGCTAACCAACACACTGAGCATTTTGGTGGTAGTTGCACGAATACTATATAAAATTACACAAATTTTATTCCCTATACTTCCCTATATGTCTAACAGTAGTCACTCACCGCTGTACTTACTAAAGTAAAAAAAAAACCTGAGTTTCAATCATGCCTGTCACATATTTACTCTGTGATCTCAAGTAAATTGCTTTACATTTTATCTGCCTCGGTGTCTTTCTCAAAAAACCTGGGAAACCCACACTCACTTCTCAGGCTTGTTGTAAATCATCAAAATACTCACCCTGGCAACATCTGACACATCCTAAGTACTTAATACACGATACCTAACGCTTTTGCTTATTATCAGAAAAAAATAGACATCATATTATAAGAATAGAATTAAATGGGAAAACCAGGCTAGTTGGGTCTTTATGGCCTAAGGCATTTCAAGTCCTGTTTAGTCATTCTAAAGTATACATGCTAGCAGAGTGCTTGTGAATTTAATAGTAGCCCTTTTGTGAGTACTTTAAGAAGCAATAAACAAGCAAAGTAGCAGAAGCCAAGTATGTAAGTAATCAAGAGCTTTTATGAAAACAAGTACATTACATATCTCAGCTTGAATATGGAGAGAAGTAACACTGTGAAACAATAATCTGAACACTTTTTTGCTATAAAAACCCCCAGACAGGATGCAGGACAAGTTTCTTAGACAGCGCGCCCGCAGGCCACTCTGACCTGAGCTGAAAAGTTACTTAAAAGCAGTATGTTTAGGAATTGTAACAAAAACAAACAAACAAACAAACAAAAAAAGGGCTATAAATAGGCCTTCCAAATTAGATATTTCAAAAAGAAGATGATAAATGAGTTATAAACAGATAACCTTTTCATCTGACTTATTTATGGTGGGAGCAAAAAGGTCCCTTCTATAGCCACTTAATTACTAGGGTAGCAGTAAAGAAAGGAATTCAATTTAACCATGTGGCTGATTTATGCTGCAGTTGAAAGGCCAATGGAATGCCATGAGGCTCATGTCGTACAGTGCTCATTCTCTTGGCGACTTACAGTATTTTTACAATCAAAGATGTTTATTGCAGCAATTCTGAGCTGAGAGCAGGTTAGCCATGCAGCCACGCGGGTGGAGACACCAATACTGTATTGTGAGGTCACTGCTCTGCCTTGGCGGTGAGATGAAGAGCAGACCTGGCCACCAGACGAAGGTCTGCTCTAACCCGGGTTTGTAAAACTGGCATTATTTCTTTGATGTAGGCAGACATTCAAAGGGCATCTGAAGCATAGATAAGGAATTATCTCATGACTCCAAACCAGCTACTGGCCAGGAATCTGCTCTCCATTCCACATACCTGCCATTGTGTGAACCTGACTGATCGACTGATCACGAGCAAATATTCACCAGCTATTTGACCTAGAGTACACCGTTCACTTTGGGCAGACAACCGCTGGTGAGCATAGGTTTTCAGCTTCTAGTCTTGCCTTGAGCCCACGACTTCCCTTATATCTTTACACAAAAAGGGAACTTAAAAATAAATCTACACACAAGTCAAAGGGGGCTGAAATTATGAAAGGGCATTGGAAAGTTCTTCTTCCTATTAATATCTTCATTTGGCTCCTACTGGCTGCTTGGGGCAGAGAAGTGGGCAGCAAGAGCTAATCCCAGCTTTCCAGCTAGAGCTCCACTCACCCCAACGGCCAAGAAACGAGATCTGCATGGCAGTAGCTCCCATAGAGAGAGATTTCATCTCAAGAGTGGCATGATGCCAACCCTATAATCTCTACTTTAGAGTTTAATCTTTCTACCACTTACAAACTCTTTGGCTGGGTCCATTGTGGGAGTATCGGTCGGTAAAATTCTCATTAAAGATGCAGCCTGGTCCTGGCCAGTTTGGCTCAGCGGTTAGAGCCTCGGCCCGCGGACCCGGGTTCGGTTCCCGCTAAGGGCATGTGCCTAGGTTGCGGTTCGTCCCTGGCCTGGTTGGGGTCATGTGGGTGACAACCAGTCGATGTGTCTCTCTCACATCTATATTTCTCTCTCTCTCTCTTCCTCCCGCTCTCTCTCCCGCTCTATCTGAAAATAAATGCAAAAGTGTCCTTGGGTGAGGATAAAAAAAAAAAATGCAGCACGGGTATGACTACGGGCAAAAGCAGCCTTGCTTGACTGTATGTGGGGCGTTGTGGTCAAGAACTCTTATCCGCAGGTGCTGGAGAAGCTTTAGAATCGCTTTGAAATGAACGGGCAGGACCTGTGTCCACATTACTGGACCACAGCAATGTGTAGTGCTCAGGTTACTAGCTGAGGATTACATGAGGCATACATGGAAATGGAAATGATGCATCTGATGGTCTATCATTGAGATCGCCCCCCCCACCACCATTTTGATACAGGTTTTTCAGTTTTGTTATCTTTCAACTTGCTGTGAATTTGGGGCCAAGTACCTCATTTACATTTTTGCTATCGAATTCCTGCTTAGGTTTGGCTAGTACTAGTGGACATAGTCATTTGCTTACATTTCTATCTTATGTTGGCCCTTGGATTATAACAGTACAAACAAAAAGTGTAGATTTCCTCTTCCTACCTAGTTTGGCATTTTAGAAGGGCCATCAAATCTACAAATTTATTTTTCTGCAAACAACAATCAGACGGCTAAACAAACTTAAAAGAATTCTCTGTTTGGTGTGGTAGGCTAAATAATATTCCCCCAAAGATATCACATCCTGAGCCCCAGCATTTGTGACTACGTTACCTCCTACAACAAAAAAAGGGGCTTTGCAGATTGATTAAATTAAGGGCCTTGAAATGGAGAGATTATCCTGGATTGTCTGGGTATGAAATCAAAAGGGTCCTTATAAAAGGGAGCCAGGAGGGTCACGGACAGAGGAGGAGAGGAGATGAAGGAAACAGGATTAGAGGGATGCTATCACAAGACAAAGAATCTAGCAGACCTAGAAGCAGGAAAAGGCAAGAAAATGGTTCTCTTCTGGAGTAGGTTGAAGGAACCGGCCCTAAGGACACCCAGACTTTAGCTGCATAAGATTCATCTCAGACTTCTGACCTCTAGAACTACAAAACAATAAATTGTTGTTTGAAAAATTCTAGCTCTTAGCCATAACTGTATATGATAAAACAAAAGCAGAGGTTTACCTGATTAACACCAACATGATGATTCTTTTTCCTGTTAAATTGATGGATTTTGAGTGTCTGATACAACCTCTTGTGAATTCAGTCCATAGACAGATTAAGAACCTTAAATTAAGACTGATCTAAAATAGCTTGACTTCAGAGATCAATTTATTTAATCTTTCCTCTAAAAGAAAGTGTGATTTCCTTTTGCAAAACCAAACCTGAATATACAAAGCAAAGGCTAGTTCTTCAATAAATTGCCAGGGTTATTCCCCAACTAGAGACAGAATTCGATTTTCTATAAGCACATTCATTCTGCTTCACTAGCAAACTGATTTCATGTCCAAGTTGGAAAAAAAAAATCCTGACAGACAGGAAATAGGTTTTCAAGTTTTCTTCCTATAAGTCAGCAAAAGGGTACAGGACACAAGTAACTTAATGTATTATTTCTCTAAATGTACATATAGAGAAAGTAAAGCTTAATGTTACGGCAGAAATAAAAACTTTAGAGAGAAAAAAGCAAATGAAAATGAATGACTTTTAAACTAAAACAGGAACTAAGTGAATTAAAATATATATATACTGTAGCAACAATCTATTTGCATTAAAAAATAATTAGGCCTTTTACTCTAGGGCTTAAGTGAGCTTGAGGTGATTTTAAATTTTCAACCAGGTAATTATACTATATACTCTGTGACCTGATCCCAATTTTAGAAAGTCATCATAAAATAGAAATATAAACACTTCAAAGATAATGTATAGCTGTTTCTTTAAACCCCAAAGACTTAGAGTAATTGAATTGTGCCCACTTGGTGGCTCTCCAGAGGCCTCCTGAGGGTGTACGTGTGGGTGGTGGGAGATTAGATTCGAATTTTCTCCAACTTTCTAACTTGTTCACTGGTGCTATGGAAAGAGTATAGGAGGACTTGGAGTTCGCTCAGAGTTGCTGGTCCTCTAACATCTATGCACAATTTTCTTTTTTTTAATCCTCACCTGAGGATATTTTTTCTATTTATCTTCAGATAGAGTGGGAGGGAGTGGGGGAGACAGAGAGAGAGATATCGATGTCAGAGAGACACATTAACTGGTTGCCTCCCACACGACCCTGACCAGGGCCAGGGACAAATCGCAACTGAGGCATATGCCCTTGACTGAAAATGAACCTGTGACTCATCGGTCCACTGGCCGAGGCTCTAACCACTGAGCCAAACCACCCAGCCAGGGCGAGGTCACATTTTCTTACTAAGCATTTTCACCAGCTAAGTTTTTATTTTTATTTTTTGATTTTAGAGAGGGGAATGGAGGGGAGAGAGAGAGAAACATTGATTTGTTGTTCCACTTATTTATGTATTCAGTAGTTGCTTCTCATATGTGCACTGCCCTGGGATGGAAATTGTAACCTTGATGTATCAGGATGATGCTATAACCAACAGACCTACCTGGCCAGGGCTCACCAGCTAAGTTTTGTAAAAACATATCTTTTTTAGCCCAGCCAGTGTGGCTCAGTGGTTGAGCAGTGACCCATGCATGAAGAGGTCACCAGTTTAATTCCCAGTCAGGGCACATGCCCAGGTTGTGGGCCTGATCCCTAGTGGGGGCACATGCAGGAGGCGGCCAATCGATGTTCTTTCTCATGGATGTTTCTATCTCTTTCTTCCTCTCCCTTCCTCTCTCTCTACAATCAATAAAAAAAAAAAATTTATAAAAAAAAAAGATTTGATTTTTTTAGAGAAAGAGAAAGGGCGAGAGAGATAAACATCGATGTGAGAGAGAAACATTGATTGGCTGCCTCCTGCATGCCCCCTACTGGGGATCGAGCGTGCAACCTGGGCATGTGCCCTGACCAGGAATCGAACCAGCGACCTCTTGGTGCATGGGATCATGCTCAATCCACTGAGCCACTCCAGCTGGGCTCACCAGCCCATCATAAAGTTTATCAATATGGTACATCTGAGAAGCTCCTGAGGTGCTTGTTAAGACTGCAAGTTACTCCTCTCAGACCTTCTGAATCTAGAAGAGTACTATAGTATGAATGTTTGTGTACCACTCAGAATTCATGTTGCAATCCTAATCTCCCCTGTGACAGTGTTAGGATATGGGGCCTTTGGAAGGTGCTTAGGTCAGGAGGACTGAGCCTCCTCCTGAATGGAATTAGTCCCCTTATAAAAGAGGCCCAAGAAAGCTCCATAAATGGTTAAAGAGAAAAGGCAGCTATCTAGAGCCTGCCCATACCTAATCTTGAACTTCCCAGACTCTGGGGCTGTGAGAAAAAATTTCTGTTAGTTAAGCGACTCAGTCTGTGGTATTTTGTCACAGCAATCTAGACAGACCAAGAACAAAGAGTAACCCTAAAAGTCTGCACTTAATTATGATTCTTAGGAGACTTTTAGATTTGAGTTTGATCTACTTCATATCGTTAGCCACCACGATCCCTCTAGATTCTTTGATTTCCTACCTCAAAGATAACACAACTATCATACATGTCAAATTCAATGATATCCTACAATTAAATAAAAATCTTCTGGCTAATATCATATTTACAAAAAAGAAACCAGTGCATTACAACTAGCACAGACTTTGAGAACAGATGAAAACTGAAGGAAAATGAAAGTGGTAGACAATCTCCTGTATTGTGTGTTAACAACAAACAGGACAGACGCACTGAGTTGCCCCAGTAATACCATGACCAGAAGAACTTAAGTCTGTGTCTAGGCTTCTAAAACTGCTCTCTATGAGAATTTAACAAAAACATTAAATCAATCTAAAATTCCTTCCCCTTTTAAACAAAAAACTGAAACCTAGGAATAACATATTTACTTTTTCTTCATAATAAGCTACTTCTAGTGAAAGATGCAGTTTTTCAGGAATTGCTGTGAGGATGATCATTGAGTCTAATACCAGAGATCAAAGGTGTTGACTTACCTTCTGACTAATACAATATTGCAAAGCCTTTTGGCTTATGGTACAAAATTTTGCTGAATTAGTATTACTAAGAGTTTACCTGGTCAGAGAGTAAGGAGACTGAATTGTGATTCATTCATTCTCTTATATTGCTATTCAATGAATATTTATTAAATGTTAACTATGTGCAAGGTGTTGAGGAGAGTTAACAACACAGATACACCTCTTGCCTCCTGGAGACTTTAAAATCTTTTTATTTTATTTTTTGGGAGTGGGGAGGTAATAGAAAAATAAATGGAAAACTGGGGGAATACATAAGGAAATAAATCAGTAAAAACAGTAAAGATACACTCTAATCCAGATTTAGACAAGATGAGTAGGGTGTGGTAACAGCAAGGACAAAGAGAGAGAAAGCCCAGTTAAACAACTGTGAGAAATTGGGTGTTTGACCTTCTAATTCAGAGTATGTTGGAGATTGTTGAGCTGAAGGTCTAAGAAGTAGGTGGAAACAAGATCATGAGGGCTCTTACAAACTATGTTAAAAAACTTTCCTTTTAGTCTTCAGAGCAATGGGAAACCACTGAAGAGTTTACATGAATGAAGTCAGCATAATTTTGTGATATATAAAGACTGCTCTCTGATAATATCTAAGTGGGAACTTGAGTAAGTCTTGAGTAAGTGAGTGATACAGGTTTTATATAGGGCAGGTCCTGGAGCTGAAGATAAGGCAGGAATGAGCAATGTGGTCACAGGTTCCCAAGTCTGTACACCCCCAGTTTGGGGGTCATTTCATAGTAGCTGATCATGTGGTCAAATGTTCTATGTATGAGGTTAATCAGGTGCTTTCTGCAAAGGATTTCACTGAAACATATATATTTAAATATAGAGCACATAGCAAAGTGTAGTATTTCCTCATTCTTTTCGTGCTTATCATGTTCTTAGATATAAAATTGTGCTCCCTCCCATCATGCGTCAATCACTGGTATGCAATAATGTCAGTTTCAGGACTAAGAAAACATTCATCCACATGCCCAACCAACAAGACAGAACTTGTAAAGATAAGTTCTTAGCTCGGGTGGGATACGTTTTTGAAGACTCAAGAATGGCTGCACCGATGAGGATAAGTAAGTGTATGACTGAGTTACCAAGATTTTATATCCATACCTCAGAGGTGAAATAAACCTTTTTAAAGTACAGCTTTACCTTGTTTTATGCAACAGATTTACTCCAGGAAAACTGCATATATTTTAAAAAACTAAAGTGTACTTTGAAAACATTTGGAGAGCTTCCTCTACTTAGGAGAAATTTAATGATTCTTTGTAAAGATCAAATCTTGTTATTGTATTATATGTTTTCTCAAGTGAGGCACATCTATACCGGATTGTCCTTTCTTCTTGCCAGCTGAGAGAATAGGGTTCCCCCAGTGTCATCTCTTAGACAGTCCTTGAGTCTCTAAAGATACCCCACAACACCAGGGCAGACATTATGGCAAGTGCCGTGCTCGGCAGATGTCCTTCGGTTGGAACCCTAGTTTCAGAGGACAGGGCTATTAGTGAGGCTGTCTGAGAAGGGTGGCATAACTGAACTGCCATCCATAATACCCTTTTTCCCTAGCTCCCTTCTGTGATTGATCGAGGGAGGCCATGTGATGCAGTTCTGGCAATGATACCCAGGTAAACATGGCCGGATGGAACCTCTGGGAAAGCTTGATCGAGTTGGCTGACATGCCCCTTTGCAGTTTTACTCGTTTGCACTTCTCTGACCTGCCTAGTCAGAGACCCGAGACTGGGGTGGCAGCCACCTTATAGCCATCAGAAAGAAAGACAGTGGCAGGGAAAGATATGAGCTTGGTTTCTTGATACCATCATGGAACTGCCGATGAGCTCTGGATTGTGTGCTCTGGACTTTCGTTGAATGAAACCAGGACATCCCCATATTTATTAAAGTTCTATTTGTCGATTTTTCTGTTATTTCTAGCCCACCATCCTCTTAACCAATACCCTGAATTTCTATGGAAACTTTTCTGAATATAACGTACCAAGTTCCATCGATACTGACAGTATGGGGAATTCTCTGGTGATGTAATAACATGGTTGAGACAGCAAGCCATTACCTCTAACACATCGTGTTTGTCTAGTGATGTTTGTACAGTTTCCTTCTACAAAGATGCCAAGCTGTCTGATCTATGGGAGCTGTGTTGGTACCAAAAAACAACAGGAAAACAAAACCCCAAAACTCTGCACACTTCCTGAGCATTTTATCCAAAATGACTGTCATTTAGTTGAGCTTGATTGGTTAAGTATGAAAAAAGACTGAACCCTGGATGCAAAAGCAGAAGTGACACAGTGGCCCAAGGGAAAGAACTTTCCAGAAAAGCAAAATGTTTTATGGACTATTTTAGGTGAATTAAAGTGACACAATTATAAGCACCGCACAAACCAGTCAAAAGAGCCATTAGGGATTGAATGGTTAAGCAAACATAGCATGTGGGCTAAAGATCGCAACAGCTATACTTATTCAAATGTGCAACCTGTCTGGCTGGCTCTGGGATTTTCAGACTAGTTTATATGCACATAACTAAAAATCCTTTTAGGATATTCAAGACAGCAAATTTATATTTGCGCACGAAGGAGTCTTTATATTGGCATTTAAATGCCTATAAAACATAGGTAAGTACTTATTTCTGTTCGAGGAGATAGTGTGTGAATTTAACACTCTAGACAGATCATTAGTCTTCTCATCCCTACTCTTCTACTGAAACTCTAGCTGCACTTTGGTTTCTTTGTGTATAACAGATTCTTTGTAGTTAAACCTCCTAAATCATCAATTCTTATATTATGTGTAGGGGCTAACCCTTGGACATTGGATTGAAAATCCAATTTTTTTTAATCCAAACTGTTCAAATTGTTTGTTTATATTGCTTAAAATTGGCCACAGGACTTCCAAATCTCCGGTCCATCTTACAATATGTAGGCAATCTTTCCTCTAGAAAATAAAACTGCCTTATAGAAACATGATTAATATTTACGGAATTATCAGTGACAAGTCCAAGTTACTACAGTGTGTGTGAATAAGAAATAGAATCAAAAGTTCCTGCTGATATGCTTATTCAAAAATATTTATTGAGCCCTGGCTGATTTGGCTCAGCGGTTGGAGCGTCGGCCTGTGGACCAGAGAGTCCTGGGTTCGGTTCCCGCTAGGAGCACATACGGAAAAAAGAAAAAAGAAAAAAAAAATATATATATATATAAAATACATATATTCATGAAAATGACCTGGGAGTCCATTTAAAAATCAGAAATTCTGATTCTCTATGTCCATTGGTGGAAGGGAGGGCCCAAGAATATGAGTGTTAGGAGCAGCCTGGTGATCCGGACAAGGAGGGCCTGCAGCCCCCACTTTAAGAAACACTGGTTTAGATGCCAGGGACAGAAATCTCAAACTGCTCAGTCTAGTGAGATAGATAAGTAGTAAAGAACATCTAAACATCCCAAGAGGTGTGAAGAGGATGGGAGAAGGCTTAAAAAGGAAGGCAGAAGTGAAATTCTCCCGCAGAAATAACCAGTTTTGAAGGACAGCAAGAGAAAGATGGAGAAAAGCTGCTTCGGGGAGGAAGTGTGGTCGGGACAAGCATTTTGTGGGCTGTCAGAGATCTGAACAAGGACTTTGGAATGACCAGGGCACCTGCTACAGGAGTAGGAAATGAGGCTGGAGAATTAAGATGAGGTAGTATCCTGGGTGACTTTCATATCCACGTGGGGCTAGACTTTGAACTTTTTATCCTGAGGGTATATGAGGCCACTAGGGGTTTTATAGCCACATGGGGTTACTCTGAACTTTTCATCCTGAAGGTCTGAAGTGAGCAAGGAGGACCAGAGTTAGATTCCAGCTTTAGAAAGCCCACCAGACAGTAGTAACAGAAAGAGCACCTGGGAGGAATGTGACCTGGTGAAGGTGGAGAGGCCAGGTAACTGCAGTTCACAGCAGAGAAGATGCCTGTACTGGCGACGCCAGGCAAGGGGCATGCCACCTGGAAGATGGTATCCCATCAAGGCAATCATTCCCTATGCTCACTGAAGTGAATTCAACAGAGGAGGAACAACAGGCAGGTCTTAACAACCAGTGCAGCGTGGGGGAAAAGGCAAGAGAGGGCAGGTGATCATTCTCGGGTTTCTGGTTTTGTCTGATTTGGTAGCTGGTGTTACTTTGATGGGTGGGAGTAAAGAAGAAGCAGCATTTTAATATTTACAAACAAAGACAGTTAATAGGACCCTAGGACTTACTGGTAGAGGTGGAAAGAAATCTATAGGGTGTAGGACTTAGAAATGTCTGGGCTGAACGAAGATACCTATTTGGAAGTCAAACATGTCCGTCTGAGTGGTAGTCGTTGAGTCAGGTCATGAATGAGGTCATCCAAGGGGTATACTCTGAAGGTCAAGGTGGAGTCTAACTGGGAGGGGGCATCCCGATGTAAATGATGGTGGAAAAGAAATAAGCAGGAAAGAGTAAGAAGAGACTGCTAAAAGCTCTAAGAAGAAAATCCAGGAGTATAAAAGAAAAACAGTGAAGGGAGGGTCAAGTACCTCAGAGCACTCAGGTCCCATAAGTACCGATAAGGAGAGTTCCATTGTGACATGAAGTGGCCTATCAGTGCCTATTCAATTTCTTCAGTAAATATTGACTGCAGTCCCCTGGGTGCCAGGTGCTGTGCAGATAAACCTCCAACTTTAAGGACAGCCTCATCCTACTTTGAAAGCCTAGCGAAAACATTTCTATTTCTTTATAAATATTGCACTATGTAAGGTGTGAACAGGAAGTGAACGTGTACGTAAAGCACTTGCTTATATTGCACTTGGACAAACAGGGGAAGAGGTGAGCGGAGGAGGAGGGGAGGCCGGGGCTCAGAAGATCCCAGGAGCCTGAGAGGAGAGTGGGGAGGGGAGAAAAGGCCAGACAGCTCCTCAACCCTCTCATTCTGGGAACTTTATTCTGCTGAACCCTTTACTTAACTCCCACATCTGTTTAGGGAGCAAAGTCCTAGGCTGAGGAGAAGCAGTTATTTCTGAATACACTCTTTTGATATTGAAAGAAGAAAATCAAGGTAGGAAAGAAAATGTTAAACTCATCAAAGTAAACTAAAATGTTTTTGGGCTCTGACTACCCTTTAGAGAAACCTCACTGCACAGTTACTTAGCACGGACTACATGTCCATTTCTTTCTTCTTCTTTTTAAATATCTGCCACGATGAAGTAACTGCTTGAGCTAAAGCCGACCCTTCTTTTTTAACAGAACAAGTCTTTTGATTTTTTTTATTACTCAAAAAAGGTTCTTTTTTTTTTTTAATCCTCACCCAAGGATATTTTTCCATTTATCTTCAGATAGAGTGGGAGGGGGAGAGAGAGAGAGAAACATCGATGTGATAGGGACACATGGACTGGTTGCCTCCCGCACAACCCCGATCAGGGCCAGGGATGAACTGCAACCGAGGCTCGTGCCCTTGACCGCAATTGAACCCATGACTCTTCAGTCTGTGGGCTGAGGCTCTAACCGTTGAGCCAAACCAGCCAGGGCAAAAGGTTCATATTTTTATTTAGCTTTCTGGCTTGGCACTTGGTCAGCAATTCCTGCTCCTAGCGGAAAGCTCGCTTGATTGGGTCACAGACATGTGTGGCACACACGGCTGTACCACCGCCCTGCGTCTTCGTTTCAGACAGAAGAATGTGAGGACTCCGCACAGCACGGACTCCGGGAACTCGGCCTGCACACACACAAGCAGATTTGGTTGCTTTTCTAGCCTTCTTGGTGTGACGATAAACAATTCAATTACTGAGGTTCCAGACTGCCTCGCTTGGTTAGGGGCCGTCTTGTAGGAGAGACTACAATGATCTGTCCAAGTCTGGACCATCCTGAAGGCCTCTAGACACTGTCCCCAGAAAAGAATCTACTACTTAAAAGTACTCTAAAAACATAACCTCTAAACCTCCAAAATAACAAGCATTAGAAAGCCTGTTTATATACCTTTGGAAAAATGAACTGACAGTAATATCCAAAACACTGTGACAGAGTAAATCCTGTGATTATTTCCTTTATCCATTCGCTTGCTCAGGAAGTACTCACTGAGTTTTTGGTAAAGATTACAAGTGTCAGAAAGATGAAGTCCCTGAGCTCTCGAAGCCCACGTTCCAGTAGGAGGCGGGAGCTGACAGCAGCCTGAGGCTCC
Organism: Tadarida brasiliensis; assembly: GCA_030848825.1. Taxonomy (NCBI): domain Eukaryota; kingdom Metazoa; phylum Chordata; class Mammalia; order Chiroptera; family Molossidae; genus Tadarida; species Tadarida brasiliensis. The sequence goes on from CM061257.1 coordinate 83,031,392, forward strand.
CCGACTTCGCGGAGCTGCCTGCTGTACAAAATCAAGGCAGCCACGTGGCCTGGGCTTTGTCCGGGACGGTGGTCAGGGCAGGCCTCTCACATAATGAATGAAAATATATGGAAATAAATGTCTGAGACAATTAGAGAGAATATATTTGCCTTCACAATTGATACCTGGTTCTGATCCCCACAAAGTGTGCCTTCCTTTGGAACTCCATCACTGACACTCACCAGTTACCAAGCACCACTTTAAGCACAGAGGGGAACAGAGGCGTTAAACCTTTTCCTGCCCTCAGTCTACTGACTGGTAGTAATGACCACACACGGAAGAGCATGGACAGTCAGAATAAAGCTATTACAAAATTATGCTAAGTCAGCTGATGGAGGGGTTTCTTCAGGCTGTGAGAGAAGAAGGCCTCTGTGGGACGGGCTCCTTCGCAGGACAGGGACCGGTGGAGGTCAGGAATAAGATGGTCCAGAATGAAGCACAGCATGAAACAAGAGCCAGACAGCGTCTGTCCAGAGAAGGAGAATTATTCCAGCTTGATAAATGTGTTCGATATTCGAAACTGATGATGTGGGAAACAAGGAGGAAGAGGGAGTTTGGGACAGAACAGTGCAGGGCCTTGAATTCCAAGCTAAAAATGTGAGGCCTCTCCTTTCATTTGCATTCACTAATAGACCTTGAAAACAGAACCTAGGACACTCCTTTAATATAACTAGGTGAAGATGAGAGGATCACATTATGGCATCAAGGAGGTCATTGAAAATCGTTGGAGGATGGCTAAGAATGACAAGGTTTACCTTGTATCAGAGTCCAGTGTTCCTCAGGCACTGAGCTGGGAACGTGCTGCGGATTGCTCCGACATTCACACCAGTTCCCCCAGGTGTATGCACCATGCCCATTTATACACGAGGAAGCTCGGCAACGTTATATAACTTGCCCAGGTTTGCACAAAAGTACAAGTAGTGGTGTTCGGGTTCAAACTAGCGTCTGTGCAATGTGACTCCAAAGCCCAGATCAGCACCATGAAGGACAAAACTGTAACTGAATTAGCAAATCTGAGGAGTCAAAAACACATGTAATGAAGCCCAATAAGGACAGTTTAGGGCAGCGGGGTAGTAGTCCAGGGGAGAAAAGAAGGCACTAAAAATTTTAAATGTACAAATGGATAAGCTCAATGTACACTTGAAACTTATATGATCTTATTAACCAATGTCACCCCAATAAATTTAATTTAGAAAAAACAAAAAAGGATGCCCTGGCCGGGTACCTCAGTTGGTTAGAGCATCGTCCTGATACATCAAGGTTGCAGGTTCAATCCCCGGTCAGGGCACATATAAGAATCAACCAAAGAATACATAAGTAGAACAACAAATCAAAATCTCTCTCTCTCTCTCTCAAATCAATCAATAAAAATTTTTTATAAATGAATAGGCAGGTAAAGACTTTGGTGGGACAAAGCCAACCAACGGAGGGACCGCAATACATCACTCTCTTCCCTTCCTGCCTCTTCCTCCCTTCCGTCTGTTTTTGTAGTCAGCCTCACCAAGGTTGCCTGGAAGAATGGCTAAGTAATCGTCTCGTCCTCCACAGAGGTCTGATCTACCCCAGACACCAGAGATAACTTAGTGCTCATAGAAGGTCCTCAAAGATGAAAAAGGGTAGAACATTGGATCTGTGAAGAAATATCAAAGGGAACCAGGAAGAGAGAAGGCCGACCACAAGTCAGTATGAGGTTTCCAAAGAATGAACCTACACCTTCATTAACATCACAAGAACTTCAATTAGAAGTAAAACTGTGAGTCTACTAGAAAATGAATTTTTCTTTTAAACTTAGATATGTCATTAAAACATTACTTTAATCATTGTATACTAATTAATGATAATATAAATGTTGAGTCTGGGTTAGTATGAAAGATATCTATAGTGAGCTCCTTAAAACATTGCTCATGAAGCCTACATTCCCAAACAGATGTACCCAACAGAAAATTTAGCTCAATGCATTCTTGTTTCTCCATTAATGTTGTTTCATAGGGTTTTAGATATTTGAAATTCTAAGTATTATTTTGGTCTCAAGTTTCTAAATAAGTATTTGAGATTCCCATCCTACTTTGTGACACATCATGAATTCCCTCAGATGTTTCCTTTGGAGCTGGGAATCCTGCGTAGGAATGGGCACATACATAAAATACTGTTTCTTATTTAAGTTCAGTCAGTTGTAAAGTTCAAGTCTGTGTGGTAGTTCTGGGTAGAATTCCCACAAATAGGTTTATCATTAATAAAATATTCACTCTTTATTGAATACCTTATTGAAGACATGAGAAATGGTTACGTGGTAATCAAAGATGTCCTCCTACAAACAGATATAAGGCTGGTTATGTGTTCCATTGATTGACAGGTACAATCATCCAAATTAGGAGCAAGCAGCACTTCCTTATAAACAAAATTAAAGTCTGGAGATGTAGATGGGAGAGTGACTCAGCACCGGGATCCTGGTGGCTGTCCCTTAGGCTTTCTCCCCAGAGCCACAAACCCAGGACTTGGGTCTGCTTTGCTGTCCCTCCACCGGAGTCCAGGCAGAAAAAAAGATGCTTGGGTGACTCAGATGCCCATCAGGTTTTGGAATCATCCCATCATCCATGCCACTAATCCAGTCAAGTCTCAAGTTCACATTCAGTTTGTGAAGATCCCAGGCTTGAACCTGAGGCCAGCCACTTCTGCATTGACGAAGGAGATTAGCGGTGACGGAGAGTTTAAGCACCAAACTGTGACTTTCTCACAATTACAAGACTTGTGGGATAATTAAATAAGAAACTATTGTTTCATTACACAAACAAAACAAAACAAAAAACACTGGAGATGTAGTCTTCACATCAGTTTATGAATATTTCCTTATTTACCCAGAATAACGAATTCTGTAGGATCTGCCATTGATCTCTAATTACACGCGTGGCACCCACCGTGTCCACTGCACACCACTTTACCCTCTGCATAGCTGGCTCCAGGTCAGCTGTGGCCTCAGTGGTTTCAAATCACCTTTGTGTTTCAGGTCCTCAAATGTTAATTTATTTGTAAAGCTGTTCTTTGAGGCTGAATTACCAAAATTAACAGCTAAACTACACTGTGTCCTATATCTTAATACAGAGCACAGAGAGAAGTGGGGGTGGGGTGGGAGTGGGGGTAGAAAAGGTGGAAATGGAGAAGAAATAGAGCCCTGAAAAGAAAACCGTATTCCAGAAATGCCCAGGTGACTTCTGGATTGTCAGTTAAAGAGCTGTGTCTGCATCGATGCAGAATTACTCCCTTCCTTGGAAGGCCAAGGTAATAAGTACACACATCAAAGCCCGGCAGGAAAAATGGCACCTGTGAAAGTGGTATGGTTTGGTACTATATATAGGTCAAAAATATAATAAAACTAATTTATTGGGTTTCCTTAAAAGACTGGAAATCAAAATAACTTTAGACAAGACTTTTGGGTTAGTAAGAGTACATTTTAGGCCCTGGCCGATTTGGCTCAGCAGTTGGAGCGTCAGCCCACGGACCAGAGAGCCCTGGGTTCGGTTCCTGCTAAGGGCAAGTGCCTCAGTTGCAGTTTGTCCCCGGCCCCGGGGCTGTGTGGGTGGCAGCCAGTTGATGTGTCTCTCTCACATCGATGTTTCTCTCGCTCTCTTCCTCCCTCTCTCCCTCTCCCTCTATCTGAAGATAAATGCAAAAATGTCCTCGGGTGAGGATTAAAAAAAAAAAAAATTAAGAATACATTTTAGTTCCTCCAGCACTAGAATTCAGTGATTCTTTGACTCAGCCTGGATTAAACCTACCTTGGTTGAGTGTAAACCTAGATTACTGGCTGATTGCCTTGAGTAATTTCCCATGTGATGGCTGCTTCCTCTTAAGAAGTTCCCCATTGCGAATAACTTTCTCTGGGGCAAAGTTGGAAAGCAGAGGTCAAAGTCAATCACAAATGGAGCAAACGCACCTTCCTCTACCTGTGAAAGGGGACATTTCACTACGATGCATTAGCAACTGTCCAAGGTTTTATAACCTGCTTGACTTGACTGTACATGGTCTATCCATGTCAGTTAAGCTTACGCTTTTATTAAGTCTATGTAAATCTAAAAAGGTAAAAGCTAACAGTTACTATTAACAGATTTCTCTTTTTCATAGAATCTATTGTTTTTTTTAACCCTGCAATAATAGTAATAAGACTATAAATGTATATGCCCCACTGCAGTGCACAAAACACTTTTGCTAACATTACACAAATTCCTGACAACCCACTCTGAGACAATAGCAAATTTTCAGAAGTAACATAATTGGCAATGAGCTCTCAGATGCCCAGGATTCCCAGGCGGCTAGTGTATGAGCTCCCCCTCTCATTAATTTCCAAATAAGAAGACTGTGCACATTTATTTATATAACTATAGCACGATTTAATTGCTTCATATATCACCTACATTATTCCTATGAAAGTATTGCCTTTTACAGATAAGATATCCGAAACTCTCAGAGGCTCTTAAGAACTTAACTAATAAACAGCAGATCTAGGATCAAAGAGTCCCTTTCTTTCTTCCACCCACTTGACTTCTGCTCAATTCATTATGAAAATGCATAGAACAATTCTCCCATCCCGGCATTGCTTAGGTTTCTCAAGGGCAGTAACCTATTTTAGCAATACAACATGGTCTGTAATTTAATACTGATGTAACTATTTCACTACAGATTTACTAGTAACTTTTAACTTGGTAAAACATGACGAATAAAAGCCAATTAAACAGCAACCTTCCCTTTCTTCAGGGCCCCATGATTGTAAAGCAAGCCGCTAATACAGTGCTTGTGGGTTTGTGCCAATGACATATACCTCATTAATTCCACCAATACCTATTGGACACCTGCTATCTGCCAGACCCTATGCCAGCTGCTGGATACACAGTGGCGCAAAAGATGGGCACCTCTGTGAGCCCCGCGGAGCTTGTTCTACTGAGTAGAGACAGACGTTAAGCGAGAAACAAATAAAAATAATCCACTATGATGTGTTTTGAAGGAAAACTAAACAGTGCACTGGGAGAGACTGTGTGGTTCGGGAGCTCTTTTATTTATTTTTTAAAAGTATGTTTTTATTGATTTCAGAGAAAGGATGGGAGAGGGAGAGAGACAGAAGCATCGGCTGCCTCCAGCACACCCAGTACTGGGAATTGGGGATTGAGCCAGAAACCCGGGCATGTCCCTGACCAGCGCCTTCTGGTGCATGGGGTGTTCTTTTAATTTTTTGGTAATCCAAACCTGAGGATATTTTCCCATTGATTTTTAGATAGAGTGGAAGAGAAGGAGAGAGGGAGAGAGAGAGAAACATCGATGTGAGAGAGACACATTGATTGGTTGCCTTCTCCGAATGACCCTGTCCTGGACCGGGGATCAAACCTGTAACCCAGGTACATGCCCTTGACGGGGAATCAAACCCAAGACCTTCCAGTTCTCTGACTGACACTCTAACCGCTGAGCCAAACTGACCAGGGCTGGGGTGCTCTTTTATTTTTTTAATCCTCACCTAAGGATATTTTTCCATTTTTGTTCAGATAGAGTGGGAGGGAGAGAGAGGGAAAGAGGGAGAGAGAGAAACATCAACTGAGAGAGACACATCGACTGGTTGCCTCCCGCATGACCCCAGCCAGGGCCGGGGACAAACCACAACCGAGGTAAATGTCCTTGACCGGAATCGAATCCACGACTCTTTGGTCCGTGGGCCGACGCTCCAACCACTGAGCCAAACCGGCCAGGGCTGGGGTGCTCTTTTAAAAGGAGGATGAGAATGTCTCCATGAAGAGTTGGCACATAAATTGAGATCACAAAAATGAGAAAGAGTTGGCCATGAGTGGATGACATCCCAGGGAGAAGGAACTGCATATTAGAGGGCCTGAAAACTAGTTTGGTTTGTGTAAGGAGCTGGAAAATGGTCATTATGCGGGTATGACATGGGCAGGGTGGGGGATGGTATGAGATAAAAGTGGAGTCCTGAACAGCTCTTAAGTGTGTGCCCCAAAGTACTGGCTTCCCATTTATGTGCCTTCAATCAGCCATGACTTGAATAATTGTGTTGTGATCCAGAAACTTACAGATTAAGCACATAAAACTAGACATATAATAAATCATATTGCATAAAAATATGATATATAAAAATATGATAGAATATCAATAGACTACTTACATCAAGAACAGTGTCCCATCTTCTTAAATGGAGATTTGTATTAAGTTAAATCATTATAATTATAGATACTGATAAGAATCCATCTATGGAAAGATAGCTATAGATATATATCTCTAGTATTCTAGAAAAAAAATTATCTCCCAAAGTTGGAAGGTAGTGAAGTTTCCACTTCCTGTAAAACTTAAGGGAAAAAGGTGAGATTATAGGGACTTATTTATTTATTTTTTTTTAGTGTTTTTTAAATTAAGAAAATAAACAACAAAATGAAGAAAACCTTTTTGTTTTTATGAAAGCTTGCTTTTAAGAAAAATTTCAGCTGGTTAAATTTGGGGAGCTAAAAAATAATAATAATAAAATCCAAGAATGTTCCCAGGAACTGAGCCCAATGCATTTTTATTTTTGTGGGAAGTGGATACATGTTGTGATCCCTTCGGGGCTCTGGGCTGTCACTATTCATCTCTTCAGAGACAGGCAGACACCAGAGCTCTCAGGAGCACTTTCCCTTATTCAAATCTGTTTTCCTTCCACAGTACTTTTGCCTGTTAAAGGTGATTTTTTTCTTGGCTTACAGATGTGTTTTGAGAGACTACCATGCTCATAAAAACAACGTCCCCTTCCTCTGCTGGACCTGGGCTTTTTCTCTTACATGTCTACTCTTTGTCTGTTTGAGAAGTGATTTGGAAGCAAAGAGAACAGCTATGTAATTGACCCTGCTGTTCCTATCAGCAGACGGTTTTCACTTACAGTTTTTAAGTGGAAGTGAGTTTTGTTTTTTATTCTGGTTCTTAAACGAACTCTGACTTCCTTCCCAAGTCAATTTTGGCCAAATCCATCTTTCAACATAACTGCAACCGTTTCTACTATTTCTTTTTTAATCCTCACCTGAGGATATTTTTCCATTTATCTTCAGATGGAGTGGGAGGAAGAGAGAGGGAGAGAAGAGAGAAACATCAACGTGAAAAACATCGACTGGTTGCCTCCCCCACAACCCCAACTGGAGCCAGGGCCGGGACGTACGTGCCCTTGATCAGAATTGAACCTGTGGCTCTTTGGTCCGCGGGCCAACGCTCTAATCGCTGAGCCAAACCGGCCAGGCCATGTCTACTATTTCTGAATTTCCACAGCCAAGAATCTCAAAACTTACCAACTGGTCATACACTATTTTCTAATATCTAAGCATTCTAAGTGGCTTTGTCCTGTCCCTTCCCTTCCGTGGAAGAACATTTTACGTAATCTGCCCCTTAGTCACCTTAGGAGATAGCTGTCACCCAACTGGTGTTCCCTACACTGCAGCACAAGCTCACTGCCTGTGACTCCCTTAATCCTGGCAGCCAGCAGGGCGCGGACTTACTTGCTCATTTTCTGGGTGAGTGCTGGGCTGTCTCGTATCATTTTCCCCCATGCCACTCTGGGGACACTCGGGGCTAGCATCTCCTATAAACCCTACACTTAACTTTGTGTTTCACAGAAAGGTGGAAAGTTGGGTCTTGGGCCTTTTTGTCCTTTCTTTTCTTTCTACAAGATAAAGCCAGAGGGAGCCTGTACTTCGTCATTATTTCTGCAAATGCAATGACCACCTGCATGCTGTTCCCCACGTCTAAGTTTTTGTGCTCTCAGGTATCAAATCCTGCCCAACGTCAATCAGTCTGGTAAAAGGAACAAACTGACTTGAGGCAGTGGTCTGATTCTGAGGTGGTGGCTCTTTTTAATTGTTTGGATAGTCTTCCAATTTCTATTCTGAGCACTTTTTTTTTTTTTGTATCCTCACCTAAGGACATTTTTGCATTTCTCTTCAGATAGAGCAGGAGGGAGAGAGGGGGGAAGAGAGAGAGAGAAATATCGATGTGAGAGAGACACATCAACTGGTTGCCACCCACACGACCCCAACCGGGGCCGGGGATAAACTGCAACTGAGGTACGTGCCCTTAGCAGGAACCAAACCCAAGACTCTCTGGTTCGCAGGCTGACGCTCTAACCGCTGAGCCAAACTAGCCAGAGCCTGAGCACTTCTTAAATGCAATCAAGAGATAATATTCTTATAAATTGTTTTTTCCATTGATTTTTTTTTTTTTAAGAAAGAGTGGAAGGGAGGGAGGGAGTGGGAGAGAGAGTAGCATTGACGTGTGAGAGACACATTGATTGGTTACCTCCCACGTACCTGCAACCCAGGTACGTGCACTTGACCAGAAATCAAACCAGCAACCCTTTGGAGTGTGGGCCAATGCTCTAACTGCTGAGTCACACTGGTCAGGGCTATAAATTCTTTTTTAAAAATATTTTTATTAATCCTCACTGAGGGGATGTATGTGTGTGTGTGTGTGTGTGTGTGTGTGTATTTTAACTTGGAGAGAGAAACATTGATTTGTTGCCTCCCTTATGCACCCTGACTGGGAATTGAACCCACAACCTTTTGGTGTGCAGGATGATGCTCCAACCGACTGAACTGCCTGGCTAGGGCTCTTATGAATTCTTAAGTTATCAACAGTCACTCAAAGTCTTAGCAAAGTCTGAGTGATACTGAGCATGTCCTATTGCCAAAGTGCCTTCAGTGACTTGGCTCATTGCAACCAAGGGTAATATTTTTAAATAAATATATTAAACTCTTCAAGAGGTACCTAAAGTTTAACAAAACATGAATAATACTGTGTATATCCTTTCACTATCCATAAAAGTCCTCTCTTGGGCACCGTAAGAATACTATAGCAAACTTTTCCAGAATGACCAGTTTTTCTAATGTTTCTTAGATAATCTCTTTTATTATGATCTTAATAGATAACACGGAAAGGGACATTGAACAAAAACACATCGAGAGTAACAGCAACATCTTGCTCTTCTTGGCTCTGTGAAGAATACAAAGCCTTTAGCTCTCTTACTGAAAGCATTCTGCAACCTAGTTGAAGAGCTTACAATTTAGTCTGAACAAAACATTGACGTAAACTAAGTTTTGTTATCCCAACAGACTATTGAAATATTTGCATGTTGTTGTTTTTTTATTCCCCATCACCAGTATTAAAATTTCATATTAATTCATTCTCATAGCTCTTGGTTTTGGAAAAACTCAGTCCATAGGAATTGATTCACCCAGAGGCATGAAAAACTGACAGTTCTCATTTTCTTCTGTTTTTGTTTTTTTAATTCCTCACTCGAGGATATTTTTCTATTTATCGTTAGATAGAGTGGGAGGGAGGGGGAGAGAGAAACATCAATGTGATAGAGTCAGATCGACCGGTTGCCTCCCGCACGACCCGACCAGGGCCGGGGACAAACTGTAACCGAGGTATATGTCCCTGACCGGAATTGAACCTGTGACTTGTTGGTCTGTGGGCCGACGCTCTAAATGCTGAGCCAAACCAGCCAGGGCTCATTTTTAATCTCAAAAGGTGCATGGTTCTGAGCCCTGGGAGCACATTAGAATCATCTAGAGTTTTAAAAAATATTTGAGAGCTATCTCCTAGAGAATCTGATTTGCCTGGGATAAGGTCTGGGACATTGGTATTTGTTAAAATATCATCTTTAGGATGCCCACAATACACCTGAAAAATACAACAGAAAGAGCATTTTGCTGAGGCCACATACCCAGAAAGGTATATCAGAAAATCTGGGGACTGCTGGGGGTGGGGAAGGACCTGAAGAAGCACCACACGATGACAAATATGTACCCACCTGGAGGGGAGTGGTCCTTATCTTGAGAATCACTGGGATCCTTACAGAAGTAGTTGAACTTTACTAGTATGAACGTTTTACTCCTATAAATACTAGTGTTGATGAGCACTGGTGTTTTATTAGTACAAAAGAACCTTGCAGTGCTTTGGAATTTTAGGGGAAAACTTTAAAACAACAAGAAATTCGGCAGGTGTGGAAGAACGTAATGCGTTGAAGCCAAATGACTATCATAGTGTATCCCTGCTTTATTTAGAAGCTTTACTTGCCCACCTCTCCCTAAGCTGGTTCTGCCTTTCGGATCACCTGCCCTTTGTCCACTTCTGAGTCAGCAACATGCCCCCAAATTGCCCACATTTAATTCGGTGACTCAAACACCAGCAGCAGCAGCAGGGGCTGTGGGAAAGTGCCCTATAAGCCATGATTGTCACCGTCCTTGTCCGTCCACTTATGATTAGTGGTGCTCTGGTTTCTCTCCAGGGCTTAGCAAGTGCCAGTGCCCTTTGAGTCCCACAGTGAGTCCCACTGGCAGCCTGACAACCAGAAAGGAAACTTGATAAGATTAGAAAAGCACTTTGCTTCTTGTCCAATTCCTTCCTCGTTGGAGCGATGCCTCCTTTTTCATTCAGATACCAGAGAATTGTGGATTCTCAAATGACTTCCAAGTCTGAAAGAATTTTTGATGTTATAAGGGACACTTCCTAACTGAATTGCCCAAATTGTTAACAGAGGAGAGTGTGGCTCGCCTCCCCCTGTTGCGCATGGGAGTGGGGTTCTTGGGGTACCACTGGAATAAACATTTCCGGAGGCCCCCATGGGAGGATGAAGTATAATAGAAAGCTTTATTTCCACAGAATTACACCCTTGGGTTTCCAAAGTCCCATTTCCCTCAGTCCAGTCATGGAAGAAGTGTGGCTGGGGTTTCAGTAGAGCTAAAATCAGAGCCACTGTCCAGAGTTTCCTTCCCATGTTGAAGCGGGTCCAGTTCAGCATCAGGCTAGCTGCAGGGCATTAGCCCACTGTGTGTGGGGTCCGCGTGGCTGAGGGCCAAATGGGAAAATGCAACGGAACCAAGAGAGTGTGCCCTGAGCAACAAGAGCCCCAAGAGTCCTAATAGCACAAGGGCACCAGCTCCTTTGTTCAGCAGATTATGTATTCCAAATCCTCCAGCACTTGCAGTGGCCACGCCCATTCTGGCCAATCATCTCTGTCCTCAGGTGTGATTGACAGGCAAGTATCTTCCCTATGTCACTCCAGCTTTACTGAGCATGTGTCTGTCTTCCCTTTGTTGGATCCCTCCCCCACTGTTTTGCAGTGAATATGCCTATAATGTCTGGCCTTCCCTTTGCTTCTTTCCTGTTATTAATAAACTAGTTAATTACAACAGTATCAAAATCGGTATTATTCCAATACTAACAGATTATTTTCTTTCTTTTTAAAAAATTTTCCCCACAAAATAAGTTGCACATTCCCAGTGCACTGTTTCTGCTGTGGCAAGCGGGCAATGACGTCTCAGTGGGTTGTGTCATAGTGTTACGGAGCTGGTGACACTCACTTAGCAGGGAAGTAACTGAGTCTCCATAATTCCACTCACAGAGGAACAGTAATTGTTGTAGTTTCAGTTGTGAGTGTAAGATCTGCACATTTCTTGCACATGGATTTTATTTTTAAGAACATCACTATTCAAGGTGCTTTCACTTAATCTATCATACAGTGAAAACACAAGCGCCCAGATATCATACCAGTTCTACAGAGGAGGGAGCAGGCCCGCAGCTCTGCGACCTGTGTGCTGTATAAACCGTGGTGCTGGAATCTGCAGCACTGGTCACCACGGTGTTACACCTTTCTTACCGTTTCCCAGGCCTGTGTTTAGCACCATGGTGCTAGACTTCAAAGCAAAAAGCTTTGATTCTCATGTGTATGTTTTCAGAATATTAAGTGCATTCCTAATTTTTACTCAAGGTAAAAAAGTATGCTCCCCCCCCCCACTTATTTTATCTTTTACAATGTCTTCTGTTATGTAGTTTACCCAGTAAGTTCTACTGCAGCACATACTTGACATTCCATTGCTCGCAAGAACTGGAAATTGAAAATGCAGGGAGACACAAGGTGAGCGTGCTCTCTTCTGACTGCCAGCCACCTTCCAGCTGTAGCTCGGCCAAATGTCTTTTGTTTCTGGGACTTGTGCAGTCCAAGGAATTCCATCCTGGACTTCCTGCCCATCACTAACTTCTAGCCATGCCTTGGGCTACAGGAATCTGCCCGACCTGTTTAACAGGACTTAAAAGGGTTAATCGTGTTCTCACTTGAGCTAGAATTTACGAACACTGCTTCTCTTCCCATCTACACCTGTCTAAACTGTGGACGTACTGCCATTTGATGGACTCAGTCTGCTCTTTTAGTCTGTCTAAGGAAGTTCTGGACAAATAGTTCAATGAATTAATGTAATGACCAGGAAGTTCAAACCTCCAACAGTAAAAGTGAACTATTGCTCTCTTGATAATTAAACTAATATTTTCTCCTTTGGGGAAATCATAGCATTTCCTCTCTCATTCTGAATAGGTAAAAGACATAATTATCGACTTCTAGAAATTTCTTCTCATATCACGTGGCTGGAAGCTTTGTTACCATTTTTTTCTAAGTATCGTCAATCCTACAACACACCAACTAATTCATTATAACTCAGCTTTAAATTGTGGTTTTACCTTTTGAAGAAGTTATCAATTATATCACTGCATATACACAACCAATTGACATGGACACTAGGCTGGGGAGGGCAGAAGGGGATGGCAGTGGGAAGAAGGGTGTCAATGGGGAAAAAAGGGGGGCATCTGTAATACTTTCAACAATAAAAATAATTAATTATATCAATGCTAAATTGTCTAAAAATATTGTTATGACTTGCTTATCCTTCATACATGTCCCTTCCCTCCACCCCTCAACATACACAGAATGGCCTGTCCCTTTGTCAAGTTCCATAGACCCTTAAAACCACCAATTAAAGCTAATAACCGTGTGCCTATCAAGTCAGTAGTTTTTGTAGGCTGGGCCATAATATTATGTGAAGGACATCAAACCCCTGATCCCAGGATTCGACAAGGATATATCATTAAAAAACAACACCGTCATCTGACATTGCTGGAAGTGCTTATCTCACCAATGTCAGCTCTAATTAACAGAAGTGAGATTTTTCCTACAAACTAGACTTCAGTGCTGTTTTTCACTTATCTTTACACTAACCTTTTTTTCCCTATAGATTTAATATGCTACATTGTATCATACATTCACACACACACACACACACACACACACACATATATATATCTTGAATCTGTGGATAAGGTAAAAAGAAAATTCATGCTCTGATTTATTGTTTTGCATTTATACAATAAATGCAAACTGGGGTCAGAAGAAAAGCGCTAGGTTGTATAGAAATAAACCACCCCAGGGGATGTCAGCCGTCTCTTAGGAGCAGTAGAGCTTTGCTATTGGAAGGGTAGTGACAACCAGTGTTATCTCAGATTAATAATCTGTATTACTACATACTGACTGGCTGAAAGACTCTGTATTTGTCAAGATTCCCCAGGCGATTTAGATGCACATCAAAGTTTGAGCAACATTGTGTTACAAAGTCTGGCTTCCCATCAAGAAAACAACAATAACAACGGGAACATAAAATAAGTTACTTTCACAATGTAAGAAGAATGGTCTTGAGAAAAATTTAAGTCAAGGAATTGACATAGAAATTTCAAAACAAAATGCTGAATCTGCCATATAGGTGCATTCTCTATGACCCACTAGATAAGTCATACACAGTCTGTCAGTTCCTATTATAGATGAAATAACCCACAAAATTAGGTAGCTCCCTGCATTTTGATTCCACCCCAACTTATAATCCTTAGGTAGGTACTATTAATATTAAAGGAAATGGAGGGCCACAGGGGGTCATTATGAATATTGTAGATACTAGAGAGATTATCTTCCACTGTAAATCAATAAACTTGGCACAATGCTTACGTATATTTATCCAATGTAAAAAAATAATGGCATTAAAATCATATTTGCTTATGCCCATTTCCAATTCTTTTGATGATGAACTTAAACAACTTATATAAATCCCAATTTCCCCTAAGAGAACCCAAATAACCGTCAGTGAGGTGGTGAGCCCATGAGAGTCCGTTGATGCATGAGCTCCTTCCTCATGAGTCAACTGTGGCACTCCTCTTTGCAAACACTGGTCCCTAATCTGCAAAGGAGCTTAACTATAATATAGTGAGCCAGGCTGGCTGCAGTGTCTCCCTGCTTAGGTGTTGCACAGGAGTGACCACCACCAACACATCTACAATTTGGAAGATGGCGGCGGGCAGGACTGGAGCTAGGGTGAGTGTGTGAGTGTGAGCGAGTGTGAATGGACGTGACGAGCAACCTTGAGCAGTGCAGAAACGTGGGGCAGAGGGTTCCTGTGCTGTGGACAGAGAGCAGCCAGCTATCGAGGTAAGCGGCTCGTCAGGGTGTTTCTCCCTGTGCGGCCCAGAGGCCCTGCCATTTTGTAAGATCCCTGATCTTCTCTGGGAGGAGGCAGCGGGGAGCAGCTAGGGCCCAGTGACCTGAGTCCACCAGAGTGCCTTGCACCATCGGACCAGTGGAACCCACTGTGTCCACGTGGACCAGCGCACAGTAGCGGCGGCACTATGGAGGTGCCTGCCTGCTGCAGTAGCTGCAACCAGCCAGGAGCGGAGCCCCATCCCCCACAGCAGCAGTGACTCAGGGGAGTGGAGCCCCACCCCCAACAGCAGCTGAGGCTCAGGAAGTGAGACACATCCCCAGAAGCAGAGGCTCTGGAGTGGACATCCATCCCCAGGCGGCAGCAGCACAGATTGGCAGCTGAGACCCAACCTCAGTGGCATCAGCAGAGGCTGATCAGGAGCGGTGCCCCAGCCCAAGCAGCAGCAAGACTTGGGCAGCCCAGATCTGTCCCTGACAACTGCAGCAGCGGATTTGGAGTGGAGCCCCTCCCCCAGCAGCAGCAAAGTCCCAGGAGTGGAGCATCCTCAGCCCCCAACAGAAGCAGAGGATTGGGAGCTGAGAGCACCCCCCTGGCAACAGCAGCATCAGTAGCAGTGCAAACTGGGAGCTGACACTCACCCTCAGGAGCCTCTCATAAGGAGTTGAATCCCACCAGGCAGCAGCACACCCCAGAAGGACTCCAGAGTGACCCATACACCCCAGCAGGTCGCCAGCTGGGCCCACACACTCCAAGAGCGCCTAATATGACAGACTAATACCAGCCACCAGTAGTCAATCCTCCAGGACCCACAGCAGGCAAGAGGAGCCACACACCAAAACAGTCTAGGAGGCACAGCAGCCTGATTTGATACACACCGACCTGCCTACAAATGCCAGCATCCCTCACCGGGCCTAGAACTACCAGACTGCTAAAATGGTGAGACAAAGAAACAACACCCAAATGAAAGAAAAGGAGAAATTACCAGAAAAGGAACTACATAAAATGGAAGAAAGCAATTTATCAGATAAAGAATTCAAAGCAATGATTTTAAGGGTGCTCAAACAATTTAGTGAGAACTACAAGCAACTTAATAAGAATTATGAAGAACTCAGTGGGAACTACATCAGCTTAAAATAAAAAGTAGAAGCTATACATAAAAATCAAGAGGAAATAAAGAATGATATAGCTGTTATGAAAAATATCTTAAAAGGGTTCAATAGTAGATTAGAAGAAGGTGAAGACCGAATCAGCTGTTAGAAGACAAGGTAGAAAAAAACACCCAAATAGAGTAGCAAATGGAAAAAAAAAAATTAAAATGCAGGAGGAGAGTTTAAGGGAGCTTTGGGACAATACAAAATGTATAAACATTCACATCATAGGTGTACCAGAATCAGAGAAAGGAAAAGAGAACCTGTTTGAAGAAATAATGACAGAAAACTTCCCTAAATTGGTGAAGGAAAAAGTCACACAAGTCCAGGAAACACAGAGAGTCCCAAGCAAGACGAACCCCAAAACACCCACAGCTAGACACATCATAATAAAAATGGCAAACATTAAAGACAAAGAAAGAATCTTAAAGGAAGCAAGAGAGAGACAGAAAGTTACCTACAAGGGAGCTCCCATTAGACTGTCAGCTGATTTCTCAATAGAAACCCTGCAGGCCAGAAGGGAGTGGCATGAAGTGTACAAAGTAATGAAAGGCAAGGGTCTGAATCCAAGACTACTCTATCCAGCAAGGCTATCATTCAAAATGAAGGAGAAATAAAGAGCTTTACAGACAAAAAAAAGCTAAAGGAATTTACCACCACCAAATCAGCATTGCAAGAAATGCTAAAAGGACTGTTGTAAGAAGGAGAAGAAAAAGGGAGAGAGAGGAACTCAGGCATAAAATAAAACTGGCAACTAATAAGTATCTATCAATAATAACCTTAAATGTAAATGACTTAAATGCTCCAATCAAAAGACAAAGGGTAGCTGATTGGATAAGAAAACACAACCCACATATATGCTGTCTACAAGAGACCCACCTCACAACAAAAGACTCACACAGGATGAAAGTGAAGGGATGGAAAAAAATTTTCCAAGCAAATGGAAATGAAAAAACAGCTGGTGTAGCAATACTCACATCTGATAAGATAGAGTTCAAAACGAGAGCCATAAGAGACAAAGAAGGTCACTACATAATATTAAAGGGATCAATCCAACAAGAGGATATAACCCTGGTAAACATATATGCGCCAAATACGGGAGCACCAAAATATATTAAAAAACTTCTGGAGGACTTCAAGGGAGAGATCAATAGCAATACAATCACAGTGGGTGACTTTGACACTCCACTGACACCACTGAATAGATCTTCTAGACAAAAAATTAACAAGGACACAGAGTCCTTAAATGATGAACTAGATCAGTTGGACTTAATTGATATTTACAAAACATTTCACCCCAAAGCTGCAGAATATACATTCTTCTCAAGTGCACACAGGACATTTGTGAAAGATTGAATAGCATATTATTAAACAATGAATGGGTTACCAAGGAGATTAAAGAAGAAGTTAAAAATGTCCTGGAAACCAATGAAAACAAACACACAACAACACAAAATCTATGGGATGCAGCAATAGCAGTCCTGAGAGGGAAGTTCATAGCACTACAGACCTATCTCAAGAAACAAGAAAAATTCCTAATTGACTTTCTAACCCTACAAGTTAAAGAACTAGAAAGTAAACAAAAAGGAAAACTCAGAGCAAGTAAAAGGAAAGAAATAGTAAAGATCAGAGCAGAAATAAATGACATAGAAATGAAAAAAAAAAAAATTCAAAAGATCAATGAAACAAAGAGCTGGTTCTTTGAAAAGATAAACAAGATTGATGGACCCTTAGCCAGACTCACCAAGAAACAAAAAGAGAGGACCCAAATAAACAAAATCAGAAATGAAAGAGGAGAAGTAACAATTGACATCACAGAAATATGAAGGATCATTAACAAATACTATGAACAATTATACACCAACAAATTGGACAATCTAGGCGAAATGGACAAATTTCTAGAAACACACAGTCTCCCAAAACTGAACTGGGAAGAGATAGAAAACTTGAACAGACCAATAACAACTAAGGAAACTGAAGATGTAATCAAGAAACTCCCCGAAAACAAAAGCCCAGGCCCAGACAGCTTCACAGGGGAGTTTTACCGAATATTCAAAGAATGTCTAACACCCATTCTCCTCAAACTATTCCAAAAGATCCAAGAAGACGGAAGACTTCCAAACTCATTTTATGAGGCCAGAATAATCCTAATTCCCAAACCAAATAAAGACACTACAAAGAAAGAAAATTACAGGCCAATATCACTGATGAACACAGATGTCAAAATCCTTAACATAATATTATCAAATCGGATCCAGCAATTCATTAAAAAAAAATTATTCACCATGACCAAATGGGATTCATCCCATGGAGGCAGGGCTGGTACAATATTCACAAATCAATAAATGTGATACACCACATAAACAAAATGAAAGATAAAAGCCATATGATCATATCAATAGATGCTGAAAAAGCATTCGACAAAATCCAGTACCCATTTCTGATAAAAACGCTCAGCAATATGGGAATAGAGGGATCATATCTTGATGTAATAAAGGACATATATAAAAAACATACAACCAACATCATACTCAATGAGCAACAACTAAAAGCATTTCCCTTGAGAACAGGAACAAGACAGGGATGCCCACTTTCACCACTCTTATTTAACAGTTCTGGAAGTCTTAGCCATAGCACATGAAGAAAAAATAAAAGGGATCCAAATTGGAAAGGTGGAAGTGAAACTGTCATTATTTGCAGATGACATGATATTGTGCATAGAAAACCCTAAAGACTCCATCAAAAATCTACAAGATTTAATAAACGAATTTGGCAAAGTAGTTGGATACAATATTAACATCAAGAAATCGATGGCATTCCTATACACCAACAATGAACTCACAGAAAGAGAAACTAAAAAAACAATCCTATTTACCATTAAGATACCTAGGAATAAACTTAACCAAAGAAGTAAAGGACCTCTTCACAAAAAACTACAGGTCATTGAAAAAAGAAATAGAGGAAGATATTTAAAAAGTGGAAGCATATACCTTGTTCATGGATTGGAAGAATTAACATCATTAAAATGTCCATACTACCCAAAGCAATCTATAGATTCAATGCAATCCCCATCAAAATACCAATGACATATTTCACAGAACTAGAACAAACACTCTAAAAGTTTATATGGAACTAAAAAAGACCCTGAATAGCCACAGCAATCTTGAAAAAGAAAAACAAAGTAGGAGGGATCACAATACCGGATATCAGGTTATACTACAAAGCCACTATAATCAAAACAGCCTGGTACTGGCACAAGAACAGGCAGATAGATCAATGGATCAGAACAGAGAACCCAGAAATTGACCCAAGACATTATGCTCAATTAATATTTGACAAAGGTGGCAAGAGCATACAATGGAGTAAAGACAGCCTCTTCAATAAATGTTGTTGGGAAAACTGGACAGCTACATGCAAAAAAATGAAGCTAGACCACCAACTTACACCATACACAAGAAAAAGCTCAAAATGGATAAAAGACTTAAATGTGACTCATGAATCCATAAAAATCCTAGAAGAAATTGTAGACAACAAAATTTCAGACATCACATGCAGCAGAATTTTCACTGATACAATGCCTAAGGCAAGAGAAACAAAGGAAAAAATGAACACATGGGACTACATCAAACTAAAAAACTTCTGCACAGCAAAAGAAACAACCATCAAAATGGAAAGGGAACCCACTGTAGGGAGACCATAATTGCCAATGATACATCAGATAAGGGGTTAATTTCCAAAATATATAGAGTATATTATTTTTTTCTTTAAACAAGCACATCATGAAGCCCAAGGCAGCAAATTGTGTTGTTGTTGAAAAGCAGCAATTTGGTCCTGGCCAATTTGGCTCAGCGGTTAGAGCATCGGCCTGTGGACCAGAGTCCCGGGTTCAGTTCCTGCTAAGGGCACGTACCTAGGTTGCAGTTTGTCCCTTGCCCCGGTTGGGGTCATGTAGGTGGCAACCACTCGATGTGTTTCTCTCTCTCTCTCTTCCTCCCTCTCTCCCTCTCGCTCTACCTGAAGATAAATGCAAAAATGTCCTTGGGTGAGGATAAAAAAAAAGAAAAGAAAAGAAAAGCAGCAATTTGAATGGTAACTGTTTCTTCTTTTCTGCATTATACTTTCTAAAATTTCAAAATAACCTTGTTCATAAAACATCCTTATTGCCTGCACTACCAAACCTGAATATATAGGTAGCAAAAGTTAAACTCATACACATTTTGGAGTCTTTGCTTATATATTGATTTATGTTTTTTTTATGTTGGTTTTTTCCTGGTTCCCTATAAATATTCAAACATGCTGATAATTTTCACATTATTGTATTTTTTCTACAAGTTTGTCTGGCAAAAGGGAATCTCAATCATTATCATGTCAATTGCCAACCTCTAAAGGAAATGATTTCTCATTAAGATAGACAATTTTTAAAAAGATAAAAATGTTAAAAGTTGTTAAGAGAGTAAATCCTAGGAGTTCTCAGTATAAGGAATAAAACATTTTGTTTTCTTTTTTGTATCTATGAGATGATAGATGTTAACCAAACTTACTGTGGTAATTATTTCACAATATATATATCAAATCGTTTGCTATACAGCTTAAACTTACACAGCCCCGTATGTCCATTATATCTCAATAAAACTAAAAAAAAAGAAAAAAAATGTTTAAAAATTTTTTTCCATTGATTTATTTTTTAGAGAGAGTGGAAGGGAAGGAAGTAGAGAGAGAGAGAGAGAGAGAAACATCTATGTTGAGAGAGACACATCGATTGGTTGCCTCCCACACAGCCTTGGTCGAGGCGGAGGCGGGGGGGGGGGGGGGGGGGGGCCCTGAAACCCAGGCAAGTGCCCTTGACCAGAATCAAACCCATGACCCTTCGGTCCAAGGGCTGATGCTCTAACTGCTGAGCCAAACCAGCCAGGGCAAAATGTTTTTACTTAAAACATTATTCTTGACATTATTTAAATGGTTTTTGGATGCTCATTCATTGTATGATCCTTTCATTTCTAGGCTTTAATCTTATTTAATAAGGATACATATTGATATTTTAAAATAAAAATATAACTTTAAAATTCTTAACTGAATTTCTATACCTTTTAGTTGCATAAATTCTACATGACAAGAGAGATTTTTTTTTTGTCCTTCTAATACCATTATTATATTAATGAGTCACCAAAATAAGATCAGGATTTGGGTGTGACCAACAGAATAGGTGCTTGGGTGTGTCAGAAGATTTCTTTGTAAATATTCACCAAAGTTTTTTACTCATTAGAACTATAATAAGGAGATTTGATAAGCTTACCCTCTCATAGAGGACAGGGCTCCTGGGCCATAAGGAAGTCTAGAAGGCAATCTAGTGTCGTAATTAAGAGGAGGGACTTTGGAATGACACCCTGGATTCCGTACCTGTCTCTGCCACTTACTAGCTGATTAGCTTTGGACAAATTAAGTAATCTCTTGATTCCTCAGTTTCCTCATCAGTAAAAAGGAGATAAGTGTTGTTGCCTATGAGGATTGTGACGATTAGCTTAATGGACTGTGCGGGACCCACTGAGTAACCAGCCAATGACTATTAATCTGATTTGAGAAGTTGTAGCAGTCAACAATAAAAGAAGTCATTACCTGAAACTATGAACATCTTTACATCCTAAACTACGTGGAAATCCTAGCAGTAACAGGGAGGTTTGTCTAATAAAAGAGAACATTAAAATACTGTTAGAATGAAAAGGGTTGAATTCTAAACTTTTGATTCCCATTGATTTGGTTCTTGGCACTTCCATATCCCCAAAAAGTATTTTCAAAGCTTGCTACCAGAAGGATCCCACTGTAGTTAAGAACCTGTTTTCTTTAGAGATTACCGAAAGGTCACACCTGCGTCATCCTAGTCCTCACTAGGGACCCTTTTTGCAGGAACCTACTGAGAAAAAACTCAGCCATCAGCATGGATTCTCATCAGTTCTTTCCCTGGCATTTTTGTACAGCTGCTGTTGTCACACTACTTTGGTTGTAAAGTCTTTACCTGCCCAAACCTCACCTCTCTACCACCCAGGATCGGGATCTTCCTTTAGAAAAGAGGAAATAAAGGATTCTCTCAAGCAGAGAAAGAGAATTTATTCAGCGAAGAAGATACAGACAGTGACATGCTTGGCCTTTCTGCCAGGCAGTGAAGGACTCCTGAGACCAGTGTCTCAAATTCTGAATGTCTGAACATATGAAACACCTGGAGCTCTTGTTAAAATGCAGACTTTGATTTATTAGGTCTGGGGTGGGGCCTGAGATGCTGCCTTTCCACAAACTCCCCAGATGCTGCTGGTCCACACACACTCAGATCACACAAGTGGCGAGAATTGAGACAAGTAGGTCACTATAGTGTGTGTGCATTTGATGGTTAAAAATATTTCAGAAAATCTTAAATGAAGAAAGGGAAAGCACCTTACTGCACTGTCCTAGAAACCTTATTTCAAAATGAACATTTAGTTCTTTCAAAATTTTCTTTCCAAATTGGCAAGGACAATTTTTGTCTCTCAAAGTGTGTATGTCAAACCTATATGACCTCTCCATGAGTAAAGACACTGGTCTATTAGGGAGCTGGGAATGACACAGTAGTTGATGAATTACTTCTCTGATGTATCCTTGGTCACTTTTTAATGTCATGATCAGCCTGTGTTAGCTTGTAAGTAGGTAGCTGGAACACTGGCAGAAATGAGAAATACTTTAAGTAGAATATATACTGGGAATGTTTCCTGATGTCATGGATAAGACTTTTCAAGTTTAATAATAATAATAATAATAATAATAATAATAATAATACAGCAAAATAATAATAATAATGCAGTAAAATTATGGAAAGTATGCTATTCTGTAGAAAGGAGGTGGTTAGTGTCACTTCTGAGACCTTATATATTACTTAATCTCTTACACAAAATATTTACCATTGAAACAGAATGACAGCATTTACCACCTATTATCTCTCTTGAATATTTTAAACCTTAATAGATACTACTATAATCTTAGAATTTTAAGTATGGTCCTACAGATTTAAATAAAGCTAACAGAGCCCGGCTGGTGTGCTTCAGTGGTTGAGTGTCAACCCATGCACCAAGAGGTCACGGGTTCGATTCCCAGTCAGGACAGGTGCCCAGGTTGTGGGCCTGATCCCCAGTGGGGGGCATGCAGGAGGCAGTCAACTGATGTTCTCTCTCATCGATGTTTCTATCTCTCTCTCCCTCTTTCTTCCTCTCTCTAAAATCAATAAAGGGAAAAAAAATTTTTTTTTTTTTTAAATAAAGCTAACAGATCTTTGTTTAAAATGAGATCTAGTGAACTTTCCCATGCCATTCCTGAAAGAACTCTAGAGACGGAATTATGGGTGATTTCGTACCTTGTAGTTTCTTAATGCAAAGTAAGCAGCTTTGCAGGCTTACCTGTCTCCACTGACCTAACGGCCTTCTTTACCTCACTTGAGATGAAACAGAAAATAGTTTTTTTTGCCAACCACAATTTTATACCAAGGCACTGACTTTGTCTATTATAAATTCCAATTCCTCTTTTATTCAGAAACGGTAAGAAACATAAAATGTACCAGACCTTGTGTCATCACTATTAATTTGTTACTGTCAAGTTTAACATCTGCCGTGCCGGCCTCCAGTTATTTAAGCTGTCATCAAACCTGGACTGGGTCAGAATTTCTTGTCAGGTGCCACCGCTGGGTGGAGAAGCGGGCTTGTGATGCAGGCAGGTCAAGCAACAGTGCAATGACCGGCATGGAGAGCGATATGCCAGGCCGCTCTCGAGCTGTGAAATCCATCTCTCACTTGTAACTAAATGGGAGGAGAAAGGCCATTCTGGCTGCTGTCAGGCTAACACTGTGGTAGAAGTAATAAGGACAAGGGCTTTTCAGAGAGTTCCTGGTGCAACTTGCCCTTTTTAAATCCTCACCTGAGAAGATGTTTATTGACTTTAGAGAGGAAGGGAGAGAGAGAAAGAGAGAGGGAGGGGAAACACCCATGTGAAAGAGAAACAGTCATCAGTTGCCTCCTGTACACACCCAGACCAGGGATCGAACCCGCAACCTTTTGGTGTGTGGGGTGACGCTCCAATGAACTGACCTAGCTGGCCAGGGCAACCCTCCCTTTTTGACAGTTACCGATTCTATGACTGGACAATTAAGATAATATCATCCTTGCAGCTTTATTCTTCGAAGTAAATGAGTAACACATTTTAAGCACTTGACAGGCACTTAATATACCTATTAACCCCAATAAATTTTAAGCAAATCCTGGGCATAACTGATAACATATTTCTAAAATTCCATGAAAATATAATTTTGAAGTACAGATCGACCATATTCACGTAGACAAAAACTTTTACTCCTTAAAAGTTTTCAGATGATAAATTATTATAATTGCTTGTTTAGAATTAAATAATGATCCTAATGATTTTGTGGTTTTAGAAACCCTCTTACATTAAGTCACAATATTTATTAATATGTTAATAGTGTTTGAAAAATATTATCTAAAAATGTAGATACCAAAATTGATTACCCTTGGGAACTAAGTGTAGGAAACATTCCTATCTATAGTAAAAACTTTGTTTATAATAGAAAAACAAACCAAAAAACTATACATTTTACAAAAAATATTTAAATGCATTCTCTTCCAAAGTGGATAACATTTTATAAAATCAAAGTTCGAAACTGTGTGCCACAAAGATCAGGATTTAACTATGCTATTGATGTTATTTTTGGAATATTTCTTTTTACTCTAACACAATTTTATTCTTTCCAGACAGAGAGATCCAAATTGACCTGGTTCATATATTCATATCTAGACCCAGAGATAGCTCAACACGCCATGATAGAATGGCTACATATTCCAGGTGTATTTAAAATAATAAGAGTTCACTCGGGCAAACAAATAGCTCCTGCCCACACTGGGTTTCTAGTATCTTCCTAAACTATAGGTTCTCATTACTTCATCTTCTGGGGAAGTTTTTACACTTCTTGATCCACAGCTCCAGAGACTGTAAAAGCTTCCCAAGTGATTACAACACAGGAACTGCAAGTAATGTTCGGATGCACTATCCTAAATAACGGCAACTGCTATGCAGAGTGAGAACAATAAAACACAGAAGTGCTAACGAGAGAGAGAGAGAGAGAGAGAGAGAGAGAGAGAGAGAGAGAGAGAGAGAGAGAGAGAGAGAGACATTGAACATTCTCTTAGAAATAGTGTCTAAGTGGCCATACCTCCAAATATACCTGTTTCCTTTCTTTAAATACTATTCAAGAGACAAAGAAAAGGGTAGGAAAATAAGAAGAAGACAAAAGAAAACCAGGACCTCCTGGAAAAATAAGATTCCATTAGAGCCATTTTGAAAATGCAAGACTCGTAGTTGTTACCGAACTCGCCATGGTTGGTAAAATCTAAATGTTTACAAAGTTAAAATGTTTTCTGGCATGGAAGGCTGTCAGGAAAGAGGATTAGGTAACAAAGTGACCTGGAATGTGGATGCAATTCTCCCTGCTGCAGAGGAAAACCAACAGTAATTCAATAAACACTTACTGAGTGCCAGCTACCTCAACAAAAATATATTTGCTATGGAGAATAAATTAGTGAGATTTAAATTTTCCTATAAAAATAATACATACACATGGTAAAAAAAATAAAGTTAAATAATATAGGAAAAGCAAAAGATGAAAGCCAATTCCCTTCCCTTTTCCACTGACTCCCAATTTCACTTCTCAGATTTGTATGCATATTTGTGTAGGTTAATATATGTATATATACATTTTTTTAAAATCATATTTTCAATACTATTGTGCTTCTTGGTGTTTTTCACTTATGACAATTTATCTTTGAAATCTTTTCACATCAGCACAAGATTCTACCTCACTCTGTTAACAGTTAATAGACAATGCAAAATTATCCTCAAAACTACTCCAAAAAGTACAGGAATTTATACTTCCAACATTATTTTCCCATACTCTCTAGCACTGAGATGGCTCAGGAATTTTAATATCTCAGTCAAAAGAGTTAAAGTAGTATCCATTGCTGGTTTTTTTGTTTTGTTTGTTTTTCCACTTCTTCAGTTATGAATACATTTAAGCATTTTCCCCAGATGTTTTCTGAAAAAAGTGGCTAAAAAACATGTCCTTTGTTATGAACTCTCTGTTTACACCCTTAATCTACCTTATTACGGAGTTATCGTGTTCTTGTTGATTTGTAAGACCTCTTTTAACATTGGTGAATTTGGCACCTAAAGGAAAACAAGATTTAAAGTCTTTTATCAACAGCACATGTGGATTTGTTTACCACTTATTACACACACACAAACACACACACATTATTGAATGCCTTGATTTTCATCACTTTAACAATGTATCTTGTGGATCTCCTAACAGAACCCAGAGCTTGACTTTATTCTTTTTCTCAGTTACATAGTATTCCATGGCTTCAATGTAAAATATTTATTACCAGTTCTCTTGTTCAGATTGCCTTTAATTATTTGCTATCACCAACAATGCTGCAAAGAATAGTCATGCACCTGCACCTTTCAGTGCACACACACAAATGGGAAGATCCCAGTCATGAGCAAAAATCCACATACATTGAAAAATTTTGAGATATTGCCTGAATTTCTCTAAGATTGTAGCATATGACCGCCTATTCACTCCCACCTTCAGTAAACAGATATTGACCAGATGTTTGAATCTAGCTCCTCTTCAAGTCCTTATGGAACATTTTCTCCTCCTCCTAGCCCTGTTCCTGCCACCCTGGCTGCTTGTCAGAGATGTTCCTGCTTAATAGGGCTTCTCCACAGGCCCTTTTCTCAGCCTCACATTTCTAAACCTATAAAGCTCACCCTCACTATTTTATGGTCCTCACTCAAATGTTATCTTTCTTAACATCCCTGCAAAACCACACTTTCCAACTGCCCCCAACTCCACCCAGGCCTTCCTGCTTTGCTTTTCTCCATAGCACATATCACCATGAGACCTACTATATATATAAATGGTAAGTATACACTATATAGTCAACTTATTTGTATATGATCTATCTCTTGCTCCTAAAATGCAAACTTCATAAAGGCAGAGATTAATATGGATCTTATTAATTAATCTTAATTTGCACAGCTGTGTCATTTTACTAGCTTCAAGACACACAAACTTCATGGCAGTAAAGCTTCAGATATATTAATTTTTTCTTTATTGCTTTTAGAGAGACAGAGAGATACAGTGCAAGAGAGAGACACTGATTTGTTGTTCTACTTATTTATGAATTCATTGGTTACTTCTTATATATTGTGCCCTGACTGGGGATTGAACCCACAATTTGGTGTTTCTGGATGACGCTCAACCAACTGAGCTACCCAACCAGGGCCAAGCTCCAAGCTTCAGATATTTTTATATACAAATTATCCTCTCTAGGCTATTGTAACAATAGAATACTAAAGATACGCATGTTGCCCATATGTTGCTACAATGTGCACTGATTTTTGAAACACTGTTTTCTGTAGAATGTTTAACTAGAAAAGGAAATGACAAATTGCTTGATGTGAAACACAGCATAGTCAAGGACCAAATAAAAAGGTTAGGAAATAGGTAAACAGAGAGGGAAGAATGTAAATACCACACACACTGATTCCTTTGAGATTATAACTGTTGGTTTTTTTACTCAGTGGTTCTTATACTTTATTAGTAAGATGGTTTCTCTGACATAGTAGATAGGTGTTAAAATCGAATTCAAGTCATTATCCAGTACAACCAGCAAAGGATGCTGCTGTGTGAAAGAATGCCATCCGCCCTTATAATGACGATAGAAGTGTCCACTTCACAGAGGGGAACGAGAACTGGGCAGTATCAACAATTTCAGTGCAATGTGATCCATGTATAACATGTACACCATCTCCAGTAATAAAGAATCAGGAAAAACACAAATGTCTAAGCAATGGAATAATATGCAACCAGCCTCAACAATGACATACAATGCAGAAGCTCCATTTTAAATTAAATAATATATGGATTTGTACATACAATGTTTAAGATGTGGTGTTAAGTAAAGAATCAAGACATAGAACATTATGAATTGTATACTACCATCTGTGCATTTAAAATGAAAAAAATTATATATATATATATATATATATATATATATGGTTGATCCTCATTTTACACAGATTCTATATTTACAAATTCTTTTACTAAAATTTATTTCTAACCCCAAAGTCAATACTCGAAGCACTGTCACAGTAGTTTAAATTTGAGATGCACGGCATGTGTGTTTACGTGCCCAGCTGCAGTCACACCAGGCACTGGTCTCTCTGCCTGATTTGAGCTCTTATACTGTAAAGAAGTGTCCTTTTAAGGTCTTACTTAATGCATTTTTATGCTTTTTGTTTGTTTGTTTGTTAGGGATTTTGCTGTTTAAAATATCATCCAGAGCCCTGGCCAGGTGGTTCAGTTGGTTGAAGCATCATCCCGTACACCATAAGGTTGTGATGCAATCGTGTGTGGGAGGCAACGGATCCATGTTTTGCACATTGATTTCTCTCTCTCTCTCTCCCCCCCCTTCATCTCTCTCTAAAAATCAATAAAAACATATCCTTGGATGAGGATTAAATAAATAAATAAAATGACCCCCGGTGCTGAAATGCTGTCCAGTATTCCTAAGCAAAGGCTATGTGATGTGCCTTATGTAGAAACTTCATGTGTTATATAAGCTTCATTGAGGCGTGAGTGAGAATGCCATTGCCTGTGAATTCAGTGTTAATGAATGAACTATATACAGCTGACCCTTCAATGTGAGGGGTGAGGGGCGTCAACCCTGTGCAGACTGTATACAGTCGGCCCTCTGAATCTGCAGATTCCCAGTCCCAGACTGGACCCTGAACAATGTGGGTTCAAACTGTGCGGTTCACTAGAAATGCAATGGTTCAGGATTCACTAATTTTCAGTGTTTGACTTTATACAACACACCTACCACAAATAATGAGAATCCACTGTATTTGCAACTGTGTTTATGTGCGAAGAACTTCTCTGTAAGGATACACTGGTTTTCCACCGGGAGGGGCACTGTGGCTTTGGAAGGGGTATATTCCTTTACATGGAATACCTTTTCAGGGCATACCCTTGTGTTCATTTTACATTTTAAACCATTCATGCCGTGGCCGGTTTGGCTCAGCGGTTAGAGCGTCAGCCTGCGGACTAGGGAGTCCCGGATTCAGTTCCCGCTAAGGGCACGTACCTCGATTGAAGTTTGTCCCCGGCCCCGGTTGGGGTCTTGTGGGTGGCAGCCACTCTATGTGTCTCTCTCACATCGATGTTTCTCTCTCTCTTCCTTCCCCTATCTCTGCTCTATCTGAAGATAAATGCAAAAAAAGTCCTCGGGTGAGGATAAAAATAAAATTAAATAAAGTAAATTTTAAACTATTCTTATTTTAAATTATTTTTTAAAATAAATTAAAGTTAAAAAAATAAACTTAAAAAATGTTAACAGTAGAATGTTGAATAAATGTTTTGGGAAATCACAGTAGAATTATAAAACACCAAAATTCCCCCTTAATTTTAGTCAGACTCAGTAAAGCTTTAATGTGGCTAATTCAAGGAGCTGCAATGAACCATTTTGCTGAATATAGATAGTTTGGATGATTTTTTTCCACCAAAAATTCTTTTTGGCATTTTTTTGCCTGTGTCCTGCTATAAATATAAAACAAAGGAGACCCTGAAATGCTTCTATCTCGACTCTGAACTGAAGACAAATGGAGTCATATTTTGTTTAAGCAGGCATCTATAGGCAATTTCTCCACCTCATTTAACATGTTATAATTTCTAATGTTCATCGCCTTAGTTCCTTCATCAAAGCAGCTCCTAGGGGTTGGGGGAGGTGCAGATATCTTCAACGAAGATTTGTCAGGCTTCTGCTTTGAGGAGGGTGAATTTGCTTTAATTTTTTTTTAATCCTCACTTGAGGATATTTTTCTATTTATCTTCAGATAGTGTGGGAGGGAGAGAGAGAAAAATCAGTGTGAGAGGGACACATCGACTGGTTGCCTCCCACACGAACTGCAACCGAGGTACGTGCCCTTGGCAGGAATCGAACCAGCGACTCATTGATCCGTGGGCCAATGCTCTACCGCTGAGCCAAACGGGCCAGGGCATGAATTTGCTTTCTTGAAACGAAAACTCCACAACAATGAATGCTTAATCACTGGAATTAATTCCAATGATACAGAAACACAAGCTCAGAATCTTGATTTAAAACACCATATTAATAACATATTTTAAGGTACCCAGAACACAGCGCACGATTTAACAAATTCTACTCTTTACTGAGCTTCTACTACATGTCAAGTACTTGATATACATCATTTAATCAGATCCTCACAACTCTGAAAAGCAGTGACTGTGACACTCAAGACGAGGAACCCGAGTCTTCAAGGGGTGAGTAATCCACTGCAGGTCACCTAGGGAATAAGTGGCAGAGCTGGGAACTGAATTAAATGTTCTGTGTCCAAGGCTATGCAAAGAAAAACTGACTTCCTGCGAACAAGCATGAACCAGATCACTTAGATAAAAATAATACAGAACCATACCAAGAATAAAATGAACTCCAAGCTATCAGATATGACTCAAGTGTGCAATCAATATCTAACAGGTGTTCAGAAACAAAACGGAAAGCAGACGCCTCTTCTGGTGCAAAGCCACAGTTCATCTGCTGAGGGCTCTGTGTCTGCTGTGTCCTGTCTGGAACCCTCTTTCCCAGATGTTCCAGGGCGAGCTGGTCTGTCTCAGATGATGCCTGTAGAGAAGCCTTCCCTCACCCTCTGGCTAAAATGCTGCCCTCTGAGCCCAGTCACCTCCTATCACATTCCTACTTTATTTTTATCATAGCATTTCCAACTGATCTAACATTATTTTGTTTACGTATTTGCTTACATGTTTGTTTTTTTTTTTTTTTAATTTTTTTTCTGTATTGATTTTAGAGAGGGAGGAAGGGAGAGGGAGAGATAGAGACATCAATGAGAGAGATCATCGATGGCCGCCTCCTGCATGCCCCCACTGAGGATCGGGCCCACAACCTGGGCATGTGCCCTGACCGGGAATCAAACCTGTGACCTCTTGGTGCATGGGTCTCCACTCAACCACTGAGCCACACCGGCCGGGCTCTTTACATGTTTAATTCCTCTCTGTCCCTGTGGACTGTATGGTCAGTGGGAGCAGGGACCTTGCCCTGAAACAGTGTCTGGCAGATAACAAGCCCTCAATAAACAATTGAAACCGAGGGTCCTTATGACTTTGATTAAATTTAGTTTTAAGTCCTAGCTCTAGAGATTCTTTCTCCCTCCTTCTCTCCCTTCCTCCCTCCGTCAGAGGCCCAGCCCCCCACCTCCCCTCCCGGGGATAATCAGCAACCTCTGAAGCAGCAGTAGACAATAGTCTGGAGCTGACTGAGGCCAGGACCGCTGGCAGGCTAAAGGTAACATCATAATCTACATTGTTTCAGCTCCTGAGCCTTAAGGGGGAATAACTCCCTAGCTACCTGGCTCCTTTCCCATGAAACCAGACAGAGGAATACCAGAACAGACCTGAAGAAATGATTCATTGCCCTTACCTCACCTCTGATCATTCAGCTCTCAGCATGACCGAGATACCCTAATCAAAATCTTGTGATTTTTCCCTGTATAGTCTGTAACCTACATGTCATCACCATCATCACGGAGTCCGGGCTTTTGAGCACTAGCTTCCTGTTTCCTGGGTGGTGCCATTCATAAGAAAATAGCCAATATTTCTCCACTGCAATTCTCGGTGTCTAGTGACTAGCTCTGCTAGCACCAGGTGGACGAATTCTTCCTGTTCTATAATACATTCACTGGCCTGAGTACATGAATTCTGCAAATAGTTATTGAGCTCACCAAATATTGTAGCAGGCTGGATTGAAAGTCAAGCCTTATCATCAATGCGTATAAAATGCTAGAAGAACGATAATACATGTCACAACTAACTTCATTATGAGAAAATCTGACAGCTTAGCAAGAGTTGAAGGTTTTCAATACAAACATAAAAGCCATTTAGAAAACCGTTAAAGGTTTTATGAAGGTGGTAGCATTGGGGTGGGCTTTCTGGGTAAGCTTTAGATGCAGGGAAAGGGGAAAGATATTCCAGGTGAGAGAAATAAGAGGAAAAGGATGGGATGGAAACACCTGAGAAATAGGAAGTGGTTCCATCTGCCAGGGTAATAAGCTCTATGAAGGAGAAAGAGAGAAGTAACTATGAGTCTGGAATAGTGAGTTGAGGTCACACTGTGAAGAACCTTGTGTATCGGGCTGAAAAATTTGTACCAGTACAAGAGGCAGTCTGGGAGCAATGAAAAGTTTTTAGGCAGAGTCCCGCCGGTGTGGCTCAGTGGTTGAGCGTCGACCCATGCACCAAGAGGTTTCCAGTTTGATTCCTGGTCAGGGCACATGCCCAGGTTGTGGGCCCAGTCCCCAGCGGGGGGCATGCAGGAGGCAGCCAATCGATGTTCTCTCTCATGGATGTTTCTATCTCTCTCCCTCTTTGAAATCAATAAAGAAAAAATATTTTTAAAAAGAGTTTTGAGTCAGAGTTGTAACACAATGTTTCTGAATGCTTAATGAGAAGTTAGAAACTTGTTGATTAGGACATCTGCTGTTATGTTGAAAACAAGGTAAAATAAAAATGGCTGCACATAGTCATACCAGAAAAAGCGACCTTTTATGGTGGGCTTATAAAGTGCTGGGCATTTTGTAAGCAATTTGTACACCTTATCTAGTTTAATTCTTACCATAGCCTAATTTAATGATCTCAATCGCACACTTAGAAATGAAGGCTTAAGTTAATGAATGTACCCAAGTTCACCAAACCGTCACGTGGGGGAAGTCAGTGTGTCTGAATCCACAGGTGCCAGGCTTCTCTGAGGACAGGTTCGGGGTCGGGGAAGTTGAGGCCATGGCATAGCAAAGGGGAATTGCATTTACAGCATGAGTATTATGACCCAGGCACTAGATAAACACTTTCACAAAATTCAACGACCACAAAAGTGCCAGAGAGATGCCAAGAAAATGTGTTGAAAGAAAGAAAACAGGATGAAAGGCAGGCAGGTAGGCTGCTCATTTCTGATGAAAGGAAGGATTTCAAAAAAAAATAATGCAGTATGGGACGTTTCTGTGCATTTAATCTTAATAATGTCCATCTAAATGGTGGCAAACATATAAACCTGTGCAGCAGATTTAACCTTTTGCAAAAAGAGAACTGGCTTCTTACTAGTTGGACAAGATTGTTTGCTTGGTAACTGCAAACAACAATCAACTCAAAATGGCATCCCTCCCCAGGATCTTCTCAGGTGAAAGTGGATGTGAAATGCGGATGGGACTAACACAATACCAGGGACTCTGTGTTAGCTGAACCATATGATACTGTCATTTCATTGGCCCAAAAATGTAAGCGTTGGCAATTTCATACAGTTCATCCTAAACACTATTTGGGTCTGTGAGAGAAGAGGGTGCTTCCATCATTATGTTCCTGCCTCATTGACACGGTCCCTTCCTGCCTAACCAGAGAGATTCCAATTCCTGTCTGGCTTTGTCGAGGCCAGTCTACCCTCATGGACCCAATCTCACTCTCCACAATCCATGTAAACCTCAGGCAGGCTGGCTGAGTCTCTTCACAGCCACTAATGCTTAGCCTATCCTGCGTTTCTGCAGGGTGGGTAGGAATGAGCTGCTCGTCCAGCTCAGAGGTGCACTTTAACCATTCCGTTTAACCGGAGGCCTGGGGAAGCATGGCTGCGGTCGCGGGAGCTGGTCACGCTGGAGGTCTAATCCCAGCTCAGCCACACACTTGCTGTGGAACAGAGGCGTGTTAATCACCTCTTTGAGATTCGGTTTCCTCAACTACAAAATAATTATATGCATTCCTATCAGGATTAGCAGGAGGCTTTATGAAATGAGGTGTGTGGAGGTTGCCAGGTAACACCTGCTTTGAAAAACCAAACATTTACCTACACATTGGGAAGACTCCAAGATGAATTCCTAGGAACAATCTTGCATCCTCTGCCTGTACCATTTGGTCCACTGGGGAAGGTGGGGGGGGGGTGGTCTTCTCCACGCAAGAAGATCAATTAGGCTTCTCTATATTCCTAAGAAATTATCAACTGGTGATTCTGTTTTCAATGCACGGCTGCCTCGTCTGTCAGGGACAGATCCCTCAGCACTCCTGGGACAGCTTATCAACAGAAGACCACCTGATCTTCAGGGAACACACTGCCCTGTGAACTCTGGCATGCTCTCAGGTGAGAACACTGGGAAGTGGCTTGGGCCAATGAATCTGGCCCCCGGGCTATCCTGTTCTTAGCCGTTACATCACTGACTTTCCTCCAAAGGTTACTATAAGTCTTTGTTCTAGGACCTTGGTTTGTCCTTGAACTTACTGACAGAAAAATCATTAAGCTCTCTTGAACAATTAGACAACTTTCTTTTCAGATAACCAAAACTCTTCTAAATTCTTGTGTTTCTACGTTTGTGCTGGCTGCCGGGAAGCCTCTTTATCTCAGCATCCTATAAACCACCAGGGTTAGCACACAGGACAGCAGGCAGCGTTCCATCTCTACTACCTTGAAAGTAAACTCCCGGCTCTCCTTTCTGTCAATGCAACTATAAACTCTCAAGATGCCTGCCTCTTTTTTTTTTTGGTTAATCCTCACCTGAGGCTATTTCTATTGATTTTTAGTGTGTGTGTGTGGGGGGGGGGGCGGGGGGCGCAGATGTGAGAGAGACACATCGATTGGTTGCCTTCCGCACACGCCCTGACCAGGGCCACGGTTGAATCTAAAACCCAGGTAAGTACTCTTAACTGGAAATTGAACCTGCAGCCCTTTGGTACGCGGGCCGATGCTCTAACCACTTAACACACCGGTCAGGGCTCAAGGTGTCTGCCTTTTAATGGAGTCTTTCAAAACACCCCACAACGTAGTGATTTTCTTTTCCATGTCCCTATAATTCCTGTATTCCAGCACTTCAATATTTGTTCTGCCTTATGGCCTCCTACTTGCATTTTGCATGGATATTTGCCTTCCTGAATGGATCGTAATTCAAACAGATCGAGATATTTACAGGTCTGTCTACCAATTGTAGGACGTTGCCTTCTCTGTCTTCTCACCTGTCTCCTGCATGTCAGGCACACTCTGATCTATTAGCAATCACCACTGGCTTCATCCAGGAACAGACTGGACAGCTTGGATGCACACAGCTGCTGAAGACCAAGGTGTCTGGGTCTCTCTACTCACAAAAATATTAGTTGCATTGAGACACACTTTTGATTCCCTGACTTAATCGCATCTTCAAAAGATAATCATGATTAGAATTTTGAGGGACATGCAGTTAAAATGATGCTAGCTGTATATGTTTGCGTATATGTGTGTGAGTTTTACAAATTAGCTATGCTGTTTTATAGGCCAATAATGAGAATGGACTATACCTTCTATAAGGAACATGGAAAAGAGGTACGGAGAACTAATTCTTCTAGGTAATGGATTAGCATCTGGGAAGGAAGAGGCTCTAGAATATAATCCATACTTGATACTGGTTGCTTAATTGAGTGATTACCTTTCTTCTTGAGAAATGTGATCTGATTTTATTTAGTTAAAAATACATTCTTGCAAAAATAAATATTTGCATTAGCCTGAAGTACTTCAAATTCTTGCCTTTTTTTTTTTCTTTCTTTTTTTTTTTTACTGTGCACTACGCAAAGGGTTTTTCAGTCTTCTTACAGTGAAACAATGGACATGTCTTCTGCAATATGGGGGCTTTTCATCTGAGCCCTATGCTACATGGTGCAAGGGAACACATGAAAACCAACAGCGCTCCCTAATCTCCCAAAACTGCTTCTCTTCAGAACAAGAGGAAGAGCAGAATCTGGAGCCACACTGTCTTTTTACAATGCGTTTGTTCGTGTGACACCGTCTAATCAGCAGCTCTGTGCTGAATGAACCTGTAAGTCTGTGTAAGAAAGTACAAAAAACATCACCCTGGTAGTATACCATTTCATCTTTATCTGCTTATCTATGTATTCACATAATATCCCTGACCTGCTTCTCTGCCTCGACAACTCCAGGGCTGTGTGATTTCAGTCAAGTGTGAGAATGAACACAAACAGGGAAATATGAACTCAGGCTGTAACACAAGAGGCAGACCGTGATCCCAGCAGACCAGTTCGTTTTCTGAGTGCAAGTCACAGGACAGCAATAACTGCTCCAGGCTCACTTAATGCCCCTGGTGATACCCCAACTGGCCATTTTTTCATCCTAGCATATCCATGTCTGAAACATGTCTAAACACTTCTGGCCATTTATTAAAGCTGATGAGAATACATTCTTTACCTGATTTCTAGATCTACAGGAGGCCATTGTAATGTAATGTACCCTGTTATTAAATAGTCCATGTCACTCAACCTATGGCTGCATTCTGCCAAAACAACTTCTTGAAGTGTGAAAAATTCCATGATGAACTGGTTGGTTCTTCTATAATATGCTTTGGCAAAAAATAAAATGACATTATCGTCAATGCAAATGAAAATATTTAACACAGATATAAACCATTTTAAGTACATAGTTTTTTAAAAAATATGTCTTTATTGAGTTTTTAGAGAGAGAGGAAGAGAGACAGAGAGAGAGGAAGGGAGACAGACAGAGAGAAACATCGATGTGAGAGAGAAACATTGATTAGTTGCCTCCTGCACACACCCTGACCGGGAATCAAATCGGCAACGTTTTGGTACATGGTACTACACAAACAAGTGAGCCACACTAGCCAAGTCTGAGTACATAATTTTTATAACAATAAACGCTGTTAATTTTGAACATGAATCAAAAGGAAATATTAAAAGTTCAGATGGTATCTCTTTGCCTGTGGCCATCCTGAATCAAAGTGGACTTTGTAAGAGCTTTCTATTGACCTTGGGTTCCCGCACCGAGCATGATGTTCTTAGAGTCAACACATATTCATGAGACTGGACCCACTTCCTCCCATTGGACTATCAGTCACAGACGTAACATATACAGGTAGAGAATATACTGAAAGCAAAAAATCCTATCAGGTATATACTATGATCTTTATTTACATTTTTATTCTCACCCTAGAGTTAGTATATTTATGTATATAAATCAATCCCAAGAAATTTAATGCAGTGAATGAACATAATTATTCCTAGTGGGTGCAATTAACTCCTGACTTGCTATCTATTAACCAAACATTCTTTTCCCTTCTTTATTCTTTCTGATGAGATCTTATGGACCATGTCATTTCAAAATGTGTACATTCCACATATAATTTCTGCTTAGAGCAGAAGTAGAATTTATAATTAAACTAAAAAGACAAACAGAATCATTGGTGGGCTCATACATGATTGGGACATAAAAAATATAATGTTCTCGCCCAGCCGGTGTGGCTCAGTGGTTGAGTGTCGACCCATGCACCAAGAGGTCACTGGTTCGATTCCCAGTCAGGGCACATACCCAGGTTGTGTGCCAAATCCCCAGTGGGGAGCATGCAGGAGGCGGCCAATCGATGTTCTCTGTCATCGATATTTCTATCTCTCTCTCTCTTTCTCCCTTCCTCTCTCTCTAAAATCAATAAAGAAAAAATTTTAAAAATATATATATAATGTTCTCACCTATAAAATGGGGATGGAAATTCCTACCTCACAGGGTTGCCATGAAAGGACCATGAGATAATGTGAATGTACTGTATAAAATGTTAAATACTGACACATTTAGCATCAATGATAACAGCACAAAACCTACAGAGTGTTAGTGAATACCTTGTACACATTAACTCATTTATTCAACTCAACAATGCTATTGGGCCAGTATTACTATTTTCCTCATGT
Source organism: Tadarida brasiliensis (assembly GCA_030848825.1). Lineage (NCBI taxonomy): Eukaryota > Metazoa > Chordata > Mammalia > Chiroptera > Molossidae > Tadarida > Tadarida brasiliensis. The sequence goes on from CM061257.1 coordinate 83,068,792, forward strand.
TACAGATGAGGAAGCTGAGGTTCAGAAGATGAATGATACATTCTGACAGCAGTGATCCCCGTACTTTGTCAATGTTGGCTCAAAGTTTAGAATCTCATGTGATGTAATGGGTAGAAGTGTTCTTTCTTAATCATTTGTTTGTACTTTGTTTAGAAATTATTCTTTCACTTCCATTAGAAGGTTAGTATTTAGAACTGTATCTTTAGAGATTAAGGAGTACTTTACACAGTCATTTACATTTAACATCACTACACATAAATCAGTGTTTTCACTTTTTAATAAGACCATTCTGTTTGTGAAGAACCATGTAAAAAGTACAAAATGAATTTTATAGCAGCCTTAAATCTTTTCTTTCTTCTCAGAGTGTATACTACCACAGTTGAGGACAACCTAATAGCCAACCCCATCCTTTGCGAACAGAAAACTTAACCTGATATTGCTTGTAGGGCAATATCCCTGGCCCTAAGAAACAAAGCAAGACTGGTAGAATATGCATCTGAAGGCAATGGATGTCTTCATCAGCTGTCCAAGGGTAGGCAAAGCAATCCCAGCCTTTTTGCCAGTGAAAGGTCCAGGAGTAAAGCATGTGACCCAATGAGATGAGGCTTGTTCCGTGTGATGAAGATATAGCAATAATAGAAGCAAACCCTTACATAAACTTACGAAGAGTAAGTTGGCTTGCAAGCTTCCCTTTGCTAAAGAAGAGAACTAGAAGAAGGCTTCTTTGTTGCTGCCCCTTCCCTTCTGCTTGGGAAGTTGGAGTGAGAACAGATGTTTGGCGATATAGCAGCTATCTTGTGACCGTGAAGAAAATATTGCTGCTAACATTAAGAATGGCAAGACAAAAACTCAGCTAGAACCTGGAACATTGGTGACATTATTAAACTACTGAACAACTACAGGCTTCCAACCAGACTTATTTTTATATGAAATAATTAAATATTTTATGTTTAGTTACATTTGCTACTTGCAGTTGAAAACACCTCAACATAGTTCCTTGACCGGTGGGTACATTCTGCACAGCAATCGATGAGTGTTACCCAAAGAGGACATAATCCATGAAGAAAATAACCTGAAATTTATTGCGTTTTTATTCCACTAGTCAAACTGAAACCATTTAAATACCATTCTTCAGTGTATGTTTTTGTTCTCTTAAAGCTACTAGTTTTGTGTTTCTTTTAATTAAAAAGAGTGACATGCATCTCCTCAAGCTTTTCGCATGTTGGCTGGACCATTGCATTAAAGACAAATTCTCCCATTTACAATTTGGTGAAAGTATTTCACAACATAGACAAATATCTATTCTATATTTTCTAAAAGGTCAAGATTACAGGAAAATATAGTCTGAACTCTATGATAATATTTCTGTTAAAAAGAAAAACAGAGATGGACAGATGGAAAGAGAGAAGTTTAAAAAGATTTGCACTGAAATGTGAGTATTTCAAGGTCACATTTTATTTTCTTATTTATGTTGATGTGTGTTACTTGCCCCAGGTCCATCCAGAAACTACAATTGATTTAAATTTATCCCTTCTAAAAAATGTTTCTGTGACAGAACACGTCTTTGCTTTATCAAAATGAAATCGTAATACTTCTCTACATGAAGTAAAATACTAAAAATATAGAGATTGTATGTGTATCTCCATAATTCTAGGCCTCCAGATACATACGAAGATAAAGCAAAACAATATATACATAAATTTCACAAACTAGGGTAGAGAAACATTAAATCTTGAAACCCAGCTGAACTCATGAGAAAACAGTAGTGCCTTTCCTTTACATACATAAAAAAAAAAATTAAGCTAACTACTGAAGACAAGTAGCAAACTGTTGATGGTCTGGCCCAAGATCAATGAAAAGATAACTTACAATGATACTTCAGAAAATGACTACATTCCAAACGTCTTCAATGTTGCATATAAACAAGACATTTGGAGCCGTTATATTACAACCACCTAGGAAAAACAGTTTAAATTTATGTTGGTACATCAGATATGTTAAAAGATAAACATGAAAAGAGGCCATACAGTCTTTCCACTAAGTCCAGTTTAATCCCGAAGGGGCATCTAGAGGCAGCAGTCTTGTTATTTTCTGTACTCTCGTGAGACGTGGGATAAGCATGAGTCCCCAGTTTCAGAGTCCCTAACGTAGTCCCTTCAGCATTGCTGGGGAAAAGGGGCCTCTGGACACCAAGAGCTTGGTGGGGAAAAAACAGTCTCCACAAAAAGTTCAGTCAGATGAACTCATAGATGTCTGAGGCCAAGCTTCCTACTCCTAAGCCACGACACAAATCTCAAGAATATAGTAGTCTTTTTTGTTTGAGTGTTATTTTATCTACTTAATACCAAGTCAAAAAAAAACAACAGCTTGGGTTGCCTGCATTATCCACGTGAAGTAACTAACACTCACATTCAGAGCCCAGACAGCAGTCATCGTGTGCTGACCGCTTCTTCCTGTCACGGTAGAACTAAAGAGGTCAGAACCAACATTTGCTCAATTTAAAAAGAATAAGCCCAATAGTTAATAGCAGTTTATTTTTTTTAGCCCGGCCGGTGTGGCTCAGTGGTTGAGCATCGACCCATGCATCAAGAGGTCACAGGTTCAATTCCCAGTCAGGACACATGCCCAAGTTGTGGGCCAAATCCCCAGTGGGGGGCAGGCAGGAGGCAGCCAATCGATGTTCTCTCTCATCGATGTTTCTATCTCTCTCCCCTTCTCCCTTCCTCTCTCTCTAAAATCAATAAAGAAAAAAAAAATTTAAAAATAAATAAATAAATTACCTGAAAGGAGCTAGATCTACCATTGTTTCTTATGTTATAGAAAAAGTCATAAATTTTTGTAGACTAAATTTTTTTTCTGTTCCTCACTCGAGGATATTTTTTCTATTTATCATCAAATAGAGTTGGAGGGAGGGAGGGAGAGAGAGAGAGAGAGAGAGAAACATTGATGTGATAGACCCACATTGACTGGTTGCCTCCCACACGACCTGACCATGGCCGGGGATGAACCGCAACCGAGGTATCTGCCCTTGACCGAAATCGAACCTTGCGACTCATTGGTCCACAGGCCGATGCTCTAACCGCTCAGCCAAACCGGCCAGGGCTGTAGACTAAATTTTTAAATTTACTTTAAGAAGTAATTGTCTTGCCCTGGCTGGGTGGCTCAGTTGGTTGGAGTGTTGTCCTGTGCACCAAAAGGTTTCGGGTTTGGTTCTTGGTCAGGGCACCTACCTAGGTCTGGAGTTCAGTCCCCAGTAGGGATGCATATGGGAGGCAACTGATCGATGTTTCCCTCTTACATTGGTATCCCCCCTCACTCTGTCTCCCTTCCTCTCTCTCTAGAAGTCAATAAAAATATATCCTTGGGTGAGGATTAAAAAAAAAGAAGTATTGTCTTTTGAAGAAAAGGCAGAGCATTTTTATTTTATTTTATTTTTTTTATCCTCACCTGAGGACATTTTTGCATTTATCTTCAGATAGAGCAGGAGGGAGAGAGGGAGGAAGAGAGAGAGAGAAACATCGATGTGAGAGAGACACACTGACTGGTTGCCACCCACATGACCCCAGCTGGGGGGGGGGGGGCAAACTGCAACTGAGGTACGTGCCCTTAGCGGGAACTGAACCCGGGCCTCTCTGGTCCGCGGGCCGACGCTGTAATCTCTGAGCCAAACTGGCCAGGGCAAGACAGAGTATTTTTAAAACTCTTAGAAAAATCAAGTCTAATATACTTAAAACATATTAAATATGTAATATTTTCCTTAGTATTTAATATTTTCTTTTTTTCTCCTCTAGGATATTTCTAACTTATCATTTGTTTCCTTTTATTTACTGATTTATTTTAGAGAGAGACACACAGAGAGAGACATCGATTTGCTGTTCCACTTGTTTATGCGTTCATTGGTTGATTCTTGTATGTGCCCTGACTGGGGATCGAACCCACAACCTTGGCGTATGTGGACGACGCTCTAACCAGCTGAGGTACATGGCCAGGGCTATCATTTGTTTCCTTGTATCCAAAAAGAATACTTATTTAGGTTGTCTGTGGTGTAAGAGCAGAACTTGTTCTAAATTTATAGGAAGAATAGAACCAAAAGATCATCATCACACTTACAGAGACTTTTGAAAACTGTACACATGTGATTTAGAACCATTCTCCTCCAACCTCCCCTTTCTCTCTCCTGTGACTGCTGACACAATGGAGAGGAGAAGAGCATGGAATGACAAGTCTTCCTAGATACAGGTAACATAACAACAGGAAAACACTATTACAAAACACTGCTTTCCTGTAGTCGGTGGCAAACCCCCATCTACCCCTCTTCCCTGAAGAGTTAGTGCAGAAGAAGCAAGAGTCCAAGATCAGCTCGACAACGTAGCCCCGTGAAAAAGCCCTGTCATGCTATCCCCAACCAGACAGATCCCTGGGACTTCCTACCAGAGCAGACACGCCAGGTTCTCAGGATCCACAGAGCCTCTGGACTAGGCTGGCCCCCTATAATCTTCGATTTGGAGAATAACAAAATCTTTCTAGCTCCTCTAACTCAGACACGATCTCCCAGGCATTCTGCAATACTGGATTACATCTATTAATGATGTATTCCAGCTATGAGTGCAGCATCTGTTTCCAGGTGACACCAGGTCCCTGAGCCAATTATCCTATTCATTTTTCTTCTCTCTGGGGACTGGTTTATGTTTAATCTTTTACCGCTATTAGATTAGATGACTATTGTCCCTGGGGAACCTTTGCCCTATTAGATACATTCCTGAAGCCCGGGCATAAAAGTTGTAATGTTAAAGTCAAATTAATGTCTTTTATCTCCCTCCCTTAAGGAACTACATCCCTTTCCTACTAAAAAATAATCAAAATGTATAATTTATTATTGGCAAAAGAGAAGGAAATTTTTGTGACAACACTAGGAAAGCGTATTAATTTGGAGTAAACATTTGCAGTCCAATGTCATCACAAAATACCCTTCTGTGTAACCGTATTGCTTATTTTAATGTTTATTTAAAAATGCATTCGTTTTTTAAAATTGTCTGTTACCTGATTCCAGATAAAATACTATTGTAAAATGAAACTTGTCTTTTACTATAAAAACAGTAAGTACATTATAGTTAATGCAAAAAATAGAGTAAGACCATGTGCATAATCACATAGCCCGTACCTACCCAGAATGTAATATAAAAAGGAGAAATTATAACCATTTTTTACCACCTTTACACAACTACTTTTTACCATTTAGGTATTATTTTCTTCCTGTGTTTTTCCCCTTGTGCATGCAATCCCACTCGCCACTCACTTTAGGGAAGTATTTGACTAAGAACTAGTCATGCTAAATCAATAGCTTTTCCTCTTAAAAACCAAATTAGACGAAGAGAATAAAATAAGCATTTTTATTATTGTTTCAATAAGACACTGGACAGTCTCCCCTGACTCACTTAAGGGCAACATGAAGATGTACTGGCTAAGAAATCAGACACATTTGAAAGTGAATGAACAGCTGGTGTATCCATGCAGACGGGCATTCATCTATTCGACACACATAAAATAGGCAAACAAGGAAACAGAAAACAAAAGTATGCAACTGTAAGCCAAATTCTGTGATAGGCTTTGACTTCAAAGCTAGAAGAGAAAATCTAAATCTATTTGTGAGCCAAGTGCTAGCAAACCATAAAGAAATGGATTTTGATGGGTGGGGAGGAGAATCTGCATTTGAATGGGATGTCGGCTGAATCAATAGGAAACACTGAGAAAGTATTAAGGAGCTAGATTTTGACTGGCCTTTCAAGCCAATCGAGAGACTCTGGATGTTTCCTGTAGACAATGGTTTTTACCACTGGAGTGGCAAGATTGAATCAGTGACTAGGACATGCAGAAAGCCCAGGAGAGCGGGAGGAGGGAAATCAGTGAGGAAACAAAGCAGTGAGGGTGCCTGAGGAGGGTGATGGGCATGACTGTGCAGAAGTGCAATGGACAGCCGCATCACACAGGACTTAGTTGTGAATTAGAGGTGAGACTGAAAAAGGGGTGTTGCACTAACCCAGGAGGCCTGCACGGTGGCCTTGCACACTCAGAGACCAGAAGTAACCACATGAGATGGTCTGAACATGAAAAGTCCTAACTAAAAAGGAGTCATGGCAGCTAGTCACATCCTGGGCCTGTAGCTTCCTTGACAAAGGTCAGTCTTTACCTTAAGTGAGCCTGTCTGTGGTCTCTCTGTATCTACAATAATATACCCTTGGAAGGGCAGCATAATTCCCTTTCTGGACCCCTCAGGGTACAATTTCCCACCATAGCACAAGACCACAGAACCCCTCATTGTAATCTTGTTTCCCAAATACCATCTCTATATATTGTAAGTGTTAACTGTTCACTATCCTGTACCCACCAACTGGTAGAAGTAATGTCTCTCCGTTTTAGCCTTCATCCAATCCCAGAGGTTTCCCCACTTTGCTTTCTCCCACCTCCCTAACCTAACACCAGTGGATTTCATGCAAACCCCTTGCATCTCCTATTTGATTCTAATGTATTAAGTTGTAAAATTGACATTCTCTGGAGCATTTTCTTAAGGCGTTGAGATTTTGCTTCCCAGCAATTGCCATTTTGGCTCAAATAAACTCATAAAATTTCTCTACAGCTTTGGACATTTCTAACATCATTGACAGAGGTGAGAAGGGAGAAGTGGATGCTGGACAGTGATTTCCTGGTCCCGTGTAGATGACAAAGGAGATAGAGCACGTAGGCAGAGAAAGAGTTCAGTTTGTGAAATCAATGATCAGAGAAAACAGGCCCAAAGAATATGGGATGGAATCAGCACCATTTGAAGAATGCTTCTCACCTAAGCCATGTGTAAGAACCCCTGGGAAGATTTTATACAGTACCTGGTCCCAAATGGACCTAATTCCAAATCTCTGAGATAAAGCCTGTGCTTGTGTATTTATGGGAGAAATGATCTATCCAGGTGAGTCTGGCCCAAATACCTGGTTAAGGTACAGGACATAAAGCATGGTTCTCAAACATTTTTACCCCCAAAGAACTCAGTAATTACAAAAACTGGAGAACCAAGTACCAATCTAAGTGGTGCAATCAGAAAATATCATGAACCACAAAATACAGGTTCAAAAAAGTATTTCTGCAAATATAAATGTAGGAAGAGTCATTGAAAACCAACTACAACTCAAGACAACCCTCGATATAGAAATTTCCAGAATGTCATTCACAATGGGAGCTTTGTAATATTCCAAAGCACCGCGTGGCAGACTTTTTAGCAGAGTACTAAATGAAAACTACCCCCCCACCCGTTATACAGACTATCTCATTTTAATGTATGTGTGCCAAATTTTAGTAAGCTTTAATAAATTTCTCAGTAGTTAATATATGTTCAAACCAAAAGAGTAGGAGCCCTAATTTTTTATTTTTCAAAAGTATCCATGTGGATTCCTAGCAGACTGCATGCAAGTGATGCTTGAGAAATGGCTTAGAAAAGAAAGCTGAGAGGATATACTATCCACTTTCAAATGCATACTGGACAGTCATGCAGAAGTGGAAATAAAACACAGCCAGAGTCAGAACTAGAAGTAAGAAAGGACTAATGGAGCCCTGGCCAGGTGGCTCATCTGGTTGGGGCATAGTTCCGTGCACCAAAAAGTTGCAGGTTCAATTCCAGTCAGGGCACATACCTAGGTTGCGGGTTCGAGCCCCAGGTCGGGGCACATACTAGAGGCATGATCAATGCTTCTCCCTCACATCGGTGTCTCTCTCTCTCTAAAAATTAATAAACCCATCCTCAGGTGAGGATTAAAAAAAAAGGAAAGAAAGAACTAATGGAAGGATACCACTTTCAGGTCAATTATGGAGGACAGCCTTCAACAATCAGAGCTACCCCAAGTGCAAGGACTAAAAGGGGCTTGCTAAGGTGAAAGTCCTTGGGCTCTGACAATGGATGACCAAATCGCCAATAAGGAATCACTTTGCCTGAGTAGGAGACTGGTCCTAACGACCACACATCACGCTATCATCTACAACCTTCTCTGTGGTCAAGAAACATAGTTTAAGACACTTCCTAGCCTACCCATCTCTCTCTCTCTAGCCCCAAAGGGAAGTAAAAATAAACAATGATGTAAGGCAAAAAAATGCTAATCTTCACCTCCCCCCCCCTTCTGATTAGACCCTCCACATTCTGAATGCTGGGATGTTCTGAATTCAGAACAACCCAAAGCAATATAGGTGAGTGCCACTGTTTTTTTAAATGTATCAGTGTGGAAAGTGGAATGTTTTCGGAGCTACCAATTAAAACCATGGATAAAAATGTTGTGATTTACTTCAGATTCGCAGTGTATCATTCAAATAAAGTAGATAAACCTATCCTATCATCGTATCATGAAATATTTATAGCCAATCCTCATCTTATTTATTCTATTGCTATTAAAAATTAATATATTTCAACTTATGGTAAAAATTTTTTAATGTGTGAGGCTGTACATAGTTTTTCATACTTCTTTTTAGGAGGATGTAAGTAAAAAGTTTGGAGAACACTCCTTAAAACCATCTACTTAAATCTAGAAAACTACACAAACTATCCATTTTTTCCTGATTAAGCTTCACAATGTTCCTTGACCTAGTCTCAATATCCTCTTACTTTGATGTTGTACTCCTTTGTGGGGCCACTTTTCACAAGGGCACAAAGTCTCTGTCTTCAGGAGAGTTCTTACTTACCAGACAACAAGAAAAAGCACAACATAACTTCTCTGACAAGTGAATGCTTCTCAGGTTTGACAGCAAAAATAAAAATACTGCTTCATTTCATGGACCTTTGGGTCATTCTCCAAGTCAAAACTGCTACTGTGAGTATCACAAATTCCAAGTACCTGCAACACTAGGTGTAACGAGGAATGACCCACAGTTGATGGGGCCCAGCAAGTGGAAGAGTCCACTTAAGACTTAAATGCTACTGCTAGGAGGCTAGTTACAAAACACCTCCAATCACACATGTCCTGTCACAAAGAGGGGTACAAGCTGCCAACTGCAATGCCAACCCAGGCCTGGATGGGGAGCTGTTGATTTGTAACCTTGGGAGTTCCCCAGGTGCCATTCGAAACTGGCCCCCATGCACAGAGGACAAGGTGAGACCAAAGAAAGAGGCAGGCCACTCCAGACTGGTAGGTGGCAGGTTTAATAATCTCGAGGTCTTACCTAGGCTTGTCTTGGGTGCTGCACGATGAGTAGGTCTCCGCATCAGCCTACCCATATTAAAAGTTTATGTAGAGGCTTAATGTAGTTCAGCCGCGCACATAGTCCAGATGTTCTCAACAACACGGTGCTCCCTCAAGGCGGCATCCCTGAAGTGGCTGCCAGCATGGGAACAGTGGGAAGAACGTACACTCCAAGGACAGGGGCGGGGGTGTGGAGCCTCTGATTGCCCAGGTCCAGCTCTCGGGTCAGGGTCAACCAGCAGTCACATCCTCTTGATGACCTCCTCCAACAGGAGCCAAGAGGGGAACAAACAAGCACACGGAAGAAGCTGCCCCATTCCCTGTGAACTCCTGATTGACTTCCTTGTCAAAAATGAGAGAATTGGGAACTTTAAAGAAAGAACTGCACTGGAAAGCTTTCTCCAACACAGGCCTACCACAGTTCAAGCATAAGAGAAAACTGATGTATGATGGTTCCTTATTTTACTTCACTAAGGAACCAAACAGACATGCCTCTTTCCCGAAATACAAAAGGAAAAAGTATTTGAATAACAACCAAAGACTTACTTGAAATGTAAATTTGCAGGTTCTTTGCTCCAACATTTTCAGTCATTATCAATTTCACGTATTCATGCAGAGTGATTTACCTTCAGTGTGGGGAACATATATAGACACTAGCACACTTTTGCTGAGTAAATTATTAAATGAGACACTCTCAGGTGTTTTATAGGAAATAAATAGTAACCAGTGTCTATTACCAAGACTGGCTCTACTTTACATTGTTTGGTACCTGTGACTAAAGATAAAACAGAGCTTCTGAAAATGTTTCCAATTGTTCTTCACACAGCTGGCCCCCACGCTTTTTATAAGCCACATTTATAATAACAATGTTTCTTTTGCCAAGATCTTTCAAAGTGGATTATAGGCTTCTAAAAAGTGGAGTTGATGTCACACATTTTTCCCCTCCTCAGTGCCTACAGCTCCGTAGTGGTTTCTAGGTAATGGGGCTCTTTATGTCGTATCTGGAGGATTGATTGCAAGGCCATCGGGGGTTACTTGGGAATTTTCCCTCTTGATTCCACAGTTTATAGTTACAGACAACAATAAAGGTGTAATAAAAATGTATATGCTGGGCACTTATCTAAGGTCTGATGCATAATAAACTGTTTAATCCTCACAGTCCGCTAAGGTAGATTCCATCATCATCATCCCCATCCTCATCATCATCCCCAATGCTATCATCATGTCCAATCTAGAGATGAGGGGACTGAAGTAGATAGGCACTAATTAACTGGCTAGAAGGTCACTCAGCTCCTATGTGGTGGAACCACAGCTTGAACACCACAATGGTTCCAGAGTCCGTGGGTTAACCACTATACAACAATCCCACAGTGAACACTCATCACGCCACTTGTGACAAAATGAAAAATCAATGCAAATAACAATCCAAAATTTAGGAAGTCAAAGAGACCAATACCTCCCTCCTTTCCTTAAGCATAACACACACAGAAAACTGCACAAATCAAGTAAACATGTTGATGAAATACTACAAAGTGAACAGACCCATGTACCACCACCCAGAAGAAAGAAACCGAACCTTTCCAGCCTTCTATAAGCCCATCTGGCATCCTCTCATCACTCCTCTCTCTCCCTTCCCCAAGGGGAACCATTACCCTGACTTCTAACATCATTAATTAATGTTGAACTCAATTTATTTGCTTTTTTTTATGTAGGGTACACACATCTTGCCTAACTGCAAGTAGCATATGTTTCACTCATTATTTTGGATAAAATGTAATGATAGCCGCACACACTGTCAGCAAGTTCACAAATACACTAGAGAGAGTGAAGACACACACGTTTAAGAGGAGAAAAAGCCTACAGTAACGTATTGGACTTTCACTAAATCCACGCCTTCTTTTGATTATCATAAGGCAGAGTAGGTAACTTCTCAGAAGTCCAGGTTCTGCCACCTTTAAAATCTGTGTGCCTCTGGGTAAGTTGCCTGGCTCTCCAGATGCTGCTGGGAGGAACAGGTGAGGTGTAAAGGCACGCTGTAAACTACAAAATTGCTACACATATTTCAGGTGCTGTTTTGATGCTGAGGTTCACCTTGGCGGCCTCAGGGGACGATTCCTTGGTTCCTCGGGAGATCTATGGGAACACACAGACTTAGATAGGCTTCCCCGGGGAAGGGAGGACCATTTATTTTTGTGGTGGTGGGATGTGTTGAGGGGAGGCAGGAAGGTAGGCCATACTGGGCACTGAGATTTGGAAGAATAGTTATAGCTGTTCTTGGTTCCCGTAGGATCCATCTGGGGTAGCTTCCTACAAGAGCTGGGATTTCCAGAGTTAGGAAATTAGGTTTCCAGAGTTATTCCTCTTTCTTCCAGTTGTCATGGAGACCAATCCCAGTCCTTTCATTCCTGCTGGTACCAGGAACACTTCTCCAACGCCGGCAGAATGGAGGGGGCTTAGCCCAAACAGGCCAGTGGCAGTGCTGGGGGAGGGGATGGTAATAAAAAACAGAACAAAACAAAGCACCAGCGGAGGAGCCAGGTCTAGGGACAAAGGCTAAAGGCAGCTGCAGTTCCAGCCCTTTCATTTGCCAACAGACATGTGTGGGGCACTTTTGGGCTGGAGGAGGGGTGAGAGAGGAAGGGACTCAGCAGCATGGCAGGGGGAGGGGTGTCCAGGAGGGTTCTGGGGCCCCCAGGTGCTGACCTCAGGAACCCTCTTCTCTTCTCCTTCCTCCCTGGGACTATTGACCTCCACAAACATAGTGAGATAAGCACAGGTGTTTCTCTTAATCTAGATGGTGATGGAAAATAGAATATTTCATATACCAAACTAGTTGTTAGATCTGCTCCCAACTATGGAAGTCAGCATACTAGAGGCCACAGAAATCATTCTGGAGAAGGAATTATTTGCAACTGGTAGTCATGCTGGACAAAAGACTAATATCCTTATAATATCCCAAATGTAAGCAAATATAGCTCATTAAGAAAGGTCCTGTACGGGTAATTCACAAGAAGAAAAGGAAAACAAATACAAGTGCAGTTTTTGAGTCTTACTAGAAATAAACATAACTTAAAGCAGTGAGATATCACTTTTTACATTAATTTATCAACATCTTTAATAACGTGATCATCTTCAATGCTAAGACGGGTGTGAAAACTCTGCTTCCCTGGTGGAATGTAAATTGGTTCAACTTTTCTAGACATCAACTTGTCTGTAGGTATCATAAACCTCAAAGAGAGCCATGCCCCTGGATACTACAGTTTGTATTGATCCCCCTCAAAAAAGAAATAATCAGATAAGTGAAAGATTAATATATAAAGACGTTCAGAGGACTACTTCTAATAGTAAAATACTAGAAACTTAATATGTTCAACATTAAGGAACTGATTACTTAAATCAATGTAAGCCTAAAGTTATACTTATGGAGAGGTTTTAGTAACATGAAACACGTTTATAATGTAAAGAGGAAAAAAAGCAACATAAAAACCTGTCAGGAGAGAGCAGGACAATGCATGTAAACAGTGAGCTGAGCATTTGAGCAACCTGGAAACAGGCTGAGGCCAAGGTGGCAAACCCCTCTGGTCGCCTCTGGGTAAGGATTAAAGGCACTGTATTTCCTTAGTCTTCACACCTTTAATGTTTTCGTTTCTTTTTATTGTATTACATATTTCTTTCTTTAGAATGAGGAAAAAAATTAAAACTAGTAAACAAAACAATGAAAAAGTGCTCTTTAATTCTTCACATTGTAGGAGCTGACATCTAATAGGAATATCCACAAACCACGCATGTTTTGTTTTTGTTTTTTCTTCCTGTCCTCTGGGGGTGACTATTTACCAGTAGCTACAAAAACCTGCCTGCAGGAAAGCCTGGCTGCGGGCAGTATCAGATGGCAACAAACTCCTGGAGTCTCAAACCAAGCTGAGTGCATAAAGCTAACAGGAAAAAAGACAGAAGTATACTTTACAAGAAATGTTCCACATCTGTGTCAGGGTTTGAGATGAAACTGGAAATTTTTTATGATAAAAGCATCATTAAAGGTGGCGTGGCCTTCTCCAATTATAACAGTGTTGATAGATACTGAACAAATATTCAGAACACAGTATTTCTTAATGACTGAAGTATTTATCTATACAGTTTAATGTTCATTATAATGTTAATAGGCGCTTTTTGTCCTTATTCTGGACTTGAGTGTTTAGGATCCACTTAGTGAACATCAAAAAAATTTAGAAAACAGATACTTGTGAGATTATTGCAAGTATAAACAGGTAAGGTACTTTACATGTTTACAGTGCTGCAAAGTTTCAAGGGCATTGCTTTATTGATTGAGTACTTACTCCTATTCCAATAAGGGGATGGTCAGGGCATGAGTGATCGAGAATTAAATCAGGCCTGAAGCCCATTTCTCTTCTTGTTAACCCTACATGCAAATTCCAGCTTGTTTAACCACACTGTACTTCATGTCCTCTTGTGTAAAACTGAAAAAACACTACATCAAAGAGTGGTTGGAAGGATTTAGCAGTTAACATATGTAAAACGTTTTAAAAGAATGCCTGCAATCAGGAAACAACTATGTAAGTATCAACAATTAGTATCATTACTCCAGAACGAAGAAAATCTACTATACTAAGATCTTTTAAGTCTACATCAAAAAGTCAAAACATTGAGAAGAAACTATAGATTTTGATATTCAAAGTACCTTTTATTGAGCTTCCTACCCTCTTATTGTAATAACCACTGATAGTCCTGCTTCTTTTTTTACTTCTCACCCGAGGATATTTTTCTATTTATCTTTAGATAGAGTGGGAGGGAGGGAGAGAGAAACATTGATGTGAGAAGGACACATCGACTGGTTGCCCCCGGCACGACCCTGACCAGGGCTGCGGATGGACCGCAACCAAGATACGGTGGCATGTGGACCGGAATCGTACCTGCGACTCTTTGGTGCGAGGGCTGACGCTCTAACCTCTGAGCCAAACCAGCTAGGGCGATAGTCCAGACTTTATTTTTATTTTTAATTTTTTTTCTCTTTATTGATTTTTAGAGAGACAGGAAGGGAGAGAGAGAGATAGAAACATCAATGAGAGAGAACATCAATGGGCTGCCTTCTGCATGCCCCCCACTGGGGATTTGGCCCACAACCTGGGCATGTGCCCTGACCAGAAATCGAACAGTCGACGTCTTGGTGCATGGGTCAATGCTCAACCACTGAGCCACATTGGCTGGGCGAATAGTCCAGCTTTTATTTTTTATTTTATTTATTTATTTATTTTTAAATTATTTTTATTAATTTATTTTTGTTACAGATGTTTCTCCTTTTTCCCCCATTGACACCCTCCTCCTCATCCCCCCACCTGCCCTGTCCCCAGCTTTCTTGTCTATGTCCATTGGTTACACATACATGCATATAAGTTCTGTGGTTTATCTCTTCCCTCTCCCCTTCCACCCCTTCTTCTGAGGTTTGTCAGTCTGTATCCTACTTCTATGTCTCTGGGTCTATTTTGTTTATCAGTTTGTTTTGTTCATTATATTCCACAAATAAGTGAGATCATGTAATATTTGTCTTTCTCTGCTTGGCTTGTTTCACTTAGAATAATACTCTCCAGGTCCCTCCATGTTGTCTCAAGGGGTAAGAGATCTTTCTTTCTTACAGCTGCATAGTATTCCATTGTGTATATGCACCACAGCTTTTTTTCTTTTTTAATCCTCACTCGAGGACTTTTTTTTTTTTTTTGGCATTTATCTTCAGATAGAGCGGGAGGGAGAGAGGAAGAAAGAGAGAGAGAGAAACATTAATGTGGGAGAGATACATCGAGTGGCTGCCACCCACATGACCCCAACCGGGGCTGGGGACAAACTGCAACCGAGGTACGTGCCCTTAGCAGGAACTGAACCTGGGACTCTCCAGTCCGTCGGCCAATGCTCTAACGGCTGAGCCAAACCAGCCAGGGCGTACCACAGCTTTTTTATCCATTCATCTATTGATGGACACTTGGGCTGTTTCCAGATCTTAGCTATTGTAAATTGTGCTGCTATGAACATGGGGGGTACATATATTCTTTCTGATTGGTGTTTCAGGCTTCTTAGGGTATATTCCTAGACGTGGGATCACTGGGTCAAATGGAGTTCAATTTTTAATTTTTTGAGGTAACACCATAGTGTTTTCCATAGTGGCTGTACCAGTCTACATTCCCACCAGCAGTGTACTAGAGTCCCCTTTTCTCCACACCCTCGCCAGCACTTGTTGTTTGATGATTTGTTGATGGCAGCCATTCTGACAGGTGAATTGAGTTGTATGAGTACTCTATATATTTTGGATATTAACCCCTTATCTGATGTATCATTGGCAATTATGCTCTCCCATATAGTGGGTTCCCTTTCCATTTTAATGGTTGTTTCTTTTGCTGTGTGGAAGCTTTTTAATTTGATGTAGTCCCATGTGTTCATTTTTTCCTTTGTTTCTCTTGCCTTAGGCGTTCTATCAGTGAAAATTCTGCTGCGTATGTCTGAAATTTTGTTGCCTACATTTTCTTCTAGGATGTTTATGGATTCATGAGTCACATTTAAGTCTTTTACCCATTTTGAGTTTATGCTTGTGTATGGTTTAAGCTGGTGGTCTAGCTTCATTTTTTTGCATGTAGCTGTTCAGTTTTCCCAACACCATTTATTAAAGAGGCTGTCTTGACTCCACTATATGCTTTTGCCACCTTTGTCAAATATTAATTGAGCATATTGTCTTGGGTCAATTTCTGGGTTCTGTTCCATTGATCTATCTGCCTGTTCTTGTGCCAGTACCAGGCTGTTTTGATTATAGTGGCTTTGTAGTATAACCTGATATCCGGTATTGTGATCCCTCCTACTTTGTTTTTCTTTTTCAAGATTGCTGTGGCTATTCAGGGTCTTTTTTAGTTCCATATAAACTTGTGGAGTGTTTGTTCTAGTTCTGTGAAATATGTCATTGGTATTTTAATGGGGATTGCATTGAATCTATAGATTGCTTTGGGTAGTATGGACATTTTAATGATGTTAATTCTTCCAATCCATGAACATGGTAAATGCTTTCACTTTTTTATATCTTCCTCTATTTCTTTTTTCAATGGATAGTCCAGCTTTTAAATGCTTAAGGCACCAATAGACTTCAATAAAAGTCTCACACATATTTAAAAAAAGTTTCAGACCCTGGCTGGTTTGGCTTAGCAGTTAGAGCGTCAGCCTGTGGACCAAAGAGTCACAGGCTTAATTCTTGTCAAGTGCATGTACCTCGGTTGCAGTTCGTCCCCGGCCCTGGTCAGGGTCATGCGGGAAGGGGGGCGCAACCAGTCCATGTGTCTCTCTCATGTCGATGTTTCTCTCTCTCACTCTCTCTCTCTCTCTCTCTCTCTCTCTCTCTCTCTCTCCCTCGCTCCCACTCTATCTGAAGATAAATGGAAAAGTATCCTCAGGTGAGGATTTAAAAAAAAAAAAGAATCATGATAAATACATAATCTTCAACTTAGATGACTTACATGGACCTGTATTTTGGGATGAATTTTGCTCAGTGAACTTAAAACTGCAAATTCATTTTTTACTCTAGGGCAATATTTTTATAAAAAGGATTAATCTATCTCTGAAAGAAATTATTATAAGTTAAATATAATTAAGTGCTGCTTTTTAAAAATTCTGAGTACCTATGCCAACATAGCACATTTGTACCTGTCTGTATACTCACACAATCAGAATACAGATATAAAGGAATAATATTATATCTTAACGTTTCAATAAAGCCATGTTAGATTTTTATTCAGATTTGTGGTACAGGTAACTATTCTAGGTAAACTTTTCTTGTGCTCTGCTATCAGATAAATAGAAAGTAAATGGAAACAAGGGGATGTGAAGCTGGGTACTAGAAAAGGTAAAGAGCTAAGGCAATTTTGTGGAGTGTTGTCTGGTTCCTATTAATAAAGGGCAACTTGGCTCACCTGTGTTCATACATTAAAAAATTAAGTGGGGCCCTGGCTGCTTTGGCTCAGAGATTAGAGTGTCAGTCTGTGGACCCAAGGGTCTTGGGTTCAATTCCCAGTCAAGGGCACATACCTGGGTTGCAGGTTCAATCCCCATGATCCTCACCCCAGTTAGGGTCATACAGACAGGAGTCGTACAACCAATGGATGTGAGGCGACCAATTGATGTGTCTCTCTCACATTCATCTCTCTCTCTTTCTCTCTCTCCCTTCCTCCTTTCCATTCTATCTAACAATCAATGGAAAAACATCCTCCTGAGGATTGACAACAACAAAATTAAGTGGGTCATTGAAAAAATTTTTAGATAACTCATCTCAGAAAATATCCAGCTCACTGAAACAAAGATGAATTCTTAAATAGTTCTACACTCCTTCATTTTACTTTGTTGACTGAAGATTGATTATGATGGTGATTTTATGCCCTCCTAAGTTGTTTTAAATCTCCAACCCCCTCACAGCTCTTCCACTGACTAACTTGAAAGATTCTCTTCAAAGGAAGTATGCAAAGTAACGCTTAGCTCTGAAGTGAGTTGACTTTAAAGTCCAATGTGATACCGACAGCTAATATTAGAATTATCATCTAACATTAAAAGCAACAAGCAGCCTTCTCCAGATCACAAAATTTAACTCCCAATTTAACAAAGGCCTTATGTAAAAATTTTGCCATCATATACTATTTATAACTAATACAAATAAGAGGTGAATAAGATAATCAAAAAATAATTTGCATTATCCCTGGGAATCCCTAACAAGACTCCAGAAATATACATGAATTCATTAAAGACACATGAAAGTTTTCAGATCAAAATTTCCAAACGAGATTTTATTATATTTTTAGTATCATAATATAGATCACATTTTTCTTTTTCTCAGTCTTCAAATTCTTAACCTAGTGCGTATTAGTCCAATATCCCAGTGTTTTCTAAAGTTTATTGAATGACGAAAGGTCAAGTTCCTCACACTCAGAACGTTGAAGTCTTAAAGCTAATATGAACTGTGATTCTCCAAAGTAAGTGGCAAGCAACATAACGAGTACAATGTGGACACAGTACTTTCCTGGACAGCTGACCAAATTGGTATTTGCTCTAGTGTCATTGATTGAACGAGACTCTGTAGTTTTTTCCGTTTCATGACCACAGACTGCATTGTTTTCCAGCCATTTTTCTTACAAATACATACAGCAGGTCACAGGAAAATTTTAGGGATCAATGCAAAGCAATTGTCACTACAGGAAAAACAGCTTGCATTTTAAAGTGTGATAGACATTATGATGCTGTATTTCGCGTAAAATATTAATACAGGCTTGTAATGCTTTTATTTTTTTTTAATAATGAAATTGTACATCATGTTACTTTCTAAACCTCACATACAAGGAAAAAACGTCTAGGTATACAATTCTTTTAAATAGTGTTTCTTTAAATGTTTTCCCTTAGTCAAAACAAATTTATGGATAAAAAGGTTTCCTTAGCCAGACAGTATTTAATTATGAAAATTCCTGCACTCTCTTATAGACCTTATAATACAGAACACAGAATATAAAAAGTCTTATAAACATCGCCACGGGAGGAGGGAGGGGAAAAGAGTCAGAAAAAATACAAAGCATTGAAACGCTGGATGTGGGGATGCCAGAGCGAGCAGGGGGAGGGCTTCATGAGGTTCTAGGCAAGCCCCGTGATGACGCTGCTTCACATACATAATGTTACAGCAGTCAGCACAGGCCTCCTGCTTTCCTATTGGTGAACACCATGTCAGCCGACATCAGAAGATACTCATCATTGGCCAGACAATTACAACTGGAGCAAGGAGCATCCGCGGCCGCGAGCACAGCCCTGGCAGGCTGCTGAAAGGGAAGGCTGCTTGCTCTTCTTACTCTATGAATTTTATGTCACCTTACCAATAACTAGGTGATTTTGCTCCTTGCTAGAAGCCTTTATAAATTCAGTTAGCTATTAGTGAGAATAGCTGGTAAAGGCCAGACATCTCATAAGAGAACAGAATACCTCTTTTGAATGTTGTAAAATCACAAGGTGCTTTCAGTGTAAAATTGGAACTCAAAAACGCTATTGAGCTAAAAGCAGTCATTTCTCTCTACCTCATGTAACAAACTCTCATTTACCAGATAATATTACCCCAGGTATTTTTAACTTGACATGCAGTTTTAAGATGAGGGTCAGGATGACTGTCCAAGGGAATATATTCGCTTGCATTTCAATTGCTTTCCTAATCAACAGATTAGAAAATTTGTTATAGGTAAAACTATTTGCTGAAAAGGTTAAAAAAAAAAAAAAGTCAATACTATTTATCCTGTGTCTAGGACAATGAATATAGGGTTAATCATTTGTTAACGCAACAATAAACTTGATAAACTTGCCTCAGCTGGACCCTTTAGTGTTTATACAACACTACTCCAAAATAGGGGCTCTATTACATTAATATGCAATAAGATAATGTATATGGATGATAGGATATGTTTAATAAACTACCTTTACTTAAGGTCCTCTTAGATGATACCAGGTAGTACAGACAAGCATCCTGACAAAACAGCACTCCTGGCAGTCCTCACAATTCTTCAAAAGACAGCCTAACTCATTTTTGAGAGATAAATTATAATTC
Organism: Tadarida brasiliensis; assembly: GCA_030848825.1. NCBI lineage: Eukaryota > Metazoa > Chordata > Mammalia > Chiroptera > Molossidae > Tadarida > Tadarida brasiliensis. Next base: position 83,088,610 of record CM061257.1, read on the forward strand.
TTTAAATTAACAAGCTTTGTTTGAGTCTATGTCTAGAAGGTTTTTATTTTTAGGACAACTGCAAATGATTTCTCAAAAGACACAGTAGAAGCCTCAGGGCATTGTGCTTTCCTCCAGAAGCTATTTCAAACCATTTTAAGTTAAGGGGTCTGGAAAAGTTAAGACCTTGTGGTTTCCCAAACTTCCCCTGCCCCCAAGAGGGTCTAAGCCTTGGTTATGGAGCTTCCTTCTCCTGTTAACAAGGGAAACAGAAAGAAAATCTTCATTTTCTTATACACCTGTTTCAAGACTTTTTGGCTATTGCGGTTATGGGAGGGAGGTTTATAAAATTGGACGCACACACTCTGGAGTAAAAGAAGAAAGCAAGACAATTAGGGTCAGGGAGACTTGCAAGTAAGGGGTAACAGCCAGCAGGGTTTTTGTTTTTGTTTTGTTTCACTTTGTTTTTTACTGCAATAAGCAAGCCAAAAAACCCCACCAAGTCAACAAAGAGAGAAAAAGGCAGGGAGGGGGAAATCCCAGTATGAGACAGTGACAAAGTATTCAAAACGGCGGGGGTGGGGGGGTGGGGGTGGGGGGGGGGACAAATAAGATAAGCTTCAGATGTCAACAGGCAGTGCTGGTAATAAAGTGGGCACCAATCATCATTTTATAATTTACTGGACAAGCCTTTTCCCCAGCATCTGCCATGTGCGAAGCCTTCTTTGAGGTGCTCGGGATAATCTAGAGTGGAATGAGACAAGAACTATATTCCCCAAAGAGCTGACGGTCTGGTAGGAGGCACAGACATATCTGCAAAATCTTCACGTATATAAATAAAAGCCAGGAAAGAGATTGCCAGATGAAAAGTACAGATAAGGAGCTGGGAGGAAGCCGTGGTCAGAGCCCAACAAGCGAAGCTAAATTGGAGCATTTTCGCCAGCTTCAGTCCCAAGAGGGCTAGGCCCTGTCTGGCTTAGTGTGCACTTGTTGAGTGAATGGAGAAAAGAGGCGGGAAATGGTACCCGGAGGAAGCACAGAAAGTGACCTCAGAGAAAAGGCAAAAGAAAATAAGAGGCAGTCTTGGCCGCGGCGGTGCAAGGGCGGGCTGGGCGACAGCCGGCTCCGGAAAGGCAGGTTCCACACGGGTGCAGCACGTCGGAGACACGCCGACCTTACACAACACAGAGCACACAGGGCTAATGGGGGAGGAAGACGGGCTCGAGTCGTGTGGCAAGAGATTCAACAAACGACCGCAGGGAAGCCCGGAGCCCAGGCGGCCTGGCGGGCCACCGCCCCCAACTTGCCGTCAGCGCCCCCCCCTCGGCGGGAAGAGGAAGTGCATGTGGATGGAGCAGGTCGGCGGGCCAGGGGCTCGGCTTTCCCAGCGCCGAGGCCTCTCAGTGTCTAGACTCCCAGGGGATCGAGCCTCGCGGCATCCAACTTCCTCCCCCGCCAGCCGTCCCTGGCGCTCTCGGCCTCCGCGGCCCAGGAGGGGCCCGGCCCGCGCCCCGTGCCCGTCCGCCTGGCTCCGCGGCCTCCCGAGCGGATCGCGCCCCTCCCGGCTCCCGGCTCCCGGCTCCAGCCCCCTGCGGGCCCGGCCCCGCGCTCCAGCCTCGGCGCCACAAGCCGCCAGCCCTCCGGCCGGCAGGCGGAAGCCGGAGCCGCGGCCGAATCACCTGGGGCCAGTCGCTGCTCCAGGGGGCCCGAGGCAGGAAGTTACCCCTCTGCGGGCTCCGGCCGCGGCAGCCCTCCCAGGGCACCAACCCGCCCGGCCCCGCACGCCCGCGCCTCCGGTTCCCCACAGCCGAGGCAGGGGCGGGAGGCAGGTCGTAAGGGCGGGGGGCGCGCGGCGGGCGGGGTCCCTCTGAGCCCCGGAGCCTCCTCCACCCGAATCCCCCTCCCTACAACACCCGGGAGGCGGCGGGCCACTGCCCAGCTCCGAGTGCGTTCGGCTAGCACTTTACTGATGGCCAGAGCCGGGGTTGAGGGGAGAGACAATGTCTGCCACAGCAGCTCTGTCTACAAGGAGAGAGGAGCACGCCCTACTCTGTTAAATATTGCAAGGTGACACGAGATCGCCTTCCACACAGGGATTTTCAAAAGGACTGGTGGAGGGAACACAGTAGACAAGAAAGATGCTTTCCTCGATTATAAATTTGTCTGGGGAAGAGCACCCAAGGGCTGGGGACCCAGGGGATTTAATCCGTCTCAACTCCACCCAGCAGCCTCCCACCGAATTAGAACTGAGTGTGTCCAAAAGGCGTTTCCGTAAAACAAACTTAATGGCATGGGTCCAATCGCTTGGGTTCATTCATTTGTATCTCTGTTTTCATTGTGTTCCCCCCCCCCCCTTTATGAAACCGGAAAGGATCCGCGTGGGGAAAGGGGTCCAGGAAAGGAGGGAAACGGCTGGGAAGTGCACAGAGGGCAGAGAAGTGGGAGAGCTGCAAGGAGAAAGGAAGGACACGAGGGATGGGAAGAGAGAGAGGACCAGAGAACCGAGGACGGCGGGTGGGAGAGGGTTAAACGGAGCCGGAGACCCGGTTCTCCTCCTCCGCCTTGCACACTCCGATTGCGGGAGGCCAAGCAAGAAAACCCCACTCTAGGTGAAAGCCGGGAGGCAGCACAGGTAGGGAACCTGGACTGTGGCTTCTCTGCCGCGCAAACATCTACTCTATGTGCACATATATGTTCCATGTTATATAATCTGTGTTAAAGATGCATGTGTAGCCAAGGTTCGCACAGGGGCACCCAGACCTACGAGCTTCATGCAGCCCGTGTCTCAGGGGCCGGCTCTCTGCGGCCCGCGACTCCCGGCTCCATTCACTCCCAGGCAGGGAACACAGACATTAAGGCACACGGAGAAGACGCGCAGAGCTCCCGGACACAGAATCACGCGAAAGCATCACCTACCAGTTTTCCTGCATCCATTGGATGGCTTCATTCTCGTTGAACTGCTTTTCGAATTCATATTCTTGTAAAGTCAACACTGACATGTTCATTGGGGCTGATCTTCGGAGTCGCTCTGTGTTCTCTACACAAAATAAAATAATCTGTAAAGCGCTAGGTTTCAAGTGTTATGCTTCCCCCACCCGCCCCCCAGGTCTTCCTCTCGCCGCTGAGTCGCGGCGATCGTCGGTCTCTCCCAATCTCTCAGCTACATCCAGGGCTGGGTATTGCCTATGCTCCTCACCCGCTCTGGGGCTCTCCTCCTCCCCGCGTCCGCATCCACCGTAGGAGGAAATGAATGCCTTGCGGTCTTAGTGCCCGCACGTCTGTCCATCACCCTTTTTACTAGTCTACAGGGAAATCTCCTCCCCCTCGTGCGATTGGAAAAATTAACCCTTTGCGAGGGAGAGCTGGAGCGCGAGACCTCTCCAGCCCAGGGGGCGTTTTGCCTATGCAAAGGTGACTAGGGAAGTGAAAGAAGGACAAGAAGTGGGAGGAACTGGCCTCAAGGTCAGCCACCGTTCCCAGTACCGACCTCGTGGTCGTCCTAGCCTTGCATTTGAATGTAGTTTCGGCGTGCCGGGCGCAGCCAGGAGGCGCAAGTACCCGCGAGGTTGGCAAGTAGGCGGCAGGAAATAGTAAAACCTGCCAGCTGTCTTGTAAGAACTCCTGGCAAATTAAAGCCCAGATTACACGTAAATGCTCTTCCAACCTCCTTGCCTCCGCCCTACTCTCCAGGTTCCCACCCCAGGGCTTTTGGTTTTGACTCTTTTTAAAAAGGTGGGGCCAGGAGGCCCTCAGAGCTCCTAAATCACTTGCCAGCTGGAGATGCTGAGGATGAGGATGGTGGAATGTCGAGAGTGAAAAGTAGTGGTCCGAAAAGGGAAATAGGTTCGGTGGAGGGTTTGGGGTACCGGGAGGGGTAGAATTTATGAACCGAGAGAGACAAAGGGGGAAGGAAGTCAGCAGATAGGAAAACTGGACTAACTGTTCCAATGCAAAAACTTTATTTGTATCAATGAGAAATTTGGCTTCATTTATTGTCCGATTGGTGGAACATACTTGTTTGAGTAGAGTGCTAAATCTTATGTTGACTCCTACTGAACCCCCAGTCTCACAACAGTGTTTTAGCCCAGTTTCTATATATGCCCCTCTTTCTTAGAGGAAGAAGTATTTTCTACTGGGTCCATCCCTCCACTCATTCCTCACAAGTTAGGAAAAATGAAATATGAGACGTAAAGGCATCTAATTATATAATCTGGATTATATTATTATTGTAAGCTTAAAATACAACAATAAGGAACATATGTTTTAAAAATTAGGTGGACATTAGGACCAGGAAGAAAATTTCCTTTCTCTTGGGGGTGGCTCCCCACCTCCCAGGTAGTCCAAAAACGTGGTATTTTCATTCAAAGTCAAGTGCTTGTAAACCACTGAAAAGTGGGGACTAGGAGAAACAACTCTGTCAAGGAGAAAGGTATAATAAGAAATTAAAACAGGAGTTTTTAACATGCACTACAAGATTATATAAATCAAAGGACTAGCAGATTCATTTATGTTAGGGTCCTTGTATGGAATTTTCAAGTGTCATTCTAGAGACTTCTGCAGTACAATTCTCAGTGAAGGTAAAACTCAGGCCAAAAGACTTGGCCTCATTGGGCTTTAGAAGGTGGGTGTGGCCTGATGAGAGAAGGATTTTAGCACAGCATCTGGGCAATCAAAAAATATTTGTAATGTGAATGAAAGATTGATTTAAAAACTATGAAGAAAGTAGGAAGATTAAAAAAAAAAAATCCAGCAGTTTACAGTATGGTGCGAGGGTAAGTCCTACTTTTGTCTTTAAAGGATTCAATTTTTAAATTCCATACTCTTACTAGTCATCACATCAATTTCAAACTAGTCTGAGACATTCTTTTTTACTTACCATGTTTCTTATTCAAATAGTATCTGTGATTGCCTATTTGTTTTCCAAAGATGGTTATGTTAAAAACAAATATCTGTTTTGTTCTTAATAACGTCTAAAGAGAAATTACTTCAAAGTGAGAGATATGTCCCTATTTCTTAACCCTTAAAGTGGACAATTACAAAAATGGTAAATGCTTGATAGTACTAAGGGCTGTTGAGAGCATACAGAATGGACACTGTCAGTGGCAGTAAAAACTGGTGACTGTCTGGAAAGCAATTCGGCAGCCTGTATGGTCATTTTCAATTCACTTAACCTTTGACTGTTCATTCATCAAGTATTTCTGGAGCCTGTGCTCTTCGGAGCTCTTGTGACTCAGTGGGGAAGAGAGACAGGGACCCTGCTCTTTTGGAGCTCACATTCCAGAGGGGAAGACAGAATGATTAATAGAAAGTGAAGTGTTAAGATTAAAATTAAACTGCATGGTGTGAAGGGGTGAAGTGTCCATTTAAACCCTGAAGGCCTCACGGAGAAGGTAACTTTGAGTTACAATAACTAAGAGCCAGCCATCTATTGCAGTGTTACAAGAAGCAACAGCAAATCCAAAAACCCTGGGGCCAGGATTGAGATCACAGAAGTAGGAGCAAAAGACCTGTGTGTCTGCAGGTCCTTACTGACAGGTTGGAGAGGCAGGTGGGAGCCAGGTAAGTCAAGGGCAAAACTTGGATTTGATTCTAAACTGCAATGGGGTGGAGGGATATTAAAGGGTTTTTGCTGGGGAATAACATGATCATTCCTAGGAAATATGAAACCGGACAACGAATGAGTCTGGGCCGCCTGTCACTACTTGAACCAATTAAGCAGAGATAAGATGGAATCATATATGAGCGTTTATTCCAATATTGCTGGCAGTATGGGAGAGCAGCGGGTCGGCCTGGACCCATTTGTTGTTCGGTTTCAATTCTACTACTGGGCATTTACTCTGTGGATACACTCACAAAAACATTCAAGATATAAGATATTGTTCAGCATTATTAATAATAACAAAACACTCTTATAATGGAACAATATAAAGCCTTTTAAAAAGAAATAATTTTTTAGATTGCAATATCAAAAAAGCTTTCCGATATAATTTTAAGGAAAATTAAAAAGCAAGGCACAGGACCTTGTATATAGTGTGACATTAAGAAAAACATCTGCAATTGTGTACAATATTTTTTTTTCTAGAAAGACAAGAATTTGTTGGTGATGTATATATTAGGGGAAAGTCCCGGGAGCAAACTAAGGAGAATTCCTACCTACTATTGTTACTATTTATTTTTCTGCAGTATTTGAATTTTCTTATGATGTATTTGTATGTTATTGAAAAACAAGTCAACAGGAGTTAGCAAAGTAGTGAGATAATAGGTCACTTTTCTATTTGTAATTTTCTATGTTGAAAAATTTAATATGTAACAATATTATAAATAACATTTAAATGGTGATTTTTCTAGACTTATTTTAATTTACAAAACATACACTGAGTCGTGGATATTTGCTTAGATATTTTCCTGCTGAGGGCCTATGGAAAGTTAGGAAAGATGGAGGGGAATGTTGGGAGGGTGCCCAGCAACACCATTAGGAATTTTTGTGAAAAGATTTATTGTGTGTGTTTCTATCCCATAACCAGATAAGTAGTTAAAATATTACATATAAATAACCGGAGCTCAAAAAGTAACTGTATTGATATTTAGCAGTAAAGATTTTTAAATTATGCTAGAGAGTTTAAGGAATATTTGAAAGAGAAATTTACTGCAAAGACGACTTGACTACTAAAAGATCTGGATTTTAGTCCTAACTCTAGTTCAGATTTAACTATCTGATCTTGGGGACAATAAATCAATACTTCTATTTCCTTTTCTACATGTAAAATAACAGTACTAGGCAGAATAATCTGGATACCATCTCAAAATTTCTCTGGCATAGAAATATGTTAAAATACACACGGCTTCATGTAGCTCAGTGGATTGAGTATAATCCCATGGATTGAGAAGTCCCAGTTCAATTCCTGGTCAGGGCACATGCCTGGGTTTTGGGCTCGATCCCCCGTAGGGGGTATGCAGGAGGCAGCCGATCGATGCTTCTCTCTCACACATCGATGTTTCTCTCTCCCTTCCACTCTCTCTAAAAAATAAATTAAAAAAAAAAAACAAACCCACAAAAAAACATTAAAAAAAGGATCATAGCGCCCCTGGAGGACAACTGGGCAGCCTGCATGTTAAGGGAAACCTAGAAAATGCCTTTTACATTAATAAGATCTTTCTCTCTATATACACGTGTATGTGTATCAGTGCACTGGCTGTTAGGAAATTTCATTTATGCCTCATTATCTCTTTTAATAGAGAATAAAAGATGCTTCAAATGAGTGAATAAACTCCCTTGAATTACCAAGAAATGCCCAGACCCTCTCCTGCTATCTCTCTGATATGTATTGGTCCAAACTGTAAAGAAGGCCTCAAGAAAGGCATTGGTCTCAGTGGGCCCTTTCCCACCATGATCCTACCTTTGCTTGTCAGAGGCATCGTGTCAGGACAGTAGACTGTGACTCGGCCTTTGGACAGCAGGGAGTTGACTATCATGTGAGGTTTAGGAGGGCCTTTAACCACCTTGCGACTTGGGCTAAGACTTATAGCAGTGAATACCAATTAAACTCTTTCAGCCTGTTCCAGGCCAGACCACCTAATAGGGAGCAAAAAAAAATCTTCACATGTTTTTATTTTTAGGAAAGACTGAAGAATATTTCCATCTGGTGTCAATACTCAGAACAATTGTTTCATCTTTAGTAATTGATCTATTATAACTGAATAATGTCTTCACTGTTAGAGCATTTGGAAGCAAACTGGGGACTTGCCCTTGTAGCAAGTATTTAGCTTAATATAAAATACATTTTTAACCTCATTCCCTTTCCTTCTTTTAATCTTACCTTTATTTTTTCTTATTTCACACATTTTTATAATGTAGTTTCATTTTATTCATTCTTTTGCTGTATTTTATATATAACAAGGTAGGGAAAGAATGGAAAGAAGGAGAAAGGAAGGAAGGAGAGGAGAGAGGGAGAGAGGAAGGGGGGGTGGGTGGAGGGAAGGAAACTGACGCTTTCATGTGCCTGCAAAGCAAGACCTGGCAGGAGAGTCATTTCAACTGCCTATTAGAGGAAGAGCATCTTGAAAGGGAAAAGTGCGGCACAGTGAAGAGCACCAGGCAGGCTGTGAGAATTCTTTGCTAGTCCTGCCATTAATTTACTGGGTAATCCTGGGCAAATCCCTTTACCATTTTGGGTGAAAGATTTTTTTCTTTTTCTCAGTTTCCTCCTCTGTGAAATGAGGAGATTGGAAATTATGATCAGTAAGTTCTCCTTTGGTTCTAGTGTTCTATGGTTCTTAGCAGGCAAAGGAGAAAGGTGTGAGATGACCTTGACAATCTAGCTACCCTGCAGACTCCCATGCCACACTAGCCTGACTGCCTGTGGTTCCTGTGCTGTGAGTGGGTGAGCACTCACAGGACCAGATTCTTCTCAACCAGTTCAATTCTGAGCCTGGAGTCTCTCTCAATTAGACCACGCAGAGAACTCTTGTACTTACCCAAGTATTTTGATTAAAAAACAACAACGACAAAACATTTGGAAGAGATTGGAGGGTGTTTCAAGTTGGAAAATAAAATGACCTTGAAAAAATATACCATCCCCAAAATGAGAGTTCTCAAAGAGCCAAATGAGTAAAATATTTCCCCAAATGTAGTTTTTCCAAGATTGTGCTTATTTTTATTTATTGTTCTATTACAGTTTACATTCAATATTATTCTGTATTAGTTTCAGATGTACTGCATAGTAGTTAGACAATCATGTACTTTACAGAGTGCCCCCCTGATATTTCAAGTACCCACCTGGCCCCATACCGAGTTATTACGATATTATTGACTATATTCCCTATGCTGTAATTTACATCTCTGTGACTATTTTGTAACTACCAATTTGTACTTCTTAATCCTTTCACCTTTTTTACCCAGTCCCCCAACCACCCTCCCCTCTGGCAACTCTCAGTCTGTTCTCTGTATCTATGAGTCTGCTTCTTTCTTTCTTTTTTAAAATTGATTTTAGAGAGACAGAAGAAGAGGGAAGTGGGGGGAGGGGGGAGAGAGAGAGAGAGATTTGTTGTTCCACTTATTTATCCATTCATTGCCCTGATGGGCATCAAACCTGCAACTTTGGTGTATCAGGAGGACACTAACTAACTGAGCTACCTGGCCAGGGCTCTGAGTCTGTTTCTATTTGTTAATTCTGTTCTTTAGATTTCACATGTAAGTAAAATCATACAGTATTTATCTTTCTCTGATTTATTTTACTTAGCATAATACTCTTTAGGTCCATTCATGCTGCTGCAAAAGATAAGATTTCATTCTTTTTTTTTTTTTAATCTTTTTAAACTTATCTTTATTGTTGAATGTATTACAGATGTCCCCCCTTTTTTCCCCATTGACCCCCTCCTCCCCTGTTCCCACCCCCCTCCTGCCTTCCCCACACTATTGTCAGTATCCATTGGTTATGCATATATGCATATAAGTTGTTCGTTTATCTCTTCCTGCCCTCCCTCTCATCTTCCCTTTAAGGTTCATCAGTCTAACAACCAATTTGTACTTCTTAATTCCTTCACTTTTTTCACCCATCCCTCCAGCCCCCTTCCATCTGGCAACCAACAAAAAGTTCTCTATATCTATGAGTCTGTTTCTGTTCTGCTTGCTCATTTTGTTTGTAGATTTAATTGCTGATAGATATGTATTTATTGCCATTTTATTGTTCATATTTTTGTTCTTCTCCTTCAAGAAGACCCTTCAACATTTCATATAATAGTGGTTTGGTGGTGATGAACTCCTTTAGCTTTTTCTTATCTGGGAGACTCTTGATATGTCCATCGATTCTAAATGATAGCTTTGCAGGATAGAGTAATCTTGGTTGTAGGTAGTTGCTTTTCATCACTTTGAATATCTCTTGCCACTCCTTTCTGGCCTGCAAAATTTCTTTTGAGAAATCAGCTCACAGTCTTATGGGAGCTCTGTTGTAGGTAATAAACTACTTTTCTCTTGCTGCTTTTAAGATTCCCTCTTTGTCTTAAACCTTTTGCATTTTGATGATGGTGTGTCTTGGTGTGGATCTCTTTGAGTTCATCTACTTTGGGACTCGCTGTGCTTTCTGGACTTGTATGTCTGTTTCCTTCACCAAGTTAGGGAAGTTTTCTGTCATTATTGTTTCAAATAGGTTTTCAATTTCTTGCTCTCTCTCTCTTCTTCTGGCACCCCCACAATGCAAATGTTGGTATGCTTGAAGTTGACCCAGAGGCTCCTTACACTATCCTCATTTTTTTTGGATTCTTTGTTCAGATTGGGTGTTTTTTGCTTTCTTATATTCCAAATCAATGGTTTGCTTCTAAGCTATACCTACTCTACTATTGATTCCCTGTAAATTATTCTTTATTTCAGTTAATGCATCCTTCATTTCTGATTGGTCCTTTTGTATGCTTTTGAGGTTCTCACTAAGTTCCTTGATATTCTCACTAAGTTCATTGAGCATCCTTATAACCAGTGTTTTGAACTCTGCATCTGTTAGGTTGCTTTTCTCCATTTCATTTAATTCTTTTTCCTGGAGTTTTGTTCTTTTCTTTCATTTGGGACCTGTTTCTTTGTCTCCTCATTTTGGCTGCCTCCCTGCGTTTGTTTCTATATATTAGGTAGAGTTGTTATGTTTCCTAGGCTTCCTAGGGGGGCCTATTGTAGTAGGTGTTCTGTAGGGTCCAGTGGCACAGCCTCCCTAGTCACCCCAGCTAGGCCCTCGAAGTGCACCCCTAGTGTGGACTGTACACCCTTCTGTTGTAATTGAGTCTTGATTGTTGTTGACACATAAATGGGAGGGATTTACTCAGGCTGATCAGCTGCAAGGACTGGCTGTGCCCACTGACCACTGACCTCTGTCTACCCTGGAGGATTAGCTGTGCAGGGGCCCACCACACAGAGCAAGACTTACTTTAGCAGGGCTCTGGTACCCAATGGGTCCACTCCTTGAGTGTGTCACTTGTGTAGGTGGTTGGGTGGTGGTGCTTTGACGTGGTCTGAAGCCGTCCACTGGGTGTGCTGGCTCTGGAGCAAGGTCAGCCTCTGCCTTTGTTCTATCCGGGGCCACCAGGCATAAGCTACAAAACGATCTACAGATGGCTGCTTCTTGTGCTGGGCTTGGAGGTGCTCAGGCAAAGCCCAGCTGTGAAACAAGGCTGGCTGCTCCTAGTGCCAGGCCTGGGGGCCAGTTAGCTAGAGGTAGGGGGCTCGCTGAGGCCAGGTGCTGTTTGTCTGAGAGAATGTAGGAAAATCTGAAGCAAGAGCCAAGACAGACCAGTCCTATGGTAAAGCCACTGGAAACAGCTTGGGTGGGCCTGAAAGTTGCGTGGGGCAGGGCCTCAGGGAATCACCAGGGTGGGGCAAACAGTTTGAGCCAGGTTGCTGGAGTCCCAGATATGGTGCATGTCTGACTTTCCTATCGGAGAAGGGCTCACCAAAGGAACAACAGCCGCCATCCACCAACACGTTTGTCCAGGAGAAAGCTGCCTCTCCAGCTCTCACCCCAATGCCAAATTTAGTTTTTCCCCTCATGTCTCTGGTGCCTTTCAAGCTGCCTCCCCCATACTGGAGCCTGAGGGAGCAGGTCCAAGTAAGTTTCAGTGCAGGCCCTTTAAGAGGAACTACCTAGGACTCCAGCAGCCTCAGCCTTAATTCCTGCTGGTGTTTACAGCCAGAAGTTATGGGGACTTTTCTTGGTACTGGAACCCTGAGCTGGGGGACCTGGTGTGGGATGGGGACCCTTTGCTCCTCCAGGAGGAGTTTCCTAGCTGAGATGTCCATCCTGATTTTTATCCGCCACACGTGGCGTGGGACCAGCCATCTGTGCCTCTGCCCTCCTACCAGTCTCGATGTGGCTTCTTTAATTTTGTAGTTGTAGGACTTCCATTCAGCTGGATTTCAGGAGCTTCTGAATGATGGTTGTTCTGTACTTTAGTTGTAATTTTGATGTGGTTGTGGGAGGAGGTGAGTACCACGTTTACCTATGCCGCCATCTTGACTGCAAGTCCAGATTTCATTCTTTTTTAGTGGCCAAGTAGTATTCCACTGTGTATATGTACCACAAGTGGATAAAAACCACTTATCTGTTGACAGGCACTTGAGTTGCTTCCATATCTTGGCTATTGTATATAATGCTGCAGTGAACGTGGGACGTACATATATTCTTTTGAATTAGTGTCTTGGGTTTTTTCAGATATCTTCCCAGAAATGGAATCACTGGGTCATAAGGCAATTTCATTTTTAATTTTTTGAGGAACCTCCACACTATTTTTCATAGTGGTTGCACCAATCTGGATTCCTACCAACAGTGCATTAGGGTTCCCTTTTCTCCACACTCTCACCAGCACTTCTTTTTTGTTGAGTCATGGATGATAGCCATTCTGATAGGTGTGAGATGATATCTCACTATGCTTTTGTTTTTTGTTTGCCTTTATCTTCATATAGAGTGGGAGGAAGAAAGGGAGGAAGCGGAGGGAGGAAGAGAGAGAGACACATCAAGTGGCTGCCACCTACACGACACCAACCGGGGCCAGGGACAAACTGCAACCAAGGCACGTGCCCTTAGTGGGAACCGAACCCAGGACTCTCTGGTCCATGGGCCGACACTCTAACCGCTGAGCCAAACCGGCCAGGGCTCACTATGGTTTTTATTTTGCAATTCTCTGCTAACTAGTGATGTTGAGCTATTTTTTCATGTGTCTATTGGCCATCTGTATGTTCTCTTTGGAGAAATGTCTATTCAGGTGTTTCAATCACTTTTTGATTGGGTTGTTTGTGTTTCTGGTGTTGAGTTGTCTGAGTTCTTTACAGATTTTTGATATTACCTCTTATCAGGTATATTATTGGTGAAAATCTTCCATTCAGTAGGTTGTCTTTTCATCTTGTTGATGGTTTCCCTTGCTGTGCAAAAACTTTTTAGTTTGATGTAGTACCATTTTTTGTTTATTTGTTTTCCCTTGCCCCAGAAGATATGTCAGAAAAAATGTTGCTGAGAGAAATATCCAAGACTTTACTGCCAATGTTTTCTTCTGGGAGTGCTATGGTTTCAGGTCTTACATTTAAGTCTTTAATCCATTTTGAGTTTATTCTTGTATATGGTGAAAGAAGGTGGTCTAGTTTCATTTTTAGCATGGATCTGTCCAATTTTCCCAACACCATTTATTGAATAGACTGCTTTACCCCATTATATGTTCTTGTTTCTGTTGTCAAATTTAATTGACTATAGAGACATGGGTTTATTTCTGGGCTCTTTATTCTGTTTCATTGCTCTTTGTGTCTGTTTTTATGCCAGTACCATGCTACTTTGATTACTATAGCATTGTAGTACAGTTTGATATCAGGTAGTATGATACCTCCCACTTTGTTCTTTTTCAAGATTGCTGTCACTATTTGGAGTCTTTTGTTTCCATACAAATTTGTGGACTACTTGTTCTAGTTCTGTGAAATACATTATTGGTATCTTGATAGGAACTGTGTTGAGTCTATAGATTGCTTTGTGTAGTATGGATATTTTAGTGATGTTAATTCTTTCTATCCATGAGCATGGTTTATGCTTCCATTTATTAGTATTTCCTTTGAGTTTTCTCTTCAATGTCTGATAATTTTCTGAGCATAGGTCTTTTATCTCCTTAGTTAAATTTATTCCTAGGTATTTTTTTTATGTAAATAGGATTTTTTTTTTTTTTTAGTTTTAATTTCTGATAGCTCATTATTATGTATAAAAATGCAACCAATTTCTGATTATTTATTTTGTATCTTGCTACTTTATTGAATTCAGTCATCAGTTCTGGTAGTTTTCCAATTAAATCTTTAGGGTTACTTATATACAGTATTGTGTCATCTGCAAATAATTACAATTTTACCTCTTTCTTTCCAAGTTGGATGTCTTTTTTTTTCTTCTTCCTGTCTGATTGCTATAGTAAGGGCTTCCAGTTCTGTGTTGAATAAGAGTGGTGAGTGTGGACATCCCTGTCTTGTTCCTGATCTTAAGGGAATCACTTTTATTTTTTCATTGTCAAGAATGATGCTGGCTGTGGGCTTGTCATATATGGCTTCTATTCCCACTTTGCTGAAATATTTTGTCATAAATGGGTGCTGGATTTTGTCTGCATCTATTGATATGATTTTTATTCTTCATTTTGTTTATGTGGTGTATTGTGTTAATTGACTTGTGGATGTTGAAACATCCTTGTATTGCAGGAATAAATGTTACTCGATCATGGTGTAAGATCTTTTTAATGTATTGCTGAATTGGATGTGCTAATATTTTGTTGAGGACTTTGTGTCCATGTTCATCAGGGATAATGGCCTATGATGTTCTTTTTTTGTAGTGTCTATTTGATTTTGGAATGGGGATAATGTTGGCCTTATAAAATGAGCATGAGAGTCTTCCCAGGCCTGAATTTTTTGGAATAGTTTGAGAGGGATAGGTGTTAGTTTTTCTTTGAATGCTTGGTAAAGCCATTCAGTCACAATATTTTGTTTGTTGGGAGTTTTTTTTTTTATTACTGCTTTGATTTCATTGGTTGTAATTGGTCTGTTCAGATTTTCTGTTTCTTCTTTATTCAGTCTTGGAAGATTGTTGTGTTTCTAGAAATTTATCTATTCTTTTCAATTGCTCAATTTGTTTGCATATAGTTGTTCGTAATATTTTCTTGCAAACCTTGTATTTCTGTGGAGTCAGTTGTTATTTCTCTTCTTTCATTTCCAATTTTATTTATTTGAGTCCTCTTTCTTTTTGTTGATGAATCTTGTTAAAGGGTTATTAATCTTGTTTATCTTAAAACATTTTTTATTTATTGATTGATTTTAGAGAGAGAGAGAGAAAGGGAGAGGGAGAGAGAGATAGAAACATTGATGAGAGAGAATGTCAACTGACCGCCTCCTGCATGCCTCCCACTGGGGATTTGGCCCACAACCTGGGGATGTGCCCTTACCGGGAATTTAACCGGTGACCTCTTGGTGCATGGGTCTATGCTCAACAACTGAGCCAAACTGGCTGGGCTAATCTTGTTTATCTTTTTAAAGAACCAACTCTTGGTTACATTGATCTTTTCTATTGTTTTTTTTTAGACTTTATTTTGTTTATTTTGCTCTGATTCTTATTATTTCCTTTCTTCTACTCACTTTGGGCTTTGTTTGATGTTCTTTTTCTATTTTCTTTAGGTGTAAGGTGAGATTGTTTGTTTGAGAATTTTTTGCTGTTGCCTGAAGTAGACCTGTATTGCCATGGATTTTTCTCTTAGGATGACTTTTGTTGTGTCCCATAGATTAGGGTTGTTATGTTCTTATTTTCACTTGTCTCAAAGTATCTTTTGATTTCTTCCTTGATCTCATCGTTAACCCATTCATTGTTTAGTAACATGTAATTTAACCTCCATGTGTTTGTGTGTTTCAGTTTTTTTCTTATAAATGATTTCTAGTTCACACCATTGTTATTGGAGGAGATGCTTAATATGATTTCAGTCTTCTTAAATTTATGGAGACTTGTTTTGTGGCCTAACATGCAGTTTATCCTGGAAAATGTTTCATGTGCACTTGAAAAGAATATATGTTCTGTTGCTTTGTGGTGAAATGCTCTGAAAATATCAATTAAATCCATCAAGTCTAGTATGCCATTTAAGTCCATTGTTTCCTTGTTGATTTTCTGTCTGGAAGATGTATTCATTTATGTCAATGGGGTGTTAAAGTTCCCTACTATGACTGTATTTCTGTCAATTTCTCCCTTTATGTTTGTCAATATTTGCTTTATATATTTAGGTGCTCCTATGTTGAATGAATAAATGTTTACAAGAGTTGTACCCTTTGTTAGATTGCTCCCTTTATTATTATGTCCTTCTTTGTCTTTACTATAGCCTTTGTTTTAAAGTCTATTTTGTCTGATATAAATATTGCTACCCTATCTTTTGTTTTGTTTTTGTTTCCTTTTGCATGAAATATCTTTTGTTATTCCTTTACTTTTAGTCTGTGTGTGTATTTTGTTCTAAAATATCTCTTGTAGTCAGCGTATATATGGGTCTTGCTTTTTTATCCATTCAGCTACCCTATGTCTTCTAATTGTAGCATTTAATCCATTTACATTTAAAGTGATTATTGATAGGCATGTATTTATTGACATTATATTATACATATTTAAGTTCTTTTTTTTCTTTCTTCTTTTTAAAGAAGTGCCTTTATCATTACTTGTAATATTGGTTTGGTAGTGATGAACTCTTTTAGCTTTTTTATGTGTTGGAAGTTCTTTATTTCTCTTTCAATTTTACACAATAGCCTTGCTGGGTAGAGTAGTCTTGGTTGTAGTTCCTTGCTTTTCATCACTTTGAATATTTGTGCCAATCCCTTCTGGCATGAAATATATCTATTGAGAAATCAGCTGACAGCTATGACTCATTTTAAAGACTCAGCCTAGTGCCTTCTGCATGAGCCATGCCAATAATTTTATCAGGACCTAATTCCCTGTTCTCAATTTCTTTCTGCTTAAAATACCTACAATGGGTTGAGTGTGCTTCACTGAATACTGACTGACACTATTATCAAGGAATGTGGAAGTGAACAGAGATCGATTTTATTTTAAAATTCTGTAGCGTTACCTCTTGATTTTTAGAAAACAGGGTTTCATTCTCTCCCTTAGTATGTCCCCCATTTTCTTTTCATTTACAAAGATTAAATTAAAATACAAAATTAAGTATATGATATATACTTTCTAATTTCCAAAGAGTAAAATCCTTGCTTTTTTCTCTACAAAACAAATAAAACCAAAAACAAATAAACAAACAAACAAAACAGTAAAAGAATTCTTAGGAAAAAAGAAAACTCCTAATAAAAAAGAAAATACATATTATAGATATTAAACAATCTGTGCGGCATTATGTATTAGCTAAAGCCTGGCTAAATGTTAAATTTATTAAAGCTAAGATGGCTTGTTGATTTATTTTATTTAAAGCACTATCAGCCAATGCTTGTAATAGTAATTGTTGAATTTAACTATATACATTTACTGATAAAAATGTTCTAGTTTTCTGGATGTTTTAAGATACAGAAGACCAGTTGACTAAATATTAAAACATATTCTATAGCTTAATAAACAGCAGAGGAGTTTCATATCTGGCCTTTATCAGCATTGGCTTTGAAATATGCAGAGTAATTTGAGGATCTCTAGGAATTTTAATCTACCACCCATGATCTTCATTAAAATTTTCAGAGCCCTGGCCAGTTTTGCTCAATGATTAGAGCGTTGGCCCTCAGACCAAAGGGTCTTGGGTTCGATTCTCAGTCAAGGGCATGAACCTGGGTTGCAGGTTTGATCCTTGACCCCAGTCGGGGTTGTGTGGGAGGCAACCAATGGATGCATCTCTCTCGCATTGATGGTTTTCTCTCTCTCTCTCTTTTTCTCCCTCCCTCTCTTCTACTCTCTCCAAAAATCAATGGAAAAATATCATTGGGTGAGGATTAACAACAACAACAAAAATTCCAGAAGCATCAACATTAATAATTACTTTTTGTTAAGTTTTATTTTCTAGTTATTATGCTGGAATATGAGGCAGTGTGTGAGGTAGGGAATTCTTTATATATTTATGTGGAGATGTTAGTAAATGCTTAGTTTAGGTAAGACTAGGCTCAGAACTAGTGACTAATATGGAGTCTATATTAAGTTGAACCTAAAGCTGGATGCAAAAGCTAACTATCAAATGAGCAGGAGTTCTAGAAGCAGGTGGGCATCTTAAATAGTGATGAGTACTAAAACTGAAATTTAAATTCAGACAGCGGATTTCTAAAGCACTGAGGGCTTGACAATATAGTGTTGAAGGCAATAGCTGTAGAATTATGTGACACATTTTAGGCCAATGGATGGAAAACACCCCCAGTGTTCTTTCTTCTATATTCATGGCAGACATTGCATATTAATCAGAGTCTTTAATTCTTCTAAATTGAGTCTTTAGTTCTTTTATATTACTGCTCTTACCAGCCACTACAAATAAATAGATGTCAGAGGTTATGGCAGGAGCTGTTGATTTCCTACCTAACAGCAATTCTTCTTCCTTTCCTCCTTATCAAAGAGCTTGATTCCCATGATAGAAGATGAAAATACAATGCCAGATACTTTCTTAGGATTCTTATTCAGAACAATGGGCATGGGTCCTACTGAGCTTCTTGGTAAGTATTGAATGAAACACTCTTCTTCTTTAGCTAGATGTTTGTATATCTACAAAGTATAATTCCTGAAATGTGCCAACCATGGTGTGTCTAGAAAGGGATAAGGCTTTGATCTAAACAAGTTTAATGTAGATGGCAGAATAAGAAGATAAAATGACTCTGATGATTTTGTTGAGTCACTGAATCAACTCTGGAACTACTTTCCTCCTGACCTTATGTATGTGAGGAAAATGAATAAATTATAAGTATCTGAGTAAATTAAAAAAAATTTCCTCTCAGCCTGGCTGGTATGCCTCAGTGGATTGAGGGTCGCCGCATGGATTGAGAGGTCTTGGTTTGATTCCTGGTCAGGGCACATGCCCAGGTTGCAAGCTCAGTCCCCATTGGGGGGCATGAAGCAGGCAGCTGATTGATGTATCTCACTCACATTGATGTTTCTAGCTCTCTCTCCTTTCCTATCTCTCTAAAAAAAAAAAAAAAATTAATAAAAACATATTTTTAAAATATTTCCTCTAAATTTCTTAAAATATATTCTTACTACTTAAACAAAAGTTCTAACGTTGTCATGTGGGATTTATAAGGTATGCAGATGCAATAAATATGACAACTATAGAATAAAGGGTAAGGGACAGTAAATGGATCGAGGTGGTTGTAAGAGTCTTCTATTTTACATCAAATGATACAATATCAACTCTAGATTAGCTACAAAAAGTTAAGGATGTATATTGTAATCCTTACCATAACCACTAAAAATTAATGCAAAGAGATATAGTGTATATGAATAGATGGATTAAAATAGAATTTAAACAAAGATTCAAAAGAAGGCAAGAAGCCTAAAACAAAAATAAACAAGCAAATAAAAAGTAGAAGGGAAAAACAGAAAACAGTAAGATGGTCTACCAAAACTTAACCATGTTGATAATTATGTTAAATATTAATTGTCAAAATACTTTAATTAAAAAGCAGAGATTTTATCAATAGGTCAAAAAGCAAGATTCACTGATTATATGCTGTCTACTGCTGATGCATTGTAAATATAAAACATTCAGCTAGGTTGAAATTAAATGCATGGAAAAAGTATACCATTTATAAAGTAAGCATACAAAAATTGGAATGGTTGTATTAATATAGGTTATTACAGGATTCAAGACAAAATATTATCAAAAATAAAGAGAGAGATTTCATAATGATAAAAGAATCAACTCATTAGGAAGACATAACAATAATAAATTTATAATACCTAATAATGGGTTGGATCATAAAGTCAAACCTGCTGAAGGCTGTATACATTAAATATACCTACACAAAGTAATTTAGAAAGGTTAAAAATAAAGAATGTGTAAAAGGTGAACAAAAAGAGAATAAGAACTGTGATATTAATATTAGATAATAACTAAAATTAAGAGACAAGTAGTGTACTTTATAATGCTAAAGAGTTTAATAAAGATATAGAAGTTGTTAATATCTATGCATATAATGAAATAGCCACAATATTCATTAAGCCAGGATTACAGGATAGAAAGAAGAACTATATAGAAATATGTTAATGATAATAAACCTAGTTAACCTCTCTCAGTTCAAAATATAACAACAAAGTAAGTGAGGATATAAATACCTAAATAACATATCAGTAAAGTAGGTTCAATTGATAGATATTGAAACTAGAGAATACAAGTGCCCATGGTAAAGTCACAAAATATGATTATATTTTAGGCTTCCAAGGAATACCCAATAGTGTACTATAATGAGAAAAAGATGAAGAAGAATATGTTCAAGGACAGAGGATAATGTTGACCTACATGTTTATTTTTAAAAAATAGATATCCTATGGAAAGAAAATCCAAAAGAAATAAAAAGATAAATTTGTAGGAAAATGTATCATTCGGTGTGGGATGGACAGTATGGGGTGAACAATAGGTAAAAAAAAATTCTTGTTATAAGTTTATACTCTAAAAGAGATAAGAGCCTTTGAAATATGTCAGTAAATGAAATGTGCTGGGAGAACAATATAAATCTGTCCTTTGATAGCGCAGAGGGGAGAGCAATGCTTCATTTCATGGAGGAAAAGTTTGAGTTAGTCTTTTTCTTAGCCTGGGTTCTCCCAGAAGCTGACTGAGGCAAGGATTTGAGAAGTAATTTTAGGAAGCACAGGTAAAGGAAAAGGGAGTGAATCAGGGGAGAAAAAGAAGCCAATATAATGTGTATAAGAAGCAATTAGAGCTGAATTCCACAGAGGACCACTGGAAGACAGTGAAGCATGTACTTCCCAGTTGGTCCACCTGGAGAGTAAAGATGTGGTATTTATCCACCAACCCTGTTCGTCATTGATTGAGGGTTGCTTCCAGAGCTATTGACTCATTGGTACTTTTGGCCTGCTCCTCAATCTGAGCATACACCTGTGGTCCGATAGTCACAGATGCCGAGGAAATGTAGATGGGCAACAATAACATCTACCATGTGGAAGGGTGGATAGGGATTCTATAAGTGAAGACTATTTGTTGGATGGATGGATGGATGGATGGATGGATGGATGGATGGATGGATAAATAGATGGATAAATGGATGGATAAATGGATGGATAAATGGATGGATGGGTGAGAGGGATGGATGGAAAAGAACACTCAAGTGGGATAAAAGAATGAAATAAAATTGAAATGGAAACAGTATTTTGGACTTTTGAGCTTATGCCTTTTCCTTATTTATAAAGGAGATCTTTATGTATTAAGTATTAATCTTTTTGGGGGGGTTATATATACTACAAACATTTTTACTAGTTATCTTTTATTAAGTTGTTTTTAGACTTTATTGATAAAATTAAATACAAGAATTGATATCCATATAGGAGAAAAGAAATCCAAAAGCCACTGAAAAATAAACAAAGAGGTGTTTTGTTTGGGGGCTCACATGAAAGATTCATTTCTATGAATATACTTGGTTTGGTAATATGCTTTCAGACTTTCAATTCAGACTGTACACAATGTTATGCATATGCTTCAGAAGAATTTATATACCTGGAGAATTGTAACCACATAAATTGTATACTATCCTGCCTTTTTATCTCTTAATGTAAACAAAGCACTTATTTAATATAATCCAGTGCTCCAATTCCTTTCTACCTGTATACCATTTTTTGCACTATGAGTGTATATTCAATGGTATACCTTTCTACATGATTTTAAAATATGATACTTAGTTTCACACCTGGTCTGTTGATAGTCTTGAGTTCAGCAGAATTCCAAGCAGAAATTCTATATAAAAACATTGTTCTATGAAACACCAATCAGAAAGAAAATATGTACCCCTATGTTCATAGCAGCACTATTTACAATAGCTAAGATCTGGAAACAGCCCAAGTGTCCATCAGTAGATGAGTGGATAAAAAAGCTGTGGTACATATACACAATGGAGTACTATGCAGCTGTAAGAAAGAAAGATCTCTTGTCCTTTGAGACGACATGGAGGGACCTGGAGAGTATTATCCTAAGCGAAACAAGCCAAGCAGAGAAAGACAAATATCACATGATCTCATTTATTTGTGGAATATAATGAACATAACAGTCTGAGGAACAAGGTAGACCCAGAGATGTGGAAGTAGGGTACAGACTGACAACCCTCAGAAGAGGGGGTGGAGGGGGAGGGAAGAGATAAACCACAGAACTTATATGCATATACGCATAACTAATGGACATGGACAACAAAGCTGGGGATGAGGTGGGGTGGATGGGGAGGAGGGTGTCAATGAGAAAAAAAGGAGAAACATCTGTAACAAAAATAAATTAATAAATTAAAAAAAGACAAAAATAAAATAAAATAAAAAAATAAAAATTAATTAATAAAAAAATAAATTAAAAAACCCCACAAAATCATTGTTCTACCAGTAAAGCAGAAATAGATATCTTCTTATATAGCTCACAGCAGGTCATCTGGAAAGTTTTTCTTAATAGTGGTGACATGATAAGACTAATTAAGCCTTTTACAATCTAAGCATTCTGTGTTTCCCACCATCAGTATTAACAAATAACTTTAGCCTGGCAGGTGTGGCTCAGTGGTTGAACGTCGACCCATGTACCAAGAGGTTGCCGGTTAGATTTCCAGTCAGGGCACATGCCCAGGTTGTGGGCCAAATCCCCAGTGGGGGCATGTAGGAGGTGGCCAATCGATGTTTCTCTCATCGATGTTTCCATCTTTCCCTCTCTCCCTTTTCTTTAAAAAAATTTTTTTTTTATCCTCACCCGAGGACATTTTTGCATTTATCTTCAGATAGAGCAGGAGGGAGAGAGGGGGAAGAGAGAGAGAGAGAAAAACATCGATGTGAGAGAGATACATCGACTGGTTGCCACCCACATGACCCCACCTGGGGCAGGGACAAACTGCAACCGAGGTACGTGCCCTTAGCGGGAACCAAACCCAGGTCTCTCTGGTCCGCAGGCTGACGCTCTAACCACTGAGCCAAACCGGCCAGGGCTCCCTTCCTCTCTCTTTAAAAATCAATAAGGAAAAAAAAATTAAAACAAATAACTTTACCCAAGTTTTCAGTGACCTGATCAATTTTTATGATATTTTGTCATTTCACTTTTTGTAATTAAATAGGAATGTGGAAGGGTATCTACTTTTTTGTGAAATAGGAATAATACCTTTCCTAGAGATTTGATGAGGAAAAAACTGTAAAAGTTATATTGCTGAATATTTTTGAATATCTGAGGATGATTATAGTCTTTCTCCTATGCCTATCTCACCACTGTATGTTGGGTGTTGGGGTGGGAGCACAGATCTCTTTAGTCACAGATACTTGGTTGGAGAGGAACTGGACTCCAGAAGCTGTACTTAAGACACTAAAACTGAAGTGTCCCTTCTGCAACTGGGCCTGATTTAAATGATGAGATTCTGGACATTGAACTGAAGCTATAATGGGATGAGACTTAGGGAAGCCTTGGGGAGGAGTGAGTATAGGCTGCATGTAGAAGGAATGTCTATAATATGTTCGAAGGAATTCTGTGATAGTTTTAAAATATGTTCACAAAGTCTTAGCTACTCTTCCCTTCCAGAAGAATATTCCCTCTCCTTGAATATGGTCTCGATTAGTGGCTCTCATCTAATGACTATGACAAAGCAGAAGTGAGGGTGTGGAGTATTGCAGACAGGTCATAAAGGCATTGGGGCTTCCTTTGTACTCGCTCTAAGAGGGAAGTTAGCTGCCAGGCCATGAGGGCACACCAGCAGCATAGGAAAAGGTCCACATACAAGGAACTAAGGCACCGTGTCATAGCCTGTGAGGAACTGAAGCCTGCTGATAGCCTTGTGACTGGGACACCTTGCTCTTCCGGCCTCAGTTAAGCCTTCAGATGACTGACTACAGCCTCTGCCAACATCCTGACTGCAACCACATGACAGACTGAGTCAGACCATCCAAACAAGCCTTTTCAAATTTCTGATGACAGAAATGACAAGATAATAAATATTTGTCATTAAGTTTGGGAATAGTTTGTTACACAGCAATAGATAACTAATGCAGTGGCATAGGGGTGATGTAGCAGTTAAATATGGCCACTATAATGCTGTGTGATTAACAACTACAAAACTTCAGTGGCATGCAACAATAAGCATTTATCATGGGCCAGCTGCAGTTCAGCTCACCTGGGCTGTTAGTCCGTTAGTCTCAGCTAGGCTTGCTGTTGCGTCTGAGGTGAGCAAGGAGTCTTCCTCTCTTCTTTCTCACTCTTCCTCTTGTCTTCTGGACCATGTTCTTCAAGGTGCAAGAGGGCAAGCCCAGTCGTTCATATGATCTTTATGCTTTTGGACATGTCTCATCCACTGGCATCAAATATTATAGATTTAAGCAAGTCACATGGTGGCCCAAAAGTCAGGGGGGGGAGGGAGGAAATATACTTTGCCTTAGTAAGAAAAGAAACTGCAAAGTCCCATGCCAAAGGTGTGGATATAGGGAGGGGTAAAAACTTGAGGCTATGAAGGCCATCTACCACAAGCGAGGTAAAGGGAATGTTTTATAGCAAGTTGGAATGGTTTGAGAGGAGTAAGAACAAGACGTGACTGCTTGGTGTGAAGACCAGGGCTGACGCTGCTTCCACTGACAATGAGGCCTCTGCTGTTCTCCACTAGATGGTAGAAAGCCATGGGTGAAGGAAGTCATACTGAAAAACAAGTTTTCTATCTTGCTGAAACAAATAGTCTTTTAAAATTTTTAAATTAAATTTATTGGGGTAACATTGGTTAATACAATTATATAGGTTTCAGGTGTACAATTCTATAATACATCATCTGTATGTTGTATTGTGTGTTCACCATCCCAAGCCAAGTCTCCTTCCATCACCATTTATCCCACCTTTACCTTCTTCTATCTCCCACACCCCACTTTCCCTCTGGTAATCACTATACTATTATCTGTGCCTATGAGGTTTTCTCTTTGTATGATCCTTTCAACATTTTCACCCTCCCCCCCAACCCCCCCTCCCCTTTAACAGCTGTCAGTCTGTTCTCTGTATCTATGGGTTGGTTTTTATTTTGTTTATTGGATTATTTTGTTCATTAGATTCCACATATGACTGAAATCATATGGTATTTGTCTTTCTATGACTGGCTTATTTCACTTAGCATAATATTCTCCAGGCCCATTCATGCTGTTGCAAAAGGTAAGATCTCCGTATTTTTACAGCTGAGTAGTATTCCATTGTGTAAATGTATCACAGCTTTTTTATTGACCTTTCTACTGATAGGCATTTGGGCTGCTTCCAAATTTTGGCTTTTGTAGGTAATGCTGCAATGAACAAAGGGACCCATATATTCTTTCAAATCAGTGTTTTGGGTTTCTTCGGATATATTCCCAGAAGTGAAATTGCTAGGTCATAAGGCAGTTTTGTAATAACTCCATTCTGACCCTCAGTTACTGCACGTACACACCCTAGCAGTTTCTTTTCTGTAAACATAAGGGCCTTGAGACACCCAAAGAAAACTGTAAAGATAAGGGGTTGAGGATGGCCTTGGGAAACTCAGAGAAATCATGAGAAAAAAGAGATGAATAGTTACCCTGCTCCTCTCCCCCCCTTCTCTGTATCAGCCCCCCTTAACGGTGCCAAAAGCGGCACCAAGAGAATGTAGTTTTTTTTCTGTAGTTTGTGCCTTTAAAAGAGGGCAACAAAGAAGGCTAGGGGCTGAGGATTTGGGGAAGCTGTACCCCCCCAGCCCGCCGGTGTAACAGCCCACCGGTGTAATAAAGTGCTCCTTTACAATTCCACCGTGCGTCTCTGGTTATCTCGCTGTCAGGTTATAACATTTGGAGGCCCCAGCAAGATTCCTGGTGCTTTAGGACACCAGGGGCTAGATGCCTAGGACGATCGGCCTCTCCTGGTCTGGCCGCCGGACCCCTAGAGATCTGAGGGGAGATACCCCCTGAGATGTTCCAGGGCCTCAAAGACCCTACTTAGGTTTCCGAGGAGTGGCTGGGAGATGCCAAGACATCCCCAAAAAGATCTAAGGAGACCTGGTAAAGCCTCCGGAGGTGAGTTCTGGGTGACCGGTCCATCTGGGTGACAGTGAGAGGGCCGGACGCGGCACAGCCTCTCCTCTCCGGGATCCCCCTGAGACGTTAGGTGGGGTTCAATTCTGGTAAATTCTGGTTCTGGACCACAGTGCTTTCTGGTCCGCCACTGGGGCGGAAGGGGAGACTGATCACCTCCCGAGAACTTCTGGTGTGTGAGTGTGACTGTGTGAATGTAATTGTGTGTGAGTGACTGTGCTCCACGACTTTGGTTATGGAGCCTGTGTGAGTCCTGCCCTGCGGTTCCGTGATGACCTCATACGGCTAAAAGGCAGTATCAGGTTCTTGGGCCACTATGGTGTCCCACCAGCGAGCCTGATCCGAGTTAGGGCTTATTCCAACCTGCCACATGCCAAGAGGCGTCTGAAATCTCTGCGAGGGGAGTGGCCAGGCGGACGAAGCGAAAGTTTCTGTCTTGTATGTCTTCCCTTGTTTTTGTCCTCGTCTGCCTCCCTACTGTGTCTCCCTCAACTTTGTTACGGTTAGTCTAATCATGGATAGCAGCCCTAATGCCCAGAAGACCTCATTGGGTTGCATAGTAAACATTCTTAGAAATGAAATATCGGGGAAATAAGATAATAGAATAGCAAAGGTAATAATAACAGCCTTAAGGGGAACAGGGCCCATAGAAAAGGATCACCCGAGAAAGGGAAACATGAGGAAGAGCCAGGACAGCAGGCATAGGTCCCGATTAGAGATAGACAAGACAATAGGGGACAAACTAGTTAGTTTCCTGGTAGGTACTGGTACAGCAGACTCAGTCCTGACCGAGCCAGTGGGGCTCTAACCTACTCCTGGACTTCAAAGAGGACTATGGACTTTGGGGAAATACTGTGACTCCTTTGGTTCTGGTCCTGCTGGAGTGCTGATACCCCCTACTCAGACGTGGTCTCCTCCAGAGATCATTCAATTGCTGGCCACTGCGACTCCAGGCCAGCCCCCGCATCAAGTTCCACAAGACGTTGGCCATCAGTCCTGCCATCCTGCTTTCAGACGATGACCCGGAGAAACCTCTACAGGACTGCCTGGAGGTAATCGACATAGTGCAGACGGCCTGCCCAGACCTCAAGGATGTCCCATTGCCATCACCAGATGAGGTATTGTTCATGGACAGGAGCAGCTATGTCCAGGAAGAAATCAGGTATGCTAGGACAGCAGTAGTAACTCAGGACTGTGTCATCTGGTCACAGTCATTAAGTAGGGGAACTTCAGCCCAGTAGGCTGAACTCATAGTCCTAATCCAGGCTCTCCGATGGGGCAAGAAAGGAAATCTACTGCACCAGGAAGCTTGAGAGGCAGCCCTAAAACCAGTGGGGAATGGCCTCTCCAGATACACTAGGTCAGAAAATGACTTAGCCAAGCAGAAACAAGCCATTAAAGAAATCAGTGGATGGTGGACACTGCCTGATGGGAGGTTATTAGTCCCAGAGGCTCTAGGTCGGACTTTAGTCAACCAGCTGCACCAGACTACCCACTTAGGTTACACCAAGCTTACTGAACTCCTGAGAGGCAGGCAATGTCCAGTAAGGTCACAGGGAAAGGGAAAAGGCAGAGGGAAGCAGGAATGTGTGGGTCTAAGTAGGGAGGAGGAGAAGAAAAGCTGGGGGATGTGCAGACAGCAGATTGAGCAGGCTCTCAGGTTCATGTCAGGGGAGGGACTAGGAAAGTCACAGA
This sequence comes from Tadarida brasiliensis, assembly GCA_030848825.1. Classification (NCBI taxonomy): domain Eukaryota; kingdom Metazoa; phylum Chordata; class Mammalia; order Chiroptera; family Molossidae; genus Tadarida; species Tadarida brasiliensis. Next base: position 83,115,963 of record CM061257.1, read on the forward strand.
GGGTTTGTGTAAGTTGAAGAAGGATTGTGTAAGTCGCAGAGGGTCTGTGTAAGTTGAAGAAAGTTTGTAGAGAAGAGAAGAAATAAAAAGAGAAGGATTGTGCAGAGGAAGTAAAAAGATAGGAAAGGATAAAAGAAAGGGACATACATATTACAGGAAGACAGGATATTGGAGGAATACTCAAAAAGGGAAAAAGAAAGGGACACTGAGAGAGGGAGAGTTTGCCCCTAGTAATGGAATAACAGTCTAGGATGTAATAAAGAAAGTAACAGGTTTAGGCTACTCCTGCCCCACCTACCTTGAGGGAAACCTTAACCAGATTTGTTTTGGAAACTGGTGAGGGCTGGATCACTCTGCTCTCCTTGCCCTCTTACAGTTCTTACAGGCCCGCAGTCCGCCCAGAAAGCCGTCCATAAACACGACGCCCTGCCTATGCCCACCTTGGACCCTGTGCACCCTTTCCAGCCCAGGGACTCGATATGGGTAAAGAAATTTACCACCCAGGGACTGACTCCGGCCCAGAAGGGACCATACACTGTCATCCTGCCTGCACCAACGGCTGTCAAGGTCAACGGCATCCCGGTCTGGCTGCACCATTCCCTGCTGAAGGCAGAAAAAGCAGAACGGACGGTGCAGGCCTCTCCAGATCCCTTAAAAATGAGACTCTTGCATTTATCTGGACTCTAATTTTTCTGATTATGACTATACAGGGGAATTTTTATAGATCTGGGCCCCAATGGAACTGGGAACTTGAAAATGGGATATTGGGGGAGGTCTTAAGAAGTGTCACCACAAAAGGGATAGAAAAACCTGTTTTCAGCCTCGACCTATGTGACCTCATGAGAGGCACCATAGGCATAGATGGTATTACTGAAGATTAATGTCATATAGAAGGGCCCCTTCCCTGGGGTTATGGGACACCTACGGGGGAATGGGGACTACAAGGGGTAGGAATATATATGCCCAGGGAGCAGTACAGTCACCACAAGTTGCTTGAATGCAAATGAATACTTTTGTCCATCTCGGGGTTGTGAAACCATATTTACTACTAAGGGCTATATAAGAAGCAGGCACCTTCATATAGATTTTAGAAGGTTAACCAAGCCCAAGGGTTTCCCTATAGGAAAATCTGACCCCATTCAGATTAATATCATTAGTCAGTCAGCCAGACCTTTATTAGGCCACAGGAAGGACATAGGGGCTGACTACTAGTTATGCCTAAATTCGGGGCCCCCTTATTATATAGGGCTAGGCCTCTCCAAGCCAGTTTCCCAGACCCTAAATACTGACAACTGTACATGGGACCAGCCCAAGTTAACTTTGGGGGATAACCAGGGGCAAGGGACTTGCATACTTCCACCTAAGTATAACCTCCAGCAATACAAAACAGACAAGGTTTAGATCTCCTTTTCCTCAAGCAGGAAAGACTCTGTGTAGCACTAGGTAAAACCTGCTGTTTCTATGCCAATAATTTGGGAATAATACAGGGACAGAGTTAATATCCTTAATAAAAAAAGGGTCAATGATTTGACTTGTACATAAAACCAGTGGGGATGTAATAACTCCATTCTGACCCTCAGTTACTGCACGTACACACCATGGCAGTTTCTTTTCTGTAAACATAAGGGCCTTGAGACACCCAAAGAAAACTGTAAAGATAAGGGGTTGAGGATGGCCTTGGGAAACTCAGAGAAATCATGAGAAAAAAGAGATGAATAGTTACCTTGCTCCTCTCCCCCCCTTCTCTGTATCAGCCCCCCTTAACGGTGCCAAAAGCGGCACCAAGAGAATGTAGTTTTTTTTCTGTAGTTTGTGCCTTTAAAAGAGGGCAACAAAGAAGGCTAGGGGCTGAGGATTTGGGGAAGCTGTACCCCCCCAGCCCGCCGGTGTAACAGCCCACCGGTGTAATAAAGTGCTCCTTTACAATTCCACCGTGCGTCTCTGGTTATCTCGCTGACACGTTATAACAGTTTCTTTTTTAATTTTTTGAGTAAACTCTATAGGTTTTTCACAGTAACTGTACCATCTGCATTCCCACCAACAATGCATGAGGGTTCCCTTTTCTCCACATCCTGCCAACATTTGTTTGTTGATTTACTGATCCTAGCCATTCTGACAGGTGTGAGGTGATATCTCATTGTGGTTTTAATTTACATTTCTTTGATGATTAATGACATCGAACACCTTTTTGTATGTCTATTGGCCATCTCTATGTCCTCTGGAGAAGTGTCTATTCAGGTCCTTTGCCCATTTTTTAGTTAGATTGTGTTTCTTTCTTCCTTTTTTTGGTGTTGAGTTGTATGAGTTCTTTATAAATTTTGGATATTAACCCCTTATCAAATGTATCATTGATTAACATATTCTCTCTTTCAGTGGGTTGACTTATCATTTTGTTGATGGTTTCCTTTGCTGTTGCAAAGATGTTTTTGTTGGATGTAATCTCATTTGTTTACTTCTTTTGTTATTCTTGCCCAAGGCTATATGTCAGAAAACATATTGCTACTGTAATAACTCCATTCTGACCCTCAGTTACTGCACGTACACACCCTGGCAGTTTCTTTTCTATAAACATAAAGGCCTTGAGACACCCAAAGAAAATTGTAAAGATAAGGGATTGAGGATGGCCTTGGGAGGAACAATGAGAGAGTAATGGTAGCTTGAGCTAACAAGCTTCTCTCCCCCTCTTCTCTGTATCAGCCCCCCTTAACGGTGCCAAAAGCGGCGCCAAGTGAATGTAGTTTTTTTTCTGTAGTTTGTGCCTTTAAAAGCGGGCAACAAAGAAGGCTCGGGGCTGAGGATTTGGGGAAGCTGTACCCCCCCAGCCCGCCGGTGTAACAGCCCACTGGTGTAATAAAGTGCTCCTTTACAATTCAGCCGTGCGTCTCTGGTTATCTCGCTGACACGTTACAACACTACAGTAAATGTTCTAGATTTTACTGCCTATACTTTCTTCTAGGGTTTTTATGGTTTTGAATCTTACATTTAAGTCTTTAATCACTTTTGAGTTTACTCTCATGTATGGTTAAGATGGTAGTCTAATTTCATTTTTTTGCAAATATCTGTCCAATTTTCCCAACACCATTTATCAAATAGACTATCTTTACCTCACTGTGTGTTCTTACCTTCTTTGTCAAATATTAATTGATTATAAAGGCATACGTCTATTTCTGGGCTATTTTGTTCCATTGATCTATGTGTCTGTTTTTATGCCAGTAAATTGCTGTTTTGAGTTACTATGGCCTTGTAATATAGTTTGATACCTGGTAGCATAATTTGGCTATTTGGAGTCTTTTGTGGTTTCATATAAATCTTTGGAATACTTACTCTAGTTCTGTGAAATATGCCATTGGTATCTTGATAGGAATTGCATTGAATTTACAGATTGCTTTAGGTAGTATGGACATCTTAATGACGCTAATTCTTCTTATTTATGAACATGGTAAAGGCTTCCACTTATTTGTATCTTCCTCAATATTTTTCTTCAGTGTCTTATAATTTTCCTAATATAGATCTTTTACATCTTTGGTTAAAATTATTCCTAGGTATTTTATTTTATTTATTTATTTTTTTATCCTCACCCGAGGACATTTTTCCATTTTTGTTCAGATAGAGTGGGAGGGAGAGAGAGAGACGAGAGAGAGAGAGAGAGAGAGAGAGAGAGAGAGAGAGAGAGAGAGAGAAACATTGACATGAAAGGGACACATTGAGTGGCTGCCTCCCACACGACCCCAACCAGGGCTGGGGACGAATCGTAACTGAGGTGTGTGCCTTTGACTAGTATCGAACCCGTGACTCATTGGTCCACGGGCTGACGCTCCAACTGCTGAACCAAACCGGCCAGGGCTTATTTTATTTTTTGATGCAATTGTAAACGAGATTTTTTCCCTTAGTTTTCCTTTGATATTTCATTATTGGTTTATAAAAATGCAACTTATTTCTGTATATTTGTATGGTATCCTGCTACTTTCCTTAATTCAATTATTCTACTACTTTTTGGTGCAATCTTTAGGGTTCTCTATATATAGTATTATATCATCTGCAAATAATGACAATTTTACTTTTTCTTTTTCAATTTGGATGCCTTTTGTTTCTTCTTCTTCTTTTTTTTTATCCTCACCCGAGGACATTTTTCCATTTTTTGTTCAGATAGAGTGGGAGGGAGAGAGAGGAAGAGAAAGAGAGAAACATTGATGTGAAAGGGACACATCGAGTGGCTGCTACCCACATGACCCAACCAGGGCCAAGGACAAACTGCAACCGAGGTACGTGCCCTTAGCAGGAACCGAACCCGGGTCTCTTTGGACCGCAGGCTGACGCTCTAACTGCTGAGCCAAACCGGCCAGGGCTGTTTCTTCTTCTTTTCTGATTGTTGTGGCTAGGACTTCCAATACTATGTTGAATAACAGTGGTGAAAGCAGACATCCCTGTCTTGTTCCTGACCTGTAAATTGAAGATTGTGTTATATTACTGTTATTTTTTAGTTGTGTTATACAACATATGCCTGGACAATGAATTTCATAAGAGTAATTTACAGATATATATATATATATCTCCATTTCTTTTTCCCATGGACTCAGGAGTGATGCTCGGGTCTGGAATAGATAATATTTCTTAATCTCTAGACTTGAAAATTTGGACTAGGTTATCTTCCCATTTTCTTCCAATAATAAAATATCATAATTAAGTCCAGTAGGATTGATCTAGTCCACTGCAACTAGGAAGCTTGCAATTGGGCCTCACTTTTGAGTTATCTTAAATCTTGTTATTGAGAACCTATATTCTCTCTCAATACTGAGGCCTATTTTTTAAAAATTTCCACTGCTTTATTTTCTCATCAGTACTAAAGTGAGATGAATACATTTAAAGAGGTAGTGAGTTTTAGAAATCATCTCTATGAGGGGCTCTTTCATCTTTAGTGAAGATTTCATCCTCAAAATTGCAAAATGATCCAGAAAAAAATATTGCAGGGTATTAGGCAAAAATTATAATTGTGTTATGGTGTTGAAATTATGTGACTTTTTTCCCCTCTGGATTCACAATATTCTAGACTGTGATAATATTATTTTATATCTTAAAAATTATGTTTAAACACAAAAATGGAATAGAGTCAGGTGAGGAAAATCAACATTAGTACCAGAAATGTTTTACTATGTTATTTTTTTAAACATTAGGTTCATATGTCCCTTTAAAAAAATTTTTTTTTTCTGTATTGATTTTAGAGAGAGAGGAAGGGAGAGGGAGAGAGAGAGAGAGAAACATCAATGAGCAAGAACATCAATTGACTGTCTCCTGCATGTCCCCCACTGGGGATTTGGCCCACAACCTGGGCATGTTCCCTGACCAGGAATCGAACCAGCGACCTCTTGGTGCATGGGTTGACGCTCAGCCACTGAGCCACACTGGCCGGGCACATGTCCCTTTCTAAAACCAATAGTGGCCTCCATCCCACACTTTTCTAATATTATTGGAATAATAATATTATTAATAATATAATAATAATAAAATAATACCATTGGAAGGGCTTCCTTGCAGCAGCAAATGCTTTAGGTGAAAAAAAAATGGTCCTTGTCAAGAAATAGCTGGGGGTTAGCTTGAGAAGTTTGAAAGGGCTTCTCTATTTCAGATATGTTTGACAAAGAAGATCTAGAATTTCTTGTTTCATTCAAACATATACTTGGTGGTTTAACTCCTGCATTTTAAGACCATTTGTCTTCCTAAAGTCAGAAGTATGTGCAAGATTTGATGTCACTTTGGATACCATAGCCAAATACAGAAGACAGAGTTCAATTAATTGATATAAAAAAGAAGTTGATGTTGCCCCAAACAATTGTTTTAAGACAAAATGTACTTTTATTATAACACTTTTTAAAATTAAATAAATATTCTGAAAGGTCAAGGAGTATATCGTAGGCTTATCAGGAAAGAGCAGATCTCACACATCTTATTTGACAGAAGAAACTTCAAATATGGTTTTAGGGTCACAGTCTCCACAAAATCCCATTTCAAATCTTAGTCTAGCATTCTCATGACTGTTGCTGTGCCAAGCTGGATTGTTTATTTTCTCCTAGGTAAGAAAATTCTGAGTGTTATATTTGAGGGTCAAGCTCACTCAAACTCATATGTGCCTTTTTGTCCAGTTCTTATTTTGGTGCCCATCAGTAGATGAGTGGATAAAATAGCTGTGGTACATTTATACAATGGAATACTATGCAGCTATAAAAAAGAAGGAACTCTTATCCTTTGGGACAGCATGGATGGACCTGGAGAGTATTATGCTAAGTGAAATAAGCCAGTCAGAGAAAGGCAAATACCATATGATTTCACTTATATGTGGAATCTAATGAACAAGGTAGAGCCAGAGGCATGGATACGTGGAACAGACTGACAGACGTTGGAGAGGAGGGGGGTGGAGGGGACTGGGTGGAGGAAGGTGAAGAGATTAGCCAAAGAACATATATGTATAACATGGACACAGATAATAGTGTGGTGAAGGCCAGGGGAGGTGGGAGCAGGGGCTGGGTGGAGGTGGGCAAAGGCAGGGGGGAAATGGGGGACATCTGTAATAGTGTCAACAATAAAAAAATATATATATATGCTTGAGGAAAAATAAGCTGGAAAGCCAAGCCTTCACTGTGTTATGGTACTTTATTCCACCTTCTATAATGAATGTTAGCCTTGCTGGATTGAGTAGTCTTGCATTCAGATCCTTGTTTTTCATTACACTGATTTACTTCATGCCATTCCCTCTGGCCTGTAGTGTTTCTGTTGAGAAGTCAGCTGATAGCCTTATGGGGGTTCCTTTGTAGGTAACCTGTTGCTTATCTCTTGCTGCCATTAGGCTTCTCTCTTTGTCTTTAATTTTTGGCATTTTAATTATTATGTGTCTTGGTGTGGGCCTGTTTGGGTTCTTCTTACTTAGGGCTCTCTGTGCTTCTTGAACTTGTATGCCTTTTCCTTCACTAAGTTAGGGAAGTTTTCTCTCACTATTTCTTCAAATATATTCTGTAATTCTTGCTCATTTTCTTCTTCTTCTGGAACTCCTATAATGAAGATGTTTTTACGTTTCATATTGTCACACAGTTCTCTTAGGCTGTCTTCCTGTTTTTTTCTTTTTGATTCTCTGATTGGGTGATTTTCTACTCTGTCTTCTAATTCACTGATTTGATCCTTGGCTTCCTCTACTCTGCTGGTTATTCCTTCCAATGTGTTCTTTATTTCTGCTATGTCATTCTTCATTTCTGCTTGGCAGTTGTTCATTTCCACTTGGTTGATTTTCAGTGTTTCTATATCTTTACTCAGGCTGTTGAGCTTCCTCATTATCATTACTCTGAACTCTACCTTTGATACCTTGTTTAATTGCATTTCATTTATCTCTTCTGATCAAGAATTCTTTTGTTCTTTCATTTGAGATTTGTCTTTATTTTAGTTGTAATTCCATTTTGGTCCTGGGAGATGGTCTGTGTAGCTTCCATCCACTCTGCTGCCATTTTAGAATCCAATAAAGTATATATTTAAAAGGGAAATCTTGTTGAACAGATGCTTGAGAAGACTAAATTAACTTGTGTCTGGAATGCATTAGCCATTAGTCAATGATCAAATATTTCAGAAGTCTATATCATGTGCACAATTTTGAGTTAAGATTTTGAAAGAACTCCTGTAGACACAAACTCATTTCCCTCCAGCCAGGGAGGAAGTTCAGCATCCCCACTCTCCCCTTCTGGTGTTGATTGGAGTTCAGCTGTGCTACCAATTGTCTGCCTGATGTGCTTGGGAGGACCCCTGGGATCTCTTTGGCCTTTTACTCACAAAGCTTCCTAATCTCTGTTTGTCTGCTGTGTTAGTTCTACGAGTTATTTTTATATCCTTAAAATAATATATATATAGATTTGCTATTTCTTGGTTTATCAACTTTGTCATAATGGTATGTTATGAAGGTCTTGATCCCATCTCTGAAATAACTCTTGACTAGATAACAACAATCTTAGGCAAGTTGTAATGTTATTGACAGTTCATTGTTGTTTTATTTGTCCCAGTTACAAGTTGCTGGGGTTTTTTTAAATGAAATTTTTCTAAGGCTGACAAAAGTGATTATACTTTGGACTTATGCTGTCTTGTATGGTGGCCACTAGGCACAAACAGCTAGTAAGCATTGAAATGTGGCTAGTTTGGATTGAGAGGTTCTAAATATAAAATACACACTAGATTTCAAGTCTTAATACAAAAAAAAGTAAAATGGTTATTGATTACATGTTGATTTGATAATATTTTGGATATATTGGGTTAAATATTATACACATATATACTAATTAATTTTAACTCTTTAACTTTAGACTTACATATGTGTTTCACATTATATTTGTATTGTACAGCATGGCTATAGAATATTCCAGAAGGAAAGATAAAGTAGAGTCAGGATACGTGTCTACTTTTAGACAAGAAAGAGGTTTAAAAAAAGACAAAGAAAGGCAGGGTGAGTGGAAATCAGGAAAAATATGGTGAAAATAAAATAAATATGTAAGTAATCATAGTAGATGTAAGAAGTCTCATGATCTTGCAAATGAGTTCAGAGACATTTAGGTGAGATAAATGTACTCAAAAAAGAAAGAATTGCTGTTTTAAAATTTTCAAGTTATTTTGTGTCAGGAATATTGTCGTGTTGTATGATAGAACAGAACCAAGTTCAACAGCTAAGTATTAAAATGTATTAGAGAACAAACTGCTTCCAGAAAGACCCAAATAAGTCCTTTTGTCAAGATCAGCAGGCTGACAGCAGATGGTGCTATTCCATCTTCAGTCTTAGGAACCATGTAAGCAATCACCTTGGAAATGACTGCGAAGGACAACTGAAATAGTCCCTCTTTTTAAATCATGATTTGGAAAAGTGACCTAGAGGCAAAAATGCTTTTTATGGAAACATGCCTAGTATTTTCTCCTAGAATTTTATTTTTATGAAAACTCTAAACATGGGTATTCTATTCATTGATTGAAGAGTAGAAAATTAGTGAAATAGGAGATAAAGATGGGAACATAAGTTAGAACTTGTTGCATGGGCATTTTCTCACCATGCCAGGAAAGTCTATTTTTAGTTGGCTGACATTTAATTAATTCAGTTCATTTAAAAATATTTAGTACTCACAATATGTCTAGCAAAATAATAGGTGCTTATTGCACATCCATGAGCAAAATAGACCAATATTTTTTGTATCTCTGGAGCTTATACTGTAGTAGAGGGAGAAACACAAAAATAATAAATAAGATAATTGTGTAGTACATTAGAAAGTGGTGAGTGCCATCATGAAAAAAATGAAGGTAAAGCATGGTAAGAAAACTCAAGATACTGGGCAGTGAGGAGGGTTCGATACATGTATTTAAATAGTATCTATTCATTGAGAAGATGTTGGAGAGGGTCTTCAAGAGGATATGACCATTAGTTGACCCCTGAGCTGAGACTTGGCAATCAGAGACTCCTCACCCCTTCCCTGTCCTTGGAATGTACATTCTGCCCACCTCTCCCGCATTAGGAGCTATTTCAAGGATGCAGCCTTGAGAGAACAGTTGTTGAGACCGTCTGGACTCTGCACAAGGTTGAACCACATCAAAGTCTTTATATAAACTTTTAATATTCTGGCGGGCAGGTGTGGAGATCTACTCAGCTTGCAGCACCTATGACAAGCCTCGTATGTAAGTCTCCTTGCTTATTTTTTTTCTTTATTGATGAAAGAGAGAGAGGAAGGGAGAGGGAGAGAGAGATAGAAACATCAATGAGAAAGAACATCGACTGGCTACCTCCTGCATGCCCTCACTGGGGATCAGGCCCACAACCTGGGCATGTGCCCTGACCGAGATTCTAACTGGCGGCCTCTTGGTGCATGGGTCGACCCTCAACCACTGAGCCACACCAGCTGAGCAAGTCTCCTTGCTTATTAAACCTGCCACCTGCCAGTCTGCAGTGTCTGCCTCTTTGTTTCATCTTTCCTTGTCCTCTGTGTACAGGGGCCACTTTCAGATTTTATCTGGGAAGTTCCCGAGGTAGTGAACCAACAGAAGGTGAAAATTAAACAAAAATATGAGGGCTGTAAGGGTAACAGTTAGGTAAATATCTGGAGAAAGAGTGGCCCAGGCAGAAAGAATAGCTTGCACAAAGACCTTAAGGGAGCATGTCTGGCTTGTTCAGAGAGTTCAGTAAGGAGGCCAGCATGGCTGCAGTACTGTGAGCAAGGAGAGGAGCAGGAGATGAGATTAAATCAGGACTTCCAAGCTGAACATGCTGGTGTTGAAATGTCTACCATCAGCAGATATGGAAAGATATGGAAAATGAAAGTTTGGAGGGGAAGATAAGGGCCACAGTTTGGGACATATTGAACTTGAGATGTCTATTAGCCATTAAAGTGGCAAGAAGGAGATTCTAAAGATTTTTGAGTGTGAAATTGATAATATATTTGCATCAGTGTGGAATGCTTCAGAAAGGAAGAGACTGAAATAGAAGAAATGGTCTAGAAGGCAATTACAACCGGGGTCAGATTAGGAGAGCCTGAAAGTTAACAGTAGCTGTGGAAATGGGGAGAAAAGCAATGATTTTGCACAGGCAGAATGTCTTATTTTGTGATAAGAATTATAATAGATACTTTCAGAATAGACTGTTGCCAATAAAAACTTAAAATTTAGTAAAAGCAGAGATATTATTAAATTTTATAACCCATGGAAAATGACCTATAGTCTGAGACTACAAGTCACATGTTGTGGGCACATGAAAGAAACTATCTATTGTAATGGGCATGGAGGTGGAGAGAAAGATAAGGGAAAACTTGATGAAGACCATGGCATTTATGTTGGGCATCATGAATAAGGTTTCCAAAACTGGAGAACTAGTCCAATCAAATGTTGGTGGGTTCCAAACTTTGGGTCATATATGACAGTGGGACAACTTCCTTGAATTGAGAAGTAAACACCAAGTCATTTTATAAATATAGAACTCAAAAGAAGCATTACAGACAGCTACACTGTTCCTGCCACCCTGTGTAGACTAGCCTGAACTTCAATTACCAGGAGTACAAACCTTGCTGATCTCTTTCAACCTGAAAGAATAAAGAGAAGAGGCCATTGCTTAGGCTACCAGGCAAAAGCTTGTTGACCTGAGTTGTCTGAATTAGTGTCTGTTACAAGGTCAGATTCACTTGAGAAGCTACAGAAGCATATTTAAGATTATTTCTGATTAAAAGCTATGCTATTCTAGAGTGCACTAAAATTCTAAACCATTCTGTGAAGTATGAATGTTTTATTAAAATAAACTTTTATTAGAGTTCCACTAGTTAGAAATAACTGATAATATTTTTTTCCTTAGGTCCAGAGACACTCTGTAGGATTTTAGAACTCTTTAAATTAAAAAAAAATTTTTTTGAAATAATTATAGATTCACAGAAAGTTGCAAAAACAGTACAGATGAGTTTCATGTACCCTTCACCCAGTTTCCCCAATGGTTACTCCTTACAAATTTATAGTGCAATATCAATACCAGGAATTTGACATCCATTCCCATGTGTTACGAAGTTCTGTGTTGCTCGACCTGTAGATTTGTACAATCAGCACTGCAGTTAGGATAGAGAGCTGTTCCATCACCACAAAGATCTCCCTTGTGCCTTTACAGTCACGTTCACCCACTCTTCCCCAGCATCCCTCTCACTCGACCATCACTAATCTATTTTCCATCTCTACAATTTTGTTATTTACAGAATGTTATATAAATAGAATCACACGGTATGTCTTTTTGAGATCGGCTTTCACTCAGTATAATATCTTTGAGCTCCATCCAAGTAGTTATGGGCATCAATAGTTCATTTTATTGCTGAGTGATTTATGGTATGGTCGTGCCATCATTGGTGTAAGCATTCATTTATGGAGGGACATTTTGGTTGTTTCCACTTCTTAACTGTTACAAATAAAGCTGCTGTGAACAATTATGTACAGGTTTTTATGTGGGCATTACGTTTTTATTTCCCTGGGATAAATGCTCATAAGTGCAATTGCCGGGTTGTGTGCTAAGTACATGTTTAGTTTTTCAAGAAACTACCAAACTATTTACCAGAGTTGCTGAATCATTTTATGAGGAACACATGAGGGAAGATCATTTCTAAGGGGGCCATCTCTGCTTAAGAATCCCTTTTAAGCTAAGAAGGACTGTAACAGCATGTTCCCGCAGCAACATTCTTCCCATGATCTTCTTCTAGTGCAGTTGGGCTTATTCTTAATGTGTGGTGAAAAAATAGACTGCTCACTGTCAATAACAAAATTCCCAGCTTTATGTTTATCGGGCAAAGGTGAATCAGCTGTCATGAGTCAAAAGACATTGCCCTGATGAAATCTGCCTGGAGGCAGTTGAGAGCTTTCAAATCTTTTCATCTGCTAGCCTCTTCTTTCTCAGTATCTTCCTACAGTCAACTTTTCCACATTCAGGACCTACGTTTTTCATTTAGGTTCCCTATTTTGTACCAGGATATGTTTAAATATTCGAGCAACAGAGATCTCTGGCTGGTTTGATTTAGCACCCACTCCTAGCTCCCAACTTCAGCTGAAGTCCTAGCACTTCTCACTGAGACGGATTCCTGCTCACGTACTCACTTCATTTGGGTCTCAGCACCAACAGCTCCTCATGTGAGGTCTTCTCGACTGCCCTCTCCCCTCAACATCATCCTCTATGCCCTAAACTGGCTTTATTTTTTCTCACAGCACTTGCAATTTTCTGATATAGTATGAGTGTATTTGTTGTGTTAGTGGCCTCACCTTGCTAGTACGCAAACTACCTGGGGGCCATGACTTTGTGTGGTTCACTGCTATTTCCACAGACCTGAGACTGCCTAGCTCATCATAGACCCTCAATAAATAGGTGATGAACGAATAAATCAACAGAAATTTCACAGTGGTTTCCTAACTGATCCACTCTCTTGCCTTTAAAATTTATCTTTCACTCAAAGAAGTAAAGTTATGCCCCAAAGACATGGATTGAATCAACTCACTCTCCTCAAAACCCTTAAATCCCTTCATTGCTTATTGATGGGGTAAAGCACAGACTCATTTACTTTTTTTTGGTTAATTATCACCCAAGGATATCTTTTTTCCATTGATATTTAGATAGGGTAGAAGGGAGGGAGGGACAAGGAGAGAGAGAGAGAGAAATATGGATGTGAGAGAGATACATTAATTGGTGGCCTCCCGCACACGTCCCATCCAGGGCCGAGGAATCGAACCAGCAACCCAGGTACAAAGCACAGACTTATTTAGAGTAGCAGCTAAACTCCCCATAATTTATCTTCCAGAAGATTTCTTGGCTCTGTATATGATTTCCCCTCCATTTTATAGTCCAGCCTCACCAATTCGCTCTTTTTTTCTGACCACGTCAAGCACTTTCATGTCAGTGTCATTTTAGTCTTTTTTCCTGTTCCCATTCTCAAACAATTTAATTGTCAAAGTTCAGGTGGGTTTTTTCCCCCCATTCATGTAGGAACTTTGGGTTATGACAACATTTGCTTTGTTTTTTTTGTGTGTGTGTGTTTTTTTTTTATAACTTATCTTTATTGTTGAATGTATTACAAATGTTCCTCATTTTCCCCCCCTTGCCCCCCTCCTCCCCATTCCTGCTCCCTTCCTGCCTTTCCCCACACTGTTGTCTGTGTCCATTGGTTATGCATATATACAAATAAGTTCTTTGGTTTATTTCTTCCCACCCCCCAACCCCCTTCCCTTTGAGGTTTGTCAGTCTAACAACCAATTTGTACTTTTTAATCCCTTCACCTTTTTCACCCATCCCCTCAGCCCCCACCCATCTGGTTCCCAAAAAAGTTCTCTGTATCTATGAGAATGTCTTTGTTCTGCTTGTTCATTTTGTTTGTAGATTCAATTGTTGATAGCTATGTAGTTATTGCCATTTTGTTTGTTCATATTTTTTTATCTTTTTCTTCAAGAAGACCCTTCAACATTTCATATAAGAATGGTTTGGTGGTGATGAACTCCTTTAGCTTTTCTTTGTCTGGGAAACTCTTTATATGGCCATCGATTCTAAATGACAGCTTTGCAGGATAGAGTAATCTTGGTTGTAGGTTCTTGCTTTTCATCACTCTGAATATTTCTTGCCACTCCCTTCTGGCCTGCAAAGTTTGTTTTGAGAAATCAGCTGACAGTCTGATGGGAACTCCCTTGTAGGTAACTAACTTCTTTTCTCTTGCTGCTTTTAAGATTCTCTCTTTGTCTTGAACCTTTTGCATTTTGATGATGATGTGTCTTGGTGTGGGCCTCTTGGGGTTCATCTTGTTTGGGACTCTCTGTGCTTCCTGGACTTGCATGTCTGTTTCCTTCACCAAGTTAGGAAAGTTTTCTGCCATTATTGTTTCAAATAGGTTTTCGATTTCTTGTTCTCTCTCTTCTCCTTCTGGCACCCCCAAGATGCGAATGTTGGCACGCTTGAAGTTGTCCCAGAGGCTCCTTACACTATCCTCATTTCTTTGGATTCTTTTTTCTTTTTGCTGTTCTGATTGGATGTTTTTTGCTTCCTTATATTCCAAATCGATGGTTTGCTTCTTGGCTTTACCTACTCTACTATTGCATCTGTGTAAACTATTCTTCATTTCAGTTACTGCATCCTTCATTTCAGACTGGTCCTTTTTTATGCTCTTGAGGTCCTCACTAAGTCCACTGAGCATCCTTATAAGCAGTATTTTGAACTCTGCATCTGTTAGGTTGCTTAACTCCATTTCACTTAGTTCTTTTCCTGGAGTTTTGTTCTGTTCTTTCATTTGGGACCTGTTTCTTTGTCTCCTCATTTTGGCTGCCTCCCTGTGTTTGTTTCTATGTATTACTTAGCGAGAGGTATGGGGCTAGCTGAGACCAGATGCTGCTTGTTTGAAAGAATTTAGGAAAAGCTGAAGCAGGATCCAAGACAGGCCAATCCTATGGTAAAGCAACTGGCAACAGCTTGGGTGGGCCTGAAAGCTGGGTGGGGCAGGGCCTCAGGGAATCACCAGGGCGGGGCCAACAGTGTGAGCCAGGTTGCTGGAGTCCCAGATATGGTGGCGTCTGCGGGCCCAGGGAAGGGCTCACCAAAGAAACAAAAGCCTCTGATAGCACGTCTGTCCAGGTCTGTCCAGGAGAAAGCTGCCTCTCCAGCCCTTGCTCCAATGCCAAACAGCTCAGTTCTTCCCCATATGACTCTGGTGCCTTTCAGGCTCCCTCTCGCACGCTGGAGCCTGGAGGGAGCGAGTCCGAGTAAGTCTGTGTGCGGGCCCTTTAAGAGGAGCTGCCGGGGGGCTCCAGCCGCCTCGGCCTCAGTTCCTGCTGGTTTTTCCAGCCAGAAGTTATGGGGACTTCTCTTCCTGGCACCCAAACCCTGAGCTGGGTGCCTGGTGTGGGATGGGGACCCCTCAGTCCTCAGGGAGGACCTTCCCAGCCGAGGTGTCCCTCCTAATTTTTATCCGTCACACGTGGGTGTGGGACCAGCCTGTCCGCCTCCGCCCCTCCTACCAGTCTCGATGCGGCTTCTTCTTTATTTTATTTATTTATTTATTTATTTATTTATTTATTTATTTATTTATTTATTTATTTATTTTTTGATATCCTCACCTGAGGACATTTTTTCATTTTTTGTTCAGATAGAGTGGGAGGGAGAGAGAGGAGAGAGAGAGAGAGAAACATCGACGTGAAAGGGACACATCGAGTGGCTGCCACCCGCACGACCAAACAGGGCCGGGGACAAACTGCAACCGAAGCACATGCCCTTAGCGGGAACCGAACCCGGGTCTCTCTGGACCGCAGGCCGACGCTCTAACCACTGAGCAAAACCGGCCAGGGCGTGGCTTCTTCTTTAATTTCGTAATTGTAGGACTTCCATTCAGCTCGATTTCAGGCGGTTTTGAATGATGGTTGTTCTGTAGTTTAGTTGTAATTTTGATGTGGTTGTGGGAGGACGCGATACCGCGTTTACCTACGTACCTACGCCGCTATCTTGACCCAGTTGGCTGACAACACTTGCTTTGTGACAACATTTTTTCCTGGCAAGTTTCCTTCATATTTTCTCTTAGAGTTTTTTTATTTTTATTTTTTGTGGTTGTTAGGAGGCTGTGCTTACATGTGTTTGAATATTCTATCTTCTTCCAGATGAGCCATTAGCAAAAGATTCATGCGGAGTGAGGGGAGGACCTAGGGTAATTGTGCTCAAACTCTCCCCCTTCTGAAGCTTCAGGGCTGGGAGAACAGGGTTCTGCGGTGCAGCTCCGCCTCCTTCGGCTCTCCCAGAGCAGGGTGAATGCCAGCTCTGAGCTTCCCAGCTATTACTGCTCAGCCTCTGCTTTCCACCTACAGCTTTCTTTTCTTTTCTTTTCTTTTTTTTTTAAAAGTGCTGTTCTCTATCTCACAGGTGAACTAGACACAAAGGTGTGCATACTACATGATTCCTTTTAAATTAAATTCTAAAACAGGCAAAACTAATTTACAGTAAAAAAAAAAAATTTAGAACACTGGTTGCTTCGGGGTGGGGGGGATCGACTATGTTGGGATATGGGGGAACTTTCTGGGGTGGTAGAAATGTCCGATATCGGAATCAGAGTATGAGTTGCATGGGTGTATCTATTAATCAAAGTATATAGTTAAGATTTTTTTTTTAAGTGATATTCTCTGAATTTATTCACTTCAAGTCTTCCCTGGGCCCTTTCCCTGCTTTTCCCCCTCTGCCTTCCTCAGTTCATGCTTCCTGTTCCATCTCAGGCCTGCTAGTTCCCCATCAGGGCAAGACCCGAGATTCTAAGAGTTAATGTGAGTTGTCAGTGTCTGAGCTGGTCCACTGCCAATCCCTCTCCAACCCATTCTTCCCAAATCTCAGGCTGCACCAACATTGCTTCTTAGGTATTTCTTTTACTTTCATATGTGTTGACTACACCTCAGTGTAATTTGGAATTTTTCTGAGTTCATTTTGTTGAGGATAGAGTTTGTACTTTTTGTTGTGGTTGATACTGTTCTCCTTATTGCTTTGAAGGATTTCCAAGAGAAGTGAGGTGATTCCAAACTATGCTGCTATTATTTTCTCATCCAATTTAACAATTTACAGCACTATGCTTTGGTCTAAGATTCATGTCCTTCTAACTAATTTGAGGTTAATAGATCCTTCTTCACATGAAATGAAGGTGATAAGAGGACTGGAGTTTTATGATTTTAAAAAATGTAATGTGTCCATCAATAGGTGGGTGGATAAAAAAGCTGTAGTACTTTTACCCAATGGAATACTATGCAGCTGTAAGAAAGAAAGATCTCTTATCATTTGAGATGACATGGAGGGACCTGGAGAGTATTATGCTAAGTGAAATAAGCCAATCAGAGAAAGACAAATACCACATGATCTCATTTATTTGTGGAATACAATGAACAAAATAAGCTGATGGACAAAATAGGTCTAGAAACATGGAAGTAAGGAACAGACTGACAAAGCTCAGAGGGAAGGGAGGTAGGGGCAGGAAGAGATAAACCAAAGAACTTATATGCATATATGCACAACCAATAGACACTGACAACAGTATGGTGAAGGGGGGTTGGAGGTGGGAGTGTGGAGGAGGGTGTCAAAGGGGGATAAAGGGACATCTGTAATAAAAATATTAATAAATTAAGTATTAACAAATAAAGAAATGTAAGTCCTTAATCCATTTTAAATGTATTCTTATATATAGTATAGGAAGGTGGTCTAATTTTATGTTTTTGCATGTATCTGTCCAGTTTCCCAATGTTATTTATTAAAGAGACTGTCTTTACCACATTGTATGTTCATGCATCATTTGTTATATATTAACTGACCAAGTAGGTGTCTATTTTGGTCCTCTGACCATTTTTTAATTGGATTCTTTGTCTTCGTTTTGTTGAGTTGTATGAGTACTCTATATATTTTAGAAATTAACCCCTTATCTGATGTATTGTTTTCATTGATTTTTATAGAGAAAGAGGAAAGTAGAGAGAGAAACATCAATCAGCCGCCTCCCACACACCCCACACTGGGGATCGAGCCCGAAACCCTCACGTGCGCCCTGACCAGGAATTGAACCGGGGTCTCTCAGTCTATGGGGCCATGCTCAATCCACTGAGCCACACTGGCTGGGCAAAACTGCTACAATGTTTTAAAGAGGGAAGTAAATACTAAAATCTCTGTTGTGTACTAAGTCACATAGCCTGCTGGTGCCAACTCTTTAATATGGCTTTTCTGAGTGTCTTGCGCTACTGAGTGGTCTTAGGCAGTTTGTCTCCTGAAACTGCAGAGATCGACATCATTTTACATTTTTCTGTAGCGCAATCCTTAAAAAGCCCAGAAATCAATGCCTAATCACGTTAGGAACAAAACAAAGGTGATATTTTCCCTTGCCCAGGGATGTCAATAGACTGGTGGAACTACACTGGAGAGCCCCAACCTTCACTTCTCGATTTTGATCTTGCATAGCTGCCCTGGAATTACCTGTGGACCTAGAACCAATTATAGCAATGCTCTTCCTCAGATAGGAGGTCTCTGCATTGCAACCAGGGGTTGGGGTGGTCACTGAGGAGATTCCCACCAGGCCAGTCCTGACATCAAGCTCCATTTTAGAATTTTTAAAAAAATTGACATATAACATTTTACTAGTTTCAGGTGTACAGCGTAATGATTGGATAATTTTATATATTGCAAAATGACCATCACAATAAGTCTAGTCCCATGTGTTCGTTTTTTCCTTTGTTTCTCTTGCCTTAGGCATTGTATCAGTGAAAATTCAACTGCATGTGATGTCTGAAATTTTGTTGCCTACATTTTCTTCTAGGATTTTTATGGATTCACAAGTCACATTTAAGCCTTTTCTCCATTTTGAGTTTATTCTTGTGTGTGGTGTAATTTGGTGGTCTAGTTTCATTTTTTTGCATGTAGCTGTCCAATTTTCCCAACGCTATTTGTTAAAGATGCTGTCTTTACTCCATTGTATGCTCTTGCCAACTTTGTCAAATATTAATTGAGCATAATGTCACTTGGGTCAATTTCTGGGTTCTCTGTTCTGTTCCATTGATCTCTATGCCTGTTCTTGTGTCAGTGCCAGGCTGTTTTGAGTACGGTGGCTTTATAGTATGACCTGATATCCGGTATTGTGATCCCCCCTACTTTGTCCTTCTTTTTCAAGATTGCTATGGCTATTCGGGGTCTTTTCTGGTTCCATATGAACTTTTGAAGTATTTATCTTTTTAATTTTTGTATCTTCAACATCTAACTCAGCACTTGACCTTCAATAAATATATATATTTTTAGTTTTAGAGAGGAAAAGAGAGGGAGAGAAAGATAGAAACATCAATGAGAGAGAACATCAGTTGGTCACATCCTGCATGCCCCTCACTTGGGATTTGGCCCACAACTTGGGCTTGTGCCTTGACCAGGAATTGAACCAGCAACCTCTTGGTGCATGGGTCGACACTCAACCACTGAGCCACACCGGCCGGTCTCAATAAATATTTTTAATTGAATGAAAATGTTTCTGTTTGTCACAAAGAGACAGCAAAAAGCCCTACTACAGAAGAGCCATGCATCATATATTCCAAACTAGTCTCTAAGGAAGTGTTAAATCCTCTCGGTTCTCAATTTTATGTTTATTTGGATTATTATTTAAGGTCCTGCTTTCCATTTAATCCACATGGGGATACAGAACATATCTATTATAGTCTCTTTTCCCCCAGCATCCAGCACTGTCTAGAATATAATAGTTACTCTATTACTGTATGTTGAATAAAAAATGAACAAAAATATTTTTTGTATGGAGGTAATTTTATTTAGATGTACCTATTGAATAAACTTTCTTGAACTCTAAAAAAGTCTACTTTTTATCTAATGGGGAAAAGCATGAAAAAGACCTAACTCTGCAGTGTCAACTAGTAGCATAAAGCTGATAATCCTTACCTCTCTGCCTATCTGCTCATTGTAGCCATTGACAATCCACCTTGGCACTCTTCTCACTGAGTCTGCGCACAGCCTCGCATAACCTCTCCATACACTGCCCCAGGTGGCCATTACCACATGATCTGATTAGTACTTACAACAAAGCCCATCTGCTGTCTTTCAGCTAAATTAAACCAAACGACCGCAAATCAATTTTATGCCCACAGTGGGCTAAATCCACAAAAATAATGTGACATTTATGGTATTATACCTGCAAAGTCATCATGACTAATTAGTGCCACCTCTAGTACCCACAGTCCATCAACTCTTTGTTGTTCTCACCTTGTTGAAAGGAAAGTGTTTGCTATAATTGGGTCAGCTCTAACTTACTAGTACTTGATCTATGATGCTACTTCAGTAGATGCTTCCCCTCCTACCTCCCCATAAAACTCATTACTTGTGAAGAGTTCTTCTGTGTCTAGCTTTTACAGTTCAGAAGTTATTTTGAGTCCTAACTTGTTATTACATTTCATGAAAAGTGTGCTTTTTCTGAGATGTCTTTATTTTCTATTAATATAATATGCTTTTATATACTGTTAGTTTTCGACCCAATGTAGCAAGGGAAGTACAGGTCGTTGCACCCCCAAAATTACAGGATCGCTTCTAGCTTCCTCTTATTTCCCAAGCTGACAAATCAAAACACAGGACTAGAAATTGAAGGGGAGAATTCAAGTGTTCTGCAATGTAAGCTCTCAGAGTCTAGGAGAATCTGATTTGAAAGGCATATCTGAGTGAAGGATGCTAGTTGGGACTCTGGTTCAACAAAAGATGTCATGAAGAACTAAATCCTGAATGAATGTGTGATTGTTGTTATTACTAATTTAGCTATTACCGATTATAATTTACTTTGTGCTTAATAAGTGCAATAAATAAACTCGACCCTCCTACCCATTTTATAATACAGATATTATTATATTTTCCCACTTTACAGATGAGGAAACTGAGAGGTTAGGCACTTTTACAGAGTTGCAAAGCAAGCAAATAGTACAAACAATATTTGAATGCAAATCTCAGAATCTGTGTTTCCTTAAGCCCTTACTACTGAAGCTGCACCCTAGATACTTAGTACAAGATGGGGAAGACCAGAAAGACACACATATCCTACTTCGTTATTTTTGCCTGAGTTTTGTCCTACACCCTACCCCAAATAAAATGGGAAGGAACTGAACTATCTTGATTACTGCTTTCCCAGTACGTAGACAGTACCTGACAAACAAGTGCTACACAAATGTTTGTGGAACAAAGAATCAGAGGTTCAAAGCTAACATCACATTTTCTTTATAGCATAAATCTTTCTATATGATTTTAAATGAAGACTTTAAAGAGATTGATTTAAAGAGAAGAAATGGCATCCAATGGCTAACTATGATACCCTTAGGTCACACTACTTGGGGTGGAACCTTGTGGAGCTCGCTGTCCCTGTCCATCAGCTTCTGGAGTGATCCCAGTGGTCTTCATGGGAACGGTTGCTCTTTGCTTTCTATTTTAAACTCCAGCACAACACACTGATGATGTTTAAACAGCTGCTAGTTTCAACCCTAAAGGCGTCTATATTTCAATGATGAACAGGAGAATTCCTATAAGTAGGGCCGAGGCCAATTCCCATAGAATAAGGTGAGACTCTCAGCAAAAAAAAAAAAAAGTTATCTCATCTAATTCCATGAACTGGACATCCATCTGGTTCATCCCTTGTACTAGTTTACTACTGCGTAAATATTCAGCACAAAGGTAAACTGTTTCATATTGTATTGTTGAAATCTTCCTTGTAGCCAATCCCAAATCCCTAGAACAGTGGTTCTTAACTGGGAACAGTTTTGCTGAAGGGGACAGTTGACAATGCCTAGAGACATTTTTAATTGTGGCAACTAGAGTAAGGGTTACTGGAGTCTTCTGGGTAGAGGCCAGGGATGCTGCTGAATATCCTGCTAAACATGTACAGGACAGCCCCACAAAAAGAGTAATCCCTCCCAAAATGTCAGAAATCCTGTTCTAGAGTAAGGGGGACATTCATTTCCTGATGACCACAGAGGCATCTCTTTATATTTATTTTATTTTATTTTATTTTATTGACACTAAAATAGCAAACCTGGTATTTATAAATAGGTAGAGAAAAACATGAATACTTAAGAGAAATTATAAAGCTTAATTATTAAATGACTACTCTATGCTTACAACTTTGTGAAAAAAGCATTGCTCTTTCCCCCATTTACAGGACGGAGGTGAAGTTCAGAGAGATGTTAATAAACATGCTAAAGGTTACATAGATAGAAAGAAACAGAGCCAGGACTGAATCCTGGCATGACTCCGAAGTCCATTTTCTTTCCATTACAGCTTCAGAATGATCCCTTCTTATAGGGAAGGAAAGCACAGAAATAAAATTTTCAAAAGTTATAATCCTGCCTTTGAATGACTGCTCTCATTTCCTGAAATTTCTGTTTCATAATCTGTCAGGCAGATGAGTCCACCCCTGACCTGCTGTGTCCACCCTCCCTCCTTGCAAGTTTAACCCTCCTGTACACAGAGGACTGGTGCACGGGGACACCCACATTGTCGCTGCAATCCCACCATTGTTGCAGCACTTTGAAACCTTCAGTTTATTCAATCCTTTCAGTTACCATGCAAAATAGGCAGCACAGATATATATATATATATATATATATATATATATATATATATATATTTTTTTTTTTTCTTTATTGATTTTAGAGAGAGAGGAAGGGAGAGGGAGAGAGAGATAGAGACATCAATGAGAGAGAACATCAATTGGCCGCCCCCTGCATGCCCCCACTGGGGATTTGGCCCACAACCTGGGCATGTGCCCTGACTGGGAATTGAACCTGTGACCTCTTGGTGCATGGGTTGATGCTCAACCACTGAGCCACACCGGCCAGGCAGCACAGATATTTTTATGTCTCTTTTAGGAGTGAGAAAACTCAAATTTGAAAAGGTAGATTGCTAAAGGGCATGAGACATGTAAATAATAGAAACAGAATTAGAATCTGGATTTTGACTTTCGTTTGTGTGTTTTTCTTGTTGTGCTTTGTGAGTAACCTACCTCACTGAGCCTCACTTTTAACTATGTCCTAGCTTGTTTGTGACTAATCTGATGGCCTTTATCCCAGAAAATGTCAAAGGCTACAGCTGCAAACACAGCTTTTATTTACTGAGTTCTTTTTAAAAATTAAAAAAAAGGAGGAGGGAGTCAATGGGGGAAAAAGGAGAAACATCTGTAACAAAAGTAAATTAATAAAAAAAAATAAATCTGAAAAAAAAATTCAATTATAGATGACATACAATATTATATTTGTTTCAGGTGTACAACATAGTGATTAGTGATCAGGTCACCCTGATAAGTCTAGGACCCACCTGACACCATATATAGTTATTACAATGTTATTGACCATATTCCCTAAGCTATACTTAACAACTCCATGACTGTTTTGTAACTACCAAGTTGCACTTCTTAATCCCTTCACCTTTTTCATCTATTCCCCCCAACCAACCTTCCACCTGGCAACTGTCAAAATGTTCTCTGTATCTATAAGTCTGTTTCTGTTTTGTTCATTTACTATGATTTTTAGATTCCATATATAAGTGAAATCATATGGCATTTGTCTTTCTCTGACTGACTTATTTCACTCAACACAATACCTTCTAGTCCATCCATGTTGTTGCAGATGGCAAGATTTTAATATTTGTTCAGGCTGAGTCATATTCTATTGTATATACGCATTAAATTATCACGTTTTATTCCTTTTAACATGGACGATACCTTTCTTCGTTATTAACTACTGAGGAGTCACCAATTTTTGTAAAGTTCACATCGTTCCCTTTCTGAATCTGGTCTGCCACTTTCTCTAAACATGGTAAAATACCTTCACCTTTAGGATGGTTATGGTTTTCTTTCTTCAAGTCATTTTTTTCACAAGTGCTTCTTTTTTAAAAAATATATTGTTTTCTTTATTGATTTTAGAGATAGAGGAAGAGAGAGGGAGAGAGAGATAGAAACATTGATGAGAGAGAACATCGATTGGCCGCCTTCTGCATGCCGCCCACTGGGGATTAGGCCCTCAACGTGGGCATGTGCTCTGACCAGGAATCGAACCAGCGACCTCTTGGTGCATGAGTCGACACTCAACCACTGAGCCACACCGGCCGGGCTCACAAGTGCTTCTTGATATTGTGCTTCATAAAACAAATTGGGAGAAGCACCACTTTTTGAAATGAAGACAAAATCCTGGTAAGTACTTCTACAGAAGTTGTTTTGTTCATTGTACATGTTTGAAGTGTTATGTTTTTTCTTGTGTTTGATTCTGGTAGGTATATGACGGTAAGAAGGGTTTGGGTTTCTCCACAGTGGTTGAACTTCCTGGAGATCTGTAATTCTGGCTCTGATCATCAGGCAGCAGAGTTAACCTGGGAGGGTGTGCTGCCCAGACACCACAGCGAGCAGCTTCTCTTGCGTTTCTGTGAGTCTTTGCAGTTGCTCCAACTGTTGCCTCTTCAGTTGCTGCTTCTCCTGCTGCACCTCTTTCAGCGGTTCAGGCTTTTTAAAAAGTGGGTCTTTATAAGCCACTTCTTTGAATTCACTTGCAAGGTCTGAGGTAAAGTCACTTTTGTTATCTTCCCAGTGTCCAGGAGCATCCTGACATGCCACTGGTTGTCATGCCCTCTTTAGGTAAAGAAAAGACTGTGTGTGTTTCAGATTTATCTGACTGCAGTCTGTAAGGGCGGTTAGACTCCAACTCCTGTTCTTCACAAAGTGAATCTTCTTCACTTATTAAGTCCAAGCTATTTGAAAAATATGTGTCTTTAACAGGAAAGCTGGTGGAAATGGTCACATTTACTTGCTTATCTTCATCTGCTTCCAAATTAGGCAATCCACAATTTCATATGACTCCAGCCCGAAAAGGATTGGTCATCCACTGGGTTAGAAAGTTCTTCCCACTGTTGAACTCTGAAGAGGTTGGCATCAGGAACATTTTAGTCCGATTTCCTACTGTATTTAAACAATGTAAAAATCAGAAGAGCTATTAATTTTCAGCACCTTTGACCAGTGTAAAAACTTCTTCCTCTGTCAAGTATGTGGTTTTCCTAGTAGCCATCATACAACAGGCAAGTTGCTAGTGAACATACTAAAAATTTTTCCTCATGTTTGTGATGTGTGGGAAATGCTATTCAAGTATGCTAGAATATTGCAAACATTTAAATTCACATTTATTGCCCGGCCAGTGTGGCTCAGAGGTTGAGCATAGACCCATGCACCAAGAGGTCACCAGTTTGATTCTGGGTTAGGGCACATGCCCAGGTTGTGGGCCAAATCCCCAGGCGGGGGAGGGCATGCAGGAGGCAGCCAATTGATGTTCTCTCTCATCATGTTTCTATCTCTCTCTCCCTCTCCCTTCCTCTGTCTCTCTCCGACGTCCCCAGCCGCTCAGTCTACTCAAACCAGAGCAGACATCGCTGCAGTATTTATGAAAGAGCTGCCACAACCACTGCCTCCGGGTGGAGCCCCGCCCCCGATGTATTACTCCTTTATCCATTCATCTATTGACAGACACTTTAGTTGCTGCCATATCTATTATAAATAATGCTGCAGTGAACATACTGATGCATATGTCTTTTTGATTTAGTGTTTTGGGTTTCTTCAGATAAATACCCAGAAGTCAAATTGCTGGGTCCTTCTTTGTCTCTTGTTATAGCCTTTGTCTTAAAGTCTGGTTTGTTTGGAATAAGTATTGCTACCCCAGGTTTTTTGTTTGTTTGTTTCCCTATCTATGAAATGTATTTTTCCATCCCTTTACTTTCAGTCTGTGTGTGTCTTTAGATCTGAATTGAGTCTCTTGTAGACAGCATATGTATGGGTCTTATTCTAGAAATAATAGATTTGTAAAAAAGAAAAAAGTGAATAGTAAATGAGAGGGCAACAAATAATTTAAATTTGAATCATTTCCCATTATATTAGGATGAAAACCATTTCAAAGTACACATCTGGCTTCAGAGTAGGTGTTATTCACTGGCAAAGCCTGCCATGAACTAAGGTATTCAGCTTAATGTTTTGTCTACTGGATCTTGACAAAACCTTGAGGTCTCCCAGAAAAGTAATGTACTCCTGCTGCTCCAGGGCTGTGCTGAGCTCCACCAACTCATCCACAAAAGTGTTGTCCATCCCTCGGTCTACAAGGAAATCCATTTTATGGTCATATAAGGCCCAGTCCAGGGAATTTGTGTCGAGTTGTAATTTGTGTCCTTCCATTCAGATTCGCCAGTGTACTGAAAGCTCACTTCCCAGGTGGAGAAAATGTCACTCTCGCCCTCTTCTTCTTGTCCAACCTCATCTTCTAGATAGTGACAATCTAGCACAAGGGCCTTTTTGCCACCATTCTTTATAACTTCAACCACGAAATTAGGAGTAGATGTCAATTCAGGTTCAACCTCTGTCCTCCCCATCAAATGTTGAAAGTGACAGGGATCCTTTCTCCAGCGGCATTCTGCATTAATTTTGCTTCTGTCCCTTCACCTCCAGATCCCAACCTCCAGACATCTTGGGGAGGGACTTGTGCTTCTGTACCTTCTTTCCGTCCTTAATTTCATCACTCAGGAATTCAACCAAAGCTTTGCCCTCTTTGGTGTGTAGAGGGCTGCTCAGCCACAGGTCAGGGGCTATGAGGAGCCTGAAAGGCCAAGTGCATGGCTGGGGCGGGGGCTGCAGTAGCAGCCAGAGACACATGCGGAGAGGAGGGTGCAGAGGCTTTGAATGCTCAGTGGTGGGGAGGCAGCGATGGAAGGGAGTAGAAGCTGCTTTGCTAAGGCGAGAGCAGTGGCAACAGTGGATACCTGTGACTCTCCTCTATGTTTTTTATTTTTAAATTTATTTGATTTGAGAGATAGAGATGATTTATTTGAGAGAGAGAGAGAGAGAGAGAGAGAGAGAGAGAGAGAGAGAGAGAGAGAAACATCAATTTGTTATTATTTATGCATTCATTGGTTTATTCCTATATGTGGCCTGACTGGATGAAGCTGCAACTTGAAACTTTGGTATATCAAGAGGATGCTTTAACCAACTGAGCTACTTGACCACAGCCTCCTCTATGTGTTTTGATTGGAGCATTTAATCCATTTGTATTTAAAGTAATTGCTGATAGATATATACTTATTGCCATTTTATTATTCATATTTTTATTTCTTCTTCCTCTTTTTCTTTTTCTCCTCCTCCTTCAAAAAAAGACTCTTTAATATTTTTTGTAATACTCCTTTAGTTTTTTCTTGTCTGGGAAGCTCTTAATCTGTCCTTCAGTAATCTTGGTGGTAGGTCCTTACTTTTTATCGCTTCAAATATTACATGCCAATCCCTCTGGAGTAGAAACTTTCTGTAGATATATCAGCTGATAGTCTTATGGGAGCTCCCTTGCAGGTAACTAACTGCTCTTGTCTTGCTGCTTTTAAGATTCTTTCTTTGTCTTCAACTTTTGGCATTTTAATTATAATGTGTCTTGTTGTGGGACTCTTTGGGTACAGCTTGTTTAGGACTCCTACACTTCCTGGACTTGTATGTCTATTTCCTTCATCAAATTAAGAACATTTTCTTTCATTATTTTTTCAAATAGGTTTTTAAGAATTTTTAAGTTAAATGTATTGATGTGACATTGGTTAATACAATCATACAGGCTTCAAGTGTACAGTTCTATAATACATAATCTGTATATTGTATTGTGTATTTAACACCCAAAGTCAAATTTCCTGTTAGTGTATATTCAACCCTCTCTACCCTTCACTACCCCCCACCCCTCTTCTCTTGGTAACCATCATACTGTTGACTGTGTCTATGAGTTTCTGTATGTCTCTGTGTTTTCTTTGTTCATTTGTTGTTTTCAGTTTTATATCCCACATATGAGTGAAATCATATGGTTCTTGACTTTTTCTATCTGACTTATTTTGCTTAGCATGCTATCTCAAGATTCATCATGTTGTCACAAATGGCAGTATTTTAACAGCTCTGTTAATATCAAAATATATAAAGAACTCATAAACTCAACAACATAAGAAAAAAGCAATCCCATTAAAAAATGGGCAGAGGACCTGAATAGACACTTTTTCCAAGAAGACATACAAGTGGCCAACAGATATATGAAAAGATGCTCAACTTCACCAGCTGTTAGGAAAATGCAAATCAAAACTACAGTGAGATACTACTTCACACCTGTTAGAATGGCTATTATCAATAAGCAAGTAATAACAAGTGTTGGACAGGTTGTGAAGAAAAAGGAATCCTCATTCACTGATGGTGGGAATATAAACTGGTACAGCCACTATGAAAAACAGTATGGAGGTTCTTCAAAAAATTAAGAATAGAATTGCCATATGACCCAGCAACCCCTCTTCTGGGCACCTACTCTGAAAATTTGAAAACATGTATTCACAAAAATATATGCACCCCTATGTTTATTGCAGCATTATTCATGGTGGTCAAGACATGGGAAAAACCAAAGTATTATTTGATAGGATTGAATAAAGAAGATGTGGTACAGCCCAGCTGGTGTTGCTCAGTGGACTGAGAGGTCCCTGTTCAATTCCTGATCAGGGCACATGCTCTGGTTGCAGACTTGATTCTCAGTAAGGGGCATACAGGAGGCAGCCAGTTAATGTTTCTCTCTCACATCAATGTTTCTATCTCTCTCTCCCTTCCTCTCTCTCTAAAAAATCAATAAAAACATATTTTTAAAAAAATGACTTCTCTTAAAAAAATGTGATACATATATATAATGAAATACTACTCAGTCAAATAAGTTTTCAATTTCTTGCTCTCTCTCTTCTTCTTCTTGTACCCCCAGAATGTGAATGTTGGTATATTTGATGTTGTCCCAGAGGCTCCTTAAACTGTCCTTTTTTCTTTTCTTTTTGCTATTCTGATTGGGTATTTTTTGTTACTTTATCTTACAAATCACTGATTCAATTCTCTGCTTCATCTAATCTACTGTTGATTCCTCATAATGTGTTCTTCATTTTTAGTTACTGGATTCTTCATTTCTGGCTGATTCTTCATGATTTTTATCTCAATTTTTATGTTTCCTATCTCTTTATTGAAGTTCTTACTAAGTTCATCTACTCCACCCCCAAGTTCATTGAGCATTCTTTCCCCCCATTTTTATTAATTTATTTTTTGTTACAGATGTTTCTCTTTTTTCCTCCTAGATACCCTTCTCCCCAATGCCCCCTCTCCACCTCCTCAGCATTGTTGTCTATGTCCATTGGTTACGCATACATACATATAAGTTCTTTGATTTATCTCATCCATCCCCCCCGCCCTCCTCCTCTGAGGTTTGTCAGTCTGAACCGTACTCCTTTCTATGTCTCTGGGTCTATTAGCATAATACTTTCCAGGTCCCTCCATGTCATCACAAAGGATAAGAGATCTCTCTTTCTTACAGCTGCATAGTATTCCATTATGTATATGTACCATGGCTTTTTTATCCACTCATCTATTGATGGACACTTGGGCTGTTTCCAGATCTTAGCAATTGTAAATAGTGCTGCTATAAACATAGGGGTACATATATTCTTTTTGATTGGTGTTTCAGGCTTCTTAGGATATATTCCTAGAAGTGGGATCTCTGAGTCAAATGGCAGTTCCATTTTTAATTTTTTGAGGAAACACCATATTGTTTTCCACAGTGGCTGCACCAGTCTGCATTCCCACCAGCAGTGTACTCGAGTCCCCTTTTCTCCACACCCTCACCAGCACTTGTTGTTTGATGATTTGTTGGTGGCAGCCATTCTGACAGGTGTGAGGTGATACCTCATAGTCATTTTAACTTGCATCTCTCTGATGATTAGTGACATTGGGCATTTTTTCACATGTCTCTTGGCCATTTGTATGTCCTGTTTGGAGAGGTGTCTATTTAAGTCCTCTGACCATTTTTTAATTGGGTTCTTTGTCCTCCTCTTGTTGAGTTGTGTGAGCACTCTATATATTTTGGAAATTAATGCCTTATCTGATGTACGGTTGACAATTATGCTCTTCCATATAGTGGGTTCCCTTTCCATTTTGATGCTTGTTTCTTTTGCTGTGCAGAAGCTTTTTAGTTTGATGTAGTCCCATGTATTCATTTTTTCCTTTGTTTCTCTTGCCTTAAGCATTGTATCAGTGAAAATTCTGCTGCATGTGATGTCTGAAATTTTGTTGCCTACATTTTCTTCCAGGATTTTTATAGATTCACAAGTCACATTTAAGTCTTTTATCCATTTTGAGTTTATTCTTGTGTATGGTGTAAGTTGATGGTCTAGTTTCATTTTTTTACATGTAGCTGTTCAGTTTTCCCAATACCATTTATTAAAGAGGCTGTCTTTACTCCATTGTATGCTCTTGCCATGTCAAATATTAATTGAGCATAATGTCTTGGGTCAATTTCTGGGTTATCTGTTCTGTTCCATTGATCTATATGCCTGTTCTTATGTCAGTACCAGGCTGTTTTGATTACAATGGCTTTGTATTATAACCTGATATCCGGTAGTGTGATCCCTCCTACTTTGTTCTTCTTTTTCAAGATTGTTGTGGCTATTCCGGGTCTTTTTTGGTTTCATATAAACTTTTGAAGTATTTGTTCTAGTTCAGTGAAATATATCGTCGGTATTTTAATGGGGATTGCATTGAATCTATAGATTGCTTTGGGTAGTATGGACATTTTAATGATGTTAATTATTCCAGTCCATGAACAAGGCATATGCTTCCACTTTTTTTATATCTTCCACCATTTCTTTTTTTTTTGTAACTTCTCTTTATTGTTGAATGTATTACAGATGTTCCTCATTTTCCCCCTATTGACCCTCTCCTCCCCACTCCCGCCCCCCTCCTGCCTTTTCCCACACTGTTGTCTGTGTCCATTGGTTATACATATAAGTTCTTTGGTTTATTTCTTCCCACCCTTCACCTTTGAGGTTTGTCAGTCTAACAACCAATTTGTACTTCTTAATTCTTTGACCTTTTTCACCCATTCCCCCAAGCCCCCTCCCATCTGGCAACCAACAAAATGCTCTCTGTATCTATGAGAATGTTTCTGTTCTGCTTGTTCATTTTGTTTGTAGATTCGATTGTCGATAGATATGTGTTCATTGCCATTTTGTTTGTTCATATTTTTTATCTTTTTCTTCAAGAAGACCCTTCAACGTTTCAGATAATAATGGTTAGGTAGTGATGAACTCCTTTAGCTTTTTCTTGTATGGGAAACTCGTTATATGGCCGTCAAGAAATATTCAGAGTGATGAAAAGCAAGAACCTACAACCAAGATTACTCTATCCTGCAAAGCTGCCATTTAGAATCGATGGCCATATAAAGAGTTTCTCTATTTCTTTTTTCAAGTCCTATAGTTTCTGCAAATAGGTCCTTTACTTCTTTGGTTAAGTTTATTCCTAGGTATCTTAATTTTTTTTGCTGTGATGGTAAATGGGATTGTTTTTCTAGTTTCTCCTTCTGTGAGTTCATCATTGGTGTATAAGAATGCCGTCGATTTTTTAACATTAATTTTGTATCCTGCTACTTTGCCAAATTCATTTATTAAGTCTAGTAGATTTTTGATGGAGTCTTTAGGGTTTTCTCTGTATAATATCATGTCACCTGTGAATAATGACAGTTTCACTTCCTCCTTTCCAATTTGGATTCCTTTTATTTTTTCTTCATGTCTAATTGCTGTGGCTAAGACTTCCAGTACTATGTTAAATAAGAGTGGTGAAAGTGGGCATCCCTGTCTTGTTCCTGTTCTTAAGGGAAATGTTTTTAGTTTTTGCCCATTGAGTATGATGCTGGCTGTAGGTTTTTCATATATGGCCTTTACTATGTCTAGATATGGTTCTTTTATTCCCACATTGTTGAGCTTTTTTATCAGAAATGGGTGCTGGATTTTGTCAAATGCTTTTTCAGCATCTATTGATATGATCATATGGTTTTTATCTTTCATTTTGTTTATGTGGTGTATCACATTTATTGATTTGTGAATATTGTACCAGCCTTGCATCCCTGGGATGAATCCCACTTGGTCATGGTGAATAATCTTTTTGATGTATTGCTGGATCTGATTTGCTAATATTTTATTAAGGATTTTGGCAACTATGTTCATCAGGGATATTGGCCTGTAGTTTTCTTTCTTTGTAGTGTCTTTATCTGGTTTTGGAATTCAAAGTATGCTGGCTTCATAAAACAAGTTTGGATGTTTTCCTTCTTCTTGAATTTTTTGGAATCGTTAGAGGAGAATGGGTGTTAGTTCTTCTTTGAATGTTCGGTAAAACTCCCCCGTGAAGCCATCCAGGCCTGGGCTTTTGTTTGCTGGGAGAGTCTTGATTACATCTTCAATTTCCTTACTTGTTATTGGTCTGTTCAAGTTTTCTATCTCTTCTGGGTTCAGTTTTGGGAGACTATGTGTTTCTAGAAATTTGTCCATTTCACTTAGACTGTCGAATTTGTTGCCATATAAATGTTCATAGTATTTATTAATGATCCTTTGTATTTCTGCAGTGTTAGTTGTTACTTCTCCTCTTTCATTTCTGATTTTGTGTATTTGGGTTCTCTCTCTTTGTTTCTTGGTGAGTCTAGCTAAGGGTCCATCAATCTTGTTTATCTTTTCAAAGAACCAGCTCTTTGTTTCATTGATCTTTTGAATTGTCTTTTTTAGTCTCTTTGTTGTTTATTTCTGCTCTGATCTTTACTATTTCTTTCCTTCTACTTGTTCTGGGATTTTCTTTTTGTTTGCTTTCTAGTTCTTTAAGTTGTGAGGTTAGATAGTCTATTAGAAATTTTTCTTGTTTCTTGAGGTAGGCCTGTAGTGCTATGAACTTCCCTCTCAGGACTGCTTTTGCTGTGTCCATAAATTTTGTGTGTTCATTTTCATTGGTTTCCAGGAAGTTTTTAATGTCTTCCTTGACATCTCCTTGGTAACCCATTCATTGTTTAATAACATGCTATTTAGCCTCCATGTGTTCATATATCTTTGCTGTAATTGATTTCTAGTTCATGCCATTGTAGTCTGAGAAGATGCTTTGGATGATTTCAATCTTCTTGAACTTGTAGAGACTTAGTTTGTGTCCTAACATGTGGTTGATCTTTGAGAATATCCCATGTGCACTTAAGAAGAATGTGAATACTGCAGTTTTGGGGTGTAATTCTCTGTAGATATCTATTAAATCCATTTGCTCTAGTACATCATTTAAAGTCTCTGTTTTCTTGTTAATTTTTTGTCTAGAGGATCTATCCAGTGATGTCAGTGGGGGTGTTGAAGTCCCCTACTATGATTGTATGGCTGTTGCTTTTTCCTTTGAAGTCCTCCAGAAGTTTTTAAATATATTGATGCTCCTATATTGAGTGCATATAGGTTTGCCAAGGTTATATCTTCCTTTTGGATAAATATTTAATATTATGTAGTGGCATTCTTTGTCTGTAGTTATGGCCTTCATTTTGAAATCTATTTTATCAGATATGAGTATTGCTACCCTAGCTCTTTTTTTTTCTTTCTGTTTTCTTGGAAGATTCTTCCCATCCCTTCACTTTCAACCTATGTGAGTCTTTTGTTGTGATATGGGTATCTGGTAAACGACATATATATGAGTCATGCTTTCTTATTCAATCAGCTACTTTGTGTCTTTTTATCAGAGTATTCAGTGCATTTACATTTAAGGTGATTATTGATATGTACTTATTTATTGCCATTT
Source organism: Tadarida brasiliensis (assembly GCA_030848825.1). Classification (NCBI taxonomy): domain Eukaryota; kingdom Metazoa; phylum Chordata; class Mammalia; order Chiroptera; family Molossidae; genus Tadarida; species Tadarida brasiliensis. Next base: position 83,149,628 of record CM061257.1, read on the forward strand.
TTGTTTAGTGTGGTTATATTTTTCTTCCTATTTCTTCTACTAATTACAGCAGTCCTTTTAACATTTCTTGCAGTGCTGGTTTGGTGCTAATATATTCCCTTAGCCTTTTTTTTGTCTGGGAAGCTCTTTATTTCACCTTCTATTTTGAATAATCACCTTGCTAGATAGAGTAGTCTTGGTTTCAGATCCTTGTTTTACATTACTTTGAATACTTCATGCCATTCCCTTCTGGCCTGTAATGTTTCTGTTGAGAAGTCAGCTGATAGCTTTATGGGGGTTCCTTTGTAGGTAACCTGTTGCTTATCTCTTGCTGCTTCTAGGATTTTCTCTTTGTCTTTTTTTTTTTTTTTTGGCATTTTAATTATTATGTGTTTTGGTGTGTGCCTGTTTGGGTTCTTCTTACTTGGGGCTCTCTGTGCTTCTTGAACTTGAATGCCTTTTTTCTTCACCAAGTTAGGGAAGTTTTCTCTCACTATTTCTTCAAATATATTCTGTAACCCTTGCTCATTTTCTTCATCTTCTGGAATTCCTATGATGTGGATGTTGTTACGTTTCCAGTTGTCCCACAGGTCTCTTAAGCTGTCTTTCTGTTTTTTAATTGTTTTTTCTTTTTGGTTTTCTGACTGGGTGATTTTTTTCTACCCTGTCTTCTGACTTACTGATCTGGTCGTCAGCATCCTTTACTTTGCTGGTTATTTCTTCCAATGTGTTTTTTATTTCTGCTATGTCATTCTTTACTTCCAATTGCTTGGTTTTCAATATTTCTATATCTTTATTCATGCTTTTCAGCTTCCTCATTAGCATAGCTCTGAACTCTACCTCTGATAACTTGCTTCACTGCATTTCATTTATCTCGTCTTCAGTAGAGTTCTTTTGTTCTTTCACTTGGGATTTGTTTCTTTGTTTCACCATTTTGGCTGTCTCAGTGGGTTTTGGAGCCTGCCAAATTTTCCCTGTGGGTGCTGGTGTTCTACTGATTGTGGCTCCCTCTACTGGGTTTGGATGAATATGGGAGGACCCACGTTAAACATCACTGTCAAGTCTTACTAGATTTGCAAGCCCAGGAAAATTTCAGTTATCCTCTAGCTTTTTCCCTGGAGGCTATTAGTCTCAATTACTTGATGAGCCTTGGGTTGTAGCTGTCAACTGAATGAAAATATCCCTCAGGTGTTCAAGGTAAGAGGATTTCCAGAGGTTGGGGCAGATGCTGGTTGTTAATGAGCCTCAATGTTCATTTCCTTGGCCTGGCCAGGTGGTGTTAAATTTCTGAGGGAGGAGCTGTTACTTCTCCTCGGGGTTCTGGGAAGGGGCTCTTTGAATAAGATAGCTACTGTCCTGTGAGGGAGTGATTCAGCAAAAAACTCCCATTGCCCTGTCACCTCTCCAAGCTCCTGAGTTTCCACACAGTTCCACCCTCCCTCTGCCAGAGCCCAAGGTGAGTGGCTGTAGCTAATTTAGTGCTCTGTCCTGGCCCTCTGTGCTGTGGAGCCGCCTTGGGATTTTAACCTCAAGGCAGCTGCTCACAGCTAAAACAGCTGCTGTCTGTGGGCTCCTAGCCCACACTCTCGCACCTCCACAGTTCCTACCAGGCTCGATTCAGTGTCCTTTTTCCTGTCCATGGTTATATGGGTCCTCCCCAGCTGCTTTTCTGTTGCTGTTCCCTGATGATTTGTCTTTATTTTAGTTGTAATTCCAGCTTGGTCCTGGGAGATGGTTTGTGTAGCTTCCATTCACTCTGTCACCGTTTTGGAATCTCCTCACTGAGCATTCTTATAACCAGTGTTTTGAACTCTGCATCTGGTAGATTGCTTGTCTCCATTTTATTTAGTTCTTTTTTGGTCGTTTTGGTCTGTTCTTTCATTTGGAACATGCTTCTTTGTCTCCTCATTTTGGCTGCCTCCCTATGTTTGTTTCTATGTTTTAGTTAGAGCTGCTATGTCTTTCAGTCTTGGTAGAGTGGCCTTATGTAGGGCCCAGTGGCACAGCCTCCCAAGTCACCCAAGCTGGAAACCTTATTGTTGTAGTTGAATCTTGATCGTTGTTGGCATATCAATAGATGGGATTGATCCCCAGGCAGATTGGCTGCTAGGACCAGCTGCAACTCTAGTGAAGGAGCTACTGTGCAGTGGGCAACCTCATAAAGCAGGACTCACTTCAGGGGGGCTCTTGCACCCAGTTAGTCTGCCTCTTGAATGTGTTGTTGATCATGGAGGTGGGGTTGTGCACTAATGTGGTTTGAAGCTATTTACCAGGTGTGCTGACTCTATAACATCCTGGGAGGTTCAGGCCAAGGTCATCTGCCACGTGTACCCTGCCTAGGGTCATCATGCATGAGTTACAAATGGTCTGCAGATGGTTGGTACTTGTGCTGGGCTTGGAGGTGCCTGGGAGAAGCCAAACTGTGAAATGAGGCAAGCTGCCACTAATGCCATGCCTAAGGCCACTTAGCAAGAGATGTGGGGCATGCTGAAGCCAGTTGCTGCTTGTTTGGTGTTTGTGGACCTCTGAGAGATTTTAGCAAAGTCTGCAGCATGAGCCAAGACAGGCTGTTTGTATGGAAAAGCCACAGGAAGAGGCTTGGGTGGACCTGCTAGTTGGGTGGGATGGAGACTCAGGGAATCACCAGGGCAGGGGAAATGGTGTTAGCTAGGTTGATGGAGACTGAGCTATAGTGCCTGCCTGGGCCTGCAGGGGGAAGGCTCAACAAAGGAACCATGGCTCCTGCCAGCACTTCTCTCTGAGAAACCTGTCCCTCCAGCTCTCATGCCAAAACCAGACAATTCAGTTCATCCCTGTGTATCCCTGGTGCCTTTCAAGCTGCTGCCTCAGCACTGGAGCTCAGAGTGAGTCCAAATAAGTCCATACATGAGTCCTTTAAGAGCAATTCCTGGGATTCCAGCCACCCTCCATCTCACTCAGCCACAATCCTCACTGGTTTTCACAGCCAGTAGTTATAGTGACTTTCTCTTCCTGGCACTGAAACCCTGGAACTGAGAAGCCTGGTGTGGGGCTGGGTCTCCTTGCTCCTCAGCAGGGACCTCTGTGGCTGAGATATCCCTTAAGATTTTTAACCAGCACATGTGGGTGTGGGACCAGCTTATTCTGGGTCTCACCCCTTCTACCAGTCTCAATGTGGCTTCTGTATGTCCTTAGTTATAATCCTTCTGTTCAGCTAAATTCAGGTGGTTCTGAATGATGATTGTGCTGTAGTTTAGTTGTAAGTTTGATGTGGTTGTGGGATGAGGCAAGTACCACATTTACCTACTCCGCCATCTTGACTGAAAAGCCCTGGTATTATACATTTTATGGTCTTAAACAAATATATAATAACATATACCCAATATTATTTCATAAATACTATTTTCACTGCCTTAAAATTCCTTCATGCACTGATCATTTATCTCTCCTCTTCCCAACCCCAACCTTGCAATCACTGATCTTTTTATTATTTTCATAGTTTTGCCATTTCTGGAATGTCATACAATTAAATCATACATATGCAGCCTTTTCAAATTGGCTTCTTTCACTTAATAATATTTATTTTAGGTTCCTCTATGTCTTTTTATGGCTTGATAGTTCATTTCTTTTTAGTGCTGAATGATACAGGGGTGGGAAAATGTAAGTTTACAGTTGTGAATATGCTAAATACAGAATTTATTTTTGTGTTATTATTTATTAATTGTTGTATTATGTATTTGTATTATTTGTCTTCTCATTGTTGTTATTATTTCATATTCTTACTTATGATTTATCTTTTAAGTAATGATGGCTGGTAAATTAACATATTTTTCCCTAACCTTGTATTTCATTGTGTTCTAGATTTGGGCCATTTTAGTAGATGTCTAGTGGTATCTCACTGTTGGTTTAATTTGCATTTCTTTTATGAAAAGATGTAGAGCATCTTTTCATACACCATTTGTATATCTCTCTAGTGAGGTGTCTGTTAAGGTATTTGGCCCATTTTCAGTTGGGTTGTTTGTTTTCTTACAGTTGAGTTTTAAGAGTTTTTTGAATACTTTAGATACCACTGCCTTATGAAATATGTCTTTTACAAATATTTTCTCCTATTCTGTTGCTTTCTTCTCATTTTCTTGACATTGTCTTTCACAGAGCCAAAATTTTTTATTTTAATGAAGCCAAGCTTATCAATTATTTCTTCTATGAATGATGCCTTTGGTGTAGTATTTAAGAAGTCATCTTGATATCCAGAATTATTTAGGTTTTCTTGTATGTTATCTTCTAGCAGATTTATAGTTTTGCATTTGACATTTAGGTTTGTGATCCATTTTGAGTTAATTTTGGAGAAAGGGTGTAAGGTCTATGTCAAGATTCATTATTTTTGCCATGTGGATGTCCAGTTGTTTCAGCACCATTTGTTGAAGAGATTATCTTTCCTCCATTGTATTGCCTTTGATTCTTTGTCATGATCAGTTGACTGTATTTATGTGTGTTTATTTCTGGACTTTCTGTTCTGTTTCATTGATCTATTTGTTTTTATGCTAGTGCCATGCTGTTTTGATTACTGTAGCTTTATAGTAAGTTTTAAATTTGGTAATGTCAGTCCTCCAACTTTGTTTCTCTCCTTTAATATTGTGTTAGATATTCTGTGTTGTTGTTTTTTGCCTCTTCATATGAACTTTAGAATCAGTTTGTCGATATCCACAAAATAATATGCTGCAATTTATATTGGGATTGCATTGACTCTATAAATCACATTGGGAAGAACTGACATCATGACAACATTGACTCTTCCTATCCATGAACATAGAATATCTCTCCATTTATTTAGTTCTTTAATTTTGTTCATCAAAGTTTTGTAGCTTTCTTTATATAGGTCTTGCACATATTGTGTTAGATTTATATGTAAGTTTTTTATTTTGGGGTGGTCATGTAGATAGTATTGTGTTTTTAATTTTAAATTCTATTTGTTTATTGCTAGTATATTTGAAGAATAATTTATTTGTGTATATTAACCTATATCCTACAACCATGCTATAATTACTTATTAAAATTCCAGGAGGAATTTTTGTCAGTTCTTTCAGATTATGTACATAGATGATCATGTCATCTGCTGACAAAGATAGCTTTATGTTTTTCTTCCAAACATGTATACATTTTAGTTCTTTTTTTCCCCCTTATTATATTAGCTAAGACTTCCAATATGATGTTCAAAAGTAGTGGTTAGAGAGGACATTCTTGTCTTGTACATGATCTTAGTAAGAGAGCTTTGAGTGTAGCATCATGTTAGCTGTAGGTTTTCTGTAGAAATTATGTATTAAGTTGAGGAAATCTCCCTCTATTTCTAGTTTATGGAGAGTTTTTATCATGAATGAATATTGGATTTTTCAATGCTTTTTCTGTGTCTATTGATATAATCATGTAGTTTTTCTTTTATTAGCCTGTGATGTGATGGTTTAGGTTAATAATTTTTTAAATTAATTTCTACTGAATTTACTAGGGTAACATTGGTTGATCACATTACATAAATTTCAAGTGTATAACATTATAATACATCTGTATACTCAATTGTGCGCTCACCACTCAATGTCTAGTTTCCTCTGTTACCATATATTTGACCCCCTTTACCTTCTTTGTCCTCTCCCTCCTTACTTCTCTGGCAACAACCATTCTGTTGTCTGTATCTATTTTTTGTTTGTTGCTTTTTGTTTTATAAACCACACATGTTCTTTTTTAAGAGTTCCTGGGGAAGTGCACCAGGAAAATGAGAGAGTGGGAATGCTACAGATTGGATAGGGCAGGCTCCAGGGGGCTCTTGGCCTGGATGAAAATGGCCCATGTAGTCCAGGAAGCTCTCCTGCTTCACGGTTATAGAGATGGCACATGCACAAACCTGCCAAGCAGGAAGGAAGAAGCAAAGTATTTCTTCCCAGGGTTCCTTATGGAATGTGGAGATTAAATCATAGCTTTCAAGCCAGACTGACTAAATTCTGGTTTTACTCTGGGTTTAGTTTCTGCTAGTTTCTATCATTTATCAAAGTCTTTTGCTTTTTCCTTTCAACTATTCCAGTTTGGTCTCGGCTGGGCTAGTTCAAGGGAAAAAGGAGATCATGTCCCAAGGCTGGGCCAGAGAGATAGTGGTGCAAGAGCCTCTCCCTGTGACTGAGTGGCCGGAGAGCAAGAAATATTAGCTTCTGGATCTACCGTATAGAAGAGAGAAATGCAAGGACATAATTTGTGGGAGGTGTAAGCTTTCCTTAAGTTAGGTTGCATTTTTCATAGACCATCATTTCTTTGGCACCACAGGTTTACAGACCCTGAGGTCTGAAGTGCAGAGAAAATGTAAATTCAGGATAGCCACTGAAGATTTTAAAGATAGCTTAAAATGTATTTCATGCTTAAATGTATTATAGCATGAAATAAACAATCAGTTTTTGTTTTGTTGCTAAAGCCTTCAGATATGTTAGTGGTTTTTTAAATTTAGTATGGGAGGAAAATGTTTAAATGAATATATAATTCAAATAATCTCTACTGGCATTGTTAATCTAGAAGAAAGTTGCATAGACAATAGTAAGAGCAAGGACATTTAGTCTATGATTTCCAATGGGACTTGATCATTTTATCGTTCAGAATGTCTTGCCAAGTAGCTATAGATTATATGCTAATTTTTAAAAAATGGCAACAATGACATTCTTTTTCTCTTCAGCATTTGTGTTAAGAGAAATCTTGAGATTTGTAAGGATTTCTTTTTATTTTATTTTAATTTTTATTGAGATTTTTTAAAAAATTTTATTTATTTATTTATTTTTTGGTATGTGCCCCTAGTGGGAACCGAACCCGGGACTCTCTGGTCCGCAGGCTGAGCTCCAACCGCTGAGCCAAACCAGCCAGGGCTTATTGAGATTTTTTTAGACAGAGAGAGAAACATCGATCTGCTGCCTCCTGCACACCCCCTGCTGGGGATCGAGCCTGCAACCCAGGCATGTGCTCTGACCGGGAATTGAACCAGGACCTCTGTCCATGGGACGACGCTCAATCCACTTAGCCACACTGGCCAGGCTGTAAGGATTTCTTTTTATTTTATTTTATTTTATTTTTATTGAATTTATTAGGGTGACATTGGTTAATAAAATTATATAGGTTTCAAGTGTACAATTCTATAATCTGCATATTGTATTGTGGGTTCAGGGATTTCTGATGTTAGAAAATCATAATATGTAAGACTATATTTAGCAATCAGGGTAACTTAGCTCATGGTAATTGGCATATGTATAATTACAATTTGCATTCCAGTTACTTAAACTTAGATATCCTTGATCAGGCTAAACATACTGTGAGTAGATGATCTCTTTTTCTAAGAAATAAGATGGAGAGAGTCTTTGGAGAATGGCCTCATTGAACGGCTAAGTTAGTTTTCTCCAGATTTTGGTGATTTCCCCAGTTCTTCCATAATTCCTCAGTGCTCTGGCCATTTTCTGGTAAATCATGGTCTTCCGGTTGCCTTTTCTTCTGCCCCAAAGTTGGGCAAGTTTTTCTTTGTTTTTTGACACAAACTGAAGGATATCTTTGGTTTTCTCTACCCAATGAATACAAGATGCCATCTTGGGATTACACAGGGATTCATGAAGGTGTTTGAACAGTCGGAGCTTCTTCCTGCCTTTTCCCCCCTTTGCTGGAGAACAGGAGGTTGTACCAGTTGGTTTTCAGGGATGTTCTGCAGAGATTGATGAATATTTCCTTCAAAATAGAGGTCCACAGCACTTTTTTTTTTTTTTTTTACTGTTTTCCAGTTATAGACAGGTTACTCTGAAGGCAGCATACCATAGAAGCTGGAATTTCCTCTAATATGAGACAGTGGTTGATGAAAGTCAGGTAGTTGTTGTAATCTGGGGAGTTCTGAAGATCTCCAGTTGAATGTTGCCTTAGTACCTCAAGAGCATCTTCAAACGCTTGACCCAGCTTATCATGTTCAACACAAGCCATACTTCATTAATAAATTGACAGTTCTGTTCATCAGAGGCCAATCTAGCGTTCACATGTACCAGGTGGAAATAACCTTCCCTTCATCAGCATCACCCTTCTAGATTAATAAATTTTCAAATGTTGAACCAGCCCTACAGATCTGAGGTAAATCCCAATTGGTCATGATGTATCATTCTTTTGGAAATATTATGTTGAGAATTTTTGCATCTATGTTCATGATGGCTTTTTATTTTCATTTTAATTTCTGTAATTATATATTAAGTTGAACTTTTATGAAAAAAATATTAAACCTCAGAAACTAAGTAAAGTGAGGAGGGCATTCATGCTGAGGTGGGGTGGGGGAAAGAAGATGGCATTATAGCCTAGGTGGAGAAGTCATTGACTATGGGTGGTATTTAAAGCCACAGTGATGGATAAGAATATCATGTATGAGAAGAAAAAGAGGAAAGTTCTGAGGATGAAACCAAATAGCCTGTTTCTCACTCTAGTTTTGACCTGCCCACAGCCTCTTTGAAATCAAGATACCTATTGTATTCTTATCCTCAGAGAAAATCTTTCAGTCACCTAATTTTCTGACAAATGACTTACCAACAATACTTGGGGCTATTTCATAGTGTGGGTATTTTTATTGTCAATTTGACTGGGCTATAGAATGCCCTGATAATTAGTAAAACATAATTTCTGGATATGTCTTTGAGGGTGTTTCTGTAAGACATTTGAATTGGTAAATTGATAAAGATCACTCTCACCTCGATCCCTTGAGGATTTGCATAGAACAAAAAGGTGAAGGAAGGAGAAATTTGCTCTGTTGTTGTGCTGGGACATCCATCTTCTCTTGCCCTTGGACATCGGTGCTCATGGTTCTCTGGTCTTTGGACTTGAATCCAGAATTACACCATTGTCTCACCCCATCCCATTCTTGGGCTTTTGGACTCATAGTGGGACTTACACCATCTGCTTTCCTGGTTCTCAGGCCTTTGGGCTGAATTTCACCACTAGCTTTCTTTGTTCTCCAGCTTCTCAGACTCCATAATTATGTGAGCCAATTGCTGTAAGAATGAAATCTGTATCTATATTTATATATTCTGTTTTTCTGAAGAACCCTGACTCATACATATAGGTTTTGGAGGTCATTTCATAGGATTGACCTTTGCTCCTAGGAGCAAGGAATTGCTCCTCTCATGTTCTTAAGCAGTCTTGATTTCATTTGTAAAGAGATTTCTATAAAATTAATTCCTGGCTCTCCACAGCTAGGAAACTCTTAGAGAGACACTTATCTGTCTGCAGACCTTTAAGTTTTCCTGCGTCCTCAGAGCAGCACTCCTAGCTGAAAAACAACGCTAGTGAATATTTTCAGTGCTTCCACTGCCCGTTGCCAGAGGACTGCTCTAATTTGATCTCTGGATCCAGCTCAAGGTCCTCTACATGCGTGGGTCCAGTTGGGACTCTGATTTCCTTGATTCTACATCGGCCATTGATCCTACTCGGGCTCTGAGCAGAGGATCCTCAATATGTCTATTACTCTCCTCCTATTATTTAATGAGACATTCCTGAAAATGTGCTGCAGGTGTGAATATATTCTGCAAGTTCCTGCAGCTGACCCAGCCTACTACTGACTTGGTCTGCACGCCCAGCACTGCTTCTCTGTAACCAACCCTTGTGCCCACTTCTCTTTCCTCTACTTGAAACTCTAGCTCTTTTTATCCCACGTTTAATACTAAGCTCTGCTAGGACTGCTTCTTAAATTCCATAGTGATAACTCTGCTAAGGACTCTCCCATTATCTCTCTTGGTAATTAACTTCTGAGGCCAATATTTATCCTCTAGTGGAGAAGTGGTCTGATGTGGTGGGAAGGGGAGGGGCCTGGGAGGGGAAAGGGGAAGAGAGTTGACATTAATTAAACACAGATTCTGTGCCAGGCATCATGCTAAGTTGCTTTAATGTTGTCTTTTTAATCCTCTAAAACTTTGAGAATGGGTTATTATTACCTCATTTTCCTGACAGGACAATGAAAGATCACAGAGGTTAAATTATTTAGTCCTAATCATTCAATGGAAGGATTAAAATTCAGCTACGTATGAATCTAAAGCTTGTTCTATATTTACTATGTGAAGAAGATATGACAGCCTAGAACCCCAATAGATACATTTGTTTATTTTTGTTTACTTTGTAAACATATCACATTGTAAAACTGAATTTTGTGAAGTTACTTAGAAACATTTTTTATGTGAAAATGTTTTTCACATACATGATTTTGTGATAGCAAAGGTCAATTCTCATACTGAGAATATTGTTTATCAGCTTTAACCTTGTTGCATTTACTGTCAGTTAAGATCTTAGATGTTTTTCCACTTGGACAATTGTGTAGATGCCTGTCCCCATCCTGTACTTGGTGCATTTGGATTTTACATGTATCTGCATGACAACCATTTTATGAATTCTTGTCCTTAAAATTTCTTGTACTTTTTTGGTGAATATTTTTTCTTAAAAATTTTTAAGACTTTGGAAGGTAAAAATGGTACTTTAATATAGTTTTATTTTGTATTGACTCTAATTATAAGTGAGATTAAACATAATTTTTGAATATTTAAAAGCCACTTGTAGGTTATAAACTGTCTTCTCATCCTTTGTGTTTCTAGTGGATCACTGGCCTATTTCTTTTTCTTTAAAAAAAAAAAAATTTTTTTTCTTTATTGATTTTAGAGAGAGATAGAAACATCAATTGGCTGCCTCTGGCATGCCCCTCACTGGGGATTGGGCCCACAACCTGGGCATGTGCCCTGACTGGGAATTGAACCAGCAACCTCTTGGTGCATGGGTCGATGCTCAACCACTGAGCCACACTGGCCAGGCTCACTGGCCTATTTTCATTGATTCACAGAAATTTCTCATATAGTAAAGACATTAGCCCTTGTGGTATGTGTTACAAACATTTTCCCCAGTTTATTGTTTGTATTTTTATCTTCCTTTATATTTAATACACACAGAACTTTCTATTTTTATATTGTCCAATTTACCAATCTTTTAATTAATTAATTAATTAATTAATTAATTAATTATTTTCTTTATTCATTTTAGAGATAGAGGAAGGGAGAGGGAGAGATGGAAACATCGATGAGAGAGAACATCGATTGGCCGCCTCCTGCATGCCCCCCACTGGGGATTTGCCCCACAACCTGGGCATGTGCCCTGACCGGGAATTGGACTGGTGGTGACCTCTTGGTGCATAGGTTGATGCTCAACCACTGAGCCACACTGGCCAGGCCAGTCTTTTCTTTTTTGATTTCTGAGTTTTATAACACACATAAAAAGCATTTTCTCTACCTAAAATTATCAGAATATCCTTTTATGTTTTTTTTTTATTATTTTTGCACATTTTCAAAAATCTATCATCATTTTGGCATGATTTTGTGATAGCCCTTAAAGGAATATCCTTGCCACTAGTTATTGACCTCTTGAATCTACCTTCATACTGTAGCCACAATGATTTTTAAAATGCAAGTTGTTACTTCCCTGTTCAAAACAATTCCTAGTTTCCATAACCACAGATAAGAAAGCTCCTTAACATGGCACACTCAGTGATGTGACCATTATTACCACTGTTTTTTCCAGTAGACTGGCAGTGATCACTCTGTTCTCTCGGTTCCATGACTAGTCACACGGTATTCCTTCTGTGTGCTAGCTTTTGCTCTACACCACCTCAAGTTCCATCTCCTTGGAACACCCTTGTTAATCTACACATGTTCTGCTGAGCCGTAACCTTCTTCATGAAGCCTCCTCTGACCTCTCCCATTAGTCTTTCCTTCCCCAGCGCTAGAACCGTGTATGCACCTCTCCTGTGTGTCCGTCAAGGTGTGGCATTGGCTAGTTTACTTGTCTTTTCCATCGTCAGGGCTGGGGCCTTGTACTATTCATGTTTGTACTCCCAGCACACGAACAGATTTTGGAACACAGCAACAGTTCTACAGTGTCTCTCTGGAATTAATGATGCTCTTTATTTTGTTTCAATAGTACTCAAAGTAGGATTAGAAACCACTTGCATCAAAATAACCTGGGGTGCCTATTAAGAAGCCAGAATTATTGGCCTCATTTCAGACATACCAAATCGACTCTCTAGGGATGAGGCTCAGGGATCCTCAATTTTGCTAAGCTTCATAGGTAATCCCTACTCACTCTAAAGTTTGAAAATCACTGTTACTGCTTAGACCTACATATAGCTTTTAAACATGATACAGCAGAATCAAGGACCACTTGGAGAAGTGCTAAGTATTAGTGTGAAGGGGAAGGTGAATAAATTTGTGGAGGTCCATAAAGTGCAATATTAAGTAGCTGTTAGAATTCATGAGCTAGGTATATTTTCTCTTATGAAATTCTCCAAGAGCTATTGTTAATTTTTTTTAAAAGTGAAAAGCAGGACCATGTTACACAAATACTTAGAAAGTCTTCTGAAAGTTTACTCAGACAACTGTTAAGAAAGCTGATCTCACACTGGCCAGCGGTTAGAGCATTGTCCTGCAGACCGAAGGGTCATGTATTCAATTCCTGGTCAAGGGCACGTACCTGGGTTCCAGGTTCCATCCCCAGCCCTGGTTGGGGTCGTAAGGGAGGCAACCAATTGATACGTCTCTCTCACATCGATGATTCTCTCTCTCTCTCTCTCTCCCCCCCTCCCTCCCTTCCACTCTATCTAAAAATCAATGGAAAATCCTCGGGTGAAGAGTAACAAAAAAAAAGGAAGCTGATTTCTAGGGTGTGAGACTGAAGGACTGAAGGGTGGGCACTTGTAAAGCTGTGTCATGATCAGGACTCTTCTATACTGTGTGAACTTTTTCGTGTACCTGGTTTACTTGTATAGTAATGTTATTTAAAATCTTTCTTGGTGCCCAGCCAGTGTGGCTCAGTGGTTGAGCATTGACCCATGCACCAAGAGGTCACAGGTTCAGTTCCTGGTCAGGGCACATGCCCAAGTTGTGGGCCTGATCCCCAGTGTGGGGCACGCAGGAGGTGGCCAATCAATGTGTTCTCTCATCGATGTTTCTATCTCTCTCTCCCTCTCCTTTCCTCTCTCTCTAAAATCAATAAAGAAAAAAAATTTTTTTAAATCTTTCTTGGTGATCCACATATTAAAATAATGAATTTCTTTTCTTTATCGAATTAAAAAATAGAATAGAATACAGGTATCCCCTGCCTCCTGAAATTTCACTATGCCACATCGCTTAAAATCCAAAGAGGATATTTGCTTTTACAAGAAAGACCCGTATGCCCAACATGTCCCAATAGCCAGTTGAATCAGTGGAAAGTAGGTCAGTAAAACTGGTAATTCAGAAAACAAACTCATTTAAGGATTTTTCCATTATTCAGCTATCATTTTATAGGTATGATCATAGAAGAATAAACAGACCTATAACTCCTTGACGTTACCTAATGGCTAAAGTAATTTAAGAACAGTCATTGTCTACACCAACCCTCCAAAATCCAAACTCAGCGTCAGAAGTGGAAGCAGTGAGATGAAGGGGAGGCACCGTGCTCATCTCGCTGGGGAAGAACCTTGTGTTTCCTGGCTCCTTTGCTTCCAGGAATCACTCGGTCACTGGATATGTCTGCAGTGGAATTTGCTGATATAGGAGAGCTTTGCTTTTATGGGCCTTTGCTCACAGGACAGTTCATAATATCTTGCACTTGCCTTCTTATTCAGCTGTGACAAGACTGCTCAGGGGACTCAAACAGAGGGCCTCTGTGCTCTTCTCTGGCTGATTATACTCCGTGCTCCCTGTGAGATGAAGTACGCCTTCTAAGTTCACCGACCTTGTGAACCCTTGTCCTATCGCTGCCATTTCTCTTTCCTTCATCTTGTGCTTAACCAGCTGTTTGGAGTCAGGCAGCATTAGCACAAGCTGCCTGTGTGTAGCTGAATTAGAGATGGTCAGCTTAGCTGCGGATCCTCTGTTAGCTTACAAGCTTGGCTCTTTTGGTTCCAGTCAGATAACTTCATCCTTCACCTCTTAAATCTGCTCCTTCTCTGAGGCCCCTAGATTTACAGATTGAGGTTAATGATAATCACAAGTACTACTGAACCTGGGACCTACTGTGTGCTAGACATGTCAATCACAATAGATATCTCTTTTTGATGGTTTGCTGTATGCCAGTCATTATTCTAAGCACTTTACATGTATTAACTCATTTAACCTTCCCAACAATTCTATGCATAGGTAGTAGTGCCAGTTCCATAGTAAAGATTATAAAACTGAGGCCCAGGAGGTTAAGCAACTTGCCCAAGGTTATATGCCTAGTAACTGAGAGCTAGATTGGAACCTGTGGAATCTGCTTTCTGAAGATGCATGCTTAACCGCTGCGCTATACTGTTTGGCTTTACAAACACTCTCTCTAACTAATATACGTTGAGCATCTACTGTGGGCCAGAAATGACTCCTGGGGCTGGGAGAGTGACAATCTGAATTTTTAAAACATCCTTGTCCTTATGGAACTTCCATTTTAATTGTAGGAACAGACAATAGCAAACATAAGTGAGTAAAAGATATAGCATGTTAGCTAGTGCTAACTGCTAAGAGAAAAAAGGTATGCAGAAGAAGTATCAGGGGAACACAGAAAATTTTTTTTTAATTATTTATTTATTTATTTATTTTTATTTTATTTATTTTATTATTATTATTTTTATTAATTTATCTTTGTTACAGATATTTCTCCTTTTTTCCCCATTGACACCCTCCTCCCCATCCTCCCACCCCGTCTCCAGTATTGTTGTCCATGTCCATCAGTTATGCATACATGCGTATAAGTTCTGTGGTTTATCTCTTCCCTCCCTGCCCCACCCCCTCTTCTGAGGGTTGTCAGTCTGTACCCTACTTTCACATCTCTGGGTCTACCCTGTTCCCCAGGCTGTTATATTTATTATATTCCACAAATGAGTGAGATCATGTGATATTTGTCTTTCTCTGAGAAAATTTTGATGAAGTATCAAAGAGAGGCCCAACTAGCAGGGTGACATGTTAGCAAAAAAAAAGCCTGAGAGTATCTGAAGAAGAGCACCCCGGCTGCAGAGAGTAGAGCCAGCACCAAGGTGTGACTGAAGGACACCAAGGAGGCCCCAGGGCTGGTGTGTGGGGCGTGAGAGGAGAGAGCTAGTATAGGAGGTCAGAGAGGCAGCAAAGAAACAGCTCTCCCACGGAGGAAGTGAGGGAACCATTCAGTGTCCAGGAGAAGGACCCGATCTGACAGGCTGCTGGGCTGGACAGAGAGTGCAGGCGGAGCAGTGATGAAGGCAGGGAGACCATTCAGGAGCTTTTGCAAAATCCTATTGAGAGATTACAGTGGCTTGGACTACAGTGTAGGAGGTAGCAGTAGTACCTAACTGTTGAGAAAATATTCTTGTTCCAGTTTTACAGATTAAGAAATTGAGAGTGGAAGAGGTTGGGTAACCGGCCCCAGGTAATCCAGTGGTGAGAGCCCCGTGAGGCTGCAAATTCATTTCTGCTTTTCCTCAGCAGCCATGCTCTTCCTTCTGCTATACCAACAATCTTTGACGTCCTCAGCTCAGAATCAAACCACATTCTCCTTAGATACTGAGGATAAAGATCCCTTGGATTTTGTTGAGTGATAGCTCCCAATTCATTGACCTATTTATCGACGAATCCATCAACTCTCACACCTTTATAGAGAGTTACTGTTGAAATGTTTCCTGCTTCAAGTCATGACAGGTATGGGGACCAGAAAGGACAGTGGATGTGGGGTGGTGGGACATGAGTAAGCCAAGAGGGAGGGACTTGGAAAGGAAGAAGCTAGAATGTCAGATATGACAGGACAATATCTTCATACACATTTCCTAGATTTTGGAGTCTAAGGGTTCAACTTGCCTCCTCTCCTCATTTGATCTTATCAAGCAAATTAGAAGTCCCTGCCACCCAGCCACGGAAACATGTTGATCATATCTGGCTCAATACGATGGCTTGAGCCCATGTTCCTGCCCCCTATTCATCCCAGTGACAGACTCTCTCCAACAGTGCCAGAAGACGAGAAGGGGCACTGGGTGTTTGCTGTGGACCAGAAGGTGAGAAATCCCTAAAAGATGAAAAGGAGATGGGAAGAACTTACAACCAAGAACTGCTGCCAAGGACAGGGGTGGCTTCAAAGGGGTTTTAGAAGAAGAGACTATAGGAACTGGAGGGAATGGTCAGGGGAAGGGTTGGGGCACCAGACTGAAGCAGACACTTCTGGCGCTGTGTCCAGAAGTGACCAGGAGAGGCGCCTGCCAGAGGGCGGAGCCATTGGTGTGCCCCAGAGACGGAGCAGCCGTCCTGGGGCTGCGCACCAGTAGAAACCAGAAGCCGAGATGGCCAGCTCCTGACGTAGTCTGTCTGGGAGCGTGTCCTGCCCCTCTCACCATCTCAGGGGGACAGTGTGGTAAAGCCCGTGGAGAACAATTACACAGAACTTCTGATTTTCTTTATGAGATTTTTTAGCACCATCTAATTTTTTTTAACTTATGTGAAAGTATTACTATGTCAAAAATCAAATTAAAATGTTCAATAAGTAAGGTTAACCACTAGAAGAATAGATGTAGTGTGTGTATTTTTAATGTATAATATAAATGAAATAAAAGACAACTAAGTCTATCGAACAAAACAATGCAAAGAGAAAAAAATAAGAAAACAGCAAGAAAGCAAAATAAAATGGTTATAAAAGTCCAAAACTATTAATAGTCAGTGATATTAAAAGAGAAATTCTCTCTCAGATTAGAGTGATAAAATAACATCACAATGAAATAACTCTGAAAAGTAGAAAATGAAGGATTGGCAAAAGCTGTATCAGGTGAATGTAATAATAACAATATTTTTTTTTCTTCTTTTTTTTTATCTTCACCCGAGGACATTTTCCCATTTTTTGTTCAGATAGAGTGGGAGGGAGAGAGAGGAAGAGAGAGAGAAACATTGACATGAAAGAGACACATCGAGTGGCTGCCTCCCACAGGACCCAACCAGGGCTGGGGACAAACTGCAACTGAGCTACGTGCCCTTAGGGGGAACCGAACCCTGGTCTCTCTGGACCGCAGGCCGACGCTCTAACCGCTGAGCCAAACCAGCCAGGGCAAACAATAATTTTTTAATAGTATAGAAATATTCCAATTTTACCAAATAGAATAAAAACTAAAAGCATTAAAAGGATAAAAGCAATAGTTTATAATAAAGAATCATTCCCAAAAGATACAACAGTCATGATATTTTATGCCTTTAAATGCAGTGTTGAAATAAAGCAAAAGCTGAGGGAAATACAAGGGTAATAGAACAAATTCACAATCAAACACACACTTCTGTCAGAATTGATAGACCCAGTAAACTAAAAGAAAAAAAGCAAAGTTTGAAAATTTGCATATTAAACTTAAAAATCTTGACCTAATAGCAATATCATTTTTTGTGTGTGAAATTTTTACGGAAAAAATTTTTTTATAGATTTTTCCCTCGTGGTGATTTCAGTAGGGCCATCTAAAATGAATACATGTGTCAGATTCCTAGTGCAACACCAGAACTTCTGTGATAAAACTTTCTCTTTTAATAACAGAGCTGTCACCTCAATTAAGAACTCCAGCTAGAGGAGCCCATTCTCTCCTAAGCTAGAGGCAGGCTTCCCAGCATCTTCCAAAATCTCCACCCTCTTATTCTTCTCTGCCCGATATGCTGACTTTCAGCAGATAAAAGTTTGCTGTGTTGCGTGTTGGCTGAGACCCTCCACACTCCTTGTGAAGGTCTCCACTTGGGGATAAGCAGAGTCAAAAATGAAGAGTTTGTGTGCTCTGCCCGCGTGGATTACTACTTTGGCCGAGACTGCTGGATGCCTCTCTCATCTCTATTATCTTTCTTTTCCTTAGCAACAGATTATATTTGCGACAGTCATGTACCAAGCTAAATGACAGCATTTCAAACCTTTCTTGCATTTCCTTGCTTTGGGTGAGCAAGGAGGTATGCAAGCAAAGTAATGCATGGCATTTCCTGGAAAGCTCTTAAAGGGGGCTGATTCAGCTGGGAGGAGCTCCTTTTCATCTCCAAACAATAAACAGCCCTAACTTTTAAGCCACTGCAGTCGGGTCACACTGCCACAGCCAGAAGTAGTTGCTAACAGGTAAAATCACTGAACGGATTGAAAAGAGCAAGTGCCAGTGGTTTAAATTGTGCCTCAGTACTTCTCCGAACCCCGAAGCAAATCCTCACAGCGTCTTTACGCAGTACAATCGGGCGAACACTGCTATTCCCACCTGCACAATGCGTTAGATGGGTCCCAGGCTGTGTGCCTTTTACAAGTTCATGGGGGCAATTCTTGGATCCTGAGTCTCGTGAAACCAGCTTTTTGTTCTTTCACCAGATCTTTCAGTAACTGAAACACAGTAATAATTTTAAAGTCTTTTCATCAGGCCAGTTTATCTAATAGGCTAGTGGTTTATAATTAACAGAGCGCCTGCGAGAGAAGGCAGAACGAACAGTTGAGTGGCCTTGGAAATCCAGCTCAGTCACTTACCAACTGTGGGACCTTGGTACTTACAAAAGAGCTTCAGTTCCATCATTTAAAAATTAAAATGATGGTCCGGCCAGTGTGGCTCAGTGGTTGAGCGTTGACCCATGCACCAAGAAGTTGCCAGTTCGATTCCCAGTCAGGGCACGTGCCCAGGTTGTGGGCCAAATCCCTGGTGGGGAGCATGCAGGAGGCGGCCAATTGATGTTCTCTCTCATCGATGTTTCTATCTCTCTCTCCTTCTCCCGTCCTCTCTCTCTCAAATCAATAAAGGAAAAAATAAAATAAAATGATGATAATGACCAACTCAGAGAGTCACTGTGAAGATTAAAAGAGGTAGTAGATGTTTGGTACTTCGCAGTGAACTTGGAACGTGATGACCCGTTAATGTTAGCCATTATTACTCTATGGTCCACAGAAGGAAATGTTTTAGTTATAATTAAATTCAGCTACAAATAACAGAGAGAGCTCAAATAATATTAGCTTAGACAAAATAAAAATGTAATTATCTCTCATGTAAACACGCAGTTTTGTTTTCTGGGCCTAGAAGGGCAGCTCTTCTCTACGAAGTAATTCCTGTAATTTAAATATTATCTCTACTATTTGACATCACGTTAGCCTAACCTGGATTTCCTCAGTGCAGATTTTAAGTAACTTTAAAAACTGTGACTACAAAGAACAATGTCCAAGTACATGAGCAATTAAGATGATGTGATTAGAGATGGGGAGAGACTATAAATCTATACGTGGCAGCATCAGCATGGAGGCGAGAGGTGACGGCCCTGGAGTTTGAAACCTGAGAGAGTCGAGTCTGCCAGGAAAAGTCTCTTGACAGTGGATTCCTGCTTGAAGATACCATTGTTAGGGGGTGAGAGGACATGAAGAAAGTGAAAAAATAAAGGAATGAAAACTGAACACTCTTAACCCCAGTGACTCATTTCCAGGCACATACATACACACTTTTTAGGAAAACATGTAGATGCAATAAACCCAAATACTGAGGAAAGCAAGAAGCAAAGGATGAACCTGAGACTCAGCATGATAGTCACCCGAATGAGGTGAGGCGGAGAAATCGGATGGAAAGGACTGTGTGTGTACAGGTTATGGACAGAGCCCTAGCTTTTGGTTTGAGTGAGTGGTGGTTTCACAGGTACTTAATACTTTATTAATAATAAGTGTTGTTAATAATAATAATAATAACAAAAATGGGCCCTGGCCGGTTTGGTTCAGCGGTAGAGTGTCGGCCTGTGGACCAATGAGTCACGGGTTTGATTCTGGTCAAGGGCACGTACCTTGGTTGCGGTTCATCCCCGGCCCTGGTCGGGTCAAGCAGGAGGCAACCAGTTGATGTGTCCCTCTCACATCGATGTTTCTCTCTCTCTCCCTTTCTCTCCCTCTCTTTCCCTCCCACTCTATCTGAAGATAAATAGAAAAATATCCTTGGGTGAGGATTTAACAAAATAAATAAATAAATAAAATAAAATGGATACCAGAAAAGAAATAAACGCGAACAGACCAATTATTATAGAAGAAAGAGCTTCCCAAACAGCAAATATTAAGGGGGAAAAGATTAAAGTTACAAGATAAACAAAAAAGATAAACTCTTGAAAATAAATTTGACAAGAAATACATACTCTTAGGGTCCATTAGATTGGGTTTACGTGTCACCTTTAGTAGTGATGCCATTTTTACAGAGAACAGACCGATGGCCACCGAGGGGAGGGGATATGGAGGATGGGTTGAAAAACTGAAATCATTGAAAAGTACAGATTAGTAGTTACAAATAGTGATGGGGGTGTAAAGTACAGCATAGAGAATAGAGTCAATAATATTATACTAACTATATATGTTGCCAGGTGGATACTGGGAATATCAGGGATCACTTTGTAAAGTGTATGATTGTCTGATCACTAGGCTGTACACCTGAAACTAATACAAAATAATATTGAACGTAAACTGTAATTGAAAAAAAAAACCACATGATGCCATTTTTCTGGGCTCTGCGTCCTCATCTATAGACAGGAGAAGCAATTTTAGGATCTCTTTGAGCTTTAATCTGCCATGTGTGTAAAACTTCCCTGTTCAAGTCTTCAGTGAACTTGATGGCAGCATAAGCGTTTTTCTGGCCTTTCATTGCCTCCAGTAAATATCTTAGACAATTGCCCAGAACTTGAAAAACAGAAACCACTGTTTTTAAAACCTGAACGAGGAGAAGAATTGTTTAAGTTACCTATCCTTGCATTTCTCTATTTTATTTGCTGGGAATAAAGATCTGAGTACCTGGGATTTGAGATCTCCCCTAATGGCTAGTATGATTTGTGGTGCTACATTCCACTGACTTCATATAAATGTATGTATGTGTGTGTGTGTGTGTGTGTGTGTGTGTGTATATATATATTATTATTATTATTATTATTATTTTTTAATTTTAGAGAGAGAAGAAGGGAGAGAGATAGATAGAAACATCGATGAGAATCATCAAGATCCTCCTGCACACCCCCTAATGGTGATTGAGCCCAAAACCTGGGCATGTGCCCTGACCGGGAATCAAACTGGCAACCTACTGGCGCATAGGTCAATGCTCAACCACTGAGCTACACCAGTTGGGCTGTGAATGTACTTCTGAAATTATAATGGAAAGTGGTGGTTGTGCAATAGGGAGAAAACTACATTTGGATCAAAAGAACTATGTTTAAACTCCAGCTTTGCTGATTAGTAGCTACTTGACCTCATAAAAGTCAGTTTATTACTAAATAGCAGAGTCCTGACCTATAAAGTGAGATAATAACATAATCTTTTCAGGGTTTCTGTGAAAATGGAAAGAAATAACATGATGTCACTTTATAAAATGTAAACTGCTATGTTCTATAAATTGTCTCATGGGTAGATGATAAAGACTCTGTTTTTAAAGCTTCCTAGGTTTGCATATCAAACATGGAGTGAACTATTGTCCATGCAGGCAATGTGTCAACGTTAGCTTGGCCCTATAGCCTCTTCCTCTCTCTCTCTCCTGTTAACTAGATGAGTTTTATCAACTCAAATGTCTCTTCTGAATTGTCCTTTAGAAGTTTTGAAAAAGAATGTTGCATATTTGCAGTTATTACAGAACACAAAGCCTATGTTTCTGATAGAGAACTCTCGTATGCCTCGATTTTATAAACAGTGGAGTAAAGGCTACTGGGGAGTTTTCAAGCTCAGTGCCTCCAGGTATCAGGGTCAGGCAAGGAATGACTGACAACCCCCAAAGTGAAAACATTTTGCTTTCTTCTTATATTTTTTAATCATAATTTTTAAAATTATTATTATTGACTTTAGAGAGAGAGAAAGAAACATCAACTGGCTGCCTCTCGCATGCCCCCTCCTGGAGATAGAGCCTGAAACCCAGGCATGTGCACTGACCGGGAATCCAAACTGCAACCTTTTGGTTCATGGGATGATGTTCCAACCAACTGAACCACCCGGCCAGGGCTAGCTTTTTTCTTAATTGAACAGCAACAAAAACTCCAGCATAAGCTCAAACATAAATGTCAACTAGCACTTGGGTTGGTTGGGGGAAAGAGAACGTGGGAAGTGTCACAAAATGAACTCCAACTGCTTGTCTAGAAGGGGGGTGGTTGCTACTCAGTGACAGCTGACTGTTGCCAATCTGACTTTTCAGAAAGGATTAGCTATCTTGATTTTTATGTAATATTTCCCAGTTTTAAAATGCTGGCTAATAATTCAAATTTCAGAAATCACTGTGCTTGACCAATGCCGTTTGTGGGGGGAAAATGTCTTGAGCTGGATTCTAGTGGCTGATTAATGATTGTTAGGTTAGAGAGATATGATATTAGGACAAAACAACATTTTTTTTTCCGTTAATAAGAATGGTTCTCACATTTCCAGTCTGTCCAGAATTCTCTTTCTTTCTTGTTTTAGCTCTCATAAAATGGAATCTATAAATGTTCTTGAAATTCATTTTTTTTCTAGTTTTTTCTTGACTGGAAGGTAAATTGGATCAGGCAAGAAATAGATTTCTGAGGCCTCCAGGTCAGTGTTTCTTAAACATCAGCTCAGCTGAAATCTCCTAGGGTCTCACCCACAGAGATTCTGGTTCTTAATTCAGGGGTGAACCCAGATACACACATTATTTTTGCCATCTCTGGATAATTCAGTTGAAGAATGATCCCATATGACACTTTGAAAAATGTTGTTCTAAAGTAGTGGGCCTTCCATCATTTTTCTCCTCTGGCTAGGGCCCATGGATTATTCAATCTACACAGATTTCCATAAATAAATGTGTTCACTCAATCCAGGCTGGTCACAGTGTTACTGGACGGGGTCTGGGCCTAGAGCACTTCTGCTTTGGGCCAGCCACTAGTGTGTGGGTTCTTGACTTCGTGTAGGAAATATTTCACAACGCGAGTCCAGGTGATTTTTTTCCCTTTTTTAAAATTGAATTTATTGGGGTACCATTGGTTAATAAAATTACATGGATTTCATGTGTACAATTCTACAATACTTCATCTGTATATTTTATTATGTGTTCACCATCCCAAGTCTACTCCCTCATTTAACCCCCCTATACCTTCTTCTACCTCTTCTCAGCCCCCTTTCCCTCTGGTAATCACCATACTGTTATATTGTTGTCTGTCTTTGAGGTTTTTTTTTTGGCTTAATCCCTTCACCTTTTTCACCCAGCCTCCTAACCTCCATCCCTTCTGACAGCTGTCCATCTATTCTCTGTATCTGTGAGTCTGTTTCTATTTTGTTTGTATTTTATTTTGTTCATTAGATTCCACATATGGTACTTGTTTTTCTCTGGCTGGCTTATTTCACTTAGCATAAAGTTTCTTTTTTAAAAATTAATTAATTAATTAATTTTTGTTACAGATGTTTCTCTTTTTCCCCCATTTACACCCTCCTACCAATCCTGTCCTCCCCACCCCCAGCATTATTGTCTATGTCCTTGTTTACATACACATGTGTAAAAGTTCTGTAGTTTATCTCTTCCCTCCCCCCACATCCACCTCTTCTGAGGCTTGTCAGTCTGCACCCCACTTCCATATCTCTGGGTCTATTTTGTTCCTCAGCTTGTTTTGTTCATTATATTCCACAGATAAGTGAGATCATGTGATATTTGTCTTTCTCTGATTGGCTTGTTTTGCTGAGGATAATACTCTCTAGGTCCTTCCATGTTGTCTCAAAGGATAAGAGATCTTTCTTTCTTATGGCTGCATAGTATTCCATTGTGTATATGTACCACAGCTTTTTTATCCACTCATCTATTGATGGACACTTGGGCTGTTTCCAGATCTTAGTGATTGTAAATAGTGCTGCTATGAACATAGGGGTACATATATTCTTTCTGATTGATGTTTCAGGCTTCTTAGGGTATATTCCTAGAAGTGGGATCACTGGGTCAAATGGCAGTTCAATTTTTAATTTTTTGAGGAAACACCATATTGTTTTCCGTAGTGGCTGCACCAGTCTGCACTCCCACCAGCAGTGTACTAGAGTTCCCTTTTGAGACCAGGTGATTTTGAGAGTATGTTTATTAAAGCTGGGGACAGTGAAACAAAGGGTGGGCTTAAGGTCAAAGAAGCAACAGAAGAAGGTCAGGGAAAAAGGGGCTCTGGAGACAGATTCAGGGGTAAGCCCAGGACGAGATGCTGCTGCCTGCTGCCCCCCTGGTTGCAAGTCTTGTGGGGTCCCTTAGAGTTTAGGAGAAAGGTGTGGGCATGCTCTAGCATGAGTGTGCTCTAGCCATGGATCCTTTGTCTAGAGGCTTTTTAATCTTCCTTTGGACAGGGGAATCTTAGGGGAGGTCTCAGGGGAGGGTCTTAAAAGAATATTCATTAACTTTTCAGGTGTGTCCTTCATTATGATGATTCATCAAAATGTGTGCATAGAGAGGTCAAGGTTATTTTCCGGTTAGTTTTAGTTTCAAAGAATGTATTGAAGAGGGACCAGGATGGAGCAGTCTGCCCCAGAACAGTCTGGAATAGGCAAACCATTTGCTCCTGGGTCCTTGGTTAGGGAAGGTAAAACCTTGTGATGTATTAGCTGGCTACAAATTGCTCAAATTGTTTGGTCTTATTGAATTATTTTGTCTCAGTTTCCCTTATTCCAAGTGTCAAGGAATTTCCCTAGCTTTTTACTATCCTGCCACATGGGTAAAGAAGGCCGAAGTTGTGCACGGTGCTCCTTGATGGGGTGGAAGGGGGCATGGGGCCGTGACAACTGGGCCCCTTAGACCCACTGCTCCAGATCATCTAGCAGAGCAGTGTGTATTATAGGTTATTTTTTATTGTTATTTCATTAAAAAATTTTACTGTTGCACCAATGCAAGATTTTTTAAATCTTCAGTCATGGGA
This sequence comes from Tadarida brasiliensis, assembly GCA_030848825.1. Taxonomy (NCBI): domain Eukaryota; kingdom Metazoa; phylum Chordata; class Mammalia; order Chiroptera; family Molossidae; genus Tadarida; species Tadarida brasiliensis. The sequence goes on from CM061257.1 coordinate 83,174,443, forward strand.
GAGTAAGTCAATGTGCTTTCTTCCTTTGTTTCTGCCAAGAATTCATGTATGATTTGAAGCCTTCACAGCATATTCACTAACACAAAGCATCGGAGAAGCAGAGAAGGTAGAGCCCTTCAATCACAGTTCTAGGTGCTTCTGGAGAAGACCACTTCTGTCTGCCCTTACTTCCCAGGACACAGTTTCTGTCTTCAGTAAACTGATGTTGTCTATGCTTTATTTCAGACTGAAAGTAACATTTGTGTAAAGTAGCAAATGATTTTCATTTTACCGTAAACAGAGATGCAGTTTAAATCTACCAGGAATTGAAGTAATAAGTATGCAAACATAAATCTAGACCAAATTACTTTGTAAATATTCATATGGGAAATTTTCTATCACCTTTATTGTCAACAAAGAAAAATATTGCCAGAATGAATATGCCTATAAATGGCTAATTCCGAAATCTGCCTACCACAGTAATAGGGGGAAATGTATCTTGACTATTAAGTGTAACTTTCTGTACAGAATCTTTGGTTTTAGATAATTGCCCGACATTCCATCTTATCATGATTGGCCAATCACTAACATCCAATTTTTCATTATGAATGGATCACTTTGATAGGAAATTCATAGGCTTTCTTTCTCGGTATACTAGGAACTTTCACATAAATGCATACCTAATTCCAACAACAACCTGGAATGAGAGTTTTGCTCCTCATTCTACAGGTCAGGGTGCTAAGGTTCAGTGAAGCTAAGCAACTTTTTCAGAATTACAAAACATGTCAGTGGAAGAGCAGACAGCAGTCCTCAGGTTTGTTGAATTCCTAACTTGATTCATGTAGCTGTGCCTTAACAGAAGGCAGAGGACATATCAATGGAGATTCTGGTGTTGTAATTAACAAGGACCAGCAAGAGTTTCACCGTGGGTAACTCACAGAGTGATGGGATGTTAGAGAGCTAGGTAGAACGGAGGTAGGCAGTCAGACAGACATGAGCAGAGCAAGGATGATGGGCCAGGTACAGAAGGTCACCAGGGTGAAAAGCCCTGGGTGCCTAGAAATAGATAATTGTAGGGTGGGACCTGGCCCCCAAGGTGACCTTTCCTTCCTAGAGATAACATCTAGGCCTCAGCTGTATCTCAGCTCCAAGGCCCAGAAAAGCAGCAAAACCAAAAGCAGACAAGTGCCACCAAGGCTGACCTCAGGACCAGCTGTGTTGAATAATGACCCCTTGCCCTGGTCAATCAATCAGTAGAGACCCCAGACCCTGAAAGGACACACCTGAAAAGCTGCTAAATATAGTTGACCCTCGTTGATCGTGGTTAATCAGTTCCAGACTCTACCGCGATAAATGAATGTCCGGGAAGTAGGATTCTTTATTAATACACAGTCGTCCCTCGCCACCTCGCACTTCGACTTTTGCAGCTTCTCTCTATGGTGGTTTTTTTCAATATAGTATGGTATAGAGTGAAGCCCCCAATGTCGAAGCAGGAAGTGGCGGGGGATGACTATATTCTCTTAAGATCTTCAACTGGAACCTCCCCTAAAATCTCCACCCTTAAAACCCTGAGGGACATGGACCCAGCTACTTCTTCCTCCCCTCTCCTTCCCCACCCTTCCCCCAGGCACAGCACCTTTACCTTCCTCACTTCTAAACTCCAAGAGCCCTTCCTTTGCCTCTATAACTGTTTCCTGAGCCCATTTCTTCTAGAAATTACTTCTTCCACCTTTGTGATTTTATAAATAAATGTTCTCTCATAGTTTGAGTCTTGGCTCTGAATTCTATCCTAGCCAGAACTCAAGTACCGAGGTTGCGCCCTGGCCTGTTTGGCTCAGCGGTTAGAGCGTCGGCCTGCGGTCCAGAGAGACCCGGTTCAGTTCCCACTAAGGGCACGTACCTCGGTTGCAGTTTGTCCCCAGCCTTGGTTGGGGTCGTGTGCATGGCAACCAGTCGATGTGTCTCTCTCGTATTGATGTTTCTCTCTCTCTTCCTCCCTCTCTCCCTCCCACTCTATCTGAAGATAAATGCAAAAATGTCCTCGCATGAGGATAAAAAAAATAAGTACCGAGGTTGTTGAACCTAGGTCCAGTCTGACCCCACTAACACCTGGTGCCATTCCTGCCACCCCCAATAGAACCAGACATAGAACCTAAACAGGAAAAAAGAAAAAAGAACCTAAACAGGATTTTAAATAGTCTCCAGATATCTAGGCAGCAGGACATACTCTGGTGTTCTACTTTAGAATGAAAAGCTCCAAAAGTTGTCATCATCTTAGTTCAATTTTCTTGTAATTCAAAGTCCCAGGAGAGAGATTCCTATCGGCCCAGCTGAAATTACATGCTCCCTGGATAGGGGAAGGCAGAGATCTTGAATACAGTAGCACCAAGACTGCTCATTCCTGGAAGAAATAATTCCCCCAGAGGAAATAGTGTGCTCTTACAAAGGGAAATCAGTGCTAAGATGCCCCACCCTTCCACAAAAAAGTCAACAAAAGTCCACATACAGTTGTCCTTCAGGTCATTCACCTCACATGATACTAAATATAAATATAATTCCACTTAGTAATATATTATGAAGATTTCATACATGAGTTTTCTCAGATCCTTCATAAATTTCTTTTTATATTGAGCCATGACCACTGACTGATAAAATCTCTACCAGTAGTGTTTTTCTTCTTTTGTTTTTTTTTTACATATTTTTTTTCTTTATTGATTTTAGAGAGAGAGGAAGGGAGAGGGAGAGAGACATAGAAACATCGATGAGAGAGAACATTGATTGGCTGCCTCCTGCATGCCCCCCACTGGGGATTTGGCCCACAACCTGGGCATGTGCCCTGACTGGGAATCGAACCGGTGACCTCTTGGTACATGGGTTGACGCTCAACCACTGAGCCACACCAGCCAAGCTCTACCAGTAATTTTTATATAATTACTTTATGTAAAAAAAAAATAAAAAAAAAAAGTACTTTATTTGACCTAAATAACCAATTTTAATATTCTAAGAGGGTCTGTATTCAGATGTAACCAACAATGCCTTTTATTCAAAATGTTTGTGATTTGTAGAATGTGCTAATGTCCTCTCCTGTCCTTGGATGTTCCTGTTACATTTCTGGTCTTTAACATATTCCAGTCAACTGCAACAGGATGAAGAGGCCTAGTGACAGGGAGAAAGATAGAGTCCCACCCACATAGGTGGGAACAGGCAAAGCATGGTGTCCTAAGGGAGTGGCAAATAATCTTAAACTTCCAAATAAAATTGGTGGAGAGCATTGTGATGCAAAATCTAAGAAGAGGAGATACCCTTCATTTCGAGGCCAGTTGAGAGTCAATATCAGAAAAGTTTATCAAAGGTAGTAAGGCTGACGCCACTGAGCTGTGGTTCAGGGGCAAACTCCAAGTTGCTCATTCATCCTCTAAATGCCTCTACAGAAGTTTACAGAGAATCCTCCAGACCACCTCCTACCTGATTTACCAGTCACTTTATTTTATCTTTCCTAGTTCTCTGATTTCCTGTGTTTGGACTTTGTGCTTGTTCTCCCGCACTTGTGCTGGCTTGCTTCTTAACAAGCACCTGGTTTGACTTTGATCTTAGGTCTGCTCTCCATTCTTTGTCTCCCAAGTCACTGTGGCCCTGGACAGGTCACTAAACACACTCTGCCCTGGAGTTAGAATGAATGAAGTCCTTAAACTGGAGGAAAATCAGATAAGGAGGAGTTAAGCCAGCTGGAGGAATGCAGGGTTCTCACCTGCTGACCCTCAGGGTTTGTCCTAGGATAGGCGCTGTGCAAACAGAAGAGCAGGAGCTGGGAACAAGTCAAGGCATGACACTCAGGAATGAATAGCTCCCCATTCTTTAATTGGGTTGTTTGTCTTCCTTTTTTTTTTGTTTTTTTTTTGTTTTTATCCTCACCCAAGGACATTTTTGCACTTATCTTCAGATAGAGTGGGAGGGAGAGAGGGAGGAAGAGAGAGAGAGAAACATCGATGTGAGAGAGACACATCAAGTGGTTGCCACCCACACGACCCCAACCAGGGCTGGGGCCAAACTGCAACCGAGATATGTGCCCTTAGCAGGAACAGAACCCGGGACTCTCTGGTCCATGGGCCAATGCTCTAACCGCTGAGCCAAACCGGCCAGGGCTCAAATGCATTTTTTAATGTCTCTTGAGGTGACCATGTGTTTTTTGTCCTTTATTTGTAAGTATTTTGTTATTGAGTCACTTAACAAACTAGTGAGCATCTATTATATAAGTGAGAGCAAGCACAGATAACTAAAGTCATTGTTGCTAGGGAGTTCTGTGAATAGCAAGAAAGACAAGAATGATAAGTACTATGGCAGACTGTTTGTCTTCCTTTTGTTGAGTTGTATGAGTACTTTATATATTTTGGAAATTAACCCCTTACCCAGTGTATTGTTGGCAAATACATTCTCCCATATTTGGAGAAAAGGGGACTCTAGCACACTGCTGGTGGGAATGCAGACTGGTGCAGCCACTATGGAAAACAATATGGTGTTTCCTTAAAAAAATAAAAATGGAACTGCCATTTGACCCAGTGATTCCACTTCTAGGTATACATTTTTTTTTTTTTTTATCCTCACCTGAGGACATTTTTGCATTTATTTTCAGATAGAGCCGGAGGGAGAGAGGGAGGAAGAGAGAGAGAGAAACATCGATGTGAGAGAGACACATGGAGTGGTTGCCATCCACATGACCCCAACCGGAGTGGGGACAAACTGCAACCGAGGTATGTGCCCTTAGCAGGAACCGAACCCGGGTCTCTCTGGTCTGTAGGCCGACACTCTAACTGCTGAGCCAAACTGGCCAGGGCTAGGTATACATCTTTAGAAGCCTGAAACACCAATTAGAAAGAATGTATGCACCCCTATGTTCATAGCAGCACTATTTACAATAGCTAAGATCTGGAAACAGCCCAAGTACCCATCAGTAGATGAGTGGATAAAAGACCTGTGGTACATATACACAATGGAATACTATGCAGCTATAAGAAAGAAAGATCTCTTACCCTTTGAGATGACAAAGGGACCTGGAGAGTGTTATGCTAAGTGAAATAAGCCAGTCAGAGAAAGACAAGTATCACATGATCTCACTTATTTGTGAAATATAATGAACAAAATAAGCTGGTGAACAAAACAGACCCAGAGACATGGAAGTAGGGAACAGACTGATAAACCTCAGAGGGAAGGGGGTAGGGGTGGGGGCAAGAAGAGATAAACTAAAGAACTGATATGCATATATGCACAACCGGTAGACACAGGCAACAGAGCGGTGAGGAGGGTATCAATGGGGGAAAAAAAGAGGGACATCTATAATACTTTCTTTTTTTTTTTTTTTTTTGGTACATGGCCCTAGCAGGAACCAAACCCAGGACTCTCTGGTCCACAGGCCGATGCTCCAACCGCTGAGCCAAACCGGCCAGGGCTATAATACTTTCAACAATAAAGATAAGTTGAAAAAAGAAAAAAAGAATGAATAGCTCCAAAGTTGATTGATTATTGTATTCGCCCTTCTCTGACTTTCCTGTCTCCATTATATCATTCCTGAGGTGTGGCGATCACAAGTTTACATAGTATAGTAATCAAGGTGCAAATTAGGCATGTTTGTGAACAAACTACCATAAAGTTTTGCTGGGAGTTTTCCCACACACTGCAAAGGCTTATTTAGTCGCAGGAATAAAGTGGAATATCTAAGAAGAGTGAATAAAATAGATATAATACTTCCTAATTCCTATTTTAAGAATTCTTATTCTTAAGAGATTATCTTATTAAAAATTTTATTTTATATTCCTCTGTTTTTTTCCCCTCAGGTTTTAAAACATTTTATTTTCATAATAAAAAAATGTGAATTTCCATAAAAATCATTTGAAAAAAAAGCACTCTGATTAAATTACATTTCACAACCTGCAGGCCACCTGGGACCAGCCTGGTTTTCACTGTAGATTTCGCTGTCATCCCACCAACTTCTTCTTCACCAACAAGCCAGTTCTTTACTTTCCCCGCCAGCCACACGGGTGAGGCAGGTGCGGCCTTCATTGTCCGTCCTCTGATGTGAAAAGGGGCAGCACCGCCGTTTAAAACCGACCCAGTCTCTTCGCATCTCAGGAAGTTGAACAACTAGAAGAAGTAAGATCAGAAGGCAATGCTTTGGGATGTACAGTGCATACTGGTGGAGCGAGCCTCATTGCAATTCACCTGCTTGCTTCTCCTGTTCAATCATTTCTTTTTGAGGGCAGAAGACTTTTCTCTTGCATTTCTGTCTTCAATCTTGACTTACCGATTTCCCAATCTCAGCCATATCGGGTTTGTCAGACACGGCTGTGGAGGAAGCCGAGTGAGGGCCTGAACGAGAGGAGTCCGATCTGCTCAGTGGTCGCCACCCAGTGCCTCTCTGCGGCCCTTCTCCGGGTCTCTTTTATAGCATTTCTACAACTTCTGACAAGTCATTTCCATGCGAGCGGCACTCCACTCTTACAGGGGCCACAGAGTGGTGCCAAGCCTCCTACTGGGCCAGAGGCAAGGTTTGTTTTGCCATTACTATGTATCATTTCAACAATTATATATTATTTTCCTATTTGATATTGCTAAGTGGGTTTTTTTCCCCCTATTATTGGTTGTTCCTGCTGCATGTTCCCAACATTATTTCTTGTCTTTATTAAGAAATTTATTATCCTCATTTAAAATGCCCATCCTCTCTGTTCCACCGGTTCTGCCTTCCGTTGAATAAGGTGTTCTGTTGGTGCCTGGTACATGCCTCTTGCCCCTCGGATGTCACGTAGTTTCCTACTGTGGATTCATCTTTATTGCCTCAGGACAATGATAGCTCCGTGGCAATACTGTGATTTTTTTTTCTTTTTAATATAAAACACCTGGAATAGTGACTAATGAAGAAAGCACTTGGTATTTGCTAGCTATGACATATTCACTTTCTCTGACTGCATAATGAATCACCCTGAAACTGCAGCCTGAAACAACATCCATTTATTATCTCATCGCGTTATATATTTGAAGACTGGATGGGCTCAACTAGGTTCTCTGGCTCAGGGAACCAAAGTCCAAAATCAAGGTGTCACCTGGGCTCAGCTCTTCTATCTGGAGGCTCTGGGGAAGGAGCCACTTCCCGGCTGATTCAGGTGGTTGGCAGAATTTGGTTTCTTGCAAGGTGCTGGACTGAAGTTCCTCCCCCAACCCCCACCACTGTCAGCTTGACTGCCTTCTGCTCCCACAGATCTCCCTCGGTCACTTGTCATGTGGCTCCCTCCACCTCAGAGGCTGCAACGGTGCGTCAGATCTTCTCATGCTTAGAATGTCTCCGACTTTCATTTCGGCTGAAGAAAAGCTCTCTGCTTTTGAAGAATGCTTGTGATTAGATTATGGCCACTCTCCTAATCTTCCTTTGTTCAGTTTAAAGTCTAACAAGTCATACATTAATTTGCTAGAGCTACCGTAGCAAAGTACCAGAAACTGGGTGGTTTACACAATAGGAAAGTATCATCTCACAGTTCTGAAAGCTAGAAACCCAAAATCAAAGTGTTGGCAGGGTGAAGTCCTTCACAGGGGCTGTGAGGGAGAATCCGGTCCCTTAGCTGCTGGTAGCCTTACACACTCCTTGGCATGTGGAAGCATTCTCTGTCTCTGTCCACATTTCTTCCTTTTAATAAGGACACAAGGCATTTTGGATTAGGCTGCACCTTGATGACATCTTAATTTGATTATCTTCAAAGATCCTGTTTCCAAATAAGGTCACATTCACAGGTACTGGGGGTTAGGATTTCAACATCTTTTTTTTTTTTAATGTTTTTATTGATTTTTTTTTTTTTTTTTAGAGAGAGAGAGAGAAACAACAATGCAAGAAACATCAATTGTCTGCCTCCTGCACACCCCTACTGGGGATCGAACCTGCAACCCGGGCATGTGCCCTGACCGGGAATTGAACCAGGACCTCTCAGTCCATGTGAGGATGCTCAATCCACTGAGCCACACCAGCCAGGCCAACATCTTTTTAAGGGACACAGTTCAGCTCATAACAATTCCTGACCTTAACTATATCTAGCAGGTGGCTGAAAGAGCTGCCCTGGGATATGGGCTAGGGTTCCTTTGAACTCCTCGGAGGGGGAGGGTAACTGACCTATCGGGGCCTGTCTGGTTGGTTGCCTTCTGTCCTTATATGGAAATTAGATGGGGCTTTTCTCCAGCCCCCTTGTTCTCCTCTAAAGGTGGGGGTCTACCACATGTTGGGGAGAAAAGGTCAGGGGGAGATTCTGAACAGCATGACAGGAGATGACCTGGAGAAGGAGAGGGTGCCTTAGGGGGAGGTCCTGATTAACATTACTGATCTCCAATACTTGCTCTACCAGTTTTTCCCATTACTATGTGCCCTAGATGTTCTGCACTGGTGATCTTGTACTTGGCCCATTGTCTAACTGCCTACCACACATCTACGAAATGTTTCAGATTATGCTCAAAGCACTCCTTATGGACAAAAAGAATGCCTTCCAAAGGGTAGAGTCTGGAGAATGTCTAGCTCTAATTCTGTAAGCGTCTGAAAGTCTGGAGAATTATCATACATTTAAAGAAATTATCGTAAATGTTAAAACTCTTATGCCGCTTTTAATTTTCTTCAATTACTATGGTTGTGAAAATGTTACAGATTGCTTTAAAAGTGTTATTTTATCTTAAGAAATATATATAGAGAGAGCAGCAGGGAATTAAGATGTTCAGAGCTATGGTAATTGTAACTGTAAAGGAGTCATTTATTACTTACTGAATTTTACTTTACATGGATGCTAATTGTGTTTGCTAGACTTTCAGCAATGTGTGCTGCCCAAATAGTTACCTCTGATATTAACAAAAATACATTTTTAGACTTCAGGACTCATAGGCAGACTTGGTCACAGTTTCTAACGCCAGATAGCATTAGCCGTGCTTTGCATAGCTCCTAGGTGAAACCCTTCTTATTTTAAAGAAACTATATGGAAAAATCCACAGATTGCTGCGTGAATTAAATCTGACATGTTTCGTTATGACATTTCATCTGTTAGGGTCTCAAAGACTCAGCAGTTCATAAGCACTGTCCTTCTAAGAGAAAATGGAATGTCGTGGTCGTATTCGCTTACTAGGGCCACCACACAAAATGCCATGGGCAGGCTGGCTTGGACTACAGAAACCTGTTTTCTCACCGTTCTGCAGGATAGAAGTCCAAGATCAAAGTGTTGGTGGTTTGGATTTCTCCTGAGGCTTCTCTTTTTGGTTTCTCACTGTGTCCTCACATGGACTTCCCCTGGTGTCTCTTCTTGTGAGGGCACCACTCACATTGGATTAGGGCCCACCCTAACGGCCTCATTTTAATGTAATCAATCACTTTAAAGGTCCTATTTCCAAATACAGTTGCATGCTGAAGGGGTGAGGGCTTCAACATATGAATTTGGGAGAACACAATTCAGCCCATGACAGTGGTTGAACTTGTGAGTTTTAAAACCAGTGAGACCTAGTGTCAAAAGTCATACTTTCAGCACTACATCAGTCAGGATGGGCCAGATGCGACTTCAGTGATAAACAACCCCCAGACAGACAAATATTTTTTTTTCACTCATGCCATATGTTCACTGTGAATTGGCTGGGCTCCCTATTCCCTATTGTCCCCACTCTAGAATCCAAGTCTAGAGAGCTGACATCAATATTTGAAACACTGATGACAGATGGAAAAAGAACTGTGGCAAATTTCACACTGACTCCTCAAACTTTTGTTCAGAGTGATACATAGCACTTAAGTTCACACTGACCATGTTTACATGGCCATGCCTAACTTCAAGGGCAGTGAGGGGTGGGGAAATCAAGTCTGACCAGTGCCTGGAAGGAAGCAGAAACTGGAATATTTGTGAGAAGCCTCCATATCAATGGAAACCACTTACTAGCAAGTGCCATTGGGTAAATTATTTGATCTTCCCAGGCCTCATTTTTCTGAATGAAAAATTGCAATAATACTAATATTAATACATATCATTACGGTTCTTGTGAAGATTAAATTAGATAATGAACAGAATGCATTTACATAGTGTTTGGAAAAAGTTAAATGCTCAATAATGGTAGATATTATTATAAATTATGATTATTATTATTATTACTATAAATAAGATTAGACATTTCCTCAGATAGGAGCAACTATAGAGATCTAGTCAACTCTTCTTTTTATAAACATGGAAACAGAGACCCAGAGTGGACAAGTGACCTTCAGATGGAATAGAACCCGGATGTGAAAATTTGTAACTTGAGCCCATCATTCTCTGTACTGTGTTGACTTCCACAGGCTGATGTATATATATGATAACTTACAGAGTTTGAGAGATTTCCAGATCCTGTAATACTTGAATGGACAGGAAGACAAGAAGTGCTTTAGGCAGAGTCTCTTTATCTCTTATTTAGGTTAGTGGTTGTAAGATGGAGACAGGAACCCACAGAGAAAAAAACAAATGGGAGCTGCTGAACCAGAAATGAGGAGGAAAAAGACGCTGCCAAACCTGACAGCTGGCACGACTATTCCAGAACAAGGAGTCGCCTGAGCTGACATGTGGATTTGAACTGACGACAGAAAGTACTAGGGAGAAAGGAGCTGCATGAGGGTCCACAGCTGCCCTCCTCCCAGGTATGATCCTGTGAGTGTTAATTATGAACACATTTCCTGAATTAACACTCACAGGAGAGAAGTGGTCTCTCTACTGGGAATAACAAGACATTCTCACCAGCTCCTTGGGTGAAAAGCAGTTTGCCTTGGAGAGGTCTGCTCTTTCCTGCATCTTGCAGAGTGCCAAGGAAAGGTGCCAATTCTCCCCTGCTTCTTCCAATTCCTGGGAAACATCAGCATTGTCATTTAGGAGTGGGATCGATTGAAAAGATGTTCTGGCTTAAAAACAAACATAAGAAACAATGTTGTAAAATGCAGAATTTCTGAGAGAGCAAGAATTATGTGGAATCAATTTGGCCTAGGCATATATGTACTCATTTGAGAACACGGAGTTTGGAATCTGGCCAAGTGACCTGGGTTATAACTCTGGCTCCAGCCCTTTTAATTATGTGACCTTGTACACGTACTTAATGTCCATAAGCCTCTATTTCCCTGTCAATAAAAAGGAGATAATAATAGTACGTACATATCTCGTGGGGTTGTTTTAAAGATTAAATGACATCCATCATCAAGAAATGTTAGCTGAAACCACTGTCTTCCTCGTCATCACACTAACAGGGTTTCTTCAGACACAAATCAAACATTTTCAGAATGAATTTTTAAAAATAAAATCTATCTTTCCTTTGTAAATCTGATGGTGAAGATAAAGCTTTTTAGCATGATGCTCATTTATTTTTGTCAGTGGAATTAACTTTCAGCTCCTAAAGTTACGTTAATATTCAGGAAAATGTTGCTTACTAAATTTTGGGGGTTAGAAATCTTTTCATAAATGTAATAAATTTTCTCAATGTGAAGATAACCTAGTTTGGAGAAAAGAATACTAAATTTGACCATCAAGAAACTTAGATTTTATGTAAGAACGTTGTCACACACCAGCTGGATGGCCTCACACTATTCCCTCACCCTGTTTCCTTATTCATCAAATGTAGTAACTCATGAGGCCTACCTGGGTAAGCAAAGGGGATTGGAAAGAAAACAAAGTCTCCATTTGAACAACTGCAAGAATAATCATGTCTCTAACAAAATATGGAAGTTAGAAGAAAAAATAGTCTGTTGTGGAAGATATCAACTTGCTTTTAAACATGACGAGTTTGAGGAGGATGGAAATGTGTAGAAATCAATTGGAAATCTACAATTGGATTTCAGCAGCAAAGTTAAGGCCGAAAAATGTCAGTGTTAGGACCATTACATAGAATACTTGACATTATTAAAAGGAATGACAACGTTGATGATTACTATGTAGATGTGAAAAGAACTAGATGTCTGACATTATATTTGGGAAGGGGAGTGGGAATTAGAGAAGGAGAAGTCAGTGGGGAATCACGACAGTGTGGTGTCACAGTCATGAATGTTCATGTCTGTGGTCAGGCAGCGATGTGTGAAGAGGCAGGCGAGGACCATGTGAACTGACTACCCTCCACCCCAACCTGGAAAAAAAAAAAAAAAAGAGAAAAAAAAAATCTTTGGGCTTAATTAAGCACTGAGTAGGCCACCAGCTTCTAACTCCTGGTATCAAGGGAGGAGAATGTCAAGAAAAATCTGGAGGGAAGCAAAATGGTGGCAGAGTGAACGGAAGCTACACAGACATCTCCCAGGACCAAACTGGCATTACAACTAAAATAAAGACAAATCGTCAGGAAAAAACAACAGAAAAGCAGCTTGCGAGGACCATACAACGAGGGACACTGAATCGATCCTGGTAGGACTGCGGAGCCGTGAGAGGGGGGCTGGGAGCCCATGGACAGCTGCGGTCTTAGCTGTGAGCAGTGCCCTTGGGGTTAAAGCCCAACCCGGCTCCACAGTGCAGAGGGCCGAGACAGAGCACCAAAATAGCCACAGCCATTCACCTTGGGCTCCAGCAGAGGGAGGGCAGACTGGACTGGAACTGTGTGGGGACACTCGGGATTTGGAGGGTGCTCAGAGCTTTTGCTGAGTTGCGGCCATGCAGGACGGTGGCCATCTTACTCCTTCCCAGGGCTCTGGGGCGAGGTGGCAGCCCCTCCCACGGAGATTTAGCCCCACCCAGGTGGGCCATTGAAATGCAAATTGAGGCTCATTAACTACCAGCATCTGCTCCACCCTCAGGAAATCCTCTTACCCTGAACACCTGAGGGAGGTTTTTGTTCAACTGAGAACCCAAGACTCTTCAAGTGACCACGACTAAAAGCCACTAGGCAAAAAGTTAGAGGATAACTTAACCTTTTCTGGGCTTGCAAATCTACCCAGGAAAGTAAGACTTGACAGTGGTATTTAACATGGGCCCTTCCACGTTCATCCAAACACAGTAGAGGGAGCCACAAACAGCAGAGCACCAACATCCACAGGGAAAATTTGACAGGCTCCAAAACCCACTGAGATAGCCAAAATGGTGAAACAAAGAAACAGATCCCAAATGAAAGAACAAGAGACCTCTACCAAAGATAAGATAAATGAAGTGGAGTTAAGCAAGTTAACAGAGCTAGAATTCAGAGCCATGATCTTGAGGAAGCTCAACAACATGAGTAAGGACATTAACACCATGAGTAAAGACATCAACGCCATGAGGAAAGACATAGAAACATTGAAAACCAACCAAGTGGAAATGAATAAGCACCAAGAAGAAATGAAGAATGACACAGCAGAAATAAAGAACACATTGAAAGGACTAAACAGCAGAGTAGAGGAAGCTGAGGACCAGATCAGTGAATTAGAAGACAGGGTAGAAAAAATCAACCAATCAGAAAACCAAAAGGAAAAAACAATGAAAAAACAGGAAGACAGCTTAAGAGAACTGTGGGACAACTGGAAACGTAATAACATTCACATCATAGGCGTCCCCGAAGGAGAAGAAAATGAGCAAGGGTTAGAGAATATATTTGAAGAAATATATTTGAAGAAAACTTCCCTAATTTGGTGAAGGAATAAGGCATTCAAGTTCAAGAAGCAGAGAGCCCCAAGTAAGAAGAACCCAAAGAGGCCCACACAAGACACATAGTAATTAAAATGCCAAAAATTAAAGACAAAGAGAGAATGCTAAAGGCAACAAGAGATAAGCAACAGGTTACCTACAAAGGAACCCCCATAAGGCTATCAGCTGACTTCTCAACAGAAACACTACAGGCCAGAAGGGAATGGCATGAAGTAATCAAGGTCATGAAAAACAAGGATCTGAACCCAAGACTACTCTACCCAGCAAGGCTATCATTCAAAATAGAAGGTCAAATAAAGAGCTTCCCAGACAAAAAAAGGCTAAGGGAATACATTAGCACCAAACCAGCACTGCAAGAAATGTTAAAAGGACTGCTGTAATTAGTAGAATAAATAGGAAGGAAAATAGAACAACACTAAACAAAAATGGCAATAAATAAGTATGTATCAATAATCACCTTAAGAGACTTCCGGTCAAGATGGCGGCGTAGGTAAACGCGGTATCACGTCCTCCCACAACCACATCAAAGTTACAACTAAACTACAGAACAACCATCATTCAAAACCGCCTGAAATCAAGCTGAATGGAAGTCCTACAGCTACGAAATTAAAGAAGAAGCCACATCGAGACTGGTAGGAGGGGCGGAGGCACGAGGGGCTGGTCGCACACCCATGTGTGGCTGATAAAAATTAGGAGGACACCTCGGCTGGGAAGGTCCTACCTGAGGACTGAGGGGTCCCCGTCCCACACCAGGCGCCCAGCTCAGGGTTTCAGTGCCAGGAAGAGAAGTCCCCAAAACTTCTGGCTGGACAAAACCAGCGGGAACTGAGGCTGAGGCGGCTGGAGCCCCTGGCAGCTCCTCTTAAAGGGCCCGCGCACAGACTTACTCGGACTCGCTCCCTCCAGGCTCCAGAGTGGGAGAGGCAGCTTGAAAGGCACCAGAGTCATATGGGAAGAACTGAGCTGTTTGGCATTGGAGCAAGGGCTGGAGAGGCAGCTTTCTCCTGGACAGACATGCTATCAGAGGCTTTTGTTCCTTTGGTGAGCCCTTCCCTGGGCCGGCAGACGCCACCATATCTGGGACTCCAGCTACCTGGCTCACACTGTTTGCCCCGCCCTGGTGATTCCCTGAGGCCCCGCCCCACCCAGCTTTCAGGCCCACCCAAGCTGTTGCCAGTTGCTTTTCCATAGGATTGTCCTGTCTTGGATCCTGCTTCAGCTTTTCCTAAATTCTTTCAAACAAGCAGCATCTGGTCTCAGCTAGCTCCATACCTCTCACTAAGTAATACATAGAAACAAACACAGGGAGGAAGCCAAAATGAGGAGACAAAGAAACAGGTTCCAAATGAAAGAACAGAACAAAACTCCAGGAAAAGAACTAAGTGAAATGGAGTTAAGCAACCTAACAGATGCAGAGTTCAAAATACTGCTTATAAGGATGCTCAGTGGACTTAGTGAGGACCTCAAGAGCATAAAAAAGTACCAGTCTGAAATGAAGGATGCAGTAACTGAAATGAAGAATAGTTTACACAGATGCAATAGTAGAGTAGATAAAGCCAAGAAGCAAACCATCGATTTGGAATATAAGGAAGCAAAAAAAACACCCAATCAGAACAGCAAAAAGAAAAAAGAATTAAAAAAAAATGAGGATAGTGTAAGGAGCCTCTGGGACAACTTCAAGCGTGCCAACATTCGCATCTTGGGGGTGCCAGAAGGAGAAGAGAGAGAACAAGATATCAAAAACCTATTTGAAACAATAATGGCAGAAAACTTCCCGAACTTGGTGAAGGAAACAGACACACAAGTTCAGGAAGCACAGAGAGTCCCAAACAAGATGAACCCCAAGAGGCCCACACCAAGACACATCATCATCAAAATGCAAAAGCTTCAAGACAAAGAGAGAATCTTAAAAGCAGCAAGAGAAAAGAAGTTAGTTACCTACAAGGGGGTTCCCATAAGACTGTCAGCTGATTTCTCAAAAGAAACTTTGCAGGCCAGAAGGGAGTGGCAAGAAATATTCAGAGTGATGAAAAGCAAGAACCTACAACCAAGATTACTCTATCCTGCAAAGCTATCATTTAGAATCAATGGCTATATAAAGAGTTTCCCAGACAAAGAAAAGCTAAAGGAGTTCATCACCACCAAACCATTCTTATATGAAATGTTGAAGGGTCTTCTTGAAGAAAAAGATAAAAAAATATGAACAAACAAAATGGCAATAACTACATAGCTATCAACAATTGAATCTACAAACAAAATGAACAAGCAGAACAAAGACATTCTCATAGATACAGAGAACTTTTTTGGGAACCAGATGGGTGGGGGCTGGGGGGCTGGGTGAAAAAGGTGAAGGGATTAAGAAGTGCAAATTGCTTGTTAGACTGACAAACCTCAAAGGGAAGGGGGGTTGGGGAGTTGGAAGAAATAAACCAAAGAACTTATTTGTATATATGCATAACCAATGGACACAGACAACAGTGTGGGGAAAGGCAGGAGGGGGGCAGGAATGGGGAGGAGGGGGACAATGGGGGGAAAATGAGGAACATTTATAATACATTCAACAATAAAGATAAGTTATATAAAAAAAAATAATCACCTTAAATATAAATGGTTTGAATGCTCCGATAAAAAGACACAGAGTAGCTGATTGGATAAGAAAGCATGACCCATATATATGTTGTTTACAAGAGACCCACCTCACAACAAAAGACTCACAAAGGTTGAAAGTAAAGGGATGGAAAAAATATCTTCCAAGCAAATGGAAAGGAAAAAAAAGCTGGGGTAGCAATACTCATATCTGACAAAATAGATTTCAAAATGAAGGCCATAACTAGAGACAAAGAAGGCCACTACATAATATTGAAGGGATCTATCCAACAGGAAGATATAACCTTGGTAAACATATATGCACCCAATATAGGAGCACCAAAATATATTAAAAATCTTCTGGAGAACTTCAAAGGAGAAATCGACAGCAATACAATCATAGCAGGGGACTTCAACACCCCACTGACATTACTGGATAGAGCCTCTAGACAAAAAATTAACAAGGAAACAGAGACTCTAAATGAAGCACTAGACCAAATGGATTTAATAGATATCTACAGAGAATTACACCCCAAAACTTCAGAATTCACATTCTTCTCAAGTGCACATGGGACATTCTCAAAGATAGACCACATATTAGGACACAGACTAAGTCTCTACAAGTTCAAGAAGATTGAAATCATATCAAGCATCTTCTCAGATCACAATAGCATGAAACTAGAAATCAATTGTAACAAGAACATGCAAAGACATTTGAACACATGGAGGCTAAATAGCATGTTATTAAACAATAAATGGGTTACTGAGGAGATCAAGGAAGAAATTAAAAACTTCCTGGAAACCATGAAAATGAACACACAACAACACAAAATCTATAGGATGCAGCAAAAGCAGTTCTGAGAGGAAAGTTTATAGCACTACAGGCCTACCTCAAGAAACAAGAAAAATTTCTAATAGACTATCTAACCTCACAACTTAAAGAACTAGAAAGCAAACAAAAAGAAAACCCCAGAGCAAGTAGAAGGAAGGAAATAGTAAAGATCAGAGCAGAAATAAATGACATAGAGACCAGAAAAACAATTCAAAGGATCAATGAAACAAAGAGCTGGTTTTTTGAAAAGATAAACAAGATTGATGGACCCTTAGCTAGACTCACCAAGAAACAAAGAAAGAGAACCCAAATACACAAAATCAGAAATGAAAGAGGAGCAGTAACAACTGACACCGCAGAAATACAAAGGATCGTTAACAAATACTATGAACATTTATATGGCAACAAATTCGACAATCTAAGTGAAATGGACACATTTCCAGAAACACACAGTCTCCAAAAACTGATCCAGGAAGAGACAGAAAACTTGAACAGACCAATAACAGCTAAGGAAATTGAAGATGTAATCAAGACTCTCCCAGCAAACAAAAGCCCAGGCCCGGATGGCTTCATGGGGGAGTTTTACCGAACATTCAAAGAACTAACACCCATTCTCCTCAAACTATCTCAAAAAATTCAAGAAGAAAGAAGACTTCCAAACTCGTTTTATGAGGCCAGCATAATTCTAATTTCAAAACCAGAAAAAGACACTACAAAGAAAGAAAACTACAGGCCAATATCCCTGATGAACATAGATGCCAAAACCCTGAACAAAATACTAGAAATCAGATCCAGCAATACATCAAAAAAATTGTTCACCATGACCAAGTGGGATTCATCCCAGGGATGCAAGGCTGGTACAATATTCACAAATCAATAAATGTGCTACACCACATAAACAAAATGAAAGATAAAAACCACATGATCATATCAATAGACGCTGGAAAAGCATTTGACAAAATCCAGCACCCATTTTTGATAAAAACGCTCAGCAATTTGGGAACAGAGGGATCATATCTCGACATAATAAAGGCCATATATGAAAGATCTACAGCCAACATCATACTCAATGGGCAAAAACTAAAAACATTTCCCTTAAGAACAGGAACAAGACAGTGATGCCCACATTCACCACTCTTATTTAACATAGTACTGGAAGTCTTAGCCACAGCAAGACATGAAGAAAAAATAAAAGGGACCCAAATTGGAAAGGAGGAAGTGAAACTGTCATTATTCACAGATGACATGATATTATACATAGAAAACCCTAAAGACTCCATCAAAAATCTACTAGACTTAATAAATGAATTTGGCAAAGTAGCAGGATACAAAATTAACGTCAAGAAATTGATGGCATTCTTATACACCAATGATGAACTCACAGAAAGAGAAACTAAAAAAAAATCCCATCTACTATCAGGACAAAAAAATTAAGATATGTAGGAATAAACTTAACCAAAGAAGTAAAGGACCTATTTGCAGAAAACTACAGGACATTGAAAAAAGAAATAAAGGAAGATATAAAAAAGTGGAAGCACATACCTTGTTCATGGATTGCAAGAATTAACATCATTAAAATGTCCATATTACCCAAAGCAATCTATAGATTCAATGCAATCCCCATCAAAATACCAGTGACATATTTCACGGAACTAGAACAAATACTTCAAAAGTTCATATGGAACCAAAAAAGACCCCGAAGAGCCACAGCAATGTTGAAAAAGAAGGACAAAGTAGGTGGGATCACAATACCAGATATCAGGTTATACTACAAAGCTACTGTAATCAAAACAGCCTGGTACTGGCACAAGAACAGGCATATAGACCAGTGGAACAGAGCAGAGAATCCAGAAATTGATCCAAGACATTATGCTCAATTAATATTTGACAAAGGTGGCAAGAGCAGACAATGGAGTAAAGACAGCCTCTTTAATAAATGGTGTTAGGAAAATTGGACAGCTACATGCAAAAAAATGAAACTAGACCATCAACTTACACCATACACAAGAATAAACTCAAAGTGGATAAAAGACTTAAATGTGACTTGTGAATCCATAAAAATTCTAGAAGAAAATATAGGCAACAAAATTTCAGACATCATACGCAGCAGAATCTTCACTGATACATCACCTAAGGCAACAGAAACAAAGGAAAAAATGAACACATGGGACTACATCAAACTCAAAAGCTTCTGCACAGCAAAAGAAACAACTATCAAACGGAATTATGGGAGAGCATAATTGCCAATGATACATCAGATAAGGGGTTAATCTCCAAAATATATAGAATGCTCATACAATTCAACAAAAGGAAGACAAAGAACCCAATTAAAAAATGGGCAGAGGAACTAAATAGACACCTCTCCAAACAGGACATACAAATGGCCAAGAGACATGAAGAAATGTTCAACATCACTAATCATCAGAGAGATGCAAATTTTAATTTACAACAATGAGGTATCACCTCACAACTGTCAGAATGGCTGCCATCAACAAATCATCAAACAACAAGTGCTGGAGAAGGTGTGGAGAAAAGGGGACTCTAGTACACTGCTGGTGGGAATGCAGACTGGTGCAGCCACTATGGAAAACACTATGGTGTTACCTCAAAAAATTAAAAATTGAATTGCTATCTGACCCAATGGTCCCACTTCTAGGAATATACCCTAAGAAGCCTGAAACACCAATCAGAAAGAATATATGTACCCCCATGTTCATAGCAGCACTGTTTACAATAGCTAAGATCTGGAAACAAAAGTGTCCATCTGTGGACGAATGGATAAAAAAGCTGTGGTACATATACACAATGGAGTACCATGCGTCTGGAAGAAAGAAAGATCTCTTATCCTTTGAGACAACATGGAAGGACCTGGAGAGTATTATCCTAAGCGAAACAAGCCAAGCAGAGAAAGACAGATATCACATGATCTCACTTATTTGTGGAATATAATGAACATAATAGTCTGAGGAACAGGGTAGACCTAGAGATGTGGAAGTAGGGTATAGACTGACACCCCTCAGAAGAGGTGGTGGGGAGGAGGGAAGAGATAAACCATAGAACTTATATGCATGTACGCACTGTAATAATTCCATTCTGACCCTCAGTTACTGCACGTACACACCCTGGCAGTTTCTTTTCTGTAAACATAAGGGCCTTGAGACACCCCAAAAAAACTGTAAAGATAAAGGGTTGAGGATGGCCTTGGAAAACTCAGAGAAACCATAAAAAAAAAGATTAACAGTTGCCCTGCTCCTCTCTCCCTCTTCTCTGTATCAGCCCCCCTTAACGGTGCCAAAAGCGGCGCCAAGAAAATATAATTTTTTTTCTGTAGTTTGTGCCTTTAAAAGTGGACAACAAAGAAAGCTCGGGGCTGAGGATTTGAGGAAGCTGTACTCCCCCAGCCCGCCGGTATAACAGCCCGCTGGTATAATAAAGTGCTCCTTTACAATTCGGCTGTGCGTCTCCGATTATCTTGCTGACATGTTACAACATTCGGAGGCCCCAGCGAGATCCCTGGTGCTTTGTGACACCAGGGGATAGACGCCTAGGATGAACGGCCTCTCCCGATCCAGCCGCTGGACCCCTAGAGATCTGAGGGGAGGTACCCCTTGAAATGTTCCAGGGCCTCGAAGATCGTACTTAGGTTTCTGACGAGCTGCTGGGAGATGCCAAGACATCCTCAAAAAATTTAAGGAGACCTGGTAAAAAGCCTCTGGAGGTGAGTTCTGGGTGACCGATCTATCTGGGTGAGAAGTGAGAGGGCCGGACGCGGCATACCTCTCCTCTCCGGGATCCCCCTAAGACGTTAGATGGGATTCAATTCTGGCAAATTCTGGTTCTGGACCGCAGTGCTTTCTGGTCCGCCACTGGGGCAGAAGGGGAGACTGATCACCTCCAGAGAACTTTTGGTGTGTGAGTGACTGTGTGAATGTAATTGTGTGTGAGTGACCGTGCTCCACGACACTCGTTACGGAGCCTGTGTGAGTCCTACCCTGCGGTTCCATGATGACCTCATATGGCTAAAAGGCAGTATCAGGTTCTTGGGCCACTATGGTGTCCCACCAGCGAGCTGATCCGAGTTGGGGGCTTATTCCAACCTGCCACATGCCAAGAGGCGTCTGAAATCTCCGCGAGGGGAGCGGCCAGGAGGACGAAGCGAAAGTTTCTGTCTTGTGTGTCTTCCCTTGTTTTTGTCCTCATCTGCCTCCCTACTGTGTCTCCCTCAACTTTGTTATGATTAGTCTAATCATAGATAGTAGCCCTAATGTCCAGAAGACCTCACTGGGTTGCATAGTAAACATTCTTAGAAATGAAATATCGGGGAAACAAGATAATAGAATAGCAAAGGTAATAATAACAGCCTTAAGGGGAACAGGGCCCATAGAAAAGGATCACCCTAGAAAGGGAAACATGAAGAAGAGCCAGGACAGCAGGCATAGGTCCCAATTAGAGATAAAAAAGACAAAGTCAGGCATAAAGGAACAAAATAAAAAGCTGTCTTTAACTTAGAAAAATAACAGGGCCAGGGCTCCTTCCAACTGAGCACCCCCGAGAGCCCAGAATAATACAAGACAATAGGGGACAAATTAATTAATTTCCTGGTAGGTACTGGTGCAGCAGACTCAGTCCTGACCGAGCCAGTGGGGCTCTAACCTACCCCTGGACTTCAAAGAGGAAAATGGACCTTGGGGAAATACTGTGACTCCTTCGTTTCTGGTCCTGCCGGAGTGCTGATACCTCCTACTCAGACGTGGTCTCCTCCAGAGATCATTCAATTGCTGGCCACTGCCACTCCAGGCCAGCCCCTGCATCAAGTTCCACAAGACGTTGGCCATCAGTCCTGACAGCCTGCCTCCAGACGATGACCCAGAGAAACCTCTACAGGACTGCCTGGAGGTAATCGACATAGTGCAGACGGCCAGCCCAGACCTCAAGGATGTCCCACTGCCATCACCAGATGAGGTATTGTTCACGGACGGGAGCAGCTATGTCCAGGAAGAAATCAGGTATGCTGGGACAGCAGTAATAACTCAGGACTGTGTCATCTGGTCACAGTCATTAAATAGGGGAACTTCAGCCCAGTGGGCTGAACTCATAGCCCTAATCCAGGCTCTCCGATGGGGCAAGAAAGAAAATCTGCTGCACCAGGAAGCTTGAGAGGCAGCCCTAAAACCAGTGGGGAATGGCCTCTCCAGATACACTAGGTCAGAAAATGACTTAGCCAAGCGGAAACAAGCCATAAAAAAAATCAATGGATGGTAGACACTGCCTGATGGGAGGTTGTTAGTCCCAGAGGCTCTAGGTAGGACTTTAGTCCACCAGCTGCACCAGACTACCCACTTAGGTTACACCAAGCTCACTGAACTCCTGAGAGGCAGGCAATGTCCAGTAAGGTCACAGGGAAAGGGAGAAGGCAGAGGGAAGCAGGAATGTGTGGGTCTAAGTAGGGAGGAGGAGAAGAAAAAACTGGGGAATATGCAGACCGCAGATAGATTGAGCAGGCTCTCAGGTTCATGTCAGCGGAGGGACTATGTAAGTCGCAGAGGGTCTATGTAAGTTAAAAAAAATTTATGAAAAATTGTACAGAAAAAGTAAAAAACAAAACAAAACAAAAAACAATACATATTACAGAAAGACGGGATATTGGAGAAATACTCAAGAAGGGGAAAAAAAAAAAAAAAGACACTGAGAAAGGGAGAGCTTGCCCCTGATAATGAAATAACAGTCTAAGATGTAATAAAAAAAATAACAGGTTTAGGCTACTCCTGACCCTTAGAGCAGACAACGGCCCCACCTTTATAACAAAGATATCACAGGATATCTCTAAGGGGTTAAATATAAATTGAAAGCTCAATTGTGCTTGCCACCCACAGAGTTCCGGGCATGTAGAGCACATGAACAGGACCTTAAAGGAAACCTTAACCAAATTTACTTTAGAAACCGGTGAAAACTGGACCACTCTGCTCCCCTTGCCCTCTTACAGTTCTTGCAGGCCCTGCAGTCCGCCCAGAAAGCTGTCCATAAACACGTCTGTGACGCCCTGCCTATGCCCACCTCGGACCCTGTGCACCCTTTCCAGCCCGGGGACTCGATATGGGTAAAGAAATTCACCACCCAGGGACTGACTCTGGCCTGGAAGAGACCATACACTGTCATCCTGCCTGCACCAACCAACGGCTGTCAAGGTCAACGGCATCCCGGTCTGGCTGCACCATTCCCGGCTGAAGGTGGAAAAAGCAGAACGGACAGTCTGGGGGCTCTCCAGATCCCTTAAAAATGAGCCTCTTGCATTTATCGGGACTCAAATTTTTCTGATTATGACTATACAGAAAAATTTTTATAAATCTGAGCCCCAATGGAACTGGAAACTTAAAAATAAAATACTGGGGAAGGTCTTAAGAAATATCACCACAAAGGAGATAGAAAAACCTGTTTTCAGTCTCGACCTATGTGACCTCATAAAAGACACCGTAGGCACAGATGGTATTACGGAAGATTAATGTCATATAGAAGGGCCCCTTCCCTGGGGTTATGGGACACCTACGGGGGAATGGGGACTACAAGGCATAGGAATATATATGCCCAGGGAGCGGTACAGTCACCACAAGATGCTTAAATGCAAATGAATACTTTTGTCCATCTTGGGTTGTGAAACCATATTTACTACTAAGGGCTATATAAAAAACAGGCATCCTCATATAAATTTTAGAAAATTAACCAAGCCCAAGGGTTTCCCTATAGAAAAATCTGACCCCATTCAGATTAATATCATTAGTCAGCCAGAACTTTATTAGGCCATAGGAAGTACATAGGGGCTGACTACCAGTTATGCCTAAATTTGGGGCCACCTTATTATATAAGCCTAGGCCTCTCCGAGCCAAATACTGGGCAAAGGACTTGTATACTCCCACCTAAGTATAACCTCCAGCAATACAAAACAGACAAGGTTTAGATCTCCTTTTCCTCAAGCAGGGAGGACTCTATGTAACAGTAGGTAAAACCTGCTATGCCAATAATTTAAAAATAATACAGGGACAGAGTTAATATCCTTAATAAAAAAAAAGTCAATGATTTGACTTATACATAAAACCAGTGGGGATGTAATAACTCCATTCTGACCCTCAGTTACTGCACGTACACACCCTGGCAGTTTCTTTTCTGTAAACATAAGGGCCTTGAGACACCCCCCAAAAAAACTGTAAAGATAAGGGGTTGAGGATGGCCTTGGAAAACTCAGAGAAACCATGAGAAAAAAGATTAATAGTTACCCTGCTCCTCTCCCCCCCTTCTCTGTATCAGCCCCCCTTAATGGTGCCAAAAATGGCGCCAAGAAAATACAATTTTTTTTTCTGTAGTTTGTACCTTTAAAAGTGGACAACAAAGAAAGCTCGGGGCTGAGGATTTGGGGAAGCTGTACCCCCCCAGCCCGCCAGTGTAATAAAGTGCTCCTTTACAATTCGGCCATGCGTCTCTGGTTATCTCACTGACACGTTACAACACACATAACTGATGGACATGGACAACAAAGCTGGGGACGGGGTGGGGGGGATGGGGAGGAGGGTGCCAATGGGGAAAAAAGGAGAAGCATTTGTAACAAAAATAAAGTAATAAAACTAAAAAAAAAAATATTAATGGGAAAAGATCCTCAGGTGAGGATTAACAACAACAACAACAAAAAATTAAAAATTAAAAAAACAAAAAAAATCTGGAAACAAAATGTCAGTTATAGCAGAAAATCCAAAGATGAGACTTGAAAGTAAAAGTCCATTGAGTTCAACTCTGAGAAATTACCTGTGGCTTTCAACAGTGCTGGTTCCTCAGTGGAGTGGACTGAGGAGAAGCTATATACTTGGGAATCGATGGAAAAGAGATTGATGAAGAGTGGAGAGAAATCCCATAAGTTCAGGAGCGCAAGGAGACTTGGTATGGTAGTCAAAAGGAATAAAAGGGGGCCCAGCCCATGTGGCTCAGTGGATTGAGCGTCTTCCCATGGACTGAGAGGTCCCTGTTTGATTCCTGGTCCTCTCTATGCCTTCTTCTCTCTGTAAAAAAATAAAATAAAATAAAATAATCAATAAAACCATATTTTTTTTTAAAAAGAAGGAATAAAAGAGGTAACAGAAGAGAAACATACTATGTATGGAGGCAGAGGGAAGAAATGTCATTTTGAGGAAACAGCTGAGGTGAGATCACAGAGCACCCATGTAATCAAGCAGAGTGAAGCTTTGAAATGTTAATCTAATATACTGAGTATTTAAATATTTTCTCATTGGGCTTAGATTAGTTTAATTGCAAACTCTGTTAAAAGCAACTTCTCTGTTTCTAGAACTCATCCTTATTATTTTAAATAAAGCTATATACTCTACCTAGGTTAATTTACAAGCATGTGGATGTTAAAATGTGTGAGATTTTCTTAGCAATTTAAATGAATGACTCCCTCCCCCAGTTTTTCTTTTTCTTTATCTAGTTATAACAGTCCCCAAGGAGCCTTGTTTTGCTCAGTTGCTGCATCTGATGTTGGCCTCAGTGACCCCTTCCCAACCTTCTGCATGCAACGTTTATGAGAAGGGGGAGCTAACAAACTAATTAGACTGCTAGCTTAAGAAAATAGAAATTGTGGTACACACCCACAGCAAAAAGGCTTACATGCACAGAAATCTAGCTTTTGGCTTGCCCAACATCCAAAACTGCTAACCTCAGACTTTATCTCACACTTGCAAACTTGGTTTTGTTTTGCTTTGTTTTGTACTTTAGCATATTATATAGAAGTCTGACATATTCGTGGAATAAAAACTGCTTTTGGAACGATGAGATCTACATTGGGAAAATTATGTATGAGAAGATTTGGAAATAAAACCCAAACATTTGCCCTTAATGAAAATATGCAAATTGGTAAAACAGCAAAATCTGCTTTAGCTGTTGCAGTTTTGAGGATGGCTATAAAATGGTTAATGTTTGTGTCATATAAAAAATTCCAGCACATGTATTAATAATTGTTTCCTCCAAATACCTATCTCTGTTGACATTCTGCTGCCTTCACATAATCATTAGATGGAAGAAAAAAATTTACAAAAATGTATGTTGACATGATCATATTCCTGTACAATGACTATTTATATCTGCATCTTGAAAGGAAAAGATTTTTGTGAAAAGGTAAAGAAAAGAATGGGCATTACAAGTGGGTGCACCAAATTGACGTTGGTCTGCAAGTGGGATCACGGATGTTTTCTCGTTCTCCTTTTGCTTATCTACAGTTGCTTTGATTGTTGTTCTTGTAAATAAAAGATGAGCAATATGTGAATATGCCTCACATCAAATATGGTAAAGTTTGTGCTTCTGTAAGAGTAGCCTTTAAGTGTAAACAGGCTAAATTATAACCAGAGAACAGGGAAAATCACATATTCTGGCCTTCTCCTTCCTCCACAGTGGTCTGCTGTGTTTATAAGCCTGTTCTCTCAGGCCCCTTTTTCATAAGCAAAGTAGTGTAAGTGGCTGATTTTCTTTGTTAGCAATTTTATTTCTTATTCAGTCTTTCTTTTTCTCCCCCACAGGTAATAAGATTTCTCTTTCTAAATAAATAACACTCTTTGCCTAGTCTATAAACCTAAACATGATACATTTATTTTATTAAGTTATCTTGAGTCTTTTTATTTACTTACTTTTCAAATCTTGGGTCTTTTAAGGAAGCAAGCTTTATTCAGAACTATCTGAACAATGTGTTGATAAACCAATCAATCATTTGTGATTCAGTTCATGGTGACAAAATTTACAAGGACCTCAAGGTAGATGTCACACCAAACTCTTGGCAACATTAATGGTGGGTTAACTGAATATTATAATCAGAGCGTTTCTTTTTTCTTTTTCTTTTTTAAAACTCATCTTTATTGTTGAATGCGTTATAGATGTCCCCCCTTTTTTTCCCAATTGATCCCTTCCTCCCCAAACCCACCCTCCTCCTGCCTTCCCCACCCAATTGTTTGTGTCCATTGGTTATGCATATATGCATAGAAGTTCTTTGGTTTATCTCTTCCTGTCCTCCCTCCCCCCTTCCCTTTGAAGTTCATCAATCTAACAACAAATTTGTACTTCTTAATTCCTTCATCTTCTTTACCCATTCCCCTAGCCCCCTCCCATTTGGCAAGTAACAAAAAGTTCTCTGTATCTATGAGTCTGTTTCTGTTCTGCTTGCTCATTTTGTTTGTAGATTCAATTGTTGATAGATATGTATTAATTGCCATTTTACTGTTCATATTTTTGTTCTTTTTCTCCTTCAAGAAGACCCTTCTACATTTCATATACCATTAGTTTGGTGGTGATGAATTCCTTTAGCTTTTTCTTGTCTGGGAAACTCTTTTTATGTCCATTGATTCTAAATGATAGCTTTGCAGGATAGAGTAATCTTGGTTGTAGGTCATTGCTTTTCATCACCTTGAATATCTCTTGCCACTTCTTTCTGGCCTGCAAAATTTCTTTTGAGAAATTGACTGACAGTCTTATGGGAGTTCCTTTGTAGGTAACAAACTGCTTTTCCCTTGCTGCTTTTAAGATTCTCTCTTTGTGTTTAACCTTTTGCATTTTGATGATGATGTGTCTTGGTGTGGACCTTTTCGAGTTCATCTTGTTTGGGACTCTCTGCTTCCTGGACTTGTGTATCTGTTTCTTTCACCAATTTAGGGAAGTTTTCTGTCATTATATTTTCAAATAGGTTTTCAATTTCTTGTTCTCTCTCTTCTCCTTCTGGCACCCCCATGATGCAAATGTTGGCATGCTTGAAGTTGTCCCAGAGGCTCCTTACACTATCCTCATTTTTTTGGATTCTTTTTTCTTTTTGCTGTTCTGATTGGGTGTTTTTTGCTTTCTTATATTCCAAATTGATGGTTTGCTTCTTGGCTTCACCTACTCTATTATTGATTCCCTGTAAATTATTCTTTATTTCAGTTAGTGCATCCTTCATTTCTGACTGGTCCTTTTTTATGTTGTTGATGTTCTCAGTAAGTTCCTTGGAGTTCTCCTTAAGTTCCTTGAAGGTCTCACTAAGTTCCTTGAGCATCCTTATAACTAGTGTTTTGAACTCTGCATCTGATTGATTGCTTATCTCCATTTTGTTTAGTTCTTTTCCTGGAGTTTTGTTCTTTTCTTTCATTTGAGACATGTTTCTTTGTCTCATTTTGGCTGCTTCCCTGTGTTTGTTTCTATGTATTAGGTAGATTTGCTATGTCTCCTAGGCTTCCGAGGGTGGCCTATTGTAGTAGGTGTCCTGTAGGGTCCAGTGGCACAGCCTCCCTGAACACCCTAACTGGGCCCTTGAGGTGCACCCCTCGTGTGGACTGTATACCCTTCTGTTGTAATTGAGTCTTGATTGCTGTTGGCATGTCAATGGGAGGGGTTTACTCAGGCTGATCAGCTGCGAAGACTGGTTGTGCCTACTGACCACTGGCCTCTGACTCCCTTGGAGGATCAGCAGTTTAGGGGCCCACCACACAGAACAAGACTTTCTTCAGCAGTGCTCTGGTACCCACTGAGTCCACTCATTGAATGTGTCGCTTGTGGAGGTGGTTGGGTGGTGGTGCTTTGATGTGGTCTGAAGCTGTCCCCTGGGTGTGCTGGCTCTGGGGCAAGGTCTGTCTGTGTCTGTGTTCTACCCGGGGCCACCAGGCATAAGATACAAAGTGATCTGCCGATGGCTGCTTCTTTTGCTGGGCTTGGAGGTGCCCAGGAAAAGCCAAATTGTGCACCAAGGCTGGCTGCTTCTAGTGCCAGGCCTGTGGTCACTTAACGAGAGGTATGGCTCTTGCTGAAACCAGATGCTGCTTGTTTGAGAGATTTTAGAATAATATGAAGCAGGATCCAAGACAGGCCAATCCTATGGTAAAGCCATTGGAAACAGCTTGGGTGGGCCCAAAGGTTGGGTGGGGTGGGGCCTCCAGGAATCATCAGGGTGGGGCTAACAGTGTGAGCCAGGCTGCTGGAGTCCCAGATATTGCTGCTCCAGGAAAGGGCTCACCAAAGGATCAACAGCCTCCCACAGAAAATCTGTCCAGGAGAAAGCTGCGCCTCCAGCTCTTGCCCCAATGTCAAACAATTCAGTTTTTCCCTGTATATCTCTGGTGACTTTCAAGCTGCCTTCCTAATACTGGAGCTCAGAAGGAGCAAGTCTGAGTAAGTGTGTGTGTGTGCCCTTTAAGAGGAACTGCCTGGGGCTCCAGCCTCAGTTCCCGCTGGTTTTACAGCCAGAAGTGATAGGGACTTCTCTTCCTGGCACTAGAACCCTGAGCTGGGAGCTTGGTGTGGGACAGGGACCCCTCACTCCTCAGGGAGGACCTTCACAGCTGAGGTATCCTCCGGATTTTTACCCACCACACGTGGGTGTGGGGCCAGCTTGTCCACGACTCCGCCTCTCCTACCAGTCTCGATGTGACTTCTTCTTTAAGTTTGTAGTTGTAGGACTTCCATTCAGCTTGATTTCAGGAGGTTCTGAATGATGGTTGTTCTGTAGCTGAGTTGTAATTTTGATGTGGTTGTGGGAGGAGGCGATACCGTGTTTACCTACGCCGCCATCTTGACCGGAAGTCTAATTAGAGCGTTTCTTGAACTTATGTTACTTTAGTAGAGGCAGGTGTAACTGGTATTCTCTTTATTTTATAAATGTCATTGTTATTTAAGAAGAAACTGATAGTGAAGGTTATCTGTTTGCTTTCTGAAGATTTTAATTCTGAATGTGTTATATATTTTGCTGGTAATTTATTTTAAACGACATATTGTTTTTAAATGTTGAAAATGTTTTTTTACGCACTCAAAATTTACGGTCGAGTCACATATTGTTTTTTAAAAATTGAAGTAAATGAACATGCAAAATAGATTTGGAGCCATCATAGTGAAACAATATATACTTTTAAATAACAATCTGTCATTTCTGAGGAAATTTAAATTGACATTTTTGTATCTCAGCAAACATCCAACTCCAACAGAATTTGGAATTAAAAAATAACATATCCAACTGAGCTATAATTTCTTATTTGCAAATATAAGAACTCTGCCATTTGAAATAAAACCAATTTCTTTTTCTTATTTCAAGAAGTGCTTTTACTTATCCAAAAGTAGTACAGAGAATAAATAACCAAGGCCACAAAATAATCCCTGTGGGATTGCCCATTTTGTAGCAAAATGTTAAATATTAACTTCTGTACATTGATTCTCTTTTTTAATAAGATTTTCTCAAATTCATTGTATTACTACATATTTTTCTACCACTATAATTACTATAATTGTATCTTCATGTTTTATTGTTGAACACAGAAAAATATTTATGGTAGAACTATGACATTTGTAAGCACACATCTAATTGCATTCTCTAAAATATTCTGTATAATTTACAATGAACACTAAATCTTTGTAAAGCACCTCAGGTGATCAAAGTCTTCAGCATTTCCATAGGTCATGAAATAGTTATTGGATAAGCTCCAAAGGATCTCAACAAATATTGGTGGATAATTAAACCATAACTGATAAAGTATATTGCTTGGTCTTTTATTGTACAGATTCTTTCCTTTTTCTTCTTGAATATATAAACCCACCTTACCCCAAATTTCAGATATTTCAAAAAATTATTTCTAACTTTGTCATTTCACGTCATGAAAAATGCTTATTCTTAGCAGCTTGTAAGCATGAGCTATCTAAATAATTGAAGAAAGCCCGTTTGATGTGGCTCAGTGGATTGAGAGTCTTCCCATGGACTGAGAGGTCCTGGTTTGATTCCTGGTCAGGGCACATGCATGGGTTTCAGTCTCCATCCCCAGTGGGAGGCATGCAGGAGGCAGCTGATAGATGTTTCTCTCTCACATAGGTGTTTCTCTCTCTCTCTCCCTAAAAAAAAATCAATAAAAAAACATATAAAAATAAATAATTGAAGAAAAATGGATTCAAATATTTTAATAAAATCCATTAAAATCCATTATAGGTAACCCATTCAGTAGGATCATTGAGAGAAAACCTTGAATTTGTTAATCTGGGATAGAAAAACTACCCTGCAAAAATTTGGCTGATGTTGGTGTCCAAATGATTCTTGAAATTTTTTGTGATTATTCAGAAAGCCGTTCACCAAGGTGACATACCCTAAAGCAACACTGTAGAGTGAAAACAGTACTGCTTTGTGAATCAGAGTATCTGTTTGACTCTCATGTTGCCATGCCCTCATGTATAAAATGGTGACAATAATAATGATCTCTCAGGATTATTGGAGGTGGTAAATAATGCACAAGAAATTGCCCACCACATAATCAATTCATAATAGATGTTATTTTTTTTCCCCTTGAACGATAAATATAGGTGGAATATCTGCTGATTTTCAATGTAATAGAATTGTTTTTCATTTATTCTGTAAATATTTGTTGAACAAGTCAGTCAGGTTTTGGGCATGAGAACGGACACTGCTTAATATATTTCAAGTATGAATATTTTTAATGCCAGCAATTAGAGGCTTGCAAAATGGTGGGAAATATAGGAAAACCAAGACTAGGGAGGCTGTCAGCAACAATCTCAACTAATAGCACTACAAGATTCTCAAGAGCTTTTGCAAAATACTCCCTAATATCGAGTACCTCTGGGAGACTCCCAGTGAGCTGTCAGGCTGCAGAACTACTGCAGGTGATTTTCAGGGAGCTTGCCTGGAAGCTGCTTAGAACCTCATATCTGCTTGGTCATCTACTTGCAACTGCCTCCAGAAAATAATGGCTTTTTCTTTCCTGGAAAACTCTTTATGTCTCCTTTAATTCTAGACGATAGCTTTGCTGGGTAGAGCAACTTCGGTTGTAGGCCCTTGTTTTTCATCACTGAATATTTTGTGCCAATTCCTCTGGCCTGCAAAGTTTCTGTAGTGACATCAGTCTTATGGGGGAGTCCCTTGTATGTAACAAACTGCTTTTCTCTTGTTACTTTTAAGATTGTCTCTTTAACTTTTGTGGCATTTTAATTATGTTGGGTCTTGGTGTGAGCCTATTTGAGTTTATCTTGTTTGGGACTCTGTGCTTCCTGCACTTGTATGTCTATTTCCTTCATCAAGTTAGGGCAGTTTCCCATTATTATTTCTTTAATTAGGTTTCAATCCCTTGCTCTCTCTTTTCCTTTCTGTACCCCTATGATACGAATGTTGGTATACTTGAAGTTGTCCCAGAGGTCCCTTAAACTATCCTCATTTTTTTTAATTCTTTTTTATTTTTGTTGTTCCGATTTGGTGTTTTCCACTATCTTGTCTTCCAAATTGCTGGTTCAGTTCTCTGCTTCATCTAGTCTAATGTTGATTCTGTCTAATGTATTCTATATTTCATTTAATGTATTCTTCATTACTGACTGGTTCTATTTTATGTGTTCTATCTCCATTTTTATGTTTTCTATCTCTTTGTTGAAGTTCTCATTGAGTTTGTCTACCCTTCCCCTAAGTTAATTGAGCATCCTTATAACCAGTGTTTTTAACTCTGCATTTGGTATATTGCTTGACTCCTTTTTATTTAGTTCTTTTTTTGGAGTTTTGTCCTATTCTTTCATTTGGAATACGTTTCTTTGTCCCTCATTTTGGCTGCCTCCCTGTGTTTGCTTATATGTATTAGGTAGATCTTCTACAACTGCCAGTCTTGGCAGAATGGTCTTATGAAGTAGGTGTCCTGGGGGGCCCAGTGGTCCAGTCTCCCTGGTCACCTGTGCTGGGTGCTTCAAGGATATCCCTTGTATGTGTTATATGTATATTCTTGTTGTAGTTGATGCCTGATTGCTTTTGACATGTCTGTGGGTGGGATTGGCCCTCAGGCTGGCTGTCTTTGACATGGGCTAACCCCATGGAGTGGGGTTGGCTTTAATGGAGCTCTGGTGCCTGCTGAGTCTGTTTTTTGGATGTGTTATTTGTTGGATGGTGCTTTTGTGAAGGCTGAAGTTGGCCACAGGGTGTGTTGGTTCTGGGGCTTTTTGGGAGGGACTCTGGTTCAGGCCAAGGTCAGCTTCTGCCCTTCTCAGCCTAGAGCCACCTGGTGGGAGCTACAAAGTGATATACATAAGGTTGCAATCTGTGCTGGGCTTGGAGGCACCTGGGAGAGGCTAAGCTTGTGAACTGAGGCCAGCTGTCATGAGTGCCAGCCTTGGGGTCACTTAGCAAGAGGTATGGGGCTTGCCAAGGCCAGATGCTGCCTTTTGGGATTTTTTTGAACCTTTGAGAGAGTTTAGAAAAATTCATAGCACAAGCCAATGTGAGCCATTTGTGTTGCAAAGCCACTGGTAGACATTCGGGGCAGGTGCTTGAGTTGGGGAGGGCAGGTCTCAGGGAAATCACCAAGGCATGGTGCATGGTGTTAGTCAAGTTAATGGAGAGCTCAGTTTTGGTGCCCACTGCACCCGCCAGCTAGGTGGGAGAGGGCTCAACAAAGGAATGATGGTATCTTCAAGCACTTCTTTTTCAGTGTGAGCTACTCTGACCCCTGTCCCTCCATCCCTTGCCATGAAGCCAGTTAGTTCATTTTCTCCCATGTGTCTTTGGCACTTTTTGAGCTGCTGCCCCATCACTGGACTTCAGAGTGAGCAAGTTTGTGAATAAGAGGCATGCCTGGAACTCCAGCTGCCCTTCATCTCACTCAACCACAATCCCCACTGATTTTCACAGCCCTATGTCATGGGGACTTCTCCTCCCCGTAGTGGAGCCCTGGGCTGTGGAGCTTGGTGTGGGGTTGTGACTCCTCTCTCCTCAGGGGAGATCTCTGCAGCCAAGATATCTCTTTCAATTCTTAACCGCCACACCCATTCCACATCTCCACCCCTCCTATTAGTCTCAAGATGGCTTCTTCTTTATGTCCTTAAGTTATAGGATTTCTGTTCAGCTCATCTTCAGGTGGTTGTAATGATGGTTGTTATGTAATTTAGTTGTAATTTTGATGTGGTCATGGAAAGAGTCAAGCACAGCATTTACCTACTCTGCCATCCTGACCGGAAGTCGAAATTCTCTTAAATTTGGTTTTATTGGGCTTTTCAGTTAATGTCCCATAAACTTGTTTATAATGAACCACATTGTTTCAAGAGAATTGACAACAAGAGAGACCACATCCCATAGCAAAACTAACTAGGATGTTTGCCCTTTCAGTAAGAAAAGTAGCATTACTAATGGTATTTCAACAGTTGAAGTGGCTTCAAGTACTTCTTCACTTAAAAAGGGAAAAGTTTATGCAACAAGAAAGTCCAGACCATTTTGACCTCACAAGTATTGACATAGGGAAACATTCCCATGCTTTTAGATAAGGCACACTTGTTCTTCAGAAAAATTTTCTTCTTCTGACAATGCATTCTAGCAGTGCTGATGGTATAAGGTACACTGTAGGGGAAGTTACAAAAGTCTGTATTGGAGTACAAGGCAGGAGTTATCTCAAAAAGAATTGTTGCCAGGGGCCCTGCTGTGATCCACTCTCTACAGAGCTTGGAGAAAAGAATCTCTCACGTCAGTCGGTTCTGGCCAGCAAACATGCATGCCCATCAGAAAACTAGGGCATTGTTAGGCCATTATCTTATTCCACTTCTTTCCTTTCAAAGTCCAGTTGAGTCATAAACATTATGAACAGGAAATTAGAAAGGGGAGTGGGGAGTCATGGAAGGTGGCTTTGAGTATCAGTTGAGAAAATTCACACACACACACACACACACACACACACACACACACTTGTAGGATTTTGTCTAGGGCATACTTCAAGACCCTTGGATATTAGAGGGCATGTATATGGGATGGCAGGGGCAGGAGGTCAGTGGCCCTGAAAGATGGACTAGAAAGAAGTAAGATCTTATTAACAAAGTTTATTGTTGTTTTTGTTTTTTCTTTGGTGGGAGAGGGTGGGGTGGATGTCAGGGTGTGGGGGTATGTAGACAGAGTGGGATGTTAAGATGGAAATACCACTACCCACCCAATACATACACTTATATGCCTGGAACATATGAATTTTTCTATAATCCTTAAGAATGGAATTGCTGGATTACAAGACATGCAAATCCTTCAATATACTAAATCAAGTCAAATTGTTTCTAATTTTGCTTTTCCTAGTCTACAACTTGCTTTATCATATTCTTTGTGGTGTATTTTGAAGAGCAGAAGTTTTTAATAAAGTCCACTTATTAATTCTTCCTTTTGTATTTAATACTTTTTTGTGTTTTAAGAAATCTTTGCCTGTCCCAAATATTTTCTTCTAGGAGCTTTATAGTTTTAATTTTTCATTTAGGTCTCTGATTAATTTAAGTTAATTATTTTTATATGGTGAAATATTATGGGTCAAAATTTATTTTCTTTCATACATCTTTCTTCTATTCAATTATTTTAGTATTATTTGTTAAACAAAGCAAAAGAAAAATGATTCTTTCCTTGTGAATTATCTTTGTATCTTTGTCAAAAATTAATTGCCCATATGTATGTAGATTTATCTCTTTTTCCTCTTTTATTGTTCTACATATCTATTTTTATATTATCTCGCTTTTTTTGTTACTCTAGCTTTATAATAAATCTTGAAATCAGGTAATGTAAGTTCTTAAAACTTTATTGTTCTCTTTCAAAATACTTTTGGGTCTTCTAGATTTTTGTGATTTTTATATTAAATTTTGAACTGACTTTAAATTTTTACTTAAAAAGCCCATTAGAATTTTGATTGGGATTGAGTTGAATCCCAAAGGCAACATGGAAGAATTGACATCTTAAAAATATTCAATCTTCCAATTTATGAACATAGTATATCTATCCATTTATTTCTCTTAACAAAGGTTTATAGTTTTCAGTGCACAACTCTTACAAAAATTTTGATAAATTTATCCCTAAGTATTTAATGTATTTTTATGCTGGAGAATGGCATTTTTAAATTTAATTTTTCAATTTTAGTTGCTGGTATATAGAAAAATTATTTATTTTTGTTTATTGACCTTATTTCTTGCAACTGGCTAGATTAATTTAGTAGTTCCCTAATCCATTGCTCTCAGTTTTCATTTCCCACATTTCCTTGTTAAATTTCTTGTTGATCTGCTGATCTTTTACTTGTTTCAACTGGTGTGATCTTAGACTAACTGCAATGTTGGCCTCCCTGTATATATGTCAGAGATCATTATTTTCATCGATACCCCTGGGCATGTGTTTTTCCGCATTCTGTTCCAAATCAGTTAGCCCAATAAGGTGCTAAGGATGCTTGTCCTCACAGCCTGCCCCACCCTGGTAGAACTCTGTATGTAGAGCTGATGGGACTTGGGGTGCAGAATGGAAGCAGCCCCAGCTTGAAACTCCACACATTCCCACTACTCTCAGAGTGACTCAGTAGTTTTTCTTGAGTCAGTGCTTCTCAAATTGTGTGTTTCCTGTTGATTTCCAGAGCCTTGGAATTGTTTTTTAAAAAATGTGTGTCCAGTTTTATTATTGCTTTATGGGGGAGAATATGTGGCAAGCTTCTCATTGGAGAAGAGGAAACCTTCTTTCTGGCCATTCTGAAAGCTATGCCTCCTGCAAGCCTTTTAAGGCATAGCCCATAAAGCCACACATCACTTCTGCCCCATTCTATTGGTCAAAGCAAGTCACAAACTCAGCCATGGTAAGTGGGTGGGGAATAGGCTCAGCTTCTTGATGGGAATAGTGGCAAAAATTACAGTGCTTAGTTGGCAACCACATAGGGACAGGAAAATTGTTGCAATCATCTTGCCAGTAATCGATCACAGTATGACTAGATAGAGATAGAACAAAGAAAGGCAGAGATGTGGCTATGAACACAGACATGTGCATAGACAAAAGTATACATTAAGATAATTATAATTGTTTTATCCTTATCCAAATACTTAGTGAGAAGCAAAAGACATGTTAAAGAGACACAGAAATTTAAGGAGTTATTGAAAACAAAGCTTCTATTTTAGATCTTGCTTACAATCAAATTATTTGCAATGCCCCCATTAGAGTAAATGTAAGTAAAACAGCTTAAGGAAAATACTGTGTGCTTATGAAGGGATATTGATGATGAAAAGTTCATATTCTAACTCACTAGCACAGTTGGCTACATATAGCACAGTCCTAATGAAGCAAAATTGTGAAACAGTTTCCTGGGCAGAAAGAAAGATTCTATTTCATCCTCCTAATAACAGCCAGATGGGGTCAGTAAATACAGCTAATGAGGAAACTGAGAAATTAAGTTGCTGACATAGCTGACAGGCAGTGGAGGCAGGACTTCAACCCAGAGAGTCTGTTTCTGCAGCTGTGCTGCATCCCACGGTATTCTCCACACCACTCACGGTTAGGGTTCCTCCAGGCCCTTCCAAAGTCCTCTAGTTATACCTAGGATTTTGCAGGGGTGTGTGCCATGCACATAGCACTTTTAGCTGCTATGTTAGAGCCACCATTTTTTCTAATATCCCTGCTACGGTCTGGTTCCCCATGGTCATGACTCCTGCTGTTGACGGTGCTGCTGCTCCACGGGGCCTGTCCTGCCCACGGTCCTCCTTGCCGTGCTGTGGCTGCCAGCCCAGATGTGTTCACTAACACCCAGCAGGGCAGTGCTGCCAGTGCTGGCAAACTCTTCCGTTGCCAGAGGATGTCACAGCTGCCAGCAGGAGTGCTGAGCCGAGCCAGGACTCTGTCTCTCTCCCACCCCACGGCCGCAGGCAAAGGTCCAGCTGAGCAGGCCGAGCCAAGCGACAGACGCTGCTGTCTTCAGCAGTCCTTTCCTCCTCCTCCTGATGATGTGCGCTGGTTTCAAACACACTCAAGGTTCACACTGGCTTCCCTTAGGATGGAGTTTTCTTTAAGAGGTAATTCAATCCAGATGTAAATAGACTCCCGGCGGGTCTGCACTACCAGTGCTCAGTCCATGACTCCCTGAGATAAGTTCAAAGGCTGCAAGTTCCATTACATTTGAGCTGAGATGCCCACAGTAATAATTTCAGAACCCAGCAGTGCTTGGCATAGGCACGTCTATGTAAACTGGGTCAATGCACTGGCACCCAACTCCCATGTAACTGATGTTGTTATTCATTTTATTCAAATAGCAACAGGCTTTTATTCAATAGGAAAAGTATTTTTCTGGTGATTCTCACTTTCATAAATGATATTTTCCTATACAAGAGAAAAAATTGCTTTTATGAAAAACATTGCACTGACTTTTACCTTGATATTTAAAAAATTTTCTTTTTATATTGAAACTTGGAATACTTCAGTTTGGGGAACTACCTGTTTTGTACAATTTGCTGTTTCAGTGTTATGTTCAATATGTTATTTTCTCCGGAAATTAAAGCATAACCTCTTGGAATAGTTTCTGTTCATATTTTAAAAGTAAAGATGATTGATTGACAAATATAATTATGGTTTTTATTTTCTTGGTCATATTTTCATGAGTGAATAAGCTATTTCTCAGGGAAAAGTTAGCTTTTTTATTTTTCTTAATGTTACAATATACTTTTCAGGCAAAGAAAGTTTCACTTATTATATTAGGGTTGAATCTTAGTAAGTGAACTAAAGGAGTGAATATACCTCATATCATGATTTATCTTTTTACCCATTAAGTAATCTTTCTTTTTTCCTTTTTATTGACTTTATTGGGGTGACACTGGTCAACAAAATTATACAGGTTTCAGGTACACAATTCTATGACACGTCATCTGTACACTGTATTGTGTGTTCACTACCCCAAGTCAAGTAATCTTTCTAACTAGTGGGTTCTGGCCCTGCTGAGGACTATAAGAAAAGCAGAATTCTATTCAATGCAAAATTGAATACTTAGTTTTACCTTGAATGTTTTTTAAAAATTGTTCACCACCTTTAGTCAAGTCTCCTTCCATTGCCATTTATGCCCCCTGTACCCTCCTGCACCCCCTCCCCCAACCTCCCCCAAGCAATCACCACACTGCTGTCTGTGTCCATGAGTTTTTTCCTTTCTTTTTTTGCTCAATCCTTCCAACCCCTCCAACCCAGCCTCCCAATCCCCACCCTTGACAGACAGCTGGCGGTCTGCTCTCTGTGTATGACTCTGTCTCTGTTTTGCTTTAGTTTATTTTGATAATTAGATTCTACATATAAGTGAAATCATATGGTACTTGACATACTATATTCCCTGATTTTTAAAACATGATCTGTATTTATGGAAAGACTAGCAATAGTTGAAGTATACAATTACTAGAGAATTATATTTTTGTCTGGCCGGTGTGGCTCAGTGGTTGAGTGTCGACCCATGCACCAAGAGGTCGCCAGTTTGATTCCCAGTCAGGACATATGCCCAGGTTATGGGCCCGATCCCCAGTGGGGGGCATGCAGGAGGTGGCCAATCAATGTTCTCTCTCATTGATGTTTCTATCTCTCTCTCCCTCTCCCTAA
Organism: Tadarida brasiliensis; assembly: GCA_030848825.1. Taxonomy (NCBI): domain Eukaryota; kingdom Metazoa; phylum Chordata; class Mammalia; order Chiroptera; family Molossidae; genus Tadarida; species Tadarida brasiliensis. The sequence goes on from CM061257.1 coordinate 83,213,789, forward strand.
AATCAATAAAGGGGGAAACAATTATATTTTTAATTAAATTATTTTAAAAAGTTACTTCAAATTCTACAGTATTTTATGATAGTAAAACACATTTGGTACTGAAAGTGTAACAATTTGAGAATATCCACTAAAGAGACATTTCTTTTTAAAACACAACTCACAAAGAACCCAAACCTATTAATCCTCAAACAGTATATTTGCTAAGTTATTGTGTTTTTCGTTTTCATGTTTTTGGAATTATTCATACAGAAAGCTGTTCTTTGAGTACAAAAGAAACACTGAGGATGGTAATTAAAAACAAAAACAAATAAAAGCAAGTATAGTTGACATTTTTGCTTTGGACTACATAAAGTTATATAAGTCATAATTAGGGAGTTTGGGAATATTTTTTAATTTACAAAATGGTTGGAAACAATTTTCATTATAAAGAAGCAGAAGAGGCTGCATGTCAGGAAAGCAATTTACTTGAGCATGGACTGTTGGAGTCCTTGAGATTTGTGTGCATGGGTACTTCTGTTCGGACGCATGCACGCCCTTCCCACCACTCCCTCGCAGTCTCATTTCGTTATGTACCCTTTAGGGAAAGAATGTTTATAGACCTGTTGCGTGAATGGCTTTACATTTAGTTACAACTATCTTTGTATAATAGACCCTAAATCATTACATTTGACTGTAAGCATGTCTGTGTGTCTGAATGATAAGACAATAAAAAGTAAAGTTTCACCCCATGAAATCTTACACTCAGTAATTTTAATTCCACATCAAGTTAAGTCTTGCACAGACAGCATTTATTTTTACTACACCTCTTATTTTTTCCACAGGAAATGTTTCACATTCTAATGACTTTTATGCCCAGAGAGGGCCAGATTTGAGACTTGTAAGTGAGCTGTATTTAGTGAGTGAAATTGGTGGGTAGAATAGTACTAGACACATGCAAAAATCCATATACGTACTAGATATAACCAGTCAGAATTGTGGTGGTGACAAAAAGGAATTATAAACTGGGTTACATATTCATTTTAATAACTTCTTCCTTTGTCACGCAAAGCAAAATAATATATGAAGTTTAGTGGCATCTTAAGGTGAAGTTTAAACTGGGGAAAATTTCCAAAAACCTGTATTCTACGACTACTCTTGTTTTATTTGGTGCTTATCTCTAGAAATGTTTTAGCACACAAAGAGATAAGAAACATACCTTCAGCTTCTACATAACTGGAGTGTCCACATTTCAATTTGCCATGTAATTCCTATCCCCCAGGAGCCTGCCAAAATACGACGCTCATGCCCACATTGACAGGAAGGTCATGTTCTCTTCTCCGCTATGTTCTCCCTCCCTTTTATGTCCCAGAATGCTTACTTGTTGTGAAAGACCAATCGTGTTTCCTTTGGCTAAAGCAGAACTCAGACTGTTCCCTCTCTGAGAATGATGAAGTCCACAAATGCTATGAGAAGGTAGGTGTCCAGAACATACTACATTGCTTCTGCCCGTACAGCTGAAATCTGTGCAGTCCAAGGAAACTCTCTATCCATCACGGCCAGTGCTGGATTGTGTTACTGCTGCCTTCATGGCGATGGTCGCTGCAGTCACCACAGTGGTTCTTCACGGTGCAAGAAAGGATAGTCATTACCACAGCCACGAATGTTAGCATGAAAATCGGTCTGAGCTTCCAATGTGACAGTTATTAGTGTTACTCAGATCGCCATTCTCTAAGTGCAAAGGACTCAGCCCCAGCCCACCAAGCTGGATGACTAACTTGGGAATAATTCTAGTGTTACCATCCCACTGATCCAAATTCACAGTTCCTCTGACCACACAGAGCAAGGATCAGCTCACCGATTCTGTCTCTTTCTACCCTCATGAAAACTTTTTCTCTCGGGAGCTTCTATGACCTTCCCTGACCAAGCCAGAGTACCAGGGTCCATTAATTTTAGATAGTTTCTATTTTCATGCCTTCACATTCACTAATCTTTTCTTCTGCAATGTCTAAGCTACCATTAATGTTGTCCAGTGTGTTTTGTGGTTTTCATCTCTACAAATTCAGTTGGGCTCCTTTTATTCTTTCCATATCTATTTAACTTTTGAACATAAAGAATAGAGTTATAATAATTGTTTCAGTGTTTTCAATGTTTTGCCTGCTAATTCTAACATGTGTGTCAATTCTGGTTTCAACTGATAGATTTTTTCATCTGTATAAGGATCCTGTTTTCCTGCTTCTTTGCATGCCTGGAAATCTTTGATTGGATGCCAGACATTGTACATTTTGTCATGCTGAGTGCTGTATATTTTTATATTCCTGTCAATATTCTTGAGCTTTGCTCTGGGATACAATTTATGCTAGTAGAAAACAGTTTGATCCTTTTGAGTCTTGCTTCTTAGATTTATTAGGTGGGATCAGAGCCATGTTTTAGTCTTTGGTTGATTATTCCCCACTGCTGAGGCTAAACACTTCTGAACAATCATTTCAAGGCTCTGTGAATGCTGAGGTCTTCCAATGTGGTTGGTGGGAGCAGGACCTACACCCAACCCTGAGTGAGTGCTCATACTGTTCCCTGTAATGCTTTTGAGTAATTTTCTCCCTTGCCTCTGCTAGTTTCCTCTCGTGCATGCACTGATGAGTAGTCTGCTGCATAGTTAGGGGGACACTATAGATCTCTGGGTTCCTTCCTCCTCCGTGGTGCTCTGTCCTGAGAACTCTAGTCAGCTTGGTCTCTTTAGATTCTCAACTCCATCTACCCAACCCAGGGAATCTGCTAGGCTTCTCTTGTGTTCCACCCTTTGCACCACAGCCAGAAAACTCTTTTAAAGCAGTAAACTCTGGCAAACTCATCTAAGTCTTTAAGAATGACTATCCTGTATTCCCTGATATCTGGTGTCCTAAAAGCATATATTTTTTACATTCGTCCCCCAATTTTTTGGTAGTTTGAGATAGAAGGATAAATCTGATCCCTGATATTCAACCTTGGCTGGAAGTATAAATACACCCAAATTATGAATATCAGACAGACTTCAATAATTTCCCATCTTGGGGGGAAGAAGTGGTACTTTGAGAATGTCTAAATAAGAGAAGTTTAGAGGTGGCAGTCTTACTGGAAGAAGAAACTTAAAGTTGTGTTTGCATAGTACTTTTATAATATTGATAAAACCCCACAGTATATGAAATAATGTGGAAGGTATGGGGAGGGGGCTAAACTTGTTCTTGGTGCTGCCACTGGGTTGGGGTCTCAATCTCTCTTCTACCAATAAAGTTTTTGGATTCTCATACAGATTTGTCCAAATCTTGACAGCATGTTTACGCATCATATCTGAAAAGTTTTTCCTGCAGAGAATTCAAATTCTACTCACCTTCTCGCAACAACTTAACCCACAGGAAGGAGAATGCCTAGTAGAATATGAAAAGCACAGCAAGTCCTTCTGCTCTGCAACTTTGCATAGTCTGGCCCTTTCCTTGTTGAGCTGGAATGGAATATAAAAGGGACCATAGTGTGGGGTAACACAGGAGTTCACCCCCCCACCTGAGTTTTTACAAAGACTACTGTTTCTGTAGACTCATAGATGCAGAGAACAGACTGATGCAGAGAACAGGTTGCCATAGGTGAAGGAGGTTGGGGGACTGGGTGAAAAAGATGAAGGGATTATAAGTACAAATGGGTAGAGAAAATAGTCCCAGGGATGTAAAGTACAGCATAGGAAATAGAGTCAATAATATTGTAATAACTATGTATGATGCCAGATGGGTACTTGAAATATTGGGAAGATCACTATGTAAAGTATATGATTGTCTAACCACTGTGCTGTATACCTGAAATTAATACAAAATAATATTGAATGTCAACTGTAATTGAAAAATAAAATTAAAAGTTCAAAAATTTAAAAAAAGAGTACTGTTTCTAGTGTCCTCTAAAGCAGAGATATTTTTTATGAACCTCCATGCATCCACATAGAAATAAATTCATCTTTTTAATTTAAAAAATAATTTCACAGCCTTGGCTGGTCTGGCTCAGCGGTTAGAGCATCAGACTGCAGACCAAGGGTTGCGGGTTTGATTCCTGGTCAAGGGCATGTTTCTGGGTTGCAAGGTTTGATCCCCGGTCCCAGTTGTGGTCATGTGGGAGGAAGCCAATTGATGTGTCTCTCTCATATCAATGTTTCTCTCTCTCTCTCTCCTCCCTCCCACTCTATCTATAAATCAATGGAAAAATATCCTTGGGTGAAGATTAACCAAAATAATAATAATAATAATAATAATAATAATAATTTCACAAAAATGACAGCTTTGGAAGCTGAGAGAAGTATAGAAGTGTCTGGCGTGGAAGTGCCTGTAATCTAGTAGGGAAATACACCACGTATTTGTTAAAGGTAGCACAGGGGAAGGAGAGGCAAATAGGTACATGACAATATAAAGTGCCAACAGAAGAAATGTTGTGGGGTATTAAATATGCGGTAGAACAAATAACAATATTTTTCAGTTTAGGGAGATGGACAAGCACTAGCTGGAATGGCTTAGCCAGGTCTCATGGAAGAGATGGGACTTGTGCTGTTTTTGATCAAGTTTCAATAAACAGATTTTGAATTTTTCTCCTACAGGATGCATTATGATTCACTTCCATATAACTTCATATCACAGAATCACCTTCAGAGGTAAAGGAAAGTTTCAAGAAAGAGAAGGTGGCAAAATGATAAAATTTCCCATTCCTCAGAATAAAAACTCTAAAACAGTACACCCCAGAGACAGATGAATTTCAACTGCTCTTGGGCTTTCCAGCTGTGGTAGCCCCACAAAACTGCTTCTAAACTCTTACGTCAGCAAGGTGGGAAGGGAGAGACATTGTTCCCACGCAGGTGTCGGGTCATTGAGTGCTTAATAGTGCGAGGAACTGCCCATCATTCTGATCTTTGCCCGAGTCAGGGAACATGACTGATGGGCAAGAGGCAAAGCTGTTTCAGTTCTGCTGGGTATGTTCATGTTAGATTGGCAGGAGCATTTTTCTGCTGTCTGTAGACTACCTTACAGACTGGATGCTAACACCACTGCTGAGAATGGAGCTGCTGGCGGGTACCGCAGAGGGAGCTCGCAGCTTCTCCCCTTACCTGGGACACCGATGAGCAATGACGTGCTGCGTGTCTCAAGAGGAATAGTAGAGCTAGTGACAGTAAGACTCATGGAGTTGGGCAAATGAAGACAAACCCGCAAAGTGAAGAAGAACACAATGCTGTGGTCTTGCCTTCAGAGCAAAGGTAAATCGGGGTAAGTTAAAGAAAGCTCCATGCAGCCAGAGAGGGGAAAGGAGTGAAGAGCGATGACTGTGAGAACGTGGCAGGTGAGCCCTCCATTGCACAGCTTGTAAGTGAGAGCGAATCAGTCCCCTGGATTATGAAACTGTTTCCTGACGTGGCTGAACTGTGTCATTCAACATATGAAGTATAATTTTCAAACATCTTAAATAAAGTTTGACATTTTATTTTATAAAATTATATTCTCCATTATAGTAATTCCTTTTCAGAGTAAAATTTCCAGAAGTCTTGTTTATTTCATTTCCTACTTCCTAGAATGTATCTGACCTTTAATGTCAAATTGAACTTTTTCTCATCGTGTTGTGAATTTATCATGTAAATTTTCAGGTAATATAAGTGCATGAAGAGAGGGCTCAAAAATATTTTTCTAACTCTAATGCTAAATTATTGTTATATTATTCCAATGCCCATCAAGTATTTTAAAACGATTTCTACATGAAGAACAACTCTTGATAATTAAATCCAGGAATTCCATCCTAATTTACTTTCCTTTTAGAAATAACTACCAATAAATAAATGAAATAACATCATTGCACTATTCACATTGGAAGGGGAATCACATACATTGCACCAGGAATCCTGAGATGGATATACACTGAGGGCGTGTTTATTAGGCCGTGACTGTGACTACCCAGCCGAGCATGTGAGAGCCAACCATATAATTAATATTGGTAAGTCATTGTGTATAACACTCATGCTTGAGTTTTACATCCTCAAAAGACAGAGATACGTGAAAAACACCAAGATGTTATGATCACTATTTCAAATTGAAACCAGATCTCTAAACTCAAAAATCTTTTTTAAAACTTCATGTTAACTGTTCATTCATGTACCGTCAATGGATTGCCTTCTGAATGATAGGCACTGTGCAGGGAAGATGATGAAATATTGCAAAAGAGTTAATTCTATAATTAATAAACATTGATTTTCATTAGATAGAGTGGAAAGAGCCTTGGGCTAAGTGTCTAAATATGGTTCTGCCTTCACCTGGCTTAGTGACCTTTGAAAGGATACTTAGCCTCACCCTGGGTTTTAGTTTTCTTACCTGACTAGATTATATCTAAATTTCTTTTTTTTTTATTAATTTATTTTTGTTACAGATGTTTCTTCTTTTTTCCCCCATTGACACCCTCTTCCCCATCCCTCCACCCCTTCCCCAGCTTTGTTGTCCATGTCCATCAGTTATGCATACATGCGTATAAATTCTGTGGTTTATCTCTTCCCTCCCCCCCACCCTCTCTTCTGAGGGTTGTGATTATATCTAAATTTCATTACAGATTCAAATTTTTATGTTCTTATGAAAGATAAATTTATTTTTATTTTTAAATCAGTGAAGGTATAGGAAGTTATGGTTGGATCAAATTTTAGGATGAATTAGAAAAAATGGTTAGGCTGTGTTGCTAATGAAACCATACCACAATTCCCATTTTGACCTACGTTCTAAAACAGACTCACACTAAGTCCTACTGACCAATGTTGCAGAAGAATGCTCTGATTCAAGGTTAGGACATGAGTGTGACAGAGAAGTGACAGTTGGACTGAAATCACAAGCCCTACTGATGATGACATCAGAGTTTCACCTTTGTAGTCCACAGGACAACATCAAAATTCACTGAGGCTGTTTTTCATTACAGAAACTAATTAGCATCTCTCCAGGAACTTGGTGAAAGTCAGAAGATGGAAGTGGACTCAGGACAGTGGCCCTTTTGGTGGTGGCCGTGTGAGAACAGTGGCACAGAGCGGCTGAGGAACTGGGGAAAGGACTTTCTCTACTCAGAGATGGAAGATGTGCTCCATCGTCCGGAGCCGCAGATCCTGTAGCCGGTTTTAGGAGCAAACCAGGCACAGCTACTGCGCATTACTCAAAGCCAATTTTTATTTAAATCCCCAAACAAGAGATGTTTATTTTGTGCCTACTGTGTTCCTGGTACACTTCTAGGCAATGAGGATACAAGAAAAATTCCTGCTTGGTGGAGCTTACATTGTAGCTGGGGAGACAGATAATATGCATTAATGACAAACTAAGTGAAATAACTTCAGATGGAGAGAAGGCTACAAAAACTGTGAAATCGTGTAATGGCATTGGAAATGCTGAGGAGAGAGAAGGGCAGTCACAACAAAGCTGAGGTAGTCATCGAGGTCCTCTCTGAAGTCAGGATGAGGTTGAATGGTGAGAAGCAGGCAGCCTGATGTGGGGAAATGTGGTTGAATAGCCCAGAAATGGGACTCCAGAGTGTTCAAGGAACAGAAAGAAAGCTCCGTGGGATGGAGCCGATGGGGTAAAAAGAAAAGACATTTTTTTTTGTAGTTCCTTGAAGGCCATAAAAAAAGTGTTTCAGTGTTTTAATTGCATTGGGAATTTCTTGAGAATTTTAAGCAGGGAAGTAATACTATTTATGTTTTTAAAAAATCACTATGGCTGCTGTGTATATCGTATTGTTTGGGAATAAGAAAGGAAAAAATAAACTTCATATTGAAAAATTTTGCAAAGCTTTTCTTTGATTAAAAAAATAAAATCAGAGTGCTGGCCAGGTGGCTCAGTTGGTTGGAACATTTCCCCATGCACTAAAAGGTTGCAGGTTCTATTCCCAGTCAGGACACATGCCTGGGTTGGATCCCTGGTTGGGGAGCATATGGGAGGCAACCAATTGATGTTTCTCTCTCATATCAATGTTTCTCTCTCACATCGATGTTTTTCTCTCTCTCTCTAAAAGTCAATAAAGAACATATCCTCAAGTGAGGATTAAAAAAATAAAATAAAATCAGATTTTAATACATGAAACATTTGCTTTATCTTCATGTATACCTGAATGTCAAATGTCTTCAATAAAGGCTTAACAAGTATATGTGTTATTTGACTGTCTGTAACCCATGTTGTAAAAGCCACGTCCAAGGGAAGGAGTGAGGTTTAACCATGCCCGAAAGAGGGCCTCATCATGCAGGGTGGACGGGAAGTGGGAAAGAAGATTGGAAGGGAGTGGATAACACATGGAATGTAAATATCAGCACAAATAAGAGGTCAGCAATCAAAAACATGATTTATGGAGAAGTGTAAAAAGGGGAACTCAGATAAATAATTAAACTTATCCTAATAAACTAGAAGTCTGGAATGGTGACAGGAAATGGATTTATATCTTTCAGAAACAGCATAAACATCTTTTCTTGGTTTATTTAACTTAATAGGTCAAGATTTGGAAAGGGATGGTCATTAAAACACAGGGAAGTAACAGATGCCAGCAAACATCTAGATTTTTTAATGAAGAACTTGACCCAGTATAACATGCATGTGTGTGTTTATTTTTCACTAAATACTAAAGTAACATATCTTTCAGAACATACCCTACATAAAACAAAATAAGAATGACAGTAAAGGGCAAAAAAATTTTCTATATCATATATGTTACCAAAGAAAAGGGCTGTTTTTAACATTTTGATATATGTTTTCCAGTCTTTTGGGGAGTTTTATATTGTACCTATCATTTTGTTATCTGCTTTTATTGCATAATGTATATGCACATATATTACCTTATGTGTATTTTCTCATTTTCTACAACAAGCCTATATTGATTAATAATTAAAACAGTTAAATACAGTAGCATAATAAAACTGATTACTACTCTACAGTGAAAAGCTGGTAAAATACTGTTCTATAAAGTTAGGTAAACTTTTAAATTTATAAGTAAAAAAGAAAATGAGTTTTTCTTTCAGTGTTTTAACCGAGCATCATTTTATCCACTCATTTCATGTGTACATATTCAGTGAATTTAACATTATGCAATGCAGTGTGAGGGATACACAGGGATTATAAAACATTGTGAATGAGACTTAAATGTGACTCATGAATCCATAAAAATCCTAGAAGAAAATGTAGGCAACAAAATTTCAGATATCACATGCAGCAGAATTTTCACTGATACAATAGAAAGAAAGGAAAAAATGAACACACGGGACTACATCAAACTAAAAAGCTTCTGCACTGCAAAAGAAACACCCATCAAAATGGAAAGGGAACCCACTATATGGGAGAGCATAATTGCCAAAGATACATCAGATAAGGGGCTAATTTCCCAAATATATAGAGTACTCATACAACTCAACAAAAGGAAGACAAAGAACCCAATTAAAAAATGGGGGAGGATCTAAATAGACACCTCTCCAAACAGGACATACAAATGGCCAAGAGACATATGAAAAAATGCTCAACGTCACTAATCATCAGAGAGTTAAAACAACTATGAGGTATCACCTCACACCTGCCAGAATGGCTGCCATCAACAAATCATCAAACAACAAGTGCTGGTGAGGGTGTGGAGAAAAGAGGGCTCTAGTACACTGCTGGTGAGAATGCAGATGGGTGCAGCCACTATGGAAAACAATATGGTGTTTCCTCAAAAAGTTAAAAATGGAACTGCCATTTGACCCAGTGATCCCACTTCTAGGAATATACCCTAAGAAGCCTGAAACACCAATCAGAAAGAATATATGTACCCCTATGTTCATAGCAGCACTATTTACAATCACTAAGATCTAGAAACAGCCCAAGTGTCCATCAATAGATGAGTGGATAAAAAAGCTGTGGTACATATACACAATGAAGTACTATGCAGCTGTAAGAAAGAAGGATCTCTTATCCTTTGAGACGACATGGAGGGACCTGGAGAGTATTATCCTCAGCGAAACAAGCCAATCAGAGAAAGACAAATATCACATGATCTCACTTATTTGTGGAATATAATGAACAAAACAAGCTGAGGAGAAAAAGAGACTCAGAGACATGGAAGTGCGGTTCAGACTGACATACCTCAGAAGAGATGGTTGTGGGGGGAGGAAGAGATAAACCACAGAATTTATATGCATGTATGCATAACCATGGACATAGACAACAATGCTGGGGGGTGGGGTTGGTAGGAGGGTGTCAATGGGGGAAAAAAGGAGAAAAATCTGTAACAAAAATAAATAAATAAACATCATAAAAAACCAACAACATTGTGAATGACCCTAATCTCAAAATGTTGTGTGTGTGTGTGTGTGGGGGGGAGGCACATATTATGTAAAGCAAGTGAAAATAATTCAAAGCATCAAATAAACAAGACCGTGTACAATGTAAGTTCGGCAGCATGTTAGAACAATGAAAGTGAGGTTACTTCCGTGAAAGTGAGGTTACTTTCTTTGGTCAAACACATTTGTGTGTCAGACTTTGTACCAAAGACTATGAACACAAACAAGCATGAGATAAAGTCCCCAAACTCTGGAGCTGCACTGTCCACTAGGGTAGCTACTAGTCACATGGAATACTGAGCACCTGAGACATGGCCAGTCCAAATTGAGATGTGCTATCAGGGTGCAACACACTAGATTTTGATACTATGAAAAAAAGTAAAATCCTATTAAGTTTTATATTGAATACAGGTTTCTATTTTGAGTATATGAAATAATAATGTTTTAAACATATTATGCTAAACAAAATATATTATAAAAATTAGTCTACCTGCAGATGCATAGATCTCAGAGAGCTGGCAGACGGCTGTCAGGGAGGGGGTGGCAGGGGTGGAAGGATAGAGCAAAAAGAAGAGAGAGAGAGAGAACTCATGGACACGGACAACAGTGTGGTGATTTTGGGGTGGAGGGTGGTGGGTGGAGGTGGAAGAGGCATAGAGGAGATCAATGGTGATAGAAAATGTAACTGATTTTTTAAAAAAAGCTACTAGAAGAAAAATTAGTCTACTTGTTTCTTTTTTCTTTTTAATGTGGCTACTAGAAAATTAAATGTTACATATATGGCTCATGCTATATTTCTATTAACCAGTGCTGTTCAGGATTTTAAAAATCTGAAGAGGAAAGTGACAAATTAAAGCAAAATAAGGCAACCTGTACGAAGTGCAGGAGAGAGGAAGAGGTACTGTGACTGCCGACCACCTGTGATCCACCTGGATAAAGGGAGTCTTAGCTGGTGCCAAGGAAGAAGAATTCTAATCTGATGGGAAAATGAATGGAAAGGAGCGAGGAAATACAATGTTTTTTTTGTGTGTGTGGGGAGTGATAATACTTAGCTTTAGACAAACTGAATTGCAAGTGATGGTGTAATAAGCAAGTGGATATAGACTGGCATAGTTTGACCTTGAATCTCCAGAGAACATTGGATGAGTGATGAAATTTGGGAGTTCTTCGAATAGATGTGGTGGTTAAGCTATCCAATGGAGGAAGAGAAAGAAGAGAAAAAGTCTGTCTTGTGAAAGAATTAAATTTAGAGGACAAGAGAAGACAATGGGGAGGGAAGAACCAAAGCAATGTTGCATCATAAAAACTAAGGGAAGGAGAGTTGAGGGCAAGGAATGATTTGTTATTTTCTTTCTCTGTCTGTGCTTTTATTTACATCCATTCAATCTTCATTCATGAAGCATTTATCGAACACCTACTCTGTCAGGTATTGTCAGTTGCTGGAGACATAGCACAGAGAATTGTACACTGTGAGGGAGGACAGGGCTTGAGGGCCGTGGAGGTAGAAAGAAAGACATAGGGCTTTGCACCAATGACAATTAGTGATCAAAGCTATCAGTCAATCACAGAGCCAAAACCAAAATCTAAATTAACCAGGGACAGGATCAAGAGATTACTAAGTTACGTATATGATAAAACTAACTAAACATTTAATGATATTTACTTTTGCTGTGTAGATATAGCCTAAAGCAGGGTTTCTCAACCTCAGCACTGCTGATATTTGGACCAGATGACCTACGAGGAGCTGTCCTGTGCCCTGTAGGGTGTTCAGCAGCATCTTAGCTCTCTACCCACCAAATGTCAATAGAAACACCATCCCCTTTCGTTCCCCAAATCCTGACAATCCAAGATGTTGCCAAATATTGCCAGATGTGCCCTGAGAAGAGGCAAAATTGTCCCTAATTGACAACTACTGGCTTGATATAAAAATTCAGCAATTAAATAAGACTAATATGTATGGTAAATAATATTAAAGTCATGCTAGAGGATACTTCTTCCAGCTTTTGATAACTTAATAAATAGAATTCATCTTGGTCACGTAAGAATCCACGGTGGTGTGGAGTTCGGGAGGGGATATAGTGATCTGAAGCCCAGACTCCTGCCATCTTTCCATCTTCAATATGTGGCTTTCCAGATTTCCCTGGGCATCAACACCTAGCTGGCAGGCAAAGGAAGAGAGAGCATAGGATCTCACGGGTGGTTTTTGTGGACAAGGTGTGAAGAGAATATATCATTTCTTTTCACACTCCCGGAGCCGAAATGGAGTCACACTTGCACTGGGAAGAAGGTTGAACATTGTTGCCCAGCCCTAAGTCCAGGACGCAAGGAAAACATGCTTCACGAGCAATTAGCTAGTCACTGCCAGTAAACCAACAGTTACCTTGGACCTCAAATGTAACTTTGTCCTTAATTATCAGATTTGAATGTCTGCATGAGTCAAGTTGATAAAATTGTTACATGAATCTCCACCTATCTTATTGCCATGTACAGACACCGCTGCTTTAGAGACGGCAGTATTGAGTTTCAGTTGCTAAAGAAAAGCAACCAAATGAATAAGGGATTCTGTCCTGAAAGACACATACTCATTATGCAAATAAGTTAGAAGCAGTTGGAGGAAATGAACAATGCTGGCCTTCAGAGAGATGCAGAACAGAAGGCTAAGTGTTATGACTGAAATCACAGATTGGTTCGGAATGTGCTGCCCGAGTTACCTCACGAGTGACGGGACTGACTCTTTGAATGCGGATGTGGGTGCAGTTACTTCATGTCTACAATGTTGTATGTAGTTGAGACACACAGAACACCAGTCATCGAGAAAATAAAATAGCCTTCATTAAAATCGTCTGAAATGATAACTCACTCAGTTTCTCAAATCTATGATTGGTTTAAAGAATACAACCACAGTCAGTTTGCTATACAGCATTAGTGCATCACACTTCCTGTTCTTCCTTTTTTGTTCTTCCAGTATTTGGACATTTATCATCATTTACCTAATGGGCTAGGCAGTACTTGCACTGCTTAGATTACAAGACCAATTTCTGAACACCCCAAGCGAACGGGAACATACTCCAACACCGGAGGGCAAAAAGGAATGCAATAGCCACCCCAGCTCGGAGCGTGCTGGGGGGCTCTCCCAGGGTACTCAGAGGAGTGTTGACCAGATAAACAAGTAAGTCTTATATGTGGACCTTGTAGTACATTTTCCCTTGGAAACAACATTATAAATGTGATTTGTTGCCTAGGCTAGATGCAAAGGTCTATGTAGCTCATAATGTAACTAAAATACAAAATTATTCATGGAGAAGTCTGGATGAGCCCATAAACAGCACTGAATTCCTTCTATTAGATTTGAAGGCAGAAAGATGTGGTTAAGTAGCAACTGGGGCTCATAATAACCAACTCAGAGCATCACTGGATGCATCAAAAAGACAGCAAACAGAAGACATCTGGCACCAAGTATGACCGTGGAGGTTGGTTCTGCGTCATTCCATTTCCTTCCCTCTCCTTCCCCATCCGTGCAATTACCTTTGCTTACATTTGTTTCTATGGTATGCTGAAGTGCAGCTGCAAAGACCTCTTTGGCAAAATAAAATAGGGAGTTGCTGTACCTGGGCCATTTCTAGAAGCAGTGTGGGACCTGGAGTAAATCACTTTGCGTGTATCCCCCTCTCAGTATGACACATTTGTTCAGGGAAAATCAAGTCAAAATAAATTTTTAGAGCAGTCATGATGGAAAATAAGCATTAGTGTATCAATCATGTAGCTGACTAGTTTTTATAGATGTGTAAAGAGAGAAGACACTTTGCCTTGGATCTATAGCCTTAGGCCTCTATAAAAGTTTTAGCAGCAACTGGCACTGCATTGTTTTTCTACTTATGACCTTCTTCTTCTGAGCCACTGAACTACACCAGCGAAAGAAATCCTAAAATCAGGGGAGACCAGCTGAGCGGACATGGCTAACTGACCAGCAAAGACATACAGAGCTGTTGTGGCCTGCGTGTCCCAGCCCCTTTGCTTTTAAGAGGACTCAGGTGACTGGGTCTGGACAATGGTTGTGAGTGACAGTAATGTGAGTGACTTCCAGGCCAAGGGGACTGAAAATCCAGTGTGAGTGCCTCATGCTCTCTTCCCTTTCTGAGGCAACCTTGGAGCCATGCATTGAAGAGGGCAGCACCACAAGCTGGAAGGAGCCTAACTCCCTGAGTCACTGCTTAGAGGAGAACTATCTAGAAAAGTTCTTTGACAAACATATTCACTTTAGATGGCGCCTAATTGAAAAATAAATAACATAGTGTAGATATATTGGTACAGCTTGTTTGGGCTGTTAGAACACCCTTACTATTACACAGCATAATTGACCAGATTGGGACTGGTCTGAAGGTAAATGACACATGAATACTATCATATATCAATGTTTACAGGAGCTTAGAGAAGGATTAATCATTGTGGTCTGTCTGGATCAGGGAAGGTTTATTTGAGAAGAGAGGTAAGCTGGGTCCCAAGAATGAGTAATAAGAGAAGAAGAGGGAGAGACTTTCTGGAGAGAATGGAAGTGGGGCTTTGAATACCATGCCCAAAACTTGATTCAATTGGTGAATGAGACTCACTGGAGATTTTACATAGTGCTATGGCAACATGAAAGATGATTTTAGGAAGAAGTGAAGAGACAGGTAAGGTGCTGGGGAGGATGGGGCAGCAGGTGGAAAACTATAGGGAGCCCAGACCCTCTGCTGTTCTCAGATGTTCTCCTCTCCGCTGAAAGATGTGTTCAGGCCAGGCTTGTGCTCCTTGATATGTGCAGCAGTCTTTATTGTCCACCCAGCAGCCTTTCCCTCCTTCTTATTTGCTAACAAATATCTGAGCTCGTCAGGGGCAGTAATGTGTGTGGTTCTGGAGATGAGTTGGAGTTGGTTCAAGTCAGTCATTTCTATCACATTCCTCTCTACCAGGTGAAGCTACAGCAGGACCGTGTGAGTCAGGACTGCTGAATGAAATGTCAGGGAATCCTGCTGAGGGCATCTGGGAAATTCTGTTCTTCACTGATAAAAGGAAAGAAATCTTAAGGAAAACATTTTTGCTCTTCCTCACACCCTTCCCTTATTTCTTTTGAAAGTGATGGTCAGAGCTGGAGCTGTGCCACCCAGCTTGAGACCACACAACAAATGTGGTGGGATGGATAGATAAGCACATATTAGTTTCTTTTTTTTTTCTTTTTCTTAAATTTCTTTTTTTTAAAAAATTTCAATTACAGTTGACATTCAATATTATTTTGTATTAGTTTCAGATGTACAGCATACTGGTTAGACAATTCTATAATTTACAAAGTAATCCCTCAAAGTACCCACCTGGCACCATACATAGTTATTACAATATTATTGAGTATATTCACTATGCTGAACTTCACTTGGTGACATTATTGAGTGACCAAACCATGAGACTACTCCCTACCTCCAGATTTTGTTGTTATGGAAGATAATTAGATGTCTTTATAGATTAAGTTGTAGTTAGCTAAGTTTTCTTTACTTGGAACTAAAAGCATCTCTGACTCATAAATTTCAAAATAAATTCTTTCTCAGAAGGCGTCAGAGATTTTCATATGCTCCCAGCCATGGTAAGCTGCACCTGATGATTTCACACTTGAAGACATGTCTGAATCCTGACTAAAGAGATGTTAAGCAATCAAGCTAAGACCCCTGCAAGATATGCATGTAACTATCTTAGGCCCAAATAAAAAAGACATCAGACAAACCAAGAATAAGAGTTACCTGGAAACTCTTTAAAAGCTAATAGAACTCAAGTCATCAAAGAAAAGTTTCTAAATTTAAAAGTCAAATAATTCACCAGATTACCATCAATGAATGACAAGAGTAGAAATAAATGAGGCAACACATCCAGAAGATAGAAGGAAATTATCCCCAAGACATAGTATTATTTTGCCAAAGATTTGTCACATCATTGACAGAAAAGCACCTAGAATTAAAGCTTCCAAATAAGAAGTGTATATAAATTTTTCTCCAGACATAAATTTTGTATATGATGTAAATAAATTCAGTGAGAGTCATGTTCATAGAGAAATACATACATTCTGTTCACTGAAGAAATAATTTATCAACATTGTTAACAAATATCCCTTGGTAAAGGCAATTGGAAAATAACTGCATAAAAATCCTTTAAAGCCTTGAGCAAAATCTATATATTTCCTGAACAACAAAAACAGTTGTTCCAAAGTGTATCTCTAGAAAATCATAAGTGAATCAATAAAGAGAAAACACTGCTGTGTAAAAACCAATATTCTATCTGAATCCGAGCCTCTTTCTACTTGAGAAAAACTGTTCTGAGACTGCTTTCTGTTGTGTTTTTATTGAGTGTTTTTCCATCAGTTGAAATACCTGGTGAGACGTGGTTCTCAATAAAGGTCTGTTGAATGAATACCTAAACACTACTGTATTAGTTTTCTGTGGCTGCTGTAACAAATTACTACAAGCGTCATGGCTTAAAATAACAGAAATTTATTCTTTCACATTTCTTAAGTCCAGAAGTCCCAAATCAGTATGACTGGGCCAAAATCAAGGTGTCAGCAGGGCCACACTTTTTTCAGAAACTGCAGGGGAGCACCTGTTCCTTGTGGCTTCCACATTCGGGTGTGTGGATACATCACTCCGGTCGTTAAGATGGTCCTCTCCAGATCGCTCTCTGCTCTGTCCTCACATTGCCTGTGTCTGTGTAAAATCTCTCCTCCTTCCTTCAATAACAACACGTGAGATTGTGTTTAGGACCCACTCTGGTACCAGATAATTCCAGGAGAATTTCCCCATCTCAAGATTCTTAATCTTTTAAGTGAGTCGATTGATTGTGGTTTGCTTTTTTTTTTTTTTCATTCCTCACCCAAGGACATGCTTCCACTGATTTTTAGAGAGAGAGAGAGGAAGGGAGAGAGATAGTGAGAGAAACATCAGTATGAGAGGGAAACATTGATCGGTTGCCTCCTGCACTCAGCCCGACTGAGGATCAAACCTGCAATCTGGGTGTGTGCTACCAGGAACCAAACCCTCCACCCTTTGGTGCGTGGGACGAAGCTCCAACCAACTGAGCCACACCGGCCAGGGCTCAAGAGTCTTAATTTAATGACGTCTCTAAAACTTTTTTTTTTTTTTTTTTTTACCATGTAAGGTAACATTTATAGGTTCTAGGCATTAAGATGTGGACATCTGGGGGTGGGGGCATTTTCCACCTTAAGATAAAAGCACATTAAAAAGTGATAAATGAAAAATGGAAAAGATGCCAAGAAAAGAGTACACCAACAGAAGAAATAACGTTCCTATTACTCACATGATGACTTTCAATCGTCTTATTGCAGTTAACATTTTTATTACTAAAGAAAACAAAATTAAAGACAATTTTATTTGTTAAGATTAATGTGGTAATAAAGGAATTTTCAAATAAAACAGCCAGTGCTAATAAATAAAGACTGGAAAATTACAGGCCTTTCCTCTGAAAGAAATAATATTATTTAATGCGAAGAATGTATCTATTAGAATTTTTGTGGGGAATATGACTCAGAATCATCACTGCTGGCATAATTCACTTAGACTCCTTATGGGACAAAAGAACATTGGGTGGGATATTTTCCCACACCAACATATTTGCAGACTTCTGCAGATAGGAGAGAATAGAGAAAAAAATATTGCCAAGAATTTTGATACTACAGGGGTTAAAAGGAAATGTCGAATGAATTAAGCATTTGAGGAAATTTTGCAACTCAGAATATAGAGCACAGAGAAAATTTGTAAAGATAATTTTGACCAAAAAAAAAAAAAAAGAAATTTGAAATTCTTTAGAACTATGGAAATCTAGACAACATTATCACTACTATTTTTCTCCTGCTGTTTCTCTATCCTGCTGTCTCCCAATGTGTTATTGCACATTAGAGAATCCAGTAGAAGAGCAGTTTAAAATGATAGGAAAATAAATACTTCCATTTTATTTTCCTTGTCTTTCTGAAAATTTCAAAATCTCTACATACTAAAAGCAAAGCAGTTGTTTACATACATGCCTGTAAGAGTATGTAATGCCCACATTTTAGTTTATCTTATAATTTTTTGTCCAGTGTGTATATGTTGAAAAGTAAATATGAGGCTTCTGTTCTCTCCTCCTCCCACAACTACACCAAAATTGCAACTAAGTTACAGAACAACCATCATTGAGAACCTCCTATAACTAAATTCCTATATCTAGGATATAAAAAAGACTAACCTAGCAAAATCCCTATAATTAAGGAGATAAAGAAGAAGCCAAATGGAGGTGAATAGGAGGGTGAAGATGGGAACGAACAGGTTCCCCACTCATGGTGTGGCAGTTAAGAAAGAGGAGGGATGTCTCGGCTGAGGAGGTTTACTCCTAAGGAGTGAGGGGTCCCAGCTCCACTCCGAGGTCCCTAGCCTGGGGCTCCAGTGCCTGGAAGAAAAGTCCCGTTATATCTGGCTGTGAAAATGAGCGGGGATTGCATCTGAGTGCGATGCAGAGCTGCTGGATGCTTGGGCACTGCAGATATTAGAGGGCTCACACACAGACTCACTCACTCTGAGCTCCAGTGCTGGGGCAACAGTTCGACAAGCAGCAGGGACATATGGGAAGGAGCTTAATTGACTGTATTTAGGTCGAGGACATCTCTCTTTGGGGACAGAGTGCCAGCAGGTGCCATTGTTCCTCACCCCCCAGCCAGTGGGCCCATGTGGACACCAAATCTGAGCTCTCCATTAACTTGGCTGACACCATTTGCTACACCCTGGTGATGCCCTGAGACCTTGCCCCATCCAACTTGCACGCCCAACATGAACCACTTCCAGCAGCTTTTCCATTCAAATGACCATCATCAGCTCAAGCTGCGGACTTTCTTAAAATCTCTCAAAGTTCCAAAAACACCAAACAAGCGGCGGCTGACATAAGGGTGCCCCATCCAACTTGCGAAGAGGTACCAGACCTGACACCAGAGGCAGCCTAACTTCCTCCAGGCAGCTCCAAGCCCATCACAGGGGCAAGCCAACCACAGATCATCTTGTAGCTCCTACCAGGTGGCCCTGGGCTGGACACAGACAGTGGCTGAACTTGGCCAGCATGAAAGACGCTCTCAAGAGGCCCCAGAACCAACACACATAATGGCCAGCTTCAGACGACCCCAGACAGCAAGCCAACCAGCTCCATAAATAAAGCACCCAAATGGCAGACACAGCAGCATCGGAGCCCACAAAGTGAATCCCTTTTTGTAGAGTCAACCCCCCATAAAAAAGCTCGTCCACTGGAGTCAAGGCTATTTCTCGCAGCCAGTCAGCCTGAGGGTCAGTCCCACCCCTGATGTGCCAAAAGCAATCAAAGCTCAGCTGCAACATGAGGCACCAGAACTCATACAAGGGACACCCCTGAAACACCTGGCTCAGGTGAACAGGGAGACTGCACCAACTGACCCCACAGGACACCTGCTACATAAGGCCACTCTGCCAAGACCAAGAGACATGGCTGATCTACCTAATACATAAAAACAACAAACAGGGAGTCAGCCAAATCGAGGAGACCAAGAAACATGTCCCAACTGAAAAAACAGGTCAGTACTCCAGAAAAGGAACTAAATGAAATGGAATCAAGCAATATACTACTAGAGGCAGAGTTCAAAACACTGGTTATAAAGATGCTCAATGAATTTAGGGGAAGAAGTATGAACACATTGAAAACTTTACTAAAGAGATAGAAAACATAAAAATGGAGACAGAAAACAAAAAAGGATCAGTCAAAAATGAATACAATAACTGAGATGATAAATACATTGGAGAGAATCAACAACAGATTTGATGAAGCATAAGGTCAAATCAGCAATCTGAAAGAAAAGGTAACAAAAAACACCCATTCAGAACAGCATACCAATAGTCACACCATAGGGGTACTAGGAGAAGAGAAAGAGCAAGTGATTGAAAATCTATTGGAAGAAATAATGATAGAAAACTTCCTTATCTTGGCAAAGAAAATAGATATACAAGTCCAGGAAGCACAGACGGTCCCAAACAAGATGTACCCAGACACATCATAATTAAAATCCCAAAGGTTAAGGACAAAGAGAGAATCTGAACAGTAGCAAGAGAAAGGCAGTTATTTACATACAAGGAAGTTTCCGTAAGACTGTCACCTAATTTTTCAATAGAAAGCTTGCAATCAATCCAGAAGGGATTAGAATATTCAGTGATTAAAAGCAAGGACCTACAACCGAGATTACTCTACCTAGTAAAGCTATTATTTAGAACTGAAGGAGAGAAGTTTCCCAAACAAGAAAAAAACTAAGGAAGTTGATCACTGCTAAACTAGTATTACAATAAAGATTAAAGGAACTCAATTAAGAAGAAAAAATAAAAAATATGAATAAGAAATATAGGAAAGGAAAAAATCCTCACTGACACAGGCAAACATATAATAAAAGCAGTGGATCAACCAACTATAAAGCTGGTAAAAAAAATTAAAAGGCAAAAGTAAGATTATGTGTAATTACAACAATAAATTAAGGGATACACACACACACAAAAGTAAAAAAATAATGACAATAATATAAATGTGGATGAGGTAAGAGTGTAGTGATCTTAGAATGTGTACAAACTTAAGTGACCATTAACCCATATAGACTGCTATAAACATACCTTGGTATATAGGTAGCACAAGATAACCACAAACCAAAATCTACAAAAGATATAAAACAAATGAAGAGCAAGGATCCAGACACAACACCATAGAAAGCCATCAACATACTAGAGAAAGGATCAAGAGAATAAGAAAGGAACAGAGCCCTGGCCGGTTTTGCTCAGTGGTTAGAGCATCGGCCCACGGACCAGAGAGGTCTGGGTTCGGTTCCCGCTAAGGGCATGTACCTCGATTGCGGTTTGTCTCCGGCCCCGGTTGGGGTTGTGCTGGTGGCAACCAGTCGATGTGTCTCTCTCACATCGATGTTTGTCTCTCTCTCTTCCCCCTCTCTCCCTCCCGCTCTATCTGAAGATAAATGCAAAAGTGTCCTCGGGTGAGGATAAAAAAAGAAGAAAGAGAAGAAAGGAACAGAGAAAAATGACAAAAACAATCATAAAATAATTAATAAACTGGCAATAATTACATATCTAACAATAATTACTTTATATGTAAATGGACTAACTGTTCCAATCAAAAGACATACATAGTTGAATGGACAAAAAAGCTAAAAACACCACACAGAAAAACAAATAAACATAAGACTTGCACATCTGTTGCCTACAAGAGATCCACTTCAGATCAAAAGACACATACTGAAAGTAAAGGGTTTGAAAAAGATATCTCATGTAAATTGAAAAAACAAAACAAAACTGAGGTAGCCATACTTATATCAAACAAAATATACTTTAAAACAAGGGCTGTAAGAAGAGACAAAGAAGGGTATTTCAAAATGATAACAGAATAAATTAAACAAGAGGATATAACTACCATAAACATCTATGCACCCAATATAAGAGCACTTAAATATAGAAAGCAAGTTATGACGGCCATAAAGGGAGAGAAGGACAGTAATGGAGTCACAGTATGGGCTTTGACAGCCCATTGGCATCAATGGATGGATCATCCAGACAGAAACTCAACAAGGAAACAAGGGCCTTAAATGACACATTGTACCCCAGGAACTTAATTGATATTTTAGGACATTTCACCCAAAAGTAGGAGAATATGTATTATTTTCAAGGGCACATAAAATATTTTCAAGGATAGACCACATGTTAGGCCACAAAACAAGTCTCAATAAATTTAAGAAGACTGAAATCATATCAAGCATCTTTTCTGATCACAATTGTATGAAACTAGAAATCAATTACAAGAAAACTGAAAAATGCACAAACATGTGGAAGCTAAATAACGTGCTACTAAACAATGGGTTAGCAACAAGATCAAGAAAAAAAAAAATCAAAGGATACCTTGAAATAAATGAAAATAAAAACACAATGACCCAAAGTCTATGGGATACAGCCAGAGCAGTTCTAAGAGCGAAATTCATAGCAACAGCAGACTACCTTAAGAATCAAGTAAACAATCTAACCTCACACCTAAACAAATTAGAAAAAAGGACAGACAAAGCCTGAAGTGAATAGGAGGAAGGAAATAATAAATACCAGAGTAAAAAGAGACAAAACAGAGTCTAAAAAAAATCAGTAGAAAAGATCAATAAAACCAAGAGCTAGTTCTTTGAATAGATAAAATTGATAAACCTATAGAAAGACCCATCAAGAAAAAAAGAGCCCTGGCCTGTTTGGCTCAGCGGTTGGAGCATTGGCCTGTGGACCAGAGAGTCCCGGGTTCAGTTCCTGTTTGGGGCACGTACAAAAAAAAAAAAAAAAGAAAAAAAGAGAGAGGACCCAAATAAATAAAATCAGAAATGAAAGAGGGGATATAAAACTGACACCAAAGAAATACAAAAGATTATAAGGAAATATTACAAACAATTATAAGCCAACGAATTAGACATCCTGGAAGAAATGGATAAATTGCTAGAAACATAGAATCTTCCAAGGCTGAATTAGGAAGAAACAGAAAATCAGAACAGACTAATAACTACTAATGAAATCAAATTGGTAATTAAAAAAAACTCTTAACAAACAAAAGCTGTGGATCTCATGGCTTCATAGGTAAATTTACCAAACATTCCAAGAAAAATTAATACCTATACTTCTCAAACTATTCCAAAAAATTGAAGAAGAGGGAAGGCTACCAAACTCATTTTATGAGGCCAGCATTACCATATATCAAAACTAGGGAAAAAAGACACTAAAGAAAGGAAATTATAGGCCAATATCACTGATGCACAGAGATGCAAAAATTCTCCACAAAATATTAGCCAAATTCAGCAATACATTAAAAACTAATCCTATACCATGATCAAATGGGATTAAGTCCCAGGATGCAAAGTTGGTACAATATCTGCAAATCAATTATTGTGATACACCATATTATAAAAATAAAGAATAAAAATCATATGATCATATCAATAGACATAGAAAATACACTGACAAATGTTTCTACTAAATGTATAACCTACTCAATAGTACGTCCTGTCTGGGACACTTGCAGTGTGTGCTACCACCTGGAGGCTCTGAAAAAATGGAAGGTAGTGAAAGAATTTAACTTTTGCTAACCCAGCATTGCCTGCTTTGTAAGTATATCTATTCATATCCACGGATTGCACTTCGGGAAATATTTACCAAGTCTTACGTAGTTACTTAACCATTAAACATTTCTCCTCTTCAGAGAATAGAGGCTGTGAGTTAGATATATGGACTTTGGATTCAGACAACCTGGGTTCAAACTGCTATTTACCAGTTGTGTGACTTTGAGCAAATGACTTAATCTCTTTAAATGTCAGTTTTCCCATTTTTAAAATGGGCATCATGTAGTACCATTCTTAAAGGGTTGTTGGGAAGATTTAAATGACTTTGATGAAGTACTTAGGATAATACCTGGCATATAGAAAGTTCTCAAAGTTTTGGTTTTTTTTTTTAAGTTCTCAAAGTTTTAATAATTATTATTGTATTGCTCCTATTAGAGATGGCTCAGGTGCCTACATTTTAGCTACTCATAAACAAGGGGGTCGTTCTTGTGATTTTCCCCTTGACCTTGTCATTCAGAAGCAATAGGTTTGCACAAGTAATGAATCTCCCAACAGGCTCCTTTCCCATCAGAATCTGTTCCACATGTGACCTACCACATCAAAGTCTAGAGAGAATCTCTCTTGGAGGCAAACTGCAGAGATAAATTTATCTAATCCAGTTTAGTTATCTAACCTAACAAGATTACCTCACAAATGTACCTTCCTTAGAGTTCTGATTTTTCAGTCCTTTTCCCTTCTCTCTCTCTCTTTTCTTCTTAGGCTTTTCAGGTCCAGTACTGCTTTGGTTAATTTCTTCATGTTTCCCAGTCTTTCATCCAGCATCCACTGTACTCATTTAGGATTTACCTGGCTATGCTTTACTAATCCACCAGTTCAACAAATACTTACTGAGTACCTAAGTGGTCCTTGAATTTATGTATCACTCTGAGCATCCAATTCCAGGATATGACTTTGGCAAAAGGCAGGACCTGAATGTTTACATAATACATACGAGGAATAAAATGAAAAGAAAACACTTAGCTTCTTTGGCAAGCTACCTAATAAAATAGCTGAAATTCAAGAAGCCCTTTGATTAAAAGGGAGATTGTGAGCAGAGCAGGAAGAAGCAGAGACCCAGTGACAAAGGTTGAGTTTTTCTCTTGCAAGCACACCTCTTTCCCTAACGTTCTCCTCCTGAAAGCTGCTGACAGAGCTTTGGCAAAGGATCCTCCTTCTCTTGGCTGATAATCGAAACCCTGTTTTATATTTAACTCCCTCCAGAGCCGGAGGCGTGGGGTGGGGATGCACTGTTTATAAGGGAGCTGTGACAATTTTCTCGGCAGTCCTCTTCCTCCGGCCCAGCTCCTCTACTCCACCCCCTGTCTCCGCTTTCGTCCTCGAGTGGCTGGGGGGACCGTGCAGGGAGAGAAGCAGAAAGAAGCCTGAGAGAGGTGTGGGAACGGCGACAACAGGGTGCCAAACCAGGGCATTCCTTCCAATTTAAAAAGGAAGTCTGCTGACGTTAGTTGGTTAAATTTAACATCCTTGCATGTGCAACATTTGACTTTGGAAACGAAAATGAACTTTGCTGAGGGAGATGACTCCAAGAGATACTGCATGAAAACGAAACATGTGGCCATTATCTGTGCCGTGGTGGTGGGTGTCGGGTTGATAGTAGGACTTGCTGTTGGCTTGACCAGATCGTGCGACCTCCCTGAAGAAGCCCCTTCCCAGAGTCCTCCCACCACGAACCCTCCCCAGGACCAGGGGGTCTGCCCTGCCAGTGACGATGAAAGTGGAGGCTGGAAAAACTTCAGGCTGCCGGACTTCATCAACCCGGAGCACTACACTCTGGAGGTGAAGCCGGTGATGGAGGAGGACACGTACACCGGCAGTGTGTCCATCTCCATCAACGTGAGCGCGCCCACGCGGCACCTGTGGCTGCACCTGCGGGAGACCAAGATCAGCCGGCTCCCGGTGCTGAAGGGGCCCTCGGGGGCGCAGGTGCGAGTCCGGCGGTGCTTCGAGTACAGAAAGCAGGAGTACGTGGTGGTGGAGGCCGAGGAAGAGCTCGCACCCAGCGGCGCCGACGGTCTCTACCTCCTGACCCTGGAGTTCGCCGGCCGGCTGAATGGCTCGCTCGTGGGGTTTTATAGAACGACGTACGTGGAGAATGGACAAGTCAAGTAAATATTATTTTTTGTTCTATTTCCCCTAAACTCCCATACTTGCTTTCCATTTCTTTTTCTTTCCTTTTCACTGTCCACCTTTTAATTTTTTTGTTGGCCTGATCTTTATACTTGGTGTTAATTCTGCCTGTTTATCTGGGAGGCGAAAATTCTTTCCCTGTTATATTTTCGGTGCCTATCATAAAACTTGAAAGTATTGAGTGAACTGCACAGAGTGTAAAATAACCAAACAAGCAAACAAACAAAAAAACAGGGTAAGTCTTTTGTTCCATTGGAAAAATAATAATGTACTGAACCTTATCCTTAATATTTAGTATAAACTAACAGATTTTTAACATACATGCATTTGATAAGTTTCACTGGTGATATTCTTGGGCTCCATGGCAATGATTTTAAACTGAACCTTTAAAATGACATTACACAAAATTTAAGTGAAAGTCAGTATATGTCAAATATAATTTTGACTATTTTACTGGAGAAAAGACATGGAAAGAGTATGTAAAATTCATAGAATTGTCTTTGTGTCTACATTTAGGAATGAAGGCAGGACTGTGTCCTTTTATCTCGTTTGGCCAGAATCATTTACAGATAAGCTTTCAATAAGTGTTGAGTCCACACATCAGTGGCAGCACATAGATAAATCTTTGGACATATTGCCCATAATGCAATATGCATGGCAATGCTAAACCTTTTGCATCATAAAAGATATATTAAGGAAATAAAAAGATATATAATAAAGGTCATAAAAACATTTTTCCTCCACACAGTCTTTCAAGTGTGTGTGTGTGTGTGTGTGTGTGTGTGTGTATACACAATTTCATTTCTTGAATCTAGCAAAGATGTTACTCGCCTTGACAATCAATCAGAGTCTGTTACTAGAGCTGTGTTAAAGGCATAAACTCAATGATCTTTAAAAAACCTTCATACTATGGGTGTGGTCCTTGTATCAAGGAGGAAGGCTACACCTGAGGTGCCATTGAACTTGAAACTGCTTTTGCTTTTGCTTACTTAGATTCTGAACAGGTAAATGATTAAGAAACCTTAGTGTCACAGTTCAGAAATGTGAATACAGGACAGCTCACTGTACATCCCTTTCCTATGTTGTTTTAAGCTTCTTATAAAGGAAAGCAAACCTTTTGGTCAAAATTATTTCTGTTGTTTGTCACAGAGACCCAAGTACTGAAACAACATATTGAAATATTCCTATCTTACTGTGTGGTACACTGATACATTGGGTAGAAATGGTAGTTTGAAAAAAATATTTGAAGGGATCATCCTCCTATATGTGGTGTATCTTAATATCACTAGCAACCAGACAAACTTCTTTATTGTTTACATTTTTGTTTATAAAAATTACAAATGTTGAAAGCATAGAAAATTATTTTAAAAGAAAATCAAAAGAACCTATAAATACTTTCACCATCCAGTGGTAACCCCATTAACATGTTAATATAATTCTAATATTTTTCTAGGCGATTAAAATTATAATTATGTTATGTCTATGTATTTATCTATCTATATACCTTTTTAACTTAACTTCCTATAAGCATTTCCCACCCATTCTTAAATACTTTTAAGAATCTGATGTTGAAAATTGTACAATATTCCATTGCATGAATGCACTGTTATTTTTTAAAACCAATTCCCTGATGAACATTTGAGTTGCTTCCAGTATTTTATTACTATAAATAAGTCAGATAAGAACACAGTTGTAAGTACATCTTTAAGTGTCTGTCTGTTCATTTCCTTTTGTTAGGATATGAAGGGTATGAATATATCCAGGAACTTATAACATTTATTTTGTTTATTTATTTCATAAATGATACACATTTGCTGCAGAAAACTTGGAAGACGGAATATTATAGGAAAAAATTTAAAAATCCATGTATAAGTCCATCACTCAAGTATAGTCATTATTAATATTTAGGCAAATATTCTTCTAACATTTTTTTCTGGACACAGATAAACATGGCATTATTATGCTGTACGTAGAGTTATGTAACATGCTTTAAGGGTATATTAACACCTCAACATGTCATTTGGTATTCTTGCATAAATGATTTAATGGATACATGATAGTTCATTGTATGAATATAATATAATTTATTCAACTTTTCCATTAAACCTGGGCATTTAAGTTGCTCCTACTTTTTTTTTAAACTATAAACACCTATAAAATTGTACTGAACATCTCTATAATGATGTATAACTTTTTCTAATATTTCTTTAGGAAGATGGTCCAATCTACATATGTATGAATGCATGTACATATGTATATTATATTCAAAAAGTATGTCCCAAATTACATTTCTACCAACAATGAATCAAAGTACCTATTTCTCTGAGCTGCACTAATAATAAAATGATTTTTTAAGGTGTTTGCACTTCATTGGAGGAAAAATCATTCTATTCTGAAGAATATCCACCTTCAAGAGGTTCTAAAAATTCATTAGTGTAAAGTGAAAATGAGTCAAAACTTTAAAATGATTAATTATTTCTAAGCCTTTAAAACTGCTTCTTAAGTTGTGGAAACAACAGCAATTTCATCCAAGTCAAGTCAGCAAAATATTTTATAAAAATTATATTTTGGAAGGCCAAAAAAATGAAACAAGGTTTCATTAATAACTTTCCATTACATACTTTATAAAATTTAAAAAGCACCATGTGCTAAAATATATATTATTTACTCGGAATCTTTGGATTATTTTACCGTACCCGTTAATTTTACCAGAAAATATATACACGAGAGCCGACATTCTGAAACTCAGCTGTCTTGGTTGTTGGTCAGAAAATGCTATGCGATAGCAAGATTGGTGAGGAAGGCCTGTGCTCAGTTGGGTTCTCAGGGAAGACTGGTCTTCCCAAGTTTGTCTGCTTTCACTGGTAGCGGTCGAGGCTCTCACATTACACAGGATGCTGCCAGTTCTGCATGCACGCTTTGGGATAGTTTTGGCACATACTCAATAACTTCATTTAGGCTCAATGGAATACTTTTGGTTTTGCTTGTTAGGAAATATTTCAAACATATGAGAAAAATGCATTTTTTCAAGTCTTTGGACAATCCAGGCCTCTAGGGGTTCCCATCACATTGTCCATATAAGGGCTGCAAGAGTGAATTCACTGGAGCAGCACCCTTCTTTCACATTGCAGAGTGAGCTTTGTAATATTCGAAGCTCATACAATTTAAAATACCATGCTAGTAATACATTTTAAGCATGCAATTAAAATTATATTCTCTGACTTTTTTGCCTTAATGTAAAATTTAACTCCAGGATTGAGTATTAGCAGTTTGGGATATTATTGTTGCAACCATAATGCATACATGACTGAACTCAGTAGGCAGAACTTGATTTCTGCCAATATAACCAGAACTTGGACTTCACAGAAGGGATACAACTATCTGAGCTTCTTTCCCTCAAAATTCTGAGATAAAGGAGAGCTGTAGAAGGTGGAGCCAGCTTAGAACACTGTCAATAGTGTCTACATCATCTTGCTGGGGACAGACTTGCAGTGCGGCTTAGGAGGAGAAAGTTTGAAAAACTTAAAAGTCACTTTTTTTACTATTCGCTGGTCTGTTCCTTCAGGTCTGATAAAAACAACTTAAAAGGATTGGAACCTTTGAAGTGTTTCCCTGCCCACATCACCAAAACGCCCACCCTCTTTCAGTTGTTCTTTCCCCAGACAGAGCCCCCTCAACTCAAACATCCAAATATATAACAATATTTTTTCCTCTCTCAGGTTGAGCATTTCTTTCTCAGCATTTGAACTGCTCTTACACAGCATTTCCCAAAGTATGTTCCACAGAGCTCTAGCTGCATGGGATATTAATAGGTTTTGCCAGAACAAAAGCAGGGACAGGATTCTGTGAGCAAACTAGTTTAGGCAATAATATGAACTACAATATAATTGTGTGTGTGTGTTTTAATCCTCACTGGAGGATATGCTTTCATTGATTTTTGTGAGGAGAGGGGGAGAGAGAGAGAAAGAGAAACATCAATGTGAGAATGAAATATCAATCGATTGCCTCCCGCACATGCACCATCTGGGGATTGGACCTGCAGTTCAGGTATATGCCCTGACTGGGAATCGAACCCATGATCTTTTGATGCATAGGATGATGTTCCAGCCAACTGAGCCACACTGGCGAGGGCATTGTGTGTTTTTAATGGTGGGACTTTTCAGAGACTTCTATATGACAACGTCCATCATGAATTTCAAGAGACTGCCATAGTTGCAGCTTACCAACCTTATGTGACTGTGGACTCTTCTGTGGGTCTCTGAGAATAAGCTGAGTCTCTCCTGTTCACTGCCTAGCACACAGTGAACTTTGAAATATTATTGAATGAATACGTAGAAACATTTCATACAGACCTTTACACTCCTAAGGCACTCTGGCACAAGCTGGGACAGGCCTCATGCTCCAGACCCTTACCCATGAAGGAGTCCATCTTCCACCAATGACATCTCTACCTTCCAACTCAGGGTGGGAAACTTCCCTTGGTTTCTTTTCTGCCCATCTTGTTGATGAGAAGCAGTGTTGATACATCTTTAAAAAATTTTTTTATTTAAGAACACAGTTTTTATACTTTAAGGACTTATATTGTAATATTGGAATTGACAGAAATCACAAGAATTTAAAAGGGGGACAGATGGTTTCTAGTTTGAGTTTTCTGGGTGTTCTTTATAACATTGGTAGGATTGACACTGGATTTTGATACTATGGTGAGATTTTAATAAGCAAATGAGAAGGTAAAAGCAGGTGAAAAGGAAAGGTACCAAGTCAGAAGAGCAGAGTGGAGAGAAAAATTAGTTTGTGGGAGAGGTTTATGTGAAGAGGCTAGCTAGAGATTACTCTGGAAAACCCATGAGAAAGAAAAGACAGGATAGCTAAAGACAGGTGTTATGAATGAAAAATTAACTGGTGACTATTTAGATGTGGACGGTGAAGGAAAGAGCGAAATCCATACATGGGTATATGAGAGATATTTCAATGACCTGGGAAAGAGAAGATGAAGGTCAGGTAGCACAGTGGCATCAAGAAAGACACAAGAAGCCTGGCTGGTGTGGCTCAGTGGTTGAGCGTTGACCCATGCACCAAGAGGTTGCCGGTTCCATTACCGGTAAGGGCACATGCCCAGGTTGTGGGCCCAATCCCCACTGGGGGCATGCAGGAGGCAACCAATCAATGTTCTTTCTCATCGATGTTTCTATTATTCTCCTTCTCTCTTCCTCTTTCTCTAAAATCAATAAAAATTAAAAAAAAGAAAGACACAAGAGGACAGAGTGGAGAAGACCCTCTGGAGGTAAGGGAGTGAAGGTTTGCACACTGATTGACTCTGCAGAGAGTGAAGGTCAAGTTATGGGTCTAGGATGCCCCAGATACCTGATCTGAGTAACAACCCACACATTAATTAGAAATAGAAGAGAAGAACCCGGTTGAGAAGCAAGGTCATAAGTTCGGTGTCAGACATGTTGAATGCTTGTCAGACATCTAGGAGGAGATGTCTAGGAGACATTGGGATAAATAAATCTGAAGCACAATGATAAAGCTTGTGATAAAGATTTAGGTATTAAGTGGAAATATGGTAAAAAAAAAAAAAAAAAAGAAAGAAAGAAAGTGGAATGGTCTTAGTTAAGTGTGTTTATGTGGTATATTCCCACCTTGAGGACAAATTTATCCATTTGTAGTTTTAATCTTGAAATTTTAGTTGTCAGTTTATTCATTATATTCTTAGAGTGATATGTCAAGCAATCAGTATATCCATTAACAATAAAGAATCACTTTCTCTGGTCTTGTTTACTTGTTGCAGGAGGCTTAATAATTTCCTTTATTCTAGAAGCAAGGATAAAAAAGGTTTTACTTGACCTTGAATGTCTTCTACGTAGGCAAAAACAATGGGAAAGTAAAGTTAAATAATTAATGGGTTCATTCAAACCCATTAGCATCTTGGAATGCATCTTGGAATCCAAAAGCATCTTGGAACCTGAATAAGCTGGATAGGTTGTCTTGCACTGGTCAGCTTCCCTGCTGAAATCTGGAACACTACCTTTAGTCTGCACAGCTGTCCCTGCTGAAATCTGGAACACTAGCTTTAGTCAGCACAGCTGTCCCTGCTGAAATCTGGAACGCTAGCCTTAGTCTGCACAACCTTCACTGCTGAAATCTGGAACACTAGCTTTAGTCTGCACAGCCTTCCCTCTGAAATCTGGAACACTAGCTTTAGTCAGCACAGCTGTCCCTGCTGAAATCTGGAACACTAGCTTTAGTCAGCACAGCTGTCTCTGCTGAAATCTGGAACGCTAGCTTTAGTCTGCACAGAGTTCCTAGCTGAAATCTGGAACACTAGCTTTAGTTAGACAGCCTTCTCTACTGAAATCTGGAACACTAGCTTTAGTCAGCACAGCTGTCCCTGCTGAAATCTGGAACACTAGCTTTAGTCAGCACAGCTGTCCCTGCTGAAATCTGGAACACTAGCTTTAGTCAGCACAGCTGTCCCTGCTGAAATCTGGAACGCTAGCCTTAGTCTGCACAACCTTCACTGCTGAAATCTGGAACACTAGCCTTAGTCTGCACAACCTTCACTGCTGAAATCTGGAACACTAGCTTTAGTCAGCACAGCTGTCCCTGCTGAAATCTGGAACACTAGCTTTAGTCAGCACAGCTGTCCCTGCTGAAATCTGGAACACTAGCCTTAGTCTGCACAGCCTTCCCTGCTGAAATCTGGAACACTAGTTTTAGTCTGCACAGACTTCCCTGCTGAAGTCAGGAACACTAGCTTTTGTCTGCATGGACTTCCCTGCTGAAATCTGGAACACTAGCTTTTGTCTGCACGGACTTCCCTGTTGAAATCTGGAACACTAGCTTTAGTATGCACAGAGTTCCCTTCTGAAATCTGGTACGTGAGCTTTAGTCAGCATAGCCTTCCCTGCTGAAATCTGGAACACTAGCTTTAGTTAGACAGCCTTCTCTACTAAAATCTGGAACACTAACTGTAGTCAACACTGCCTTCCCTACTGAAATCTGGAACACTAGCTTTAGTCAGCACAGCTGTCCCTGCTGAAATCTGGAACGCTAGCTTTAGTCAGCACAGCTGTCCCTGCTGAAATCTGGAACGCTAGCCTTAGTCTGCACAACCTTCACTGCTGAAATCTGGAACACTAGCTTTAGTCAGCACAGCTGTCTCTGCTGAAATCTGGAACGCTAGCTTTAGTCTGCACAGAGTTCCTAGCTGAAATCTGGAACACTAGCTTTAGTTAGACAGCCTTCTCTACTGAAATCTGGAACACTAGCTTTAGTCAGCACAGCTGTCCCTGCTGAAATCTGGAACACTAGCTTTAGTCAGCACAGCTGTCCCTGCTGAAATCTGGAACACTAGCTTTAGTCAGCACAGCTGTCCCTGCTGAAATCTGGAACGCTAGCCTTAGTCTGCACAACCTTCACTGCTGAAATCTGGAACACTAGCTTTAGTCAGCACAGCTGTCCCTGCTGAAATCTGGAACACTAGCTTTAGTCAGCACAGCTGTCCCTGCTGAAATCTGGAACACTAGCTTTAGTCAGCACAGCTGTCCCTGCTGAAATCTGGAACGCTAGCCTTAGTCTGCACAACCTCACTGCTGAAATCTGGAACACTAGCCTTAGTCTGCACAACCTTCACTGCTGAAATCTGGAACACTAGCCTTAGTCTGCACAACCTTCACTGCTGAAATCTGGAACACTAGCTTTAGTCTACACAGCTGTCCCTGCTGAAATCTGGAACACTAGCTTTAGTCTACACAGCTGTTCCTGCTGAAATCTGGAACTCTAGCCTTAGTCTGCACAGCCTTCCCTGCTGAAATCTGGAACACTAGCTTTAGTCTACACAGCTGTTCCTGCTGAAATCTGGAACTCTAGCCTTAGTCTGCACAGCCTTCCCTGCTGAAATCTGGAACACTAGTTTTAGTCTGCACAGACTTCCCTGCTGAAGTCAGGAACACTAGCTTTTGTCTGCATGGACTTCCCTGCTGAAATCTGGAACACTAGCTTTTGTCTGCACGGACTTCCCTGTTGAAATCTGGAACACTAGCTTTAGTATGCACAGAGTTCCTAGCTGAAATCTGGAACACTAGCTTTAGTTAGACAGCCTTCTCTACTAAAATCTGGAACACTAACTGTAGTCAACACTGCCTTCCCTACTGAAATCTGGAACACTAGCTTTAGTCAGCACAGCTGTCCCTGCTGAAATCTGGAACACTAGCTTTAGTCAGCACAGCTGTCCCTGCTGAAATCTGGAACGCTAGCCTTAGTCTGCACAACCTTCACTGCTGAAATCTGGAACACTAGCTTTAGTCTACACAGCTGTTCCTGCTGAAATTTGGAACTCTAGCCTTAGTCTGCACAGCCTTCCCTCTGAAATTTGGAACACTAGCTTTAGTCTGCACAGCTGTCTCTGCTGAAATCTGGAACTCTAACCTTAGTCTGCACAAACTTCTCTCTGAAATCTGGAACACTAGCCTTAGTCTGCACAACCTTCACTGCTGAAATCTGGAACACTAGCTTTACTTAGCACAGCCTTCTCTGCTGAAATCTGGAATGCTAGCCTTAGT
Source organism: Tadarida brasiliensis (assembly GCA_030848825.1). Classification (NCBI taxonomy): domain Eukaryota; kingdom Metazoa; phylum Chordata; class Mammalia; order Chiroptera; family Molossidae; genus Tadarida; species Tadarida brasiliensis. The sequence continues at coordinate 83,247,984 of CM061257.1, forward strand.
CTACACAGAGTTCCCTGTTACAATCAGGAATACTAGCTTTAGTCTGCACAGACTTCCCTTCTGAAATCAGGAACACTAGTTATAGTCTGCAGAGATTTCCCTGCTGAAATCTGGAACTCTAGCCTTAGTCTGCACAGGCTTCCCTACTGAAATCTGGAACACTAGCTTCAGTCAGCAGAGACACTTAGCAACTGTGGCTGCCTTACTTGTGTCAGAAGCCTCTTGTGTAAGGTTTTCACTGAGACCTTGCTATTTATTTTGCTGGATTAAGTTATTAAACTGTTGAATACAGCCTGACAGTCTTCATTGGAAATAGTATGCCAGATGATTTATGAGATAATCAAGTAATTTGTTTTTGTTTTTTAAGTTGATTCAGAGTGAACTGGCCTGTGATTTGCCTTGTCTCCTCCTCTCTTCAGCTTTCTCTAAAGTCACATTGATGTGATGTACTCAGAGAAGTCAGAGGGATGTTCTTCCCTTTTATTATTATTTTTTAACTTATCTTTATTGTTGAATGTATTACAAATGTTCCTCTTCCCCCTGCTTAACCCCCTCCTCCCCAATCCTGCCCGCTTCCTGCTTTCCCAACACTATTGTCTGTAACTATTGGTTATGTATATATGCATATAAGTTCTTTTGTTTCTCTCTTCCCACTCCACCTCCCCCCTTCCCTTTGAGGTTCATCAGTCTAAAAACGAATTTGTACTTCTTAATTCCTTCATCTTTTTCACCCAACTCCCCTCCCATCTGGCAACCACAAAAAGTTCTCTGTATCTAAGAGTCTGTTTCTGTTCTGCTTGCTCATTTTGTTTGTAGATTTAGTTGTTGATAGATATGTATTTATTGCCATTTTATTGCTCATGTTTTAAAAAAATGTTTTTTTCTTTATTGGTTTTAGAGAGAGAGGAAGTGAGAGGGAGAGAGAGATAGAAACATCGATGAGAGAGAACATCGATTGGCTGCCTCCTGCATGTCCCCCACTGGGGATCAGGCCCACAACCTGGGCATGTGCCCTGTCCAGGAATCGAACTGGCAACCTCTTGGTGAATGGGTCGACACTTAACCACTGAGCCACACCGGCTGGGCTATTGTTCATATTTTTTTTATCTCCTTCTTCAAGAAGACCCGTCAACATTTCATATAATACTGATTTGGTGGTGATGAACTCATTTAGCTTTTTCTTGTCTGGAAAGCTCTTTATATACCCATTGATTCTAAATGATAGCTTTGCAGGATAGAGTAATCTTGGTTATAGGTCCTTGTTTTTCATCACTTTAAATACTTCTTGCCACTCGCTCCTGGCCTGCAAAGTTTCTTTTGAGAAATTGACTGACAGCCTGCTGGAAGCTCCGTTGTAGGTAACTGTTTTTCTCTTGCTGCTTTTAAGATTCTGTTTTTGTCTTTAACCTTTGGCATTTTGATGATGATGTGTCTTAGTGTGGACCCCTCTTTGAGTTCATCTTGTTTGGAACTCTCTGTGCTTCCTGGACTTGTATGTCTGTTTCCTTCACCAAGTTAGGGAAGTTTTCTGTCATTATATTTTCAAATAGGTTTTCAATTTCTTGTTCTCTCTCTTCTCCTTCTGGTACTCCCATGATGCGTATGTTGGTATGCTTGAAGTTGTCCCACAGGCTCCTTATACTATCCTCATTTTTTTGGATTCTTCTTTCTTTTTGCTGTTCTGATTGGGTGTTTTTTACTTCCTTATATTCCAAATTGATGGTTTGCTTCTTGCCTTCACCTACTCTACTATTTAGTCCCTGTAAATTATTCTTTACTTCAGTTAGTGTATCCTTCATTTCTGACTGGTCCTTTATTATGTTCCTGAGGCCCTCACTAAGTTCATTGAGCGTCCTTATAACTAGTGTTTTGAACTTTGCATCTGTTAGATTGCTTATCTCCATTTCATTTAGTTCTTTTCCTGGAGTTTTGTTCTGTTCTTTGATTTGGAACATGTTTCTTTGTCTCCTAATTTTGGCTGCCTCCCTCTGTTTGTTTCTGTGTATTAGGTAGAGTTGCTATGTCTCCTAGGCTTCGTAGGGTGGCCTATTGTAGTAGGTGTTCTGTAGGGTCCAGTGGCACAGCCTCCCTGATCACCCCAGCTGGGCCCTCGAGGTGCACCCCTCGTGTGGACTTTATACCCTTCTGTTGTAATTGAGTCTTGATTGCTGTTGGCTTGTCAGTGGGAGGGTTTTACTCAGGCTGGTCAGCTGCAAGGACTGGCTGTTACCCACAAGCCACTGACCTCTGATTACCTTGGATAATCAGATGTGCAGGGGCCCATCACACAGAGCAAGATTTACTTCAGCAGTGCTCTGGTACCCCCTGAGTCCATTCCTTGAGTGTGTCACTTGTGGAGGTGGTTGGGTGGTGGTGCTTCAACATGGTCTGAAGCTGTCCACTGGGTGTGCTAGCTCTGGGGCAGGGTCAGTTTGTGCCTGTGTTCTAGCTAGGGCCACCAGGCATAAGCTACAAAGCGACCTGCAGATGCCCGCTTCTTGTGCTGGGCTTGGATATTCCCAGGCAAAGTCAAGCTGTGAACCAGGGTTGGCTGCTTCTAGTGCCGGGCCTGGGGCCACTTAGTGAGATGTATGGGGCTCGCTGTGGCCAGATGCTGCTTGTTTGAGAGAATTTAGGAAAATCTGAAGCATGAGCCAAAACAGACCAATCCTATGGTAAAGCCACTGGAAACAGCTTGGGTGGGCCTGAAAGTTGGGTGGGGCAGGGCCTCAGGGAATCACCAGGGTGGGGCAAACAGTGTGAGCTAGGTTGCTGGAGTCCCAGATATGGCGGCCGTCTGCCTGCCCTGTGGGGGAAGGGCTCACCAAAGGAACAACGGCCTCCACTAGCACATCTGTCCAGGAGAAAGCTGCCTCTCCAGTCCTCGCCCAAATGCCAAACAACTCAGTTCTTCCCCATATGTCTCTGGTGCCTTTCAAGCTGCCTCCCCTCCACACTGGAGCTCAGAGGGAGCTGGTCTGAGTAAGTCCGTGTGGGCCTTTAAGAGAAGCTGCCTGGGGCTCCAGCAGCCTCAGCCTCCCTCAGCTTCAGTTCCCACTGGTTTTTACAGCCGGAAGTGATGGGATTTCTCTTCCTGGCACTGGAACCCTGAATTGGGAGCCTGGTGTGAGACGGGGACCCTTCACTTCTCAGGGAGGACCTTCCCAGCCGAGGTGTCCCTCCTGATTTTTATCTGCCACACGTGGGTGTAGGACCAGCCCGCCCTCCTCTGCCTCTCCTACCAGTCTCTATGTGGCTGTTTCTTTAATCTCGTAGTTGTAGGACTTCCATTCAGCTTGATTTCAGGTGTTTCTGAAGGATGGTTGTTCTGTAGTTTAGTTGTAATTTTGATGTGGTTGTGGGAGGACGCGATACCGCGTTTACCTACGCTGCCATCTTGACCGGAAGTCCTGTTCTTCCCTTTTATAAATTAATAAGCTTCATAGAATTATATTTTTAATGTGCTTAGTCTCGAAAGGGGCTTATTGGAGTAGCATAGAGAGATCTTCATGGAAAAGTGGTTTACCTCAGCACATTTGCCTGGCATTGTACGTCTTCAGGACATACCCGGCAGTCACTCCTGAACATATTGTGCCATTAGCCAGGCTTTCCCATTAATTTACAACACAATTCAGCTGATTTTATTTTTTATTTATTTTTTCCTTCATTGATTTTTAGAGAGAGAGGAAGTGAGAGGGAGAGAGAGATATAAACATCGATGAGAGAGAACATCGATCGGCCGCCTCCTGTGTGCCCCACACTGGAGATCAGACCCACAACCTGGGCATGTGCCCTGACCTGGAATGGAACCGGCGACCTCTTGGTGCATGGGTCAATGCTCAACCACTGAGCCACACTGGCTGGACAATTCAGCTGATTTTAAAAAGAAAACATTTTAATCACTGAATAATACCTCCCCAGAGAAGTTGTGGTCTAAAATTGTTTTGTACTGCTATCTCACATACCTTGTTTTCAAATTTGCATATATTTACAAAACTTGAGTAACTTTGGATGGAATTTAGCATATTTAAATAGGAGATTTTGAGTTATACAGGAGTTCATGAGAAAACTAAGTTATTGTTTTTAATTGTTATATCACCTATAGTATTTACACTCAAATTTTTAAAAACTAATTTTGTTCCAATGTAGATATTTGTGTCTAATGAATAAGTTTTGAAGCCTGTTGGTTGTGAAAGGTGCTACATCAGAAATAAGCCTGGACCTGTGGTGGCACCCTGGCTGGGACTCTGCTTCCTCATCTTGTGTTGGTTTACAGGCTTTTACTTTGGGGCACTCTGTGCAAAGTTGTGTAGGGGGCCTAGGCATCTGGTGCGGTCTGCAGGATGGAAAGATTTTAACCAACTGAGTGGAGCCGGCATGGTCTGAAATCAGGATTCACAGCGTTGTCAATCCTGGAAACAGTCTTTCTTTTTTTGTAAGATATGTAAGGTGGCATCTACATTTGGGACCTTTTTCTTTTGGTTGATTCAAGTTGCATATGATGTGTGTGAATGCAAAGAAAGTACAGTTAGCTTTCTAGAATTTAAGAAAATAGAATGAAATGTATCCCAACCCCATTATTTAAATTTCAAGAGAGTTTCAAATTTAGTGCCACCTGTGACCTACCCCTTCTCCCCCCTCCCCCCACCCCCGGCCTGTGAAGAGGCCAGATGTGCTTTGGTCACCAGCTTTTATAGATGAGGGCACTAAGCATCGCAGGTTTTGTAACTTGTGCAAGGTCACTCTTATGGGGCTGAAGTAGAATTAGAATCAAGAAGTTTTACACTTAGAAGAAGATTTCCCCATAAAATTATACACACAATTTAGAAAAAACAATGCACATTTTGTAACCTTCTTGTTAACGAATGGCACCTTACCTACCCCTATGTACGTGCAGATCACTGCAGTTGAGTGAGTTTGCCATGATTCACGTTCACTGACAGGACCAGCAAACACACCACACAGAGACATCTCCGACACTCTCATGTTCCATTTCCAAAGTGCAGTATCTCTGAGCTTTCAAGCACAACTTCTTTTAAAGAGAGACGGGGAAAGGATAGAAAATTCTTTGCTTTCTTGGGTGCTGGGGTGTAGAGCAGAGACTGGAAAAGAGTGTTTGAAAACCTACCCCACAGCTATTACTTTGAAACATGTAATTCCACTCCTTCCCTCATCTCCCACACACAAATTACACACACACACACACACACACACACACACTCTTACACTTTTATTCCCAAATTAGTTAGCTGGATTATTTCTGAGGTGTGCTTAAGCTGCAACATTCTCTTAGACTGACTCTTCCTTTTCCTCTGCCTCTGGAAGAAATCAGAAGCCAGAAGAATTCGGAAGAAAAAGGTGGCTGACAACACATGGGATTAGAGCTTGGTGCAGCTTACTAGAAAACCCTGGTACCCCAGGAAAGTGTACATATTTCTTTGCAATTCACTGAAATCTGAATGGTGTTAGAAAGTTAAGTTCACTATTTAAATTGTTATTATCACAAAAACTCATCAGTAATTACTTTAATTAAAAAAAATTCTTATTGACTTTTAGAGGGAGAGAGAGAGAGTGACATGGATGTGAGAGAGAAACATCGATCGGCTGCCTCCTGCTGGGGACCAAGCCTGCAACTGGACATGTACTCCGACCGAGAACTGAACCAGCAACCTTTAGGTTCTTGGGACAATGCCCAAACAGCTGAACCATACTGGCCAGGGCAGTAATTACTTTATTGAAGAATAAATTCTTGGCTGAGAATTTTGAATACCTTTTTATTTTGAAATCATTTCAAAGGCACAGAAAAGTTACATGAATAGTAAAAGGAACTCCTAGAAATAGTTTACCCAGAGTCACCAACTGTTTACATTTTGTCCTATTTCCTCTCTCCTCCCTCTTCAATGTCTCTGTCTCTCTGTATATTGAATCACTGTTCCCCTTTATCTCAACACTCAGTGTATGTTTCTTAATTACACAAACATTCCCTAACAACCACAATCCAGCTATCAAAATCAGGAAATTTAACATTGATATAATACAATTATCTAATACATAGTCATAATCAAATTTCATCAATTAACCACAAAATGTCTTTTTGAGCTATTTTTTTCACAGTCCAGAAGCCAGTCCGGATTCATTATTGCATGTAGTGATGCCTTTTTAGACTCCTTTAAACTGGAATAGTCCCTTGGTCTTTCTGTCTTTCACAACCTTGATATTTTTGAAGAGGTCAGGTCACCTATTAATATTTTGAGAATGTCCCTCAATTGTAGTTTGTCTGACTTCCCTCATGATTTAAAAATGCAAGTTAAGCATTTTTGTCAAGAACGTCACAGAAGTAATGCCACGTCCCTCTCTGGAAGTCACATCAGGAGACTCATCGAGTTGGCTTGTACTATTGTCAATGATGTCATTATCTTTGATCACTTGCTTAAGGTGATATCCAACCAGTTTCTCCATTGTAAAGTTAGTTTTTCCCTTTGTAATTTTCGGAGAGAGTCTTTGCAACTATTCAGATATCCCTTTCCTCATCCAACTTTCGCCCATTTGTTTGGGCATCCACTGATGATTTTCTAAATCCATCATTCCTCCAAAAATTATTAGTAGGCAATCTATGATAATGAAGAGCTTTCCTTTCTCCCCTACTTATTTATTTATTCATATTTTATCAGAGTAAGGATTTATGGATTCTTATTTTATTCAATGGGTTATAATTCCATTGTTTATTTTGATGTTCCAATTGCCCCAGATTTGGCTAGTGGTAGTCCCCTCAAGCAGACTCCTGTGTGTTTTTTACTTGTTCCCATGATTCTTTGAGAACCTCCTTACTTTTTGGCACACCAAGATGTTCCAGGATCATCTTGGACTTTTCCTGACCCTGCACCGGAATCAGCCATTTCTCTGAGGAGTCCTGGTTTCTTTTAACGGAGAGTGATATTTAAAAATGATCATCTGGGAACTAATTGTGCTCATTGCTACATGCTTGTAATTGCATCCAGTCCTGTTCAGAAGACAAAGCTAGGAAACATATGTCTTGTGTGTATTTTTATATCCATCTACCTTATCTATATGAAAATCATTGAATTTATACCAAACCTGCATTTACTATGTAATGCCAAGGGTACATTCTAAGCTTCTCCCTTTACAGATTTATAATTCTCTTCCCCAACAGTGAGAAAGCTGCTTTCCATTACTTGTCCTTTTATTTGCTCAAACTGGCATTTAGAGAAGGTTGTTTCTGAATTGCTAACCCATACCACTGCAACAATACAAAGCTACTTACTAGAGCTCAAAATGGACTGACACTCATTTTTAGGTAAAATTTGTATACAGTATATTCACAGGTCTAATGGGCACAATTCAATGAATTTTGACAAATTCACACATCTTTGTTACCCACGCTTCTGTGAAGATCAGAATTTTTTTTTTTCCGATCATCCCAGAAAGTTCCCTCCCTCAGTCAAGAGTCCCTCCAGACAGACACTTTTTTGGTTGTGTGTGTGTGTGTGTGTGTGTGTGTGTGTGTGTTTTACATAGATTAATTTTCTTGGCTGAGGTTTTATTTAACAAGTAATTTTTATATCCAGAGATTTTGAAAAGAAATTCAAAAATATTTTAACTTCTTCTAGATTGATGTTGACCTAGGACATAATTTTTTAAAGCAAATGAATGTGTATAATACACCCTGGAACCCAAATGAAATCCAGACTCTTACCATGGCATCTGCTGGCCTCCTGAAACGCGTCTTCTGCGCAGTCCCTCTGGGTCCCTCCACTTGAGCCGCACTGGACGCCTTTCAGGCTCTTGACCACATTAAATTCTTCTCCATCTTAGAGGCTGTGCGCTTGCCGTTCCCTCTGCTAGAGCACTTTTTCCTTAATCTTCCCCTGTCTGGTTTTTTCTCATTGAGATCTCAGCAAACCAGCACCTGCTCGAAGAGACTGTCCCTGACGACTCCACTGCATGTTGCTCACCACTTTTCCTGAGTCATTTTCTGTCGCTCCCTCTGCTTTATTTTGTGTGGAGCACCCGTCAGGCTCCTTATTTATTTGTTTACTTATTCGTTTATCTATTTATTTATTTTGTCACCTACATGATGCCTCACAAGTGTGTGTGTGAGAGTGTGTATGTGTATGGAAGGAAGGGGTTCAATAAATATTTTTTGGATGAATAAATGATCTAATAATGTAGCTTGGTAATCTCTATGATATACCTTCCTTAATCCCTGAGGATCTTGGAGGACAAAATGTTTTCCTTACACAAACTATTAATGAGTCTAAGTCAACATTTTTTTTTTTTACTTTCCCTTTCTTTTATATATTTTACTTTGCTTACTCTTCTAATGAATAATACGATAATGGTTTCTTACTGTGATATAACTACACATAAGAAGTGTATATTCATTGGCTTTTTGAGCAATTGCTCAGAAAAAGCATTACCACTTTGAAATGATGGAAATATTAAACATAAACATGTTCACTTACCTATACCTATGCCAAGTTCGAGCTGTAAGAAAATCCTCTCTTCTCAAAAATGGGCTTTAAACCTGGCCAAAGGCCGCTTCACCTGGGAGATTACTCAGAGCTCCAGCTTTGCATGGAAATGAAACTGGGATTTGTCCCTGGTGTAACATAAATAAGAAAGACTGTGCCATTAGGGACAGGAGCTGGGGATCTGGAATATGCTCCTCTACCCTGTGACAGAACACAGCTGCTCACTCTCTCAAGGGCGGTTCGAGACAAGCCCTGAGCTGGTTTTGTGATTATCTACTTCTCCGACAACTTTGCGGTGAAAAGACTGATAGCCGGGTTTATTTTTGCTCATCTACAGATCACATATGTTTTTTCATGGCACCAAAACATCTAAATAGTCATAGAAAATATCTGAAGCTGTCTCTGGGCTTTCATTTATTTGTTAACTTAAAAATTCCAGAAAAGACTCCGACAACTGATAGTTTTGGGATGGAAAGTCATTTTAAGAAATGTAACAGTGATAACTATACAGTTGATTTTTTTCTATAGGAGTAGAAACGTAGAGGCTGACAGAAGACACAACATGTATTTTGTTTGTGTGTTTGTTTCCAAGGAGCATAGCAGCCACTGATCATGAACCAACAGATGCCAGGAAATCCTTCCCTTGTTTCGATGAGCCCAACAGAAAGGCAACTTATACAATATCGATCACCCACCCCAAAGACTATCAGGCACTTTCAAATATGCCAGTGGAGGTGAGTATTTTTCAAATTTTTTTTTTTTTATGAAGATAGTCTATTTAAAATATCAGACAAATTACCCCAATTTGTAATGAAAGAACACCATTGAATTCTAAAATTAAATGTGCTCTAATAGCTTACTTAGAGGTATCAGACTACACTTGGGCAATCTCTTTTCTTTGAATTCTAGAAGTCTTTATCCCAAGAGATCACAGTCTAGTCAAAAAGCCACCCTGGGTTTTCTAAGCAAGAGACAATACAGTAACACACACCTGCTGGGCTCTGCTTAACTGAAAGAATGACAAATTCATGGCAAAGTAAAAGAATTACAAACTGAAAAATACTCAAGGGCCTCATCACTATTCTTGATTTGTATTTGAATATACATCCAGTTTTTAAAATAGAGATACTGCAAAATATCATCACTTAAATATTGGCGCGTAGAAGCCAATTCCAGGGAGCAGCATACCCATAGATTTTCTGGTGATTTAGACATGTTCATTAAATGTTGGGGGGAAAAAGCTACAATAAGTTCTGTCTGTACAACTATTAACATAAGACTCTTCCTTCTGTTCCTGATCCTCATCCCCATAATGGGTAATGTAGTTAACCGGAGTGTCACTACCTCAATGTTGAGGTATATTATACCTTAAACATTTGACATGTAAAAGGATCAAGCTTGTCCTTAGATCTAATTCTCACCTACCTACTATCAGAAAGACACCCTGACAAAATTATATCTCCCATTTTTCTGATCTACTATCTGAAACATCATCACGGAAATTCATCCCTTTTTATTATAAATATTCTTCCAAAAAACAAGAGCAAAATCTTTAGAGGATTACAAAGTAAACTGCCACCAGTCACCATCTATGCCTTAGTGTGAATGAGTTGGTCAAACTTGTTTTCTTCCAGTGTCAGGCCCCTGAGCAGTTGGGTTTCGATTGGAGAAGAGAGAGGACAGGATAAGCTTAAAGTATGAGATGCCAATGCAGAAGACTGGATCAGAGTAAAATGCCTTTAGTATGTCTTGGCATGGAAGGGGGAAGGGGAAGGGGGAGAGAAAGAATGCAAACTCTACTGACTTCTGCTTGGGACCTCCCATATGACCTTTAACTTTTGCAGAGTGTACTTCTGGAAGTCCTGGAAAAAAGAGAACATTCTGGATCACTAGGAGATCAAAACTAATACCAGTAGGTTTTTACTGCAGAGCACCTGACTCCGCGGGACCTCCAACACTCCCCCACAAGCACATGTGTGCGCACGCTTGACTTGTCAACGACACCCCTCGCTTAATCCCTTTTTAAAACTTCTCACTGTTGTGTGACTCAGTGTGTGGCTGCAGGGCACGTGGGAATGTCGAACAGTGGGTAGCAGGAACTGGGCAGGTATTCATAGATGGAGGGTTGGGACTGGTGACTGGCAGTGAGGGAAGCGAAGCTGGTGTGGAGAGAAACCCAGACAGCTGAGGTCAGCAGTTGCACCAAGCAGTGGAATCCTCTCTCTCTCCTTCACCCCAAGCTCTGACAAAAGACTTCTCACTAGGAAGTCAGGTTCGGGGCCATCATCTGTCTGTGCATGATTGACTTTTTGATTAAAAAAAGATTATCTTTTGTTTTCAATAGAAACGAGAGACGGTGGATGATAAATGGAATCGAACAACATTCGAGAAGTCCGTCCCCATGAGCACGTACCTGGTGTGCTTTGCTGTGCATCAGTTTCACCCCGTGAAGAGACTCTCAAAGAAGGGCAAACCTGTGAGTTACTTTATATATTTTTTAAAACTTATCACTTATCAATCTGTGATTCATTTTCTACTTGTTTGAATTTTTGTTTCATACAACAGACTAGAAAAGCCCATTCGTTACCCAGGTCTGTGAGCTTGATGGTAACTGAACAACACAGAAACACGTAAACTAAAAGGGCACAGGTGGAAAATAAACAAACACAGCACACAGAAGTGGGTAGCCTCAGATTACTGGGTCATGCCCAATTTATCAGATGGTTGCGTATATGTGTTTGGGTGGGGTCCCAGATGGCCCAGAGAGGGAGGAGGAAGCCAGCAACCAATCTCCTTTGAATGACCAGCCCTGAGAGGTCTGTGGTGCCATTCCTATCTGTAATTCAAAGTAGACAACAACAAAGTGTCAAAAAAAAAGCATTTTTTAAAGTGTAAGAAAATATAAATACTAAACTTTTTTTTTTCTTTATTGATTTTAGAGAGAGAGGAAGGGAGAGGGTGAGAGAGATAGAAACATCAATGAAAGAGAACATAGATTGGCCGCCTCCTGCATGCCCCCCACTGGGGATTGGGCCCACAACCTGGGCATGTGCCCTACAGGGAATTGAACTGGCAACCCCTTGGTGCATGGGTTGACACAAAACCACTGAGCCACACTGGCTGGGCCTAAACTTATTTTTTATCCAGATGACTAATTCAATAATTTTCTTTTGAAAAACCAAATACTTTTACCTAATTATTTTTCTCATTTTAGCGGCCCCCATTTTGCTTATGTCCTAAGCAGTTACTTAGTCTGTAATTCCACCTCTGTGCCTCTGTGCTACATAATAATATGTATGTTCTCATAAGCTTTTTGATATAATTGTGTAAGGAAGGAATCATCACCCCCCATTTGAAAAATGAGAGAATTAAAATTTAATGACTTCAAGTAATTTGTTCACGATCACCCAGTGGGCAAGTGGTGGAGACTCAAAATCCTCAAATTTTCCTAAATGCTGTGCCCTGCAGCGCCTTCTGAAACGTGATGTTCTGAAGATATCTTTACCTCCTCGCCAACCCCTCGAGGGAAGGAACAGATTTCTCTATCTCCTATGAAAGTAGTTCCCAGGGAAATTTACCTTAATCTTGGTATAGTAGAGGTTGATACTGAGATAGCTTAAACCTGAGTTTTCAGTGTGTTGCCTATACTGTATCCAAATCACAGCAAATGGAGGAATGTCCATTTTTCAAAGGGACTTTGACAGGCCTTTTCAAAGGGGTTGTGTACCATGATGACGCACCCAACTTTTGTCTTTTCTTTGTCACCTATGTTGCTTTGATGCGACCTTCAGATGTGGTAAAGAGCACTCCCATTGGCTAACTGTTAACATTAACGTAAGAAATAATATTAATATAAGAGAGAATATTTCTGTGTAGCTGTACTGGCTGGGTAAGCCAGGAGAGACCCTGTAAGTTAGTTAGCTGAGCTCCAGTGATGGATTTCACTATATAGAGCATTTGGAATGACGTAATGGAAAATATAGTTTGGCAAAGATCCCTAAATATCCTTTAAATGGTTCTTCTTTCAAAGCCGAGTGCATACCATTCTGTCTTAAATCGGCAAAGTTTTCCTCTTTGGGGTGGGAAATGAAGATCATACTGTCATAATATATTACTTTCTGATGCTCTGCTTGATAAAAGAACAAAAGCCAAACTCTCTTTGGATGCGTACCAGGGGCTCTGTCAGGAGAACTCGGTGAAAGTGAGATGTGGAGCTGAGCAAAGTGGGTGCCCCCCCCCGGCCCCACCCATAGGACAGGCAGCCAGAGCTCGCCTCGTGCCAAAACCTGGGGGGCTGTGGCCTCAGAAGTTGAACAGAACCTTAAGGGAGAACTTTAAGGCATTTAGCGTGAATGACAATTTACAGTAAATTCCACCTCTTTGACATTTCGGAAGTTCCCTGCCTGGCTCCCTACCCACTCACTCTAAATTGAAATCCTGTAGCTGACACCCAAGTGCAAAGGTTCCCAGTACAATTTCTCACTCCGGAGAGATTTACCAAAAACAAAAACAAACCAACGAAAAACCCTACTCTGAAGTGTAGCATCCGGGGGAACCCACACCAGACTCACAGACTCACAGTGCTGTATTCTTAGAGCTGAGCAGGTAGCCTAAGACAAGCAGGCATATGAGGAAAACAAGCAACGTAAAAAAGAAAATCCAAGATACAGTGGGGGTAAATGGTGATAACTGAGAAAACAAAAGACAGTTTTTAAAAAATCATGCAAAATTAAACATTTACACATGCACAAACTTTAATTAGTACCCTCAGATTCAAGAAGATATGATTATAACAAAATAAAAACAGAAAGCTATGAGAAAACAATCAGAAACAGGACCCAGAGTTAAAAAAACATGATTTCCCATGTCTCTGCTGTTTCTGTATGTTAGTAGCAGTTCAGGTACATCAAAGTGTCCATTTATTACACCATTTTGACCCAAAGGCCCTATATTACTTTGTCAGTAGAAATTCCATGAATCAAAAGACCATTCTAATCCACTCTGCTTCTGATAGTATTATTTTGGTACATTAATCACAAGCTATTCATGATCAGATTATACTGTGTAATCCAAGAATCTATAATACCCTGATTAAACTTCCTTGGGTCTGTTCACCCTTCTGGCAAGAGTTCTTTATATCAATAAACACAGAACAAAACCCTGTGTTCTTTTTAACTGTTTACTTGGAGAGAGCAGAGCGGATATTAGTGGTTGAACCATTCACTATGTTAAAATATCCTTGTTGCTCATGAGAAAACATTATGTTGGAGGACCCAGTCCTAAAAAATTAAGAAAAAAAGGTAACCACCTTTGGAAGGTAGCTCAGAAGAATTTTAACTCTGCATAGTTCCTTTTTTGAATGTTAGTTGTATTACATTTGGATTCAGTCCTGAAAAAACAGTCACTGAAGAGTAACTTACAGTAATTTAGCAACAATTGGGGCCAGCCATTAATGGATGTTTTTATGACTCTGTTGGCAGGAAATCCATGCCTGAGGTCTTTTTTAGGTTTAGTTGATTGGTTAAGGGTTTTTAAGTAAATAAAATCGTTGAATTCTACCCCAAAGAAACAAAAACAGAATACCCTGAGCTATACAAAATGTAGAGAGAGTATATGATTTTTCAGCTATGTGAACTAACTCAAGGTAAAATATGCTTCTCTTGCTCTTGCAGGAGTCATATCATGGGAAACAGTATCCCCAATAAGCATGTTATTAACTTGATAGTTCAGCTCAAAGTCTCCCATTGGGAAATACTGCAACCCATTTTCAAATCCAAAAGAATGTGAGTTATTAATATATTTTTAAGTTTTAAAAATTATAGATATAATGCATGTACATTATAGAATTTGGAAGAACAAAAGCAAATAGGAACAAGGAAGAGTCCTCATATTACCATATGTAAATTCTTTTAAATTATTGGGTTTGTGATGCTATCTGAGGTACATTTGAACTATGTCCTCAGTAACTTTGCCAGAATTTTTAACTTTGCACTAGTCTCCAAAGAACCAAATTCGGGACAAGTTAAATGGCAGGGGTGATCCTATTCTTGAAAAACAGTAAGTGCTAATTAAGTCTTGAATTTCTTTGGGGCATTTGACCTATGTCTTCTGTAAAGAAGGTTGTGCTAAAAGGAGCAGTTACCTTGCTGGAGATTATTTCAATTTTCGGCTTTCATGAGAAGAGGAAGTTGAGAAGAACTGTTCACTAAGAGAATGCTGATTGAAAGTATCCATTTAATTAGGTTTATACAATAACTATATTAATTCTAATAACTTAGTAGAAGAGATTATTTTGTACTTTCTTCTAAAGTGTCTTACAGGATGATTTCTGAATAGTTGCACCTAGGATTATACCTGGAAAAGAATCCTTCCTACATGCTTAGGTCTTCTTACTTGCTTCCATCTTAGTCCATTGTTTGGTCTGGATTGGAAAGATTGGTCGAGGGCAGAAAATACATATGTCCTGGATTTTTAGATACACTTTGTTTTTTTAGAGCTGTTTTAGGCCTTTTAATTTATGCAGAAGAGTTGCAAAGATACAACAGAGTTCTTTTACAATGTTCACACAGATTCCCCCAATGCTGAAATCTTACATAACATTTTATCAATCATTCATCAAAACTAAGAAATTAATATTTGTATAAAACTATTAATTACCACAGCCTTTATTTGGATTACACCAGTTTTTCCAACTAATGTTCTTTTCCTGTTTGAAGACCCAGTAAATGACACCACGTTGTATTTAGTCATCATGTCTCCTTAATTTCCTCCAATCTGTGACATATTTTTAGTCTTTCCTTGTTTGTTTGTTTTTTATGATCTTGACACTTTTGAAGAATACTGGTCAGGCATTTTGTAGAATGTCCCTCAGTTTGGGTTTGTTTGATGTTTTCTCATGCTTAGGCTGGGGTTTGGATTTGGAGAAAGTTTTGTAGACGTAAGGTGTCCTTCTTATCATATACCAGGGGGTACATGCTAAGTGCTGGTGATGCTAACTTTGATCACTTGGTTAAGGGATGTCTTCTGGGTTTCTCTACTGTAAATCACTGTTTTTCCTTTCCATGCTCTATCTGTTAGAAGCAATCACTAAGTACAGCACACACCCAAAGAATTTATGTGTATATGCTCTCACTTATACGTGGAATCTAATGAACAAAATAAATTGACGAATAAAATAGAACCAGAGGCATGGATACATGAGACAGACTGACAGAGGTCATGGGGGAGAGGATGGAGGGACTGGATGAAAGAAGGTGAAGGGATTAGCCAAAGAACTTGTATGCATAGGCCATGGACACAGACAACAGTGTGGTGATGGCTGGAGGGAAGGGGGTAGGGGCGACAAGGTGGGAAAAGGCGGGGGAAATGGGACTTCTGCAATAGTGTCAACAATAAATTTAAGAAAAGGATTTATGGATATATGTTATAATCACTTTAGTAATTAATAAACTTATGGGAAAAGATCGTTAAGGCTATGTAAATATCCTGTTTCTCCTTAAAGTTTTGACCGGTCATTGTTGCGTGCATCATTAAGTCTTGCCTGCAACAACTCCTGTCATGTTCTTCTATTTCCCTCAGAGCTGTTTTAACATAGGCTTACTTTATTATTTTTAAAACATTTTTCTGGTGTGGTTTGGCTAAGTTTTCTGAATGATTTTGATTTTCATAACATTTTATGAGTTTTTTATTCTTTCTTTTTTCTATCGGTTTATTCTAAATTAAGGACTCTAACTTTTCACAAAGGAATATATTTAATTTAGGAAGCCATAGATTGCTAATGATTCTTACTCTTTATTTAAATTTTAAAAAATGAAAACAAAATATTAATAAAAATAATATACAGTTCTGAGATAAGTTAGATTTTTACATTTGCTTTTTATTTAAAATATTCTACTGCAGGAGTAATCACCAAACATCAAACAAATTTTGACTTAAATGGAGAGTGAGCTGCCAAGAAATGCTTTGTATATCCTAAACGACAGCGCTGGGTTTCTTCTCAAAACAGCACTTCATGGCATCTGGGTTCTGAACTCGAAGTTCTGAACATGTTTTCAGTAGTCAGAGTTACAGCAGAAGAAGAGTTCTTAGTCACCCAAACATCAAACCAAGGTTGTGCATATTTATAATTTATCTATGGTTCAGGAGCAAACTAAAATTTAGAAAAAAAAAATCACAATCTTGTGATAAGGCTGTCACAAACACAACTTGAAAAAAATAATATATCACTATTCTTTTCTTCTTTTTAAAAAAAATTATTTTAGACTGTTTTAATATAAGACACTTATGGGTCATGGTGGTATGTGACTGACAATTTTGGATGGTGGACTGCTGTTTTCTTATGTGTTTTTTTATTTAATTTTAATTTTAATTTTTTAAAATTTATCTTTATTGTTGAATGTATTGCAGAAGTTCCCCCCTTTTTTCCCCCATTGACCCCCTCCTCCCCAATCCCGCCCCACTCCTGCCTTCCCCACACTATTGTCTGTGTCCATTGGTTTTGCATATATGCATAGAAGTTCTTTGGTTTATCTCATCCTGTCCTCCCTCCCCCCTTCCCTTTGAGGTTCATCAGTCTAACAACCAATTTGTACCTCTTAATTCCTTCATCTTTTTCACCCATCCCTCCAGTGCCCTCCCATCTGGCAAGCAAAAAAAAGTTCTCTGTATCTATGAGTCTGTTTCTGTTCTGCTTACTCATTTTGTTTGTAGATTCAATTGTTGATAGATATTTATTAATTACTCTTTTATTGTTCATATTTTTGTTCTTTTACTCCTTCAAAAAGACCCTTCAACATTTCATATAATTCTGGTTTGGTGGTGATGAACTCCTTTAACTTTTTCTTGTCTGGGAAACTCTTGATGTATCCATCGATTCTAAATGATAGCTTTGCAGGATAGAGTAATCATGGTTGTAGGTCCTTGTTTTTTAGCACCTTGAATATCTCCTGCCACTCCTTTCTGGCCTGCAAAGTTTCTTTTGAGAAATCAGCTGACAGTCTTATGGGAGCTCCTTTGTAGGTAACAAACTGCTTTTCTCTTGCTGTTTTAAGATTCTCTCTTTGTCTTTAACCGTTGGTATTTTGATGATGATGTGTCTTGGTGTGGACCCCTCTTTGAGTTCATCTTGTTTGGGACTTTCTGTGTTTCCTGGACTTGTATGTCTGTTTTCTTCACCAAGTTAGGAAAGTTTTCTGTCTTATATTTTCAAAAAGGTTTTCAATTTGTTGCTCTCTCTCTTCTCCTTCTGGCACCCCCATGATGCAAATGTTGGCATGCTTGAAGTTGTCCCAGAGGCTCCTTACACTATCCTCATTTTTTTGGATTCTTTTTTCTTTTTGCTGTTCTGATTGCGTGTTTTTTACTTCCTTATATTCCAAATCAATGGTTTGTTTCTTGGCTTTACCTACTACTATTGATTGTTAATTATTCTTTATTTTGGTTAGTGCATCCTTCATTTCTGACTGGTCCTTTTTTATATTGTTGATGTTCTCACTAAGTTCTTTGGAGTTCTCCTTAAGTTCCTTGAAGTTCTCACTATGTTCCTTGAAAGTCTCACTAAGTTCCTTGAGCATCCTTATAACCAGTGTTTTGAACTCTGGTCTGATTGATTGCTTATCTCCATTTTTTTAGTTCTTTTCCTGGAGTTTTGTTCTGTTCTTTCATTTGGGACATGTTTCTTTGTCTCCTCATTTTGGCTGCCTCCCTCTGTTTGTTTCTATGTATTCGATAGAGCTGCTATGTCTCCTAGGCTTTGTAGGGTGGCCTATTGTAGTAGGTGTCCTGTAGGATCCAGTGGCACAGCCTCCCTGATCACCCTAACTGGGCCCTCGAGGTGCACCCCTAGTGTGGACTGTGTACCTTTCTATTGTAATTGTGTCTTGATTGCTGTTGCCATGTCAATGGGAGAGATTTGCTCAGGCTGATCAGCTGCCAGGACTGGCTGTGCCCACTGACCACTGGCCTCTGACTACCTTGAAGGATCAGCTGTGTAGGGGCCCACCACACAGAGCAAGACTTACTTCAGCAGGGTTCTGGTACCCACTGAGTCCACTCCTTGAGTGTGTCGCTTGTGGAAGTGGTTGGGTGGTGCTGCTTCAACATGGTCTGAAGCTGTCCCCTGGGTGTGCTGGCTCTGGGGTAAGGTCAGCCAATGCCTGTGTTCTACCAGGGGTCACCAGGCATAAGCTACAGAGTGATCTGCCGATGGCTGCTTCTTGTGCTGGGCTTGGAGGTGCCTAGGAAAAGCCAAGTTGTGAACCAAGGCTGGCTGCTTCCAGTGCTAGGCCTGGGGCCACTTAACCAGAGGTATAGGGCTAGCTGAGACCAAATGCTGCTTGTTTGAGAGATTTTAGGCAAATCTGAGCAGGATCCAAGACAGGCCAGTTCTATGGTAAAGCCACTGGAAACAGGTTGGGTGGGCCCGAAAGTTGGGTAGGGCATATCACTATTCTTTCTACCAAGTTTTACTCTCCCTCAACTTTCTGCCCACTGCTGAAAAACATTTTGCAGAAACTTGTAAAATGAAACACATTGATATCATGTTCAGTAATATCAACTATGTAGCTTAAATATGCACTTATAGAATTAAAAACAATATAACATTATTTTTTTCTTTTCCATCCTGCTACCTCAGCATTGATAATGAAACAGATGGTTCCTTCAATCGGATTGTTTTATCAGTTTTTATTGAGCACCTACTATGTGCAGAAGGAAGATACTAAGCCCTATGGGGAGTGAAATATGCTAAGATATCTGTACCTCAATAGAGATGTGAAAGAAAGGTGGTCTCCACTGTCTAGCATCACCCAAGTATGTTTTCAGGTCTTTGCTAGTTAAACCATCCCTTTGACTGCCAAAGCCCTCACCTTCAGTTTTAGGGGTCCTGCAATATCCTAGGCCATTTAAAGAGATGTTTCTATAGAGCAGTTCAGATGAGACTTTGCAAAACCTCAACAGATGAACAGGTGCAAACTGTGCTGGATGATAGGCAGTGGAAAGGCAGGCTGTTGTCAATAGGTAAAGTGACCATTTTATCATCTATAAAATATAAATAATGAGGTGTTATTAATTATTAATTGTGACAAGAGGTATAAACAGGTAAGCAATAGACTTGGGACATTCCTAGGCAAACCTGGATGGATGGTCACCTTTATCAATAGAAGATGCTCAGCAGACAAGTACAACAAAGATGTGGACCCAGGGCACAGCTGACCGCAGAGCTCCCAAGTGGTGGTGGGAATCCTGCAGGCACTGGCCACTTCTGACCCAGGGAGAGAGGCATAAGCTACAGAGTGATCTGCCCCAGTCTGTTCAAGCTGATTCCTTTCTGTTCACATGGTCCTTCCAAGTTCAGCGCCACCTTCACTACAGACCCTAACACACCCTTCCAGATTCTTGCCTCATCAACCTTACTACCCCTCTCCTGGCCCAGGGGACTTTCATCTAGTTTTGTGAGACACAGCCACCTAGACTTCCCTCTGTTCTCTTTCCAGTCTATCTTTACACCATACTTTCTGTGCCTTTCTTTTTCTCAGCCTTCTGTTTTTATTGCTAAAAGCCTTTCCAAACAGGCTCTTGCAAATCAAATGGTTTTGGTTTTCAAATTTTTTGTGTGGGCATGAAAAGCGTATTTTGGATGTAAAAAACTTAAGTGTTCCTTCTTCCCGCTGTGTTCTCCTAATGTTTCTAGTGGTGATGTGGACACCACAGGGTGGAGATCACTAACATATGTGGACGTGCAGACAGAGAAAATCACAGACTTAATGATTCTATGCACTGTCTCTGATGATGCCAGTGCTCTTGATGGGCCACGTAAAACTGTTAGCACCAAGCACTGCTGAGGCATTAGCTTAGTTCATTCTCGAAGATTTTGTGAGATAGGTACGATTGTCATCTCTGCTGTGCAGCTAGAGAAAGTCCGGTTTCAGCGGTAGGACAGAGAAAAGGGGCAGTAAAAACAAACTTTGTACTGAATTCTAGTGTCAGCTCTGCCTTAGACTTTTTTTCCCTCACGTATACGATGAGGAAGTTTATTTTTAAAACTCTTCAAACTAAAATTTTATTAGCGGTCTACAACCTTATTTAAGGCCCTTGTGGCTAGCTGAATGTTGTAATTTAGACTTGTCCAAAGTAATAGGGTAAAAATACTATGTATTATTAACTACAGTGGGATATGGGCAGCACCTTATAATCAAACAGTAATAGTTCTGCAGCAATATTTTCATAGAGAGAAAAATAAAGATTATTTAAAAAAAAAACAAAAAACCCTCCTATCAGTTCAGGTTAGATGATAATGTCAAATCAGTTTATTTTGGATGTGTGAAAACTTTTTTGATTTTCAGAGCTCTTTCAATTTTATAATTGTGGAAGCTGGACCAGTGAAAGGACTAGGGTAAAGTTGTCATCAGTGATGCAAAATATTCTGTTCTATTATTAATAATAATGTCAAATTCATGGATTTGATGTGTAGAGTGAGACATTATATGAGATACGCTATATTGCCTGGAAAAAGTACTCAGTAAAGTTAATAATTAATCATAATGATTTCACTGCTGGGCTTTCTACTTGATTTTAGTTTCAGAGACCTAAAATCACTGAACGTACAAAGGGTACATGGTTTCACTAAGTTGTTCTAAGCGAGGGAGATCTAGTGGGTCTAACCATCATTGTCAAAGGGACACATAAAGGGAGTCACAATGACCAATCATGAATCAAGACTTAAATCCAATTTCTCACATTCCTGGAGACACTCAGTGGAAGGGAGAAGATTAAGAATTCTAAAACATTCTTTACGGTAGGTTCCAACACAATGAGAGAAAAGCAGCCGCAGCAACAGTGATAAGGCAGGTGTGTCACACCTCCCACAAGAACAATCAGTTGAACATGGGCTTCAGAAAGCACAGACTTGAGCTCACTAGATTCAGTGCTTTGAGATGCGTCCAACAGTGCTGAATCTCGGTAATGCAGTTTGCTTAGGAGATTTACGTTTTTAAAAACTGAAAATAGCCCTGGCCGGTTTGGCTCAGCGGTTAGAGCGTCGGCCTGCGGACCAGAGAGTCCCGGGTTCTGTTCCCGCTAAGGGTACGTACCTCGGTTGCAGTTTGTCCCCGGCCCCTGTTGGGGTCGTGTGGGTGGCAACCAGTCGATGTTTCTCTCTCACATCGATGTTTCTCTCTCTCTTCCCCCCACTCTATCTGAAGATAAATGCAAAAATGACCTCGGGTGAGGATAAAAAACAAAAACTGAAAATACATGTATACAAGTTAGGTTCTTGAAGTCTACCAAACTTCATATTTATGAAGTTTATATATAAAGTTATAAATCTTATGCATAAACTTTATGTTTAATGTTTAACAGAGTCCTTGAGCCCTGGCCGGTTTGCTCAGTGGTTAGAGCGTCAGCCCGCGGACCAGAGAGTCCCGGGTTCGGTTCCCGCTAAGGGCATGTACCTCGGTTGCAGTTTGTCCCCGGCCCCTGTTGGGGTTGTGTGGGTGGCAACCAGTGGATGTTTCTCTCTCTTTCTCCCTCTCTCCCTTCCACTCTATCTGAAGATAAATGCAAAAAAAGTGTCCTCGGGTGAGGATAAAAAAAAAAAATGGAGTCCTTGAATAATGAAGGCATTTATGACTCCTTTAGAAGGTAAGAAGAATAAAGACCATCCATGCACATCTGCCTCCTCTCTGTGCTATTTTAATATGGCTGCTCGAATCCTGTTGAAACAGTCATCTCAGTAGAAGGAAGCATGTAAACTGGAAAGGCGACAATTATTACTAAAAATGATGACAATTCAGGGGCAATTTTCTGATCTTCGTCACGGACAGAAGTGCTGAGGCGTAGCAGGTGACGGAGGAGTGTTAGCCCCTCTGTAAAGCCCACGGAGAGGAGAGGGGCGCAGATGGAGCCGGGACAGCAGACGAGGTCAGAGCGCAGCAAGGCCGGTCGAAGGGTGAGTGAAGGAGCCAGCAGACAGGGGGATACTTTTTTCAGTCACCAGATCTAAACACCACAGGTGTTCTGCTGTGAAGTGGACGGCGCATAAACTATTTTGAAGCTTCAAATAGCAGACAATGTTGACATATTGGCAGGGTCTTCCAGTAAAAATATGTTTGTGATTTATGGCAGACGGGACACATGCACAGATGTGCTTTGGCTACTTACATTATGAGGTGGATAGTCCGTGATTGCTTAGCTGGGGTAATAAAAGCAATGGTCGTAAAATATGCTCCTTCAAGATAAAAGTTGTAGCTTAGAGGTGACATGCAGACTGACTAGACTGTAAAGTCAGAACATACTTCCGTGGGGCTGTGTTTCTCAGAAACAAAAGAGGAAGGGACTGTTCTTATTTTGATTGGATTTACGTTAATATCCGTCCTATTGAAGGACACTGCATTCCTGTTGCTGCCAACAACAGAAATTCAGAGAGTAAGAAAAACTGGATTATACTGCTAATCAGCATTCTGCTTAAAAGAAGTCAGTCTACTGGCGTGGGAAATGAGATTTTGGTGAAAAGAGCACATTGACCCCCACCCCCACCCCCAGCCCCATGGCTCCCGTAGGGTGGGAGCCTCTCTGTTATCTCCTCTTCCTCTTCCTCGACCTTCTCACTCTCCACACTGTGTGCAGACAGCCCTGGAGTGATTCAAGAGGAGATGCCCTTCCTGAAGGTTTAAATGATGGGGAACAGACGTGGTGGAAATTCTGAGGGGGTTTTGACGCATGAATTAGTCCACAGATGAAAAATTCCGAGAAGCTCCCTTTACAAAGTGGCAATCCTGTGCGAACGTGACCGTTTTGGTTTCATATGGGGCAATTGTTCCTGCTGTGTTCAGGGGCCACCAGCTGGAGCGTTAGTTTTAGTTAACCTCTGGGAGAAGGCACGCCGTTGCAGGACAGGAGGGCACAGGAAATGGGTCACCACTATGGCAAATTCAAAAAAATAAAAAACGAATACCTCAAAGAATGTTGAGATGTTCATTGAGTGGGTCGAGTTGCCTTTGGAGATAAGGATGATCACATCTTGACTTAAGCAAATAAAGCAAGAATGCCGGTTACCCAGTGGGGGCGAGAACGGTGAGCCAGCACTGGCATTTAAGGGATGCCCTTTCAGAACTCGTCCTTCCAATTACTGATGTCTCCGTTGATCTTCAAGCCTAAGAAAAGATGGCTCAGATGTGTGCCTAAGTGAAAACCAAAATTAGCAATGCATTTGAAATAATGAAGAAGGAAAGTAGGGGCCCGGCCAGTGTGGCTCAGTGGTTGAGCGTTGACCCATACACCAAGAGGTTGCCGGTTTGATTCCCGGTCAGGGCACATGTCCAGGTTGTGGGCCTGATCCCCAGTGGGGGGCATGCAGTAGGTGGCCAATCGATGTTCTCTCTCATCGATGTTTCTCTCTCTCTCTCTCTCTCAAATCAATAAAGAAAAAAAAATTTTTTTAAAGAAGGAAAGTAGGTATAATTTTCTTTTTTTAATGATGAGTCACCTGTTCCAGTCTGGTATATGGTCTGGAACTTACCAGATGACTGCACCTTTTGCTTTACTTGAGGATTTCGAATCATTTCTTAAATTCAGCAAACATACTTTATTTGAAGTCTTCACAGCCTTTTTTTAAAAGACATTTTTAGAGCAGTTTTTAAGTTTAGCTTGCAACTAAATTAAGGGAAGTTACAAAGATTTCACATAACCCCCCTTCACCCACACATACATAGCCTCTCCCGCTATCAATATCACTGCCCCAAATGGTAACTTTTTTTCTTTCAAACTGAGGGCAAACCTATATTGACACATAATAATACCCAAAGTCCATAGTTTACCTTAGGGTTAACTCTTGGTTGTACATTCTATGGATCTCAACAAATGTACAATGAAATATATGTATATATATCTTTATGATATCATACAGAGCACTTTCACTGCCCTAAAAATCCTCTGGGCTTCACCTATTCATCTTTTTCTCTTGCCCCTACCCACCCCGGGCAACCACTGATCTCTTTATTGTCTCTATAGTTTTGCCTGTTTCAAAATGTCACATAGTTGGAATCACACAGGATGTAGCCTTTCAGATTGGCTTCTTTCATTTAGTAATATGCATTTAAGTTTCCTTCATGTCTTTTCATAGCTTATTTCTTTTTAGAACTAAATAAGTTTCTGTTGTCTGGATGGACCACAGTTTATCCATTCACCTACTGGAGGACATCTTGGTTGCTTCCAAGTTTGAGGAATTATCAATAAAGCTGCTATAAACATTTGTGTGCAGGTATTTGTGTGGACATGTTTTAAACTACTCTGGATAAACACCAAGGAGAGTGATTGCTAGATCATATGGTGACAACTGTCAGACTGTCTTCCAAAGTGAATACACAATTTTACATTCCCATCAGCAATGTATGCAAGTTCCCATCTCTCCTCATCTTCACCAGTATTTGGTGTTGACTGTGTTTCAGATTTTGGCATTCTGGTAGGTGTGTAATGATACCTCATGGCTGTTTGAATTTGCATCTCATTGCTAACACATGATGTGGAGCATCTTTTCATATATTATTTGTCATGTGCATATCTTCTTTGGTGAGGTATCTCTTCAGGTCCATTTTAAATATCTGATTGTTTTCTTCTTGTTGAGCTTTAAGGATTCTTCGTATACGTTGAAGAACAAACCTTTATCAGACATGTCTTTTGCAAATATTGGCTCTCAGTCTGTGGCTTGTCTTCTCATTCTCTTGACGTTGTCTTTCACAGGAAAGAAGTTTTTACTAAAGTCCAGATTATCAATTATTTCTTTCGTGGACCATGCCTTTGGTGCTATAACTAAGAAGTCACCTTTACATCCAAAGTCATCTAGGTTTTGTCCTATGGTGTATTCTAGAAATTTTATAGTTGCATATTTTACATTTTGGCCTATATCCATTTTGAGTTAATATTTGAGACATGTATAGGGTTTGTGTCCAGATTTATTTATTTTTTGCATGTGGATATTCAGTTGTTCTAACACTATTTGTTAAAAAAAAAAAAAAAAAAAAACTGTCTTGCTTCATTGTGTAGCCTTTGCTCCTTTGTCAAAGATCAGTTGATTATATTTATGTGGGTCTGTTTATGGGCTTCCCGTTGTGTTATATTGATCTTTGTGTGCATTCTTTTGCTAATACTTTCACTCTCTTGATTCCTGGAGATGGATTGTAAATCTTGGAATCAGGTAGTATCAGTCCTCCAACTTTGTTTCAACATTGTGTTAGCTATTGTGGGTCATAAATGCTTAGAATTGGTGGTGGGGATATCTATACTTAGTTTGATTTATAAATGATGTCACAAAATAATATCCTAGAGACTTATAAAATGATGTAACTAATCAAGATGCTTGCCTCTCAGGAAAATTTTGAATCATTGTATTTTAGATTCTTGGAGTAGAATAGGTAAAATATCAAAACAGTCATTTGGGTAGCAATTGACAGACTAGAACAAGTGGTAAACATGTATCCAAGGGCTCTTTAGATGATGAAAACCACAGGACTTATTTCCTCAAAGACAAATTACACAGAGATGATAGATGGTAGATCAATAGATATGTAGATAGATACATAGACACTAAAATGGTAATATATGTTCCAAATAGAAAAAACTGGTAACATTTTTAAAATGTATTGAACAGTAAGCCAAACATTGTCTTAAATTACTTCTAGTCACTGAAACCACTCGGTGAGTTATGCAGTATTATTTCGCTTTACACGTGAGTCTCAGAGACGTGAAGTGATTTGTCCTTGCAGAACTGAGATTCACATTAGGCGTATTTGGCTCTGAAGCCCACCTTCTTTCCACTACTTCATTTGTTTTATCAAATGAGGAATGATTTTCACTGAATTTTTGTGTTTTGTTTACTAGCTCACTGTATATGTCCAGCCAGAGCAAAAGCACACAGCTGAATATGCTGCAGACATAACTAAAAGTGTGTTTGATTATTATGAAGAATACTTTGATATGGATTATGCTCTTCCTAAATTAGGTGAGAATCATTTTTTTTATTTTCTTATAATTTTACTTTTGTTTTTAGCTAAGTTAACTCACTTCCTCCAGTTTTATCATCCTTCGTTAATACTCATCCATAAGTCATTTTGTTGTATGTCTAAAATGTGTGTAATACTTAGTAGATGTGGGAAGATCCATTCTGGACTCCTCCAAGGATAATGTCTGTGCCCTGTTCTTACCTGATAAATATATAGTCTTTTATCTCCAAATAAAAGTTAAAGTACTGTAGCCCAGCCGGTGTGGCTCAGTGGTTGAGCATCAACCCATGTACCAAGAAATCGCCAGTTCAATTCCTGGTCAGGACACATGTCCAGGTTGTGGGCCCAATCCCCAGTGAGGGGCATGCAGGAGGCGGCCAATCGATGTTCTCTCTCATCAGTGTTTCTATCTCTCTCTCCTTCCCACTTCTTCTCCCTCTAAAATCAATAAAGAAAAAAGAAAAATTAAAGGACTGTATTACAGAAAACTACAGATGTTGATAATGATGGAGCCAGAAATAGCAGCCTAGATCAGCTGATTTCAAAATCAGTACCCATCCTAATAGCTTACATTTCCTCCCTACCATCAATGAGTTGGGAAATAAGAGGAATAACATGCTGTCAAAGTCCCGTGTGCCTCCAGTCTTTCTATTGTGGGACAAGATGAATTCTAAGTCCTCCAGCAGCTGAAATGAAACAAGAGGGCCCCTTCCATAAATAATTTTTTCTAATGGCAGGACAGTTTTATTTTTAAAATAAAAATAGAGCTATGTCAAAGTGATATCGATATGATGCTTCTAGCAATAGCAGAAGTTCTTTATTAGGAAGCTTGAAGGGTATTAGCAAAGACTTTAAATAGAACACCCATATCCATGTCCGCAGAGATGAAAAAGGCAACAAGAAAACCGAGCAATGAACAATCGACTTCTCTGTTTCCGTTTCTGCCCCGCCTGTGATATCATTCTCCACGCAAAGCAACTGGAACGCCAGCTTCTCCGCATGGGATGGCTGTGCTCTGAGCAAGTTTGTAGCTTTCTGAGGTTCTCTTCGGTTCTCTTCGACTGCTTAGCAACTACTCTCAACAGAGAAGGAGACAGGAAGAGAAACGACTTTTCATCAAAATCAGAATAATCTTTAATGAAAGGTCCAGCCCATCGATTTAAG
This sequence comes from Tadarida brasiliensis, assembly GCA_030848825.1. Taxonomy (NCBI): domain Eukaryota; kingdom Metazoa; phylum Chordata; class Mammalia; order Chiroptera; family Molossidae; genus Tadarida; species Tadarida brasiliensis. The sequence continues at coordinate 83,275,633 of CM061257.1, forward strand.
AGTCCTTTTTCCCTCTTTATCTCCCTTGTACCAAAGAGAAAACCTGGGAAGTGGCGATCTCACAAATTTGTTTCTGTCTTCCCTTTGCTTTGTTCTTTCCTCTCCACAACTACTACTGCTGCTGCTATTTCTGCCACTGCAACTACTACAACCACAGTCACCATGACGACCACTCCGCTGCTTCTCTACTGCACTGCTACAGTGACTACTGCTGCAACTGTTACCACTGTAACCACAGCAACAACTGCTACAACCACTACGAGAACTACTACCACAACTACTACTTCTACAACTACTACAACTTCGCTTCCTCCTTGTCTTCCTCCTCCTCCTCCTTTATATTTCTGTGTGCATTTCACCTCGTTCAGTATTGACTCTATCTTAGACTTTCCTTAGAAGTGACTTCTGCATTTATTACACTCCCCCAAATTAAAGCACACTCCATAATACTATGGAAAATGTTGGCCCTTGTGGGGAATACTTCTCCACCATTTAAGTGGTGTTCTTCTGAAAAACAAAACAAAAAGCAAACTTAGGGATGAGGGTAACATGAAAGGAAACTACAGCTATCATCTTGACCTTCATCTGAGATATATCCATTTCCATTCTTTTATAAAAAAAACTTTAAAAATCTTTATTTTAACCAGAAAAGGCCTTTCTTATATATTAGATGAAATTTTAATTTATTTTTATGTATGTGCCTCATTTAAATTCTATGTAATGATACAGAAATTATATTCCTATTATAGTTCATTAACTGGAGAATTCTGTCCAGTAATCAGGCTGCTTATTTCCTGTTTGGGGATTTAACATAGAACTGATCAACACTGCCTCTTCCTGTCAGATAGTATGTCTAAGATTGTGGGCCCAGCAAAAATAAGGGCTGTGAAGTTATGATAGAATTAAACAGTTTGGACTTGGAAGGGAATTTAAAGAAAATATGGTCAATTCCATCTTGATCCAGCTAATTTAATACATACAAATGGATGGTAAGTTACTCCGTGTGTAGGGAATCAGGTTGACCTCAAATTGTACAGAGTTAGGGAAAAAGTAAAATTTATGTGTTCTAATATTCTGTAACCTCAGATACACATATATTTTTGTGCACTTGGAAGGACTTCTAAAGTCAGCCCATATCTGAAAACTTTATTCTCTCAATTTTTCACAGTTTATTCCCCAAACAGATACTTTGTGTCATCTAAGTGAAAATTATTTATAAAGCTAATAAAAATGAAGTACAGAGAGGAACGAAAGACACAGAATTATAGAGGACTTGAAAAGAGCATCACCCTTAGTAAAAATGTGTCATTAGTAAAATTGCCATTAAAAAACAACACACATTGATATCTGGAGCCAACAGGAAAAGGGCCATGGAAATTTTGAGTGCATGAAGATTGAAAAGTTATTTTTAGATTTTTTAAAATACATTCAGCCAAAGAACTTGAGTTGTTAAGAAACGTTATGAACAAATGGAAAGAATGTATTTCTCACTGGACTCTTTCTTTTTCCATAGATAAGATCGCTATTCCAGACTTCGGCACTGGGGCCATGGAGAACTGGGGGCTCATCACATACAGAGAGACAAACCTGCTTTATGACCCCCAGGAATCCGCCTCATCGAACAAGCAGAGGGTGGCCACCGTGATCGCCCATGAACTTGTGCATCAGGTATAGAATCTTAGCATCAAATTAGCTCATTTTAAAATGTGGTTTAGACCACATCAATAATTGAAATAAGTTATAACTTAGCAAATTAAAAAATAGCCAACTCAGAAAATCCTGCTTGAAAGTCTTTCTCTCTCTTTTTTTTTTAAATCCTTACCCGAGGATACTTTTTTCCATTTTTATCTTCAGATGGAGTGGGGGAGAGAGAGAGAGAGAAAGAGAGACATCGGTGTGAAAGAGACACATCGATTGGTTGCCCCCCTCACAACCCTGACCAGGGCTGGGGACTGAACCACAACCGAGGTAGGTGCCCTTGACTGGAATCGAACCTGGGACTCTTTGCTCCACAGTCCAATGCTCTACCCTGAGCCAAACCGGCCAGGGCTACAAGTCTTTCCTAGTGAAGATAAATATTTTACCATAGAGAAACTTTTAAGACACTTTGTTTTGCCTTTAGTAAATATACAAGAGGCCTTCCTATAACTGAAAATATTTCCATATTTTAATAAAGGCAAGAAACTAAGGACAATTTATGATTATTTTAAAACCAGGTGCTCAGAACACCTCTCTCTTCTGTGTCAAGTGACAAAATTTACATGAGCAAACAAATGTATTGAAATTTTCTAGGCCTCTCTACCGAAGGCATGGGACGTTAACTCCCACTTTATTGCTTGTGATTTCAGTGGTTTGGAAATGCTGTGACCATGGAATGGTGGGAAGACCTGTGGCTAAATGAAGGCTTCGCTTCCTTCTTTGAGTTCCTGGGAGTAAACCATGCAGAACAAGGATGGCAAATGGTGAGTCCTACACACATAAGCTCCAAATCTCTATTTTTCTCATGCAAAGCAGATCGAAGCGTTTGGACTATGATCCTGAGTCCAGGGCCAAGTGGAGTGGCCAGCTGGGAATCCCATTGTGAGAAAAGGGGGGAGCTAGCTGGCTCTCCTGAACTGTACCCCGCCTAGAGCCTATGCCGAGGCCCTAGAGGGCAGCCAACCACCAGGATCTGAGGATATCCTTGATAGAGTCACTCAAGAACGTGTGTCAGGGCAGGAAAAAGAAATAGCTAGCGTAGACAATGCCAACTCTGTGTTCAAGAAAGTATCTGTAGTGCTAACCCTTTGAAAAATGTCTGAACCTAATTTTGTAAATGACTTACCTTACATGGGTCGCTGAAATAGTGTGGTAAAGAGATAAGAGCATACACTTAGTAGTTCAACTCAAGTTCAAAGTCTAGATGCATCATTTCCTAGATGCTTTACAGAGAATGTGACCTTGAGCAAGCTGCATATCCTCTCTGAGTCAGTTCTCCCCTCTGTGAAAGAACACTGTTCTCTGTCTTGTGAGTGTAAAAGCTCTCCAACTGTACATGTAATTACTACTATCATACTGTGTGCCGCTGTGGGGCCTGGAACAGGGGCTTCTATGAGCTCTACAGATATTTCTTTCCAAAAAGCTAGATCTGTTTGTATTTCTAGTTAGATAGTGAAAGTATTCTTGTCTGTTTGCATATATGAGAGTAAAATTGTGTGGATGTGTGAACGCAGAGCATTACAGCTGTGTACTGTGTAGACTACTGCCCTCTACTGGACAGAATAAAAGGACACTATTAAATGCTTGAAGCCCTTTCAGTTTCCACAACCTACTAAAAAAAGTGAAAAAGTTAATTTGTAACAATCATTTGTTTACAAAATTAACCTACATCAAGGTTTTTAACCACGAAACTTGACATTTAGGGCCAGATAATTCTTCACTGTGGCCTGTCGTCCCGTGTCTTGTATTTAGCAGCTCCTTGGGCCTCTTTCTACGATAAGTGCTAGATGCCAGAAACCCTCCCACTCCAGTTGTAAAACCAAAAATGTCTTCTCATATTTCCAGATGTCCCTTGGGGGACAAAAATGTAATCTCCTCATTGAGAACTACTCATCTATGCTGAAAATTGCTGATTTCGTAATGTATTGAAATTAAGCTATATAAATGAAAAAAAAAAGTATTTTACTTTATGTAAAGTAACTTGATGGCCTTCCTATATCAAGATATTATAAAAAAAGTACAATATTTTAATGTTGTTATAAACAGTCTATAATATTTAACATTCCAATTTCAGTGTTTTAAAAACACCAATTAAATTCCAGAAGGATTTAGTATGCAGTTTTTAAATGAAATTTAATCGCATGATTGAACTCATTCGTTCATCATCCAGTCACTCATTCCTGATTCAGTGAACACTATAAAGAACCCCAAAACTGAATAAAACATTTCTGCCCTTAAGGAGTTCCCAAATTAGTGTCCTGTGGGTGAGAGGACAATAAATAAAGATGCATCGTAAGAGAGCCTGGTAAGTACCATAGGTTGGAGCCTCACTTTACAGGTGAAAATGTGATGGTCAGGAAGGTAATGTAACTTCCCATTGTCACACAGACAATTGGTAGCACAACTAGACCAGAGTAAAATTTCATGAACCTGAGAACAGAATTCCCTCTACTTACCTAAATGGTTTACATGGACAGAAAAAATTAAAGTCCATGTCAAAGTGACCTTGATTGGCAGTCATCACTGGAGAGTCATCACTCTAATATTCTCTAACCTTGGGTAGAAATATGTTTCTGTGTACTTGGAAGCTCTGTACTTCTAAATCCTCATCTGAAAACTTTATTCTCTTAATTCCTCACAGTTTACCTTGATTGACAATAGTACCTTGCCTATTATGAAAAGGAAATCACAAAATCCGAAATGTAAACTAACATTTTTTTAAAAATATTTTTTCTTTATTGATTTTATAGAGACAAGGAGGGAGAGGGAGAGATAGAAACATCAATGAGAGAGAACACCGGTTGGCCACTTCCTGCATGCCCCCCACTAGGGACTGGGCCCACAACCTGGGCATGTGCCCTATCAGGAATCGAACTGGCGACCTCCTGGTGCATGGGTTGACGCTCAACCAGTGAGCCACACTGGCTGGGCTAAACTAATATTTTTAATTCAGTAAGACCAATAAAGCTTTTGATCTTTTTATTAGTAGTGATTGAACCAAGTTATATTTTAGAATCTAATTGATTAAGAATCAAAATAATATGCCCTGGCCGATTTGGCTCAGTGTTTAGAGCGTTGGCCCGCGGACCAGAGAGTCCCGGGTTCGGTTCCCACTAAGGGCACGTACCTCGGTTGCAGTTTGTCCCTGGCCCCGGTTGGGGTCGTGTGGGTGGCAACCAGTTGATGTGTCTCTCTCACATCGATGTTTCTCTCTCTTTCTTCCCCCCTCTCTCCTTCCTGCTCTATCTGAAGATAAATGCAAAAAATGTCCTCGGGTGAGGATAAAAAAAAGAATCAAAATAATAATAGCAGCTGTGTTAGGTTTTCCCTCTATGCCAGGTAATGTGCCAACTGCATTGTGCATTAGTACATTAGTGCATTAATTGGCTGCACAATTCTAAAAGCAGATGCCATCGTTAAACAGGTAGGAGAACTTGTTTAAACCTACATATCGAGAAAATGGAAAAACTGAGCTTTGAACCAAGGAAGTCTGACCATAGGGTTAGTCCACTCAACAACTCTATTTTGGTGAGAAAACTGGACTGGAATGAGAAGATGATTGTTAATTAGAACTAAAGCACAAAGTAATGTTTTGTTCAATTAATTACATATCATCCAAATTCCAATGATTAGTTGACAAAACATTTTTTTAAAACCCAAACATCAATTTTTGGTTAACATGCGTCCTCATTTCGCAGAACAAACCTGTGAGGCAATAGCATCATTCCCATTGCACAGCTGTGGAAACAGGGCTTGAAAAATTCAGCCCATGTCTCAAGTCACAGAAGTAACAGAAACAGAATTCACAGATGCTTATCATGTCTTCTTGGCCTGTAATATAGAGGCAAAGTCAAAGGAGTTATAAACAGGAGAAGGTAATAGAATCAGTATAGATCAACTAGTGTAAAATATGATTAATTTGAACACCTAATGCTTGTTTTAAATAATTTGAGTCATTTATATTCATTTCCTCCAATTTGTGTTATATACGTGATATGTTGAAATAGGAACCGGTGTAAATGAAATACTAAATTTCGTTGGTCCATTCTGTCATTTCAGCGGGACCAGATGTTACTTGAAGATGTGCTGCCTGTCCAAGGGGATGATTCTTTGATGTCTTCACACCCAATTGTTGTCACCGTCTCAAATCCCGATGAAATTACATCTGCTTTTGATGGAATATCCTACAGCAAGGTGGGGAAAATACAGCCTTGTTTTTAATATCGTCCTGCTTAGTGACTTTTCTTTTAGTAAATGCCTAAAAACGACGGTAAGGCGGTTAGACTATGTGAATGGGCTTTAGAAAATTGAACTTAGAATAAGTGCTGACTATTCAATAGCTTGTGCTCTTCAGTGAAACTGATCAATGCTGATCATTTCTTGGGATTTTGAATCAGAATTTTAAAATTTTCTCTTTCCACTTTTGTTTATAACAGCTCTCATTCTGATAATTGAACATTTACACTTTAAGCGTCAAATTTTAAATAGTTTTATTTGATTTTTTTAAAAGGCAGAAAATATTTTTCTGCCCATGTGGTCAACGAGAAATGCCGTGTCTGTGGACACCTTCTCTAATAGAGTCCTTTAGTGTTTCTAATAAGTATGTAAACCCAACTCAGTGTGGAGGAATTACTTTTATCCATGTTTAGATAAGATTTAATGATGACTTTGTTAACATGCAAATGGGGCAGTTTTATCCATTATAATTTTATGAAAAGTGGCTGAAAAATCTGCAGTGACCCAAAGTTTTATGTTACCCATTTTCCCCAGATGTCCTATAGCTTCCCTTCTAAACATATTCATACCTGAATGCAGCATGATTTTGTCATTTTCCATCTTCTGAGAGTTTACCTTCTATGTTAAGTTGCTCAAAAGCCACTGAAAATGAATACATTGTGTTATTCTGAGTGATACCTAAAGTTTTCTATAAGACAAAATATAATAATTACTAAAGTGTATATTAGATAAAATTGACTTGAGTAAAAGAAAAAGCCTTCTATATACTAGTATTTGAAATGTATAGAATCATCTTTTTTTGTCTTTTTCTCTCATATTATTCCTACGGCATTTTTCAGGCTTCTTTTATTTAGCTTTCTTTCACACTGTCAGTGATTGTTTTTCACCCTTCTGTTTAAATGAAAGTTTACAATCCAGAGTATATTTGAAAAATTGTTTTTTCCTTTACTGATTTTAAGAGAGAGAAGAAGGGAGAGGGAGAGACAGATAGAAACATCAATGAGAGAGACCATCGATTGGCCGCCTCCAACATGCCCCCCACCCCAGGGATGGACCCACAACCTGGGCATGTGCCCTGACCGGGAATCAAACCAGCAACCTCTTGATGCATGGGTCAACGTTCAGCCACTGAGTCACACTGGCCGGGCCAGAGTATATTCTAATAACACACAAGAAGAAGTTTATATTTATTGAATCAGTTTTTTCCTGAGTCCTGAATACTCCATGGGTTTAAAATAGGTCAGAAATAAATAGATATTTTGAATTAGTCTATGTACAAAAATAATTTATAGTACTTAATAAATTATAGTAAAAATTACTAACTGAAATGTCTTTCTGGTCAGTTACTTGAAAATTGATTTAAAATTCTATTAACAGGAAACTTTACTGCCAATATTATAACATGTGGAAAGAATGTAGACAGCAGATTCTTCAGACTGAAGAAATCCCAATGAGATAAACCACTTTGGAATGGAAGGATTTTATGTCTAAAGCATATACCTATATTAAACTATTTGACCAGATAATTTCTCAAATATCTACTTCACTTTGTTAAATATAATTCTTTTTCAAGTATTTAAATATACATTATAAGTAGCCAAAATTATATCCTGAAACTGTTTTTCTTATTCATGAAAGAACATTTTTCTAAAATTTTCTCTCCTCGTTCATTAAAAAAGCCCCCTCTGCTGGTTCATTTTGTGAAGTGCAATAATTAGCTGAGCAAGTCACTGAAATGCTGGTCATTTTATCCATTTCGATTTCTCTTTCCTTTAAGTTATTTCAGAAGCACAGATACAGGGGGTGTGCCAAGTTGTATTTTTACCCTAAATTCACAAGGCTATAACCATGTAATTTAGCAGCAGCATCTTTAAGAAATCTCACAAATATGATCATGAAATACTAGTCACAATAATAATTACTGATATTTGTCCATTATGCATCTTTTATTAGTTTAATTTCTTGTTCTTTTTCATCATAGGGAGCTTCCATTCTGAGAATGATTGAAGACTGGATGACACCAGAGAAATTTCAAAAAGGATGCCAGGTATGATTTATTATTTTTAATGATATTAAAAGTAAACTATACTGATATGTGGCTGCTGAATGTGTTTTTTTTTTAATTTTTTTCTTTATTGATTTTTATAGAGAGAGAAAGGAGAGAGAGATAGAAACATCGATGAGAGGGAATACTAATGAGAGAGAACATGGATTGGCTGCCTCCTGCATGCCCCACACTGAGTATTTGGCCCACAACCTGGGCATGTGCCCTGACCAGGAATCGAACCGGCGACCCCTTGGTGCATGGGTCAATGCTCAACCACTGAGCCACATTGGCCAGGCATAGCTGCTAAATGTTAAGATACATGATTAATTAAGGGAAATTTCCTTTTTACTTTTACTTTCCTTAGTCAAGGATAGATAACATAGCAAAACATTAAAAAGTGATTTCATATCCACAAATGCCCACATTGTATCAATAATTACCATGTGGCAGACATTTCATGGGGTATTTTATTTTATTTTATTTTTTTTACAGATTACCTTTTTTTATTTATTTTTATTTTTATTTTTTTATTTTATTTTTTTATTAATTTACTTTTGTTACAGATGTTTCTCCTTTTTCCCCCATTGACACCCTCCTCCCTCTCCTTCCCTGCCCCATCCCCAGTTTTGTTGTCCATGTTCATGGAGTATTTTAAACAAATTACTTCTTTGGATTTCTTTTTTTAATTTATTTTTGTACACCCTTTACATGTGAGTCTGCTGGGGCTGCTATAACAAAACACCAAAGACTGAGCGGCTTAAACAACAGACACTTACTTTCTCCCAGTTCTGGAGTCCAGGACGAAGGTGTCGGCATATTCAGATTTGGGTGAGGGCTGTCTTCCTGGCTTGCAGATGGCCGCCTTCTTGCCATGTCCTCACATGGGGGGGGGGGGGAGAGAGAGAGAGAGAGAGAGAGAGAGAGAGAGAGAGAGAGAGAGAGAGAGGGAGAGAGAGAGATCCTGTGTCTCCTCTTATAAGGACACTGATCCCATTGTACCTCCCAAAGCCCTTATCTCTAAATACCATTACACTGGCATTGAAGAGTAGGCTTCAGTGAGTGAATTTCTGGGGAAGATGATTTAGTCTGTAGCAACATGATATAAAAATATAAACCCATCTATTAAAGTCTTCTCTTAGAGATTCTAGAAAGACCTTTTCCTTTTTCCTGGATTTGAAAATGGTTAATATAACCATTCCTGTTATGATGAATAAAAAGGGCCTGCTTCCTTTTGGAAATAGAAATGCCAATAAACTTTCTAAAGCATTTCACGTATCCCACTTAAGCTCATTACTCTCATTAGATGTTTCGGTTTCATTTTGTTCTTCCAGCAGACTCTAAGCCGATTCTCTCAGGGTCTTATTTTACCGAAGTAGCTACAATGTGTCCGTAGTCCTGTCTGCAGGCTGGTCCCAGTGCAGCCTAGAGATGGAACTGTCTTCCTAGTGTTTGCCTTCCTCTCCATCCTCCCTACTCTGACATCCCAGGTGGTGGGGAGGAGCAGTGCTGTTGGCGCCCAGCCCATAAAGCAGAACACAGCTCTGCGCAGTGGTCCTGCTAGCCTTCCCACAGCGTATGGGCACGGTGACTTCCCAAACAGGGCCAGTCCACCGTCCCTGTAACTCTCACTGCCACCACCTCTGCTTGTGTGGCATGTAGTACTTCCTCTACTACCTCAAAAGGAAGTGGTCTTTTTCTGCCCAGCACAGTACTAAAAGTCTCAGAGAACTATTAAGGTAAGAAGTAAGACCAGGATTTAGGAAATATTCAGGGAGCACATTAATATCTTTTCCTCCTTCTGTCCTATGAATAATGTACTCTGTATAGACAGGAGGGAGAGAAGCCAGGCGCTTGTTCTTACATGTGCATTAGGACATCTTCCGTCAGCTTCAAACTTAGATTTCATCCTATCTTCCCTCACTGTCACCACCTTTAGTGAGGAACTCTGTCATCTGTATCTTTGCATGTACTCCAGTGCCTAGTAGAATGCATCACATATTAGGAGATCCCAAAAACGTTTCTTGAATGAATGAGTGACTAGTCTATAATAAATAACATAGACTATAGATATAAACAGACAATTTGTTTTTAAACATTAGGTTAAAATTCCATTTGCATAGTTTTCATTCTAAATTAAACTAGTGAAGAACACATTCTTGGATTCTTCAAAGCTGACTTTAAATTACATGCTTTTCCATATTTAACTGTTTTAGGAAAGTACCAAAAGAGTCTTTAAAAGTGAGTTGCTATTCTAATAATTCAATAATACTATTGTATTTTCTGTAGCCCAGGGTCGGTGGTATACCTAATTAAAAACCCTGTCCTGTCTAACACTAATATTTTTCAAGCTAAAACTGTCTGCCTTCACCCTAACAGTGATTATAGATGGTGCCAAAAGCTGAACTAGAAAGAAGAGATCATAATTTTTCATACTGCTATAGTGCTATGGAGTGAATTTGCAATAAAAATGCAAAACATGAACTGTTTTCTTTCAATCTTCAAACACTAGCTAATATTTGAAATGAGTATGTAATCAATATAGGCCACACTCAATAATCCTCAATAAGCTCTCAAACCAGTTGGAACATTCCTTCACATGGTTCAATTATCTAAACAGAGTCCCTCTGACATCGTTCAAGACTTTCCCTTGCAAATACTAACTTTATGCCCAAAGCAACTCTTTATTAGCTAACCCGGTGTGGCACTAAATCTGGGGATGGCCAGCTGTCTGTTTCATGTGCCTCACCTTTCCCCGAGCCCAACTTAGACAACAAAGCAGGTACAGAGTGAGGGGAAATAAGAACAAAAACCATCAATTGGAAAATCTTTAAGGCTGTGCTCGTACATAAAAAAACATTATAGATAATGAGGCATTCATACCAGTATATGGTCATGAAATTGAAGCTGAGGAATACATCCATCCTTTCTTTTTCTCTTGGTTATCAGTAGTACCACTGATAAGACAAGAATGGCTCAGCTGAAGAATGTTCTTTCCCTTCTGCGATCCTAGTAATAGAAACGTTGTCCCTTTCCTTTTGTGCTCACTGGTACCAACTAATGAGGGACTATTATTGGTTGACTTAGGTCATCATGACATTTAGACTGGAATTGTGATTTTTCAAGATGAAGAAAGAAATTTCTTACTATAGAACATTCAGAAGTACAAATCTAGACTAAATAAAACGAGTACCTTTTTTTACATTTAATATTATTTTGTATTAGTTTCAGGTGTACAGCATAGTGGTTAGACAATCATGTACTTTACAAAATGCTCTTTCTGATATTTCCAGTACCCATCAGACACCATACATAGTTATTACAATATTATTGACTGTATTCCCTATGCTGTACTTTATATCTCTGTGACTATTTTGTGACTACCAATTTGTACTTCTTAATTCCTTCAGCTTTTTCTCCCAGTTCCCCCAAACCTCTCCCCTCTGACAACCATCAGTCTATTCTCTGTGTCTGTGAGTCTGTTTCAATTTTGTTCATTTATTTTGTTCTTTAGATTCCACATATAAGTGAAATCATATGGTATTTGTCTTTCTCCAACTGACTTATTTCACTTAACATAATGCTTCTAGGTTCATCCATACTGTCGTATATGGTAGGAGTTCATTTTTTATGGCTGAGTAATATTCCATTGTATATATGTACCACAGCTTTTTTATTCACTCATCTATCGATAGACATTTGGGTTGCTTCCATATCTTGGCTATTGTAAATAATGCTTCAATGAATATACGGTTATATATATTCTTTCGAATTTGTGTTTGGAGTTTCTTCAGATATATACCCAAAAGTGGAATTGCTGGGTCATAAGGCAATTCCATTTTTAATGTTTTGAGGAATTTCCATACTGTTTTCCATAGTGTCTGCACTGATCTGCATTCCCACCAACGGTGCACTAGGGTTCCCTTTCTCTACATTCCCGCCAACACTTGTTGTTTGTTGATTTATTGATTATAGCCATTCTGACAGGTGTGATGCACTATCTCACAGTGATTTTAATTTGCATTTTTCTGATGATTAGTGATGTTGAGCATCTTTAACTATCTGTATGTATAAAATGGGTACCTTTAATATACTGTTTGTATAAATGTCCATTTAGCCTCTAGCTCAGTAGAAGCAAGAAAGTGCAATTAAAAAAAAAAATTAATAGCTCTGGCCAGGAAGTTTAGTTGGTTAGAGCATTGTCCTGATAGGATAAGGTGAGGGTTCTATCCCTGCTTGGGGCCCTTACAAGAAATAATCAATGAATACATAAATAAATGGAACAACAAATCGATGTTTCTCCCTCTAAAATCAATTTTAAAAAACAAAAAACAATAACTGTAGTGACAAAAACTCCACAAATGGGTCCAGGATTCAGAATTCTCTTTCAGGTAATCTCAGGCAAATCTGTTCACCCCTTTATGCACCAGTTTCCTTCACTACCCCCCAAATGTGGGAGCTGTGTTAAATAATATTTCAGGTCCCTTCCAGTTCCAAGATTGCTCCTTTCTAAGCTTAAGACATTGTGAAAACACTAACAAACTCCTCTAAATTAATTTTAAGAAGTTACTGTTCACTGGAACTTGTCATTAACAGGTATCTATGGTTATATTTATGACTATTCCAAGTATCCAATGATTTTATTACGATAAAATGATTTGTGCAAACTCTGGAATGAACACCTGAGATTGACATAGAGTATGTGCCCGTGGTTTCTCTCCCTTCCTTGCCTGCCCTCCAGTGGCCGTGCTGACCAGAAGAGGACATCTGAAGGCCAAATTCCAAGCTGGCCTCAGCCCGTAGGCTTCATGGAGCAGTCCCGCTAATATGGTTTTATCTCTCTGTGCCTGAAAAGAAAGGAATTTAGAAGATAACGTGACTTAGGTGCAGCACTTCCTGAAAATGAAAGCAATTTAGAGTGAAAATTAAATGTGCAAAGTCAACCACTAGTTATTTTCTTTGAGGGCTCAGAGAATACTTAAGGAGCTTCTGTTTCTATCAAAGACTTCCACATTTTAAATGGGACAACTCTGGAGAGTAACAGAGGCGTGATGCTCTGGGAGCTTGGCAAGGTTTCCTGGAGAACCACAAATGGTACTCAGTTATGAGATTAGGAGAAGACGGGGAATTTTCTCTTGGGATAAGTCACATTATATCTGAAAACTCATATGCATATATATTGTAAATAGAATTGCCTTCTAGTTAAAAATTTGTATTTTAAAAATAGTTGAAGAGTGAAGACATTCTTTAAAGTGAATAATTTCCCCAATTTATTCACTACCATCATCATCATCATTATTCAAAGGTTGTATATTCATTTCTTTAGACCAGGGGTCTGTAAACTGCCTGCGGGCAAAATCGGTCCACCATTCATTTTTGTAAGGTCCGCAAACAAAATTATTTCTAAAATTTTAAATGGCTGAAAAAAACCTAAAGAAGAAGATTATTTCATGACACACGAAAGTTATGTGGAACTCCAACATCAGTGTGCACAAATAAGGTTCTACTGGAAGGCAGCCGTGCTCATTCGCTTACATATTACTCATGGCTGCTTTTCTGCTCTGGAGGCAGAGTTGAGTCGTTGCAACGGAGATTGTATGGCCTACAATGCATAAATCCTTAGTATATAGCTTTTTATAGAAAAAGTTTGCAGAGGCTTGGCTTAGAGCCAAGTTCACTTGTTTTATGTTTGCATATTACCTCAATCACCTGTGTGTGTGATGGGGTCATATGGTGTCTGAGATGAGAAAACACCGCTATAAATGAAGGTAGGGGATGCAGCCAGTAGTGGACAGGTTAACACCACTAAATGAGGACCACAGAAACATGGATCGCTCTTCACAGTGAATCATAAATGCTATGGGTTGCTGACTGTTTGCTGAACACTTCACTCCCCTTGAGTGTGTTATATTGCTTGTCCTGAAAAATGAAACTCTTTCTCTCTGTTGTTCACAATTCCAGTAGACTAAAAAAAAAAAAAGAACAAACTATGTCATTAATAAGAAAAAAATATTCCTTATGCTTTCCAAATAAGTTATTGTTTATACAGTGTTTTTATAGGTTAAAAATGTTTTTCATACAGTGTATCCTTTCATACAGTGTATCATACAGTGCTTTTCATTCCAGGTACACTTGCTGTATTATACATCTGAGTGAAATATGTCTAGGGGTTCAGCTCATGTTGTGGAACTATAAGAAAAGCAAACACTGACTCCTAAAGTACATGTTATCTTTCACATACAGATTTATTTGAAAAGATACAAATTTAAGAATGCAAAAACTTCAGATTTTTGGAAAGCACTTGAAGAGGTAAGGAAGAGTATATCTCCAAATATTTCTTTCATTACCAAATGATTTATCAATCATTTATTTATCTGATTATTTATCCTTTTATTTCCCCTTGTTTGTTAATTATTCTCCATGTTTTTTAAACCTTAGGCAAGTAATCTACCAGTGACAGAAGTAATGGACACCTGGACCAAACAGATGGGTTATCCTGTACTTGATGTGAGAGAGATGAGGAACATCAAACAGAAACGCTTTCTGTTGGACTCAAGAGCTAACCCTTCTCTGCCACATTCAGATCTTGGGTAAGGCTCTATAATGCATTTCAAGGGAAAAGCAGAAATTTGATGGAAATAATGGCCACTCGCTTAGATCTTGCTCTTCAGTACCTGATTGATGGGTGATAATATAAAAGCACTGTGTCTTTAGGGAAACAAAGGCATTTAAAAATAGCTCAGTGGTCTCCAGATTCAAGATGCACCCAAGTCCTGTTCTTCCCAGAAACGACTGAATAAAGAAATAGAAGTGCTGAAAGAGATAAAGTCATAAAAGTAAAGAAAATAAAGGGAAGGGGCTATATGTACATTAGAATTCTAGAAGAAGAGAAGCAGAGGAGAAATGTGGACAAATGCAAACTGAGGAAGATGCAGCCAGGGAAAGGAGACTCGCAGTAGAAGTGAAGGTTGATTTTCCTCAGCCCTGGACAGGCTCTGGGCGCAGTGTCAGCACGAAGAGTGGGGGCAGGAGTGAGAAATGAGGCTGAAAAGAGGCAATTAATTCGAAGTTAACTCAGAACATTGTGCCATCAGACCTCCTCCTCCCTTTCCCTTTATCTACCGCCATCCCTTCCTCTGTACAGAGCTCCCAGAAGTCTGACAATGACCAAAGGCAAAAATCCAGAGGGCTTTTTTTTGTCCCTAAAGAAATTGGTTTAATCAGTGGAGAGGAGCTAAGGATTTCCCTTAGGTTGAGATGTAAAGCTTCCCTGGTTACGGCACTTGCGGGGTGGATGGGAACAGCTACCAGCTTCCCTCGTTCATGCACAGAGCTCCCAGCCAGACTTCCTGTTCAGTGGAAAAGACTGTTTCAAAAATAGAACTCCCTTCTCAACAGTAGAGGGATTACCTACAAAAGACCAAGAATAATGAATTTAGTCGTTCTTTCCTAAATATGAATGGACAATCAAGAATAAAAAAACATGTGAAAAGAATCTAAAAGCATAAAAGGTAAAATCTCACGGGAACAAACAAAACACCCGTCTCTTTAAGAAACATAACTGAAGAAACAAAATAAATGTATGGAATAGAGTGAAAGATCAAAGAAACTATTATACCCGTTAACTAAGAGCAGAATGTTTTTGAAATGACAAACTGAGAACACAAAAGGTCTCTGGAACATTAAATTTTGGTTGTAAAAAATGAATAGACCAACTAGAAATAAATTTGGGGAATTCTCTAAAAATATAAAGCAAAGAAAACAAGAAAACTTGAGGGGCACATTATATCAAAGAAATAATAAAAGACACAAGGATTCTGATGGGCCCCATTGAGTACACATGTTTTTGTATTGAGTACACACATACCTAGCTACATCTTCACAAAATTTCAGAAAACCAAGATACATGAGTTAGTGTGGCATTAGTCTGCTTCACAGCAACCCTGAATGCAAGAAGAAAATGGAGCAATCATCTAAAATGGTGAAGCAAACAATGTTTTCAACCTCTTATTCTCTACCCTGTAAAACTAAACCAAATGCAAAAAAGCCCAGTAAAGACATTTTCAGACACGCAGCCCCAGAAAGTGCTTTCCACACAGCACCTCTTAGAAAGTTACTAAGGCTGCACTCCAAGGGCTTTGGAGGAGAGAGAGAAAATATGAAAACATCAATAAGAGAGGAAGAGATGGGACCCAGGAAACAGGGCATCCAACCTAAGAAAGCCATGAAAGGAAATGCAGGCCCACAGGCATCCAGCGGGCTCCGTGCCGCGAGACAGAGCAGGTGCCTGGGTGAGGTAGGTGCTCTGCAGAAAAAGTGATTGGGAGGATGGAAAAACTTGAGAACTTGGTGAAGGCCCATCAGTTTGATCAACTATAAAAAGATAAATAGATAAATAAATAAATAAATAAGTAAATGGCTATATGTAAAAATTATGATTAAAAAATATGAAGCAGGTAGAATGATTTCATGCCGTTGATAAAGTATAAGAAAAAGGAGTCCGTTTGACCCTATGTTAGAGTGTTAGAGAGAAATTTTATTTTAAGTGACTCAGGGCCCATGAAGTTAGGTCATGGAGAAGGAATATAACTCCAACACATTTCTTGGCCAACAATATGCGTGTAGTATAATTTCATAAATGTTATTTATTGGCCTTTAATCTTTATGATCAACCAATGGATAATAAATATAGACATTTTGTTATGGTGGCAGTGTAAACTGTAAATATAAATAGTCAATATTGTCATGAGAAAAAAATAGCTGACATAAGAAAGGAGCTGGAAGAGGGAGGAAGGTGAAGAAAGCGTTGGGGTACGAATTCAGTCGTGCGCTGGAGCTGCCTCCAGCCCTCACTCAGTAACATCACGCTGGTAGTTTGAAATTATTGGTCATAACGTGAGTTAATGGAAATCAGCAAATACTATACCCTCCCCCTCCCCCCAAGCTGGTTAATGAGCAGTACTCCACAAGATACCCTTCTTTTACAGTTAGGAGAGAGTATCAATACTCACATTTATGAAACAAAAATAGCAGAATGAGTATATTATTTAAAGGAACAATTGTAACCTACAGAAAGTCTAATAATAATAATTTTACTTTATTAAATTTTTACTGTTAAAAGGGAAATGGAAGAGAAAGTAGTATAAGTAATTAAATCACCCTCTTTCATGGGTGGGTTAATTAATGTTATCTAAAAAAAATAGAGGTATTTAGTTATAGAACTAGACATCAGAAACACTAAAACCAGAAGTATTTATTTGTTTTAAATCCTCACCTGAGGATATTTTTCCATTTATCTTCAGATAGAGTCAGAAGGAGGGAGAGAGAGGGAGAGAGAGAAACCTTGATGTGAGAGAGACGCATCAACTGGTTGCCTCCCACACGACCCTGACCAGGGCCGGGGACCGAACCGCAACCGAGGTACGTGCCCTTGACTGGAATCAAACCTGCGACTCTTTGGTCTGAGGGCCGATGCTCTAACGGCTGAGTCAAGCCTGCCAGGACTAAAACCAGAAGTATTTTAAAGGGGATGCCTCACCCTGGCTGGATGGCTCAGTTGGTTGGAATGTCATCCTGAGAACCGAAAGGTTGTGGGTTCAATTCCGATCAGTGCACATACCCAAGTTGCACAGTTCCATCCCAGTCCAGTCGCTTAAAGGAGGCAACCTATAGATGTTTCTCTCTCACAATGATGTTTTTCTCTCTCTCTTCCTTCCCCCTCTCTCTAAAATAAATAAACATATCTTTGGGTGAAGATGAAAAAAAATAAAGTAAAATAAAATAAAATAACAAAATAAATAAATAGAAGAGGTTGCCTCTGAGAGGTACTGGCCTATGGGAAGGGTGGAGAAGGAGACTGTGGCTTTTCAACACCACTTTTTCTAGGTTTTGATTAAGGATGTTTTTACTTACTCATTGCACAAATGACATTTTCCTGAACATTTAAACAGCAATTACAAACTCAATGAATCAAATTCTCTTGCATATATCATTTATAAGAGACTTTTGCACATCACTACCTAAACTTTTATTTATAATTTCAAAATTTGACCTGAAGTCACAGATTTATAAGTCTTATTTTAATAAAACCTTCTTATATGTTTTTATGAATGTAACAAACTAAAATTTATAAATATAGCATATCAATTTTGGGGGGCATTTTCAACATATTAAGAATCAGACCTTTAACTACAAAGTCATACCTTTCTAGACAAACATGACTATGAATTAAGGTATTCTAAGAACTTAAGTTCAAATTACAAATCAAATATGTCATTTCCTCTAATTTGCCAGATTTAAAAAATTTTTCAAATATGTAAAAGCTGACAAAACATGTGCAACACAGCCGGTAATTTCACAATATGCCACGCTTGTATCAATGCTACTTGTACAAGTCTTAATTCTATACCTATTTCTGTATAACGGAATGGTTTGTTTTTATATACGTTTCTGGAGTGGAAGAGAACAAAATCAGGATCTCAGGACTTCCAGCCCCTTTGGGGTTATCACTCCGGATTCCCGCTACCCAGCTGAGCCTCTTCCTAGGCCAGATCCTGGCTACCTGGGAGCAACACAGTGTGGCACTGGTCCCCTTGGACATCGTTCCAATTTCACCCGTGCTAACTTTCATTGTTTCTTCTTTCAACTTCTTCA
The DNA here is from genome assembly GCA_030848825.1 of Tadarida brasiliensis. Taxonomy (NCBI): domain Eukaryota; kingdom Metazoa; phylum Chordata; class Mammalia; order Chiroptera; family Molossidae; genus Tadarida; species Tadarida brasiliensis. Next base: position 83,294,264 of record CM061257.1, read on the forward strand.
CATAGCTTGGGTAGAGGATTTTGCATCCACCCCAACTCAGGTGGCCTCTAGCCTCCACCGCCTGATTTCCACCAGAAAGACATTTCACCCTCTTTATCTCTTTCTTAATGGTCTCATTGGCCTTATTTTATGACACATATATAAATCATCACAGATCAATTATTTAGTAGCAATTAAGATAACATGAGGGAAGAGAATTATAAGATATGAAGATGTCTCAGAAAGTGTTTTATTTAGTAACTATAATCTCCTTCCTTTATAGTTAGTTTTATGTTGTAGCAAATTAGTTTGGCCAAATTTAATACTGCTGGAGCCTTTAGATATTAAAATTTGAAAGTATTTTTCTCTTGCAAAACAGGCTTCCATTCAAAATTTCGCAGTAATGATTCTCTCCTGTCATATGAGCCTGAATTAATGGGTGGGTCAGGATGTGTGGTGGGGGAGGGAGGGCTACAGAGGACTTTCTTTTTTTATTTTATTTTATTTTTTCCTTTATTGATTTTAGAGAGAGGAAGGGAGAAGGAGAGATAGAAACATCAATGAGAGAGAACATAGATTGGCCACCTCCTGCATGCCCCCCACTGGGGATTTGGCCCACAACCTGGGCATGTGCCCTTACCGGGAATCAAACCAGCAACCTCTTGGTGCATGGGTCGACGCTCAACCACTGGACCACACCAGCTGGGCTACAGAGAACTTTCTTGAGGGAGTGATGTCTAAGCTGAGTACACTGGTGTGGGGGTTTGACCATCGGGGATGTTCAAAACAAACTACTGCCTGTCCGGGGGCTCCAGAGTGGGAAAAGAGTGTTGTACATATCATATGCAACATTCATTGAGCATTTTCTAAGTTTTTGGCACTATTTTAAAAACCTTATGGTGTATTATTCTAACAGGTGGGGAAACAGAGGCAGAAACTAATTAAATAATTTATGCAAGGTTACATAGCCCATACGTGACGGAGCCTTGATTGAATACCGGTAGCCTGGCTGCAAGGACACGGGCAGCTGAGAGGCACTGGGAAAAGCGGTGGGAGATAAAGCCGGAGAGGAAGGTAGATGCCTGGTATGCAGACCACGTTAAAGATTTTGAACAATAGTGTGCAAATTTGAGGACTTTAAGGAGAGACTTGGCGGATCACATTTACATTTTTCAAAGTTCCCCTCTCGCTGCACTATGGAGGGCAGATCAGAGGAGCAAGAGTGGGACAGGGAGATGGGTTAGGACAATCCTGGAGGGAGATGGGGGAGATGATGGAATAATCGGCTGCCCTGGTCATGGCTGCAGGGGTGGGGCTGATGTTCCAAAGATTAGGCTGAACTGAAAATCCTAATTAAAGACTAAGCAATGTTCAGGGAACTGAGTTGGGTGAATTCGCAAAGAACAATGTCCTCTTACAATGCTGTTCTGCAGTGTTCATAGCCGTATTTCTAGGGACGGGGAAGATCTTTGCAGACCCGCTTTGTGAAATGTACTTCATGCGCGAAGTAGCAGAACCTGTTTTCTGGCTTCCCATTCAGAGCTTTGGGAATGAAGTCACACTCACAGTACACTCAGGGGTTTACAAAAATTCACATTGCCAAAATGCTTCCCGTCCAAGGCCTGAGAGAATGAAGAGCACGGAGAATGGCTAAAGAACTACTGGCTGGCACCTGAACTGGAGAAACAACAAGAAAGCCAGTGCTCACCTGCGGGGCGTTCCCAGCCTCCGCGCCCCGAAATGTCAGTCCGCTCTCCCAGAGTAAAGGAAATCCGGAGAAACTGAGTATCTTAGTATAATCCAAGTTCTGAAAATGAATAGTTTTTGCCAAAAGAAAGGAGAATTTGAGTTCCTAGACCAAATGAGATCAGTCAGGGAGTGTCTGTATATACTTCTTTATCTTTTGTTTGTTTTGGAAAGCAAAACGAGAATGGCAAAAACTTCTTTTTCCCCCTACTCTTTTCTTTTCTTAATATATGAGTGGATTGAAGCATAGAGGTGACTTTTATCAGGTGATAATTCAGTGACAAAAATCATCGTAATAAAGTATGTGATTGTCCTGGTAACTGTAAACTATTTATTTTATAGTTACTGTTTCATACTCTAGCAAATTAGATTGGCCGTATTTAGAACTGCTATTTAATAGCTTTTGGATATTAAAATGAAAAAATATTTCTCTTTTGAGAGACAAACTTCCAATGGGAGAGCATCACAGTAATTGCTTCCTCCTGTCATGTGTACCCAGTGATTCCCTGAGCTAAAGGCATGTTAACATTGTTTTTGAACTGGGAGAATTGGATTTTTTAAAAACTGCTCCTTGGTTATGGATTTCTCTCCACACAAACAAAAAACAAATTTATTTCCAAGTGAACTAAATATATCATCAGGTCTAAAAATACTTCTTCAGTCAAAATAAATCTTTAAATTGGAACTGTAGTAACATTTTATACTTTTCTTTAATATTTTCTTTAGTTTCTACGTTCAGATGCTGTTTTTATTTTATTTAGATTCATAGATGCATGATTTTTAGTGACCATTTATCATAAAGTCAATTCACTTGTTCCATTTTTTTTTTTTTAAAAACGTAAGTTATATACGCATAGAAAAATAAATCTAGAAACAGATATGTCCCTGTTGAGAACATTTGTTAAAATTTGGTAGTAGCTCCTGAGCAAATAAGTGAGAAGAAAAACATATCAAAAGTCATTCTTCCTTATTTTTCACTTGATTGAAAACTTAGATTGTAATATATCCTTTTGTGCCCCCAGGAAGTAATGAATTCTTTCTCCAACCCTAGTGTCTATCTGCTCTCTCTGTTATATTCTCTGATATGTTCCAGTCTGTTAGACTATGTAGTCAGTTAAGTTGCACTATAAACTGAATAACAGTTTCCTCCCTTCTCTCACTGCTCAAATATTCTAAGATTAGGGAATTCTTACTGACCAGAAACATTTTATAACCCAAATGGCCCACATATGTATAAGTTATGGTTTTAGCACCATGGCCTCAACCATTTCTTAGAAATAGGCCAGGGGCAGGCTCATGTCTTTGACAGTCCACTCAATGTGGAAGGATGGGAGTAGGTGTGTTATCTTGGGCCAAAGTCAGTTTCCTTAGTGAAAATTAAATCGGCTGTATTTAATTCTGCCAGAGCCTGTTATATTGTTAACTATAAAGACAAAAGTGAATTATACTTTGAAAAATGAAATCTGATACTTCTGAATTTTAGATAACATATAGGAGACTCTATTATTTCATTTCCATAATTTCCATCGCTTGACATTTTGTGAGCTCTAGTCTATTATTTTACCCAGCCTCAATTAGATTAGATCCTGTAAGTGATTCTAAAACTATAAAATTGTACAGTCAGTTTCCTTAGCAAAAATTAATCCTTTTGGTCTTAATAATACTCTTACAGAACTCAGAACAATATTTTTAACATGACCGTAGTAGTATAATTTATGTCCACCGTTAGGCACAGTGGAGTTGCAGACACCGTGTTTCAGAGGAATGATTGAAATGTGAAATCCTGAGTGTATGCATGGGGCATCCGGACACTGCACACTCTGTTATTTCAATCAGGTCGGCATCAGGGAAAGGCAAGGAGGAATGCAATGTTAATAGTTTACATGTAGCACCAGATCAGCAGAGCAGTCAAAGAGTGAAATGTGTAGGTAGGATGTGACTTTAAAAAATGCTTCTTTGTCTGTTGAGAAGCTGCAAGGGATCCTCTTAGGTTGGCTTCCATAAAAGCAGACCCTGAGGTGATCATTCAAGTGAAAGCCATTCATTAGGAAGTGTTTCTAGGAAAGACTGGTAGGGGAATGGGAAGTGGGAAATCACACAGGAAAAGGTACAATATTAAGCAGGTCTTGCAGAAGATAGTGTCTAGAGACAGTGCTTCAGAGAGGTCCTGACAGATGAGGCATGGAAGAGTTTCATGCCCGTCTATCATTGGCTAAGGGCTGCATCCAAGAATGTAAATTCCTTGCTCAGGCAGCCAGAGGGCAGTCCTCTGACAGAGAGACCCAAGTGCTGACTGTTGGCAGGGAAAGCAAGGTGGAATCTGGGGTGTACAAAAATGACAGAGACTTAAGGGGGGAAGGGGGGAGCATTGATGATGTCTGTTGCAGGACCTTAGAAACAATTTATTTATTGGTTCTATGAAATGTATAACCAAAAACATTCCACTGCAATAAAATCATCCAAGAGAGAGCTGGTAAAAACTCAATCCTACAAAACATTTCAATACTTATGAAACAAAGGATAATTTCTTTCATGAAGATGGCGATATATATTCTCCCTGAATTACATGAATTTTATTATATATTGAAAAGAGGAAATATCATTCCTCCATTCTCTGTTAGGGGCTTGAGCAAATGAAGAAAAACAAGGGCAACTTTCAGTTGAAACCTAAACACAGATTCTTCTCTCTAGATTTCCTGTATTTTCTGACTGATAAATGATATGAGAACAAACAATCAAAAAGATATTTAAGACCTCTTTTGTTTTATTTTTTATTTATTTTATTTTTCAATTACAGTTTACACTGAATATTATTCTGTATTAGGCTCAGATGTACAGCAAAGTGGTTGGACAATCATGTACTTTACAGAGTCCCCCCTCCCCGTGCTTTAAGTAACCACCTGGCCCCATACATAGTTATCACAATATTATTGACTATATTCCCTATGCTGTGATCTACATCTCTGTGACCATTCTGTAACTACCAATTTGTACTGCTTAATCCCTTCACCTTTTTCACTCAGCCCCCGAAAACTCCTCCCTTTGGCAACTGTCAGTCTGTTCTCTGTATCTATGAGTTTGTTTCTGTTTTGTTTGTTCGGTTGTTCTTTAATCCACTCATCTGGGCTGCTGTTTATTTGGGCTGCTTCCAAATCTTGGCTATTGTAAATAACACTGCAGTGAACATAGTGGTATGCATAGGTTTTTGAATTAGTGTTTCAGGCTTCTTTGGATATATTCCCAGAAGTGTAATTGCTGGGTCACAAAGCAGTTCAATTTTTAATTTTTGGAGAAAACTTCATACTGCTTTCCACAGTGGCTGCACCAATCTGCATTCCCACCAATAGTACGTGAGGGTTCCCTTTTCTCCACATCCTTATCAACATTTGTTGTTTCTTGATTTATTGATGATAGACATTCTGACAGGCATGAAGTGATATCTCATTGTGGTTTTAATGTGCATTTCTCTGATGATTAGTGGCGTTGAGCATCTTTTCATATGCCTATTGGCTATCTGTATGTCCTCTTTTGAGAAGTGTGTATTCAGGTTTTTTGCCCATTTTTAAATTACATTGTTTGTTTTTAGAGCATTAGAAATTTGAAGAGATGATGGTGGTGGTGTAATTTCAATGCAGTTTCTAAAATGTGTTATTTCTTTCACAGTATTTTAAGATTGTCTTCTGAATTCTAAAAATGCTTGTGTTCCTTGACAGAAACTATAGCATATTAGAATAGGTGCAAGTATGTATGAATGCTCAATATTATTATATGATGTGTTATATTTATATAATATCTTTGTTTCAAAGCCTCAAGGCATTTTATTGAAATAATCTTCATCTTCAGGTATTTTTTTAATCCAAAGTTCCCAATTTTATAGATTTGTATAAATTAAAACAATTATGTGGCCTATCCCATCACTGGAGTGTTGTATTAACTGTATTAATCGTATTCTGTACATTGGATGATCACTGATAAGGAAACTATGCTTGTCTGTTGCTTTTTAATTATGTTAACTTTAGATATGTTTTTATTTTTTTAATAATAAAAGTTAAATTTTTCTTTTAAAAACCTTTAGTTACACATGGAATATTCCAGTTAAATGGACTGAAGAGAATGTGTCAAGTATTACATTCTACAATAGATCAGAAACAGGAGGTAAATATCAATTGATTTATTTCTTCTTTGGATTAATATGGCACATTAAACTAATATAAATTCAAAAAAAAACAGTAAAACTGGAATTTATGATACAAATTTCAGCTAAAAGAGATCTCTTAAATAATGTATTGGTGAGTGCAAGTCCTTATCTACAACAATGAGAATTTTTCTTTTTAATAATTTATCATGACTGACACAATAATAAATACCCATATCCCACACGCTCAACAACTGGAAGATCAATCTATATGTTTTCTCCCTCCCTTCTTTCCTTCTTTCTTCTTTTCCTCTTCTTTAAAAATATATCCGATTAGCCCTGGCTAATTTGGCTCAGAAGTTAGAGTGTCGGCCTGAGGACCAGAGAGACCTAGGTTCGGTTCCCGCTAAGGGCATGTACCTCAGTTGCAGTTTGTCCCCGGCTCCAGTTGGGGTTGTGTGGGTGGCAGCCAGTTGATGTGTTTCTCTCACATCGATATTTCTCTCTCTCTCTCTCTCTCTCTTCCTCCCTCTCTCCCTTCCACTCTATCTGAAGATAAATGTAAAAATGTCCTCGGGTGAGGATAAAAAAAAAAAAAAGCCACTGAATTTCTTAAAATGTTATGTGACAAGCCTGGTTTTTAAAATGCTGTCATTAAATTAGACCTGTCATTTTCTCAAATCAGCATATTAGAATTTTTAGTTACTTCAGATGATCTTTTCTGATTTTTAGTTACTTCAGATTATCTTTTCTGATTATCTTTTCTGTGGGTTGTCATCAATAGCTGAAGGCACTCTCTGTATCTATATCCACCTATCCATCCATCCATCCATCCATCCATCCATCCATCCATCCATCCATCCATCTCCCTAAATTAATTACTTGGCACGTGCCTGTGTTAAAATTCACTTGTGACTGTTCTGCTCACTTAACCTGATTTGAAATATATTTCTGTATTCTGTTTCCATTGATTTGTCTGTTTCTTTCTTGAAAGATTTTAGTTTTATAAAAACAAAGAGACCTTATCACACACTGTCTCCTCCAAATTGCTGAAAAAATAATAAATAAGGCATGTTTTAACACCCATCCCAGAAGAATACTGTTTTTTTGTATTTTACCATTGTACTTATTTTATGTTTCAAAACCATTTCTTTTTTCTTTTTTTCAATCCTTACCTGAGGATAGTTTTACATTTTTTTGGTATTTTACCATTGTACTATATTTTTCTATTTATCTTCAGACAGAGTGGGAGGGAGAGAGAGAGAGAAATATCGATGTGAGAGAGACACATGGATTGGTTGCCACCTGCATGACCCCGACCAGGGCTGGGGATGAACCACAACCAAGGTATGTGCCCTTGGCCAGAATCGAACCGGGATTGTTTGGTCTGCAGGCCGACGCTCTAACTGCTGAACCAAACCTGCCAGGGCTACCAGTGGCTTCTTAAGCATAGAAGTAGATCACTTGTTCTTTATTTGTATATGCCTATGTACTCCTGCAAAATATTCTAAAATATTAGTTAGGTATTATTTCCCCCGGCAAGTAAAATTTTACCATATTTCCAGTAGTTTATTTACTTAAAAAACAGCTTTATGGAGATATGTTTCACCTGCTATGCAATTCACCCATTTAAAGTGTACAGTCCAATGGTTTTTATTATGGTCTTAGATACATGTAACCATCACCACAGTCCATTTTAGAGCATTTTAATCATCTCAAAAAGAAACTCCATACTCTGTAGCTGTTAACCTCTCGATCCTCCCATACCCCTAGCCCTAACCAACCACTAATCTACTTTCTGTCTTCATATTTGTCTATTTTAGAAATTTCATATAAAAGGAATGATATATGCAGTATTTTGTGACTGGCTCTCTCCTTAGCATACTGTTTTCAAGGTTCATTCATCTCACAGCGTGTGTTAGTATTTCATTCCTTTTTATTGCCAAATTATATTCGTGTCATATCAATATACTTTTACATATCTATCCATCAGTTGATAGGCATTTGGGTTGTTGCTACTTTTGGGCTGTTATGAACAATGCTGCTATAAACACTTGTCTCCAAGTATTTGTGTGGATACAGTAGTTTTTGGTTTTTTTTTTTTTGCTTTCATTATAAGTTCTTTTGTAATTTTTTTACTTTTATTTTTGAAAATATTCTTTCCTTTATTGATTTTAGAGAGAGAAGAATTGAGAGGGAGAGAGAGAGATAGAAACATCGATGAAAGAGAACATCGATTGTCCACCTCCTGCATGCCCCCCACTGGGGATTGGACCCACAACCGGGGCATGTGTCCTGACTGGGAATCGAACCGGGGACCTCTTGGTGCATGGGTCAATGCTTAACCACAGCCACACTGGCCGGACTTTTTTCACTTTTAGTATAATCTCTACCAGCTTTGCAATTGTCGAGCTAAGACCCCTTTCTGTTGCTTTTACAGTGAAACGTTCTCCTGGTCATTTATGTTAACAATTACTTTAATTATTGTGGTCAACAATTCTCTCGCATTCTTCCAGAAGTCCCAGATCAATGCCGTTTTGTCTTGGTGTTTTATGATTATGTTGTGTTTGAACACCAAGCTCTATTTTTTCTAAACTGTCTTCTGATCATTTTCTTACTCAAGCACATTTGCCAATGGAAAATGGACAATCAGGAAAAAAAAAAAGACACCTTTAAAAAAATGTGTAATAGCTCTGATTAAAGGCATAATGAGGCTAGGATTCCACTGGAAGTGTTTAGTGGATTTGGTTTAACTATTACTACATACTTTCCCCATTGCTCACCACTGGTTAATTGAGGGTTGGAAAAATGTCTCGAAAGCTGCTTGATTTGCTGTTTACAAATTTAAAAGCACGAATAATTCATCTACACTGACAGAATTTACCCATCATTTTTATAGAGTGAGATTTCCACACAAGTGAATTTTCCAGATGACTAAAGCTTACTCAAGTGCTTCATAAAATAAATTTCAAGAGTTAACAATAAACATTTTTCTTATGTGTATTATATACACATCAAACAAAATGTCTGAATAATGAATTTCATCTTTAATTGATTAAATAATCAATTAGTTCTTTCAAGCAAGTATTTATTGAGGACAACTTATGTGCTAGACGCAGGGGTAGGTCTGGGGACAATGGGGGGGTGAACACAATCCCCATCCTGTGGCACTTCCTGTCCAGGCAAGTATGATAGGACGTAGCCTCCTGCGGGTAGCCAAGGGTGCTCACTGGAGAAGCACTAGACCAGATTTGGGGGTTCAGGAAAGTTTAAGGCTTAGAGTTAGGGGGCCTAAAGGTAGAGTTTGAATGTGTGATAGGCTTGACCGAGTGTAGACAGGAATTGTGCTCTGGACAGAGAATGCTAGAGTGAAGTGAGAGAGCAGGGGACTCTGTCCCTCTGTCACAGCGACTTTGTCCCTCTGTCATTACAGTTAGCACAGTTTTTTTTTTTTTCTTTTCTGTAACTATTGACTTATCTGTCTCTCTCCCCTTCCCACAGAGTATTCCTTGAGGAAAGGGAGCTTATTTTTTGTTGTGGTGGTGGTGGTTCTATATCTCCTGCAGATACCTAATATTTGTTTATTGAATGAATCAATGAATCAGTGAATGAATTAATAAACTCTAATGTCCACAGAGCTCTGATGACAAAACCTATTTTTATCTGAAACTTCTGAATCATAGCTGGTCACTTAGCCAGAAGCAAACTAGACATCTCTTCCTACTTCAAAGTGCCGGCTCCATTCTTCGGCTCTGCACTAAGTTCCTGTTTCCTGTTTGGGGACCTGGTCAGTTCTCAGCTCAGTGCACAGATGAGATCAAGTCCCAAGTGTACAAAATGGGCAGTTAGCTCAGGTTACCAGCCTTGCCTCCCTCCTCTAGGGTTCTTTGATGATTCATCAGTTAGAAATTTCCCAGGCAATGGTGGGACTTCCCCAAGGTCTTTTATTTATTATTATTTTTTTTATCCTCACCCGAGGGCATTTTTTTTGCATTCATCTTCAGATAGAGCTGGAGGGAGAGAGGGAGGAAGAGAGAGAGAGAAGCATTGATGTGAGAGAGACACATCGACTGGTTGCCTCCCACACGACCCCAACCGGGGCCGGGGACAAACTGCAACCGAGATACGTGCCCCTTAGCGGGAACCGAACCTGGGACTCTCTGGTCCACAGGCCGACGCTCTAACTGCTGAGCCAAACTGACCAGGGCCCAAGGTCTTTTATTTACATTTGTGTTTTACAAAATATTTTAAACATTAAAATATAAACACGTAATGCATAACAAAAAAGAGACCCTCTATCACAGAGCTTCTCTGGCTATTCTAAACTTGCCTTGAAAAATCTCTCTTCTTAACGTCGGTAGGGTATTTTATGCCGCCAATTGTATTAATCCTAATTCCTAGTAATATTACTTTATATTTAAAACAGCATCCTTGTTGTTTAAGTTTCATGTGCTCTGTTGTTGTTTTTTAAAGTAAATTACAGGCTCCTTGGAGATACAAACTACACATCAGCGTCCTCAGCCCTGCCCACCCCATTCCCGGAAAGGTGCAGTGCACGTGCTCACACTGAGTTTACTACGTCACCACTGTGTGCAGAGATTACCCGTGTATACTGTGTGCCTCCTCTTCACCGTTAGCCACTATTATGGTTGTCGTAGTGCATCTACATTTAGTAGTATACCACCTTTTTGTTTTTCATCTGCTGCTTTCTAACATCTAGAAGAATGAAAGGATATCCCATAATATTAATCAGTCTTGCTAAAACAAAATATTTTAAAATAGGCATTCCTAAACACATAGGGTCTAAGAGAGGGTCTAGGGCATAACTCTTTTTTTTTTCTTTATTGATTTTTTAGAGAGAGAGGAAGGGAGATGGAGAGAGAGATAGGAACATCGATGAGAGAGAACATCAACTGGCCGCCCCCTGCATGGCCCCCACCAGGGATTCGGCCCACAACCTGGGCATGTGTCCTCACCAGGAATTGAACCGGTGACCTCTTGGTGCATGGGCCGATGCTCAACCACTGAACCACACCGGCTGGGCAAAAAGTTCATTTTATTTATTTTTTAAATCTTTCTTCTCGTTATTGATTTGAGAGAGAGAGATAGAATCATTTGGCCCACCTGGGGATTTGACCCACAACCTGGGTGTGTGCCCTCACTGAGAATCCAACCAGTGACCACTCTTTTATTTTTTAAATTCATTTATTTTTGTTATAGATGTTTCTCCTTTTTCCTCCCTAGACACCCTCCTCCCAACCGCCCCCCCCCCAGCATTGTTATCTATGTCCATTGGTTATGCATACGTGCATATAAGTTATTTGGTTTATCTTATACCTCCTCCTCGCCCCCTCCTGTGAAGGTTCAGTCTGAACCGTACTCCTTTCTATGTCTCTGGGTCTATTTTGTTCATTATATTCCCCAAATAAGTGAGATCGTGTGGTATTTGTCGTTCTCTGATTGGCTTATTTCACTTAGCATAATGCTCTCCAGTTCCCTCCATGTTGTCTCAAAGGATAAGAGATCTCTCTTTCTTACAGCTACATAGTATTCCATTGTGTATATGTACCACAGCTTTTTTATCCACTCATCTACTGATGAACACTTGGGCAGTTTCCATATCCTAGCAATTGTAAATAGTGCTGCTATGAACATAGGGGTCTTATATTCCTTCTGATTGGTGTTTCAGGCTTCTTAGGGTATATTCCTAGAAGTGAGATCACTGGGTCAAATGGCAATTCAATTTTTAATTTTTTGAGGAAACACTGTATTGATTTCCATAGTGGCTGCACCAGTCTGCATCCCACCAGCAGTGTACTAGAGTCCCCTTTTCTCCACACCCTCACCAGCATTTGTTGTTTAATGATTTGTTGATGGCAGCCATTCTGGCAGGTGTGAGGTGATACCTCATAGTTGTTTTAATTTGCATCTCGCTGATGATTAGTGACTTTGAGCATCTTTTCATATGTCTCTTGGCCATTTGTATATCCTTTTTGGAGAGGTGTCTGTTTAGGTCCTCCGCCCATTTTTTAATTGGGTTCTTTGTCTTCCTTTTGTTGAGTTGCATGAGCACTCTATATATTTTGAAAATTAACCCCTTATCTGATGTATGGTTGGCAATTATGTTCTCCTACATAGTGGGTTCCCGTTCCATTTTGATGCTTGTTTCTTTTGCTGTACAGAAGCTTTTTAGTTTGATGTAGTCCCATTTGTTCATTTTTTCCTTTGTTTCTCTTGCCTTAGGCATTGCATCAGTGACAATTCTGCTGTATGTGATGTCTGAAATTTTGTTGCCTACATTTTCTTTTAGGATTTTTATGGATTCAGGAGTCACGTTTAAGTCTTTTATCTATTTGAGTTTATTCTTGTATGGTGTAAGTTGGTGGTCTAGTTTCATTTTTTTGCATGTAGCTGTCCAATTTTCCCAGCACCATTTATTAAAGAGGCTGTCTTTACTCCATTGTACGCTCTTGCCATCTTTGTCAAATATTAATTGAGCATAAAGTTTTGGGTCAATTTCCAGGTTCTCTGTTCTGTTCCATTGATCTATCTGCCTGTTCTTGTGCCAGTACAAGGCTGTTTTGATTACAGTGGCTTTGTAGTATGACCTGAAATCCGGTATTGTGATCCCTCCTACTTTGTTCTTTTTCAAGATTACTGTGGCTATTTGGGGTCTTTTTTGGTTCAATATAAACTTTTGGAGTGTTTGTTCTAGTTCTGTGAAATATGTCATTGGTATTTTAATGTGGATTACAATGAATCTATAGGTTGCTTTGGGTAGTATGGACATTTTAATGATGTTAATTCTTCGAATCCATGAACAAGGTTTATGCTTCCACTTTTTAAATTTTTTATTATTATTAATTAATTTATTTTTGTTACTGATCTCCCTTTTCCCCCCAGACACCCTCCTCCCTATCCACCCCCTCCAAGCATTGTTGTCTATGTCCATTGGTTACACGTACATGCATATAAGTTCTTTGGTTTATCTCATCCCTCCCCCCCACCCCCCTCCTCTCAAGTTTGTCAGTCTGAACTGTACTCCTTTCTATGTCTCTGGATCTATTTTGTTCATCGGCTTTTTTTGTTCATTATATTTCACAAATAAGTGAGATCATGTGACATTTGTCTTCCTCTGATTGGCTTATTTCTCTCAGCATAATACTCTCCAGGCTTCCACTTTTTCAATATCGTCCTCTATATCTTTTTTTCAATGTCCTGTAGTTTTCTGTAAATAAAGTCCTTTACTTTTTTGGTTAAGTTTATTCCTAAGTATCCGAATGTTTTTGCCACAATGGTAAATGGGATTGTTCTTTAGTTTCTCTTTCTGTGAGTTCATTGTTGATGTATTAGAATGTAGAGCAGCCCGGCCCATGCAGCTCAGTGGTTGAGCATTGACCCATGTACCAATACGTTGCCGGTTTGATTCCTGGTCAGGGCACATGCCCAGGTTGTGAGCCAAATCCCCAGTGGGGGGCATGCAGGAGGCGGCCAATCAATGTTCTCTCTCATCGATGTTCCTATCTCTCTCTCCCTCTCCCTTCCTCTCTCTCTAAAAATCAATAAAGGAAAAAAAGAAAAGAATGTAGGGCAACCCTGGCCGGTTTGGCTCAGTGGTTAGAGTGTCAGCCATGAACCAATGAGTCTTGGGTTCGATTCCGGTCAAGGGCAGGTATCTTGGTTGTGGTTTGTCCCCAGCCCTGGTCAGGTTGTGTGGGAGGCAACCAGTCGATGTGGCTCTATCACATTGATGTTTCTCTCTGTCTCTCTGTCTCCTTCTCTCCCACTCTATCTGATGATAAATAGAAAAGTATCCTCGGCTGGGGGATAAAAAAAAAAGTATAGGGCATAATCTTCATCGTGACCTTGTGATGACTGTCTTCTTCATTCTCTCAAATCTAAGAATCCGTTCTGGATGGTTTAGATGGCCAAATTCTGACTATCATACAAATAGGATATTTCTAAAATGTGATAGTAGTTGTATTTAAATATTTCATATCAAAACAATGATGGGAATATCTTTTTAAATTTACTGGCAAAGAGAGAGCAAGAGACTTTCTTTATTCTTTCAAGTTGAGCCTCATGGAATGTTTGAATTTTGACTGGATCATTAATGATTCAGTTTTGCAGCTTCAGAAGCTCAGTTTCATTAGTCCAGCCCTGATCAACCAAGTCTTGGAGGATTTGTTCACATAAGTCAGACATATGAGAATGCAAATTTGTTAATTTACACAAATAAAGATATGCTTGCCAGAGTGAACCAGAATACTCACGTCAGGTAATTAGGTTATCTCTTCCCAGGAAGAAAGTTTACTTAATAAGGGTAAAGAGAGAACTAAGGTAGATTAGTTATTTTAGAGATGTCATCAAGCTGGGATAGCTGTACATATTGCATTCACCAGGGGAGTCTAATTGTTGCATTTAGAGGTTATCAGTAATGACTCCATGCAATAGAAACTTGTTATTCATACAACAGTCCAATGGAAGTATTCTTGACCCGCCATCTCTTTTAGGCGGCTTTCCCCCAAATAATGACTTAGAAATTCTGTTTCTTTCTTCTTATGGCTCTACCACCCCCCTGGATCTTGGACTCCCTGCTGAATCTTTTGCATTTGGCCAGATGACAGAGCACGATTGTGGAGGGGCCAGGCCTAGAAGAGCATTTATTATTTTTGCCCATATTTATGGCCAGTTTTCAATCATATATTGACACCTAACTGCACAGGCGGCTAATAAATACAGTGTAGCTGTGTACCCAGGAGGAAATGGGAACAATGCATTAAACAACTAACAGATCTTTGCCACATACATTGTTCTCTATAGAAGCAGCTGTGTCAAAAGATCTGAACATATGTACCAGTTTACTCGGGCACCTGCTCCCCTGGGCTGACTGCAGACACACTGACAGATCTTCACTATCCAACTCTTCTTTGCAATATGTCTTCTCCATCGCCAAAACCACTGCTAATGACAATCCTTCATCATGATAGTCAGGTTGCGTTTTTCCAGATTCCCGCTGTTCATTATTTATTAGTACTACACCTTTGTTTTCTGGGAGAGTCTCTAGGCCATGTGCTGAAATTGAGAAGGGACACAATCATTAATACTTTCTTGAATAAGTAACTTGTTGAAAACATTACCACAAATGGATAACAATCTATTTTACAATGTTTCATGTTAGTCTTAGTTCCAGAGATTGAAATACTCTTCTTGACCCCAAGTCCTGATAGTGCATTCTACTTGAACTTTTTAACTCTTCAGTTCAGTTTGTGTATCATTATTATCCTTGGTCCTGGCCAATGTGGCTCAGTGGGTTGGGCGTCATCTTGTGCTGGTTCGATTCCAAGTTGGGGCACATGCCCGGGTTGCAGGCTAGATCCCTGGTAGGGAGTGTGCAGGAGGCAGCTGATCGATGTTTCACTCTCACATTGATGTTTCTCTCTCCCTCTCCTTTCTTCTCTAAACAAACAAAAAAAATTTCTTAAGTACTACCCTTGTATCTTTCAGCTATTTTACTAGTAAGTGATACACAAAATTTAATAAGATATATGTCATCCTTTTACACTGAAAAATAATTCACATAAGGATTAATGCAACATAGCATTTTTATCACTAAAGAAAAATGTTTCTTTTCCTAGGACTCTCAGGCTATCACAAGCTGTCTAGTTGTCTAAAGTTTGTTATAATTATTCATATAAAATAGCACATTAAAGAACTGTTATGTGTGCTATGTTACTGAAATCTATTTGGACTGAAATTAAATAGCTTCTGCATGAAATTTTGAAAGGATAATTATTCATCTTCTGTACCATCTAGAAAAATAATAGAAGAAAAAAATAACAATTTTCTAGAAAGAGCGCCTACCTAGAAATAATTCACTTGACACTTTTGTGCATAAAATTAGCAAGAAACAAAACAAAGTATTTCATAAATTGAACGATAGAGTATGTAACCATTAAATTTACATTTATATATATATAAAACAAGATTGCAGGTGTTTATAATATAATTTCAAATGAAAAAGATTGCTAATCATAAAAACAGTAAGGTTCCATTATGTATATTGTGTATTTGTACGCACATGTATATGAAGGACACACACACACACACACACACACACACACACACACACAGAAGATATAAAAATATAATATTATTTCTATATGCCATCTGGAATAAGCATCAGTATTTTAGTCCTAATTACTTCATTATGTAACTAAACAACCCAATAGTATTTTGCTGTTGACAACTGTTCTGAAAGAAGCATGAACTTGGAAAGTCCCTAACTACTAATTTCCTGGATCTCAGCTTCCTCATCTATAAAGTGAGAAAAATCACAGTAACTTTAGACAGGCTTAACTAGGTATATATAAAGCACACTAAAATACTGCAGTGTTTAGATGGATTGCCAGGAACTTCTCAATGTTATTTATATTTGCTTTGCTATTTATAGAGCTGGTGGCATATCCCCTTTCATAATAATGGGGACAGCTACCATCTGTTGGACCCATAACTATATGACCAGCACTTGGCTGAGTTATCTTATTTAATCTTCACAACAGCCCTGTGAGGGAATTTTATCCCTATTTCCCTCACGGTGAACTGGGACACAGAGAGGTCAAGTGATTTGGCCAAGATCAAACAGCTAGCAAACCACAGAGCAAGAATTTTATCCTTGATCTGTCAGACTCGAAAGTCCGTGCTCTTGCTCCTGTGACACATGGCTCTGTGCTTAGCAAGAGGCTCTCCTCCTGATACAAACATTCAAAGTGTACAGTTGCCAAAAGATTAGCTTCCTTTTAACAACTTGTCCATGGGAGAATGACAAAGAAAGATAAATACTACACGAGTGAGGTAAAAGTTTATAATTTGTCAAGTGCCTACTCTGAAAGGTCCTACAGAAACGTATTGTCCTGTTGAAGAGGGTACCAATATATATGAAAAACTACTGTGTTCTGGATATCTTCCAAACCTTGCGTACACTTCCAAAAGTTAAACCATCTTTCCTCCCAAACCGATTCCTTTTCCTCTGTTCTCTGACGGTGACATCGTTTTTCATCCAGTCATGCAAACCATTTCCCCCTCTGCCAACTCTCCACATCAAGGCAGGAAAGGAATTGTGTTGATTTTACCTGCGGTGTGTCTCTTGAATACATCATCTTTTTTCTGTTTTCATCATCTCCACCTTAGTGGAAGCCCTCATTCTCTCTTGCCCTAAATCATTCCAGTGGACTCCAGGATCTCCTTCCAATTTGTTTCTCATACCACTATCAATATTATCTTTCTTGAAGACAGACGTAAGCATGTTGTTTCCCTGCTAAAAAATCGTCACCATCTTACCATCCTCAGCAGATGGATTCCTTCACCTGGCGTCACACGGAAGCCCCAGCCCTTCTTTCCCGCCTCATCACCTATTTTCCAAAATCACGTCTTCAGTGTCACTACATCAGACTATGTGCAGTTCCTCAGTATGCTAAGTATTCCCACACCCTTATTTAAATTATACATTATCCATGCAAACAAAAAATATACATTTTTTTTTTTAAGTGTAGGAGTAATGCTAACAAATCTGGTCATGTCAGAGCATCACTATTATTTTAAGGGCGTATTTTATACCTAAAACAGAAGTCTCTGTTCCTTCAGCATTGTGCTTCTAAAATCTATGCACTGGAGCCGTATGTAAATAGTGGCTGCTACTTTAGAAAGTTAATTCAGAAAATCCATTGATGAAAAAGCATTTCATCGATTGAAATAAGGAAGTAGAAGACTTTACAAAGATAAAATTGGAAGAGCAAGTATGAAATGGATTATATAATCAAGAATATCATGTTTGGATTTCAGTTCTGTCGAAAGCCTTCTTGACATTTTAAAAGCGTTACTGATTCTCCAGTCATTATTCTGCTCACCAAAAGCCATTTCCATTACTTTGAATGTTGATTTTAATAAACAAACTATTATTTTAAATGTTTACATTTTTGTCCCCTCCCTAGGCTGTTCCAGTGAATATTCTTTGTGTAATTAATTAATCCATTATGACGCCTCTGTTTTTAGGCATTGCTTTCTTTTATTGAAGGATTGATAAGCACAAAATTATTTTACCCATTTGGTAAGCTTCTGCCAGTAAAAAGTATAAGTCACACATTACAGGACAGTTATTTACATTACTTTTTTTTTTCAGTGTGTACACTACAGTGACATTCTAAAGTTGGGCAACTAAATAAGAATTAGGCTTTGGGGCTTTGGATCCAAATCAAACTCAACTCTTTCAGCTAATATTTCTTTTCTTTTCTCTTTACCCTCTGGGTCTAATTTCTCGGTATTTACATTATATGCAAATATGTTTCTCATTAGTTGTTTATTTACTACCACAGGAATCACTTTGAACCCTTCTAATCCTAGTGGAAATGCTTTTCTTAAAATAAACCCAGATCATATTGGGTTTTATCGTGTAAATTATGAAGTGCCAACTTGGGACCTGATAGTTGCCCGTCTTTCCTCCAACCACATGGTAAGAGTAGCAGTGACTGCTAATTGTTGTATTTTTGTTCTAAGAACAGTGTCTTAACACTTTGCTTTAAGAATCACATTTCTGACCTCTTTTTCTTCCTCTTCCCAGGACTTTTCTTCTGCTGACCGTGCAAGTCTTATCGATGATGCTTTTGCCTTGGCAAGGTGGGTTTTGGCATGAGACTAGAGCATTTAAAATACAGTGGATTGCCCTGGCTGGTTTGGCTCAGTGGTTAAAGAGTCGGCCTGCAGACCAGAGAGACCCGGGTTCGGTTCCCGTTAAGGGCACGTACCTCTTGTGTGGGTGGCAACCAGTCGATATGTCTCTCTCATGTCGATGTTTCTCTCTCTCTCTGTCTTCCTCCCTCTCTCCTTCTCGCTCTATCTGAAGATAAATGCAAAAATGTCCTCGGGTGAGGATAAAAAAAAATATTAGTAAGCCACCTCCACCCTCCCCCCCTTCTCTCTGGCCATCACTACACTGTTGTCTGTGTCTATGGGTTATGCACATATGTTTTTTGGCTAATTCTTTCACCTTCTTTTATCTAGTACCCCCCTTCCCACCTCCCCTATGACAGCTGTCAGTCTGTTCCATGTATGCATGCCTCTGTTTCTATTTTGTTCATCAGTTTATTTTGTTCATTAGATTCCACGTGTAAATGAGATCATATGGTATTTGTCTTTCTCTGACTGGTTTATTTCACTTAGCATAATACTCTCCAGGTCCATCCATTCTCTTGCAAAAGATAAGAGTTCCTTCTTTTTTAGGGCTACATAGTATTCCATTGGGTAAATGTACCACAGCTTTTTTATCTACTCCTCTACTGATGGGCACTCAAAAGTGCACTTTCACAATTTGATTTAGTAAAAATACAAACAAGCTGTTTCATAAACTTAATTTTATGAGCCCATTATAAGTTGGGCTGTTTCCAGATCTGGGCTGTCATAAGTCACACGGCTATGAACATAAGAGTACGTATATTCTTTTGAATTGGTGTTTCAGGATTCTTAGGATATAGTCTCAGAAGTGGGATTGCTTGGTCAAAAGGCATTTCCATTTTTAGCTTTTTGAGGAAAGTCCATACTGTTTTTCACAGTGGCTGCACCAGTCTGCACTCCCACCAACAGCACCATGAGGGTTCCCTTTTCTTCACTTCCTTGCCAGCACTTGTTGTTTGTTGATGTATTGATGGCAGCCATTCTGGCATGTGTGAGAGGATATCTCATTGGGGTTTTAATATGCATCTCTCTGATGATTAGTGACATTGAGCATCTTTTCGTATGTCTTTTGGCTATCTGTATGTCCTCTTTGTCAAAAATTTTTAAGGAGGAAAACTATAGGGTTCAAAAACAGGTTCTTGAACCAGATTAAAGTCCTTGTTCTGTATAAGCTTGAGGAAGTTTCTTAACCTCTCTCTGGCTCAATTTCCTTATTAGTGAAATGGAGATGACCTTAAAAGCTCTTGAGGAATAAATGAGGTAATGCACATAAAACACCCAAAACATTGCTGGCCTGTAACGAGTGCTCAATACATTGTAAAAATACATCCACCATTGATCAGTAGCAACAAAGAAGCATTTAGAAAGGCTCTTATAAATTTGTAATGAAGATTCCTTTTGTAGGCAATAGCTGTTATGATTCCCTTTAGTGAGTCTCCAAGTTTATCTCCTGGGTAAATAACAAATTAATTATAGTAGTTGCCCCTTACTCCCAGTTTTGCTTCTCACAGTTTCAGTTACTTGTGGTCAACCAGAGTCTGACACGTAACTTTTATTATAGTATGTTGTTATAATTGTTCTATTTTATTATTAGTTATTATTGTTAATCTCTTACTGTGCTTAATTTATAATTTAAACTTTATCACATGCATGCATGAATAGGAAAATACACACACACACACACACACACACACACACGGTTTGATACTCTCACACTTTCAGGCATCCACTGGGGGTCTTGAAACATATCCCTGTGGAGAAGTGGGAACTATACTGCATTTCCATTATATTACAGTGTGTCAGTCACTCATTTAATAAATATTTATTGAGCACCTACTCTGTACCAGGCACTGTGTAGACCTGGGAAATCAAGTGGTGAAAGAAGATGATCAATATTTTAAAATGTAATAGAACCATTTAAATTTTTTCCCCACAAAAACTCTCCTATGCATACATAATGATCTTTTCCAAAGCGTAACATCTTTGCTGTTAAAAATGCCACAGAACTGTGAGATCTTTATAGCTTAATTCCCATCACAACACAACACACACAGTGCTTCGTGCCTTGAGGAGTGAAAGCCTCTCGAACAGCTCTCTCTGAAGAGCGTGTGTAAAGCCAGTAACTCACAAGTGAGAGCCTTGCTCCTGTTTGCTCAGCTCCTGGGCCACAGTGCCATCACATTTTGAATTCACCCAGTCACTTTGAATCTCCCAAACAGGCTCAGTTGGATTATATGCCCAGCCCAAGGAAACCATTAAAGTTTTGAACTTCATGCAAAGTTTCTCCCAGCCCCCAACCCCAGCCAGCTTCAGACCAGGCCAGCCACCTGCAGTGCTTGATTTCCTCTCCATTCCCTGCGTGGACCTTCTGCTCTCGCTCATCGTGCTGCCTCTGGCTCCTCCAGCGTCCCAGCAAGGAGAGGGGTGAAGGGAGGAAGACTCCTGACGTGCTGTCTGCTTTTGCTCCTCTCTGAACCTTGTAGATGTTTAACACTGACTCTTCTTGTGTGGTGTCTTCATGCGTTTTTTGTTTGTTTATTGCTGCTCACACCTGTTTCATGGCCAAGGGTGTTTCTCCTGCAGTTACGTTGAGAGGAAAATGAGCGCTTCTGGTCCATAGCAAGTGTTCATGTATCCTTTGCCCCGACAAAGTCTGAAAGGACAGGCCTCCCAGGCAGTCCCATCTCTTCACTCTGAGGTCAGAGCACTAGCCAGACTTGGCCTCTCATCCTTTCGATTCCTCGGGGTATCAGACACCAGCCCACTGTGCCTCCAAGCAGCCACTGTGTGCTAAAGCCAGGAGAGGGGTAAAGTGTAACAAGGGAAAGCAGAGAGCTGGCTAGCAAGCCCATGGGTGGGAGCAGGAGTTTCTGGGCGAGGGAAGAATGGCACAGAGGACAGCGTAAAAGACCACCTAAGCTAATGATGCAAACAGAATTCCAGCAGGTTTTGAGGACCAGTGACTCCCATGATGTGCACGGTGAGGGCCAGGTCAGCAACTAAAGACCACCAGGTGAACATCAGCCACGCCAAGATGACCAGTTTCCATTATACAGGTGTTTGCAGGGGTGACCAGGGGACGACGCAGAGCTGGATAAGCAACTCAACTTCCCTACCACCCCGTGGAGTAGGAAAATGGGGAAAGATAAAAAGGAGTCTGGGCAATTGCAAAGAGACTGTTTCGAGCCAGAAATCTGAATTTAATTATTGGCAAGTTAATGTTAAGAGACCAGATACATGGGAACTTCCCAAAACTCTCCACACCACCTGAGCACGTGGGGCCAGTTCCATCCGCCAAGGCACCTCTCTCAGTTCTACTGTCTGGTTCAAGAGCCGTGGTTAACAAGACACTATGCTAAACCCAATGAGACAGAAATTCTGGGAATGGGGCCCACAGTGTGTGATTTAACCCACTTTCCAGTGTTGCTGATATTTACTCAAACTTGAGAATCGTGGTTCTAAATGGTGTTGCTTTTTTTCTGAAGTATCAGATACCACCAATTTCCTGGGTAGGGGCTGCAGAGTACATTATCTTAATTCTCAAAATATTATCTTCTATAATATCAAGCATCAAAAATTCACTTCCAGTCTAGTGTGCTGACTCTACGACTTAGACGTAAAGAAAACAAGCGATAGCAAAGTGTCACTATTGCAAAGCTATCAGGTGGGCTGGAAAAATAGATGCTAAGACAGGATATTGATTTTTCAACATTTGAATACATAGTACTTAGTCAGGAGGTCTCACCTTTGGATCGTCAGATTCCCTCCTTCGATTTATGGAACAGAATTAGCCAGTTCTTCTGGTCCTTGTAACCAAGACCCTTATCATCTTTCCACCTGCCAGAAATGTGCAGCCCACTTGATTTCTGACCAAATTATCTGCCATTCTTCCGAAACTTTCATTAGCCTTTTTGCTAATTTGATCCTTAGAGCAACAACTGTTCTTCAGAAGTATCCTGAGAAAACACTGATTAGATGTAATTGTAGCCCTATCCTCAAAGAAAATCGAAAATCATTCAAATTAGACAATTATCAAGTTTCAAATGTCAACACAACATTCTACATTTTTTTTTACTTAACAAACATTCTCAGTAAAACACTCCATTTATGCTTTTATTAAGGGAGGCCGAATACTCTAAAATATAACTCCTAAATCAGACCAGGAACTGAGAAAAATAAGAGAAATTAGCTCTCTGAACTGCAAAGAAAACTGTATCATATCTCATTAGTAAAAATCATATGATGCCAAAGATTTTTATTCTTATTTATGTCTCCAATGCTAGTTCATCCTCTAATCAAACTCTTAAGGAGAAGTCAAGATATAATTATATTAATCTTTATTTACAGAATGACCTCAAGCAATAGCACTCAGCACACTTTACTAATTCAATTATTTAAAGTGTATTCTTTTTTTTTTTAAATGTTTTTATTGATTTTTTAGAGAGAGATAGAAACATTGATGTAAGAGAGAACATTGATTGGCTGCCTCCTGCACGCCCCCTACTGGGGATGGAGCCCAAAGCCTGGGCATGTGCCCTGACCAGGAATCTAACCGGAACCTCCCAGTCCATGGGACGACGTTGGCTCAATCCACTGAGCCACACCGGCCCCGCTAAAATGTATTCTTTAAATTAAACTTTGAGAATGTAATTTGGAAAAACAAGATTCCCATAAAAATTTTTCCAAAACCTGGTCTAAAAATTGAAACATGACAGATTTCTAAGAACATGATTTCAAAAGGTTTTAGAAACCCTTCTAAGGAGGAAGAATCTGGATTCTTGAAACTTTGAAATGTCAACAGTAACTTCAAATTTTCTGGAGGAACAAAACCCACTTTTATTTAGCTATAGTATTGGGAAATGTATAAAAAAGAGGACGTTTTATGGGAAATATAAGTTCAATTGGAATGTGTTAAGCATTCATGATTTGTGAGTACTGTTATTCATGTTTCCTCTTCATTTCAAATTCAAATAATTTCAATAAGATACATTTATAATGGTGTATTTGTCTATTATAATTAGCTTATGAAACTGAAAGTCAAAAGTTTCTATTCATCAATATTAATCATATAGCTAAATGGCTTTTATTTTATTCGAAACTTTGCCACAGGGATTTTTCATATGTACATCTTAATGTTTTATCTTCCCCTTTACTATTGACCGTTTGAAAATATATCATTGTGAACAAAAGTCTTTGATTGGGCTTCAATAATACGTGCATTTTCTTAATCATGTAATAGAAGGATTCTCATTATTGAATTCTGTAGTCCCCATATTAGTTCTCTCAATGAAATGGAAACTAATTTATCTTTTTAATTAACTGTGGTTTGTTTTTCCTTTCTTAGAGCTCAACTTCTAGATTATAAGGTGGCTCTGAACTTGACCAAGTATCTGAAAGTGGAAAAGGACTTTTTACCATGGCAGCGAGCCGTTTCAGCTGTAACCTATATCATTAGCATGTTTGAAGATGATAAAGAGCTATACCCTCTGATTGAGGTGATGTGAATGGTATATCTTATGAAAGTAACTGTTTAGGCATTAACGGAATAGGAAAATTTCTGAGTGAAGAAGGTCCTGGGAGACAAAAACACATCTTCCTTGCCAAGTGAATGAAATCAAAGGAAAGTACAATGACTTGACTAGTCAAAGCAAAGAGATGCTATTTATTTTTTCCACTAGAAATGTATCAGTATTTCTGGTTCAGTATGCCACTTAAAGGTATGTTTTAGTGTTAGAAGGAATACAATAATTAATATGTCATTTAAAATAGGCAACATTTTAAATCACAGATACTAACTAGACCTTGTTTTTAATGGATTCATGTAAATCAAAATGAATTTATTCTTCCCCAAATATAACATTATATTTCTTTATTTTTACTGCTATTTCCACATTGAGATTTTATTATGAGATAGTCATTCTAAATACATTCCTCTGCTTTGTGATTTCTGGAGCACTTTGGCAGGACACTTGAAATTTTAAATTCTGGATTCAAATCTCTGCCTCTTCCACTTAGTAAATGAGATAACTTGGACAAATGCTTTCATATTTGTGAGTCTTAATTTCCTTTGTACAGTAGAAATGTCAGCACTAGGCTGCCTATGGTAATATAAATGTCCTTTATAAACCCAAAGGCAATATACAAATATTGAAATAATGTCATTATTATAATTTCATCAATACTTGAGCAAGTATGTCGAGTGCTATTCTATTTTTTACAAGTGTTAAGTGAGAAGTGGAAGCTCAAAGAGACTCCCTAAAGTTGTGTAAATTACTAGAGAATGTTCAGGGTGTTCTTACTTTCAGGATTGAGGCAATATTGCAATGTGATAAGAACTGAATACATTCCTTTCCTAACAACGGGCCCAAAGTTCTCTGAACTAGTAGGCAAAAAGGTTACAACTGGGAGGCTGTAGATTTATCATACGTAAAAGACTGTTGATAAATAACGAGTTCTTACTCATTGTGCTTGGTGTTTTTATTTCAGGAGTATTTCCGAGATCAAGTGAAGCCGGTTGCAGACTATCTGGCGTGGAATGATACTGGAGACCACCTCACAAAGTTATTTTTTACATTTTAAAGACTCACATCCATTTAAGATCTGTTTGTGTGTTTTAAAATGTGTTGAAACGTGCTTAAGGCCCAGCTTTGTGTGTGTTTGTTTCCTAAGGTTGCTCCGTGCCTCTGTGTTAGGGTTCGCTTGCAAGATGGGCGACAGAGAAGCCCTGGGCAACGCTTCGCAGCTATTTCAGCAGTGGTTCACGCAGGATGTCAGGTGACTGTTCACCGTGTTTTCATTTTAGGAGACTTTCAACTGCAAAACAAAAAAAATGAAAATCTCTGAAACTGTTTATTCTTCTAGGATTCCTGTAAATCTCAGGCTTCTGGTATATCGGTATGGAATGCAGGACTCTGGCAATGAGGCCTCATGGAACTACACTCTTAAGAAATATCAGACCACTCCATTAGCTCAAGAAAAAGAAAAGCTGCTGTATGCATTAGCATCCGTGAAGAATGTTACTCTTTTGTCAAGGTGAAGTGGAGCTTTCTTTTTTTACTTCTATGAATAGTATTTGATAGTTTATGCATCACAGTCTCTTATGGATGCTATTAAAGTATGACATATTTCCAAGAAAATTTATTAAAAATTGTTTTCCCTGCAAGAAACAAGTTATCTATGTCATAGTGGTTTAAACAGTAAAGAAATATAATTTCATATGAAAAAATTCTAGAGTAGACAGTTTTCAGTTGTGTGCAGTGGTTCAATATTTTCATCAAGGACCTAGGCTCTTTCTTTTTCTGTTTGTTATCCTCAACATGTTGGATGTCTCATGACTTCCAGAGTTCACATATTTTGTCTTCATACATATATGTTCAATGGAAGAAGGACAGGAGCAAAAGAGTTTCTCCTCACAAGGCTCTGTCTTTCATGTTCAGAAGTCAGTCATCTCCACTTCCCCTCATAATCCAGAACTGGGTCACATTTGATCATTCTGGGTCATACTCGGGGTCTACCACATGATCCTTTGTGGACTAGGATGAACCTGAATCCCTCTGACTGATTTGGATCGATCATCTCTGGGGCTGGGCTAGGAGTTGAGTTTTCCTGTGATCAAGGATACCTTGATCTAAACCCAGAACAAAACTGGCTTCTGTCAGCAGAGGAGGAATGTCTGCCACAATTTACATACACACACAAATAAGAGGTATTTACATTTCACTCAAAAGGTATAAAGACTTCTGAAGCTCATCTGTGAATCTTCTTCTACTCCACACCTATGCCACAAGTCAACTAACTTCTGCCTTAATTCATGTTTTTGTTTAGTTATGGTTTCTGAGTTATTTACTTTATTCCTTTAACCAAATCTTATGATGTCCTTTCTATGTATAGGTATATAGATTGTGGAACTACAAATGAATGAAACATGATATATACCCTTGAGAAACTTATAGGTTCATGGGAGAGGCAGAACGTAAATTATAAATTACCATGCAATAACCTATTTGTAAGAACTACCAGAAACTGTTTTCACCTGGCAGTGCCAACAATACACCTTCACCATCCTGCCTCAGGGCTGTATGTCAATTTTCCTGCTCACTGCTCTGAGACAGTCAACCAAGAACTCAATCATCGTGACAGTCCACAGAATATCACATTGATCTATTACTTGGATGGCATTGTACTGATTGTATCTGATGAGAAAATTAACAAGTACTTAGATGCCTTACTAAGACTGTTGTGCACTAAAGGGTAAAAGATAAATTGCACAAAAATTCAGGGGCCCACCACTCCAGTGCAGTTTCTGGAAGTTCAATGGCCTACAGCATGTTGAGATATTCCCTCTAGATATAGACATGACATAAATTTAATAAAAATCTATTGGTTTGGTCACTTAATCTATTGATTTAGACTTATTTTTTTAAGTTCTTTTTTTTTTTCTTTATTGATTTTAGAGCGAGAAGAAGGGAGAGGGAGAGAGAGAGAGAAACATCAATGAGAGAGAACATCAACTGACCGCCTCCTGCATGCTCCCCACTGGGGATTTGGCCTACAGTCTGGGCATGCGCCCTGACCAGGAATCAAACTGGTGACCTCTTGGTGCATGGGTCGATGCTTAACCACTGAGCCACACTGGCTGGACAGATTTAGACTTATTTGCATTATACTATAATTATAAACTAATCTAACCACACAGGTTATATTAGGAATTTGTTTCTTACACTCTAGGAAGGAACAAATAAGACAACTGTTATCCCACAGAAAATTAGTGTAGAAATACTTTCCCTTAACTTATTAGCTCCTTTTTATAGTTCAGTGGGATAACAGGTAAGTGGGTCAAGTGCTTCTATTCAATGGATACAATTTATTTATTTATTTATTTATTGGGGTGACATTGGTTAATACAATTATATAGGTTTCAATTGTACATTTCTATGATACATTATCTGTTAATTGCATTGTGTGCCCACCACCCAAAGTTAAATCTTCTGTCACCTTATATTTGACCCCCTTTATCCTTTGCAACCCCTCACCCTTTTTGCCCTTTGGACACTATCGTACTGTGTCTGTGTCTATAAGTTTTTTGTTTGTTTGATTTGTTCATTTATTGCTTTCAGTTTTATATTCCACACATAAGTGAAATCATATGGTTCTTGACCTTTCTGACTTATTTCACTGAGCATGATATTCTTCAGATCCATCCATGTTGTCACGAATAATTAATACTTAAAATTGTATTTTTAAATTATTTTTAGTACTTTCAAAGTAATTCAAGTTTTAATGTTCCTGCAGTTTACATTTCACTAGTCTTCAAAACCATAGGTTGTTTTTAAAAACAGTTAAATACTTCAGAAAATTTTAAATTGTGTTTTCTTATTTGTCATATTTAATAAACTTTGTTGTTTGGTGCCTCAAGAATTGAATTACAAGAATGAAAGCTATGTTCTATTGGAATTCAGCTAAGGGTGAACATTAAAAGTTCATTTTGAATTTTTGGCTTCTCTTAGGTATTTGGATTTGCTCAAGGACTCAAACGTTATTAAAAGTCAGGATGTGTTTACAGTCATCCGATATATCTCATATAACAGCTATGGGAAGAGCATGGCCTGGAATTGGATACAGCTCAACTGGGAATATCTAGTCAACAGGTGGGATGATCAGATGTTTTGTTGTTCTCTTTGTTGGATACTATCTGTAATTCTTTTTCTCTTTACTGTACTTCCTCTGACATCTATACAATATCTGAAATGGCATATTGTCAGAGGTAAAGGATCATGGTATTTTCCTTCTAGGGAAGCTCTATACTAAATAATTTTCAGCATAATTTCTTTTTGGAAATTATTGTTTCCATCTAATTTATAGAATTCTGAGATCTGGAGAGATGCCTAAATCAAATTATTTTTAGTTTGGTTAAAACAAGTTAATATAATTCTGCCTGTTGTGATAGCACCTAGCATAATGCCAGGCACATATTTACTTCTTAATAAATATTTAATGAAAACTAAATAAGAATTTACTGGACCTGGGTTCAGATTAGAGCCCTATATTTTACTGAGCATATATGAATAATAACTTATATCTCCCTTGACCAGATAATTAAACTTTAAGTATTTTGAAAAGTTCTTAAGAGAAAACTATACTTCCCAGACAATGACACTTTAAAAATGGAAAATAGCAAACTAACTAGAGATGCTTTCCCCAATTTTTAATTTCTTCAGCCCCATACAAGAGAAATATTGCTATTCTTGGTTCTGATCCTCTAAATTTAATGCTTATTTCCATTTAAAAGATATTTCTTTGACAGAATTTAAAATAGAATATAGATTACATATCCCAAACAATGAAAACATTGACCAAGAGAACTTTACCACCTGTAATCCCCACACCAGAAAATGTCCTCTGTTAGCCCCGTCTCATCCCTTCTGTCTTCCTGTCATCACTGCCTCATTGACTGCTGTATCAGAAACATTAACTATGATGATAACTTCTATTTCCATTCTCTTCTCTACCCTACAATTCACCAGAGTGCCATTATGTTGATTCACATTTCTCATCCTTCTAAGATCCAAATCAAATCTCTAGCTCTCAGCTGAGATATCCTGCATTGCCTATGTGTGATCAATTTCTACCCTTTCTACTCTTGCAATGATTTACTGTAACTGCTCATCCATGTCTTTGAAGATTGATTGAGGCACGTGCACACACACGATGCTCTGTTCATCTGTTTATACTTGTTTTAATAAAATGCTTGGCTAAAATGAATAAATCTGTCTATTCAGAACATGTTATTATCTGGGGTAACAGTTCATATTATGCAAGATAATACCTTCTGTTTTGAAAGATATATGCCTACTGACAAATAGTGTGTATTTTGTTTTAATTGAAAAGACTATAAAACTATTTTTGATATATACTGCAAGAAACCTATGTAGATGAAGACTAATGATTACTTTTGAATTATTGTGGAAAGATAAGTAAATAATGTTCATTTTACAAATTGTTTATTAAATAGAATCTTTCTCAAGGCTTATTTAAATAGCTCTGATGTAATATATTTCAAATAATACATTTTTCATTTTTAATAACTAGTTCATTGTTACTCCTCTTAAAAAATTAAGAAGTAAAAAAAAACAGGTGTTACCTTGTCATAAAAGTCATAAACATCTGGCCTTAAAATAAATTTATTAGACATAATATTGAAGTTTTTTCAAGAAAAATAAATTGATAAACTATTTCCAATGTTAGTTCCAAAACCCTCACCCAAAGCTTTTAATCTTTCTTCATAGTCTAGTGATCTAATTCTCATGAGATTTTATTTCAAATAGCCTCAAACATACAATTATGTAATAACCACATGTCGGACGCACACACACACACAAAATGCCCAATATTAATTATGGCTAGTTTGAATAAATAGAATTTTCCCACTAAAATTGGATAGGACAAATTAAACAGAAATGAGCCAAGTTTTATACAAATATTTCAAAACTCTTGAACATTTTCCAGACTTCAAAATGAGTGGTTTTACTGCCTCCATTTATGAAAAATGTGTTGTCATTCTAAAATAAATAAGCTGCTGTTTTATAAAGTTTTTGTCATGTGATTTTAATGACAACTGATGGCCACACCACTAATGTCCTTTCCAGTCTGAGACTTAACCACAAAGTTCCAAAGATACTTCAGAATTTATTCTTTGCTTTTATTTATTCCACTAAACTCTGAGGTGAAACTGTGAACTTGGATGAGCCCATTAAATCAATAGTGTGGTATGATAAAGTTTGGTTTTAATTTATGACTATAGCTGAAATATTAAGTCAATGAAATATGACTAAAACCATTTAAACACTACCTCATAAGCAAACTAATTTAATAAACAAAAGTTTTGTGTGCATCAAAATTATTTATTTTGGGAAACATAATAATACTTATGTAAATATTAAACCCAAGCAGTTTATTTTTATATAATTATATTTCAAAATATTTAAGATATAATTAAATTTTATTGTAGTTTTAAAAGTAATCAATATGATAAATATATAGTGTATTGCTACTTAAATGCTACACTTTATGTGACTCTTGTTTCTTGAGAATAAATACATTTTGTTCTTATACTTCTAATATTTATACAGGTAGTTGTAGTTTTCATTCAATCTATTCATTGTTAGCTCCCAAATACATCTTTAATTTTTGGTTTCTAAGAACAAAACACAAAAGAAATATTACAGAAATTATAGAAGGATACTGATAAAAAATGTTTTCTTACCTGTAATTAGCAGACTTTCTTTTAATCTATAGAATATCATAATACAAATTTATTATTTTTCCTTTTTTAAATCCCCATCTTTATTTATTTATTTATTGTTGACACTATTAGAGATGTCCCCCATTTCCCCCTCCCCATTACCCACCTCCACCCAGTCCCGGCTCCCCCTCCCTCTGGCCATCACCACACTATTGTCTGTGTCCATGGGCTATGTGTATATGTTCTTTGGCTAATCTCTTCACCTTCTTTCTTCCAGTCCTCCTATCCCCCTAAATCCCCATTTTCTTATTATAACATGAGTATGTGTTGTTTTGCACAAATTGCAGATAAGGAAAAATAAGGATACAGAAATCACTCATAATTCCACCACCTAGAAATAACCCCTGTTGTCATACTACTGTTTTCCCTTGAGTCATTTTTGATGGCTGTTTATTTATTTGTAGAAATGGAATTATATTATACATATGGTTTTATAACTTTTTTTTCACATCACCCTATATTGTAGATGTCTTTTCATGTCTTTAAGTATGCTTTTTCAATGTTATTTTTAATGCTCAATTGTATTTTAATGTGTGACTACATTTTAGTTTATTTAGCCAGTCTCCATCTGTTGGATAATAGAATTGTTCTAAACTTTCCAGTACATAAATAATGTATTGATGGATATCTTTTAAACTGAATGTCTCTTTTTTTTTTTTTTTGGTATGTGCCGCTAGTGGGAACCGAACCCAGGACTCTCTGGTCCGCAGGCCGACGCTCCAACCACTGAGCCAAACTGGCCAGGGCTGAATCTCTTTATTCCTGTTGAATGTCCTTGACAATTTCCCTAGGATAAAAATAATGCTAGAAGTGATACAGAATTGTTACCCAGAAAAAAATTTACTAATAACTTGACCTATTTTTCTAACCCTTGCCAATGGTCAGTGTTGTCATTTTAAAATATTTTTGCTAATTGAGTACGTGAAACCTGATATTTCATTTTTAATTATAATTCTTTCATCCTATAAATCTAATCAGCATTGACTATGTGTTAGGCACTGTGCTTGGCATTGAAGATACAATGGTAAGGAGAAACAAGTCTGGTTCCCTGTTCTCATGAATCCTAGAATCTAGTGATGGAGACCAATATTAAGTAAAGAATCACACAAATGCATGTATACTTAAAATCATAATAATTCCAAACAGAGGAGGTTCAGGATACACCGAAAGAGTATAAAGGGAAAACCAACCAAGTCAAGAGAAGTTGGAGGTTAAGGGCTTCGCTAAGGAAGTGATGGTTGGTTGAATTCTGAAGGAAGGGCAGGAGTTAATTAGGTGACCAGAGGGTGAAGCATTCCTGACTGAATGCTTACTATCAGAAAAGAGGAAAGATAAGGGCCAAGCTTTGCAGGGTCATGTTAAGATTTAGGCTTTGGTTCTCAGAGCAATAAGTCACTAAAGGATTATAAGAAAGAAAATGAAGTGTTCGATTTTACTTTGAAAAGAAAGCATAGACCTAGATGGAGGCCAGAGTGAATTTGAGAAAAGCAGCTAGAGAGGTATTGCAGTAGTTGTGGCAAAAGATAATAGTAGATTAGACTACTGATGTAATGGTGAAGATGAAAACATGAGAACAACATTTAGAATTGGGTGGCAGATTAGAAATGGGAGACAAAAAAAAGTAAGGTGTCAAAGATAAGACCTAGATATTTAGAAAAGGTAAGACTTGCAGAAGGAGAAAGATGAGTTCAGTTTGTTATATATGATACTTTTGTTTTTAATCCTTACCTAAGGATATGTTTTTATTGATTTAGAGAGAGACAAAGGGAGAGAGAGAGAAATATTGATGTGAGAGAGAAACATCATAAAGTTGCCTCTCATAGATGCCCCAACTGGGGATCAAACTGCAACTTGAGTATGTGCCTTGACCAGAATCGAACCTGTAACCTTTTGGTATACGAGACAACACTCCAACCAACTGAGTTCCCAGTCAGGGCTTATATATGATGCTTTTGATTCTCTTTTGAGATGTTAAAGTGAAGATTGTTTCAAGGAGGTTATAGTTCCTTGTCAAGTGCTACTTAAGTTTTGAGTAAACTGAAGACTACAAAATACTCATTAGACTTATTGACATAAAAGCTATTGAAACTCTAGAAAGAGCTTTCAGTGAAATGATGGAGAAGAACCCAAATTAAAGCAAATGAATGAGTTAGTGGTGAGGAGATAGAGACAAGAACTGTAGAGAAGTATCTTGAAAAGTTTGACTATAAATGGGGATGTGAGAGAAAGGAAATTGAGAGAGATGCCAGATCAAAGGAAAGGTGTTTTATTTTTAACATGGAAGATAATTTTAGTATGTTAATACATTTAAAGCTGATAAAGAAAAGATCCAGTGAAGAATGAGAGATTTAATATTTAAGGCAGAAAATAATATATTTTTAAAATAAAGTGTTTAAGAAAGTGGGGAAAGATAGGAACCATAGCACAGATGATAGAAGGAAAATAGGTATATTTGTAGGCTAAAAGATATAGGAGTTACTATGTGTTTCCTCCGTGAAGTAGAAGGCAAGTTCGTCTTTGTGGGAAGAAAGGAAAGAGGAGTGTTTAGAGGTTGGAAGAGAGTGAAAACATTTGAAAAAGGTGATTCAGAGAGGAAGAAAATGAGTTGGCCAGAGTAATGTAGGAGCACTGTTAAGGTGGAGAGCTTATTTAGGGTATATATCTGTGAATGCACAGTGAGACATTATGGAGACAGTTGGGTGACCTCCCTTGATAGAACTTGGCCACTGGGTGCAAACACAGAGAAAATGGCTATTGATTTCATCCATAGCTGGAGTTTGCTAGACACAAACAATTAAATTATAAGGGAGTTTAGGGCTTAGGCAATGAAAATGGTAGACTATGAAGTCTAAACTATGTAAGGAAATAAGCAAAAGAAAAGGAAGAGCTGGTGGTCCCGGAGAAAGTAGGAGTAAGGATGGCCAATGAGCCAGAAATTCAGATAAAGTGAAAGAACTGAGGTAGTGGAAACTGAAAGGTGAATTATGTCACGGAGGGTGTATAAACAAATCATTTTAGAGGGGGAGTGCTTATGGATGATCACACGGTATGACAATGGGACTTGGTGGCTGAAATAGAGTGAGGAAAATATCACTAGAAATGAGATGGTCAAGAAACTAAGGAGCTAAGATGTTATATTGATCATCTATATGGACCTTGAAATTACCCAGCATAATGGAATGGGCTGGAGTTAGGTGCTAAAGTACACCATAAACGTGGTGAGGAGGAATAACCTGAAGGAATATAGTTTTTTTAAAGATAGCGGAGGGAAAATGGTCTGGAAGCAGCAATGGGGAGCACGGCACACCTATTCCATTTTTGACCTGGTGCTACAAAGGATGTTAGAAAATAAACATTTCCCAAATGAGAAGCAGTATTCCCTGTAAAAGGATAGTTCCAGAGAGCTAGGTTGAAGGGCTGCGGAGACTGGGGAAATCTAGGAGGCTAAATCAGAGAGGCAAGGAGGTACACACATTACAGAGGGACAGTGTTGAAAATAGATGCCTCAGAGTCTTAGATTTTGGATAATGACTGATGACATCAAGTAAAAGGAAATTGCTTGCCTTAGACTTCGAAGACAAAAGATGAAAGAGATGGTGGACTTACATTCAATGGTGTCTGTGATAAGAGTGAACACTGGACCTAGTACACCGAAGATCATGATTAATTATTAGAACTTTTCATCTTTTCCCCATTGGTATAGTTCCTCTTTATATTTCTACTGCCAACTACAATTCATTATTTTGCTAATTTCATGTTTGCATATTTCTCCCTCTCACTAATTTAATGGGTTCTTTATATAGTGAAAATATTTGCTCTTTCTACAATAAACTAATGCATTTTGACTTTTAGTTTTATGGCATTTTTAGTATAAAACTTTAAAAAATGTGTATGCAACAAGTTTTACCAGTTTTCATCTTTTTGGTTTCTGCTTTTGCTATGTTATCATTTTTATGTGAAATTTCTCCTACTGCTAGTTGACTTCTTTATCTGTTAATACATTTTATTATGGTTCCTCAACATTCTAACGGTTCAGGTTTTATATGCATTTTTCTTCTTGCACTGTCATTAGTTGTGATCAGATGTTTACCTGTGTCACAACCATAGGTGTTATGGTCTGTAAGGAAATTTCTGATTCTTGCTCTTTAAGAAAGAAAATGCAAAAGGTACAAGAATAGAGATAATAGTCTATTTTTGCACTTAGCTTTAAGTGTCTTTCCTTAGCCAGGCTGATACAGATCATAACCAACATATGCAAGTAGTTAATAAAGTTTTTTGAAAGCAAAAAAAAAAAAAAAGCTTATATTCACATTTCTGTATCTGCAGGGAGACACATAGAGTATTAGTTAACGTAAAGGTGATAGAGATTTTCTGCTGTAACAGAAACATAGAAATTCAGTAGCTGGAAAGACATCATAATTGTTTCTCACTCAGTTAGTCTCCTGAAGTGAGCCTTACAAGTTGTTAGGTGGTTTTTCTCCTTGAAGCCTAGGGCCTTATCCTGACTGTGTGGTTGAAACTTGGACAAAAGGGAGAAAAGAAAAGGAAGCCTAAGGCAAGCAATTTCTTTCACTTCTGATCATGTTCCATTGATAAGAATTGGGTCGCCTGTTTACACCTAGCTATGAAGGAAGCCGAGAAATGTAGTCTCTAGCTGGGTTCTCAAGTGTGCAAAAAAAAGAACAGATTTGGGTAATATAATAAGCAGTCCACCACCTCTGGGAATGTTGGTGTGAACTGATCTACAAAAAGAAGTGCAGAGTTTACTAAGAACTTCTCCTGAATAGAATTGTATTAAATTAAATGTTTTGCTCACTTTGAAAATTACTTTTATAAAAACCCACAAAATAAAAAGCAAATATTTGCATCTAGAGAAAAAAATGTAAAGTTCTGTGTATTGATATTCCCTTTTACTCCCCTAAATTTCTCTTCAGATTCACACTCAATGACAGATACCTTGGCCGGGTTGTCAATATAGCAGAGCCGTTCAACACCGAACTCCAGCTCTGGCAGGTATGGAGACCAACCCCTCTACGCTTGTCTTAGACCTGACAAAGCTAAACTTTTCTTAAAAACAGAGATGGTATTTTTTGTTGTTGTTAATCCTCACCTGAGGATATTTTTCCATTGATTTTTAGACGGAGTGGAAGGGAGGGAGGGAACGAGAGAAACATCAATGTGAAAGAGACACATCAATTGGTTGCCTCCTGCACAACCCCTACTGGGGCTGGGGATCAAACCTGCAACCCAGGTACATGCCCTTGACTGGGAATAAAATCCGAGACCCTTTGATCCGAGGACCAAAGCTCTAACCACTGAACCAAATTAGCCAGGGCCAGAGATGATATTCCCTCTATTCAGATCAGAGAGGACAAGGAGAAAGAAATAATTACTGTATCTAATTAAATGTACAGCTATTTTTTCTAAACTGAAAAAAAATTTTTTGAATAAGCAAGAAACAAAGTTTAAAATCGGAGAAAGGTGAGCTTTAGAAGTCTGCATGAGACCGTTCAGCTTACAACACGTGAACCATATGTCTCTCCTGTCCTGGTAAATGTTAGCCTGGAATAAGGTGGTCAAGATGTGACTCCTTTCAGAATTCATAGTTTTGGAATTTCAGAACTTAACCCAAATCTTTTAGGTTTCAAACATCTCAGTTCCCAGAGAGAAAAATGTATAATAATGTTGGACATACTGTATGGATTTTAATGTCTGTGTATTAGATATTGGAATGTTAACACTCTTCTCTGTGTTAAGAAGCAAAATAATTCTCATTTTTGTAACTAGCAAATCATCCTATGGTTGAGTTTTGGAGGAAGTTGGTAAGATAGAGCCAAGTTTAACAAATATTTTTTTATGAGTCCTTAGTAAGTGAACTGAAAGTCTATTAAAATGCTCCTGACCCTGGAACGAAAGGCTAAGCAAAGCCATCATTCCACAGACCAGATTTTCCAAGGCCTGCCCTGAGGTATGCACAGAAAAGAGAGAAACCAGCTGAAGCAGGAATGGTCACGCCAGCTGCTAGTGTGCCATCTTCTTTCCCCAATGTTAGAGTCTCTTGTGGCTGGACGCGCGGTGAGGCGTCAAAAGCCATGGATGATCATGGCTGTTCTGAGAGACGGGATCAATCTAAATGATGGACCAAAAGATGTAGCTCAATGTTGTGTGGTGATATTGAATTTCCAGGAAAGAAGGAAACAAATCCAGTTTTGTAAATGAAATTCCAGAAGAATAACTGGGCTTAAAATGACTTTCTTAATTATTTCCCTCTCTTTTATAGATGGAGAGTTTTTTCAAAAAATATCCAGAAGCTGGAGCAGGAGAAAAACCTAGGGAGCAAGTGCTGGAAACAGTGAAAAACAACATTGAATGGCTAAAACAAAATAGAAAGAGTATAAGAGAATGGTTTATGGAATTACCTAGGAATGGTTAATGTGTTCAAATATCATTTTAATTCTGTGAATCTGTTGTTTCTACTATTAAGCATTTGTTGACCTAATTTACAAGCACTGTGGAGGGACCCTTATACACAGATACTGCTATTGCTGAGTATTATGTTTTATGTTTTGCAAAGCTTTAAATTGTCCATCTTTGTTTATGAAGGAAGATACTAATAGGGTAGTTAATGTACTCAGGGATTTCTTCTAAGTGTATTTCATAGGAGATTCTTTACAAACTGAAGAGAATTTAATAGCCATTTTTAAGGTCTTTAAATATCATCCTTTGTATCTTAAATCTGTGAAAATAGAACAATTTGTTTTTAGCTTTACATTTTTAGTACCAAAGAAACACCACTAATCTTTTCTCTTGATTGATTTTTAAAGTTTGAATACCAGCACTTGAGGGACCAATATTACCATCTTAATCTTTATTTTATGATTCAGAATTATACAGATCTAATACCATTTTATTCACATATGTCTTATTCCTTTAAATCCTACCAAAGTAACTGGGCTTAAATTGTACTCAAGGATTGCATGACTTAGCCAAAGAAATGGCTGACTGTTGCCTTTGCTCTTATAAATCAAGAGAACTCTCCTCTCCTTTTTAAAATAAATCTGAATGATTACCTTGAAAAAATATGTATTGTTTTTCAGTGTTTCTTTACTCTTGAATAATAACAACTGCAGTGTTCCCCAAACAACTTAGCACAATACAACTATGACTCAAGGACTCAGCCTTTTTCATGCTTGGTACTGTATCAACTTGTTTCATTCCCTGCAAAGCTCCCTCAAATATGCTATGAAATTAGAGGGAAGATAGTGCTTAACTCTGCTCCATGGATTTTAGAGGAAAAGGCTAAATAATTGAAAACTGGTCAGGAAGAAGCAAAGGCTGATTATTCTATAAAACTAAATGGAATTAGAATTTAGCATCAACCTAACCTAGCAATCTAAGTGTGAAAATGAGGAAACCCATGGATGTCTCCAGCATGACTCTGCATATCTGAGGATATATCTTTTTATAGTAACATTTATATATAAACCCCTATCCTAATCCATACAGAATAGCATGGATCAAATTTATATCCGTAACTTGATTAAAGACATCAGTGATGTTTAATATGGTACTTGATGCCTAGTTGATCCACAATTTAAGTCCAATAAGCAGAAAAGATGGTAAATTACTGTGTTCTAATCTGCTATCTCTGGAAAATCTTAATTTATTTGGACCGTTCAGAAGTATGAGATAGTTTGAGATTGGCTGAATGGTAATTGAAGCACATGAAAACAATCAAAATCTTAGCTTTGACTTTATTTACATAATAATATGCCCTAATCAAGTCCTCTCAAACTTTGTAAACTTTCTTACTGCTGCCTCTTATCATTTCTCAATCCACACAGCTAAACTGAAATACTCAAATGTAGACTGGGGGCAAATAAAAAGATAAAAAAGAAGAAATTTCCAGACCAAAAGTTAAAAAATATTATTGTAAATTACTTAAGAAGAAAAAACACACCAACACCATCCATCATCAGGAAAACCAGAGTATGCTCATGGGGATTTGAACTCTAACTTCAAATTAACCACAATTAAAACCAGCACTTGAAGTCTGTATATTGTTTCAAGTACACAAATAAGGAAGTAGGATGGTTTAGCCTTCTGCTTTATGCAATAAATGAAGTAAAAAAAAAAAAAAAAAAGATGGTAAGTAAAACAGATTTCAACTTGTCTGTAAGCCATTCTGTTTCATCCTATTTTAAGCACTGAAACTGAGAACGAACTGGTTCGTTCTCTTTACCCCACATGAGGAAGAGTTGTGCACACTTTGCCATAATTACTCCACTGGCCCATCGGGCTCTTCTCAAGCAGCGTCTGGTTTTTAAAAGGCTGTTGACCAACAGATAGACCTGTGCCACGCACAGCTGGCTACTGTACTGACTTGGTTTTGCTACACTTTTCGCAGGGGAAAAAATTACCATGTTGTTTCCAGAATTAAACCTCAGTAAAACCATCAGCTTGAAAAACACACCTGGGAAAAGTGACTAGCAAGAAGCAGGGAGTGTTACCACCTTCTCTCTAGGCAGCCTACTCCTGTGCTTCAGGTACCCACATACAGAAAACCCGAAGTCTGAATAATAAACCATGAATGTAAATGTGACAAGCAAGGAAGGTCTGGGAAGCAGAGATCCACAGTTGGGTTGAAGGCAGTGGTATTCTTACAGTTTACCTTCCATGCTGGTGAAGCATTAGTCCAAAAAATAGATAAATAGGAGAGAGGAACAAAAATCTTGAACAGTAACTCTCAAAGGAGATTAGGAATGAGGAAGGAACAAAAGGAAAGGGAGAATTACTAATGGAGTTTTCTAGAGCATTGCTAAATAATAATGATAATAGTAATAACAATAATAATGACACTTTTTAAAATTTACTGGGTCCTGTTCTAAACACTAGCACTCCACATGCATTAATTTTTAGATTTAAACTTTACAAAAACCCCATGAGGTGGTACTGTTAGTACCCCCAATTTATAGATGGAGAAACTGAGAAGAAGTTTATTACCAGAACCTATATTCTTAACCACTACTGCTGAAGGAGAATACGCACATTAAATTTAGAGTGATCTGGATTTGAATTTCAGCTACTTAGTAGTCCAGTGCCCTTAATCTCTTTATTATTCAGTTTCCTCATCTATAAAATGGAGATAAAAATAATAACTACCTCAATGGATTGTTGTGAGAATTAAGTGCAAAAATGCATGCAAAGGATGCATGTATGGGAAACAACCATTCAATAAACATTAGATGTTAAAATAACACACCAACGGAGACCAGCTGTGACAACTCCCTGAACAGACAAAACGAGGTTAGTCATATGAGCAAAGCTTAATTTATCTTCGTTTTTAAGACTAATTTGACCTGGGTCATTTCTTGTTTATACCTCTGGAAATCATAAACTAAACAGTGTTTCCCAAGGTTGATATGAGGTAACCACTAGCCAGTTCTCTATCATATAAGAAAATTCTAATATTATAACCAATCACTCTGAAAAATAGATAGACACAGCCTTCTCACCATATAAACTGCTTTAGAACAGTATACCCCTAAGCCTCATTTCATATTTTGGTTTGAGTAATCCCAGTTATTGAACTATCTTTTTGATGTGTGCACAATAAATTTTTAGTAATTACTACTTTGGTGGTTCATTGGTTTTACTTCAGCTATTAGGGGGACCGGAAAGTAATGTCATTAAAGCAATGACATGTTAAGGGCGGAAGTGGAAGCAAATCCATGTCAGACAATCGAGGAACTGTCAAACACTCTTAATCAACCTTGGTCGACCATCCAAGAACATTTGCAGCAGATTGGTAAAGTAAGCAGAGCAGGTGTTTGGGTCCCGCATAATCTGTCTGAAGAAAACAAAGCTAACTGGTCCACCACATGCAACTTATTGCTTCAGCGGCACAATACAGAAGCGTTTTTTGATCGCTTGATCACTGGAGATGAAAAATGGGTCCTCTATGATAATCCAAAATGCAAAAGGCAGTGGCTCTCTCCAAATGAATCGCCACGAAATACAGCTAAGCCAGGTTTACACCCCCAAAAGGCACTTTTGTGTGTTTGGTGGAGTATTCGCGGGGTCGTTCATTTTGAAGTGCTGAAACCTGGACAAACTGTGAATGCAGACCTTTACTGTGAACAATTGGATCGAGTAAATCAATCTTTAATTGAAAAGTGCCCAGCGATTGTCACCTGAAAAGGTGTTATTCTGCAACACGATAATGCAAGACCGCACTGTGCAGGATGAACCCTGGAAAAAATTAATGAGTTGCGGTGGGAGGTATTGCCTCACCCACCATACTCGCCTGATATTGCGCCATCGGATTTCCATTTATTCCGATCCCTACAATGTTTTCTAAGTGGCAAAAAATTTGAAAATTTGGATGATGTCCAAAATGCCATCTCCAGATATTTTGCTCAAAAACCAATTAATATTTATCGATCTGGCATTGAAAATTTGCACACTAGATGGCAAAAGGTTGTTGATAACGAGGGTGATTACATCATTGATTAAAAATAAAAACTTGTTAAAAACTTACCTGTTTGAATTTAATGTAAAAAAAAGACATTACTTTCCAGTCCCCCTAATATTTCTGAACTTTTGACAGAGGCTATTATTGTTACTATTATGATATCCCCCAGTTCCCACCTAAGACACTAGTTTGGAGAATATAATAAACTTGGTTCAGGAATAACCAAACCTCAGCGACTGAAGGCACTAAGGAGAGGC
Source organism: Tadarida brasiliensis (assembly GCA_030848825.1). NCBI lineage: Eukaryota > Metazoa > Chordata > Mammalia > Chiroptera > Molossidae > Tadarida > Tadarida brasiliensis. Next base: position 83,335,882 of record CM061257.1, read on the forward strand.
AATGTGTCAGACTATGTTATTGTTCACAGATTGTCACTCTCCTCCCTGGGAGAGGATTCCATCATGTCACCCAGTTGAAGTCTAGCATGGGTATGTGACTTGCTTTGGCTAGTGAAATATGAGTGAAGTGATGTACGGCGATTTCAGGCAGAAGTGTTCAGAAGCAGCATGTGGTTTGCCATGTTCTATACGTTCCTTCTGCCACTAGATCTCACAGTGTTCTAGGTGGACATGCATTGTGAGTGAGACGTACTTTTGTTATTGCAACTCACTGGAAGTCTGAGGTTGTCTGTTATCTCAGCATCACCTAGTATCACCTGTCTAATATAAACACCAAACTAACATGGCACTCCACCATAGCTATTTATTTCCAGTTCTTACTCCTTCTCCTTCCTCTACCAGGGGTTAGCAAACTTTGTCTTCCTTACTTTATAAGACCTGCAAGCTAAAAATAGTCTTTACATTTTAAAATGGTTAAAGAAAATCTAAAAAAAAAAAAGTCCATAGCATGTGAAAATTTATGAAATTCAGTGTCAGTGTCCTTAAAGTTTTTTTATTCTTTATGCAGCACAAAAAATTTTTATGTTTTAAAAATCTTTATTGTTGAGAGTATTACAGATGTCCCCCCTTTTTTCTCCCCAATTGCCGGCCTCCTCCCAGTTCCCTCCTTGCCCCAGGTCTTCCCCACCCTATTGTCTGTGTCCATGGGTAATGCATATATGCATATAAATTCTTTGGTTAATCTCTTCTCTACATTTAAATTAGTTTAAATTGAGTTTCTCTCACTTTCAATGAAAAGAGCCCCAATACAATGTTCCTTCACATTCTCCCCTCCCTCCCAAGTTATGTAGCTAGGGGAGAATGTTATAGAAAAGAAATTGTGAATTGTTACTGGATAGAAGGAAGGAAAGAAAAAATTAGGGAAGAGAAAAAGGAAGGAAGGAAGGGAATGTGAGAGGAAGGGAGCACTTTAGTTGAAAAAGAAGGAAAGATAAGAGAATTGTTATAATTATTTTCCCATATCAACATGTGAACAGAAGGAATCTTCTAATATTCCCACAGGCAATTTTTCCCTCCATTTTAAAACTGAGAGATAAATATATTAAATAATAGTCTTAGTAACTAAGATCAATGTGATAGTCATTATCATCCAAACAAAGCCAATCAATCATTGATCTTCAAGGACCATGTGAAAAACAAATAAATCTTCCCCTGATCCAGGAAAAAAAAAAGACTGAGAGTAGATGCTAAAGGGAGAAGCTAAGTTCCATGAAGTAAAAAACATTAACAAAGTAGGATAAAGCACATAGCCTAAAAAATATTGATTTGTTAATTTAACCATATGTCATATTACATTATGTATTTTTAAATACCTAGGAAGAATTTTAATTTTTATGACAGGTATCAATTTAATTTTCAAAAAATATTTATACTGTGTTACTTTTCTAGAAGAAGGGAAAAGGTTTTCAACAGCAAAGTCTTATTCTGTAATCTTGAATCCTTGCCCTTTTTCTGTAATTATATATATGTGTCTAATTAAAAGAATATGATCTTATAATCTAAGGAAGGATAAGGTCTAGAGGTGAGAGTGAGAGCAACATAGTTTTTAGAGAATACTCGTAACTCTTTTCTTATTTTCTATACACGTAATTTACATAGTCAGTATTCCTCTCAACCAGAGTTGCTCTTTTTATTTTTTTCAGTCTAATACTTCCTTTCCTACATCAAAATTTTTTATTATTAAGGGAAAATAGCCCTGGCCGGTTTGGCTCAGCGGTTAGAGCGTCGGCCTGCGGTCCAGAGAGACCCGGGTTCGGTTCCCGCTAAGGGCATGTACTTCGGTTGCAGTTTGTCCCCGGCCCTGGTTGGTCGTGCGGGGGGCAGCCACTCGATGTGTCCCTTTCACATTGATGTTTCTCTCTCTCTCTCTCTTCCTCTCTCTCCCTCCCACTCTATCTGGACAAAAAAAATGAAAAAAATGTCCTCAGGTGAGGATAAAAAATAATAATAAAAAAAAATATTAAGGGAGAATACCCCCAACATGTATAGAACACTGAACCCAACAACAGTTTAATACCCATTCATCTCAAGTGCACAGACAGTGTTCTCTAGGATTGACCATATGCTAAGACATAAAATAAGCTTCAATAAATTTAAAGGAATGTGTTCTCTAACTACAATCAAATTATATTAAAAATAAAAAACAAAAGGGAATTTTGGAAATTCATAAGTATGCACAAATTAAATGACATACTCCAAATAACCAATTGATTAATGGAGAAATCACAAGAGAAATTAGATTGCACCTTGAGATGAATGAAAACAAAAACACATCAAAACTTATGAGATACAGCAAAAACGTTCTCAGAGGGAAATTCATAGCTGTGAATATCTAAATTAAAAAAGAAGAAAATTCTCAAGTCAATAACTGAAGCTTCCACCTTGAGAAACTAGAAAAAGAAGAGCAAACTAAACCCAAAGCAACAAGAGGAAAGGAAATAGGAAAGGTTAGAGTAGAAATAAAATACATAATAGAAAATATCAATGAAAGCAAAATTGGTTCTTTAAATATAAAAACAAAATGGACAAATCTTTAGCTAGGCTGACCAAGAATAAAAATGAGCGGACTTAACTTACCAAAATCAGGAATGAAAAAGGGGCTATCACTACCAACCATACAGAGATAAAAATAATTATAAGAGAACACTATGAACAACTGTATGTCAATAAATTAGATAACTTAGACAAAATGAACAAATTCCTAGAAAAATAAAAACTATCGAACTGACTCAAGAAGAAAAAGACAATCTGAATAAACCTATAATAAGAGATTGACCTAGTAATTTTTAAAAAATTCACACACACACAAACACAGCCCAGGACCAAGTGGCTTTTTTAGTGAATTCTACCAAACATTAAAAATATATATATTAGCACCAATCTCTTTTTCACAAACTCTTGCAAAAAATAGAAGAGGGAGGGACATTTCCAATTCATTCTGTGAGGTCATTATTACTCTGTTACTAAACCAGGTAAAGGCAAGAAAAAAAATCACAAGAGAAAATAACCCCAAAATTACAACCAATATCCCTTTTGAATATAGACACAAAATCCCAACAAAATACTGGCAAACCAAATTTAGCAACATAGAAAAAATATTAAAGATCATGATCAAGTGCCAGGTGGAATATATCCAGGAATGCAAGGTTGTTTTGACATATGAAGATCAATCAAGGTAATTATACCATGTTAACAGAGTAAAAACAAAACCACATGAACATCCCATAGGTGCAGAAGAAACATTTTACAAAATCCCATACCCTTTTATGATAAAACATTCAACAAGCTAGGAATATAGGGGAATGTCCTCAACTGGATAAAGGGCATCTATGAAACACCAACACCTAACCTCACAATTATAGGTAAAATCATTACCCCTAAGATTAGGAACAGGACAAGGATGTTCTCTTTTGTCAGTTTACTTAACATTGTACTAAATGTTAGAGGGCATTTAAGTGAAGAAGAAGAAGAAGAAGAAGAAGAAGAAGAAGAAGAAGAAGAAGAAGGAGAAGGAGAAGGAGAAGGAGAAGGAGAAGGAGAAGGAGAAGGAGAAGGAGAAGGAGAAGGAGAAGGAGAAGGAGAAGGAGAAGGAGAAGGAGAAGGAGAAGGAGAAGGAGAAGGAGAAGGAGAAGGAGAAGGAGAAGGAGAAAGAAGAAGAAGGAGGAGGAAGAGGAGGAGGAGGAGAAGAGAAAGAGGAGGAAGGAAGGAAGGACGGAAGGAAGGAAGGAAGGAAGGAAGAAGAGGCATCCAGAATGAAAAGAAAAAAGTCAGATGATCTCCATTATCAGATGATATGCTCTTATACACAGAAAATCATAAGGAAAACACACACACATTATTAGAACTACTAAATGAGTTCAGCAGGTTGCAGAATACAATGTCAATACACAAAAATCAACTGTGGTTTTTTTATACTCTAGCAATGAAAACGACATTAAAATCAATTCCATTCCAAGACCACCTAAACGGATAAAATACTTCAGAATTAACAAAAGATGTCTAAGATTTGTTCACCTAAACTATAAAATGTTGAAAAAATTAAAGATCTAAATAAATGGAAAGCTGCTTCAGGTTCATAAATTGGAAGACTTAATATTGTTAAAAAAGCAATACTCCTGAAATTGACTCACATTATCCCTATGAAATCCCAGCTTGATTTTTGGAGTAATTGACAACCTAATTATAAAATTCTATTAAAATGCAAGGGAAAATGAACAGCCAAAATAATAAAATTCATATGAAAATGCAAGGGACAAAGAACAGCCAAAATAATCCTTAAACATAAAAACAAAATTGGAGAATTCACATTTCTTGATTTGAAGACTTATGCAGAGCTACAGTAATCAATACAATGTGGCACTGACATAAGGATAGACATCTAGGTCAATAAAATAGAATTGAGATTTCAGAAATTAATCTTTACATTTATGATCATTTGAGGGTGCCAAGACAATTAAACAGGAAAAAAACAGTCTTTTCAACAAATGGTACTGGGATAACAGAATATCTACATGCAAAAAAAAAAAAAAAAAAAAAAAAAAGAAGAAGAAGAAGTTGGACCCCTTTCTTACACCACATAAAAATTAACTCAAAATGAATCACAGATCTAAGAGCTACACCTATAAAACCGCTAGAAGAAAACTTAGGAGTAAATCTTTGTGACCTTGGATTGATTAGGCAGTGATTTCTTAGCTATGACACCAAAAGTACAAGCAACAAGAACAAAATAGATAAAGTACACTACATCAAATTAAAAGCTTTTGTGCTGCAAATGATACTTTCAAGAAAGTAAAAAAGACAACCTTCAGAAGGGAAGATGTTTGCAAGTCATATATCTGATTAAAGACTGGTATGCAGAATATATAAAGAAATCTTATAACACAATAATAAAAAGACAAATAATCCAATTTAAAAAGTCAAAAGATCTGAATAAACATTTCCCCAAAGATATAAAGATATCCAATAAGCAAATGAAAAGATGCTTACATCATTAGCCATTAATGAAATTCAAATTAAAACCATAACAGTCACGGGGATGTCAAGTACAGCCTAAGGAATATACTCAATGATATTATAATAACTAAGTATGGTGCCAGGTGGATACTTGAAATATTGAGGGGGGATTACTTCATAAATTATAAGACTGTTTAACCACTATGTGCTACACCTGAAGCTAATATATAATAATATTAAATGTCATCTGTAATTAAAATGAAATTAAAAAGAAAAACACAATGAGATGCCACTTCACACCCACTAAGATGGCAATAATTAAAAAGATAGACAATAACAACTGTCGGCAAGGACATGGAGAAACTGGCACCTTCACACACTGCTGGTGGGAATGTAAAATAATGCAGCTGCTTGGGAAAACAGTTTGGCAGTTTTTCTAATATTAGATATAAAGTCATTATACGACCCAACAATTTTACTCCTAGGTATATATCCAAAAGAAATGAAAACATAGGCCCATGCAAAAACGTGTACACATGTGATCATAGCAGCATTATTCATAATAGTAAAAAACGGAAACAAGCCAAAAGAGGAAGGATTTAAAAACATGGTAAAGACTATACTTTCAGGGATAATTTCTATTGTCTGTTACTAGAGAATTTTCTCTGAACTTGTCGAGTACCAGAAACCATGAGGAAGAGGCATAGCACTCTCTCCTGAGCATGAAGCTGGCTCTTGGTGTTGCTTTTGCAACTGCTCTTGGCCATTGATGATCATTCTTCTCTTCCTTTGGGAGAGTAAGAGGGGTAGGACATGTATGTATGTGTATATATATATATATATATATATATATACAGTGTAATGGAATATTATTGAAAATAGAATGGGGGGTTCAATGGGGAAAAAGGGAGGACATCTGTAATACTTTCAACAATAAAAAAAGAAAATAGAACGAAGTTCTAATACATGCTACAATGTAGATGAATCTTGAAAATAATTTAATTATATACTTTAAATGGGTGAATTTTATTATGGTATATGAATTATGTCCCAATAGAGATTTTTAAAAAATCAATCAGAAATTGGAGAGAGAGAATGAATGTCCCCAAATACACAAAATTAAAATTAAAAAATACCATTTTTTTACCCATTAGATAACCAAAATTAAAGAGAATTGGTGAAATCCACTGTTGGTGAGGGGATAGAAAAGGGGCCCTCTCACTACTGCTAGTAGCAGTGTGTATTGAAATAGTCTTTTGGATGAGAATTTGGGAACACAAAATGCAATTTAAAATATGATTTCCTTTGACCTGGCAATACAATTTCTAGAGATTTATCCTGCATATCCTGCACAAAGACATTCACAAGTATACAAGGATGAAAGGATTTTCACTGCATAGCTCCTGAAATTTTTACATTGGAATAAGGTGCTAGCATTCATACCCATATTCTCTACCTTCTCTGCTGTTATGGGTAAGCTCCTAGCTAAGGCCAATGCACTAAGTCCTATCCCTGTTCAACTCTACAAAGCATTGCACTGGTAAGTCTATATTCTCTCTCTTACAGCACTGATGTTTATTTCTCTACTGGATTCTTTGCATTAGCAAAGAAACATTATTTCCCCAAAAGTTAACAAAAAAATCTCTTGATCCTGGTTTTTTTTCTAGATCTCTCCTTCTCTTCACTACACAATGTACCTGAAGAGTTGTCTATGCTGCCCTGGCTGGTTTGCTCAGTGGTTAGAGCATTGGCCCATGGATGAGAGAGTCCCGAGTTCTGTTCCCACTAAGGGCACGTACCTCGGTTTCAGTTCATCCCCGGCCCCTGTTGGGGTCGTGTGGGTGGCAACCAGTGGATGTGTCTCTCTCACATCGATGTTTCTCTCTCTCTGTGTTCCTCCCTCTCTCCCTCCCGCTCTATCTGAAGGTAAATGCAAAAATGTCCTTGGGTGAGGATTAAAAAAAAAAAAAAAAAGAGTTGTCTATGCTAAACATTTTAGGAAAAAATGTAATGAGATTTTATTTACTTATTTTTTTATCCTCACCCGAGGACATTTTTCCATTTTTTGTTCAATAGAGTGGGAGGGAGAGAGAGGAAGAGAGGGAAAGAGAAACATCGACGTGAAAGGGACACATCAAGTGGCTGCCTCCCGCACGACCAACCAGGGCCAGGGACAAATTGCAACCGAGGTACGTGCCCCTAGCGGGAACCGAATCTGGGCCTCTCTGGACCGCAGGCCAACACTCTAATTGCTGAGCCAAATTGGTCAGGGCTGTAATGAGATTTAAATGAGGATGACATCAAACCTCACAATTTCACTATTGGGACCCCTAGAAATATTCATTTATTTTATTTTTAAAATTTTTTATTGCTTTTTAGAGAGAGAGGAAGGGGAAAGGGAAAGAGAGAGAAACATCGATGTGAGAGTGAAATATTGATCGGCTACCTCCTGTATGCTCCCTACTCGAAAGAGATATGATTTATTTGTCCAACCAGTACTACAGAACATTTGTTATGTCCAAGGTCTGTGCTAGAATCTGGCACAGTGTCTTTTATCAGAGAATAAAAGACTGAGAAAAAAACAACCAAGAGTTGTCTGTGCTCATCTAAAGTTTCTTCCTTGAGCCCATTTGAACTGGGCTTTCATCCCCACTATTCCACTAAAACTGTGGTTGTTGCGGTCACCTTGCTAAATTCGAGTGTCAGTTCTCAAAGCAGTTCTACAGAAAGCCAATAGTGTTCAAGTATACAACTAATTGTATCTAGCTTAACTAAAGTTAAATGTTACAACATTTAGACAAATGAAATGGATTATTTTCTTTAGATAATCTCTCAAAAATAATATTTTAAACTGAATTTTAATAAGTTTTATCAAAATAGTGAGTTTGAGTATGGATTTTCTCCCTGCTACTTTAATAGTCAGATGAACTGAGGAATGTGTTGACCCATTCTTATAAATGTTGAGGAACAATTGTCTAATTGGAAATCCACTCAAAAAGTAGAACCACTGTGTCAAGCAAGATTTTCCCAGATAAATAATTTTGCATCCATTTGCTGTAACACACAGGCTGATTATTATGGTCGCAAAATTACAGGATACACAGCATGGCTCTAGTTGTTTTAGCCTGTTCAAGGTTTTAGGAAAATATTGCCAAGGTTCCTCCTCGGCCATCATCCTTTAGGGGAAAGAAATAAAACAACTTAATAAAGCATTATAAAATCTTTAACTTTAATCAATATATCTTTGTAATTAACACTTCAAGATAAATTGAAAATGTATTATAATTGGAAGGATCTATGTCAACATTATGACAGTGGTAAAACTGATTCCTACATAAGGAATTAAAGGTCTAGGTCTAAGGATCAATAAAAGCTCAAATAAATGTATGCTCTTCCTAACAGATTTATCCACAACATGATAATAAGGAGAATCCATGCTCTGATTTTTCAGAAAAGTCTAAATGAAGTTTATAAAAAAAAGTAGCTGCAAAATTTAGACAAAATGCCTGGTAAACTAACAGGTACATAATTTAGGGTACGTAAAGGGCTGCATTTCTTTCTCTCTTTCTTTTAACTATAAAGTGATAGACTGTGCTCTGGATGCAGCTAGGATTAGTCAAGCACTATACATAAAGTGTCAAAGTTTAGCTTAAGCTTTTAAAATCAAATGTACAATCATAAAATGAGAATGGAACAGAGCAACGTGGGATGTACAATACACATTTAGAGGGTTGGCCTTGATTTGTAAAACTGAGAAGTTTTAAGATTATATCCCAGATATAATCTTTTAACCCCATTCACCAACTGTGCCCCAGAATCTACCCTAAATCCTGGTCTGGATGCCATGCTTAGATTTTCTCACATGGATATTTTAATTTTCCTGTTTCTTGTTGGTATCAGGAGAGAAGTTTCTTTATTTTGAGGCCATATGGAAAAATATTTGAATATACAAGATCTGATGCGGACACTGATTTCACACAATACCTCACAGGTATGGCCATAGTTTTAGTCATGTCTTGTTTTGTCAACTGCCTATCTTTTTCCAACGAGACACTTCCAATAACAGGAAATTATGAATATTAACTCAAGCGTGCAGCCATCTACAAAACAAACTCAAGAAATTAGGTGGCTTTGGCTGGTGTGGCTCAGTTGCTTGAGCGTTGTCCTGTGCAACAAAGGGTCAGTTTCAGGCTCGATCCCCAGTAGGGGGCGTGCAGGAGGCAGCCTATAGATGTTTCTCTCTCCCTCTCCCTCTCTCAAATCAATTAAAAAATACATTAAAAAAAAAAAAGAATTAGGGTGATCTTTGGGTTATTTCAGAATGGGTAGAGGAGAAAAATTCCTTTCTGAAGATTTCCAGAATGTTGATACAAGTGTCGTGAATCCCTAGGAAACATCTCTGGTACGAATCCTTCCTTTTCTTTCTCTCCAAATGTTAGGAAAGAATTCATTTCCAACTCCTAATGTGTCCTTCAGTGTGGAGGTACCTTCCAACAAAGTAAAAGTACTGGTCTTTTTCTGCCCCTAACTCGCCTCTCTCATCATAATTAGGAACTGGGCATACATAGGTCAACTTCTTCCCCTTTTCTTTCCCCTTCTAACAGCCTGCCTGTTCAGAAAACATATGCTCTAATCTGCTTTCAGCAATATAGTAAACTTAGCCTATAGGCTCCCTGTGGGAAAGGGAAGTGGGCACACAGTTGCCAGGGGTCTGTGACGGGGTGGTGAGCCTACCTAATTCTTTGAGTTCATTATTATTACTGCACACTGAAGTTATGTCTTCCAACCTAGTCTTTATTGGTAATAATCCTTTATCTCTCAATTGGATGAGAATTCAGCTGGGGGCAAAGAGGCATACACGATTACTGATGTACTAAAACTCGGCACCAATACGAAGTCTCTCCAGGGCTGCACAAAGCTGTACTTGCCCAGCCATATCAGTTAACTGATGTGTTATGTGGGGTTTTAGGTAAAGGCAGGATTGTCTGACTAGTATCATTTAGAAATATTCCCAATTTTTCACAATTTGCCTCTAAAGATACATCTTTAAATATACAATGATAAATAAAAATAAATTATTAGCTTCCAACTAATATTTTAATAGCAGAAGTTAGGCTTAAAGAGTAATTTAAAGAGTTGGCCAAGTGTTAATAGAATGAGGGCTTAAACTTTGACTTGAAGAATTAGTAACCTATAGCTAGAGGGACACAACAAAGTTGGGGGGAGGCTGGAGTTTGTTTTTTTTAATGGTAATTATCAATTCTTCCTATTTTTTTATTAATTAATTTATTTTTGTTACAGATGTTTCTCCTTTTTCCTCCCTAGACACCCTCCTCCTGATCCCCCCACCCCACCCCAAAGCACTGTAGTCTATGTCCATTGGTTACACATATATGCATATAAGTTCTTTGGTTTATCTCTTCCCTATTCCCCCCACCCCCTGCTCCTCTGAGGTTTGTCAGTCTGAACCCTACTTCTTTCTATGTCTCTAGGTCTATTTCGTTCATCAGCTTATTTTGTTTATTATATTCCACATATAAGTGAGATCATGTGGTATTTGTCTTTCTCTGGTTGGCTTATTTCGCTTAGCATAATACTCTCCAGGTCCCTTCAGGGCTGGAGTTTTTAATAAACTGGATATGTTATGAGGGACTAGGATCAGAACACAGGATCACAACGGTGAAAAGCAAACCTGAACTGATGAAGAAGAGTTCAGGATATGTGAAGTCTTGAAAGTTAACCTGAGGCCTTTATCTTACAGGCAGTTAAGGACAGTGTCCGGAGTGTTTAGCTAAGTTAGTTACTCCGTTATATTGCTGCCTTGGCATCCATTTGGTTTGGCCAAGTGGTCTGCGGGAGCCTTAATCTGACGCCAGCCCCCTCATGCAAGCGCATACCCTAGATAACAGTCTGCAGAGTCCCAAGCAAATGTCAGTTCCCAATATGTCTTCCCAATAGCCCTTGTGATCAACAGTCTCCCCTGCTTCCCAGGGCTTTACCTTTATGTATCCCTTAGATAAGACGCGTGTGGGACTTGCCAAAACCCTGCTCTTTTAGTTTGAATTGACCAGTTCCACCTCAGCCAGGGATCCTCAAATCACTCCACCCAGGGACCTAACAAAGCGTGTTTCCCAGGTGTTGCCTCTCTCTGTCTTATCTTGACCTCCCATGTGGCCCCTCGAGGTGTGCTGTGTGCCTCTGCCAGGAAAGAGTTTCAAAGTTCTCTATTTCAGCTTCTCTTCTGGCCTGTTGCTGAACTGCAGCTCACTATCCGGCACATCGTGCTCCACTTAGCACATGTTAATTTAACAAAGTCATAACAGAACTACTAAAACCTTTGACTAGAGAGATAATATACTGAAAAAATAATAATATACTGAAATTAGTATTTTATATTAATTTGATTTTTCCAAATGCAAGGTAGATAGAAGCAGCAACAGAATCAAGTACAATTATGCAGGGGATCTGAAATGGTGAGAGCCTTAACAAACTGCCTTTATTCCCTGCATCACCAAGTTTATTTAAAGCTAAATCTATGATTAGTCTTCACTTGGTCACCTAGTATTCACTCCTCAATTCACCACAAGATGACTTCTGCTTCTGAAATCGTTCTTGCTAAAATACCATCGACCTATTAATCACTAAGTCAAAAGGCAAATTTTCATTTCTTTTCTTAACCAAACAATCATGAACCAAAATAACTGACCACTCCTGTATTCGTTTGCTGACGCTGTCATAACAGTACTACAAACCAGATGGCTTACGCAATAGAAATGCATCATCTCGCAGTTGTGAAGGCTAGCTGGCTGAATCATGGTGTCTGCAGAGCTGTTTACTTCTGAGGGCTGAGGAAGAAGGGCCTGGTCCAGTTCTCTATTCACGGCGTAGACAGCTATCCTCATGTTCACAGGGCACTCTCCCTGTGTGTGTCTCTGTGTCCAAATTTCCCCTTTTTACATGGACACCAGTCATATTAGATCAGGGCTCACCCTAACGATCTCACTGTAACCTGATTATTTCTTTTTTCTTTTTTACTGCTCCAGTCAACAAAAGAGAGACTTTATTAAAGCCCCAGGTCACAGGGTTCAGGCAGAAGGCTGCCCTGTGGGCCCGAGGAGGTGGTGGAGGGGCCTTATTTAACCTTCTCCTTGGGGCGCAGGTTGTTGGTGTGGCTGCACTTCTTGTGGCAGCTGACAGCACCCGGGTGCAGGCGTAACACTGCAGCAGATGACCTTGTCGCAGTTGTACTTCTGGGCCAGCGGGTGGAGGGAGGGTTGGGTGATGCCACCCCTCAGAAGAAGCACCAAGTGCAGGGTGGGCTCTCACTGAATACTGTCGTCTGAGAGAGTGAGGCCATCCTCTAGCTGTCAGGCGCCACTGGTCAGATGGGATGCCCTCCTTTTCTTGGATTTTAGCTTTGATATTCTCAGTGGTGTCACTGGGCTCAAGCTCAAGAGCGATGTCTTGCTGGTTAGGGTCTTCACAAAGATCTGCCTCTCTGCGCCTGCTGAGGAGGCTGCTCCACCGCCTCGCTGAAGAGGAAGAGCTGTAACTTGATTATTTCTGTAAAGACTCTATCTCCAAATAAGGTCACATTCTGAGGTATGGGGGTGAGTGGGTAGCACTTCAATAGATGAACTTGGGAGGGGAAACACAACTCAACCTTTAACCCTCTGCTTCTTGACATTGTCCTCCCCTAGCTAAAATAGAGCTGTCTCTCATACATCTCTGACCACTCTTCCTCATCCTCTTTTGCTGGTTTCTCTTTCTTCACCTGACCCTTAAATATGGATATTTTTCCAGGGTTCTGTGCTGCTGCTTCTTGTTTTTCATTCCACCTGTTACCCCTAGGGCTCCATGCCTGGATGGCGTTAACTGTCATATGTATTGGGGTGCCTCTAAACTCTATATCTCAAGACCAATCTCTTGCATTTGTCAAAACCAATAGAATTTAACAGCACAAAGAATAAACATTAACATGTGCAAATTAGAAAAAAAAATACTTCATTTAGGAGGTGAAAGGATCCAGAATACAGAATGTGACTAAAACAACTTAACGTATTACAAATCTATTTACAACCTCACTGAATGGGGTGGAGGAAAAGGAGCTGACCTGTGTGACTGAAAATTACTGGAGTCTAATGAGGTCAATGGGGCGAAGGAGGGGGGACATCTGCAATACTTTCAACAACAAGATAGATTTTTTTTTTAAATTAGTGAAATCTATAAGACTAAGGCAGAAGAGACCATACATAAGCACTGTGCTTTAGCTGATGTAGTTGTTTCCCAAAGAAGTTCTGATTAACAATTCTAATACTGCTACACTAATGTGGTAGAATGGAACAATTATGCAAATAGATGGCAAATGGGAGAAGTCAGGTTTTTCACTGTTGGAATGGAAGGTTAGAGATAAGCAAGGGAGGGAGGCCAGAAAAATCCATGTGGTAATAGACTGGAGTTTGAGGCATCAGTGTGAACTCATGTTTATTTTAATATAGTCATAGATGGTTTCATATAGAGATATTTATATATATGTGTAGAGAGAGATCAGTGTCCACACAGATATTTCCTTGCTCTGTCAGCTGACAAAAACTAGAAGCAATGACACCCCAGTAGTATTGAGCACATTTAGCACCCATACCTTGGTTTCTAAGACTACTCTCCAATAAAGTAAATCAGGACTTCTTGGGGAAATGACTGATTCTAGGACTGGGGCTGGAAATACACATTATGAGCCTGGAGCCTCTTAAAGTGTCAGAAAGTAAGGAAGTGCTGAAAAACCAAACCAAACCAAAACCTCACAATTATGGAGGTACGTCAGAGGGACACCGGAGCCAACCGAAGAGCTCCAATGGCTAACACTGACTGCTTTGATAAATGAAGCAATAGTGCATTATAACCCAAAGTATAAAAGAAATATCCACGAGTAACACTGGTCTAAAGAAATGATTAAATAAATGAATAAATGGGAGTGAGTACACGAGTCTCCTGTGCGCAAGTCCATATAACTGATGTGGATACTCTACCTTCAAGGAGGTGGGGCACAGCTCCCCCCTTTACTCAATATTTGCTTCTTTAGGGCATAATTATATCTTGCCTATTTTAAAAGTCCTTTTTGAATATCCCTTACTTTATTAAAAAGAAAGTGGGTAAAATAGAAAAGCAATTTAATTCACTATCATGATTAATAAGAAAAGGGAAAGACAATGAATTTTGGTCATAAATTGTGCCTTAATAAACAATAAAAAACAACAACACAGGTTTTCTTTCTAATTGCAAAAAAGGAAATTCAGTAACAACAACCAAAAACACCCTAGGCCTACATACAGTGCTGAAATACAAAAACATAAGCCAAAGGTAAGTGTGCCTTTATCTTCTATTTAGATACCATCAATAAAACATGAAACAGAATGGATATGAACCAAATAATTAATAAGAAGAATAATAATTTAAAATAAGTAAATTTAAAATAAAATAAGTAAAATAAAAAGTTCTTTCAAAACTTAAGCTAAAATAAAGAAAAGGAAGGACTGTTAACAGAAGAAAAATAAAACATCAAAATGTGAATAGCAGAGCAATGCAATTTCCAAAGAATTTTCAGTTCCATACTGACTATGGAGAAAAGCTCTTTTCACTAGATTAGCCCTCACATATTAAGAATTAAGAGCAGCCTCTAGTGGCAGGTTAAGGATTTTACAAAGTGGCCTTGCAAAAACCAAAATGACTTTTATTTTTTTTACTACAGTTAGGCGCCCCATAATGACCGCATATACAATGGTGATCCCATAAGGTTATAATGAAGCTGAACATTTCCTATGGTCTAATGATGTCATAGCTGTCTTAAAGTCATAGTGCAACACATTATTCACAAGTTTGTAGCGATGCTGGTGTAAACAAACCCACTGTGCTGCCAGTTGTATAAAAGTATAGCACATACAATCATGCATCGTACATAATATTTAATAACAATAAATGACTATGTTACAGGTGTATGTGTTTACAATACTTTAAAATTTTTTAATGAAATTTATTAGGGAAACACTGGTTAATAATGGTATAATTTTCAGGTGTATAAAATTATAACTTGTGCCTGGCCAGTGTGGCTCAGTGGTTGAGCGTCGACCCATGCACCAAGAGGTCACCAGTTTGATTCCGGGTCAGGGCACATGCCCAGGTTGTGGGCCAGATCCCCAGTGGAGGGCATGCAGGAGGTGGCCAATCGATGTTCTCTCTCATCGATGCTTCTATCTCTCTCCCTTCCTCTCTTTCTAAAATCAATAAAGAAAAAAAAATTAAAATTATAACTTGCCATCTGTGTACTCTATTGTGTGCTCCCCCAAAGTCTAGTTTCCTTCCATTTCCATGTATTTGACCCCTGTTACCCACTTCATCCCCCCCCATTTTCCCTCTAGTAACCACCATTCATTTTCTACACTTTTTATTGTTATTTTAGAGTGTACTCTTTCTACTTATAAAAATAAAAGTTTGCTGTAAAATAGTAATACAGTGTTACGCATATATACGCAGCCTCACAAATCTCCAGTTTACCACATCTCTTTATTGCATCATTTTCTCTTGTGCATGATCTAATCTCGTGTTGTTTTATAAATTTAGCGTAGCTTAAGTGTACAGTGTTTATAAAGTCTACAGTAGTGGACAGTGATGTCCTCGGCCTTCACATTCACTCACCACTCACTCACTAACTCACCCAGAACAACTTCTAGTCCTGCAAATTCCATTCATGGAAAGGGCCTTATACTGGTGAACCATGTATCTTTTATGCCATTTTTTTACTGTACCTTTTCTATGTTTAGATATGTTTAGATACACAAGTACTTACCATGGTGTTACAGTTGCCTATAGTATTCAGAACAGTAACTTGTTGTACTGGTTTGTAGCCTAGGAGCCACAGGCTATACCATATAGCCCAGGGGTGTAGTAGGCTATATCATTCAGGTAGTATAAGTGCACTCTGTGATGTTTGCACAGTGATGAAATTGCCTAATGATGCATTTCTCAGAACATATCCCTGTCTTTAAGTGGCTCATGACTGTATTTGCTCTGAGCAGAAAATACATTTCATCCAAGGAACCTGAGGAAACTCAGAGCCAAATTTACTAATCAACTTTAGCAGTTATGCATAATTTCACCACATCTGGAGTGTTCTTAGTACTTATTTTACTTATGTTCTTTTTTATATGTGTCATTTTTAAAACTACTTCATATTCTTTGTAGACAGAGACTATCAACTGAATGAGCTATTATGTGAATCATGGGGAGGACTCCAGTGTTTTATAAGGGATAAACCAACTGGCAAAAACCTCAATGAAGACAGATAGGTTTGATGAAGTGAAGTCCAGCTCTCACTTAGGCTTTTCTCTCTGTATAAGGAGTGACCAAAAGTAGAAATACTTTGAGGAAAATAGAAATATCTCCTCCACCTGAGAAATGGTGAGTTTACCTGAATCTCACTGCATCTTTTCAAAAGGGGCCCCTTTCTCCAACAGGGCAAGAGAAAGGCTGGGAATGTACCAAATAAATATGTTCTTGTTTTATACCCCTGCGTTTCTCCTTCCTCTGAACTCATCTAGTATACTCATCCAAACCCTTAGTTTCTAAACTAAGCACGTATGAAATTAAAGGTGAATAAATAAGATGTTCTTTCCCATCAATTATTGCTACAAAACACCAATGTTACCGTCAGTAAAGGTCAGGAGTGCTACTGGGATGTAAGGTTTGCCCACAATGACAGCTCTACTGCTATGGCACAAAGGATGCTCTCACGACACGTCGTCTGCAGAACACAAAACTCTATGAACATCCAGGGGCAGACATGGCTTAAGTTTCCCCAAAGGAAAGTGCTAGGGAGTTGGGGACGCGGGGTAAGTCGGCGCATGTGAGGCCTTGCACGAGTTGCACAGATCCTCGCCGCCCTCGGCCTCTCCTCGGGCTCCACCCATTGGAAAGGTGTGGAATGGCGAGGCCGCAAACCTCGCGCGCTTGCCGGTGGGGAACAGCCGGTTTTCAGGGGCCCTACGGGTGGCCTTCTCCGCTGCTTCCTCGGTGGCCGGCTGGGGTCGCGCCTCCGCGCGCCGGGACCACCCCACGGCCAGCAGCCGCCTCGGCCTCCGGTCCTGCGCCCTCCGGACCTGCGCCCTCCGGTCCTGCCAGCCTCCTGCGCCCTCCGGTCCTGCCAGCCTCCTGCGCCCTCCGGACCTGCGCCCTCCGGTCCTGCCAGCCTCCCGCGCCCTCCGGTCCTGCGCCCTCCGGTCCTGCCAGCCTCCTGCTCCCTCCGCTCCTGCGCCCTCCGGTCCTGCCAGCCGGTCCTGCCAGCCTCCTGCGCCCTCCGGTCCTGCCAGCCGGTCCTCTTCCAGGGCCCAGCGCGCTCCCCTCGGAGCCCGGAGCCCGACCGGCCAGAGCACGAGGACGGAGCTTGAGGCTTCTCAGCCAATGGCGCGCTCGGTCCTGGAGGGGAAGGAGGAAGCCTCCGGACAGGCGTAGAGGCGACCGGAACCCCGATGAGGACCCAGGTGGGCTCCGGCCCGGGATCCCCGCTCGCTGACCCGGGAGCGGCCGAGGGGGCGGGGCCCAGGACCCCGGGAGGCGGGCCCGCCCGGGACCTGCCAGCAGGCTCGTCGCTTGCCTGGACTTCGTCATGTCTCCATGGAAATGCTGCTAATTGTTCCTTCACTGGAGAAAAGAGAGTGGAGACAAAAATGTTTAAACCTTGACAGGCCCCTGACTCCCTTGAGTTCCTCCTGAAATTACTTCAAGGAAGAGCGACTCAGGAAACAAGATTACCTTCTTTCACATAATTAATATAGTCATTTAATTTTTGTGAGTTTCTCTGCTTGTCTTTCACAGGTGCTTTCAAATAAATTAATCTAGACTATATTTTATTTATTAAAAATTTCCACCTCCTCCTAGGAGTGCTACAATGATGAATTAATATTTGCTGAGCACTTGGAAGGTGGAGTTTCCCTATTATTATTGATACAGAAAAACAATAACTTGATGGGATTGGTAACCCATGCCATCTGCTGTGTTAACTGAGATTACATTGTAAAAAGGCTTTGCCTATTCAGGCAAAGTGGTTAAGTATAGAAATAATTATCCAGGTAATTTAAATTTCACAGAAGATGGAATCCTGCTTTGAAAAAAGAGTGACTCTTCTGATCAATTTTGTTTTGTTTTGCCCTGTTATTATTTGATTGAATCAATTGTATAAATCTAATCACCTGTGCAACTTCTCAATTTTAATTTCTCCTTCCTGTGATTTCAAATGAATTATTTTAAGACCAAGTCTGCATTAACAAATTAAGAAACAGTGTGCTCCTTCTTGCATGTCAGCCCAGTATTTTACTTTATATTCAGGTATAGTCATTTAAATTTAAATAAAACTCTGAAGAATTTGAAATATTTTTATATTCGTATCATTGGTTGCACAGAATTTCCGACTAGGAAAGAGGAGTAAGGTTGATAATGTCTAATTTTTCTGAGGTCTATGGTAATCAGAGGAAAGACAGCCATTACCCCTAGAACTGGGTTTCCAATTACACTTATTCTCACCATAACACTTGCTTATTAGGACAATTGCTAATGCTCCCACTTAACTTTGCTAATGTCAGCATGGCCATAGCCCTGAAAATAACATGGTTCCAAATGGGTTTCAAAAGTAATCTGAAGAGTTTTAGAAATAAATTATTTTTTCAATGCAGGGTTTTTAAATGTAGTGTTCTAAAATATCCAGCAAGGGACTCTAATCAATCATTATGAAACTTCCCTATATTCAAGCACAGAAAACATTAAAATGTAATATCACAAAAGTAGGCCAGACCACTATCATCAACCTAATAGTCATCATCATTTATATCATTTATTAAATTACTCTGTGCAGCAGCGCCAAAAAGTGAAGTAATATTGTGAATTCACTAGAGGGAGCAATTTTTTTTCTTTAGTAAGTTAGTATTACTTAGCTCTATACATTGAGTAGTCCTAGACTAGATCTGGACATGTAACATAATTTGAGAGTAAGAATATGCAGAATTCATGAGAGATCTCTCAGTGAAGATGTAATGTTATTTCCAGATTTGTTTAGAGGTTTTCTTTGAAGCATCTGAGAAGAAAAGAGAGCTTGAAAACACAAGGTAGATTAAATCCAAGGTAGTAATACTCAAGCTGGACATCTATTAACATTTCCATTTTATTGTAACTTTCACACATTTTTCCTTTCAGACAAGAAATTACTGCCTACGAGAAATTACTGGCACAGCATCTAATCCATTAAAAGTTCAACAACAATCACAGTAACAATAGCTAGATTCCAAGGGTCTGAAATAAATGCAAATAAACTTCAGATTCAACAGAATGAAGATACTTATTCTAGTTAGTAACATGTGACAGATGTTCAGACCTATTCATGTTTCTGCTATACATTTCTGCTTTTTAGCTGTTGGTGATATAACCTCAACAATTTGTTTAGATTTGCTTCCTATTTGATATATTTGACACAGGATTTAGCCAGGAAAAATACTTTTAAGCAAAAATTAATATGGAATTAATAAATAGTATTTATACAATTGTGCCTAATTGTATTGTTTTATTTGTTCTGTTTTTTGTTAATCCTCACCCGAGGATATTTTTTCCATTGACTTTTTTTTAGAGAGAGTGGAAGGGAAGGAGTGGGGGAGAAAGAGAGAGAGAGAGAAAGAAACATCTATGTGAGAGAGACACATCAATCCTTTGCCTCCTGCTTATGCCCTGACCGGGCAGGGAATTGAACCTACAACCCAGGCATGTGCCCTTGACCGGAAATTGAACCCAAGACCCTTCAGTTTGAGGGCCAACGCTCCAACCACTGATCCACTCCAGCCAGGGCTATTTTGTTTTGTTTTGTTTTTTCTATCACCGTTCATCCCTCTATGTCCTCTTCACCCGCACATGCACAGTTTCCACACTGTTGGCGGCGTCCTTGCGTTCTCAGTCCTCCCCGCAACCCCCACCAGAGCTGCCTGCCTGCTCTCTGTCTATGAGTCTGTCTCTATTTTGCATGGTAGTTCAGTTTGTTCATTAAATACCACATATGCGTGAAATCACAGGGTACTTGTCTTTCTCTGACTGACTTATTTCAGTGTTCTCCAAGTCCATCTATGCTGTCGTAAATTGTTTTTATCAGCTGTTAAATGTTAATGTTTAATGATACAGATTCGGCCCTTGAAAACAAAATAAACTTTGTTATTATCATTGAATTAATCCCAAATTTAATACCACCAAAGATGCCACATTTTTAAATGATACTTTTGTTTTATTTATGAAATAATTCACTCAATACATGTTAAGTGAATTTCTACCTGATGCTGGATATAAGATCCAATTTAACTCACAATTTAGTGTTCTTTCTAAAATAAAAATTTCCCTAATAATTTAATTACATTTATGTTTTTTTAACTATGTATTTAAAGAACTTTCTCAAATCCTTTCCTGAAAAGAGTGACATTTCTACTTTTTATTTATCACTGGAAAACAATTATAGGAGCTCAGAGTTTAAAGAAAAGTTTTGAGTCTTCCAATATATGAGACATGTTTAGAATATAAATTGTCAATTCTGGCAGCTCTAAGTCAAGTATTTACAACTATTTATTTGTATGTGGATGGTCCAGACATTCTCCAAACTGCATTCTCCAAACACTTTTCCCTAGAACACTTCTCAGAAGAATGCAATCTGAATATCTGTGCTGTTGAATTAATGGTTTTGATGTTGTTTTCAGTTAGAATGAAGAAAGAGGTTAGGTGACTTATGAATCCCTAGTAATGGTCAGGGTATTCCACAGTGAATCTCTCTTCTTTTTTGCACCATTTAAAATGGTATATATTTATACAGTGTTATAATGTACTGAATTAACCCATAGTCTTTTATAAACTATAATAATGTATCAAAGTGTCTATGAAATTATATTCTAAAATAAGCTGTATATCCTTTGTTGCAATGTTGTTGTCATTCCAAATGCTGTTCTATGAATTTAAGTGTAAATATCAGAGCCACAAAAGAAGAACCATAACTGAAATATATTAGGACTAAGCATTACAAAAGTTGAGGAAGGACTAATTTTATTTGAAGTCAAACACTGTGAAAACTCGCTTTAAACTGTGACTTAAAAAGAATATTAAACTTTGATAAATATTCTACATACCAATAACAATGAGATATTTTGATACTGACATTTAATATATAGAGACAGTTGAGAAAATAGAAATTTATTCATTGTACACTTAAAATGTTATTTTCTTTTAAAATTATATGAGGTTACTTACCATATAGAAAATAAGTAGATAGCAATAAAAAAATCTATACTCAGTATTAAAAGACATTCTGGTATTTTTTAACTTGGTTTATGCTATATTGTCCTTAAAATTAAATCTTCAAACATCCTATCATGATCAGAAATGTACTGTCTTAGAAATTTTCCTGATTCTAAACCCAGACCAATTCAATTCAGTTTTTAAAGAAACTGAATTTAATTGCAATATACATTGAAAATGAGTGTTCTTCGTTCTCTTTAATGATACTTAAGATTACCTCATTTTACCACCACAAGGAAAACAAATGTATATCTACTTGGAAAGCCTTGGCCCTTGGCTTTTTATGTATTTGCAGTTTATAAATGTTAATCCCAGTGGATCCCAGGGACTGATGGAGGCACATAGGCTGGGAACATATTTTGTAAGATGTGAAAAACGCAGACATTCTTCCTCAGTTAGAAAGCAAAGAATTTAAGAACTTTGAACTACAATCTGAAAATCTTGGCATATTAACTAAGATTTTGAAAGGCAAATATCCTTGTTTGAATGTTGATGTATTTATGAATACTTTGCCTTATATATTTTTCTACTTAATCTATTACTGGTAATATAAAATAAAAATAATGATGGTAGGAAAATAACTTGGGAGGCTTAGCCTGGAGGAGCAATGATAAGAAAAAGTCTTAAACATGATTTTTCTAAGAAAACAATTTAAGAATGGGCTTTTGCGTTCTTGGGGAGGAGCTCAGAACACTGAGCCTGTGTAATGTCAAAAATCCGTTTACTTCAGACTTAAGGTTGGCATTTTAATATATATTATGCTAGTAAAAATATGATTAGTCATAATTTGAAAAATGAAAATATTTAAAAAAAGGTTTTTTTCTTTATTGATTTTAGAGAGAGAGAAAGGAAGAGGGAGAGAGAGAAACATCGATGAGAGAGAACATCGATTGGCAGTCTCCTGCATGCCCCCCACTGGAGATTTGGCTCACAACCTGGGCATGTGCCCTGACCAGGAATCTAACCGATGATCTCCTGGTACATGGGTCAAAGCTCAACCACTGAGCCACACTGGCCAGGGGTATTTTTTAAAATATAATTATGCTTATCAGGATCTTCATTTTCAAACAAATCAGTGTTTGCATAACATTCATAGATACTCTACATATTCATTTATAGATAGTAAAACTTAGAAAATATTATTTTATAACTTCAGAGACAAGTGGTAAAAGACTATGGTTTCGTTTACCACATTTCTATTTAAAGAAATATTATTGCATTAGACAAAATGTTCTAATAAATAAAGTGCTGCAAATATTTTGTTGTTTTTATAATTGCAAACACTATCCTAGCAATAATTCCAAAGTTATTTTTGAGGATGAGAACATCAACTCATCTTCCATGTAGTTTTATTTTTATTATATAAGAAAAAATAATATATCTCTAAAAGACCCCCAAATTATGAGTATTACTTTAAGAACTAAGAGTTAGGAATTGTTGCCCTGGCCAGTTTGGCTCAGCAGTTAGAGCATCAGCCCGCGGACCAATGAGTCATGGGATCGATTCCGGTCAAGGGCACGTATCTTGGTTGCAGTTCGGAACCTGACTCTGATTGGGGTTGTGTGGGAGGCAACCACTCGATGTGTCCCTCTCACATCAATGTTTCTCTCTCTCTCTCTCTTCCTCCCACCCTATCTGAACAAAAATGGAAAATTATCCTAGGGTGAGGATTAAAAAAAAAAAGAAGAGGAGTTAGGAATTGTCAGTTCTTTTTCCAACTCTGTCATCAACAATTATATGACTTAGCTGACTGAAAGCTTAGTACTGACATGTATGGCACATAATGGACCCTCTGAACCTCAAACAATAGATAATGAAATGATTCCCAGTGGAGAAAATGATTTATGCTTACCTTCTTTGTTCTTTGTGATATGCAAGTTGACTTTAAGTCTTATAAATCATTCTAATAATTTTTATTAGCCTTTTGTTCTTTTTCTTCCATTTGAAGGAACATAGGATATGCAGAATATATCTATTACATCTGTCTTGTGCTATTTCTTTAAACATATGTACAGCCCGGCCAATGTGGCTTAGTGTTGAGCGTTGACCCAATCACCAAGAGGTTGCCGATTCAATTCCCAGTCAAGGCACATGCCCAGATTGTGGGCCTGATCCCCAGTGGGGGGCATGCAGGAAATGGCCAACTATGTTCTCTCTCACTGATGTTTCTATCTCTCCCTCTTCCTTCCTCTCTCTCTAAAATCAATAAAGAAAAAAATTTTTTAATAAAAAATAAAAAAATAAACACATGTACAAATGCCATGTCACCCCTGTCTACTCAAGCTTAAACACCACAGTTGTTTTCATGCACTCTTCATGTTATATTTTGTCAAGTCTTCACTATCTTCATAGTGCTTTAGCTCTCAATGTCTTTGCCAATGTCTTTCAAAGTATATGACCCAAACTACATACAATACCTTAAGTTGATATAAGTCTAGAAGTGGACTATTACTATAGTTAATATAGAACATTTGTTCAAATATTATGACACAGTAAAAAAAGCACATAACATTTTTAAGTAGTCATTTCATACTATTGCCTCATACTGAAATTGTAATTCACTGTATTAGTTATCTGTTGCTGCATAAAAAATTACCCCCCATATATAGTGGCTGAAAACAATAAACATTTATTGTCACACACTATTTCTGTTGCTCAAGAATTTGAGAGCAGCTTAGTTTTGTAATTTTGGTACAGTGTGTCTCATGAACTTACAGTTAAAAACATAGGTAGGGCTAACAATCTCCTAAAAGCTTGGCTGGGGCAGGAAGATCTGCTTCTAAGATGACTCACTTACATGGCCATCAGGTTCGTGCTGGCTCAGTTCCTTACCATGTTGAGCTCTCTCCTGAAGGCTGCTTGAGTATCCTCATAACATGACAAGATATCTGACTTCTCCAAGAGTGAGTGATCCAACAGAGAGTAACGCAGAAGCCACAATATCTTTGATGGCCTAGTCTTGGAAGCCATACATTATCATTCCCATAATACACTGTTGGTTACATAGCCTATCTAGCATGGGAGGAGACTTACACAGGGACATGAATACCAGGAATCAGGGATTATTTCCAGGCATGTTGGAGGCTAGCACTAGAGTGTATCCTCCATCTCTCAATGAGAGAGGTTATAAGTAACCTCTTTCCCACATGTAAAGTATACTCACATCTTTTTAAGGCTACCAAAAGCCTCATCCCAAAGAATATAATATCAAAGTCTAGAATCTTAACTAGGCTCACATGTGGATGAGGCATTTTGGGTGTGGTTTCTTTTTTCTTTTCTTTTTTTAAAATTTATTTTTGTTACAGATGTTTCTCCTTTTTTCCTCATTGACACCCTCCTCCCCATCCCCCCAACCCCATCCCCAGCTTTGTTGTCCATGTCCATTAGTTATGCGTACATGCATATAAGTTCTGTGGTTTATCTCTTCCCTCCTCCCTACCCCCTCTTCTGAGGGTTGTCAGTCTGTACCCTACTTCCACATCTCTGGGTCTACCCTGTTCCTCAGACTGTTATGTTCATTATATTCCACAAATAAGTGAGATCATGTGATATTTGTCTTTCTCTGCTTGGCTTGTTTCACTTAGGATAATACTCTCCAGGTCCCTCCATGTCGTCTCAAAGGATAAAAGATCTTTCTTTCTTACAGCTGCATAGTACTCCATTGTGTATATGTACCACAGCTTTTTTATCCATTCGTCTACTGATAGACACTTGGGCTGTTTCCAGATCTTAGCTATTGTAAATAGTGCTGCTATGAACATGGGGGTACATGTATTCTTTCTGATTGGTGTTTCAGGCTTCTTAGGGTAGGTTCCTAGAAGTGGGATCACTGGATCAAATGGCAATTCAATTTTTAATTTTTTGAGGTAACACCATAGTGTTTTCCATAGTAGCTGCACCAGTCTGCATTCCCACAAGCAGTGTACTAGAGTCCCCTTTTCTCCACACCCTCGCCAACACTTGTTGTTTGATGATTTGTTGATGGCGGCCATTCTGACAGGTGTGAGGTGATACCTCATTGTTGTTTTAATTTGCATCTCTCTGATGATTGGTGATGTTGAGCATTTCTTCATATGTCTCTTAGACCTTTGTATGTCCTGTATGGAGAGGTGTCTATTTAGTTCCTCTGCCCATTTTTTAATTGGGTTCTTTGTCTTCCTTTTGTTGAGTTGTATGAGCACTCTATATATTTTGGAGATTAACCCCTTATCTGATGTATCATTGGCAACTATGCTCTCCTATACAGTGGGTTCCCTTTCCAATTTGATGGTTGTTTCTTTTGCTGTGCAGAAGCTTTTGAGTTTGATGTAGTCCCATGTGCTCATTTTTTCCTTTGTTTCTGTTGCCTTAGGTGATGTATCAGTGAAGATTCTGCTGTGTATGATGTCTGAAATTTTGTTGCCTACATTTTCTTCTAAGATTTTTATGGATTCACGAGTCACATTTAAGTCTTTTATCCATTTTGAGTTTATTCTTGTGTGTGGTGTAAGTTGATGGTCTAGTTTCATTTTTCTGCATGTAGCTGTCCAATTTTCCCAACGCCATTTACTAAAGAGGCTGTCTTTACTCCATTGCATGCTCTTACTACCTTTGTCAAATATTAATTGAGCATAATGTCTTGGGTCAATTTCCAGATTCTCTGTTCTGTTCCACTGGTCTATATGCCTGTTCTTGTGCCAGTACCAGGCTGTTTTGATTACAATAGCTTTGTAGTATAATTGGTTGTGGTTTCTTGAGCACAGCTCCTTAGAACAGTTCTGTGATCTGAAGACCTGTGAACAAGAGATAAGATATCTGCCCCTCCCCCCTGACACACACACACCAGCATAACAATAATAAGGTAGAAATAGAATGACCATTACATACATTCCTATTCATTGGGTGGGAAACAAGAGAAATACAGGAGTCACTGGTCCACGGTAATTCTGTGATTTGGCTAGGTAAACACTGGAACTGCTTTCACTAGAACATTTCCTGGGTGTGATTTTCTAGGTCTCTTCGCTCTTACCTTTATGCTCTTGGTTCTGCCTTCTGAGTCATCTTATTTTTCATGAAAGGTAGCCTAGGTTTGCAGCTGTGTCATTTTCTCAGTTTGGTTTCCTGCCTGAAGAAGTTTTTAGGTCCTTTTCCTTTTGTTCTATCTCTGTTCCTTTCAGTCCACGCTACTCAAGTTTCTAACAATTCAATACTCTTAAAAAATTTTGTGGGCTACCTGTTAATCTTACTGGGGGTTAATACATCATTAAAAAGCCACAC
Source organism: Tadarida brasiliensis (assembly GCA_030848825.1). Classification (NCBI taxonomy): domain Eukaryota; kingdom Metazoa; phylum Chordata; class Mammalia; order Chiroptera; family Molossidae; genus Tadarida; species Tadarida brasiliensis. Next base: position 83,362,510 of record CM061257.1, read on the forward strand.
CTACAAATCTGTTTGAGATAAGCCCTTTTCTACTTAGGGTTTCTGCTGTGATTAGTGGGGGACAGTAGCCTTAAGCTTCCTAGAAGCCCTGGTGTCTGACTGCATGGCTCTCTGAGTCATAACATTAGATCTTTCTTAAGGATTTTACAACCATGCTCTCAGCTTCATTTTTTATATCATGATTGCCTGGCAGTGCCTGGATTTGATCTTTGCCCAGAAGCTATCTCTTTGTTTTAGCATTTTTCCCCCCATCTTGAGAGGCTGGCAATTTTCAAGACTCACAAGTCTTGGCTTCTTTTGGGTTAACAATTCATTCTTTAGCTTATCTTCTTCCCTCTCACATTTTACTATAAACAGCAAGAGAAACCAAGCAGCCCTTCAGCACTGACTGAGAATGTCTTAATTAGATCGTTAATTTTATTAGATAACATTTTCTAGTTCCCACCTCACTGAAGGTGACAGTGTTGCTCAATTTCTGCCACTATATTAAAATTATCCTCCTTTTCTCCAGTTTCCAATAACATTTTCCTCATCATCAACCTCCTCCAAGACCATCAGGCTTATAATAACAGGGTTTTCAAGACATTTCAACTGCCACTAACACTCTCTCCAGTGTCCTTCAGTTTCTGCCACTGACTAATTCCAGTGCCTCTCCCACAGTTCTCAGATTTGTTATGGCAGCAACCCCCTTCCAGATATATTATCTATTAATGTGTAGCAAATTACTGCAAAAGGTAGTGACTCAAAACAGAACAAACATCTACTATTTCAGTTTCTGTGATCAGGAATTTGGGAACAGTTTAGCTAAGTGGTCTGGTTCAGAGTCTTTCAGGAGGTTGGATTCAAGGCAGTGGCTGAAGTTGTAGTCATCTGAAAGTTTGGGGCTGCACAATCTGCTACAGAGCTGTTTCTTCACATGACTGGAAAGTGCGTGCTGACTGTTGGCCGGCAGCCTCAGTTCCTCACCACACGGACCTCCTTACAGGGCTGCCTGCGTGACCTCCAGAGAGTGATCCAAAGGAAAGCAAGGTGGAAGCTGCTATGTCTTTTATGTCTTGGAAGCCATACATCATCATTTCCACAATATCCTATTAGCTACATAGGTCAACCTTATTCATTGTGGGAGGAGACAGCAAGAAGATGTGAATATAGGAATTATTTGGGACATCATAAAAGCTAGTTACCATAGCCACTAAAATCCCTGATAATTTAATTTTAGGAGCTTTATTAAGCCAGCTCATCCCTTTTGGTATTTATTGATTTTTTTTTAACCTAGAAATTCCCTATATCTATCATTAAATTTTAATCATAGTTTCAACTCTGTATTCCAATCCATTCAGATATTTTTTAATTTTAATTCTCTCATATCAGCACCACTCCTCAGCTTTGAATTATCAATAAGTATACTAAGTTATGAATTTTTAAAATCCAATTTATTGATTAAAATGTTGCTAAACATTTGTGTCTCTAAGTCTATTTATACTTTTAAAGTTGATAAAATAAGTACATATATAGAAATGACACGTGCATTAAGTGCATTTTCTGTCAACTATAAATAGGAATCCCGTTCTCTTATGCACCATGATAATATGGTATGCTAAGCAAAGGGCAGCTCCCACTTCATCAGGAAGATTGAATACATTTTGAAAGATTGATTAATTAGACAGACAAACCCCTCAATATTGAATGCTAAAGATTACTATGTTTAAAATATTCTAATCTGGAAACCTGAAACACATCATTTAATTGCTAGGGGTATACACAAAATACCAACCTTGGGTAAATTTATGAGGTAGGCTAAATTCCTTATCCTTTGCCCACTAAATACCTTAAGAATAGAAATAAGGTTTTCGTCATTGTTGTTGTTTTCTCCCACTGGATTTAGCAAGATGCCCTATGCCCAGTAGATCCTTAACAAATATTTTTCAATTGGTGCATAGGTTAATAACTTATTGACAGATTATGAGTGCCCGTCCTCCAAGCTTCTTGGCACACAATTCCTCTTGCTTGTACTGGCAACCTACCCAAGTCTTCCCCCAGTGTTCCAAGATGGAAATCTTTTCAATCTCCTTCTATCTAATAAAAATTTGATTTATTTTGATTAGAAAAAAGTTGAACAATCTAATAACATTTAGGGCCTTTTGTTGCCAACACCTGAATCTGTATTAGGGTATCTAATGGTGTGGATTATCGGATAAAATTGACAAATGAAAATTTTGAAGCAAGCTTTTGGCTGCCTTGCAAACCATAATAAGTTACCATCAACTTGACTTACTAGTAAGATCAGTCTTGACTGAACGTGTCAGCTGGTAAATTCTCTACCAGGAAAATCTGAACTTTCTGATGTTAGGATTCCAAGACTGTATTTCCAAATATCGGCCTTGCCATGATTCCTTTCCTTGTTCACCCACGTTAAGAAATTTTTCAAATGAATAGCATTTCCCTATTTCTGTTAATGACCTCATCATTCAGTCAGTCACATAAACTCAAAAACTTGAAGTTTATCTGAATATGTTCTTTCCCCAATATATTCGTTTGGCTATTATTCTCAGCTCTACCTCCTCTTTTCTTTCTACACCCCAGTTTAAACCTTTTATTTTACTTCTTGTTGCAGTTTGGTTACACATCTTTGTCACATTAACTGCTAAAGCACAGCATCTATTCATTCATTGTACTGCTCAAAATCTCACTGTTATCCACTCAGTGCCCATACAATGAATGCCAGACTTCCCAGTGTAGCTTCCTAATGGCTGTCGCATTAGGAAGATAGGTAGCTTTCTAGACTTATCTTCCACTACTTCTCCACATTGGATTATCCTTAACTCATCAAACTCATTCCTCATCTACCGTTAAGTCTTTATTGTGTTTTTTCCTCTGCCTAAAATGTTCTCCCTTTTCTTTTATTAAAACCCTGCCTATCTTTTAGAGCCAAAACCAATAGGACTCTCAAACATGACATCTTGACCCTCTCAGCCCGAAGTATTCTCTTTTTTCTAAAAGTCTAAGATATTTTGTACCACTCTTAAGCTCACTGAATTCTAACTTAGGTTACATATCTACATGATTTATCTTCTCTGGTGTATTTTAAGCTTCCTGAGCACATCAGTTGTACCGTTCCATGTGTTGTAGTTAACACATCTCCTTTACTTGATTGAGGTGGTTGTTTCTGGGTTGGAATCATCGTGAAATGAGTTGGGTGAGTATTGTACATTGGTTTTGGGGTGGTGAGTAGGAACACAGTGCCATGTGGTTAAAAGAAAAACCTTTGGATGTCAAACAATTCCATATTTAAATTCATTTTTACTGGTTTCTAGTTAGATTATCTTGGGCAAATTAACTAATCTCTTGGTGCCTCAGTTTCCTTTTTTGTAAAATGAGAAAGCAGTGCCTATTTCATAGATTTGTTGTCATAATTAAATGAGGTGTTAAGTATAAAACATATATCTTAATAAATTATTGTTATCTTTCTATCTTCTATTGTTCCTAAATAGAGTCTTACAACAATGTTCAATAACTTTTTATTAATAAATGACTTATTTAGAAAACAAAAACATATTATGAGTTACATTTTAAATATACATGTATATTTAACAATTAAGAAAAGACATTAGCAGAGTATAGGAGATAGGATAAAAATGGAAGAGCAAATTAAGGAATCAAGATATAATATTTTTTTTAAGTGAGAAGAAGAAATTAAATTTTTGACATAGACTTATAGTCTTAAGTCTACAGACTACACTGGAAACTCCTTACAATTTTCTAATGGAAAAATTTTAATTACCTATTTTTAATTCTAACAGTTCACATCTTAAATTACATATAAAAATGTTTAAATACTGCAGCTAATGGGAGGCCCAGCCAGGCTCCAGATTCTCAGCCACTGGGGAATTTCTATGTCAGACCACCCACTGTGAAAGTGAAAAGTTGGTGCCTTTGCCAGTGTGGAAATTTCTTCAGAAGAGAGCTCTAAGCTGTTGTAACCATTTTCCCTGAGGACGACGGAGGGAGAAAAAAAAAACATGTGAGAAATTACTGGACAAACACTACTTGTCCAAGTTTCAAAGTAACAATCAAAGGTGGAATTAATGCCTTTAACACCATAACTATCCCCAACTTAAGTTTGTTTATATAGATTTGGGTGGACTGGTTTTAGTTCACTTCTTTGGAGGACACAAACTCATATGAATAAAGCTAGGATTTCAGGCAAGTCACGCTATTTAATTATAGTTTGGTTTGGATTTCTCGTCCATGTTTTATAATCTTTCTGAAAATATCTTTAGAGTCAAGTCATTCAAATAATAATACCAAAATAGCATTTGCATTTGAAATCGTATTTCAAGTTTCTTGGGATAAACTTTTATTATGAAAGCAAAAGAGACATCCAAATGGTGTTAAACCTGGAAAAGGTATGGAAAGGTGCATAGGATGACAGTCTTTGCCCATAACTTTCTAATTTTGTAAAGACTAATATTTAACATCTTTTATCTTAAAGGTATTACCTCATCTGTAATTAGAAACAGTCTAGTTTCTTGAACTAATACAGGACAGATGTTTGTGAAAGTGCCTTCAATAAATATTATTGTGTTGGCAGAAAAGCTTAACAGGTGTGTGTGTACACAACTCTCCTTTACGCCTCTCAATACTTCCCAGGCAGTGTTAGCAGAGGGCCACCAGAAGATATTTTTTGACTTATACTGTAGCTTCTTATGATCCCAAAGTTGATCTCAAATCATGGCTCCAAATGCACTTTCTTCTGCTCTCCCCAGAGGAGAATCCTATTTATGGGAGTGGGGAAGCAGACACTCTGAAAACATTTTAAGTATAGTTGGTATACTATATTCGTTCAGGGGTACAATATAGTGATTTTACATTTATATACCTTATAGTGTGATCACCATGGTAAGTCTAGTAACTATCTGTCACCATGCAAACTTACCACGATATTGACTATATTCCCTTTCACATTTTTCACTCATTCATCACCCACCTTACCTCTAGCAACCATCAGTTTGATCTCTCTTTCTATGAGTCTGTTTTTGTTTTATTTTGTTTGTTCCTTTGTTTTTAGGTTCTACATTCAAGTGAAACCATATGGTATTTGTCTTTCTCTGTCTGACTTATTTCACTTAGCATAATACCCTCTAGGTCCGTCCATGTTGTCACAAAATGGCAAGATTTTGTTCTTTCTTATTGCTGAGTAATATTCCATTATATATATATATATATATCACATTTTCTTTGTCTTTATGATAGACACCTAGGTTGTTTTCATATCTTGGCTATTGTAAATAATGCTGCAAGGAACATAGGAGTGCATATATCTTTTCTAATTAGTGTTTTTATTTACTTCAGATAAATACCCAGAAGTGGATTTGCTGGGTCATATAGGTAGATCTCTTTTTAGTTTTTTGAAGAATTTCCATACTGTTTCCCATAGTGGCTAAACAAACCAACAGTGCACGAGGGCTCCCTGTTCTCCACATTCTCACTAACACATGTCATTTGTTGACTTTTTGATGATAGCCATTCTGACTGGTGTGAGGTTGCATCTCATTGGTTTTGATTTGCATTTCCCTGATGGTTAGTGATGCTGAGTAGCTTTATATATCTGTTGGCCATCTATTTGTCTTCTTTGGGAAAATGTCTCTTCATGTCCTCTGCCCATTTTTTTTTAATTGAATTGTTTATTTGTTTGTTATTGAGTTGCATGAGTTCCTTATACATTTTGAATATCAATCTTTATTGGATATATCATTTGAGAATATATTTTCCCATTCACTAAGTTGTCTTTCTGTTTTGTCAATAGTTTTCTTTCCTGTACAGAAGCTTTTTAGTTTGATAAAGTCCTATTTATTTATTTTTGTTTTTGTTTTCCTTGATGGAGATGACATATCCAAAAAAAAAATATTACTATGACTGATGTCAAATAGTTTACTACCTATTTTTTCTTCTAAGAGCTTCATGATTTTAGATCTTACATTTAAGTTTTTAATCCATTTTGAATTAATTTTTGCATGTGATGTAAGAGTGGCCATATCATTTTTCTTTTGCGTATGTCTGTCCAATTTTCCCAACGCCATGTGTTGACTAGACTGTCATTTCTCCATTGTATATTCTTGGCTCCTTTGTAGATTAATTGACCACATACATGAGGTTTTATTTCTGGACTCTCTATTCTGTTTCACTGTGTCTGTTTTTGTGCCAGTACCATACTGTTTTGATTATTATAACTTTGTAATAAAGTCTGAAATCAGGGAACATGATAATTCCAGCTTTGTTCTTCTTTATTAAGATTGTTTTGGGTATTCATGTTCTTTTGTGATTCTATATAAATTTTAGGATTATTTGTTCTAGAATGCCACTGGTTTTTTTTTTTAAGGATTGCTTTGAATCTGTAGATTGCTTTGGATATTATGGTCATTTTAACAATGCTAACTCTTTCAATCCATGAGCATGGCTTATTTGTGTCCTCTTCATTTTCTTTCTTCAGTGTCTTGTAGTTTTCAGAGTACAGGTGTTTTGCATCTCTGATTGATTTATTCATTTTGATGTAATTTTAAATGGGATTGCTTTCTTAATATCTTTTTCTGATCATGTATTATTAGTGTATAGAAACACAATGGATTTTGTATATTAATTTTGTATTCTACTATTTTACTCAATTCGTTTATTGGTTCTATTAATTTTTGGTAGATTCTTTACTGTTTTGTGTATATAGTATCCTGTCATCTACAAATAGTGACAGTTTTACTTCTGCTTTTCTAATATGGATGATTTTTATGTCTTTTTCTTATCTAATTGCTGTGGCTAGGTCTTTTAATACAATACTGAAGAATAGTAGTAAGAGTGGCCATCCTTGTCTTTTTCCTGATCTTAGAGAACTTTTACCTTTTCACCATTGAGTATGATGTTAGCTGTGGGCTTGTTATATATAGCCTGTATCATGTTGAGGTAAGTCTCTTATATATTCACTTTGTTGAGAGTTTTTATCAAAATGGATATTGAATTTTATCAAATGCTTTTTCTGTATATATTGAGATAATCATATGATTTTATCCTTGGTTTTGTTGATGGAATGAGTCACATTAATTGTTTTGCAGATGTTGAACCGCCCTTACATCCCTGGTATAAATCCCACTTGATCATGGTGTATAATCTTTCTAATGTATTGTTTAATTTAATTAGCTAATATTTAATATTTTGTTGAGAATTATTGCATCTATATTCATGAGGAATATGGGCCTGTAAATAATCTCTCTCTCTCTCTCTCTCTCTCTCTCTCTCTCTCTCATCTTTGTCTGGTTTAGGTATCAGGGTAATGCTGACCTTGTAGAATAAGGAATGAGTTTGGAAGTGTTCCCATTCACCAAGAGGTCACTGGTATGATTCCCAGTCAGGCCCAGGTTGTGGGCCAAATTCCCAGTGGGGAGCATGCAGGAGGCAGCCAATCGATGTTCTCTCTCATCGATGTCTCTATCTCTCTCTCCCACTCCCTTCCTCTCTCTCTAAAAATCAATAAAGAAAAAAATTGTTTGAGAAGACAGGTATTAATTCTTCTTTAAATATTTGGTATAATTTACCTGTGAAGTCTTCTAGTCCTGGGCTTTTTGGAGTTTTTTGTTTTGTTTTGTTTTTTTGTTTTTTAATTACTGCTTCAGTTTCATTGATAGTAATTAGACTGTTCAGATCTCTGTTTCCTCTTGGTTTAGTCTTGGAAGGTTGTATGTTTCTAAAAATTTATCTGTTTCTTCTAGACTGTTGAATTTGTTGGCATATAATTGTTCATGGTATTCTTTAATGGTCATTTGTGTTTCTGTGGTCAGTTGTACTCTCTCCTCTTTCACTTCTGATTTTATTTATTTGAGCCCTCTCTCTTTTTCCTTCAGGAGCCTTGCTAGAGGTTTATAAACTTTATTTATCATTTTAAAGAAGCAGCTCTTAGTTTCACTGATCATTTCTATTATTTTTTTAAGTCTCTATTTCATTTATTTGCATTCTGATCTTTATTATTTCCTTCCTTCTACTTTGAGTTTTCACTGTTTTTCTTTTTCTAGTTCCATTAGGTATAAAGTTAGATAGTTTATTTGGGATGTTTTCTGCTTCTTGAAGTAGGCCTGTATAGCTATGAACTTTCTTAGAATTGTTTTTGTTGCATTCCATAAATAAGTGGTGTTTTCATTTTGATTTGCCTTAGGTAGTTTTTATTTCCTGCTTGATTTCCTCTTTGATCCATTGGTTGTTTAGTAGAATATTGTTTAATATCCATGTATTTGTGTTTGTTTGTTTGCTTTCTTTAGGTAGTTGACTTCTACTTTCATGCCATTATGGTCAGAAAATATGCTTGATATAATTTCAGTCTTCTTGAATTTATTGAGGTTTATTTTGTGATTTAATATGTCCTGGAAAATGTTCTATGTGCACTTGAGAAAAATGTGTAATCTGAAGTTGAAAAGTCCTATAAATGCCTATTAAGTTGATCTGTTCTCATGTGACATTTAAGGCCATTATTTCCTTATTAATTTTCTGTCTAGATAATTTATTCATTGAGGTCAATGGGGTATTAAAGTCCCCAACTACCATTGTAGTACTTTTATTTTCTGACTTTTTGTCCATTAATATTTGCTTTATATACTTGGGTGCATAGATATTTACAAATGCTACGTCTCCTTCTTGAACTGACCCGATGTCATTATGTAATGTCCTTCTTTGTCTCTTTTTGTATTCTTCATTTTAAAGTCCTATTTGCATGAAATATATTTTTCCATCCCTTCACTTTCAGTCTGTGTGCTTTTTCAATTTATTCATTTTTATTTTTTAAAATTTTTTTATTATTCCCCCTGACACCCTTCCCCACTTATCTATTTATTTATTTTTTTGTATTCATCTTCAGATAGAACGAGAGGGAGACAGGGAGGAAGAAAGAGAGAGAAACATCGATTTGAGAGAGACACATCGAGTGGTCACCACCCACACGACCCAAACAGGCCCAGAGACAAACCGCAACTGAGGTACATGCCCTTATCAGGAAGTGAACCTGGGACTCTCTGGTCCACGGGCCAATGCTCCAACTGCTGAGCCAAACTGGCCAGGACTGCTTTTTCAATTTAAAGTAAGTCTCTTGTAGGCAGCATACAGCTGGATCTTATTTTTTAATTAATTCTCCCACCCTATGTCTTTTGATTCGATCATTTAGTACATTTCCATTTAAAGTAATTATTGATAGGTATGTTCTTATTGCCATTTTGTTGGAGTTTTCTTGGTTGTTTCTGTTGTTCTTCTCTATTCCTGTCTTCTTCTGATCTCTTTCCTTTGGCTTTGCTAGTTTCTTTTTGTGTTTTGATTGGGTTCCTTTACCTTTGTTTTTTTTTTTTGGTTTTTTGGTTTTTTGTGTGTGTGTGTGTGTGTGTGTGTGTGTGTATTTTTTGTAGGTTTTTGGTTTGTGATTACCATGAGGTTCATATATATCCATCCACATCTATAGTGTATTTGAAGATGATAGGCATTTAAGTTCAAATGCATTCTAAAAACACTACATGTTTACTCCCCATCTTTATGTTTTTGATATCATATTTTATATCTTTTGTTTGTGTGTCCCTGATTATGTATTATAATTATAGTTAATTGTACTACTTTTGAATTTTAAGCTTTATATTAGCTTTTTCTTAAAAATATTTTTTTTCTTTATTGATTTTAGAGAGAGAGAAAGGGAGAGGGAGAGAGAGAAATATCGATTGGCCGCCTCCTGCATGTCCCCCACTGGAGATTGGACCCATAACCTAGGCATGTGCCCTGACCAGGAATTGAACTGGCAACCTCTCAATGCATGGGTCAACACTCAACCAGTGAGCCACACTGGCCGGGCTATATTAGCTTTTTGTGGTTGTGGTTGCTTTCCTGTGTTATATATTTAAATTTACTAGTAAGATAGTTTTCTTTCCTGTATTTTATTATTTCTGGTTATGGCCTATTCTTTTCTACATAATATCTCACTAGTAAAGCTAGTTTAGTGGTGGTGAATTATTTTAGTTTCTACTTGCTGGGGAAATTTTTATTTCACTTTCAATACTAAGTGACAACCTTACTGGATATAGAATCCTAGGTTATAGGTTCTGTTTCTTCAGCACTTTAAATATTTCCTGCCACTCCCATCTAGCCTCTAAAATTGCTGCTGAGAAATTTGCTGATGGCCTTATGGGATTTCCCTTTTATGTGATTTGTTGTTTGCTTCTTGCTGCCTTCAAGATTGTCTCTGTATCCTCAAAGTTTGCCATTTTAACCACATGTCTTGGTGTGGGCTTCTTCCTATTCATTTTGTTTGGAACTCTCTGTGCTTCTTGGACCTGGATGTCTGTTTCCTTCTCCAGATTAGGAAAGTTTTCACCTTTTAATTCTTCAAATATACTTTCTGCCCCTTCTGGAATCCCTATGAATGTTAATGTTAGAGCACTTGATGTTATCCCAGAGGTCCCTTTTATCATTCTCATTTTTTTAAATTATTTTTTTCAGTTTGCTTTCTAATTGGGTGATTTTCACTATTTTGTCTTCCATGTTACAAATCCAGTCTTCTGTATTAACTAATCTGCTTTTGATTTCTTCTAACTTATTCTTCATTTCAATTTTGTTTGATTTCTCTCTCTCTCTCTCTCTTTTTCTTTTCTATGAAATAGCTATGCCTCCCAATATTGAAAGCAAACAAACAAACGCAAATACATGGAGATTAAACAATATTCTACTAAACAAGATGAGATAGCTATGCCTCCCAATATTGAAAAAGTGGCCTCTGTGTAGACTGTGTCCTGACAATTTTGGGAGGCCAATTATAGTCAGGTGGGCATCTGCAGTGCCTGGTGTGCTGCCTTGCCAGGAATGGGTTCCAGGCAGGATAGCCTGTTGTTTTCATGATTCCTTGCCCTTTCACTCCTGCTGGGATTGCTCAGTGTGGGTGGGGCTGCCTGGTGTGTGCATATGGCAGGGACTTACTAGCTCTGCACTTTCTCCTTACCCAGCAGCCCTGCCTGTGGTACCACAGGGTTTTGTTTGTTCCAGGCAGGGGAGCCCAACATGCAAGTGTAGCCCAGTAGATGCATGCAGCAGCACCTTTCCTCCCACTGGATCAATGTCATGGTGGAGAAGCCCCATGTAACATGCACTATGGATCCCTCCTCTGCCTGCCAGATATAGTTCTCCGAGTTATGTCTGGGGACATGCTACAGTGGCCCTGCTGGTTGGCCAGAGAACTTAGATAGAGCTCCTGCCTGCTATCCAAGTACAAAGGAAACATAAACAGTGGTGTGCACTGGTTCCTGTGGTCCTGGATAGTCCTCTCAGCTCCCAGAGAGCTCTCACAGTTCTTTAGCCTTCTCTATGAGCTCTCTCTCTCTTTCTTGTTTGTTATGCAAAAGCTCCTCAATTAGCTCTCAGTTGTCTCTCAGGAGGAATTGCTCTACATATAAGTATACATCTGATGTGGTCTTGGGAGGGAGTAAGCTCAGCGTCCTCCCATGCCACCACCTTGTACCCATCATGGGGACACTTTTGAAGCAAGAACTCTTTTGGTGGTAAGAAAATGAAACCCAGTTTGAACTACTTGGAAAAAAAAAAAAAACAGGAACTATACTGACCTGAGTGGCAAAAACTCAGGAAGGGCATGGTTTTAACTGGACCTCAAAGAACCCAGGAATAAGGATGCTGCCAGGATTCTCTTCCCATCCAACTCCCATCAGTGTTTCTCTCTGAGTCAGCTTTCTCTTTTACTAGAGACTTCAACCTTCTCCCCAGGAGAATGGGCTTTTGACGTCTCATGTCCTCACCATGAAAAGAACTACTTCTTTTCTCTAAATCCCATTTGAAAATTCCCAGGAAGGGGCCAAAGGGCCAGCTTTAGTCAAATGCCTCCTCTTGTGCCCAAAGAGACCAGTTCTGTAATTGGCAGCCTCCATGAGAACACGATAGTTTGAGTAAAGAGAAGAACGGGTCTTCCAAAAGGAGGGCAGTTCTGTTCCCAGAAGAAGGACAGCAGTGCTGGGCAGACAAAAGATGTATTCTTAAAATTATATTTTTAAAGTCAGAATTAGATTTATTAAATATGAAATAAAAATATCTTACTATTTTCTATAAATGTCTTTCTCTGCCTCTTAGTATTTATCTCCTATTTCTTCTGTCTCTTATATTTTTCTTACACAGCACCAAGTCCCATCTTTTCCCTCCATCCAATCTGTGCTAAAGATTCATTTTTTGGACTTGTGGTTCTAAAAAATATCAGTTGAATACATTTGTTTATCCTTATTATTCCCCCAAATGTTACTAAAATGGAAGTTTAAAAGGGAAATAAAAGAGAAAACCCCTGCCTGGCCAGTGTGGCTCAGTGACTGAGCTTCACCCCATGGGCTGAGAGGTCCCGGTTCGATTCCAGTCAGGCCATGTGCCTGGGCTTTGGGCTCGATCTCCAGTGGGGGGCATGCAGGAGGCATCCCACTGATGTTTCTCTCACATCGATATTTCTATCTCTCTGTTTTCTCATACAGTTTTGAGGGTCAGGAATCTGGGAGTAGCTTAGGTTTCAGTCAAGCTTTTGGCCACGCTGTAGCCATTTGAAGAGCGGGAGAATCCACTTCCAGGCTCACTCACATGGCTTCTGGCAGGAGGCTTCAGTTTCTCACTATAAAGCTGCTCGTGAAATACTAACTGCAATGGGGAAAAGTGTAATAATTCAATAGAGAAGCTGGCAGAAACCACCTTAATCAAGTAATTGATGTAACATCACCAAATATTATATAACTGGACATTGTGTGTCTAAGAACACAGCATCACTTCTGTGATATTCCTGAATATCACAGAGGTATGTAATCTGAATCTGATCACGTGAAAATATCACACACACACACTCTCACCCAAATTGAGAGACATTCCGCAAAATAACTGGCCAATAATTTTCAAAAGTGTTAAGTTCACAGAAGTGTGTTAGGTGCATTGATATGGTTATAGAAGCACACAGCAGTGGCCCCTTCACCTAATCCAATGTCAAGATGTCAGGGAGGCCTTTTCCAGAGTAGGAATGTGTAAGCTCAGATCTAGAGTTTGCCTCAAAAAGGGACAGTGGGGATGGGAAGAGTCAAGAAACAAGGGAGCAGGTAGGAATGCACTTAACCATATGCCAACTGATAAATTTGTGTGTGTGTGTGTGTGTGTGTGTGTGTGTGTGTGTGTGTGTATCCTTTCTTTGGTATCAGCAAGAGTTTTTGCTCCTTTTCCCATCATTTCTAAAATGTCAGCCCTGCCAGTGTGGCTCAGTGGATTGAGAGTTGTTCCCATGGACTGAGAGGTCCCTCAAGGCACATGCCAGGGTTGCGGGCTCGATCCCCAGTAGGGGACGTGCAGGAAGCGGCTGATCGATGTTTCTCTCTCACATGGATATTTCAATCTCTCTCTCCCTATAAAAAAAAATCAATAAAAACCTATTTAAAAAAATAAAATAAAATTTCATGCTTCAAAATATCTTAAGAAGTTATGTCTACTGCTTTAGTCTGAAAAATATGCCTTGAAACACACGTGAAAGAGTACTTTTCCTTTGGCTCCGTCACTAGAATCATCATTTTTTCCCAACACTATTTATCTCATAAACTCACTAGGCAATATTATTTTCATAGCACTGTTAATATATTTTTCTTTTCTTTTATGAATGGCATTTTCTCGTGATATCAATAGAAAATAATACAGAAGACTAGTAATTCTTTCACAGTGGTAGTTTGTTTAGTGGTTGGGAGAACAAATCTCTTGTCATATTGTGCCTGATTTGAGTCCTATGCTGGGTCTGACTCTGCTACTCATTAACCAGGCAGCCTGAGGCAAGTTACTTCTGAGCATCATTTTTTCATCAGTCAAATAGGAAATAATAGTATCTACTTTATAGGGTTGCCGTAAGAACTGATTGAGATATGAAAAGCGCTTAGCACAGTGCGCGGCTCATAGAAAGCACACAGGAAATTGTCTTCTGCATCACTCGATAGTTATACAGGGTGGGGAAAGGTAAGTTTATGGTTGTTCCTATGGAAAATATGCAATAATTAATAAACCATAATACAAGAATACACTCTGTGTTTCCTTACTCACAACTGTAAACCTACTTTTGCCCCACCCTCTATTTAGAGAAGGTTACACATAAAATAAAGTCAAAGGATAAAAGGATGTTAAGAATGTTGTGAAAATTATAGTAGCCCATTTTTAAGGGTGTGTAGATAATTTTTTAAGTGGCAATTTTTTAAGCCAATCAAAGATCATTTCTTTATCACATTTTGTCAGTTTCCAATCATCTGCCCCCTTGATTTTTTGAATGCCCAACCATCTAACCCTTCCTGGAGTTTCTTCTAAGAAACAGCAAGGCCAGGAGTAGTGATTCTCCAGTAGACACTGGATGCTTTGAAAGCCCTCTAGCAAAACCCACTTCATTCTAACTCTCTACTGCTCCAGTCCCACATTTACTTGTTTGTTTGTTCATATATGTACTTGTTTATTCATTTTTTTTAGCATAATAAGGCAATTTTTTTCTGGCATATAATAAGAACTATTAAATGCTTTAGAGTGGGCTCATCAAAGGTAATGTTGTCCTGGCCAGTTTGGCTCAGCAGTTAGAGCGTCAGCCCATGGACCAAAGGGTCGCAGGTTCGATTCTAATCCAAGGCAGGTGTCTCGGTTGCGATTCAATCCTGGCCCTGGCTGGGCTCATGCCGGAGGCAGCCAACTGATGTGTCTCTCTCACATCGATGTTTCTCTCTCTCTGTGTCTCCCTCACATTGATGTTTCTTTCTCTCTCTCTCTCCCTCCCACTCTATCTGAAAATCAATGGAAAAATATCCTTGGGTGAGGATTAAAATTTTAAAAATTGGTAATGCCACCCTTGCCATTGTTAATGATATGTGTTTGTTTGTGGTAGCAGCTGGAAAGTGGGAGTGGATGAGGCAAGTGAGCTAAGGAATATTTTACCACCAATAAATTAATCCAAAATATTTGAGGCTTTTTATTGGTCAACAATTAGCAGAAATAAAAATAACTATGGTTTATTTGGTCTATGAATTTAATCAGTCTGTTTGGGTTAATAATTTTTGTTGTTGTTTTTGAGTTGACTAGCATTTTAACTTCTGAAGTTTTCTTGTCTCTAACTATAAAAATGAAAAAACAACCTTGTCCACAGTATATTTTGATGCACTTTATTTTACTGTAAATTGTGAAGAGTGAAAATTTTTAAAGTGTAAAATATTGGGGGGGATTGGAGAGCATAATCTTTAACTAATAAAATGATCCTTGGTTCTGATCATTGTAAGCTGGACACTTTTTTCTTATATGTGTGCCCCCTACACACACACACACACACACACACACACACACATACATCTCCTTTCTCTGTCTCACTCACTACACATAGTCCCCAAGCTATATACAAGGTGGGGCAAAGTAGGTTTATAGTTGTGAGTACACAAAACACAGGGTTTATTCTTTATTTGTTTTATTTTTTTTTCTTTATTGATTTTTAGAGAGAGTTTCGGAAGGAAGAGAGAGAGAGAGAGAAGCATCGATGAGAGAGAACATCAATTGGCCGCCTCCTGCATGCCCCCCACTGGGGATCAGGCCCACAACCTGGGCATGCACCCTGACCAGGAATCAAACCAGTGACCTCTTGGTGCATGGGCTGACACTCAACCACTGAGCCACACCAGCTGGGCCAGGGTTTATTCTTGTATTATTATTTATTAATTATTGTATTATTTTCCACAGGAACAACTGTATACCTACTTTTGCCCCACCCTGTATTTTTTTTTTAATTTTTTTAAAAAACTTTTGTTTTTCTTTATTGATTTTAGAGACAGAGGAAGGGAGAGGGAGAGAGAGATAGAAACATCGATGAGAGAGAACATTGTTTGGTCACCTCCTGTATGCCCCCCACTGGGGATCTGGCCCACAACCTTGGCATGTGCCCTGACTGGGAATCAAACCTGTGACCTCTTGGTGCATGGGTCAATGCTCAACCACTGAGCCACACCAGCCGGGCTCCACTCTGTATTTTTTAAATCTTTATTTTAATATATATATATATGTTAAGAAACATTAAAATTTGTTTAGTATCTTATGAGCCTTGATTATCATTCTAAAAATGATGAATGATACAATTCATCACCCTAAAAGTGATCTGAGGTAGTAAAAATGATGGTAGTGATAATAAAAGGTTAAGATAAAATTTCTGCTACAGAATTCTTTTACAAGGGGGGTTGAAAATGACGGTGGAGTGAATGGAAGCTCCACAGACGATCTCCCAGGACCAAACGGGAATTACAACTAAAATAAAGACAAATCGTAGGGAAAAAGCAACAGAAAAGCAGTGGGAGAGGACCATACAACCAGGGACACTGAATGAGCCTGGTAGGATCTGCGGAGGCATGTGAGGGTGGCGGGCTGGGAGCCCACGGACAGCAGTGGCCTTGGCTGTGAGCACCGGCCTTAGCTGTGAGCAGCGGTGGCACCCAACCTCGGGGTTAAGAGCCCCAGCTGCTCCACAGCCTCAGAGGGCTGCGACAGAGCGCTAAATAGCTACAGCCACTCACCTGGGGCTCCGGCAGAGGGAGGGGGGACTGGACTGGAACTCTGTGGGGACACCTGGGATTTGGAGGGTGCTCAGAGTTTGTGCTGAGCTGAGGCCACAAAGGACGGTGGTGGCCAGCCCACTCCTTCCCGGTTACACAGGGCAGCCAAGTTTGCTCCTTCCCGGAGCTGTGGCAGCCCCTCCCTCGGAGATTCCCAGGTGAGGAAAAGAGGCAAAGAAATGCAAATTGAGGCTCATTAACAACCAGCATTGGCCCCACCCTCGGGAAATCCTCTTACACTGTAAACATCTGAGGGAGTTTCTCATTCAACTGAGATCCTAAGGCTTTTCAAGTAACTGAGGCTAATAGCCTCCAGGCAAAAAGCTAGAGCATAACTGAACCTTTCCTAAGCTTGCAAATCTACCCAGGAAAGTGAGACTTGACAATGGTGTTTAAGGAGGGCCCTCCATGCTCATTCAAACCCAGTAGAGGGAGCCACAAATAGCAGAACACCAACACCCACAGGGAAAATTTGGCAGGCTCCAAAACCCACTGAGATAGCAAAAATGGTGAAACAAAGAAACAGATCCCAAATGAAAGAACAAGAGAACTCTACCGAAGATGAGATAAATGAAATGCAGTTAAGCAAATTATCAGAGGCAGAGTTCAGAGCCATGATCTTGAAGAAACTAAACAGCATGAGTAAGGACATCGACACCATGAAAACCAACCAAGTGGAAATAAAGAATGACATAGCAGAAATAAAGAACACTTTGGAAAGACTGACCAGCAGAGTAGAGGAAGCGGAGGACCAGATCAGTGAATTAGAAGACAGAGTAGAAAAAAATCAATCAATCAGAAAACCAAAAGGAAAAAACAATTAAATAAACAGGAAGATAGCTTAAGAGAACTGTAAGACAACTGGAAACATAATAACATTCGCATCATAGGAGTCCCCGAAGAAGAAGAAAATGAGCAAGGGTTAGAGAATATATTTGAAGAAATAGTGACAGAAAACTTTCCTAACCTGGTGAAGAAAGAAGACATACAAGTTCAAGAAGCACAGAGAGCCCCAAGTAAGAAGAACCCAAACAGGCCCACAGCAAGACACATAATAATTAAAATGCCAAAAATGAAAGACAAAGAGAGAATCCTAAAGGCAGCAAGAGATAAGCAACAGGTTACCAACAAAGGAAACCCCATTAGGCTATCATCTGACTTCTCAACAGAAACACTACAGGCCAGAAGGGAATGGCATGAAGTAATCAAGGTCATGAAAAACAAGGATCTGAATCCAAGACTACTCTATCCAGCAGGGCTATCATTCAAAACAGAAGGTCAAATAAAAAGCTTCCCAGACAAAAAAAGGCTAAGGGAATATATTGGCACCAAACCAGCACTGCAAGAAATGTTAAAAGGACTGCTGTAATTAGTAGAAGAAATAGAAAGAAAATTAGAACCACACTGTACAAAAATGGCAATAAATAAGCACATATCAATAATCACCTTAAATGTAAATGGACTGAATGCTCCGATAAAAAGACACAGAGTAGCTGACTGGATAAGAAAGCATGATTCACATATATGTTGTTTACAAGACCCACCTCACAACAAAAGACTCACATAGGTTGAAAGTAAAGGGATGGAAAAAAATCTTCCAAGCAAACGGAAAGGAAAAAAAAGCTGGGGTAGCAATACTCATATCTGATAAATTAGATTTCAAATTGAAGACCATAACTAGAGACAAAGAAGGCCACTACATAATATTGAAAGGGTCTATCCAACAGGAAGATATAACCTTGGTAAACATATATGCACCCAATATAGGAGCACTAAAATATATTAAAAATCTTCTGGAGGACTTCAAAGGAGAAATCAACCGCAATACAATCATAGCAGGAGACTTCAACACCTCACTGACATCACTGGATAGATCATCTAGACAAAAAATTAACAAGGAAACAGAAGTTCTAAATGAAGCACTAGATCAAATGGATTTAATAGATATATACAGAGAATTGCACCCCAAAACTGCAGGATTCACATTCTTCTCAAGTGCACATGGGACATTCTCAAAGATAAACCATATGTTAGGGCACAAACGAAGTCTCTACAAGTTCAAGAAGATTGAAATCATATCAAGCATCTTTTCAGACCACAATGGCATGAAACTAGAAATCAATTGCAACAAGAACATGCAAAGACATATGAACACATGGAGGCTAAATAGCATGTTACTGAACAATGAATAGGTTACCATGGAGATCAAGGAAGAAATTAAAAACTTCCTGGAAACCAATGAAAATGAACACACAACAACGCAAAATCTATGGGATACAGCGAAAGCAGTTCTGAGAGGGAAGTTCATAGCACTGCAGGCCCACCTTAAGAAAGAAGAAAAATTTCTAATTGACTACCTAACCTCACAACTTAAAGAACTGGAAAGCAAACAAAAAGAAAACCCTAGAGCAAGTAGAAGGAAGGAAATAGTAAAGATCAGAGCAGAAATAAATGACATGGAGACCAAAAAAACAATTCAAAGGATCAATGAAACAGAGACCTGGTTTTTTGAAAAGATAAACAAGATTGATGGACCCTTAGCTAGACTCACCAAGAAACAAAGAGAGAGAACTCAAATGCACAAAATCAGAAATGAAAGAGGAGAAGTAACAACTGACACCACAGAAATACAAAGGATCATTAACAAATACTATGAACATTTATATGGCAACAAATTCGACAATCTAAGTGAAATGGACACATTTCTAGAAACACATAGTCTCCCAAAACTGAACCGGGAAGAGATAGAAAACTTGAAGAGGCCAATAACAACGAAGGAAATTGAAGATGTAATCAAGACCCTCCCAGCAAACAAAAACCCAGGCCCTGATGGCTTCACGGGCGAGTTTTACTGAACATTCAAAGAAGAACTAACACCCACTCTCCTCAAACTATTCCAAAAAATTCAAGAAGAAGGAAGACTTCCAAACTCGTTTTATGAAGCC
This sequence comes from Tadarida brasiliensis, assembly GCA_030848825.1. Taxonomy (NCBI): domain Eukaryota; kingdom Metazoa; phylum Chordata; class Mammalia; order Chiroptera; family Molossidae; genus Tadarida; species Tadarida brasiliensis. Next base: position 83,382,086 of record CM061257.1, read on the forward strand.
AGCATAATTCTAATTCCAAAACCAGAAAAAGACACTACAAAGAAAGAAAACTACAGGTCAATATCCCTGATGAACATAGATGCCAAAATCCTTAACAAAATGCTAGCAAATCGGATCCAGCAATACATCAAAAAAATTATTCACCATGACCAAGTGGGATTCATCCCAGGGATGCAAGGCTGGTACAATATACGCAAATCAATAAATGTGATACATCACATAAACAAAATGAAAGATAAAAACCATATGATCATATCAATAGATGCTGAAAAAGCATTTGACAAAATCCAGCACCCATTTCTGATAAAAACGCTCAGCAATTTGGGAATAGAGGGATCATATCTCAACATAATAAAGGCCATATATGAAAGACCTACAGCCAACATCATACTCAATGGACAAAAACTAAAAGCATTTCCCTTAAGAACAGGAACAAGACAGGGATGCCCACTTTCACCACTCTTATTTAACATAGTACTGGAAGTCTTAGCCACAGCAATCAGACATGAAGAAAAAATAAAAGGGATCCAAATTGGAAAGGAGGAAGTGAAACTGTCATTATTCGCAGATGACATGATATTATACATAGAAAACCCTAAAGACTCCATCAAAAATCTACTAGACTTAATAAATGAATTTGGCAACGTAGCAGGATACAAAATTAACGTCAAGAAATCGACGGCATTCTTATACACCAGTGATGAATTCACAGAAAGAGAAACTAAAAAAACAATCCCATTTACCATCGCAGCAAAAAAATTAAGATACCTAGGAATAAACTTAACCAAAGAAGTAAAGGACCTATTTGCAGAAAACTACAGGACATTGAAAAAAGAAATAGAGGAAGATATAAAAAAGTGGAAGCACATAGCTTGTTCATGGATTGGAATAATTAACATCATTAAAATGTCCATACTACCCAAAGCAATCTATAGATTTAATGCAATCCCCATCAAAATACCAACGACATATTTCACAGAACTAGAACAAATACTTCAGAAGTTCATATGGAACCAAAAGTGACCCTGAATAGCTACAGCAATCTTGAAAAAGAAGGACAAAGTAGGTGGGATCACCATACCGGACATCAGGTTATACTACAAAGCTACTGTAATTATAACAGCCTGGTACTGGCACAAGAACAGGCACATAGATCAATGGAATAGATCAGAGAACCCAGAAATTGACCCAAAACATTATGCTCAATTAATATTCGACAAAGGTGGCAAGAGCATACAATGGAGTAAAGACAGCCTCTTTAATAAATGGTGTTGGGAAAATTGGACAGCTACATGCAAAAAATGAAACTAGATCATCAGCTTACACCATACACAAGAATAAACTCAAAATGGATAAAAGACTTAAATGTGACTCATGAATCCATAAAAATCCTAGAAGAAAATGTAGGCAACAAAATTTCAGACATCATAAGCAGCAGAATTTTCACTGATAAATCACCTAAGACAACAGAAACAAAGGAAAAAATGAACACATGGGACTACATCAAACTCAAAAGCTTCTGCACAGCAAAAGAAACAACCATCAAAGTGGAAAGGCAACCCACTGTATGGGAGAGCATAATTGCCTATGATATATCAGATAAGGGACTAATTTCCAAAATATATAGAGTGCTCATACATCTCAACAAAAGGAAGACAAAGAACCCAATTAAAAAATGGGCAGAGGAACTAAATAGACACCTCTCCAAACAGGACATACAAATGGCCAAGAGACATATGAAGAAATGCTCAACTTCACTAATCATCAGAGAGATGCAAATTAAAACATCAATGAGGTATCACCTTACATCTGTCAGAATAGCCGCCATCAACAAAGCATCAAACAACAAGTGTTAGCGAGGGTGTGGAGAATAGGGGACTCTAGTACACTGTTGGTGGGAGTGCAGACTGGTGCAGCTACTATGGAAAACACTATGGTGTTACCTCAAAAAATTAAAAATTGAATTGCCATTTGACCCAGTGATCCCACTTCTAGGAATATACCCTAAGAAGCCTGAAACACCAATCAGAAAGAATACATGTACCCCCATGTTCATAGCAGGGCTATTTACAATAGCTAAGATCTGGAAACAGCCCAAGTGTCCATCAGTAGACGAATGGATAAAAAAGCTGTGGTACATATACACAATGGAGTACTATGCAGCTGTAAGAAAGAAAGATCTCTTATCCTTTGAGATGACATGGGAGGACCTGGAAACTATTATCCTAAGCGAAACAAGCCAAGCAGAGAAAGACAAATATCCTATGATCTCACTTATTTCTGGAATATAATGAACATAACAGTCTGAGGAACAGGGTAGTCCCAGAGACGTGGAAGAAGGGTACAGACTGACATTTGCCAGAAGAGGGGGTGGGGGAGGGGAGCGATGAACCACAGAACTTGTACGCATGTACTCATAACCAATGGACATGGACAACAAAACTGGGGACAGGGCAGGGAGGGAGGGGGAGGAGGGTGTCAATGGGGGAAAAATGGAGAAACATCTGTAACAAAAGTAAATTAATAAAAAATAAATAAATAAATAAATAAAAATAAAAAAGAACCCCCCCCCCAAAAAAACAGAATTCTTTTACATATTTGATTTGTTAGGGAAAATATTGCAAATTAATTAGAATTAATCTGAGATTTAAATCATGCCATTTCATTCAATTTTAATATCTTTTTGTGGACAAAGGTTTTAATTATACTGTTTGATCAATAGACATTTATTGAACATTTACTATTTACTAGATATTGTGCCAGATTCCCACAAAAGCTTAAAAGAAAATGACTCGCCGGCTGGTTCGGCTCACTGGTTGAGTGTCGACCCATGCACCAAGAGGTCACCGCTTGGATTCCCAGTCAGGGCACATGCCCAGGTTGTGGGCCAGATCCCCAGTGGGGGGCGTGCAGGAGGCGGCCAATCGATGTTCTCTCTCATGGATGTTTCTATCTCTCTCCCTCTCACTTCCTCTCTTTTCAGAATCAATAAAGAAAAAAAAATTTTTTTAAGGAAAAGAAAATGACTCCCCAAACCTTAACTCATATTAAAACACCTACATGAGCCCTGGCCAGATTGGCTCAGCAGTTGGAGCATCAGCCAGAAGACCAAAGAGTGGCGGGTTCGATTCTGATCAAGGGCACGTACCTTGGTTGTGGTTTGGGGTCGTGCAGGAGGCAACCAATCGATGTCTCTCTCTCACATAGATGTTTCTCTCTCTCTCCCCCTCCCTCCCACTCTATCTGAAGATAAATGGAAAAATATCCTCAGGTGAGGATTAAAAAAACAAACACTCATGTGATAGTTTACAAACGAGTAATACGATCAAAGGTAGCGCTCAGGTATGAGAACAATGAGTGCCCAGAAATGAAATTTAAAAAGTAGAAAGGGAGAGCATTGTGAGATTTAGAATTACCTCCAAAAAGAGACATTGAAAGAAGTTAGAAAGGAAAAGGAATCGAAAGAGGGTGGAAATGGAGCAGCTCTTCTGTGGAGGAAGACATCGTCCCTGTTTCTAATTTGAAAGAGGTGCAGGATGACAATGACGGTGTTTTCCAACCACAAAAGGAAGAAAAGTCACCATAAAATCCTGTTGAGCCAGTAACGATTGAATATGGCCCAAGAAAAATAAGTACCTTTATATGGAAACATATAGCATATCATCTCTACAGAGCACTGTATCTGTGTTCTCTTAGAACACAAAATTTTGACAATGTGCGCAAGTCCACGGGTGGTAGTTTCATGTGGATGAGGAGCTTCCAAGTGGAGAACAGCAAACTGAACTGAGATTAACCACTACGATGGTCACAATACCGAGGGTAAGGCTGCCTTGCCCTTGAAAGGAGTGTGCTCACTGCCCAGTGTGCAGGGGGACTTTATTAAAGAACTTGCACAGTCCCTCTGTTGCTATGAAAAGACAGGTTCTGATATTGCATGCTTTACTTGTTGGCCCTAACACCTTTATGATTCATACAAGCACTCCATATTTATTAACACAAACAGTTCACAGGTAGACCCTTGATTGGATAAAGCAACTTTTCATATCTGGAAAACACTTAAAATAATCTGAAGCTTTAATTCAAAGAGGAGATAAGTAGAGGATAATCCAGGAGCAGGCAGAATTCTGGGGAGAGCCTACTGAGGTGGCAGAAGAACAACAAGAAAAGGAGGAAGTGAAAGAGGCAGGAAATAAAGGGAAGGGAAAGAAAAGAGCTGCGGAGAGAGATGTAATTTCTCCCAGCTGTGCTGACAACTCTTCCTAATCCCCTCTCTGACAAGGCACTGCGTGGATGCAGGGTCCAGCAAAGACTGGGGTTGCCAGGCTGCTCCAGTCACTGTGGTCTCATCCTCTCTCCACCTCCACGGTGGCACCCCACCCAGATTCCTTTCTTGTCAAACTTGTTTGCAGTCACCCAAGCCCTCTAGTCAATGACCTCTTGGTCAAATTGTCTGTTAACCAGGACACAAATAGATTGAGGGTGTCAGATAACATGGTAATTTGGTGGAGAGGAGACAGAATGAGTGCTGCAATACCCTTTATAATACCCCTTCCCCCAACCACCCACACCTTTAAAAGTAAATGCCCTTTCCCCACCCATGTTTCTCTGTGTCTCTAAGTCACTGGAGGGCAACTGAGTGTGATTCATACATTTGTATTTATTTAGCTGCTTTGATGTGTTAATTTCTCTCAGGAGGTAACCAGTAGAACATTTGAGTCAATTCCATTTTTCTTGGGGAAGTGGGTTAACACAAAGGTGGGTGATGACAAACCTGGGCTGTATTGGTCTATGGGAATGACATTGAATATTGTGTGTGCACTGAAGTTAGAGCAATAACACTACATGAAGAGAGGAACATGCTGTAACCACATTTTAATTCAAAGCTATTTCTCCTGGAACTGATTAATGTCCAACTAATGCACATACATGGTACTCACCACATGCTTGATGCCTGCTGAGTCTCTGAAAAACCTGGTTGTCCACATGTTTCTGAAGCCACCCTCCAACTCCTGCCAGAAATACTCATAATTACTGTACAGGCTGTGACAGAGCAGCAGTGGGCTTTGAAGAAGCTAAGACATGATTGAGAGAGTAATGGAATGATACAGAGTCCATATCAGATGTACACACTACCACAGCCACCTACTCACACCCCTAAGTGCAAAGAGTTGGGTGAATCCTCTCAGTCAAAATTATGCTGCTTTAATCAACAGGTCGGAGGTAGGATCCAAGGGGTGTCCAGTGGAGAGGTGTTGCCTCTTCAAAGAATATTTACAGAGAGGTTATTATTATGGGCCAGGCACTGCATTTTGAGGACAGCAGCTATTTTGAGTGGAAATGAACCCATCTTTTTGAGAGGTACAATTGTCCCGCATGTTGGCTGGAAATTCCTGATATAACATTATATCTTTCTCTGGCTTACATGCACTTTCTCCCTTTTCTTGAATGGGGGAGAGGGGAACGAGGGCGGGGTGGTTAGACACACAGAAAAAAACAGATGCAGAAGCGGAATCACCTTTCTATTCAGGGATTTGCTGAGCACCACGAGTTGCTGTTTCCAGGTAAGAGCACAAGAACTCAGGGGTGCGCTGTCTTGAACTCTTTCTCCAGCTCTGTAATCTTTTTGTAAGTTCTGTATATTTGACACTGGGCACGTGGGTCTAGCACTTAAGTCAGTGCTGAAGTATCATTGTTACTTTCTGTTACGTATGTTTAAAGAAACAAACAGGTCTGGGTCGGAAAGAAGCAGGGCCCAGGCGAGTGGGGGTTGGGGAGCCGGGCCAGCCGGCGCTCTCAGCCCCCCGCCAGGCCAGGCCCAGCGCCAGCTGCGCCGCCCACCGCGCGCCTCCCCTTGGGCTCCACTCCCTCCCCTCTCCCCCGAGCCCTGCCTCCCAGTGTCCACCCAGAACTCGAGCGACGGTGCTGGAGGCCGATCCCCTGAGTCCACTGCTCAGCCTGGGTTCCCGATCCTATTGGCACCCTCTCCTAGAACTTCAGCTGCTAACCTTTGTAAAAGACGAAAGCTGTTCCAGACCTTTCTGTGTACCTCAAGGTGGAAGGAAAGGAACTTCGCTTGTGTTAGAAGGCCTTAACCTCAGCCTACTTCAGGAGAAAGGCTGGTTGGATGACCCCCATCCCTCCCGACCTCAGGGGCAGGCGGCCAAGGGTCCCTCCCTGAGAAGTGGCCACCAGAAGGGTCGCTGCATTGGGCCAGGGACGTGGCCAGGGCAGCTCTGGGCGCAGAGCTCGCTATAGGGCCTCTCACCCAGGAGCGGATAGATGATTCATTTTTATATGTAACGTTTTACCCCACTCTATAGCTCCGGCTGGTTAATGTTCAACCCTAGGGCTTCGAGAGGCAGCTCCCGGGAAGCCAGGCAGGGATGACCCATTCAAGGTATATGGCCGCTCCGGAGTGAAGGCGCAGAAGGTAGAGAGAGGGTGAGGAGGGACGGGAGGGAGACTCCTTCACCCAGGCCTGGGCCCAGCACGCGTCCCCGCGGGCTCAACCTGGAGACCGCGCCCCGCGGGGCCCGACCGCCCACGACGAAGCGCCCAGGCCCGGAGCGGCGCGTGCGGAGGCCGCGGGAGGGCACGCGGAGGCGGCGCTTCGCCCCAGCGGGACTGAGAGCCCCACGGGCGGCCCCAGCCGAGGGGCTCCCGAGCTCGCCCGGGCTGCGGGCTGGAATGCCGGCCGGGGAGAGGGGTGGGGGTGGGGGTGGGGGCGGGGCGGGGGGCTTGAGGCGGCGGCTGTGGATTAGATTCCGGTTTTGTTGTCCGGAGGGACGTGCCCACACCAGCGCCCCGCCAGAGAGCGGTCTCCGAAGCTGTGTGGGTGGCCCTCTGAAAATAAGGTCAGGACAGTGCGAGGTGGCAGATACTGCCACCACCCTATCCCAGGTCGCTGGCCAAAGATGAACATTATCATAAAGCAGCTGTTCTGGTCAACAAACCGCAGCTGGACACGGCTGTACCCCAGCCACGGTTCAGGGTGTCAGCGAGGCCCAAGACGAAGGCGCCGTGGGGGCACGGTCAGGTGGAGCAGTGGCACCTGGGTCCTTCTAAGAACTGGGCCACGTGGCCCTGCGTAATCTATAGATCCCACAGGGCCTGACTAGCTGTCCAGACGCCCATTCCCCGGAGCTGGGCGGCTGACAGGCTGGCGGGCTGCACCTGGAAAGGAGGTTCCGAGCTGGGGAGCGGAGCTTCGCGCCAGCAGCTGCAGCCCAGCATTTGCAGGCGGGATGTTTTTTCTTTTTTCTTTTTCTTTTTTTTTTTTTTTCGGTCAGAGAAACAAACAAGACCCTGCTTCATCAGATAAGAGTGGCTCCTACCATTTCACAGGTTTTAAGTGGGGGCTGAAGGCGCTGAGGTCAGTGAGTGAATCTCTCTCAAGGCCCGGCGCCCACAGAAGATAGGCCTTATTTTACTTTCTTTTGTTTGATATTATATTATTTTCTAAGAAAGTGACCTTGGGCTCCGATAGGCCAAGCCCCCTTGTTGTCACTGGGGAATACCTGCAGGGTCTCCAGCTCTGTGCATATCAGACCCCTCCCCCCCCCGCCCCCCAGGGTCAACCAAACGCGGGCAGCCGTGTGAAGTGAAGTCCCTGCGGTCTCTCCCGGAGGACCGAGAAGATGCCATCAAACTTCAACTGGGTGCAGCAACCCCACCCAGATAACCACTCAAAGAAGCAGAGTTGTGGCTGTTGACACAAGCAGAACAGGGAAAAGCTCCCAAGAACCGGGTTGCCACTAATCTGGGTTCCAAGTCACGTTCATATGCTGCCCCACCCCCTTTTCAGGGACAGCAGAGACGGTTCTAGGTCTCATCTTCCTCGAGCGATGAGGATAAAGTTTCCTGCCAAGGACTGCGTGCCAGGGGGTCCCGCCAAGCTTCAAACTGTCAGACGGAGGCAGAAAGGCTTTGCTACGTGTGGACGGAAGAAGCATTGGTAGAGGGCGTTTGCGGCTGTAAGGAACCATCCCAAGCCATAGTCCGGCGACGTCAGGTTCCAGCGGCAGCGGGCCGTTTCCTAAGTAGACAGAAGGGGTCAGGAAGAAAGGGTGGACAACTTTGGTGTGAATAAAGAAAATGGTATAGGGAGAAGATAGAGGGAGAGTCAGAGAGAGCAAGGGGGTAAGGATACCAATATTTTTGCTGTAGGAATAGCAGAACTAAGCCTGGAATGATGCATCAAAGTCAGGGAGTGTAGACACACACCCTGCTCAGGGAAGGCCCAGTGAGTCTGAACTTCTCTTAGCCCTTCTGAGGGAAGAATAAAAATTGCAATTCCCCCACACAACCCCCCCCAAAGTAAACACCTTTACTATATATTCATGAAAAAATTTTAAAATATTTTAAAAAGGAATTTAGATGGTTCTTTTAGCCATTCTTTTGGCTGAGTAACTTAAGCCCTCAAATTCTGTTTTCCACAGCTGCCACTGAACTGTTAACACATTGTTGTTACAACAAGAATAGCCATGATTTTTTAAAAAGGTAATTAAGTAGAATTAAATATATCTTCACTGGGGTATTTTATTTCTTGCAGGCCTTCTGTAATCCGCAAACAAAATCTAAAATCAACAGTTGCATGAAATACTCAGCACGGACGTGAATGAAGTTATGCATTCCAAACACAATAAATTCTGGTTTCTGTCTTTTTCAGATGGAAAGTCAAGGATGAGAAGGCCACTCTTCTTAGGGGTGGGTGGGACAAGGGTGATAAATAAACTTTGAAGATTACAGTAAAATTTCCCTGGTTTCCTCTGCTAAAACCAGAAAAGGTAAATTAGTGATGTGTTTACAGTTGGGTTTCTATTTAACCCATTGTTTTTTACTTTAAATCTTGTCCTCAATTATTATTTTCTCAAGTTCAGCTAAAATGCAATCTTCAGATTAGAAAGGCTGCGGAGAAAGGATAGCTTTTCAAAAAAAGTTCTTTCAGAAAAATCTGCTGCAAGAAATTTTTCCTGTTTACTTGTAGACCTGTCCTCCTTCAGTCAGCCATGTCTCTTCTTCCCTGTGCGCTTAGATCAACTGCAGCCTGCCGGGTTTTATGTCAATCAGTAGGGACTCTACATTCATAAAGGCCTCTGATCTGATTACACCCGCGCCCCCCACCCCCTAAAAAAAAAAAAATTCTATCCAGGAGCCAGGGACTCCCTGCGTTGTCTGCGTCGACTGTGGGCGACCGGAGGTTGGGGGGCCCGGAGACAGCAACGAGGGCACCCGTGGATTAGGATGTGGATTGCAGGACAGACCTTTGTTTGGACACATTCGCGAGGAGGGGGACGGGTGGGGGGAGGATCGCGCCAGGTTTTTATAGACTCGCCTTAAAAGAGCTCGCCCTCTTTACAGGGTTAATTTATGGGGCTTTCGAGGAGTATTGGGACTTTTAAGACACTCTTTATTTTCCCCCATTAATTTTGTGGTTGTTATTGTTACACTCCTACAGGGACTCCCGGGTTTCAGCACCTCTCAGGAAGAGGGTGGAGGTGGGACAAAAATGCAGGCATGGAGGCAAAAGGGAGGCAAGCCACCCTCGGCCCAGGCTACCCAATTTAATTTTTTAATTAAATTGCTAACCAAGTCGTGGATAGTAAAAAGCAGATTTAGGAACTGGGAGGAAATTGAGACAAACAGGAGCGCTATACACCGTTCCCGAGCTCTCACCAATTTAAATTAGGGAAAGGAAGAGTTTGGGGCCTTAGAAAATTTTGAAAGATTAAAAACCGAGGGCAGGCCGGAGAAAGGGTTAGAGTCACAGGTGGTGGGGAGAAGGAAGCCCCGAGGCCGAGACTTGTTTCGCGAGTTCCTGCCCAGGCCCCAGCCTCTGGGCGCTCAGAGGTGGCTCTGGAGGGCGGAGGCCAGCCGGGCCTGGACATCCCGCCGACCTCAAGCTGGCCATCTTCGATCTCAAGCGGAGAAGGTTGGTGTTCATGCTATAGATTACCTAAAGATTCATTTAAGCACTTTAATACACAACTAGCTCAGAAATCATTAAGAGACCTAGAGAAGGAGAAAAATTACCCTCACACTCACCGGTAATAAGTGTTGACATGCAGCAAAAATCGATTGAGTGGAACCAAGTTGGTGGCAGTGGCGATGGCTGGAGGGGGGACGTGGTGCGAGCGGGAGGAGTGAGGGGACCGGCTCCACTGGCTCGGGAACTAGGCTTTTCTCACTTCAAGGGGAGAGGTGCGGAAAGGGGCCAGCGGGCTAGCGGGCATGGTGTGGGGAGGAAGGGGGTGAGGAGGATAATAATTCTTGCTTCTGGAAGTCCGGAGAAAGGAGCTGAGGTGGGAGAAAGGGATCCTCAGGAGTGCCGAGTCTCCGCCCCCAGCCCGCACCACTCAAGTCAGGGAAGTGACAACTCATCCCAAACCTCGACTTCCATTTTTGTTTCCTGCAGATTGATTGATCCCCTCGAAATAAAGTTCTACTTCAGCAAGCAAACTAGGCCGAGATCCACCTCCTGTACCCAGCGCTCCCAAGTCACTCTAGGACCAGCAGGAAACGCAAATCCAACCAGCGCGTCTCGTTAGCGCTTCCAGCCCCCATCCCCAAATCCCTTCTCCCAGTCCCCGCGGCCCCTCCCCCGTCGCCCCTCCCCCACACCAGGCAGAGGCTCGGGGCTGCCGGGACCTGGGGCCCCGCCGCTCCAGAAGCCAAAGTCCGCTGGTGGGGACCGTTTTCCTCTCCAGTGCTCTCAAGTGAACAACAAGGACGGAGGTGCCCCTCGTCCAAAGGGCTTTTATCTGCCCCCCACTGCCGCGTGATCCCTCCACAGGTCAGAGTCAGAGCTTAAAAAGGAAAAAAAGTTAAAGTGCATTGAGCACTGATCTTAAATCGGGGACATTATCTGTGATCTCTTTAAATGGCAGCAGCAGTTCCATGCAGAACAAAGAATCTGTGTCTGCTCCAAACGCTTATAGGTAAAAGTTTCAGTCAGATAAAAGAAACCTAAGCGCAAAAACACAGGTTTTCTCTGCTCCACAAAACTGGCTGTTACTTTTCCCTCCGGGTTCCCCAAGGCGGTGTTTGTCCTTGCCCACTTGGGGGGTGCCGGGCGGCTTTGACCAGAATAGCAAAAGTCCTCAGAACTCTTTTTTTTCCTCCACCGACCCTCCTAGCCGCACCGTGATGAGTTCTTTGGGACTAAGTTGTATTTGCTACTATTTGTTACAAAGTCAAATTCCACATTTTTTTTTTAAAAAAAGAGAAAGCTGCAAACCACCGACAAAGGAAGAGCGGGTGCTTAAAGTTCTTTCAAACACTCACACAGACCCTCGTTTCCCGTTTGGAAGTCAGAGGATGGGAGGGCCAGGGCTGTAATTCATCTTGATTTGAATCATTGTCCTGCAGTTTGCAAACTATAATCCTGTATAATTTCAGGAACAAGCAGGTTTAGAATTAATGGGTCAATATTATTTAAAACAAAACACGGGGAGCATGACCTTTGTCTCAACTACATATTGCTCGACAAGACTCAGGAAACTCCACTCTAACCTCTCAACCCCTGGGCTCTTTGAGAAACTAAGGGGTTGTAGTTATTAGAACCTGTCTTTGTTTCTTTTAATGTCTCCAAAGGATTTGGAAATAGTAATGCAATATAACATGAAGAATCTCTCTACTTAAGCCTGAAAGATAAACGTGGAGGCCTAAATATTTTGAACTGGAGGTGTTTCCTTATAAACTTATTACAGATATATTCCTCTTGAGAGGAATGTATATAAACCGTACATGTACACATACACACATACTTCTCCAGAACAATTTACTGGAGGTGCGGGTTCCCCACCCCTCTTCCCCAGGAGTAAATGAAAGTCATTCCAAGCTGGCATACTTTCTAAATGTCTTTCTCCTTTCTTCTTATATTATTTTTTCTAGCAATAATGGAATCCTCAGGGTTTAAGCCAAAGAAAAATCTGGGAGACAAGACCAGACTTTGCAGTTTTTTTTTTCTTTCTGGGAGTGCTTTTTTGTTGCTTTTGTTGTTTTTGATGAATGACTATAATTTATTTCTACCAAATTTAAATAAGTACTGCTGCCTTGTATTTAACCAGGCAGGCAGAGGGAACTGGTTTGTTTAGCAGGCAGTGACTGAGAAACCCTAGCCAGACGACAGAGGAGGGCAGAAAGAATCCAGACCAATGTGTATGCAGTATATTTTACTCCCATGAAATAAAACACATTTTTTTTCATATTTGCTGAAAAGTAAAACAATAATATTGTACGAAATGTTATACACAGGGTAGGTTGTACATAGCAGTTTCAGAAACATCATTGCATCCACCAGAGAAACTATTCTAAAACTGATATTCACACATTTTTTAATAATAATAATATGTTAGAAACATACAGTGTGGTATTTAATATATACATTCCTTTGCTTGAAAGCGAAAAATCCTAATCGCTTCTGTATAACATGCTTTATTTTAAAGCCTAACCTTTAAAAACACTGTTGTGATATTACTAACAACTGCTTTTTATAAAATTAATTTGACATTTCGATATATATACATCCTTTCAGTCATTTTAATGTTAACAATGCTAAACTTAAAAAATAACAAGCTTATAGTAATGTTAAAATGTCATATCCAGTCAAACATTTGTGTGTCCTTGCAACTGTTGGAAATACTTTTAGTGAAAGATGTCAGACGTTGAGGAAATTCCTTTGAAATCAAGGTAGCTCCCTCTTTAATTCAGTGGTTTCCTTTTCTCTATCTTCTCTTTCTGTTCCTTTCATTAGTGCCCACGACCTTCTAGCACAATTCCCAGTCTTTCAAGGGCAGAGTTGCCCCATCCAGCACGGTCCTAGGATCCCGGCGCTGTGGGCGCGGCTCACACCGGCCGGTCCACGGCGTACTGGCAAGCGCTCAGGTTGGACGCCGGGTTCTGCACGCTGGCGTAGCCGAAGCTGGAGTGCTGCTTTGCTTTCAGTCTCAGGCTGGCCAGGCTCGAGTTACACGTGTCCCTATAAACATACGGAGGAGTCGGCGGCGCGTAAGGACAGGCGGGCGTCGGCACCGCGGAATTCAGCGACGGGCTGCTCAGGTTGTTCAAGTTATTCAGGCTGTTGAGGCTGGAGCCTGGAACGCCGGTCACCGCTGAGGGCACCATGCTGGACGACATGCTCATGGAGGAGATGGAGTTGGGTGGGGAGAACATGCTCTGCGACGACAAGGGGTTGACGTTCATAGAGTTGAAGAAAGGGAAGCTCTTGGTGGACAGGGAGGCCGACGTGAGGCCCTTGGCGGCCCAGTTGTTGTACGAGTAGCCCGGGTACATGTCGTCGTAGGGCTGCATGAGCCCGTTGAACTGCGGCCCAAAGCCGTTCTTGCACAGCTCGGCCTGTTGGTTGCGCTCCCGCTTTCTCCATTTGGCCCGGCGATTCTTGAACCAAACCTGGGGTGGAGGGCGGGGAGCAAACAGACCCACAGATCGGATAAGTAAAACCTTGATCCAGGAGAGCACCAGAGGCCGCCTCCTCTCTGACACATACACTAGTCGACACCTTTTCCTCCACCCCAGCACTACCCCGCGCCCCAAGCTGCGCAGTCACCAGTCCCGAGCCACCAAACGAGGGAGGGAGGCCCGGCGGCTCAGGCCTGCGAGCCGGGCTCTGAGCTTCGCCACAAACCCCAGCCTAACGGCGGCCTGCGGCAGCTTGTTCTCTAACCCAGGCCCTCCTCAGGGTCCCCAAACACTTGCTACAAAAATAAACGCGGGTCAACAGGCTTTCCACTCAACCCTTCCCCAGCCACCTTGCAAACTTGTTTCCATTCCAAAGCCACAAACTCAATGATGAGGACCAGGGGCTGAGTGGGTACCAGAACCTGCTCTCTGCCACACAGCTCCTCCCTCCTCTCTGGGATCTCCACTGCCACCCTCCACTCCAGGGGAACCTGCGCCTTCCCAACAAACCCCAGGCCGCGACCCCCTTCCTCGCCTAGCAAAATAACCAAGTAAAAAGCAAAGGCCACCTCCTCGACAGCTGGTCGGTGGGAAACTCCAAAAAAACATTAAAATAACCGAACTTGGCGCGTAAATCTCCGAACCCAGAACGGGTCGCTCTGTAGTCTCGCCCTCGCTTTGCTCCCCTCCTTGTCACCCTCCTCCCATCTCAGGCCAGGCCCGCGCGCCCCACGTTCTCCCGCTGGGCCCAGTCGTGTCTAGGCATTTCGGGCGGCCACCCAGCCCAGCCAGCCCCCACCCGCGTCTGGTGGCCCCGCCGCAACCTCTCTCTCAATCCACATTGGGCCCGCCAGTCGCCCCAGACGGCGGCTTTTGTGTATTGGAGCGAGGCCTGGTCGGAGATTTCCGACTTGACACTGGTGATGTTTCACATTACACATCTCAGCCGGGCCCAGCCGACTAATCCCGCTTTTTTCCCTTTCATTCTTTTTTCCTTTGTATCCCCCTTCCTCTTTTGCACCCGACTGCTATAAAAAGCACGCCTGACTCCCACTTGGCTGGACCAGCCACGGGCCTGGAAGGAGGTAGCAGGAGGGAGCGAAAGCCCAGCGTGGCGGCAGCAGGGGACTTGGGAGGGACTGCAGAGAAACCAGAGGATTGGGGGAGGGCTTTTCTGAAGATTCCACAGAACCTACAGATTGTGCTTTTATTTTAATTACTTGCCATTTCTACCCTCTGCCGTCTAAACTTTGCCCAGGCGAGAAGAGTACGTGAGAGGCCCGTTTCCCTGTTGCGCAGGAGAGCTAATGAAAGACTGACCTTTTGCAAAACCATGCCGGCCGGCTGGAGCGCTAGCTCCATGCAGTTAAACTAAAACCACTTCCAACTTCATCCCGGCTCTTTTACCACCAGCCTAGCCTCATACCTTACACAAATGCCACCCAGAGTGTGTCCTCATTCCCTCTGTTCTGGGAGTGCATTTTGGCATTAATTCTTTTCATCATCATTGTTATTTCTTTTCGTCATTATTGTTATATGTTTTCTGCTTTCTCTGTTCTGGCCGAGGGCTCTGTTTTTCCATCCAGAGCATTTTTTATTTTATTTTATTTTTTACAGCAAAGCCTCTGGATCTTAAGTGCATTTTCTGTTTCCAGAATCCTAACAGTTTTGGAGTTTCCCACCGACCAGCATAAACCAGGATGTTGCTACTGGGTAACTGATTTAAAGTTCATTTTTGCCAATCCATAAAGTACAGATTTGCTACAAAGGTAAGCCCTTTCTTTGATACAAACTATTACAACTGGGAGGAAGGGTGTAACAATCTCCTGAGAAAAGATAAATAAACCAAACTGAAAAGTCTTTTTCTTTTTCTTTCTAAGAGGACTAGCAGGATAGTAGCTGTGTATTAAAATGGCTTCCGGAGATCACAAAACCAGGGGAGTAGGGTGTGAGAGAGACCTGAATGGCCGAAAACCCGCAAAGACCTTGTAAGGAGGGCGAGACGAGTAGAGAAAGGGCCGGGCCAGGCCCGGCGCGAAAGTTTCCCAAGGAGGGCCAAACCCTTGGGTGTTTCTGGCCGGTTTTCCTTGTTAAAGACGCACAGGTTGGAGCCTGTTCTCGGCTCCTGGCCTGGGAGGGATTTTATTAGCGGTCTCTTGGCGACTGCAAGCCGGGAACACAATACCCTGTACTAGGAAATATATGCCATGCGGCCCAGTTTGGTAGGGCGCTGGGTGGCGTGGCGGTGAGCGGTGTCGCTCCGGGCCCCAACACCCGGCCGCGGCGGCCTCGGAAGGGGGTGCTGTAACCTCGCGATTGGGCCCTCCGAGAGGCCTTCGGCTTTTGCAAAGGCACCCCACCCGCACCCTCTGGGGCGGCGCCGCTTTACATATTCCCTCCGGGTCTACACGGCCTGCATCTCTACAACGCGCGGACTCCTACCCGGACTCGAGCTTCCGTAAGGTTGGTCCACACGGCGATTTCTTCGCGCGTGGACATGTCCGGGTAACGGTTTCTCTGAAAAGTGGCTTCCAGTTCCTGCAGCTGCTGGCTGGTGAAGTGAGTCCGCTGCCGCCGCTGCCGCTTTTTCTTGGACGGGTCTTCGGCGCCCACGTCCTCATTTTTTCCCTGCTGGCTCTTATCTTTCTCTGAAAACGAAACACACAAAGGTTCCCGTTAGCATGTCCACCGGCAACCCGCGAACTCCAACTGGACCGGGAGGCACTGGCCGGGAACAGCTGGGTGGCCAGCGGGGAGGAGTGTGTGAGCAACCGCTCTCGTGGCTCGGAGCGCTGCGTCTGGGGGGTGCAGACGTGAGTGTGGGTGTGCGCTCCCCATCTCCTCCCCTCCCCCGGGCGCCGTACGTTTTATTTACATGTTTATCTGCCTGCAACCGCGGCACATTCATTTTTATAGCTTGTACTTTCTCGAGCACATTTATACGCCTCTGTGCAGACACACCAAATCTCCCAGGACACGCACCCGCGCGCGTTTTACAGACCCCCCTCGAAGAAAGCTCAGCTTTCGATGCGGTTTCTGAAGGCTAGGAAAGTGGACTTTGGGATTCGGTCTCGCACTCAAGTTCAAAAAGACCTCCTCTTCTTCTAAGACATAGTTTCAGAGAGACTTTGCTAACAAGCGGAGCTTCTCGGGAGCTGAAAGCTGAGAGGGGAACATGGCCTGGGTGGGAGATGGGGAGCGGCCTCTAAACGTCCTCGGGATTTTTGTGACTCAAGAAACAGAAGGGAGGTCAGCATAGGAATAGGGAGGGCGACAGAAAGACCCTCGCCATTGGCGCCACCCCAGCCAGGCGGTGGAGGTAGAGCGAAAGGGACGGAAGTTCTGCGGACTGCAAACTGAACGACCACTCCCACCGCGCTTTCCCCAGCAGGGGCCCACTTCCTTGCGGGCGAGAGGGGTCGAGCGACGCGGGGCGGCCGGGCGGGGGTACCGCGGGGCAGCGCGGCGCCTTACCTGCGGCCTCGGGGCTGGAGGTGTCAGAGATGGTGTGCACCTCCAGCCTGTGCTTGGAAGAGTCCAGGGCGCGGGTCTGACCAGGGGCTAGGACCGAAGCCATAGCCAGTGGCTGGGGATGGTGACAAGAGGAGGACGAGGAGGCAGCCAACCGCTTGGTCCCTGCTGCTCGGTGCTCCAAATGCAGCGGGCCTTTCATG
The DNA here is from genome assembly GCA_030848825.1 of Tadarida brasiliensis. Classification (NCBI taxonomy): domain Eukaryota; kingdom Metazoa; phylum Chordata; class Mammalia; order Chiroptera; family Molossidae; genus Tadarida; species Tadarida brasiliensis. Next base: position 83,399,179 of record CM061257.1, read on the forward strand.
CAGTTCATGGACGAAGGAGCGCGTCGCCCTACGAGTCCTGGGCCGCGCTGCGCTCTAGGCGCTGAGGTTCCCCGCGGTGTCCGCCGTGGGCAGAGCCAGCGAGCACAACCCCCGCGGAGTCCTCCAGCCGCGCCGCGCCGCCTCCTTCGGAGGGTTTAAGCGAAAGGTTCCGGCGACCGAAAGTCAGCGGGCAAACGGAGCCATGCGAATGTGGGCAGGAGGGTACAGCTCCGAGCGTCTTTGGGGAGCAGGCTTGCAAGTTCCAAAGCGAAACGAGAGTGGGCAAAGACCCCTTTCTTCCCCCCTCCCTCTCCCAAGTACCCCTCCAATAAGGAAAGCTAACGCAGAGCGCGCTCTGCCCGCCCCCGTGCGCAGCCCTGACAGCGAAGTGTCAAGAGTGACAGGGACAGGTAGCTGATATTGGATCCCGGCGGCAGCGGCGGCGCGAGCCTCGCGTCGCACCCTCCGCGTTGGGCACACGCACACCCTCACGGATCGTCGAGCTCGAGCCCGGCCTCGCCGCAGCTCAGCTCCCGACACCTGGGCCAGCGACGGACCAGCACTGCGGCTCCGCGCTTCCCTGTTGGCCTAACATCTTAAAACCAGAGGCGGGCTTCCTGGTGCCGAGACGTCATTCGGCCACGGCCCTCCCCAACCCTCCTGCCTCCGCCTCCTCCCAGACCCTTCTTGGTGCCGGAGTGACGTGCCTCCGACCCAATCAGGAGGCCCCCAGCCGCGGCGGAGGGACAGTGCTGCCTGCTCCTATCAGCTATGCGGGGCTGGGCCAATACCTCGCTGCGCCCACAGAGTCTACACCCGCTGGCTCCAACCCGGCTAAAGAGGATCGGCTTTTTGTTCGCACGGGGTGGTGGAATGATGAGGCTGGGAGTAAAAGTCTCGGGAAAAAAAGCTGGAAATTACACGGATCGACAAGGCACCCCAGCCCACCCCCTCCTTTTGTGTCTCACCATATCCATTTTCAATCCAAAGGTGTTTTTCTCCTGCATGGAAAGGAGACATGCTACTTAAAGCCAGAAATATTTAAAAACACCAACAAATCACCTCTCCAATCTTAGATTTTTGCAAACAGCCTGTCAGGTGAATGCTGGGCTAATCTGAAGAAGCTTTCTTTTAATTGCAAAAAAAGACATATCCCTGGGAAGGCAGGCTAATAAATTAGAAATCGAGAAGCAAATGGACCCGTCAAAAGAAAATTACCTTGACTTTAAACGAACAACTGTTTGGTGGTTCACTCTGGATTTATACAAGAATAAAAAGTCGCCTCAGATCACGTTCTCTGTAATGCTTATTAGTCCCCAGACAGAAAACACACAATAGAACAGAAACCCTAACCCAGCATTTTCAAAATGCTGAAAGCTTATCCATTCTACTTAACGTTGATTAAGACACATATCCTAGATCTTTCAAATTCCTTGTACACTGTATTAAGCTCGTCCTAACCAGAGAGAGAGCCGAGCTTTAAATTCGACTCTCTTGTTTACTTTATTATCAATCAGATTGAAATCCATAAAGCTTGTAGAATCAACAGCCTTGAGCTAATTATATATAAACTATGCTTTAATGAGTTTCCATACAATTAAGAATGTTGCCAAATAACCAATTTCAAGGATAATTTTTGTCTTTTTTTTCCCCCTAGGAAGCACAATGCTGTCTTGAATTTTAAAGTCCAAGCAGACAGAGGCAGTAGGGTGTGAGGGAAGGGCAAAAGCTTAGGGGAACACTCAGCTACGTAAGGCAAAACCTTATTCATATATAAACAAAGGAAATAAAACACCTTTGGAGACATCCAACTCTTTGGAATTCTATTACTAAAGAAATTTCATTTCCAAAGAAACTAAAGAAAGAAATCCAAACATATCACTTAAAATAATTTTTGAAAGTCCTTTTGTCCTTTGGCTTAGGTCAGCTGGAGAGCACAAACTAATCTTCCCTGGGTTCTGCATTGGCGATTACTTTATTGTGGAGTTAGTGTTATCATCCCTGACTGTGTATTTGTTTGACGTTACAGTCAGTCAATGATTTGCAACACCAGTATGGGGTATCTTCAGAAAACTCCCTCCTTGTCCTTGCTCACAAGATTGGGAAACGTATTCAGTCTGGGCAGAGTAGATGGACTGGACTACAAAAATGTTTGTAACCTATGTGTCTCTCCTTTGCCCTGCTCCCACACCAAACCCTATCTGCAACTCCTCCCCCATTTTAAACATGCTTAAGAGCAGTCAGAGGAACCAAATGAGAATTGTTCTTCAGTCTCTTCACACAAGTATCATCCTACTTTAAGAAGAATATAGCTACAAGGAGAAACTTTCTTCATAGTAAGCTTAAGATCAGCAATTCTAAGTTTAACCTTTTATACCAGTTCACCCCCATTCCAGGCATACACACATCTACTCAGAGGAGAACACATCCCCACAGGACAGGTCTGCACTGGCTGAGCCTCATACATCCAGCTATATTAGGTCCGGCAATCTTATCACTAAATTATACATATTACACCAGCAGCCTGTTGGTAAAGAAGGTTAAATTAATTTACATTCTGTTCATTATCTGGTGCTTAAATGACGCATTTTATCCCTGAGATTTGGAGGAGAATCTCCTCAGACCCCACAGTGTTTCACTGAAGACAATGCTCTTACATTTGTAGTGGGTTTTAATCTGGTAAGACTTTAATTTGCTTAAGTCTTTTAAATAAGGGTTTTAGATGTTTCTAGCCATTTTCTTATTGAATTTCTTCTAATTCCCCCAAGATCATAAAGTATATGTGTAAAGTAAATATTTCCTCCCATTGTACTGCCAGCCGATGACCTATAACTAAGTCAATATGAATCTAGCTCTTTTCTGCCCAATGTGTTTACTAATCATATTCCAGGTTCTTCTTTTAAACCTCGGTATAGCTGCAATCCCCATAGTACCATGTCCCTAAAGCCTCATTTCACGAAGAAACTCCAGTGCATCAAAGAATGAAAGCTTCTCCATCATAGTGAGCATTCAGTTTTTGGTGCAAGCTCAGGGTGTTTTTAAAAACTCCTTACTTGGGAGAGCTGAGAAGCTCCACAGAGCCATAAAGATTTCTAAGCACATCTCTCATTAAACCCGCAGAATTTTTATTTAAGCTCAGGTGGCTCTGCTTGACTAATAGAACTTTCATGGGGACAAATACACAATATGAAGGACCGAAATCACCCTCCAAAGTGGGTGGAAAACCCAAGGGCAAGTGGCAGCATCTCACAGTGCCAAAGTGTTGGAGACGTTGGAGGTGCTGGTGATCTTCAGGCAACCTAAAAGCCTAAAAGGACAAGGAATCTTAAATCGTGTTGATCCATTGCAAAGTCAAGTGGAGCATAAAGACAGTTATCTGGAGCACTCTGGTTAGAGAAAACACCACCACCACCACCATACATATGTATACCCATCAACCTACAGAATACACATATGTATTACACACACCCCCAACCCCAGCTCTCTAGACAACTGAGCCAGTGAGGCGTTTCTTTGCATTTTTTTTTTTCCAGCCAGAGTTTCAACTCTCTCCTAATCAATTAATCACTTCGCAAACTCTGAGCCTGAGTGACACACTTCGCAGCCCAACAAGATTCACTCCATGGCTGGTAGGAGTGTAACAACAGGAAAAGTCTACATGGGGAAAAGCAAGTGGGGAATCAGGAAACACTTCAATAAAAATTGTGATAGTGGTGGGCAATTTTGGAGATTTAATTTACAACAACCTTGTGGGTGGGCACACAGGTACAGGAATATAGATACGGAAGAAGTTGGAAGGAAAGAAATCTTATGTATTTTGGTTTGGAACCCCTTTGACTGGTTCTAGAAATTAGTATTTCAGCCTTCCTCACAGAAATTTTCAGTCCGGAAAAACTCAGCGTGGTTCGTTCAGGAGCCGGTGCTCCCCGGCCTCCTGGGGCGAGGACAGGAAGCCCAGTGCGGGTTTCAGTTTTTGTGTCCAAAGACATCAGGTTATCGTCTCAATTGGATTTTCTTGCTTATTCTTTCAAATAATGTCTCTTGAGGAGGGAAATGCGTGACACAGAGTCAGGAGAGTTTTGAGCTGGTATTTACCACCGACTACCAGTCTTAAGGTCTTATTTAATTTCACACTCTTTAGTGTTAGTTGCGCAAAACCCCTCTGGCCATCGCGGTGAGATTGGTTGGGCTTTGCCGTCATCCTCTCAGTTGCAGCGGTCCAGGTATGGATTGAGACCCAACCAAGGGGCCAACAGCGTTTGGAAAAAACGTGTCCTTAGAGTTCACCTGGAAAATGACTCAATTAGATGTCTCATTGCGCTGTCAGGTCTTGGAGGGGTGGGAGTTTCGCTCTGGTCCAGGCCAGCTCAAGGACGTGGCCGCCCGGATTCCGCGGAGAGCCACATGACATGCGTGGGTGTGCCAGAACGGTGGTGTAAGGCTCAGAGGTCAGAAGGAGACCTTGTACCCTGTTCAAGAAGTGGCCCTTCTTCCCCTCCTTCCTCTGCCTGGCTTTTCTCCGCACAAAAATCAAGCTGGAAAGGGCCCCCTTTCTACCGGTGTCTCCCCAGCCATCACCCAGAAATTAAAGGCTTGACTGTGGCTAATTTTTTCACATTCTCTAAATGGAATTTAAAAAGTGTTAGTTTATTTTTTTAAAAGGGGTGGTGAACTAGAATTCTTTTCTAATCCGAAGTCTACAGATGTACTGAGCAACACCCACCCTCTGTAGGTTCGTGTAATTGGTCCCCATATTTCTGTTCCCACACACTCTACCACTGGAGGTCTGGTGTGACTAGATGAGGGAGTTCAGGTGGCAGGTGTAGGTACCCCCACACCGGCCAGTGAAGAGAAGATCAAGGGATTAGAGAAGGACAGGAGCAGGGGGCTGGTGAAATCACTAAACCCACGTGCTGTAATACCTTTTCACATTAGCATGCTAGCCTTACAGGTTTATTAGGCCCTCATTTAGTCATGGAAAAGTAAAATAAAGAGAATGTATACATGTTTGTTAGGGTAGGAGAGGGAGAGAAGTGGGGAAAAAATACCTCAATATTCAGGTCCAGAGAGAGAGAAGTGACAAGGGACTAATTAAAGTCACTTAAAAAACAAAACAAGAATTGGATTAAGATACTCCTTTCTCGTTCTATTTTCTCTCTTTCTGCCTTTCCAGCTCATGTTTGTCTCCCTTTTCTATTTCTCTTGCTCTCCCTTCTTTCTGTCTTCCCTCTCCCAGACTTGCTGGTTGCTAACATTCAGCATTAGTTGTCATGGTGACCATAAATCACATAAATCCAAAAATACCCACCTATAATCTGAGATGAAGCTTTTATTTCCCTAGCGAAATAATATTTTAAAAGCTGTCAGCTGACAAAAAAGGAACCCAGCTCATTGTAGTAACCCAAGTAATATATTACTTCTAAAGATTTAAATTAAAATGTCAGCCTGTTAAAAACATGCTGGGAGAATCTTGGGCACTCCTCATGTCAGATCCTCACAATGGAGTTGACTCCATCACTCCTGATCATTCTTTAACACAGACACACAATTTTTCGTGCTCTCTCTCCTTCTGTTAATTTATTCCTTCCTCTCTCAACTACCTTAGTCCTCACAGATTCTCTGCCTTGGGTTGTAAAAGAAAAGAGACTCCACCTGGATCAGAAAGGAGCTTGCTAGGACCTTGTGTGTTGGTTCTCTGTTATCAATCCTTTCCCCAAGTGAAAGATAAAGACTTTTTTGGGGAAAAGTGCTGTTGAGAACCATAATGAGGGGCGACTTCCTAGAGGAGCTGAGAAGAAAGAAACGAAGAGAGAAGGACTGATAGGGGAGAGACCAAATAGTGGAGGACTAAGCCGGGCGGTCAGGTTCCGTGGTGAAGTCTAGCCCAGGAAAGGTATGTAAATTCTACCGTCCTGTTTTTTTCTCCTGAGAAGAAACTTCCCCATTTGGAGCCCTGGTGGTCGTGGTGATTGGGGAGGAGGAGGCGGGGGGGAGGGACAGCCGCAGTTGGGCCTTTTGTCTTCTACCTTGGGCTTGTTGTCTTTTGCCTATCTTTGGATTACAGGGTATTCGCCTAGATGAAGAGCCATTAATTACCCATTCAGTCAATATTAGGAAGACCACAAAGCTTTTTACATAGGATTAAGAAGACATCAGATTGTTCCATTAGTATATTCCTGCTCACGAATAAGCTTTCGTTATACATTTCCTTTTCCCCGGAGCCGCGCTAACAACTGCTGCATATATTAGCAGCGGGCGGTGCGGAGAAACAGCCGCTCCAGCCCGACCAAACTTTGGGCGCAACCTGTAAAGCCTGCCTCTGCGGGCGGGGATCCGCAGGGGGCGGCCACCTTGGGACGACTGTTCGAATTCCCCCTGATGGCGGACACACACACACACACACCCCCCGGAGAGGCAGCTTCTGCCAACACGCGGATTTCGCGGGGGAATCCAAAAGAAAATGGAAATCTCCCCTCCCTGCCCAGCTCCCCTCTCTCGTTGCTTCTTGCTCAGACGTTAACGCGCCTTGGCAGGCCCCCGTTCCTGTCCCCGCGCTGCACTGCGAGCCTTCTACCCTTCTTAAACACCCCCCCGCCCTCTTTTTTTCTGACGATGCTCAGGCCCGCAGCACTGGCCCGCGCAACATTTTGCGTTTTGCTGCGCAGGGTCTGGGTTGCTGTCCCTGGTGTCCTTGTTAGCATTAAAGTCGTTTTATAACGGCGGAGGGAACCAAGGTTGTTTGCTTTCACGGGGTACCTTGGAACCCACGTTAGCATGTGCTCGGCAAACATTTGCTGATTGAATGAATGGGGGGTCTGTGGCCGCGGAGGCGGTGGGGTTATCCCGGGTCTTCGGAAGAAGTCGGGGACGAGCTGCTGCCCAGTGAGAGAGTGTGTCGCGGCTGGGGCTCCGCACTGGGCCTGGGAGTCCCCTCCCAAGGGAAGAAGTTTTCGAACACTAGAGACCCAGGTCAAACACTTTCAACCCAGCCACGGTGCCAAAGCTATTTAAAAATTCATGGCGTCGCTGGGGGAGGCCGAGCAAAGGTCCCCCACCTCCGGTCTGGTCGCTAAACCAGGTGCCGGGACCAAGGAGAAACAGCTTGGGCTGATTTCAGCTGAGAATCCAGAGCCACCGCCCCGAAACTTCAGGGTTACTGACGGAGGAAGCTCAGCCCATTCCCTTCCTGAAGGTCAAGACCACTTTTTGAGTTCCTCAAGGAGGTTCCTCTCAGGACACCCAAAACAAAGAAAAAGGAAGGACCTCTGTTCTAGGGATATTCGCAGGGGCTTCTGCCTCTTACTTGGGGAGGGTGTTACTGCTTAACCTGTCAACTCTTCCTCGCTCCGCTTGCCATGCCTAGTCATTCCTCTGTCCACCCTCTCTCAAAACCCTGGCCTAACAGGTCTCCAGCTGACTTCATGCTCCATCTCTTTTTGGGGTTCCAGCCAGGCTGTAGGTCAGCCTGTTGGATGTCAAGGGAAATGGGACTCCATGGAAGCAAATCTGGGCCCGGGCCTCCCAGAAGTCCTTCCTGCCTACTCAGAGAACGTTTTCAGGCTTCAATGACGACATGGGGTTTTGGTGGGTGAGGAGAGGGTAGTGTCAATAATAGAATATACTGGTTCTTTTTGAAAATCGCGTGTCATTGTAAATATTATTTTTCTTTTTAAAAGCAAATAAAAACTATATAAAAAACAAAGGAGAAACATCTCTTTCTTTTAAAAACAGACTGTGGCCAGGAGCTGGCTTTTTACATAAGTTAAATTTGCTTATATTCAGTAAAGGGGGTGCAGGCAACCTTCCTTTAAGGGTACTATAGCTTTGCACACTCATTTTGTGTGACTTTTTTTTTTTTTGGTCTACCAGATCCCTAAAAGCCAATAAAGTCAAGATTTTCAGCATTTCCTACTATCACAGGCTTCTTCTTCATTAATGGCATTAAATATGTTTGGATGGCAATTTTGTTTTCTGGTCTAAAATGTAGAAAAGAGACTATTGGCATTGTAGGGGAAGAGCCCTTCACCTGGGTTAAAATGATCTGGGCTTAAAAGTAATGGCTATTTCTAGTTCTTTGTTTATTTGCTAATTATCAAAAGAGAACATTCAAGGTTGTCTGCCAGGACTTCCCTGCTAACCCGCTCTTTCCCACCTAGGAAGCCCCCACCCCACCCTAGGCTTCTCCCCTAAGGGGTCCTGCCTCCCTAGCTCGAATAGAGGCCACTACCTGTACTTACAAACCATTCCTGGGGTCAAAGAGTCTTGTGTGGGGGTGGGGGTGGAGGACATATTTTGCATCTCTACAGCTCCCAGCGAAGCGAGAAATGTCAGCCTCGGCTGGGCGGCGGCCAGTCCGCCCCGTGCGAAGTCAGATTGGGGACCTCCTCTAGTCTGGCTGGAGCCAGGGCTGAACCCGCACAAAGTATTTTCCCCGGGAGTCATGGCTGCTCTTGATTTTTAACCATATCCCAAACATACTCTGGTCTAATAATTTATTTTTACGACCGATTATCAAACAGAAGAAGAATTTAACACAATCTTAATGACAGAAATCACCGGACGTTATCTCTCCATGGCCTCATTTAACCCCATGGGGTTAATCCCGGACAAGTGAGCATTTAACTGGCCCAGCAGGAGGACTCGCGATATTGTGCAGTGTCCAGGCCGGTCTGCTCCGGACCACTTTAGACGTTTTATTTCAACAAATGATGTTTTTCTCTCAGATTCACTGGGAAGCCCAAATGCAGAGCCTTTGTTTTTTTTCTTAGTAATATGGTTTGTTTACTTGGCCAGGGTCCCAATTCGCAACCCCCCCCCCACCCCCGCACCCATTCCATTTGTATTCTTACTCTTTAATCCGGAAAGAGGGGGTTAGGGGACGAGGGCTGGGGGTGGGAGGGGGGTGTCGCTTTATCTCCTCACACTATCAAAAGTCAACAGCTTCCTAAGGCTAGGCACTTATTTATTAAGGAGCCTGGAAAATCCAGAGAAAAGAGGAACAGTAGGTTTGAGTTTCTCACTTATTACAAGGAAAACTTGTTCTATCTCTTGCTTCTCACACACACACACTACAAAAGAACAAGTTTCAATTTATCAAACATCTGTGCAATGGGTTGGAGACGTTTTAAGTTTTACACAAGGCTGCAGGCTTTGAGCAGCAATGTCCCTTGACTCGTTCAGAATGAAACCAGCCAATCGAGCAACGACACCACCAAAACTCGAGGCCCTGCAACCAGCACAACAGGTAGGTTCGCGTCGACAGGGGCACACACACTCCTTTCTACCCTTGGCTGCTATGCATGCTCGCTGCCCTCTGGCTCTGCGGAGTGTTGTCAGCTCCTCCACCTCCCCAGCCAGGCAAATCTCAGCCAACACAAGCCTTCCCTTGCTCGCCTTCCGCGGTAAACTCCGCACCCACAAGCCTGGGCGGGGCGCGGCTGAGAGTCGCCGGGACAGGGTGGGCCCTTGCTGGTGCTGCCCGCAATGGGTCGTGGCGAGCGACAGAGGTCGCTGTTGGACCACTTTTCCACGCCAGTTGGAGGCACCGAGGTAGGTTGGGGTAAGCGTAGATTAGGCCACAAGGAAAGAGCGAGAAAGCGAGAGGGAGAGTTGTTGGGTCTCAGGAGTGCAGTATGATTTGGGGAAAGGCATTAACGTCCCTGGGACGGCTGCTTTCCGTCTCACCCAGAGGCCAAGTGCCTAAGTTCAGGGAGCAGGAGCGCCGGTCTGGTGAGCTCGCCTGCTACGCCTCACCCAAGGCCCAGAGGCCCCGGGGCGAGGCCGGTGCCCAGCTCGCAGCCTGCGCTTCGCTCCCGGCCTTACCATTGGCGCCAGGATGCTGCCGCGGGAAGAGCTTGCTGCTGGCCACCTCTTTCCGGCTCTCTGGAGAGTCCGTGAACTCGACCTTTTTGATCTCGGAGTCTTTGGAGAAGAGGCATTCAACGGCGGCCGGCTGCACGCCTGGGCCATGCGCGCCCGCCCCACGTGCGCGGAAAGAGAAGCCCCCGGCCGCCGCGGAAAGGAGCGGGGTTAGGGGTGTGGGGTAAGCAGGACGGAGGAAAAAGAGGGACAAAGAGCAAAGACCCAGTTAGAAGGGAGAGCGGAGGGCACTCCCGTCTCGCGGACCCTCTGGGCCACCCGGCGCTGGGGGAGTCCTCTCTCTGCACCTCCCCGGCTGCCGGCAGCTCCCGTTCAGGGGAGTAGGTCGGGGGTTTCGGGACGCGGCGAGCAGCTCCCCCGGGTTCGGATTCTGATTTCCTTCCTGCCCTTGGCCGGCCCCTCCGGGAAGCGCCCCACGCCGCGGCCTCACCGCAGGGCAGGTGCCCTCTCACTACCCTCGCGTGGCACGGTCTGCCGTCGGGGGACCGGGCAGGAGAAACGAGTCTTACCTAATTGCACACACGCCGACACCAGTTTGCGGCAGTTGGTCTCCATTCCCCGTTATCTGCAAAACAGAAGAGAAGGAGGGCTGTGTGAAGCGTTGGATCACGAAAGCGCAGGGCTCAAATGCTCCCTGGGGGGCGGGTAACTTCAACACCCGCAAGTAGGCGCCTACTCTGTGCTAGGTTCTCGGGCCTCACAGCTACTGGCTGCCCAGATTTATCCCCACCCTAGCACGGGGGATGAGGCGGAGATCTCCCTCCACAGCCGCAGTGAATGGGCCTAGGGGCTCTTGGCCTATAAAGCTACCGCGTTCTGGGGTCCTAGGCTGTAGAACTCACAAGGTGTCTATTAGGGGCTAAGAGCCCGTCTGAACACCAGGGTGACTTTAGCAGATACAAACTTGGCGGGGCGGGGATGGAGTGGAGGGTGGGGAGGTGGAGAGGCCTTTTATCTTGAGGAGTTGTGTGCGAAGGCCACCGCTCAGCACGGTACTCAGTGGGAACTCAGTAAACATTTGTAGAATGTCAGAGTCAACTTGTTCTTGTCCTAGACAGCAGTTGCCCTCGATTTTCTGTAAAACGATCAGGACTCCAAGGCTCTGGGCCTAGGTGTCTCCAGGAACAAGCCGGCTTTGGGCCTCTCATCCATCAGGAGCCACTTTTCCATATTTAGCCACACTTCTCCCTGGAGATACTCATCCGGCCATTTATTTACCCTAAAGTATGATTTAAGATCGCAGAGGAGAGAAACGCTGTGGCCAGAGTGAGACTGAGGAGAGCGGGGCAAACGTCCCCAGAGGGTTTATTGCCCACCAAGGATGGAGAAATAGCTCTAAGAGACCGACATCCTTAGTTCTCTCCCTTCTCCTCCCAGGCAGACCAAATCTTTTTCAAATTTCCAGCCACAACGCAGCGAGCCTAACTTTTAACGCGCTCCCCCTTCTCCGCCACAGGCAAACCCGGAGAAGTGGGTGGTGAGGGGCTCTGTTGGGTTGGGTAGAAGAGATGCGGCTGCTTTAAAGACAGAAGAAATGAAAGGAGGCTCCGAGCTCCCCAGGACCGTTCGATCTCGGCGCCTGCCTCGCTCTACGCTAACTAGGGTACGCGGGCGGCGGGAGGGCCCACTGCGCTGGAGTCCGGGGTGAGGGTGGGCGAGGGCGTTGCCTGGTTAGCGGAGGGGCAGAGGCAAGCAGGTAGCTGCGGGTCTGCCTCTGGCCTGAGTCGCATTTCCCTGCTCCTCGGCCTCTCCTGGAAGGAGCCGGACCCAGGGCCACTGGCCAAGGTCGATGACTAGAGGAGGGGAAGCGGCGTGGGGATACCGGGTGGGGACCGCCAGCCAAACGGTTCTCCCACCCGCTCGGAGATTGGGGGCTCCGCGAATCTTTGCGGGCCCGGGGGCCCAGAAGTAGCAGTTTGGCGGCTCCAGATTTAGTGATTCTGCAGTAAAATCACAGGATTAGTCCCTGATTGAGATGTCTGTTCGTGAGATATTACAAAATTCATTATCACAGCTTTCTACTAACTCGATATGAAGTAACACAGATGGGATTTTATTAGTCCAGACTTCAAATGTTTACTTATGATAATTTCAGGGGAAATTTGCATGTCATCATCATTTCGATAATCTTTTTTTTTTTTTTTAAACGTCTGAACTGGCTGCATTATTAGTTGGTGGCCGGAGCATTGCAGATGGTAATGGCAAATAGTTTTTATTTTCTAAAAGAATGAAATATACAAAAGAAAAAGATCGGGTCACTCCATATAAAGTCAGCCATTTATTACACATTCTCCCCCACTCCCAAGCTTCAGTTCTGAAGACCAAACAAAGTTATACAAAACAAATCTTCAGGAACTCTGCTCTAAGGATTGAAAAGAAGGTCAAGGCATGTTCCTTAGCTCACTCCTATGTGTCCTTGTGATTTGGGGATTTATTTGGCAGTCAAAATGAGCCCTGAGACCTGCATTTATTTATTTATTTATTTATTTATTTTTTATTTCATATAGTGTCCAGGCCTACTAGATGAATTAAGTTTAAATAACTAGGGAAGATAATTAAAATTAAAAAAATAATTTTTCAATTCCTGCCTGCTGATCCTTAAACTTGCCCTGTCAAGACCAGTCTTACAAGACAAATTTGTCTGCAGGATTTAGGGAATGACTTCAGTGGCTAATCTCACAAATTAAGATGCGCAACTTTTCCTGAAAGAAAGTTTTCACCCCAAAAGTTCATGTCCTGGTTAGAGTGTATATATGCCATGCAATCTTGCTCTGTCCAACTTGAGTATCCTATTGTGAGCATGAGAAAAGGACTAGACAGCTAATGGAGCACACTGCACCACAGTAGTCAAGGCAGGCAGTCAGGCAAACTCTAAGAAATAAAACAATTTGCTTAAAAATAATTTCCAATGATTGTCATAAGAAAAATTTCTGGAAAATATATAATTCTAATGATTACAAATCCTTTCACATTCCCTCCCCTTTCCTTTCACTTTGATACCCTATAATACAATCTTCAGTGGAAAATTTAAAAATAAACAGCACAAGAACATATGTTTTAAATAAACTAAATTGGTGAGATTAGCCAGTAAATTAATTCGCAGAAGGTAATTATTTAAGGAAATTAAAATACTGCATAACACAGTTCTGTATGTTACCAGTTTAAGCCTTCTTTTAAACCAATTAATATTGATGCTTTAGGAACACTTGAGGAACAATGCACCTGAATAATTTAAGTGTAGTTTTTGCTGAGATAAAGTAAAACATTCCATAAATGGAGTAGCTATTTAATTTTTAGGGAAAGTTTGATTATTGAAATCTTGCATGATTATTTTATGTTAAACTAACAAAAATCTTCAATGCCTTTTGCTTAATTGCTTTGTTTCCTTGGCATAATGGGTATTTGAGTCTTAGATGAATTTCCTCCAAAATGATATTGAAAACGTCTTTAATTCTTATTAATGGCCTTAAAAAAGAATTCAATGAAATCTCTCTAAATTAGGTTAATGTTTCATAAAAATATTTTAGGATGTATAAATTCCTGTTATTTTAATTTATAATAGTACAAGATTTTCCCATTTAGTTTATTTTAGTAAGACATTATACTGGCACACAAAAAAAAGAGTGAAAATCAGACTACCCTATGATGGTTTGATTTCTAAATTGCTTAGGAAAGTAAAGCCATTAAATTGGGAAGAGAGAAAAAAAGGAAAATTTTTCTCAGACTTAGAATCTTTTTTTTTTTTTTTTTTTTGACATTTGGAAAAGAGTCCTCTTCCGTGCACCCATTTAAAATGTATCTCCTGAATGTAAGGCTGGAGTTGACTGGTGGTCAATTTAAAGGATTTATAATCCGAAGTAATTGTGTGAGCTTGGCATCCAGTCCTGGCTCCCAGGTAATTCGTTTGGGCCTGAGAGGTCACTAACTGCCAGTTAAGATGGAATCTTTTTTTCCAATTGGTAACAATGGGAAGGGGGCTAATCTTCCAGTAGCTGAAACTTTGTACCCAGCCCTTTATCTCGAGAATGCTAATCCTCAGTTTGAGGATTTGTCCCTGCCGTGTTGGCACCGAGATTTAAGGGAAGATACTTCTTTTTAAATGCCAGCCATGGTCTCACTTCCCACTCGACTTCAGCGCCCCAAAGATTGTTAGTGTATGTGACTGGGGACGAAAGGAACAGGGCTTTGCAAGTTCTGTTTGCCAACTGCGTTACCTCGGGGGGAGGGGGGAGGCATCCCCAAGAGCTACAAATCACCTACAATGAAGATTCTCCAAAGTGGAACAAATTTCTAAACTCGCATTATCTCACATCCTTGCGGGACAGACGGCCTCCACTTACCGGCTACCGGGAGAAAGCTGCTGTCTCCGCGTCCCACCGCTTCCCGGGGAGATTTCCAGCGAGCCGGGCGCGGGCTGCACCGCAAACGCCCGAAAGCTGGGCCGAGAGGACTGCGGGGCTTCCGAGGGTGCCAAGTTCCGAGGGAGTCCACGGGGGCGCGGGGGCCTCCGGAATCTAGCCGTCACTGGCAGTTTCTTTTTGCTCCGCTCCAGCTTTCTCGCTCGGTCTCGCACTCTCTCTCTCCTCCCTCGCTCTCATCCCTCTCTGTTCCCTCCGCTCCGACTCCGTGTGGGGAGTGACGTGACGTCAGCAGAGATTCCACCAAACTCCACTGCACAGTGGCCGGCGGGCGGGCGGCCGAGCCGGGCTGCAAGGCGGGCGAGCAGGAGCCAGCTCAGCTCTGGGGCGAGCGCGGGGGGAGCGAGCAGGGGCTCCGAGAGGCGAGGCAGGGGAGGGCGGTGGATGCCAGCCGGCCGAGGAGCCGGGAGCCGGAGAAAGAGCTCGGGAGAGCGAAGGAGGGAGAGGGAGCCGGGCAGGGCGTTTAGACAGGAGCAGACGAGCAGCAGGCGCGTGCACTCCCACTGTGGAAAGGAGGACACGAAGGGAGGATGGGTGGGAGGAGGAGAAAAAGACATCTGCGCCAAACCGGGAGCTCGAAGAAATCAGAGAGGGAGGGCCAGGGCGTCGGGGAGACAGAAAGGTACTCCTGGGGAGACAACCGGGACGGATAGGGAGGAAGGGGCAGGGAAAGTGGCCCAAGAAATGGAACAAAGGACAGTGGGCAAGGGATTGTTTGGGGCGAGGCCTGTGGGGTGTGAGTTTGAGTGTTCCGGTGTATGACCTTCTTTCTGGTCTGCAGGGTTGAGGGAAGAGGTCACAGAGACTAGGGGGTGGGGGGTGGGGGGTGGGGCGGGAAAAGTGAGGGAAGGACGCGAGGTTGGAGTTAAGGTAGGCGGGGTGGGAGTGAGAGAGGATGACCAGGGAGAAATCTGGAAAAGTGGGTGACCGGGGGCAGTCGGGAGCGAGCGAGAGAGACTAGTCAACCCGGAAAGGCTGGGCCACTTGGTCCAGCACCGAGGGCCTGGACACACGCTCCTGAAGTCAAGGCGAGGGGAACAGGTACGCGGCACCCCGTGTCCGCGCACAAATGCGCACTGCTGCGCACTGCCCAGTGTATACCAAGAGATTGTGCTGGACAAGGCTCAGGCCCTCATAGAGTCTAGAATTTCCTCTGCTGTACCTACACTCAAGGAGTTCACTCCGGGTCACGGCTATCTCATTTTTTAAAATGACGAGGTTAAGGTTCCTGTCGAGCATGGTATTAAATTGCACGGGATGGTGGTGGGGGTGGGAAGGGAAGCTCCCCTCAAATTCACATTTTCTCCTAAAAATCAAAGAACATGTGAAGTTAGGTCATTTTCACCCGAAAAGTGTGCCCTACTTCTAAACCCTGCTTTTTCTATTTCTTGACTGGAGCAAGGGTGTGTGTTTTGGTAGGGAGCAGGATACTTATGCTCAGTCTTGCCCTTGGATGGAAGGACTATAAATATGATTCGCCTGGAAGACCAGGTGTGAAGGCTTCTGCCAGGCATATTGGACAAAGTTCTTCCAGTCTCAAGGGCATCCTGTTAATGTATGTTTTTGGAAAGTGTTGGAAAACAGCCATAGCTCTCGTTTGGGTTTTTCCACCAATGCTAGTTCCTGCATAGGAGAAAAACTCAGCCAGGCCCGCCATGAAAAAGCCCTCCCTTTTGGCCCTCAATAGAGAATAAAGTTCTCTCTAAAAGTTGTATTGCTCTTCCTAAATCAAGGTGCCAGCTCTCACAATTTTAAGAAAATAAAATGACTTGTTGGGAAAACGTGTGAGAAATATGTACATTAAAAAGGCCTGTCTTGAAAATAACCCAGGTCACCACATAGGTTTGGGGCTTTTCATGCATTTGGGGGCTGTCTGGAACATGTTATGTGTTTTGTTGAATTACTCCGTGTTTTGAATTCATTTGAGTTAGCAGTAAAAACAGGCAAACAAACTTGCTCAATTTGTTTTGAATGCTAAATCCCTTCACTTTGAAACAGCTAACAGTCGACAGATGGACTCATTTTATGGAAAGGGTTAGCCTCTTCAGCCACGAAGAAAACTGGGGAGAGACTACATTTTAAAGCCATTACTAACCTTCATATAACATCCGTGAAAACTCAAACTTTCTCCCTTTACTGGGTGAAAATTCAAGGCAGTTTTATTGAAGGGAAGCGACTCGGGAAATGACCACGTGCTGTTTTTATTTTTATTTTCCCCTCGGTCTCTGGGAATTTTTATTTCCGGTTTCTGAAATCTTGCTGAGGCAAGAAAATCAAATTTAATCAACAAGTCTTACACCTGAAATCTAAAGTCACAACGTACCGGCAGATGTTTTCCAAGAGAGACATTTTCATCTCTGCCTATCAAGGATTTCTCCCACCCCCCTGAGTAATGGGTTAATGCCCTCCCCCTCTTTTTCTTTTCATTTTATAGAGATTAAGAGACGCTCAAGCAGAAGGGCCTCGCTTTCATCTGGTGGCAAGGATGGGAAATCTCACGGAAAAATGGGAAAAGAGTGAGAAAATCAGAGACAGGAAGATTCAGAGACCCGTAGAGACGAGGGAGAGAGAACCAGGCTGCGGCTGGGGAGGCGCGCAGCTCTGCGCGTGCAGCCCCCTCCCGTCTGGATTCAGAGGTTTGCTCACCAGGACTGGGATGAAGGGGCTTCGGGAAGCTCACGACCCCTCGCCCCCCTTCTGTCTGGAGTCTCGCCCGCCAGGGGCTAGTTAACCCTAGTCCGGACGTCGCAGACACCGCTCTGAGCTTTTGGGCCCTCGCCTCGCCCAGCGCCAGTGCAGCTGAAGTGAGCAGCTGGTGGGAAATGCAAATGGCTCCTGGAGAAATAGAAGATACAGAATGATTCTCATTCCCTCCTCGAGTGTGTGGAAGGAGCTGGACATACGTTTCACGCTCCTAATCCTTCTTTTACATTTTTAGTCATACTCCTATTAAACAACTAATTAATGCCCAGAACCATCGGGGAATACATTAGGCATGCAGCGGAGAGGCAGGGTGCTGGGGGACTACAAACCACCGAGCTGATGTAAGACGTGGATTTCAGGTTTTTCCCTGTCAGAGCAGAAATGGAATAGTGGGCCCTGGCGACGGGCTGTGGCGATTGTATTTAGATTCCGATTACTCCAAATTAGAAAGGGTTGGAGGGAGCGTCCAAGCAAAGCAAGCACTCTCGGCCCTGCAGTTGTAAACAAGACTGCAGCATCAAAGGTACCACCATCTCCTGAAGGGCCAGGTCGCCTGGGTTGGGAGCCCGGCTAGGGAGACGCTGACCTCATTCATGTATCTGTGAATTTCAAGGATGTTACCTCGACATAAACAACTCTGGTCGGTTCTGGTATCCTTGATGAGACTCAGTGCTCTAGAGTATATTTAAAAAATTTCCTCGGATGTATACAACCTTTTTACTTTTCCAAAATTTCCAACCAAGTCTAAAGATAGCAACCTTCCACTGGACCATCCCCCCGTAGCCCTTCTTTCTGTCTTTTCCACTATTTGATTTAATGTGTGTGTGTGTGTGGGGGGGGGTGCACAAGGAATTAAAAACATAGCCCCCACCCCCCAATATCAGTCCAGGAAGAGCGTTACTTGACTGAATAGGGTCAGAGAATTTTTAGTGAGATTCTGAATGATACCCCTCCCTCTAAGATTTTGAAGCAAGTGACAGAACTGTTAAAACAGGAATCAAATTGTGAAGCTCAGGGAGGACATAACATTTTCTGATCAAAGCGGGGTAAGACCGAGGACAAATGTAGAGTGACCTCGGCCAGCCCTCACTCACCCAAGAGTCAGAATTTGGGAAAGGTACAGTATTATTTTACAGCCCGCGCTACAGGCTGCGTGCTACCATTTACTTTCTCACTCTGGATTATGATCTCAACCCTGGCAGGCAATTTCCCCAGCTCCTTATCTGACAACAAGCGAGTATGTAAATAGCAATGGCTAGAGATGTTTAACTGCCTCAAACATTATTGATTTGTTGGCTGTTCTAAATTTTCTCGCCAGTCCAGGTCTTGTTTCCGAATTATCTCTTCAGGCGGTTTGATCAGAATTTCCGATGCTACAATACAATAATTGTTTTTTTTAAAGGCATTTAAGATGAACCAATTGATTTGCATATAAATTAAAATTACTATGCGTTGCCTATTCCGGCATCCTATAATCATTTTGAAATTAGTACTTAACCACTCGAGCTAAAAGAATATATAAATGTCTGTATTGACTTACTAATGAATTACCTAATTAAAACGTCCTAGGGATGTTGGGCTCTGGAAAGATTGTTAAATCAAGACATTTTAGGGAGGGATGAGTATTGGACGGGTAACAGACCACTGTCTGGAACTCAGAACGGAGTTTCGGTGATTCCGAGCTTTGATTTTGAAGCACTGGTCCTTCTCTGTTGTTACTGATTTGGTGCTTGTTTGTAAATAAACGAAGTGGAAGGAGCGCTCCGGTGGCCGCGGTCGCTCAGGCCCTTTGCTCTGGCAGAGACCTTCCAGCTCTAGCCCAGCAGCTCTAAATCCTGGAGCAGCTGGGCCAGTCCGGAGGTGTGGGGCCGCGGCGGTCTGGCCAGCCTACCCTCTCCCGCGGCCTCGCGGCTGTCTGGGCAAGCGGCGGCCGCGCGCTCTCCGCGCGATCCGAGAGCTGGAACAGGAGCCGACGTTTAATAGATATGCTAACTGAGCACTTACCTTCGTACTGAGAATAGGAATAAAAGGTAGCTCTTCTTAAGAGAGGCGGTGCAAAGGCACGCCAGGAGTTCAGAAAAGGCTGGCGGCGGGAAATCTGTAGCCTGGGGGCTCGCCAACATCCCCTTTCATTTCAAGCACTTATTGATTTGCTGTTGTCATCTTTGGCGACGCAGAAGGACACTTGAAAGAATTTCTGATGGGGCTCTGATCTCAGAAAGAAGGTGACCTGCCTAGGCTCTCACCAAATTCTTAATTACCACATCAACTGCTTTTTTATCCCCACCCCACCTCCTTCCCCCGTGGCAACTGAGTTTGCTTATTCTTAACTTTTTAAATTAATTCAGAAACTTCCTTACCTCTATTGGCTTCCCTTTTGCAGTGGTTTTCTATTGGACTCTCCTCCCTCCCTTTCCCTATATTAGGGTCTGTACGTTGATCCATCTGACCTTTGGCATACTTGGGCCTTTCAAAACATCTCAATTATTTTAGATTTGAGGATGGAAGGCCCACCCTCTCCACTATGTGCACCCACTTAGAGATGTGAAGATTTACCCAGACTGCCCTCAAACCCAGGGGATCTTACAGACATTCCCTTTTCAGTTGTCTCTTGAAATCGGAAATGTCTGCCTGATTTTCCGTTGATAGTATTGTCCCTTGCCCATTCCTTTTTCAAAGCAGTTGGAACACGTGTGCAAATGTGCCCACAACATCTTCACCTACATTCTTTACCAAATTGTAAATAAAGAGGAACGAAGGCAGTAGATTGGTGTATAAATTGCATCAGGAATCAGAATCCCCAATCAAGGATCCCTCAATCAACTCTGGCTACCATCTACAGTGAGTCACTCCAAAGAGGCCCTCAGGAACTGGCACTGTGGGACAACAGGTAAAGCCATAGTTTTGTTTGTAACCACCTAGTTTTGTACATGCAGAATTAGACAGGGAAAAAAAAGTGTCAATATGGTTATTGGTCTTAGAGAGGTGAAATACCTTGGGCTCATCAGTGAAAAGAAGAGCCCCAAACTCTACATAGTTCTGTGGTTTAACTTCATTTATAACAGTGGGAATAAATAGGACACAAACTGCATTATATATTTTATGTACTTTGGCCAATCTGAGCTTGCATTAAAAGTAGCTATATAGAATTTCTTTTAACTTCTGATAGCAACTTCAGAAAGTAAAGCCATAGAGACACCCTAATCCAAGTAAACCCCTTGAGTTGAACATTCCTGTAAGTTCAGGAGTATAATATTGTTTTGTGATTTTTTTTTTTTTTTTGGACAATCTGCCAAGGTTTGCAAATCCTTACCAGACCTGACATCATTGTTTGAGTCTATATTCATTACAGGTAAGTTCGATTACTGTGCTGATTTCAAAATGACCTTTTCCCCCCCAGCATAATCTCGGTTTTCAAATAACAAAAAAGTTTAGTTTAATATACAAAGCTGCCAGTTTTCGCTTCCTACGGAACTTCCATTTTAGTTGTTGCAAGTAATAATAATGTATATTACTGTATGCATTCTTTTTACTTTTTTGGGGGGTGGGTGGGTTGGGTCCTACCTTCACTACCACCACAAACAAAATCTGAAAGCTATGCTCTTTCTTGTATAATAATTGACACTTGGGACGCTTCTGACGTACCCCACATCATCCTAAAAATGTACGTTGTAAACTTTCTTGGAATTTCTAGCAAGAGTTTGTAGCAACTGGAACAACTTGTCTCTGGGAAGATAATCTCTTGAATGGGCTCTCATTGTCTGGAGGAGTGGACTTTGGAGCAGTGAAGGAGGAAGGGGACCCTGGCGGTTGTCAGCCACTTCAACTGAAACAAGGTGGAGTTCAGTGAAGTGACAGACGCAGTGGTCAGATTCCAACCCAGGGTTTCTCCTGAAGCCTTTGGCATGTTTGCTGATCAGCCCTCCTGGTCTTCCCCGTGTGGTTTCATAGACGATCTCTGGTTCAATGATGTCTGCAGTGTAACTCTCCTATTTATGATAATGACCTTAACGTTTAGGTTTTGATGCATTTAGGCGACAGCTGCTCTGTTAGCAAGCAGTAGCATACAGAAGAAAGGGGACAAGTAAAGACTCACCATAACTCAAATTCAAACATGTTTAAATGACTTTGACTGTGTAAAAAGTCTGGCAATGCATCTGGCTCCCCGAGCTTTCTACTCTAAACTTCATGTGGACCATGAGAGAAAGCCTCTGGCTAATGAGGTGTAATCTGGGTCTAAGAAATAATAGCATTTTCACTGAGAACAAAGTGAGGTTAGAAAGCCTGGTATATACAAAATGGGTCTGGTAATTTAATTGATAATAATAGTAATAATGAATATTTACAGAGTGCTTAGTTTATTTAGCCTTTGTGCTAAACACTTCTGTATTGATCATCACATTTATTTTTTATACCAGCATTATAAGGTAGGTACCGTCATTTACAACTGAGGACAGTGAGTTTTGGCATTATTATGTCACTGGTACAAGATCATCCAGCTGGTAAGAACACAAGCTTCTAACCACTGGAGTGCAGAATGAGTAGGAAAGTACTTCAGATCACATAGGCGGTAAGTGGCACAGTGGGGATTTGAATGTAGGTTTGTCTAACTCTAAAGTTCCAAATGTTAACCGTACACTGAACTGGTGGTGAACATAACTGAAGGATCAGAATCCTCTGGGGGAAAGAAATATAGAACCTCCATGTGGAATAATTCAAACAACAACAACAAAAAACCAACAAAAGGAAAACGCAGAGACAAGAAAAACAAATATGTTAACTGGGAGATGGGGAAAGACAGAAATGTTTTAAGTGCTGGAGAGAAGGAAAGGAGGAATGATTGAAATGAAGAGAACTGAAGAACAAATCTCTAGTATTTGCCCTTGGCAGGTCATCCCACGAGAGAGAAAGATAAATTCAGGGACATTGTGAGCAGTAGGAAAGTTAATGTGCAGATTGTTAGGTTGGGCTGACCCTAATATAAGATCTCAGGAATCTAGTTTATAAGAACTCTCTCCCAAAGTTTCCAGGGGAGAATAAAATGTCTAAACTGTGGTTTGAGTAGTTTTATCCCAGAATCAAAGAGAAATGTAAGTGTAAGAACAGCCATATTGCAGGGACGTGCAAGTTGAGTGGGGGAACGAAATCTAGAAAAACCTGTTAGGAATCTGGTTATGGTACTAAACCATGCCAAGCTCAAAGGAGAAATGAGATTTTACCTATCACTACTTACCTCTGCCTGGTTTACACTCTAATATCTACCTCTATCACTATGTAAAGTCATTTGAAATTGTAAGTGAGATGACCTCTGTGCTGAAGAAGAGACCTTGGGTGGAGGGGTATCAGGAGACAAATGAAGGGGAAAGATAAAGATCCCAAAGGCACAGTCTGTGGGGAGCAACTCTGAACTATATACCAGTTTTTGGTAGGAGAGTGTTAGTCAAGAGACAATGGCAGGGAGCCTTCTAAGAGGTCCATTTCATCATAGCAGGTTGGTTACTGATCCCAAAGGTTATTTGAACTCAAATTTGTCTCCCTTGTAGAAAATGATCCGCAATTAGTTCCACCTTGGCCTTTTCCAGAAGGGATAGATAAATATGTGCATGTATGGCTTCCCAGTTTTATGAAGCACAGGAGAAGGAGAAATGAAAGAATCAATCCAGTTTTCTATGTTGTGGCAAAAAAAAAAAAAAAAAAAAAATCTCTTATTCCTTTGTGCTGTGTGTAGAATAATGTAACATTAGGAGGGGGTTCATATAAAGAAAAGTAGTAGGTGGGTTCATTTCACGTGAGATCTCAACCTGTGCTGTCAGGAATCCAGACTATCTCCAAATGTTAGGGGATTTTTGAAAGTCAAGTTTGAGAACACACAGAGTCTCATTTTCCAGCTCTATCCTGTGGGTCTCAGAGTCAGTATTTTCTTAAATGGGAAAGAGAAATTAGGATCCATAGAAAATAAGAACAGGAAAGGATCTAGAAAATGCCCCCGCCCTCAGGCTACATTTAAATTACTCCCAGAAAGATAGCTAGTTATCCTTTTCAGCAAAGAGCCTCCCCAGGTCCCTTGATAATGCATTGAGATGCTTCCGAACTTCACAGATACATTGCATGATTGTCTATTGACTGGACTCCAATTACTGAAGAAAATGATATCATGTCAAATTGCTCCAATTAATAGAGGGTATTTCTTCTAGAGTCTTCCAAATATTTCATAGGTCTTTTACCCTCAAAAATGATATGAAAATATTATAGGTTCATTTAACACATGGAAACTATGTCATAGAGAC
Organism: Tadarida brasiliensis; assembly: GCA_030848825.1. NCBI lineage: Eukaryota > Metazoa > Chordata > Mammalia > Chiroptera > Molossidae > Tadarida > Tadarida brasiliensis. The sequence continues at coordinate 83,422,466 of CM061257.1, forward strand.
TTTAGGGAGTTATCCTAAATATAAGTAGCATGACACCAGAAGAACTAAATTAAAAACAAACTCAGAAAATTCTATGTTCAAGGCTTTCCTAGCAGACATGTCACTTCTTGGGGCTAGTTATTATCTTTCTGTCTGAGTAAAGTACATGTTTGATTGTAACTCTATATGTCTGTCTGTCTGTCTGCCTATGGGTAGTTTATCTTTTAATCCATCAATTTATCTCCTTGCTAGTTTTCTAATACACCATAAATTAACCAATGTTGATAAAATTTCACCCTTACCATGAGTGCTACTTGAGCAGATGGAGATGGTTGTCATATTTTTCAGATATCACATGTAACTAACAGTGCTGCTACTGTTTAAGTGCCATAATTTTGTTCTTATCTGGAAATTGTACACATACCACACCTCTCATGGGGGGAGCCTCCACTTATTTGCACTTCTGTCTGTTGGGAGGACCCTGATCATTTTGTTCATGTCACTCTTGAGGTTGTAACACTGCCTTTTGTTTACACGTGTGCTTCCTTCCAGGTATGTTTAGTTTGTTTCTCAAGCCTGACTTCAAGAAACCGAAGTTACTGATTCACTGTAAATTTAAATTTTCTGAAACAAAATGTGGGAGTAATCCTGGAACAATATACATTGCTCTTATCCAAGTATAAGTGTTTTTTCTTCTTTCAAAGTCACATATTCCAATTTTTTTTGAGACATTCTTTTTACGGAATGTAATTTGTGAATCAAAAGCAGTAGGATTGTTATTGTTTTCTTTTTTGATATTTACTCTCCTTATTCTTCCCAGATATATCTCCTCTTCTTTCTCAAAGATACATTCTCTGAGAGCATTTTCCTGTCATCGTCTTCTACAGGAGAAGCTGCAGATTGCACAGGTCAAGGCTGCATCTTTACCATTCTTTCTTTTCTTTTTTTTTTTGCCTCAGTTGGCAACTCACCCTTCTTTTCCCAAAGCATTGTCATTTTACTGGTTTCTGTTTTACAAAAATAAAGTAGGATCTATGAAAGTCAATAAAAATAGTGCTCTTCATCTTGAAATATTTATTTATTGCTTTCTTACAGTTTAGAAGGCGTACATAAATTATACACCCTCTCCTCATCCTCTACCCTCTTCAAATCCACAGGATATGTTAAAAAGAGAGAAAAATCAAGAAAGGAAAAGGAATGACTAAACTAAAATGAGAAAAAAGCAGAGGCAGGGTCTAGAGTAGTGGTTCAATAAGATGATTCAGTTAATTTGGTAGATTCCTTTTGTGGTAATTTGTTAAACTGAGTTCTGCTTGATGGATATGATATATTTAGATCTTTACTGGGCATAAGCTGAGTTAAAAAATAAAGACTAAGAATCTTCTAATTATATACAAATGATCACAGAAAAGGGAAAGAAAACAAAGATGGTTAAACTGATGTGGTGAGGTGCAAGGTTGGGGGGAAGATAAGAGAATAGAGAGGATAGTTTGCAAATTGACTTGAGGAGAATGATTTTTAAATCTTTTGTTTCCCATATTAAATTTAACTAATATTACATTTAAAAAAATTTTTTTTTAATTCTCACCCGAGGATATTTTTTCATTTTTTGTCCAGATAGAGTGGGAGGGAGAGAGAGGAAGAGAGAGAGAGAGAAACATCGACGTGAAAGGGACACATCGAGTGGCTGCCTCCCGCACGACCAACCAGGGCCGGGGACAAACTGCAACCGAAGTACATGCCCTTAGCGGGAACCGAACCTGGGTCTCTCTGGACCGCAGGCCGACGCTCTAACCGCTGAGCCAAACCGGCCAGAGCCTAATATTACATTTTTAAATTGAAAATTTACTTGTAGTTACAGGGGAAGTTAAGGTCTCACTCTATCTCGATTTAGTTAAAATGTTGCTATCTTAGTGTTGCCCTTTAAACATATTCTTTGAAGGTTGAAAACACTGGAAAAGTACATTATTTTTCAGGTCCTTTAAAGGATTTTTTCACTGAAAAGCTGTAACCCAGTCAGAGAGCTAGTCCCAACCCCAGAGGGCTCCCAGGGTTTGAAGAAAGGCAATGAGGATTTGGTCCAGGTTCAAGGTTGCTCTCACTTTGCTTTGCTACCAGGCTAGCAAAACTGCATCTCCCACAGATAAGGATATTTGTGAGAGTTCCTCAAAAGAGAGTATGTCCCAGAAATTGCAAGTTTGGTGGTCACACAGCACATGAGGAATGAGGAGACTGCTAGGACAGAAAGTTTGAGCCAGATGCTGGGGTAGAACCTTTAAGGTTTCTCTCTGTGACAATGTACAAGAGTCCCTGTGGCTCCCAGGAACCTACTTCTGTGTTAGATTTATTAATGGTCCTTGGCCTAAGCTGGTCTGATTATGGCCTATAGATAGTGAAAATCAAAGACATGATATGTGGATTTGAAGAGCAGGCAGAAGACATTAAAAATCAACATTTCTTGTCTGGCCGGTGTGGCTCAGTGGATTGAGCATCATCCCATGCACCAAGAGGTCACCAGTCTGATTCCTGGTCAGGACACATGCCGGGTTGTGGGCTCGATCCCCGGAGGGAGGCATGCAGGAGGCAGCTGATTGATGTTTCTCTCTCACATTGATGTTTCTAGCTCTCTCTCCCTTCCTCTCTCTCTAAAAAAAAAAAAAAAAAAAAAATCAATAAAAACACATTAAAAAAAATATACGGATAGTCAATCCACAAAAGAAGAAATTAAATATTTACTAAGCGTGAAAAAAATGTTCTGTCTCATTAGCGATTAAAGAAAAGCAAGAATGAGACCCAATTTGTAGAAAGGTTCTTTTGCTGAGTATAATTTTCATGGTTGGTCTCTAAATATTGTATTTTTAGAATGAAACTTTACCAACTACCAAAATCTTGACTCTAGTAACTAATCCAAACTCAGAGTGTCACCATCACATTTTTAAATCATGTTTCAGGGCACATATGTCCTCACCACTAACTTGAAGAAAGTATAATACACTAGCACAACACATAAAAATAAAGATTATTCTTCCACCTTCAGGGAGACAGTAAACAGTATCAAATGTCTGGGGTAAAACACTGTGATATCAGACTTCATTTGTGAAATCTTTAACAACTTTGAAGTGGTTCTGGAAAATAGAGGGGCAATTGAAAAATTAGGTTTTCTCGTGGGAAGAAGGGTAGTATTTTGTGAGAGAGAGAGAGAAAAAAAGATGAGCAACTACTCTGGACAAAATTCTGTGAAGTTAATGTAAATCTAGACCTTCAAAACAACTGATAACCAAAGGGACTGTGATTAAATAGTTACATATTCTTTACTACTGTTAGGTTTTAGTTGTTATACATTACTATTGAGCTGAGAAATATCTTACTGTTTTGGAAGTCATTGACTGTGGTTTTCATTATTTTGAACAATGGATTTTTCTGGAAGTTTTTATTCTTACCCAATTTTTTTCCTTTATATTTGACTTCATACCTATAAAAATACAAATAATCTGTCATAAAACATTTAAGAGGGTGAAATAAACTCTCTATCTTACTTAGAAGTAAAATGTTAAACTTTATGATAGTGTTTTGTTTCAGTACATTTTTAGCCCTTTTTAGTTAAGTTAAAAAGAGTCACATAATTATGAATATATTCTCTCTGTGTATACTTTTTATTCTATGTATAGATAAATGAATATATGTTTAAATATTCCCAATAGGAGGTCCATGTAAAGCATTATGATTTTAAATAGGCCACCCTGTATAAATGTGTGTATAAATATTTATGCACATATATACATACATTATATATCAACATTTCCTGTAAATCCTATCTGCTTATAATTTTGACAACAAAAACACATAAAGAATAGAATAAATAATAATCAAAATAGGGAAACACTTTGACTCATTTAGGGAATTCAAATATAAATTCTTTAAACAATTCTGTAATTAAAAAAAAACCACTTCCAATTCATATTTTGTCTTGTTCCCTATTGAGCTCATGTAGTCCTTGTTTAAGATCTAGCACAAAATTTAACTGCACATTTCAGTGTAGGATCATGCTTAAAAATGTAAAATAATGCTTTATGTTTTTACAAAGCATTCTCTGAAGTGTTGATTAATTGCAAGAAAGCAAACAATACAGTTCAGACTCTCCTTGCCTCTCCTAACCCTAAATTTTTCATTCATGAAGGTGATTTTCCTATAATAGTAATAGTTAGTTAGAATATATTTAATAAAGGATTGACTCTTACCCTGGCCAGTTTGGCTCAGCGGTTGGAGCATTGGCCTGCGGACCAAAGAGTCCCGGGTTCGGTTCCTGCTAGGGGCACATACAAAAAAAAAGGATTGACTCTTAATTTAAAAATAGTGAAGTCCCTATGGTAAGATTCTTAGTAAGGGTTATGAGGGAGCTTTTATTTTTCCTCCCCAAGAACACCTTGGCACAGTTACACATAAAAAATATATATGGCTTTATCAGAAGCTGACAGTTTTTTTGGAATAATGTTGGTGAGAATTAATGAAAGCCTCCTTGTCTCAGGTCAATTAAAGAAAATGAGTGACGAGGTCTTAGTGGCAGTATAAACTGGTAGGTTGTTATGGTGTACCATGTGCCAGTTCCAATCCTTAGATTGTTTTGGTCCTGGGAAAGTCAAAATAATCCCCTTTTTTTATTAAAAAAATTTTTTTTCCCCTTTATTGATTTTAGGGAGAGAGGAAGGGAGAGGGAGAGAGAGATAGAAACATCGACATTGATTGGCCACCTCCTACATGTCCCCCACTGGGGATCAGGCCTACAATGTGGGCATGTGCCCTGATAAGGAAACGAACCGGCGACCTCTTGGTGCATGGGTCGACACTCAACCACTGAGCCACACTGGCCGGATGATAATCCCCCTTTTTTTTTTTTAAAAAAAACAACATGTTTTTATTGATTTTTTTAGAGAGAAAGAGGAAGGAAGAGAGAGAGAAACATCGCTGTGAGAGAGATACATCGATCGGCTGCCTCCTGCACTCCCCTGACTGGGGATTGAGCCCACAACCCGGGCGTGTGCCCTGACCGGGGGTCCAACCAGGACCTCTCAGTTGATGGGACGATGCTCACTCCACTGAGCCACACTGGTTGGGCAAAATAATCCCTGTTTTATTCATCCCAATACTCAATGTCAAAAGGGCTGGCTAATTACGCTGTTGTACTGAAACTGTATTGAAAATATAACAAATTTAGAATTTATAAGAAATTTTCTTTTTTTCTATGAATATAATGTTCCATATGAACATTAACTGTTCTGGATTATATTTAGCATCTTTTGTTACTTTTTTTTTTTTGTAATATATTTATATGAAAGAAACTAGAAATCTGATTTGTTGTACTTTGTCATAATGAAGGGAATCCTCCTAAGTGATTTGTCTACAGCTTGTTAAGCAGGTTATCTTATAAAAAGCAAAGCAAAAACAGAAACACACCAGGCAGAGGAACGACACGGCCCGTTAGTGAAAGTCTAAATTAAAGAAAGGTAGTTTTTTTTTTTCTTTCAAGTTTACATATATTAACCTGGGCCAAGCTTCTAAATGTTGCCTAGTTGAGCTAGGTGCTGCTCCAGTTTAATTTTTGTGATAGGGAAGAAATAAATATGTAGGTAAGCAGACAGAGACAAATAAATGAATCCAACGGACAGCTCTGAGAGGTCACTTGAATTAGTCAAAATTTCTAATCAATCATCTATATTTTAATTCTGGTATTTTAAAAATAGTTTTAATATTAATGCAATGTCAAAATAAAAATCATGAAAATAAACTATATACTTCCATTTGCTGTTCAGTCAAAGATTTAAAGATCTTATTCAAGAAGTTCTTTAATTTCATCAACAATCTTGAGAAATAAGGAATGAATGTAATTATTTCCATTATAAAGATGAGTGATGTGGAATTAGCTACATTTCTAAATGATTATCTAGATTACATGCATGATTATTGTTGTGCAGGACATATATGTACGATTTTGGAGACCACGTGCTAAATATTATTCATCTTTGTATTCCTATCAAAATTCCTTGATATCAATAATTGCTATTTGTTAAATGGAAGAGTAAATATGAGACAGGCCAGTGAGCCAGGACAAGTGGACTGGGGAAACTAAGACAGATTGCTGAGCAAACTGACAGAGCAATTGACAGCGGATACAGAAGCTCACATCCTTAGAAGTAACATCTAGGCCTCAGTTGTATTTCAGCTTCAGACCCAGAAAAGCAGTAAAACCAGGCAGGTAACATCAGGACCAGCTGCAATGACTAAGGACCCCTGCCCTGACACTGACCAATCAGTGAGGACCACCACCCTGGAGGAGCTCACCTAGGAAACTGATGAATATTCTGCTGAAACCCTCCCCTGAGACCTCCCCTAAGAGTCTGGCCTGCAAGAGAGAAATAAAAGCCTCAAGACAAAGGACCCAGCACACACTCTCCTTCCCAGGAGCATGCCTGCTCCCCCCTCCACCCCTTTCCCCACAGGCAGCATCTCCTAGACTCTAAGGGACCTCACGGGGCTTGCAACCAGATCAGCAATGGGCAGTTCATCCCGGGCAAAGCCCCTAAACCTGTCCCCAAGGCCCCCTTCTCTCTGACTTCTTAATGAGCCAAAGCAGACCAGCCTAGGCTCATTTCCCCAGCCCTTCCTTGTTTCACCGTCCCCAGCTGTAATAAACATCCTCGAAAATTCACCTGGACTCGAGTTGTGAAACTTTTCCTGCATGAAGTCGAGAACCCACACACTACCGGCCTGGCCCCAGGCAGATCCGCTCAGGACCAGGTCCCCTTTCCCATAACAAGTGGACCAAACTAACAGACTGTCCTTGTGATGAAAATAATCAGAACTAAAAATGGTTATTCTGGCAATTTGATAATAAGTTTATTAGACTGATTGGTGAGTAGCCTGGTTCATTTTTGTATGCTTTGCTCAAGTCAAATCGCCCACTATGGGTCTATTATAAGGGCCCACAAATATGTCTGATCTGTTGGTTAATGGGACAACCAAGCTCTTTACCAGGCAATAGTGTGGGACTCTTTTATGTTCTTTCCTTTAAAATGATTTTGCAGTTAAATATTCCATTAATTCAGACTAATGCTTCTCCCATTCTCCAGACTGAAGTAATAAGGCTTCATTTTCATATGTATGTGTTTTAGATGATGACCCTAGCTCACATGTAATGACACTACATTGGTACTATTATCGTCCCCATTTTGAAGATGAAAACACTAAGACTTAAAGAGGGACAATAACTTCCCCCAGTTATCACCAAAACAGAGTGAGCAAACAGTTCCAAGCTGGGATGCAACCCAGGCCTGCCCGACTTGAGTCCAATACCCTTGGTTTAAACCGTCTCTGTTAGTGAAGAGGATAATTCCAGCACGGGTACTTTTTGGAAACTTTATAGTGCGGAGTTACAGGAGCATTTTTATTTTTTTATTTTGATAACAGCTGTGGGGAAATTTGGGGCACGAAAAAAAACCCAAATATCAACAAAACACAAATTATTTCAGTAAACATTCATTATACATGTTGATATTTTGGGGGCATAGGAAGTGGTCACAATAAGTATACTTGGGGAAGGTGCATGTGACAATGGGACAGACTTATTCTTAAGGTTATGCACTGCCATTCTTTTATTTAAATCACCTCTTGCAGCAGATTGGAGTGAGATTGCAGCTTTCATTCTGGCTTTGATAAGAAACAGGGGAGTCCGTGCGCTATTGCCTTCAGCCCTTGCACGTGCCTCTGAAATGTCTAATGAGCTTCCTCTTCTGAGTTAGCTGAGGGGGCCTAATTTCACTTCCACGGACTTCAGAATCAGCTTCTCTGCTCCCACCCCTGGTTTCCTGTCGTCTTCTTGCTCATATCCAAATATTCTTTGATGTGCATTCTACAGTTAGAGACAAAATGATTGAAAGTCTGCTTTAGGTAACATTTTGGTAGGAATAATTTCAGTTTCACTGATAAACAACTGTAAATGACAAGTTCCTTGCCTGGAAGGGTTACCATTAAGAGGGGAAAGAAAAGTACAGGAAAGCAGGTAAAAAGTGAACTTGACAACTTTGATTAAGGTCAGATCTGTTTACCTTCTCCTGGGCAGGGCAAACGGAAGAAACAACACAGGCCAGGCAGCAGCTGCTAAATGCCTACCATACCTTCTCCAGTTGGGTCCTCACCATTTCTCTGTGGAACATGCATTCTTATGGCTTTTCCATTTTCCACATGAGCAAACAAGTTCTGGAAGGTTAAGTGACTTGTTCAAGATCTCATAGTGTTAGGATTAATCTCAGAACCCATACACTTTCTTGTCCAGAACAGTATCTCCCCAGAACAGTCCAAATCAGGTGTGCATAGAGCCAGCCGGGCAGCTCTGCTTCAGTTCAGTCATGTTAGACTTCTTTCTTCTTTCCCTCCTCCTCCTCTGTCTTCTTTTCGATAGGATGGGCTTTGTATGGAACAGCTGAGTTTGTGGGGCTTGTGGATTTAGCATCACTGAGAGATGCTTGGGATTTAGTTGTAGGAAATGGAATGGAGTGCTTGTCGCTGTACTGAGGCCTCTTCCTTTTTTCTGACAAAAAAAAAAAGGCATTTGCGTTGTTTGCTGATGGAAAGACTGGCTGTGATAACATTACCTTTGTCTGTTTTCTAACTGTGTGTATGCTGGGCTTTAAAATATGCCTGGAATTTTCTGTAGAGTCATAAGATGTTGAGGTTGGAAGCATTCTCAAAGAACTGAGCAGCCCCTCATCTATAGATAAGAAAACGGAGGCCCTGAAAGCGTAAGTGCATCATCCACGATCCTGTTCATGCTTATCAACTTCGTTGGGACAGGTACCCAGTGCTGTTTTTGTTTTTTTGTTTTTGTATTGGCCTGCCCTCCAGAGCATCATTATACAACCTCTCATTTTGGCATTTTCCTTAATGGGGTAAAGTAGGTTGGGGTTCTAAAACAGTGTACTACTCCATTAATTTTCCATTTTTCTCACTTGTTTTCCTGATAGAGCATAGCAGATTGAATGGTGGTCCCCAAAACATATATTCACAGCCCAATCCTTAGACCCTGTGAGTGTCAATTTCTTTGGAAAAGGGTCTTAGCAGAGGTAATGAAATTAAAGATCTTGAGCTGATGAGATCATCCTGGACTATCTGGGTAGACCCTAAATCTAATGGCAAGTATCTTTACAACAGCAAGGCAGATTTGAGACTGACTGAAGAAGAGAGGACACAGAGGAGGAGACGATATGAAGACGGAGGTAGATTGGAGTGGTGTGGCCACAGGCCAAGGAAGCCAAGGAATGCAGACAACCACCAGAAGCTGGTAGAGGCAGGGAAGGGTCCTCCCCTAGAGCCTCTGGAGGTAGTGCGGCCCTGATTTCTGACTTCTGCCCTCCAAAACTGTGAGAGAAGACATTTCTGTTTTAAGGCATGCAGTCTGTGATAATTTGTTATAGTGGCTGCAGGAAACCAATCCACGGGAGAAGAACTGATATTATAGAACTCGTGTTACATCATAGAACTGATGTCCTTTCTATCACTCCGGACTTCATGCACTCTAAGGGAGAGTAGGTGTCCGCTGGTGGGAGTGAACAGTTGAAGAGTTTCAGGGGCACGTGAGTGGTTTTGTTGTAATATAGACAATAATGATCTTTTGGCAAATGACAGGGGTTTTATAAGAAAATCCCCCAAAGAAAGACTTGGGAACATTAGGTCAAATAAAGCGAAGGAGTGAAACATTCCCTGTTTTGTGCCCACACTCTTGCAATTCCTTAGTGCCCTCACACTGCTTCCTAGATACTGTGAGCCTTTCTTACCAAGCCACTCTCCTCCCCTTCTTCTCGTTTTCCTCCAGTCTCTGCCTCATTCCCTCAGGGCTCTTTCTTTAGGGCTAACTCCCAACTCCAAATTAATATGTTGTAAAGAGATAAAAGCTGATTATATAGCTCATTGTTACCCTGTTTTGATAACACTTATCTTTTACAACTGATCTTGGGTAACATTAATCTGAGGAGAGACATCCATGGGGATTTTATGAAGGTTCCACACCAGCCTCAGGGGAGACGTGTGTAGAGAGAGGGAACATTCCTCCCGTCCTTCTTGTCACACCACATCAAGGCCAGCTGAGTTCACAAGCAGAATAGGTATTTTTCTACAGCCCCAGATGTATTGAGAGAAGAAACCCTAAATATAGAAGAAGAGAAACTCTTTCATCTAGGCTGGACTTTCTCATTAATTTCTCTAAGTGATAGAATGTTGTTTTGCCTCCTCGTAAGTCTTTTACTTGAACATGATTTTCTTTTCTCTCATTCAGTTACTTAATTTTTCTGTGCCTCAGTTTCCTCATCTGTAAAATGGAGATAACAATTAAATGAGTTAATCCAGGTCAGAGCTTTCAGGGCAGTGCCTGACACATTGTGAGAACTCAGTAAATGTTACCTGTTATTATTTACTAGAGAGAAACATCTCCTGATTCCTGGTTTCTGTGAGGAGAGATCACCCCAAGTACTCCCAAACTTTTGACCAATTCCTTACTACTCCAGGTGCTGTGTTTTTGTCTAGTGACAGCCATTATTCCAATGCCCTTGACTGTGGGGAGTTAGTCTATTAAAAGTCCTGAACACGAGCAGGTTTTGTGTCTTTGTTTCACATTCTCCATTCAGAGAAGTGGAGACAGTGACCTGGGTGAATGCCTCGTGGTCTCAAACTTTCCCTCAGGTGGGATCTTCTGAGGACTAGGCCAAGGCTGGGAGTAAACAAGCCCATTTTGGTTCTCACATTGTACTAAGTCCTCTCTAGTATGTCAGCAGTAAAGTTGATATTTTTGTTCATTAGCTGACTCTTTTGTCTTACTTCTTTAAAAAAAGTTTTTTTTCTTTATTGATTTTAGAGAGAGAGAAAGGGAGAGGGAGAGAGAGAGAAATATCAGTGAGAGAGAACATCAATTGGCCGCCTCCCGCGTGCCCCTCACTGGGGACCTCTTGGTGCATGGGTCGACGCTCAACCACTGAGCCTCACCAGCCGGGTTTGTCTTACTTCTTATTGGTCCAGTGCTCACATTGAGGTCCTTCAAAAACACCAACATGATTATTATTGTCAGGGAAAACTTAAGCCAGAGAGTAAGGAGTCTTGTTTGAGGGGAAAAAACAAAATCTGTGTCCAAGTAGGTGTTTCAGTGTTCCCAGGGTTTGAAGGCTAAGGGCAAGGCTGAGGACCCGTGCTCTCCCCACTGCCAATACACATACGGAACTAACTTGTTCTTGTCTTTCTAGACTTTTTAAGTCAATCAGCAATGAAAGAACATCTGAAGTCACTCCTTCTTCACACATGTGTGCTCTCCTGAAAGAAGCCTTTAGGGTTATACCAACAATTCCATGCTACAGAATGAGAAAAATTGTGCCATGGAGAGATTGTAAACAGAAGATTGTTATCCCTGAGCAAGCAAAATGAAAATTCAGCAAACAAATAGAAGAATCAAGATAAAGACCTAGAAGATGAAAAGGGAACACAATCTCTATAACAATGAACATAAAACAAAATCTTCTCAACACTCTGGCAATTACTCTGGTCCTGTGGTAAGTCTGAGTGAGCAAGGTACTCCTAGAGGAGAGTGTTCGTTCTTGTAGAAATACGAACATCGTGCATCAATACATTACTTTGTACCACACAGAGCGTCCTCACATCTGTTTCATTATATGACTTTTACGTGAACTCTGTGATGTTTGTAGGGGAATATAATACATGTGAAAAAAAAAAAAAAGGATATTCTGGGAGGTAAAAAAGTCACCTGATCTGTAGTGAGCTGGTCAGATGGTGGGTGTCTGAACCAATAATAAATGAAAGTTCTCTATCTTTTATCACATAACCATTTCTACCACTTTTGGTAATGGTTGGAATGATACTTAAGCTACTTTTTCTCTTTTAGTGTCTTGGGCACTATGACTCTGCCTTTCAAATTACAGCACTGAGAAAATCTTTCATTGCCTACCATTTTGAAAACACGAATTCTTCCACCCGTGCCTGGATTCAGAGGACTTTCCTTCACAGGTTTATTAATGGGAGATTTGGATTTGCTCATTTAAGTAGTGATTCAGAATAACAGGAGTGTCTGTCTAATTAGACACAAGGGTGCAATAAACAGTGGTTTCATTGATAAGGGTAGAAGATGTATGACTAGGAATAGAAAAATTGAAGGTCTAAAATGAGTTAGCTGTGGGTTTTATTACAAACACAATCTTCTTTTTAGGATTTACATGAGAGCACTCAGATATGGCTCAATAAAGAAATGAACATGGGCCCGGTTGGGTGTGGCTCAGTGGTTGAGCATCGATCTATGCACCAAGAGGCTGCTGGTTTGATTCCCAGGGCACATGCCCAGGTTACGGCTCAATCCCCTGTAAGGGGTGTGCAAGAGGCAGACGACCGATGCTGATGCTTCTCTCTCTCATCAGTGTTTCTATCTCTCTTTCTCCGTCTCCCTCCATCTCTCTCTAAAAAATCAATACAAAACATGAAAAAAGAAAAAAAGAAATGAGCATGGTATCTGAAGTACAAATATGCATACATTTTAGAAAGTACTGGTGGGACTTGTCCTCACTGTTGGTAAATGGATGTTACCAGCAGGTTGTGCCGGCACTTCGCCTATCGAGTTATTAAGACACACTTTCCCCACCCACTATTTGGCAAATATCCTGTTTGCTTGCTCCTTAGGGCACAGTTCCAGAGGATACCTACGGTATTTTGTGGTTGGTCTTATCCGACAAGGGTTTTCTGAAGCTGTCCTTGGAAAAACCATCTGATAATCTACCTCCCTAGTGCCCAGATCTTTTTTCGTATCTGGATTTCTTTGTCTTAGCTCTCTGCTCACTTAGTAAGGAGTTAGGGGCAACCCATTACTCCATCTGGCTAATTGGGACTTGTTTCCTATAAGCTTTATTTCCTAGAGCTGAGTTTTCTCCCCACCTCCTCTATATTACATTAAGCTACCTCCCCTAGTCAATGTCATGGATTGTAACTGTCTCTGAATACCACTATTACAGGAATTCCTGAAGCATTTCTTTCTTCCATCAGCTCAGATGAGATGACCTCTGATCAGGACCTATACTGGCCTTATGTTTTCGTTTGTGGTGAAGTTCTTCTTTTGCCACAGTTGGAAGTGAAATGGACAGCTCATTTCCTGCTGAAGTGGAAGCTGCTGTTTCTCCCTGTTTTTTAAATTAAAAAAAAAATTTCCCCCAAGTCTGTTTCCTTCTGAATGCAATCCTCTACTACTCAAAACATGCTTGTTTGCTTGTGTGGCATCTTTCATTCATATCACTTTTTATAGCAACCGCAATTAGATATTACTTTAATAATTAGCAATCAAGGGAATTGATAAGACTATTGCAGTAGTTAATAAATGTAATAACTTTTTAACTGGTGCACATGAAAACTAAGTCAATAAAGAGTACTAAGGAAAAATGGGTGGAGGGGGAGTGATTATTGTAAAAAGTGTATATTTCAAAGATTAGTCAGGTTCTATGCTGGCATTGATCCTTTACACAACATAGCAATTCAGGATGTTCAGTCCTTCAAAACAGTCCTGGGAGATTAGTTTGCTGTTGGGACAGAGATGTTTAGGTGTCTTTCAGTATTATTTTTCACTTCTTCAGTAATAGAACTCTTGAATTTTAGTTGGGCTTATGGCTGTCCAGAATAAAAACTATAATTCCCTTCTTCTCTCATCGCTAGGTTTGCCATATGACTAAATTATGGCTAAGGAGATGTAACTGGTAGTACTGTGGAGAACTTTTAGGAAGTTTTGTTAAAAGAAGAGGATGTATTCTTCTCCTTGTCTTTTTACCTTCCTGGTGACTGGGATGCGGAAGTGGTAGCGGGGGTTAGAGCAGTTGTCTTGGTCCATGAGGTAAATTGAGGGATAGAGGCCATCCTCTTACAAACAAGATAGAAGCAGGTTGGGTCCTTGACAACATGAGGAGCTTTATCAACATTGTCCTCTCTACTTGAGCTTTATCTTGAGAGAAAAAGAAACTTTTCATGTTTAAGACTCTATTATTTTGAGATTTCTCTCTTGCAGCTGATCATCATATTAACTATAAAACTTACAAGGGCATAGTGAATTGAATTGTGTTCCCCCAAAAGATATATCTAAGTTCTACCCCCACCACCTGTGAATGTGCTCTTATTCAAATATATGTTTTTTGTAGATATAATTAAAGATATTAAGATGAGATCATTTTGGATTTAGGTTGAATCCTAAATCCAGTGATGTATCCTTTTTTTTTTTTTTTTTTTTTTTTTGCATTTTATCTTCAGATAGAGTGGGAGGGAGAGAAGGAGAAAGAGAAAGAGAGAAACATCAATGTGAGAGAGACATATCGACTGGTTGCCACCCACACAACCCCAACCGGGGCCGGGGACAAACTGCAACCGAGGTACGTGCCCTTAGCGGGAACCGAACCCAGGTCTACTCTGGTCCGTGGGCCGACACTCTAACTGCTGAGCCAAACCGGCCAAGGCAAGTGATGTATCCTTGTAAGAGAAAAGAGATGGAGACTTGAGACACAGAGAGACACAAGGAAGAAGGCCAGGTAAAGACAGAGGCAGAGACTGAGTTGTGTTGCCACGAGAGAAGGAAAGCCAGGAGCCACTGGAGGCTGGAAGAGGCAAGGAAGGAGTTCCCGCTTGAGTCTGCCGACATGTGGGAGAGCACATTCCTGTTTGTTTAAGCCGCTAAGTTTGTAGTATTTGTTATGACAACCCTGGGAAATTAATACAAAGGATAACACATTCTTTAAACGAAAAGTAGGAGATCCGTCTAAATCATATAGTGATAATTGAAGCACAGACCTGATGATTTCTTCTTGGGCACTGTGTTTATGCCAGGCTTGGGAGAAGTCATTAAAACCATTAATCTGTCATTTTGAAAAAAGTCCTTTTTCTCCCAGAGCATATTTATCTTGTTGGTGTTCTCCATAAAACAATCTTATTAGCATATAAGAAATCCATTATGCTTATATGTAGGTATAAGTTTCTCTTTGAAGATTTATCAGCTGGTTAATGCTCATCAGTGGAAATCAAATTAATGGCTTTTGCTTAAAATGATACTGCCTTTCCTGGGCGAATGAATGGCGTGTTTTATTATCTTCAGAAGGAACCCAGGTTCTGTAGTAACAAAAAACAGCCATTAGGTTTGGCAATAAAAGAGTGATTACAAACATGATTTATTAATTTTTTAATTAATGACAAACACTATATTAAAAATCAGTTATTAAGCCCTGGCCGGTTTGGCTCAGAGGTAGAGCGTCAGCCTGTGGACCAATGAGTCATGGGTTCAATTCCAGCCAAGGGCACGTACCTCGGTTGCGGTTTGTCCCGGCCCTGGTCAGGGTCATGTGGGAGGCAACCGGTCAATGTGTCCCTCTCACATGGATGTTTCTATCTCTCTCCCTCCCACTCTATCTGAAGATAAATAGAAAAATATCCTCAGGTGAGGATTAAAAAAATCAGTTATTAAAAGAAATGATACAGCTGAATATTGACAGTTAATAAAAGGTTGAGTTGATTTTCCACAAGTGTGGATGAACCTTAGTTAGGTGACAGTGCTGTGTGTGTGTGTGTGTGTGTGTGTGTGTGCGTGTGTGTGTGTGTATGGGGGGCTTGCAGATAAGTGCTTTATTTTCATAAACACTTTATTAAATTATTCCACCAACTAGACACTTCACTAGTTTATGAGCATTTTACTTTCCAAATGTCTCCTGGTGGGTTAAGGAGGACACTCATTCCCTTGCTAACTGGGACTTAGATCTCATCACTCTTCCTCTTCTCTTTGTCCCACTTCTAAATACCTGAATGGCTTCCTATTGTACTTAAAATATAACATATATACTTCTCAACACAACCTGAAGACCCTACTGGTGTGACTCTTGCCTCTTAGCCTAGCTGTTCTATCCCACCCTATGTTGCCCCAAACACAGGCGCCTTTCTGCAGTTCCCTGAACACACCCCGTTCCATCTCAGCAGCTCACATGTGCTGTTCCCTCTGCTGAACACTCTTTCCCAGCTCTTTATCTGGTGAATTCCCGTCTATCCTTCACGTCTTAGCCTCAGACAGGTTTCACTTCATGCAGTTATCATCATTTATAACATTTTGGTTTACTTTTCGCATAGTCTTTATTTACCTGATTAATGCTTGTTTTTATTCCATTATCTCCCTAAAGCAGGAGTGGGGAACCTTTTTTTCTTCCAAGGGCCATTTGGATGTTTATAACATCATTCTTGGGCCATACAAAATAATCAACTTAAAAATTAGCCTGCTATAATTGGTCAAACATTTAATTAACTCACCCCTAATGGGATGGCTGGAACTGCTTCTGTTTGGTGAGGCGTGTGATGTAAGCTGGTATTGATGATGTTGCTGCTCGCAACTGCTTTTCCAGGTTTGCGTCGGTCAGTCTGGAGCACAGTAGACTCTCTGCAATGCTAAGTTTTGAAAAGAACTGCTCGCAGCAGTAAGTTGTTCCGAACACAGATGCATATTTCAGTGCATGTCTCCTTAAAGTGGGAAATTCATCACTGCTTATGTAACGGTTATAGAACTCAAGCAGTGGGAGGTGGTTGTACCCAGCTTTGAACTCATCATCTCTTTGCAGCTGAATGATTCGTGTTGTAGGTTATCAGGCACATCAGTTGGTTCCACATTGAACAGTGTAGCAAAGATGTTCAGTTCCGTTTGATTACTTTTCACACTCTTGAATCTTTCATTAAATGCCTCAATTAGTTTTTCACATTCACCAGCATATTCAAGTGTCTTAGAAGGCTTTTGTCCTTCCAGAGTGGGGAAATGCACAGTGTTATTCCTTTCGAGTTGCACTTTCCACAGCCTTAATTTAACTTCAAATGATTTCACGTTTGGAAGCAGGGAGCTGAGAAGCTGGTTGGGGCAGTGCAGCTTGACATTCAGCTCTGAGAGGTACTTGGTAATGTCCACCATGAACACTAAATCACACAGCCACTTGCTATCATTGAGTTCCCTGACAGGTCTTCCTTCACCTCCATGAACTGCTTGACTTCATCCTGCAGTTCCTAGAACCTCATGAGCATGTTCCCGTGACTCAGCCAGAGCACTTCACAGTGATGAACAAGACCACCGTACTCAGAGTCAAGATCATTCAGTAACTCCTTAAACTGGCGGCTCTTAAACCTTCTGCTTTTAACAAAATGTATGCACGACACTACTGTTGACATCATATTGTTGAGCTGCAACAACTATGCACAGAGACTTTCTTGGTGTATGATTCAGTGGCATATAATTAAATCGCTTGGATCAAGACTGAGATGATTCAGTTCTTTCTTGACAAATGCAATTAACCCTTTTTGCGAGCCAACCGTGGTTGGAGCTCCATCTGTAGTAAGGCCACTTAACCTTTCAAATGTTAGCTCAAGTTTTTTCATTGATAAAACAAGTCCTCACCTCTTGTAGTGCCATGCATGGCTTCCAGTGACAGCAGTTCCTCTTGCGTGTCAAACTGCAGTTATCCCATGAACGAAAACGGCCAGTGGGGCAGAATTGGTTATGTCCATTGTCTCGTCAGAAGCCAGAGAGAAAATTGGAAATCTCCTGCAGAACCCTTCAGTGTTTTTTTTCAATATCTTCTGCTGTCAGTAATCCGATTGGAGACGGTTCTCCGAGACAAACCTACACTGAAACAACTTTACTTTGTCTGGTGCTAACAACTCCGCAGCAGCCACCATGCGCTCTTTACAGACTCTCCCTCTACCTGGGGCCTCGGCTTCTTTGTGATGAGCTCGCTCACTACATAACTTGTCTAAATAACGAGGCCTAGTCACAACAAGGCCTAGTGAAAGTGGCTTGTTGTGATTCCAAACTCCGCTAAAGAGCATTGACTTTATCCAGACACATTTGGCCTCCCAATTCATTGAGTTTAGCATGCTTTGAGCTGTAATGACGCTCCAGATTGGCTTTTTTCATCACTGCTAACGCATCGCCACAAACTAGGCACACAGGTTTGCCTGTGACTTCAACAAAAAGAGCAATCATTTTTGCCCATTTCTCTTGGAAAGATGGACACTCTGCATCAACTTTTCTTTTCTTTATAGTTGCCATTTGTAGGGTGTCACACCACTTAAGTTTTTTTTTTATCCTCACCCGAGGACATTTTTGCATTTATCTTCAGATAGAGTGGGAGGGAGAGAGGAAGGAAGAGAGAGAGAGAAACATCGATGTGAGAGACACATCAACTGGTTGCCACCCACATGACCCCAACCAGGGCCGGGGACAAACCACAACTGAGGTACGTGCCCTCAGCGGGAACCGAACCTGGGACTCTCTGGTCCGCGGGCCAATGCTCTAACCGCTGAGCCAAATTGGCCAGGACTTAAGTTTTAATAACTATCCAGTGTGTGTGTCGCTAGCAACGCGATTATTTCGCTGTTCCAATCCTGCATCTTGGATTTGGAGCATATCCAACATTCGCATCATCAACTCTTGAGGTCTTTTCTGTGTACTGTAATTTCCTGAATCTTCATCTGAGATTCAGTTTTTGCGAGGACTGTTGATCGTGGATGTGTGGATAAAGGTTGGCTTGGCGTTATCAAAGACGTCGACAACATCATCGTCAATCATTGGAGACAAGGTCATCAACAGGAGGAATCATCTCATGGCATCTCGTCTCATCATCACCGGGTCGCAGTAGATTCGCCACCTGTGTTAACACTTTCACAGCGTGTCCACTCCCAGCCTGCCTGTCCTCTGCAACACAGGCAGACGGGCCGCGGGCAGCCGACGAGAAGCATGGTGTCTGTCCTGTCATGTGCTCATACATGTCCTGTCTATCCCATAACGGACGTTCCTTGCTTGCCCCTCAAAATTTACATTATTATTACTATGATTCACTTAATATACATTTATGTTGCTGTGCAAAAAGCTCCTAGATTTATTGAATTTTGAGTCCCGCCTGTGGTTACCTTGGCAGGGCCAGACCAAATGATCTCGTTCCCACCCCTGCCCTAAGGGAAGGCACTGGCCCTTACTCAGTACTCTCTACCTGCCCTCTGCATTCGCGCAGTACCTGGGACGTAGCGAACACTCAGCAAATACTGTTGAGTGAATGAGTTAAAATGACATTTTTAGTGAGGATACTTGATGTACCTTAATAGCTCAAAGAGCAATGAAAGGCTAACTAAAGACATACATGAAATTATAATAAGAAAAACCAAGGTTGATGGTATAAGATGAACAGTGTTTCTCAATCCTGACTAGCCATTAAAATCACTTCTATAAAATGATGATGTCCAGACCCTACTCCAGGAATTCTGATTTATTTGGTCTGAGATGTGACCTGAGCATCAGTATTTTTACACATCCTGATTTTGATGTGTAGCCAGGATAGAAAAACACTGGTGCAGATTCTGGGTGATAACTAATAATAGGACATAATCTTCTTTTCCTCTGGTATCATCTTTCACTTTATTGCTATTAATAATTTCATTCCGACTAAGTCTTATGAACAAAGATGGCAATGATTGGAAGGAATAGAAACACACAAATCATAAGATTTTGTAAGTTATCTTGACATAGATACCTGCAGCATATTTTGTGTAGTGAAATATAAAATGCCTTGCCACAAGTTGAAATTATATTGAGTAAACAGCGTTACGCTTTTGGATTCAAAAAGAATAACCTTTGTGACTATTCTTAATAGCAGTGATGTACACTTAAATTCTGGGAAAACAAAGTATGTCAGAAAGGCCTATGTTATCTCTGGTTACTTCTACAAGAAACTGATCTCAGTTGGAGAAGGAATGTCCACATTTCCATCTTCCCATAAATAAAGCCTAAGGGATTCCTATGCAGTCAGATGTTATTGTGCTGGAATTTCTTAGCTCTATCTGCACAAATACTCCTGAGAAACAAACAAACGGTTAGGTAGGAGACAGGGCTGAGAAGGGAGCAGCTTGTGTGGGGGAGAGATGTGAGAGACGAGTCCTGTTCCACTGCGGCTAGGTATTCCAGGTCTTTGCTTTGCAAAATCTTTAACACTGTGTCTTATTTTGTAAACATATTTCTCCATCAGGTCACTAGAGGTTCTGCAAGCATTTCTTAAGGGAAGTAAAATCCTGATGTTTATATTGAACTGTAACTGCAAAATGAAATGATTAACAAATAAAGAAAAGACTTTTGGGTGATGTTGGAAATCCAATGCTTTCTTTTTTTAATTTTTATTAATTTATTTTTGTTACAGATGTTTCTCCTTTTTCCCCCATTGACACCCTCCTCCCCATTCCCCCCACCCCGTCCCCAGCATTGTTGTCCATGTCCATCAGTTATGCATACATGCATATAAGTTCTGTGGTTTATCTCTTCCCTGCCCCCCACCCCCTCTTCTGAGGGTTGTTAGTCTGTACCCTACTTCCTCTAATGCTTTCTTTATTCTTTTTATTTTTGTTAATCCTTACCTGAGGATATTTTTTTCCATTGATTTTTAGAGAGAGTGGAAGGGAAAGAAGGAGAGGGAGAGAGAGAGGAAAACATCAGTGTGAGAGAGACACATCGACTGGTTGCCTTCCGCTCAGGGGATCAAACCTGCAACCCAGGTACATGCCCTTGACTGGGAATCAAACCCGAGGCCGTTGGGTGCGCAGGCCAACACTCTAACCACTGAGCCACAACGGCCAGGGTGCTTTCTTTATTATAATTTTAGCAGAGGTGAGATTTAGGATAGTGGTCTGAGGTAATGAATTTTATAGGTAATTTCTCGAGAGCAGTTGTTTTGATGAATTTATAGCCAGACCTGTTAGCAGAATCATAATAACAGGGAATGCAATAATAAAACTAAGAGGAAGCAAAAAGAAAATATTTGTGGTAAAGCACAGATTGACAAGCAAAGCTTTTAAGACAGAATGTTCCTGCTGCTAAGGTAGACCTAATTTAGTGTTTCTTTCAACATGAGGAATTTATATAAAGAAAGTCCTTGAAATACTAAAATCTGGTTACGTATGAGTGAAGACAAAGGTGTCTGCTTCTGGGAAAAAAGAATGACAGTGCTATGGGACTGAGTGAAAGCCAGAACTGACACAAGCCTGCAGTAAATGGGAGGAAATAAAGGAATGTAAGTGCCAGCTGGGTCTTTGACCTAGCCTGCTGGTCACACACCGGTTTCTGAAAAACCTCCACCTGCCCCAAACTTGCCAACTGTTATTGGAAAACAAGCTCAGCGCAAGAGTGTTACATCTTGTATACCAAAGGATAAATATAATACTTATTTACTGACACTTATGGATAATATAATCCTTAGAGTGCTTAAATTAAATGCCAAAGTTAATCCTCTTTACATAGTAAACCTCATCAGAATTTGGATGAGAGGAATCAAGGCTAAAGCAAAGGCTTGGGCACTACATTAATATTTTCTAGAATTTCTTAAAAATGAATAACCTAAAGCCCTGGCTGGTTTGGCTCAGCGTAGTTGGAGTGTCGGCTCACGGACAGGAGAGTCCCAGGTTTGGTTCCTGCTAAGGGCACGTACCTTGGTTGCAGTTTGTCCCCGGCCCTGGTTGGGGTCATGCGGGTGGCAGCCAGTCGATGTGTCTCTCTCACATCGATGTTTCTCTCTCTCTCTCTCCCTCCTTCTCTCCCTCCTGCTCTATCTGAATATAAATGCAAAAATGTCTTCGGGTGAGGATAAAAAAAAATTAAAAATGAATAACCTAAAAAAGAGCAACAACTTTCCATATGACACACGCCTTTGGGGCTTATTTCAAATAGACACTCTTTATTAGCAGCTATGTAAGAAAGGGGTATAAAAGTGGACTCTTTCCATGTTAAAAACTATAGGTACATTTATTTGAATCTTTCCTTTTTCCTGCATCATTCTTAAAGTGTCTTTTCTTTTATGTTTATCATGACTCACCACTAATGCCATTGACAATATAAGCCCTGGTGAGGCCAGGCTTCCAGAGTCCTGAGAAGGTAACTTGTAAGAGCTGTGCTTAGATGTAGTTAGCTGACTAAGTGAGGGTGCAGGGAAGGAGTGATCTGAGGCCAGCAACCCCTGGTGACAATGTCCAAGTGCTAAGGACAGACCCCGGCCCCCTCTCCCCATGCCAAGAAAGTAGTGGTCTGGGGTCTGCTCAGGGCAGGACTCCAGGGACTGCGGCTGAGGGTGTTAAAGCAACTGTCTCAAGGGACACTGGAGTCAAGAGTGGACCAGGAAGTAAAGCCTCCAGCTAAGAAGCTGGCAGAGAATGAAAACGGAGAGATGGAGAGACTTGATGGGTGTGGACCAGGCAACAGGCAAAACTGAATGAGCAGGTATGGGAAGTGGGGGCTTGAGAAATTGTGTTAAAGGCTGATAACTATGGCCGAGCCTGCTTCAGACAGTCAGGTCCTGTGGGGCTGGAGTGTATACTCTGTGCTGGATTACACAGTTCCATGTGCTTCCTCACTCTTTCCTCTCTCTCGATTAGCCAAAAAGGTTTGAAAGAGAAGCATGAGGATGGTCAATCAAGAGAACAGTCCTGGCTTAAGAATCTGCAACGACTCCTCGATTGTCCATTGGGACACTTGCATTGGGAGACCCTTCCTTTCAAGGTAGCAGAAACAGATATTTTGAAATAAAAGTGAAAAGAAAAAAAGTTTTGCATTCAAACTCTCAAGTTTGTGATTTTTATGTATTTTTTTCAAGCCACTGTGTGTTCCTTTAAATGCTTGCTCTGGGAGAAGAACAACCAGCAGTTGGTGGCCCATGGCACCGGCTAGTTAGCAGATGTGCAATGAGAACAGCAAGGTGGGTGGAAGGTCAGGACAGTTGTGACCGTCACTGCCACCACAATGAGCACTATGGACACAGCCGATGCCAATGCTACTATTAGGGACAGGGCCTTGTCTGCTGGAAGATACCACCACGTTAAAAAATAGATGTGTGTTTAAGGGCAATTTCACTTCAGAACAAAAATACATGTGTGAAGCTAAGAAGTTAAATATTTTAGTAATTTGTTACATTACCTGAAATTTATTTCATTTATTTTTTGAGTCATGTTAAGGCCTAGATGGACACAGGGGTAATCTCCAAGTCATGCGGCAGACTCTGCGGCAGCTCTGCCTGGTGCTGCTTCTGCAGCTGCAGAATGGGGGCGGGCAGAGCAGGGGCAGGGGTGCCGGGGGTCAGGGGAGCTGTGGGAGCAGAATCGGGGTGGCCAGGGTGGTAAATGACATTGTGGGGGCTCAGAGCACTGACTAGTTACCAATCCATATAGTAGTATTTACATTTTGCACCCACAGGTTGGGCCCACGAGCTGAGCATTAGTCCTGCCCATAGAAATGGCTTGCTTGTCCTCAGTCTATGTTACTTTAATGACATCTCTCGGCTCTTCAGACTTGTACTTCTCCGGATTGTCTAGGTCCCCGTTCTCCAGCATGGGTTGTTTTCGTTGGCTTCTGAATAAGTTCCCCCCATGCCTTTCCCCTGAAAGCATTTATATTAACATGTTCATTCGGAGAGTGGCCCGCAGAGCCCTACATTTCTTACTTTATGGTTTTGGATCAGTCACATTAACTCCTTGTATTTACAGAGAATTGAAACTCGAACATATCCAAAATGTTTTGAGATCTTCAGATGGTTGTTAGGAACCAAATATAAAAAGGGGACTTTTCAATTTAAATTCTTCTAACAGAGTTAACTCCCCACAGAATGGCCTGTGTGAGGAGCCGAGAGGGCTAACTGGCAACATGTGTTTTTGTTGAAATGTATTTGCTAATGTAAACAACTTATGCCTGCCTGTGGCACCCAAGACTGTCACGTGAGGCTTGCATGATACTTGGAGAATGCTGCTCTCACAAAGATTAATACATGTAAATCTGTAACTCATATTTCTGTGCTCACATGTGTCTCATGCAATTAAAGAGAAAGGGAACTCGTTTCCATCAGGCCAGCACTCTGAAAACGCCCGCATTTGCTCTCTAGAAAGAGAAGGGGGAAAAAAAACCAGTGAAAAATAGAGGAAAAGCTCAAAAAAATGAATTAAATAATAGTTTTTTTTTCTACATAATTTAATTTGAATTTATTTACTGTGGTCCTTATTTTTCCAAATGCAAAGTATATTTTTCAAGTGGCTCATCCTTTCTCACGTTAGGAAATAAAATGGCTTAGGAGCTGTTTTGGATGTTTAATCAGATAGATGATCGCTTTTAAAATTTTTATTTTTCAATTACAGTTTACATTCAATATTATTCCGTATTAGTTTCAGGTGTACAACAAAGTGTTGAGAAAATCATGTACTCTATTGAGTGGTCCCCCGATGCTTTAAGTAACCGCCTGACCCCATACCTAGCTATCATGATATGACTGCCCACGATCCCTACACTGTAATCTACATCTCCATGACTATTCTGTAACCACCAATTTGTACTTCTTAATTCCTTCACCTTTTTTACCCAGCCCTCTAACCCCCCTCCCCTCTGACAACTGTCAGTCTGTTCTGTATCTATGAGTCCATTTCTATTTTATTCATCTGTTGGACTAACAAAATATTCTAAGGCATTGGCTCTCAAACTTGAGCATGTGCCAGAATCACCTGGGAGCTTCTTAAAATACAGCTCACTGGGTCTCACCTCCACTGTTTTGCTTTAGGAGGTCTGGGGTGGGGTCTGAGCATTTGCATCTCTAACAAGTTCCCAGATAGTGCTGCTGCTGCTGCCGATCTCCAGGACCACACTTGGAGAAGCACTGAAAGGCCCTGATGCACTGCAGAATCACCAGGAGAGCTCTGAAGCAAAACTCAAGCTGGGGTTCCATCTCCAGAGTTTCTGATTTAATTAGTTTGTGGACTTAATTAGTTTGTGGACGGTCGGGGACTTGGTATGTTTAAAAGCTCTCCAAGTGAATCTATGTTCAGCTGGTGCTGAGAACCACAGCCTAAAGAAGATTAATCATGAATATGGACTTTGTTTTTGTGTGATTTTGGCAGTATATGAAATGATTTTGAATCTAGGAGTAACTTTTGCGTTCTCCATGTAACCAGCTAAACTTTTGTTGAGCAACTGTAAAATTTGGTGGAAGCCAAATTTATCTAAAACAGTAAGTGTTAACACATTAATATCACAATTCGCAGCTGCTTTAAAATAATGACAATTTGCCCCTTATTCAGGTACGGGAAGGAGAGAAGGGTTAAGACTGCAGTCTTACCCCCTTTTTACATCACTGCCTTCCACCTCACCCTCTTCTCGGGTTTCTGAGCCTTCTTTCCTTCCTCCAACATTTTGTTCAAAGGTCAGTCAGCTGACTGCTGGAGCTGTCCTCCAGATATTAGGTGTTTTAAACAGAAAAAGCTCTAAGAATGGCCACAAGAGGGCTCAAGGGCACCCCCTGGAGGTAGAGTGACTGATTTCACAGGAGGCTGGTCTGGGAGTCAAACTACCAGGGTTCATTTCTCCTTTCTCAGTCTGACGGCTCCAGGATCTTCAGAAAATCACTTAATCCTGTTAAACTTCACTTTTCTTAACCATAAAATAGGGATAACATCCATCTCTTGTGAGTTTGTTTCAAAGATTAAATGAGAGGGCGGGGATGGGACTTTGATTTCCTTGTTGGCCAGAGCTCTTAGGACAATGCCGGCACACAGAAGGCATTTGATGAGTTTTGGTCAAATTAAAACAAATTTTGTAAACTGTGAGAGGTACCTAATAAAGAGAAGACTTGCCTGGGAGAACTTGCTTTCTGGCCTCAAGCTGCCTCTGCACTTCCCAAGCACCTTGGCCCACAGTCAGTTTTCCAGGCACCACACGGTCAGGTGATGAAAGCAAACGTTGATAGAAATCCATTCTTTCTTGAAGAGGTAAGCCTCTGATTATTATCTTGTTTTATTTCTAAAATATTCTTTCAATAAAGAATGCAAAATATAGCCTTGTGGATGCTACTCCTTCTCTAGAACTTCAGTGGCAATTCTTTCTTTTGGTTGAGAAAGAGTTAGCCGAAGTTAGAAATTGAAGTCTTGGGTTCTATTTATTCCTAACAGTACTGTGGTACCTCATGCTTTATAAATAACCTTTATTGACTTAACTTTGGCACGCCTCAAGTTACTGATTATAATTATGCCAAAATAACATCTTCATTTTCCTAGTCATTTCTCTGTTTTGCTATAAGCTTGAACTGATATAGTAGAATCCATCTGACTGAATGAGTTGGGGTGGGAGTGGAGATGTGTCATTTGTCAAATTGCATGATTGTAAGAATAGAAGTAAGCCAGATTTGGCCGAAAGAGCAATCGCCTTCACATGCTTGGCAAAGGACATCACTGAATATTTTGGTTGAACCAGTTTTACCATGGCATATAAAGTTTCTTGGTTAATGAATGCTTGTGTAATATTATCAGAGCCGAAGATGGACATATGCATACATGTGAAATAGAGGAAAATTTTTACTTATAAACTGTACTTTCTGTGGTAGTTTATGTATTGATGCCTTTGTGTAAAGCTGACATGTTGATCCAACCTCTTTATTTTTTGCTGACTAGTCAATATCAAAATGAGAAATAATTACATCACAGCTACTTAACTTTTTTCACACGAGTATTTATTTTTGAAAAGAGAGAGCATTTCTATTATTATATAGATATCGCTGTGAACCAATATTTTCCTGTGTTAATACAAACAAAACCCTCCTAAAATAACTTTGAAGGGAAAAACCAAGATTCACAAAATGATCAGAAAGTTCTAGCTTTCCCAAAGCAGGAAATCTCCAAAAAAGCTCCTTTCTTTTCCCCTTCGCCTCTGGCCTGGGTTTTACAGGCTCGGGCATTGCTGCAGTTGTAAAGTTAGTCTTCAAATACAAACCGAGGTTCTGGGCTCCATTACTGTTGCTGGCCAGAAAACTAGAATCAGTGTTATCTCTAAGTTTGTGAAATTCAGAAAAAACAGCGCTGTGGTGGCAGGGTTAGAATTTTATAGCCTGGGTAAGGAATGCCATTGAAGTTGTCAGACTCATAAACTTAAAATGTTTAGATCTTTCGGAGGGAGGGACATGGTGTGATGATACAAGGAAAGAACTCCGAGTCTTCAGGGCAATGTTTTATTCCTGAGACTTTCATACATTTTTACAACTTCAGATGAGTATCGTTCTGCCTCGGTTTCTCCACCCACATAATGGATAATTGTGAGAATTAACATACCTTTGCTTAAGATCTTACCTTAAATGCCACTTTCTCTTGGGAAGCTTTCTTTGAACCTCTCATTTTTGGTTCGGTGCTTAATTTTTGACCCCCCCCCCCCCCCCCGCAAACCTCACCTGACACTCTATGCTTACCACATGGTTTTATATTTGCCTATTTACTTCTCTTTCTACTTTACCTCCTCTATCCCCCTAGATGATAAACTTTGGTTTAAAACTGGGCTTCCACTGTTATAATTGCTGTGCCTAGCCCTGTGTCTAAGTAGTGGGACACTCAGTAAATGTTTATTGACAGAATAACGGAAAGAAGGAACATATATTATTCTTAGTGCCCAAGGACAAGTCTACATGATATAATTGTTGCAAGATTAATTTTTTTTGCACGTGTATGTAAGTGTGAGTGGCAAGTGATACAGCCTTATTAACATGGCTCAAGAAGAAAAGAGAAGGTCATGTTGGTGAATGCTTCTTAACAGCCAAAATGATTCATGAAGGTATGTACGCTTGGCACACATTTGCCCCTGGAGTGATGGGCAGGGCACAGCTGCTGCGGGATGCTTTCTCCCTGCTGCACTGACAGCCTACACCCACAAAAGGAGGGGAGCTCCCTCTGTTCTCCATCCAGACAGGGACCCACCATAGGGTCCCTGTGAAATGACTGGGCAACCCAGCCTACGTTAAGTTAGTTGTACCAGGCAGTCAGTAACGCTAACATACACTGAGCACTTGATATGTGCAGACCATTTCCTAAGTACTTACGTGATGAATTCAATGAATCCTCAGAGTAGAGATGACTACGATGCGCATTTCAGAGATTTTTTTTAGGGCACAAAGAAGTAAGTTATATTACCTAAATTCACATAATCAGAAAACAGAGGAGGCAGGCTTCTAACCCAGGCGCCGGCAGCACGTAGCCGCTGCGGTCTCCCCTGGCGAGCAGACTCCCGAGCTCTCAGCTCAGCAGCTCTAGGGAAGGGCCAGTTGTTATGTCAGTCAGTCAAACAAGCAATCAGTCAATACTTTGGACGAGAGCTTGTGCTGTGGGAGTCATCAAAACAGTGCATGTCAAGGCCCTGCCCTGAGAGCCTTGCAGTCAGTCGGGCAAGTCAGGCGCATTCTTAGAAAACATTTCAAGACAGGGTATAATTACGTGCTGATTTGCACGGCGCAGTGAGTACCATTCATGCCCAAATACTGAGAATGCTCCTGCGTTCCTGGGGCCGAGTGCTGAGGGAAAAGGCGTCCTCTGACCTGCGTGTGTCACTCACCTGAAATGATCCGAACTGCTGACCACCTTAAGCATCTCTTCCGCTCCTGTGAGGACAAAGGCAGGACTGGCTTGATCGCTCGGGAGAAAGATTTTTCTGTGGGACTGAGAAAAGCATCAAAATGAGAAGAATGCTATAACCTGAATGACAACAACAACGAAAGCTTACATTTATTGAACACACATGCAATGTACTGCTCTAACACATATCTATGAATTTACTCTCTATACATATTTACTCATCTCCTCCTTACAGTAACACTACCAGGTAGGCACTGTTTTTATATATATTTTGCAAATGGCACAGAGAGATAAAACAACTTTGGTAGCAAAAGGCAAAGTCTGGATTTTTATTTTATTTTGCCCGAACAGTCATATGATTCTTACCGTGTGCCAGAGTGTTTCAAATGCTTAACACCTACTAACACATTTAGTCCTCGTAACACAGCCATTTCACATATGGGGAAACTGAGGCAGAGAGAAGTTAAGTAATTTATCAAGAGCGTGCAACTAGTAGTTCTAACTGGTGGTCTTTTAGATGGGAAAGCCTGATTTTGTAACCATTCTGACTTTCTCTCATGACTTACCCAACACTGCCTGGCTTTTAGTATCTGAAAAATGACATCAATAACAATAATATGTATCTTGTAGGATCTAATGTGATGGTCTAACTGAAGCATTAGCACAGGGCCCAGGACACTGTGAAGGATCAATACGTGTTCATTTAGAATGTTACCAGAATTTAAACATTTGTATTTACTTTGGAATTAAAACGAGGTTCAAACATTTATTTTTCACTTATGAGCCGGGTCGGTTGGGCCATGTACTTACCTGTTCTGCACCTCAGGGCCCTTCCCTGGAGAGAACGCTAGCACATCTGCCTCAGAGGATTGTTGCGAAATGAAACAATCTATTTAAAGAGCAGAGAGCTCTGTGGCAAGTGCTCAATTAATGCTCACATCTATTATTAGGAGAAGTGAGGGCATGGAGTCGAGAGCGATACAAAGAATGTTTACTATGGAGACTTCATGGTGTAATTAAATCTGGGTGACTCAAATGGCATGCCCAAGAATGGGGACGAGAGAGCAGTGTGCCAGGCCGACCTAGGTTCTAGTCTACACTGGGCATGGCTCAGGCAAATTACTTAATCACTCTAAGCCTCCAATTCCTCATCTGTGCAATGGGGATAATACCGCTGCCCTCACGGGGCTGTCAGGAGGATTAACTGAGATATTGTGTGTAATTCACTTGGCACAGTGCCTGGCAAATAATACACTCCCAGTAAAAGGTAACTATCAGTGTTGCTGAAAGTTGTCATGGAGGGTGGAGAACACAGTCTCATGAATTGTGCAACCGTTTTGACGTGGACGACTCCCACGTTGCTAAGGATTTTTATGAGGAGGTTTTGCCATGGGTTCTTATGTAAGGCCAGGCAAAGCTCGGCCTTGCAGTCCTAGGGTCAGGGGAACTTTAGAACTGGGAAAATAATTGATAGAGTAGAACAAGATTATAGAGATTGTTTGATTTGAATGTTTGTTTCATAAATCAGAAAAACGGGATCAAAAGCTTAAGTAAGGGACTAAGATTCGATGGTTGAGTTCTGGACTGTAAGGCCAGAACCCATGTCTCTGGTTCCCATGCTCAAAAACCTCATTCACGTTAACAAGCAGATTTCCAAGTCATGGTGAAATCACTTAAAAGGGTTACGATGCTAACTGAGGCATGGAGGAGAATGGAAGTCAATGAGTTTATATTTATGGATGATCTCCTAGAAGCAAGTTTTATGTGCACACGTGCTCACAACACAATACAGTTAGAATGCGTGCAGATACCTTACTCAAAATATGTAAAAGACTATAAAACTGCAAAGCCAAAACCAAAAATAAACGAAAGAAAAACTCAACAAAAAATGATTTCAAAGTACTACGAGATTCCCTTAGAGTCGAATGCTATTTTTATCAATCTCAAGAAAAAAGTTATGCATTATCAAATAAAATATATCACTTGAAATTACAAAATGTTTCTACATAGGAAATCTGTATTTTGCTTTCTATGTTTTCTTTCAATTCATGGAAGAATTTACCAGTTAGGTAAGTGATTCTTCCTATTTTAAAAATCATAACTCAAAAATGGAGAATTGAGTAAATGATATATTAAATTATCTGGATTAAAGAGGTGTCATCTACCAGATAATTGCCAGGTCTAGAATTTGTTTCACTGTTGAAATAAATCTCAGTTTAACACCAATATTATTAATACATAGGCCACAGAGAAATTACATGATTATTGCAAGTAAAACGACAAATAATATGAGGAAAGATAAGAAAAAGTTCCATTTTAAAAACTAATTCAAAATTACAGCCATCATTTCCAATGTCTTGTTAGAGGAACCCTTTATTGTGTAAATACCATAATTGTTTAATTGACCAATTTTGTACTCATACACCTAAATGTTCTTATGTCTAAAGGTACAGTCTGATCATTTGTACCATTTAGAATCAAGTTTGACTGCAAAGGAAAAAATACTACAAAATAAAAGTGGCTTAACAATATAAAATGGATTTTTCTCTCAAATAAAAGAAATGCAGATATAGTTAGTACAGAGCACAGCCCCCAAAATACCATCAGGGTCCAGACTCCTGTCATCCTGCCTCTGTCCAGAGACTGCTATTTGTTTATTAAAATCTCTTTCTCCTTTTCTTCCAGAGAAATGGAGGTGTAGCTAAAATGTGGCTGTCCAGTGAGGCACTGAATCTCCCAGTCTCCCTTGTAGCTGGATGGTGCCATGTGATAAAGCTCTTGCTAATGGAATGTGTGGAGAATGACGTTGGCAGCCTGCTCCTCACTTGCCTAGGAGGAGATCCCTGAACTTGGCCTTCCACTCCAGGTCCTTCCTCTTCCTG
This sequence comes from Tadarida brasiliensis, assembly GCA_030848825.1. Taxonomy (NCBI): domain Eukaryota; kingdom Metazoa; phylum Chordata; class Mammalia; order Chiroptera; family Molossidae; genus Tadarida; species Tadarida brasiliensis. Next base: position 83,453,803 of record CM061257.1, read on the forward strand.
GCTTCCACGTCTCCATTTTGGCTTTGGCTATATAGTGATAGTTAGCGTGGCCTTGGAAGCCACACGACAAAGATGACACCATGAGCCGGAGTCCTTGAATGAGTGGAGCAGAACTACTTATTGCCTGGAACCCGCACCTGGACCCAGTGCACAAGAGAGATGGAATCTGTTTTCCAAGTCAGCCAGTCTGTTTTCTTTGCTACGGTAGCTTAGCTTACCTTACCGAAGATATCATCCTCGACATGACTTACATTCTCAAAGTCACCTCATGGTCCAAAATGGCCACTTGGGCCATCTGTTTGTGACAGCTCCAGGCATCATACCTGTGTTGCCAGTTGGGAGGAGGGAAGGCTGAAGGATAAAGCGCTCTTCCACCCGAGTCAGGTCCTTTCTGCAGGCCTGCCGCAAGTCACTCATCTCCGCTCCTTGGGCAGAGCTTTGTCACACAGTCACGTCTGGCTGAAAGGAGGCTGAGAAACATTCTCTTTCACTTTTGGTGCAGTGGGCCCAAATAAAAATCGGAGTTCTGTTCCCAAGAAGGACATTGAGGGTAAGCAGCTTCAGACTCTGCTATTGATGCCATTTCCATTTTGCAATGGAAAAGCAAGAGGTGAAAGTCGAATCACCTAGAGATCAGATAGCCTCAATGATTTGACTCTGAAAAATCTCAATGACTGAGATGATCATTCTTCTTAGAAATTATACTCTTTATGGTGTTTTCCGTGTGTGTGTATGTGTGTGTGTGTGTGTGTGACAGTGAGTGTATCATTTGGGGGAAGGGAGACCGTGGGGTTTGGCAGGGGTAATAAAGCTGACAAGGCCTGTGCTCTAAGATGATGCTTTTTGTTTTAAGGGGAAAATATGGTTCCTCCCGGATTCAGAGAATGTCATCTTTCTCCCAGAGCTGGAGATGTTACAGATGTTGTGGCTTACCCCGGGGAGATGGCCTGCCAAGGGGATCTTACTCAGCTGATGAAATATGTTTCTGGATGGCTGTTTATAGTGTTACATTGTAGAGGTGTTTCTCTAGGAGACTCTCTTTTACTGCAATTTATATTATTAAGCCCTCAAATAAACTCAGTTTAGGGATTTTGTAACTGGCTTCCAGACTCATATTTAATGTTGCCATATACAAGATGTTTGACAGTGCCCTTGCAATGTAACATAACTACTGGATGGTATGTATACGTGCTCTGGACAGTGGTGAGAACCTCAAGTTTCCTGTCACATGGGATGTCTTTCTTGGTATCTGCTGTGAGTAATGTTAACCCAAATAAATTCCACGCATACATTCACCACAATTTTCATTGGAACTGGGTGTGATTCATATTAACCTCAGATTTAATGTTCTTTCTCTTTCCTCATGTAGTGACTGCTTCAGATAGGTAAATGGAGAGAGAACGGAGAAATGTGTTCTTCGCCATCACTTTAAAACGATCATTCAAATAAATGTAACACTTCCATGTATCTTAAGTGTTAAAGTGATACAAAATTCTTAATGCCAACAAGTACATTATTTCTCTAAAAGGACAGACACCCCTGATTTCTCATGGATTAATAGTTCTCTATTAAAAGGTAATATTTTAGTTACTAAATAATTCCTACACTTGTCTTAAAGCAAGTGCTAAAAAAATATCAGTAACATATTCGCGAAGTAATCACTCTGGAGCAGACTTTGGAAGCAATTTTTGAGCTCGTGGCCCCCACTATTAGGAGCGGCTCCCGACAGTGCTTTGGAAATGGGCAGTGCAGGTGGGACAGGAGCCTCTCCGTTAAGTATAGTCACTGTCCTTTGAAGGCAAACTTCTGTTCATGTTGGAGAAAGGCGTTCGTGGCGGCCCCCCTTCCTCTCTGCACCCCTACTTTCTGTTCCCTCTTTTATAGCACTTGTTGTCTAGTGTTGCCCTTGTGGGGTCACACTGAAGCGCAGTAGCTGTTCGCCTCTGCCCCCCAAGACTCAGTGCCATGCCAAGCAAACAGTAGTTTTTCATTACATATATGTTGAGTGAATGAATGAATGTTAAATTGCTTCTTTGGGACGGGCAGTACATCTGTGATGAAACGCAGGTGAGTGTTCGGGTTGACTGGTGATTGAACGGCCCTGAGTCAGTCTCATCCACATCGCTGAAGCTGAGACCCCAGAGGTTCAGCTCGATAGGACAGACATATGGGGTAGAGAAAAAAGTAAATGAAACAAGTTGCTGACCTTGGAGCAGGAAATAGAGCATGGAAAACAGAGGTAAGCGTCTGCGGAGAGTAGCTGGGAGCTTGAAACGGGCCTGGTGCTGTGTCAGGCTGCGGCTGCAGCTCTGGGAAATCTCTCGTTCAGAACCATACACTTCAGGGCTCTGTAAATAAATCACCGAGAATTATTTATTCCTGCTGTGTCTTTAGGCTTTTTTTTCTTTTGCCACCATATAGGAAGAACAGACTCCTTTAGAGTAAGACATTCATATCTTTCTCAAATGTTTTAACGAGAGATCATCTCAGAAACATTACTTTTTTTAAAACCAGGCCAAACCTAGGATGCCTTATCTATTATAAATTGCTTCGGGGATGAAAATGTTGTTCTGTAACTTCCTTTATTTGACGACTCTTCACAGTTACACAAAGAATGTTTAGGTGCCAAGTCTTAAAAGAAAAACCCTCTCAAGCAGGGATTTCGGTGGGGACGTAGATGAGCACAATCAAGGGAAACTCCGTTAAGGATCCTGGTCTAGTAGAATCAGAGAAAACTTCGTTTTTGCTACTTTAATTCTTCTCTCCCCTCCCCCAAGTTCAACAATGTCACCAGGTTGAAAAACACAGAGAGAAAGAGATTAATCATTAGTAAAAACACACTCTTCGACCCCTCCCCCGGCCTTCTGAGTGAGTAAAAAATATGTAACATTGTAATCAGAGCGGTTGATTTTTTTCCCTTAATGTCCAATCCCCCTTTCCTTTTTCTGATGCCCTTTAAAGGGGAGAAAAGGTGATTTTTTGGCTCCGCTCACGTCTAGTCAATCTTTATCCTCTCCCCTCCCTTTAACCTCTAGGGTGTATTTTGGAGGAAAATCCGCCCCCACACACCATTCTGGCATTCATTATTTTCTTTACTTTCAGATATTGGTTTCAGAAAGCAATCTCAACCTATGACTCAGTTATGTTAGAAAGGACTAGACTGTCTTCTTAGATCTTTTTTTTCCCCCCAGGCCTCACACAGCTTCCAAGTATAGGCTAAGGATGTATTCCTTTCTTTGTACGTTTCACTGTGCAGCTTCCCAGGAGTTGGGTCTCAGCTGGCTAAAAGTATTTATTCCAACCCAGGTCTCTAAATGGTTTTCTCCCCTACTCTGGCTCCTTCCTGTTCTTCCTTCCTTTCTTCCTTCTCTTCTTTCTTCCCTTTTCTGTCTTCCCACTTACCTTCTTCGACTGTCCTGTCCCCTTCAGATTCTTAAGACTTGGATTGGGTGCTATGAATACAAAAACCGATAAGAAAACATCCATCCCAAACCTCAGGGAACTCACAACTGTCTGTGAACTGCTAATCCCCTGGCAGAGAGGTGAGTGGCCTAACAGAGGGAGAACAGTGCTAGGAAGGAAGGCCAGGCAGGGAAAGCCTACTGCCTGGGAGGAGATGGGTCCTTATAGGAGGCAGAAGAACCCAAATCTATAAGGAATTCTCTACACAGACATTACAGGGTGGGATGCAGACGCAAAGAAAAAAAAAAAAAAGAAATTGAGAAGTCTGGGGACATGCAAACTAGCATAAATATGTAGATTGGTCAGAGATGGGGCCAAGAGGTCTTGCAAAGCCTCCTGAGGAGTTCAGACTGCAGACCACAGCTTGCAGCCACTGATGGACGGACCTGCCTGGTTAGTATTAACACATAAGGGGAAAGGGAAGAGCAGCAATGTACAGAGACAATATAAAGGAGTATTGCAATCGTTCAGGCAAAACAATTATAAGAACCTCATCAAAGGCAATGGGCAAAGGATGAAAATGAGAAGAAATGGAAGCACACTTGGGGGTCCACTGGCCAGGTCTTAATGGATGATTAGATATGGAAGTTGAGGGAGCAATGAAATTCTCTGAATCTGGCAAGTTTTCTGTCTTGTGACCTGGCTCTACTCATTGATCTAGGTAGTACCAGAAGGGAAGAGTGAAAGATGTTTCTGGGTATGTGTGTGTGTGTGATGAATTCTTGGCGGTTAAGTCAGACTGTATGCTGATGCTAACAAACCTTCTTGCCAATGGAAAGTGTTGCTAGAAAGAAGAACCAGGAGAGATAGTTGAATCAACACAACTATTCTGATATGTAGATGGGGAGGCCATTAGGCTGGAAAGACACACACAGTACTTTCATAGACTACAGGTCAACTAGGTTGTGAGGAGAATGAGAACAAAGTCAGCCTTTCCAAGTGTAAGGAGATTTTCCAGCACAGCAACAATCATTTAATTACAAAAATGCTTCTGATATTGCTACTCAAAACTCCAATAGAAAAGAAAACAACTAATCAGAAGCTGATTAATAGAAACACATTTAAAAATACATACATACCTAGTACTTTGCATTTGGATGAAAGTAATGATTGGGGATTAGAGTTAAAATAACAATAAGGATGAATTTTACTAGTATATTTCTAAAACAGTTTTGGAAGACTAGGGAACTATATGCCCAACCTTCTCTTAATTAAATAAATTGCATATTATATGCCTTCCTTTTTTTTTCTTCCAGTTTCCATCACTGGAAAATAGCTCAGCTATATTGTCTTTAAACTCCATTTCAATGGCAACCAGAGCTCTTCACTGACAAAATACCTTGCGACTACTGAAGCTACAGAAACATTGCTTATGGTCAATAGCTGAGGACCTACACGCTGTCCTTAAAAAGCTCCGAAGAATTTTGGTTAACACCTCTGGGGCTACATTCAGGCTAGAGCAATTATCTAACTAATTTGGCATCTCTCCAGAGGAGTGGTTACCAAATTGCACGGGTGCATGCTGAACCAGCAGTTATTCACAAGGATTTTCACTAGTGCTTATCTAAATGTGTGGAATTCCTCCTGTTCAGAGGTTGTTTTTCTGAGCTGGTTAGTTGAGCCAGATTACAAATTGACTGTTTGTTGTGAACAGAAACCTATTTACAATGCAGATCCCCCAAGCCACTTTTCTGGTTAAATACCCAAGTTATCCAATAATTTTTTTCCTACTCTTACCGGGGGTGGGGTTGGGGGTGGGGGAGGAGGGGAAGTCAGTCTATAACGCATTTTCTTTTTTAGAGTTGAAGTTGTAGAGTAACAACGCAGACTGCTTTGAAATCTTTGGAAAGTTTACATTTTCTCCTAGGAATTAATCATAGGATTAAAATATTACAAGAACTAATTTTAATTGCTCTATAAATAGAAAAAAAAAAAGATGAGTACTCAAAATTCATTTATGTACCCAAGCAGAACAGATTTCTCTGAATTATGATTTTGAGTCTTGTTAAATTAGGTAGAACTTCTAAAGGTATGTTCACAGAATTTTTTTTTAGTCAACAGACCACCTTCTACATTGAACAGATGAATTAAATATTACTTCATGGAAACCTTAATGATTTTTTTGGGGGGGGGCAAACATAGATTCAAGGTTTATTTCTTTGACTATGTTATTAATTTATGTCATCACAGAAAGTAGCCCAGTTTTATTTTGAGATTGGTTTATTTTCCCTGGACATTTGGGATGAATAGCTCAGCATAACAAATTATTCTATATGCTCTAGTTTCAAGCGTTTAAAGTGGAATCCAAGTTTTAGCATCAGGAACCAATTAAATGATAGTTAGATCTGACTGAAAAATTAATGGTCCAGAACAGAAACTGTGTAGTAATTTTTTTTTTCATTTTTTTTTCAAGCATTTCTGTTTGAAATAAAAATCTGGATGGTTCCCAGTAAAATACAAAGCCTCATTTTTAAAAACCAATTGAATATAAATGGAGTCACACCCAGGCTTAAAAGTCACTTAATGATGATTGCGTTCTTAGCCTGCTATTAGAGGAAAGGTGTTTATCAGCCTTCCTGGGCTGTGAAGACCTTGGTTACAACACAGAAGCACTGTGAGCCAATGAAGGCTGGAGCGCTACCCTGCCTCTCCAGGGTGGGCACGATTTGCTCTTTAAACACGATCATTCTGTAGTTACGGCTTCTAGCGTGATGGCAGTAGCATTTGCTTTTTGCTACAGAGAGCAAGCCAACTCGTGTTAATATTTTGTACTAGTGATAAATAAATCAGGGGAGAAAAATGTTGATGTTCAGCCCACTGACTTAAAACTTGTTAATGGGCCTTGACAGAACATGGTGGCCTCTGATTATCTGCTGGTGGAAGGGTTCGGGCTTCGTCAAAAGCCGGCTGCCTGCCTCAAGCACCCTACCCCGAAAGCCAGTCTGGTACCTTTAATCTGGCTCTAATTCAAACCTATCAGTAATCACTTAGCCTGCTCTACTTACTCTGTCTGTCTTTTTGCCAAAAAAGATTTCATGGGTAGCAGTATCAGAAGCCTTTTTTATAATTAAATTATTGTCACTTTACTGGAAAATCTCTTTACATTTGCAGAGGCCGACTTTGTTCTCCTTCCCTTCACGCCCTACTGGACTGGTACAGTCTACAAAGGCGCTTGGGCTGTATGTCTTTCCCGGCTAATGGCCTGCTCACCACAGTATTCATTTGGTTGGGTTACTTTAGCCATCATTTTCCAGAGACAGTCAAAATCCCTCAACGATGACAGAAGTCATTTGATCATGGGGAACAAGAAATCATAAGAGCAACAATAATTCCTTGAGGACCTTTTTATGGGGTTTTTAAGAGAAGAGATTCTGCAATAAGAATACAGAGCCTGTGTTTCCCCCTTGAGAGAGACTGTTTTAACATTTTTCCTGAGGGCATTTGAGGAGCACACTTACTATATGAAAAGCACCCTTTCCCAGACTGCAATTGCCTTTGGACTTCTGGTGTACCTTATCATTTCTCAGGGTGGGGTGGTAATTATGTGCTTACACGTCTGTCCTGTCCACCGCACCTTAACTTCCCTGGGCCTGTGCATCAGTGATACCCACCCCAGTGAGCGAGGCCTGGCCCACAGCACATGAAAATACTCATCCCGGTTCTCCATTCCTGTGCTCCTGGATCCATCCCTCACCCCTCCTCAGCTCTGCTCATCTTCCTTCACCATATATGGGCCCCATTCACCCCCCACACCCCTGCCCCCTTCCCTCTGACAACCACCACACTGCTGTTTGTGTTCACGAGTTTCAGTTTTATATCCCACATAGGAGTGAAATCATATGGCTCTGCCTGACTTATTTCACTTAGCATAATATTCTCAAGGTCCATCCATGTTGTCGCAAATGGCAGCATTTCATCTTTTCTTGTGGTTGAGTAGTATTCCACTGTGTATGTGTACCACTTCTTCTCTATCCAATCCTCTACTGCAGGACACTTGGCTTGTTTCCATGTCTTGGTCACCATGAATAATGCTGCAATGAACACAGGGGTGTATATATCTCTGAAGATATATGTTTTCAAGTTTTTCAGTTATATACCCAGGAGAGGGATTGCTGGGTTATATGGTAACTCTATTCTTAATTTTTTGAGGAATCGCCAGACTGCTTTCCTTAGTGGCTGTACCAGTTTACACTCCCACCAACAGTGAATGAGGATTCCTTTTTCTCCACAACCTCTCCAACACTTGTTATTACTTGTCTTGTTAATAGTAGCCATTCTAACAGGTATGAGGTGGTATCTCATTGTAGTTTTGATTTGCCTTTCCCTAAGTGCTAGTGAGGTTGAACATCTTTTCATATATCTATTAGCTATTTGTATGTCTTCTTGGGAAAGGTGTCTGTTCAGGTCCTTTGCCCATTTTTTGATTGGGTTGTTTGTTTGGTGTTGAGTTGTATGAGTTCTTTATATATTTTGGATATTAAACCTTTGTTAGAGCTATTGTTTGCAAATATCATCTCCCATTTGGTCGGCTGCCTCTTTGTTTTGTTGTCAGTTTTTTTTTGTTTTTTTTTTTTTTTTTACTGTATAGAAGCTTTTTAATTTGATATAGTCTCATTCATTTATGTTTGCCTTTACTTCCCTTGCCTTTGGGGTCAAGTTCATAAAATATTCTCTATGGCCAAGGTCCATAAGTTTGGTACCTATGTTTTCTTCTATGTAATTTATTGTTTCAGGTCTTATAGTTAGGTCTTTGATCCATTTTGAATTTATTTTTGTACACAGGGACAAATTGTAATACAGTTTCATTCTTTTGCATGTGGCTTTCCAATTTTCCAATGGGTTAGTTTCAAATATGTAAGAATGAAGAATTTCAGCAAGAATCCTGTCCTTATTTTCTCCTTTGTGTTTGGCCATGCACCCAGACACTGGTCACATGGTCAGCTGCCTATTCTTGGGAAGGGTCTCCTACAATGTCTTGTTGTACGTGAATTAATAAAACATAAAATTCAGTAGCAATTCTGATTTTTACCAAGTAGCATCCTGTTTTGTCAGAACAGTAAAATGCTTTGGGGGTGGGGGTGGGGAGAAAGCTGCTATCTGTGTGAGTTTAATTGAGCTAAATAATAGAAAAATGTACCTAACTGGACTAAGTACTTATTTCCACAAGAATTCCAGAACTTTAGAGCTAGAAAGGATCGTGATCCACTGTTTTTATTTTGCACATAAAAAAACTCAAGCTCAGACAGGTTAAAAATAGTTGGCTAGTAGCATGATGGCGATTAAAATCTGGAGTGGTTTTCATCTTGTTACTGTTCAACAGAACTTATTATCTTTCATTTTGAACACCCTAGTTCTGAAGCCTGATTTTCTTTCTTGTACCTTGACCTTAAACTTATTAGATTTGGCCCAGGTACATCACAGAAGACAGTGAAAAGTGCACGTTATACATAGAGATTGAAGACCACAGGGCACGGGTATTCTTGACGATGGGAGGGAAGAAGGAAGCGCCACGGGAGCAGGAAACAGTTTTGAGTTTCTGCTCTTTGCCAGCCATGAGAAGACCTCTTTATGTACACTTTAGGTGGTGCTGTCTGATCAGTGAAGGTGGAGTGTGCAAAAGATGGGAGACACTGGGCAGCACGTACACGAAGAAAGATTGCTCTGAAGGTCTGTGGCTGTGTTCGTAGGAATAACCAAAGCAATGACCACATTGTCGTCCCTCATCTTATCAAAGAGTAATTTAGGTGCTAAGGAAGTGTATTAATTCTTAGGTTGTTAAAACACCCTATTCTGCATATCTTCTCCAGGACTTGCTATTGCAACAATGGTTTATAATTATTTATATTTAAATATCTTACTATTTATAAACCTGATACATCTTCTCATTAGGAAAAAGTAGTTTCTCATATGTGTAAGAAAACAAATAAATATTTGAGATATACGCAACTGCCATTATTTTAGAATAGCTTTTTTTTTTCACATAAAAAATTAGACTATTAGCTCATTGTATAGTGAACTATTTATGGTTAAATTTTTCCATGTCTTTCTGTATTATCAGCCTCAGTTAGGTACTCTATTCTTATTCAATAAAAGCTCTTCACTGAAAATAAATGTCATTACATTGTAATGAGTTTCAGTATCTACTGACCTTACCCAGATTTTGGAGGGTGAGTTGGCTGTGAAAGATTTAGCGTCTCTTTATCCTTCTCCTGAGACATTAATTACTCATTAAATTTATTTTGATCCTTTTTGCTATATTTCAAAAATTCCAAAGATAAAGATTTTTTTTAAAAATGCGAAATTGATGGAAATGCCTGAAAGTGGTTCTTAAAACTGCAGATACCAAATGAGAAAGATAAAATGCAAACTTTTTCTATCTTTAGTTCGACTGGTTATAACTAGATCAGACTGAAATTGGGTATTCAAAGTTTTGTCCCGAAGCAAATTTCTATAGTTGAGTTACATGCCCCTGAAAAATGGGGTTTATGATGAAAATCTTGAAAGACTCTCAAGTTTAGGACAAGGCACAACTATAATTTTACAGGCATTAGGCACCTAAAATAACTTTGTATGAAGATTACTCTCGGATTTGTCCCCCATTTTGTGGGAGATGCTTAATGTTAAACTATATTTTATGCACACAAAGAGACTTATTTCATAAGACAAGGAGCTCAAGGATTTTCATTCTAATATTCAACAACAGTATTACTGAAAGGGCCTCTCCTCCTACTCTCATAATTGAATGGTCTTAAGTGATATTTAAAAGAAAATATTCTACTAAATTTATATGTAAAGATGATATGTAGCAGAACAATTTAAACAATTTTAGTAGAATGTATTCCAGCCATGTATTGGGTATGTCATGAAACGGAATTGATGGATCATAATGATTTCTTAATATTCCGTGCTATAGCAGCACAGGAAATGAGTTTTCAGTTTTGTTTGTAAAGAGCAATAGCTGAAGTGCTTGTATTTGAGTGTACAGTGTAATAATAATTAAAAAGAAAACTCTGTCTAATGGGAACTCTTTAGTGCTGGACCATCCTTGCTTGTCCTCTTTGTTAATTCATTCTCCTTCTACTTAAATGTAGATAAACCTAAGTCTTAGTCCCTGTATTTTTCTCTTCTTTCTCTATGTCTTCTCCTCCCACTTCCATGCAGATTACTCCTAAATTTGTATTTCTGGTCTCATCTCCAATGATAGACCCTTTTATTCTCTTTCCAGTCTGCATTTGGATGGATTGGGAGCATTCAAAAATTTATCTCAGCCCTGGCTGGGTAGCTCAGTTGGTTAGAGCATTGTCCTGGGCTAAAGTTGTGGGTTTGATCCCTGGTCAGGGCATAGATAAGAATCAATCAATGAATGCACAAATAAGTGGAACAACAAATCAATGTATTTTCTCTCTCTCTAAAACAATAAAGATATAAAAATACCACCTTGTCTAAAACTGAACTCATCATCTCTCTTTATCTCTTTCCAAATTACATATATAATTTTTTTTAATGGCACCACCACCCTCCCAGTCACCCAAAGTAACACCCCACCATCTTCCTTGAAAGCCTCCTTTTATTCTTTCCTGTCTCACACCCACCCCACTTCTGTCAATTAAAGTAGTTCTAACGCCATATATTCACACCAAAATTGCACTGTTTTTTGTTGTTTTTTTTTCCCCAACCACTGCCGGTATCCCGGTTCAGAAATCACTGCTCCTTGCAGACGACTAGAATGGTCTCTTTAACTGCAGTCTTCTCTCCTACTTTGCTGAAAGGTGGACTCATGCTCATATCACCTGAGGACTGCCAATTTCTTGTTGAATTAGGTGCCAACCACTCAGCCGGATATCACAGGCCGGGCCATAACAATTGCCCCAACTGACATTCACCCTTGCATTTCCCAGCTAAAGCAATACCTTTCATGGGGTGCTTTTCTGCTCTCTTGCTGCGCTTCATATTCTTTCCTCAGTGTGAAGCAATCGTCATCCAGCTTATCAAGTTCCCCGCCAGATGCTGCTTCCCTCATTGAACTTTTCCTTCTTCTTCCCACACAATGGAGGAAAACGATCCTTTCTTAGAGCTCCCTGTTGGCCTTGGAATCTGCACACCATATTTCATTTGGTGTAAAAATTATTTCTAAATTAATTTTGGCCTTTTCACTACCTTATGTACCTTTGGAAAGCCCAGTCAGGTTTGATTGCTGTATCAGTGATTATATATAAATGAAAGAAATAGTGTCCCCAAGTTAACTCTTAAACAGGAGGTACCCTGGACGTTTTTATGAATGAACTTTCTGTCACTTTAGCCTATGGTACTGGAATCCCTTCTCCAGAGATTTTGTTCTTGGCTCTGTGGCCTTTGCACAGAGAAGGCCAGAGACTCGGGAGCATAAGAGGCAGAACCTGGGCTGATTCTCATTATTCAAGGATTTCGTACATGGGAATTTGCCTACTTGCTAGTATTTATTTGCAACTCCCAAATCAATACTCGTGGCACTTTCGTGGTCATTTTGGCTGTACAGAGAGTAACCAGAGGTCCGACTGGCCCTGCGCGCGCGTGCTCTGCCTTCCTTCAGCTCTCAAACTGTAAACAAACATCCCCCTGGCCGTCTCTTTAGAGCCATGCTCTTCACGTTTTTGTACTTTTTCTGGGTGATTTTACTATTTAAAATGCCTCCTGCACATAGTGCTGAGGTGCTGTCTGGCGTTTCTAAGTGCAGGAGGCTGAGATGTGCTGGCCGAGAAAATACGTGTTAGGTGATCTTCACTCAGGCGTGAGTCACGGTGCTGTTCGCCCGGACTGCAATGTTAACACATCAAAAATACATGGTAAATAAGGTGTCTTTAAACAGAAACACACATGTACTGGTTAATCGTTGAAAATGTTGAGGCCAGAGGCTCGCAGGGACCTAAACTTCTATTTCCTTTAAAAGCAGTGGTTCAGTATTTGCTAATTCTCTGTTTGCAGTGAGCTTCTAGAACATAACTATGGTGAATAAGGGGAGTGGACTGTATATTGATATAGTTTTGTCACAAGTCAACAATAACCGTATCAAATTGGTTTAATGCAGTTTAATTGATTATCAGATTCTGAATAGCTCCTTTCTCTATATTTCCCTTTAATCTCTGACCCTTAGAGTTTTCTGATCCTTCTCCTAATATCTCTTCATTGATGTAACAGCTGTCTCTCTCTTAGCGTGTTGGTAAATGAGGAAAGCAAGATTCTCTTTCTGGACCTCAGGCTTTGATGAAGAATCAAGAGATTTTTCCTGTGGCACATCAGACTCTTACTGAGTGAAATCCCCGTGAGGTACTTGAAGAAAGCTTCCAGCATTCCTCCCTCATTTTCTTGCACAGAGTTCCTTGTCATCGCCATACTCCTCCTCCTTCCTGTCTTTTAAACTGATTGCTTTTCTCATCCACATCAAACCACACCGTTCCGTCTCTACTCTCCTACCTTCTCATCTTTTCTTAATATATATGTCTAAATTTCCCCCCTTTTCCTCACTCAGTCCCTCTCTCAAAATACTTATATATCCGTGAATTTAACTCATACAGGTCACATGGCAATGCAAGTCGTATTTCCTGATCTCGTTATCTTATCAGGTATGTAGGCATATATTAAAACACACTTACAGGGTATAAAATTTGCTTTGGGATTTATTGACTGAGGCTAAAATAAAATTTTTATGTAGGGGGGATTTCTGTCTCCTAGATGACCTCTGAATGTTATGCATGGTAGTGGGTAGGTTTGCGGGTGTCTGTTACCCTTTCCTCAAAGGGGCAGGGTCAGTCTCCTCGTACCGATTGAGTTTTAGAAGGTTGAATGTTCAGAGCATTCCCCAAACTCCCGAACCAGCTCATAAAAATGAGGGCCATTGTAAATAATTACTTGGCTCTGAAGACGAGTACAGTTACACTATTCCATGTTCTATGAGAAAACATTTTCACGGATCACAATGCTTTGGTTCGGTATTAAAAACCGTTTTCACGAAATAAAATCTCATTTAGCTTTCTTTCCTTTCTACCTTCTGATAGGGAACACTTCGTTCATAGTTTCACGTTCCGCGTGCCACTGGAGGAACTGAACCGCGTGGGGAATGACGGAGATGAGAGAGGCTTAGAAGGGGCAAGAGCTGTAGAGTGGTCTCCAAAACTTTCCATACCGACCCCCACTCCCTTGACCTTCGCCAGAGACATAATCGAGCTGCTACCAGGGCCACCACGACGACTACCATGACGACTGCTGTGACGACGACGACCAAGGATGACGCAGCCACTGCCTCCATGACCCATTGTCTACCATGTCCGTGACAGTTACAGCTGTCGCTTCAGAGACAAACTGTCCCTTAATCTTCACAAAATACTATCAGTTAAATGCTGTTATTGTTGTTTTACAGACATGAAGAAGAAAGTGAGACACAGAGAAGTTCAGCAGCTTGGGGAAGTGCCACGACGTGTCCGTAGCTGAGCCGGGATTTAAACTCAGGTCCAACTCCACCGGAATGCTCTTGCTTGTCACTGTGCAGTAAGGGTGCATAGTGATGAGCTCTTGCTGCTCATCCAGCCCTTTGTTTGAAGCTTAAATCCAAACAAAAGCAATCTAATCGTGTTGGGCCTGGAGAAACTGTCACCTGCAGTAGGAGAAAAGTTTCCTTACTGCTCTTCCACCTCGGCTTCTTTCATCTCCAGCTTCCTCCTCTTCCTTCTACCCTTCCCAGACCCTTGTCTCATTTTAGCTTTGAATTAAGTTAATAGCTGAGCAAGTGGGAGCAGATGGGCCTGCAGTATTTTACTAGTGGATCTTGGCCTTGGGAGGGAGTTTGTCCTGATCCTTTATTTTTTATTAAAAAATTTTTTTTCCTTTATTGATTTTAGAGAGAGAGGAAGAGAGAGGGAGAGAGAGATAGAAACATTGATGAGTGAGAACATCAATTGGCCTCCTCCTGCACGCCCCCTACTGGGGATTGGGCCCACAACCTGGGCATGTGTCCTGACCAGGAATCGAACCTGCGACCTCTTGGTGCGTGGGTTGATGCTCAGCCCCTGAGCCACACCAACCTGACTGTCCTGATCCTTTAAATGAAAAGATCATATCTGGAACCTATGATAACTTTTTTCAAGTCAATGAGAATGAAACCTATATGTTGTCATTTGCACCTTAGCGTGTTTGCCCTTATTCGTCTCCTTGCCTTGAAGCCAGATGCTGTGTCCCATGTGTTCTCATGGCTGGCCCTATCACGTCATTTGGCCTCAGGTCAGATGGCACCCTTTTAAAGAAGACGCTATGGTCCTTTGAGCCTGTGGTTCTCAACTGGGTGATTTTGTCCCCACAGGGATATTTAACAATGTTTGGAGACAATTTTATTTGTCACAACTTGGGGTGAGAGTTGTGTTACTGGTATCTAATGGGTAGAGACTAGGATGCTGCTAAACATCTCACAGTGAGCACAACAACCCCCACACAACAGAGATTTACCTGGCCTGAGAGGTCAAGAGTGCTGAGATTGGGAAATCCTGAAAATGTCCCTGTCTCTAGCACTTGTCACTATCTTGCCATCAATGTTTTACTTCCTCTTAGCACTTGCTGAAAGTCTAAATTATTTTATTTTATTTATTTTTTGGCAATGTAAAAAAAAATTTTTTTTAATATATTATTTATTTATTGTTGAAAGTACTACAGATATCCCCCTTTTTTCCCCATTGACCCTTCTTCCTGTTCCCACCCCCCTCCTGCCTTCCCCAGTAATTTGTTTGCTTCTGTTACTATCTCTCAGCCTACTAGAATGTAAGTTCTAGGAAAGGAAGTTCCTTGTCTGCCTTATTCACACTGATGTTCCCCATGCCTGGAACTGGCACCTAGTAGATATCCAGTTACTCATCGCTTGGATGAAGAAATAATCATAAACTGGACCCCCCCCCCCCCATATTATTGGTGTAGCTCAGCTAGCAGTCTTCTTGTTTCGACTAAAATTTTGAGATGATTTTACTTTTTAGCATAAGCTCATTTTCTGTAAAATTATAACTGTCTTTATTAACATCTGTGGAAGACATGTATATAGCTAAAAATCACAGAATCAAAAATCAGAATACTTGGGGTCAACAGGTCTTTATCCTTTAGCAATTCTGTGAGAACCTACTTGGAGAAGTTACTTTACTTTGTGGTCCTTGAGTTTCCTTCAATGGAGGATAATACTAGTATCTCCTCAAATGGTTGCTTTGAAGACTGAATGATAATGCACATTCCAACCATTTTTAAAAGTACAGTTTAATGGCATTAAGTACAGTCATTATTATGCAACTGTTATTCTTATTTTTATCCTATCAACCTATATTTTATTTCTTTGGGCTTCCTTTTTTGTGTGGCTGCTATGGTAGTCATAGTATTCAAAGGCAGATCCTACTGGTATTGGATATAATCAGGTTACCTGTGATTTTTAGATGGTATATATGTCGTGGACTTTATTACTCAGGACGTCTACAAGCTGAATGGTGTGCATTTGTCCATTGTGTTCATCAACTTTTCTGCCATGTGTTTAGCTCTCCATAAATGCTTTCCCAATGACATTCTAGGATCCCTAGTACACATTTCATTCCTGACCATGTGCCTATGTGTGAAATTCTCGCCACCTTCAATTTGATGATAACAAGTCACAGAAGATGAATATCTGGTTTTATAATCCTAAAATAGAGGCTTAATAGCAAGTCATGAAAGTAAAGATTTGATTATAGAGATTAGAAGACTAGAAATTGGGTTTTATAGCAATTGAGTAACTATTAAGAATACTTCAAACACTTTGAAAGAATCCTTAAAATACCAAGGTTTAAAACAAGATCTAGGTATGGGCTGAGGATTTTTTCCCAAGGAAAAAAAAATCCTACTCAATTAAGTGACTTTTAAAAATTGTCAGTACAACTGTTTAAATATAATCTCCAAGGGTTCTAAAAGAACAAATTACATGGGAAAATTAGTGCTGAGGACTAAGAAGAATGAAGGTGTTTCTCAACAATCATGTTTGGATTATATTATTCAAAATGCAATTCTAATCACTCCACAGTTTAAAAAAGGTTGATGGTCTATCAGTGACCTTTCATGAAAGATTTTCAAGAGGATAGATTTGTTGGGAAATATTTGTTAAGTAAAATTTTGCAATGTAAATTTTACAGCCGTTATTCATGAACGTTTCTGAAGTAATTGAAAGGTTAGACAAGTAGTTACCTGAACTAGAACTTTAAATATGAGTGTCTGCAGGTTGGCAAAACATTTTTAACAATGAAAGTTGTTACAACCTCAGAACAAGACTGTGGCACATTAGAAAAAAAGGTGTCCTTGGGCTGGGAACATCTAGCTGTTAGTGGGGTAGTGAATAGTGTAGTGGGAGAGTATGGAATTCCAACTGACATTGTCCAAAGATCCACAGAGCACTAGCTGCCAATCATGCCTAGAACCTAGGTCCTCTGAGCCCAGGCCAGTGACATTTCCTCATCCCCTTTTCGTCCATTTCAAGGGCCCTGGGAGCCCAGATTTCTTGAAGTTGTTGTCTGTTCTTCCCTTCCAGCCTGCAGGCAGCTGGCTTTAGCCTGCAGTGCCTCAGGGCAACTCCTGACCTGGTGATGGAGCGCAGGTGCAAGGAGGAGGTACCCTAGTCTACCTGCTGGAGCCTTCTTGTGAGCATCTCGTCAGTTCAGTTGCCCTGATCTGTGGTAGGATTTATGCACTAAAAATCAGCCAGTATTTCCATTTACCAAGTTGCTGTTTGATAGATTTATAATCTAACCAGTCCACATTGCCATCAGCTGGCACATGCTGACAATTGCATATGGTTGGTGATTTTCGATTTACATGTGAAAACAACAATGCACAATTCCCATGATTCAGATCTTTTGCATGATTCTCAGATCATGTAGCGTCAGTTATGACTACACGATTCCACTGCCTCCTTACAAGGCCAGTGAATTACATGGGCTGAAGGCGGGTTTAGGTCTGGGAGGAAACTTCCAGTGTGATGTGGTTTATGTCTCTATTCAGCATTTCATAGGCTGATCTGAGACTCCAGTGGCCCTGGGTTATGTGATGGAAAAGTGAGGACTACTTTATTGTCAAAATAAGGAAGAATGAAATGGTTTAAGACTATGAAGTGGAAATGGCTAAATAGGAATTCATGTTTCTTGGCATAATTGCTAAACATTTGTTGAGATCAGGCGTGGACCTGTACAGAAATATGAAGTAGAAAGGTTTGTTCTCAACTCCACTCTCCTTCCCCATTCTAACCTTTTTGTGTGTGTGTGTTCCTTCCTATCTTTTCTCTCTCTTGTTTTCTGCATCTGAGACTGGCATGAGGAGTTTCTTATTTTAACTCTTTTTGGGGCAAAGGATTGCAAAAATATTTTTGGTAAGTCACAGCACATATCTGACAGTCTTAGCACCTAAAGATAAGACAACCCCTGTGTGAGGTTACCACTTTTTGAAAATGAAATGATCATTTCATATTTTTTTAGCTTCCAACTTAAAAAAAAAAAAAAAAGACAGTCATGAACTGTATAAAAGTCTATGAAATTAACAGAGTAGTTGAATTTTACATTGAAAAATAGTATCATTAGATGTGTTTAAAATGCAACTTTGCATACATTGCATTTATAAAAATAGAAGCCAACAATTAAATAAATTATTTAAAATATTTTAAGCATAGTGGTAAACATTAGGCAGCTTACAATAGAAATATATAGCAAAGACAGACTACAGAGTTTTTACTTGCTTTTTAGTAACTTGGGACTTTTTTTTTTTTTTTTTTGTAGAGTTTGGAATAATCGCATGAATATCTGAATAGTCAAAAAATTAATATGATTTCTATCTTCTCTATCTTTTCTTGCCCGCCTTAGAGTGTGAACTATCTAAATAAAATGTTCAAAAGCAGAGAAAAAGTTAGATGATTATTGTGATTCTTCACCAACAACAACCTCTTGCCCCATATAACTGAAGTTGTTGCTATAGACAGGAAATATAAATGTCCACCAACAACTTTCTTGGTAAGGCTGAACACTTTCTAAAGAGATTTTTTTCTTAAATACTACAAACATTTATAGAAGATACATTAAATGTGAATTATCACCCATGTTAAAGTTCACATTTAAGAAAAGTCATTTATTTGGATTAGTGAAATTTCTTTTACTGATTCAATTAATTGGTAGCTGGATGCCCACTTACTAGGTTGTTCTAAAACAAATACTTTAAAAATGTCAGTCAGATACATCTCTATATTTTATGTTCAATCTAACCCCTCTTTAGCAAATAAAGAATAAGAGTCCATCAAAGTGGTAAATGAAGATTATCTACAGTCAATCTTGTATACCTATGTCTGTAGTCATTTTCCTGGTTCCTGTTGTGTCATGCCTTTGAGAGACCATTTCTTTAGATTTCATTTCATGTCTGCCCTAGCGAGTTTTTTCTGACACAGTATATCTTGTGTTCCCTGGGGGACCCCCAATTAAATGCCACTTTGTAATGAAACTTTCTCTGGTCACTGGACTACTCTAAAATTGTTAAAGCCTGAAGATCTTAAATATAAAGCTGACTGATGCAACTTAATTAAACTACAGCAAATTGAATTTAGGTGCTAAAGCTATGTTTGAAATTTATGGGTGTGCTTGTCTTTGGGTTATTCATTTTTCAAGGATGGTGGGCCATGCCTCCCATGACTGCCTGGCCATTTTTGATGAGTCAGAATTACTCTGGACTGGTCCCCCCAAAGCAGAGTCTGGCTTCCGTGCACACAATGAAAAGTGAATGTGGTACTAATCATTTGAAATATTATCTTTCAGTCAACCCAAGATGCTTCTGGTCTATGTTTCTGCACAGCTCATTGCTTGTGGACTAAGATAATAAAAACTTACCTTAATATTATATAAGTAAAACACAATTATGCTTATTTCACAAAATTTGTATAGGTATAGGGCATTTGAAGTGTCTGTCACTACATTCCTGCGTTGTTACTAATAATGGATGGTTGATTCTATAAGGAGTGTAAGTAAACTTAATTTTCACATTTTTGCTGCAAAAGGGGTTTTCTATTAATTCTAGGATCAGCTGTGCAGGGCCCCACTCCACAGAGCATGACTTAATTCAGCTCTGGTGCCCTCTGAGTCTACCTCTTGAGTGTGTCCCTTGTGGAGAAGTTTGGGTGGTGCTTCGATGTGGTCTGAGGCTACCTACCAGTGCACTGGCTCTGGGGCCTCTATGGAGGTGTAGGCCAAGGTCAGCCATCACCTGTGTTCTACCTGGGGCCACTCAGCGAGAGCTACAAAGCTATTTACAGATGGCTGCTACTTGTGCTGGGCTTGGAGGTGCCCAGGAGAGGCCAAGCTGCAAACCAAGTCTGCCTGCTGCTAGTGCCGGGCTTTGGGGCCACTTAGCGAGAGGTACGGGGCACTCTGAGGCCAGATGCAGCTTGAGACCATCTAGAGCAGCCTATCTGCCACCTTAGTTAACAACATGTAGAGCAAAGTGTCCAACCTGGCCCTGTTGAATTTCTTAACTCAAAAATATAACAAGGTGGATTTATTGTCTAATCCACTAACTTTTTAGGGAATTTGTTAGGCTTTAATTTTTGCATTCCCAGTGTTTCTTTATGAGTATCACATCTCGTGGGAATGTGATTTACCCTTTCCACAGAAGGTCTTTTTGAAATTGTGTTGATCCATTTGACAATAGTTTGGAGTATTTCTTACCTTTGTTGTTAACATCATTTATTTAATTATACATTTATATAATTTAAATTTTATGAGTGTCACAAATTTCTGAAAGTTTAACAGTTGGGTTTCCCATACTGTATGAGCTGTCCTAGCACATTACTGATTGACAATGCCTTCTTGGTTAGTCTGGGCTGATTTTACCTCAATATTCAGATCTGGTAGAACAGTTAAGTTACCTGGCTTTGGAGTTGGAGTTGAGTAAAACTTTTGGCCTTGTGCCTTAGTGGTGTGACCTTGGGTAAGTTATTTAATGTCTAATCTGTTGCCTTATGTGCAAAATGGGGATAATCATATAATATATATATATATAATCCTCACCCGAGGACATTTTTGCATTTATTTTCAGATAGAGCAGGAGGGAGAGAGGGAAGAAGAGAGAGAGAGAAACATAGATGTGAGAGAGACACATCGACTGGCTTCCACCCACACGACCCCAACTGGGGCCGGGGACAAACTGCAAACGAGGTACGTGCCCTTAGCAGGAACCGAACCTGGGACTCTCTGTTCTTCGGGCCGATGCTCTAACTGCTGAACCAAACCGGCCAGGGCTCATGCTTATATTTTTGACATTATTTGGTTTTGTTGTGAAATACATGGGCCCATTTGGCAGAAGTGCTACTAAAATTATAGTAATAAAGAGAAAGCCAGCTTTTGTTGGAAGGTGCGATTGGAGAGATTTTTCTGTCTTTGCTTCTCGATTTGGTGTACTGAGACTTTAATCTTTACAGAGCAGTGTGGTAGGTGCAGAGCAAGGCAAGGGGAAGGCTTGTAAACACCCGAAAAAGGATGTTAGCAGAAAAAACCACCTACTTTCCTAACCTGAGAATTCTTGACAGGCCCATCCTCCTGTGAGGTGCTTGGGAGAGAATTGTATGGTCCACCTTTTGCAGACTGGCAAACTGAAGGTAAAAGAGGCTACAACTTGCCCTGGGTCATAGTAGCAAGATGGGAAAAAGAATAGCTGAATTATTCAGTATGGCTTTTTGTTAATAGATTCACTGCAAAACCCAGGTCATGCAGGTTCTTTAATTTCCCCCAAAATATCTCCTTAAATCAAGCCTTCTTTAGGCAGAGACACTAACCCAGCCCCAAGGTGGAATAATTCCTCTTCAGCACCTTCCTTCAATGTGTAGCTGATATGGAACCGAGTGCCAACATATGTTTGTACAAATATATTGGCAAATGTAAGTAGCCTACGGCTAATTACTACACTCTGAACCTCATGTGAAGTTTAAATGATGCCTCAAGAAATCTGAATCCAAAAAAAAATAATATGTATATTTTCAAATGTTAGCAAGAATGATTTAACTTCTTTTTTAAAAATTTAATTTATTCGGGTGAACTTGGTTAATAAAATTATGTAGGTTTCAGGTGTACAAAATTCTATAATACATCATCTATTGTGTTATGTGTTCACTACCCCAGGTCAAGTGTTCTTCCATCGTCATTCATTCCCCCTTTGCCCTCTTCTCCCTTCCCCCAACTCCCTTTCCCTCTGGTAATTACCATACTGTTGTCTGTGTCTATGAATTTTTTTAAAGCTTAATCCCTTCACCTTTTTCACCCAGCTTCCCAACACCCCTCCCTTCTGACAGCTGTCAGTCTGTTCTCTGTATCAATGAGTCTGTTCCTATTTTGTTTGCTAGTTTATTTTGTTCATTAGATTCCACATATAAGTGAAATCATATGGTGCTTGTCTTTCTCTGACTGGCTTATTTCACCTAGCATAATGCTCTCCAGGCCCATCCATACTGTCAGTCACAAAAGGTAAGATTTCCTTCTTTTTTTACAGCCAAGTACCATTCCATTGTATAAATGTACCACAGTTGTTTTATTTATTTACTTATTTATTTTATCCACTCATCTACTGATAGGCACTTGGGCTGCTTCCAAATCTTGGCTATTGTAAATAATACTGTAATGATCATAGTGCATATATTCTTTCAAATTAGCGTTTCAGGTTTCTTCGGATATATTCCCAGAAGTGAAATTGCTGTGTCATGGGCAGTTCCATTTTTAATTTTCTGAGGTAACTTCATACTGCTTTCTAAGTGGCCGCACCAATCTGCATTCCCACCAATAGTGCACGAGGGTTCCCTTTTCTCCACATTCTCACCAACAGATGTTTGTTGATTTATTGATGATAGCCATTCTGACAGATGTGAGGTGATATCTCACTGTGGTTTTAATTTGTATTCCTCTTATGATTAGTGATGTTGAACATCTTTTCATATGTCTATTGGCCATCTGTATGTCCTCTTTGGAGAAGTATCTATTCAGGTCCTTTGTCCATTTTTTTATTGGATTGTTTTATTTTTTGGTGTTGAGTTTTATAAGTTCGTAATAAATTTTGGATATTAAGCCCTTATCAGATGTATCATTAGTGAATATGTTCTCCCATTCAGTGAGTTGCTTTTTTGTTTTGTTGATGGTTTCCTTTGCTGTGCAGAAACTTTTTAGTTTGATGTAGTCTCATTTGTTTATTTTTTCTTTTGTTTCCCTTGCCTGAAGTGAGATAGCAGAAAAAATATTGCTATGACAAATATCCGAGATTTTACTGCCTATGTTTTATTCTAGGATTTTTATGGTTTCTAGTCTAACATTTAAGTCTTTAATCCATTTTGAGTTTATTCTTGTGTGCGGTGTAATAAGGTGGTCTAGTTTTATTTTATTTTTCCACGTTGCTGTCCAATTTTCCCAACAGCATTTATTGAATAGACTATCTTTACCACATTGTATGTTCTTGCCTCCTTTGTCAACTTAATATTGACCATAAACCCATACTGGGTTGATTTCTGGGCTCTTCGTTCTGTCTCATTGATCTATATGTCTGTTTTTATGCCAGTACCATGCTGTTTTGACTACTATGGCCTTGTAGTATAGTTTGATATCAGGGAGCATGATTCCTCCAACTTTATTCTTCTTTCTCATGATTGCAGTGGCTATTTGGGGTCTTTTTTGGTTCCATATAAATTTTTGGAATACTTGTTCTAGTTTTGTGAAATATGCCATTGGTATCTTGATAGAAATTGCATTGGGTTAACTTCTTTATAGTTGAAACTGGAAGACAGTCAAGAATTATGTCTTTTAAAATCTTTGGCAAAGTTTTTACTTAAGAAATTCAGGTCAAACAGATGCTAACAGGAACTGAAGAATTTTAGATACTTTTAAAATGAAAAAGGTTAAGTTGAATTAAAAAAAAAACAAAACACTACAGTTGCTTAATCTTTTAAAAATAAAAACAAACAATTCAATTTAAACTTAATCTATATTAAAGAAATAGAGAGTAATATAGACCAGAGACCACCAATGAAAAATCATTCATGGGCAGGAAACAAAGTTACATAAAATGTAGGAAATACAGTGGGAACTTCAGATTGTTCTGCTTTTACTAAAGGTATTCTAATTCAAATCCTTTGCGAGTACTCTCTGGTTGAGCAGAACGAAGATAGCCGGATCAGGCCTCTGTCCTCAGTATGGTCACTCTTGATTTTGATGTTAGTTAAAAATATAGTGCTTTCATCATTTTATTGCATATTTCAAACTAAAACATTATTTTAAACTTGAATTATATGAATACGTTTCTTACATCAATTTTGCTCATTTTAAAGGTTGATTTAATTAGCTTTTAAATGGCATGTTCACTTTTAATGGATGTACAAATTATTTTGTTGATCAGCTTTTGAATGTGTCAGATTCCAAGTATAGATATAACACAAGAATACATCCTTTATGAGAATGTGAAATGTTTGCATTTATGGAGATATGGGAAAACTCTTGGAAACTGAAGTAGATACCAAAGGGAAAAAGGACAAAGTCCAGGGGCAGCCATTTCTCTATTTCTGTGATAAACTGACTTCTGCTGGTCAGCAGTAAAAGGAATTTGTAATGATTCAATCTCATTATCATTAAATCTAGTAATTTGGATTAAAAAATTTAAATTTGGTTTAGTTGCAAGGAAGTTATCTAAATTGCGGATATAGAAAAACGTTTTTAAAAATATATAAACAAACTAGTTGAATAACTTCCACTAATTAATCAGCGAATTATCCAACTAAATACATTTGATAAAATTGTGGTTTTGTTTCTTAGGAGACCTGTATCAATGAAAAGAAATGGTGGATTTTAATTGGTATTTAAGTGTGTGTGTGTGTAATTTCTAAACTTTCCTAGTATACTTGAATGTAGATTTCCCTCTTAAATGTTTATAGAATAATTTCCTGAATTTTAGTCACTTTATTAAGTTTTCCTTTCTCTGTAGAGAAAGATAGTTAAATAAACACAGTTTTGTATGTGAATGTATTTGGTGAATTGTACACACATAAAATATTGTGAAGAATACCACCATCACCTTTGACATTTTTAAGTACAACATAGGAACTATAGTTACTAATATTATAATAACTATGTATGGTTCTGGGTCAGTACTACACTTATTGGGGGGGTGGGGATCATGTCATAAATTATATAAATGTCTAACCATTATGCTGTACACCTGAAACTAACATAAAATAATACTGAATGTCAAAACACCAGAAAATTTTAAGTATCCCATTCGTTGACACCATCTCTTATTTTTCTAGCTCAATTGCTCTAGTAAGACCCACTGCAACAATTCTTCAATGTCATGGAAACCTCACATCCATCGACCCTACATGCCCTATTCATCAGTTCCCCCCATCTTCATTTCCTTTCTTGTCCAGCATAATGTCATGGTCCATCATTATTATCACTCCCTTGCTAATGCCCTAAACTCCCCTGCCCCTCTTTCCCTTCATATTTGACTAGCAAAATCTCAACCCTGATGGAACCTAACCATCACCTTTCCTTGAACACTGTTTGGGGAAAAACATTCCCACAGTGAAGCTGACTTGTACAATTTTAAATTATTCATCTCAAACTTCAAATGGACTTAAACAAAACCTAGAAATTCTTTGACTTTTCCCTCTTGTACTTCGGTGAAAATTTTGCACTGTAGGTCTGATTTGAAGAAAAATGTGCCGTATTTATTTTCTATAAACGATGTGATCTCCCCTCCCATGTCTCACCTACTTAGTAGTAGAGGTACAAATTGGGGAGATCAGGTAGTAGGGTTGTGGAAACTTAGAAAAGATTTAATTAATGGACTCTCAGTTTCAGATCTCAACTTTGGGCAACGATTGGATGCTTTTTCTATCAAATCCAACTCCTATTCATGATGACATCTGTATTTATGCAACAGCTTACATGATTTTATGATAGAGGGCAAGGAGACCGCAGATGTACTTAACAAACTCTAGACCTCTGCTGCCTTTGCTGGGGAGGAATATCTTATGAAAAGTATTGACCTTTGCTTCTTGCACTGGAACCCACTAAGATATGTCTGGTCCCATGTGGCCTTTTGGAGGTCTTCCGTGTGCATCTGTTTCTGAAATCTGTAGTCTTAGGCAATGATCTGGATGCACAGATCATGCTTTGTGATCTCTTTTTTCTTGTGCCAGGTTTCCTCTGGTCGACTAGTGCTCTCAGCCCCTTTATAACCACACATCCCAAATAAGCTTTAAGAAACCAATAGCGATATGTATGTTATTGATTTCATGCACAATGGACATGGTGCTGAGACAGATGAGGGGCTTCTGCTAGTGGTTTATGTCTCTTCCAGGCTCTGCCTGGAGAGCAGGCTGCTAGCTCTAATGTTCGTGTCTCTCCATCTATCAAAATGTTCCTGTTTCCCACCACTGACATCCAATGCTGAGAGGGAGGAAAGATAAAGACTTTTCTTCTCCTTTCCACATTCTTCCAGGTCTGGATTGGTGGGCTTCTCTTCTCCCCATGTGGTGGGGACTTATGCCTTATCTTGAATTTTCTCTACTGATAATATATTTGATGGCCACATCAGCTAGACTGACTTTTGATACATTATTGAGGGTTTAAGGAATTTAAAATATTCTTTTTCTCTTGACAAAGCCTGTTTTTCAAATATATGGCATTGCTAGGGACTCAACTAATCATCGGTGCTTACTTTCTGTTCCTGTTATAATTGTCTTCATCTCCACCCTGCTATGCCCCCTGACATCTAATGTCTAACTCCCCTATAGATGTGTGCCTCTGAGTAGAGAGATGATCATGTCCATGGAGTGGCAAAAGAAAACCCTTTAATATATAAAAAAAATGGTTATCCTAGTTACACTACTAACTTTAATTTCTCCTTTACAAGATGACTATTTTATCTGTCCACTAGCTCCTCAGAGCTCTCATTGCCCTTCCTCTTCTTCCCTACCCAGTTCTCAGAAGGCGACCCATCCTGCATGTCACTGAGAACATTTAGTCTTTGGAAAACTCTCACTGCTAAATCTATAAATGAACTGCATCTCTTTCTTTCTTAGAGAAAAGGTGGAAGGAGAGCCGTTTCTTCCACCAAAGGCCAATCCCTCCAAATTTGCTTAGAAGCTCATTCCCTCTTGTCTTTTTAAACACCCAGTCTTTGCTTTATTTGTTACATTATGGATATCTTCTTTCCTATTAGATTATTCTCATCAGTATAAAAATGTTATGATACCCCTCTTCTTAACCCCACATCACCCTGACCCTCAATCTATTGTTTCACCTCTCTGCCAGCCTTCCTGGCTATATTAAGTAGAGAAGTAGTTACATTTGCTGTCACCCTTTCTCACCTTCTACTCAGTTTTCAAACCACTTAAATCGGGCATGCATTTCTACCATTTCCCTGAAAGTGGGCATGCCATATTCAGTGCACACATTTCTATTTTCATCTTCCTCAACTTTCCAGCAGCATTCAGCACAATTGATTATTATTATTATTATTATTTTTGGAAACATTTTCTGTGTTAACTTCCATGGTATCATACTCTTTTTCTTCTCTTATTAGCAATTTAGTCTAGCTTGCCCTTACTTGCTCTTCTCTTGACTCAATCTCTAAATGCTGGAGAGGTACAGGGCTTGATCCAGCCTACATTCCTTTCTATATTTTTTTCCCAAGGTGATCTTGCCCAACTTCAGGACTTTCAATACCGTATTTGCTAGAATTTTCCACATTTATATCTTTTTCCAGACTTCTCCTCTAAGCATTAGATTCCAATATTCAAGCTACCTTCTTGATAATCTCTGTTTTGAGCATTTACAGGTATCTTAAACTTAACATGGCTAACAGAATTATTGCTTTTCAATTCTCTCCCCACCAAGAATCCTCTTCAGTCTTTCACATCTCAGTAATAGTACCACTGTCCTCTAGATTCTTAATCTAGAAATCTGATAATCTTTCCGGATTCCCCAGCTGCAGCTTCTCAGCCTCTTGCAGATTTTCTTTCTCTTGGTACATTCTTTAAGCAGTGGTGTTTTGTCTTAACATCAATTCTCTTTTCATTTGCATGTTTTTCTTTAATCAGTTGAATATGCTCCTATAGCTTCATTTTCATTATATGCTCATGACTTTCTATATAGTCCATCTCTAACCTAGGATTTGCTTCTGAAGTCAAAGCGCTTATATTTAAATACTTAGTCACTATGTTTATTATGATATTCCATAGAAAATTTCTAATTAAGCTATCCAGAATGATATTTGCTACATTTCCCTCGTGATCTGTGCTTCCTTCTTGGTCCCTTTATCAATGAATGGTACTAGAAACTTGGGTTCCATTCTTGGTAAGTTGTCCCTTTATCATTCCTATTCAAACTATCAGAAAGTTCTGTCTCCTCATCTTCTAAAATATATTGTAAAATTTTCAACTCATTTTTCTCTTTTATGAGATCACCTTGGAATAAGACTTTCTAATTTCTTGCCTGGACTATTAAACTATCTCATTTTTTTATATGTTTTGAAAAAAAAAAAAGATTTAGAGAGAGAAAAAGGGAGAGGGAGAGAGAGAGAAACATCAATGTGAGAGAGAAACACTGATCGGTTGCCTTTTGTACGAACCCTGACCAGGGCCTGAACCTACAACCTGGGCATGTGCTCTGACCAGGCATTGAACCAGCAACCTTTCAGTGCACAAGGTGACACTCAACCAACTGAGCCACACCAGCCAGGGCTGATCTTCTTATTTTAATTTTTACTCATTTCTATTCCATTCTTCAAGAAGTCAGAGTACTTTTTAAGAAAGCAAATAGAGTCATGTCATTCTCCTGTTTAAAACCATTTATTTTTACATTACACTTCATAAATCTTTATTCATTTTACTTATTCATTTTCTTATCTACCTATGATTATAATCCCCCACTGGAATTTATGCTTCGTGTGAGCAAAGCTGTATGTGCTTATTTTTGTTTCTCAAGCATCTTGCACAGTGCTTGATAACAGCAGACACACGATGAAAACCAATAAAGGGATCCAATTATCAACATAAATATCTAGTCACCATGACTTCCAAAGTAATGTGGTTCCAATTTTTTACTAAAATGACATTTTAAGGAATGTAGACTAATAACTTTCATTAAATATGCCGATGTATGGAACTCCACTTTTCAGCTATATTTCAAGGGATCATCTACTCTAAGTACATGAGTGACTGGCTACTTCCTGCTGCTCTATATGTGGCCTAGGCCTCATTCAAACAACCTCAGGACCACAGCTAGGTCATTTGGAAAAATGCATTTGTATAACATTCTAACCAGATCAGAATCAGCTTGTAGATGACTTTTTTCTTTCTGACATACTAGGCTTTGACATGATACTGCAACTTTGGTAAAACAAATAAAGAGACATCTATTGGACAAAATAGGATATGGCCAAGTCACTTGGGAAGAAAATGATTGTGTTTATTTATTTATTTATTTTTAGAATAAATACCAGTTACTAGTAAAATAAGCCAACCACGGCACCACCACCCCCAATTAACTAAAACCAACAAATCTATATACTGTCGTACTATTTAAATGCTAATACAAAAAGTGACTTAATGTTTTTTGAATTAATATTTTTTTTATTTCTCTCATTTGTCAGCTGATTATCAATCGTGTCTTCTCTGGAGAAAGAACAGCCTGTGTCTTGTTTTATTACACATCATCGATTTGAATATGTTTCAAATTAATTGTCAGTGTGCAGGATTGAGATAGGGAGGTTTAAGAATAAGATGATGATACTATGAAAAGAGATTTGAAATAAATATACAGATCAGTTCTTAAAAATATATTTTACCAGTGGCAGGGGTGGTAGTAGGGTGAGGAGTGGGACTGAGAAGTTACTAACATTTATGCTCTGTCTTCATTCAAATCTCACTTAACCACTAAAGTGCTTTCTTGCTAATCCCACAGTAACATGAATGTACACACTCAGGGTTAATGGAAAGAAGACTTAATTGGTAAAATGTGTGAATTATTTGTATATAAGCAATTGCAGATACTAGGTAAAACAGTGTCCGTTGTTAAATGTATGAGACAGCTGAAGTGAACTTGATAGTGACTTAGAAAAACCTAAGCATTTTATTCTTTTTTTTAAAAAAAATTATCTTTGTGTCATGAATTTGGTAGTTAATTGCATAGTTAATTTCTGGCTGACTATAGAGGGATCCCATTCTAAAGATGCAATTCTATATAAAAATGAGTCTCACCAGGCTACACGAGGAAAAGTTGTATATAAACATTTATTTTTATAAATTGAACCACATCCTAAATGTAATAACAGTACTCTTTGTTGAAAGAAAACATATCTAAAGCATCCTCTGTATATAGGAATAGTGTTTGCTTCATCAACTGACTCTCCACATTTGTACCAGGAAGTGGCAAGCTGTGGTACAAAGAACAAGACTTAGCCCAAAGGATCTGGGTTCCAACTGTACTCGCTGAAATGAGAGTTATGGCAGACGTGGTTCCATGGACCATCTGACCTGGTTCTTTCATTACTTTGGGTCTAGTTTTACTTATCCCGGCTCTACCACTTGCTGGCCATGTGACCTTGTGCGTGTTACCTAACGTTTCTGACTCTTAGCTTTCCTATGCATCGTTTCTTCTCCCTCAAAAATGGTAGCTATGATATGTGTTTCTCTCACACTATTCTCTAAATGCGGAGATTTGAAAGACATAGACATTTTCTCAAAGAAAGGGTATTTAAAGTCCCACGGTCAAGTCATTTATTTCCCCATTTCTCTAATGTCATTGGACATTATTATCTAGGATTAAATTTTACTGAGAGTAACAGACACCTAAACTACAGGGTCTTGAATGGAATTAAAATGTATTTATTGAATAAGAAAGGGTTTGTAGATCAGCAGTTTAATGCTGATGTGGTAAGTCCATTTCACAAAGTGCTCAGGAACCGAGCTCCTTTTATTTTGTTGCTCCTTTGTATGTAGTTCCATTACCAAGTTCACCCAATGGCTCAAGATAGCTGCTCCAGCTTCAGCCTTCGTGTTCACACTCCAGCTAGCAGGAAGGAGAGGAACAGCAAAGTTAATGAGTGTGCGTTACCTATCATTTAAAGCAGGTCCCCAAAATGTTGTATGGCTCTTGTCCATTGGATGAAAATATAGCTACCTGGATATATCTACCAACAAGGGAGGCTATGAAATATATTCTTGAAGAAGAGAACAAATATTGGGTTGAGGGAGGGCAATCTAGCTGCTTTATTACAAGAACAGCTACAGAGGCATTTAAAACATTTCTCAGACTACAAAGACAAACAGTAAAAAAAGAAAGGAGACATGTATAATTATGTTAAGCTGAGCTGGGTGAGTATTATAAAGTTTTGTTGCTGTTACATGAAAGTATCAAACAGAAGTTACCCCTGATACTGAAGCCGCCTAACTTGCAGTCCTGAGTTTTTATGTGGATGTCTTCAGTAGTAAGTATGCTGGCAAAAGTATGGGTGTTTTCATTAGTAAGCTTATTTTGTTCTCTGGGAAGCATATATATTATTTTTCAAGCACATTACTTGTGTTCTGTAAAAGTTACCCCCCCCCCCCACCGGAAAGCCATGTGTTCAAAAAGGATCTAATAACTTGGTTCAGGGTGTCAATCAATAAGGCACATGAATAACCAGTGGGAAGTAGTCACTACACTGCCCAAGGGGAAGTCATCCAAGAGTGAAATCAGTACAACAGCTGAATTGCATCCTTCATCAAACACATGTAAAACAGATCAGAAAGACATCAATTCCCAGTGCTGCCATGGGTGGTCTTTCTACTGCATGTAAAATTTCCAATTTAACAAAGGTTAATACACTTTTGTAATTTGAAATGTCAAAATAGTAAATCCTATGTGGGTAAACTAGGTGGCAGTTTTAAAATTTATAATAAATGTTCAGTTAAAATAAAGTCATTTAAATTATTCACAAAGTTGTTTTAAAACTACTGTAGATATGTATTCCGGCTAATAGTTTTTAAGGGTCAGGAATAAAATATCTAATATCTGACACAATTGTCTTTTGGGTCAATATGGCTTGGTATGATAGGAATGAGGCACTAAAATATTGTTAATTAAGTAATTTTAATTAGTGTGTGCTTCCTTCTGCAATCTTTTAATCACCTGCTATTTTTATTAGTTGTTTATTCCTTGGGATAAACTTATTTTAGAGACTAGTTTGAATATTTAATCTGTTCTTGTTTTTTTATTTAAAAATTTCTCTTACATTTTAGTTTATAAATTATTAATATTAAATTTATTTATCAATAAGATAAAATGTGTTTGTACCGTTTTGCTTTCTTTAACTGAATCATTTTTTCCCAAGTAAAACATTTTCTCACACATCAAGGCATGAAATTCTGAAGAGGATAAATGTGCTTCTCTTCTTTATTTGCAGTAACTTTACCCAGGCAGGTGTGTTTGTCAGTGATGAAACCTTTTCCTTTTTTTTTCTCTTCCAATGGCCACATGAGCAAAATGACTACCTTTCAGTTTTTGGTATTTTACTACTTTTTAAAATATATGTTAGTCCGATTCATTTCTGTAATCGCATATTGAAAATCTACTTGGTTCCAGGTGCTTTGTCAAGATTGAAAAATATAAGGATGAGTGAAGCAGGGTTTGCTGACCTTTAGATGTGCAGAGTCTAGACTAGAATGTAAAGCTCCTAATTTCAACTGCTTTTAGAAAACTAAAATAGAATAGCAATCATTCAGAGAGATCTAAATAAGGGATTTAAAGTAAGAAATGGATGATTTAACTATAATGAAAAGCAACATAGAGATGTGATTTTGTTTTAAATCTCTATCCTTGTACTAAACTTACATGTGAGTTTTCCATCTCTCTATATCACTGATGGTCCAGAAAGTTGTGGTTTGATAACAAAAAGATCCTTTTATCCCAAATGCATTATAATGTTCGATTTGGGCGTAACTTGAAGTCTGTGAAAGTCTAGTTGGAAGCTGAGCTCCGCATGCGAGGCCCTGCACAGGTCAGTCTGCTCTACTCTGCTGCGGTTGGACGGGGATTTCGCATTAAACTGAAACTGGGTGCCATTAACTCCCATCTACCTGCCATTCTCCCTGTTACTTAGCATTGTGTAGACTCTTTACTCTTTGTACTAGTTTCCTATTGCTGCGGTAAAAATTTACCACAAATTTAGTGATTTAAACGAATACAAAGTTATTACTTCACTGTTAGTTCTGGAGGTCAGACAGCCAAAATGGTCAGCAGAGCTGTGTTCCTTCTCGAGGCTCTGGGGCGGAATCTGTTTCCTTGTCTAGCTTCCAGAGGCCACCCACCTGCCTTGGCCCCGGCACCACCTCACTCCGCCCTCTGCCTTTATTTATCATCGCAGCCCCTTCTCTGACTGATCTTCTGTCTTCCTCTTCCATTTTTAAAGAACCCTTATGATTACACTGGAGTCATCTGGATAATCCAGAATAATCTCCCATCTCAAGATTCTACTGACGTCTGCAAAGTCCTTTCTGCCAGGTAAGGAAACATATTTACAGGTTTTAGGGATTAGGTTATAGACTTTTGGGGCTGTTATTCCACCGACCACACTGTTTCGTATAACTCTGCGAATATTTGAACAAATGTTGTCTCCTTTAAGACGTCTTCCTTCTTTTTTTAGGTTAACATATGAAATTTCTTCACTTGTTTCATATTTGACGTGACTCTTAGATTCGTCACCGTTCCCATTGCCGCCATCTGTATTTACTTCTTCTTGCCAAGGTCGTAAGTGTCTAGAACCAAACATGAACATGGTCAGACTCAGGAAGATTCAATGACAATATTATTTTCCTGCTTCTGGAAATTCTAATCCTATTAATGCAGCTCAAGATTTCATTATTTTCTTGGAGAACATTGTTGACTAATATTGATCTTTTCACCAACTAAAAATCCCTTAATCCCTTTTCACATAAATTACTTGTAAGTGAGGTTTGTTCCATTCTGTATTTCTGCAGGATTATTAGAACAAAACAAAAGAAAAACAACAAAGACGTATTCAGGTCCTGTTAGGTGCCATAAACTGAACAGTTATACTTAGGTAAGTCAATTGTCAACTGCCTAGCTGTGTCCATGGTCCTCCAGCTTGCTTTTAGATTTAAATACCATCATCATTGACCCTATCTCAGGAATGGAGGGAATCACATCATTCCTCCCAGTATGTTCACGGCTTTCTGGGGAAGTGTATGCTAATTGGTGACCTGTGGTTAATCATCTATTTCTACAGAATTCTCAACTCCTAATCTGCGTCTTATCTTCCACGCTGTTGTCACATTTCTACCCTCTGTTGTCCCATGCCTCAATTCTTGTGCTCCCCCAAAGTTCCACCCACCCAACTTTGTGTACACAGACTTTTGTGAAGGTCTGAAGTTATGAAGGGAGGTAACATGCAGCCTGGAAATAATCAACAATAAATATCAGACCTCAAACGTCCCTTTGTAATTCTTGCCTCTGGGAGCTCCTCACAGGACCAGTTCTTGGCATAGAGTCCCGGAGTACATCAAAACACGTGGCTTCTCCCTTTTTGTCTCTCTTCAGGCTTCAGATCCAATTCCTCCTTTCCTTTATCTCTGGCTTCAAAGCAATGTGGCTCTTGTCTGGGACTTCACCTTTTTTTTTTGAACAAAGAAATGAACAAGGTATCAGACTGAACAAAACATAACTTCTCTACCTAATAAAGAGTTTCTTACCAGGATTTCAGCATAAGAAAAAGGTTCACCTTGTTACATCTATTTCTGAAAAATTCAACCTAAAATGCCATACAATTATTTATATTATGAAAATGAAATAGCTGTAGATTCAAAAACTGTCTATGTTTTAAGAAAGCTATTATTATAAATTATCATTTGCAAAATAAAAATTATGATTAGATGTTATGAGTTTTGAGCCACTCAGATAAGCTAGGACATGTGTGAGGTTTTCTTCCCGTGGTGTATACCCTGCAACCTTGAACATACACAGTCTGCCTGCAGGATCAGAGTATGACTACCGCGAATCTAAAGGTATCTCTCACAAAAAGTGATTTCCCCCCCTGTACTAAGAAAAGGAAAGACTAATTTTGATTTAGTGCATCTTTTGGGTTAAATTGTGTCCTAAAAAGATATGTTGAAGTCCTAATGCCCAGTACCCTAGAACGGGATCCTGTTTATAAGTAGGTCTTTTTGTTTTTAGGTAATCAAGTTAAAATGAGGTTATTATGGTGGGCCCTAATTCAATACGACTGGTGTCCTTATAAAAGGGGGAAAGTTGGACACACACACACACAGGGGGGCATCATATGAACAAGAAGGCAGAGATCAGGTGGTGTGTCTACAAGCCCAGGAACACCAGAGATTGCCAGCACACCGCCATACGCTAGGAGAGAGGCATGGCGCAGATTCCTCCTCACAGCCTTTATCAGGACCCAACCTGTTGCTACCATGATCTCAGACTTCTCGCCTCCACACTGTGAGACAATAGATCTCTAAAGATGCCCAGTTTGTAATACCTTGTTAAAGTAGCCCTAGCAAACTAATAGAGAGCATTTGACTAAAACAAAGATTTTATTACTATTTCTTAACCCTTTGGTCTATTTCTAACCTAAAATATGACGGGGAGACACTTTATTTTGATGAAAAAAAAATTTTTTTACTATAGGTAAATTGTTTTTCAATTGGAATTAATATGTTGTCAAATACATTGGATTGAATTTCCTTTCAAATGACCAAATAATCTATCTGGAAATGATACTTCTAAGCGGGGGGATTAAGTAGATGTTTACTAATGGGTCTCGTGTTTCTTCTTGGAAGGACTGTCTGCTTGTGGATGAACCAGACACTGTGCGTATGGACCGGATTTGGAAGGCAGAAAGGAATGCATGGGGAGTCCTGGGGCAGGACCAACACCTCCAATCCACATAGACAATGCATCTTAAAGCAAAAACGCAAACAAACAAAAATCTCTCTTGATTCCACACTTTCCCTCTCAGCTCCAGTGCATAAACAAACTTAAAAAAAGAAACAAAAACAAAAACGTGTTTCCCAGTGGTTAGAGCATCGGTTCATGGACCCAAGGGTCATGGATTTGATTCCTGGTCAAAGGTACGTACCTGGATTGTAGGTTCGATTTCCACCCTGGTCGAGGTGCATGCGGGAGGCAACCAGTAGATGATTGAAGATTGGTGTTTCTCTCTGTCTCTCCCTCATCTGTCCCTCCCTTCCACTCTCTCAAAAAAAAAAAAAAAAAAAAAATCATTGGAAGAAATATCCTCAGGTGAGGATTAACAAAACAAACAAACAAAAAAACCCTGTCTATACACTCTGTGTCCACTTCCTCATCTTCTTGTCATTCTTCGACCTGTTCTAGTGTGGCTTTACCCATTGCAGTTCCTGCCGAGGATCCAGTGACTCTGTGTCAGCAACATTTCCCCTTCATCTTATTCCTCCTGTCAGTAGCATTTGTCATTGCTGAGCATTTCCTCCTTGGTGAAACTCCTCTGGCTCCTGTGATCCCACGCTCCCCTGGTTTTCACCAGGCCTCCCTGGTCACGCCTTCTGTGTTTGCTGGCTCTTGTTCCTCCGTCTGCTCTTTATATATTGCTTTGTCTTGGATCCTGTTTTCTTATCTGTCTATACATTCTTCCTAGGTTACTCCACTCAATCTCATAGTTTGAAATACTGTAAAAATGTTGATGAATCTCAAATTGATGTCTTCAGCTCAGACCTGTCTTCTGAGCTCCAGACTTTTATAACCAGCTACCTGGCTACTTGACATCTCCATTGATATATTGCATTGTGTGTTAAATCTAACATTCTCCAAACTGAATTTTTTTCTCCATGCAGCCAACCTATGTTTCTTCCAACTCTTCATCATCTCTATCAAACCCATCAGAAGTCTAGAAATCAGATTTTACTTCCCTTATCCTACTTGCCTTCCCTTCCTCTCCACCTCCATTGCTACCACTCTAGTCCAGGCTGCTGTCCTTTACTGCTGAACTGCTTTAACAGCCTCTGACCAATCTCTCTGCTTCCCCTCTCGCTTTCCCCCTCCCTCACTGATTCTCCTCCCAGCATCTAGAAATATCTTTATATGTGAAAATGGGGTCATTTCATTCCCCTGCTTAAATTCCTTCTGTGACTTCTTATTATACTTAGGTTCAAATCCAAATGCACAGAAGGGGCCTTCATGGCCCCGTATAACCCTGTCCCTGCCCACCTGTGGAACTCCCTTCCTTCACCAACTGCTTTCCTTGCATTTCTTGACCCGGCCAGACTTTATCTGTACCCGGACACTTTTTCATCTCCCTTCTGCCTGAAATGTTAAGCTACTAGCATGATTTGAAGTAATTAAAGCAGATTTTGGCTTTGGCCACTTTTACAGCTCCTTTTGTGGCAGGGAAGGTGGGCTGCTCCTCTAGTACAGTTGCCCACGGTTCAGTGAGGCAGAGCCTACCAGGTGGAGGGTTTCTTTTATTATTATTATTATTATTATTACTATTATTATTATTTTGAATATGTTGTTTTTTGATTTTTTAGACAGAGAGGAAGGGAGAGAGAGAGAGAAACATCAATGAGAGAGAACATTGATTGGCCATCTCCTGCATGCCCCCCACTGGGGATCGGGCCCACAACCTGGGCATGTGCCCTGACTGGGAATCGAACCAGTGACCTCTTGATGCATGGGTCGACGCTCAACTACTGAGCCACACCAGCCGGACAAGGACTTTATGTTTTAGTGTGCATCTTTCTATTTAAAACAAAAAAAGTGCATAGTTAATAAAATAAAAAATGTTAATATGTGTACCATATAAACTTAATTATGAATCATCAATATGTGAATACCACTTTTAGGAAAACTACAACATACCATCTTTAAAGTCATCTTTACTTAACCAACATAATTTGGCACCACATTTACATTTAATTGTGTTTTATTTAGGCCAAGGTTAAGAGGAATATATATTTCCTAAGCATTCACCAGTTGAAGTCATCAACAGGGTTATGGGAAGCATGTAGCCAGGCTATAATGAAATTACCTTGCGTGATAGAAAAGATGTAAAGTCTACCTATGAATAATAAAGGAATGTAGTATACCAAGGTATATCTGTCTCTATATATTTATGTTTTGCTGATATTTATGTTTTGAGCTTTGCTCTTATTGATGTTCATTTGTGGAAAGGACTGATCCATCCCACTTAGCATTAACCCTTTGCACACGGAGACTCCAAGCCCATTTTCAGTCTTTACACATGATGAACTATTGAATAGAGTACACACACACAGATGAACCCAATGTTACATATAGTGGCACATATTCATTTTGTTCTACATATAAATATCCATATAAAATATGAAAGTTGCTTTTTAATGGAATGATAGATGGGTTATTATTTATTTAGTATTCTTGGTCCTCCTTTTCAAGAACTACACCTATTTGCTACTCAAGCAATATAGTAGTTAGATTGGGACACTGGTAATAAAACAGATTAAAGTTAATGGGACTACGTGGGAATTGAAGACCAATTTTGATCTCATTAACAGAATAATATAGTCAGCTAAAATAGTAATTTAATATTTTGAAGTAAGAACAATAGGTTACTTGCTCACTTTTATAAAAGCACCATTGTTTGAGATTATATGTTCTTTCGATTAAGATGATATCATCTTGAACAAAATAAGCTGATGAACAAAATAGTTCTGACATGGAAGTAGGGAACAGACTGAAATGAAAATGTTTATCATGCTCATCAATTCATTTATATCCTCTGATACTGTTGTGATTTAGCTCCTTATTTATTTTCAACCAGAAAATTGCAAACCCTCCAACTAACCCCTCTACCTTCTGTGTACCCCTATGAGCCTGATCACTCTAGACTTCATCTCTGATTGTGACATTTCCTAGTGAAAAAGCTTTCAGGCACTCTCTCTCTCCTGCTGACAGAATCGAGTATAAACCTAGGTTCGCATGTATGGTTTTCTACAATCCAGCCCTGACTTCTTTCTAACGGTAGCTTCTACTACAAGCTCCCATTCCCAAGTTTCTGTACACCATTCCCACTTCATACCCTTAATCTTACTTTCCAGGAATTTATTTAAATGATTCCTTTCACCTGACTGTCTCTTTTCATACTGTGACCTTCAAAGTCCTGACCCATTCCTTATATATGCCACCTACCAAGAAAGTTTTCTCATCCTCAGTCAGAAGAATTTTCCCTGTTCTTTATCCTATTACTATATAAATTATTAGAGTAGTTAAAGCTACTCTGTTAGGTTAGTTATATGTATTCAAACATGTGTTAATCAGGTGAAGACATATAACGATATATTAATAACAACAACAAAACACCAAAATTTTAGTTGTCTAGGTTTGCCCCATGTAACAATTCAACTTCCCAGCTTCCTGTTATCCCTACATTTCAACAAATGCTTTTACAGTTGCCACAGCAGGAGAAGGAATCATGAGAAATCACACCCTATCTCTTAATCACTTCTATCTGGAATAGAGAAACATCACTTTCCTCATATTTCATTGGCCAAAGCAACCTACCTTTAAGTTGATTAGAGAAATGTAAAACGATTGAATGTGCAGAAAAGAGAGGAGAACCTGAAATATTGGTGAGCACCATTAATTTCTTTCTTCTCAATCTGTACATCTTTTATTTTCTTCTCTTGCCTTATTACCTTAGCTAGGCCTTCCAGTACAATGTTGAATAGGAGCAGTGAGAGGGGACATCCTTTTCTTACTCCTGATCTTAGGGAGAAAGCATCACCACTGAATAAAATGTTAGCTGTAGGTTTTATGTAGATGTTATTTATTAAGTTGAGGCAATGCCCCTTTAGTCTTACGTTGTTGAGCATTTTTTAAAATCATGAATACACGTTGGGTTTCATCAAATGCTTTTACTGCATTTATTAATCTTATCATATGTTTTTTTTCTCTTAGTGTGTTGATGTATAGGTTACATTAAATGTTGAACCAGCGTCATATCTGGATTAAATCCTACTTGGTCATGGTATATAATTCTTTTTATGCATTGTTGAATTTAATTTGCTAATATTTTGTTCATATTTTAGATTTATGTTCATGAAAGATATTGGTCTATAGTTTACCTTTATTGAAATGTCTTTGTCTGGTTTTGGTAATAGGGTAATGCTGACCTCAGAATGAGTTTGGAAGTATCCTCTCTGTTTCTATTTTGTGAAAGAGATTATAGGGCATTGGTATGATTTCTTCCTTAAATATTTGACAGAATGCATCAGTGAAACCATCTGGCCCTGGTGCTGTCTGTTCTGGGAGGTTACTAATTATGAATTAAACTTCTTTAATAGATATAGGCCTATTCAGATTACATGTTTCCCCTTGTGTGAGTTTTTGGCAGATTGTGTTTTTTCAAGGAATTGGTCCATTTCATCTAAGTTATCAAATTAGTTGGCAGAGCTCTGGCCAGCGCGGCTTTGTTGGTTGGAGTGCTGTCCCATACACTGAAAGGTGGTGGGTTGGATTCCTGGTCAAGGCACATACCTAGGTTGTGGGTTTGACCCCCATCAGAGTTGGGGCACGTGCGGGAGGCAGCCGGTTGATGCCTATCTTTCACATCTATGTTTCTCTCTCTCTCTCTCCCCCTTCCCCTCCTTCTAAAAAAAAAAAAATTGTGGGCAAAAGGTTGTTCGTAATATTATTTTATGATCCTTATAATGTCCATGGCATAAGTAGTAATGACCTCTCTTTCATTTCTGATATTAGTAATTCATGTCTTCTTTATTTTTTCTGTAGACTACCTAGAGGTTTATCAAATTAAAAAAAAAAACTTTTTTTAATTGATTTTAGAGAGAGAGGAAGAGAGAGAGAGAGAGAGACAGAAACATCGATGAGAGAGAACATTGATTGGCCGCCTCCTGCATGCCCCCCACTGGGGATTTGGCCCACAACCTGGGCATGTGCCCTGACCAGGAATCAAACCAGTGACCTCTTGGTGCATGGGTCGATGCTCAACCACTGAGCCACACTGGCCAGGCCTAGAGTTTTATCAATTTTTGTGGATCTTCTCAAAGGTGTAGCTTTTGATTTTATTAATTTTTCTCTATTGTTTTTCTGTTTTCAATTTTATTGATTTCTCTTTTAATTTTTCATATTTAGTATCTTCTGCTTAATTTAGATTTATTTTGCTCCTCTTTTTCTAGCTTCCTCAGATGGAATTTTAGGTTGTTGATTTTTGATCTTCTTTTCCAATGGTACTATTAATTTATCTTAATATATGTGAAAATTATCATAAGACTGCATATTTCTGAAGTTGCCATGTGTGCCTTTTTCTTCCTTTATCTTCCAGGTCACAGGGAAGCATCAATAATCAGTTGATCAGAAAGCATCAATAATTCAATTATCAGCATCAATAAACTCAGTCATTCCCATTTTATCTTTATATTTTGCCACTGTCTTGTGCTATTTATAATAATTAATATTTTTTTAGATACCATCACTTTTAATTAAGTTAACACCCTTACAATGAAATCTTTAAATTACAACTATAAGTAAAAACTAAAATCGCTTCCCATAAATAGGGGTTATTTTGAAAAATAAATATCAAACTATTAAAATAAAAATATCGGTTGAATACTATCTAAAGTCACATCAAGTGCCAGCAGCGGTCTTTTCAGTGCACTTTTGGAAATAGTGAAACAAATATTAGTGAAAGAGGATGCAGGTAGATTCCAAAGCTCTTTCTAGTAGTTAAAACTTTTAACTTTATTTTTCGGGGGTAACATGTAGCAACTGAGGATAAACATTAACAGAAAGGTTGTCTTGATGTGAAGGAAAAAAGTATTAGATTTGTAGACAGAAGACCTGGATTTAAGTGGACTATTTTTCTACTTTCTTGCTGTGTGATACAGAAAGTTAAACAGAATCCTCATTGGTAGAATCAGTGATGTCCACTTGATTGTGTTATTAGATATAAATGAGATAAATTATGATTATCCTCTAAAAGTATCCTGTCTTATAGGAATATGATTATGATTGTGAACAGATATGCTTGTATCTACCCTTATGTAATGTAGGATTCAAGGTGTACCAGAGGTTGTTTTTCAGCAAGATTTGTGCAACATTTTCTTTTGAAATAAATACTTGTCCAGAGATGTAGGTAGGGTTATGAATTGCCAAAGAAGATTCATATTAGAGAAAATTTAAATCAAAATTAGTGGAAAAAGAATTTGGGGTAAAGACTGTTAACTGGAAAAATATTTCTTTCTGAGATTTCTTTTAAAAGTGAAAAAGTCATTCCTTTCTTTCTGAGTGTCCATCATCAGAGAGTGGTAATAAATGGTATCTGTTATTTTGGTGAGTCAAGCCACGGTGGCCTGACCCATCCCATTTTCTATTTCTCAAGTTTCTTTCACTTTTTTTTTTATTGCCAGGATTTTCTAAATGTTTATTTCAGAATTGCCTATAAACAAGATAGCAAACCATTTTTTGGTACAATAAAGTAAATATCCCTAAATGATTAAATGTTTCACCCACTGACTGAATGATTGTTTTCTTAGCCACTGTACTAAGTGTTGGAATAAGATAAAAGGTAAATGAACAAATAGTTTATGAG
This sequence comes from Tadarida brasiliensis, assembly GCA_030848825.1. NCBI lineage: Eukaryota > Metazoa > Chordata > Mammalia > Chiroptera > Molossidae > Tadarida > Tadarida brasiliensis. The sequence goes on from CM061257.1 coordinate 83,495,923, forward strand.
CCAAATAATGAAAGTACATTTTAAGATAAAATTCCTTTTAAGATAAAATTTCTCTTAAAATAAATTTCCTGAAAACATTTTGTAAGAATCAAGTTTTTAAAACAGGTGCACTTGGGAAGTTATTTAATACAGAAGCATTAGACTACTTTGCTGTCATTAATATAATGAGATCAATTGTTGAACTGGATGGCAGTGTGATTTTTGAGGACACAGTCATGCCTGTATATTAAAGTGTATATACATTTAATTTTTATATAGCCTAATTTAATACTATATACTTTTGACATAAATAATAGACATAATCCTGGCTACATGGATAATCAAAAGCCTGAAAAACCACAACTTCAGTGAATACGTAAGTACCCTTTGAACAAGACCAACAGTGAAGCATGGAAGCCAGTTCCAGTGATATTTATGCAACTGCTAAACCCTCCCTGAAGTCAATGGGAGCCTGCTTACGTAAGGGTTGCCAGCCCTAGCCTCCAGAGATTAAAGGGGGAAAATCCTTAAACTCGCTCAGCATTAATATTGCCTGTAAAAGAATCCAGCCCTGGTCTAAGCCATGGAGCTTTCTGAACCTAGCAAGTCGAAGGGTAAACAATAAACACCAGTTATTTTAAGCACGATCTAATCAGAGTTCAATGAGAAGCAATATTATATTTGATCTCTAAGGTATTAATACTTGTATATCACTAACAGACATTTTTATGTAGCTCATTATCCAAACAATGGCTTAAGTCTGTGGTATTTAATGAATCAAAGTTCCAAGGCCATGGGGCCGAGGGGCAGTGGGGACGAAGCATCTTTGCTCCATGTTTTTTTTCTTCAGGTGCAATTCTGTGTTAATATAAGAGGAGTGTGGCCTTCCTTCTCATAGCACTAAAAGTGAGATAATCCCTGTGTAAGAAATCAGTAAGTACGGTCTGCTTAATCTAGTCCCAGTGTGAAACTGTTGACATTTGTTCTTTTTTCTATCATTATGTGACTGGGCCTGTTTTGTGCTGGCTTAGGCACAAATCTCCTGTGCAGCACACTTGGCATGTTAGTAGTAGTTTAACTTCATTAATAATGTATGAAGAAAATGTAATCCACGACAAGGAAGGAAAGAAAAGTATTTTTTTTTTTTGCTTCTCCCAAATCCTTTGGAATGAGTAATTATTCAACATTTTATGTTTGATGTTATGTTTTACATTCGAACTTCTCTGGTGATTGTTAAAAAAGAAACGTTGGCAAATGCTTGTGAAAAACACACCTTTTAAATTTTTAAATGTGATTTACTGATGGCCAGTAAAACTTAGTAAGACATTAAATATTTATTCAGCTTGTTTCATGTTCAGGGTCAGAATGCTCTTTCTGATTCATCCCCGATATCAAGAATTTCCACCAGCAAAGCCATTCACAGGCATCAAGATAAGAGAGCGACAAATTAAGATGAGACTGTATAAACAAATACGGACATACGAAGGCTTGCAGAGAAGTGCAAAGGATCACTTCTGATGTGTGCGCCTAAATGAGTTTGGCTGCATCAAACACAAATGTGCCAAAAGATAAGCCCCTCACTGGTGCTGCTGCATTTTTTTGTTTTCTAAGCTGTTTTACAGATGAAAATGGAATTGTATTTGGAACAATGATTTCTGTAGAATACTCTTGATATCTGTGGAAAGTCACAAAATGGCCTAAGGAAGGTAAGCGTACCCCGAGCAGTGGTCACTACAAGTACTTTTGTACTCTACTCCTGTCGCATTTGGGCGATCAGAGCAACAGCTGGGGAGACTTTTTCAACAAAGATGAGTGTCAGATAATCCTGATGAGATTCCACATCCAACATCTTTTGTAATTATGTCACATTCAGCTGTAATGGAATAATTCAAGCTGAAAGGACACGCTTTGATCCTTTCTTAAACCTTTCCCTGTGGACTGGCTATCTAAAAGATTTAAAGATATTTCTGTTACAAGATCTAGTGTTTCCTCAGAGAAGTCATGCTTCTGAAGCATCGTGATCTACAAGAACATCAAGTTTGCCAAACACATTTCTGAAAGCATCTTTTTTTTTTAGTTGGAGGGGTGTATTGAATGAAGATGTCAATAATATGCTGTTTTTCAATTTTCATCTAGACTACCAAGATTCATTGTCTTGTTCGGTCACCCAAATGGTCAGATAGAAAAGTGATTTAAATACATTGTGGAGCTGTGTTACTTTCACATTTAAAGCATCTGTGTGACTATTCATGCATGTGTTTATTAAATTGTGGTTTAAGAGAAACTATGTTGCAAAATTAAAAAATAAGAAGTAATTAAAATACTGACAAGTTAAAGTCCCAAATTTCTCATTTATAGTAAGTTTTTGGTACAAAATGTGTACATTTTACTTTCATTAGATGTTTGCATTATAATAGTGAAAGTGAGAGAATAGGTTTTCAAATTTAACTTAACATGGGATTTTTGCTTAATAATGAAGTTAGTCATAAAAATTAATCATGTTAAAATCACTTATTATTGCTTATAATCATTCTATTTCTATCATTTAAAGTTTTTTGTTTTATTCCTACACTATACCTGTCTTTCTCTGTCATTCTCTGTTTCTTTTTTCTTTCTACTCTCTATCATTTCTTTTCTGAGACTAAATTACTGACAGCGGGAAAGGAATGTGATAGAGAAAAAAACATGGACCTGATTTTAATTTTGGCTTGAAGAAAACTATTACTAAAATGAAAACCAGTGTTAGAAAATAAGCTTTCTTTGAGTGTAATTTTAAAAAAGTGAATCTATATGTCTCTCAAAGCATGAAGATTTGACTACTGTTTGGCTTATTGAGCAAAGAAAAGGTGATCAATGCACGAAAGTCCCCAAATGAGAATCAGAATTTGAGTTAGTAGAAATGCAAAGAGGCAAATCTGCAAAACTAAGTGGCGCACATACGAAAACAATTTTTGCCCAAAGTAATGAAGAAACTTAAAAAAATTTTTTTTCTCTGTTGATTTTAGAGAGAGAGAAACATCAATGAGAGAGACCATCGATTGGCCGCCTCCTGCATGCCCCCCACTGGGGATTGGGCCCACAACCTGGGCATGTGTCCTGACCGGGAATCGAACCAGTGACCTCTTGGTGCATGGGTCGATGCTCAACCACTGAGCCACACCAGGTGGGCAATGAAGAAACTTTTAATTCATCTGATAAAAGTCCTCTGAAAGATCATCTTTTCTCACTGAACACTTCTTCTAGGCCCCCATTTGGAATAGCACAAAACCCCATTGCTAAATGAAATACACGTCTTTAGCTCACAGTTTGATATTGTTTTCCATTACATTTATGTATGAAGAATAATTATAGGGTTTTGTTTTTTTTTTCTTTAGGCCTTTAACCATATGTTTGATTTAATCTTAATATTCTCAAGTCTGAAGTACTATTATTACCATTTTGTGGATGAGGAAACTGAAGCTCAGAGTGGCTCACTGACTTACACAGGTGTGGACACACCTGGGATTGGAAACCAGAACTTCTGTCGTCAGGCAGCTCTTTCTGTTGTACTATGGTTTCCTTTTGCTGCTTTGGTAATGGTTATTGTGGTGGGAGAGTAAAGAATAAGTAATACAGCTACTCAAGACTATACATTTTTTTCTCTTAGATGTCACATTGAATCATAACTTCATAATAATTTTTTCTGAGATATAAATATATTTTAAAGAATGTTTCATCTCTTTTAAAAGATGCTGACTGAAGAGAATGAAAACTGTGCTCTCTGACTGTGACTCACCAAAGTGGTGAAGGGATCAGACTGGATGTTTCCATTATTGCCTCTAGGCCTGAAGTTTATACTGTGACTCTGCAGATCTGATAGATCTGAAATTCCTACCTGGTGTCCACTTTACCATACACAGCTTTACAATCTTTTTTTATTTTCCTCAAAATAGATTTTTAAAAAAAATCATGCCATCACCAAATTACTGCCTATATTTTCATATTAGAATTGAAGACATAAGTCACATCCCTAGTGACTTCACCAAGCAAGCTTGCCTGCAACTTTTAGGTCTCTAATATTACTTAATTCCTTGGAGGAAAACGCCAACAACACAGAGCCCATATTTTGTGCTTTTAGGTTTTTATAAGAAAATATGACGTGCATGAATTAAACTTACTCTCTTATCGGCATTACTCATCTAGTGCTTTCTTGATATTTTTCCAATTCAGGATCCTAAAAGATGTTTTGAGGAAAAAATTGCCAAGCATTTTATCCCCTTAAAACAAATTATTCGCCAGAAAACTCTAATCTTGTGCTTATTGCAGTCGATCGGATTTCAATGCTTTGTGTGTGAAGCAGAAAACACTGACTTTCTTCATTTAGTCACCCTATAAATCTGGGGATGCACGCTGGAGGACACAGTTGTGGTTTTGAGGGCAATTTCAACATAGCTAATGGTATTGCTTGAGTTTTACTTTTTCAATATGGCTCCAGATAAATCATTGTTTTATATTGCAACAACTTTTCATTTAAGAGACCATATATTTAAAGATCAGTTTCATTCATGAGAAACAAAATGGTTTATTTCCCATTTATGGAGACTATAAAAATGTTTCTTTTTCTGTACACACACACACACACACACAGAGACTTTTCCTTACATAATTTAATGAGTTTGTTAAAAACAGTTGTTATTTCCAAATCTAAACAAAGTAGAATGACAGGTATAATCCCCAGTGGTACTCATCACTTAGCTTCAGTGATTATTATGATAATCTTGTTTCATCTATATTCCATTTGACCCCACTGGGTTATTTTGAAGCATAGACATAATATTATTCCATCTGCAAATATTTTCTATATATCTCTAAAATTGCTAGTTCTTTCTCAAACATGTAAAATAATCCATTAATACAGAATAATTAATCATAATTCTTCAAATATCATTAAATTTAAGACAGGTTTTTCACATCTATTGGGCAGTCACTATGGTCTTGGTTATTTCTGTTTTTTAATTTAAATTCTCAAGAGCTAATAAAGTTGGTATAAAATAGTGGCTAAGAGTATATATTTGAAAAATTAGTGTTCAAGGTCCTGTTTTGCCATTTTTTAGCTATGTGGCCTGGGGCACATTAATAAGCCTCAATTTTCTCATCTGTAAAAATGAGAATAATAATATTCATGTCATATTATTATGTCAAATGACTTATATATGTAAAGTGCCTAGCTTAGTACCTGGTATGTAGCAAGTTTTTAGTAAGCATGTGCTTTAAAAAAAAAACTCTGGAGTTGGAATTTGCACCCAGGTCTGTCCAATCCCAAAGCCCGTGAACTTTCCACTGTGCCATGCTCAGCAGCGTGGTGACAACGTTGGCAGCACACCATCCTGGACATGCTATAAAGAGTATTTAGTGTGTACTTATTAAGCGTCCACTTCTTGGTAGCCCCAAACTTTCCATCATCATTGGCAAGCTAATAACTGGAATTCTCGAGTGGTGGCAATCCCTGGTCACAGAACGCAGCTGGCAATCCCTGGTCACTCAACAGGTGGCAGTGAAGGTGAGCAGAGCCAGCGTGGGCACGCACAAGGCAGAGCAGGACATCGTGATGGCAGGTGGGCTCTGACGGTAGACGAGACCGGAGAGCTCGTGGAGGGCGGGTTGCCACAGCCAGCATTCTGCATTCATGATGTTCTTACGGAACATGGTTGTCCGGGGCCATGGCCATGACAGATGCCACAGGAATGAGGCTGCTCTTTGCGCTGATTTATGCTCACAATTCTAGTTCCTGTGCTTTCCAGCTTCATATTTTTTATGTCAGGAAATATTCCAGTCTAGATTTGGTCAAACCAGAGAATACAAATCAAGTTTTGAGAATGATTGGATGCTAAAATGTTATGGATTAATAAAGAGCAGAACTGCAGCTTTGCCACAAAGCCAGAGGATTTAGAAAACCGGGCCAAAGAGTATACAAGTAATATTTATTAAGTACCTAAAATGGATCAGGAACTGAAGGCTAGAAAAGAGACCACTTTTACCCCTAGTTGTCCCTTTGGTAAAGAATAATAGCTAAAGTCGGAGATTTCTGTCAAAGCTGTTGTTATTAATGTTTAATGCTGCCATACTTTAAATTTCTCCGTGACTTCACAAGCCTGTGGTCCTCTATTTGCTTCAGAAATAAGTGATGAAGTTTCATTTCTTCTTTCATTAGTTCAATAAACATTTATTGAGCACCTGTTATATACTGTGTACTTTCCTAGGCACTGGGGCTGTGGCAGCGAAGAAAACGGACAAAATCTCTGCCCTCGTGGAACTTATATTCTAGTGGGGAGACAGAAAATAAACAAGAAAAGTATCAAGTATGCTAGCAAAACATGCTAAAAAGAGGCAGGCAGGGGGAATTGCAAGTGTCAGGGGAATTATGCAAACTTAGATAAGGCAGACAGGGACGGTGTTCCTGAGACGTGGCTTAGGAATGAAGATCTGAAGGAAGTGAGGGCTGACTCCTGCAGATATCTGGCATGCGCGTTTCTAGGGTAAGGCAACAGCAACTGGGAAGCTCGAAGGCAGATTGTGAGTGGCACGTTGGAAGAATGGTCAGGAGACCACCGTGCCCCGTGTGAGAGGAGTAGGAGTGGAGAAAAGGGGGAAACCCGTGTACAGATTGTGTAGATCCTTGGAGGCCGCAGTGAGGACGCCCCCTGTTAGGCGGAGTGAGGTGGGAGGTGACCCGAGGGCTCTGCACGGAGCGCAGGCAGGGTCCCACTGGGGCTGTTTTAGAATCAAGTCCGTCTGCTCTGCGCGGAACAGAGGATTAACTAGGACAATGCCTGACATGTAGTCAGGAACATTAAGTATAAACTGTTATTGCTAATTTTACAACTATTATGGCCTTTAACTACTGTTTGATTGTGGCTGTTGAATGAATTGACAAAGAAACTCATTTAATGTGAAACAATCACTCATTTTATGGAAATGATTACATAAAATGATTAAATCTGTTATGTCTCCTTTTATTTATGAAGTGATCTATAGAGAGTCAACTTGAGAGGAAAATTCTTTGTGGCTGTGGTCTATCTTTTGAGAAACTTTAGGATTAACATTTTTTATTTTGGACAATTTAAGTGTCTCAGCTTTAAATTGGCTCTAAGTAGTTTAAAAAACTACTTATACATTGTGCCTGGGGAGACCAGAGTTCAATATACTTTAGGATACTAAAAAAAAAAAAAAATCTATCCATCAATTAAGCATATTTCTTGACAAATAAAATAATATATAAAGGTACTTATACCAGTTATTAAAAATGAATGATACAGCTTTAAATTACAATATTAGAATGTAGTTCTCTGTTATTCTACTCCATAGAAATACTTTTTGCAGTGTGTCCTAAGGACAACTGTGAAAAGATATTTCTCTCTTTTCTTAATTTAATGTTATTTTTTCCATCACCATTTTCCCCGTGTTCTCTTCCACCCCCATCCTCCCCTCCCCCTGCAATCACCACACTGTTCTCCCTGTCCATGGGTGAAAGAACATTTATTTCTGTTAGTGGCTGTTGGTTGTTTTTAAAAATTCTAGATTGGGTAGTGATGATACACCTTGAATATGTAGTATAGTCTAGAGAAATTATTATTGCGATTAAAATTGAAAGTACCATAATACAGAAAATGAATATATTTTGGTGAAACGATTTAATGAAACAATATATTCTATACATTTTATCAAGCTTTTAAACTCTCCTCCCTTTCAATATGAACAGATTTATAAATGTTTTAGAACTCATGTTTTAATAGGAATATATCTGTATATCTAATATATACCTACATATCAGACAATTCACTTTTTGTAACAAATGTTATTTTAGGAAAAGGTGGATATTATTCAGTAGATAGTTTTCTGAGAGAATATTCCCTATAGATCTTTATCACATTATCTCTTTCGCTGGGCATTTAACGCTGTCTGTGAAATTCAAGGAAGGATTTTATTTAGGGACTCCTTGTCCAAGTTTTCTTTCTTGTTTCCCACATCTACTTAACCTTCAACTGCCAGTTGCTTTTTATTGTAGTCCAAATTTAATAAACTTCAGTTTCTTAGACCTCACTTAAAGGTAGATGCTGAGATAATACGGATATAGAAAGATTTAGAACTTGAAACTATAAATTTAGCTAACACTTAACAATATACTATTTGGGAGTGACTGCCAGTCTTCATTTTTAGAATACAATTTTTAAGCTTTCTAAAATAGGTATTTTTTTTCCTTGAAAAGCAAAAAAATACTTTGCAAATATGAAACCATTTATAGTGATTGATGAAAGAATTAGCTTCTTATGCCTTCCAACTGGCAACAGTTTAATGAGAGCAAATAATAGGAAAGGAAAAGATAATCTTTAAGACTCAATTTCTAAAAATCATATATAAATTCTGTATACAAGATTGAAATTATTATGGAATTTGCTGCTTAACCTTGACAGAGAAACTCAAAACATAGTATTGGTTTAGCCCAACTGCATCAGTGCTTCTTGTTTTTTGGTGTAGGAATTTCCTATATAGCTTGATAAAAATGTAGCTCCTTGGTCCTCCACAGGGGATTCTGGTTTAGTTGGTCTCGGATAGGGCCTGTGCAGGAATCATAGTTAAGAAGCATCCAAGATGATTGAAACAGGTAATTCTAGAACCATACTCTCCTGCTTCAATGGGTCCTTTGATGCTGGGACTCATCCATATTTCGTCCTTAGACTTGTAATTTAAAATTTGTCTTCCTTATGGCACCAATTATAAATTGGTTCCCCTTATTCTTAGCAGATACATTTACTTTAGCTTTGGGGATGATGAAAACCTGTGATCCATGATGTCCCTAAACTCCTGCTTCCCTTTACCTCAGAATCTCATTATATCTTACTCTTCCCTCTTTCTCCTTCTCATCTTAGAGGAGCACATGTCTCTACTTCTTCCTAAGGTTGCTCCTCTGCTTATGTTCTTATATTTACTTGCTCGATATCTGGATTTCTCATTATCTTCCAAGTTCCATGATGACACAGACTGTGACTGTCTTCTTGATCTTCACTGCTTCAGGGTTGAGCATAGGACCTGGAGCATGGTCAACACTCAGTAAACTGAAGCCATGAGAGATCTCTTCTCCTCCTGTTCCAAGAATTTACTTCATTTCCTTTTCATCACCAATCCTCATTCTCTTCTCCCCACACTCCAACATGCTGCTTTGGTGCCTTTATGCTCTCTCTCCCCATGGCTACATCTCCTTAGACTATAGACATGCTCACATCTTTTTGCAAATTAAGACCCAAATTCCCAGTTTCCTATGCTATGTGCTGGCTTTGTTATGTACAAAAACAGAAAAAAAAAAACCACAAAAAAACAAAAAAGTAGTTGCCCTACTATTCATACTGAGGAAAAATTGAGTTGTTTCTCCTTTTTAACTGGACATTTGGTGGTCTACAACAAAATATAGGGGACAAGAGGTATATGGGGCCACTACAAAGTTTATATATCCAAATGCAGTTTGTTGGCCTGTTAATCTGTCATATTTTCTAGGCTGAGTATTCTGCCAGGGCAACATTCCACTGTGTTTAAATGAGTCGTACTGGAGTCACGGCACCTGATACAGTCTGTTTCGTAAGAACATTGAATGAGATGATGTTGGAGAAACAACATGTATTCAACTAGAAAATACACTTCAAAGTAGCAACAAGATCTATAAGGAATCTAAAATTAGCTTAATCAAGAACACATAGAATCTAATAAACAAAATAAATTTATAAACAAAATAGAAATAGAGGCATGAACACATAGAACAGACTCATAGCTGTCAGCGGGGAAGGCAGTTGGGTACTGGATGAAAGAAAGTGAAGAGATTAAGAAAAAAAAACCCCATATATATAAAACACATAGACTCAGACAACAGTGTAGTGATAGTCAGAGGTAAACAGGGATGGGGTAGGTGGAAGCGGGCAAAAAGGGGTTAAATGGGGACAGAAAGAGACTGGGCTTTGGGTGATAGGTGCATGATGCAATGGGCAGATGATATTTCGTTGAGTTGTATACTAGAAATCTGTATAGTTGTGTGAACCAATGTCATCCCAATAAATTCAATAAAAACATATAATTATCATATTATTAAAAAAGAACACAATTTTGTGGAAAATTTTAGGTCTATAATAAAGACCATAAATAATGATCTTTATAAATAGACATTTCTTGCATTGGATTGGGATAACTTAATATTGTGAAAATATCACATACTTCTTAAATTAATCTATAAATTGAAAATTAATCTATAAATACCATTCCAATCATTTTTCAGGAATACTCATTGTTTACAAATAAATCAAATTTAAGAAGAATAAAGAGTGTGTGTACAAGGGTAATTCTTGCTTGCTCTGTAAGATATTGAGAAATTGGCCCAGTAACTGAAAAACTGACTAACAGAACGGAGTAGAAAGCACAAGCAGACGCATGTGTGAATTTGCACATATTCTTAATTTACAATAGAGAAGACGCCTCCAGTTGAGGAGAAAAGGATGAATTATTTAGAAGATGTTGTTGGGAAACCTTGTTTATCATAGGCAGAAAAATAAACTGGATTTCTAACTAACGAAGTATTCAAAAGTAAACTCTAGATGCGAAAGGTAAAACTATATATGTAGTTAATAGATGAAAGCATAGGAGAATACCTGTGATCTAGAGATGGGGAGTGATTATTTAAATAAAATTCAAAGGAACAAAGTTTAAGGTAAATATTGATGAATTTGGTTATATCAGATTTGATGATTTTTGATGAAGGATAACATGGACAAAGTTAAGAGCTAACAAAATTGGAGAATACATATGTTCTAGATATTAATATCTTTTTTAAAAATATGCTTTTATTGATTTTTTAGAGAGAGAGGAAGGGAGGGATAGAAACATCAATGTGAGAGAGACACATCAATTGGCTGCCTCCTGCACACCCTCTACAGGGGATCGAGCCTGCAACCCAGGCATGTGCCCTGACCCGGAATCGAACCAGGACCTCTCAGTCCATGGAACGACGCTGAATCCACTGAGCCACACTGACTGGGCTAGATATTAGTATCTTTAAAAAGATAAATATCCAGCCCTGGCTGGTTTGGCTCAACAATTAGAGTGTCAGCCTGTGGACCAAAGAGTAGTAGGTTTGATTCTGGTTAAGGGCATATACCTCTGTTGCAGTTCAGTCCCTGGCCCTGGTCAGGGTTGTGTGGGAGGCAACCAGTTGATGTGTCTCTCTCACGTCGATGTTTCTCTCTCTCTCTTTCCCTCCCACTCTATCTGAAAATCAATGGAAAATATCCTTGGGTGAGGATTAAAAAAAAAAAAAGATAAATATCCAGAATATACAAGGAGTTAAAGAGTAAAAAGATAGCAAAAAATTAAAGAATATTAATAGGCAAAATAGAATACTCTTATGCCCAATAAATATATTAAGAGATGTTTAATTAATTTATAATCATAAAGAATCCAAATTAAAACAAAAAAGCAATATCATTTTACATCTATTAACTTGGAAACCTGGATGATGCCAAGTACAGTCAGGGATATGGAAGGTAAAATACAAGGGCCATTCTAAAAGCTATCTCTTCAAATATGATGATGTTTACATCTATAACCCAATAATTCTATTCCTGAGTATAGTATGTATGCTCAAGAAATGATCACATGGTTCAGCATTATTTATAGCAGTGGAGATTAGGAGACAAGTGGGGTGTCTATCCCTTGGAAAGTGATAGATAAAATGGGCATAGTTGCTCGCCATGAAGTACTAAGTAACTGTGTGAAACAATGGGCTAGATCTATATTGAGCAACCGAATGGATCTTAAAAATCAAAGTTCCGAGTGAAAACAGTAAGAAACATCAAACAATATACTTTTTTTTTTTCAAGGAAACACACAATACAAAATATTAAAAACATGAGAATGCCTGTAAGGGACTTGTGATATTTGAAAATGATTATGTACCATACTGGATTTGGGGGACTGGAGATAGCAAAGAACTTAATTCCTCAATGTTTGGTTATCTATATGCAAGCCATAAGCAAACTAATATTTGAAGAAAAACTCTTATTCTAACAGCTATAAAAAGTATTTAAAAAGAAACTAGTGAGGAGGCTGTGGCAATCATCTAGATAGGAGTGCTGAATACCTGGGTTGGATTGTGGCAAGGGGGAAAAATGGTAGAACAAAGTCAGCAGGCCATTATACTTGGATGAATGTTTGAGGGAAGACAATAAATAAATTCAAGTTTAAAAGGTAAGCAGAGGTTCTGTTTCTGGTACTACTTTGATTAGGAACATTTGGAGCAACTACTCAACTAAAAATACTGGATAAATTCTAGAAAATTTAAAAACATAAACAAGTTGGCAGGGTATTGTACAATACTTCTATCCTCCTGTAATCTCCAATGCATTGATCCTACCAACCCTTCAGTGTCCCACAGCCCCGTGATATACTCATTCTCCTCCTTAATCACCTAAATTCCATAGGCAATTGATATAGATCATCGTATATTTCCTTGACAATTTTGTCCTTGGGTTTCACTGTATTTGGCTTGGTGAAATTATAGTTAAATCCAAGTTTCTGCTTCTCTCCACTTATACTTGTTCCATTGATCATAATTGATGTAAAACATAAAACACACAATCACATTAAATGGTATAACTTCAAATCTAATGCTACAAAGCAAACAGACATTCTCTAGCTAATTCATGAACTCACCCACTTGCTTAGATGATTATTTTACACCTTTCTTTCTTTTCAAAATTCTAACACCTCTTTTCCCATCTTCAATCTTAGATCACCATCTTTCTTGTAAAAATGTTTATTTTCCACCTGGCCGATGTGGCTCACTGGTTGAGCGTCGACCCATGCAGCAAGAGGTTGCCGGTTCGATTCCTGGTCAGGGCACATGCCCAGGTTGTGGGCCAGGTCCACAGTGTGGGGCATGCAGGAGGCGGCCAATCGATGTTCTCTCTCATTGATATTTCTATCTCTCTCTCTCCCTCTCCCTTCCTCTTGCTCTAAAATCAATAAGTAAAAAATATTTTTAAAAAAATGTTTATTTTCCAATTACAGTTTATATTCAATATTACTATGTATTAGTTCCAGGTGTATATCATAATGGTTAGACAAGCACATACTTCACAGTGTTCCTCCCGATATTTCCAGTACTCACCTGACACCATACATAGTTATTACAATATTATTGACTATATTCCCTATACTGTACTTTTTACAGCCCTGTGACTATTTTGTAAATACCAATTTGTACTTCTTCATCCCTTCACATTTTTTTACCCATTCCTGCCAAACTCCCTTCCATCTGGCAACCCTCAGTGTATTCTCTATATATATGAGTCTGTTTCTGTTTTGTTTGTTCATTCATTTATTTTGTTGTTTAGATTCCGCATATAAATGAAATCATACGGTATTTGTCCTTCTCTATCTGACTTATTTCATTTAGCATAATACCCTTCCTAATGCTGTGACCCTTTAATACAGTTCCTCATGTTGTGGTGACCCCCAACCATAAAATAATTTTCGTTGCTACTTCATAACTGTAATTTTGCTACTATTATGTCTTAGGAGACCCCTATGAAAGGGTCGTTCGACCCCCAAAGGGGTCATGACCCACAGGTTGAGAACCGCTGTGTTAGGTCCATCCATAATGTTACTAATGTAAGATTTCTTTTTTTTTTTTTTTATGGCTCAGCATATTCATTTGTATATGTGTACTACATCTTCTTTATCCACTCATCTGTTGATGGGCTCTTGGGTTGCTTCCATATCTTGGCTGTTGTAAATAATACTGCAATGAATATAGGGGTGCATATATTATTTAAATGAGTATTTTGGGTTTCTTTGTATATATTCCCAGAAGTGAAATCACTGAGTGATAAGGTAATTCCATTTTTAATTTTTTGAGTAAACTCCATACTGTTTTCCATAGTGGCTGCACCAATCTGCATTCCCACCAACAGTACATGAGGGTTCCCTTTTCTCCATATCCTTATTTGTGGATCTATTCATGGTAGCCATTCTAACATGTGTGAAGTGATATCTTATTGTGGTTTTAATTTGTATTTCTCTGACGATTAGTGATGTTGAGTATCTTTTCATGTGTTTATTGGCCATCTGTATGTCCTCTTTGGAGAAATGTCTGTTTAGATCCTTTGCCCATTTTTATTTTTATATTTTTAAATCCTCACCCCAGGATATTTTTCCATTTTTCTTCAGAGAGAGTGGAAGGGAGGCAGAGAGAGGGAGAGAGAGAGAAACATAGATCTGAGAGAGACACATCGACTGGTTGTCTTCCACATGACCCCGACCAGGGCTGGGGACCAACTGCAACCGAGGTACCTGCCCCTGACCGGAATCGAACCTGCGACTCTTTGGTCCGCGGCCAATGCTCTAACTGCTGAGCCAACCGGCTAGGGCCCTTTGCCTATTTTATAATTGGATTGTTTATTTTTATGGTTTAAGTTGTATGAGTTCTTAATAAATTTTGGATATTAACCCCTTGCCACATGTATCATTGGTGAATATATTCTTCCATTCAGTAAGTTGTCTTTTTGTTTTGTTAATGCTGTCCTTTGCTGTGAAAAAACTTTTAAGTTTGATGTAGTCCCATTTGCTTATTCCTTTTTTATTTCCCTTACCCAAGGAAATATATCAGAAAAAAAATGTCTAAGAACAATGTCAGAGAGTTTACCACCTATGTTTTCTTCTAGGAGTTTCATGGTTTCGAGTCTTACATTTAAGTTTTTAATTCATTTTAAGTTAATTGTTATATATGGTGTAAGAAGGTGGTCTAATTTTATTTTTTTGCATATACCTGTCAAATTTCCCCAGCACTATTTATTGAATAGACTGTTCTATGAAATTGTATGTTCTTGCCTGCTTTGTCATATAGTAGTGGTTTACTTCTGGGCTCTCTATTCTGTTCCATTGATCTATGTGTTTGTTTTTATCAGGTACAATGCTGTCTTTTTAAAAATTAAATTTATTGGAGTGACATTGGCAATAAAATTGTATAGTTTCAAATGTACAATTCTAAAATACATCATCTATATACTGTATTGTGTGTTCACGATCCAAAGCCAAGTCTCCTTCCGAGTACAATACTGTTTTAATTACTATAGTCTTATAGTATAGTTTGATATCAGGTAGCATGATACCTACATATTTATTCTTCTTTTTCAAGATTTCTGTGGCTATTCAGGGCATTTTCTGAGTTCATACACATTTTTGGATTATTATTATTTTTTGTTCTATGAAATACTTCATTGATATTTTGATAGGAATTACATTGAATCTATAGATTGCTTTGGATAGTATGAACATTTGAATGATGTTAATTCATAATCATGGTACATACTTTCATTTGTTTGTATCCTATTCAATTTATTGCTTCAGTATCTTATAATTTTCTGAATACAGATCTTTACTCCTTTAGTTAAATTTATTCCTAGGTATATCATTTTTTAAAAATACAATTGTAAATAAGATTGATGTCTTAGTTTCCCTTTCTGATAGTTCATTATTGATGTATAAAAATCCAACCAACTTTTGAATATTTATTTTGTATCCTGCTACTTGACTGAATTCATTTATCAGTTCTGGTAGTTTTTGTATGGAATCTGTAGGGTTCTCTATATACAGTATTATGTCATCTGCAAATATTAATAATAACAGTTTTACTTCTTTCTTTCCCAATTTGATGCCTTTTACACCTTCTTATCTGATTGCTCTGGCTAGGACTTCCAGTACTATATTGACTAGAGTGATGAAAGTGGATATCCTTGTCTTATTCTTGATCTTGAGGGAAAAGCTTTTAGTTTTTCCCCATTGAGTATGATGTTAGCTGTGGGTTTGTCATATATGGCCTTTATTATGTTGAGGATGTTTCCTCTATTTCCACTTTGATGAGAGTTTTTATCATACATGGGTGCTGGATTTAGTCAAATGTTTTTGCTGCATTATTGATATGATCATATGATTTTTATCCTTCATTGGTTCAAACAGTGTATCTTATTAATTGGTTTATGGACATTGTACCTACCTTGCATTCCATGAATAAATACAACTTGATTATGTTGTATGATCTTTTTAATGTATTGCTGAATTTGATTTGCTAACATTTTGTTGAGGATTTTTGCATCTATGTTCACCAGGGATATTGGCCTGTAATTATTTTTTTTTGGTCATGTCTGTCTGATTTTATTTTTTTATTTTTTATTATTTTATTTTATTTTTTAATCATTTTATTTTATTTTATTTTATTTTATTTATTTTTTGTTACAGATGTTTCTCCTTTTTCCCCCATTGACACCCTCCTTCCCCTCTCTTCCCACCCCATCCCCAGCTTTGTTGTCCATGTCCATTGGTTATGCGTACATGCATATAAGTTCTGTGTTTATCTCTTCCCTACCTCCCATCCCCTCTTCTGAGGGTTGTCAGTCTGTACCCTACTTCCACGTCTCTGGGACTACCCTGTTCCTCAGACTGTTATGTTCATTATATTCCACAAATAAGTGAGATCATATGATATTTGTCTTTCTCTGCTTGGCTTGTTTCGCTTAGTATAATAGTTTCCAGGTCCTTTCATGTCGTCTCAAAGGATAAGAGATCTTTCTTTCTTATAGCTGCATAGTACTCCACTGTGTATCTGTACCATAGCTTTTTTTATCCATTTGTCTACTGATGGACACTTGGGCTGTTTCCAGATCTTAGCTATTGTAAATAGTGCTGCTATGAACATGGGGGTACATATATTCTTTCTGATTGGTGTCTCAGGCTTCTTAGGGTATATTCCTAGGAGTGGGATCACTGGGTCAAATGGCAATTCAATTTTTAATTTTTTGAGGTAACACCATATTGTTTTCCATAGTGGCTGCACCAGTCTGCATTCCCACCAGCAGTGTACTAGAGTCCTCTTTTCTCCACACCCTCGCCAACACTTGTTGTTTGATGATTTGTTGATGGCAGCCATTCTGACAGGTGTGAGGTGATACCTCATTGTTGTTTTAATTTGCATCTCTGATGATTAGTGATGTTGAGCATTTCTTCATATGTCTCTTAGCCATTTGTATGTCCTGTTTGGAGAGGTGTCTATTTAGTTCCTCTGCCCATTCTTCAATTGGGTTCTTTGTCTTCCTTTTATTGAGTTGTATGAGCACTCTATATATTTTGGAAATTAACCCCTTACCTGATGTATCATTGGCAATGATGCTCTCCCATACAGTGGTTTCCCTTTCCATTTTGATGGTTGTTTCTTTTGCTGTGCAGAAGCTTTTGAATTTGATGTAGTCCCATGTGTTCATTTTTTCCCTTGTTTCTGTTGCCTTAGGTGTTAGATCAGTGAAAATTCTGCTGCGTATGATGTCTGAAATTTTGTTGCCTACATTTACTTCTAGGATTTTTATTGATTCATGAGTCACATTTAAGTCTTTTATCCATTTTGAGTTTATTCTTGTATGTGGTGTAAGTTGATGGTCTAGTTTCATTTTTTTGCATGTAGCTGTCCAATTTTCCCAACACCATTTATTAAAGAGGCTGTCTTTACTCCATTGTATGCTCTTGCCACCTTTGTCAAATATTAATTGAGCATAATGTTTTGGGTCAATTTCTGGGTTCTCTGTTCTATTCCATTAATCTATGTGCCTTTTCTTGTGCCAGTACCAGGTTGTTTTGATTACAGTAGCTTTGTAGTATAACCTGATATCCGATATTGTGATCCCGCTTACTTTGTCCTTCTTTTTCAAGATTGCTGTGGTTATTCAGGGTCTCTTTTGGTTCCATATGAACTTTTGAAGCATTTGTTCTAGTTCTGTGAAATATGTCATTGGTATTTTGATGGGGATTGCATTGAATCTATAGATTGCTTTGGGTAGTATGGACATTTTAATGATGTTAATTCTTCCAATCCATGAACAAGGTATGTGCTTCCACTTTTTTATATCTTCCTCTATTTCTTTTTTCAATGTTCTGTAGTTTTCTGCAAATAAGTTCTTTACTTCTTTGGTTAAGTTTATTCCTAGGTATCTTAATTTTTTTGCCGCGATGGTAAATGGGATTGTTTTTTAGTTTCTCTTTCTGTGAGTTCATCATTGGTGTATAAGAATGCTGTCGATTTCTTGACATTAATTTTGTATCCTGCTACTTTGCCAAATTCATTTATTAAGTCTAGTAGATTTTTGATGGAGTCTTTAGGGTTTTCTATGTATAATATCATGTCATCTGTGAATAATGACAGTTTCACTTCCTCTTTTCCAAATTGGATCCCTTTTATTTTTTTCTTCATGTCTGATTGCTGTGGCTAAGACTTCCAGTACTATGTTAAATAAGAGTAATGAAGGTGGGCATCGTTGTCTTGTTCCTGTTCTTAAGGGAAATACTTTTAGTTTTTGTCCATTGAGTATGATGTTGGCTGTAGGTCTTTCATATATGGCCTTTATTATGTCGAGATATAATCCCTCTATTCCCACATTGCTGAGTGTTTTTATCAGAAATGGGTGCTGGATTTTGTCAAATGCTTTTTCAGTGTCTATTGATATGATCATATGGTTTTCATCTTACATTTTGTTTATGTGGTGTAGCACATTTATTGATTTGCGAATATCCTACCAGCTTTGCATCCCTGGGATGAATCCCACTTGGTCATGGTGAATAATTTTTTTGATGTATTGCTGGATCCGATTTGCTAGCATATTGTTCAAGATTTTGGCATCTATGTTCATCAGGGATATTGGCCTATGGTTTTCCTTCTTTGTAGTGTCTTTTTCTGGTTTTGGAATTAGAATTATGCTGGCCTCATAAAATGAGTTTGGAAGTCTTCCTTCTTCTTGAATTTTTTGGAATAGTTTGAGGAGAATGGGTGTTAGTTCTTCTTTGAATGTTTGGTAAAACTCCCCCGTGAAGCTGTCTGGGCCTGGGCTTTTGCTTTCTGGGAGAGCTTGATTACATCTTCAATTTCCTTCATTGTTATTGGTCTGTTCAAGTTTTCTGTGTCTTCTCGGTTCAGTCTTGGGAGACTATGTGTTTCTAGAAATTTGTCCATTTTGCTTAGATTGTCCAATTTGTTGCCGTATAATTGTTCATAGTATTTGTTAACGATCCTTTGTATTTCTGTGGTGTCAGTTATTACTTCTCCTCTTTCATTTCTGATTTTGTGTGTTTGGGTTCTCTTTCTTTGTTTCTTGGTGAGTCTAGCTGAGGGTCCATCAATCTTGTTTATCTTTTCAAAAAATCAGGTCTTTGTTTCATTGATCCTTTGAATTGTTGTTTTTGGTCTCCATGTTGTTTCTTTCTGCTCTGATCTTTACTATTTCCTTTCTTCTACTTGCTCTGGAGTTTTCTTTTTGTTTGCTTTCTAGTTCTTTAAGTTGTGAGGTTAGGTAGTCAATTAGAAATTTTTCTTGTTTCTTGAGGTGAGCCTGTAGTGCTATGAACTTCCCACTCAAAACTGCTTTCACTGCATCCCATAGATTTTGTGTTGTTGTGTGTTCATTTTCATCGGTTTCCAGGAAGTTTTAATTTCTTCCTTGCTCTCCATGGTAACCCATTCATTGTTTAATAACATGCTATTTAGCCTCCATGTGTTCAAATGTCTTTGCATGTTCTTGTTGCAATTGATTTCTAGTTTCATGACATTGTGATCTGAGAAGATGCTTGATATGATTTCAATCTTCTTGAACTTGTAGAGACTTAGTCTGTGCCCTAACATGTGGTCTATCTTTGAGAATGTCCCATGTACACTTGAGAAGAATGTGAATTCTGAAGTTTTGGGGTGTAATTCTCTGCAGATATCTATTAAATCCATTTGATATCGTGCTTTATTTAGAATCTCTGTTTCTTTGTTAATTTTTTGTCTAGATGATCTATCCAGTGATGTCAGCGGGGTGTTGAAATCCCCTGCTATGATTGTATTGCTGTCGATTTCTCCTTTAAAGTCCTCCAGAAGATTTTTAATATGTTTTGGTGCTCCTATATTGGGTGCATATATGTTTACCAAGGTTATATCTTCCTGTTGGATAGATCCTTTCAATATTATGTAGTGCCTTTCTTTGTCTCTAGTTATGGCCTTCATTTTGAAATCTAATTTATCAGATATGAGTATTGCTACCCCAGCTTTTTTTCCTTTCCATTTGTTTGGAAGATTTTTTTTCCATCCCTTTACTTTCAACCTATGTGAGTCTTTTGTTGTGAGGTGGGTCTCTTGTAAGCAACATATATGTGAGTCATGCTTTCTTATCCAGTCAGCTACTCTGTCTTTTTATCAGAGGATTCAATCCATTTACATTTAAGGTGATTATTGATATGTACTTATTTATTGCCATTTTTGTTTAGTGTGGTTCTATTTTTTTCCTATTTCTTCTACTAATTAAAGCAGTCCTTTGAAGATTTCTTGCAGTGCTGGTTTGGTGCTAATATATTCCCTTAGCCTCTTTTTGTCTGGGAAGCTCTTTATTTGACCTTCTATTTTGAATGATAGCCTTGCTGGGTAGAGTAGTCTTGGATTCACATCCTTGTTTTTCATGACCTTGATTACTTCATGCCATTCCCTTCTGGCCTGTAGTGTTTCTGTTGAGAATTCAGCTAATAGCCTTATGGGGGTTCCTTTGTAGGTAACCAGTTGCTTATCTCTTGCTGCCTTTAGGATTCTCTCTTTGTCTTTCATTTTTGGCATTTTAATTATTATGTGTCTTGGTGTGGGCCTGTTTGGGTTCTTCTTACTTGGGGCTCTCTGTGCTTCTTGAACTTGAATGCCTTCTTCCTTCACCAAGTTAGGAAAGTTTTCTGTCACTATTTCTTCAAATATATTCTCTAATCCTTGCTCATTTTCTTCTTTTTCAGGGACTCCTATGAGGCGAATGTTATTACGTTTTCAGTTGTCCCACAGTCCTCTTAAGCTATCTTCCTGTTTTTTTCATTGTTTTTTCCTTTTGGTTTTCTTATTGACTGATTTTTTCTACCCTGTCTTCTAATTCACTGATCTGGTCCTCAGCTTCCTCTACTCTGCTGGTTAGTCCTTCCAGTGTGTTCTTTATTTCTGCTATGTCATTCTTCATTTCCACTTGGTTGATTTTCAATGTTTCTATATCTTTACTCATGGTGTTTATGTCCTTACTCATGCTTTTTAGCTTTCTCAAGATCATGGTTCTGAACTATACCTCGAATAATTTGCTTAACTGCATTTCATTTATCTCATCTTCGGTAGAGTTCTCTTGTTCTTTCATTTGGGATTTGTTTCTTTGTTTCACCATTTTGGCTATCTCAGTGGGTTTTGGAGCCTGCCAAATTTTCCCTGTGGGTGTTGGTGTTCTCCTATTTGTGGCTCCCTCTACTGGATTTGGATGAATGTGGGAGGGCCCACGTTAAACACCACTGTCAAGTCTTACTTTCCTGGGTAGATTTGCAAGCCCAAGAAAGGTTCAGTTATCCTCTAGCTTTTTGCCTGGAGGCCGTTAACCTCAGTTACTTGAAAAGCCTTGGGTTCTCAGTTGAATGAGAAGCTCCCTCAGGTGTTCAGAGTAAGCCTTGGGTTCTTAGTTGAATGAGAAACCCCCTGAGGTGTTCAGCGAGGATTTCCCAAGGGTGGGGCAGATGCTGGTTGTTAATGAGCCTCAATTTGCATTTGTTTGCTCACCTGTGTTGGGTTGAATCTCTGGGGGGGAGGGCTGCCACAGCTCCAGGAAGGAGCAAGCTGGCCACTGTCCTTTGCAGCCGCGACTCAGCACAAACTCTGAGCACTCTCCAAATCCTGGGTGTCCCCACACCATTTGAGTCCAGTCCGCCCTCTCTCTGTCGGAGCCAAAGGTGAGTGGCTATGGCTATTTTAGCGCTCTGTCCCAGCCCTCTGTGCTGTGGAGCCACTTGGGATCTTAACCCCGAGGGCACTGCTCACAGCTAAGAATGCTGCCATCCGTGGGCTCCCAGCCTGCCACCCTCTCATGCCTCTGCAGATCCTACCAGGCTCGTTCAGTGTCCCTGGATGTATTATCCTCTCCCGCTGCTTTTCTCTTGCTTTTTTCCGATGATTCTTGTTTGTCTGATTTTAGAATTGAGGTAATGCTGGCCTTGTAAATAGAGCTTGGAAGCCTTCCCTCCTCTTGAATTTTTTGGAATATTTGCAAAGGATAGGTGTTAATTCTGTTTTGAATGTTTAAGTAGAATTCATTTGTGAAATTCACAGGAATTTTTGTTTGTTAGGAGTTTTAAAATTACTGATTTGCTTCTATTTGTAGTTTTTCTGTTTCTTCTTGACTCAGTCTTGGAAGATTGTATGTTTCTAGGAATTTTTCCATTTCTTTCAGATTGTCCAATTTGTTGACATGTAATTGTTCATAGTATTTTCTTATAATCCTTTGTATTTCTTTGGTGTCAATGGTCATTTCTCCTCTTTTATTTCTGATTTTATTTATTCGGGACCTCTCTCTTTTCTTCTTGATGAGTCTGGTTAAAGGTTTATCAATTTTTTTTCTCTTTTCAAAGAATCAGCTCTTAGTTTCATTGCTCTTTTGTAACTTTTTTAAAGACTCTATTTCATTTATTTTGGCTCTGCTCTCTATTATTGTCTTCTTTTCACTAACTTTGGGTGTTGTTGTTCTTTTTCTAGTTCATTTAGGTGTAAGTTTAGATTGTTTATATGAGATTTTTCTTTTTCTTTCTTTCTTTCTTTCTTTTTTTTTAAAGTAGGCCTGTACTGCTATGAATTTCCCTCTTAGAACTGCTTTTGGCTGTGTCCATAGATTTTGGATCACTGTGTTTTCATTTTCAATTGTCTCATGGTACCTTTTGATTTCTTCCTTGATATCATTGTTAACCCATTCATTTTTTAGTAGCATATTATTTAACTTAGTGTGTGTATGTGTTTAAGCTGATTTTAGAGAGAGAAGTTAATGAGAGAGAGAAACATCAATGTGTGAGAGAAACATTGATCAGTTGCCTCCTGTACACACCCTGATGGGGGATTGAACCCACAATCTGGGTATGTGCCCTGATGGGGAATCAAACTCACAACCTTTGTGGTGCATGAAATGACACTCAATCAACTGAGCCACCTGGCCAGGCTGTTTTAGTGTTTCTCAGTTTTCTTCTTGTAATTGATTTCTAGTTTCATAACATTGTGGTCATAGAAGATGCTTGATATGATTTCAATCTTCTTAAATTTATTGAGACTTTGAAGTGTCCTAACATGTGGTCTATCTTGGAAAATGTTCCATGTGCATTTGAAAAGATGGTACATTTAGCTGCTTTGGAGTGAAATGTTCTAAAATATCAAATAAATCCATCTGGTCTAATGTGTCATTTAAGACCACTGTTTTCTTGTTGATATTCTGTCTGGATGATCTATCCATTGATATCAAGGAGTTGTTAAAGTCCCTTACAATTACTGTATTACTGCAAATCTCTCTCTTTTAAGTCTGTCAATATTTATATATTTAGGTGCTCCTATGTTGGCTGTGTAAATGTTGCAAGGGTTATATCCTCTTGTTGGGTCAATCCCTTTGTCATTATGTAATGTTCTTTTCTACTATTATAACTTTTAAAGTTGATTTTTTAATATAAATATTGTTACCCTAGCTTTTATTTTATTTCTATTTGCATGAAATACCTTTTTCCATTCCTTTGCTTTTAGTCTCTGTGTATCTTTCCATCTGAAATGGGTCTCTTGTAGACAGCATATGTATGGGTCTTGTTTTCTTCTGCATTTAGCCACTGATGTCTTTTAATTGGAGCATTTAATACATTTACATTTAAAGTGATTATTGGTAGTTACATAGTTATTGTCATTTTATTATTTATATTTAGGTTATTTTTCCCTTTCTTCTTAAAGAAATCCCTTCAACATTTCTTGTAATACTGGTTTGGTGATGACAAACTTCTTTAGCTTTTTCTTGTCTGGAAAACTCTATTTTTCTTTCAATTCTAAGTGATAGCCTTGCTAGGTGGAGTAATCTTGATTGTAGATCTTTGTTTTTCATCACTTTGAATATTTTCTGCCAATCACTTTTGGCCTGTAAATTTTCTGTTGAGAAATTAGGAGACAGTCTTATGGGAGCTCCCTTGTAGGTAACTAACTGCTTTTCTCTTGCTGCTTTCAGATTCTCTCTTTGTCTTTAACCTTAAGCATTTTAATCATGGTATGTCTTAATGTGAGCCTCATTGGGTTCATCTTTTTTGGGACTCTCTGTGATTCCTGGTCTTGTATATTTATTGCCTTCACCATGTAAGGGAGGTTTTCAGTCATTATTTCTTCAAATCCCTTGTTCTCTCTCTTCTCAATCTTGTACGCATATATTCCAAATGTTGGTACACTTGATGTTGTCCCAGAGGTCCTTTATACCATCTGCATTTTTTTTTTAAATTCTTTTTTGTTGTTGTTGTTTTCATTGGGTGTTTTTAGCTACCTTGTCTTCCAAAGCAATGATTTAATCTTCTGCTTTATCTAGTACACTTTTGATTTCTTCTAGTGTATTCTTCATTCACTTATTGTATTCTTTATTTCTGACTATTTTTTAATGATTTCTGTGTCCTTTTTAATGTTTACTATCAATTTGTTGAAATTCTCACTGAGTTCATGTATTCTTTCCAAAAGTTTATGAAATATTATTTTAAAATAATTTTAAAATTACATTTGACATACAATATTATATTAGCTTTAGGTGTACAAACCAGTGATTAGACATTATATAACTTACAAAGTGATTACCCCAATAAGTCTGATAGCCATCTGACACCATCCATAGTTATTATAATATTATTGATTATATTCCTATGCTATAATTTATATCCCCATGATTATTCTGTAGCTATCAATTTGTACTTCTTAATGCTTTCACCATTTTCACCCCTCCCCTCAACCATCCGGCCATCTCGCAACCATGAAAATGTTCTCTGTATCTATGAGTCTGTTTCTTTTGCTTGTTCATTTAATTTGTTTTTTAGATTCTACAAGTGAAATCATATGGCATTTGTTTTCCTGTCTGACTTATTTCACTCAGCTCAATACCCCATAGGTCCACCCATGTTGTTGCTGATAGCAAGATTTCATTCTTTTTTATGGCCAAGAAATATTCCATTGTATATTGGAATGTACCACATCTTCTTTGCCAATTCATCTATGGATGAATGCTTAGATTGCTTCCATAGCTTGGCTATTATAAATAATGCTGCAATGAATATGTGGATGTATATGTCTTTCTGATTCAATGTTTTGGGATTTTTGGGATAAATATCCAGAAGTGGAATCACTGGGTCATTCTTTGTCTCCTGTTATACAGCCTTTGTTTTAAAGTCTATTTTGTTTGGTATAAGTATTGTTACCCCAGTTTTTGTTTGTTTATTTGTTTCCATTTTGATAAAACATCTTTTTCATTCCTTTACATTTAGTCTGTGTGTGTCTTTTGATATGAAGTCTCTTGTAGACAGCATACGTATGGGTCTTGTTTTGTTATCCATTCAGCCTCCATATATCTTTTGATTGGAGCATTTAATCCATTTGCATTTAAAGTAAGTGTTGATAGATATGTATTTATTGCCATTATTATTTATATTTTTTATCTTTTGTTTCCTTTTTCTTAAAGAAGACCCTTTAACATTTCTTGTATTGCTGATTTGGTGTTGATGAACTCCTTTAGCTTTGTCTTGTCTGGGGAGCTCTTTATCTGTCCTTTGATTTTAAATAATAGTTTTGTTGGTAGAGTAATCTTGGTTGTAGGTCCTTGCTTTTCATCACTTTGAATATTTCTTGCCAATCCCTTGTGGCCTGCAAAGTTTTTGTTGAGAAATCAGCTGCCAGTCTTACGGGAGGTTCCTTGTAGATAACTAAATGTTTTTCTCTTGCTGCTTTTAAGATTCTCTCTTTGGCATTTTAATTATTATGTGCCTTGGTGTGGGCCTCTTTGGGTTCATTTTTGGGGGGACTCTTTGTGCTTCCTGGTATTGTATGTCTATTTCTTTTACCAGGTTAGAGAAGTTTTCCATCATTATTTTTTCACATAAGTTTTCAATTACTTGCACTCTCTCTTCTATTTCCAGCACCTCCATGGTGCACATGTTAGTACACTTGAAGTTGTCCCAGAGACTCCTTACACTATCCTCATTTTTTTGGATTCTTTTTTCTTTTTGCTGTTCTGATTGGGTGTTTTCTGTTGCCTTATCTCCTAAATCTCTGATTTGATCCTCTGCTTTATCTACTTCACTGTTGATTCCCTGTTATGTATTCTTCATTTCAGTTAGTGTATTCTTCATTTTTGACTAGTTCTTTTTTATGTTTCCTACCTCTGTTTTTATGTTTCCTATCTTTTTGTTAAAGTTCTCCCTAATTTATTCTACTCTTTCCCTAAGTTCATTGAGCATCTGTATAACCATTGTTTTGAACTCTGTGTCTAGTAGATTGCTTGTCTCCATTTTGCTTAGTTCTTTTTCTGGAATTTTGTTCTTTTCTTTCATTTGGGACATGTTTTGTTGTCTCCTCATTTAGGCAGCCCCCTGTGTTTATTTCTATCTATTATGTAGAGCTTCTACATCTCCTGGGCTTGGTAGAATGGCATTATGAAGTAGGTTTCCTGTAGGGTCCTGTGGCACAGCTTCTCCATTCACCCAAGCTGGGCACTCTAGGTGCATCCCCATGAGAGTTGTTGTAGTTAAGCCTTGACTGCTGTTGGCACCTCTATGGGAATGATTTATCCAGAGGCTGATTGCCTGTGAGAATCAGCTTTAACTACTGTGAAGGATCAGTTGTGCAGGGGTTGACCTCATAGGGCAGGACTTACTTCAGTGGGGCTCTGGTTCCTGCTGAGTCCACCCCTTAAGTGTGTCCCTTGTTGAGGAGATTGGGTAGTGTTTCAATGTGGTCTGAAGCTGTGCACCAGAACCTTACTCTGTGGCCTCTCTGGAGGTGCAGGCCAAGGTCAGCCCCCCACCTGTGTCTTTCGCATGACCACTGGCATGAGCTACAAAGCGATCTGCAGATGGCTGTTACTTCTGCTGAGCTTGGAGGTGTCCCCAAGAGGCCACACTGTGAACCAATGCTAGCTCTTGCTAGCGCCAGGCCTGGGGCCACTTAGCAAGAAGTACGTGGTGCACTGAGGTCAGATGCTGCTTGTCTGAGAGATTTTTAGGAAAATCAGCATGGAAAATCAGCATGTATAGAAAAGCCACTGGAGATGGCTTGGCTTGGGTTCTTAAGTTGGTTGGGGTGGGGTCTTAGGGAATCACCAGGGCAGGGTGAACAATGTTATCCAGTGTGATGGAGACTCAGATATGGCCCTGCCTGCTGGCTCTGTGGAGGGCAGGGCCCAGAAAAGAAACAATGGCCTCTACCAGAGCTGTCTTATAGAAAGCTGCCCCTCCAGCTCTTGCCTGAATGTCAGATTACTCATTTCTTCCTTGTATGTCCCTGGTGCCCCAGCGCTGGAGCTCAGAGCTAGTAAGTCCATGCACAGGCTCTTTAAGAAAATGCCTGGGACTTCAGAAGAAGTCTGTCTCACTCAGCCACAATTTAAGCTGTTTTTTGTTTTGTTTTATTTTGTTTTACATTCATAAGTTATGGGGACTTCTTTTCCTGGCACTGCAACCTTGTGCTGAGGGGCCTGGTGAGGTGTTTGGGACCCCTTGGTCTTCAGGGGGACCTCTGCATCCAAGAAATCTCTCTTGATTTTTAACTTACACAGCCTGTTTCACATCACTCCCCCTCCTACCAGTCTCTATTTGGCTTCTTCTTTATATTGTTATTTGTAGGACTTCTGTTCAACTACATTTCAGGTGGTTCTGAATGATGATTGTTTTGTAGGTCAGTTGTAATCTTGATGTGGTTGTGGGAGGATTTGAGTACCACATTTACCTATGCACCATGTTGACCAGAACTCATGAAGCATTCTTGTAACCAGTGTTTTGAACTCTGCATCTGATAGATTGCTTGTCTTTATTTCATTTAGCTCTTTTTCTGAGTTTTCTCTTGCTCTTTTCTTTGGGACCTGTTTCTTTGTCTCTTCATTTTGGCTGTCTCTCTGTGTTTGTTTCTATTATTAGGTCTATTTGCTACATCTCCCAGTCTTGGCAGGGTGGCCTTATGTAGTAGGTGTCTGCTGGGGTCCAGTGACATAGTTTCCCTGTCACTTGAGCTGGGTGCTCCAGGAGTGTCTCTTATGTGGGTTGTGTGTGCTCTACTGTTATAGTTGAGGCTAGATTACCGTTGGCACTTCAGTGGGTGGGGTTGACCTCAGGCTGATTCATTATGAGGACTGGCCACAGCCATAACATGTGAGCTATTATGTGAGGGCTGACCCCACAGAGTGCATTTGTCCCAGTGGGACTCTGGTGCCTGTTGTGACCAACCTTTGGGTGTGCCATTTGTGGAGCTAATCTTGTGGTGCTCTGTTGTGGTCTGAAGCTGACCACTGAGCATGTTGGTTTGGAGGCCTCTTGGAGGGGCTCTAGTGCAGGCCAATGTCAGCTACTGTCTGTGCCAGGCCTAGGGCTACTTGGTAGAAGTAACAAAGCTATTTGCAATTGGTAGCTGCCTGTGTTGGGCCCGGAGGTGTGTGGGAGAGGACATGCTGCAACCTCAGGTCAGCTGCCAGCTGTGCTGATCCTTGGGCCACTCAACAATAGGCCTAGGGCACGCTGAGGCCAACTGCCACTTGCTTGGGGCCTGCAGACCTTGGAGAGTTTTAAAGAAAGTCTTTAGTGTGGGCCAAGGCTGCCTGCCTGTGAGGCACATCTGAAAGAGCCAAAGGTGGTATGTGAGTTGGGTGAAGCTGGGTTGTAGGGAGTTATAAGGATGAGTGGTGTTCACCAGGTTAATGCAGATTCAGACTTGGTGCCTGTCTGTTCCTGTAGGCTGTGTATGGGAGGGCTCAACACAGGAACAATGGCAGCTGTCCCTCTAACCCTCTCCTAGAAGCCACACAATTCAGTTTATCTCCATATGTTTCTGGTGCTTTCTGACCTACTGTCCCTTTGTTGGAGTTTAGGGTGGGTGAGCAAGTGCATCTGTGTGTGGGCCCTTTAAGAGGACACCTGAGTTTCTAGCAGCACACCGTTTCACCTGGTGAGAATATCTGCTGATTTTCACAGCCAAGTTTTGTGGAGATTCCTCTCTCAGAACTGGATGCCTGAATTGGGAAGCCCCAGTGTGGGGCTCGGACCCCTCACTCCTCAGGAGGACCTCTGTAGCCGAGATAATCCTCCCAATTCTCAACTGCATGGTGTGAGATTAGTTATTTTTGAGTCTCTGCATCTTCTACCAATTTTGATGCAGTGTTCCTTTTTTTCTTTTTTTCCCACTTATCTTCAGATAGAGTGGGAGGGGGAGAGAGAGAGAAACATCGATGTGAGGGAGACACATCAAAGAGACACATCGATTGGCTGCCTCCCACATGACCCTGACCAGGGCTGGGGACCAAAATGCAACCTAGGTACGTGCCCTTGACTGCAATTGACCCCGTGATTCTTTGGTCCATGAGCTGAAGCTCTAACCACTGAGCAAAACCAGCTAGGGCTGATGCATCTTCTTTATGTCCTTAGTTATAGGAGTTTTGTTCTGCTAGTCTTCAGACAGTGTTTCAGGTTGGTTATTCTATAGTTTTAATTTTGATGTTGTCATAACAGGATGGGAGCACAGTGTTTATCTACTCCACCATTTTGATGGGAACCATCTCATATAATTTTTACAATTCTCATTCTCCAGAAGACGGAGACTGACAAGTTCATGTTACTCCTCTGTGCCCTACCACTTCTGGCGCCAGGGGATGACATCTGGAGACAGCTTATTTATTTGTTTATTTAACAAGTATTTTTTGAATGCACCCTATGTTTTAGGCATTTTTAGATTTAGCTTTTTAGAAATACAATAAAAATTCCTGACCTCATGAATATTAGAAATGTTGATTAAAACCTATACATATATATGGTAAGGAATATCTATTGCTGACATCTATGTAATGTTTAAAATGTTTCAGAATATATACTCAAAGCATAGTTCTTTGAACATACATTATAAAAATCCTTTTCAGAACCGCACTTTGATTTTCAGCAACACTGTGTTCATTCTTCAGTCGTCTCACTGAAATCAAGGAACAGAGTAAGAATGGGCAGGCTATGGTTTTGAAGAGAAGTGGCTGGAGGGTGGGTCTCTGCATGACATCCAGGACCTAGTGCCTTTTTTGGGTCACTTTTCTCGTGAAGCCATGCCAGTACCGATAATAGAAAACAATCAAAATGATAAATGGATGAAGGGGGTGAGTCATGATTACCAAGAATAAAAATGCTGAGTTGTTGATGAGGTACGGAAATAATCAGTAACACATTTAATATTGCTGACACCTCCTAACCAGTTTCAGCTGGTTCTTTGTGCGTTGTGGGGAAGTTGGTAATTAGAACTCACTTCATATTAAATAAGGTCCAAAGTGTTTTCTGTCTGGTCTAATCCTTTCCCTTTTTCTTCTCAGTCCTTTGAAAGATAAAGAGAAGAGGATGAGGGAGCAAGGTGTGCAAAGCTAAACCCTTCCTCATTACAGAAAAAAGAAAAGAAAAAAAAATCAAGTTTTAGTGATATGTATATTTATATGGAATGCAGACCACACTTCTTGCTTAAAAAGGATGAAGTTGGTTATGCTTCTTAGGCTCACAGCTTTTCCGCTTTTGTCAAATAAAGCAAGATAGACAAATTCAAATGTGGAGACAGCCTAGAGGATTTACTAGGTTGATTTTAAAGTGAAAAACTATATAATATTAAAGAATAATGTCACAAAATTTACTAGAACATAAATAGCTCATCTCTAACCAAAAGTTTACTTCACACATATATTCTATTGATTATGTTTCAGACCTTAGGTCCTAAATATGATTTAATAAATGAATGAACAATAAGAGTTGCAATAAAAGACCTGCAACCAATAATTTGTTTTCATTTGTTTATATCATCTAGATGAGTGTGGATCCAGAAATATCATTTCCACTAAATGTGATACTGTCTTAATGAACTGAGAGGAGATAGATACAGTAATTTAGGCCTTCAAATAAAATTTTAATAAGTTTTCTTCGTCTATTGAAAAATAAAATTTGGTTTCTCCTCAGTGACTACAGTATTGGATACTCTTTATTGCTCGAGAGAGAAAAAGGGGCCGCTTGGAAGAAAATACCTTGCTTAGTCTCACTTAAGCTTATTCTCTTTCGGCTGTTGCCTCTACTTCTCTGTATTCTTGAGCTGTATTGGTTATTCAAGCTCAATAAATCAAAGCCATTGTTTTCACTTATTGGGCATCTTCTGCAGAAGTGTAGTGGACAATGGGTGTTTGCATGCAAAATCAGAGGACCAGCTGATAATTCATTTTACAGATACATTTATCATCACATGAGAATTCTGATGAGTTCTTAAAACCCATAGCTAATACTTATTGAATCAGTGTAGGTCTTGTATCAGTAAGGAAATACTATCTGTGAGTTGACCCACTTACTTCTGGGTTTGTCATTTGGGCCTCTGTAGTGGGTACTTGTTGATGTTGGCATCCCATAGGTATTTACCCCACTTCCCGTAACAACTTTTGATGTTTATTTGGTGATCAATATCTCTTCCGTTGTTCTGCACAGTTAGAAGTAACTGCTGCACTGATTCTGGATGTGTGATTTGAGAGTTCAGACTTGATTCAGAGATACCCCTTTCCCTGGCTACCACGATTAGCATGAGCACATGACCCAATCTGAGACAGTAAGATACAAAGTGAATTTTGCAGATGATTGTTGGAAAGTTTCTTCCTGCTAGACTTACATCTGAGAGGATGAAGCCAACAAGATAATGGAAGATCTGTGTAATATTTTTTAAAAAGTAGCAAATTTTATCTTGATGACATTGCTTGAATCCCAAATTCAGGCACACCCCATCTGGACCTACCCCGAGACTTTCCAGTTACAGGGACAAATACATTTTCTTTTTGTTTAAGCCAAATTGGAACTGAAAGAGTTTTAATAGATACAGGTTATTATTAATTTTTAACTTCTAGGACCAACTTGAATGAATCTCTTTGGACACTAGACTTGCCTATACCCAGACTCAGTGCTCTTACCAAGCTGGTCATGCCCACAGAAACATGGTCTGATTTTTCCCCCTCTTTATCCAGATAATTTTTTTACATGAAGAATTTTCTACAAAAAAAATTTTTTTTACAATGGTGTTATGCTTTGAGTTATGTGTCCCTTCTCTCAAATCCAGATGTTGAAGTCTTTTTATTTATTTATTTATTTTATTTTTTTTATTTTTTATTAATTTACTTTTGTTACAGATGTTTCTCTTTTTTTCCCCCATTGACACCCTCCTCCCCCTCCCTCCCTGCCCCGTCCCCAGTTTTGTTGTCCCTGTCCCCTGGTTATGAGAACATGCGTACAAGTTCTGTGTTCATCGCTCCCCTCCCCCACCCCCTCTTCTGGCAAATGTCAGTCTGTACCCTACTTCCACGTCTCTGGGTCTACCCTTTTCCTCACACTGTTATGTTCATTATATTCCAGAAATAAGTGAGATCATATGATATTTGTCTTTCTCTGCTTGGCTTGTTAGATGTTGAAGTCTTACCTCCCAGTACCTCAATGTGACTTATAAGGAGATACGGTCTCTACAGAGGTAATCCAGTTAAAATGAGGCTCTCAGTACGAGTGGTATTCTTACAAAAGGGGGAACTTTGAAGACAGACACCCCTACAGGAAGAAGGCCACGTGAAGAGGCATGGAGAGAAGTCGGCCATCTACAAGCCAAGGAGAGAGGCCTGGAATAGTCCCTTCCTCACGGCCCTCAGCAGGAAGCAACCCCGTTGTCACCTGGATGTCAGACTTCACCCTCCAGAACTGGAGACAATCCGTTTCTGCTGTTTAAGCCACCAGTTTGTGGCCATGCTAAGCAGCATTAGGAAACTATGACAGGGGGTAAAGGGAGTCATTTTTAGCCCTGAGTGAAAAATAAAAAGAAGTGCACTTTTATTTGCTTACTTTAACATAACTTTTTATCATAAATTATTGCTATTTGTAGAGCTAGAACTAGGTTAAAAACGTGATAATCAAGGATGGCTGATTTATCAACTAAATACAAGAAGAGATGTGATGTATTTCACATTCAAAGCTGATTTCAGGGAGGATTGTTTTTGGCAAGAATGAATGGGCCATCTTTTTAGCATGTGTGGCAATGCTTATAAATTAATGTGATGTGACATGGCATTTCATGCTTTCTTAAAAATATTTTAGAACATATCTTTTGCAAATCCTTCAATAAAGGAATCCAAGAAGTTTCAGGATAATCCCAGTGTTTCCAACTTTTCATTGCTACCTTCCTTCACAATTTGTCATGGAATAATCAATGAAAATTGATACATTTTTTATTAATTGCAGTTGTCCCAAGCCACTTAAATTCTTCTATGGAACCACACAGAAAAATATTAAAAATCAAGTTAAATTACTACTCAAAGCCAGACCTCTTTAAGATTAAATGTTGGACTTCCAACCAAAGATTTGGAGTCAGAAATTGGCTAATTAGATGAAAGAAAACAGAATTCTTGTGAAGGGGCATCCCTGTCCTTCACACACATGTTCTTCTTCACACATGCGCATGCACACACACACACACACACATACACACACACAAGCACAGAGCATTACAGACGGTTAGTACTAAAATTAGCAAATTTGAAAGGTTAAAAGATAAAGAAGTATTTTATCACAAATAATATATGGTACCTCCAAACTCAGTGGGTACATTTTTAAGTGGCCTGGTCCAAGGCAACAGTGTACAAATACAAACTTTTCCTCCCAAATTATTAAATACAATGACAATTAATTTTGTATTGTTTTCTTAAAACTGGCACATTTTACAGTGTTTTCTTGGTGTTGAAGGGGAGCAAAGAGAATGCTGTTTTACAGAAAAGTTACATTTGTCCCAGCTCATGGCAGATAGAAACAGAGATAAAAAAAATCCTATTGTCCTTTTGCCCTCCCTCTTCAAACAGCAAAATCCCTCACATAAGCAAAAATTGATTTTTTTAAAAATAAAAGAAGTTATTGTTTGCCCTTTCTATCTGAACTGCAGGGTATTACAATGGTCTCGATTTATTTCACATCCAATTTATAAGACTATTTCGTCTAAAATCTTTGTGGAAATTCTTAGGAAAAAGAAATTAGGCCTATCAACAATGAAACACTCTTCATTTGAGCATAGGTAAATCCAGAGAAAAGTTTTCAGCAAGATGTGATTAGTTTTCTCCTTCATCTAGTCTATTTTGTGGCTTGAAATTTGTTATTTTCAAACATCGTGCATTATTTTCAAAGATCTGTCTCTGAATAAGGCTGGATAGAGAAGGCAGGATTGTCCAGTTGAGAAGAATAAACATAGCACTAAACACATTTTTAATTTTATTTTTAACACATTATTTTGCACCTTATTCCTTGCATAATCTTGGCCCAATCGCGTAGTCTCTACAACCTGTTTTTTTAAAAGAAAAAATAATATCTTCCCCCACCTCTCATACTTTTGTTTTACCCAGGGAGCTGTAGGACTTCATAAAGCTCATAGGTAAACACACACACACAATGACAAGAACAACACTTAAGGAAAAGTATTCTTTCACTAGAAGCTTCTGAGTCTCACAAAGGAAAGGAAAGTTTCTATATAAAATATTGGATACCCACCACAATTTTTTTCCATCTTGAATTCTATTTCTGTTTGGCATACAATGCGTGTGTGTCTGTGTGTGTGTGGTGGATGTGTGTGCTCACAGTGAACTTGGGCTACAGAAGCAGACATCAAAAGGCCAAGCAATTGCAGTAATTTTTGATTCTGTATTCTTATCTAATTTTCTCGAAGATACTATACTGCTGTTAGTTCTATTGATCTTGATTAGTTCTTTGACTACTTCTTTCCAATTAATCAAAGATATTTAAATTCTGATTTTGTTGTACTCTTTCTCTTCAATTTTGAAATTTTTACTGCCAGAAAGGACATTTTCTCTTATCTAGCCGCAAACTTAAATAAGCTCTCTATCTCTCTGGGTCACGGATGGCAAATGTTAAACAAATTTACATTTGGGATTTTCCATTCATTTCCCACACGGTTGACACTGAGCCAATGATAACCACTTATTAACTGTTCAGCTGGATCATTTGTGTGACCCAGACACTAGTTCCAGTGAGCTGATGACTTTATCACGTGGGTGAAATCACAAGGCTATATGTTCCTTTTTCTCAGGGTTCCAAGAGCGGCCTCCTTTGAAAAATGTGAAAAAGCTTTTACTGTAGTCAATCTAGATGTTAAATAATATTTGTACTGAGCACAAGTTTCTAAAAAATGAGACTTGAAGACCCTGTGAAAATAAAACTCACTGGTACATTTTCTCTTTCTGGTCAGTTTGGACTCATTCTGCAACAGTATCTGGGTGGAAGATTGTTCTCTAGTTATGAGTTTCTTTTCATGCTCTCAGAAGCATGTAGATTCATTTTTTGGTAATTTAAAATTATTTACATTTATGAAACCGTGACTGATAATCACTAAACTGAATACTTACCTTCTGGTTCAGCAGAGTGACTACTTCCGTTAGTCATTATGAAGATATTGACTGGTTGTCAGGGTCTGTGGGTCCTGTGGTCAGTTACCTCCCAAAGCTAGTTATACATTCTTGGGCAAGATCCTTACCTCTATCTCAGTTTCATCATCTGAAAAATAAAGATGACATCTATTTTACCTACTGTGAGTTTCCGCACTATCAAATGAGGTACAATATATGTAAGTTTTAAAACTCTGAAACATTGAACTATATAAATGTGAGATATTTTACAATAATAATAAATTAAACAATATATTTTACAAAAATAAAGGTTTCCAGATTCTGATACTCCTGATTTCTACTTTATAGCTGAGACTATAGTTTTAAAAATAAATGTGAATATGTTGTGGGATATACTGCCGACAAATTAAGATTTTTGATTGATATGAATGGGATTATGGAGAAATGAAAGCAATTATTTTGATAATTCAAGATAAAAACTACTTCCTTCCAAATTTTCCAAATACATTTTGTTCTTGGAGAACAAAAGAACTGATATTTTGATGTTGCACATGAAGAGATAGAACAATAAAATCAAATGGTACTTCTGCTGAGAATATATGACATTAAATGTTTTTGTATTATGAAAAATGTGCTCTGAAAAAATGTTAAACTTGTATTATTATTTTTGGGTCAAGTTAACGTGTGTATTTAGCCACATCCAGAGAAGCATATTTCCTTTGAATACTGTTAGTGTTTTCCTTTATGCTCGTGTAGAAACACACCCTTGTAATCATGTCATTGGATGCCAGAAATCTTATAAATGATATAATGTTACACAAGTATTAATGTTGTTCACCTTCTATTTTAGAGAAATATTTTATGACTAATTAGTCCACATCAAAAAATTGAAGCTCTGTGATGCTGCCTTGCCAGAGCCTGGCAGAAAACATATTACTCGTGGTGCTCTTTGGAATTTTTTGGCAGGATAATCATAAGTTAGGTGTTAGATATAGTACAACAGTAATAAGACAGACAAGCCCCTTCTTCTGGATCCATGAAATTTATTCCTCATCTCATCCAAGTAGCATTGTAGATGAATGTGCTTATAATAATTGTAACATCAAATAATATGAAGCAATTTTTAAAATATAAAGATTTCCTGAGCATCCAAAGCATGTTCTGATAGTCTACAATAGCTCTCGGCGATGTAGAAATGTATATAAGCAGATACATATGCCTTTGTACCCAATTTACTTTCTAAATTAAAGTGGTAGGTAATGAGGGTGAAAGGTAGGTGACAAAAACAGAGCATTGACAATGAATGTATTTTCCTCGTAGATGTGTCAGGATAAATTTATTTTTCTTTTTTGAAGAGTGGAGAATGTTGTGGGCAGACAAAAAGACAGGCCAGTACCAGGTGCACCCTCAGCTCTACCACGGAGTTCCCACCGTCACTAGGCAAAGGGAAGCAACACTAGTCATTTTAAAAAGTATTTTTTCCTAATTACTAGCTAAGTAATTAGAAGGAAAACAAGTTTCCCTTGGTTTTCTCCCAGATGCTGAGGCTGGTCACTACGTAGGGTGTTGCGAGGGGATGCAGGATGTTAAGGGCCATCACACGGGACCCAGCTTCACCCTTGTCCCTTGGCAACAGTGCTCAGATTTCTACAGAGTGCCAGCCAATGAAAACTGAGATTGTCAATTGGAGAGCCTCTCCATGTGACTTGGCTTCCTCGCAGGATGGCAGCTGCAAGGTAGTGGAGCTTCTTGCGTCATTGCTTATGGCTCCAAGCGCAAGTGATCCTTCTTTGACCTAGGCTTAGAAGTCACATGGTGTCATTTCTACTACATTAGGTTCGTTGTGACTCACAGGTCCACCCATATTCGAGAGGAAGGAACACAGAGTCCACTTCTCAGAGTCACATTGTATAAGAGCAAGTGGGATGGGAAGTACTATGACCATCTTTTGAAAACACAATCTATCACAGAGCTTATATAACTTTTCTTTATATGCACTCAGTTCGAGGTCATCTCAGTCCCATAATTTTTTTAAAAGTCTGTTGTTATTGATTTTAGAAAGAGAGGCAAGGATAGGGAGAGAGAGAGAAACATTGATGTGAGGTTTCCTACACACCCTAACTGGAACCTAACCTGCAGCCTGGGTATGTGCCTTGACTGGGAATTGAACGTGCGACTTTTCAGGATACGGGACAATGCTCAGCCAACTGAGCCACACCAGCCAGGGCACAGTCCCATAAATTTAATTATAAACAGATGATTTCTAAATTTATATCTCTAGTTCTGACTTCCATCCTGAGCTCTACATATGTATATTCAACTATCTACTTGACATCTCCATTGAATCAATTATCAACTTGACCTCTCCCTAGCCTCTACCTAGTAGATGCCAGTAGCATGCCCTGCACTCCTCCCCTAATTCAAGATCAAAAATAAAGAATGTCTTCAGATATCCTCAAATGTCCCTTGTGGGGGAGGGATTGTCCCCAGTTAAGAACCATTGGTCTAAAGCAACAGTTTTCAACTGGTTGTGCTATGATACTTTTTAACACATACCTGACTATTTAGTCAGGGGCACTGACCTCTTTTCCCTTAGCTTGTCAAATAAAAAAATGACAACAGCCAATACAATAATAGCTGTATGGAGTGCATGAATCAAAGTTACAGTACACTAATATTAAAAAGTTTTAACAGGAGTTCACTTGCTCTGCTTAAAGTTTGTTTCTTTGGTTGCTTCAAATCCATAAACACACTTTAACAGAGAACTGATTTCAGAGAGCCCAGTTAGTAAGTATTGTTTATAAAAACAGGGGTTGCTAGCATAGTTTTCCTGATTGGTGTGAATAAAGCCACTGTGTAAAAGAAAGAAATACATATGCACTGTTATAATTAGTGTGTCTGTTTTGGGCTGCATATCAATTTATAGAGCCTTGACCCATGTGTGTTGAAAACAAGAGAAAGACTTACTTTAGGAACAAGACTATAGCAATGAATTATAGGATGTTTTTATCAAGGTAAATTAATTTTACCTTGCATTAATCCTCTTGTTTCAATTCATTCTCACTGAACTTTCATAGGAACTATCCTACATGTTTGCACTATCCATACTTCTTTTTTTATTGTAATATTCATAAAGGGAATCGATTTCCATGCGGTCTTTTAAAACACTAGGCACTATGCTTCAGAATTATTTTTGTTGCTTCTGCAGTTGAAAATGATGACACCACATAACCATATGCCAGATATAAATAGTGAAGTGACAGTTATATTCTGCATACAATAGAGTGGGCCACTGGCTGCTTCCGGCTTCACTGGAGTCCTCCGTAGTTATACAGAAGTGTGCACAGAGTGGGCCCGGTGAAGCTGCCTGCAGAATTTCCGGAAAGAACTGATGCACTTTCCCTAAGGATGAAAGCAGAAGGAAGTCCTTCCTCAGTATTCATGCGAAATGTGCTTCCTCCTTCGATGTCAAAGAGAAATAGAAATGACAATTTTAATTAAATGGTTCTTTCTGTGTTTTGTTAGGGGTAGAGTTCCCATTTCTTTCTGTAGCTAAAAATTAAAAAATAAAATCTCTATTATATACTTTACATATAAATGTAAATTAAATATATGTGTATACATAATACATAGAGCTGATACACTATATCTATGTGCCATATGTATGTAATACATATGTAATATATATCTATATCTATTGATATATAGATATATAGATAGATATAGATAGATAGATATAGATACAGATACAGATACAGATACAGATATAGATATAGATATAGATATAGATATAGATACAGATACAGATACAGATACAGATACAGATACAGATACAGATATAGATATAGATATAGATATAGATATAGATATAAAACTTTTTCCTTATTAGCTGGTTGTGGCACTTTGGTCAAATTACTTTACCTTTTTTTTTTATCTTCACCCGAAGACATTTTTCCATTTTTTGTTCAGATAGAGTGGGAGGGAGAGAAAGAGAGAGAGAGAAACATTGACGTGAAAGGGACACATCGAGTGGCTGCCTCCCGCACGACCAACCAGGGCAGGGGACAAACTGCAACCGAGGTACATGCCCTTAGGGGGAACCAGACCCGGGTCTCTCTGGACGGCAGGCCGATGCTCCAACCGCTGAGCCAAACCGGCCAGGGCTACTTTACCTTTTTTATATCTGTTTTCTTATCTGTAAAATAGAAGCAATAATGGTATTTACCTCATATAGTGGTTTACATATGGCATGAATATAACATATAGATACTTAGACTATTACACACAGTGTCTATATACATTTAACAAGGCTAACTATTGTGAGTATTATAGTCTCTCTCTCACACCCATACACATTCATATTTTGTATTTATACAACGTGCATTTATTATTACTTATGTGCTGGGATTATACGAAGTGGGCATTAGACAAGTCAGCCTTAGCTCTGCTCTCATGGAACATACATTCCAATGAGGAAGACAGACAAAAACCAACATCACAGACAAGTGAAAATAACTGCAATTCATAATAAGAGCCAAGAGGTCAATCAATAGGCAACCAAGGCAGAGAATAAGGGGGGCATGGACGGGAGGCACTCTTCCATAGGCAGTGAGGGAATGCCTCTCTGGGAGCGTGTTACTGGCTCTGTGACAGGAGGCTGGTGGGATTCAGCCCCATGCGGAGGGGAAGAGAACAGGGAAGACAGACTTGCCTGACAAAAAGCAGGACGTGTCTTCCATTGTCTTGATTCTCCATATCTCTTTTGCCAAAACTCTAGGAAACACAACCTAGAGATGTACGCTGATGCTCTTTTACTCGTTTATTTAATTAGGGGCTAATCCTGAGTGGTGAGCACCAGCAGACCACTGATTCTTACTTAGGTTTTGAGTTAGGGTTCCCGAAACTCATTTGGGATATGAAAATGAAATCAGCTATTGGTAATAGCAAACCCAGTAATTTAAAAATATGCTAAGGCTGACAAATTCTCTCCTTGCTGGCAGTTGCAACTGTCTGGGTCTCTAGAGGCACATTTTGCCTACTGAAGTGCGGTTTTTAATTTTAAATCAAGAAAAACTACACAGCTCCAATATCTTTGATTTTTTTGTTTAAAGGTCATTTTTTTTAATGAAAATAAAAGTAAAGTATGCACAAAGAGTACAGAAAATTGTGAGAGCAAAAACTCACTCTCCCTTTTCCAGGCTACCACTTCTGTCCACAGTAATCTATTCAAAGGTAACCAGTCAGCTTCTCTCTGTATATATATATTTTAATCCTCACCCGAGGATATTTTTTCTATTTATCTTCAGATAGAGAAGGAGAGAAAGAGAGGGAGAGAGAGAGACATTGATGTGAGAGAGACATATCAATCAGCTGCCTCCTGCACGACCTCGACCAGGGTCGGGGATGAACCGCAACTGAGGTACGTGGTGCCCTTGACCAGAATCGAACCCGTGACTCATTGGTCCTTGGGCCAACCCTCTAACTGCTGAGCCAAACCGTCCAGGGCCATATATAAATAAATAAATAAATATATATATATATATATTTTTTTTTTGGTGGAAAAATATAATCGCATCTATCAGCCCAGATATTATATATGTGCATGTATGTG
The DNA here is from genome assembly GCA_030848825.1 of Tadarida brasiliensis. Classification (NCBI taxonomy): domain Eukaryota; kingdom Metazoa; phylum Chordata; class Mammalia; order Chiroptera; family Molossidae; genus Tadarida; species Tadarida brasiliensis. Next base: position 83,537,065 of record CM061257.1, read on the forward strand.
TACATACATATTTTTTCAAAGTCTTCACAAATGGGATTTTATTATAAATACTGATATATACCTTGCTTTTTTGCTTAATCAAATAGCTTAGAGGTCTTCTGTTTGCCTCTATAAAAATGTACTGTTTTAAATAATGGTTGTGTAATATCCTGTTTTATGAAAATATCACAATATATTTTATCACGCTTATTAATAGGCCTTTGGATTATTCTCCTACTCATTCTTACTATACATAATACTGTGAAAAACATTCTAATCAGTGGGAACATTATTTTTTCAGTAGAGTCAATTCCTAATAGTGGGATTGCCAAGTCAAAGAATGTTTATGCATTATTGATTTTGATCATTATTACTAAATTGCACTAAAATCATTTACATCATTTGTTTTTTATTTTTTTAAAAATTCTTTTTTTCTTTATTGATTTTAGAGAGAGGAAGGGAGAGAGGAGAGAGAGAATCATCGATGAGAGAGAACATCGATTGGCTGCCTCCTGCATGTCCCCCACTGGGGATCGGGCCCACACCCTGGGCATGTGCCCTGACTGGGAATCAAACCGGTGACCTCCTGGTGCGTGAGTCAATGCTCAACCACTGAGCCACACCAGCTGGGCTCATTTATACCACTTAAAAGTCACATTAAAAGTGTCAGAATTCCTTATAACCTGTCTCTCCATAATTGTGTTAATACTGGATATTACTAAACTTCAAAAATTTTGTCAATCTGATAGATGCAAATTTATATGTAATTTGCATTTCTTTAATTATGAGTCAGATTGATAGTTTTTTTGCACACTACTGGCCATTTTGTTTCCATATCTGTGAGTTGCTTATTTATACTACCTGCTCATTTTTCTATTAGTTTTTGAAAACTTTTTCTTGCCAATTTGTACAGACATTATGTAAATTAGAAAATTAGCTCTTTTACTATCAAAATATGACGCAAAAAATTTGTCTTTCTTTCTGTTGTTAATCTGTTAACTTTATTTATATTTTTGGCCTTTTCCTTATGTTTATATTTTTGGCCTTTTCCTTAACCGTTTCTCAGTTTTGCGTCATGTTTAGGAAAGCCTTTCACATTTCAAAATTTAGGAAATATTTCTCCATCTTTTTTTTTTTTTTTTTTTTTAATCCTCACCCGAGAACATTTTTTGCATTTATCATCAGATAGAGCGGGAGGGAGAGAGAGGAAGAGAGAGAAACATCAACGTGAGAGAGGGCCGGGGACAAACTGCAACCAAGGTACATGCCCCTAGCGGGAACCGAACCCGGGACTCTCTGGACCGCAGGCTGACGCTCTAACCACTGAGCCAAACCAGCCAGGGCCTCCATCTTTTCTCCTAATGGTCATTTTGGAATTCAAAATCTTTGATGCCTCTGGAATTTATTTTGACATAAAGAATCGTTTTCTTTTCAACGTGATGAGGCAGTGGTCACAACATTATTTCTTGCATAGTGTGGCAGTGACTCATTATTATCCTAGTAATGTATACTGGCTCAGATTTTGGAATCTGAAATAACTGAATTGAAACCTGGATGTAACGTGCTTTCTTCATCTTTAGTCCAGGCCTAGTTCTGCAGGGTTGCAGTGTCTTATCAGAAGCCACTGCTGCCAGGTTGTTCCGCTAGCGAGTTCAGCACATCAGGATCTCCACCTGCATCCGGGTGGAATCTACTCATTGAGGTGCTTACACGGTGCCCAGTCATGGTGGCTGTCATCTCTTCCTGCTGGCATCCACTGAGACACCCAGGTTTTATCAGGTTTCTGGGTGCTGATCTTTAGATCCTTTTTAAAACCTGAATGATCTTTCTTTTTTCTGATAGTCTCAGCTTTTACTTTCTCAGCTACTTTTGATCCCCTCTTCTTGAACAGGTCAGATTTGTCTGTTCTCCTGAGCCTTTCTGGGTGGGACCATGGGAAACTTTCTGGAGCTATCTCAGATCTCTTTTGTCCAGAACTTCTGTGCAACCATCTTTATTCCGCTGTCCTCTGTGCCAAGCTGGGTCCGGGAATACTTCGTGAGGCTCCCTGGCTCCCTGACCTCACCCACAAAACTCTGTCCTTCTCAGATCCACTAAAACATTTTGGAGACTCCAGCATTATCAACCTTCCTCTTGTTCAGACCCAGAGAAGCTCAAACATCATTGTTTCCTCTGGCAGGATTCTTCTCTCTCCCTCCCAGGGACAAACTTCATCTAGTCTGGGGTGGGTGGGTAGGAAAAACTGGTTCTGATGGAAAGTGGTTATCATTCCAGATCTTTTTGTCCTGTGCCTGGAAGCAGTCTTTGAAACTCCAAAGCCAAAGGATTGACTCTTTTGTTCTCTTTAACAAAGTAACAACCCTGCCCTAGGGCAATGGATATCTCAAAGTCTTTGAGTAGGGAAGGGACACAGATTAAGAAAGAATCACTGGAGAGAAAGCACATTAGTTAATAAATATATCAGAATACTATTCCTCTATGTTACTATTGCATTTAATACTATAGAGAAAACCGGCTATCCAGACTTAAAAAATAAAAGCTTATACAAGCGAAATTTATTGCATTTCCAGGTTCAACAAAGCAACTTTAGGAACTTCATAATCACCCATATAGAAAATGTCCACATAGGAAGTTTGCTGAACTTGACGGACATTAGCCAGTTGGTCGACGTTATGTACACCGCTGAGTATGCTTCATTATTAGCTGTTGCCATCATGTCTAACCTCCTTATAAATTCAAAACTAACACCGGGTCCACAGAAAATCTCTTTCAGACCTAATAAAAATCCCCTCGACATCCCATTTGCATGATATATTCCCTGTTTGTCAATAAAGTGTATATAAAAATGTTAACATATGGGTCTAAATTTCTATTAAAGTACAGCCGGTTTTCTCTGAATGAATACGAACAATGCTCCCCTGTAATTTTGGAATACTTTGGAACTATCATGTTCTCTCGTAGTTTAAATTTTTTATTGGGAGAAAGCAGTGGAATGGCTGCCTTAATCAGATTTATCTTTCCTTTCATATTTTGAAGATTCTAGATTCTGGCAGTAATGAATTTCATATGAGGCATCGTTTCACTGGTTATCAAAATACTTTGCAAGAATAAATGAAGGCCATAAAACTGAATAAAAAGTATTTGAAATTATTTTACAGTTCATCAAAATTTTTCATTTAGAACTATTCTGCACCATGAAATTGATAATTTTTGACTGTTTGGAAATATCTCAGTCATTAAAAGTAATGTTCATTGTAGGTTTCCCATTGCCAATATGTTAGCATGATATTTCACCTACAGTTTGGGGGGTAGGTCTGTATAATTCTGGAATTCAAATGTGGATCACTAATTCTACTTACAATTGTTCCTGAGTGGGTTTATTTAGTATTCAAATGATACCCCAGAGAAGGAATTTTTATCTACAGAGTTATCATGGATAAGCGACATAATCAAAACACTCTTCCTGATGACAATTGATTTTTAATTTGAAAGAACATATCTACTGACCACCCACTCACAGACTGTGAGTTTTGCTGGTACATGGAATCCTCACCACAGAATCAAATTACTCTTGCTAGGAATTCAGAGTAAGATGAGTCCATTTTGAAACTTGCACAAAGGAATTTATTTAATGTAAATACCAGAGAAGAACCTCATTTTAAATCTTTTTACCTATATATGGTATCTTGGCAGACAGGGTGCCTAAAGACAGTGTCACAGCAAGTTTCCATTCAGGTAATTTAATTTGTTAAATTAAATAATTAAATTTATTCCTGTTGTACTTTGGGGTGCCAAGGAAGAGATGGGGACATGGAGAAAAAAATAGTAAATTCTGTTACTTATTTTAAAGTCTGGTTGATGATGCTTTAACCATAGTTCTTAGATTTATCCAAGGAACTTTTGCAATTCAGGAAGGCTGTCAGAAAGAGAAGACTCATTCTAAGTGCATATTCATTCATGTTCTTAAAAAAAAAAGAACATTGTATGAAATTCTGGTTTAGAGGAACCAGTATGAAAATTATGCTACCAGTTATCTGTAATCAGATTGTGGTATGTATTCTTATAAAGTGATGATACTATCTATCGACTCAAACTTACAATGCTTAAGAATTCACTAAGCCCAGCCAGTGTGTCTCAGTGGTTGAGCGTCGACCCATGCACCAAGAGGTCGCCGGTTCAATTCCTGGTCAGGGCACATGCCCAGGTTGTGGGCCAAATCCCCAGTGGGGGGTGTGCAGGAGGCAGCCAGTCGATGTTCTCTCTCATTGATGTTTCTATCTCTCTGTCCCTCTCCCTTCCTCTCTCTCTAAAATCAATAAAGAAAATAATAGAATTTACTAAGTTTTCCCAGATGGTGAGAACACACACACACACACACACACACACACACACACACACACACAATATATACACATAATTTCCATGAAACCTTTTAATTTGTGTCCCATTTATCTTTTTTTTTTTTATTAGAAAGAGAGAGGAAGGGAGAAGGAGAGATAGAAACACTGGTGAGAGGATGAGAGAACATCGATGCACGCTCTCTACTGGGGGTGGAGCCCAAAACCCGGGCATGTGCCCTGACCAGGAATCAAACCAGTGACCTCCTGGTACATGGGATGATGCTCAATCCACAGAGCCGCACTGGCTGGGCTGTTCCATTTATCTTAACAAATGGAGTAAATAGGTAAAAATACTATTACTTAAGGAGGTGAAGAAGTATAAAAGAGAAGTGAAGAATGGATCTCTACATATTTACGCCTAGAAAAAAAATTTAAGCTTAAAAACATTCAATTCTGTCAAATGAGAATTGCTTAATTCCTATAATTCAGTTATGAAATTAAGGAAATGAAAAAGGCAGAATGTATAGTGTTGGTACTTTTGTGAAATTTCTGAGTAATAACTGTGTATATTTCGTTTGTAAAAATAGAAAAGCTAACAGTGAAAAATAGACAGATGACTATATTACATATTTTTAAATCTTTTATAATGTTTTCAGTTAGTTTTCAAAAACTCATATTGTTCATTATAATACACTCTTACAGAGTCAGGAAAATGACAAATTTTCATAACAGATTTATAATGAAAAGTAACAGTAGCCTAGCTATAAAATTCTAAGTAATTTTTCTGCTTTCAGCTGTGATGATCTCAAAGTGACTATGTAAAGTACCATATTCCATGTAAGTCACTTAGTCCTTTGTTACCCTTTAAAAACGCTTCTTGGCTGATTCACATTCCCAAATTCTGATACAAAAATGATAGCAATTAGCAGGTTTGCTAGCTTTTTGCAGAAATGTGAAATTATGATCAATGTTATTCCTAAACCATCCTCTCTAAAACCCACAAAATAATAGAGACTTGACTTATCCTGCACAGTATGTTTTCTTGAGGGGTTAAAGTGTAAAATGTAACATTTATCTGGGCTATGATGAAGGGCAGGGAAGAGGGGCCATAAGAGGTGTTTACTGAGGAGACTGGGGCCACATTGTATGTATTTCACTGTGAGAATTCCCATTGAGTTACATAGGGCAGCAATTAGAGGCAGAAAAACAGATTGGTGATCTCCTAAGTTGACATATTTATAGTCATTTTTCTCACCCTACACGCTGTTTTAAGTATTTATTTGCAGGCTTACCAGTGAGAACTTTAAGTATTTGAATATGTTAAATATTTAGTTTTGAGAGTGAAGTACGGAAAGCTGTTGAGGTCTGTCTTACAGGCATGAGGCCCCTTCTGACTTTCATAATCATTCAGAAGACTCCTGCTCATTCAAAGAATTTTCACTGCCTGCAATTTTGTTTGCCTTTTAAAATACAGAATTATCTTAAAATAGAAAAAATTTAGGAAGACAAATAAGAAGAGTTCAGGCAAAGGCAACTTCCCTTTGCCTACCGGATGGATGAAGGAACGAGTACCTTGTATTCACTGCCGGTCTGTGTCGGGGGCTGCACGAGGTAGGTACCGGATCTTACCAGCCTTGCAGGATCTCACAGCCTAATGAGACACGACAGTGTACACAAAGGACTTTTAGGCTATGTTAAAAAGCGATATTCATAATGTGCTACGGGAACATCAAATAGAGAGTGATAATTCTGTTTTGGTGGTGTTTGGACTTGGGTTTGGAACTGAGAAAGTCAGAGCAGGTTACATGTTAGCTCATTTTGAAGGATGTGTAGAATGTTCCAGAAAGAATGTTTGGGGAAGAGCATTCCCGGCAAAGGGAAGTGTATGGATAGTGGCAGGAAGGTTCACAGTGCGTGTAGGGCATTGTCATTGGTGTGGTCAACTCATTAGTGAGAGAGGACCAGGCCACTGAGGATTGGGGTGGTGTAGGGGCCTGCAAGGTGGGTGCAGGCCAGATGAGGAGGCTCTATGCAAACAAGGTTTGCCCTGTCCTTTAGGTTCTTTACCTAGTTTTGGTCATGGATCCCTTAGAACAGTGGTTTGCAAACTTGACGCCCCTTAGAATCACCTGTGGAGATGAAAAAGAATCCAGAAGCACAGGCCACACCCAGTAGAACCTGTGGGAATGAGGCTCAGGCCTCCGTATTTTTATAAAATCTCCAGATGCTTTCAAAGTAAAACAGTGTTTCTCAAAGTGTGGTCCCATGAGCAGCAGCAAAACTTGCTAGGCCTAAATCCAGACATACTAAATGCAATATATGAGCGGACCTAGCAATCTCTTTCAGCGAGCTTTCCAGGAGATTTTGGCGTGTGCTAAAGTTTGAGAATGACTGCCATAGGAAGTCTAGTGAAAACAGTTACTAGGCTATCCAGAAAATGCACTGCATGCTTAATTTTAGAAATAATTGTAGGTGGTGTGTGGAAATGCCCTCCATTCCCATTCCATTTCCTCTCCTCAAGCCCGAGATCCAGGTTAAGAATTCTTCTTCTAGGTAAGTGAGAGACACCGACAATTTTTTAAGTAAAAGGGGACAGAAAGAACTTTGGTTGCAGAAGGATGGCTGCTGTAGTGCAAAGAAAAAAAAAGTAAAAAAAAAAAAAAAAAGAATGGAGTGGAATGAGGAGAGGCTGGAGTCAACCAGATCACCTGGGAGGTTATTGGATTATAAAATTAAACAGAACACTGTGATACATAAATTGTGTGGGTGATGGAGAGGGAATAGAGAATAACCCCAAGGTTTCTTTAGCTTGGAGTTGAGGAGGCCTTTACCTGGGACAGAGACTATAAAGAGAGAAGGTTTAGAGGCAAATAATGATGATTACTGAACACATGTTGGGAGATGTACTAAAAATAGATGTGAAATTTAGTTGAGGGACGTAGACGATGGATAATTATATAAAAATCATTAGTCTGTAAACAGTGTAGATCAAGGTTTCTTATTCTTTCACAATTGACATTTTGGGCTAGCTAATTCCCAGTTTTGGAAGGCTGTCCTGTGTTCTGCAGGATGCGTACTACAGGGATTTTAGAGGCATTTCTGTTCTCCACCCACTAAGTGCCAATGGCCAACATGCCCTGCAGTTGTGACAACCCATAATGCCTCCAAAATTGCTCAATGTCTCCTGGCAGCAAAATCATGCTTAGCTGAGAAGTGCTGGTGTAGATGAAACCTGGAGCGTGTTTTAAGTTGTTATTGACTGGGTGGTGGGGCTGGTGGTGGAGGCGGAGGACCCACCGAGAGATTGGGAGAAAGGCTGAGTTCCCAGAAGAAGGTGGTTGGATGCTAAACATTATCCAGGCTGATGAGAGTTGAGAAGAGGCCTTTGGATCTGGACATCTGTGAGTCATTGTGAAACAGATTCAATAGAGACCCACTGAAGACCTGAAAGGGACACCCGTACTATGTGGGAGGTTAAGGAGAAGTAGAGACTGCCAATCTATGTTACTTCTTTAAGGGGCTGGTTAGGGAAAGATAAAGGAGGTGACAGAGCCAAAACGGATAAAGGGAGGGCTTATTTAAGGACAGGAGAGATTTGTAAACAAGGTAGACTGGTAGAAAAGTGTCAGTAAATCTAGAATCTAAGGCAGGGTCAGAATCCTCTTTACTAAGAGCTCAAAATATGAGCAATATTAATTGTGAAGAAGAGTTTGAGAATATCATTTATAGCAGCAACACCCTGAATAACTGCAATAAGTATAGGTGTTCCTTATTTTATAATAACTATATATTAATTGCTACTAGACAAAATGAGTAATTTCGGGGATGCATTTCATCTATAATACAATAAAATCCTGTTCATGTAATTTTGCTTCTGGTCACCTTAATAATAGTAATAGTTTTCTAGTTTTCTTTTTTGGTTTCTTCCTTCATTGTTTTTTTTCTGTTTCTCTGTAGTCAGCATGGAAGCAGGAGACCTGTACACACCACTAGGAACAGCCTTGTGTTTTGTTTTTTGTTTTTGTCTTGGGACTGGAGCCACTTTTGCAGTAACTTATATCTTTAAGAGAAACCAAGAGAGAAAACTGCTTTACTATTGTGTTTTGCCCATAACGTTCTTGTTGCACAAACATTATCTACATATGAAGAAATCTTTCTTCTGAGCATTTTAACTCACGCGCATGTGTGAGTGTGCATACGTGTTGCTCCAGTTTCCGGCTTCCCATTGTGGCTGGATGGCCTTGGACATCTTATTTATTCTTCCCAGACTTCAAGTCAGTCATTTGCACAATGAGCCAGTGGAATTCAATAAGCTCTGAGGTTGTCTCTGGCTTTAAAATTGTACAATTATATGATTTCTTATCTTTGATTGGTAAAAGTTTGCCTTAATCTGATACCTTCCTAAGCAATATATCTCAGATTGACTTGAAGGTCCAATTTTTGCTCTGGTTCTCACAACTTTTTATTAGGTCATAAGTAACGCTCTCCGAACGCTTAAGAACTTGCCCTAGTTGGTGTAGGTTGCTCATCAGGGGTGTAGACAGAGTGAAAAAGAAAATTAAGGCTTTGCAATTCTCTATTGCAGTATTTAAATCCAGAACAAGTCGCCTATGAAAATGTAGACTCTTTGCATGTCTGTCCTTTCGTCAAAATATCTCAAAGCGCTTTCCAAATGTATTGAAGGAATCCTTTGCTTTTGAATCCCATTTGTAAACAAATGGATTGGTAAGTTTTAAACACATTAATAGAGAGTGATGTGTGAGTTTATTTTTACCACTAGATACAGTATCTTGAAAGTAACCAACCATTTATAGGAGTAAATGGATTCCCCAGAGATTGTATTACAATTTATTAGTACGATCTATATTAACACGCTTAATCTTTAAACACCCACTGTTGTGTTTCAGTTCACAGATTTGAAGGTTAGAAAGTATAATAATAAACTCATCTTGAATTCCCTCATCCCTGTGATACTCAGGGTGGGGAGGAGTATCACAGGGAGTGATTGGCTAAACAATGGGTGGCCTTAAATAACATTGTTTTTCCTGGATTAAGAGTGAACAAAGTTTCACTTGTGTCTTGAAACTTTCATTTAAATGGAATCTTTTTTTTCAACATTCCGACATCAAGTTAAGTGTATGCAGTGAAGGCACTCGCTGGCTTATCTTTCTAAGGTAATGGTTTTCATTCTTCGCATGACAGTCTATTCATGGAAATTGCACAAAATGTTTTTGGTCATAGAACATTTGTTCCTCACAGCACACTGGCTCTTAGGTATCAGAATTGTGCAAACTGAGTCCAAGGCTTATGTTCATATGGCCCATTAGAAGTAAGATTGCTTTGAGATTAAAAAAGGAAAGTGTTCTCCACTCCATCCTTTGAATGTGAGAGGGCAGGGGACAGTGGGAGAGAAACAGGACAGAGGGAATGAAGAGGCACCTAGGTGCCTTAAGGTGGACTGAAGAGATGTTTGAGAAAGAATGATTTAAAAGTGTCAAAGAAGAACTAGAGAAGTGTCTCTACATATCAAACACTCCTTGCAGGACCAGGCCTTGGGTGGATACTGCTCCAGGGAGAGCTTGTATTGCCTTTGTTCAGCTCCCTTGTTATGACTTATCAACACCGGATGGAGTCATAATTTTTGGAGACTGCCTTAACTGTTTTCCGTTAATGTTTCTATCTGCACAATCTGGGATAGTCTAATATCTGGAGGATGAACCGGTATAACCACAGCTTCCGCCCTTCTCTGTGGTGTAAAAGAGCTGGGAGAACACTTTATTCCAGTTGACACATGGTGTTTCCCTTCTTATGGCTTTCTTATTTATCTGCGTTTTTCCCTTCTGCTTAAAAAAAAAAAATCTGAAATATGTTGTCTCATCTAAATCCCACATTTTCTTCAAAACACATTTCCAAATTTATGTTCCCCATAAAGCCTTTGATGACTGAACCGATTGCACAAATGCCCTTGCCTTATTTTTGAGCTCTTCAGCCCTGGCCTGTTCACTCTGTACCCGCGAGTTGTCATTGTCTTCCAGATTGTCTGCTCGTGTCAGGGACATATCTTCGGATTCCTCGGGCAGGGACTGATTCGCCTGCTTCTTGTTCATCTCCTGTGATATCAAGCACAGGCTGGGCCCTGAATACTTCCGGAATGAATCATTACAGGCTGAAGACTGTGAAAGATAAGAAGAAAATCACCCTGAAGCTCCTCTGGCAAAAGGTCAATTGGACTTTATGACAAATGTCAGTAGAGATATGGGTATTGTTTCCAGGTACGACAGGGAGATGACAACAGCACAGAGAAATGTGAAGTATTGTTCTGGGTTCTTAACAGTCTGTGTATAATCCTGAGTGATACACAGGGGCTGGCCTGGTGCGCTCAGTCTGATTCCAGGGATATCTCCGGCTTATTGAACAATGCTGCGCCTACAACATTAGCAAGCTAATCTATATTATTGGTCGCAGACCACATTCCTAGGTATCTTTTAACTAGATGGGTTGAGACTATTGCCCTAGAAAACCAGGATAATATTTAGCATGGTGGACTAAGATTTTAAGAGGGTAGCATCATAGGAAAAACTCAGGGATTTAGTTAAAAATTTCGCCCCTGTTTCTTACCAAGAAACACGGTGAAAAATCCTCTGAAGTTTAAATATTTCTTTCTCTCCCTCTGCTTGTGCTGTGTTATCACTCTTGTGCACTCCACTGAGCTTGAAAATTGCAAAAGAAAGACCCAGCTTCCCCACCCCCAGCTCCTCAACTACTCTGTTTATAGTCAGTTTGCCTCCCTGGATCTTATGTTTTAACACATGCTGTAGTGTTCAGATTGCAAACACAGCAGAGGGATGTTTAAAGCCTAAAAACAAACTGTTTTCATTGCAATGTGCAAAACAGCATTCCACGAAGACATTTCAATTAATATTAGCTGAGTGAAGGGAGTCCTCTTCTGTGGCCTGTTCAGTGTTTGGCCTCTCTCTGCTGAGACTGCCAACCAGGGTGCTGCCAATTAATGCCAGCTGTGATCTATTGTTTGCTTCTGACACCTGGGAAGTCCCAGATCATCAGACTCCTGCAAACAGCAGCTGGCTTAGTGGAGGCTGCCAGACTTCAGGGATTCTGAGATCGCTCAGCGAAGGTAGGGGGCCGTCTTGTTTTAGTTAAGGCAATAGTCCGGAATAGCCGGTTTAAAATCTAAGATGATTTACGTCAAATAATCCCCAAATTTGGGGAGGACCAGCCCAAGCCTATAAGCCGCAGTATCTCTCTCTAGGTCCCCATAGGGTAATCTTCTAAAAAATAAACAAATGGTCCTAATCCTTTCTTATAAAGTCCTAACAAGTCCCTGTTATGCTGTAAAGGTATTTTCAGGACTCTATATATCTCTAGGACAGTGATTTTCAACCTTTTTTCATCTCTTGGCACACATAAACTAATGATAAAAATTCTGCAGCATATCAAAATTATATTTCTTGCCGATCTGACAAAAAATAGGTCTACTGTAATTTTGATTCATTCACACCGGGCGGCTGTTGCTGCATTGGCTGTTGTTATTTTTTTATTTGACAGTCTAAGGAAAAACAGGTCAGTGCCCCTGACTAGTCAGATATTGCATGTTTTAAAAATTCTTGCGGCACACGGGTTGAAAATCACTGCTCTGGGGGGCTCTGTTTGGTCCGGTCGTACTATAATTCAGTGTTACATATGTTGAAAGATGTGTGTGTCCCCCCTTTGTTTAAGTCACCCAGATCAGGCTTCATGTGACTGTCTTACAGACAGACCGAAGAGCCAACATTTCTTGAGTGCTTATTCTGTGCCAGGCAGTAAGCGCTTTACAAGTTCTGATTTTACTTCATTTATCCTTAACAAACACGCTCCAAGGTCATAGTTACATTCAGTGGATAAAAAGTCAGTCAGGTGCAAGGGTTTCTTTTTTCACCTTTACATTCCATTGTTCTTAAATGACAGTCATGTTTTATTCCGAACTTGGGCTCATTTTGAGGAAGAACTTGAGCAGGTCACTGTGGTGGGCTTGTCGGGTGAGTTGTCTAACCCCTCTTCCTTTGTTTGGTGGTTTAGGGAGAGTTCTGATTTCCTTTTAGGCTTCTTGAATTAAACATGCCAGGAGGACAGAAACCGCCTGTCTGTGTCACATTTGTGCCCGCCCTGCAATTTGTAAACCTTCATAGAGCCTCAGAGCAATAGCAGAGAGCATCAGTGACTGCTTTTCCTGGGAGACAATGTTGAGAGGGCTGGTCACCGGCCAGGTAACTTTTCTGTTCCTGGCTGGGAGGCCGCCATGCTGAAGCCTGCTGATCGTGTTCAAGTCACTTTCTCGTGTGGATCATTGGAGACTAAGACAAAACCATTTGCACTTGATTTATTCAGTACATGATTCCGTGTCTCAAGAAGTGAAAATCCAGTGAAATAAGCCACCGCTCTAGCTCTCATTAATGACTTGATTCAAATCCACTCAAAATGCTCACTCTTAAAGTTGTTGGGTGATGATGATTGCATGATTTGTTTGCTGAGGTCTGTCAGTTGGGTCATTAAAATAGAATTTATGTATGGTTTCCAAATAATACTCTATTTCTTATAAATCAATCTAAAGTTTCCAAAATTGAAATTTACTTTACATGAATAAAATATGCAAATAATCTAAAGATGAGAACGCTTTTAGGTTTCATGTGAAAAACTACAGAGTCATTGCACACATTTCTTTGAAATAAGGTGTGTGAGATCAAGAAAATGGGAAAGAAAAATTAGGAAAAGATATTCTAGATTCTTTCTTCCAGACAGACCACAATCAGTTTTCACTTTATATAAGATATTGGATACAGTTCATCTTGACCAGCTTGTTTAGAAATCTAGAGTCCAGGTGCTCTGGGCCAGACCCGGCGGACTGTCTGAGCGGAAGGCTACGTGTCGGCAGTGAGCTCTGCCACTTTATTCAGAGTTTGATCCAGGGCAGAATTAAAACCATACTTTGTTCTACCCCCCAGACAGTCAGTACTGGAAGTTTGCTTCTATAAACAAAAGGCCATCATCGCTTCTTCCTCTGTTCTTTAGATCTTTGGAAATCAAGTCAATTCTCAGAGGCCCTATATATAATTTTTATAGCCTAAAGAACAAATCAGAAGTATCTTTACTTTCCCTACCCACCCCCTTTGACACTATTAGATCTAGAAGAGGCCCCAGCCTCACAGAACATTTGTACCAGAAAACTCTCCTTACATTCACTATAACTGCTCTTAAGTGTCTGTGTTTTTCTTCCGCTGTACTTGATTACGTAGCTGGGAACACTATGATTTTCAGCAAACCAAATAGCTACTGTACTAAGGTAAATGTGGCTTGATTCATATTCTCCTGGTGAAGGATCTTTCGGGGGTTAGAATAATATTTTGGGATGCTAGCCAAGCCAAATCTTAAGGCCTTTCTGGTTTTGACCACAGCTAGGGAGCTGCTAGCTTCTTGAAATAAAACAAGGGTGTTTTATACCTCATAGGAATTACTGATCGTGTCAAACACAGGTTCAAAAAATATTTCCACTTCAACTTTAACAAGTCGTGCAGGGAACATAGGTAAGCTTAGAATATGGCTATTTTTAACTGAAAATGACTAACTTTCTTTTTGAAGATGCTGATACAACTCCTGACACTGTTGGTGATGAGTGGTGTGGAACAGCCGTTTCAGCTGGGAGGCTATCAAATACTGCAAGGGAATCTTCTCCATACAAATCCCAGGACACCAGAACAGCTCTCAACAGCCCTCACTTTCCCGAGTCAGTTGGAGATGATGAACTAAAAGGTCCGAGGAGAAATGATTGTCTAAACAATGAAGGAAGGAGAAAACCTCCAAGGAAGACATTTTCAAGATTAAGTCACATGGTTTGAATTTGATACAACGTGGGGAATTCCAGTTTAATTTTATATATACTAGTTTCTAACAGCCTCTCTCTTTTACACAGAGATCAGTTTGGCTAAAGGAAAGGCAGCTATGAGAACGCAGTTTCTCAGTTGAGTCTAAAAGGCAAGTACTGTAATCAAAAAGAGGATGTCAGCAGGGAGGCCTAATCATATGTTCTTAAACCAAACTCCTTTTTTCCTTTTCATTAGGCTTTCTTGAGGCATTCGGCTAATTAATGATAATAAATAGTTATTGAGCACCACTAATATACTAAATCCTCCAGTGTCATGCATTTGGAAGTAAAAGGACCATGAGATAGATAAACTTAAGAAGTGTGTGTGTGTGTGTGTGTGTGTGTGTGTGTGTGTAGCAATGTACCTTAGAACCCAGAATTATGGTTGTAAACTAGGAAGATCTACATAAAAGATGGGATGGCTTAAGTCACAGAGATGGAACCTTCACTCTGTGTGATTGGTCAGGATCTCCACACATATAATAAATAAAAGAATAATCATTTCCACATCTGTATGTGGACTTTGGCCCCAGCCTTGATTGAATCAGAGCTATAAATCCTATGAAGCTAGATTAATCTTATTCTATGGGTTATTATAAAGAAAAAGTCTGTCCTTCATCTTTACTTAAGGAAAAACCAGAGACCTTTGCAAAATGGAGATGTGAAAAGAGATGTTCAGAGGATATGATCCCCCAGAGACTCCTGGGTTTGCTCCTGTTATCTAGAGAGTGGAATGGAGGTGTCTCATCAAAGAGCTTGGCCTTTGTGGTCAGGCAGCTCTGGATTTGGATTCTGGCCCTCCAATGACCAGCTTTGTGACTTGGAACATGTTACTTAACCTCTCTGAGCCCCAGGTTTCATTTGTAAAAAATATGGAGATAATACCCAGATTACAGAATTGTTTTGGGAATTAAGGATGGTTAGGTAAAGTACATAGTATTAAGTACATGGCATTTAATAATTGGTAGCTGTTATTATTATTATTATTAGTTTTTAATCCTCACCCAAGGATATTTTTCTATTTATCAATAGATAGAGTGGGAGGGAGGGAGAGAATGGTAGAGAGGGAGAGAGGGAGAGAGAGAAACATCGATGTGAGAGAGACACATTGATTGGCTACCTCCCACACGACCCGACCAGGGCTGGGATGAACCGAAACCGAGGTACGTGCCCTTGACTGGAATGGAACCCGAGACTCATTGGTCCGTGGGCCAACGCTCTAACCGCTGAGCCAAACTGGCCAGGGTGTTGTTATTATTTTTTAATTGCAAAGACGAACAGGCCTCAGAAACCATAACCAGACAGCTCATATGAGATCATGATGGAGCAATCTCTTCTGAAAAAGCACAAACAAATTAAAGCCTTTGAGAGAAATCATGGGTGGATTTTTAAAAATAGCACGGAGCCTAATTCTCGCAGATTAAACTCCATTCGGCAGCTCTCATTGATATGTGTTGGTTTCACCTTGACATTCTTCTGTTTCCTGTAAGACAGTCTTATCTCTGGAATAGAAGTTACCTGGATTTACTAAAAAAGCACATGCTCCAAGTTTGATTTGCATCTGATCACTACCAGATTTCCGTTTTGCCTTTTGATATTCTCCCTGGCTGAATGGCAGACCTCCCTTTCCAATTCACTCAGACTGTGGTGTAAACTGCTAATGTAAAAGTAACTTCAAAACTGAAAGTTTGAGGGTCAAATGTATAACACGGTGACTACAGGGTGGGGCAAAAGTGGGTTTACAGTTGTTCGTATGGAAAATAATACAATCATTAATATATAACAATACGTAAGTAAACTTTCACCTACTCACAACTGTAGACCTACTTATGTCCCACCTTGTATAGTTAGGTACCTTGTATAGTTAGGTAACACTGTATTGTATAATTGATATTTGCTAAGAGAGCAGAACTTAAATGTTCTCACCCAAGAACAAAATAGGTGAGTATGTGAGGGGATGGACGTGTTAATTTACTCAACGGGGGTTCCTTTTTAATATATATCTATTAATTTAAATATAAATTTAAATATAAATATATATTTATATATAGGACTTTAAGTGTCTTATAATTTTATTTGTTAATTAAGCTCAATAAAACTGGGAGGAAAGTAAACTGATGATGACAAACCTAATGCAAAGAGGCATAGCATGTCTATTATAGAACGTTGGGCCCAATAGATTCACATTTATGTAGTTGTAACATTTTTGCTATTTTTTTTTCCAAGCAGCCTCAAAAAGCATGTTAACAAGCTACTTGAAATTAATACTCTGCTATTAGAGTGTGTGCAGATGGGCTCGCTTCTGTCCCTTCCACCGTGCTGGAGTTCCTAGAAGACATGACGACGGCTCCCTCCTTAACTCCCTCCTTAACAAATTCCCTCCCGCAGATCAATAAGGACTGGCGGGAGGCCAGGTCCACTCCTCTTGGACTCCACGCAAGACCTTGTCCTTTATTTCGCTTTTATTAGTTCTTACCACTCTAGTTTCTCTCACTGCTACATTTTTCATTGGTTTAAACTCTCAGTAGTCTTGCTTTCTTGCCAACTTAAAAAAAAATAAAATAAAATAAAACCAAGCTAGAGCAGGGGTGGGTTTCCGCCCCCCCCTCCCCCGACTCACAGTCCTAATTATGTAATCACCACTCAGAACTCAACACAGTAATCCAATTTGTTTTTAAACACAGGCAACTCTCGAGCCTTTGCATTTGGAAATGTCTTTCTGTCCATTTGTTGGATTGAGAACAAACTGCCTATGCAAATGAGGAAGGCCGCTGCGTGTGAGCCTGCCTTCAGCGTCTATACCGTGCCTTTCAACAATTCACCCCTACAGCTCTTGTGAGGAAGCCTGTTGTGAAAGTTAATGGTTATAAAAAGCATTTATTTACATCTGTTTTCGCGTAGCCATGAAGAGTGCAATTAATTAAGAAGTTTCTGGTGTGGTAAGAATAATCATACAGCAGGAATGCAAACGCATGATTTCCAAAGAGAATTTTATTCCATATGGAATTTTTTTCCCTAACGAAGAATTAATTGCAACTTTAAAGAAGGTTTGATTGTGTCTATGAAAAAACATTTTAACTACTGAGGAATTCTAAATGACTTCAATTTAAAATTTTCTTTCTTTACATTGTGAGAGTTAAGAGAGAAGGGCTTTGATCAAGCTCTGAGTTATAGAATTTATTAGAGCAGAGGGAAGAGGATAACCTTCAGATGTCTTCTGTGGTGAAATGTTGAAGTTAAAAATTTTAAATGTTTGCAGACTAAAGACATATTCGGCTGTGAGGCCTAAAAGGATAAACAAAATGTGACATGTTTTATTTTGTTACTTAACCCTTGTTTAAAAAAGCACAACAAAAATGTATATAAATCATATTTTTATGCCTTTCTGAAAACATGGATATGGATTTTTGGTGATTATCCTCCATGCGGTGGCATCATGCCACATGGTGTGTAGTGGTTAGAATATATGAAATCGCTTTAATTTTGGTATGGCAGATTTTTAAAGCTGAAAGCATTTAAATGTATACAACACGAATTCTGTGAAGGGATGTCCTTTCTCTCTGTTGCCATGTGCTACTCATTCCAATATTTTGCTGTAGCCCAGCCATGAATAATGCAAAGAGATGAAGGGGGAAAGACAAAAATATAACAGCTGAAGGCAAGGTCGGTGGAGAGATGATGCCCGTTGCTGCTTAGACGCAGAATAAGAATGTGACACGTTGAGAGAACTGAGAAGGATAAAAAGCAACTTGGGCGCCAGAAGAGAACCAATCTCTATCAAATGCAGTTACAACAGTTGCTGAGAAAAAAAAAAGTTCAATCAATAACAAAGCTCTTATCATATGCAACTTTAATTTGATTGGCATGGCATTTTCATTATATGCTAATGAATTACGGGTGATGAGACCGGCTGTCGCCTTCTGAGTGCAATTGAACATTCACCAATCAGTTACTTAAATGCCAGACTGTCTGAAATATTAAAGGAAGTTGTTGCTATTTTGGAGATGAAAGTAAACAAACTGGGAATCTTGAATTAATTGAGAAAAGGATACACGTTGATAAGTAGGATTTGGCAAGTTATTACTTCTCTGAGTGGATGTCCGCGCAGGTACCCTATTCTCAGTGGAATAAATGTGTTCTTGCAAAGCTAACTGAAAAACAAATTCTCTTAAGGGAATCCTGTTTTTCTGTTGAGTAGCATTATACAATTATTGACTATTACTCTTGGGGAAAAAAAAAAGCTGGTCCTAGAATGTAATACGGTCACTCTCAAGTATGTAACCCTTTTGACAATACATGTTTAAAGGAAATAACCATCTGCTAAAATATTTAAAATAGTCCTCGAAATAGCAGCAACATTCAGATGATTACAATCGAGTAACAGTACACAAGTCATTAAAAAATAAAAATAGCAAAAAAACTCAAAACGCCTGATATGAAGTTACTAAGTTTTCACCTTTTGCCCATCAAAAAACAAATTAAAGCTTCAGAATTTTGACCAAGCTGTTCATCAGTCTCAAACCATCAAAAGATTTCTAAGTTGATTATTTCATCATCCTTTCTATTTTTCTTTTACTTCTACTTGGCATTTTTCTCCAGACATTTGTTCTCTCTAATAAGTTTAGAATATTAGGCTAAGTCCTAAAATATCGAATCTTTATAAAACACAAAATCTGTTCTGAGGTTTGCTGAGACATGGTCAGCTTGGACACTTAGGTAAAGTGGCAAAGATGATCAATTTGCAAATATTTTTTATGCTATAAAAATTTATTTGTAACCACCACTTCATACCCATTAGGATGTCCACTGTCACCAAGACAGAAAATAACAGATGTTGGTGAGGATGTGGAGAAATTGGAACCCTGCGCACTGTTGGTGGGACTATAAAATGTAATAGCCTCTGTGGGAAACAGTATGGGAGTTCCTCAAAGATCAAAAATAGGATTACCTTCCATATGATTCAGCAAATCCCCTTTTAGGTATCTTCCCAAAAGAGTTGTAAGCAGGGTCTTTCGGAGGTATCTGTTCATCTACATTCATGGCAGCGTTATTCCCAGTAGCCAAAAGATGTAAGCAACACATACGTCTACCTGTCCACACAGGTGTGCATACAGTAAGAATTACAAACAACAAATTCTAAATACACACCTCCAAGGTGCTAAAAACCATAATATGATAAAAAAAAAATCAACTACTTTTAAACTTGAAATGGCTTGTCAATGTTGTCTTTTCTTTAACTCCCAAATGCTCACTTAAAATGATCTATCCAAGGTTAAAGTTGGATAGAGTAGACAGAAGCAGAACTTAATAGTGTTTTTCATTTATATATGCAAATAGATTTCTTTGACACTATACTATTCTATGAATTTGTCACCTAACTGAAGAAATTTTAGCTAGGATGCATAACTTGAGTTAAACTTTCTTAAATATTGAAAATCTTGTCAAAACTTTCCTATTAACTGTTCCCTCCTTCTCTCCCTTCCGGAATCTGAAATCTTTATTTGGTGCAAATTCAGTGTTTAAATATATATGGCAATTTCATGTTTTATTTTATTTTATTTTTTGCTTTATTGATTTTAGAGAGAAAGGAAGGGAGAGGGAGAGAGAGATGGAAACATTGATGAGAGAGAACATCAACTGGCCGCTTCCTGCATACCCCCCACTGGGGATTGGGCCCACAACCTGGGCATGTGCCCTGACTGGGAATCGAACCGGCGACCTCTTGGTGCATGGGTTGATGCTCAACCACTGAGCCTCACTGGCTGGGCGGCAATTTCATGTTTTAGTTCTACATTTTCTCTTTGGAAAAAAATACTTGGTTGGTGATTGACTAATTATAAAAGTTATGTCCCAAATTGGAAATAACTGAAGTTTTTGACATTTAAGGAAGAGATGATTTGTCTCTTTAACCCTAAACATAATTTTATTATTTTTCCTGAAATTTTATTTGTCAGTTTCTATGGATTAATCCTAATTTTGTTTAAACATTTATCTGAAAAAAACACTGAAAACCACAAAAGTAAAAATTATCCAGGATTACACATTTTAAGAAACAACATAGCCCTGGCCAGTTTGGCTCAGCGGTTAGAGCATTGGCCTGTGGACTGAAGGCTCAAGGGTTCGATTCCTGGTCAAGGGCAGGTACCTGGGTTGCAGATTCTATCTCTGGCCCCGGTTGG
Organism: Tadarida brasiliensis; assembly: GCA_030848825.1. Lineage (NCBI taxonomy): Eukaryota > Metazoa > Chordata > Mammalia > Chiroptera > Molossidae > Tadarida > Tadarida brasiliensis. The sequence continues at coordinate 83,557,479 of CM061257.1, forward strand.
GGTCGTGAGGGAGACAACCAATCAATGTGTCTCTCTCACATCGATGTTTCTCTGTCTATCTTTCTCTTTCCCTTCCTCCCTTTGACTCTATCTAAAAAAAAAAAAAATTCAATGAAAAAATGTCCTCTGGTGAGGATTAACAAAAAAAAAAAGAAAAGAAAAGAAAAATGAAACAACATAAATTTACAAGTGAAAGCCACTCTTGCTCCCTTCTCCTGCTTCACTAATTCTACACACAGAAGTGACCCACTGTTAGCCTATGCTTTTCAACTTTTTCCTGTGTGTTTAAACACATTTCTGTGTGTACATATCTACCAAACAGGTGATCATGCTATTCATTTGTCTAGCAACTTATGTGAAATATAATTCTTACCGTGTTAAGAGTTTTTCTTCCCCTAAACTATATCATTGGCTATGCTTCTGGTCAGTTCATTTAACTCTATTTCAGATGTCAAACTCTCCACATCTGTGGGGAAAATAATCTGCCAGTGAGTCTTGTTTGGTTTGGGCCACATCATGTGTTTGGAAAAAATTGAATTTGAATCTTTTTTGGTGACAGACCTGTTTCTTGTTAATTGCACTCAACTTTTTATTATCATATCTGCTTAGTGCTCTGAAGCATTTACATTTGCGACTCCCAAATATTGTTCTATTATATTGTATACTTTCATTTATTTAACTCCTCCCTCTCCATATTGAAACTGAAATTTTTTTTTTATTGATTTTTGAGGGAGAGGAAGGGAGAGGGAGAGAGAGCTAGAAATGTGGATGAGAGAGAACATTGATTGGCTGCCTCCTGCATGCCCCCCCCACCCCCCCGGAGATTTGGCCCACAACCTGGGCATGTGCCCTGACCGGGAATTGAACCAGCAGCCTCTTGGTACATGGGTTGACACTCAGTCACTGAGCCATACCGGCTGGACTCCATACCAAAACTTTAAGTCACCCCTTCCTTCCTCGCTTGTTTCACTATTAAGAACAATGCTTCTCTGACCCCCTTTAAGTATCTATCCCATGTCTAATTTTAGTATGGGTTTCTAGAAGTGAGATTGCTGAATTGTGGAGTATTGTATATTTAAATCTTTCATTACCTGACAACTTCTAGGAAAAGTACACACGTGAGTCAAATTTCCTACATTCTTCATTAATGGGTTGTATTAATTTCTTAAATTTTTTACACTCTGAAAGGATGAAAAAATTATTATGATTTTAATTAGTATTTTTAAACTATTAGTGAACTTGGCTAATCTTTCATATATGTATTGGTGTGCATATATATATATATATATATTCTATGAATTACATATTCCTGTGCTAAACCTATATATTCATTTGAATTGTTTGTCTGAAATGGAAAATATTAACTCTTTGCTGTAAGTATTGAAAATATCTTCTTTTAGTTCCTTGGTTATCTTTTAACTTTGTTATTGCAGTTGTTGGCATATAAGAGTTTAAAATTTTTATATAATTAAATTTTTCTTATGTTGCTTTAGCAAAACCTTTTGTCTTAGCAAGCTTGAAGAGGAATTTATACTTACATATATTGTTGTTGAAAATGTAAGTAATAGTACAAGTAGGCAGTGGTAAAATTTAGCAAAAAAATTAAAAATCCCACCATATACCTGTATACAGCAATATTTAATGCACCATTAAGTATAAGAATAAAACCACCAGGTGTTTATTTTTTTCAATATTCAGCAAATATTTATCAAATACTTTTTGTATGCAAAGCATATTTGAAAGTTTGAAACTGAATATCCAAATATCCTCTAGGATATCTTTAATAAATATCATGTGATATGGAAGCTAGTTATTCTTTTGGAATTTTTATTTTAATGTTTTTTTAAAAATATGTTTTTATTGATTTTTTAGAGAGAGAGGAAGGGAGAGAGAGATCGAAACATTGATTGGCAGCCTCCTGCACGCACCCTACCTGGGACTGAGTCCCCAACCCAGGCATATGCCCTGACTGGAAATCGAACTGGGACCTCTCAGTCCATGGGACAATGCTCAGTCCACCGCGCCACACTGGCCGGGCCTGGAATTTTTATTTTAAATCTATATGTATTTTCTGGAAGCAACAGAAAACATACCATAACATTACTTCTCCCTGCTGCAATGTTGTATTTAACAATGTTGGGATTCAGAGTAGCTTGCTAAGGATTAGAAAAAATTTAAATTAAATCGACATCTCTCTCTATTTAAATCTCCTACTTTAACACATTTGACCTATGAAGAGAACTGATTTTGCTTAATTCTACTTTTTAGTTTGTGGCAAAATTATCAATATTAGTTTACCTGAACTAGGTATCTTATTTATAATTGAAATTTCAACCAAAATGAACAGTATAATGTGGATTTATTTTGAGGATACAAAGGCTGCAGTTAATATAGGAATGGATTGTGGAAGTTTTTCTGAGTTTTCAGCTTGAAAAACTTTGTAAATCTTACTCCCTAATGATTAAAGAGGTTGTGGTAGGTTTGGGGTTGTACTCACTTGTCTCCACTCAGAGGGTCTGACCCGTGGGGCCCATATATAAAGAGTCAAATGTAAAAAGCACACCACTTTTAAGTATATGTTTAATTACTGTCCACCTCGCAATCCAGGACTCTCTTGAAATACTAGATTTGGGGTTTCCTGCCTTGACTCTGGGACCCACACATTCAGGTTTACCTGCAGAGCTCTTACAGCCTTTAAGACAGACGCTGAAACCATGAATTGAACCAGTTGTATGAAAAGGATTAAAGGGAAAAGTCACATATTGACCTAAGCAAAGCAGAGAGACAAAGGTGTGCCCACAAAAGCAGGTCTTCTTACTCATAGACACGCGAAGGACAAGGTGGTCCCATGCCGGAGCTCAGGCGGCAAGAGAACGGGGGTCCCTGAGTGTGCAGGAAGTTAACAAAGAAGCCATGCCAGCTAGGTTCAGCAACCCTGCCCGTCGGTGAAGGAACCCAGTGAATACAAGGCCCTTGTCAATTTGATTAGCAACTCATCCTTTGGAATATAGAAATGAAGTTTAGTGTGGTTCAGGGACAGAGAGACCAGAAACATCCTTTTCAGTGATTATTCATGTGGGGAGAAGTTGGAAGTCATATTTCTCTGAGTTGGAGCTGAAATGTTTGGAGAAGAGTGGAGATGTTTGCTTTAACAGCATCTGCAAGGCTGTCATGCTCTTTACATTCATATTTTACAGCTGAAGTTGAGCATTGACAAAATTAGCAAACAAGATGCTAATCTACAAATATCTCCGGAATGCTGTCCTAAAGTTTTACCATGTTGACACTTACACCTTGCTAATTGTTTTTAATTGTGACTGTAGTGAGAATGAATTGTGGAACACCTGATGGCATTATTTTAATTAAGCGCAGTGTGTATTTGCTGTCGTATGCAAGTCATTGTACGCTAGATGCTGTGGGAACACAAATTTGAGTATGAGTGGGCTCTGGCTGAATAAAGGTCACAGTTTAATAAAATTGTTGTACATGAGGCTTTCAAGTTATGCTGTGTCTATCTACTAGTTCTCCCACTTAATGTATTCAGCTGTGAAATGGGGATAACGGTAAAGTTATGTAAAGATTGAATTAGTGTATATAAAGCACTCGGCACACTGCCTGGAACTAGATGAGTGCTCGATAAATGTCTGCCCTATCGTTATGATAATCTCAACTACTGTACTACTATGGGATAATGCAGGAATTACTAATTCCTCCAAATCACACTTCTGAGAAATTCAGCCGGAGTTGTCATATTACCCAGCTATCCTGACCACAACTGATTAAACCAGGTATTGGTACCCATAACCAATAGTTCTAAATGGTTACCTTTATAAAATACTTTTGAATAGCACAGCTTTTGACAGCCTTGAAGAGACTGAAGTCCATTCACAATTATGGCATTGATGACTTGGTCATCTTCTGCACCGTGGGACTGTGTAGTTATTTGCTATACTGATCCCACCCATATGTTCATGAGTCATGGTTCTGTCACTGAACTGAACCTCTGCATCTATTAGTCCCTCTGACTGCATCTCTCTCTCCATCCTTTTTGTGACCATATCCTCTCATCTATCAGGGCTCAGCTTTGATGTTACCTCTTCAGAAAGAGTTCCCTGATCACCCTATCTGAGATAGGTTTCATCAAACATTATCTATGTCAAGCACAGTTAAGTTTCTTCAATCATATTTGGTAATTGTCTTCTTTATTTACTTGTTTGTTTTCCACATTGCACCATCAGCCTTCATTGAGCTATTAGGTCTGTTAAAGAAAGGGAAATGTCTGTATTATTCATCCTTTCAACTCCATCACCTAGCGCAGTGTCTGACACTTAGTAGGTATGCAATAAATACTTGTGGAATAAATTAATATAAGACTTTATAAATGAATGATCTAATAATCAGTTAATTAAAACATTATTTAGTATAATTAAAATAAAAAATTATACTTTACATTTTATAAGAAAGATATTTTAAAGAACATGACAGATCCATTTTAAGACAAAAATTATTTTATAACATGAATTATTTAAAAAAATTTGTCTGCTTTGTTATTTCATATTTACTATCCTATCTATCTTTAAATACTCTATTTGAAAGATTTCTCAACCCAGTTAAGATGGGAGAAGGAATTCTTTATTCTTAGGCCTTCATTTTGTTTGGTATAATTTTAATCATGACAGTCTTTATCAAATCATGTTTATTTAAACATTTATTTCCTTTTGCATATGTCGGTATAGAATATGTTGTTTTAATTAGCGGCGCTGCTTTCTTGTTGCTAGATGTATTGCTTTGGCATTCGACTAAAAGCAAAACAGAATCAGCACAGTGTAATCCACGGCAAGGGGACTGCATCTCACTGTAGAACACCATTTCATCAGCCATGGGCTAAGAGACGGCCTATTCAGCAAAGCGTGCACTGTAGCAACGACAGCTAGGGACTCCGGGACAGTCAGAGTTGCCATTTCTGGTTCTTAGAAGAAACTTTTTTGTTTGGCCTCGGGTCAGCCTACAACTAGATGACAGTGAAATAAAATAAAGCTGGAGAAATAAAAACAACCATTAAACAACACAATTAAACAACACATTACTTTGACAAGTTTCTCTTCTGGATGTTTTGTAGGTGGAGTGTCAGACTTCTCAGACACTGTAATGAGAGTCCCTCACATAAATGTACAGAGATAACAACATGAATCATGCATTTGCTGTGTGGGGGAAATGGCAAATGCTTTTTCATGAGAACTGAGTTAAGGACAGTTCATATGTACTCCTGGCTAATGTAACACAATAAGTTATTATTGCATTTTATTTATTAACTGACTACTTCACAATTGTGTGATTATTTTCCTTTAACAAACTCCAAGGCATAATGAGGTGTTTTTTTTTTTTTTTTCAAATGAGCAATAATTTTGGTTACAGTACTGTGAAAATTATAAATACAGTATTATAATCTTTAAAAAGTAAATCCTGAATCTGTAATATAAAGAATGTCTTTAAAGCCAACTCTATGTCTATGAACCCTTTGCCTCTCTCTCTCCTTCCCCCACTTCTCTCTTTCTTAGTATTCTGGTCATGGTAGTTCTTTTGTTTGTTTATGTCCCTCTTTTTAAAGCAGGCCAGTTGAAGGGCTGCTCAACCTTCACCCAGTAATGAGGCTCTACTGGTTTGATATTGGTTTGGTTTGATATATCCATGCAGAAAGGTAAATGGTACACCAGAACCTCATCATAATGCTCTTCTCTTTAGGGTGCAAAATAGTACAAGGTTCACATGAAAACTGTATCAAAATGCCACTGGGCATGGAGTCCCACAGATATGAAACACCCTGAAGGCAAGGAAGCCTCCACATAGCCATCTACAGGATTATTATACATTTAGATTAAATGCACATCACTAAAAAATCTGTACATTACACGTGAAACATTTCTACTCAGGAATTATAAAAAGCAGATTAATTTTTGTAAGACAATGGCCTTCTGTTTCTATGTGCAATGTGTCTACAGACCTTTTCGGTAAAGTCCCTGCTTTGTTTAGTTTCAAGGATGTGATAGAGGGTCTATTGTAAAGTTACAGTTGACCTTTGAACAACGAGGGGGGTTAGGGATCCCAGAAACTTAATTACAGGTGTCCCTTGGTATCTGCTGGGAACTGGTTCCAACCCCCACCCCTTTCTGGGAATACAAAATCCGTGAATGATCAAGTGCCTTATATAAAACGGTGTATAATAGTACATACAGTTGGCCCTCTGTCTCTATGGATCCCCACCTGCAGATCGAGAATACTGTTGAATCCCTCCCTGGATGTGAAACCCCAGATAGGGAGAGCCAATTGTATAGAATATTTTTTGAAAACAAAACCTGCAGATAAGCAGACCCATGCAGTTCACGGCCAAGTTATTCAAGTGTCACCTGTATTTGCAAATGTGAAAATCAAGGATTTTACCAGATATTTAGGAAGGGAGTTTACTTTAAGTTTTTTAAGCATAGAGTGTTTTTTTTCCCGTATTCTTTAAAAAATATTAGGAAAAGAAATGAGAAATGCCTAGGAAACAAAAATCACTTAAGATTTTAGATTATAGAAATAAAATTGTAGAAACAAAATTATTACAAATAGCTTATTTGCAAACCCAGCTATGATTTACCACCCCATGCTATGTCATCATAGTTATATGTTGGTAATTGTAACATTCTTCTCAGGTGGAAAAAAAAAAATCAAACACATTGGAGAGTTAGTCTAATTGAAAAACATTTCAGAACAATATGTTTATTACTTATTATTCATTTACAATAGCAATTACAGCCCAATTTTATAAATTTGCAGCTTGCAAAATGCCATTTGGATATAATATAGTGAATTTTAAAGAGCACAAAATCCTTTGCTTTATAACACATTCACAATAACTACAAACCTAAGCTATGGCTTAGTGTACACCACAGTCACCTACGTTAAAAAAATATGAGATTTGGGGAATCTTTGTGCAATAGATTCAATTTTTATTGAGGTTGGCATTTGTTTTTTGATAAAACATTCATTGTAAAGCAACCATTACTATAATAGTGATTGGTTTTCTAAGTGTTGTTTGGCCCGAGAGAGAATTTGAAAACATCTATGATTCTTCTTCTCTAGAGATAGTGTTTAACTGTGCAATTTTTTTTAGTTCATATTTATTGTGTAATGATATAAATATATATATATTTGTAATTATATATTTTAATTATAGTGCAATTATGTGTATTTAACTTCTCTTTCTCATGTTTATGCACGAGTGAATATTATAATCACTCTTTTCTGAATCACTTCTTATTTATTGACTAGATGGTATACCTAGGCCTCATAATAGGTGGAAAAAGTCAGGTATAATTTGAAGAAATCTTATAGTTCTGGCACGCATCAACATCACCGTACAAATGCTAATTGTGCAGTTATCGGATGGGAAGCATTGCTGAATCCTCTATAACTTCTAGAACTCTACAGTTTCTCACCAATCACATCTCCACAGACTGACATAAAGAGCACACACCCTACAGTATAAGGATATTTATAAAGACATATGGATATCATAAAAAATGAACTAAAACCCTACATAATAGCATTGTGTGTCAACCTCGGGTGGTAACTGAGAGACCGTGAAAAGTATTTCATGTTTAGTCAGGGTGAGGCCAGGAGGAGCTTGTCATTGCCTTTCAATATGTCAAGAGGAGCTTCATGAAGAGCCAGACTTTTGAGAAGTGAGTGGAGTCACCGAGGTTGCAGAGAGAATGCATCAGGTGTAAGGTATGTCATGAAGATGGATTATTGATATTAGAGTTAGAAGATCAGACAAAGGAGGCAAGGAATAGACTTGCTTCCTAGGAGTGGTGTGTTAATAGAATGATAAGACTTCTCTTTGAGCTACTCTGAGCAAAAGAAATTGCTCAGCAGAAAAATAAGCTCATGAGGGTGTCAAGAATCAAACAGACACAAGTGTACCTGGCTGGGAGAGAGTCCATTGACATAATCCAGCTCATAAGATTGAAAGGAGGAGATATTTGAAATGTGAATAAAGATGGGGAAGGCTTTAGAAAAGACCAGAAGGTGCCCTGAAGTGGACTGAATCCTGAAAAGCAAAAGCTCAAGAGGGGAAAGATGTAAATTCAACTGCTCCTTAGGCAAGGAGAGGATGATTCTATTTTTCATCAGAAGGTGCATGAACTCATGTGACTTAGGCTTTGAGGAGTTAATTCAAAAGAACTGCTAAAATGTTTCCCTCATAATTCAGTATAGGCCACAGAGAATTGATAATGCCTCTAGAAGCTGCACTTAACTGAGTAAGGACTACCTATCCCAGGGCCATAATCATTATCGTAGCCAAACCCCATCTGAGGGCCACTGGTCATTTAGCCTAGTTCCAGGGACTATGAAGTCAAGCATTTAGAACACAGTTTTCAAAATCATACCAACATCTTTCTGAGGCATAGCAATCATCTAATCTGCTTGCAGAATTATGTTACTGTGAAAAGTGATGTCTTAAAACCCATAAATTTGCAACATTAGAATGAGTCGTTTTCGATATCCTTTACAAGCTAAAAAGTACTCAAGCCTGTTGACAAAGCAAAGAAATGGTGTCAAAAATAATTTTAAAACCTTTTGACCTATAAGGTTTAAAAGAATTAGGCACAGATTCTTTGCTTTAAGCCTCTTGGTGACAAGAAATATGGTACTCAGCCAGATTGTTTGATTGACAGTAGCGTTTGTAGTTTCAGCTGCTAATACAGTATGCTTCTTGTATATTTGGAGGGGGTAAATATAGAAGACTATTTGTCACCTGGGTTGATGGATTACAAATAAGTGAGACAATGTGGTTAGGGTTCTAAAGCATAAATGAAAAGTTGAAAACCTTATGTTATTTACAATACAGTGCTTTTATGATTTAAGATTTGTTATTCCTATTACATCAATACAAATGGTTTGGTTTTAAAATAAGCATGCTACTCATTTTTAATCTCTTTTTATTACATAGTTATTTGCTACAAGAATGCATCAATTAAGTGTACCGAAAACTGATTAGAATGAAGAACTTATTATAGATAGCTGCATTTATTTTTAAATATCATGATTCAAGTATCTTAAAATTCTTCCACTCATAGGACCTATGACTAATGACATGTTTCTCCACCCAAATAAAGCTTGTTGTTTTCAGTACCTAATTAGTATTCGAGCTTGTTGTACGTACTTATGCTTAGAATAGCGGTGTTTCTGAGAAATCTTTCTTGGTCAATAGCCCTCTAATAATATTGATTTCTCTTTGTACAACATTTTGAATTTGCTTAAGTGTTCCAAGTGGTCTAACATAATTTCAAAATGATATCATGAATGGTTCAGTAATTAATATTTTCAAAGAATCATGCTATTCAAGATGAAAAGATTATTAAGGTGATATTACAGAGTCTTTGGCTTTAGAAAAGAAAATTTGCTTTCGAAAGCACATTATCACCTTTCAAGACAAGAAGCAAAATTGGCATTTTTAGCATGCTACTCTTATCTTTATTTGCTGATAAAGAAAGAATCCAGAGTTTTTCAAAACTTTAAATGAAAGCTATGGCGAGGTTCACATTACCCAATCTTAAAAAAAATAAATAAATAAACTCACATAAATGGATGTGAACAAAATAGAAACAATAGCTTTAACATTTTATTTTAGAACTAAAAAAAAAAAACAACCCATTACTATTCTAAACAAAACAAACATATGAACTCTATTTGTTTTCATCCATATAATTAATACAATATTATATTGAAGTACATGAAAGTGTAAAAGTTAAAGTTCTACAACTATAGCTTCATGTCACAATACTATCATTTCATCATGGATTGTCAGCTTCTTTTAGAATTGGATATTCTTTTGATGTGTATATTTTAAGGATCATTTATATTAAATGGGAGAGGACACAATTATTACTCAATTCTCGCAACTTGTGGTTTTGTTTAAGAAACTGTGTAGAGGCAAAGATATTATTTTTCTTGAATCTCCATCATGACATATTTACTGCTCAAAACTACATGCGTCTGCTGTGTGTGCTAACAGAATGATGAGAGAATTGGGTTTAAAATTGACAAGTAAACTATAATTCAATACTTTGAAATATGTAGTATTTTAGAAATCAGTACTATATGAATGAGAACCCTATATCAATAATATGCATTTTGTAAAAATAAAAGTTAAAAATGATTTCAATGTGATTTTTATCCTTTCTTTATAAATTATCTCTATGTGTTACAAAAACTCTCCCATATTCTTGTGCCACCAGCATAGCACCATAATCCAGATAAAACTAGTTAATTTCTGCATTGCTTGAATATCAGTTTGGACTCTCACCTGTTCAGAGAAATGCTAGATTAGTTTACAAGTTCAAGTTGGATGGCTGACATTAAGTATAACATAAGTCTTGTGAAAACTCGAAACCAGAGGCTGTGTGTTGTAAGCTGAGATTTCAAGCAAATGAGGGCTAACCAGTATAGCTAATAAAACTCAGATATCAATTTATTATTTTGTTTTCCAGAAAGAATCAAGCACTGGATGTTAGAGTTTTAAATATATTGCAGTCTAGTCTGCTCACTTCATGGATGAAGAAATGGAAGTGTGAGCTAAGGACTACTGTAGCAAAGGTCACGTAAGAGTAAGTGGGAAAACAGGGCTCGAGAGCAATGCTTTACTGCACAGCCTGGTTACCAATGGACCGAGACACTCTAACCCAACATTTCCTAGAACTCTGTAGTCAAGATTTCTTGATTCATTTCTCAGAAATACTACGCTCTATATTGCTTACAGAAATATATATATTTGGATACATTTAACAACTAAATAAACACATGAAGTCTGTTTTCATCCATATAATTCCTGGATGGTTAAATCTTCAATGAGAAAAGGACAAAACAAAACAAAAAAGAAAAAAATAAACTTTTAATTGAAAGAGAGCACAAATTGTAGCTCTTTAACAGACACAGACACTCAAAGGGGCTTTGCTCATTTTTGCTCTTGACACTTTTATGTTATTAAAAGTAGAGGGAGTTATGGGATATTTCTAGCTGCATTGACTCCAATCTTTGAGGAGATTGTAGTAGAAAAGATTTCTCCTCTTATTTTTGCCCACAAGGGATGCCTTAAGAAGATAACAATCGACAATATCTCATATTTGCATTGATTGTCTAAATAATTTGAAGGTACTTAAGCATCATTTAATTTAATGGTTTCCAACAATTCAACACAACTTTTCTGAGAAAGAACATCAAGCCTGACAACTCTGGAGGTAAAAGCCTATAAAGTAGACTTTTCTCACTGAAGTAGAGATTTAACCATCTAGGAATCTAAGAAGTGGGGCAGAAGGCATAAGTCAAAGCATGTGTGCCCATTTAGGAAAGATTTGTCTTTCTTGAGACTTGGACAGGAAATCTCATTGCTTTACTCATTTTTTATTTGCTGAATTAGATGTGTTAATTACTAAAATACTGTAAAATGCAAAATGTTGTTATATTAATGTGAATGATTGTAACTTTAATATAATATATTTAAAAATATTCTCAGATAGGATTCAGTTATTCACTTGGGGTTAGTGGTAAATCTAAGAGCCAGCTGTGTCTCTAGATTCTAGCTTATTTTCCTCTTCACCAAGTTCCAGGTTTAGGTGCATTTTATGACACAGATACACAAAAGACGGCATTTCTGGGTATAGAATCTGAAGAAAAGGAGAAGACATTATATGGAATGTTCATAAGGATATGAATAAGAAATAAAAAAAAAAAACAAGAACTCTGATGCTAAATTCATTGCGGTCATTAATTACTACTCATCGTCCTTAATGGTGACATTGGCATTATAAAAATTGTTTTTATGTATGAGGACAGTTGTCATAAATTTTCAGGCAATTTTTGATAATACTATTGTATGAAGTTTCTCACGTCTGACCCTTTGGTTTTTAGTGTGAAAATTATTTTAAAAGAACAGGACAATTCAATTACTGGATTTTTATTCAAACTAATGGACTTAATATTCTTCATACAAAATCTAAATTCAAAAGAATAGTTTCATTCTAGATTTAATAGGAGCCTAGTAAACAACACTAAAATTGTGGGAAAAAATCAAAGTTCAATCAAAAACAAATCAAAGTTAGAACCCAAATTAAGTCCAATTTAAACAAACATTTATTGCTTTGGGTCGGTGCAATTAAATGTGATAGATAACTTATGTCAATTAATTGCAGACATCTGACATATGAACTACTGGTAAATTTATTCAATTTTATGTGATAAATTTAGGGTTTTATAGACGATCAAAGTAAGACTTAATAAGAAATACATCATGACTTAGTAAGTGTATGTTGTGTGAGGAACATTTATACCAGTACATGAAAATCTGGTGGATTGTTGACTAGAAAGTCAAGTTGGCAATGGTTGATTTTGGTGTGTATTTGTCTTGTGTGATGAGCTATACACATGACTATTGTGTTAGATAAATAAAGAGAAGGGGCTTATGTTTATCAAACACCCACAGTGTCGGGTGCGGTGATGGTGCCTTACATGCACCACTGTATTGAAACCTCAACGAACAGCCCCGTGAAATAGAAACTTTTATTATTAACTACATTTAGAGTTGAGGAAATTAAAGCAAAGAGGAGTTAAACAAGTTTTCCAAGTTTCTTAAGATTGCATTCAAAAGAAGTGTTTTGATTCTGTGACCCTTTTCTTTCTACTGTCTCACACAGTTCTTGCAACTCACTTGTCTGACTTAATGAAGGAAGCATCACAGACTTCGCTCAGAACTCATCCCATCTACAGATTGTTTGGTAGTGAGGTCCTTTCAGGGATACTTTGATTAATGAATTCTCTGGGAACAAAATTCTTTCATAACAATGACATGTTTTTGAAAACCCTCCTGGACTTTTTGGAAGTGTGATAGCAGCAATTGCAGCTGTGTGTGACAGAAATACCTCAGCGCGCGGTTTCTATTTGTCTTTGCCCAGCTGAAGAGAAACAGGGCCAACTGTGACGAGAGCTGGGAGCCTTTTGAAAGTGATTTTCCTATTTTAATCGAGCACATATTGAGCAGTTGCGTTGTGCCAGTCAGTGTGGTAGGTACTGTGTATTCGTGTTTTAAAAGTAGTGCAGCGTCCTGTCTCCTCTGTTTTTACTTTTTTTGTCCTTCCCTCCTCTTGTTCCTTCCAACTCTCTCTCAGGCCAACTCACTCTCTTACCACTAAATCAGGGAAGAAGAATCTTGTACCAGGTAATTGTATTTATTTTCTAAGAGACAACTGCACTTGATTTTGAAGGTGGTTCTTAGTGTTACCTTAACCAGTATTTGTACTTTTAAATCCCCGGTCAGTGTACATCAGAGTCATTGGTGAACTTGTAAAAAAGCATATTCCTGGCCACCATCTAGATATTTTAAATCACTGAATTTTAATTAGCATCACAGGGACCTGCATCACAGGCCCATATTCATGCTCTTCGTATTCATTCATTTATTTTCAGGCATTTGTGGTTTGCTGCCAACAGTAGATTAAGAAGCAGTCTTTGCTCGTAGAGTCTAATGGGGCGACATACCTATCAGTCATATAAACAGCATCACCCTTAGATCCAGGCAAGAGGGGCTCCTGCCCTGGCCTGTGTGCATTAGAAAGCCCCATTCTGGTCTCTCCTTTGGCTTGCTTCTTCTCATGGCTGGGAAGTATGGAAAGCCAAGGGAATCATATGGAGTTTGCCTTCCCTTTCAGACCACGCACTGGACCTGGAGTTCTCTGCATTGTCCTCTTTCCTGTGTCCATCCCCTGACCTGTACCACTGGGGTGCACACCCTCAGCCCAAGGGATGGTCCTGGGGTAGCTGTTTGCAGGGATGGTTGATGGAGCCTGGACAGGACTGGGGTGTCCACACGTGCACATGTGAAGCTATTGCAGTGTGGAAGAAAGTCTGGGGTGGGTTGGTTACGAAGAGAAGTTGATGTGGCCCCAGCCCTAGAAGTTGATGTGGCCTCAGCTCTCTCAGTGCAGCAAGTTCTGGCTCAGAACTACAAGGAGTTCAAGAATTCTAACCATGAACCCAACCATCTAAAAGAGATCATATTTTATTTCACAGCATGTCAGCTTGAGGTATAACTTCTAAATATTTGGTTATATAACAAGTGGGCTTCTGCTTGTGCTGTTGCCCTTGGCCTTGCAAATGTCAGGGGAGAGCTGCACTTGGAATTCAGAGAACCCTGAGAAAAGGAGTCATGCAGCATGGGGAAATCGGGTAACACTTGAGCCGGACGTGGAACAATAACTGGAAATTATTTAAGTGAGGTGGATGGTGGAAGCTGAGAGGGGGAGGCGGGCAGTACAGGGCAGAGGACGGGAGGGACACACACATTCAGTGGCTGAGCGAAGGCAAAGAGGCAGCCAACAGCATGGGGCGTGTTTGGAATACAGTTTGGCTTGTTGGATCTGCAAGTGCAAGGAGAGCAGAATCTGCCGGAAAGCTAGTGAGCTTCAGCCCGGGGGTTTTCTCCCCTGAGTAGTCCGTCGGTCTCCGATGAGTTCTGGGGGTTGCTGGGGGTGCTGGAAACTTCAGATGGAAAGTGGAGGCTGGGTTGCAACCTGGAATCATTTCTGTGTAAAAAACACAAAACAAAAACCCTGCATCATTGCCTAAGGATATTTCAGAGACAAGGACCTATATTTTTAGGTTTCAATATTTGTTGTGACTTCTTTTTTCTTTCAAAATAAATGTTTACTTTTATATCTGCTTTTATATCCTTTATCTTGGAGAGGTTCTTTCCCCAGATTATAGGTTCCTCGGGCCCCACTCAAACTGGGTCTTCCCTGAGTTAAATATGTCTTGGTGACAACAGGTGAGAGGACCATCCTTGATTCTCGGAAGGCCATGGGAGCCATTCGGGTTTTAGGCAGGTAAGTGACCTGGGTATTTTCCAAATGATGGACCATTTAGACACAGTGGTTGGACTGGCGACTCTTCTCCATCTCACTGAGTCAGGGTGTGTTCCTAGATAAGGGAAATGGAGGACAAAATATTTTTGAAGGAAATTAGCAAGATCTCATGTTTGATTAGCAGTGTATAGTGGAAAGAGCCAAGGATGCATTTGAGGTTTCTAATTAAGGGGTCTTAATGGATGTAGCACTGACTGGGGAGAAAAAAATACATTCAGTTTTATTTAGTTTATACCTGCATAGGATATGTAGGTGGATGTCCAGCAGCCAATTCAATATGTGATTCTGAAGCTTGGAGAGACAGCTGGGCTGCCTGGGACTATCTATAATGAGTATTTGTGTGTTGGTATATATGTACCGACATACACATTCACACACACATATACATACACCTATGCACATTTGCATGCACACTTATGCATACATATGTATCTTTGTGAGCACAAGTAGATATTGGGGAGTCATCAGCAATAGCTGAAAGCACCAGAATGAATGAGTTCAGTCAGGGAACGCATTCACAATGAGTAAATTAATGAGCTGATGACAGAACCCTGAGTAAAACAAATGTTTTAGTAATAAACAGAGGAAAAGGAAGACCAAAAAAAAAAAAAAAAAAGAGAGAGAGAGAGAGAAAAGCAAGAAGCGATTACTCAACAATTTTAGAAATCACAGGAGGGCAGTTTTTCCAAGTAGAGAATGATTGACAGTGTCAATTAAGCAATGATACTGAAAGGTACCCACTGAAATGGCAACCATGGAATTATTGGACATTTTCTGGAGTAAGGTTTAAATGAGGACAGAAAGCATCTTTAGGTGGGTTGAAAAGTGAATTTGAAATGGGTAATGCCAACTATACCTTTCAGAGTACACAGTTACTCTTAAAGGTTAAGTTGCAAAGATGAGAAATATTATACTGTGCTCAGAACGGAACTGAGAATCAAGTGAGTTCTACCTATCATCTATCATCTATCTATCTATCTATCTATCTATCTATCTATCTATCTATCTATCTATCTATCATCTATCAACTCTCTATCATCATCTATCTAATTTATTTTCAGGCTAAGAGAGGCTTGTAC
This sequence comes from Tadarida brasiliensis, assembly GCA_030848825.1. Classification (NCBI taxonomy): domain Eukaryota; kingdom Metazoa; phylum Chordata; class Mammalia; order Chiroptera; family Molossidae; genus Tadarida; species Tadarida brasiliensis. The sequence continues at coordinate 83,573,515 of CM061257.1, forward strand.
ATGCTCATGATGGCTCTTGAAGTAAGATCCCAGGAGACTCGGGGGCAGGTATGATTTAAGAGTCTCCATGGGACTCATTATCTGCTATGCCTGAAGGAAATTAGATAAAGCTGGGTGACCACAGTCCAGTAAAATTCTCAGCAGCTGGTGGCTGAGTCTTTGCTAAGGTGAGACATTATGAATGTAGTGAGTGGCAACAAACCACTTTGGTGTGATTTCCTCGGAGGCACTCATTTCTCTGCACAGAAACTGTCATTGATTTGACAGAAGTTTATGGGTGCAAGCAATGGAATGCTTAGGAGGTAAGAAAATAGATAATCGACCAGGGACAGTGGGGATCGAGGTTGGGCAGGAGAGGCAGAGACACCAGGAGAAAGTAGATAGTCTCAGGGGAGCATGGAGGGGGAAGATCTTTGAGGACGTTAACAGAGAAGTGTAAATAAAGAAAGGGTGGGAAGGAGCTGGGAGGTGAAACATCATGGTTAGAGTTATTCGTTAGGATGCACAGGAACAACGGTGTGGGTTAATAACAGGGTGGAGACTCTAGGGAAAGTCTTTTAAGTATATGGCTCAAGTTGTTTGGAAATGAAAATTATTTAATTTAAAAAGGTCTAGAAACTTCAAACAGGGAATAAAAACTTCTGGACTTCCTAAGACAAAATTGTGAGAAAGAAAGAATTAAAAAAAGAGAGAGGAGGTCTCATTAGTTTCCTTTATATTTTATGTCACTAAGTTTTTTTTTATTAGTAATCTATTTGAAAACGTATTTTAATAATTTAATTAAAATTAATAATTTGATATGATTAATGGCTGTTAAATAAAGTTATTTAATAAAATTATTAATTTAATAAAAATATTATTAATTCATTACTGCAGTATATCAATGACAATATTAATGATTTACTTAGAGTGTCTTAAGGCTTATTTTACTTTTAGCATATGTGCTAGAGTAGGGAGGGATTCAGAAGAAGATCTAAGTTAATTCCCATTTTTATTACCTGCTAGTTGTGTGGTCTTGAGACAGCCACCAGCACTCTGTGGGCCTCAGTTTCTTAATCCATAAAGGGGATGATATCTATCCTTATGTTGGTTAGTGGCAACCAAATGCGTATATAAATGCTTATTTATTTGGTTTTGGTCATTCGCCAAGTGCTAGGCAAGATTTAATTGACATGGTTGTTTCCTTACTTCTTGAGGATGTTCATGACAGCATAGCTCTGATATCCTCTCTGAACTGGGGTCTAGCCTCCTTCGTGGCATGTGCTTGGCTTGCTTGTTGATTAGACAGTAAACTTAAATCCATGTATTAAACAAAATCCTTTAAAAACATTTTAGCAACCTATTAATTTAGTTTATGTGTAAACATATAAAACTGTGGCTTTTAGATTCTGTGATAAAAACACTTTATATTTCTAGTTAAAAACTTTTATGAAGTTCATAGTGGAAGTATTTTAAAATTGGTTATTTTTTAATACATATTTTTAAAAAAAAATCCAGTATTATACATAGACCATGTGCTAGGTATACATTGTCTTATGGCACGAAATTATCAGAAGAGTGGTAATGAATTAGTAAATGAAGGAAGTGTCTCACAGTTTTCAATTTGTTAAAAGGAAATTAAGTTTCATACATTTCTGTCCCGTCACTTTGCAGCAGGAAGCAACTCATCTTTCCTCATTTTGCTTCAAGGGGATGTTGAGGAAGCAGGCAGTAAAAATAAAAATTAGAAAGGCCGAGGAGAGCTTCCCCTTGTTTGATGGGTGGCAAGTAGAGTTACAAGAAGGCAGTGGGAAAGCTGAGTTCTGGACATGCGTCAGTCCTCTGGGACCTCTGCATATGTGGTCCTGGCGACGGCCCCCTGGAGTGTGTACATGCCCCCATTTTATAGATCAGGACACTGAGAAGCGAAGAGGTTAAGAGAGCTGAGCTCACCGACTGTGAGGATAAAAACTTCGTGAACTTTGACACCAGGTGGAGCTGCAGAAGCTGGGAAGTGAGTTCACCAGGAGCAAGTTCACAGACTACCTTCTGCTGAGATCGAAACTAGTAAACGAGCAATGTCTTTTCAGTGACAGTGACCAGAGTCAAATCTCGTCAACTGTTTAATACTGTGTGATCTTGGGTAGGTTACCTGACCGCTGTGTACCTGCATTTTCTTACCTGTAAAAAAGGGAGGGGACACACTGGCTCCTTCAAAAGCTGTTGTGGGAGCAGAGCGAAGCAGTGTGGGCGGGAGCATGTATTGCAGTGCCTGGGAGATGAACGGAAGTCGAAACGTATCCTTCAGTGTTCTGCTTTGTTTTATTTTTATTTGTTTTTAGTGGTAAACATATTTATGGTTAAAAAAATCTGGCTCTAAAATTTGTTTCAAACTATTATATACTGTTGCTAAGCTTAACTGTATCAGCAGCCTTATTATTTTATTTTTAGAAAGGGAAGCATATATTTTTGGAAGTTTTTCCTGGGACTCAGAAAATGTCTTCACTAGAAACTTGTCCTCCGGGCCCACAAACCACATATGCTCACCAGGTAGGTGGCAGCTGATCTGACAGCCAGCAAGTCAGTTATGAGGAAATAAATGTTCTCAGTGGTGTTCAGTTCTTCAACTTGCAAATTTAATTTGGTCAAGGACAGTAACAGCATATAAACAATGTAAACAGGAATCCAATATATAAACAATGGCAGTAATACTGGATTTTAACAAGACCAGAAAAACAAAGCCTGTCACCAGCAGCCTCCTTTGCTGTTACATGACTGCATCCGGGCACTATGGACAATTTTATGGTTTTTATATCATGTAAACTTTTGGAATTGTGATTACACTTTTCCATGAAATGCCTCAATTCCCCAGAGAAAGACAGAAGTTGTTTTAAGAAAAAGCAAATAACATAACATTTGACTGGCTGGAAATAAAAAACAAAAGATTCCTGCTCACTAGAATGAATGAAGTACCATGTGTCTGACAACATTACGCTCATTGTTTAATATTAATGGTAAGCTTAGATATGTAAAACAAGACCTTCTATTATTCCTAAGTGAATGCATTAGCATCAGACATGGGCAGATCTCAAAAGGAGAGGAATTTGGTCCATTTTTCATAAGCAGTCAGAAATTCAGATGCTTATTTAAAGCTTATCTGAACTACCTAACACCATTAAGTCTGCAGATCTTAGCAGAGCAGGACTGCATGTGAGATTGTCAGCATTTATGCTGCAACTCAGACACAAATATTGAGAAAGAGACTCTTGCTGGCATGCTATGTTATTTTAGGCGTGTTATTGTCGACCTTAAAGTGAGAAAAATAAAATTCCTTATCCAATTTGGGATTTGAGGGTCAGTTCATTTCTCGTCTCCCAAGATGATAATTGACTTAGTTCATATTGACAATGAATTGTTGCTCTTAGATATGTGTCTGAGAAATATCCAGTGTTTGAAAAAGTTAATTGTGCATATACACACAGAGGAACAGAGTCCTAACAGGTTCACAAGTGTACGTACCTATCATTTGAGAAGAGAAGTTAGCGAGTTAATTTAGATGACTGATTATATTCACGCTGGCTTGCCCTTGCCACCTTCCAAGTGTTGTACCTTAGCAATGCAGCTGACACACCATGACTGATGGCAACAGCAGGAAGGCCTAACTATCCAGAATGATTTTGTAAGGTTCAGAAAAAAGCAACACACCCCTAAATTAAACTATGAAAAAATTTTAACTGTTTCTGGGCATAGATGATGCTCTCAAAATCCTCTTTCCAACCTGTTCTTAGATGATCAAATCTGATCACCCCAGGAGCATTGTTTTGTTTACTCCAAAGGAGAAGAGTCTCTGGAGTGGGCATGGAACAGTGAAAGGGGAACAGTAAGATTTGATTTATTTCAAACTGTGAATGGGGCAAGGCCATGAGACCCGAGTGGGACACGCAGGGCCTCCAATCTTTTTAGAGACCTATTAACTGTTTGATATCTTTTTAAAGAAAGCCTTCGTTTAATCTTAAATAGAAGAAATTGCAAAACTGAGATCAATATTCAATAAAAATGGTCCCTCATTAATTTTTAATTGTATTGTAAAAGATCTTACATTTGAAACAATTTGTAGGTGACATTTTTCCCTCCTTTGGAGGAATATTGAAATATGCATGATAATTGCTGAGAAATTATAGCCAGCTGTGACTTAAATTATTTGTGTGTGTGTGTGTGTGTGTGTGTGTGTGTCCAAACAATATTTAAAGGCAGATTATAATAATCTTTAAAAATATTTGTAGCCCTGGTTGCTGTGGTTCAGTGGTTAGAGCTTTGGCCTGCACACTGGAGGGTCGCAGGTTCAATTCCTGGTCAAGGACAAACACCTGAGTTGCAGGTTTTGATCCCTGACCCCAGTCAGGGTTCGGGCAGGAGGCAACCAATTGATGAGTCTCTCTCACATCGATGTTTCTGTCTCTTTCTCTCTCCTCTCCCTCCCTCCTTCCCTTCCACTCTCTCTAAATATCAATGGAAAAAATATCCTCAGAAGAGGATTAACAACAACAAAAAAACATTTAAAGAAATATTTGTAGAAGAATTATAGTTAATGCGATTTAAGCATTATCTTAACATGTTTGATATAATTTGGGGTGAGGTCTCCAAAAACAAGAGGACTAACGGCCTGGATGTTTTGATTTAGAAACAAATCGAGGAATCCTGATTTGAGAATGAGGCACTCTAGATACATGGAAATGTACTGGAAAAGTTGGAATGTTTATGTGCTCAGCAGCTACAAGGGTCTGAATTGCTGTAAGTACAAACAACACACCGTGAATGTTGGTCAAGAAAGGCGAGTAGAACTCTTTGAGTATATCTAATTAGTGTTGGGTTTAAAGTTGTGGTTAATGCTTATTTGTTATTTCTTTTCATTTTTTGTATAATGTTTCCATGCCTTTCTTCAGATTTGTATATACTGGTGTAAATAACTCTTCCTTGTTTATGTTATCCAATAATGATTTTTCTTAAAAGGGAACACATAGAAAGGTACACATCATTTATTTTGGAATGTCTTTAGTACACTGAGTGTTTGTTGTCAGGAAGAAGCATGGACTGAATTAAATCGTTAGTGAATTATATCGTAAAGTTTGCAAGTTAATTAAGTATGTAGTAGATGACAATGGCTTATTGTGATATGTTAAAGCTGTCTTAAATTTGTGTGGTTGTTAGAATCATTTTAGGTTTTTGTTAAAGAAAAAAATTTTCAGATCCCACTTAATCTGACTATTTAGGGGAGAGGTCTAGCAATCAAACGCCATCGGGTGATTCCTCTGATCAGGCGTGTTTGATAAACATGGCGTTAACCCAAGTTTCTCAGAGACTTTGTTGTTCGGCTTGAAACTGGAAATGCTCGTTATGCTCAAACCTGTTCCCGGCTACTCTTGACTGGTCAGCTCTGTTGGTTCGAGCATATTGGTTATGTGGCTGAGGGCCAGGGAGTTGCTTCCCCCTGACCCTGATTGGTCATCTTCAACTTATGTGGAAGAGATAAAAAGGAGGGAATGAAAGACCTAGTCAACAAAAATGTAGAAAGATAACTTCATTAAAGTATATAGAAACTCAAAATAATTGTAACTAAAACTTGTGCCACCTTATTGGAGGGTCACGCATGACAACAATTCATTGCAGAATAGGGCTTCAATCCCCAGGCATAGAAAGCCTATATATTTATACTGTAAAATAAAATTGGCAATATTTCTAAATTCAAAATAAAAAATAAGTTGTAAAATTAATTGCTTAAAGGGAAAGAATTTAAAAACATGTAAAAATCATCTTCAAAATGTGATTCTTATATGGGGCAATATAAGATTATATAATGAAGTCAAGACTTATAATAAATTAATGGCACAGATATTGAGGAGAAAGTGGAGGCAGAGGGTTAAAAAAAAAGAAAGGAAAAAATTGGCTTAATTTTCTTGTTAATCAGTGTTTATATATATAAGGTAGCATCATGTTAAGTACATCTGAGGACATAGTTCCATCTTCTGGGCTCTCATGGAACTTATGTTGACTTTTATTCTTCATCTGTCGCCTTTGGTATAATTATTTATATATCTTTCTTATCTAATTTCTCAAGCTCCTTAAGACAAGAACTTTTTTTTTTTTTTTTTTTTTTTTAAGATTCTTTTATCCCTAAATACTAACATTCACTAGTATAAAACAATGGCACAGTAATCCAAAACATAACTGACAAATTGGATGAAAGAAAACTTGGTTCCTAGCCACAGGGCTTCTCCATCAGAATAATTGTTCTGCATTATTGAAGTTACCTCTATTATTTAAGTTATGGACAGTTAATAGTTCAAAAATAATCATTTATTCAACAAGGTGTAGCAGTTATTCTAAAAACATTTAAGGGCATCAGCCATTGGGTTTTTAAACTTTAAAAAAAAGCTGAGTGTCATCAAAAAGAATGCTAGAATACTGGAATTGAACAGATCGTGAAGACACTGTGTCTTAATGATTTTAATATTTATGTAAAGAAGTCTTCCGGCTCTGCTTGAAGGTCTCCAGCACTCAGTTCCTCGGTGCCAAATCCGTTGGACTCTAGAGAACATTTTACTACAAAAAAAGTCCCGATTTTGAGTGGAAATCTTTTCTAGCTAACTGTGGTGATCTACAAAGCAAGCCCAATCCCTTTTCTGCACAGATGACCTTATAAACCTTTAAGAAAAGCGTCCACACACCTGCAAGTTTTCTCATTCTCCCATTTTCTGTACTAGAAAAACAGTCTTGTTCAAAATCGGATCTGTCTGCAGGTGCGGTGCTCTTGGTTGCCACCGCCGTGTCTGTGAGAACAGACGGAGCAGCCAGCAAAGACCCAGGGGGAGCTCAGAGGAGGGCGCTAAGCAGGTGAAAGTTTTCAGTCTGAAAAACAGGGGATAAGAGTAAATTGTATTCTCATGTGCAGGTAGATACAGTTAATATTTACAAAACTTGAAAAACAAGGAAGGCTTCTGAAGAAGAAGGAATACTATTTGTACAATGGTTGTAAAAATTGTGGTAAGAATCTCCTAGAAGAAGAATTATCGACAGGTTCAAGAACAATTTTGATGCACTTGGTGGCAAGCTAATATTGGTGGTCAAGTGAATCGTTGTGGATTTAGAAAGGCTTAGGCTAAAATTCCAGCCTCATCATTTATTAGCTGTCTAATACTGAATACGTTATTTAAGCACTCAAATGTTAATTTTCTTACTTACAAAATGGGAAAGATTATAATACCTTTACCATAGTTTTACTGAAAGGATTAAGTGAATATAAATACATGTGTATGTTAAATGTACATTAAATATATACGAAGCTTATCAAGGTGATTAGTTGGCACATATCAGAGATGACAGATATTAGTTATTATTGTCCTTATAGTTGCACAAAATGTCACAATGTAGGAAAAGCAAATTCTGGGGGGGGGGTTTGACTTTACAGAAATATGAAAGGCCATTTCTCCCCTGACGCATAGCCACAGTGCCATACTAGAGGACTCTGGGTCTAGTGACGAGACTCTAGTCATTATTTCAACAACCCTCCTTGCCAAGTCACCTCTTTTAAAATGTTAGGAATCTCAGTTTGTGACACAATTTTACGAAAATAATCTAGGGTTAATAATTAGGAAGTATAAGAAATTGCTTTTTGGAGGCTTTTACTTCTTCATAAAAGCATTGCAGAAGTTTGAATGAAAAATTAAGGAGTGACGTTAGATTTCTCCAAGAAAGAACAATGAACTGTTTCCTAGGAGCCAACATGAGTGGTGTGGTCTTGGTCTGTTTTCTGCCTGGCTGACTCAGAAACTTCACAAGCCTAGAGCAAGTCAAGTTCAGCGATCCTGATTCATGCTAACAAAGCTCACAAAAGACTGACATGCAAAAGTCGCATGCCAGTGTTATTTCACAGTGAATGAAGCTCAAGTGAACTGGTTTTACGGAATACCTACTCATGACCCGCTCTCCCTCTGGTCATGTTCTTTGAGGAACAGAAAACACAGGAGGAAGTTACTTTTATAATCCTACAATAGACATATCTCTATATCGGTGCCTCTTTTTATCCCAGGCTTCAATGAGTAACTTCACTGTTATTTGATGGACTCCCCCCTCCCTGTTTAGATTTAATACCGCAACAAGATTACAATCGAGCCCTCTTGGCTATCTCCTCTCCAATCCATTTGGTGCTTATTATGTACTCTCTCTCCCAGAATGCAGACCTGTTTCCAAGTTCTTAAGAGTAGGTTGGGTGTAGTGGTGGTGTTGGTAGTTGTGATCTTATTTTTAACTCTTTTTTACGATCCACAGACAATTCTGTATATGAAAGTGCTTCAAATATAATTCAAGGTCAAATTAGGTGCCTAAGTCCTTATGAGATCAAATGGAAAAATTACACAAGATATGAGTAAAAAGAGAATTGAAAAATGACACTTAATTGTAGTTTTTAGCAAATGCCACTGGCAAACATAAATCGGCCCATATTGACCATGTCAGGGAATGGAGTGCTTGTCACATAGGCTGAATTTTTTGATTGATATGATTTGTATTTAGCTCTGCCTCAAATCTTTTGTGGAGAAAGATAATTAAAAAAAAAAAAAAAAAACTACCTAAATATAGTTATTTAAACAGCCTCTGTTAACAACTGCCATACATGTCTTTTCATGCTAATGAAACTAACGCTGTGGCATCTGGTGCTGGTCAAGTATTACATTTGGGTCGAACGAGGATGCAAGTACCATGACAAAATTGTTAACAGATTTGGTCATTAAATGCAGGTCAAATTTCCTTTTCATGTTTGAGCTGGGCCTGGAAAATAAAAGAGAAGGCAATAATTTGTTGAATTACTAAGTGTGTACCATGGCAAATATGTATGGCATTTCAAGTTGTAAACTTGGATGATCACTTCTGTGCCATCCTTCCACATGTATATTTCAGGTTTGGTGACTTGAATTCAAATAATAACTGTATCATGAATGTAATGAGTGCTCTGTACTTAATCACTTCTCATAATAAAAATACTTTAAGTAGGATCAAGGGCCCCAGATGAAGAGCAGCCCATTATTAGCAAGCTTTCACTCTGTTAAATTATACCTAGAATGTATCCCACTTCTCCCAAGAAACTGCAGCTATGAAACAGGAGACGTTATATTGATGGCAGGGCTGCATTTTGAATGTGCATGTAGTGATTCACCTATTAAATGCACCACATAAAGCAAAACACCGTTTTGAAAAGGCCAAGTTGTGACTCACAATTTCTCTTGTTTTTTAGATGGATGCTCTTAAATGTCTGTGAAATCAAGCTTTTGACTTTTAGTATATTCCTTTGCCTCTTAGAAAATGTATAAACTTTTAACAAGTGATAAAATATAAAAATACTTGTTTATGCATGTGATTTATCTCTTTGTTTTATTGAACCTCATAAGAAAACAGATATAACTGGAGTTGCAAGACAATTGAAAGTTTTCATCAAGTTCTAGACCTTCAAAGGCCTTGTTGATTATGTGACATTGAGTTTCATCTTTCCAAATAATCAAGATGCTTAAGTGGGATGGGTTGACTGTACTGAAAAAAACAAACAAAACAAAACTGTAAATAACTTTCTTAATCAACAAAGCTTTATTTGGTTGTTGGTTATATTCACTTGCAGAAATACGTATTCACATTCTGTCTTTTTAATTTGTCAAGTAGATCAGTGATGAGAGAGAAGTTAATTTGTTTGTGAAACGAGGGAATATTACTCTGGAAAAAAGTGTGTGTGTGTGTGTGTGTGTGTGTGTGTGTGTATGCTGTAGTAGCTCTTACAAATCTAAAAAGTGATGGACTCATGTTTTAGGAGTGAAAGAGGGATACCAAATAGTAAGGCCATGACAATAGCTAATATTTGTTGAGTGTTTTTGCATTTTAGATAATGCAGATAGTATCCCTTTCATCTTCAATGATCTTGTGAAGTTGATTTTTTTTTTAATCCTCACCTGAGGACATTTTTTGCATTTATCCTCAGAGCAGGAGGGAGAGAGGGAGATAGAGAGAGAGAGAAACATTGATGTGAGAGATACACATCGAGTGGTTACCACCCACATGACCCCAACAGGGCCAGGGACAAACTGCAACCGAGGTACATGCCCTTAGCGGGAACCGAACCCGGGACTCTCTGGTCCGTGGGCCAACACTCTAACCGCTGAGCCAAACAAGCCAGGGCTTGTGAAGTTGATTTTATCCTTATTTTACAGATAATGAAACAATAGTTCAGACAAGTTGAACAACTTCTTCCCTTTTTTGTTGATGTCTGAAAACGTTTTCACTAGTTAGTATTTTAAGTCTTTTCTTTGTATATCATCCAGATAACTATTTTACATTCTCTTCTACCTTAACTCTTTGAGTTCAGTTTAGTCAACCAAATAATTACTTTATTTTTTATTAGCACTTATCACCCTATAAAATTAGCTTATATGTTTAGTAGTTTTAACATAGGACCTCATTTAAATATAAACCCCATAAAGGCCAGAAATTTGTTATCTCTGTTCAGTGCTGTATTTTAGGCCATGGAATACTGCCTGGCGTACATGAGATCCTCAATCAATATTATTGACTGAAAGAAATACTGAACGAACACCACCAGGTGCACCCAGCTGGGAATGGGGCTATGAGGACGGGAGAGCCATGGCCCCTGCTCTGAAGCTCACGGCTTAACCTGCAGCATGTGACCGTGAGCACTGGGAAGACTGAGGATACTTTATGCCAAGTGCTGTCCCCTCAGCTTGTAATTCTTCTCTTTCTGTCCTCCAGGCTTCCTAGCTCTGTGCCGCGCCAAGTCACCCTTGCCATTAAGGTCCTTATTTTGATAGAAAAGTGTTTCATTTTGTCCTATTTTTGTTGCACTTCCCTAGCCCAGCAAAATTCGCCTATGTGTCCACTCAGCCTCTCCTATTACAGGTCCCCTTTGGTCAGTGCTTTTCTCCACGGTATGCAGCACCATCCTTTTAGATTTTGAAAACTAGAAACAGAAACTTACTCAGTTCTAATCATGATTTTTGCACTGGACATTTAGCCCAGGGTGCTTCTGACCTGAGGCTGGTCTGCTGGCCTTCACTTAATCATTTCTATGGCCACAGGACACCCAGAGCACAGAGCATCACGGTGAAGTTCTCTGTGTCTCGTCATTCTTAGAGAGACACACATCTCTTTAGGATTCATATCCGTCCTAAATTACTGGAATTGTGGTGGGGGTGGGAGGCCAGGAGGCTGGCGTCTGCTCAATGCCATAGCTACTCTCAGGTGTGTGATAACTGGGAAGGTCAGGCTAAGCATTTCTTTTTTCACTGAATGAGATTATGTGTTCATATATATTTTTATGCTTATCTTTATGAAAAAACACAATATATTTTCCAGGCTGAATTGGCCAATTGATGATAATAGAATGGGCTTAAACTTTCTTGGAGGTTGGTAACGTAAGTGCTTTTAGGTGAAGTTCTTAGACTCACAGAACCTCTGTTTTTTCATGTATAACGTGGAGATATAAGTGCACTTACTCTGTGTTATTGCTGGGAGGATTAAAGGAAGTGACACCTCAGCATCGCACCCCAAATCTCACCCCTGGCTCACCTTCTTCCTATTCCGCTGTGACCTGTCATGTGCAGGTGCAGCAGCCGAAAGGGATTCTGCTTCCCACGGGCACACCCTGAGAGCACCCCACTCTATGGCCACACCAGATGCATTCGCAGTCTGAGTCTCCTCGTGATGCTGGGGAGTGGGGAGCAGTGGGACCTGCTCGGGGCCCACATGTGCTCGGCCTGGTGGAGAAGTAATAAGCTCTGCAGCAATCCTGGACCATTGAAAAGTAGGGGCTAGGATAAAATCTTTCTCTTTCTCTTTCTGGAAAGATTGCCTGGGATATAGTTAGGAAGCTTTTGGGAAGATGACGAAGTGAGATTAAGCAAGCCGGTTCCACTCAGAGGTGGCCAGCCTGGTAATGCAGCCTCTCAGTGGCTTTCTGTCCCTTCCTGACTCCTTGCTTTGCCCCTCATTGCTGCTGCCTGGCATTGCACTTGTTAGTGACACAGCAGCCCACGAACTTTTGCCTCAGGCTTCACCTTCTGAAGGTGGTCTAAGATAGATTATCAGCCTGGCTCAAAATAAGTGCTGAATGTTTGTTATGATTGTTCTAATCTACGACTAATATATTAGTGATTGCTGATGCCAACAAAAATAGGTAAAGATAGTACTTTGTTTAACCAGATAATTTTCATTTGACAAACTCTATGATCACTTTCAGGAGACAATCTACAATCTCTAATAATAAAAAGTATCCTCATCTAACGCTATATACCTAGATAAAATTTATATCCAACAGGAAACTTTTAATGGCATCCCAGAAGTGACAACTTGTATTTGCTTCTTTTAGTCAGAGCAGGTCAGAAACCATATTCATCAAGGTCACAGGTTCCTGAAGATGCCACACCAGTAGAGAACGTTTTTCTTGATGTGTTTCCACTGGAATGCTCGCTCCCCACACCAAATGCACTTCCTGTATTATAGTGATATGTGCATTCATGCATGGACTACCACAGTGTGAAGTCAAGAAAAATCCCGGTCACTAATGCACATTAATATGCCTACAATGGTGAATAGTAAATGAGAACCCACATGTACCCCCTTCTGCATTGACTCATAAAGGAAGAATTTCAGATTGAACTTTACAAACTAAAATGATTTCTTATATTCTGTCCTACTCCTGAATCCCTTCTTTTAAGACTTTAAAATCTTTTAAGACTCCTAATTTATAGGAACAGCCATATATTTGTTCTGAATATTTAGATTAGAGGACTCCCTACCCTGGTTGGAGACATCCATTTGGACACAAAAATAAGACCCAAGTTCCTACTTGCATCTTCTGATCCACGGAGTTTCTTTCATTGTGATTAGATGTTTACCAATTTTCTTCTCTATTGAATAGTCTTTCAGTTTAAAAGGCATATACTCTTTCTCTAAACTGAAATGAATTTCCTTTCATGCAGTTATGTAGGGGTGGGCAAAAGTAGGCTTACAGTTGTTCATATGGAAAACAACACACAATAATTAATAAATAATAATACAAGAATAAACTCTCTGTTTTGCGTACTCACAACTGTAAACCTACTTTTGCCCACCCCTGTATACTTAGTTGATAGTGTGTTGCTCATTCTCATTAGCTGCTTTATAAAGATTCCCCAGTTATTTTACAGGTATGTGTTTGGAGTTGCCTAACAATGCTCTTTGATGACAGGGATTCTATAGTTTCTTTTTTTGCCTTCCACAAACTGCCTGGGGTGGTGCCTACCATAAGCTCATCAGAGTAATTCATTTTTATGAAAGTCTAAGGAAGGCCTTTTGTTTTTCTAAATGTGTGAACTGACTCATGTCTTGGTATTTCCATTATTAAAAGGAGGCCTAATTAACTGTGCTCCAATGTTAAAGAAAAACAAGCTATTTGGGGGAAGATGGTGGTCATTCCTTAAAGTCATGTACGAAGTGCAGAGATGGCTTGTCAGGCAGCGTGGCAGGAGCTGTGTTGTCAGTAATTGTAAAGGAATAAAGTCCTGCCGGTGCACAGCATCAGAAAAGCTGCCAAAGCTGAAAAGTACCTGGCTGGGTTTTAAAGGACAGGAATACAATACTCTTACTAAGACACGCTTTATAGAGTCCAATTCACAGCCAAGGAAAACAGCTTTTGGAGCTTTTGGGTGTCCATAAACAGCTAGATGAATGCAAGGAAGCCAAAACCAGGGATGAGTGGGGTATTTAAATGCTCAACTAGCTCAGCTGCCGCAGCGTTCTCCCTGCGCACCAAAGTGCTGGCACACAGAGGACCGAGGGACGCCGTACATGTTTGCAGTTTATGGGAAAACCACATGTGGGGGCCTGATAGAGAACACGAATGAAATAGCCAGTTCTTGCGTTATAAATTATCCAAAGATATCAGGCTTGTTTTCTCAGAGTGATCATAAAACATGATGCGAGAGAGAGAGAGAGAGAGGGAGGGAGGACAGTCTAGGAGTGACTCTCAGATAATGCCTTGTGGTCATTCAAGTCCTAGGTGACAATTGCCCGTTGATAAGCCAGTTCAAGTGTTTTCTTAGCCAAGACACTTCAGAAACCTTGCCAAGAGAAAAGGGCATGTGGCAGTAAGTTGTAAAGTGATAAAAAGCAGACACGGGTGGAAAATATTTTATCAAGGAAGATAAAATGAAGAAATTATATGAATACGATAACAGCACAACAAAGAATATTTTATAGAAAAAAAAAACTTTTGTACTGTTGCCAACCTCTAAGGCAAAATGAATGAAGAGCAAATGGGTTGTATTTCAGACACATACCATGACACTGCGCAACAGTTACCTTTTACTACCCGAGTCACAGTTTTTGACTGATGCAATAAAACTTGCAAAATACAGAGAAAATCATAGGGTTCATGTATTTTCTTTTTAAAAAAACTTCAAATTTAAGATGAATGTTATGGGTAACTGTTTCAAAAAAAAAAAGTTTTTAAAGTGTTTTGAACTGTGCTGTAGCTCTGAGGAGGGTGCCACACTGCGTACAACTGGGGCAGACACACGAGGGCCCCTGTGGTGGCTGGACTTTTGGGTAACCCTAGTGCTTTCTAATGGAGAGGTTTTAGGCTTTAATGTGTCCAAGACGATTACATTTAAGTGGCTCATAGTGATTAGAATAGTGTAGCCGGGCTTCATGGATTATAAATTGGGAATGCTTTCAGTGATTCATAGAGTTCCTTCTATAGATGATGAGCGCGTTCTACCTTGAATTATTTCATTTGATTTAACTTCTGGGGGTGGAACCCCAGACTGGAGATAAGAGTCATGAAATAGGAGACACATTGATTTTTCTTTAAACCTTTTCCATTGCTTAATCTTTCTTGATGCTTTTGCTCCTCAACCAAAATAAAGGTTCTTTGTAAGGGTATCAGATTAGTGGTTATGACCTCAGCTTCTGGAGTCAAAATTCCAGGATTCAAATCTTGTCTTGACTCTCTTCTTGTTGTAGGACCTCAAGAAAGGAGTCCCACTTACTGCCAAGCCCAACTTTCTTATCTCTAAAATGGGAATGACAGTAGAAACTTCCTCTGTTGTTCTAAGGAGTTCGGTGATAAATCACGTAAAGTACCTAAAAAACACTTAGTGCATGGGAAGCACTCAGTTGTTATTAGTGTTCTTTGGAGGGCATGGATCTTGGCGTCTCCTTGTGGTACCCCCCCCCCCCCCGACACAGTGCCCTGCGCCCTATGGGTGATCCATTCATATTTGTTGGGTTTTATTTTGTTGATAACATTTTACATTTGATTTTATATGTAACCACTTGTCAAGCCATTCTAGTTTGGCTAGAGTCAGGGATTGGGAGGATGGTGCAAAGAAACGGGCTAGAATTACATTAGAAGTAGAAATAAAAATAGACTGAGCTCCACTAGAGGAGTCTGTGAAATGCCTGCCCGTCAAATTCCTGCCAACTGAAAGAGGCAATGAGAGGCACATGGTTTCCTCTGAATGGATGCTCAGTCTCTGTGCCCCAGGATCTCTGTCTTTGACTCCCTATGTAAATATGGGGTCCTGATTCTTTGCTCATCGGTGAGGTCTGTCACCACCTTTTGACATCATTCTTCTTTCATGCATGATGTTGACCTGGCCACTCCTAAGGCTGGTGATGCTGACCAGGTCACCCCCTTGCAGCAGATAATTCTCATTAATGCATATTGGCTCTCATCACCTCAGGGTGCATTTCCTCCCTCACTGGGGGCACTGTCTTAGCTTTCTGTCAGTCATGATAGGCTAGGTTGTGTTGAAGTAACAAACAACCCCCAAATGTCAGAAGCTTACAACAAAAAGGTGCATCTCTTGCACACATTATATGTCCATCATAGGTCACCTAATGTCTCTGCCCCATAGCATCACTTCCTCCTTCCAAAACACCAGCTCAGAACATTGGCCAGAACCATGAAAGAGGGGAAAATAACTTGGTGCTACACGCAGGCTGCTGACGCGCCTACCCAGAAATGACGCTCTATTGCGTCTTTTCACATTTCCTTGGCCAAAGCAAGTCAAGTGGCCAAATCTGACTTCAACATGATGGGGAATTAAAATCCCTCTTGCTGGAAGAGGAACTAGGTCTTGGTGATGGAGAGTGCTGCGATCTACAAGTGAGGCTAAAGGATGGCATTGTTTTTCTCTTTTTTTATTCTCCTTCATTACTTGGTAAAGAAACCCAGTCCAGGTCACTGTCCATCAGCTCCAATCTGCATTCTTTCTGGGAGGCCTGTGAATACTTTTATACATGTATGGTCCTTAGTTGCTCACCTTCGGCTTCCAACTTGACCTATGCTAGCTTGCATGGTCATTGTGCAGACTAGAGTCTTTTGGGGACTCTTGCCACAAACACACTTTGATTACATGGGATGTATACAACCATGCCCTGCTTCCCTTTTAATTAACAATAACAACAATGATAATAGTGAACACTTATGTGCCATGCACTGTTCTAAGTGCTTTACATGAACTAACACATTTAATCTTCACACCTGTCCTTTCAGGGTAGGTGCCATTATTATCGCCATTTTACAGATGAGACAGTTGAGTCACAGAGAGGTTGAGTAAGCTGCTCAAGGTTATTCAGTGGAAGGTAATGATAGCACTGATATTTGAGCCCTGTGGAGTCTGGGTCCAGAGTGTGCATGCTTACCCATTTTGCTATGTTGTCTCTTAAAGAGAGTGAATGGTTTAAATAAAATGCTTAGCACATTGGCTGGGATATATATTAAATTTCCTGTACATGATCACTGCTGATACTGATGCTCAAATTGTGTAGCTTAACCTTTTCTTTCTTCAAAGGATTGGGATGTATTTTTCATGTAATAACTCTTCAGTCTTCACAGAATTACTGTAAGGCAGGTATGAGCGAGGCAGTGCTATTGCCATCTAATAGGAGACAGCTCAAAACCAGTGATTACGCATGTGGGCTTGTGTATCCTCTTCTGCTATTGATCCGCTGACATTATGCCATATCCAAAATGCAGTGGGAACTTTACCCAGAAAGGATATAGTTCGATATGAGTGTGCTTATCTCATCGTGTTACTTCTCTATACGGGAATATGAAGCTAATTTGTAGGTGATATTATATTTCCATCTCATTCTTTATATGCAACCTCTATCCATGTTAATGGGAATTTTTTTGTGCTTACTCTAGGGAAAATTGATTCCAATTATTGAGTATAATTTATTCCAACCCCTTGATGGAATAATTTATACTCTGGAGATATTCTTGAAATGTGTAACCAATAGGGATCTCTATTTATACACAAGTTTTTACACATCTTTCAATTAAATAAGAAATCCAAGTGCAAAACCCATTACTCAAGGAAAGCATATGTGTTTGTAACACTCCCGAGAGGTTTTCTGGTCCATAAACCAATAAATGGATTACACTTACCAGGCAAAATTCTCCTCTCAGGGCCCATGTGGAGCTCCTATTGACTTACCTGGGAGGTGGCTCACAGGGGATGGGAGGTACTTTAGGTTGCAAAGAGGGAAATGGTTATTTTTTCATATAATTTATTTTAGGCTCCAATATTGATTGTTATAAATAATGTATTTATCAGGACACAACGTATTACATGTTTAAATACACATTTATTTGTTTACAAATACTACAGACAACAGGCCTTTTAGCAAGGAGAAGCGAGTTTACTTTTTAATATAAAGGGCAGCAGATTTCTGTCTTCATATGTGTAAATGAAAGAATAGGGTAAGATCACGGTGTGGCTTTTATTAGCAGTCGTTTCATTACACCTGTAATGTGAGATCAGAGACACTGGCACATTTTTTTTACCCTAACATTTCTGGAATTTCATGAAAAACTAAAATGCAAGTTTCTTATGCTAAGCATTGCCATTTATTATTATTTTTTACTGACATTGTATTCTTTTTAATAACAAATTATCTATGGGAAAAATGGTATTAATATAAATTCCAGTCTGTTTAACATAATTCTTGAGATGGCTGCCCCATAGTAAAGGGGTTTAAAAGCCCATCATTACTTACTATGTTTCGCAGTGAAGTTCTGTTGTAATGTTTGGGGAGAAAAAATAACATCCATTGTAAAGAGTCACTGTTTGATAGAGAGATTTAGGAATTATGTAGCTCTCTTATATTCAGAATAGCCAGATATATTTTTTGAGAGTTTAAAAACCTACAAAGCAATTTACAAATGTGTGAGATTGTTGCTGAATACCAATTTGTTTTGAATGTGACCCAAATATTTCTTACAAGTCTCGGAGACCCAGCACCACAAGATGCCAAACGCCAATTCAGTTTCTTAGTAAAAACTGTGGTTTCTAATTCAAGACTCTGCAAAACAAATAAGAGCATTTTTGGCATTAAAAGAGTACTTTAAATTTTGAAATAATTTGTATTTTCTAGTATGGACATATTGCCAGGGTTATATGGGGACAGTAAATCTCATGTCCTTAGTGGTAAATGTTTAAAAAAGCATATATGACAGTTTTTAAAAAATATATGAAGGTATATAACACGTTAGTAACAATGGCTCTAGGTACTATATAACAAATAAAAGAATCTTTGTTTCTTGAATGAAACATTTACTGTGTGAAGCCACTTGGTCAAGTCAGCAGGTCCTGTGTGTGGCTGTTGTTAATAGCTTGTATTCAGATAATTTGTTCGGACTTAGTTTCATCAGCTGATTATTTTTTTCTGAGCTAGTCCTTATTCTTGAAAAACTCTCAGTGAATTCTCTTTGTCATCTGCCCTTTTAATATTAAAAAAATGATTTCAGCATTTGCTAAAGACAAAATGAAAGTGGGGACATAATCCACCGTGGCAACTGCGGACAGGTGAGCCCTACACAGACCCTGCTGGACACACCCCACAGCGGCACGCGGTCCCATTGTCACATTTCCTTCCAGGCCCTAGAAACGTGCCGCACTTCCGCTCGTGCAGTGGAGCAGAGGAGCTCTGGAATTCCTCTTCTGTCCACAGCCCGCTCTGTTGCCTGTTCTCTGACGGCTTTCATGTGGACTTTTAATGGAATGTCCTGCCGATGGTGCTGTGACTGTTGACAGGGGCAGAACACAGGAATCCACTCACTGTCTCTTACCCTGACCTCTTCTTTTCCAACAGCATTTGATTTCTTTTTCTCAGCATCAGAGAAGCACTGGAGCAAGTTGGCCTGAAAAACTTCTATGGAGATAAAGCAGTGTGAACACACGCACACATACACACACACACACACACACACACACACTCCTTTGGTCAATTTAACTTAGTTGAATGCCTCCAAACTTCTTGTAATGGTGATAAGAAATACCAGATTTTTATGTGTCCTTGACAAACAGACCAGGAAAAGATACCCTTTTAATGTTATATTTGGTATGTTAACCAGTGGCCTTTTAAATTATGAGAAGCCAAGGGTTATGAATTTTATTGTATTATATGTAATAGGGTATTAGGTTTAGGCTTGTGTTAAAAAATTAACTTTTAAAATGATTTTAATATATATGAGGAATTAAGACAGTCATTTTAATTTCATATTTTTAGGTTCAAGAAAATATTTTTCTTGAACAACAAAAATTTCCATTTAAATAGATTTAATAAATAATAGCCAAGTGCTAAAACAATAAACCTTCATGTCCAGATTCATTCAGTTTCTTGTCTAAGGTCACACAAACAGTTAGTGGTAAAGTCAGGGCTTAGGATCCCGATTTGTGATCCTCTGTCCCGCCTTCTTTCCATCCCAGCTTGAAACAAGCTCCAGTGTGGCTAAAAGTCTAGAAACCATCCCCAGGGACCTGCTACTGAACTACTTTAGTTTTTATTTATGAGATTTAAGCAATATAAGCCAATGACTGTACACAAGAAGGGCTTGAGATAACTAGTTCAGTCATCAAAGTACAAAGAAATGATGGCCCAGGAAAGACTAGGTGTTTAGTAAGCTTTCACTGAGGGAGAAAGAATAACTGAGGTGCTCTGGTTACTGGTCGTGGAATCAGCTAGGTTTCCTCTCAAGTCCTGGTTTGCTATTTAAGAATTTTGAGACCTGAGCAAATTATGTAATTTCTGCTGCATTTCAGTTTCTTCATCTGTAAAGTAGGAATAATGACAGTATCTATTTCATAGAGCGGTGGGGAGGATGATGGGAGATAATGCTTAGAATTGTGTCTAGCCATAGTAACCACTTACTATATGTTGTTGTTGAAGTCATTTAAAATTATTATTGTTGTGCCCGGCCGGTGTGGCTCAGTGGTTGAGCGTCGACCCATGCACCAAGAGATCCACTGGTTTGATTCCTGGTCAGGGCACATGCCCAGGTTGTGGGCCCGATCCCCAGTGGGGGGCATGCAGGAGGTGACCAATCAATATTCTCTCTTGTCGATGTTTCTATCTCTCTCTCCCTCTCCCTTCGTCTCTCTCTGTAATATCAATAAAGAAAAAAAATTATTGTTGTTATAATTATTCCAACTTGCAATTACATTGAAACAGAAAATAAATGACCCACACAGATATATACCTAAAAGCCATCTTATTACATATATACCAGAATTCACATCCTAAAATATACATGATAATAGTTGAGAATACTCATTTTATTTTATATAGTGTATACTATGTGCCAAACACTATTCTAACCACTTTACAAATATCAATTTGCTTATCTTCACCACAGCTCTATAAAATAGGTGCCATTATCCTCTTTATTTCAAGATGGGTAAACTGAGGAAGGGAGAGACTGGTAGGCGAAGGAGCCAGAATTCAAAACCTGAGTGTGGATGGAGTTTCTGTGTGTGTCACCACCACCCACCCTGCCTCGAGTGGAAAGATCGGCTTGCCGTGTGCCACTATCATGCTTATCCGTGGGCACATGACAGTCCAAAACAGGAAGAACTTGCATTTAAAAGCCAGTGTAGAAACAGAACCCTAATTACATAAATATCTTTGAAGCACTAGTGTAAACAATCTGCTATTTCAAAAGAAAAATAGCACAGCTGAAAAACTATGTCTATTGAGACAGTATAAAATAAATCATTAGAAGAAGTGATTAGAGGTAGTATGTATATGAACACAGTGTATATTCTCTGTGTGTAAATATTTAGACACTTTTCCTATTTCTTGCCTCCACTCTTGTGTAGTTGTGTATTTGTAACATCACATGCAAATGTAAGAGGATTTAACATCTGGCTAAAATAACTTTGAAATACTTTTACCTTTAGTCTCTGGTATGATTTTAACAAATGACTAATTTCCATATGCAATTATTATGGCAATACAACCACAGAGAATATGTTTTCTAAGCTAAAATATGGGTAAATATGATAAATACAGAAACATATTATTTGCAGGGCTCTTACATTTAATTGTACAACATCTCATTTGCATTCTATTAAAATGCTGCTAGTTATTACTTGGAAATGAAATATGTTATTGAGAATGATAATCAAGTTGATATTTGTACAATAATACAGTTAGAAGAAATCTTTTCCTGTCATTGAGACGACCAGTTTGAAGTTCCCAGAATAGAAATCTTTCTCTGTCTGAACTGGTAGTTTGTTACTTTATGTTATACTTTAGACTAAGTAGAAATAGCTTGGTTTAAAAAATAAAATCTTGTTATCGGTGGAAGTACTGAAAATATTAATGAAAGTTTCTCACTGAACTTAGCTAGCAATATGCACACAGGCATATATGATGTGTCATTGCACATATACATTGTGCCCTTACTTATTCTTTTGTTGCTAGAAATAAGTAACTGACCGTTCTAGCTAAGAGCTCAACTTTGTTGCAAATGATCCAGTAGCTGTTTACAAATGTCAAGTTAGGTTGTAAGAAATAGAAAAAAGTGCCAATGTCCGCTGAATGAAGATCGATAGTAAGCATTGTTCACATTTCCAAGTTTTTATCACTAACTTACTATCATTTTTCTCTCCGAGCAAATGAATCATTTTAAATAGAAGCAAACTGATCCTTCCATTAGCGAGTCTAAATCGGTAAAGCAACATCTATTTTCAGAATCTTTGTAGCTATAAAGGGACCTTTACAGTTTGCAATGCTTTGCCCTGTCCCAAAATGACAACATTCTGTTACAAATAGATTATTTGAGCCTTGGTGCCAGCGTCTCTATTGTGGAACCGTTGGTTGGGAAAGCCGACAGCTGGGAGGAGTTCAGTGTTTTGAAGGTTACGATCACAGCAGTTTCATAAGTGCTTTATTTCAGTTCTGTTCTGGCTGCAGAAGGGACAGGTGCTGTCTGGTTCTGATTTCACTGGTCTTAATTTCTTATCTGACCTGGTAGTCAATCAAGGGCATGGGAGAAAGAACGAGGGAGAGATAGATGGGTGGGAGAAGGGAGCGGCGGCTATAGTGCAGGGGGAGGGGTGCCTGTGTGTGTGTGTGTGTGTGTGTGTTAGTGCTAAGCATCTGACTTTTCTCATCGAGGAGCCGGCGGCTCTGCCCATCATCCCGCACTCTATGTACGAATGCTGCCCTGTGCAAAATGGATTTCTGAGTGTTAACCATCATGTTCTTCTTTTCCAAAGGGTCTTCTGTAGGATTTCATTTGCAGAGCACAGAGGGCAATATCTAGGGTAATTCCAGGGCTTAGTGGCTGTGATCTTTTGTCAACTCTCCTTGTGAGAGAAATTAAACTTGGTCTGAGCACCCATAATCGCAGGGTGTGCAGCGCCATTCCTGGCCAATGGGTGGGAAATAATAATAAACCAGACAAGTATTCATGAGAGGGAAAAATGAGATGTCATAATATAATAAGAATATATTCATAAATCTTTCAATTTCTCAGCAACAGAGAATTCCCACTTCAGTAAAAGGCTTTGAGCAGATTTATCAAGTCTTCAGGAAAAATATTCTTACTTTTGTGAGATTTGACTCTCTATGCTAAAATGAGATATATTTAAAAGGAGAACAGCCTTGCAAAAGGAGGAAAATGACTAAAAAGGTGGAGTTAGTATGACACTAGCCACTGGTCTTTTGATGGAATACTGGATAATGCCTGATACACAGTGAAAAAAATCCGAGCTCAAACACAAGTAGCGAACTATACCTCTGAATGCGTGAAAGAAATATACTGACTTATTTTATGCTTCCTAAACCAGTAGCCCAGACAGTTTTATAGCCTCTTATAATTGTCAAACAATTTCATTGTATTCCAATACAATCAAACAACAACAGTTTTCACTTAAGGCATTTGTCAGAAATATAACTCTCATAATTGCAGTGTGTCTAGGACTGATTTTCTACAGGATGTCCTAAGCGTGACCGAAGCAGTGTAGACCAGAATATGAGCACAGTAGGCTACACCCGTCCGTATCACCCTGTTGTTCTTGATGTTAAGATAGGGACAACTCTACTTGTGGTTAATAGTCCATAAATATTTTTAGTTTTTGTTGTTGTTGTGTGCTGAGTTCAGAGTTTTTGAAGTGTGCTTGTTGCAGATCAGACCAAGGTGTGATATGGAGAATGCTTTCAGTGGATGGGAAAACTGGGACTTCTCTCAGTTTGAATAGCTTAGAATTGAGCCAATGTTTGGACATCCTTCAAAGTGGAAAGCACATTGGAGCTACTTTCCACGCCAACATGTTATACTCTTGACCTTGAAGATAAACCGGCTCTGAAACCAATCTCGAGACTTAGGTTGTGCCTGTGGTTGTGATCCGATTGGTATTCATGTAAAGATGCTGCGTGTTCTCTAAGAAGGCCATGCTTATCTCTGGGGAAGTACAAGTTCTTGACATGCCTGAGGAAAGAAGACACATTTGTAGCCTTTAGATGAAATTCAGATCAAGGAACAGAACTTCAGTGGCCAAAATTAAGTATTAATTCCACATTCTAAATCATCCATTAATGTTTGGTGATTAGAGTTATTTTATACTATGCTGATCCCTAACAGTACATCTTAGAATAATATATATATATATATATATATATATATATATATATATATATTTTTTTTTTTTTTTTCTTTATTGATTTTAGAGAGAGAGGAAGTGAGAGGGAGAGAGAGATAGAAACATCGATGAGAGAGAACATCAACTGACCACCTCCTGCATGCCCCCCACTGGGGATTGGGCCCACAACCTGGGCATGTGCCCTGGCTGGTAATCGACCTCTTGGTGCATGGTTCGACCCTCAACCACTGAGCAACATCGGCCAGACAGAGTAAAAATATTTATAATTAATTTTTATATTTTGAATGAAATTTAATAATGTGACTTATCATGTACTAAAATCTTGTTTTAGGTGACTTACATATGGCCCTTTCTTTGTAGCCTTGAAGGAAAACAAGTTACTCTTGACAGTGAAAACAAGATGATGCTATAATATCAGGGATACTTTGCAGCCAGAATACTCTAAAGTAAACTGAAAAGTGGTTACTTCAGATAATGATTAACTGTATGGCAGGAAGAATCAAATAATAAAATATACTTGACCCTAAAAATTAATTTAGAGAAGTTTGTTCCACAGATACACCTATTATTTTATTTTATTCGTTTATTTTTAAATTATTCAACTGTTTATTATACATAAGACCACATGACTACACCTGTTATTTTAAACGGGGAGCTTCTGTTAGCACAGTCAGCTCAGTATGGATCCAGACACTGGACCTCCTTCCTCTTTGCGACCCCTCAACATCCAGCAGCAGCTACTGCACAGACTAGCATGGAAAGAAAGTGCGTTTTAGGAGCTGCTGTTATTGAACATACACATTTTTTTGTGTGTGAATTAAAGTAACCCCAAGTTATAGGCAAGGTATGTTTAGACAAGGTAAGTTGCAGGCTAGGGATGTTCAGAAAGAAGGTAGTAGTCTGTTTACCTTGAGCTCTTTGTGGTAGTTCCGCAGGCATTTCATACCTTGCGTCCTCTTCTCTGGCCAAATGCGGCTTCTCTCTCACTGAATTAGCAGGACACTATGTGGCGTGCGGGGTTTGGGAGAAAGGAAGATTTCCCAAGGCTCTCTGCTTACGGTACTTTGGGATGCTGTTATTTGTAAAGGCTCTGATGAGTTGTGATTCTCTTTGTGTTCTCTGGCATGGTTGTAGTGTAGACAGAGAACTTTAATTCCACAGCACGTCTGAATACCATGGAGCAGCTCAACTCGGATAACAGGCAGGGAGATGAGGAAGATCAAGGGACAGAGATCTACTTCTTGCTTTCCTAAATTAGCTGTACATTCCAAACAAACATGTTAGGCGAGCCTTTTGTTTTAAAACTTTCTTGTTTTATGTTTGAACCCTCTCAACGTTTTTAGAGAAAAAGTTTTTCCTCCTAAATATTTTCTGTTTGATTGGTATTTGTTTGCTCTTTCCGTGTTATTAGGAATCTGTGTATGTGCTGTGTTGTCCTTCTCCCCACCACCCTTTTGCCTGATGAAGTGTGGGAAGCATGCTGAACTCCGGAAATTTGGGTGCCATAAAATAAAAAAAGAAGAGAAATAGAAAAATGAAGAGTTACTTTTAAGAAAAAAATCATTCCTATACTTTTTGGGTTTGTTCACTGTTAAGTGTTTAATTATGGAACATTTCAAGCATATATGTGTAGACAGAATACTGTAATGAATGTCCAGGTACCCATCACTGAGCTCCAAAGAATTTTCAACTCATGGCTAACCTGTGTCATTTATTACCTTCGCTTTTACCCACATATTACTTTGAAGCAAATCTTAGACATCATTACATTTCATTTGTAAATGTATTACCAATTACTCCTAAAAGATAAATACCTTTTAAAAATATAACCACAATATCAAGACCATACCTAAACATTAGCAATAATTTCTTAATATGGTTAAATACTTAGACATTACTTAATTTTCCAATTGTCTCACTAAAAAATCATAATTTTTAAATTTGTTTCTTGAGTTGGGACCAAAGACTGTCCACACATCAGAATTGCTTAATGTTTCCTTTAAGACTCTTAACCGACAGGCTTTTCCTTCCACCTTGTTCTCTCTTTTTCCTCTCTGTAATTTTATTTGTTCAAGAAACTACATTTTCACTCTGCTGATCACATCTCTGCAGTGTCTTTGAACATATTCTTCTCTTCTGTGTGCTTTGAGTCAGATTAAGATTTCATCTTTAAATTATTTTACTCTTTGTATTATATTCTTACGTATAAAAATAGTGCACCAGTGTAGTTTATTAAGTTGCTTTAAGATGCTTAACCCCCTTGTTATACTACCAGTGGTTCTCAAAGTGTGGTCTATGGAGCAGAATCAGCAGCAGCACCCGGGGACGCATCAGATATGCAGCTTCTCAGGCCCTGGCCAAGACCCATCAACCCTGACGCTTTGGGGGTGGGATCCAGCAGTCTACATGTTAACAAGCCTCCCAGGTGATTCTGATGCAAGTTGTAAATTATTTGTATTCATTTGTTGGCTAGTTGTATTTTTTAAAATTCAAAAAGTTTTGGCACTTAAAAGAAACAATTGTTGTAAACAATTCCTTGAATAGATTGCCAAATAAGTTATTATTTTAACAATAATAGTATTGTTTGGCTAAATAAAGTGTGCCTCTTCTAATTCCTCCTTCTTCAACTCAATGTATAGCCCTAATTCTTCAATTTCCCCAGTGAAAGGAAGAGAATAAATCCAGTAAATAGAGCTCTAATGCACAGTCAAATGAATATGGACAATATTGTACTATAATTACATAATGTGATTAGTATTGCTACAATGATAATCATATTACAATACATGAATGTATCAAAGTAACACGCTCTACACCTTCCATTTTCACAATTAAAGGTGAAAAGAAATCCAGTAAAGAATTGGTATTATTAATTTTCCAGCATTCTGTTAAATCTGCCAGCTCCTTATTTAACCAGACCGCTGCTGTTAACTCTCACTGAGGCTCCTTTCCACTGGCATGACCCGACGTGACACACAGCTTCCCATTATTCCTGGAGCAAATCCAAGATTCCTACTCTGTACTTCAAAGACCTACACCCTCCTGCCTTAGTTCCATCCATGCTTACGTGTAACGTTTTAACCTTTCTCTTCCACTTAACTTCCATGGGCTTTCCCTTGGAAAAGCTCCCTATTCTTAAGAAGTTTTTTTTTTTTTTTTTTGCCCAAGTATGCAAGACTTTATATAACCCATTATATTCCACATCTGGTCTTTAAAAAATCTTCCTAGATTAATCATTTTATCTGAAGGTGGAACTTATTCCTGGTTTATCTAGAATTTTCCAGAAGCCTCACACTCCTAGACATACATTGCATGGATTCATGGAGGCAGTAAAGATTAGAAGCACAGACCCGTGGATCTGAATCTTCTCCTGGCTACTCACTACCTGTTAGTATTAATTTCTTCGTCTGTAGCACAGCAAAAATAATAGTACCAACCTCACTGTGTTGATGTGAGGATTAAATGATTAATTATATATAATGTGCTGTGAAGGTGCCTACAATGTAGCTATCCTTCATTCTCTTGTTATATTTGATCACGTAATTCCTGGGTAATTCTTGCAGGGTTGAAATTATGCCATTGGATTTCTGCTAATATAACATTTTTGAATTCAGTGCCATTGCAACCAGGTGCTTCTTGAATTTAGTGATATTCAAAATGAAAGTCCCTGAAATACAATGGCAGAAAAATATAATTTAGAGTAATGTGCAGGATTTAAATAACAACTTCATAATCATGTCTCAAAGGAAAAGAAAAACTTGTAGTTAGCATATGTGACATAATGTAATATAATATAATACAGAGTTTCACTAGCCTCTTACTTACGTACTGTGAAAACAAGTAGCTTACAAAAATGTACCTTCATTCTCTAGTGAGGCTGCTTTGGGTAACAGAGGAAATCAGTGACCTATTCTATCATCACTTGCAAATCATAACAATTACTTGTGTTGAAAGTTCTCAAAGTCTAACTAGTAGTTAACAAAGAAAGCTTGAAAACAGACAAAATGTTAATGGTGATGTGAAGGTAAATCTAAAAGGCATACTGAGAGTTACAATGATTACGTCTGGCAATATGGATTTAGCAGGACAAATATTGTCACTGGGTTCAGTTCTTGTGTTTACTGCACTATCATACAAATCAAACTAATTATGAAATGCATATAATTTATAACATATTACATATCTCCCATATGATTGATATTGGTCAATGTGAAATCACATTATCAAACATACCAATAGACTAGACCTCGGGCTGGCAGTTTCGTAACTTATAAAGAATATTTAACTCCTTTATGGTTTTCAGATCAAACATTTCCTTTTTTATTTTTTTTAAGGAGTTTGTTAATTCATACTGGGAATGCTTGCCACTCTTGACTTCCTAAATGCTGCTGTGTACGTAAAGGTGGATTTGTTGCATTTCTTCTGTGGGGATCCCCCTGGTTCTCTCTTGACCCAGTGTTAAGACCTGACTTCCTCTTTGAGAAGTGACATCGGCACCCAGGATCACAATCCACAGCTCACGGGCATTTTCTGTGACTTTCGTCGCCTCCCAAAGACCATTTTGATGAAAGGACTTAAAGCGGCGCAGGTTAACTTTCTTCTTAGTGGCCCACAAAGGTGTGAGTAGGAAAGGGATACTTCTGAAATACTTGCTTTGGAAATAATTAAACGAAAATGAGGCTTTTTTTTTTTTTAGATTAGCTGAGAATCTTTCTTGGACATTATAATTTGTCATGAGGTTGTTAATGGGGATGAAATATGTTAGCATTTGTAAAGGGTTCAGCATAGTGCTTGGCAAACAGTAAGTGCAATCTAAGAGTTAGTTACATAGTTATCATAATCTTTTGGCTACTTTGACTGTGAGTTGGTTATGAGGTTGCTTAGCAAAGCTATTTGAAGGTCCAGTGGGCTGGTGAACACACTCCTTCTCCTCTTTTAGACTCTCATTTCTCTTTGCCTTTCTTTTTATCCTCCAACTGCTCTCAGACTTGTGACTTCATGCCCATAGGCCCCAGGTAGTGGGGTCTGTGTGCGTCTGAGAGCTATTATACAATAGTCCGATGATGTATTTTTCTAAGTTTCAGGGACTCAAATGACAAGATTTTATAAAAATCTTATAATTTTGAATAAATAAGTAAATAATCTAGGAATTATAGCATAGACCAAAAATGGGAATTAAATCACTTTCACATATGTACATGTACACACATGTGTATGTATATACACACATATGCATACACACATACATATATACATATACATACGTACAACTTGTTGAGCTGAAAACAAACCATTGTCCAAGCAGGCAATCATGGGACAAAATCATGAATTTATGAGATGGGAAAAAGGGAATGAGGATATAACACTGTGCTATTACTCTGCATTTAGTGTTAATTATTGTAGGAATAGAAGCCTTGTAGTATGGAGGGGAGAGTGGTACACATTTTAAAATTGTATGCAATAATAAAATAAATATTCCTCATGCATTAAAATCTGTAAAGTGTATTGTATTTACAGGAGCAGGTCACATCTAAGGGGAAATTCTATTTCCTGCAGTTGTATTTTTATATCACCCAAAATACTTGTGAGAACCAATTAGTGTCCACAACCTGCCATGTTCCTGTTAAGTGGACCTGGCACAGGAGCGTCCAGCTAACCCTCTGGCAGCCTTGTGTGAAGTACTTCGGAAGCCTGGTGTGTCCTCACTCCAACCTTATGCGCCAACGCTGGCCACTGGCTATTGGCCCTTCACTGTGCACTGGTGAATTTCGGGCCCAAAATGAGTGGTGGATATTACTGAGGAAGGGACATGAAGTGACTTTTTGAGCTCTCCTTCGAGGCCTGATCTGTAGACCTTCAGAAAAACTCTCCTCAACATGAAGCACTCAATTGTATCAAGTGCAAAAAATGAGTGATTACTCTTGTTAGACATAAAATATTCTTAAACGAGAGCCTACTAATTAAGAGCAAACTGGAGGCAAACCGCCTGATCTGGAACCAAGCTGGAAATCCTTTGACCCACTTCTCTCTGCGCCTTCATTTCAAGTTCACCACCTTCTGGGCGCTCAGGAATCCTGGGATGCCTTCTTACAGCCTTTGGTAGAATTGTGGGCACCCAACTAATATCGCACGGGATCATCATGTATGTACATGCATGTCATAGCATGTGTGACTTATAGCATGTATGACTCATGCTACCTTAAACATCACATCATTAAGGGATTGGGAGTGGGGCGGGTGGTAGTAGGGGTGCTCCTAGAAGGACAGGAGCACTTGTGGTTGCCTCTTTTCTACCTGGGAAGAAAGGGCAGCGGCTCTGGCTGGTGCAGCTCAGTTGGTCGGAGCACTGCCTGGCACACGGGAAGGTTGTGGGTTTGATCTCTGGTCAGGGCACATACCTAGGTTGTGGGTTCGATCCCCAGTTGGGGTGCATGTGGAAGGCAATCAACGGAAGTTTCTCTCTTGCATGGATGTTTCTTTTTCTCTTTTGTTCCTACCCTCCCTTCTCCCCTCCCTCTCCTTTCCCCTCTCTCTAAAATCAATAAAAACATATCCTCAGGTGAAGATTAAAAAAAAGAAGAAGAAAGGGCAACATAGCACTGTGTGGACTGGCATGGTCGGGCAGGTTTGAGCTCTGGTCCAACTTCCCCACTGACTCTCTGTGCAACCTTATTCAAGTGACTTGGCCTTTCCTATCTCAGTTTTCTCATCTGTGAAATGACGATGATAACAGCACTCACCTCAGAGGATTAAGGCGTTAATGAATGTACAGCATTTAACATAGCTCTTTGCTGCTATCCTGGAAGTAAAGATGCTGCTGACTGGTCCTTTCTAAAAAGTTTGTCCCTAAATCAGATAAAAATCACACTGAGTAAATTTAGAAGAAACAATATTCCCTGAGCCCAGCAGAAAGTCATAGCTCTTGAGTGTGTGAAATTTGACTTTGTTGCATAAAATCTTTTGATGAATAACAGATAAAATTGTAATAAATGATACATTAATACTTATAAATTCACTTTTATTAGGCTTGCTAGATAAAACAAGACACCCAGTTAAATTTAAATAAGCATTGAATAATCTTTCAGCATAAATATGTTCCAAATATTATATAGGACATACTTATGCTACAAATGATGACTTTTTATTAGTAATTCAAGTTTAACTGGGTAGTCCCTCTGGCTATGCTTCCAATTTAGAAAGGCTTCTATAACCTGTTCCTCACCCCGCTACACCTTCAAACCTCCGGGATGTCTGCGATTCCTGGGAAGGAGAGTGACCAGCTGCTGATCTGACCCCTTGGAGCTGGGCAAGAAGTAGGAAGAACATGTATTCTTCTGGAGCTCAAAGGAAGAAAAATAATGTTGGACTGTGGGATCCACCCTGGCCTAGAGCGAATGGATATTCTTCCTTATAGCGATTTAATTGACCCAGCTGAGATTAACCTCCTACTAATCAACCATTTCCATTTGGATGACTGTGGAGCTTTGCCCTGATTTCTACAGAAGACAAGTTTCAAAGGAAGAACATGTATGACTCATGCTACCAAAGCTATTTATAGATGGCTTCTTTCAGATTATGTCAAAGTCGGTAATATACCCGTGGACAACATGCTGTATACTGAGACAGATTTGGAAGAGAGCATGAACAAAATTGAAACCATTGTCCAGCCAGTGTGGCTCAGTGGTTGAGCATTGACCCATGCACCAAGAAGTCGCTGGTTCGATTCCCAGTCAGGGCACATGCCCAGGTTGTGGGCCCAATCCCCAGGAGGGGGCATGCAGGAGGCAGCCAATTGATGTTCTCTCTCATTGATGTTTCTATCTCTCTCCCCTTCTCCCTTCCTTTCTCTCTAAAATCAACAAAGGAAAAAAAAATTGAAACCATCAATTTTCATGAAGTTAAGGAAGTTGCAGGAATCAAGTTTTGGTGTCACCACATGGACCATGTGCGAGGAGCTGCCATGCTCCTGAGGGAGATCCTAGGCATGAAGTTTTTGTTTACAGGTGATTTCTAAAGACAAAAAGATAGACACTCATGGCAGCTAAAATTCCTAATGTTAAACCTGATATTCTTATTATTGAATCTACCTGTGGGACCCATATCCACGAGAAGTATGACGAGCGAAAAGCAAGAATCTGAAATGTGGGTCACAACATTGTAAACAGAGGGAGCAGAGGTCTCATTCCTGTCGTGGCTCTTGGAAGGACTCAGAAGCTGCTCTTGATTGTAGATGAGTACTGGCAGAATCACCAGAACGCCACAACATTCCAATATACTATGCATCACCTTTGGCCAAGAAGTGTTTGGCTGTGTACCAGACATACGAAATGCCATAAATGACAAAATCCCCAAACAGATCGACATCAGTAATCCCTTTGTTTTCAAACACATCAGTACCCTTAAGAACATGGGTCATTTTGATGACATTGGTCCCAGCATTGTAATGGCGTCCCCAGGCATGATGCAAAGTGGCTTACCCAGATTGCTCTCCGGAAGCTGGTGCACTAAGAGGAATGGTGTCATTATAGCAGGGTATTGGGTAGAAGGGACAATTGTCAAGCATAGCATGTCTGAACCGGAAGAGATCACTACCATATCTGGACAGACGCTACCTTTGAAAACATCTGTTGATTACATTTCTTTCTTTGCTCACACAGATTACCAGTAAACCAGTGAATTTATTCGTGCTTTGAAACTTCCTCATGTGATTTTAGTCCATGGGGAACAGAACAAAATGGCCAGATTGAAAGCAGCCCTGATTTGAGAATATGAAGAATGGTGAAGTTCATATAGAAGTTCATAATCCTTGAGCTTCAGAAGGGAAAAACTAGCCAAGGTAATGGGCTTTTTGGTAGACAAAAAGCAGAACAAGGTCAGCGGGTCTATGCATACTTGTTAAAAGCAACTTTAACTATCATATACTTTCTCCTTGTGATCTCTCCCATTATACTGACTTGGCCATGAGCACTGTGAAACGGACCCATGCCATTCTGTATACTGGTCCTTTTAATTTTCTCTATTACCAGCTACAGAGATTGACAGGTGATGGAGACGAATTAGAAATTCAAGAAAAACTTATTTTGAAAATGTTCAAAAATATTACTGTATTTTTGAATGGTGGTCTTAGAATGGTTAGCAAACCCAATGACATAAATGCAGATACAGTGATATTAGAAGTTTGCTCGAAGCTGAAAATCAGGAAAGCTGCAGTATAAAATGCCCCAAAATTAGAAATTCCCGGTTATAGCAAGAGGTTGGAGATCATGCTCCTGGACATATTTGGAGAAGACTGTGTTCATGTGAAAGATGGGTCTATTCTTAGTGTCACAATGGATGGAAAAACTGCTGATGTAAACTTGGTGACTTGGACTGTATGTAGAGCGTGAGGAAGGGAGAGAAGATGACAAATCTCTCCAAGAAATGGAAGAACTGGCCACACAGAGACGGTATGAGGCCCCTCGCCAGTTCACTGAGGGCCTTCTGTCTACTCATATGCTGAAACTTTTTTGGTAATGCTCGAGTTTACTTCTGTTACTTAAAATGAAATGCATTAGTTCCTCTGGGATAGCCTATTTACTTTTGACGTCAAATGGCTTTTATTCCGACAGCTTGAATACCGCTAAATCACCAACTAATTTGTCCATTACTTTAGAACTGCTGAATAGACTGTTATTTTAGAATTTATTGATTCCACTACTGGGCATGTATGCAGATCCCAATAAAACCTTAAAAATCTGCTCATAGCAACTGAAAAAAAAAAAAATTAACTGGGTGTCCTGAATTTTTATTTGCTAAATCTGGAAATTCTAATCTTTATATTCACTTTTTTTTTTTCTGATATGATGTTTAGTTTTGTACTTTTTCTTAGAGATATTTTTCTCATAAATGGTAATTTATCTACTTTTTCTGTCTCAATGATAAATTGTATATAAAATATTAATATAATTTAGAATTTTGTGAGATGAGAAAAATTTATGAGATGGAAATTAAAAGAAAAGCTAAATAAAGCAAAGTTTCAATTATATACTAATAATATTTCTTATATTTCAGACAAATTTGGTACTAATCTGATTATAATAGTACAGCAGTCAGTAATGAACATAATGAGGAATAAATAAGCATCTAAGGAAATATGAATTCTTGCCAAATGTAATATTTTGATATGTTAAGAGTATAAACCTAAGAAAATATAAATTTTCTAAGTTTCACATTTGTATTATTTTCTCTGCTAGTGTTATTCATACATTTATTTGGGGGGCATATTTATAATATGATTATTAACATTTTCATATTTTAGAATCTCTATCATTATTTTTATTATTCAAATGGCACCTAAAATTTACCCTGAACACAAACAGGTCTCAAGGCAAAACCTGCCATTAAATTAAGCAGTTTTAGGGTCATTGGTATTTTGAAACCAATATGTTATATACACTAATATTTTTAAATAGAAGAAATGTAGCTTTTTACTTGCTGGAGATGTTTGTCTGCTGCTGTGAGATGATGATAGATAAATACCCACTTGTGTAATTCTTTGTGGTTTACAAACTTTATTTATACTGGGATTTAATTCTTGAAATTGAGACCTGTGTTTTATTTTGCCTGCCTGGTTTTGTAAATTGTCACAACCCACAATTCCTCAAAATTAGAGAAAATCTCCAGAATTCCTGACAGAAAAATTATGCTCTTTGAGCCCATAAATAGTTCAAACAAGACAATTTCATAGTCTTAAAGGGAGC
The DNA here is from genome assembly GCA_030848825.1 of Tadarida brasiliensis. NCBI lineage: Eukaryota > Metazoa > Chordata > Mammalia > Chiroptera > Molossidae > Tadarida > Tadarida brasiliensis. The sequence goes on from CM061257.1 coordinate 83,608,223, forward strand.
TGTGGTTCTAAGTCTGCAGAGCAATTTCAAATACGATGACAGCAAACATCACTGCATAAGATCTAAGCATTTATTTTAGAACATATATATTAAACATCAAAGTTAGGTCTTCTATATTCCAGAATTTTACAGACCAGTGGGGTGAAGGACATATACCGAAAAGACAAAAACATTGATAAGTAGGTGCTAGCATTTTTTAAATGTTAAGGGGGGAGTAATTGACTATGCTGAGAAATGTCAGTGGGGGTTACACAGGGGATGTGGCAGATGAACAAACCATTGATTGACAGAGAAGTAGAAATTTGCCAAACTGAACTGCAGGGTTTGGGGAGAACAGATGAAAAAGAAGCCTTACAGGCAGGTGTAAGAGCATAGCCAAAGCATGGAAGCTTGAAATGATAGAGTTCATTTGGGAAATTGTAAATTAGCTGACGTGGCTGGAGTACAGATTGCATAAAAGAGAGTGATAGGAAGAAAATTGAAACTGGCATTTAAAGGGACCTTTTTTTATGCCAGTGCAAAGAAGAAAATGATAGGAAAGGAATCCTGATGAATTTTGAGCAGGAATGTGACAATAATATTTGCAATTTAGACTGAACTGGTGGTTTCATCAAAATAGGCAGTGATACCTACTGCAAAACTTGGAGATTTCATATTTTAAGAAACCCAATGAATCTTGGCTAAATTGGCAGTAATAAAAAAATAATGCTAATAGTAATAGTAAATGCAATTCAATTTCTTAAGATGTGGCTCTTTGTGATCACATTGTGCCAGATAATTTTAGACTTGTTTTTAAAACTGAGATATAATTGACATACAACACTGTGTAAATTTAAGCTTTAGCTTTTTAATATGTATAATTTTACTGATCTCTGCATCAGCCCTGTGACTCATAATTATTATTATCAGCATTTATGGATGAGAAAACTTAGGTTTGGAGAAGTTAATAAACTGGCCCGAGGTCACACAGCTACTAAAGGCAGGAGTCCAAGCAATATGATTCCGGAGCCTGAACTCTGACAAATGCTCTATAACCAGTTCCTCACTTGACTGTTGTCACCTAAGATGCCCCATGCCACTTCTGCCTGTGGGTACGCTTGGGCTCCTTAATGCCAACATCCCTGCCTGCTGCACAAGACCCTGAGATTGCACTTGGTGATTTATGGTCATCCCTAGAGATTATCTCATGTGAAACCTGGAAGTATCTCCTCGTGGTGTCTCTGGAAATCCATCCATAGGTCACACCGCCCTAAACTTGTGTGCATCACAGTGTAAGCTCTGGCTGGAATCACCACTGTGTTATTATACACCAGCTCCCGGGGAAACCTGCCAGCCTTTGAATGAACTTTCTGGCCTGCTTGCTAAAAGCATTATGTTTTACATGTTTAGCTATTTCAAGATGTGGTTATTAGTTCATAGATTTAAGAAATAGAATTGAATCAATTCTCTCCCCACATTCCTTCTGTTGTTTTTCTATCTTCCCACTATTTTGAAAGAAGAGAGAAAAGTCCCAGTTAAATCCTAAGAAGGACTTATTAGGAAGAATTATAGAACATTTTTCACTAACTTGGAAATTAAAAATTTAAAAAACAGGCTCAGAACAAGTTATCATTTCTTTTATCTCAGACACAAGAGCAGAAATACATTTCGAATTATTGTCATACTTCAGATTTCGGGCAAAACATTGTTTCATCAGAAAAGCCCTTACTTTGGTTTTAGCTCTCATTTATCCTTTATAGAACCAATTTGCCTAAAATTAAATAACTAATTGCCTAGTGTATGGCTCAATGCTTATCTCTTCAGATCAAATGGTAGCTTTTTAAGGGCAGGAACATTTTTCTGTTTTTTGTTTCAGATACAATTGTTGCGTCACAGTACCTTACTCCAGTAGACTCTCAATAAATATTTATTGCGCACAGGGAAGAATGAGTGATCAAATAAACCAATATGGGTGGTTTCTAGCCCTCGTGCATTGTAGGTGCTTGATGAGTAGGAGTGATGATGACCTTTGGCATACCATTTCAGAAGAAGAGTGTTATACTCTGAAAGGCATGGGCTGCATCAGGTGTGGTTATGTATCAGGATAGAATGTCCCATGATAACCAACCTGAAATTAGGCTTAAATCAATGTTTCAGTATTTTCTAAGTTCCTTGGATCAATAGCAGCAACAGAGAAAGGGATTTCTTTCAGCTAGAAGGAAGCCTTTATTAATGTGCTTCTTTGCTTAATTGTTTCTAAAAGACAATTTCAACAAGTTCTGTACCAATTGCTTGCTTGTGAGTGATTTGTAGAAAGAAGGCTTGCACCTTATCCTTAGTGATAACTCCAAATAGCTTTCTAATACCCAGACTCTCACAGTTCTTACAGAGCACAGTCTAGACTTTATAGCTCCACAATTTGAAAATCCTTTAAATAACTGCATATGGTTTAAATATTATTTCTGGCGTATTTGATGACTTCTATCTCTGCTCTGAATCACCAATAGCCTTATTTGACATAACTGTAGATTTGAAAAGCAGAACCCTTAAGAATCTCTGGGAACTATAAGTTTTATCTAAAGGAATTTGAAATTCCCTGTTCCTTTTGTGGTAGAGATCAAAACTTTTGAAATGAATTCTAGAAAAACAGTATTAAGGACCTACTCTTTGTCTAGGCTCTGGACTATCTGAAGATGCGTTGATAAGGTTCCTAACCTCAAGGTTATTACAATGTGTACATTTCAACCTGAAATGTAAAAGAACCTTCTGCCATATTTACTCTTATGTTCCTTGGTAGCTCTATGTTGTCCTGGTTCAACATCTGATATTAAGAAGCCATGAAACACTTAGCATACTTGGCAGGAGACCTAAAATAATATCATAGACACTTACAGTAGAATCTCAAGAATTAATTTGTCTAGGGTTTACTAAAAGGTCAAAAGAACCTAGAAAGAGAACAAAAGACATCTTTACTAGCATGTCATCATTACAATTGATTGTGCATGAAAAGTGTTTCTTTCAATTTATCATGCTTCAGTCACACACACACATACCTTCATTTTAGACGTCTGTGAGAGTGATGCAGTGTCTTTTCATTTCATGGAGTATTAGTCCTTCCACAGGGAGTGGGTAGGGTCACTGCAAGGAAATGAAAGCAAAATCAATCCATTTGGTCGCTCGCTTATCTTTTGCCTGATGAATACTCTCCCCCTTACCTTCATTTCATCATCAATCTTTTCTACATGAAGAAGGAGCAAAGCTGATGGTAGTTTAACTTTGATTCCACTTGGGTCAAAACTATTTTCTTTCATGCCTCCCTTCTCCTCTGAAAGACACAGCGGGAAGTAAAGAGTTGTTCAAACAACATAACCATTGGCCTACTACAGTTATGGTACAGCTAGGGTTTTCCAGAGTCCAGTAAGAAGAAAATGTTGCTGACAGCACACTAATATTGGAAACAGTAGCTCTGGAGTTATAGCTACCTCTTGTTTTGTTGTGTTGGATCAAGAGAGAACATGATGTTGATTTTGTTTGTAAAAGAAGTCGCCTTTGCCTCCGCTGGGATCACTCCAAGAGCTGAGATAGAATGAAAGCACTAAAAGGAAGTGACAGTGATGAGTACAGCCTCAGCTGGCACAACTTCAGAACATTTCAGAGGATAGTGTTCCAAAGAGATATTGCAGGGAGGCTCCAGTAAGTGCTGTACAAATAGATTTAGTGTTGCTCTACAGGAGGTAAAATAAGTTGGAGGAACAGAAAATGAACAAAAACAACAATACCAACAGCAAAACCCTCCGGTAAATAAGTTATTGCACGACAGAGCTAAAGTACAGAATTATAAGCCAGCAGAATCTTCCAAATATGAAAACTCATTTCTGGAAGGGATCACAGAGGCTGACAGATGGCTCGTTAGCTTCCCTTGGACACATCTCCGATGAGTGAGGGCTCCCTTCATTGTGAGGCAGCCAATCTGATTCTTGAACTATTTTTAATTGGTAAATAATTTTTCTCTTCATTGAAGAAAATTTCCCTTTCTGTATCTTCTTAATGGGTCCTAATTCTGTTCTTTGGAGCAGCAGGTACTCCAGCCTCCATGCACTAGCCCTTTCTATCTCAAACACTGTCGTTATGTCTCTCTTTAGTCTTCTCTTTACCAAGATAAATATGATCTGCTTCATCTTTTCTTATATTACACTGTGTTCAGACCCCTGTCTGTTGATATCTCTCTGAAAAAGTGGTTTTCAGAAAGTGAACGGACGTGATTTTACAGTCTCTGACAACCGTTCCTGAAGAGGATACTATACTTTTCTTATGTTAGCCTAAAATTTCACCACTTAAACAAGTATTGTCAGAATTTTAGGCAAAAGTGAGCTTAAATTCCAATAATTTTCACAGCCTTTGTTCACATAAACTGTATCCAAAATAGAAGCCTAGCAGAATATGCTTAGAAATTGATGTTTTAAAACTAAATTGAAGCTCTTACATTTATTTCTGTTAAATTTCATTTTTTTGTTTTCATTTCTGTTGGGCAGATACTGAATTTTGATTGCTAAACAAATGAAGCAAAAAAAAAATCTACCATTTATTAACTCCTTTCTACATGCCAGATGCTGTGCTTTAAGGATAAAAAATATAATGTAAGGCTGACAAGCAAACAAAGGGGGATGATAACACATTTGACAAATAGAAGGACACTTGTGTCTGGTTACCCAGAGAAAGGAGTCAGTGCAATTTCTAAAACGAGTTAATAATGGTACTTGAATTGAATCCTAAATTCTGACCAGGAGTTTTCAGGAGGACAAGGGATTGAGGCTATTGTAACAGGTGCTCCAATGTTGCAAATGTCCATATGTGAAAGTGAAGGGCCAAGAAAAATAAACTGATAAGTGTTCATTGGAGTTAGCAAGTTAATTGGTCAATGTAAAAGCAGTTTCATTGGAGTGGTGGCTGCAAAAGTCAGATTTTAATGTTAGATCTGACCAGCAAGTAAGGAAAATGGACAACTGAGAGTCTGGTTATGAGGTAGCTTGCACTTGGGAGGGAGGGCAGTGTTTTAAGATGGGCGGAACCTCAGTGTGTTTGTATGCTGATGAAAAGGAACCAGGGAGGACGGTGGAATGTACAGGAGCCAGACGATACATGTGATAAAACAAGTATCATTTCGCTTTTGCTGAAACACAAATTACCCCAAAACTTTGTGGCTTAAATTGTTTATTATTTCTCACAAGTCTGTGGGTTGACTGGGCAGTTCTTTTGGTCTGGGCTGGCTATGATCTCTGAGCTCAGCTGGTAGCTGGCCTGGGTTGAATGATTCAGGATGGCCCCTTAAGTCAGTTGGCTCAGTATCAGCTGGGGCACTGACCAGGCCACGTAATTTTCATCCTCCCACAGGCTAGCCTAGGACTATTCACACAGTGATGGTCCTAGGATTCCCAAGAGCAGCAAGAAAAGGCAAACTTCAATGCACAAGCTCTTTTCACATCTCAGTTTACATCACCTTTGCTCTAGGTCCATTGGCCCCAGCATGTCACATAACCAAGCCCAAGGGCACCGTCAAAGGGTGTGGATACTGGGAACTAGGAATTGTCAGAGGCCATTGCTGTGGCTATTTCCCACAGCAGAGCTGAGATGTGGGACTCATGAGAGGCCTGGAGAAAAGGAAGACTGTAATGCAAGGCTGGCTCTTGAGATAGTTAACTTTGTAGGTAGGAGGGCCCTGAGCCGAGGGAGCTTACTGCTCGTGGCTTCTGTGTCCTCTCTGAAGTGGAGGCTCTGTCAGCTCTGGATACAATGGGAGTAAATGTCAGAAAAGGGGTTTAAGAAGAGTTACGAACTTTTAAAATGCCAGAAAAAAGAGAGGGAGCTGACAAGAGACACGTAAGAAATGTTTGCCATTACATATTGGAATTCCTTTTTAAGATTTAAAACCACAGAGTTGCAGTGGTATCTATCTAAAGGTTGTTTAGATTTTTTCCCTGCTTTGCCCAACAACTTGATTATAGAAATGGAGGAAGATTAGAATTTTATGAGGTAGGCGAAAATTGTTGAGGTGAGGAACTATGGGGTCTTGGTAGAAAGAGGCTGTAAATTGAGTATACAAGTGAAGAGATTTTTGGTTCTGATAAGTTCGAAGTGCAAGTGTTGTGAAACCAAGGGAAGTGGGGGGAGGGAAATCTATGGTCAAAATAGCCTCTTGGAGTTGATGCTGTCAGGGATGAAGCAGTTCTGATTGGCCCCAGAGTGGGTTTTCCCGAGTGAGGGACAGGTAAGGTCATTAATAACTAATGTAATGGGACAGGAAGGGTTATAGCACATCTAACTAACATCCATGTGGATATTGATGTTTCTTGGGAACAGGAGGAAGACGAAGAACCACTGGTTACAAAATGTACCTCCCTTTTCTAGGGAATGGTTTTTATATGCTCCTTTCCTCAGTGAAAAAGATGGAGGCAAAACACGCATTGGATAAGTTTCTGCCTCTCTGTTTTCTGTAAATATTAACCACCCTTCATCAACAGTGGCCATTTCCTGACTTTTTGAGAGGTTTCCCTTTTATGAGTTTTAAAAATCCTGTTGACAATGGAATTCCTCTAAGCCTCAGTGTATTCAGGGTTAAGACCTGCTTGCACTGTTCCAGCGGATGTAAGCTCCTCCTTTCCCCGCACTTAGCTCTGCGTTTGTGCTCTTCCAGCTTTTACACGTCCTCTGAAATCCGAGAACTCTTTTGTAACTTGATTTTTCTAAATATCTTTTCATTTTTTCCCACCTTTGGGCCATTCTTGGGGCCACGTTGACCCTTAGAATCTTTGTTCCTGGGATCCTACTTGCTTTTTTATCTGAACTTAAAAAAATAGAAAAAGAAAAGAAAAATACCTGTTTTCAAATTAGAGGATAAATTGACCATTCCAACATTAAAAAAAAAAAAAACTTTTTATATGTGTAGAAAAAACCTCACACAACCTGTTTTTTTCTAGTTTGTCATATGGCATAAATTGTGGAATCAAATAGACCTAAATTTAAATCCAGCTTTACCATTTGTTACCTGAGTAAGATATCCTTTGAATCTGAATTCTCATTTACTAAATGATTAAAGGTATAAAACTTACTTCTTGTGATAATAACCTGAAATAATACATGTTTTCTATGCGTGAAGGCTGGTACAAAATAGACCTTTGGTAAATGTTAGTTCCTAATCCTGTTCCTAGTCCTGCTCATTTATTGATTTTCTTTCTAAAAATTTTATTTATTTATTTTTTATTGAATTTGTTGGGGTAACATTGGTTCACAAAATCATACAGGTTTCAAGTGTACAGCTCAGCAAAACATCCTCTGCACACTGCATCGTGCACCCACTGCCCCACCCCTTTTTTGCTTAATCCCTTCACATTCTTTCATCCAGCTCCTCAAACCCCCTCTTCTGATAGCTGGGAATCTGTTCCATGTATCCAAGCCTCTGTTTCCTTTTGGTTTGTCAGTTTATTTTGTTCATTAGAGTCCACATATAAGTGAGATCATATGGTATTTGTCTTTCTCTGACTGGTTTATTTCACTTAGCATAATAATCTCCAGGTCCACCCATGCTGTCACAAAAGGTAATATTTCCTTTTTTTTTTTTTTTTTTTTTTTTACAGCCAAGTAGTATTTCATTGTGTATATGTACCACAGTTTTTTTTATCCACTCATCTACTGATGGGCACTTGAGCTGTTTCCAAATCTTGGCTATTGTAAATAACACTGCAATGAATATATTATTGCATATATTATTTCAAATTAGTGTTTTGGGTTTCTTTGGATATATTCCCAGAAGTGGGATTGCTGGGTCAAAAGGAAGTTGCATTTTTTAATTTTTGAGGAAACTCCATACTGTTTTCCACAGTGGCTGCAGCAGTCTGCATGCCCACTAGCAGTGCACGGGGGTTCCCTTTTCTTCACACCCTCATCAACACTTGTGGTTTGATGATTTATTGATGATAGCCATTCTGACAGGCTTACGGTCATACATATCTCATGGTGGTTTTAATTTGCATCTCTCTGATGATTAGTGACCTTGAGCATTTTTCACATGTCTATTGGCCATCTGTATGTCCTCTTTGGAAAAGTTTCTAGTCAGGTCCTTTGCCCATTTTTTTAAACTGGGTGGTTTGTCTTTTTGGTGTTGAATAGTATAAGTTTTTAATATATTTTGGAAATTAACCCCTTATCAGATGTATCATTGGCAAATATGTTCTCGCGTTCAGTGGGTTTCCTTTTCATTTTATTGATGGTTTCCTTTGCTGTACAAAAGCTTTTTAGTTTTTTTAAAAAATATTTTTATTGTATTGTATTTGTTTTTAGAGAGAGAGAAAGGGAGAGATAGAAACATCGATGTAAGAGAGAAACATCGATGGTCTGCCTCCTGTATGCTCCCTACTGGGGACCGAGCCTGCAACCCAGGCATGTGCCCTGATCTGGAATTGAACCTGGACCTCTCAGTCCATGGGACCATGCTCAATACACTGAGCCACACTGGCCAGGCCAAAAGCTTTTTAGTTTGATGTAGTCCCATTTGTTTATTTTTTCCTCTGTTTTCCTTGCCGGAGGAGATGCATATGCAAAAATTTGCTATGAGAAATGTCTGAAATTTTACTGCCTATGTTTTATTCTAGGATTTTTATGGTTTCATGACTTACATTTAAGTCTTTAATCCATTTTGAGTTTATTCTTATGTATGCTGTAAGTTGGTGGTCCAGTTTTTTTTTTTTTTAAATCCTCACCCGAGGATATTTTTCCATTTATCTTCAGATAGAGTGGGAGGGAGAAAGAGAGGGAGAGGAAGAGAAAGAGGGAGAGAGAGAGAGAGAAAGAGAGAGAGAGAGAAACATCACTGTGAGAGAGACACATTGACTGGTTGCCTCCTGCTTGACTCCAACCAGGGCCAGGGACCGAACTGCAACTGAGGTACATGCTTTTGACCGGAATTGAACCTGCGACTCTTTGGTCTTGGGGTCAATGCTCTAACTGCTGAGCCAAATCGGCCAGTTGGTAATCTAGTTTTAATTTTTTTGCACATATCTGTCAAAAATTTCCAACACCATTTATGGAAAAGACTGTCTTTACCCCATTGTATGTTTTTGCCCCTTTTTTCAAATATTACTTGACCATAAAGGTGTAGGTTTATTTCTGTGCTCTCTATTCTCTTCCATTGATATATATGCCTGTTCTTGTGCCAGTACTATGCTGTTTCGATTACTGTGGCCTTGTAGTATAATTTGATATCAGGCAGTGTGATACCTCCAACTTTTGTTTTTCTTTCTCAAAATTGCTGACGCTATTCAAGGCCTTTTATGGTTTTATATAAATTTTTGGAATATTTGTTCTAGATCTGTGAGATATGCCATTGGTATTTTAATAGAAATTATGTTGAATCTGTAGATTGCTTTGGGTAGTATGGACATTTTAATGATGTTAATTTCTTCTGTCCATGAACATGGCATATGTTTCCTCTTATTTCTATCTTCCTCAATTTTTTTTCTTCAGTATCTTATAAATTTTTTGAGTATAGGTCTTTTACCTCCTTGGTTAAATTTATTCCTAGGTTCCTTATTATTATTATTTTTTGATGCAATAGTAAATGAGATTGTTTTTTAACTTTCTCTTTCTGATAGTTCATTTTTGGTGTGTAAAATGCCAATGATTTCTGAATATTAATTTTGTATCCTGCTACTTCGCTGAATTCATTTATAAGGTCTAGTAGTTTTTTGGTGGAGTCTTTAGGATTTTCTATATAAATATCATACCATCTGTGAATAATGACAGTTTTACCTCTTCCTTTCCAATTTGGATGATTTTTATTTCTTCTTCTTGTCTGACTGCCATGGCTAGTACTACCAATACTATGTTGAGCAAGAGTGGTGAGAGTGGTCATCCCTGTCTTGTTTCTGATCTTAAGGGAAATGCTTTTAGTTCTGGCCCATTGAGCTATGGGTTTGTCATATATGGCCTTTATTATGTTGAGGTATAATCCCTCTATTCCTACTTTGCTGAGAGTTTTCATCATAAATGGGTTCTAAATTTTATCAAATACTTTTTTTGCATTTATTAATATGATCATATTTACCTTTATTCATTTTGTTTATGTGATGTATCATATTATTGATTTACAAATATTGTACTAACCTTGCATCCCCAGAATAAATCTCACTTGATCATAGTGTATGATCTTTTTAATGTATTGCTGGATCTGGTTTGCTAATATTTTATTGAGGATTTCAGCATCTATGATAATAAGGAATATTGGCCTGTAATTTTCTTTCTTTGTAGTGTCTTTGTCTGATTTTGGAAATAGGATAATGCTGGCCTTGTAAAAAGAGCTTGGAAGTCTTCACTCCTTCTGAATTTTTTGGAATAGTTTGAGAAGGATAGGTGTTAGTTCTTTCCTGATTGTTTGATAAAATTCACCTGTGAAGCCATCCAGTCCAGGACTTTAGTTTGCTGGGAGTTTTTTGATTATTGCTTCGATCCTTACCACTTAATTTCATTAGTTGTAATTAGTCTATTCAGGTTTTCTTTCTTCCTAATTCAGTTTTGGAAGATTGTGTTTCTGGGAATTTATTCATTTCCCCAGGTTTTCCATTTTTTGACATATAGTTGTTCATAGTATTTTCTTACAATCCCTTGCATATTTGCAGTATCAATTATTATTTCTCATTCTTCATTTCTTTTTTTATTTGTTTTGGTCCTCTCTATTTCTTTATGAGTCTTGTTAAGGGTTCATCAATCTTGTTTATCTTTTCAAAGAACCAGTTATTGGTTTTACTGATCTCTTGTATATTTTTAATTGATTTTTTTAGAGAGAGCCTGAAGGGAGAGGGAGAGGGAGAGAGAGAGAGAGAGAGAAACATTGATGTGAGAGAGAAATGTTGATTGGTTCCCTTCCATATGTGCCCTGACTGGGGATCAAACCCACAACCTGGGTATGTGCCCTGACAGGGAATTAAACCTGCCACATCACATTTTGGTGGATGGGATGGTGCTCCAACTAACTGAGCCACACTGGCTAGGGCTTTTATTATTGTGTTTTTTTTTCAGTTTCCATGTCATTTATTTCCACTCTGATCTTTATTATTTCCCTCCTTCAACTTACTCTGGGTTTTGTTTGTTGTTCTTTTTCTAGTTCTTTTATGTGTAAGGTATGTGTAAGGTTAGATTGTTTATTTAAGTTTTTTTTTTTTTTTTTTTTTTGGCTTCTTAAGGTAGGTCTGTAATGCTATGAACTTCCCTCTCAGAACTTCTTTCATTGTGTCCCATAGGTTTTGGGTTGTGTGTTCATTTTCACTTGTTTTCAGATAACTTTTGATTTCTTTCTTGATCTCATTGTTAACCCATTCATTGTTTAATAACATCTTATTTAGCCTCCATATGTTTAAATGTTTTTCAGTTGTTGTTTTTTATTGTAGTTGATTTCTAGCTTCACATCAATGTGGTCAGAGAAGATGCTTGATATGACTTCACTCTTCATGAATTTATTAAGACTTATTATATGTCCTAACACATGGTTTATCATTGAAATGAAATGTTCTGTAAATATCAATTTAATTAATCTGATCCAGTGTGTCATTTAAGGTTGCTGTTGCCTTGTTGAATTTTTGTCTGAAAGAGATGTCTATTGATGTCAGGGGGGTGTTAAAATCCCCTACTATGACTATATTGCTGTTGATCTCTCCCTTAATGTCCACCAAAATTTTCTTAGGTGCTCCTATGTTGGGTACATATATGTTTACAAGGGTGATAGCTTCTTGTTGGATCAATCCTTTTAGTATTATGCAGTGACTCTCTTTTTCTTTTGTTATGACATTTGTTTTAAAGCCTTTTTTTCTAATATAAATATTGCTACCCCAGCTTTTTTATTTATTTGTTTCCATTTGCATGGAATATTTTTTTCCATCCCTTCACTTTTACTTTGTGTGTATTTTTTGTTCTGAGGTGAGTCTCTTGTAGACAGCTTATATATGGTATATATGGGTCATGTTTTCTTTTCCATTCAGTTACCCTATGTCTTTTAATTGGAGCATTTAGTCCATTTACATTTAAAGTTATTATAAATAGGTACTTATTTATTGCTATTTTTTCTTTATATTTATGTTTCTCTCTCCCTCTATTTCTTCTTCTTCTTCTTAAAGCATCCCCTTTAAAATTTCTTGCAATACTGGAATGGTGGTGATGAACTCCTTTAGATTTTTTTTTCTTTTTCATCTGGGAAACTATTTTGCCTTCACCTATAAATGATTGCCTTGAAGGATGGAGTGCTCTTGGTTGTAGGCTCTTGCTTTTCATTACTTTGAATATTTCATGCCAATCCCTTCTGGCTTGAAGTGTTTCTGTTGATAAATCAGCTGACAGCCTAATGGGAGCTCCCTTGTAGGTAACTAATCGCTTTTCTGTTTCTGCTTTTTAAGATTCTCTCTTTGTCTTTTACCTTTACCATTTTAATTATGATGTGTCTTGATGTAGGCCTTTTTGGGTTTATCTTGATTGGGACTCTGTGCTTTCTGAACTTGTGTGACTTTTTTCTTCATCAGGTTAGGGAAGTTTTCACCCATTATTTCTTCAAACAGGTTCTCTATCCCTTACTCACTTTCTCCTTTTGGTACCCTTATGTTGTGGATGTTTTTATGCTTGATGTTGTCCCAGAGCTCCCTTAGACTTTCCTTATTTTTATTATTATTTTTTTTTATCCTCACCCGAGGACATTTTTTCATTTTTTGTTCAGATAGAGTGGGAGGGAGAGAGAGGAAGAGAGAGAGAGAGAAACATTGACGTGAAAGTGACACATCGAGTGGCTGCCACCCGCACGACCAACCAGGGCTGGGGACAAACTGCAACCGAAGTACATGCCCTTAGCAGGAACCGAACCCGGGTCTCTCTGGACCGCAGGCCAACGCTCTAACTGCTGAGCCAAACTGGCCAGGGTGGACTTTCCTCATTTTTAAAAATTCTCTTTTCTTTTTTATGCTCTGCTTGGGTGCTTACTGTTAACTTGTGCTCTAAATCACTGAATTAATCCTCTGATTCATTTAACCTGCTGTTGAATTCTTCTAGTGTATTCGTCACTCCAGATATTGTATTTTTCATTTCTGACTGACTCTTTTTTATGGTTTACATGTTCTTTTTAATGCTTACTATCTCTTTAAATTCTCACTGAGATCATTTATTCTTCCCCTAAGATCCTTGAGCATCCTTATTACCATTGTTTTAAGCTCTATATCTAGTATTTTAGTTGCTTCCATTTTATTTAATTCTTATTCTATGGATTTCTCTTTTTTTTTAATTTTTATTTTATTTTATTTGGAGCATATTTCTTTGTCTCCCAATAATGTCTCTGTGCATTAGGTAGATCTGCTATACTCCTAATCTTGTTATGATGCTTTTAAAATGATGGTGTCTTGTTGGGTTCAGTGGAAGAATCTTCCAGACCAATCCACTCAGTCTCTTCCAGAGTCCCCAACTCTAGCTCCCCCAGGAGGAGCACACTGCAGGTTCAGGTTGAGTGCTGCCAGCCATATCCTGTGCAGGAGCAAGCTCAACATGGTGGAGCCACTGGGGCTCTGGAGGATAGATCAAAAGAATCTTCCATTGGGGGTGGTGTCAGCCAAGCCTGAAGGAGGATACCAAGTACTTTGTCCCAGACCCAGACAGTAGCCCCCAAGAAAGACACATTCCAAAAGTTCCAGCTCCCAGCAGCACACCCTTCTCCCTGTGTGACTGTGCTCAGCTATGTGGGGTCAACAGGACTTGGGAATGCTGATCCAAGCAATCTCCTGTTGGGGGTGTTGCTGGCAAGCCTGTAGGAGGGGAGTAGGCACTTGTTTCCCTTCCTGGGATAGTGCAGCTGAGCTTGCAGAGTAGATAGGAGTGACACCCCTCTCCCCCCATGATATAGCCACAGCTCAGCACCTGCTCATCTGAGTCCTGGGCAAAAGCCTTCCCTGAAAGATGCTCTGAAAGTCCCAGCTCTGCATGGCACTGTGATGCCCTTACATGACTGAACTCAGCAGGGCAGGGACACAGAGTGGCAGTGTAGGCCAAGTGTTTCAGCATGTGGTGGGGGGCACCGGCTGTGTACTTGAGGTGGGAAACAATGGTCCCTTTTCCAAAGCTACATAGTTCAATCACTATCTGAGTCTCTGCCAAGAGATTCTCCAGAAAAAGAGCATCCCAAAGGTCTCTGCTGGATGCAGTCAGCAGAATGATGTTTCCAGTAGCTGGAGGACCAGCAGTGCACCCCTCAGGCTGGTGCCATTATAATAGGAGAGTGTGACCCTGGGAAGGTGGTGTCTGAGTGTCTAGCAGACTTGCTCTTTCCCAGGCAGACTGAATCCCCACCGATTTTCACCACCAGATGCTATACAGGCCCCTCTTCCCGTCTTTGTTGCTTCTGGGTTGGGGATTCCTGCATAGGGCTGAGATCCATGCTCCCAAGGGGAGGGAATTTTGCATCCCAGATATCTCTATGGCTTCTCAGCCACCGCATGTGGGTGGGGGGTCCAGCTGTTTCTGTGTCTCTGCCCTTCTTACTAGTTTCTATGTGGTTTCTTCTGTAAATCCTTGGTTATAGTATTTCAGTTCAGCTAGCCTTCAGTTGGTTATTCAGTTTAATTACTCTATAATTTAGCTGTAAATCTGGTTTGTTGTTGGAAACAAGTGAGTGTAGCTTCCACCAAGTCTGTAGCCATCTTGGAATCCCTAATCATTTATTTCTTATTAGTCAGATATTAGTCCAGAAATTCTGCTTTTCAACAAGACAAGGTAAGGAAAAAAATGGAAATCTTTTAAGTGCTAATAAATATAAAAGTAAAAAAAATAAAGATATTAAGTTTTTAAAATTATCTTTATTGTTGAGAGTATGACAGATGTTTCCTCCCTTTTATTCCCCATTAAATTGATGTTTGGAAATATTATTTCAAGCATTACTACTATATTTGAAAGAGTATAAATTGACTACATGGAATACTAAGACATTCCTGGAAGACCAACCAGCTAAAATATCTTCAACAGATTGCCCCACCCTCTGAAATTTTCTGCACTTATTGAAGTTTAGACATTGTCTTCTTAAAACTCCTGTTAAAGTCAAATGCATTGTTCATAAGGGCAATGCCATGCATTATCAAGAATTAGATTACAATGCTTTAACAAAGGACAATTTTCTAAAAAGAGGGAAGACATCAGACATATATTTTTGATGGGAAGAGAGGCAAAGGAAAAGTCAGAAGTATTTGACTGTGTAAATAGAAGGCATAATGTCAGAATGCTATTGCTATTATCTGTGTTTCTTATGAAAATTTCAGGAAGCCTTAGAGTTTCTGACAACACATGCAGTTTTGAGGGGAAAGGAATAGAGTGCACTTTGGCAAAGCATCAGTGGTCCTGACCTTGCTCTTGTGTAGACAGTTAAGAGATCCCCTCCACTGCCTCTGAGGTTTCTGTGACATTCGTTTTCAGCTCACGTGCCAACATTGTTGCCTCTTGTCATAATAGAGACACAAAAGCCTTTCTCCTATATTGTGTATAAATCTGACCTATAAGGGAAGATGTGTAAGTTTGAAGAAGACATTTCCTCCCTTTCATTTCTGGGATAAAATTACCCTTATTAATGCTTATAAGATTATTTAAAATAGTTGTCATTTTTTATGCAATCAATTAGCTTATAATAATATTTTGTATTTTAGATTAAGGATGTACCTAATCATTAAACATATAGATCAATTATCTGTTCTAAGGTGGACTAAATTTTCAAATTATTAAATATCTTTGGCCTCCCTTTTTTTCTTCTTCATGTCTAAATGTCTAAACTGTTATTTATTCATTAAATGGAGGTTAGAAGAAACCTAGTCAAGTATTTGCTTCTGCTCATTTTAATTTAAAAACAGGATGTGTGTGCCCTGGCCAGTGTGGCTCAGTTGGTTGGAGTGTCATCCTGTACACTGAAAGGTCATGAGTTCAATTCCTGGTCAGGGCACCTAACTAGGTTGTAGATCCAGACCTTGGTTGGGGTGCATGTGAGAAGCAACCGATTGATGTTTCTCTCTCTCTCTCTCTCTCTCTCTCTCTTCCTCTCTCTAAAGTCAATGAACATATCCTCAGGTGAGGATTTAAAAAAATAAAATGTGTGTGATTAAGGACCTTTAGACAATAAAAGGATGTCTTTACACAAGGATCTTTAGACAATCCTGATTTTGGATTTGGAGACAAAGTACCTGAGTTGAAAACCTGGTTGGATTATCTTGGTTAAGTCACATCTTGATTTGCACCTTCCTCTTGTGAACGAAAATAGAATGACTAGCTGTTAGGATAGCTGTGTAAGGTCAATCACATGGGTTTTGGGGCTGGATTGAGAGTGATGGGGTGAGTCAACAAGGCCATTGGATTCAGACTTCACTTATTCAAAAGGTTTCACATATAACCTTTTTGATATCTGCAGCATAATTATTTTCATTTAGTCACAAGAACATATCGACAAAATTCAGAGAACATGTATGTATTAGTTTGGATAAGGTTTGTCTATAATAAAGAAACCTAAAAATAATTGTGCCTGGGTTCTTACATCATGTTTGTCTATCATTTCCTAGTGCCCAACCTTCTTCCATGGTTGAGGCTGGATCACAGTGAGTTCCAGCTGTGGAAAGGACAGAGAAAGTGAAGGAGGTGCACTCATGCTTGTAAGGCCTTCTTTCAGGTGGGGCAATAATCACTTCCTCTCATATTTTTTGGAGGGAAGTTAGTCACATGATCACAGTTATCTGGGAAATATGTAAGTAGAAAGGTGTCTTAGTCTGTTTGGGCTGCTATAACAAAGTACCACTGACTGGGTAGCTTAGAAACAACAGAAATTCATTTCTATTAGTTCTGTAGGCTAGGACTTCCAGGATCATGGCTATGGAAAATTAGGTGTTGGGTAAGGGCTTCCTGGTTCATAGACAGGACCTTTCCATTGTGTTCTCACATGGTGGAAAGGACAAGAGATCTCCCTAGGGGTCTCTGTTATAAAGGCACTAATCCCATTCTTGGGAGTTCTGCCTTCATGACCTAATCATTTCCCCAAAGCCCCACCTCCTAATTAGATTTCCAACTTATGAATTGTGGGAAGACACAAACATTCAGACCATAGCGAAAGCCTTGTTCAGCTACAATTCTATCAATTATATGTACCAGGGAAGGACACATTTTAGGGAATAGTTGGCAGTCTCTATCACAGAACACATTACTAATCCTACAATTTTCAAACATGTGTCCCATTTCCAAACCATACCATCTATATCACACTATGAACATATATTTAAAATTTTATAAACAGCACAATTATATTTTGGTGTTTGTGTGCATACTAAAAGTGAAAATTTGTGCTATTGAATGTTTAGAATATATCTTAATTTTTGTGACCCTAGTTTGGGATTTATTTACTTTTGTAAGCTGGGAAATTTTAAAAATGGACTTGGCTTAAATCTCTCTCAACTTCTGAAAGATCTTACTATAAAGATCAAAGTAATGACTAAAGAAGCTCCCTCCTCTATGATGCACCTCACCAATGTAGGGCCTTCTGATTATTTATCACGTGTTTCTAGTGTATTGATAGGCTTCAATTTCATACAAATATCTCAAGTATTTTGCTCAGAGGTATGCCGTGGTGGGTGTCTGGTGGTCAGAAGGATCCTGCTGAGGGCTGACATGAGTGGGGGAAGTTTTACAAACGAGCACTTAGCCTACGTCATAATTTCCCTTCAAACACCAACATTGTGAGTCCCTGAAATTCCAAAATAAATGACAGAAGATAATTTTATTGGAAACTGTTTGATCCATTCTAGGACTTTCACATCTGAGCGGTCAGTTTAGGATGAATCAGGGACATAGTATTTTTCAGCAAAAATTATTATGGATGGGAAGGAATGGGAGCTCAGAGTAGAATCAATGGTCATGGGTTCAGGAAGAGAGTGTGGAACTGAACCTTTCTGTGTTTTTTTATTTTATTTTAATCTTCACCCAAGGACATGTTTTGACTGATTTTAGAGAGTGAGGAAGAGAGAGAGAGAGAGAGAAAGAGAGAGAGATGTGTAGAGGATCAAACCCGCAACCTAGGTATGTGCCCTGACTGGGACTCGAACCCATAACCTTGTGGTGCATGGGATAATGCTCTAACTGACTGAGCCATCAGGCCAGGGCTCTACTCCTTCCTTTCTGAGTGGCCTTGGAAGTGAATCTACCCCGATCTGTAAAATGAAGATGGTAACAGTGTTTTTCTCATTTATGTGGTGTGAAGATAAAACGAAAGCACTCCTGTATAATATCTCACATTGCCTCACACATATTAAATATTCAGTAAACATAAACTACTGTTTAACTTTCTAAAAGAAACCACAATGACCACAACAATAACCACACCTCTGATTTTGCCATTATACAGTAGAGAAGTAGAAACAGTAAACATGTACCTGTGTAAATGTCAGCTGACGGTTGACTCTGGTGATGATCATTTACATGACCCATAGTAACTCCAATATCTTAATCACTTTGAACCCAATGGTAGAGTTTTCCATTTGCACCACGACCCTTCCCAATGTTTCAAGACCTGACTTTGTTGCGTCCTTCTTATTCTAGAATATAGAAGTGCATCTTGGTTAAGGTGATATTTTAATTGAATATTAGAAAACGACCAGAAGTGATGAAGACAATTTGAATATGATTCTGTAACAAATCTGTCATTAACCTAGAAGGGTGTTGTGAATTAAGTGGGCTTTGAAATGAGCCTGGAAGCCCGGGTAGAGTTCGGATAGGTGGGGTCTAGAGACAGAGGAGGGCACAGCCTGTGAACATGGTGGGCGGAGACACAGGGCCAGGTAAACAAGAGAACAGTGGGTTAGCAGCCAGCCTACATAAGACAGAGAAGTAGGACATACTGTTTGATATCTGAAGCGAGGACAGGTGAGGAAGCATATGATAGGCACAGAATGAATTCTCCTGAAGAGAGATTATGATAATGAAATTTAGAAATTTAGACTGCATGAGAACAAAAAGGCTAATACATTTTCTTGAGAAGATTAGTTACATGACTCAAATAGTTTCTAGACCTCTTTAAACTTTATACATTTTGTGAGATGCATGTAAAAAGAAGAAAGTCAGGGATTAATCTAAACTGGAAGGAAAGATATGCTATGATTTCTTCTGTAGTTATTATTTTTCTTACTTGGAAATTGATTTGCTCTAGGCCCTGGCCTGCTAACTCAGTTGGTTAGAGCATCAACACTATATGTCAAGGTTGCAGGTTCGATCCCCGATCAGGGCACATACAAGAATCAACCAATGAATGCATAGATAAGTGGAACAACAAGTTGATGTCTCTCTCTCTCCATTCCTCTGTCTAAAAAAAGAAAAAATAAACAACAACAACAGAACATTGCTTTGCTCTAAATAAAATGTGTAAAATGTGCTTAAAAATATCTTGGGCAAGCGCAGTTTTCACGGAATCACATACATTTGTAACTATCTCAGGGTAGATGAAGCATATACACAGACATGCATTCTTAAGATTTTTTAGTGGTGCTTTTCAGCATAAGGTTGAGACATGAAATGAATTGATGTTCCTGCTTACAGTGACTCATTTGATGGGAAAAACAAATTCATTTTCAATCTGGGCTGACCTTTATAACTTGTGCACTAAGAAGGAGATGGTGGACCACCACTGTGCTTTTGGCACTAACAAGTGCAGAGAAGCAGGGAAGATTTCTCTTCTTGTTTCTCACCGTGACACCCACTGATCTACACCTGGCACTCTGTCCTACACATGTGTTATAGATTACACCTGGAGAAAGGTCTGTGCTGTCAGCCCACGCTTCGCTATGTCAACCTACTGGCAAATTATAGCTGTTACTCCTACCAAATCAGTCAGCTGAAATGGAAACATCAGCTTGAGAGGATGTGTGCTTTCTGTTGTAAGAATACAATTTAGGCAGGTGACATGACTGTCACACACTTCAGTTTTAAATTTAATAGCCGCTGTAGCAAAGGCGTAGGAAGAGAAGGACAGGATGGACAATTTTAATTTTATCAAAATATCATTCTATCAAAATATAAAAATTGCTATTTGGCTTAAAACAAAATGAAATAAAACAAAAACAAAGCCAACACTGAGTCTTCTAAAAGGGGCAAGTCATGTCTTTTTCATGTGTGTGTGTTTCTTATGATTCTACCTATTATCACTCCCAAATAAAACTAATTCTATGATGTGAAACCAGAGGCGAATAGTGAAATAAAATGAAATGATTAAAAAAGTTACTGAAGATAAATTAGAAAAAAGACAGGGAAAAAGTAAATAGAAAGACCATTTGGAAGGATATACATTTATTTATTATTTTATTCGGTAATCAGGTATGGAGTGAGCATCATGCTATATCCTGGTGATCAAAGGTAAAAGATAAGCCTGGACCTTGAGGATTTCTTAGTCTTATAGAGGAGAAACATAAAGTTAGTCTATAGTAACAATACAATGTTATAAAACTTTCTTGTGAATATAAAAAAAATTACTTGTATTCATTGTCTAGATTATGTATCCAAATGTAAAATAGTTTTGGTCTGTATTGAAAAGTTTAAGGAAATATCATAATTTTAATTAACGAATTATGAACAGCTAAGGCAAAAATAATGATGTGAATGGCATGTGCCATTTAAAATTTAAGAATAATGTTTGATCTGTGAAAGCTCTTAAATTAATCTCTATGGTTATTTGGTGTCACAGAGATTCCTGTTACAATAGAAAGTCTGCGAGTATCCTGATCTTGGAAATTAAGGATGAGGATGGCTTTTGCTGTTGAACCCCAGTACTTACCTAGGAGTCTGGCACATAGGATTTATACCTGTAATCAACTGTGTGTCAAACGCTATTGTTTTTCCACCTTCTTCCTGGTTAAAATACCCCGATTCTGTTTAGCCGTCAGGCCACAGTGCACGGAGACGTTCCCAGCCTGTGAGGGGAGCATGGTTGGTGTAAACCATCGCCACGGTCCCATTTTCTCCTCCAAGTGGCCAGTCCAATTGATCACACAGCCCCTTTCTGGATGATGAGATGTGAATGAAAGTGTGCTGAGGTTTCCAAAAAGAAAATTTCTACCCTGACTAGAAGAGACACAGGAAAAGCCCTTCTTTTCACCTTCTTGAACCTGTTCCGTGTGTTTGTGTTGTAGAAGCTCTGGAAGCCATACGGTGATCATTATCAAACTAATGGAAATACTTTATTTAAATCAAAATTTGATTCACTTTTAAGATTAATTATGAATTTAATAAATGATCATGGGAATCTTTTCCTTATTTGATAATTAATTATCTGGCCTCCAGATTCCAGAAGTGGAGTCTAAGTCTCTACGTTTCTGGGGTAAATAAACTAATTAAACTCTTTCATTAGTAAGCTGGGAAGAATAGTATTCTACGTGAAATTTTGTGAACCTGACATAAAAAATGTTGTTCAAGTAAAAAAGACATAAAGTTTACAGATAATGTTTCTGGTGTGCCACATTTTATTTGTTCTTTCTTTGTCCTGAAATAAAGTGTGTGATTCAACATTTATCTCCACGGCGTTTCCTGCCTTTGCCTTTCCTCGCACATGGCTCTGCACGGGGTACTGGTGGTCGAAGGGAGAGGTGAACGTGTGCCCCGTGACTGTCATTCA
Source organism: Tadarida brasiliensis (assembly GCA_030848825.1). Classification (NCBI taxonomy): domain Eukaryota; kingdom Metazoa; phylum Chordata; class Mammalia; order Chiroptera; family Molossidae; genus Tadarida; species Tadarida brasiliensis. The sequence goes on from CM061257.1 coordinate 83,629,890, forward strand.
GTGGTGCTTCACACGCACTCAGTCATGTCACCCTCACAACAACACTAGGTGGGAACACTAACATATTACACAGAAGAAACTGAGGCACAGATGCTAACTAACTTGCCCAGGGTCCAACAGCTAAAACGGGTAAAAAGTCAGAACGTGAACCCAAGCAGCCAGGCTCCAGAGTTTTGATCTAATATTATTCTGCCTTTCACAGGACTGACTCGTAGAGGCTGTTCACACCCCGCCCCCACCATGTTATCTGTCATCCATCAATATCACTCTCACTGAGATTACTCTTGCCAAAGCTACCAGCACTTCACAGTCACCGGAATCAGGAGGTTTTTTGGTTTGTTTATTATTTTTTTAAGTTGAATTTCCTATTCATGTAACATAGTTTCAATCTTCCTGCCCCACTTTCCCTCACAATACATTTTCCTGGATCTTTTCCCATTTCATACAACCTTGTACACTTTTCCCTTTAATGTGAAAGTTATCTTTAACAGATAATCAGCTTTCTGAAGTAGTTGACAGACTGGGTGGCATTTCCTGCGTCTCCATAACCAGGATCCTCAGCCTGGGGCTCCGTATGCTGCTCCCACCAGGTTCACTGAGCACTGCCTGTCTCAGCCCCACACTCGGGCTGCCCTCCTGGCGATTTCTCCCTTATAATTTCCTGTCTCTCCTTCTCCACAGTGGCCCATGTATCCTTCTGAGAGCATCCTCAAATCTCCTACCCACACCGGCTCTGAACTGACGCTCCACAGATGACTACTCGATTGCGATGGGAAAGGGTAAGCTCTGAGTGTCCTGCTGCCGCACCTGTGCTGCTATCTGGTCCACCCTTTTCTTTTCAGCCCCAGTCATCTTCTGAAAAAGGCCAATTCTGTGTCTGTGCTTTGTGTATCGCCTTAACTTTTCCCTCTACTTCATCACACACACACACACACACACACACACACACACACACACACACACACAATACCTGACACATAATAGAAATACCGAATACCATGTCTTGTGGCTTTTACCTAATATCTTTTAAATATCTTTACTTTTCTTCATCTTGACTGTCATCACGGGGATCAAGCTGTCACAGTCTCTCACCTAGATTTTAGCAATAGCCTAATTTATCTTAATTCTAATCCATGTTCTATGCTACACACAGTGTTACTTTCTCCAATAGTCATAGCTAAGTGTCATTCGCCTGCTCAAAACTCTTTAGTAACTTTCCATGGCCTTCAGGGGAAGCCCAACATTTTTAGTAAGATATCTATTCCTTCAATATCTGGCTTCCTTTCCTGCTAGCAACTACCTCCTCGCCCTCCACACACACACACACACACACACTTTTTCTCTCTCTTTCATTCTGCTCAAGCTACACACAATTTCTTAGGGTTTGACACACATGTTATTTTGTTTTCCAGTGTACAGACCTGTGCAGATACTCTTTTGATTGCTTAAATGTTGCTTTTGCTGAGAAGAAACAACAGAGATAGTTATTCTTTTCTTGGAGTGGCTTATCATAGCATTTTTAACATTGCTTTGAAAGTATCTCTTTTTTTACTTTAATTACTAAATTCTAAGCCGGCTTTTACATTGTTTCTGTCCTTAGCATATGGTATAATACCTGACACATGACAGAAATGCCAGAAGTAATTGTTCATCATGGAGATGTTTTTCTTTTGATAGATGCTCAAGAAAGGTTTCAGTATGATGACAAGAAGACAAACATTGCAAGATGGCTAAGCTGGATGCTTAATAATTGTCACCAGAGTACAGAGGAAGCTGAGATAGGTGGGATAGTAAGCAATGCTTTTCTGATTCTCCACCAGCACCCAGTCTGGAGACAGTAGATGATCCCTCAGCTTTGTCCGCATGTCACTGAAGAAGAGTATCTTGAGCTGGAAATGGAAAGAAGGGGTGCATTTTTACAAGCAGCGAACAGGTGAGTTAAATTCAATCTGTGGAATAGAATCAGCAGCGTTTCATAGTTAGGAACTGCACATGATATTACTGGTTTGGGTTGAGATAATTGAGACTTGTCGCCTATCATAGATGTTGGTGTCTATAATACTAGATCAAGGAATTTGGAGATTATTGTATAGATCAGTAGTTGTCAACAATTTTCACTGCATGGTACATGTAGAATATGAAAACATTTAGAAGGCATATTGGAGTTAAAGAAGATAAGACTTGAAACCGCTGGAGGTGGTGGGTGTGTAAGTGATGAGTGGTGGAGGTGGCCCTCTGGCTGCCCCAGGCCTGGCTGTTTGAGGCCCGGCTGTCCCAGTCCAGGCTGGATGACCTGATGGCTCAGGAAACTGATACACTAGCACACCTGTAATCCATTCGGAGCCCACATCAACTGAAAAGCTCAGCACTGACAACGGGAAACAATCAAAGTTTATAAAGTGGTATTTGCGGGTGATGAATCTGACAGTAACATGTATGTGAAAAGAGTGTTTGGGACAAGAAGGTACAATAAGTGATTACCAAAGTCCAGGTGTGAAGTAATGAATACTTGCAGAGACATGGGCACAGTGACAATGAAAGGGAAGTGGAGACACACACAACTTGCTAGGAGACAGGGGAGGAAAAATGATATCCCGGTATTCAACCTGGTGACTGGGAAAATGAACAGGAAATCCAGGACAAGGAAGAGAAAACCCAGACTGAGAACTGGTTTTTGAAGAAAGATGATAAGCTAGGCTGTCCATCTGAAGTTCAAGGTAGAGCAGGCATGTGAAAACGGAAGTTAAATGTGAGAAGGAAGTTTAGCGGAGGGCTTAGTATTAGTAAGAGTTCTTTATTTGCAAGAGGTAATAGTTAAGATCATCACAGTAGATGACATTTCCGAATAAGAGCATGTAAGCCAAAAAAATAAAATAAAGATCAAACTAGGCCTCAGGGCAGTGGTTTTCAAAGTATGGTCTCCTGACCACCGTCAGCATCACTTGGGGACTTGTGAGAAATGGAATTATCAGGCCCACCCTAGACCTGCTGAATCAAAAACTTTGGGATTGGGACCCAGCGTCTGTGTTTTTATGAGCCTTCCCTGCTGTCAGAGGCTCCGAGGTTTGTGAGCCACTGTGTCAAGGTTAAGCTCCTTTTCAGGAGGTAGGTCAGGTAGACAGCGTCAACAGAGGGGACCAGCCAAGATCAGCCAGAGGGTGGAAGATACACTGAAAGCACAACCATGAAAACAAGACAAGTGAGTTTCAAAAAGTCAAAGAAGGATAAAGAATGTCCAACTGACCAGAAAGTCAAAAGAATGATTGGTTGTTGGAATCATGGGAAGAAGCAGAGTCATTAGTACGTTATGTGTGGGCACTCAATTTTATGAAGATTAAAGAGTGAGTGGTGAATGAAAAACCAGCTGTATTGTTGTAAGCCTTGTTAATACTAATCAGGATATTGAATAGAATAAGAGCCCAAAGGAGAGACATATTTAGAGGGACTGTTTTTCTCTCTGTGATAAGAGAGACTTGAGCACATGTGTTAGAAGGGAAGATATCAGAGGGGAGGGGAAGAGGAGGGTCAGGGCCCTAGTGTGAGCAAGTTCCTACTTTATTCACTCTTTCTGCAATCTACATTTGTAAATATCTCTGTTTATATACATTCATATTTGTAAGGTATTTGTTATGTGCTAATGATGCCCATATTCATAATGCTGAGTGAGTACCACATAGAAACTGAATTCTTCAGGACAAGAATTATGAGTCAGAACAGCCAAAGGAAATATTTTACTATGATTAGTTGATACATTTAATATCCCTTGTAATATTTGCTGAGAAAGCCACTATCTGGGGCACTTTCTGGGTAAAAAATACAAAAGTGTCCTTCAGGATTGATACCTACCTAACAGAGTTGCGCAAGGAAAAGTCTTCAGTTTCATTTTTTTTTTCTTTTTTCTCAAGGATAAGGTGGTTTAAGAAGAATTTAAACAAACTCATTGCAACAATAGTCTCCTCTACAAAACTTTCCCCTCCTTCATTCTTCTACAGTTACATAGGAGTATCCTAATCTGTGTTTACATATTTTTATTACTATAAACTAGTATTTCACTTCTTTCAAAGATTTAAAGAAAATAATATTGAGGTAGATAGGACAGTATTTTTTTTAATGCTCCTATCTGTTTTTCTTCATAATCTGTTATTATGTTCATATAGCTTTTTATTCTTTCAAAGTTTATTTTTAGTAATTTAAATTAGTTCTTAGATGTGTGATCTTGGTGAGTTATCCAGCATCTTTGTATGCTGATTGTCTCACCAGCAAAGTGGATTTATAATACAAATCCACTTCAAGGCAATTCAGGGATAATAGTAAAAATAACATTAAAAAAATAAAATAACAATTTTAAGTTAGGTAATTTCCTAAATAATCAGTACATAAAAAAAAAAACACAAACTTTTCGTCTGGATTTATGATTGGGAAGGTGTGATTAAATGAAGCAATGTGCCCCTATTTAATTAGAATTAGAATTTAACTCCCTTTATTAAAACATTCACAGCTCTCCCCCTAACCTTCATAGCATAGATTATTCACAGAGCTACACTGTAAGTCAAATCATGTTCCCTAAAACTTAATAGATTCAAAGACAGAATATATTTGAATAATGGCATTAGAACACACACACACACACACACACACACACACACACACTTAAGTTAATCTGAGCTAATAGAGGAGCAAAATCTATGCTCTACAACTATTTATAAAAATAACAGTTAAGGGGGAAATTGTTTGTAAGAATCCCTGTAATTCTAAAAGAAGTCATTTAATGTGGTGGTCAGGGAAGTAAGAGTGAATCTTGGAAGTCACTTCTTGGAATCTTTAGTTTTTGATTAGATCAGTGGACAAGATTAGATAGTTATAATGTTTATCAAAAAATGGCAAAGCTAATTTTTACTTGTTTAATTAGAAAGAAGGCAAGACCGTGTGTGTGTGTGTGTGCACACATGCACACACACATACACTGGTGCACACACATGTGATTTGGGGAGGAGGGAGAAAAACAAGGCTTTATGGATATACTGCCCAACTTTGAAGAGTCAGTGGATACCAGGTGGAACTTGTTATTTACATTTGTGTTTTACTAAACATATGACAACATGACATGCAAGAACATTGAATAGTTCACACTCTGAGTTTGACTCTTTTTATTTATTTATTATTATTATTTTTTATCCTCACCTGAGAACATTTTTTTTTTTCATTTATCTTCAGATAGAATGGGAGGGAGAGAGGGAAGAAGAGAGAGAAACATCGACGTGAGAGAGACACATCAACCGGTTGTGTCCACACGACCCCAACAGGGGCCGGGGACAAACTGCAACCGAAGTACGCGTGCCCTTAGCGGGAACCGAACCCGGGACTCTCTGGTCTGTGGGCTGATGCTCTAACCACTGAGCCAAACCGGCCAGGGCTGAGTTTGACTCTGTTTTAAAAATGTGGTTTTCCATGCATACTTGCAAAAACACAGCTTACTCTGAAAGACATTGATAAAGATCTTACTCTTCTGTATGGACATAGAACTTTTTTTCTTTAAATGCATCTTAGTGACCCTTGCCTTTAAACTTTTTATTTTATAGATGATGATGATGCAGTGTACAATATTTATAACCCTGTTTACCTGCTGTCTTTTTTGTTATTTTCACTATTCTCAGCCTGATCATATTCACTCATTCCAACCTCTTTCTAGATTTGAACCTGCCCCTGCATCAATGATATATAGATAACAGTTCACATTTTTATGTTTTCATAGGCTTTACAGACTATAATTTTCTCTTATAATGGATTTGGAACTGCTCATTTAATATAATTGTTTCTCATTTACCTACCTATGAAATGGGCATTATTCATTCTAATCCACGTGTCTCATAAGAATTTAAGAAGATTGTCACTTCTAAAGTGTTTGAGCTCCTTGAAAAAAATAGGCCCTGCAAATACTGGGCATTCTTTTTATTGATAAAGATATAGATAACAACATGAATTCATTATTTATAGTTGTCCTCAGTTTGATCTTTCATATTGTTTTTCTTGGATAAGTAGAATATATCACAGAAAACATTAGAGTTTATGGATGCACAGCCGTGTTAGACTTATGCTATGTAATTTCATTATTTAGTCCTGGTCAACAATTCACATGCTAATAGTTAAAGCGTTATCTTGTCTTTCAATAAGTTTTTGCTATTATTTCAGGTCTCTCTGATAGTCTTAGGTATACAATGTCAAATAAGTTAAAAATTTTTTTTAAATATGTTTTTATTGATTTCAGAGAAAGAGAGAGGGACAGAGAGATATAAACGTTGATGAGCGAGAAACATCAGTTGACTGCCTCCTGCATGCCCCGGCCTACTGGGGAGTAAGCCTGAAACCCTGGCATGTGCCCTGACTGGGATTCGAACTGGCGACCTCCTGGTGCATAAGACAACACTCAACCAACCGAGCCACACTGGCCAGGCTGAAATCAGTTATATATGTTTAAATGAATAATATATTATTTTCAAAATACGCTTAGACATTATGGCTTCATATTAGAATTCATCATTGTAGCCTTGCAAACGAAAACAGTCCTTTCTCTGCATATTCCCCACTGCCTACAGATATACATGCTTACCTAATGTTCATGTTATTAAAATTTGGAAAGTCATCAGGTAGAAATTTTATTTTTTATCATTACAAAATTTGACCTCGGATAAAAATAATAGACTTGGTTGTCAGTGTCTCTTCCACCCTTTTGTTTTAATACATAACAGTTTTGCAAAAACTAATTGTGGATAGAGGACAGAGTAATTAAATTTTGCACTCCTTGATTATTCCCCTTGGTCTTTAATTATTAGACACAATTAATGTTTTTCCTTCAGATTAAAAATATATTAGTATGCTTTATGTGCTGCTTTTCTTACACATTTTAACCTCATCACTGTGATTATGTCTGCAGAGAGTGTATCATTCATCATTTGCACCCTTGTTTACTATGGATGTTCTGTTCTGATCTTTCTGTTTATTATAATATTATTTATCTTGTCATCTTAGTGCTGTTAGTAGCATACACTAGTTAATCCTCAGTCTTCTAATCTTTATTTTGTATTTTTTTGTTATAATTTTATTCCTTAGTTTTATGATTACAATATCTTGTAATACATAAGATAAAATGTATCTTTTCAATTTGTTTCTTTTTAACAGATACATTTTATTATAACTTATTTCAGGTAAACATGGCCTTGGGTTTGGCCCTGTGTAGATGCTTTGGACCTAGCAAGCATATGCTCATGACATCATCACAAAAATAACATCAATCTACTTTCCTTGGCTATTGATGGATTTTTTTTTTTTTTTGGTATAACCTCACAGTTGTCCATGGTATTCTTTGGAAGGATAACCTGAGAGGTCATTGTCTTAATATAAGTAGCATTTTCTCCTGCTGGAAAGAATTGGCACAATAAAAATGCAAGCAAGTAGGAGTGAATACAATGAGAAAGAGCTGATCCTGGGTCACAGAGGTAAGTGGCATCTCATAAAACAAGGCAATTCAGTTATTTTTTCCTTGTGAAATATATCATACACAAAAAGCATATAGAAGGTATATCTACATTTAAAAAAGAAATATAAAATGCTTCAAGAATATTCCTATAATCCTTGAATAGAACCACATTATTTTATTTCCTTTCTGTTTTACTGATTCATTTTTTCAAGTCAATCTTTAGCTCTACTGTTTTCCAAAAGAATGTTAGACTCTTGGCCTGCTATCCCATTCTCAGGGATTCTAACTACTTTATCTGGTTAACTCCTGGGCATCAGAATTTCTAAAAATTCCCCAGGTGTTTCTGATGTGCAGAGATATAGAAGAATCGAACTAAAGTTCAGTGTGTCTTGCTATTTTCTGCTTCCATCTCTTCACATGTGCTAATTCTCCCCCTGGCTCCTTAATCTCTTTTTGTCTCTTGACAGCCTCACTCACCCACCGTGGCCTCTCCATTCCTCTTTTCTTCCTTTTTGACTCTCCTAACATTTTAAGGTGTTGAGCACTCCTTACTTATTTTTTCTTTTTAATCCCCACCTGAGGAAGGGAGAGAGAGCAAACACTGATGTGGATGTGAGAAACATCAGTTGGTTGCCTCCCCTACGTGCTCAGAGCAGGGATCGAACCCACAAACCAGGCATGTACCCTGACCAGGAATCAAACCCGCAACCTCTTTGGTATGCGGAACGATGCTCCAACCAAACTGAGCCACCCAGCCAAGGAAATTACTCTGTGTATTTTCCTTAAATCTCCATTAATTCCCTCTCACACCATTTTGCATTTATTTGTTTATGTGACAGTATTTTCCAGGCGGGGACCCTGTCACTCAGTTTTGCATCATCAGAAGGTGGCACAGAGCCTGGTACATTGTACGTTCATGGCGTGTTTGTTGAGTTATTTCCACATCAACCTCATTTCTGCCCCAAACATTATGTTTTTCTTTCTCTAGTTATAAATAACAGTAAAAGGTCTGTATTTCTAGTTAATTAGAAAATGCTCTTTGAATAGTACTATTTCGCTTATCTCTCTTATTCTTGCTCTCAGGAGGTGGTGATGTGTGGGGAATGAAGAAAGCCTGTACCCACACAGATGGCTGGAATCCTGGGGTGCCACTTAGCCAGCTCTGTGATCTTGGTCGAGTTTCTTAACTTCTCTGACCCTAAGAATATTCCTTTGATTGAAAATATTACTATTTACTATAAACGGTTGATGTAAAGAGTAAAGGAAATAATACCTATAAAGCAGAGTCACTAAATATTAGCTATTATTTAGATACTAGTAGGGGTGAAACACTTTTGTGACAGAATGACCTCAGCACTATTTAAATAAAATACTTTATTTAGAGTAAAATATACTGTAGTTGTGAACTACATGTACATATGTGCCGGTGATTTTTATGTTTGGGGTAGCAATAGGGTAACACGTAAATGCTATCAGTTCTCCTCCCATCTCTTTTTTGGTTAGGTCATCACAATGGGACAGTTTTGCAATGATGAACTTCAAAGTTTATAATACTTAGAGACATTGTTACTACTCACAAGTAATGATAACACTTCCTGGTGAGAATACTTGGAAGCATTGGTATACAGCACTGGATATCTTTGTTTCGAGAAAAAGAAAAAGAAAGCATCCCAAAACACGTAAATCTGAGGATTTGCATAATACTTAGAGTCTTTGTCCTAACACTGTGCAGGGGGAAAGACTCACTCCAGCGCCTGGTTTAATCTCCCTTTACAATTCTTTTCGAACCCAGTGAATGTTCTGTGGCAACCTTGAGCCAACTAATTTTTGCTTATATTTTCTTTTTTATCGCTAACTTGGTATTTTATTAACCCCTTCTCTCAAATGGATCCAGAGTTAACTGAGATTAGAAAAAAGTAGCAAAAACCCAGTTTTATGTTTAATTAGCCTTACAGGGCTATCTAGCAAGAAATTCATGAGACCCTTCTCTACCCCCATCTAGTTCATGAGTATGATATATCAATGGAAGTATTTTCAAATGATTTATTTTGTATCAGTGTATATCATATACAGTACTTTATTTTTTTTCTGTACTGGCCAACGCTTGTATTAACAGGATTTTCAAACCGTGTTTCTGCACCATGAGTTCAGGTTTTACCAAGGAATACACAAAGAAAACTTCGGGGGTACTGCCCAGCTTAAAAATATGAATCGCTGAAAAAAGAGAGATGCTGAAGTTTAAAATAACAGCATGCAGATTTCTTTATAGAATTTAAAGAATGGAAAACACTTGAGAAAATATCAGCAGGCGGGGGCAGGAAGAACAAACGGTAACCAAATTGGTTCCTGTGACAAACCATAACATTTACTTTAAACCATCAGTGTGCTACTCAGTAAAAGGCAGGCTACCACTCTTTTAATAGATCCCAGGCCTTGTTAAACTCACTGGTCTGCAAGAATTATCCAGGTCAAGAGCAGGTCAAAAAGTGAAAACCCATGTGAAAGTAAACTTTGAAATATCTGCTTTTGAAGAGCCCCAGCCGACTGTCTCCTCTGCAGTAAATACACTTCCTTTTTGTGTACGATATTGTTCAATGCACTGTACTTAAAATATACTCAGGTAACAGAACCAGCAGTACGCTCTTTTATATCCTTTCTACTAAGTGCAGTTCTAACCTCGTCCAGAGTTTGTGAATCTTTCTGAACTCTTTTGCTCCCTAAGGCCTTAACACAGAAACACTAAACGCGAAGAAAGAAAAAAGATGTGACTCTGTTCTGAGTTGTTGCTTCTGTTTTGTTTTGAAATATCTATGCTCTATTTAAAACCAGAGCTGTGATTTACTCATAGGCAGAATAAAGAAGCAGGAGGGTGACTCACCGTGGAATTTATTTGCCTGGGAAACTGCGTATTAGTCTGGCCTACAATACACTTGCTCCAGATTTTGTTCAAGTGTAAGGTCATACTGTGAAGCTGTTTCTCATTTTGTTTTATATGTGTTAATATAATGCCTTATGAATTACCCCAGAGTTTTTTTCTGACAGCTAAAAAGCATAATCGTTTTTTCTTTCAAGGGGATTGAAAGCCAAGCAATTGACTCTATATTTGAAATGATTTATCTGAGATCCTTTCTCTAACATCTTGCCTTAATGTTTATAGAGAATATTCCTTGAGTCTCTGCTGGTAGCATTGTATTTATCCCGCTCTTTGCCTCTTGGCCTGTTTCACAAAATTGAGTCCATCTCAGGGTGTGATCTTTTAGAGTTTATTGGCAAGCTGCCCGCAGAGTTAATGGGCGCCATACTATGATTTTGATAGGAGAGAAACAGTCTCTTGAGACTTAAACCGAAGTTCTCTTGGTAGAAAAAATGAGATCCTTTTGCTTTCTTCTAATGAAATGATGGCATGATTTTTCATGCATTTGATTATAGAGACAAAGTGTTTGCATTCAACGGCTTTCAACGGACAGCATTAATTGTAAGAGAGAGTGTCGGTCTCGTCTCAATAGGAACACAGGGAGATCATGAATCATCCCTGAAGGAGTTCCCTGAACACCTGTAAAAATAATTAATGCACAAGAATGAATAAGATTGGTGCCAAGTGATGATGGTGGTGGTGGGAGGTGGTAACGATTGGGTGCTTACCGTGTACCTGGAAGGCTCCCATGCTTTATAGTGCTTAATTCATTTAATCTCACAGCAGCCAGGTGAGGTGGGCTCTATTACTGTCCTCATGAGCCACAGAGAGATTAAGTAACTTGCCCAAAGTCACAGAGCTAGTAAGAGCAACAAATGGGTACAAATCCAGTAACTGGGCTCATAGGCCTGTGCTTTCAGACACAGCGCTAAGCGCTATAAGATTTAAGAGAATTTGAGAAGATTTCAGAGTGAGAAGAAATCACTTCTAATAGCGTTACTTAGGAAGGCTTTGTGCAGAAGGTGGGGCTTCAGTGGATTTTAGAGACTGAAGAGCTAGGCTGCAGATGTATGTGAGGGAGGAATGTGGCCGCCTCTGTCACCACCGTTCACTGGGCACCTAGCGCTGAGCCGGGTACCCACCAGGCGCATGATGATTAAATACGATCTACATCCTCATTGAGTTGACTTGACTCTGTACTGCAATGGACATAGATTTCAGAAAGCATCCATAAATGCATATATGCATGTTCTTCTCAAATTTTCCTCTAGTGACATCTTTTGAAAAAACCCCACATGACTCTCTACTTTTCTGTCTGCTCAGCATAGTTCTAAGAACTACAAAGCACTGGTTTATATGTGTGTCCTAGCTCTTTAATATCATTCGTCCTCTTCTTCTTTTATACTCGTCTAGTTTCTTCAGAGTCATAGTCATAAATTTATTCTGGATTTTACATCCTTTATATTTTTTATCACATTAATTCAATAAACTGATAGCAAGAAGCAGATGATATGAAAGAGGATGAAGTAACAAAGGAGATTCAGATATGCTGTTTAATCAATGTAAGTCACACTACGTGTAGTCTTTCAGCAATCAGTAGGGTTTTTGTTGAAGCTCTCCAAAATCTTTGCCTACAGGATAGCCTTGCAATGCATAGGAAAGAAACATATAAAAACAATATTTGATATTTGTTAAGAAAAATGGCTTTACGTTACACACTTGTGGTTTCAAATCTCAACTCTCTTGTCTTCTGGTCCAAAGACAAAAAGAAAAATAGTTAAATTTTTTGAGCTTCAAGTTACTCACCTTTATAAGATTTTCATGAAAATTACATAAACTAATATATATTATTTTAATATATAAATGCTTAGCATGGCTCATTGCACATAGAAATAATTCAATAAATGGAAGTGGCTGTCATAGTAATTTTATTACTATTTTTAGTATGAAAGGAATAAAAAAGGCTAATATAACTATTCTGGTTGGGCCTTCAAGAAGCTTTCAAGGAGAAGGAAGACCTTGAAGATTAACTGAGGGAGAGAGGAAGGGGGAAGCATTTCAGCAAGAGAAAGAGCATGGCCAAAGGAATACAGACGGAAATAAATCTATCTTCTGTGAAGCCACCAAAGTTGGCCAGCTGGATGAGAAATGGGAGCCTTAGCCTCTGCCAGGCGGGCAGCCGGCCAGTATTCACGGTGCTCTGCCTGACGTCAGGATATGTAGGGACCAACGTGCGTTCTTTCTGAGCATAAATGAATAGTTCATTAAGGTCTCCTGAAGAGAAGACAAGAGACGATTTAAGTGGTAATTTAGAGAGATTTGATCTGGCTGGGATGTGGGTAGACTGGAAGAGTAAGAAGGCCAACTGCGAGGCCTTCGTGCAATAATCTGAAGATGACTGGATGAGCGTCTCACCAACTGAGCGCGGAAGCAGTGGGCCTGTGAAACGAGGAGACCAGGAATCGAGACGCTGCAAGGAAAGAAAAGATAACTTGGAATAGAGAAAAGTTATCAAAAGTGAAAAAGAAAAATCAAAGAACCTAGAAGATTCTAGTTTTTAAAAATAATCATTAGGCATTCTGACATTTAAAAGGACTGTTTCAAAATGTTTTTAGGGCTCACTGTAAAATGACATCGTCCTACAGTTCTTGTAAGATATTGTGATGATGTGAAAGGTTAACTGAACTGAGAATTTAAGGTTTAATATAAATAACTGGGCCTTCTCAATCTTATCAAATCTTGAACCACATTGTTTAAATTGAGTTTTATCATAACTATCTCTCCATTAAGTAAATTACTTTCTGATGTGCTAGGGGAAAAAAATCCTTTTGTATTAACCAGATGAAGTAACATCAGTTTGCTTTTGAAATTGTTCGTTTTATTATTTCATCATTCCTTTTTCCCCCTGAAAAGTAAAACCAAAAAGCAAGCAAAAAAAACCTCAAAAAACAACAAACAAAAAAACACCTCTTAAGAAAATATAATTATATCTTTAATCATCTCAAAGGTAGAACTAAGATAATTCAAAGTAGGACATTGAGACCTTTTTCAAAATGAGGGGAGGGGATCTGTGTTCCATTACTCAAGTTGATGTACTTGAAACTTGACCAGGAAAAAGTCACTTTCTCAGAGGGTAAATGCATTATTCACAGTGGGGCTTGTTGTAGTCCAGTGTCCCATTTAAAAAAGCTGTAGGTCTCTTATTAATGTCAATGATACTAAGATATTCTGTTTTATCACACGGTGGCCAGTTACTTTGATAGCAAACATGGTTGCTGAAATAGTCCGTCTGCCTTTAGTTGCTAATAAAAAGCAACGAAATGAAAGAGTCATGGAAATAAAACAGTATAGGCATGAGCAACAGTTTAAAACTATTGATTTTATTTTATTTTTTGCCTTATCAAATCTCTCTTTTTCATTATTTCACTCAGAGCCACAGCTTTTAAAATGTAAACTTCTGAGTGAAACTGCAATGGTCTACTTTCTGAAATGGATAGTAGTAATTCGTATGATTTCAGTTTTGCATGCGTACCAAAAAGCAGAGTTATCACAGGTGGGATGCTTTATAAATATTACTTCCTCAATAAATGTATTTTGTGGCCATTTATTTTAGCTTACATGATATCGTCTTAGATTCTGGATATTTGGTGGATGTTAAGTATCATTTTATAAACTGTACATCTTATAAATCAGTCATAATATTTAGAACTTCAGTACATAAGTTCAAAAATAAGAGAATAAACATTTCAAGATTACACAAAATTGATGAAGTAGTGAGGTCATAGTTGCCAAGAAATAATATGCTCCCTATTTTTATGAATTTGGTTTAATTGAAATTTCTTTTTGAAAAAATCATAGCAAAGGTGATCATTAAATACTTGAAAAAATGCGTTTTTTCTGGTTTATGTCTCACCTCTTTGACTAGGAAAAAAAACCTGTCCAGGGATGAAGACTGGGAGCTTTAGTTACTGAGTTGACACTGCTTCCTAGGTAGGACCCCAGTGACAATCTCTTTTAATCTTTATGTTTAATAATTAATTATTCTGTTTGTTTGGCTTTGCTATCTGGCGGTATTGTTATGAGACTGTGTGGCACTATTCCATTTCCCCGGGGAGCTTGCATTTTTATCTCTTACCTAAAGACTACAGTTAGTCCAGTCGGAGAACAGCCTAAGATATATGGCAAAGACATGCAAAATAACTGTTTTTTCTTAATCTTTAGACATGGGTTCATCATTTAGGAAAAAAAAAATCATAGTTGTTCCTCGACAGCCTGGATAATGTGCTTTGTATTGAAAAATCGCACTGGAGACTGTTTATTTACAAGGGTCTAAACATCCGTATCTTTATGGCTTTCTCCTGTCACAATAAATCACCAGCTATAAGTTGTCCTTTGTTGGTTTTGGTAAAAATCAAATGAAACCCAGCAGGCGATCTCAAAGTGCATTGTCCCAGAGTGTAAAAATGCTGTGTTGATGACAGATCATACTGTTTTTATTAAAGCTAAGAACATGGACTTCACTTCGCTTTTTGACCCTGGTACTCCACTGTCAAGGTGATTTTATTTCTACAAATTTTCCTTCTGCTGGCCTCATCAATGATTCACCATAAAACATTAGACAAATTCCCATCATCTGTATATGATTATAGCAGGTTCTGTTGTGCTTCTCACTGCAACTAAAATGATGTTTCTCAGCTTTGTCTGAAGAGGAATCAATTTACTAATGTTCTTCCCCTGTGCAATGTCTTTTTGTTATGAAATGATATGCAACCAATGTAAAGCTTCCTGATGTGCCATTTAACACCGTTTGGTAAAAAAAACTTTAGCTCATCTTCTTATATGTTTAAAGAGAGAGAAAAAACAGTGTATTCAGCAAACAATGACATGTGTGGGCAGGGTATGTGGGATTACCTGATTTCTTTAAGACATAAATGTAGTGGAGCTATGGGTTCTCAGACCTAGGACCTGTATTAACATTTTTAAAAATGTTTACAGAGAACTTTAAAAGTAACTAGATAAAATAGTAATATATACAAGATCTGAAGCTATCAATGCAGCTGAGCAACCAGCAGTCTGTTGAAGAAACAGACACTGACTCTTCCTCTCTGTAATCTCAACTGTTTTCATTGCATCACTTCTACGGTGTGCAGCATTCCATGCCCTAAAGCAGTTATGTACAGGATGGAAATTTCCTACATATTTCCAGGGGATATATATTCTACAAGATTACACAAGATTATACAATGACAGTAAAAAATAATAGTAACCATTAACTGAGCATCTGCTAACTGCTAGGTGTTGTGCATGCATAATCTCATTTAATCTCAACCTAGAAATGTAGGTATAATGATGATAAAAACAAACAAACAAACAGACAAAACCGAGTGTCATAATCTAGCCCACTGCTGGTGGGAATGCAGACTGGTGCAGCCACTATGGAAAACCATATAGTGCTTCCTCAAAAAGTTAAAAATGGAACTGCCATTTGACACAATGATCCTACTTCTAGGAATGTATCCTAAGAAGCCTGAAACACCAATCAGAAAGAATATATGTACCCCTATGTTCATAGCAGCACTATTTACAATCGCTAAGATCTGGAAACAGCCCAAGTGTCCATCACTAGATGAGTGGATGAAAAGGCTGTGTGTACATATACACAGTGGAATACTATGCAGCTGTAAGAAAGAAAGATCTCTTATCCTTTGAGACGACATGGAGGGACCTGGAGAGTATTAGCCAAAGTGAAACAAGCCAATCAGAGAAAGACAAATATCACATGATCTCACTTATTTGTGGAATATAATGAACATAACAGTCTGAGGAACAGGGTAGACCCAGAGACGTGGTTGTAGGGTACAGACTGACACATGTCAGAAGAGGGGGTCGGGAAGAGATAAACCACAGAATTTATATGCATGTATGCATACCCAGGGGACAATGCTGGGGACAGGGCGGGCGGGAGGGTGGGATCAGGAGGAGGGTGTCAATGGAGGAAAAAGGAGAAACATCTGTAACAAAAACAAATTAATAAAAAATTAAAAATAAATAAATAAAAAATAAAAAAGAACTGAATGCAGATTTGCCTAACTTCACATTAATGCTTTTCTATTGCGCTATACATTTCTTTGGCAGACAAAAAGAAAAATGAAAAAAGAAAAGTGAGAAACCCAGGCAGCCTAGCTCTATGCTGAATTTTTAAATGTTGCAATATACTGCCACTGTCACTCTGAGAAGCTTGCATCACATTATAATACTCCTCCTACAAATTTCTAAATTACCACATCTTGCCTAAGAAATTATGTAGAAATATTTCATGGTATCAGTTGGTCCACTCCCTAAGGCTTTCAACCTCACCCCCTACTATGTCCTTTCAAATATCTGGTACTCCAACAAGTTAGACTTCATGGTAGTTCCCAATACACCTTCTGGCTGTTCTTATGAGAGAAAAATTCCTTCCTTTACTCTTGGTTTCTATGAGGAGAGATTTCCCCTCAGCACCGTATTAGTCCTTTTCTGTCCCATGCTTTATCTCTGGGAAGATGGAGTAACTTTTCTGATGGATGTGTTTGGGAAAGGACTGGGAATGCCTGGCATCTCTCTGCCATTCCTATCATGGGACTGCATTTGGGACCTTGCTGTGCCAGGGCAGATTTGGGGTTGTGCCATTGGCTGCTCAGTCTGGCTAACGCTGGGATTCCCTTAGCAGGCACATTTGGCCCTTGAACGAAGCTGTATCCTTGAACATGACATCTATCAATAGTCAAGTCCGCATTTCAGCTTATTTGTTTTATTTCTTAACTCGTTCAGAATCTGGGTGGAGAAGAGAGGTGCTGTTTATTGAAGACTTTCTCTGAGATTCCATGAATGCTATTCCCTCTACTTAGATGACCTCTTTCAATATTGTTAGCTTAGCAGAGTAGGCATGGGTAGGAAGAAAGCAAAGACAAATGGAATGAATGATGAATGGGAGTATGGGGTGCCATGGGGGAGGCATTTGGGAAAGGCGCCTAACCTAGATTAGGACTTGGTCAAAGTCTCAGACAGACTGTGTTCCTTTCTGGAACTTGAGGACTTCTTCCAAGCTACTAAGTCACTTTAAGAAGTGAACCTCAGAGGGAAGGGGGTGGGGGTGGGGTTGGGAAGAGGTAAACCAAAGAACTTATATGCATATATGCACAACCAATGGACGCAGACAATAGTTTGGGGAAAGCAGGAGGGGCGTGGGAGTGGGAAAGAGGGGGTCTGTGGGGGAAAAGGGGGGCATCTGTAATACTTTCAACAATAAAAATTTTTTTAAAAAAGTGACTTCTAAGCTAATACTTAAAAAATGAATAAGAGTTAGCTAGGTGAATGGACTAGATGGCTAGGGGGCAGAGTGTGGAGAGGGGAGGGAATTAAATAGCATGTAAAACGGGTCCAGGGTTGAGCAGACAGCAGAACAAATTACAGGTGTTAGAATTAGACCTTATTTTTGGAGAACAGAGCATCACAACAGTAGAGTGAATATTTGTTGAATTGAGTTATTTGTCCATTAAAACGAGCTCTCTTAATCTTTACTTGAGAATACTCTAAAATAGTAATGATTATTATTTGTCAAACATTTATAGTATGCCAGACACTGTGTTAAGACACTCATTAGCTTATTTAATCTTTCAAATAACCTTATTATGGCATTATTATCTCAATTTTAAGATAATAAAACCAGGTTTAGATACAGTAAGTAAGTAATCTGTTAATGGTCGCAAACCTAATTGAGACAGAGCCTGGGAACCAGGAGTCACCTCATTCCAAAGTCCTCTCTTTCTATGACGGTTACTACAACTGCTCCTACTGCTAATCAGTGTCCGCGGCGCACAGTCGTACTCTAGGTGCTCTATGCACATTGTCTCACTCAATCCTCATTACGGCCCTGTGGTTGGTAGTAGTCCGTCTTGTTTTACGAAGACAGACTTTCAGCGTGGTTAAGGAGCTAGGTTCACAGAGCTGTTAGGTGATGGGACCAGGATCTGAATCTAAGCTGTCTGTCTCCAGAGCTCAAGTTTCTTAGTCACAATTTTCAGGAAAAAAGTTTGCAACTATAATAAAAATGTTTGCCTAGGTGCTAAGAATCTTGGAAGAAGAAATGGTGAAAAAAAATGTGTAGACTTTCAGGACGATTGGGGTTATAGAAACCATGAAAAATTATTTTGGAAAGACCTGATCTTTAAAGTTAGCATATTCATGTACTTAGAAAAAGCTTATAAAAATAGGTTGTGTCAGAAGAAAACGGGTAGTGGGTAGTAAATACTTTTGTTTAATTGATGTAGCAAAGAGCACAAACCATGTGTGGTATTAAGGTCAGTCTGAATAGAAGATATGGAATGGCAGGCAGTGAAGAGGCAGTTTTAAGGTTCACAAACAGGACGTACTATTTGATTTAGGGAATGTTAACAGGATCTTCATGAACAAAAAGACGGTTTTGGATGATTGCAATACTTGCAAAATCATCGTTTTTTTCTCAGTATCTATAAGCCACGAGATATATGAAATTTTGCTTGGGGAAACTGATAAAATAAAAAATGTATTAGATAGATGCTATGGAATTTTGAGATTTTCCAGGACACAGAGAATTCTGAAGATTACTTAATAAATTCATTGCTTATGACAGAGAATTTGGAATCGCTCTTATGATGTATGTCAGGGGTATGAAGCCACTTCAAGTGATGTTCCAGGGGATACTCCTTGGAAGGGTGAAATGGTCTCAGTTTGTGCTGAGCCATGACGTAATCCTTAAAACCCTCACATACTTGTTTTTATCTTATTTTCTCACACTCAGATGTCTAGTATGTGCAAATTGTCTTGGAACTGCACAGAGAACTTTCCTGAGACTTAAAGTTTGGTCTTCTTTGGCCTGACCAGTGTTCCCTTTGACTTTTCCATTCAAAATCACCCGTTCTGGACCCCAGCTCTTAACATCTTCCACCTCTCCTGAACATGTAGCCTAATCAATCTTGCTGATATCGTAACGCTGGTGTACTTATAAAGAAAGGCCAGCACCTGGTCTTCTCTCATGGGTTCCAGAAGTTCCATTTCATACTAACTCTTTTTTCTTAAAACTGTGAGACCAAGTGTTGAGAAGAGGGTAGATCAGAAAGACAATATTCTCTGGATTGGGTCTGTAAATTTATAGCTGTTGCATTTTGGGTCAAGTATTGTACTTTTCTGGGAATTCAGATTCATCAGCTTTACAATGAAGATACGAATACTTACTTTTACTAATTCATATTACTAGATTGATAAACGCATTTAATGACTTTCTATTTTATAAATCACACTTGATTTCGAGCTTATGGAAATAATGAGTCAAGTCTTTACTACCTAGTGAGCATTCTGTAAATATGTTTATATTTGAAAGTGTGAGTTATGTCTGACTCAATGTGGTAATGTAAAGGGAATTTCAACTTAGTTCGAAGAGGAAGGTGGTGGGAAAAGTTTTTGTTTTATTTGTCTGTTTATATTAATCAGGTGGGATTTTATAAACTTCAAATCATATGAACTGGACAACCCACAACATAATAGGAGAGGAGGAGAAAGAAAGGAGGTGGAAGAAGAAAGGGGAGAGGAGGGGAGGAAAAGGAGGAGGCAGAGGGAAAGGAGGAGGAAGAGGAGAGAATTTTGAGGGGCAGATGAGTTCAGTTTTGAGTTTAGAGGTTGGTACTATCCATGGTTTCAGGCATCCATTGTGGGTCCTGGAATATATACCCTGCAGATAAGGGAGACTACTGTATATGTAAATCATATCCAACAATAAATTTTTTTTTCTGCTTTTCTGCCTTTTTTCAACAACTATTTATTGAGTACTTATTTTCTGCCAGGCCTATTTTTTAATTGATTTTAGAGAGAGAGAGGAAGAGAGAGGGAGAGAAACATCAATGTGAGAGAGAAACATTGATCAGTTGCCTCCCACACATACACTGATGGGGCATCCAACTGCAAGCTGGATATGTGCCCTGACTGGGAATCCAACCCATGACCTTTCAGAGTACAGGACAATGCTCCAACCAGCTGAGCCACCCCAGGCCTATTTTTATAACAAGTCACTTAGAACTGCGGGAGCTCTCCCTAGCCCCTTGCATTGGTTATCTAGCACATTATCATACATTTAACATGTTAAAACAACTTCTGATTTTATAGTCGGAAGTCTGAGTTCTCAATTCCAGCTCTCTCCAGGAGAAGTCACAGAGCTGCCCAGAGCTGTTGTCTCCTCTAGGGATTGAATCCTCTTCCACATTCCGTGGTTGTTGGCAGAAAGCCGCCCCCCCTTTTTGCTGGCTGTTGGCCAGGGACCCCTCTCGACAGCTACAGGACAGTTCAATTTCTTGCCATGTGACCACCTCCTTACATAGAGAGGACACCACATGACTGCTTCCTCAAGGCGTGCAGAAAACTCTCACTTCTAATCTCTCAGGCAGCCCTGGATTTCAAATGTTGACATATTTCATTATATAATTGCAAAAAAGTTCACTTATTAATGTCACCACCCATCTTAGCAGAAAAGTGTTTAAGCATTGGGAAGCTATCAAATTCAGATCCGTGAATACAATTTTTAAAAAATTCTAATTTCCCCTTGAAAGTTTGCATTTTTACTGGCAAAAAAAGCTGAGCATTGTTTTCCTTGGAGTATTAGGGTCAGATTGTTCATTTTCCCCTCCGGAGAGTGACTGCTAAAAACCCAAATCAGAATAAGCATAACTTGTCAGATGTTCACCATGTTCTAAAAATGGTGTTCCCGAAATAACAAGGCTCTTTCAGCTCTCATATTGAGTACGTTCCCATCCCTGGAGACAATAACTTACCATCTTGGTTTTTGACCTCAAGACCTTCCAAAGAGTCAGCAAGGTCAGCAATATTTTCATAATAATACTAAGAGGTTATTTACCTTTTTTCACCGCACTGACAGTTGGAAAAGCCACAGTGAGTGAGGTGACTGACACCTGAGCACAGTCGAGGCAGGGGCATCGCAGTGCGCTCATAGCCACAGCTTGCTGCCGCTCACTAGCCGTCAAACAAAACAATGCAGTTGCACTTTAAAATGTCCCTGATGGAACAGTAACAATTACATATTTTATTAAATCTTGGCCCTTGAATGTATACATTGTATTATTTTAAGTGAGGAAACAAAAGCATACAGAAAGCTTTTATGTTTTCAATATTCATAGCTGACCATTTTTCTTTGTGCTCTTATTTTACTTTAATGTTGAGCAAACTTAAATTCATGAACATGTCTGGTAAATATTATATTATAGTAGTTTTATTATGTATTTTTAAAAATACTTACATTTTCAGTTAGAGTTTCTTGAGCCTTGTTGTATTAAAGATGATCTAACAATTCCCCCCAAATTACTATTAAGTTCTCCCAACATTACTGTCTTAGAATGCATTCTTTACATTTTTCTACACTTTGACATATATTTTGAAAAGCCATATATCAGGAATTAAATTTAGACATACTAAATTAAAAATATTTTTTAACCCCTGTAACATTTGAAAGCGACCTTGAAATTCTAAACAGAAAAACACTTTAAAATTTCTCTAATTCCTTCTCTAACCTCCTAAATTCAAGATAAAATTTTGAGCAGAGCTGATACAGATTCTGGAGTAGGTAAATACTATACTCACCTCCTTTCGTGACCACATCAAAATTACAACTAAATTATAGAACAATCACCCTTGAGAATCTCTTGAAGACTAGCTGAACAGAACTCACAATGAAGGATATAGAGAGGACACCTTGAGACTGGTGGGAGAGGCGGAGACTGGTCACACTCCACATGTGGTGGTTATGAATCTGGAGAAATATCTTGGCTGCAGAGGTCCTCCCTGAGACATGAGGGGTTCCAGCCCCCCACTGGGCTCCCCAGCCCATAGTACCAGTGCCAGAAGAGTAATCCCCACAACATCTGGCAGTGAAAATTGTTGGGGATTTTGTCCAGGTGAGATGGAGGACTGCTGTAGACTCAGGTGTCCTCTTAAAGGGCCCATACACAGATTTAATTACCACAAACACTCACCCTAAGCTCCAGCAAAGGGACAGAAGCTCAAAAAGTGTCAGGGACATATGGGGAGGAACTGAATCGTGTGGCTTCAGCATGCAGCTGGAAAGGCAGCTCTCTCCGTGACAGAGTGCTGGCAGGTGCCATTGTTCCTTGGTTGAGCCTTCCCCCATTCAGCCTGCAGGGTCAGGCTGGTGCCAAGGCTGAGTCTCCATCAGACTGGCTAATAACTCTTGCCCCACCCCAGTGATTCCACCTCACCCCACCCAACTCAGACACTGGGTCCAACTTTTTTCAGCAGCTGTTCCTCACAAGCAGCCAGCCTTGGCCCACATGCAGTAGAATTTCTTAAACGCTCTCAAAGATTCACAAACCCCAAACACTCAGTGGTTGGCTTCACTGTGCCCTGTACCTCTTGTTAAGCAACCCCAAACTTGGCGTTAGTGGCAGCCATGCATAGCCAGTCCCAGGCACCTCCAAGCACAGCACAGGCAGCTACAAACTGCAGCTCACTTTGTAGCTCCTCCCAGGTGGTCCTGGGCCAAACACAGGCAGTGGATGACATTGGCTTGCACTGTAGCACCTCCTAAGAGGCACCAGAACCAGCACACCTAGTGGTTGACTTCAGACCACCTCAGAGCACCAGCCAATTAGCTCCACAAATGACATATCTAAAGGATAGACTAGGCAGGCATCAGAGCCCTGCTAAAGTGAGTCCTGTTCTGTGCAGTCAGCCCCACACAACAACTTGTCTGCTGTAGTCACGGCCAGCCCTCATAGCTAGCCAGCCTGAGGGTCAACCCCACCCACTGCCATATCAAATACAATCAAGGCTCAACTACAAAAGAGGGATACACACAACTCACACAAGGCACACCCTGCAGCGCATGACTCAGGTGTCCAGAGAGATTGCACCACTGGGCCCCACAGGACATCTACTACATAAAGCCACCCTTCCAAGGCTTGGCGATGTAGCAGATCTACCTGATACATAGAAACAAACACAGGGAAGCAGGCAAAGTGAGGAGAAAAAGAAACATGTCCTAAATGAAAAAATAGGGCAACACCTCACAAAAAGACTAAATGAGATGGAGACAAGCCATCTATCAGATACAGAGTTTAAAACACAGGTTGTAAGGATGCTCAAGGAACTTAGGGGAAAAACAGATTAACTCAGTGAGAACTTCAAAGTGATAGAAATCATAAAAAAGAGTAAGTGATAAATGAAGACTGTAATAACAGAAATGAATACTACATTAGATGGAGTCAACAGCAGATTAAATGAAGCAAAGGACAAACAAAATAGATCCAGAGACTTGGAAGCAGAGACTGATGAACCTCAGAGGAAAGGGGAGAGGGGGAGCGGAAAGAGATAAAGCAAAGAACTTATACACATGTATGCAAAACCAATGGATATAGACAACAGTGCGGTAAAGGCTAAGGGGGAGTGGAGAGGAGGGGAGTCAATGAGGGGAAAAATGGGGGGACATCTGTAATACTTTCAACAATAAAGATAAAGTAAAAAAAAAATAAATTAAAGAAGCAAAAGATGAAATTAGTTACTTGAAAGACAAGGTAGCAGAAAAGACCCAATCAGAGTAGTAAAAAGACAAAAAAGCCCCCCAAAATGAGGATAGTTTAAGGGACATCTGGGACAATATTACATTTACATCATAAGGGTACCATAAGGGGAAGAAAGTGAGAAAGTGATTGAAAAGTTATTTGAAGAAATAATGACTGAAAACTTCCCTAACCTGGTGAAGGAAATAGATATACAAGTGCAGGAAGAACAGAGTTCTAGACAAGATGAACCCCAAAGGCCCATATCAAAACACATTATAATCGATCATCAAAATTACAACTAAACTACAGCACAACATCCTTCAGAACCGCCTGACATTGAGCTGAATGGAAGTCCTGCAACTATGGAATTAAAGAAGAAGCCACATCGAGACTGGTAGGAGGGATGGAGGCACGGACAGGCTGGTCCCACACCCACATGTGGTGGAAAAAAGATAGAAGGATACCTCGGCTTGGAAGGTCCTCCCTGAGGACTGAGGGGTCCCTGTCCCACACCGGGAGCCCAACCCAGGGTTCCAGTGCCAGGAAGAGAAGTCCCCATAACTTCTGGCTGTAAAAACCAGCAGGAACTGAGGCTGAGGCTGTGGGAGCCCCAGGTAGCTCCTCTTAAAGGGCTCGCGCATGGACTTTCTCAGACTTGCTCTCTCTAAGCTCAGAGGGGAGGCAGCTTGAAAGGCATCAGAGACATACAGGGAAGAACTGAGCTGTTTGGCCTTGGGTCTAGAGCTGGAGAGGCAGCTTTCTCTCAGACAGACATGCTGGCAGAGGCCTTTGTTCCTTTGGTGAGCCCTTCCTCAGGGCAGCAGATGGCTGCCATATCTGGAACTCCAGTAATCTGGCTCACACTGTTTGCCCCACCCTGCTGATTCCCTGAGGCCCCGCCCCACCCAACTTTTGGGCCAACCCAAGCTATTTCCAAAGGCTTTACCATAGGATTGGCCTGCCTTGGATCCTGCTTCAGAGTTTCCTAAAATCTCTCAAACAAGCAACATCTGGTCCCAGTCAGCCCCATACATCTTGTTAAGTGGCCTCAGGCCTGGCACTAGAAGCAGCCAGCCTTAGTTCACAACTTGGCTTTTCCTGGGCACCTCCAAGCCCAGCACAAGAAGCAGCCAAATGCAAATCACTTTGTAGCTTATGCTGGGTGGCCCCAGATAGAACATAAGCAGTGGCTGACCTTGTCACAGAGTTAGCACACCCAGTGGACAGCTTCAGACCACACTGAAACACCACCACCAACCACCTCCACAAGTGACACACTCAATGAGTGGACTCAGTGGATACCAGAGCCCTGATGAAGTAAGTCTTGCTCTGTTTGGTGGGCCCCTACACAGCTGATCCTCCAAGGTAGTCAGAGGCAAGTGGTCAGTGGGCAAAGCCAGCCCTTGCAGCTGCTCAGCCTGAGTAAATCCCTCCCATTTATGTGTCAACAACAATCAAGACTCAATTACAACAGAAGGGTATACAGTCCACACTAGGCGTGCACCTCAAGGGCCCAGCTGGGGTGATCAGGGAGGCTGTGCCACTGGACACCTACAACAATAGACCACCCTACAAAGCCTAAGAGACATAGCAACTCTACCTAATACATAGAAACAATCATAGGGAAGCAGCCAAAATGAGGAGACAAAGAAACATGTCCCAAATGAAAGAAAAGAACAAAACTCCAGGAAAACAATTAAACAAAATAGAGATAAGCAATTGATCAGATGCAGAGTTTAAAACACAGGTTATAAGGTTGATCAAGGAACTTGGTGAGACATTCAAGGAACTTAGTGAGACCTTCAAGGAACTTAAGAAGACCTCCAAGGAACTTAGTAAGAACATCAACAATATAAAAAATGACCAGTCAGAAATGAAGTATGCACTAACTGAAATAAAGACTAATTTATAGGGAATCAATAGTAGAGTAGGTAAAATCAAGAAGCAAACCATTGTTTTGGAATATAAGGAAGCAAAAAACACCCAATCAGAACAGCAAAAAGAAAAAAATATCCAAAAAAGGTAAGGATAGTGTAAGGAGCCTCTGGGACAACTTCAAGCATGCCAGGTGCCAGAAGGAGAAGAGAGAGAGCAAGAAATTGAAAACCTATTTGAAATAATAATGACAGAAAACTTCCCTAACTTGGTGAAGGAAATAGACACACAAGTCCAGGAAGCACAGAGAGTCCCAAACAAGATGAACCCAAAGAGGTCCACACCAAGATATATCATCATCATCAAAATGCCAAAGGTTAAA
This sequence comes from Tadarida brasiliensis, assembly GCA_030848825.1. Taxonomy (NCBI): domain Eukaryota; kingdom Metazoa; phylum Chordata; class Mammalia; order Chiroptera; family Molossidae; genus Tadarida; species Tadarida brasiliensis. The sequence goes on from CM061257.1 coordinate 83,656,133, forward strand.
GACAGAGAGAATCTTAAAACCAGCAAGAGAAAAGCAGTTAGTTACCTAAAAAGGAGCTCCCATAAGACTGTCAGCTGATTTCTCAAAAGAAACTTTGCAGGCCAGTAAGGAGTGGCAAGAGATATTCAAGGTGATGAAAAACAAGGACCTACAACCAAGATTACTATATCCTGCAAAGCTATCATTTAGAATCAATGGACATATCAAGAATTTTCCAGATAAGAAAAAGCTAAAAGAGTTCATCACCACTAAACCAGTATTATATGAAATGTTGAAGGGTCTTCTTGAAGGAGAAGAACAAAAATATGATCAATAAAATGGCAATTAATACATATCTATCAACAATTGAATCTACAAACAAAATGAGCAAGCAGAACAGAAACAGACTCCTAGATACAGAGAACTTTTTTGTTGCTTGCCAGATGGGAGGGGGCTGGAGGGATGGGTGAAAAAAATGAAGGAATTAAGAAGTACAAATTGGTTGTTAGACTGATGAACCTCAAAGGAAAAGGGGGAGGGAGGATGAGAAGAGATAAACCAAATAACTTCTATGCATGTATGCATAATCAATGGACACTGACAATAGTGTGGGGAAGGCAGGAGTGGGGTGTGATTACGGAGGAGGGGTCAATAGGGAAAAAAAGGGGACATCTGTAATATGTTCAACAAGAAAGATGAGATAAAAAATAAAAACAAAAAAAAAAACAAGAAAAAACAACACATTATAATCAAAATGCCAAGTGTTAAAGACAAAGGGAGAATCTGAGAAGCAGCAAGAGAAATACAGTTGTTTACTTACAAGGGAGCTTTTGTAAGATTTTCAGCTGATTTATCAACAAAAACTTTGCAGGCCAGAAGAGATGGGCATGAAATTCAAAGTGATGAAAAGCAAGAATCTAAAACCACGATACCCAGCAAGGCTATCAGTTAGAATCCAAAGGAGAGATAAAGAGATTTCCAGACAAGAAAAAGCTAAAAAAGTTCATCACCACCAGTATTACAAGAAATGTTAAAGGAACTCCTTTAAGAAGAAGAAGAAAAAAATTTAATTTAAATAATAAAATGACAATAACTTCATGCCTATCACTAATTGCTTTAAATGTAAATAGATTTATTATTTCTATAAAAAGATATAGGGTGACTGAATGAAGAAGAAAACAAGACTCATACATATTCTGTCTATAAGAGACCCATTTCAAATTGAAAGGCATACTTATTCTGAAAGTAAAGGGATGGAAAAATATTTTATGCAAATGGAAACAAAAAAGTTGGGTAACAATACTTATATTAGACAAAATAGACTTTAAAACAAAGGTATAACAATAGAAAAGAAGGACATCACATAATAATTAAAGACTCAATCCAACAAGAGGATATAACTCCTGTAGCATCTATGCCCAAGTGGAAGCACCTAAATATATAAAGCAAATATTGCTGGACATAAAGGGAGAGATTGTCAGTAATACAGTAATTGTAGAAGATTTTACTACCTCATTGACATCAGTGAGGAGAAAATAAAAACAGAAAATCAACAAGGAAACAGAGAACTTAAGTGACACATTAGACCAGATGGATTTAATTTATATTTTAAAGCATTTTACCCCAAAACAGCTAAAAACACAATCTTTTTAAGTGCACATGGAACATTTTCCAGGATAGACCACATGTTAGGCCATAAAACAAGTCTTAATGAAGTTAAGAAGATTGAAATCATATCAAGCATCTTTTCTGATCCCAATGGTATGGATCTAGAAATCAATTACAAGAAGAAAACTAAAAAACACAAAAACATGTGGAGGCTAATTAACATGCTACAAAACAATGAATGGGTTAAGAACAAGGTCAAGGAAGAAATCAAAAGATACCTTGAGACAATGAAAATGAAAACACAATGATGCCAAATCTATGGGACACAGCCAAAGCATTTCTGAGAGGGATTCATAGAAATACAGGCTTAACTCAAGAAACAAGAAAGTTTTAAATAAACAACCTAACCTTATACTTAAAGGAACTAGAAAAAGAAGAACAAGCAAAGCCCAAAGTGAGTAGAAGGAAGAAAATAATAAAGATAAGAGGGGAAATAAATGAAATACAGTCTAAAAAAATTACAAAAGATCAATGAAACCAAGAACTGGTTTTTTGAAAAGAGAAACAAAATTAATAAACTTTTTATCAAATCCATCAAACAAATTAAATTAGAAATGAATAAGGAGCAGTGACAACTGTCACTACAGAAATAGAAGGGATTATTAGAAAACACTACAATTAATTATATGTCAACAGATTGGATGATCTGGAAGAAATGGAGACATTCCTAGAAACATACAATCTTCCAAGACTGAATTAAGAATAAACAGAAAATCTGAACTGACTGATAACTACTAATGAAATCAAATCAATAATCAAGAAACTCCCAACAAACAAAATTCCTGAACTAGATGGCTTCACAGGTGAATTTTCCCAAACATTCAAAGAAGAATTAACACCTATCTTTCTCAAATTATTTCAAAAAATTGAAGAAGAGGAAGGCTCTTATGCTCATTTTATGGGGCCAGAAGTACCCTGATTCTGAAACTAGACAAAGACATTACAAAAATAAAAGAAAATTATAGGCCAATATCCATGATGAACATAGATGAAAAAATCCTCAACAATATATTAGCAAATCAAATTCATCAACACATTAAAAAGATCATATATCATGATCAAGTGGAATTTATTCCTTGGGTGGGTGGTTGGTTTAATATCCTCAAATCAATTAACACGACACTCTATATAAACCAAATGAAGGTTAAAAATCATACGATCTATCAATAGATGCAGTAAAGCACTTGACAGAATCTAATATCCATTTATAATAAAATCTCTCTGCTAAGTGTGAATAGAGAGAACCTACCTCAACATAATAATGGCCATATATGACAGACTCACAGCTAACGTCATATTCAATGGACAAAAACTAAAAGCATGTTCCTTAAGATCTGGAATAAGACAAGATGTCCATGTTTATCACTTTTTCATCCATTGTTAGATGTTCTAGCCACAACAATATATACCAGAAAAAGAAATAAAAGGCATTCAAATTGGAAAGGAAGAAGTAAAACTGTCATTATTTACAGATGACGTGATATGGAGAACCTAAACACTCTACCAAAAACTATTAGAACTTATGAATTCAGTAAGGAAGCTGGTTACAAAATTAATATTCAGAAATTGGTTGTATTTCTATACCAGAAATTGGTACTATCTAATAGTAACAAACTATTAGAAAGAGAGATTAAGAAAAGAATCCCACTTACAATTGCATCAAAAATATACGTAGGAATAAATTTCACCAAGGAGGTAAAAGAACTGTACTCAGAAAATTATACAACACTGAAGAAAGAAATTGAAGAAGATCCAAATAAATGGAAGCATATACTATGCTCATGGATGGGAAAAATTAATATTATTAAAATGTTTACACTACCCAAATCAATCCATAGATTCAGTGCAATTCTTATCAAAATGCCAATGACATTATTTACATAGCTAGACCAAATAATCCTAAAATTTATATGGAATCATAAAGGACCCCAAGTAGCCAAAGATATCTTGTAAAAGAAGAACAAAGTTGGAGATACCTGATATCAAACTATATTATATCAAATCAGCATAGCACTTGCATAAAAACAGACATATAGTTCAATGGAATAGAATTGAGTACCCAGAAATAAACCCATGCCTATGTGGTCAGTTAATCTATGATGAACAAGACAAGAATATACGATGTGGTAAAGACAGTCTATTCAATAAATAGTGTTGGAAAAACTGGATAGATACATGCAAAAAAAAAAAAAATCTGACCACTTTTTTTATACCATAAGCATAAATAAATTCAAAATGGAATAAAGACTTAAAGGTAAAACCCCAAACTGCAAAACTCTTAGAAGAAAGTTAGGCAGTAAACTCTTTGACATAGCTGTTAATAATCTTTTTTTGGATATGTCTCCTTGGGCAAGGGAAACAAAAGAAACCATAGACAAATGGAACTATACCAAATTAAAATGTTTTTGCACAGCAAGAGAAACCATCAACGAAACCAAAAGACAACCCTCTGAATGGCAGAAGATGTTGGCCAATGATGCATCTGATAAGCAGTTAATATTTAAAATTTATTAAAAAACTCATACAACTTAATGGCAAAAAGTAATTCAATTAAAAAATGGAAAGAGGATCTGAATAGACATTTTTCCAAAGAGGACATACAGATGGCCAATAACATGAAAAGATGCTCAACATCACTAATCATCAGAGAAATGCAAATTAAAATCACAATTAAATATCACCTCACACCTGTCAGAAATTACCAATAAATCAACAAACAACAAGACAAAGACATTACATTGGGGAGGATGTGGAGAAAAGTGAACCTGGTTCCCTGTTGGTGGGATTGCAAATTGGTGCAGTCACTTTGGAAAACAGTATGGAAGTTACTTAAAAAATTAAAAATATAACTTCCATACAACACAGCAATCACACTTTTGGGTATTTATCCAAAGAAATTGAAAACAGTAATTTAAAAAGATATATGCACCCCTGAGTTCATTGCAGCATTATTTACTATTGGCAAGATAGGGAAGCAACCCAAGTGCCAATCAGTAGATGATTGGATAGAGAAGAGGTGATATGTATATACAACAGAATATTACTCAGGCATTAAAAGAAGGAAATCTTCCTACCATTTGCGACAGCATGGTTGGACCTCAAGGGTATTACGCTAAGTGAAATAAGTCAGGCAGAGGATGACAAATTTCATATTATATTACTTATATATGGAATCTAAAAAACAAAATAAATGAACAAACAAAACAGAAACAAACTAATAGATACAGAGAACAAACTGATGGTTGTCAGAGGAGAGGGGAGGTTGAGGGATGAGTGAAAAATGTAAAGGAATCGAGAAGTACAAATTTGTTGTTAGGAAATAGTCACCATATGTAAGGTACAGCATAGGGAATATAGTCAATAATATTGTGATAGTATGTATGTTGCCAGGTGGGAATTAGATTTATTATGGGATTACTTGGTAAGTTATATAAATGTCTAAACATTATGCTGTACACCTGAAACTAATATAATATTGTATGTGAACTGTAATAAAATAATAAAAAACATAACAAAATAAAAGGGCATGTCTTTTATGTTATACTTTGCTAATGTAAGATAGAATAACACTTTTACGAACAGCATTACTTTTCTATCAGGTAGATAATGAAATTTGGTGTTGTTCAATGATAATAGTGGCCCAGCAATTTTAATCAATTTGCCACCTTGATAAAAGGTAGACAGCCATCTGGAAGTGCTGTCTTGTGCCTTTATTTTCTCAAAGCAAAGGAATCACAAACTAAACATTTCAAATGTGTGTTTTTCTCTGAAAGCATTATGCCTATTGGAACAGGCAGAAAGGAACTTTGTTCACTGGGTGCCCCCCGGTAAGTCGTGAGTTTTAGGGCTAAGCCAAGCTGGCATGCAGAAGGGGTTGCTGTTGATCTTTTATACCAATTTTGGATGAATTGTGATCTACAGCACTGCGTAAACATGCTCTCCTAGCGCTTTAGCTTCTCCACAGCTAAACATTAATCCTTCTTAATGCTCTAAGTCAACTTTTAGTCCTTAGCAGAATTTGCCTTAATCTCTGGCTAGTAAGTTAACTGATTTACAAAACATAATCCATGAGCCCAGAATCTTAAGGATGTGTGAATAGCAGCAACCTACCTTTACAGATTCACTGGCCTGGATTCTTTAACTGCAACACAAGCTGAGGAAGGAGATGACCTCAAACTATGGATTTTTAGAATCTGGTTATTTTGTATTTTAGTATAACAGGTCAACAGCTGACCTTTAAAATGTGTGTGTGTGTGTGTGTGTGTGTGTGTGTGTGTGTGTGTGATTGCCATTTGTAATTTTATGTTTTGCTTATAGGAGTCAATTACTTTTCTGTTTTGTATTTTTCTTTTTAGGGTTTTGCAGCTATTGTCGTCCGTCATCTGAATTAGTGACAGATCTTTCTCCATGCTTAGGTATGATTTTATGTTATTTTCTAATTATTTAAGCATGTACATTATGATTATGGAAAACTGCCCTATATAGTATGTCTGGTTTTAGTCTTTCAAATTGGAGTACAACTGTCAGTATTAGTGATGACAGCCTCAGATGGTCCAATAATGTAGTTTGGTTTTGAAATCATTCATGTTGCCAGGCTTTTTTATTTGAAACTCACTCAGCTGTCAGGTTCTCCAAGGTTACCTTCTCTCTTACTTCTGGCCAGCCAGACACTATCATATTTGGTTGTCTGCTCCATTCCATTTCACTCCACTCCGGGTTATCTGATTTCTTGCATACCTCTCTCTTCTATTAAGGCTTCTCTCAAATTTCTAAAGTTAAATTTCTTAAGCCTCCCAGCTTCATGGGAGATACTCTGTATATAGTTTGTAAGTATAACTCTTTGTTACCAAATTCTGACAACGTAGATCTTGGTTTTCTTCAGAGAATTATAAATGTTCATATTGCCTTCCTGTCCTTACAGCGATTTTTGGAGCTTTGGTTGAGTCTTTGTACACCCATCAATGTGACTGTTGGGCCCCTGTTTGCTTATTCATGTATATGGCAGACACAGCCTGGAAATGGAGGCAAGCGAGTGGGGGAGAAGCCCCACCACCTTTGTGGGGAGAACGTGCACAGAGCATTTTGCATTTAGGAACTTCTTCTTCCTTAATATAGGTCACTGTTTCTGAGCATGAATGTTTCCTTTGGGTGTTGTGTGTCTGTGTGGGTGTCTGTGCATGGGTGCACACTCACCTGCAGGTGCTGGGTTCATGTCACCTGCAGGATGGGCAGGGTGAACCCCCACTGTGTGCCTCACCCCAGTGTGGAAATGTTGGAGCAAAGTGTCACGGGTATGCTAAGGCCTGTGCTGGACGTTCGTGATAGATCCTGCCCCAGTACAATGTTACTTTCACTTAGACTTCAGGAAATGTACTTTCAGGGATGATTTAGTCCCATAGATTGTCTAGTAGTGGGAGAAAGAGCATTGTTAGGGAAAGGTGACATCCTGGGAGTAGGGGGTGAGAGTTGCCTAAAAGAAGTTAGGGAAGAATTGGGCTATAGAGATCTGAAGTGGCCTTCTCTCCCTGGAAGGTGGTCCTGAGGGCAGGTGTGCAAGGGTAGGGACTGGGACATGCCTACTGAGAGCCCTCTTTTGAATTAGTTAAAACTTTGGCTCATAGAGATAGTCCTTTTGGACTACAGAGATAGGCCCATAAAACATACTATTTAAACAGTCCACCTTTATTGTGCTGCGATTCTTCCCAGATAGCCTCCATCCTTAGTAATGTGTGAAACTTGATCCAGCCTTGAGTACAGGTGACATGAATGAAGACATGGGGCGTGAAGGAGTCTGGCTTCCCACACCGTGCCTGTCTGAGCAAGCAGCGTCTGTCAAGGGAGCTGCAGTCCACTGGTTTCAGCAGACCTGAGTGATGGCAAATGCAGGTTGAAAAGCAACAGCGGGAGGACTCACGAGTGACCCTATGCATTAAACAGTTACTTATTGAGCACATATCATGTGCTCAGCCCTGTTTTAGGGATAACCCAACGGGGAACCAAACAAAGATTACCGATCTTGTGATGCCTATATTCTAGTAAAGGATGGGAGTGGGGACAGGATGGGACAGGAAATAAAGAAGAGATGATAAATAATGTGATATGTTAGGGGGTGAAAAGTATTATAGGACGAAAAGAATAGATCAGGGTAGGGAGATGAGGAGTGCTAGGCCGGAGTGAGGATGATATTTGAAATATGTTGTCAGAGTGAGTCCAGTTGAAACGATGTAATTTGACTTTGAGAAGGACTTGAAGGTGGGAAGGAGTGAGCCATGCAGTGATGTGGAGGAAGAATATTCCAGACAGAGCTAACAGGGAGTGCAAATGTCCTAAGGAGGGCATGTGTCCAGCTTTTTTTGAGGAGCAGAAAGGAAGCTGATGTCTGGGGCACGGAGTGGGCAAGGACGAAGTGGAGGAAAGAGGTCACAGGTGACCTGGGAGCTTGTCCTGCTGAACTACAGGGTTTTTCTGCTACACTGACTTTTATTCTGATTCAAATGGGGAGCCATTCTGGGAGGTGACATGATCTGACTTACGTTTTTAAAAGAAACAGTGGTTTCCTTGTTGAGAATTGACTGTGAAGTGGTCAAGTTCGGAGCAAGGAGAACTCGGGGAACTAATGCATGTTCCAGGCAAGAGCAGAGGTAGCAGTGTGGGTGCTAGGTGTACGTCACCGTCTACCAAAATGCTGACTTCTTTAAATTTAAGTTTCAGAGATTGTATCAAACACAGTTGTCAATTGTCTGAATTTAGTTTTTAGATACTGTGCAAAAGGTTGTTCACAGTTTCCCTAATTATTTGTTTATTGTTCTTTTTCACCTTCCTGATTTACATATTTTGATCTAAAGTGTATATTTCATTTTATTTTATTTTATTTTATTTTATTTTTTTTTTACTTCTTTTTTTTTTTTTTTTTTTTTTTTAATTTATTTTTGTTACAGATGTTTCTCCTTTTTTCCCCATTGACTCCCTCCTCCCCACCCCCCCACCCCATCCCCAGCTTTGTTGTCCATGTCCATCAGTTATGCATACATGCGTATAAGTTCTGTGGTTTATCTCTTCCCTCCCCCCCACCCCCTCTTCTGAGGGTTGTCAGTCTGTACCCTACTTTCACATCTCTGGGTCTACCCTGTTCCCCATACTGTTATGTTTATTATATTCCACAAATGAGTGAGATCATGTGATATTTTTCTTTCTCTGCTTGGTTTGTTTCGCTTATGATAATACTCTCGAGGTCCCTCCATGTCGTCTCAAAGGATAAGAGATCTTTCTTTCTTACAGCTGCATAGTACTCCATTGTGTATATGTACCACAGCTTTTTTATCCATTCATCCACTGATGGGCACTTGGGCTGTTTCCAGATCTTAGCTATTGTGAATAGTGCTGCTATGAACATGGGAGTACATATATTCTTTCTGATTGGTGTTTCAGGTTTCTTAGGGTATATTCCTAGAAGTGGGATCACTGGGTCAAATGGCAGTTCAATTTTTAATTTTTTGAGGTAACACCATAGTGTTTTCCACAGTGGCTGCACCAGTCTGCATTCCCACCAGCAGTGTACTAGAGTCCCCTTTTCTCCACACCCTCGCCAACACTTGTTGTTTGACGATTTGTTGATGGCAGCCATTCTGACAGGTGTGAGGTGATACCTCATTGTTGTTTTAATTTGCATCTCTCTGATGATTAGTGATGTTGAGCATTTCTTCATATGTCTCTTAGCCATTTGTATGTCCTGTTTGGAGAGGTGTCTATTTAGTTCCTCTGCCCATTTTTTAATTGGGTTCTTTGTCTTCCTTTTGTTGAGTTGTATGAGCACTCTAAGTGTATATTTCATTTTAAATTCTACCCCTGGATTCTCTAGATAAGTGGTTTCTGCAATATTTTATATTAGTGGCTCAGAATGTCAAAGGAAAATCATCATGTACCGGAGATTTCTGGCAGTAGAAGAGGGTAGCAGAAAGCATCAAGATGAGGTAGGTGCTGAGGAGTGGCAGTGGGGAGGGAACAAGAGAAATATAAACTGTCCCACTGAAGATCTGAAAATCAAGTATGGAAAATCGGAAGGTGACCAGGAATACAGGTGTGCCTTGCTTTAAGAAAATATATGTAGACATTCAAATGTTCAAGGCAGAATGTCTAATTTGACAAGAGGGAGATCAGATTGTCAAACCCGCTCACTTTCCAGGTGAGGAAATAGGTGTCCAGCAAAGCGAGTGGGGAGTTCTATGACTGTACAGATTCTTACCTCCTGCTGGGCTCCCGCTGCTCCACGCTGTTCATCAATTAAAGGGGGTGATTACGGCTGTTGTAAAACTGGTCCCCTTTGAACAGTCAGCTTCCCTAGTGATTTAAAATATTTTACAGGTCATTAATTACACACTAAAGAGTTTGGTGGCTTATAGGGCTGTTTAACAAGGTCTTGCAAATATCGATGAAAGAGAAACAAATACAAATTTTTGAAATTAGAATTTTAGTTAATGAGAAAATAGGATTTAATTTTTAAACATCAATTGATATGTAACTGGTGCCATAGAGTTAGATATTTCTCCAAACACTCATGTATGCTACAAACAAGGCTGAGCAAACTGAAGGCAGAGGACGTGATCTCTCTGCCCACTACAGTGTCCTGGATACAGACTCTGGACTTCACTGTTCAATTAAACTCAGTTTAATTCACAGAATACGCTTTCCATGCAGGAGCTCAATGGCAACACTGTAAATGTATTTACATATTGTATACAATTTGGTCAGGACTTTTCTTAGTCATTTCTAAACTGAAATAATTTCTTTTGAGTTATTTGTTCCAACCTCACAGTCACACCAAGCATTCTTTGGCAATTAAATAAATCAAAGGGAAATGTCAACTTTTAATGGGTGCAGCCATGTCTACCGAAACCTTCAAATATATATCAACATATATTTATATATTCTCACCAATGGTCTTTCCCCACTTCAAAATGTCTGGGATAGGAAAATAAAAGGTTTTAAAGAAATAGACAGTTCTAATATTTCTCAACAATATCCTTCCCCCTTTTATGCGTTATACTTTTATTAACTCCTGTATATTTGTATATAGAGAAGCAGTATGGTGTAGCAGTTAAGATCATAGGCTCCTGAGTTTGACACTTGGCCTTGGCTTCCAGCTCTGCCCCCTCAGTGGGTGAGGGAGGGGGAGCCTCTTTTTCTTTGTCTGCAGTTATATGTCCCATTCTCTGAAATGTGATATTTTTTTCTTCCTTCTTCCTGGAGTCTGTAACTCTTTTTTAATTGGTTCAGATCTCTTGCAGACAATGAGGATGACATTTTTGGGCTTTACATAAACTCAGTGATAATGCAAGCAGTAAATGGCCAAGCAATTCCTAGGGTTTGAGTCTCTTGACGTGAAGCCCAGTGTGGTTTTTCTACTGTGTTGCCTTGGTGAAGTAATATCCTGGACACATGCAAAAAAATCTCACATGCTGTGATTTTAATCTAATATTCTGTGAAATTCAGATTCTTCTAGAAAATGTTAATGAAAAATTTAAAATAATTCATATAATGAAAAAGCTGCTTCATGAGTGGAAGGTTTGAACAGAATGCTAACACAATTAATTATATGTAATATATACTGCATTTATAGTAAGAATACTATATGTAAGTATATGCATGTAGATAAGAAAAATGCACAGGAACTTTTAGCTACTCTCAGCTGACAAATGAAGCATGCTAGCATAGACCTCTAAGTGGTGTTGGTTTATGCTGCTCCATATAAGATATTAATCCTAAACATTGGTGTTACTTTGTGCTGTAATTATGTATTTTTTTTCATCCATGCAACCTCATAAACATCAGATTGTTAGTTCAAATGACGAAGGATACTATTTCAGATTTTGGTCTAAAGCGTCTTAATGGAATATTCATTATATATAGGACCTCATACTGTTTCAGACCATGCCTTGAGATTTCTCTGCTTGTTGAGGTTGCAATTAATATTCATGCATTCTTTTAACTTCAGATATTAGTAATATTACTCTATATTAAATGATGAATATCTTTCTTTTAGACTTTGATTTTCAAATGAATTAATAAATTTAAAAAGAAAAAAATATCTCTTTTATTTTGTTCCAAAGGTTTAAAGGCAGTGATGGCCTATGTAGCATGTGACTGGTGTCTTTGTTTTCTATGTATCTCGTTTAGACATGAGGCCTCACAAGTCCAGCAGACTTAAAGCAAATCCACAGGACATGAGAGAGCATGAATGAAAGAGTAATTATATCAGAGCAGCAATTCTGCTCCTCTCTTCTGTTATTTTCATTGTTACAATGATTTCTGCACTGAAAAGCTTCAAAAGTAAAAGAATTTGGCCAGATAATCCTTTTCAATATAAGAATGTTAAGGACTTGCATATTTACACACATACACACACACACACACACACACACACACACACGGATTCATATACTTGCTTGATACTGGGTGAATATTTTAATTATTTGATCTGAGCTGCTCACTTGGTTAGAACATACTATTCTTGAGGCCAAGGTCATGAGTTCAAATTCCAGGAAGTCAAGAGAATTTTGCAAGGAAAAGAATTTTGTTTCGAAGCCGTGGATTGCCTCCTTAATCTCAGTCCACCATGCAGCATTTTAATTAATGTATATGTTAAGTCAAGTGAGCTGACATTTTCATGCAAACCTTTCACTGGGGCTGGACTGACGACCAGAAAAAATGGAATTGGTGAGTCAACTGCATCCTTCTCGAATGTAAAGAGCTTATGCATTTCAGATGATTTTCATGCTTGCCGTGCTGAAACAAGATTAAAGAAAAGCTCAAAAATGAAATCTACTTTTGTGATTAGTCACTAAGGTGTTGGTTTGTGAATTTATTGTGAGAAGAAGGAATTTAAATCAAAATATCTATGATAAAAAGGGCCAAAGGGAGCCCTGGAAAACCATGCCTTTAATATTATCACCTGCTTTCATTCTAAAGATTCCTTCTTCTCTACCTGATATTTCTTATTTCATCTCTGCTATCTTCTAGCAAATATTATAATTGATATACAACATATAACTAGAAGCTTTATAAGAATTCATATAAATGTTTACATACATTACAAACGCTTGAAACTAATATAATATTATGTGTCAACTGTAATTGGAAAATAAATTAGTTTACAAAAAACAAAAACTTCATGTAGACTTGAAGTTTCAAGACCAGTTAAAAGCTTCGTTTAGGTATTAATAAAGTAGCGTAGTTAATTGCTAAGAGCTCAGGGATGCAAATACTAAACAGCAGAAATTTTAAGCCAAACCACATGCAAATACATAAATTTAAGTAAGAATTATTATGACTTCTAAATGTGGCTGTTTTTGAGTTTCTTCAAAGATGTTAAGATCAGTGCTTAGTTAATGAGTTCTTTAGGTATGTTCACATGGTAAATGTCACACACCAAATAGATGCAGAGGAAAGGTATGCTAAGCCTTTTTTTTTTTTTATAAGAGCATACAATAATTTTAGTTTAATTGCAGGCTAGAAATTAACAGGAAGGAAAGAAGCAAAAAGTGCCCCTTACATTTCTGCTACTTTGAAAGTTCATTAGATACATTTTATCTTTTCAAGTTGATATTATGCATTCATTCACTATCAAATTGGGATTGAGCATCAGGTTCATCCTTTGTGATGGTCCCTGCTGCCCAGAACATTTAGCAGCCCTAGTTAAGCCATTGCTCGGGGTGTGCAGCAGCACTGATTGAGACATGGCCACACTAAGCCCAAGGAGACTTATCCAAGTGAGTCAGAACTCAGACCTAATTAAATCTTCAAAAATTGGGACTCAAATTTATTTTACTTTTTAAAATCCTCACCCTAGGATACTTTTCCATTTATCATCAGATAGAGTGGGAGGAAGAGAAAGAGAGGGAGAGAAACATCAGTGTGAGAGACACATGGACTGGTTGCCTCACGCACAACCCAACCAGGGCCGGGGACGAACCGCAACCGAGGTACCTGCCCTTGACCAGAATTGAACCCGGGACTCATTGGTCTGCGGGCTGATGCTCTAACCGCTGAGTCAAACCGGCCAGGGCCTCAAGTTTATTTTAAAAGTAAAAGAATTTAAGAGCTGGGAGCCTTCCTCTCAAGCATCCCAAAGACAGTAAGCTTGCAAAAGCATGTCCCTAGGGAGGGGATTGCTTTTCATTCTTGTTCACTGTGGATCCCTTAGAAAGCTTCCAGTCTTTGCATAAAACTGCACGGAGAAGGGAAATCGAAAATAAATGTAATATCATTGCTGGTTGGGCTGATGACCACAATATTGTTTACATTTTAGAATTTGGAAACCTGAAGTACATTGAGGTTGAATAAATTGCCCTTAGGTCACAATGAAAAAAGATAATAGATCAGCACAAGAGCCCTTAGGATTTTGGCATTAGTCATGTGTGGGGCCCTGATCTACACTAGTCTTGGTTATTCCTTTCTTTTATATTTTTTTCAGTCATTATAAATTTTGTTTTATGATGTTTGCCCCAGAATTTTTATTTGTTTGAACCTAAACTTGTATATAAGCATATTTGTAATGTAGACAGACAGAGCCTGTCTTTCCAAGAGGTTCCCACCATGGGGGCTAGTGCACTAACAGCTAAGAACATATGCTCATCTTCAGGGTTATCGCCTCCTCCTGGTGGCAAAATACTCTGAAGACGTAAGGAGTCTCTGTTGCTCTTTAGAGCAAAATGAATCAGACAGGTAATATATATATAAAATGTTACAGGTAATAGCTGACCTCCTGAAAATTACATCTATGACAAAATATATTTGTCTCTCCTCAACAAAGTGAGGAGAATTTATATTTTAAGTGTGACACATGTTCATATTTTTCAAATAAATACTAGATAGCAAGGGGTCAGCAGAGGTGATAAGAGATGTGTCTGGTGATTAGAGCCAGACACCGATGCTAAGTGTTGAGTGTATCTTAGAAGTGCACAGCTTTAAGGATGCAATCTCTTTGTCTTCGATGGTTATGTTTACACCAGATAGGTGGGGGAAAAATCTGTATTTTGATGTATAGGGAAAGTAAGGTCAAGTTCTGCAGAAAATTCTTAAAATTACCTCTAAAAAAATAAAACCCACTTAAACATTTTATTTCTTACTAATATTTTTCAAGAATTTTTGGCACAAACAAAAACTTCGCTTGAAGTCCCAAAGTTCATCATCAGTTGACCCATATTATCCCTCATTTATCCTGAGTGCTGTAGCCCATGAACAGACCCAAATCACAGAAGGCGGACTGTTATTCTGTGAACGAACATAGAGCAATAGCTGCAGGAGCGTACTGGAAAGAACGAGAAGTCTTAGAGTCCAGATCTGGTTCTTGTACAGACTTGACATTCTTTCTTGGATGTTTCAGAGACACCTCAAAATCAGCATATGTGAGACTGAACTCATGATCTTCCCTCAGAACCAGTCATCTTTCAGTGTTTCCTATCTCAGTCAATGGCACAAGCATCCACCCAGCTCTGCAGCTCAGAATCCTAACAGGCGCGCATTACAACTCCATCTTCTTAACCTCGTTATTTAATTCATCACTTGATCCTGTGGATTCTGCCCCTGTAATATCTCAAATCTGCCAGTTTATCCCCATCTCTGCTGCCTCTACCCTAGCTTAGGATGCCACTGTCTCCTCCTTGGACTCATGCATTCAATTGTTCAGAGCAATCACTCAGCGTGCACACTACTGCAGAGGGACCTAGTCAAAATGTAGATCTAATCAGACCACCTCCCTGTATAAAACTCTTTTGTTATCTTTAGATAAATGTTGGGTGGGGAAGAACTATAATCAGAACTATAAGGCACCACAGGGTCAGTCTGTTACTCACTCCCCCAGCCTCACATTACTCCATTCTCCTTTTTTCTGTTATGACCAAATGAAATCATCTTTTTTTTAGTCACTTATATGTCCCTGCCACAGGACATTTGCACTGGCTTCCTCCATCCTCCCACCTGGGACATTCTTTTTTTTCTCTCCTTTACCTGGTTAACTTCAACTCATTTTTCAGGTCTTAGCTTGCATCAGTTCTTCAGGGAAATCACTAAGTCAAATCTCCCACTTAGAGACTTTATTGGTCTCTCTGTAGTACTTGTCTTGGTAGCACTCTCACCTATGTTTGTGTGGTCAGTTATTATCGCATTATTAACTTTCCACCTCCCTTCCCCACTATGGACTATAAGTTTTATAAGATCAGAAACAGGATCTATGTTTCTTTAGCAATATATTTCTAGCACTGAGTAACATTCTGGGTGCCTAACAGTTGCTTGATAAATAAATATTTATTCATAGAATAAATTAATAAGGGATCTGTCTGTATTTTTGGTATGTTGCTAACTATTTGGGCCATGGTATCCTTATCTTTAAAATGGAGGAAGACTTAATATTTTTAAAGGTCCTTTCAGAGTTGTTTTTCTAATTATACCAAAAATATCTCTAATTTGAAATCAAATGTATGAATTAGTTGGGAAAACCTGTCAGCACTCACTCATCATACCAATCCATGACTATTGAATGGAGAGGGGTCCAGGTAGAGTCTAAAAACTAAAAAAGAGAGAACAGTGAGAGGAGAAGAGGAGGGAAAATGTAAATCAATGCCAACGTATGGAAGGAAAGCAAAGAAATGAGAGAACAAAGTTACACATAGATAAAGCCAGGGAAGAAGTGTGTTCTTTTCCTTTACTCCACATGATAGGAAGTAAACGACAGAGAAAAAATGTTTTAACCTTCATATAGCAAAGTGCTTGCCTTCTCCTCCCCCACAACACACACACACACACACACACACACACACACACACACACACACAGCTAATGAGTGTCTAGTCTGGCTATCTACTTGACTGAATTAGTTAGCTAATGAAGGATTTATGACCTGAACTCAGGATTTCTGACTCCCGGTCTATTGTACCCTTGCCGTTTCTTTTATCAAATTAAAATCTCTGCACATCCTTTGTGTTTGGGGGTAATAAGTTAAAAGTATATTTGAGCTGACACTTAAAATTTTTTAGTCTATAAGGAAATTAAGGGAGAGGAAAATCTGGATTGCGTTTCCCTTACCCCTAGGAGTTTTACTAAGAAAACAGACTTTAATGTAAACAACCTCTGTATTGTTCATGCTGTCTTTTAAAATAATGATTCTATAAATAACTTTTCATGAAGTGCACAAATTGGATTTCTAAAGTCCCTGCCATTGGAAATTTGGTTCAGGTTTACCAAATATAACATCACCCAAACCTTTGATATTCTTTCCTCACAATAGCTTTTCAAAAGGTAGATGACGAGAAAACACACTTTCATTCTCTGCTTAGGGCTTGAACATTAGTTTGACTTTAATAGGCTGGGATGATTTCAGCTTATAAATCTTCAGCTGGAGGATAAAGTTCAAGTAGATAAAATCAAACAGATGTTGGTGGGAGGAATTCTTCATGACCCATAAAAGTGCTATCATCAAAGCCGAGAATCATTTGTTTTGAATTATTACACTGTTATCAAAAGGACTGTAGCAGTCTGTTTGTTGAGGAATTGGATCTGTTTATCTGAAAACAGAACAAAGATGCTATGTTAAGGCGTTCCTGGGAAAGTGTGATTCGGATGATGGCTGATGCACTGGGGCAGCTCTGAGATACTGTGATTGACATTTGTCAGCAAACACAGTAGTCGGGGCATGTCATTCTTGAAGAGCCCCATGTTAACCAGAACTTGGCCAAAGGCAGGGTGGGGGTCAGTGGGAGGAAAGCCCTCCAAATTAAACAAGTAAGCTCATTTCTAAGTGAAAAATTAGCTGTTGGTGGGGAAAATAATTAATTTCCTAAACATTTGAGTGAGTGGCTAGTAAATGGTACTGAAATGCTCACCTAGGAGCCTGTGCCCTGGAAGTGGTCGCAACACATGGACCATCTCCATGCTGCTTAAGTAGGAATAGTTCCCAGGTGTGTATGTAGGCAGGCCCATGCCTTATAAAGTGACTCCCCAAAATGTGCCTAGTCATTCTATGAATTTGGTTGATAGGACCAGGCATGTTTCAGTGTTGGATGGGCAATGCAAAAATTCAGAATATTAGAACATAACACAAAGAAATGACTCTTAAACCTGTAAGTAATCATGTTGCTGCAGGGTAAAGACTGTATGTCAGAGTCCTTTTCATAACTAATTATTAAGAACACCTCTCTTTACTTATTGAAGTAGTCATATATGTACGGAATTATACTAGTAGAAGAACTAAACTGATAAGGGGTTTTCCTCTTGACTGATACTAACCTCCTCCTTTGGACTTTGCAGACCCTTTATAATCTGGTTCCCTCTAATGAACATAGCTTCCTCTTCACTCCAGCACTTACTGGTGACCTATCTTCCACTCTCACATCTGGCTGTCTGTGGTTCTCTGACTTATCATTATTATTATTTTTCTTTTTTGCTTCAAGAGCTCTTTTGAGACTTTGATAACAAGCTATAATCTTTTCCCAGAAAAAAAATTAGATTTCAAAATTTTCACGCCATCATAAGACATTCAAAGATTTGCTGAAGTCATTTTTGGTCCCTATCTCCAACCCCCAGGATAAGAACCTCTGATAAATCCTTTAAGACCCAACAAAAGCCTTATTTCTCTGTGAAACTAAACTACTGCAATGCATTGTATAGACTGTTTCATATTACCACTAAATGAAGAGGACCTCTGGAGTTGAGGTGGGTTCCACCCCTGTTCTCTGCTAGCTTAGTAACCCTAGGGCCAACCTCTCTGGAACTTCCCCCATCGTTAAGTTGAGGGACTGAATTTCATTTGCTCTAAAAAGTTTGTGATTCACGTCTTGTTCTTATTGATCTAACTAGATTGTGAGCTCTTTGTGGGAAAGAGCCATATAACATCATAATGCTCACTTCCAGAAATTAACTAGCAAACACTTATCTATTACATACTTATAAGAAAACAAAGCAAGCAGCACACAACTTGGCTTTTTCTCTGATCTTCCTTTGTGTCTGATACAGAAGCAAAGAAAATTTAACTTACGTGAAAAATCCTGTGATACAACCTTTGCTTTATTTTCTTATTCTTTACCCCTTTTCTCTAAAAGTTAAGGCTACATTGTCTACAATATTGTATTAATAAAGAATCTTGGTTTTCATTTCTAGAAAGTATTTTTGTTTAGAAGTTGTTTGAGTGGTTGTACAATCATACTGCATGAAACATCGTTTTAGATTTGCCTCCGAATAAATCTTTTCTAAACCCATTTTATTGCAAACATGCAATGCTTTTCCTATATAATTTTTTCAAAGGACTAAGGAAAGCAAACACTATAAACAGGAAGTGTTACATGTGGGCACCACCGCTTAGATTGAAATATAATCAAAAGCCTGCAGTGTCCTCAAGAGAATGACTGGTACATCTGGCACTCCCAAAAGGGACACTTTTAAACAGATAATGGACGTCTTTTGATACCTGGTTTGGCTGGTGGTAGAGATGTGATGGTCCTGGTGGTATCTGTAGCAAGTTATTCTAACATTCTGAGGACTTCCTCAGTGAAAGTTGCTATGCCTAACATTCCCATATCTTTTTGGGAACATCCAAAGGTCTTTCTTTCTTGTCTCCTCTTCTTCTTCCAAATACATCCCTCAAGGGAGAGAAGCTCTGATATGAATGAAAGACTCAAAGGGTAATCTTAATGACAGGGGGTTTATTTTGGGAATAAAAAGATTTAAATAGAATTGATTATATTGGGGAAAAGGCTTGTTTTCTCTTTTTGTTCTCTCTCTTTGATGGCCAATGTTTGGGGTTTCACTTCTCCATGGGACTGGTGTGTTGGATATGCCCTGGATGTGTCTCTCTTCTACCATGTTTCCTCATCTCTTTCCCCTCCAACACACGCACACACACACACACACACACACACACACACACACACACACACAGACTCCTGGTTAGGTGGATTTCAAATAAAGAGGAATATGTAGCGAGAAACAGCTGATTTTGTTGGGTTTGTCTTCCTTACTTATTTCCTACTCACCTTGCTACAGGGCCAATAGAGGTGTAGTCTTAGAGAATGGGGAAGACTGAAGACCTCATGCTCAAAAGGTTGGTGATTCTCTAGGCATACTTTTGATAGAATCAAGTTTACCAGCATGGAGATTAGCAGAAAGTTGGAGAAAACTCAACTAAAAATAAGTTAAAACAAAAAACAAAAATCAGAAAGATAGAAAAAAGGAAGGAAGGAAGGAAAAGAGGAAGGAAGGAGGGTGGGGAGAGAGGGATGGAGGGAAAAAACTGTTCGTCTACCTGTGGTGTTCCCTGTACAAACATCTTTGAAAATTGAACATAATGGTTGGTAAGAGATTTGTGAATGATTATTCTAATCTCTTATCACCTTTGAAGATCACTAACACTTAACTAAAATAGAATAAAACAAAACAAAAACTTTAAGAGCTTTGGCCGTATCTAGGTCAAAGCTTGCTTTGTTTGGTCCACACGGTAGATTTTTGTTTTAATATTTTCTTAATTACCAACATTTAAAACTTGGAAAATTTCAATTAAAAATTATAATTTTAGAATTCTCTTAAAAATGGGAAGTTCTAGCAAATCTGGGTACAAGTTCTTCCAGGGTACAGTTACCTGGAGGGCCTCAGAACCTGAGCTTTTGCAGGAGTGTATTCTTGGTTCTGCACCAATCCTTACCGTTCTTTAGTATTATAGCCTAGCATTGCACTCATTTCAGTTCCTTGCCCAGTCACTGTATGCACTTGAATACATAAATGATGTTTTATAATGTTTCCAAGTAAAGTATGATAATACATTTTCTTCAGTCAGACAAGTTATATAATAAAAATCATGATACAAAAGCCTTCACTCTTATGAAGACATTATGTCACCAAGTAGCCATTGCTTTTCTAGGCAAAATAATAGTATTTTTCCTTAATAATTATTTTCTGGGGTTTTAATAATTGTCACTGCTTTTCAGTGAAATTTCAGTGAATTTCAAAATCTACAGACAACCAAATCTATAAGGTTTAAAAACCACATAAATAGGACTTTCCTCAGTTTATATTGAAAGGATTGGGTACTTGTTAGGGACTCCTTGGTGTTCAATGGCTCTAACACATCTTAAGTAGTTTTTTATATAAGATATTTTGGCATTTTTGTATTTGACTAAAATTGATAGTTGCTTTTAGTTCTTTGTGGAATCTACCTGCATCCATCCATCTATCCATCCATCCATCCACCCACTCTATCATCTATCTATCTATCTATCTATCTATCTATCTATCTATCTATCTATCTATCATTTATATATCTACCTGTATATGACCATAGCTAACAATTGAGATAATTAATTTTAATAGATGAGGAAGCAGATTCCTTTTCTCCTTTTCTCCTTCTCCTTCTTCCTCTCCTTCTTCTTCTTCTTCTTCTTCTTCTTCTTCTTCTTCTTCTTCTTCTTCTTCTTCTTCTTCTTCTTCTTCTTCTTCCTACTAGGTTCATTCTTTCACTTATCCATTTAACAAATGTTAATTTATGGGGTCTCTATTTTATATCACAGAGTATGCTAAAACTACTAAATAACTAAGCATGAGTCATAATTTCAGATATTAAGTTTCACCATTTTGCAGAAAAGAAAAGTAAAAGTTGCAGCTAACTAGTTTGTCTAAGGTAGTATAATTAATTAAAGTAGAAAGGATTTGAATGTTAGTCCACTGGATCTGGAAGTCCTTGTTTTTCCCATTGTGCTGAATAGTGATTTTCCAAGCATCAGAAAATCACAGGTAATCAACCATAAACTAGCGTGATTTATAAGATGTAATTGGAACATTGTTTTTGACTTCTCTCACCATCTCAGAATGTGAACTAGGACAGATTCTATGACTTTTTTGGTCACTCTTAATTAAAATTAAGTACAATGGTCACTTTAACTGACAAGCACAACCGAATTCAAAGATCGGAATTCCAGATGGACATACTTAACAAGTATCTCGATTCCCCTAGGACATAATATTAAAAAGCTAATTAAAAAACACCATGACAAGTTGAAGAAAAAGTTATATCTCTGATAGTACTCTCTTCAGCTTCAAACAAGGGCTCTGCATTTTTATTTTTCATTGGTTCCTGCAAAGGAAGTAGATTGCCTTGTACTGAGACTAGAGAAAGTGGCCAGGATAGAAGCTTTGAGACCATTAGTAGGCTCAGTATTAAGTCAGGCCCTATATGGTGGTGCCTTTGACCAAGGTGAAAGCAGCAGAATTAGTGACAATAGGATAGGTTTATTTCTGGGGGGAGGAGTCTACACACACACACACACACACACACACACACACACAGTAAGTCCTTCCCCAACATCATCCAAGCAAAATGACATATAACAGAACCAATGTTATCATAGGCTACTTGATATAAACAAGAGTTAAGTTCCCACAGCATCTCATCATCATTATAACAAAACGATGTTGAATGAAACCATATTATTCTAGGACTTGCTGTGTATGAGAGTGTATATATATATATTATTTTTTGAAAAAAAATATATTGGCAACATGTATTTCTTGCCCCCTAGCTTCTACACATATGGCAATTCAGATACTTCTTAATTTGCAGAAAATTAAAAAAAAAAAGCTTTAGATAAATTAGATAGAATAGGCAAAGCCATTTTAAATGTAAAAATATTCCCTAAAACACTTTTCTGCTAAATCACAATAGAAATTACACTTAGTAAGTGCTCCTTATTTAGTAAATCATTAATGTCATGCTTTGCTATGGTTCGTAGTGGCATTTCTTTACAGTGGATGGTAAATGCATATAAAATGTATAAATAGACGAGACACATATGTGAATAACTCCCAAGTGCAAACAAACTGTCATGAACCAAACGCTATGTGTCGGTTTTTTGTTGTCATTGTTACTTTATTTAGTTCCATCGTAAAGAAGACCTAATTTACAGATTTTAGAGAAGCTGATTATTTGACCAGAAAGGAACCAAACAGTCACCATTTTATGTCCACCGCTGTGATTCTTTGTAGCCTTTTAATAAGCTAAAAGGAAACTCACTGGGTTTCCTTTTCTTACTCCCGATAAATCACGATCCGTCTGGACTGGTTTGGGGCGAGGGCTCAGGAGCTTCTCACCTGGGTGCTCCCCTAAGATCTTTCCCTGGGGCAGCTGGTCAGTGACAGCCACCCAGAGGTAACTGCAGTTGAAGAAGAGGGAACGTGCTGGAGAGGTAGTGAAACCAAGCGGGGGTTAAGAAGAGACTGCCCCCAAGTAAAGTCATTGCGTACCTGCATTTTGGCTGGATCAAGAATTACAGCTGTGGTAATTAGCAGTGCATTTTTGTATTATGACATGCCAGGCCCATGACTTCCTTTTTTCTTTCTTTCTCTCTCTCCTCTTTTTTTTTTCTTCTCTGAGACTTGTCCCAAGGAGAAAGCCCAGGGGGTGAAAATGATGTGAGAATTAGGTTAAAGCTGCCTTGCACTGCGAAGGCTGAGCCTACATGAGCTGCCGGATCAAGGGCCAGCCCTGGAAAAGCTTTACTACAGTTGCTAAAAGTAAGCACAGCATCAGAATCTCGTCCTTCTCCACTGCTGTCTGCTTTTAGTAAGGGTCACTGGTGGTGGTGGGGCCTCCTTGAAAAATCAAGGATAAAGAATAAATAACTGTCAGCCTTAGCGGCTCAAACAAATTATTTTCCGGTTGGCAGCCAGAGAGCTAAGTGAGAGGCAGTGAGCTTGTACCTGAGAGTCTTGATTGGCGATCAGAGCCTGCCCTTCTCTGTGTCTGAAAAGCTTCCAGCTGAGATGTTACCGATCAAGTTTGGTGACACTCCTTGAACACACAGAAAGACACCTGGGAAAGATATTTAAGCACCAAGGGCATGGGGGAGAAGAAAACATTTTGTCCAATTTTTGGTGTATTTGCAGCATGGGACTTTAAAGATGCATCTTGGATGATTTTGTTACTTTATATTCAGAAGGAATGTTTTACATAACCCAGTTATTAAATCACGAGTTTTTCTCGTCAGCGGTGTAGAATTTGATATGTCTTTTGTTTACCACATATTTTTAAAAGTTGGCAAGTTCTAGACAGTCAACCTCCAAAAAAGCTTTCTTTTTTTCATTTTTACTGGAATTTCTTTTATTACACTTGTCATGCAAATATTTGAACCGTTTTATTGAAATGCTGCATGTTCTATTGGGGACTTTATATATTCAAAGTGACTATTACCCTTAAACATATGAAATTCAAGGATAGGAAAGAACAGCCCTCCAGCTGAATTTCCATTTGCTGGATGGCAACTCATATAAACAAAGCGTCTGCTCGTGGGGCTGCCGGCAGCCAACTTGTCAAGGAAGTACTTAGGACTACTTCTGGTGTTCCAGTGGGAGTGCTGGAAACTGACAACCTCTTTGGGAATGTCACTTTTCTTCACGAAGCTGTACGGGAAGCCATTTTATGTCCTTAATTATAAGCTATTTTGAATGTTGAAAGTTCTTTCTCAGAGCATAAAATTAGAGGAGACTATGAAAAAACATCTCTAGTCCCTCTAAACAATGGTAAGTAATTAAACGGAAAAAAATTTTTAGCTTATAAAGGCAAGTAAAAAGTGAGCTACTTAAAATGTTCTAATAATGAAATCAGTAACACAAACATCACTTACTTATTGGGTGTTTATGTTTGGACAATATTCTATTCCTTATATGTATTAAAGTTACATTTAACTTTCTCTCCACAGCCCTGTGAGGAAAATAATATTGTCATCCTCAATCTGTAGCACAGAAAATTTAAGAACTTGGTCCTCGATCACATTGCTAGTGTCTTAGTCTGTTCGGACTGCTATAACAAAATATCACAAACGACGTAGCTTATAAACAACAGAAACGTATTTCTCACAGTACCACAACCAGAGAGTCCAAGATCAGGCAGAGGCAGATCTGGTATCCGAAGAAGGCTGGCTTCCCGGTTCATGCATAGTCATCTTCTTACTACAACCCCACCTAGGATGAGGGGCCAGCGGGCTGTCTGGGATCTCTTTGGTAAGGGCACTAATACGGCACATTCCAAAGGCCTCCCCAAGCCTCCTCTCCCGACACCATCACACTGGGATTAGGTTTCAGCACATGGATTTGGGGGGCACAGCATCCCTTCTACAGCAGCCAACGTGACAGCAGACACGTGGAACCTAGGTCCACATACGTAGGCGTTAGGCACCATGTAGTTACACATTTCATTACAAATGTTTGATTTTCTTCCTAAAGCTTAAAAATCCTGAAACAAAATAGAATAGTAAATGCTACATCAGCAAAACGTGAAGACATTTCAGTTCCTCTAAAACTCTACGGAGAGCACTGTAATTTATCAAGACGAATTTAGATTCTGAATTTCATGTTGCCTTAAAAATACTAATGAATGAGAACATTAATAAGCCATAAATGGGGCAACATGGGTTCAAGGTGATAAAAAATTAAAAATTAAGAGAATGCCTATAAAAGGAGAAATGGTTGAAAATAGTGGCACATGAATACCATGAAACATTACGCATCCATTAAAAATGAGTTGATTTGGAGGCATTTCCAAACTCTATTAACTCTGAAAGCAAAATTCACAGAAACAGTGATAATATGATTTCATTTTGTAAACCTGACAATGTTAAATTCGTCTCTCTATATAGGTGTGTTTGGGTGAGTGAGTGCATGTACACATTTGTCAGTATTTATGTCAGCATGGTGAAATGTGTAGAAAGATATACTGTTAAAATGTTTCCCCAGGAATAATGAGTGGTGTATAAGGCTGTGCTTGTATGTATGTGTGTGTGTGTGCGAATGGGTTGAATGAGAGAGAGAAAAGCAAAGAAAGAAGAGAAAGAGTGTATGCACATAGATAAATGAATAAGTAATAATTATATTAAAAATAGTAATAACAGGAGCACAGTCTTAGCCATTAAGAACCGTGGGTCCTGATGCCAGTTTTGATGATGGCTCATAGTGGCACTACAGATACTCTTTATATGGCTTGACTTTCTCATATATAAAATGGAGATAGCTATAGCTCTTTGGCCTATTTTGCAGTGTTATTATGATGATAAATGATAGATATCAGGGTGTTTTGAAAAACCTAAAGGGCGATACATGCATATTTACAGCACTGAGTACTGTATACTCATTTTTTTTTTATATTGACAGTAGGAACTTAAAAAATAGATTTTGCATTTAGATATTGTGGGTGCCAATTCCCCTCCCCCCCTACTTTTCCCTTGTGCTGGTTTGTGTTAAAACTATAAGTTTTACTCTTGGAAACAATACTGTCTTGTGTAGGAATTGTGCTTGTTACTGAATAATAATTTTAAACAGCTAAATGTACCCAGAAGAAAAAGTTAGTTAAAAATAAGACAATAATGAACTCCAGGGAAGATAGAATACTATGCAGAAAACGAAACAACATCATAGTGTACAAGTAAGTGCTCCAGCTGTACACACAGCTTTGCAGAGTCACAATGTACGCGCGGCATAGTGCTCCAGCCATAACTATGGTGTAAAACATTGGGATGATGGAGCACAGGTAGTAAGCATCTGTGTCATGTTAGGTGGGGAGGAGGTATTGGTAGTAAAAATGAGCTAGACCATAATCTCCCAAGTGGGAAATCAATAGATGATGCCTATAGCTGAAAAGCCAAAATAAGAAGAGAGTATTACTTAGAGATAGGAGGGTATTTGTCAAAAGGATCAACTTAAAGAGGTAAGAGGGCTTCCCTCTGGGATGCAGAAATTGAAGGAGAACAAGAATCTGCTGCTCTTTTGTTCTCTTATGCTCTTTGACACTGTATATTGTAAAAGTTTGTTAAAATTAGATATTAATTTAAATCATTTTGAAATATGCATGATATAGCAAAGTTTGTTATTTCATTTTCCATGCTCTCTTTGCACTTTTTGTTGATGTCTAAAAATGATCTATGTTGGTCTTCAGAGACATTTATACCATAAAGAGCATTTGGGAAGAGATATGCATGAATATAGCTGTATTTGGAATGCAAGCAAGTAGGAATTCACTGGACCTGGTCCTCTTTTTCCATAATCATGGAATTTTAGAGCAGGAGGAGACCTTAAAACATCATCTCACCTAACTTCTTCTTTTAACAGATAAGGAACGCGAAGCTCGACTTAAGCAAGGTGGCCAAGTGAAGTATGCTGTTTGACTTAGCTCAGTTTTGTAAGAACCAGTATGTTTTCCTCACAAATAAATATTTAAATAACATAATAGTTTTGAGGCTAAATGTACATTAAACTATAGGTTGATATCTATGTTTATGGCATCCAAAATAGATAAAACATGTTTTCATTACCCAATGTTTCCAAGTATTACCTTTTACAATGAATCTATTTTAAAAAAGAATTTTTATGCTGGAATCCAACTAATGAAATAAGGGAGACAGTCTTAGGATACTTTCAAGCACTATTCAGAAAAAAATCTGAAGATAGGTAATCTTAATTCCTAATAAATAAAAGTCAACCTGATAGAATTCTCACAAAATTTTCTGTTTTAGAAACACCAGAGCCATCTTGATCAGATGAATTTAACATGTGGATCTGGCGGAAATCATCTTGATGTAAATTTGAAATATTATTACTCTCTCTCTCTCTGGTCAGTTTGTTTCTCATTAACATACATTTCAACATCAGTGTTTCTTATGTTCCCTATATTTAACTAATGGTCCATTATAGATAGACATTAAACTAGAGATGACAAAGAAATAAGTATAATTTAAGACTGCATAATGTTCAAAACCAGCACAGTGGCTGGTGGTGCTCAGCTGAGTGATAAACTGAGTGACTAAATCACAAACATGTGCATCTGGTCTTCCAGTGTCTGCACATGCACAGTCTCTCAGCAGTTTCCATTCTAAAGGCACAAAATATTTAAATGATTGTTTAATTTATATAGTTAAAAAATAGAAACAAAGTAGTGCCATAAGTTCCTGTAATGGTGTGAACCCTGTGTGTGGCAACTGCTAGGGTTGTTGAATCACCATACTTGCACTATGCTCCAGGTCTCTAAGTGAATGAGTGTGTGTGTGTGTGTGTGTGTGTGTGTGTATGTGTGTGTGTTAAGCACAGTTGAGATCACTCTGTGCTTTTCCCAGTTGTATCATAAGCATTTGCTAATTACAAACATTCTTTGATAGCATGATATTTTTTTTCTATAGAATATTTCAGTGTATGAATGCTTCTGGTTTGTATCCTTCTTAGAAATTGTTTGATTACAAAGAGCAGAAACATACTCAGGTTAGGTTGGGAAAGGGGGATTTTTGGTGAGTATACATGGGAATCTCATGGAGCACACTTCAGAATGTACAGCTGATTGGGAAGCTGACCATCTCTTTTGAAGCCACTCTTTCCCTTTCTGGTTGTACACTCTGGTTTTAGATTATGATTGAACATCTCCCTCACGACCTTCCCTATAGCCTTGCTTGTCATTTGATTCAGGCTGCTGGAGATACAACTCTCCTCTCAGCTCTGTGTTAACTTGACCACTACAGACCTTCCTAGTTTCATTCTGTGTGTGTGTGTGTGTGTGTGTGTGTGTGTGTGTGTGTGTGTGGTGTGACTTCATATTCTGGAGAATGAATCTGTTTGAAGGTTGGGAGCCATGAACTTGGTGCTTTAAAGTCAACCCTGGTGAACTAGCTGTGGAGGTGAATGGGCGTGTGGGTCTGGGTGATGTAGCCCATTCTCCACTGATCTTGGTCTCTCAAGAGCAGATTCTCTAAGAATGAGTCTTGGGCAGGGCAGACATACTGACTGACCTAACTCCTCCGCAGCCCCAGACAAACCCCCTCTTCCCAAATCTCGATCTTCGAACAGCATCCATACCATTGCATTTATCTGCCTCTTTAGGTTTAAGTAGCTTCTTTCCTCTCCCCATTAGGCTGCTCTGTTTTCCAAGGTGTGATAATGTTTGTCTACAGTGAAGGTAAAAGGATTTGAATTTTAAAAAATATACTGTATATCATTTCAGTGAAGTGAGTTAAAACAAAGTATTTTAATTCCATAGTTCATTTTCACATGCTCTTTAATGAGGTGCCTAAGAAAAAAAGTTTAAAGACTTATTCCTTCTTAGCCCTATCACTCCTGTGCATTAATTAAGATCACATTATTTCATTAACTGTCCTTTTTCTTATGTTTAGCATCCCTACTTTCACTTCTAACTACAATTCACCTCTCATGAATTTTAAATCAAGTTTTAAAAATTTTAAGCAAGCACTTAAAACAAACAAACAACAACAAAGCAAAATAATTTTTGCAAACTTTCCAAGGCCAACCTCAGTAATAAATATTTGAGATCTTAAGTGTAGAAGCAATTGGATTCAATACTCTGCAGGGAGAAGAGTAAGAACAGATATAAGACTGGGAAGAAGAGAGAACTGTGGTAAAGGAAGTTAAGGAGAACTGGGAAAGAACCATGAGGGCATCATGTGAAGTGAGGAGGAACTTTCAAGGTCGGAAGACAAAGGGATCAATAGAGAGGTCAAGTAGAATTAGAACTGAGAAAAGCTCACTGGCAAAATATGGTGAAGCTAGTATGTCCATATTTTAATGGTTTGCAACAAAAATTGGTAGTATCTTTTATAAGGCATTCTAACAGTATATTTCAAGAGCAATAAATGTATTCATATCCTTTGACCTGATATTCCTAGACTTAGAAATTTATTTTAAGGATAGACTCTAAAACAGGGAAATATTAAAATGATGAAGATGTTCTTCTCAGTTTAAAAAAAATGGTAAGAAAGTAAAAACTCACGTAGGTCTAATTGTATTAGACTAGTCTAATTGTAGCACATTAATATGTGGACATCTTATACATAAAAGTTATAGTGATAATATAGCAACTTTTGATACTGGATTATAAAAATTCATCATTGATTACAACTATATGAATGCATGTATAAGAACTGAAAGTTAAAATAGACACATGGAAACAATTGATTTCTAATATGGTGAGATTCTGTGTGATTTTCATTATAGAAAAGGCTATTTGTTTTAGCAATTACAAGAAATTATTAACATTTGAGACTAATTTTTTTTTACACATTATGGAGTAGATAGCAGAGCTTGAAGGAGCAAGTTGTGAATGGATGGAGAAGAAACAGAGACTTTAGGAAAGTGTCATTTGTTATAGAAATGTGGCTATGAAAGAAGTGGCATTCTAACAGATGGTAGGGTGTAATAAAGATGGGAGTCAAACTATATAGTGAAGAGCTGAGCAAGTGGAGGAAACCGCATGCTTGAGAGATAAGAGGGAAAACCCAGTGCATATATATATATATATTAGGGAAAAAAAGATGTAGTCAACACAAGAGGGTGTTCATTCACTCAGCCATTCAACACACTTATTCAGTATGCTAAGTGCTAAAAATGGAGTGGTAAACAAAGCAGATATATTTCCATTTTTCACTAAGCATATAGTGGAGTGTGGGGGACTAGGATTATACAAGTGAATACAAAATCACGGATCTGTAGGAAATGCAGAGGTGTTAAAAAAGAAATAGGAAAGTGGTGATTAAGGAAGACCTCTCTATGGCAGTATATGTATGCTAAGACATAAAGGATAAGTAGAAGTTAACTAAGTCAGTAGAAGAGGAAGAGGTGAAAAGAATGCCCTAGGAAGAAGCAGCAGCAGTTTCAAAGGCCCTGGGGAAGAGAAGAATTTGTTATCTGATGGAATGGAAAAAAAAAAAGCACAGAATGTGGAATGTTTGAATAAGGGGAAAGGGGCATCAATGAGGGCATCTGAGATAGAACCAGATCGTACTGGAATTTGTAGGTCATAGTAAAGATTGGATGTTTTTTAACAGCAACAATAAGGCATTGAGGGTTCAAGCAGAGGGTGATATGATAAGGTTTGTAATTTTACATCTCACAGAGCAGAAACCAATATATCCATTTTTAGGTTATTGAAATGGTCCAGTTGAGAGTTGACTTGGGCTAGAACTGGACATTATATTTAAAAACAGTGTTGCTTTTCATTAATCAGGCTTTGAAACTGGAGTTCTTAGCTCTAAGAGATCTGCTGCTGTTTTTTCCCCTCCCCTCAGGAGTTTTGTTTTATGAAAACAGTGCACTTGCGGACACATTTAATTGATTTTTATCATTGTTATTGACAGCTTGCCAAATACCAGTCTATAATAAATTTATCATAATGTAACAATGATCTTTTAGGTTATTCTCCCAAATAACAATCACCTGAATATTCCATTGATTAGATTGTGTCTTCCTCAAACTTTTTTATTTAATGGGAAGAAGATATTAGAGTGGTTCTATACTCTTGAGATTTCCAATATTTTAAGGTATAGAGTATTCCAATATGGTAACCACTAATTACATGTGACCATTTACATACAAACTAGTTAAAATAGAATAAAATTAAAAATCAGTTCCTCTATTGCACTAGCCACATTTAAAGTGCTCATTAGCTACTTGTGGCTGTGGAGTGGACAGTTCAGGCATAGGACATTTTCAGTATCCAGAACGTTCCACCAGATGGAGCTTATCTAGAGGGTCTTCACTGTTTCTTTATACATGTAAACTTTCTGTCATCTGATTAACATCAGTGATTTGTCTAGATCCTTGAATAATATTTTTTGGAAGTTCTTGGTATAGTCATAATAGCAGTAAATTATTCATGACACTGTCCCATTATCTTGTTAAAAGATAGTCTACTTAAGTCATCAGATATTTTAATAATACAATAACCATTATATTTCTATTACTTATTTAAAAGCAAAGAAAGCCCTAAAATTAACAATAATAATTAAACAACAATTAACATCTATTGCCAGGCATGTTTTGAGTATTTTACACGAATTAACTTATTCAATCTCCAAACCAACTCTACGTTTAACTTTAAGAGACAAGTATTCCTTCCTTTTAAAGATGAGAAAAACAAGGTACAGATATTCTCTTTAAAAAGGATTTTTACTTGTGAACTCTGAACCTCAAGTTTTTTCAAGAAATTGCTTAAGCACTAATTTTATACAGCATTTACATCAATCAACTTTTGTTAGGCCAGTAACAAGGAATCCCTAAGTCTCAATGACTTACAGTAGAGGCTCATTTTTTGTTGTCTATATGTTGACTGTCATATCTTTTCATTCTGGAGTCTAGGTGAAAGGAGCTTCTCCTCTCTGGGATGTGTCTTCACTGCAGATGAAAAGAGAGCTGAAAGAATCATGCAACACTTCCTAAAACGTCTTAGAACTGGTACACTATCTCATATGTTACTGGCCAGAGCAAGGCACACGGCCAATCTTGATGTCCGTGGGACAGGAAAGTGGATGCCTCTTGCAAGAAGACTCCTGAAGTTGCATGACAATAGATTGGGGTACAGAATCCTCTTAAAGGAAAGGGGGGAGCTATGCTTTGGACCAACATTACAGTCTACCACAACATGGACTAAATACAATAATATAGAAAGACTTTAGCTCAGTGCTTGGTATCTTGTTCACCACAGCTAACGGTTATGACTTCTTTTTCTTTCCTTTTGATGCCTTCAAGTAAAGCTTAGAGCTCTGAGATAAAGTGCTGATTATAAAACAGATCAGTGATATTCATTCTTTTCTCTTGCCCCAGAAGATCTTTAGTCATCACTTTGCATCATTACACATATATTAAAAAAATATTTGGACTTACATTAGGAAAACTGAGAAAAAAATTCACATTTCAGATCATTTTTCCATTTTTCACCTGATGCTATATAGTTAAGAAGTTTATCTTATGGAAAATTATATTCTAAATAGATGGTGACCAAGAGTTAAATTGATGAAATATCTATGCAAAAAGGGAGAAATTACCTAATTACTTAGGGGAACAATTAAGACAATTTTTCTTTCTTTTGTCTTACAAAGATAAGGAAGGAAGGAAGGAAAACAGGAAGAAGAAAGAAAGAAAGAAAGAAAGAAAGAAAGAAAGAAAGAAAGAAAGAAAGAAAGAAAGAAAGAATGAAAGAAAGGGAAAAAAGAAAGAAAAAGAAGTAACGCTTTAGGTCAGTTGGATATCATTTCTAAGGATTTAACATGTATTTATGTATGGGTTTGAAATTACAAAATAAATATGAAAATTGAATAGCAAGAAAACTATCTGGATGAGTTTCATGTCCTGTAAAAGTGTTTGTTTAAAAATGCTCTCTATTATGGTTGCTTTAAATTAGGTTTTGCTGCTGGGGCTTCAAAGAATGGTTTTATATACAGGGACTCTAGTTTTTATTTTGCATATTTCATAATACAAACATATCAATACAAACAGCATGAGGCTCTTAAAGTCAATAATTAATTTCTTTATATTCATAGGTAATATCAGGAAAAAAAACCACCATATATCAAAGTAAATGTATATACAAGATTATAAGCCTAAAATCTATCATCTATCTATCTATCTATCTATCTATCTATCTATCTATCTATCTATCATCTATCATCTAGTTATCTATTCATCATCTATCTATCATCCATCATATATCTATCTAATGCTTTGTATAAAAAATACTATTTTCTGTCTGGCTGGTGTGGCTCAGTGGATTGAGCGTCACCCCATGGACTGAGAGGTCCTGGTTTGATTCCTGATCAGGGCACATGCCCAGGTTACAGGTTTGATCTCCAGTAGGGGGCGTGCAGGAGGCAGCAGATTGATGTTTCTCTCTCACATCGATGTTTCTATCTCTCTCTCTTTTCCCCTTTCTTTAAAAATTAATAAAAGCATAAAACAATACTGTTTCCCCCCAATATCAGTAAGGAAAGACTTCAATGGAAAAAATAGAAATGTTTGAAAATGAGCAAAAAATTCATTTATTGTAAATAATATATATTTTGTTATATAAATTCAAATATTGATCTTTGATAATTTTGACTAATTGATTCTATAAGAGAGACTATATGAGACATCAAGGTAGTAATTTGTCAGCCTCTAGGTAATTACTTCTTTACTTTGTTTTATCATGTTTGTTTTATTTCAGGACAGTTTCATATTCCTGAAATTATTCACGAGTGTTATTCTGTCATTAAATGAGCTGCAGGTATTTTCTTGGCTAAAAAATATAGTGATAGGTGTTTGTAGTATAGCCTGTTCTTTAAGAAATAAAGATGTTTATATGCTACTTTCTGTCAACATAACCTTTTCCATATTGAATTGTTATATCTCTTTACATGTTTAAGCAAAAGCAAGAGACACTCAACAAATATATTTATAAGAGCATCTGTTGGCTTTAGGAATTTTTTGTACCAGAAAAAAATGGAAGATTTCATTGTTCTCCTTCAATGAAGACTACTTTGATGACAAGAAAAATCTGTAGTTCAGAATAGAAGGAAACAAACATTCATATACAAGACACTTAATTTTTCTGAAACTAATTAAAATAATTATGAGGACTGCTTTATTTCTAACAAGAAGAAAACGGTCATAAGCAGGAAGCAAAGACACTTCTTAAAGTTTGACAGTCTTCTGGAGAAACTTTAGAATTATTTGAAGATTCTGTTTTATAATTTCTTTAAGTATTAAAGTTAATAGGAGACACTTGACAGTACTATAGATGTCATGATTATTGCTTATAAAACATTCTACACTGCAATAAAAATGGTAATTTAAAAATTAATTTTTATGTTTATAAATGTATGACAAATACCTTCCCTTGGAATGTTATCGCTAAATTGAATATTCTATATTTTAGTTAAGTAATTGAATAGGAACATGCACAAAAATAAAATATATATAAAGTAAAAAATATATAAATGTTTTATTATTATTAGATGATTATTTGTATCAAAGAAAATAACCTCTTCAATATTTCAGTATTTATCCTCATACTTTAGTAATTTGCCATTTAAAAATAATAGGGAATAACAACTGGGATAATTTTATTACCACAGAGTGTTTGGAATATTATACATGATAATCCAGGTAAAGTGCTTGATACAGTGTCTGGCACATTGTTGGAGCTTAGTAAGTGTTAGCAATAATTTATTAGTAGTGAAATAACTTTGCTGTCACTAATTCACTGTGTTATTTTGGGTCAGTCATTTATCATGTAGTCCCTCATTTTCTTCATTTGGAAAATATTAGGAAAGTTTGAAGTAGATGATCTCTATGTTTCTTTAAGCTATAATAATTAAATAATTCTATTTTCTGGTGTAGCAAAGGTGGATGACTTCCAGGGTCTTGGAGCTTGGTTTCAATAGTGTAGCACCTGTTATGTAAATATATTGACTATTCTTCATATAGATACAATTTAAAAATATCTTTTTCTTTCCTAGAAATATAATTGACTGCCATTAGTCCATCTTTATAGAGAGCGTTGAAGATGAAAAGTGGCATGTGAGTGGTGATTCATCAAGCATGAGGAGGGCCAATTCAACACTGGTGTAATATTTGAACTTTGAAAATAAGATGAAATTATAATGATTTTTTTTAAACACCCAAGAAAAGCACAGATCTCTTTTCTGAAGTAAAACATTGCATAAAATTATACATATGCAATAAATGCTAAAACATTGCATTAAATATATTCCAATAACAACAATGCTATCTATGATAATTTTCAATTCAAAATTTTCTGACATCAACATTAAGTATAACTGTTACTGAAATATAGGGAGCATAATATTTAAAAGTTTTAAAAAAATGATTGTTACTTACGATGTGAATATTGGTAATTATGACTAAAGCCTTTTGGCTAACTAAGGATGTCAAGGTGTTTATATAGTTTCATTTCAAGAGATAATTTGATGAATAGTGTCTCTATATATGAACCATGCCATACAAAAATGTAATGCAATCACATCCTATGTGACATAAAAGAGTTAAGATATTGAAACACACACTAAATTTTGACTCTACAATTCATTTATTAAGCATATATTACAAATGAGCTTTCACTGCAGCATTTTATCAGTTCTATATATCATCTATTTTTAGAAGTTTATTGCTAAAACATACTTCTAATATAAAAGTATGGTTCGAATATGAAACACTACTTATATAATTTGTAGGTCCTAAAATGCTTCCTTGGGAGGAAAGAGAGCAAGGGAAAAGAATATCTATAACCCCAAGCTATGCATATTTAATATAGTCTCATATATAGAGAGGGATGGAAAACATAATTTAAATATTCTGTAATGTTTGCTCATCTTTGTCCTAAGGAGAATGACTGCTATTCATTTTAGTGTTCCATGATTTAAATATGTATATATATATATGTGTAATCTATAATTAGTTTTAATTAAGTTATTATATCTAAATTATATCATATATTCATTTTTTCAAAAGCAACAGATAATTAATGGCATGTTATGTCTTTGATCCTCCATTTTGGTAAGTAAAGGAAAATAATTTAGTTTTACATTATAGGTGATATAATTTTCTGGCATAAATTTTGTACTAATTCTAATCATTTTTCATGGCTCTATATAGAATATTCATCATCTTATCCAAGTGTTTCTTAATCTTTAAAAAAATTTTTTTTTCTTTATTGAGTTTTAGAGAGAGAGGAAGGGAGAGGGAAAGAGAGATACAAACATCGATGAGAGAGAACATCGACTGGCTGCCTCCTGCATGCCCCCGACTGGGGATTTGGCCCACAACCTGGGCATGTGCCCTGACTGGGAATCGAACTGGCGACCTCTTGGTTCATGGGTCGACGCTCAACCACTGAGCCACACAGGCCGGGCATGTTTCTTAAACTTAAATGTTAAAAAAATATTGGCAAAAGAACTATCATCATTTTATTTTATTTTATTATTATTTTTAATGCTTATCCAAGGACATACTTTTATTGATTTTAGAGAGAGAGGAGGGAGAGGAGAGAGAGACAGAAACATCGATGTGAGAGTAACACATCTATCGGCTTTCGTTTACAGGAGGATGTTCCAACCAACTGAACTACACCAGCCAGGGCAGAACTATCATCATTTTACAGTAAAAACACACAAAATGAAGATATGATTTGTGTAACTATGTTACCATTCTATATGGCCAACCTTAATTTCTCATAGCACATATTTCCCTCTACACAGTAATTTGTGTTTTTGTATGTTTAACAAAGTAAATCTGAGAGATTTTGAGTCTCATAAATTTCTTAGCAGACTCTCTTGACATCATAATTTGTCTGTTGATTTTTAATCCTAATCAGTTCATTTATTCAAAGATGACAAAACAAAAATGTTATAACTTGCTGATATTTTGCCTTCAATTATTATTGTTCAGTATTCGAGAATATTTGCTGTAAACCTGTCTCTGAAGATATTTCCCCAAGCAATAGTCAGTTTCAAATTATGGTGATGATTTTGATGGGAAAAAAAAGATGTAACTATAAGATGATCAGTCAGTGAGCCATTCTGTGAATAGCATTTGTTTTCTCAATGTATTAGTAGTTCCGTGAGAAAAATCAATGAAAAAAAGAATAGGTGAACTAGAAGCAAAGTATTAATGTGCCAATTCAAAATGTATTTCTTCAAGTTTTTTCCCATATAATTTGAGATTTGAGATTAAAAAAAGGATAGTTTCTGTAAATTAGTAAATTTCTGAATATTTTTTAAAGATCTATTTCCATAAAACATTTATTAGATAAGTACAGTAATACTATTCTTTAGAGTTGAGATGCATGAAGGAAGAGTTTGGGGACAGGATCCCATAATAACTAGTTAAAAAGTGAAAATTTGATGAGCCAATAATTGTGTTAGATGTAGCCTTAGTCATGACTCAAATTTTATTGAGATCTTTTACCAAAAAACAGATACCTCTTCCTTTGGTTTTGATTATTAGACAATAGTCCATTTTTTTCAGACTCCTAGCTGTAGGCTCCGCCCAATTTCTTCTCTTCACCTTATTGCCAAAATATGTGATGGACGTGGAGGTAGATTTGTAGGAAGAGAAAAAAAAATAAAGGCAATTAAAAAGAAGAACACAATGGCTTGACATATTAGATAACTCTAAACATATTTTCCTATCTATCTATCATTTATCTATCAATCATCTATCTATCTATCTATCTATCTATCTATCTATCTATCTATCTATCTATCTATCATCTATCATCTATCTATTTGTTCTATCATCTACTTATCTATCATCATCTAACTATCTAATTTATCTATGTGTCAATTTTACTTCAAAAGCTCATGTTTTAATTCTGCTTCAATTGGAATGATTCTACCTCCTGTTAGTAGTGTTCCAGGGCTTGTTGTAGTTATGACAAAGCCCAGTCATGTTGAATACTGTAATTTCTTCTACTTGATCCTGACTTGGCTCACTAACAATCTCTCTCCTATTGCCTCATTTTCTGAAAAGATTGAAAAAAAAAAACATTTCAAATTTACACATGGAATTACAATAATTTTCAAGCACTTAAATTATCTATACCTTTCCATTCTGGCCATTATTTTGAATTTAAAATTATTTTGCTAACATCTGTTTAAATATTGAAACAGTGGACATCAATGTGTCTTTAATGTTCATTAAGGGCAAATTTTCTCAGATACCTAATAGTCATTTAAACTGCATAGCACATGTTTTCCCAAGAATACAAGGTTCAATATTCAAAATATCCATGAAGGAAGGTATTTACATCAAAATATTGGGTATACTGGAATAAAAACAGGTGATATTATTATGAAATAATTAAATCATAATAATGTTACATAAATTCATTAACTTATCAAATATTTACTTTTTAAAATAACTATATTATCAAGATTAAAAATGAGTGGTTTAATTAGCTAAGCTTTAGAGATATTTATCATAATCATTTTTGGTCTGATGAAATTTTGACTTTAAATCAGGAATAATATCCTTCTCAAAGTTTTCCTAAATTTGTATTTCTTAAATTATTTGGAGTAATCATCTATTCTTTTTGTCTCTTTCAAAATAAATATCATCACTTATCTGATACTTGATATAGTGATTAAAAAGAAAATAATGCTATCTTTTTTCTTCCGTAAAATGTATTTTTCCTCCCTTTGCTTGCACTGAATAGACAAGAAAACAAGCATATTTTTAAGACAAAAATGTAAAGTATTCTTTAGAAAAACCTATTATAGTTGCTGATTTAATGGTTGCTGAGGTGTTGCTCAGTTTCAGGTGTCACTGCAGGTGTCTGCTATTCAGAGACACACACATTTTACCATATCTTTAACATAACCTATATCACTTTTAAAACTCAACCCTTCCGATGTGACATAGAACAAGACTGGTACCAAAATGATAAATACTTTTCTCTGTTAATAAAGGGTGTATTATCACTTTTGAAGTTGGTCCTTAGCTAGAAACATAGAAATGCATGTAATAACATGGTTTATTTTGTAAAATTTAATGAAGAAGCTGGTTCAAACAAGGTTGTTTGAAATAAATCATTTTTTCTCAGAAATAAATTCTTTATAAATGTCATATCTATTTTTTAAAGTTTTGAAATATTTGAAAATATTTTATTTTTATTCCTTTCAATGAATCCTATTTTAAAACATATATCACATAAATATAAACTATCCGAAATGGCTTTGTTTTGTAAATAGTAAACGTATTTTTTAAAAAATCAATTTTAATCCGGCTGGTGTGACTCGGTGGTTGAGTGTTGACCCATGCACCAAGAGGTGTCTGGTTCAATTCCCACTCAGGGCATATGCCCAGGTGCGGACCGATCTGTGGTGGGGGGCATGCAGGAGGCGGCCAATCCGATGTTCTCTCTCATCGATATTTCCATCTCTCTCTCCCTCTCCCTTCCTCTCTCTCTAAAATCAATAAAGAAAAATATTTAAAAAATTAATTTTAAATACTCTTAAATAGGGCACTATGTATTTGAGACCGGTACTTTTTAATTAATAAAATTAACAAATTAAATAAAATTCCTATATCTTTAGAGCTGCTCTTTTTTTAAACTTTCTTTGCCAGTACACCAAAGAATAAATAACTTCTTCACCAAATTATTATAGTGTTTTTGAGCTGCAATCTAGAATATCCAGTCTTTGCAGGCTCTGGCAAAAAGGCATGGAGATATGAGCTAGCAGGTCCTAGAAATTTTTCTTTTCATGCACACACTTCATGAAATTCAGAGCATTCTCAGGCACAAAGCTCTTAGGAGAACCCAGTACCCTCAGTATTAATTGTGAGCATTCTAGAATGCTGTATTGTGTAAAACAGTCATGGCAAATGTAAACTAAAACAAACAGCAAAATCAAAATACACCAAAATTGGCCATGTCTCTGATATATTTTTTATTTTAAAAAATGAGCACTAAACTCTTTGGTTTTATCTCACATGCAATCTAATCAGACATTTTAAGACCCATGTATTAAAAAGGAAAATCCTCGTATGGTCATTAAAGCATTGGTCAAATTTGTTTTATTACACTTATCATCCCACTTGAAGCATTTTTCAAATATTTAATATATTTCCAAATATTCAAATACACTCTGCATGTGTATGCCTAGGTATTAGGATGAGAAATGAAATATTTAGAGGCTGTAAATAGTTGATTTATGTGTCTAAAATAGAATTGATTTATTTTATTATTGTCTAAGATAAAATTTCATTCAAAAATCCAAATATTTAATACTTACATAACTTATAGAGTTTGTGATTTCTTAGTAGTTAAAGTTAGAATGCTTATTTTGAATTCAGTAACACACTCTGTGATTTGTATAGAATGCTCGGATTGTGATGGAATGTTAAGATGGGATGGTGTTGAAATAAAGGAAACTACTCCAAAAGAATAGTAAGAAAGATTTAGAATGTTCCGAATTGTTTTCTGGCTTTGAAGTGTGCCATCTTTAATACATGTGTTTGTCTTATATTGTCTTTATAGGGTATTATACTTGGACTAAGTGGTTACTGCCAAATCCATCCCTCTTTTTTTCTGAAACAATTTAACTGTAATAAGAAACTTGTTTTTCTTTTCTCCCTTTTACACTTTTTCTGCACAATTTTGCTTTATTCTTTAACCCCTCCTACTCAAATCCAAATAAAGTATCATGACTTGGACTTCAAAGAAAATTTTAAAAGTTCAGTTACTTGAAAGAAAGGGTGACTCCTATGCTATATATGATTTTTCTTCTATAATAACGTACTTTAGCAATTTGAATTTATTTCTAAAATGTGTATGGACAATTGATTTCAAATACTTTAAAATGAATGATGCATTAAAAGTTTATTTTACTTTAGTTTATCTAGATGGTTTAAGAGCCTTAAAAAAACTTGGATGCTAACAGCAAAGTTTGTTATAAAAATAAAGCACTAAAAGTTTTTGGACTTTTTTGGAAATATAACAAGGTTTCTAAATTTGTTATCAGAACACCATGTAAAGAACTAATAATTACAGAGTATAGGGTATAGGCATGTAAGGGAATAATATGGGTAAACTCCTGGACAACACAGTCTGTTTTATTGCCCCACTGTCTAGCCCAGTATTAAGCAGCAGGGAACCATCAGTATATACTTCTGGAGACTGAGGTGGTAGAGCAAGATCTAAATCACTGCAAAATATTGAGACTTGTTTTTCTCATATTAAAGAAGCCAAAGAAAACCTAAACTTTGAAATGTGTTTGCCACTAATTTTTCAATATAAATTTAATTTTTATTCAATAATCCTCAAGAGATTGTCATTAACCGTTAAATGAAACATAATACTTGCTTTGACAATAGCCATGAGGATGTTTAGTATGATTTGGATATTGTCATCTTAATTTCTCTCCCCCAATATGTAGTTTTCTTTTCTTTCAAAATTTAATAAGAGAAGGAACATGAGTTGAAGACAGAGCTTTCTACAATTCTTTTTCCACTTATTACCTGATTGACAAAGACATTTCTTTACTGGTCTGGGACTCCCAATGACCTTCAGAATCTTAAAGATTTTGTTTGCAAGTAATCCTTTATAATTTAGTATACTCTAATAGCAAGCCTACAAACATATTAATGACTGCATTATTTAAAATTATATTTTGTCTCTATAATGACCAATGCTTCTTTTTATCTTTAGTGGTTAGCAAAACTCCTTGCACACAGTAAAAATTTAATAAGTTTGTTGTGGTAAGAAGAATACAAATTACTTTGTATGAGACAATTAGGTGTGTGACAATTATTTCACTGTAAAGCCTGACAGGAATGTCATACATTCTATCACTGGAGCTACTTTAACACAATATACATTAAAAAATCCATGAATCATTTAAAAATTCTCTAAAATACACTAAGGAAATGCAGTTGGTTTGTAGGTGATCTTATCTATGTGTAAGTTGCCTTTTCAGGTATGTATGTGTACAATACATACACATGAACATATATATATATATATATATATACACTGTGTGTACATAGGAAGTAAATACATGCATGAAGTACATACACATGTATGAAGTTAATCATATTTTCTGTTTCACATGGTGGTCCCATGGATGCTTTATTTTTCTTATTTTTGATTGATCTCCAAATGACAGTGTCTCCCAGCACTTGAGATCTAAGTTTTTCTCCCCTAGAGCCTCTTTGTCAAGTAGCTAATGATCTGTAAACAAACACTTAAATAAGAAATTCCCTATATACAGGAAGCCATCTGCGAATTCTTTTGTGATGTGAATAATTACATCTTAATTTATCTGTTTCCAAGTTATCTGGCTTTGATAACGTCGGTTGATTTCTCAGGTAGTCCTAGTCTTTGAAAATCTTGCAGAAAATTCTACAAGTTTAAAAAATACATTTGATGAAGTAAGAAACATGTAATTAGTAAAAACACAATCCTCACTTAGGACCATACAGATCAAGGCCAATGAGCAAATCCAAAGCTAAGAACTGGTTAGCATGCAATAATGTATAGCAATTCTTACAATTCATGAGTATTTGTTATGGAGATATAGATAAATGGATAACACTCCATTTTTCTGAGTAAAATAAAATCAATATTATTTGACGAATTTATTTCTCTTCTTTCCTTCCACGTCTCTTTATGTATGTGTGTGTGTATATATATATACACACACATATGTATATGTACGTATATATGTATGTATATATATACTTATTCTTAAAAATAATTTATAATTAACATAAATATATCTATTCAGTGTAATTTACTTGACCTTCGTGTTTTAGGGGGGAAAATCACCAGTCTGGTTAATAAAAACCTTTATAAATACTGATGATTAGGATAATTGAAGCTTAGAAATACCTGAGGTAATTTCTATGGAAACATGGAAATTAAGCAATGAGATAATTTTAGATACTATTAAATATTTGTATTTACTTCCTGTATAATAAAAATAGCAACCAAAACTCTTCAGGTAATTATAAATTTGTCTCCAAAAGTACTGCATTTAAAAATCCTTTGAATTATATTGATAAAAATATGAATTAAAATGACAAAATATGATATCTATAAACTACACCTTATTTCTTTATACATATATAGACAATTTTATTTGAGGACTATATGAACTTGAAACCCAAAGTACAATGGCTAAACATTGTAGTAAAACTTGGAAGAAAAAAATGCAGAGTTTTGTTAAAATGCTAAATTATTGATCATTGAATAAAAATATTACATAAATTCAGTATGGTACACAATTAACATTAATAATTTTATTTATCTGTATTTGACTAAAGTTTTATTTTTTGATGGGTGGCTTGGTTGTGGAATGTAGATCTTTATTTTATAAAAGTGATATTAAATCTTATTAATTAAGATTAAAGTCTTGTTTTGAGAGAATAAAGATATGCCTATTTAGCTAGATATTTTGATACACAGTAGAAACATGTTCCATGAAGGCCACATGGAGCTCTAAGCATGAATTATTTTAAGAGGTCCCATTAAAAGCTTGAACATATATTTTTTAAAACATATTTTTTCAAATTTTCTCAGGACATTTGTTTTTATATGTGTGGTTCTTGGAACTTTCTTGGAAAAACCCTGAAAGGAAAAAACTACCACTTTTTATTTTATAAAGTCTTAAGATATTTAAAAATGCAAAATTAGTCAGAGTATGTTTGAGCTAGCGTCTCCAAATTTAGTTTATAATGGAAAAGAAATACTTTTACAAAACATTCACTGTCTTTCTTAAAGTGCTATAAAAAATTTTAAGTAGAAAATTTAAGATATATTTAATGCTGTAGTATTTTAGTGATGTGTGTTTTTTTCCCTATCTTTTTTGCACAATCATAAATTTCATAAGCAAGTGTTTGCATTTCAGATATGATCTCAGAAATTTGCTCTCTTATTCATGTAATATCAAGGGTGCTACAAGGACCTGAAAAATAGGATTTGGTTGGAGCTAATCCACTGTAATCCCAATACAGAAATCAAGGGGGGAAAATGGTGACAGCAATAAATTATT
Source organism: Tadarida brasiliensis (assembly GCA_030848825.1). Lineage (NCBI taxonomy): Eukaryota > Metazoa > Chordata > Mammalia > Chiroptera > Molossidae > Tadarida > Tadarida brasiliensis. The sequence goes on from CM061257.1 coordinate 83,700,124, forward strand.
CTTTAATTCATGCCTGTTACCTTAATTCCACCAATTTTTTTCAAATCCCTTGATTAAGGTCACTGCCCCTTGCTCCCTTCAAAAAAATGTCTTTTAACTAGAAATACAGGAAAATATCAAGTAAATAAATTAGATCAACAATTTTGATTTGGCTCGACAATTGTTAAGTCATTAACAATTGTTATATAGTAGGATTATAACTATGGCATGAACCAACAGCTGTCAATTTCCTATTATAAACTGTACAAGGCGACCAAAGCTTTAGAATATGGCTCAATATTCCAATCTTACAGTTCTCAGTAATAAAGTAGGTAATGCTTTTCCTTCCTTATTTCAGTGCTTAATAAATTTAATGTTTTCAAAAGTGAATTTTTTGTTTAGGGATATAATACAGACTGTGCTTTGTAGTTGTAGTTGTATTCTGCAGAGAATGGAATGATTATCTAATATTAGTGTAGCCAGTTTTGATTCAAAAGTTTATCAACATTTTAAAAATGTTAATGTATTGCCCATGGTGTGTGTATTCAAGTCTTCCTTAGCAGTCAAAAAGTTTCAGAAACAGTGACAAGGACAGTATTGCTAGGGAACTCAGTGCTGCCCTAGAATGCAGTGACTTTAATGATAATGTCAATTCATACATTTTAAGGATTAAAACTAAATCTGTTGGTTGTGTTTAACATATTGGAAATTACAAAGACTTTCCATTTTATAGTTACTGCAGATTATATCAGTAAATTAACTTTTCTTTCTGATTTCCTATAAACACCTTGTTTCTGTTTTCTATGAACACAGAAACACTTCTGAGGGCACAGGCTTATTGTCTCACGACTTTATTTTCTAGGAAGTTTGATCATGATACACAGGTATGTATAGTGAGTAACAGTGCAGGTCACTGAATAGGAGACCCTCCATTTGGTATATTTTTACTTTATAGAAAGACTTAAAAAGTTTGTACTTCCTGGATTCAATTAAATTACATTTCATCATACTTAATGTTTTTCTTTTCTCTCATGAAAATGAATGTTTTAAAATTGTATGTAATTTCTCACATTCAAAAAAAATAATTTCATGAAAACTATTATTTCGTAGTATCATGGGTTCATGATCGACGTGTATGTTAGCAGTGCTCCAACTTGTTTAAAAATGCAGGTATTTAGTCATATGAATTCTTATTGCTAACAATGCAATGTGATAATCTTTGTGTCTAATCCAACACACAAAATGAAAGCTTTGGTTATTTATTTGATTAAATCGCAGAAGTGCAAGTGCATTCAGGCTTGTGTTGTATTGAACTGAACTTATTTTATCAGTCACCTTCATAACCTTTAAAGAGCCTTAAATAGTACATATGAAAAACACATTCATATCAAGTTCCCCTAGGGAATTTTTTCTTTGGTTTACAAAAATTTTTATTAAAAATTGGCATTGCAAATAACATTTTTCATAACTATATGTAGACCTGTTAAAATTTTTATTAAAACTGGAGTTCGGCCTGTTCTTTTTCATCATTCTATCAGATATTAAACTCCTGCAGCAGCTGTAGGAAATAGAGAAAGGGATTTTCAAAGGGATTTGAGTCTCCCTGTCTCTGTGCCTTTAGTGATCATATTATCATAACTATCACACATAACAAAGCTCTAAATCTGTAATTCAGATAAAATAGTCAGGACTCTGAAATACAAAAATCCAAACATATGCCGTCACTTTTTTTTTTTTGCAATGCTGGCTCCTTTAACGTGGATTTTGTAAACTTGGAGAGGCATTCAAGAGATTTTGTATATGAACACAAACTAAACAACATTGTTAGCAGTACGTTTGACAAAGATTTAATTAGAGGTATTTTCATACATCCAAACAGTTCCCTTCAAAGACCATGCCTGCATGTTCTAGCAAATTATGATCTAACCTCTAACGGTTGATAAGAATGAGACCAGAAGCTTGTTTTGAAGCAAGGTTGTACTGCGAATCTAAGTCTAATTCTTCAACAGGGTGTGAGTTCTCTTTCAAGAGAGCATCACTCCTTAAATGCAGTGCTAACAATGGTGTGTGACCACATAACTCTTTTATGAATTAAGTGAAAAGCGAGGGAAGTAAAATTGTTAATGGGCTGAAGTATAAATGAAAATTATACAAAACGAATTATAGGAGTTTTCCCTTCACATTTATAGAACAAATGTATAACACTGTCAATATGAAAAAGATTTGTGCTATAAAAAGTTAGTAAAACTCTCGTCAGAATTTTCAACCAGTTCATAAATGAGCAGCTGTATGTATGTATATGTTTATTGTAACAGTGCCTTCTGCTGGTCACACCTTATTTATGATGTAAGTGAATACACTGAAGAGTAATGAAAACTCATTTTTACCCTGAAGTATTCTTCGGTGTATTTTTTGCCACGGTAGAAGTGTTTCTGGGAATCACAACTTACATGCATAAAAATATGGTGTTTTAGAGATTAACACATTTTATTTTGTTATAATTGAGCAGTAATTGGATCTTTTAAAAAGTTTCTCATAGGGGAAAAAAGTATTTCTTCAATAATACAACTTAAAATATGCAATAGTTCCACCTGTTTATTTTTATTGTCTTTCTGATTAAAAATAATTGATCTTGTACTTACTGGTATTTTTCTTTATAGTTTTTCAATTGCTCTGTGTCTAATTAGAACTAAAAGAATCCTTATATGTTACCACTATCTATAAAATTTGTAAATCATGAAAATTATCTGTAAATTGAGAAATACTGCAGAATTTAAAATAAAATTGAACTGACAAAATATTTAATAATATTTAGTGAAAATTATATATGGTTCTTTTAGGTATGAAGGCATAACAAAGATGGTTGGTTTTAAATTTGCTTTGAAAAAGACTCAAACAATCAAAAAGAGAAGCATGTATAATCATAGAGAAGAGTTGTATTTTTCAGAAAAATATAGCTAGTGTGATAGTATTTAATTCATTTTAGTATATAAAAAAGATGCCAATAAAATCTATTTGTGAACCCACATTATTTCAGTTTTAATTTTCAAGAATATTTAACAAAGAATGTACATAGACAACTACAGAATAAATGTTTTTCTACAAAAACAAATCTCCAATTAATTTCATGTAGGAATAATTTACACTCTGTGGGCTGTGTGGCTTGAATAACCTTTTAAAGAAATTCTGAATATGGGCATTTGACTATCTGTAATAAAATTAAAATCTATACTATGGGAAAAATATTTTACTTTGTTTCTTAAGTCATTAAATTCTGCTTTTATTGCCTGAAGCAACATTTTTAAGAAGCTTCATTACACACAAATGAACACCCTGAGTCTGTGATACAATTCACTCTATTTCATTAGGAAGAATTACTTCAAAAGTACAACTCTGCGAGAGATAATGTAAATATTGCACATGCGTGCTCACGAGTGCTAACTTGACTAAAACCACAGAAACTTCCTGAGGTATATACGCTAATAGGGTCAAACTGTTAGGCTGTTCAATTCAGAATTTGGAATAACCCACATGACCATAGCACTCAATGGATAAAGCACTGTACTTCTACTTCCCCCAAACTATTTACTTCAAATAATAATCTTCTGTGGGAGTGAATCGCTATCATTTTCATTATATGTTAACATGGGTGGAGGAAAGGCAAGGATTAGAAACACCAAGTCCAATATTTTTAGAATGGTGTTCCAGTGAGATTTCAATCCATGCTGAAAAAACAATTTAATGGGGGAAAGAGGGAGAAAAAGAGTTGTCAGATATGAAAGGCTCTGTTTCAGGTTCACAGACCAACAGCAGCATCCCTCCATGTGTGAAGGAATTTCTCATCTGTTTTGTAATGCTGGTACCCGTTCTACCACGTAACATCCACAACAAGGGTAGAAGTCCTCTTTGCAAAATTTTGTTTTTTTGGAATGAAGTATGTATGTCTTCACAAACAAGTGTCTAGTTGCTGTTTATCCATGGGTGACTATTTCCATATTATATGTGCACATTTACCCTTGCATAGATACACCCATGAATAATAAACTGTGGAAATGTGTGCACAAGGACATACAAAGAGACAATACATGACAGTGGGCAGTTAATGCACTTTCATTTCCACGAGTTAGGGATAATTGCATAATTCATGAATGGCAGAGAAAAGTCACAAGTGTGAATTGCATATGGGCAACTTAATATATGTTTAATGGTGTCCCTACCATGCTAGTTAAAGAATGTGTTTAAACTTCCATCAATTGTAGTTTGAAATTAAACCATTTTAAATGGCATATCAATAGGAATAAAAAATCTGTTCAGCATAATGTGATTCTTCCCTAATAAGGACAGACTATTATCAGTATATTCTGCTTTTGCTTCATTTGCCAGCACACTGGATTTTTATATATTTGTGTTAATTATGATTCATTTTATTTTATGCAAGGCACTCATATAAACAAAATTGTGTTCTCATTTATTTTTTTTTGAAATTACCTAGTGCCATCACTTAAGCTGTTCAATTCACCGAAGACATTCAGATCATATTTATACCATGTTTAACATAGACATTGTAATGATAATACGTATGCCAAAGAGAATAGTGATCCTTAGCTAGAAAGTCAGGCATCTCAGTAGTTTCTTGAGATATATAATAAATATAATTTCCTGTGCTTTTGTTTTCCTTGGTTGGTAGATTTAAACCAGAGTACTCAGTAATTAAATATTCATCAAGAAATACTTTCTACTATTATTTAAATAGCACAGATAAATGAAGTAAAAATGCTTCCATGGAGAAGAGCAGTGGATTAGCAATTTACAAAGATTTCAGAAACAAAGTGCTGTCTTGTTCAATTAATAACGCAATGTTGCTATGGGGAATGGGTACTTGAAATTTGCACACTTGTGTACACTGTATATGAATATTAAATCCATATGCCAGTTGGCAGACCGAAAATTTTCCTGGAGAGTTACAAATTTTCATCACTAGTCTGAGGAGTCAAATTTAACCTTCCGGTTTATAATTAAACTCCAATATGCAAGGAGGTTTCAGGGCACTGTTCTACTCCCGCCTCTTCTGGGCCCCTTCATAAATACAAATTCGCTGAGTTGTTCACATCGTGCCCTGTGCTCCTCCTGCACCCTGGGTGTCACTGTATACCTGGGAGGAAGCAAAAACATTGAACCTGATAGCTCAAAGACAAAAGCATTCAGTATTAGACAGAAACCACTGGATATTGGTTTTCTAAGATCCGTGAAACTTAATGAAATAATATATTTCCTCATGTAGGAAAAAAAGTACTTCAGATTCAAATCTATCTTAACTTACATTACATAATTGCAAAATGTACGACTATCAAGTATTACAAGAAGAATAATATTTTAAGTACACAATGAACACCACACTGTGCCATTCATGAAACACAGCACCGACTTTCTGTCTATCATTAAAATGCCTGCAATTTGTCAGCATTGTAAAGCATACGTTCCCTCTGCTATCCACTGGAACTGACTAATTGTACATTTACAGGGTGGTTGTTGGAGATCCCGTGGTCGATATTATTATAATCATTGTTGGGCAGCAGACGGGTATTTAACAGTTTGGCTCAGGTTGTCTGGGCCAACAGGAATGTAGCTGTGCTGCATCTCCGGCCGCTGGGGTGAAATCAGTTGTGACAAAGCAGTGAAGATTCAATTTGTAACAGACACAACACCTTTGAAGTACTAGCTTATGATTTCACAGTGGCATTATAAGTCTCACTGCAGTATTTAAGCAGTTAGAAAGAATGCTGGTTACTAGCAGTTGAATTTTGTAAAATAGGATTTTTATTTTCTTTAAATAGCCATAGCAGCAGTTTCTATTAACCCAGTGCCACATTTTTACTGCCTTGTATTAGAGGTGGCGTTTTTTTACACTCCTCTTTTTCCAGGTAAATTCTTTTGTCTACAAGACCCTGTGCTATATAAATATATTAATATATATTTATACACATAAGCATATATAATACATATATATAATGTATTTTTTAAATTTAACAGTATTTTATAGAAGATAAAAGGAAGAAACTCTTTACTTTATTTCTTCCAAATAACATCTTAATGGTCAGATATCAAAGTAATTCAGACCTCACAGAATAGTATGTATAGGGTGATTAAAAATATATAATACCATAAAGCTCAGCTATTCCCTTAATAATCTTGAAAGCACAGCATTAGCAATACATAAAGCAATTATGCTTTGTTACTAAATCTGATCACATCTAAATTTCCTGTCTTATCATATGTCAGAAAGAGTCTGGTTCCTAAAAATAATGTCTAGAAATTTTGAGGTACGCAATAAACTGCTTCTTGATGGGGAAATGTGATCTCCACAGATGTTTTATTAGGGAAGCAGCTAAGGTTTGGGCATACAAATTTGAATACCAAAATTTTATGTAAGTTACTTAATATTAAACTTGTGTAATACCACTTGGTTTTAATGGCTCTGTAGGCTTCAACGGGTTAACTTTGTATGAGGGTCAGGTTTTATATGTTTATATTTTCTTAGCCTTGGTCAGGAGAAGTGGCTTTGCTTGCCCTTGTGCTGTGCCGGAGTGGTAGGGTTTCACTCCGTTTGAAAACCTAGCACATCCCAAGAGGTTACCTTGGTGTAGATTTCTTTCTTTCTATATTAAATCGCTCATTGTTGCAAAGTGACTGGTGCTGCTGGGCTTTGAAAAGAACTTCTAAGAGGTTAAAAAAAGCCTCTATATGAAAGGATTTTTTACTTCTGCAGACAGAATACAGTTTGCAGCTGTTTGACATGCGACAGTGATATGGATCTGATTGTATACAGTATAGCAGGAGCCATGGATGCAGCTGGAATCGAGGTTATAAATTTTAAAAGCAATGCAGATTTTTGCCATTAATTGGCTGCTAATAAAAGCAAACTCAATGGCTTCTAACTGTGGGAGCCTGTGGCTCTGTATCTGATATCAGGAATTCATACACATTACACAGTTTTAGTGATTCAGACCACGACTAATTGAAATATGAGGCATACTGATCAAATTTAGCATTACCAGCCTGCACTATGGTTTGGGACAGTATGGCGACAAGGTAGCATTTATTACTTATTCTCCATAACACTGCTTGATTGAAATATCTAGCTATGTTGGCAGCAGAGGCCCAGCTGGGCTTTAGTACAGCTAATTAAGTCATTAAAAGAGAGGTCAAGCAATCTAATTCTTGCATACTAAAGTACAAAAAAGTCTTTTATTATATTTTTTAATAAGTTAAGATTTGAATTTTTAGAGAAATTTCTTTTTAATAATAAATGCATTTATTGGTTTATTTATCGAAGTCTTAATTTAAATATGTAGAGGTAAGAAATTATGAACTTGTCAATACACAATGACCAAAGTCGTTTATATGGTTATGTTGTTTAATAAGTACATTGTGCCTGTGATTATAGAAAGTTGTTCAATAAATTAAATTTTAGAGGTGTAGCTTCTGATACTTTTCAACTGACTATTTTAGTATGGTGATCTCTTTTAGGGAAAAATTTCAAAGATAAGCATGTTGACTACATTATGTATCCTGCAAATCAAAGTAAATATATACTATGATATTCGTTTTTTGAGGGCTTTTGGGTAAAAGCATGAGGTTCTAATTGTAATTTATTTCTTTGTAATTTATCAAGTGCTCCTTCAAATTCCCAAGCTTATTTCTGCTGAATGAATCAGTGGAGAATGGAAGCATTCATTTATTTAGGTGGACATGTATTAACACTATTCAAAAATATTTTAAAAGTGATTACTGACATGTTACCAAAAACACTGCTTATTTCAAAATGCATGAATGGTATAATGATAACCTAATATAATACTTTAAAGAATGACTATTTTGCTTTTCCTCATTTTTTAATAATTATGAAAATTCCCATTTATATGTTCTTATGATAGGCTCCCAAGATAAATACTGAACATAGTAGGTGCTCCAGAAATGATTAAACAGTAAAAGATGAATGTCTTGGACGCACAATACCAATTTCATTAATACTATGAAGAACAGTATACAAATTTTGTGGGTTTTTTCCCTTACACATTCGCTCTCAATCAGTCATAGTCTCTGAAGTTAGGTTAAAAGATAGAGCATGAAGCTCAAGTATGATCATTTATTACTGTGTATGAGTGAATCTGGAAACATGTTTGGGGAAGAAATATGTTCAAATTGTATGTTGAATTAAATTAACAATAAATTTAACTCCTCATTTGGTTTGCATCTAATAATTAGTACAATAAGTAGATATCATTGGTATTGATCTTTTAAAAGTATTTATTGTATTACCAAGAAAATAAAAAAATCAAGTAAGTAGTAAGAGTACAGTGATTGGAGAAGCTTAAAAAAGTATGGGCAAAATTATACAAGATAGTTCAAATTACAAATGCTGTTTTAGTTAGAAATGGTCTGAAATATTAAATGAGGTCTGCTTTATAAAAATCCTAGAAGAGAACCATAAAGAGATGTAGGTCTTATTCTAGTTTTCATATCTGTTGAGGATCCATTTTCAGCATGAGATTGACACGGGACAACTGTTACTAATTTTTACACTTTTATTAGAGTAGAGCATGCAGATCTAAATAAACTACTGATATTTTGACAGGAACTATACATTTTCAAGTAAAATCTGCACTGACGTCAAACGTTTTTATGATAATGGCTTTCCAGAGATTGAGAAACTTTTGACTAGGAAATATGGCTAATTATTCTCTATTGCTGCTTAAAATCTTTTGGAAGTAAAATTGTGTATATAATAAACTGTATATTTCTTGTGTAAGGTGCAAGACGCAATTGTCTTTGCTAACTTATTTGATTCTGCTGGAGAACCATTGTTATCTGTGCCCACTGAGAGCCTCCCGCAATACAGTGGAGGTAAGTTGTTGGCACGCCTGCTGGGGATGCAGACTATGGGGGCCACCTGTTCACAAACCACGTCATGAAAGCAGTCCTGTCCATGGTCACTGTAAAAGTTCTGTTAGAAAGAGATTCCGGTGGTGACCATACTAAAAATTATTTTATGTCTATTTTATTACTGCTTATTCAGTCAATATCCCAAGTCTTCTCTTCTAGAGAAGAGTAAAACCATGCCCTGTTCAGAATCATACTAACAGACCCAGGTGTAGTTTATTGTGGTTCGAAGCTAACATCAGAAATGTATTCTTTGTACCAAATATTAATTTTTTAACTTCTTGTAAAAGTAACTTTTTTTCCTAGTAGATTGTTAGTAATAATAAATCTTACACAAGCCACTTGAGGGGCACATTTAATTAGACGGAAAAACAATGATATTCTTTGAAGGGTAACTCTCACTGGGCTCAGCTAAAAGAAGTTTCTGCAAATCAGAGTGACAGAAATATTACTTGTCGACTCTTCCAGACTGACTCTTGGGTATACCAGACCCCCCCCCGCCTGTCCCTCGGGGTAACGCTCACTGAAGTCCTGCATGAAGATTCACACTGGTCAAAGGCCTTCTGTCAATCTTCACAGATAAACTCGGACACACATGAAGGTTTCACCTGTCCCCCAAAACATTTTCAAAAGCTTTATCGTTCACTGGAATCAAATAACAAATAAATGTTTTTAAGAAATTTCTGTCTCTCCCCAAAAGCATATTGCTTACAGTTTTTCTTTAAAACTTTAAAACATACTGTTTTTGTTATCTATTTAAAGTAAGTATCTCATTTTTTAAGGGTTCCAAAAGTTTACAATTTCTCCTCATGCATTGAGTGTAAGGAATATGAGCATGGAATATGACTGAGGACCAAAAGTCTGGTCTCAAAGGAATTCTAGTTCAATTTTAAAATCAGAAGTTATGGAAGGTTTTGGGTAAGCCTGCGAATCTCTGGGCACCTGTCCAAAATGAACCTCTAAGTCTTTTGAAGTCTACCCATCACTAATATACACAGTACAGTCTAATCCAGCTGTCTGCCCCTTTTCCTGTTTCCCTTTCTTCAATCTGTCCTGAGGTACCAGTAGCTACATACTGCGGGAGATGCTTGGTAGAATGAATATTGCCTCTTGGAAATGTTCCCACAGAGTGTATCTAAGGTTTTGTTTGGGGAAGGTGGTGGGGGGAGAACAGGTAATACTTTAGTCATTTGTCTTTCTGGCTGACGTACATTTATACCACAATAATTCCTACCCAACTTTCAAATTACAAACTATTTTAGCTATCAGTAATAACAACAATATCTTTGCAAGATTTGTTTTCTGTTTCAACAAAAGATCATACAATTTTAAAGAGCAGTACAGATTCACAGATGAAAGTAAACAAATATAATTTAAGAAAATTAAATGAACACTGTTAATACCACAAGCATTTATATTATATACTATTAAAACATTTGCATGGCTTAAGAAAGTCAGTGAAATTTTTAATTTTTAAAAAATTTACAGCTAATAGCTTGGTTAGTGACAATATTATTTTAATATACATTTTTCTTTAAAATAAAATTTGGATAGGGATGAATTTTGGATAAAGGGAAAATTTTGAATTATGGCAAAGTAAAATCTGAGCATAGTTTCTAAGAAATCTTTGTGATATATGCATTGAAAAATTCAGATTGTGGTTAGAAGATATTTCAACTAACGAATATACTTAAAATAGTCCGCCTTTTGAGAATATCTCCTTTCTTGATCATTTCATACTGTTCATAATTGGATATTCATTTTTTGGGGGACTCATTCTATTGAACTGTTTCTAAAACGGAAATTCTTTAAATATTTCTGTGCGTGTCTTCCAAAAGCAGTAGCGGAGTCAATTTAAAGATTTTTATGTTATCACAGAACCCCACACAAGTTCACTAAAAACACAGAGTGACAACAGAGAAGCCAGTTTCATCACTGCTCTGACCTTTTAACAAAACCCCATTTTATGTAAATAAAAGATTGATGAGTTGGAAGGAAGAAGGATCATGACTGGAGAATAGACTGCAAGTCCAGGTAAAGAAAATATTGACGTCTTTCCTTTTTTCTATGTTCACCATGTCTTTCTTCTTGTTTTTCTCGTCTTCTTTGAGATCAAAATCACCAAAACATTGAGCAAGTCTTTTGTGCAGATTACCATACTAAGCACTGTGAAGTGCTATTGATGGAAAAAGGTATATTTACAATCTTAAAAAAAACAAATGAACAAATCAAACACACACACACACACACACACAAGCACCATTTAGAAATTAGGATTAGGAAATATAATCAATAATAGTGTAAAAACTATGAATCTATGAATGGTGTGCCAGGTGGATAATGGAAATATCAGGGGGGAACACCTTGTAAAGTATATGATCGTCTAATCAGTATGCTGTACACACCTGAAACTAATACAAAATAATATTGAATATAAACTGTATTTTAAATTAATTTTTAAAAATTAAGTCTGGGTTTTAATTTCAGCTCTACCCTATAATATCAAGCAACTTACAAAGTGTTCTGATATACAGAACATTTGGGTTTGTTGGGAGACTTAGATGAGAAAAATATCTGCTAAGGAACTCTGAAGATTCAATTTCATTCAAAATTCCAACAGGGGTTTGTGGGAAACTTACAAACGGATCCTAAAATGCATATGGAAAAGAAAAGACAGAGAAAAACCAAGACTCATTCTGAAGAGTATGAATCAAGAAGTACTGGTGCCTTTGAATATAGCAATCAAGATGAAGTGCTACTGAAATAGAGGTAGATGAACAGACCAGAATGGAGAGCCTAGACAGCGACCACTTCCTAAGCGGAGTCTTGGGAAAGAACAGAGACTGCTTCATGGGTCTGTGGGGAATGATTCATTACTCATGTAAAAAAAAAAAAAAAAAAAAAAAAAAAAGGGCATTAGGACAAGTGGTTTAGCCACATAAAACATAAAGCAACATAAAATTTTAGATGAATTAAATATCTTAAGGTGAAAAGCAGAAGTTTAAATTCTTTAGAAGAAAATATTGGAAAAAAATATAGTATCAGGAAAGAAAGGCATTTCTTAAGAACTAAAAATCACAAATCATAAAGAAGAAGGTTGATATATTTGAATATTTAGATAATAAAAATTTCTCCATATCAAAAGATTCTATAAAATTGGAAAAGATAAAGTAAATCTGGGAGAAGATATTCGTGATGTATATGTGATAATTAACATGCAGCACGTATAAAGAATTTCTACAAATCAGGAATAAACTGACACACAACCCAATAAAAACTATGTAAAGAATATAAACAAGAACTTTTTAGCAGACTAATATAGCAAAAAAACTAAACCAAAGCAAAATAAAATATGTTTAGAATTGTAGATTATAAGAATAAGATACTAATAACATCAACTGGGTTAACAGAAATTAAAAGTCTGCATAATATCGAGTATTGATGAGGATGTGGAGAAGTGGAAATGTAAGCACTACCTGTGTGAATATAATTTCAAACAATAACCATAGAGAATATTTGACATTTTAGCCAACTGAATGTACATACTTTCAGGAAAGGTTCGTAAATGGATAGGAGGATAAAAGAAATACTCTGCTCTTCCACTTGTATACAAGGCAGTGTAAAAAGATATTTATTCCAGCACGCTTTGTAATAGAAAAAAAATAAAACATCTTCAATTTCCATCAGTGACTACGGGCTAAATAAAACTTTGTAATATGCAATAGAAAACTATAAATCAGTTCAGATAAATTCAGTTGAGGTAGATGTATCAACAGGAATAAAACTAGAAAGTCTAGTAATAAGTGAAAATGTAGTTTGCAGAATTATATATTATTTTATAAAGTTTAAAAAACAAAAGCATTATGTATTGTTTATAAATATAGAAGTAGTAAAAAACATGAATGTAAAATACATACACTAACTTCAGGATATTGATTAACTCTAAGAGGGAGAAAAGGAGAGAGATGTGATATGAGGTATGTTCAAAGGGATTACAACTCCATTTGTAATATTTTTTTTGAAAAAATGCAAATATAGCTTGGCTGGTGTGGCTCAGGGGTTGAGCATGGACCTATGCACCAGGAGGTCCCTGGTTCAATTCCTGGTCTGCGCACATGCCTGGGTTGCGGGATTGATCCCCAGTAGGGAGTGTGCAGGAGGAGGCCAATTGATGTCTTCCTTATCATTGATGTTTCTCTCTTTCGCTCCCTCTCCCTTCCTCTCTCTGAAATCAATAAAAATATATTTAAAAAGTGCAAATATAGCAACATATTAAGAATTCTTTACACTCATCATATTCTATGCATTTTTCTGCCTATTCAAAATATTTAAATTTTTAATAAATTTTTGAGACAATTGTTACATATTGCCCATTTAAAAAATAATTACTAAAACTTAAAATTAAACAAAATTACAATCAAATGAATTATATTAAGAAGTTGATATTATTACAATTTAGGAGATTGGAGGAAGGGCCACACAAAGGTGGAACCAGACCTCAAGGGAGAGGGTTGGCCAGCTGCGGGTGGTGTCTTTAAGGAGGTTAGACTGGGGATGTGGGAAGACTACCAACTGAAGACATCTTCTGCTACTGGAGTAAACTGCCACCACCAGGTGGAAGAATCATTACTGAGGTAATGCTAGTGAAACAAGGACCTTGTCCATTTTCTATCTTCCAGCCTCCCAGGCTCCCTCTGATGCCCTCTAATGTCAAAGCTTAACAGGAGCAACTTCAAAGCTGAAATGTAGTTTGCAGAGTCCCAGACCCAGAATTACAAAACAGGGCACAGAAGGTTGGTGTTAAACTTGAGAGACAATAAGTTGATAACAGTTATACTTCTCAACCTACTTCCTGTCTTCATTCGAAACTCTAGAGTATCACTTTATTTATAATATGAAACGGTGGGGCTACTTGTTCTTCTGTGGTCCATCTTATATAGCCCTGCAAGAAGTCAGTATTATTCCAGCCTCCCTCTGCTGCTTCCTTTCTGGCAGTCCCATTTCCACTCTCATGTAAGCCCACATCCATTCATAAGCCCTCTATTTCCCCTTGCTGGGTCTTCTACACATTCCATTCCCATACACCACACCTTTGGCAAGTAACCGCCTTTCTCTGTACCTGAACTCTTGACACAGTCCTGAAGGATAACAGTGTTTATGTGAAAACCCACAAACGACCAACACCTCAGAGTTCTTCCATCTCCTGGACTTTAATACCTCCATTTTGACTTCCAAAAGCACTCCGGCCCCACTGTTCCACCTTAGATTTTGTGATTTCCTGAACATCCTCCCATTGTCAAATCTTCATTTCTAGTTCTTTGTGCTTTTAGAATAACCACATAATCATCTCTCTCACCCAGAATCTTCCTTCCATTTTGCTTGTTTTCTGACTTCATAAAATCACTATATTCCTTTAAGTGTTTATTTTCCTACATGTCCATCAGTACTTCCCTGGGTTTACTCTATTTTTAATCCTCACCCAAAGGTATGTTTTTATTGATTTTTAGAGAGAGAAGAAGGAGGGGGGAGAGAAGAGAGGCAGAGAGAGAGAGAGGGAGTAACATAGATGTGAAAGAGAAACATGGATCGATTGCCTCTCTTTTTTTTTCCCTCCAATTTTTATTAATTTATTTTTGTTACAAATGTTTCTCCTCCCCCCCCAGGCCCCCTCCTCCCTATTCCTTTGTTTCTGTTGCCTTAGGTGATGTATCAGTGAAAACTCTGCTGCGTATGATGTCTGAAATTTTGTTGCCTATATTTTCTTCTAGGATTTTTATGGATTCACGAGTCACATTTAAGTCTTTTATCCATTTTAAGTTTATTCTTGTGTATGGTGTATAGTGATGGTCCAGTTTCATTTTTTTGCATGTGGTGTCCAATTTTCCCAACACCAGTTATTAAAGGGACTGTCTTTACTCCATTGTATGCTCTTGCCACCTTTGTCAAATATTAATTGAGCATAATGTTTTGGGTCAATTTCTGGGTTCTCTGTTCTATTCCATTGATATATATACCTGTTCTTGTGCCAGTACAAGGCTGTTTTGATTACAGTAGCTTTGTAGTATAATCTGATATCTGGTATTGTGATCTCACCTACTTTTTCTTCTTTTTCAAGATTGCTGTGGCTATTCGGGGTCTTTTTGGTTCCATATGAACTTTTGAAGTATTTGTTCTAGTTCTGTGAAATATGTCATTGGTATTTTGATGTGGATTGCATTGAATCTATAGATTGCTTTGGGTAGTATGGACATTTTAATGATGTTAATTCTTCCAATCCATGAACAAGGTATGTGCTTCCACTTTTTTATATCTTCCTCTATTTCTTTTTTCAATGTCCTGTAGTTTTCTGCAAATAGGTCCTTTACTTCTTTGGTTAAGTTTATTCCTAAGTATCTTAATTTTTATGCCACAATGTTAAATGGGATTGCTTTTTTAGTTTCTCTTTCTGTGAGTTCATTATTGGTGTATAAGAATGCTGTCGATTTCTTGATGTTAGTTTTGTATCCTGCTACTTTGCCGAATTTGTTTATTAAATCTAGCAGATTTTTGATGGACTCTTTAGGGTTTTCTATGTATACTATCATGTCAGTGGAAGTGACAGTTTCACTTCCTCCTTTCCAAATTGGATCCCTTTTATTTTTTCTTCACATCTGATTGCTGTGGCTAAGACTTCCTGCCCCATGTTAAATAAGAGTGGCAAAAGTGGGCATCCCTGTCTTGTTCCTGTTCTTAAGGGAAATACTTTTAGTTTTTGCCCATTGAGTATGATGTTGGCTGTAGGTTTTTCATATATGGCCTTTATTATGTTGAGATATGATCCCTCTATTCCCACATTGTTGAGCATTTTTATCAGAAATGGGTGCTGGATTTTGTCGAATGCTTTTTCAGCGTCTATTGATATGATCATATAGTTTTTATAATTCATTTTGTTTACGTGGTGTATTACATTTATTGATTTGTGAATATTGTACCAGCCTTGCATCCCTGGGATGAATTCCACTGGGTCATGGTGAATAATTTTTTTAATGTATTGATGGATCTGATTTGCTGGTATTTTGTTAAGGATTTTGGCATCTATGTTCATCAGGGATATTGGTCTGTAGTTTTCTTTCTTTGTAGTGTTTTTTTCTGGTTTTGGAATTAGAATTATGCTGGCCTCATAAAACGAGTTTGGGAGTCTTTCTTCTTGAATTTTTTGGAATAGTTTGAGGAGAATGGGTGTTAGTTCTTTGAATGTTCGGTAAAACTCCCCCGTGAAGCCATCCAGGCCTGGGCTTTTGTTTGCTGGGAGAGTCTTGATTACATCTTCAATTTCCTTAGTTGTTATTGGTCTGTTCAAGTTTTCTATCTCTTCCTGGTTTAGTTTTGGGAGACTATGTATTTCTAGAAATTTGTCCATTTCGCTTAGATTGTCCAATTTGTTGGCATATAATTGTTCATAGTATTTGTTAACAATCCTTTGTATTTCTGTGGTGTCAGTTATTACTTCTGCTCTTTCATTTCTGATTTTGTGTATTTGGGTTCTCTCTTTTTGTTTCTTGGTGAGTCTAGCTAAGGGTCCATCAATCTTATTCATCTTTTCTAAAAACCAGGTCTTTGTTTCATTGATAATTTGAATTGTTGGTTTTTTGTTTTGTTTTTGGTCTCTATGTCATTTATTTCTGCTCTGATATTTACTATTTCCTTTCTTCCATTTGTTCTGGGGTTTTCTTTTTGTTTGCTTTCTAGTTCTTTAAGTTGTGAGGTTAGGTAGTCACTTAGAAATTTTTGTTGTTTCTTGAGGTAGGCCTGTAGTGCTATGAACTTCCCTCTCAGAACTGCTTTCACTGTATCCCATAGATTTTTTGTTGTTGTGTGTTCATTTTCATTGGTTTCCAGGAAGTTTTTAATTTCTTCCTTGATCTCCTTGGTAACTCATTCATTGTTTAATAACATGCTATTTAGCCTCCATGTGTTCAAATGCCTTTGCATGTTCTTGTTGCAGTTGATTTCTAGTTTCATGCCATTGTGATCTGAGAAGATGCTTGATATGATTTCAATCTTCTTGAACTTGTAGAGACTTCGTTTGTGTCCTAACATGTGGTCTATCTTTGAGAATGTCCCATGTGCACTTGAGAAGAATGTGAATTCTATAGTTTTGGGGTGTAATTCTCTGTAAATATCTATTAAATCCATTTGGTCTAGTGCTTCGTTTAGAGTCTCTGTGTCCTTGTTAATTTTTTGTCTAGAGGATCTATCCAGTGATGTCAGCGGGGTGTTGACGTCCCCTGCTATGATTGTATTGCTGTCAATTTCTCCTTTGAAGTCCTCCAGAAGATTTTTAATATATTTTGGTGCTCCTATATTCGGTGCATATATGTTTACCAAGGTTATATCTTCCTGTTGGATAGATCCTTTCAATATTATGTAGTGACCTTCTTTGTCTCTAGTAATGGCTTTCGTTTTGAAATCTATTTTATCAGATATGAGTATTGCTACCCCAGCTTTTTTTTCCTTTCCATTTGCTTGGAAGATTTTTTTCCATCCCTTCACTTTCAGCCTTTGTGAGTCTTTTGTTGTGAGGTGGGTCTCTTGTAAACAACATATATATGGGTTATGCTTTCTTATCCAATCAGCTACTCTGTGTCTTTTTACCAGAGCATTCAATCTATTTACATTTAAGGTGATTATTGATATGTACTTATTTATTGCCATTTTTGTTCAGTGTGGTTCTACTTTCCTTCCTATTTCTTCTACTAATTACAGCAGTCCTTTTAACATTTCTTGCAGTGCTGGTTTGGTGCTAATGTATTCCCTTAGCCTTTTTTTGTCTGAGAAGCTCTTTATTTGACCTTCTATTTTGAATGACAGCCTTGCTGGGTAGAGTAGTCTTGGATTCAGATCCTTGTTTTTCATGACCTTGATTACTTCATGCCATTCCCTTCTGGCCTGTAGTGTTTCTGTTGAGAAGTCAGCTGATAGCCTAATGGGGGTTCCTTTGTAGGTAACCTGTTGCTTATCTCTTGCTGCCTTTAGGATTCTCTCTTTATCTTTAATTTTTGGCATTTTAATTACTATGTGTCTTGGTATGGGCCTGTTTGGGTTCTTACTTGGGGCTTTCTGTGTTTCTTGAACTTGAATGCCTCCTTCCTTTACCAAGTTAGGGAAGTTTTCTGTCACTATTTCTTCAAATATATTCTCTAACCCTTGCTCCTTTTCTTCTTCTTCTGGAACTCCTATGATGCGAATGTTGTTATGTTTCCAATTGTCCCCCAGTTCTCTTAAGCTGTTTTCCTGTTTTTTTTAATTGTTTTTTCCTTTTGATTTTCTGATTGGTTGATTTTTTCTACCCTGTCTTCAAATTCACTGATCCGGTCCTCAGCTTCCTCTACTCTGCTGTTTAGTCCTTCCAATGTGTTCTTTATTTCTGCTATGTCATTCTTCATTTCCATTTGATTGGTTTTCAATGTTTCTATATCTTTACTTATGGTGTTGAGATCCTTACTCATGCTGTTGAGCTTCCGCAACATCATGGCTCTGAACTCTACCTCTGATAACTTGCTTAACTGCATTTCATTTATCTCATCTTTAGGAGAGTTCTCTTGTTCTTTCATTTGGGATTTGTTTCCTTGTTTCACCATTTTGGCCATCTCAGTGGGTTTTGGAGCCTGCCAAATTTTCCCTGTGTGTGTTGGTGTTCTGCTGTTTGTGGCTTCCTCTACTGGGTTTGGATGAGTGTGGGAGGACCCACGTTCAACACTACTGTCAAGTCTTAGTTTCCTGGGTAGATTTGTAAGCCCAGTAAAGGTTCAGTTATCTTCCAGTTTTTTGTCTGGAGGCTATTATTCTCAATTACTTGAGAAGCCTTGAGTTGTAGCCCTCAGCTGAATGATAACCTCCCTCAGGTGTTCAGCATAAGAGGATTTCCAGAGGGTGGGGCAGATGTTGGTTGTTAATGAGCCTCAATTTGCATTTCTCTGGCCCAGCTGGGTGGGATTAAACCTCCGTGGAGGGGCTGCTGCTTTTCCTCAAAGCCCCAGGAAGGAGCATGATGGCCACCATCCTTTGTGGCTGTGACTCAGCAAAAACTCTGAGCACCCTCCAAATCCCTGGTGTCCCAACAGAGTTCCAGTCCAGTCTGCCCTCCATCTGCTGAAGCCCAAGGTGAGTGGCTGTAGCTAATTTAGTGTTCTGTCCTGGCCCTTTGCGCTGTGGAGCAGTGCTTGGGATTTTAACCCTGAGAGAGCTGCTCACAGCTAAGACTGCTGTTGTCTGTGGGCTCCCAGCCCGCCTTCTCGTGCCTCTGCAGACCTACCAGGCTTGATTCAGTATCCTTTTCTCTTGTCCCTGGTTATATGGTCCTCTCCAGCTGCTTTTCTGTTGCTTTTTCCTGACGATTTCTCTTTATTTTAGTTGTAATTCCAGTTTGGTACTGGGGGATAGTCTGTGTAGCTTCCATTCACTCCGCTGCCATTTTGGGAAATCCTTGGTTGCCTCTCTTATGCGTCCAGATTGGGTATCTAACCCACAACCTTTTGGTGTACTGGACATCGCTTCAACCAACTGAACCACCCAGCTGGACCTCCCTGGGTTTACTCTTTGTTCTATTTGCCTTAGACCCTGAGAACAACACTTTAACAGTATTATAATTATCTTTTACTCTCCCCTCCAGCCTTATTCTCTCACTGGAGGCATCTTGCAGAACACCAGTCCTGGATTAATACCAGGATCTTGGATCTTTATTTCTGTATCAATAATGCTACCATGGCCACTCCAGATTCCTCCCTTTCAGACACACTTCTTGAAAGTATAATACTATAGTCTACTCTTGCTCTTTCCATGTCCTTATATTGACACCCTGCAGTCTTTCCAGTACCTTGATGAAGCTTCTATTAAGGTAAGAATGACATGATAATTTTAGAATCAGTGAAAACTTCTCAACCATTATTATACTTGGTCTCTTAATCTATTTAACACTGTTGAATTTTTCTTTCTTTAAACTTGATCCATATTTGGTTTCTGTGTTATTATTTTCTTCGGACCTTCTACCATTTTGCTCTTCTTTCTCAGTGAACTTTTTAAGCTTTTATTTTTCAGTCTGAATCTTAAATATTGGTGTTCTATGGCTCTTTCTCATTTTATATGCTTTCTTACTGAGTGATGGCTTTTATTCCTGTAATTTCTGTGATCACAAACACACAACTGATGCCTCATCTGTCTCTTCTGGTTCCAACCCTGCACATCCACATTTCTGCTGATGCTCCATATCCCCCTTGACCTATCCTACTCTGTTTCTTACTAAGGCCCACTCAGTTTATCAAACCAGGGAAATGGGTGTTGGATTAAATCCCAGCCTTTCATTCTTTTTTATTCTGCATATTTAAGTAATACAAAGTCTTAAAGAGTCTACTTTCAGTAAACCTTTCAAATAAGATCCTTTATTTAAAGCCAATGAGCCTTCCTTTTAAGTCATCTCCCTCCATCCTTATTCTCTTCTAATCCATTCTCCATACTACTACAAAACTAATATTTTAAAACATAAAATTTAATCTTTTTGCCTTCTTGCCTAGCATCTTACAGTTCTCCACCATCGACAGAATGTCTTTGCAAAGTATAGAAGTCTCTTTGGAGTCTGGCTCCTACCTCATGTGCCTTTTCCCTCCTTATAGGGTACATGATGCAGCTTTTCTGGACTTCTTGCCTGTCCCTAAACACATTGTTCATTTCTACATTTCTTTGTGTTTGCTGTGTTGTTCCTTTCATCTAGAATAACTTTTCCTTCCTCCCTTTTCATCCTTGCTTAGTCTTCTTGGAAACTTTCAACTTTCAACCTCCCTTATTAGCCTTTATGTCCCAAATATTCTTCTGTGAAGCCTGTGGATACATCATATTTAACCTTAAGAACATGGGACTTGGTGTCATCCATATATGGCTTTTAAACCTGGATCTGCCATGATGCAGTTCATATGTAATCTTGATGAGCCTTTAAGGTTCAATGCTGACATGAACTTCACCGATTTAATAGGTAGAGTTACATATGATAAATGATAACAGAGGTGAATGAGGTAAAATACCCCAGCCAATTCTGGGTATCTGGTAGACTTTTATCTGGTAGACCATTATTATGACTATGAATATCAATGATAAGAGTGATATTATTAGCAGTAACATTCCAGATACTGTCATACAGCATTAGATACTTTGTCATATATATATATAAAATATCTAAATTTTGTGTGTCATTCCTTATTGAAAACAGTGGCTTCCTTGTTATAAGTTAATTTAAATATGCCAAACCTCACTGCTTAGACACGGGAATGGGGAACCTTTTTTTCTGCCAAGAGCCATTTGGATATTTATAACATCATTTGGGTGCCATACAAAGTTATTGACATAAAAATTAGCCTGCTATATTTGGTCAGGCTAATTTGATGAGGTGTACGATGTTAGCTGGTATTGATTTTGCAGGCCTTTTGCGGCCCATGGGCCAGATGTGCCCCACCTCTGATGAGTTTACAGAAAGAGATATATAAAAATGAAATAAAATGTATAGGTATAAAAATTATGACAAAAGAAAAATATGGGTAGAAAAATAAAATAAAACCAGAGTAAAGTAGTCATAAAAATGTGCCATGTACTCATGTGCAGTTCCCAGGTTATATAACAGACTTATCTCTGAGCTTCCTAGTGGCCAAGGCAAAGAATGAAACACAATTTATAATATCTACCAGGGAAAAATCAACAAGTTGATGAGGATAAGCACAGATTTTCCTTGTACTGAGAAATTTCTTTGACGTATTCATAAAAAGTCATGCTGTGGTGTATTGTGAACACTTGCTACTCAAATTGTTGTTCGTGGTCCAATATCTCCTAGTAGCTTGTTAGACATGATATCTAAGGTCTTACCCAAACCTACTAAAGTTAAATTAACATTTTAACAAGATCCTCAGGTGATTTATATGCTCATTAAAGCTTGAGAGGTGCTGCTACAGAGGACAATGTTTTCAACAATGTTCCTTAAATAAATTAGGGAGTTTCGTGTTATGGTTTCTATATATGTTTAAGATTTAGATTCTAAATATATAGAGAAATACTGTAGAACATATAATCCAGTTCAGAGATTTGACATATTTCTCATATATTTCCTAATACATGTTTGATCTCTCTTTAATGAAGAAATAAAACATATTTCTTTTCCATTCACTTTTCTCTGCCTCCCTCCTTGAAGGTAATCATTATTGTGAGTTTGGGGAGCATCAATCCCATGCAGACTTATATAGTTTACCACTTCTGTATGTCTCCATAGAATATCATTATTAAAGTAACTACTTCTTTTGAAGATCTTCAAAGGAAACCCAGGACAGAGCATGAAAACGTAATTCAGTAAGAACAATTAGCACACAGTACACAATCTGTGTGAGGGAAGCTTTCTGGCTTAATCTAATGAGAAAATTTAGATTTTGGAACTATGAGAATGGTGGGGGGAAAAAAGAATCGTTTGAATATCTCTAATGAATACGAATGCAAAAGTCCTAAACAAAATACTAACAAATTGAATACAATACATTAAAAAACAATACATCATGATCAAGTAGGGTTCATTTCAGGGGCACAAGCATGGTTCAACATATGCAAATCAATCAATGTAATACACCACATTAGCAAAACAAAGGATAAAGATGATATGGTCTTATCAATAGATGCAGAAAAATCATTTGATAAGATACATCCATTTATGATTAAAACACTCAATAAAATGGATATAGAAGGAAGGTATCTGAACATAATAAAGACCATATATGACAAACCCTCAGCCAATATTATACTTAATGGTGAAAAACTGAAAGCTTTTCCTCTAAAATCAGACACAAGACAAGGATGCCCATTCTCACCACTCTTATTTAACATAATTCTCAAAGTCCTAGACAGAGCAATCAGGCAAGAAAAATAAATAAAAACAAAATCCAAATTGGGAAGAAAGAAGTAAAGGTGTCACTTATTGCAGATGACAAAACAATTCCTTTTTCAATTTCAACCATAAGAATAAAATACCTAGGAATAAACTTAACACAGGATGTGAAGGACCTATATACTGAAAACTACAAAGCATTATTTAAAAAGATTGAAAAAGCTGCAATGAAATGAAAAGATATTCCACGTTCATATAGTGGAACAATCAACATAGTTAAAATGGCCATATTACCCAAAGCAATATACAGATTTAATGCAATCCCCATCAAAATCCCAATGTCATTTTTAAAAAAGAAATAGAACAAAAAATTGACAGATTTAAATGGAACCACAAAAAACCCCAAATAGTCAAAGCAATCCTAAGAAAAAAGAGCAAAGCTGGAGGTATCACACTATCTGACTTCAAATTATACTACAGAGCAACAACAATCAAAACAGCATGGTATTGGCAAAAGAACAGACACATAGACCAATGGAACACAATTGAGAGTCCAGAAATAAAACCACAGGTACATGGGCAAATAAATTTTGACAAAGAGGCCAAAAAACCACACAATGGAGAAAAGAAATCCTCTTCATTAAATGGTGCTGGGAAAATTGGAAAGCCACATGCAAAAGTATGAAACTAGGTTACAGTTTGTCCCCTTGTACAAAAATTAATTTAAAATAGATCAGACCTAAACATAAGATCTGAAACAATAAAGTACATAGAAGGAAACATGTACTAAACTTATGGACCTTGGTCATAGAGAACATTTTATGAATTTGACCCCAAAGGCAAGGGAAATAAAAGGAAAAAAATAAATAAATGGGACTATATCAAATTAAAAAGTGTCTGCACAGCAAAAGAAACCACCAACAAAACAAAAAACAACCAACCAAATAGGAGATGATATTTGCAAACAATGGCTCGAACAAGGGGTTAATATCCAAAATATGTAAAGAACTCATACACTTTAACACCAAACAAACAAACAATCCAATTAAAAAATGAGCAGAGGACCTGAATAGTCACTTCTTCCAAGAAGACATACAAATGGTCATTGAGTATATGAAAAGATGTTCAACTTCACTAGCTATTAGGGAAATGCAAATCAAAACTACAATGAAATACCACCTCACACATGTTATAATGGCTATTATGAACAAGTTAAGTAATAACAAATGTTGGAGAGGTTGTAAAAAAAAAGAAATCCTTATTCACTGCTAGTGGGAATGTAAACTGGTACCGCCACTATGGAAAACAGTCTGGAAGTTCCTCAAAAAACTAAAAATAGAGTTACCATATGACACAGCAATCCCTCTTCTGAGCATCTACCTGAAAAAATTGAAAACATTTACTCACAAAGATTTATGAAACCCCATGGTCATTGCAGCATTATATACAAGTGGCTAAGACATGGAGACAACCACAGTGTCCTTCAATAGAAGACTGGATAAAGAAGATGTGGTACATATATACTATGGAATACTATTCAGCAATAAGAGAAGATGAAACACTATCATTTGTGACAACATGGATGGACCTTGAGAATATTATGCTAAGCAAAACAAGTCAGTCAGAAAAAGGTAACAACCATACGATTTCACTCATATGTGGCATGTAGAACTGAAACTCATAGACACAGACAACAGTATGGTGGTTACTAGAGGGAAGGAGATGGGGTTAGTAAAGGATAAAGTGGCCAACTGTGTGGTGACAGAAGATATAACTGTGAGTGTTGGGCACACAATGCAATATACAGATCATGCATCATAGAAATGTACACTTGAAACCTATATGATCCTATTAACCAATGTCACCCCAATAAATTTAGTAAAAAAAGAATCATTGAGCAAGATATTTTGGTAATGCCCCAGGAGAAGACTTGGACATAGAGAATTTAATTTATTGGCTATAATATTGGAGCAAAATGATAGTATTGATGTGTCAGTATTAAATTCCAATACTTTTGTTTCTTTTCACTTTTAGGGAAGATATGTTTACCAACTTTTCACTATATTCTGTCTTTAGATGCTGCTCCACCTAAGAGAGAGGCAAGTGCTAGGTTTGAGGGCCCATTGAGCTGGGGGAAAAGGTTCTGATTAAAATATATAATCTTAGGGGAAAGTGTCAGGAGCCTAAGGGAATGGAGCTGGATTTGGGAGAAGAAAGGGCAAAGGGAGATAAAGGAATCTAGATCAGAGGAAGGGTAGGGACTGGCCCTGCTAATACACTGCACCTTCTTTCTTTCACACTTATCCTTGAATTTTCCTTCCCTGGTCTTCTCCCATTCTCTGGAAAATTCTTCCTCCTTTTCTTTAATTCTATAATGATTCCATCAGGATCTTCTGGAAGTTGCCCAAACCAATTCTGGAGAAAATACAAATGACTGGTCAATGTAGTAAATGTGGAAAACAGGTTCAAATGTACTAGTAAGCCAAAAAAAAAAAAAAAAAAAGATAGTTAAGACAGTTAAAATAACCACAAAATATCTTGGGAGAGTTTTAAACCTAATGGGGAGTCGTCACAAAACTTTCAGAATGAGTGCCACTTTGTTCAACTCTAAGCAGCTTTAATTCTCTAGGTATATCTTGAGCATAAATTATTCTGAGTTGAAGCAATTTTTAGAAACTCATAGGAGCAGTACTGCACACGCGAAAAAAGCATTTCGGCACTTCAATACAAAAGAGAATCCCAACTTCTGAAAACTGGTGATGCAATCCCTAAGTATATTCCCTGGGAAGAAACTGGAATGCAGATATTTGTAGCACATGCAAAGATAGAACCAGCCTCTCTGGTGGTGACGACCTCCCCACCACAACGCACCTCTCACTAAGGATCTCCTTCCTCCCGCTCCAGGAGAGGGAACAAGAAGCGCCTGGTGCAGAGCCCGGTTTCTATTTCCTGGATGTGAAATGCCCAGGGTGCTATGAAAGCACCATGTTTTTGGCCATGCACAAATACATGTGTGTTGGCTGCTCCTCTGTCCTCTGTCAGCCTCCAGGAGGAAGAGCAAGGCTGACAGAAGGATGATCTTTCAGAAGAAAGCAGCACTAAAAGCACCCTGAATCAAGATGAGGGGGGAACCATCCCATTAAACACACTGGATTAAAAAAAAAGAAAAGACAGCCCGGCCGGTGTGGCTCAGTTGTTGAGCGTCGACCCATGCACCAGGAGGTTGCCGGTTCGGTTCCTGGTCGGGGCACATGCCCAGGTTGAGGGCCCGATCCCCAGTGGGGGGCATGCAGGAGGTGGCCCATATATGTTCTCTCTCATTGATGCTTCTGGCTCTCTCTCCCTCTCCCTTCCTCTCTCTCTAGAATCAATAAAGAAAAAAAAAAAGTCATTCATCCATATTCAGCAATTCAAAGAGCCTCATGAAAATTGTGAATTTACTTATCATAAAGCTGTGCAGGATGACAAAAATGCAAACATTAAAAATTGGGTGACTGGGATAATCTACATCATGCATTGTGTTATTGTTTGCTAATCTTTATGTGTTATCTTTTGCTAATCCAGTGTGATGAGCTGTGGGGGGCAATATAGGACATTTGGTGGCAGTGGTGGTAGGAGAGTGAACCAAAAGATCTTGGGTACAAGAATGCTCTGGACCACTAGACTAGACTAGACTAGATGTTCACTAGGTTCCTGCTTCACATTTTCCAGTCTGTTGGTGAAGTTGTCCATCTCTCCTCTAAGAAGTCTCTCCTGCATAGAGTCATAGCGGGAAGCTGTCCACACCTGTGTCAGGTGGAAGCTAAACTGCACTGACATGTGAGGTTTATTATTATCAATTATTATTGTTTTACTTTTCTGAGTCTTTATTTTTGACACGGTCTGAATCCCCAAGGATAAAGGTTAGACATTTCAGGATTTCTCTATATTCTCTCCTCCCTCTTTTAAACTATTGTTCCACAGAACCTCCCTAGAAAAGCTAAACTAAATACAATAAAGTGAACACAATACAGAAAATGTTTAGGGTTTTTATGCTTGGGGAAATGATGCTAAATTTCCCACTTAAAATACATTTCTTAAAGAGAGATGATTATTTCAATGTGACACCAGTGAAGTTCCCTTTCCCTTTGGTAGAGTGTAGTTCTTTTTGATGTAATGCCTATGTGATACTGAAAAGTCACAACTTGTCCTAAGCTGCATTTAGGCTTTAAATCTCTCTTTCAAAGCTCTGTTTATTTTCATTAAGCCTCTTCTTTTTAACTCAGGTGATGCATTTGTGTTTAGAAATGTATAACTTTGGCTGCCTGGGCTCTTTTCCCCTCATGCAGATTTTATGCTGGTAAATGTGCACTAAAGGGCGTTTGTATAATTACTTGTTTAATCTGGAAGCTCTTTACACTTTGTATGCACCTCAGCACATTTCCCAGCTCGGGTATTAATAGTGTTTTTGATGAGTTGATGAGGTTGATATTGGTGGCGATGAAAAGAAAACGAGAATAAAATTAGCATTGTGAGACTTAGGAACAGAGCAGAAGTATGTGTTCATCTTTACATAAAGTGCTTTGTAGAAAAAGATAAGTTTTATGCTTTTAGAATATCTGTGGCATTCATGCTGTAAACACACTCATGGCTGCTTGCTTGTTGACTTAAAACAGGCGTAGACTTGATTCTAGTTTTGTGGATATTTGTTATTTCAAGACGTGAAAGAAAGTATCTTTCTGTGTCATATTATAATTTAAAAATTAAACAATGATTTCTTCTAATTCAGAGTTTGCAAGGAGCCACTAGAGATTATTCAGCTCTGTTTTCAGATGGGTCGGTTTATATTATTCCAAACAGAAGAGAATATATTTTGTTTTTAAAAAGTTTATAATAAAGGTTACTCTCAGCCGTTCCAGGATACAAATGTCACCAAATAAATTCCTTGCTTTTACTCTATCATATATATTTGTTTAGTTCTTTGCCTCCATATGTTTCTTAAAGTACTATAATATTGCTGCTCTCCCTGAAAGTGCACAATAAAAAATTTCAATTGTTACTGTTATATGTTGTATGTTGGTTTTTACTTTTCTTTTTTTATCCTCACCCGAGGACATTTTTTTTTTTTTGCATTTATCTTTAGATAGAGCCAGAGAGAGGGAGGAAGAGAGAGAGAGAAACATCGATGTGAGAGAGACACATCGAGTGGTTGCCACCCTCACGACCCCAACTGGGGCTGGGGACAAACTGCAACCGAGGTACGTGCCCTTAGCAGGAACCGAACCAGGGACTCTCTGGTCCACGGGCCGACGCTCTAACCGCTGAGCCAAACCAGCCAGGGCAGTTTTTACTTTTCTTAACTTGCCGTAATTACTGATCTATTGGCCCTGCTGCTTGGGTCTACATAATCTATTTTTTCTTTCTTTCTAGCTCTCCATTTTGTGAAGTACAACCTAACCTAGGACCTAGAAAGGTGGGCTAAGTATTTGGATGACTTGGCCTGGTTCCTTCCCACCTTTTACTGAACCCAAACTGAAACATCTGTCTGAATCATGTGGGGTGCCTGTAAACAGAAAAAGCATCAGGCCCTGCTTTTGATGTGCTTGAATTAGAAGGTGTGCTGGTGAGGCCAGATAATACACGTTTTAACAAATTCCTAGGTGACTCTGTATTAATGTGAAGAACTACTGAACTGGTTATCTCGTATACTGCTTTCATAGCCTTCCATTTGACCACAGAAGTATAGCTGATCATTGGTACAGCTCCTGAGACTCCGGCCAATCCCTGGATGGGAAAAATTGAATAGCAATATCGTGATAAATTGGACTGCAGTTTGCTAAGTTGTCTTGAGGTTCATATTAAATGACATGTGTTCTCTCCGGCGTGATGGGGGTTTGGAGCTAGTAGGACAGCCTTTCTTTTACAATTACTTTGCCCAGTCTTCGGTTAGATGTAATTGGCTCATTCCTTATTTGTTCTTTCTAGCTCAAATAGAAAAGCATCAGGATGTTCTGGGTCTACTCACTACCTGCCTTGGAATGGAATGCAATACTTTCTCTGAAAGTAGCGATAACATAAAGAACATACAATTTCTTCAACTTCCAGCCAAGCTAGACATTTATGTGGATTTAAATTTATTCTTTCCTTTTCCCCTTTTCTTAAAATGGAAGTGGCACTACCCACTCCCTCCCAGCGAGGCCTCTTCCCTCAACCTGTGCCCTAGATCCCATTTCTCCCAATCTCTAAGTAACATTGATGTATTGATCATCTGAATTTCTTGAATCATTAATACCTTCTTCTTATTGGCTCCTGCCCGTTAGGTGTTTACCATGCTCTAATCTTCCTCATCTTTTCTAACATACATTTCTCCTCTAACATTTCCTTTACTTCTCTCTTCCCATTAATGGTCCAACTTAATGAAGGCATTATTGACACTCTTGTTTTACTTCCTTATTCTTGAATTTTTCCCCCTGAACCACTATAATTTGATTTGGGGGCCATCACACCACTCAAACGGCTTTGCCAGTCACCAAGTCCTCTGTGCTAAATCCAATAGACACTTAGTCTTTTTCTGATTTGTCCTCTTGGCAACATGTGGTACCATCTCATCTGTCCTGGAACACTTCCTTCTTACGTGGTAGCATCCTTAGCCCTCCCTCACCTGCCACTCCACTTTTCATTCTGGCCACACTACACATATCCCAGTTCTTTGAGTGGCACAGGCTCTCTTTCATCCAGGCCTTCTCGTCTGCACTGCCCTCTCTCTGGAACTGTTTCTTTCCTCTTCACTTTGCTGTCTCCTACCTGCCTTCTAATTCCCCTTCCACATTGCTCTCTCTGTTCCCTCAAGTGTGGGTAAGTTCTTTCTCCCATTCACTCCCATATAGCTCATTACATCGCATCTTTTCACTGAACGTTAATTGCCATTTGTCTATATTCCTCAATACCAAAAGCTAAGAACTGTGTCAGTTCTTTTCACTGACTTTTCTTCAGTCCCAGTAGCCTGCTGTAGTGACTGGCACAGGGGCCAGATAGAAGCATAATCAATAGATATTGTAATGAATAGAAACACACATGCACATAGACATACACTTACACACACATCTATGGTTCTGTGGAACGTGACAACATTTTATCTCTAGGCCTTACTTTTCATTCCGTAAGATATGTTCACAAAAGACTGCAATAAAGAACCGTAAATGCTTGGAGAAAAATGGATGACACAAACTAGATACATGTTAAGAAAAGGGCAATTGCATGCTTAGTTGAGGTGAGCAGTACATAGAGGAAAAAGTTCTTTTCAAACTTAATCTTAAATGGTGATAGAAGTTTTGATAGGGAGATATAAGAAGAAGGTGATTCTGATAGAAGTTCTGATAGGGAGATATAGGAAGAAGGTGATTCCTGAGAGAGGCAACAGTGACTAGAAAAACACAGAGCAAAGCTGAGAGAGAGAGGGAGTGACAAACCAGGTATTCAGTTCGAGCAAATAGGTAAGGGGCAGAAATAAAAGAAAAGATGGAAGTTTGGCTGGTTGTGGAAGGTTGTAAAAGAAAAATAAAGACTTTAAACTTTATTCTTTAGTGAGTGGGAAACAAAATATCAATCTTCACACTTTTCCCCACATGCTAATCTAAAGTATAAAATCATTAATCACATTGGCTTTCCCCCTTAGAAAGCTGTCACTGATGCCATCAGCCTCAGCTAGTATCTGAGCACTAACTCTGATGGGATCGCATGTCTCCGAGTCCCTTTCAGTGTATGCTGCTTCTGTGTGTGAGATAATTGTCTTGGTCAATTTACTGTTTCACTATTTCAAAATTTCAGTTAAAAATTAAAAAAAAAATTTTTTTTTTTTACCATAATGGCTAACCACTGCAGGTATCCCTGCCATAGTCTCTCTGCTTTAACTGAAAATGTATTATGGTGAGAACTGAATTAACATGAACCACATCATTCCACATACTTAGGGAATTATTGAATGAGCAGTGTTCTAACTTCAATTCCTGCAACTCATACATTCTCCTTAGTTATCTTGTATTAAATCAAAAAATTCTGTGCCCCTCCACAGGTCTCTAGTTCATATTCAAGCCTGTTTGAATTCACTTCATAATATTATTTTTTTATGAAGTGAGTAGTTTACTGAACTTAGATATACCCTTAAATAGTATCTTCCTATAATTCATTTAAATGTGATTTAAAAACACAAGATAAATTATTTTGCACATTTTTATTATATACTTTCATGGTGCTAATAGTCTATTAATGAGGCATATCTCAAATACAGCTTGAGTACCTGTATTTCTTTCATGTGAGTCTACAATTCACTTCCAGGAGTAGTTGAGTAAAGCCATCTCCTTCGTCTTTGGACTTTCAATCCCACAATCACTTTCCTGCACTCTTACAAGGTGCACGTCTATGTTTCTAAGAAACTCAGTGCAAACGTGCTTCTTGAAAGACCAGCTTTTAGATACTTACCTTAGCAGTGCTGGCCAGTACTAGGCAAGAAGGGACTACCAGCTGTACCAGCTAAGTGAAAATACTTTGTCTCCACTTTCTTAAAAGTTCTCCTCCTGTGGCCCAGCCCTTGAATACGCTCAAGTGGGAAGAAGGGAAGGCAAGGGAATGCAAACGAAAGGCTGTTGTTCTCTTTTCTCAGAGCGACTGCCTAGACTGGACGTGGGAGAAGGGAGATGATTGGAATTGGATGCTAAATTAAAGTTTTAAATTTAATCCATTGAAAATTTAAAAAATCTAAAATAAGTTTTAATTTGTAAAATGACTATTGTTTTAGCTGGAAGTGCCGAGAGAGTAGAAATAAAGTGATGGTAAGTGAAATTTGAAAAAGCATTTTGAAGGCAATGGGGCAGGAAAATGAAGCTGTTTCCTATTTGTATGCCATTTAGTTCAGCCATTTAGTTTATCTGCAATGACACCTATCTTGGGGTATATTAGAGTTATCTTTGAAATTATGTAGCTGAAAAAAATCAGCCTCCAAATCATCTTAATTTCCCCCTCCCTCCTCTAGTTCCTCACTCTTTTCCTCCCTCCCTTTTTCATTCTTCCCTCCCTCCCTCCCTCCTTCCCTTCCTTCTTTCCTTTCTTCCAAAAATATGAAGACCACAATTTTTGCCAGGCTCTGAGAGAAGCATTGGGATACACAAAGGAAAAAGAAATAATCCTTGCCTTCTTGGGGTTTACATTCCAGTATCAGAGAATGAACAGTTAATAATGGCTTTGAGCCGAGAGGAAATGAATTAAGGGAGCATCCATAAGCATATCTGGTAAAGAGTATTCTAGGGGGATAGAAAAGTAAATAAAAAGACCTTTAAGCAAGAGTGTGATCAACAACCTTGAGGAAGAGCAGGAGCCCAAAGAGATCTAGGGAACATGATAGGAAATAAAATTAGGAAACTGGGGCTGGAGGCAGATGATATAGGACCTTGGGCCTTAGGTTTTATTCTTAGTGTGATGGAAAACCATTTAATGGTTCCCATAAGTAATATAATTCCATTTGGGTTGTAAATATAGATAAACCATAGGGAGAAAAGAGTGGAAACCATATGACCAGTTAGGAAGTTATCCTAGTAATCCAGATGAGAGACAATAGATGCTTTTGATAAGGAGGTAGAGGTAGGTCTGATGAGACATGATTCGATTCTGGTTATAATTTGAAGATGGAGCTGATAGAATTTGCTGATGGACTAGATGTGAGATATGCAGAGAAGACATCAAGGATGGATTCCCAGGTTTGTTTGTTTATGTGTTTGTTTTCCAGAGTAATTGGTGCACCCCTGGTTTCATTTACTATGACACAAAACACCACAGAAAGAACAGGTTTGGGGGGAAAATCAAGTTTAATTTTTTCTGTATTAAGTTTAAGGTGCCTATTAAATATGCTACTTGAGGTATATAAGTCTGGAGTTCAGAGGAGTGGTAGGGTAGGAGATGTGAATATGGGAGTCACTAAGTTATAGTTGGTATTTAAAGCCAAATGATTGCAACTGACCACCAAGGAAGCAGGAGACAGAGGCAAAGAGAAGAGAAGAGGTTGAAGAACAGAGCCTGGCTTATTCCAGCAGTGAGAGAATGGGAAGGAGAAGCGTCTATAAATGGAGGTTGAGAAGGTGTACCCAGTGAGTTCCTAAAAGCCGAATAAAGAAAATGTCTCAGCCCAGCTCGAGTGGCTCAATTGGTTGAGTATCATCCTGGGCACTGAAAGGTTGTGGGTTTGATTCCCGATCAGGGCACATACCTGGGTTGCGGGTTTGATCCCTGGTCAGGCATATATGGAAGGCAACTGATCAATGCTTCTCTCTCACATAGATCTCTCTCTCTCTCTCTCTTTCTTCCTCTCTCTAAACATGTAAAAAAAAGTGGATGTGATCAGTTGTCAAATAGCTCAAAGCAATTAAGTTACATGGAGAATAACTGGATGTCACTGGATTTGTAAATATGAACATCTTTGGTGACGTTGATGAAAGAGGTTTCCATGGAATGGTGAGTTGAAACCTTGACTGAAGTCGGTTTAAGAGAGAATGGAAAGATAGGAATTAGAGAGAGTAAACAGATAATTCTTCAGAGTAGGTTTGCTGGAAACAGAAGCAGAGAAATGGGGTGGTAGCTGTAGCTAAGCAAGGATCGAAAGAGGGCTTGTTTTTAAGATGGGAGACATTACAAAAGGTCTGGGTCCTAGTGGGAGTGATCCAACAGAGTGGGGGAAATCATGCTGTAGGAGAGGAAGGCACAATTACAGGAACAAAGTGGGTGAAACAGTGAAAGAGGGAGATATGCAAGGTTTAGTCTGGCCTTTGATGTGAGCAATGGCATCAGCTGTGTCTTGCACAAACAGAAAGAATAATTCTGACTCTAAACACGTGCTATTGAGAGTATTAGGTCTTACAGGCCATGGAAAAGCCCTTTGTAAGTGGAAAACTCCTTATGAACGCAAAGGCTTATATTTAGTTGAGTCATTTGTACTGAATCAGATGGTTATGTCACTTACCCCTGACAGATCCATTGGCAAATGGAGCTTAGACACTGCTGGGAGAAAGTGACAGGGGCCTGTATTCCTACATATTTATTTGAACACATGGTTTTTGTCTAATTAGACCAGCAACAAATATTGGAGCATCTTTAACATGCCAGGTACAGATTCAGGTGCCAGGGATACAGTGATGAAAAAGACAAAGTCATTGCCCAGAAGGATCTTCAATTCCAGTAAGAGAATGGAAAGATGAATAAATAAATAAGACGTGTTCTGGTAACACTTGTTTAAAAAAATCATAGGAAAATGCGATTGAGAGACACTGACCTCATTCTTGTGAGATTGGATTTATTAAATATGGGGCTTATGTGCTCCAGAAACAAATGTGTTGTGATCAGTGTGACAGCAATTCTCTCTCATTCTTTCAAGCTCGAGAGACAGGTGAAATGAGACAGAAATAATTCCCACTTTTCAAATGAGAAAGTGAAGATTTTGAGAATTGGGCACAAGTTATTAAAGAAAGACTCAAATATAGACATTTTGACTTCACTAATTGCTCTTTTTATGATAGCAGGGAAATGTGTGTATGATAAGTTGACATGCTTATTATCCACTTCAAAAATCATCCCACATATTAAAAAACAAACACAATTATAAACACACAAGAATTAACATCTTTTAGGTTTCAAAAGGATCCAGGAAGTTTAGATTTATAATTTTTGAGAAAAAACAAAACATACAACTTGGTATTATTGATCCATCTTCTGTAATGATACTCTTTTAAGTTGTGAGAAATTTTTCTTTTAATGTCATATTTTAAATTATTTCAATTTACCACTGTTATTCTTTATTTTGCATCTTAAACATTAATTTTTACTGAGGGTAAAGTCATTTATAAAGTGCTTTTTTGAATTTATTTTTGCGACTGCAGAGAGATTTTCCTGAATAAAGAGATAAATATTTTAAGCTAATACCCTTTAAAATTTCTCTTTGGAAACACAAAACCATTTGAGGAATATAAATGTGCTGTCCAAGGCTGTTGGCTAAGCAACCCTAACTCCACAGATTCCCTGTTAACTAAATGCTAAAGCAATGGATAAAAAAGTATGATTGCTTTAATACCCTCTTTTCCCTTCTACTTACACTAGGCAACAATCTGGATCTGAAAGGCAATTTTATCTTTTAAGCTCCTGAAAATTTTGAGTTATTGGTATTAGTGTCACTAATTAGATGCAATAGAATTTTGAAATCTATTCTTCAAACCTCCTGATTTTGGTAAAATGGAATAAAACTCAACTGTTAAAAATGTACTGTTTCTAAAAAGGACACTGGAATATTGCAGGCTGCCTTTCTTGATTCCAGTTTTGTAGGTGTAAGCTCTGGGTTTTTAAATGCTTTGATTGATGTTAAAATGTACAGTGTTTATGATAGCAGGGCAATAGAGTAACTTTATGAACGTAAAACAACTGAGAATCAAGCAAATCACTTCTTATTGACTTTTATTTTGTGGTTTTCAGACCTTTGGTAATGCTATGCATAAAATTTGGAGAAGTCAAATATCACAGGGAGTGTCTAAAATCTTTGTCTGAAAGTCTTTTTGTTCTTAACTGTCAGAGAATACAAGAAATCATCTGTGATATTTTCAGAACTATCCAATTTCAAATGCCCTTTTATTCAGTGCTTTTATGACCAGTTGCTTGACAACGTATAGATATGGTTACTTTGTATGAATGTCCCTGTGCTATTGGTATTGGCCTATTTCTTTCTCTATATACTGATCTACAGTAGTTCCCAACAGACACATTTTAAACTGGCTTTACTCTTGCATTTTCACAAATGTTAGAGATTTTGGTTACTAAAATTTTTCCACAACACCCACTTTGAAATGTCTTTTGAGACAAGTTCTAGTTACTAGATGTGTAATATGTTGGGTGTGCTTTAATGGAGATTTGGTATTCATTAGACATTAAACATGCTATATGCAAACTTAAGCTTTTAAAAAAATCTGTGTTTGTATTCATCTGAATATTTGAAAGATAATTTTGTTGTTATAAATACATGGAAAGTTTCAAAATATAGGCATTCTCAAATAGACTTTTAAAATTAAATATATATAATTTAAACATATACATATACTTCAATAGGAACTCTGACCTTTAATGTTTTCTATTGGCTTTTATACCATTTGTAAGCTTAGGCAATGTTAGGGATGTAGACACACACGTTTAGGTTGTCCCTCTGCATTTATAAATTTCCATAGATGTTTTATACACATAGCTAGGAATATCCTTTTATAGTCCGTTCATGCAATATGCCAAATATTTGAAGCACATTGGTAAAAGATGCCCATATAAACATTTTTCATTATATTTTGCTTATGTCATTTTAATTATTAAAGGAGAGAATAGATGAATAAAACACTGGATTAAGAATAGAAGAAGCATGTAGAATTAATGCAACACAAGAATTTATGTAAATAATTGAATTTGAAATAACCACTCACTAGATCGCCTAGGTTTAGCAAATACCTTAAAGGCCAATGTTTAGACTGATAGCTTGGCGGAGAGAGTGACTTAGGAGACGGTTCCATGTTAAAGCGGTTGTATGTTTGAACTAAAAACAATGTGCAGGAGGGTCCTAAGCAATTCTAAGGGATTATTTTTTCCTTTTAAGAAAAACACCGCCTTGTGGATCACCAAGTCCAGATTTGTACAAAGAAAAACTAGTTCAGGGCTGCGACTGAGAGCTGATACATTTCAAGGAGGACCGGCCGGCTGCACTTGTGAGCGGTGACAGATCTCTGTGAAATATAATCCTGATTAAAAATGCATGTGTGAAACCTCTTCGAATAAAGCGCTGTGTCCAACAGCATTTTTTGAGCTTCTGCATGTGAGAAGGGAAGACTAACGTAGCTATTCTTGTACTATTTACCCCATCATTTGCTGGCGGTATTATATTTCTGAAATTGTCTTTATCTATGACTTTCAATGAAGTAGAATTGCATTTTTTTGTGTGTGTAAAAAAAGTTATTGATACTAGTGAATTTAAAAATTCAGAAATTTAGTGCACACATATATAGACGCAGCATTTTTTTTATAGATATGTCTAAATCAAACTAATGCTCTAAGCGATAGAAACTTGTGATTGAGATGAATATCAATGACTGTGATATTTAGGCCTCTGCCACAAATCATGTAAAATAAAAGGAGGCATATGTGGGCAGCTACTTCACACAGATTAGCGACTCTATTGTTGCAACTCTATTACTTTTGCAGGGCCAAGGCTTTAATCGACTACTGAACAACTTTGAGTGGGTCTATAAACCAATTTTCTTCATTTGGGGTCCAGATTTGAGGGAACTCAGGTATAAAGCTTGAGAGGTTTCTAAAATAGAGATGAGGTAAATCTGTCTAGGAAAAAAAAGAAAACAACTGGTACAGTGTGGGGTGCCTGGAGAGATCCGAGCAAGCCAAGTTGCCTCTGTGCCCATGTGCTCCAGCCTCTACAACTCTGTGACTTGATCCTATGACTCTGGCCTAGAATGCTTAATTATGCCCATGCCTCCTGTTGGGATCTAAAAGATGGGCATGAAACTGTGCAGATATTCACTTTTTAAAACAAAGAATTGGGGAGAAAATCAATAGAGTGACCCGGTGGGGTAACATAAAGTGGGAGAGATGTGTGTCTGGGATTGCACGTGTCTCTTGTTGGTTGTGGAATTGTGATATACACTGACAAGCAGATGTACACAGATGTACATGTACACATATGCAAGCACACACATATATAATTATATGTACACTAATGTATATATGAATATGTGATAGAAATCTATCAGAAATAAATATTTATTGAGTTTCTACCCAGGGCTTCATGGCCTTGTTTTTCATTTTTATTTATTTATTTTTTAGTTTTGGATAGTTATTATTTTTTAAATTAAATTTATTGGGGTGACATTGGTTAATAAGATCATATAGGTTTCAAGTACACATTTCTATGATATAAAGTCTGTATAATGCACTGTGTGCCTACGATCCAAAGTCCAATCATCTTCTGTCACCATGTATTAGGACCCCTTCATCCCCAATCAGCCCCACCCCTTCCCCCGCAAGCACCACGCTGCTGTCTGTGTCCACAAGTGTCAGTTCTATATCCCACATACAAGTGAAATCACATGGTTCTTAGCTTCTTTCTGACGGACTTATTTCATTTAGCATAATATTTTCAAGGTCCATGGCTTTGTAATAAGTACAGCTTTCTAGACTACCCTAAATGTTTCTTTTTAATGTCTATTTTTAAAGATCCAGTGTCTTACTTGATATCGTTTAGAAAAAAATGATGATTTGAAGTTTTCTGCATTATAGTCATTCCACACTCCGGACATTTTAATGCACTCTGTCCATATAAAACGTAATTTTCTGAATCTCATTTTGTAAAATGTGTGCTGAAGTAGTGGTCTGTGTGAGTTCCTTTGTCTTGCCTCCTCCTGCATGCCTCCGGCTGGTGCACTCTCCCTATTTGAATCTACGATTTTTCACAGGAAAAAGAAAAAATAACTCACACGTGCAATGCATTTAACAAATTGGTACTGAGTTTCTTTTTATTCATGTAATTATGCAAAGTATTCAAGGTTTTAAGAGTTCTAATTTTATACAACCCAATAAGCAGGTGAGAAGAATATATTTGCCTTCTTTTAGGCCGCAGAGCTGAAAATATGAAGCTCACAGTTGCCTTCTCTTTTTTACTTATTCAATGAACATGTATTGAATACTTATTGGTAACACACCTGCATTTGCAGATACTGAATTTCAATTGGAATGTTAAAGTGAGTATTGTTAGAAGGATAAGTAACAACACCTATTTGCCTTAAATTTGAGAGTTAAACTTATGTCTTAAATGTTACATGTTTTTTCTTAATATTTGTTTATATTTTCAATAATACCTATTTTTACTTATAGGAGTAATCCTTTAAAAAGACTGTTTAAAGTACATATACTTAATTGTGTATATTGTTATGTAGTCATTATACATTGTAATTAAAAAATAAATGTAATTACTTTTGGGGGATACAGTGTATCTAGTTTCATGTCACTAAAAAGAACACGAAATAGTGGACAAAGTTCTACAACAAAATATGATGCAAGTACAATCCAATGAATAAAAATTACTATCACTGAGAACAACAACAAAAAGCTTTCTAAACCTTTAAGACCTTGACTCTTTTTTTTTCCTAATCCCTCGGTGCCTTTTAACAAGTGAAACTATTTTTTTAATAAAATTGTCAATGGCTTTCTTTAGATTTACTGGGGGCCCTACTTAAATGGGATATCTGTCCATTGTGTTTCAATAATATACAAAGCTTTCTTGTGTATTATTTTCTTGGTACACATGCACACACATGAAAACACTGGCAGAGAAGTTCGTCAAAGTGACAGCCTGGTCACCGCCATTTAAAATGTGATCCTCTAGGTCTGGTGCAACTATAAAATGAGTAAAGCATGCATGCATTCTTTTCTTTGCGGATCTTCTCTTAATAATGAATGCTTAGATATTAGAAGTGAAATGTAATTTATTCTTATCATTCTGTATACTTTACTTTATTTGCAATTAATTCTCTTGCTATATTACATCTGTGTTAATATATGTTTTCTTAGAAATTCTAAGGAGAGTACTGCCTCTAATTTATTTCCCATCTTGCAGTTGATTTAAACAGGGGTTTAATACCAGGGATCTCCTTTCTTAGTAACAAATATACACAGTGAGTGTTCTGAGATTTATGTATGAACCTGGAATTCAGAAATGGGTTTTTATTACTCCTTTTGATTTAAAATTAATTACCAATTATCAATTTAAAAATTCACAATGAGAATTAGCAGTCTCAGGTTGCTATTTAGTTCATTCCTGTTATTTAAAACTTTAAATTGCTATTGGTATTAATAGCAATGTTTTTGAGCCACTATTTCTAGTATTAAAATGTTATATAAAATTAATAGTTTGAAATCACTGCGTATTTGTGAAAAAATATTTTAGAAAAAAATAAGGAAAAAAATGTTGTCTAAATGCTGACAAAAAATATTTGTTTTCATGATGTTGATTCCAGAGTTCTATAAAGACAATTACAATAATTTTATATACATTTCAGTGCTGTTGTTTTTAATTACAGTTTCAAAAAATAAAAATTATTAGGATAAAAAAAATCACTAAATAAAGTCATTGATAACAATTGTCATTAAACATTATTCAATGTCTGATATTCCAAATGTCAATTTTTATTCCCTTGAAAAAGACAATCTGTAAAGCAAACGTGTTTAGAAAACAAGGAGCCATAACTTTTAGTTCAATTCTAGCTCAACAGAGATGAAAACCTGTCATAATTACAAAACAGTGGCAGGGATGACAGCGAGATAGAAGAGATAAAGAGAAAAGAAAATGTTTTGAGCACTGGGAAATGGTCTATTTCTGTGCTTATACTCACATACCCACTCTCTGCTGTAGACCTGGATGGAGCATGAATGGCCTTTCTTAACTATAATTTATATACAACATATGAAACTATGTTTGAGGTTTCCTTTTAAATACACATCCAGTGATCTCTTCCTTATCATACAGCACATAACATAATAGTGTCTTCAGCAAATGGAATGTAAAGAATCCAAGAAGCCCTAACTACGGAGTGACCCTTGTTTCTGATTGACCTGGTGGATATACGTCCCAGATAAGCAACCATAAGCCTTACAAGGCTTTCAGTGACCGTAAGCAAATTTAGAATTAAAAAAAATATATATACATACATATATATATATGTATATGTATAAATATATATATATATTTTGAACATTAACACACAGGTAAAGTGATGGTAACGCCTTCCTGGCCCGGAGTCCTTAGTTAAATCATCAGTTTGTTAACTGCTGTTTGCAAGGTAAACCCTCCCTCTGGAATGAACTTCTTTAAAGCAAAATGAAATAAAATAAAGGTAAGTAAAAGTAAATAGATTTTCCTATTGAAAGTTATTACTTCAGGAATGAAGAAGATAGATATTGATCGGCCCCATCCTTTGCCATTACTGTCAGGTCCACGTAGATGGCTAAGACACTTTATTCTAAGCAAACAGCCATTTTCTCTTCTGACATGGGATTCCAGTGAGAATTGAAAAAAGTAAAAGGTTTGTAAAAACATTTTTCTGTCCTTCTTACAGGGACAATTTATGTTGAAGTAACAGTCTCTGAGATACTTGCACCTGTTATTGATTTATTTCTTCTTTGTCGTGAGCAATCTCCTGTTTTATAATTCAGTTACCCTTGTATACTGCTCTTAGGCAGTAATTTAGAAATAATTTTCATTGCAACAAAGTCCCAAGGGGCTCAAAATATAGGAAGCACATGGATAAAATACTAAATATGTGTATACATTTACTAGAAGCTCTCTGGTACATATTGATAGTTGTGATATTTGTTTTTATCACTAATAAAGTCAGGATACCATGATGAGCTATTGTCATAACATTGCAAATAGAATCCTAAATCTCTGAAGTCCCCATGGTTTCTGGCCAAATAACCCTTCTATATGACCTTGTGAATCCATGGAGTGGAAAACACAAAAGAGTGTGAATAACATAAACCTAATGTAATCAGAGTATAATATATTATCTCCCAAGATGGGCAAAGTTTCTATTGATGAGAAAGCAAATCTGAAAAAAACAAACAAAAAACCCCCCCAGAAAACAGTAAATCTGAAGTAAAACTTTGTTTAAATCACTTTGATATGCAACTATAAATTTGCACACCAGCACATGTATAAGCATCACTTTATCTGTGTGTCCACCAATACAGTATACAATTGTTTCCTCGTAAAAAATCAATATGGCTCTGATTCCTCTACGGCTCATTCACTGTTTATGGATAGGGATTAATGTTTGACCTTCTCTTGCCTTCTTGACTTGAACCAATTACTTTAGAATAATTTTTCTGGTTTAACTTTTTATCACATCTTCTGACATTTTAGTGCATAATGTTTGACAGCTATGAACATCTGCAAAAGTTATTGTTATCATAACTTGAGCACAATGGAACTACCATCACTGATGCCCTGAAGATCATATTGCCCTACTCAGTAGGAACACACTTACATTAAAAAATTTTGTTTGATTACTTAGTAGAAATCTTGGCTTGGTTTGTTTTAACAAACACAGATTGTTTCAAAAAAAAAGAAAGAAAGAAAAGGCACCTGGAGATGGAAAGGACATTTGTATTCTACACAGGGGAAGCCTCAAAATATTTATTTTTTATTTGGCATTTTATGCATTTATTGTCATGCATAAAACAGCTTTTAATGTTTACATGTATTTCTTAAATGAATAAAGCAAAAATCTTTGGAAACATTAGCAATGCAAACCAGCTTTGTGCATCATAGGTTTGCAAGTAATTCCTGATAAAAGTAGTTCATTTTAGTGTCCTGATTTCTTATTGAGTATGCACCCAGGGAAACTGGTATATTGCATTCTCCTTGAAGAAAGACATATGGAGAAAACGCAGTTAGTCATTTATGTGCATATAACAATATAAATCACAAAGATTAAGGGAAATCATTTTGGGGAGCATAATTTTGCAACCAAAGGCACTTAAATAATTACCTTTTTAAGCAACTTTTATTGACTATGCAGAAGGATGAAAAGTAATCTTACTTGTTTTAAATGGCATAAAGCTACCAAATGCCATTAACAGAGTGTTACATTTCCTATTTCACTAAGATTGTTGAAGCTTACCAGAAAGAGATAAAAAATGTATAAATTCAGGAACACTGGCTAGTAAGACCCCAAACCATTGTCAGTGGACTCCTACTTTCTCCTGCCAAAATATGTGGAAGCATGCATGGATTGTACTAGATTAGTAAGAGGGGCTCGTTTCCGGGGCATTAGCCAGGTATCTTAGCAACAAGACCATACCAGATTCTAGCAGTGCTCTGTGGTGGTGCATGTAATATCCTGGACATAATCTGTCTTTTAATTTTCTTTGGATTGTAGTGATATTACAGATACATGTGTTCAGTGATAGATCTTTATTTAATAAGAAGAATGCCTTAGCTGAAGATTTGTACTATGCCAGGAGTGGGCAACTCACAATAATGTTGCTGGAGGTTGAGCCCAGGTACTGCCTTGTCTCACATTTCAGATTGACAGGAAAACTTACTCCTTCATTAAGATGTGCCTCATAGTTCATATCTTTATGCTGTGAAGATGAGGGTGCTGCCGGAATTCATAATACTAAGAACGTTATTTAATGTCAGATAGAATGCAAATTGCTCGTACAATTGAAATGTCATCTAAAACATGCCACCGTATGCAACACCACTTTATTATAAGTCACTGAGAGCAATATCTTAAATTTGGAATTGCACTAATCCTTCATCTGCTTTGTTTACCTTTCATCTATAATAGAGATGTCGAATTTCCTCCAAACTGGATTTGCATGTTTTAACTGCTTGCTCACATAGCTCAAGATGTGTGGGAGAACTATATAGGGGTACTTCCTTTGATTTTCTTGTCTTTTTGTTGTTTGTTTAATGCAAATTAACAGCAAAAGATAGCATTCAAATACAAGACATATAAGCTAACACTTATGGAAGAACATTTGATTATTTAAAGTACAAATTATAATATAAACATGTCGGTTTATTGGTAATTGATTTTCTTGGTAATTTAGTTTCATGCAGTATTTTCTTGTATCTAATTGAAGCAACAATAGTTCTATAAGATTAATTTTCTTCACAGTAAAATTACATATGAACTGTTTAAGACTTGTCATGCTTGCTTGGAGAACGTGTCCAGAACAATTGCCTTCCAACCTAAAGCTATCCTGACATAAAAATATTGGTTGTACATAAGAGTTCTTAAATTAGTTTCTAAATATTCATTCAAGACAGATGGCTTATCTTTTATAAATCAGTTTTCAGTACCAAAGAAGACCCAGGACACCTCTTTAATTAGTACACTGTAAGGTTTTCATAAAGAATTACATTTTTACAGAGAGGAGAGGTATGTGAGGGGATATGGGAAGAAGAGAGTTCTTTTTCTATTAATATTTACTATTTTATTATTTCCAGTTACTATTCCACGACTCCTTGCTTCTATCCTCTCCAACTCAATATCCCCCCACCCCACCTTGGCTTTTCTCAAAAACATTTAGCTCTTGAGGAGTGCTTAGTATCTTTTGAAGGGGACCATTGGCCATTCTGTTCTATTTTGTTTGATATTATATGGTATTTTCATTATTCATAACAATACTGCTCAACATATACTACTAGAACTTAAGAACTCTACCACAAAAGGTTACTATTTAAAAACAATCTTTTTTCTTTATTGGTTTTAGAGAGAGAGGAAGGGAGAGGGAGAGAAAGATAGAAACATCGATGAGAGA
Organism: Tadarida brasiliensis; assembly: GCA_030848825.1. Taxonomy (NCBI): domain Eukaryota; kingdom Metazoa; phylum Chordata; class Mammalia; order Chiroptera; family Molossidae; genus Tadarida; species Tadarida brasiliensis. The sequence continues at coordinate 83,744,312 of CM061257.1, forward strand.
GAACATAGATTGGCTGCCCCCTGCATGCCCCCTACTGGGGATTCGGCCCACAACCTGGGCATGTGCCCTGACTGGGAATAGAACTGGCGACCTCTTGGTGTATGGGTTGACGTTCAACCACTGAGCCACACAGGCGAGGCAAGATTATTTTTTTATCAATATTATTAATATAAAACTTATATGGGTGTAAGGAGTCCCCAAATTAAAACATATATATATATATATATATATATATATATATATATATATGATTTGGTTTAAGGATCTGTGTGAAACTTTTACAAAATTTGTTTCTATTTGCAAAGACATGTTTTGATTACTTCTAAAGAATGACTCAAAGTGGCTTCCTTGATATGAGTAATACAATGGTGTTACATCATTCACAATGGCTTTCAAAGCTCTCTAGAACCATTTAGAACAGCTTCTCAAAGGGTTGTCTGAAGATTTCATGCCTTAGAATTACTTGGTATATTTGTGGAAAATTCAGATTCCTGAATTTTTGCCCAGACTCATTGTATATGGCTCTTTAAGAATTTAGGAATATCTCCAGTTCTTATTTTTTTTCTTCTGGCACATTAGGATTTGAGAACCATTAAATTAAAATAATGAATGACAATCAAGAGAGAGCTTAATTTACATAATAAGGGTTAGTTTTATCAAATTAGGCCTTGTTATATCATTGAGAAAAAATAGTTATGCCAAAAATAATATATATTTATGTATATATTAGATATTAACATAAAAATAACTTCAGATTTTATTAAAAATAATGAAACAAAGGGCTTGGAATATTCTTAAGTTTGTTAAAATGATGCAATTTGTCATTAAGGGTCATTTTGCCTAGGGTTTTTAAGTGAGAATATTAACTTGGTGACTCATGATACCTTTTAAACTTATGTGTGAAAGAGGACATACATTTATTTCATCGAAGGGGATTTTATATAAAAATTTCTCTTAAAATATGAAAACTCAGAAATGTGTTTTTATGAATACATAATATCAAAATATGATTTTTTGCATCGTTGTTGCGGAAAAAGGAGAATCAAGTCAGTAAAAAATGAATGCCTTTCAATTTAATGGCAGCTTCCCCCCCCACCCCATTTCTCTCAATTTTTCTTTCTTATTTTGGTCTGAGCACTGGCTTTGAAGTTAAGTTACATTTTTATTCTTCCTTGAATAATTCTTGGTGACCAACGATGATCTTGCATTTACCACCGTCTTGGGTCCAGAAGCATCTCTGAGTGTTTTGTAAACTAAAACAGAAGTCAGATTAGCGAGCTGTGAAGTGTGATCATTCCTTGGGTGTAAAATGATATCTGGTTAATGGTGAACTGAGTTATATGGCATCCCTAAAGAGAAAGTGAAACATAGAAAAGCAAAATAAAGAACCATCTAGAGCTTATGTGAACATGATGAACGTCTGGGGCTTATGATGTATGACTGACTTCCACCTGGACCAACAGCAAGTGGTTTTGTGCTAGATGTGCAGAATTCCAGAGACTGACAAGTTGGGAACTGTTCTCGGGCCCAGAACTGTAGAAGCACTTACTCTGTGATTCCTCTTTGAACCATGGTGTACTAAACTGTAATCAAATGAGGGGATATTTCTAACACTCACCTAAAATCTGTAAACATTTTAAACATTACTGAGAATAACTTATCTGATGTGTAACTTGGTAGTCTATTATACAAAGTCTTTTCAGAATTAGAGCAGTTACTATTTCATGACTCCCAAATGTTCATTTACCACCTTAACATTTTTCTTGCACAATAATTTCATCTCTAATGGCCTATCCTTAGATACTCTAACATCACCTCAAATTCAGCCTTTTTAAAGTCAAAATTAAGGTTTTCCTCTGAACACAAAATCTTATTTGTGATTTCTCAACTTCTGTCAGTTGGACGACCATTTCCCTTATGACTTGTATTCAAAGTCTCTCAGTAATTTATATTAGGTTCAATACATACACTAAGATTTCTAGTCAGTTTGCACAATCCTAGTCAGTTTTGTTATCACTGTGAAGTAGATTTATTTGGAAAATAGTCCATAAGTAGGTTGAAAAATACCTTTAATTCAAGATGTCAAACCAGATTTATCAATAAAATGATACACCCTACTTCTAATCAGGTAAAATACGAGAATGTGACACTTTAAGGATGATGTTTGAGCACATAAATAAAAGAAGCAGAAAGGTAAAAAAAAACATATACTAGAATTTTTACCTGGAAAAATCAAGAACCACATTTTCTCTCCATAAAGAAAGAGTTGTTAATTTTATCCAAATCACGTATTTAGTTATAAAGAGAATTTATTTATTTAAAAATGTGGCATGAGGATCTTTTTGTTTTTCTTCTCTTCTATCTGGTGCTTTTCTTAGGCACAGCCCACACCAAGGATTGGAGGACAGAAGCAGAGATTAGAGATGCAGTCTAAGGTGGAGACTGGGCATAATGGTACCTGGGACATGCATTAAGAGATGGAGAAGAAGAATCTGATGGGATTCTGGGGAGGGGACCAAGAGGATGAGAGTGCCAGCACCCCAATTTTAAGGACCTTTGTCCTGTGAGCTGGGGAGGAGGGGTGGGAGAATTAGGAGACTAAAAAGCACACCTCCTAATCTTTTCTTTCTGGTCCATCTCACACTCTGTTTGGGTTGGAAAACACACTTAAGTCTAAATAATAAAGGCTGTTTTGTATATGTTTCTGGATTCTTGTCAGTAGTAGTTTGGCTTAAAAATGAACTATACCACTTTCCCACAAAGGACATGACCCTGGAGATATAATAGTCTTCAAGATGGAGTCTTGGGCAGGCATTTCTTTATGTTAAGGTCATATTCTAAGTTATGCCCCTTATAGAAATGTTGACACAAAAGCTCATGAAAGAGATATCTCAGAGATATGAAGTAAGGAATATCCGGCCTTTGACAGGATTGATATTGACCTACAGTGTCATTATAATTTGAATATTGCTACTCTACCTTTTTTTCTATTTTCATTACAAATACTGTGTTTTTACAAGGTAGCAGGGCAAGCGTATTGGAAACCAGTGAAACAGGATAAACATAAGCATAGCCATCTTTTAGAGGCTGCTCCAACTGGAGGGATTCGTTCATATACATCTACTTGTATTTTGCAGAGCAGTTTGGTTCTTCCTAGGTTATTATCCCTCCCGTATGTAGGTGGAGAAGAGAGAGTTAGAGATAATTAGAAAATTAGTGAGAGTCCTGCTACAAGATCATTCATTGTAGTCCTTCTATTAGAGAACTGAGGAATCCCCAAAGCCAGCTGCTGAAAATGACCAGTGTATCCTGAACACTACCCACATGCCATGGATTTGCCAAGCGTTTGACATGAGTTACATCTTTCAGTCCCCATCACAGCTCTATGAAGTGAAACTGTTTTTATCCCATTTTAAGGATGAAGAAATAAATTTGATGAGGTTTAATAACTTTGATAAAATTCAATCAGCTGTTAATAATCATTATAATAATAATTCTTTCTTTTAATCCTCCCCGAGGACATGCTTAGAGAGAGGAATGGAAAGAGGGGAGAGAGAGAGAGACAGACAGAGAGAGAGAGACAGAGGCATTGATGTGAGAGAGAAACATCGATTGGTTGCCCTTCCTACACTCCCCAATAAGGGATGAACCCAAAACCTTGGTATGCGTCCTGACTGGGTTGTACTTACTATGAGCCTGGTACTACTAAGTGAATCATGTATATTAAGCAATTTTAACCCACGACAACCCTATGATGTAGGTACTGCAATTATTCTGGTTTATAGATAATGAAATCAAGGTCCAGAAAGACCAAATTACTTTCCCAAGTTACATACACATCAAGTAAGTGTCAGAACCAGGCTTCAAAACCAGGTGTCCTGGTCCCAGAATCGGAGCTATTTCTAAGCTATTCTAACAATTATAGAGCCAAGGCTTAAATCTTTGCCTTCAAAATCCAAGCTCTTATCATCAACGTCTAAATGTCACCCTTGAAACATAACTATCGATATGAATATATCATAGCTTTACCTTTTCAGTTTTATATATGAATTTAGATATTGTAGTCCATTGATATAAATACCTTTTCAACAGCAAAACATTGTGATTAAACAATGGAAAATAAGAACAGAAATATTTGACCCAATAAGCAATTTGAGATGTTTGTCTCTTCATAATTTTGAACTTTCAGGTAGAGTTTATTTGAATGTGTTTATAGATTAGTAAATTCAGTGGACAGAAGAAAATTACACTGTTGGTATCTTTTTGTGGTTTTGCTGCTTAACAAGTATGTTATCCCCCAAAAAAGCAGTGCTATGTCAAAACATACGCTATTGAGTGAATTAATGCGCATTTACTATTCGTGGGCAATAATGAATATTCGGCTAATTTTTAAAATCACTTGTACTTTATTCCAATCAGCACGCAGCACGCAGCACACCACCAAGACTTCCTTCATAATTTGATCTTTACTTTCAAGCTGAAATTGATTTTACATTTATAGTTATTAGTCTACTGTGTTTTTTTCCTCTTTAGTAGCTATGCAAACGAAAGTTTGCGACTAGTAGATACTTTAATGTGACTTTTTTTTTATCATTGTTGAATGGTAAGTATATGTCACTACTTTTATGATGTCACTTTTAAACTTGAATAAGCTTAGACCACTTACTGTAAAATCCTGAGCAATTTTAAGTTGATGTTGACATTAAAAAGGATTGCCTGTAATGATAGTGTCTTGTAGCTTTAAGTAGCAGTCTGAAATAAATCTAGTAATAATTATGGTTACATCGTGATCACTTGCCTTTTCCTGTTTATTAACCTTGTAAAGAAACATATTGTTAAAGTCATCTTTAATTCATATGAAAAATTAATCCCCTTTTCCTTCCATCCCAGACCTGAGAACAAGGATGAGCATGTAAGTAAGTTCAATGCTTAAACTTTTTTCCTGGAGGGATTCCCACATGGAAAACTGAAGTAATGCTAACTAAAAACGAAGTACCTTAATCACACATCAGCTTCAGTGTCTCTGTCACTGTCCCTTTAAGAAGCCTCAATACTTACAACTAGTGTTATCCCAGGGCCTGCTGGAACCAGCTAGGGGCTGAGCTCTCAAGACCAGCCCATCTGAAAAGAAAATAACAGAAAACAAAAACTCACCAGCTAACCTGAATTGCTGATCCCTGGAGGGTACTCAAAGAAAAGTTGGAAAAGATTATGTAAAATGGCTCTCATATGTTAGGCAGGAAAAATTACTTATTGCCTCTAAACAGGAAGATTGTAAACAATGTCTCCCATTTTTGCAACAAAGAAAGATCAGCCTGTATAAGACTCTGCTCTCAAATATAGCTTTCATAAAGTGCCATCGGGTTTAGAGTCATCCACTTATGTCTAAGAGAGAAGGGAGAAACGGGAGAGATTTCTCTCTTATTTCTGAGCTCCCTTCTGTGTTGGGCAGAGCCTAGAAAGGTAGGATTCTTTATCTAAAACCCACACTTCTGGCTTTTCATCCTAAACCTGAAACAAAACAGTTTTGGTGGTGCAATAATCAAAGAAACGGTAACATATTTTGTTAAGATTTGACACTGGATGTGTAAATAAAAAAGTATTTACTGCCCTGGTCGGTTTGGCTCAGCGGTTAGAGTGTTGGCCTGCGTACCAAAGAGTCGCAGGTTCGATCCCCGGCTCAGAGGCAACCAATCGATGTGACATCGACGTTTCTCTCTCTCTCTTTCTCCCTCCCTCCCACTCTATCTAAAAACAAAAACAAAAACAAAAAAACAATGGAAAAATATCCTCAGATGAGGATTAAAAAAAAATAATAAAAATAAAAAAGTATTTTCTGTCTGACTTTACTTGTAATTAAGAATATGTATTAAATTCATAAGTTTTATTTGTGTAATTTGTACTTGACTCTTTTTGTAACCTAGGAATAAATTAATAAGGTTTACAGTTATGCCAATGCCTGTGTGAATTTTAGCTATTATAAATCGATGCTTTGGATGTATAAATGTTATAGAGAAACGAATGAAATTTAAAGTATATGTGATTTCTGTGTGGTAGTTACATATGTTTTATCACGTATTTTAAAAGATGCTGAATGAGCAGGATAAATTGAGTTTCTGTTTCATTCTTCCAAACCCCCCTTAGCCCAAGTATGTGTGTTTCTTGTCATGCATCCTTTCCTGACCACTCCAGTCCACCAAGGCCTCCTCTTTGTAATAAACTCAAAGAACAGGTAGTTCTAAACTTCCTACTACACAGGGAGTTAGTTTTCGTCCCTCTGGATGATATGTTTCCAGATTTTATTTACCCAAAGTATATTTGGATAATAATTGTTTCTTCACATTCTATTAGTCTCAACAAGCAGTAGGCAACAGCGATGTTGATCTGCCAAATCGGAGGAGAGGCACAGGTCTGGGATTTGGACTGAGCGAATGTGGGCGGATGTGGTGCAGATGCTTGGAGGATGCAGAGGCTGCGGTCCTGGGACTCCTTAAATGGAGCACGGTGGTGTGGACGGAAGGACTTGGACAATATTGGCTAGAGAGCTGATGATGGGAAATGTGTGGTTGCCAGACGACTGCCCTAGTGGGCCAGGAGCTGGATGATGGAATGTCAACATAGGATCTGATTGCAAGTGAGAGGCAACTAGCCTAAGAATGAGTAGGTAGAGGAAAATGAAGGCGAATCACACACATACTTTATATCCCATAGACCTCAGGCAGGGTTCTCTCTCCCTGCTTTACACCTGCAGCAGCAGTCCTCTTGGGTTTCTAAGAGATCCTGTCTATTTCCGAAACAACTGCTGCTAAGTGTTTTGTCTCTGGTAAATGAACATTGGCTTTTTTAAAATTTAAAGTTATTTAATATTACTGGAGAATCACTGGGCTACCTCTCTTAGTAGGAAGGCTGTACTTCCCAGCCCTGGTTTTCCTTGGCCAAGGAATTCAGTGGAAATGACATATGATAGATCTAAACAAAGGTTTTCAGAGCTCTGGTATGGTTCCTCCATGCTGCCTTTTCCATTTGCCATAGACAGATCCCTTCAGGTAGGGAATGAAGACACATGGAACAGATGTCATTCCTGACCCCAAATAGGCGTGCGATGTGAGAAAAATAAACCCTTATTGTGTAAGTTACTGAGATTTTGATCCTAAATTGAATGATATACATTGTCACGGACATGATTGTCTGGACTGGAGTTCAGTAAATATTTGTAGGCTCTTTGATATTTCTTATATTACTATTTTTCCTTAATTATCTCAATTACATGTCCCTTGAGAATAACCCCAGTGTCTTTATTTGTTTCTTTGATCCACCATATAAACTGCATGCCTCTAAAATAAAATATTTAAAACATATCACAAGGTGGGAAATTAACCCCTTATCTGATGTATCATTGGCAAATATGTTCTCCCATACAGTAGGTTCCTTTTTTATTTTGATGCTGATTTCTTCTGCTGTGCAGAAGCTTTTTAATTTCATACAGTCCCATTTGTTTATTTTTTCCTTTGTTTCTCTTGTTCTAGGTGATGTATTGGTAAAAATTCTGCTACATGAGATGTCTTAGATTTTGCTGCCTATGGTTTCTTCTAGGATTTTTATGGTTTCATGACTTACATTTAAGTCTTTTATTGATTTTAAGTTTATTCTTGTGTGTGGTGTAAGTTGGTGGTCTGGTTTCATTTTTTTTGCATGTAGCTGTCCAATTTTCCCAACACCATTTATAAAAGAGGCTGTCTTTACTCCACTGTATGTTCTTGCCACCTTTGTCAAATATTAGTTGAGCATAATGTCTTGGGTCAATTTCCGGGTTCTCTGTTCTGTTCCATTGTTCTATATGCCTGTTCTTGTGCCAGTACCAGGCTGTTTTGATTACGATGGCTTGTAATACCTGATATCCAGTATTGTGATGTCTCCAACTTTGTTCTTTCTCAAGATTGCTGCAGCTATTTGCGATCTTTTATGGTTCCATATGCATTTTTTGGAGTATTTGTTCTAGATTTGTGAAATATGCTGTTGGTATTTTATTTTATTTTTATTAAAAAGGTTTTTATTTCTTTATTGATTTTCAGAGAGAGAGGAAGGGAGAGGGAGGGAGAGATAGAAACATCGATGAGAGAGAACATCAATTGGCCACCTCCTGCATGCCCCCAACTGGGGATTGGGTCCATAACCTGGGCATGTGCCCTGACCAGAAATTGAACTGGCAGTCTCTTGGTCCACGAGTTGACACACAACCACTGAGCCACATTGGCCGGGCTGTTGTTGGTATTTTAATAGGGACTGTGTTGAATCTATAGGTTGCTTTGGGTAGTATGGATATTTTAATGATGTTAATTCTTTCAATATATAAAGTACTCATACAACTCAACAAAAGGAATACAAACAATCCAATTAAAAAATAGGCAGAGGACCTGAATAGACACTTCTCTAAAAAGGACATACAAATGGCCAAGAGACATATGAAAAAATGCTCAATGTCACTAATCATCAGAGAGATGCAAATTAAAATGACAATGAGGTATCACCTCACACTTGACAGAATGGCTGCCCTCAATAAATCAACAAATGACAAGTGTTGGCGAGGATGTGGAGAAAAGGGGACTCTAGTACACTGCTAGTGGGAATGCAGACTCGTGCAGCCACTATGGAAAACAGTATGGAGTTTCCTCAAAAAATTACAAATGGAACTGCTATTTGACCTAGTGATCCACTTCTAAGAACATATCCTCCTGAAACACCAATCAGAAAGAATATATGCACCCCTGTGTTCATAGCAACACTATTTACAATAGCTAAGATCTGGAAACAACCCAAGTGTCCATGAGTAGATGAGTGGATAAAAAAGCTATGGTACATATACAAAATGGAACACTATGCAGCTTAGAAAAAGAGAAAGATCTCCTTATCCTTTGAGACAGTATGGAGGGACCTGGAGAGTATTATGTTAAGCAAAATAAGCCAGTCAGAGAAAGACAAATATCACATGATCTCACTTATATGTGGAATCTAATGAATAAAATAAACTGACTGATGAATCTCAGAGGGAAAGGGAACAGAAGGAGATAAACCAAAGAACTTATATGTATATTTACATAAGCAGTGGACACAGACAATAGTGCAGTGAAGGTGAGGTAGGGAGCAGGAGCAGGGAGGAGGGAATCAATGGGGAAAAATGGGGGGACATCTGGAATACTTTTAACAATAAAGATAAATTTAAAAAATATGTCACAATGAATTAATGACTAAATACTTAACATATGTTCTATTGTAGTGACTGTGAGTGATATAAGCATGTCAAAGAAGTGAAATTAAGATAAATATTTCCATATTGAGAAGTCTATGCTAATTATCAGTTGATTCAAGTGTTTTTTGGTAGTAAATCAAATGATCCTTCACTTTTTTTAATGCAGTATCTGAAAGTACAGTGTGCAATAAAAAACTCTTTATGACTATATTGTCAAAGTTATATTGTAAAAATAAAGTACCACACACTTAACTTACACTACAGAAGCCTGTATTATGTGACAATTACTGCACACATTTTATGAAAGGAAGGAAAAGTTACTTTAAAACTAAAGTTTGGAGAGTTCCAAATGGGGAGCATTGCTTATAATCTTATAATATTTAGTGCAATTCTGAGTCAGATCCTTATCCTTAAGGTTAGAATAAGTTTCATCATGTGTTGGCTGATAGGTTGAAAGGAGTTATAATATCAGCTAATTGAATATAATTGAGAAAGCTCATTCATTTATATACAGAAGAGCATAACTATTTCCAGGGTCCTAACTGTTAGCACCCTTATTTAGGGCAAGCCTGGGACTTGAAAATACAGTTGACCCTTGAACAATACAAGTTTAATCTGCACAGGTTCTTCTATATGTGGATTTTTTTCAATAAATATACAGTCGGCCCTCCATATACCCAGGTTTAGCATCTGCAGATTCAAGTAACAGCAGATGGAAAACAGTATTTTTGATCCGTGGCTGGAAATCTGTGAATGCGGAGGGCCAGCTGAACTCATTGTCTAAGTCATTTTATATAAGCATTTGAGTATTCTTAGATTTTGGTATTTGCAAGGGGTCTGGACCTTGTCCTCAGATATGGAGGGGAGACTGTAGTTAAATTTTGAGGAGTCAAAAATTATATGTGAATTGTCAACTGCATGGGGGTTGGTGTCTCTAATTCCCACATTGAATCAAAGAGTTCTATCTGTTTTTGCAAAGATTTCTCACTTCTTCTTATCCCTACTGACAGTTTTTTGTCATGTCACCAAAGAGCTCCATGTTGCAAAATCCAATGGTCACTTTTTTAAGTCCTTATTTTACCTACTTAGAAGTAGGTTTTGACACATATGATGACTTCCTCCTTCTTAAAACACACCTGGTCTCTGCACACCATTCTCTCTTAGTCCTTCTACCTCTCTAGATGCCTTTTCAGCTTGTTCTTCTTCGTTTTCTTCACAACTGAACATGGAGTGTTTCAGGGCTCAGTCTGTGGACTTTTCTTTCTTTCTTTTTTTGTTTTTTTCTTAACCCTTCACCTTTTTTATCCAGCCCCACAACACTCCTCCCCTATGATAACTGTCCATCTGTTCTTTATATATGAGTCTGTTTCTATTTTGTTAGTTTTTGTTGTTGTTGTTGTTCATTAGATTCTACATATGAGTAAAATCATATTGTGGACCATTCTCTTGCTCTGTGTGCACAATCTTCGGTGGACTCATCCAGTGCCTTAGATTTATTCTTTTATTTTTATTTTTTAACTCATCTTTATTGTTGAATGTATTACAGATGTTTCCGTTTTTCCCCCCATTGACCTCCTCCTCCCCAATCCCGCCCCCCTTCTGCCTTCCTCACACTATTGTCAGTGTCCATTGGTTATGCATATATGCATAGAAGTTCTTTGGTTTATCACATCCCTCCCTCCCTCCCCCCTTCCCTTTGAGGTTCATCAGTCTAACAATCAATTTGTACTTCTTAATTCCTTCATCTTTTTCACCCATTCCCCTAGCCCCCGCCCATCTGGCAAGCAACAAAAAGTTCTCTGTGTCTATGAGTCTATTTCTATTCTGCTTGCACATTTTGTTTGTAGATTCAATTGTTGATAGATATGTATTAATTGCCATTTTATTGTTCATATTTTTGTTCTTCTCCTGCAAGAAGACCCTTCAACATTTCATATAATACTGGCTTCGTGGTGATGAACTCCTTTAGCTTTTTCTTGTCTGGGAAACTCTTGATATGTCCATTAATTCTAAATGATAGCTTTGCAGGATAGAGTAATCTTGGTTGTAGGTCATTGCTTTTCATCACCTTGAATATCTCTTGCCACTCCTTTCTGGCCTGAAAAGTTTCTTTTGAGAAATTGTCTGACAGTCTTATGGGAGCTCATTTTTAGGTAACGAACTGCTTTTCTCTTGCTGCTTTTAAGATTCTCTCTTTGTCTTGAATCTTTGGCATTTTGATGATGATGTGTCTTAGTGTGGACCTCTTTGGGTTCATCTTGTTTGGGATTCTCTGTGCTTCCTGGACTTGTGTGCCTGTTTCTTTCACCAAGTTAGGGAATTTTTCTGTCATTATTATTTCAAATAGGTTTTCAATTTCTTGCTCTCTCTCTTCTCCTTCTGGCACCTGGCATGCTTGAAGTTGTCCCAGAGGCTCCTTACATTATCCTCATTTTTTGTATTCATTTTTCTTTTTGCTGTTCTGATTGGGTGTTTTTTGCTTCCTTATATTCCAAATTGATGGTTTGCTCCTTGGCTTTACCTACTCTACTATTAATTCCCTGTAAATTATTCTTTATTTCATTTAGTGCACCCTTCATTTCTGACTGGTCATTTTTTATGTTGTTGATGTTCTTACTAAGTTCCTTGGAGGTCTCACTAAGTTTCTTGAAGTTCTCATTAAGTTCTTTGAAGGTCTCACTAAGTTCCTTGAGTGTCCTTATAACCAGTGTTTTGAACTCTGCAACGGATTGATTGCTTATCTCCCTTTTGTTTAGTTCTTTTCCTGGAGTCTTATTCTTTTCCTTCATTTGGGACATGTTTCTTTGTCTCCTTATTTTGGCTGCTTCCCTGTGATTGTTTCTATGTATTAAGTAGAGTTGCTATGTCTCTTAGGCTTTGTAGGGTGGCCTATTATTGTAGGTGTCCTGTAGGATCCCATGGTACAGCCTCCCTGACCACCCCAGCTGGGCCCTCAAGGTGCACCCCTAGTGTGGACTGTACACCCTTCTGTTGTAATTGAGTCTTGATTGCTGTTGACACATCAATGGGAGGGATTTAATCAGGCTGAGCAGCTGCAAGGACTGGCAGTGCCCACTGGCCACTGGCCTCTGACTCCCTTGGAAGATCAGCAGTGTAGGGGCCCATTACACAGAGCAAGACTTACTTCATCAGGGCTCTAGTACCCACTGAGTCCACTCATTGAGTGTGATCTGAAGCTGTCCATTGGGTGTGCTGGCACTGGGGCATGGTCAGCCTCCGTCTGGGTTCTACCTTGGGCCACCTGGCATAAGCTACAAAGTGACCTGCCGATGGCTGCTTCTTGTGCTGGGCTTGCAGGTGCCCAAGAAAAGCCGAGTTGTGAACCAAGGCTGGTCGCTTCTAATGCCAGGCCTGGGGCCACTTAACAAGAGGTATGGGGCTCACTGAGACCAGATGCTGCTGTTTGAGAGATTTTAGGAATCTCTGAAGCAGGATGAAAGACAGGCCAATCCTATGGTAAAGCCTTTGGAAACAGCTTGGGTAGGCCTGAAAATTGGGTGGGGCAGGGCCTCAGGGAATCACCAGGGCGGGGAAAACTGTGAGCTAGGTTGCTGGATTCCCAGCTATGGCGGCTGTCTGCCACCCCAGAGAAGGGCTCACCAAAGGAACATCAGCCTCTGCCATCACCTCTGTCCAACAGAAAGCCGCCCCTCTAGCCCTTGTCCCGAGGCCAAACAGCTCAGTTCTTCCCTGTATGTCTCTGGCGCCCCTCAAGCTGTCTCCCCTCCAAACTCAGAGGGAGCAAGTCTGAGTAAGTCTGTGTGCGGGCCCTTTAAGAGGAGCTGCCTGGGGCTCCAGAAGGCTCAGCCTCCCTCAGCCTCAGTTTCTGCTGGTTTTTATAGCCAGAAGTTATGGGGAATTCTCTTCCTGGCACTGGAACCCTGAGCTGGGCGCCTGGTGTGGGACGGGGTCCCCTCACTCCTCAGGGAGGACCTTCCCAGCTGAGGTGTCCTCCTGATTTTTATCCGCCACACGTGAGTGTGGGACCAGCCCGTCTGCGTCTCCGCCCCTCCTACCAGTCTCCATGTGGCTTCTTTAATTTCATAGTTGTAGGACTTCCATTCAGCTGGATTTCAGTTGGTTCTGAAGGATGTTTGTTCTATAGTTTAGTTGTAATCTTGATGTGGTTGTGGGAGGAGACGATACTGTGTTTACCTACTTACCATCTTGACCGGAGGTCCAGTGCCTTAGCTTTAAATGCCACTTACACACAATTCTCAGAATTAACTCTGTAGCATTTCAGACTCTAATATCTCACTATGTATTCAACATATCCAATTGGATGTTTGATATGAACTTTGAATCTCATGTGTCCAATCGAAATTATGTATTTACTCCCAAATTCTACTTCTAAACCTTATTCCTTTGGTGGTACTATCCATCTCAATAAACCAGAATTCCATTTATCCAGTTTCTTGGGTTAAATATTTGAATCTTTCTTTGATGTCTCTTTTTTTCTTTTATCCCACATCTAACATAATTCTGTTGATTTTACCTTTAAGTTTTGGTTAAAACTTAAGTTTTGGTTAGCATTTTTCACTAGCTTCACCTCAGTACTTTAATCTAACATCCTCTCTTACCTGGATGCTTTCAGTTGCTTTAGTGGTTTCCTTGTTTCTACCTATGTTTCTTTATAGTCTATTTGCTACTGAAGCTAGAAATATCCTGTTAAAATGCAAATCATAGGTGGTGTCTCCTCCACTCAAAAACCTAATGGTTTCATATTTCTCTATTTTTTTGAGAATTTCCTGCTCTTTCTAACTCTGTTAGTATGGTGCTAGAAATCTTGGATTGACCTTTCATATTTTTTTCTCTCATATTTCATATCTTTGTGTTATTCTCTATAATCTTAAATATTTCCTTGGCTTTATTTACTTGTCTTTCAATTAAAATATTTAATTGCAGAGGGAGGGCATATTTTTCACTCCATATTTTCCATAGCTTTTACTTATAATTGCATAGTTTCTTTTGTATAGCATCCTGTTCTTGTTTTGTGGATATAATGTTTTCTTGAACTGCCATGAATGTGTTAATTACAATTCTTTAATAGTTCTATTCTTGAATTACTTGTTTATTCTAAGATCATTATTTTGTTAATTTATATAGATGTTTCTCATCTATGCTGTTGCTTTTCCTATTTGCAGAAAAATACTCTTAGTGTTCTGTTTATATTTATGAAAGAAATATTGATTAGCTCCTGTGCATTTATTCTGCTAATAGAAAAATAGTGAGGTGTGTGGCTGGATGTAAATTATTGACTGGCGGGCTTAGCTTTAAGTTCAGGGAACAGGGAAGACTATCACATCTCAGTTCCCTCAAAACCCAGACAAAAAGGACTTCATTTTTGGTAGTAACTTTCATGTTAGAAGCCTTAACTTGACCCAGGACATCCATTCAAACTTGTTAGAGAAGAATCCCCTGGAGATTTCTCCTGGAGAAGCTAGACTCTGAATTTTCAAATCTGCCAGTGGAGTTACAGGTTGGTTAATTGATCCATATACATATCTTCATTTCACATTCCCATTTTTATATTCCTCATTGTTTGTTCTTGACATGTACTTGGAGTTTCCAGTGGTAGATGGCTCCCATCTTCCTTTCATTACAGTCCTTCCCAGAGTATCTTGGGCTTAAACTTTCTCATACAGTGTCAGCCATCCATTAGCTTTCATAACTCTTTGACTTTCAGAAATGAATTAAAATCTCTGTCCACTGCTGACTCCATTTCCCCATTTTCTTTTTTTTTTGGTTATAAGATTTTTGCTTGTATTTTCAATAGTTCCACAACATACAATGCATGGGTAGGCTCGTGACATGGAAGACTGTGACATGGGGAGGCTGTCCACATGTTTCAGAGTTTGTCCCTATTATACCTCTGAGACCATCATCATTTTTGTTGTTGTTTTCCATTTTAGTGAACATGATTTAATTTACTTAAATTTTTCCCTAAAGTTTGGCGGAGAATTGCATATTTATCTCTACCAATTATAAGAATAATGTCCCTTTGTGTCTAATGGAATCTCATTTTCATAAAGAAAATGGTATTTACTATAGTTGGTATTAAAATTTGTTAAAGCCCAACCAGTGTGGCTGTGTTGGTTGAGCATAGTCCCATGCACCAGCAGGTCACTGGTTTGATTCATGGTCAGGGCACATGCTCGGGTTGTGGGCTTGATCCCCAGTAGGGGGCATGCAGGAGGCAGCCCATAGATGTTTCTCTCTTATTGATGTTTCTATCTCTCTCTCCCTCTCCCTTCCTCTCTCTGAAGTCAATAACAAACATATGAAAATAAGTAAATAAATAAAACAAATCATCAAAAAAATCTATTGACGATGTCTGTGTCTATGATGAAATTGGATGGGCAGGATTTCAGTCCAACAGTATACGGTAAAAATGTTCTTCCTCTATGGAACATAGCAAAATGTGTTAAGTAAATAAAAGGTCTTGTTTTCCTTTAGTGGCATCATGATGATTACTTACTATGGGGTACTTTCATTACTTACACATGTTTGTTGCTTTTTGATTTGTTAAGTGTACATGATTCAGCATCATTTTCTCTAATACAAGATGACAAGAAAACCCTCAAACCACAATGGTTTCTGCTTGGATATCCTCTCAAAGTATTTGCATTTGTCAACCAAGTGTGGCATATTAAAGAAAAAGAGGAGAGACTTTTTTTTCTCATAATGAAGTAGAAATAAATAAATATTCTCATAAAGATACTCAAAAATAACTACCCAAATTCAGTTTTCTGTTATAGTTTTTATAGCATGTTTGCTGCAATTACAAATTACTCTTTCTATCCAAACATCAGTGATCATCCTATTCTAAGCACCTAGCAAGTAGATAAACCCAAATGAATTTGAATGTTTTGGATGTAGGTTAGTATTCTTTCATACCCTTTCATTATTATTTAGATTATTAAGGCATTCAAATTATCTTGATTCAAAGTGTCCTCAATGTTTATTAATATGATTTTATCCCAATAAAATAAAAGTCAGTCCAACTTTAATTATTCATAATATTTGTAAGTTAATAGTAGATATGTAATATATTTCCTATCCATAAAGGAATTGTTTGGAGATGCAGGGATATTAACTTGGAACACAAGTGAATTTGGGTACTTTAATTTGAAACACATTGAGCAGACCATATTCACATAGGCCTAATTGAAATGCCATTTGAAGTAGGGAAAGTCTCCAAAAGCTGTGTTCTAAATTCATGTACAATCAAGCACAAAGAAGTAAGAAAAGAGCTTTTCAAAGATAAATTTTAAAATTGTAAAGTCTCTTCTTTCTCCTTTTTTTTTTTTTTTTTGGAATAATTTGCTATTTCATAACTTCTCTGTGATCCTCACCTGGCCCCAGCATCCCCTCTGCCTCCCGTACCATCCTCCATACAGGCTCTTCACGCTGTTCTGCTGTGCTGCCCTCCTCTAGTCGGAGTCCCAGTAAGCCTGGCCTGACATTCTCAAAAAACCCTGCTAGAAACAATTTTTCTATTTTCTCTCCATACCACACAATTTACCTATATAATTGCCCAGAGTCTCCAAATTTTTGTTTACGCAACTCATCAATAGACAATTTAGAAAATTCAACCCCAAAATATTATTTCTGTTTATTTTTAAATTATATACATGCATTTCTATACTAATGTATATGCATTATAAAACATATACAGAAATAAAAATTAAAGATGATTAATTCACATTAATAAGAATGTTCATGAAATTTTATTTCTATGTTCCAATAGAAGTCTAGCATTTTTGCTAGGATTCGTACATCCTGTTTTGGAGATAATTGCATAGCCTGTTGTTATTTTAGATGTAGTCCTGTGGTTGAAAATCAAATAAACATTTTCTATAAGATATTAGTGACAGCCATTGACTTAATGTGTTTCCCTTTCAAGACATATTAGCATTTTGAATAAGAGTTTTTCTACTAAAGAAATGGCAAATTATAGAATCATAATCTATGTGACAACTTTGAGGATGGAAATTTATGAGGAGCAGGATTATCCCATAGTCCCTTTGACATATGCTTAGAATTGACCAGGAAGACAGACATTTTTATATGAAGATATTGACTTGAAAAAAAAGATACTGCTGATTAGGTGCACATTAAATATGTAAACACACTGAGGGTAGTCTCTCTAATAACAGTCAGTCCTTGGGCTGGAATGGCAGACACTTATAATTTACAACAAGGATTATTTTCCCATTTGTTTATTCTATTTAAATTATACACAAAGTGGTGATAGAGTAGTTTATAATTTCAATATGGTAGCCACTTAAATAGTTATAGAATCACAGATTTTGTTTCAAAGTCAAAAGAACTTGAGATATCATCTCATCCAAATTCTTTATTTTGCAGTAGGGAAAAATGAGACTCGGTAAGGGCAGTATCCCTGCCAAGGACACAAAGTGACTGACAGGATTAAGGCTATGTAATTCAGCTCTTCTGATGGAACCAGTGGGCCTTCTATTCTTTATCAGTGGGATTATAAGTGGATCTCACCCGAAAAATGGTCCAAACTATAAACACTTCTGCTTGCATTAGACTTGTTAGGAGGAGTGTCAACTATAGATCCTGGATTTTAAAATCTCATCCATGACAGAGTTGTCATGGGTTGAATTTATAGCCAACAGAAGAATTTTCCTAATTAGCTATGGTGAGGAGAGCAACAATGGGGCATAAATAGGACAGAAGGAAGGGACTAACGCTTATATGTAGTAGAATCCAAGTATACAGAAACTTGGGAAAGCTAAAGCAGTCTGTTGCAAAATGTGTAGCTAGTTTTATGAGTATTGTTTACAAAGAGAAAATTTAATTTTTTTCCTTTATTGATTTTAGAGAGAAAGTAAGGGAGAGGGAGCGAGAGATAGAAACATTGATGAGAGAGAACGTCGATTGGCCACCTCCTGCATGCCCCCCACTGGGGATTGGGCCCATAACCTGGGCATGTGCCCTGACTGGGAATCAAACTGGTGACCTCTTGGTGCATGGGTCGACGCTCAACCACTGAACCACACTGGCCAGGCACAAAGAGAAATTTTAGAACAAATCTAGATACTCGAAATTTCTGAACCAGATTGAGATTTGGATTAAGAGAGAGTTGAGGTACTGTGGTGAAGAGAAATGGAGAAATATGTGTGGATATACAGTAAATGAATAACAGATTATCAGTTTGAATTAAATTTTGCTGGACCACAAATAGTTACTTAGAGGATGGGTACAGAATAAGGAACAATGTTTCTCAAGAATTTAGGGTGTTCCATGAACACATTGATTAGAGATCACTGAACATGCCATTCTTGGGTTAAAGACCCCTCTTCAAGGGCAACTAGATGACACCATCTACCATAACTACATGTTTGTTACTTCTTATTCTCCATTTTTTCCTAACAGAATGTAATTTTCCACACAGCTATATAACCAAGAGAAATGAAAGCATATGCCCCCACAAAAACCTGTTCAAAAATGTTTATAGCAGTACTTTTTAAGGTATTTTCCCCTTTTAATTGAATTTATTTGGGTACACTGGTTAACAAATTATACAGATTTCAGGTGCATGATTTCACAACACATCATCTGTACACTGTATTGCGGGTTCACCACCCCAAGTCAAGCCTCCTTCCATCACCATTTATCCCCTTTATTCTCTCTTCCACCTCTCCCCCTCCCTACCCCCACCCCCAATTACCACCCTGTTGTCCATGTCCATGAGTTTTTTCTCTTTTCTGCTCAATTCCTCCACCCCATCACCCAGCTCCCCAACCCTCTCCAACAGCTGTATTTACAGTAATACATTCATTTTAACACTCATTGGCATCAATAGATAGATCTTCCAGACAGAAAGTCAACAAAGAAACAGTGGCCTTAAATGACACACTAGATCAGATAGATTTAATTGATATCTTCAGAAGATTTTACCCCAAAGCAGCAGAATATATGTTCTTTTCAAGTGCACAGGGAACATTTTCTAGGATAGACCACAAGTTAGGACATAAAACAAGTCTCAATAAATTTAAGAAGACTGAAATCATATCAAGCATCTTCTCTGACTGCAATGGTATGTAGATATAGCAGCATTTTTTATGATAGTCAAAAAATAGAAGTGAGCCAAAGTCCATCATCTGATGGATGGATAAATAAAATGTGGTATATTCATATATAGGAATATTATTTGGCAATAAAAAAGATAAAGTACTGATTCATGCTATGAAATAATTAAATCTTGAAAATATGCTAAGTGAAAAGAAGCCAGTTACAGAATACCACATATTGTATGACTCCATGTATTAACTTCTAAGGGCGGTGACAACACAGACTGGGGGGCTTAAATAACAGACATTTATTTTCTCACATTTCTGGAGACTAGGAGTCCAGGATAAAGGTGTTGGCAGGTTTGGTTTCTCCTGAGGTCTCTCTTCTTGGCTTGGCTTGGCCTCACCACTGTGTCCTCACATGGCCTTTTATTTGTGCACACAGCCTCCTGATAAATTCTGCTTCTTACAAGGACACCAGTGCTATTGGATTAGGACCCCACCCTATGACCTCATTTGGTCTTAGTTAACTTTTTATAATCCCTATACAGTAACACTGGGGTTTAAGGCTTCAACATATAAATTTGGGGGGAACACAACGTATCCACTACAGTCCATTTATATGAAATGTCCAGAATAGACAACTTCATAGAAACAAAGGGTAAATTAGTGGTTGCCAAGAGCTAAGAGTGAGGGGAATGGGTAATACTTGCTAATGGGTACCTGGCTTCTTTTTGGGATAATGAAAATGTTCTGAAAATAGATAGTGGCAATGGTTGCCCAACTGTGTGAATATACAAAATACGATTGAACTGTACACTGTAAATAAGTGAATTTTATGGTGTGTAAGTTATATCTCAATAAAGCTATTTAAAAATGTACTCTCCGTGTAGTAAAACCCATCTGGAGATAGAAACCACATTAGTTACTTTAACAAATAGAATTTAATAAGTATTAAAGAACTGAGAAGACCAAAAGAAGACTTCATGGTATCACAGAAGTTAACCAGTTCCACTCTTAGGGCTGGGAAAACAAAGTGAAGAGGCTAGAATTATTAGAAGTTAGCAGCTTGGAGATGAAATTTAGACTTCTGAGAAGAGGTGCAACTTAGCTGATGCTAGTGTCTCTGAGAAAGTATGCAACAGGTTCTGCGAGTGTTGGGAAAACTGCAAGATGAATCAAGTGCTGCTAGTGGACAAGCTACCCCCTGTAGAGTGTGGAAGCATCGTGAGCAAGGCTGTCAGAAACAGGAAGCAACGCAGAGTGAGCAGAGAGGAGTGGTCCTTCACTCCTCCTCTTGCCTCCACCTTCCTTCCAGAGTATCCTATTGGTATATACTGATAGGGAGCAGTTGGCGAAGGACAATTGCTGTTTCTAGGGTCCCTGCCCCAGTACCAGAAAGCTGATTATACAACAGGAGGTTGAAAACTCAGAAACAATGGCTAAGCAACCGACATACAAAAGCGGGGCTTAGCTTAAACTAGAGAATCTGTTTAAGCTTTTTCTAACCCCAGTGCTTGTAAGGTCAAATGAAGGATTCATGCTAGAGCAATGATTGGCCACACCCTAGTCCACCTCCAATCAAGAACATTTGGGGAAGAAGTTTCACCCAGTCAAAGGTATTTCTTAGACTCCTCTCCGACAGACTCCTGAGTGTTCCTTGCCAGATGGTCAGTTCTCTGAGTCTCATGGAAGTCTTATTAACCTGGCCACCCAGGCCCTTGTCTCTCTCAACTATTTTCTGCCTCACCAGGTTGGGTGATAAATACACATGCATGGGAGGCCTGGAAGCTATAATTCCCCTTCCCCTTTATTTTCTTTCAAAATGTTACAGATTAAGTGAAATGTTTTAAGAATCTTGTTTGTGGGGCTTTTTTTTTTCTTTGTTGATTTTAAAGAGAGGGGCAGGGAGAGGAAGAGATAGAAATGACGAGGAGAGAGAACATCGATTGGCAACCTCCTGCATGCCCCCCACTGGGGATTTGGCCCACAACTTGGGCATGTGCCCTGATGGGGAATCGAACCGGCCACCTCTTGGTGCATGGGTCAACACTCAATCACTGAGCCACACCGGCCGGGCTTGTTTGTGTTTTTAATAACATAGTTTTGTATAACTATATTTTAGAACTTGATACAACAAAAATTCAAGAACAAGCTGAATTTTGAAGCTTCACTTTATATTACATCATAACAAGTAGACCCATATTTAAAAACATTTATAGAAAAACATTTACACTGAATGCAGTATTATAATTTTATATTTATATGCTGTCATTTTTTTGTGTTCATATTTTTAATGGAGAAAGAGGAAATATACATTACCCTCTTTGGGAAGAATAGAGCTTTGTTCTAATATTATGTTCTTAATTTTTGGAGTTAAAATATCAAATGCTCTTTTGTTTATAAAAAGATGGTTAAGGGTACATGGTAGTTTTTATTTTTTTTTATTTTAATGCTATTTTGTGACAACATTAAAAATGGCAATGCTGTATCAGGTTATTTCTCTTTCTTTTCCTTTAATTTGTCATTTGTAAACATGGCAAAATGTGCATATTCTGGGAGCTAAACTCCAAGTGACTTATCCAGTCTACTGTGTTCCTTCCTTCCTTTAATTTTCCTCTCACAGTTCTGAAGGACATACATGAAACACTCTTCTATATTTCTTGAGTACCTGTTTGAAACCTAGGGTCTGTGTATCATGTCTGATGGTATTTACTCACTAATTTCAGGTGGCTAGGGGCTCTGAGACTCATTTTATACTGTAGGGTTGGTTCACAGGAGTTTTTTGTTTTTGTTTTATATCCCCCAGTTCTACTCATTGTTTTTGCTGTCTCTCTCACATTGTCTTCCTACCCTTTTTTTCTCTTTCTTTGAGGGGTTCTGGTATAAATTCTCACTCTTTCATAGTGTTGGATTCCCACCCCAGCTTTTATTTATTTATTTTTTAGTTCTCTCACTATTGGACTTGTAGGAATCAAAGTTTATTACTGTCAGTATAAAGTACTTACAATTAAAGTTTTTGTTTTAATTTTGAGCAGTTCTATTAATATAGTAAGTGATTTTTGACATTGAAATTCAAAGTTATTAAAATAGAATAGGGCTACAGCTTACAAAAATCTACTCAACTTCACGTTCAGTTGACAAGCTATTAGACCCATTGTCTAATCATCAGTGAGGACTAAGATCTATAGTTCAAACTCTGACTGGAGAACTCGTCATAATAGACACATTCTGATGTCTTTGCATATAAGTTTCTGGGCTTGCATTGCGTCTTCTGCTTTCTCATCAGCCCAAATTCTTAAGTAGTTGGGCTGCTGCATTTTCCACCAGTGGAAGGTCTTCTGGGTAGTCGGCCAAAGGAGATGTAGCCAAAGTTCTCTGCAATAACGAATCTGGAGGTGGCGAGGAATGGAAAACTGAGGCTAAGGTCCATAGACACAAGACATGGTTGTGAAATACTGACATAAAAAGTGTTTCTAGCTATTGAGGCTACTTGAAAGCCCAATAGCATCTGGTGATTTTAGCACATAATCAGTCTGCAAACTCCAGAGGTAAAGAGAGAACCTATTCTTTCCATTAGGCTGCAGGAATTTCTGGACCCCACTAATGTTGCCAGCCAGCTATCTTCAGCAGTTCCTTCCTCCTCTTGGAAACTGAGGAATGTTTGTTAGGTGGATTAGTTAGTCTTCTATAAAATTAGCATAAAGGGAGTTACCAACTTATATATACATTGTTTATGCATTTGGTTTTTTAATTTAACACCAATCATATAATAGATGAATGAAACTATAGCTTCCCTTTGGGAGCAACAATTACTACTCAGGCAAAGTAAGTGGTTGCTTCTTAAGAAAAATGTCTTATCTATTTTTTCATAGCAGTGGTATATTTTTGAGGATTCCCAGGGTAAATAATGACAAATTGGGACAGGTATTGGGCCTGCATGGGTGATATTGCTGTCTATTCATCTACCATTTCTCTCTCACTTTAAGAAAATCTGTTATATTGAGTAGCTGATGAAAAAGTCATGCTTCATCTTCATAAAACAACAGAGGTATCAGTGGCTCACTACAATGAGATGACTTAAGTGTTAGCAATAAAAATAAGACCTTGTTCATTACAGCCATCTCAGTCTTTTAAGTGAAACACATCATCAAATACAAAGATGGGATTCAGCCACTGTGCGACCAAATGCTTAATGTTTTCAGAGATTTAAAATATAAATGCGGTTTGGTACTTGACATGTTTGTTTTAAAAATGAGCCAGGTTTTAACAAATGAATTCCTGGAATAGATGATCTCTAATAATGTTTCCAAGCCCTCAATTTTATGAGTTTATGTGGCATTACTAATACTGATTTTTATGTATCTCTGATGTAAAATTTTGTTAAGACTTGGACTATTTTTAAAAGCAAGTGATCACCCAGAGAGGTCGTATCAGTCTTTTAAATAAACCACCCAAGACCAAAATTTACATTTTGTTGGAAAATTTGCCAGGAAGGCAATTTCACTTATTTATATTATGTCACAATCCCCATGTTTCCTCATTCATGGCTTATAACAAAATATAACTTAGAGTTATTTGTGTGTGGTGCCAGGATCAGTGCATATTATTGTGCAAGGATAATACTTCCAACCTCTCTGTCAGACTTTGGAAATCAATGTTCATTTCACATTGTCCCCCCTCCCCAATACTGCGCAACAAATACCAAAGCCAGGAGAGATGACCCCTTTTAATTCCTTAATATAGGCCACAGTTCCATGTGATTTATAGAGGACTGGTAGTCTATTTATAAAATATGTATCTGCGAGATGCAGTTTATGAGAAACTTGGCTTTTGGGACACATTCATTCTAACTGCAGATGCAACTTTCATGTTTTATAATATAACCCTGACAGCTGTAATTTCAGATTAAAGATTTTTCATTCACATTCCCATCCTGATTGCTCTGCACGGTCCTTATATTACCTTATTGTCAATAGCAAGTGTTCACTCTATTGGGAGTCATTTAATAACCAGCTGCCATTTAAAGTGAGGACAGAACATTTGTCTCAGCCAGGCCATCTCAAGTAGAGTTCCTCGGCATACGGAGCTGGGACCTATTCAAGAAAAACAACAGCTGGCCTCACTATTGTCCTGACTTTTCCTTTTTTGTGGTGGCTAGTTAAAATAAACATGGATGCTCTTGGTGAATTTCTGAATGCATTTGTGGGTTTGTTATTTTAGTAACCAAATCATCCCTTCCATCAGTGTCTCTTCCCAATCCCTTATCCCACCCTGATCCTCATCCACTTTATAGGTCAGGCTTTCATTCTTTTCTGAGTTCTATAAATGTATATTCCTCTTAAAGTCAGTTATATTGGTTACTAAGAATTGAGCAACATGAAGATTATAGGTTTAGTGGATATCATAGAACATCTGCTTTTGGGGAGGCTAATTTATTTGTTTCTACAGATTATGTTTGAGATGACGAGATTGCAATTAAAATAATATTAATTATCATAATAAGACAATCTTCCAGAAACATAATGATAAATTTCAGCTTATCTAGAAAATCTTTGAGATCCTTGGTTGATATATGAAAATGCATTCATGATTGGTAATGTTTTTATTTAGTGTCTACCTTTAAATTTCCTTAACTTGACAGCTGGGATTATCTTCTACAGCAGGCAGCGGTAAAGGAAATAAAAACGAAAAGTAAAGAAAAGCTTTTTAAAAAATGGACTCTTTCATGGCTAATTAAACCAGAATACAAATCAATCATTGGAAATAAGTGATGAATTTTTTATGCTTGTAAGCTTACTGTACCCTGTAGTGTTTGCTATACACTGAAATTACAATTCCCATCAGCTTATAGGGTAATCGTTTACCTTAAGCTTTACCTTTATCTATTGTATTGATCTGAGACTCTTGGGCAAGGAATGGAAGGCCAGTGGTCTAAATGTGGGGAGTAAAAACGTCTCAGCTAAGAAATGTCGGAACCTCTGCCTTGTGGATTAAGTCCTTATTTTATTTTTTTCCAATTTCAACTGCTGGAAAAGTACCACAGTTTGAAGTCCCCAGGCAAATTTAATCATGGTAAGTAGGAGAGGAGGAGGTGCCCTTGCGGAAGCCAAGTGGTGGATTGAGCGACCGACTTTTCAGTTGATTATGTCACATTTCCCTGCTCCTTTGCTTAATGCTGACTGAGCTCAGTTTTTGATTGTATCAACAGTTACTGGAAAATAGTTGCAATGTTAGATTAATAATACAATATTAAAATGTTAAATTAAGGTTGAAGTTCTTTTTGCCAATTATTTTTGATAGTTGAGTTCTCAGCCACTTCTATGTATAATTTCTTTTCTGGGTGGACTATAATAGCAATTATTTTTTCTGGAGGGTCAGGCAAACTTTCACATAATGGCAGGGTTTATCTTCTTACACCTATCACAAGCATATCACGAGGGATCATTTAAACCACTAAACTGGATCTTGATTTTTGCACGGAGAGGATGTGATAGCATGCAATATTTCTAAAATAAAATACGTTGAATCTATAACTAAATTTAACATATTTATATTAATGTTTTAAAATTTTGCAGAATGAGGACGAAGTACCCTTTTGCAGACACAAGGTAAGGGGTAAGAAAGTGACTGGCTAAAACCTAATGAGTGGCCATAAACCCCAAAATGTGATTACATCCACTTTGTAAAAGAAAATCGATGACCTAAATTTGCCCTTTTGGCAATGTGGAATTCACAGACTGGCTCCTGCAAGAAAATATTACTTCTTCTCTAGAGATTGTGCCATGACTAAGCTGTTGAACTCTCAGCCCTGCGAAGATGCTCAGCTCTGATCCAGCGTGGTGACCCTGCCCACGGGCTGCCAGGGCTTTCTTGGTTATCTTAATGCACTTCATATAGTAGCCACTCCCATGGTGAAAGTGCATCATCCAAAACCTGTCATCATCTAAGGGCGGTGATAAAGAATTAGGCCAGCTGCACCCACTAGAAGAGCTTGTGGCCTGAAACATCTGTATTTCAAATACATCTCTGGATGAATAATAAATCGAGATGTCTCTGCCTTAAATTGGAGAAGAGGTCCCATGACCAATCATGCCTATAAGAGCGCTAGTATTAGGGTTTAGGGGGAAAAATTAAGGCATCTCCTTCTTTCTGCCTCTGCACTTTAGTGCTTACCTACATCTGGTTAAATACAATTGAGAAAGTAGTCATTTTAAGGAAGGTCACATATTATCTTTAATTTTTCCTTGTTTATGAAAAAGAGAAAAATAAAGTTACTTTTTAAAAATATAAAGCAGAGAGAGTGCAACACAGAAAAGTGATATAAGAAGACAGACATATAACATCTAAATGAAATAAATTCAGGAGGGCCAGGCCTCCTGGCTGTCTCACTATTTACTATAAACAAAGTAGGAGACCTTTGGGGGCTGATGGGCTGTTGATTGGTGTTTATGCATCCCAGCAGGATCTGGTTTCTGATAATCTAGGACTGCTGTGTATTGACAAGTGTAGGCTGGCGGTGAGCTAGTGGAGCCCACTTGAAGGTGGGGAGAGGGGCTTGTAAGCGCTTCAGGGGTAGGTTGAGCTGAAAGACTGTTTATTTAGAATTCTTTCCAAGTCCTCTAGGACCCTAGCAAGGGTTGCAGAAGTCAAATTCCCCAAAGCCCTCTGTAGCTTTGTAGAAGTATCTGGTTGGTGAAAGACCAATTAAGAATTCTACAACATTCTTTAAAGGAGCCCAGATCATTTTATCTGACATTTGTTGTTTCCTTTTATACTATGATGTTTTGGTGGGACATCATTTAAACATAAGCTATGTCAAGTTGAATATGGATAAGGACAATTCTTATTGCTCTAATAGTATTTTTTTTAGATCAAAGTTAATTAATATTTTAATGACATTTTAATTTTCTTTGCTTTCATGAGCCTTTTAGGTTTTAGATTTTATTTCCCCACAGTTTTATTGAGATATAATTGACATATGACATTGTATTAGTTGGTAAAATGATTACCACAAGTTTAGTTAACATTCATCAGCTCCTATAGTTACACGTCTATTTTTTTTTGGTAAGAATATTTTTTAAATCCTTACCCGAGGATATGTTTTTATTGATTTTAAGAGGGAGAAAGAGAGAGAGATGGTTGCCTCCCATATGTGTCTTTACTGGGGTATGGAACCCACAACCTTTTGGTGCATGGGATGATACTCCAACCAACTGAACCACCCAGCCAGGGCACTTGTGACAGGAACTTTTAAGATCTCTCTTAGCAACGTTCAGATATGTAACAGCATTGTTAGCTATAGTCACCATGCTGTACGTGCCATCCCCAGAACTTACGTTCGAACTGCAAGTTTGTACTTTTTGACCATCTTCACCCATTTCCCTCTCCCCACCCCCCAACTCTGGCCACTACCAATCTGTTCTCTGTTTCTCTGAATTAATTATTATTATTTTTTAAATTTGACATATAAAACCCTCAAGGTTTTAGGTGTAAGCAGATACCAAGACTATTTTGCCAAGTTCTGCCACAGCAAATGGAGCTTACTTTGGTTATACTTTAGTTATAAGTGAGCTCCCATGAGAAAGTGTTTCCCTCGTGATTTGTAACCCAGTGTCCTAACCATGCTGGTTGTTCTGGATAAGAAATGCAACTCTGAATGCTTAACTCAATGATTCCAACCTCCTGTGGCCTGACAACCTTTGATTATGTGATTTCTATCTCAGGACCATGAAGACAGCATGTGTAGCAACAGCACTGCATAAACCCAGTGACGCCACACTTAGACCAGAGTGAGTGATGCTACCTAGTATCTTCTATTTGACCTTGTCAAAATCATTTCTTTTCTGCCTCCAACTGAATTACCACCATTCTGCTTCTCCACCAAAAGAAATAAGACACTGACTTTCTGTTTTTTAAATTTAGGCTTTGACAAGTATCACATTTTGGTTAAAATGCAAAATTCTAAAACACCCTGATTTGTTATAATTTTAGTACCTTTGATGCATGCATTTTCAAATTGATGTGGTTTGGAAAAAGATTTTTCACAGTCCTTATCATTTTGTTATCATGTTTTTATCATTAAGACCTTTCGTGAAGTTTACCATATTATTTCTATTCTAAAATATCTTGTTTTAAAAACTTTGTAGCTGAAAAGATCATGGTATATAAGCAGTGTGAGGATATAACATCTCTCAATCTGTTTCTAATTCTTCACCCCAGAATGGCATTTTATGATTATCAAATACATGTATCAGCCTCCCTCCTTAGTCAATGTTAGTTGTTTTAGCATTAATAGAAATGGACAAAGGCAAACCAGTCATTTAAAAGTAATTGGTTTTCTGATGGTGTAGAAATGTAAATCTTATGTCTATAAATCTAGCAAGAAATGTTTATTGAGTACCTAACATACACTTAATGCAGTGAAAGGTATTGTGTAAGGTATTTAAAAAAAGAATATCTCAGTTATTTCGAGGGAATTCTAATCCCATGGGGCAGGCATGACATACAGGAAACAGTCAGATAATACAGATACACACATAGTGTGTATTAGGGTGTGTAGTAGAGCTGATGAGCTAGAGGGAATTCAGTGAGGAGGCTGGACTAAAAGAGAAGTTGTTTAGAAGAAGTAGAGCTCCACAGGAACCTTAAAGGAAGGCCAAAATTTGTTAGAGAAGAGAGAAGGAAAGTAGGGTTCATGCATGGTGTGTGTTTAGAAGCCAGGGAATTAGCGGGCGGGGGAGGGGGGGTATGTCAGTTGTGGAACAAAACTTCAGTTCTCGACCTGACAACCCTTTCATGTGGATACCTGTATGATCAGTCACACATCTCTCAGGCGACAAACAAAGGAGAGAATGTGTGCATATGAGTCAGTTTGCGGCTAAACCTCTCGTCCTTAACATCTCAGGAAATTGTGCTGTGAATATTTTCTTGTGTTTTATTTTTTTAAATTTTGTTGCTGCTTATTATTATTAAATATATACAGTAAATCACCATGGGCCCTAAGAAGGTTAGTGATAGCAGCAAAATGAGAAGAAAAGTTGTGAGAAAAAAAAAAATACATATGACAGAGGTTAAATCAGGGAATCATGTCAGGGTCTGGAACAGAGTAATTCAATTTGCATCATTACTAATAGGAAAAAATGATTTGGTTTTTCAAACAAATCGCTTCTCAAACAGCCTTTCAGAATGAATTAAGTTCGAGAACTGAGGTTTCACTGTAGTTTTAAAGAAAAGCATTTGGATAGCTAGAAGGATTGAAATCCAGGGACAACATTTTGATTCCATGTGCAAGTGAGAGGGCACCATTGGTGGGTTTTGAGAGAGAAGAGAAATTCCATAAAATACGCAAAATAAGTTGTATAACAGAAAATCTAGGGCCAGTGAATAGGACTTAAGCAAGACGGACAATGGAGACTGACAGAAAATGACTGGTATTAATTATCTATTTAAATATGAGTTTTAGTTATGCTGTTGAATATTCATTTTAAAGAATTGTCATTTGTTATGTTTTTCTCTTCTATAGCTTTTTTTCTGGAAAGGCTTTTAAAATAATACTTCAAACTACATTTATAATTTTAAAAACAGTGTTATGCTTATGATGCAAGAATGATACACATACACTAAAGAGCTTCCTTAAAATGTTGAATCAGCAAAAAGAAGGAAATTAAAATCATGTATAATTCCACTTTGCTTTGAAATCATTAACATTAATACTGTAGCATAAACATTTTTAGTGACCTATGTGCTCATGGTTTTGTTGTTGTTGCAAAAACAACATCATACAATTTCCTTATTCTGCAATCTTTTTCATTCCTTGAGTATATAATGGTTTCACTTCTTTTCTTCAGTTGAGTATATTACGAACATTCTTCTCTTGCAGTATTCTATAATAATAATTTAAATGGTTATATTGTCCCTGGCCAGTGTGGCTCAATGGTTAGAGTGTGAGCCTGTGCATCCAAGGGTCGCAGGTTTAATTTCCGTTCAAAGGCATGTACTGGTATTTTTCATCTTGTGACAAGACCTGTTTATTTTCAACTCAAGTTTATCATGTCCTTATTTCATAATGTAAAACTCAAGTATTACTGGGTATTTATTACATGCCAAGCAGGTGCAAAATATTTTATGGGCATTATTTCCTTTACACTTAATGTCATGGAAATTTTCTTGGAGGAATGCTTTGCCATTGCTGTCATTGCTATTAACAATAGAATATGAAAGTAAAGAGTTATGACATAAATAGTGCTGAAACATTATTTGAATGTGGATCTCCCTTCATGTCTAGCCTCTCTATATCTGGAAACAAAGGTTGTGACAATTTCTACTGAAATCTGATGAATGTTATCATATGACACGTACTATGGGCTTATACTATCATTACTTTTTTGTTTTGTAACTACAATGGCACATCTATAATATTATCATTGTTTTATCTTAGCATTAAAAAAGTTTGAAATATGTGATTCTTTTGCAAATATAAATGGAAAGCATAATGCAAATTATGTAATGAATTTGGCTCTTGGAAGAAAGGTTTTACCAAGACCTGAATATATACTTCTGTGTCTGAGCAATGAAGTGATCCACTATATTCTACCTCTTTTCAGCAGTTTCCTTTCCCATGGAAGTTATCCCTCTCCTCTGCAGAAAATTTGACTCTAAAAGATATGTATGCAAATGTCGATAGGTGTTGAGCCTCTAGCAGCATAATGTCAGGCACACAAATGAACAATGCAGGAGCTTTGTGACTATACATGCATCTGCAAATAATTGCCCATGGTCACTAAAATTGGGTCAGCAGTGTCCCCCCCCAAACCCCTCTGTATATGTTGCTCTTAACTTGTTCCATATCTGATTTCAAAGTTGCACCCACAATTTCAAAAAGTACAGGTAACAATAAGGCCACCTTTTTTCCTGTAGAATATGTCATATAGCTCAGTCCCTGAAAAACATAAAAAATGCAAAGCCTCTATAGAATAACATTTTAGCATATTCTTTAACCTTAATATATAGGAAAAAGCCTGGAAAGAGATGCTTGCATCTTCTGCAAAATAAGTCTTATAGCACGATATATTCTGTAGTTCATCACACCCAGAGTGAAGACCTACATGATAAATTCCTTTAGAATTTAGCAGCTGCAGAAAAAACAATTTGCCTTAAAAAATAGTAACAGGTATGTTTCATTGTATTGTCCAATGGAAATAGGTAATTCATTTTTTCCCAGTCCTTTAGCGTAATCCAACAATACACTCATTGTAGTGGAGACAGGTTATATGTGATATGATGTGTATATTTTTAATTTCCTTTTCATCCTTCAGTTTAAATCAATACAAAATGATACAGCTACATAACTGAGTAACAACACTTACATTAGGAAGAATGATAGTAACATCTGTCAAGATGCAGTACTCATCTTCTATCCAAGAGCTCACTCAGAATTATGAAAGATGATATGCTCAGAGCCCTCGTCCTTATTCCCAGTGTTGCTTTCTCAGTTCAGGTCTCAGTGTTTTTCCTTATATTCTAACTAGCCTCTTTCATTCAGTCTCGTTCCTTCTAAAGCCATCCAAAATATTACCAGAGTTTTTCTCTATAATGAAAATCTTAGCATCTCTCACTTTCTTTGGAGCTGTAAGTGGCTCCCCAAGGATGTTTCATAAAATAAAAAGCTGTGGTATGATTTGCGATTGTTGTATCAAGAAAGCAGTCTTTATTTAAATATACTGGAAAGTTTCTTGGAGTTCAATGAATTTTTGTATTGCAAGTTAGTATTCTAAGGTTCATCGAGAGTTACTAAGAGAGCTCTAAGGAAAGATGTCATTTCCCAAATACATGTATCCACAGGAACCTTTTTGGTGACAGTTCAAATCCCCTTTACCAGCCTTTTCTTGGCCCAAATATATGCTGTGTTATGCTGGAGTACCTGGTAATTCTGGGCCACATCATGTATTCTTCATTTTAGTGTGAGTTGATGCAGTTCCTTCTGCCTATGAACACATTTCCCCTTTTATCCATATAAATACACAGTCATTCTTCAAAATCCAGTTCAGATTTTGTTGTTCCTAGGAAGACGTTCCTCTCCTTTTCCTAAGGTGGAACTGTTCCCTCCTTCCTTCATGTGGCCATGGAACATTTTTTTAAATATCTATTATTAAACTTCTAACTCTAGATTATTTATTTATTTATTTATTTATTTATTTATTTATTTATTATCACACAAATCTTATTTTAATAAAGAACATATACTCAGGATTTATTTTTCCAATTGAATTTTAATTTTTTAAATTGGTTTTAAAGAGAGGAAGGGAGATAATAGATAGATGATAGATAGATAGATAGATAGATAGATAGATAGATAGATAGATGATAGAGAAATACTGATGTGAGAAAGAAACATCAAATGGTTTCTTCCTGCACACACCCAGACTTGGGATCAAACTTGCAACCGGGGACTGTGCCCTAACCGGGAAGTGAACCTGTCACATCTTGGTGTACCATTTGACACTCCAACCAACTGAGCCACACTGGCCAGGGCTTCCAGTTACATTTATTTTTTATTTATTTTGAGAGGGGGAGAGAGCTAGAAACATTGATGAGAGAGAACATCGATTGGCTGCCTCCTGTGTGGTCTGCACTGGGGGTTTAGCCCACAACCTGGGCATGTGCCTTGACCGGAAATCGAACCCATGACCTCTTGGTGCATGGGTCGATGCTCAACAACTGAGCCACACTGGCTGAACGCCTTGCATTTTTTCAATGGATCTCATGGAATGCTCATTTTGAGGAAAGCTATCCACCATTTAAGAAAGTGTACTACCCTGAGAAGCCCACAGTAATTATCCAGTTATGTGAAGTAATGACGGAGAGAGAGAGAGAAGAAAGAAAGAAGAAAGAGGGAGAGATGCCCAGCTAATACTCTTCTGTTCCAGACAGTCCAGATAAGGTATCAGACATGTCAGAGAAGTTATCTTGTATATCTAGCCAAACCAGTATCTGACTTCAACCGCAAACCCACATGACAATTGTCTAGCTGTATCCAGTCAACTTGAAAGTCAGATGGTGTTCACACACACACACACACACACACACACACACACACGGCATTTACTTTGGGACTAGTTGGGAAGCTGACAGGACTTTAAGAAGAGGACTTCTGGTTAACATGGTGAAGTAGGTAAATGCTGTGCTCTCCTGCTCCCATGACCACATCAAAATTACAACTAAATTACAGAACAACTGTCATTGAGAACCACCTGAAGACTCACTGAACAGAAGTCCTATAACTAAGGATATAAAGATGAAGCCATTATGAGACTGGTAGAGAAGGGGTAGAGATATGGAACAGACAGATATTGCACCCAAGGTGTGACAAGAATCAGGAGGGATATTTCAGTTGTAGAGGTCTCCCATGAGGAACAAGGGGTCCCAGGTCCACACCCAGCACCCTAGCCCAGGGGACCAGTGCTGGGAAGAGGAGTCTCCATAACATCTGGCTGTAAAAATCAGCAGGTATG
Organism: Tadarida brasiliensis; assembly: GCA_030848825.1. Taxonomy (NCBI): domain Eukaryota; kingdom Metazoa; phylum Chordata; class Mammalia; order Chiroptera; family Molossidae; genus Tadarida; species Tadarida brasiliensis. The sequence continues at coordinate 83,778,136 of CM061257.1, forward strand.
CATCTGAGTCAGACAGAGGGCTGTTGGAGCCCCAGGCCTTCCTCTTGAGGGGCTCATGCATTGACACACTCACTCACAAACTCACTTTTTCTTGGTTCTAGTACAGAGGCAGAAGCTTGAAAAGCAACAGGGACCTACTAGGAGAAACTCAATTGACCAGCTTCAGAACAAGGGGTTCAGGGGCAGGGGTGAAGGCAGCTCTCTCTAGGGATGGAAGTGCTGGCAGGTGCCATTGCTCCTTTGTAGCACACTCCTGTCACACAGCCAGCAGGCACAGGCAGATGCCAATTCTGTGCTCTCCATTAACCTAACATCACTGGCCCCATCTGAGCCACTTTCACACAAATGATCTACTTTGGATCATGTTACAGACTCTCCCAAAATCTCTCAAAGTTCCACAAACCACAAACAAACAACAGCTGGACATCTTGTTAAGTGGCTCCAAGCCTGGCATAAGTGGCAACCGGTCTCAACTTGTAACTCCCATAAGGTGGCTCCAACCTTGGCATAAGTTGTAGCCAGTTGGTTTGAAATGTAGCTTCAACTAAGAGGCTATAAATTCAGTAAAGGTGGTGGCTGGTCTCAGCTCATATCATGGTGCCCTCTAAACCATTCCAAGCCAGGGCTAGTGGTAGCCAGACTAAGTTGATAGTATAGTCTCTCCCAAGTGCCTCCAGGCCCAGCACAAGCAGCAACCAACTGCAGCTCACTTTGTAGCTCCCACCATGTGGTCCCAAGCCAGGCACAAATTGCAGCTGACTTTGGCCTACACTGGAGCCAGTCCCAAGAGGCTCCAGAAACAACACACCTACTGGCTGGTGTCAGAACATACCAGAGCACCACCCAACTAGCTCCACAAATGACACACCCAAAGGGTGGTCTTGTCCAGCACCAGAGCCCTGCTAAAGTGACTACTCTGTAGGGTCAGCTGTAGTCACAAAAAAATCAGCTTGAGTGTCAGTCACACTCACTGATGTACCAATAGCAATCAAGATTCAACTACAATAGGTGGGCACCCATATTCCACACAAAGGACACACCTGGAGCACCTGGCTTTAGGTGAATAAGGAGACTGTACCATTGGGCCTCACAGGACACCTACCACATAAGGCCACTTTGCCAAGACTGGGTGATGTAGCAGTTCTGCCTATACATAGAAACAACACAGGACACAGCCAAAATAAGGAGAAAAAGGAATATGTCACAAATGAAAGAATAGGACAAAACTCCAGGGAAAAAACAAAACAAAACAAATGAAATGGAGACAAGCAATCTACCAGATACAGAGTTCAAAGCACTAGTTATAAGAATGTGCAATGAACTTAGGGGAAGAATAGATGAACTAGTGAGAATTTCAAAAAGGAGATAGAAAATGAAGGTAGAAATGAAGGATGCATAACTAAAATGAGGAATACATTTTAAGAAATAAATAGCAATTCAGATTAAGCAAAGGATTGACTCAGTGATCTGGAAGACAAGGCAGTAGAAAATAGAACAGCAAAAAGAAAAAAAAAGTATAGAAGCAAAAAAAAAAAAAAAAAAAAAAAAGGATAGTTTAAGGGATAACATTAAGCATACCAACATTAGCATTATAGAGGTACCAGAAGAGAGAGTAAAGAATTGAAAACTGATTTAAAGAAATAATGACAAAGGAAATACATTGTAAGTAAAAGAAGTGCAGAGTCCAGAAGAAGATTAATTCAAAAAGGCCCACACTAGACACATCATAGTTAAAAGGCCAAAGGTTAAGACAAAGAGAAAAATCTTAAAAACAGCAAGAGAAAAGCAATTAGTTACATGTAAGTGAGTTTCTATTAGACTATCACTTAATATTTCAACAGAAACTTTGCAGGACAGAATGGAGTGTCATGGAATATTCAAAGTGATAAAAAGCAAAGATCTACAGCCAAGATTACTCTACCCAGAAAGGCTATCATTTAGAATTGAGGAGTGATAAAGAATTTCCCAGAAAGTGTCCTTTGATAGATGATTGGATAAAGAAGTAGTACATATTTAATATGGAATACTACTTATTTAAAGATACTCACATTTGTGACAACATGAATGGATCATGAAAATCTTATGCTAAGCCAAAGGTCAGATAAAAAAATTAAGAACTTTATGATTTTAATGATATGTAGGATGTAAAACTGAAAATAACAAATGAAAAAACAAGACAAACAAACAAACAAAAAAACCCTCATAGACAGAGACAAGAGTAGGGAGAATACCAGAGGGAAAAGGGGTAGGGGAGGTGGTAAAAGGTAAAGGGTGTCGGATATATGGTGACAGAAGGAGATTTGACGTTGGGTAATAAATGTAAAATGCAATATAGAGATGATTAATTATAGAATTGCACATTTGAAACCTATATACTTTTATTAACCAATGTCACCCCAGTAAATTTAATAAAAAGATAAAACAAAATAAAATTTGCCCTGGCCAGGTGGCTCAGTTGGTTGGAGCATCATACCATGCACCAAAAGCTTGCAGGTTCAATCCCCAGTCAGGGCACGTACAGGAGGCAGCCAATAGATGTTTCTTTATCAAATTGATGTTTCTCTTTTTCTCTCTCTCTCTCCCTCATTCCTTCCTCTCTCTCTCTAAAATCAATAAACATATCCTTGGGTGAGTATAAAAACCATTAAAGAAATAAAATAAAATGTTTTCTTTGTGCAAGACATCTAAAAGTGTTTATCATCATTAAACCACTATTGCAAGAAATGCTAAATGAACTTCATTAAGTAGGAAAGGAAAGGTAAAAAATATGAATAGAGAAAAGAGAGGAAGAGAATAAGAAAGGAACAGAGAAGAACTACAAATACATTCAGAAAATAATGAATACAATAGCAATAATTACATACCCATTAATAAGTAATTTAAAGGAAAATGGGTTAAATGTTCCAATCAAAAGACAGAGGGTGGCTGAATGGATAAAAAATCAAGGCTTGTACATATGCTGCCTACAATAAATCCACCTTAGATCAAAAGATACACACAGACTAATAGTAAAAGGATGAAAAAAAATTTCATCAAAATGTAAACAACAAAAAAATCTGGAGTAGCAATATTATATATAAAATAGACTTTAAAACAAGGGCTGTAACAAAAGACAAAGAAGGACACAACATAAAGCTAAAAGGATCAATCTAATCAAAGGACATAACTCTTGTAAACACCAGTGCACCAACTAGGAGCAACTAAAAATGTAAAGCAAATATTGATGAACATAAAGGGAGAGATTGACAGTATACAGTTATAGTAGGAGACTTCAACATATCAATGAATAAATCACCCAGATAGAAAATCAACAAGGAAACAGTGACCTTAAATGACATATTAGATAAGACGAACTTAATTGATATTTTTAGGACATTTTACCCAAAGCAGCAGAATACACATTCTTTTCAAGTGCACATGGAACATTTTTCATGACATGTTGGGACCACATGTTGAGACTCTAAACAAGGCTCAATAAATTTAAGAAGTTTGAAATATTATCAAGCATCCTCTCTGATGATATGAAATTAGAAATCAATTATAAGAAGAAAAACACACACAAACACATGGAGGCTAAATAACAAGCTACTCACAATGAATGGATTAACGATGAGACCAAGGAAAAAAATCAAAAGATACCTTGATCAAATAAAAATGAAAACGAAGTGACCCAAATTTTGTGGGACACAGCCGAAGCATTTCTAGAGGGAAGTTCATAGCAATGCAGGCCTACCTCAAAAACCAAAAAAAAAAAAAAGCAACCAACAAAAAACCCTTAAATAAGCAATCTAATCTTATACCTAAAGGAACTACAGAAACAAAAAAAGTAAAGATCAGAGCTGAAATAAATGAAATAGAGTCTAAAAAATTAGAAAATTCAATAGATCCAAGAGCTAGTTCTTTGAATAGATAAAAAATTAATAAACCTTTAGCATGACTAATCAAGAAATAGAGGGGGCCCAAATAGATCAAATCAGAACTGAAAGAGGAGAAGTGACTACTGACACCACAGAAATACAAAGGATTATAAGAAAATACCTTGAAAAATTATATGTCAACAAATTGGGCAACCTGTAAGAAATGGATAAATTACTAGAAGCATATAATCTTTCAAGGCTGAATCAGCAAGAAACAGAAAATATGAGTAGACTTATAACTACTAACAAAATCAAATCAGTAATCAAAGAACTCTCAACAAACAGAAATGATGGATTCAAAGGTGAATTTTACTAAACATTCAAATAAGAATTAATACCTATTCCTGTCAAACTACTGAAATGAAGGGAATGATCTTACTCATTGTATGAGGACAGCTTTACCCTGATATCAAAGCCAAATGACACTAAAAAAGAAAATTATAGGCCAATATTGCTGATGAGCATACATGTAAAACTCCTCAATAAAGTATTAGCAACCTGAATTCAGCAATACATTAAAAAGACATCATGACCAAGTCTTCCTGGCTGCAAGGTTGGTCCAATATCTGCAAATTTATTTATGTGATACACCACATAAATGAATAAAGGATAAAGTCATATGATCATATAGATAAATGCCCAAAAAAACATTTGACAAAATGCAGCATTAATTTATGATAAAACTCTAAGCAAAGTAGGGATAGAGGGAACATACCTCAACAATACACAACAATAATAAACTATGAAAAAGGGAATTAAGAAAACTGTTCCATTAATAATTGCATCAAAGAGAAAAAAAGTACCCAGGAATAAATTTAACCAAGGAGGCAAAAGACCTGTACTTAGAAAATTATAAGATATTGAAGAAAGAAGTTAAAGATACAAATAAATGGAAGCATATTCCATGCTTAAGGATAGGAAGAATTGTTCAAATGTCCATATTACTCAACGCAATCTACAGATTCAGTGCTATCCCCACCAAAATACCAATGGCATATTTTACAGAATTAGAACAAATAATCCTAATATTTTAATGGACCCACAAAAAACCCTATGTAGCTAAGGCAATCTTGAGAAAGAGGAATGAAGTTGGAGGCATCATGCTACCAAATATCAAACTATTTGATAAGGTTATAGTAATCAAAGCAGCATAATACCAGCATGAAAACAGGCACATAGAACAATACAACAGAAATAAAGAGCCCAGAAATAGACCCATGCTTATATGGTCAATTAATCTGTGATGAAGGAGGCAAGAATATACAACAGGGGAAAGACAGTCCTCATGAATGCTGGTGAGAAAACTGAACAGCTACATGTGAAAGAATGACACTGGATCACTTTCTTACACCACAGACGAGGCTACACTCAAAATGGAAAAGACTTAAATGTAAGACATTAAACCATAAAACTAGAAGAAAATTTAGGCAGTAAGCTCTTTGACAACACTCCTAGTATTTTTTTTTTTTTTTTTTTAGTTATGTCTCCTTGGGCAAGGGAAACAAAAGAAAGAATAAATAAATGGGACTACATCAAACAAAATTTTTTCACAGTGAAAGAAACCATTAACAGAATAAAAAGTCAACCTACTGCATGGGAGAAGATACTCACCAATGATATATTCAATAAGGAGTTAATATTCAAAATCTATAAAGAACTTATATAACTTAACATCAAATATAATAATAAAAAACAATCCAATTACAAAATGAGTAGAGGACCTTAATAGACATTTCTCCCAAGAGGACATACAGATGGCCAACAGAATAAAATATCTCCTCAAACTTGTCAGAATGGCTATCATCAATAATAAATCAACGAACAACAAGGTGAGGATGTAGAGAAAAGGAAACCCTAGTGCACTGTTAATGGAATTGTAAATTAGTGCAGGCACTATGAAAACCAGTATGGAGGGTCCTCAATAAATTGAAAATAGAACTGCCATATAACCCAGCAATTTATCTTTTGGTTATCAATCGGAGGAAATGCAGAACACCAATTCAAAAAGATACATGCACTCCTATGTTCATCGCAACACTATTTACAATAGTCAAGATATGGAAGCAACCTAAGTGTCCGTCAGATGAGCAATTAAAGAAGTGGTACAGCCCAGCCGGTGTGGCTCAGTGGATTGAGCATCATCCCATGGACTGAGAGGTCCCAGTTGGATTCCTGGTCAAGGCACACACCTGGGTAGCAGGCTCAGTCCCCACTGGGGCGCATGTAGGAGGCAGCCGATCGATGTTTCTCTCTCACTCAAATACCAATAAAAACATATTTTTAAAAAGAAGTGGTACAATGGAATGAAATCTTGCCATTGGGGCAAAGTGAATGGACCTAGAGTATATTGTGCTAAATGAAATATGTCAGACAGAGAAAGACACATACCATATGATTTTACTAATATATAGAACCTAAAAAACAAAACAGAAACAAACTCATAGATACTAAGAACAGACTGATGGTTGTCAGATGGGCGAGCAGTTGCGGGGATGGGTGAAGAAGGTGAAATGATGAAAAGTCCAAACTGGTAATTATAGAAATAGTCATGGGGATGTAAAATACAACATACACAGCATAGGGAATATAGTCAATAATATTGTAATAAGTGTGTATGGTGTTAGATGGGTACTAGACTTTTCAGGGTGATCAGTTCATAAGATATAAATGTCTAATCACTATATTTGTCCACCTGCAACTAATACAATATTGTATGCCAACTGTAACTGAATAAAAAAAATCAATATTTTCTCAAGTAAATATATCTCTGGCTCAGTCTAGAAAGTACCATCTCTCTCTGTCTCTCTGTCTCTCTCTTTTTTTTGGTGGTGGTGGTGGTGGTTTTGTACCTAGGAATTGTTTTTTATCACTGACTGTCCTATTAGACAGAGGCCCTATTTCCTGAAGCAGGCAATCCAATAAGTGGTAGTAACCCTAGAGGATTAGTTCACTGAGCAGAGTCTGGGCCTGAAGGTATTTTTCATGGTGATTTTATGATGACGCAGATCTGACCATTTGCTTTGGTAGGTTTATGGGAATGCCACCCCTGGCTAAGACGTTTCTCTGTTTTTTGATCACTGAAAACCATCAAGTATTTAATCTGCTTTTGCATGTAGGCATTGCTGGGAATCACAGAAAAAGCAATGCCAACCCAGTGGATAGTGGGCTTCAGTTGACATTTGAAGTGAGCAGTGAAAGGAGAGAGAAAGGGAAAATTGATCCAAGACTTGCCTTCATTGGCGTTTTAACATAATCGTGTATAGATGTTAGTCTTTCTTACTATAGTCTGAATTACTTAAGAACAATACCACCTTTGTGAATTTGGAGACCCTGGTATGTATCATAAGCAAGTGACAAATAACCTTATTAAATTACTTTAAGAGAGAGGGAGTGTATTGTGCTGGTTAAAAGCAGAGACTCTGGAATCAGACACTCTGGGTTCAAATGCCAGCTCTACCAGTACTGTTGTGTGATCTTGGACGAGTTACCTAACATCTGGGGGGCCTTTGTTTCTTCTCCTGTAAAATAGGAATTATAAATTTATATCCTGAGGTTTTTGTGAGAAGGAAATAAATTAATATATACCAAATGCTTAGAAAATAGCTGGCCCAAAATAAGTATTATAAAATTATTATTATTATTAACTATTATTACTATTAACAAAAGCAGCTATGCTTAAAATCAGAACTGATCTCTGGATAAATAAACTCAAACACTATGCCAAAAGGTCAAAGCAATATCAAGTATTGAACTAAAGAGTTTGCTTATATTGTTTTATGTAAGAGGTGGATATTATTGTACTTCTTATACATAAGGAAATGGTGGCTTAGAAAAGCTGAGTAACTTGTCCAAGAACACACATCTAGTAATTTACTCATCCAGAATTTGTTACTAGGTTGTCTAATGTTAAAACTTTTCCTCTGAACCTGTACACCTTCTCATATGCTATCATAAATAATATGAAAATATAGTAGAGGAAATGACTCACCTTCCTGGATAGTCAGGATGGCTTTGTAGGGAAGGCAATTTTAAAAATTACCAAGTGAGAAAAAGTTTCTGTTCAATGCTTTTTTAAACTGTTAAAACAGTTTCTCTCAATGCTGCAAGGTGTGTGTGTGTGTGTGTGTGTGTGTGTGTGTGTGTGTGTGTGTGTGTGAGAGAGAGAGAGAGAGAGAGAGAGAGAGAAACTACTTATAATTACTTATGTAGCTATTTCTACTAAAAAATTCAGTATTACTAAGTCTTTAAGTTCAACTTTACAAATATTATTATTCTATTTTAAAATCTACTTTTTAAATGTACAGATCGAACAGTTATCTTTCAGGGAGCCCTTTGGTTAAAATGTCATTACTCAAGTTGAAAGCACTAAATTCCCCTTTTAAAAATTAGTCACATTGAAACTTAGTTAATTAAATTACTGTAAACATTTTAAGTGCATATGTAAATTTAAAGCATCCACATTTGTAGACACTTAAATGCCTGACTAATAAATTTGTTACCTTAATAAGCAAACGTTTTTCAAATACTTAAATGGCTCTGGGGTGCTAATAAATAAATCTTAAAAATCAGTACTTTTGATTTGATGTAGTCCCATGTGTTCATTTTTTCCTTTGTTTCTCTTGCCTTAAGTGATGTATCAGTGAAAATTCTGCTGCTTATGATGTCTGAAATTTTGTTGCCTGCATTTTCTTCTACGATTTTTATGGAATCACGAGTCATATTTAAATCTTTTATCCATTTTGAGTTTATTCTTGCATATGATGTAAGTTGGTGGTCTAGCTTCATTTTTTTGCATATAGCTGTCCAATTTTCCCAACACCATTTATTAAAGAGGTGTCTTTATTGTATGCTCTTGCCACCTTTGTCAAATATTAATTGAGCATATTGTCTTGGGTCAATTTCTGGGTTCTCTGTTCTGTTTCATTGATCTATGTGCCTGTTCTTATGCCAGTAACAGGCTGTTTTGATTACAGTGGCTTTGTAGTATAACCTGATGTCTGGTAATGTGATCCCTCCTACTTTGTTCTTTTTCAAGATTGCTTGTGGCTATTTGGGGCCTTTTTTGGTTCCATATAAACTTTTGGGGTATTTGTTCTAGTTCTGTGATTTATATTGTTGGTATTTTGATAGGGATTGCATTGAATCTATATAGAGCTTTGGGTAGTATGGACATTTTAATGATATTAATTCTTCCAATTCATGAACAAGGTATGTGCTTCCATTTTTTTATATCTTCCTCTATTTCTTTTTTCAATGACTTGTATGTTTCTGTGAAGAGATCCTTTACTTCTTTGGTTAAGTTTATTACTAGGTATCTTAATTTTTTTGCTGCAATAATAAATGGGATTATTTTTTTAGTTTCTCCTTCTGGGAGTTCATTGTTGGTGTATAAGAATGCCATCGATTTCTTGACATTAATTTTGTATCCTGCTACATTGCCAAATTCATTTATTAAGTCTAGTAGATTTTTGATGGAGTCTTTAGGGTTTTTTATGTACAATATCATGTCATCTGCAAATAATGACAGTTTCACTTCCTCCTTACCAATTTGGATCCCTTTTATTTTTTCTTCATGTCTGATTGCTGTGTCTAAGACTTCCAGTACTATGTTAAATAAGAGCGGCAAAAGTGGACATACCTGTCTTGTTCCTGTTCTTAAGGGAAATGTTTTTAGTTTTTGTCCATTGAGTATGATGTTGGCTGTAGGTTTTTCATATATGGCCTTTATTATGTTGAGATATGATCCCTCTATTCCCACATTGCTAAGTGTTTTTATCAAAAATAGCTGCTGGATTTCGTTGAATGCTTTTTCAGCATCTATTGATATAATTGTACGGTTTTTATCTTTCATTTTGTTTATGTGGTATATCACATTTATTGATTTGCGAATATTGTACCATCCTTGCATCCCTGGGATGATTCTCACTTGGTCATGGTGGATAATTTTTTTAATGTATTGCTGGATCTGATTTTGTAATATTTTCTTCAGGATTTTGGCATCTGTGTTCATCAGGGATATTGGCCTGTAGTTTTCTTTCTTTGTAGTGTCTTTATCCGGTTTTGGAATTAGGATTATGCTGGCCTCATTAAAGAAGATTGGAAGTCTCCTGTCTTTCTTGGATTTTCTGGAATAGTTTGAGAAGAATGGGTATTAGATCTTCTCTGAATGTTTGGTAAATCTCCCCCATGAAGCCATCCGGGCCTGGGCTTTTGTTTGCTGGGAGTTTCTTAATTACATCTTCAATTTCCTTAGTTGTTATTGGTCTGTTCAAGTTTTCTATCTCTTCCCGGTTCAGTTTTGGGAGACTGTGTGTTTCCAGAAATTTGTCCATTTCGCCTAGATTGTCCAATTTGTTGGCATATAATTGTTCATAGTATGTTTCGATGATCATTTGTATTTCTGTGGTGTCAGTTGTTACTTCTCTTTCGTTTCTGATTTTGTTTATTTGGGTCCTCTCTTTCTGTTTCTTGGTGAGTCTGGCTAAAGCTTCTGCACAGCAAAAGAAACAAGCATCAGAATGGAAAGGGAACCCACTATATGGGAGAACAATGATACATCAGATAAGGGGTTAATTTCCAAAATATATAGAGTACTCACACAACTCAACAAAAGGAAGACAAAGAACCCAATTGAAAAATGGGCAGAGGAACTAAAGAGACACCTCTCCAAACAGGATGTACAAATGGCCAAGAGACATATGAAAAAATGCTCAACGTGAGTAATCATCAGAGAGATGCAAATTAAAACAACAATGAGGTACCACTTCACACCTGTCAGAATGGCCGCCATCAACAAATCATCAAACAACAAATAGGGGCAAGGGTGTGGAGAAAAGGGGACCCTAGTGCAGTGCTGGTGAGAATGCAGACTGGTGCAGCCACTGTGGGAAACAAATATGCTGTTACCTCAAAAAATTAAAAATTGAACTGCCATTTGACCCAGTGATCCCACTTCTAGGAATATATCCTAAGAACCCCGAAACACCAATCAAAAACAATATATGTACCCCTGTGTTCATAGCAGCACTATTTACAATAGCTAAGATCTGGAAACAGCCCAAATGTCCATCAGTAGACGAATGGATAAAAAAGCTGTGGTACATATACACAATGGAGTACTATACAACTGTAAGAAAGAAAGATCTCTTATCCTTTGAGATGACATGGAAGGACCTGGAAAATATCCTCAGCGAAATAAGCCAAGCAGAGAAAGACAAATATCACATGATCTCACTTATTTCTGGAATATAATGAACTAAACAAACTGATGAGCAAAATAGACCCAGAGTCATAGAAGTAGGGTACAGACTGACAATCCTCAGAAGAGGGGTAGGGGAGGGAAGGGATAAACCACAGAACTTATATGCATGTATGCATAACCGATGGACATAGACAACAAAGCTGGGGACGGGGTGGGGGAGGGATAGGGAGTCAATGGGGGGAAAAGGAGAAATGTCTGTAACAAAAATAAATTAATAGAAAAAATCAGTACTTTTGAAAATAGGATTTCTTTTCTTGTTTTGTAAAAGTAGTCTCTTACCTATTGTGTTTGGGAAATCAAATTTTCTAATGAATGATGTTTTTTGTATATTAAATTAGAATGAATTCAAAAGACCATCTAATAACTTTTAAAGTATTAAAATATAATTAAACACAAAAACTAACCTGTTGCACTGTTTCTTTTGGATGATAAAGTACTTTGGCATTGTTGGGAAGCCATCATTATGACAATCGCTTACATTGATCTGGTTTATCTCTTTTAAAAAGTATTGATGATACACTTTTGGTTAAATAAAATACTTTTGGATTTAAAAAATGTTAAAAATGTACTGTAGTTTAGATTTTTCAGACTTTCATTAAATTCTTATGTCTTCCTAGATTTTTTAAGTTGCATATTTTTGTTGTTGTTGTTAATCCTCACCTGAGGATATTTTTTCTGTTGATTTTTTAGAAAGAGTGGAAGGAAAGGAGGGAGAGAGAGAGAAACATCAGACGCATGGATTGGTTGCCCTCCACAGGACCTTGGGTACATGTTCTTGACTGGGAATCAAACCCACGACCCTTTGGTCCAAGGGCTGACACTCTAACCATTGAGCCAAACCACCCAGGGCTTAAGTTGAATCATCTTAATTATTTCTCATCACTCTTTCAGGCAGCTGAAGGTAAAAGTGTTTGAAAATAAGAAGAATCAGGGCTACGCCTTCGTTTTCATTTATGCTATATTATAATATTTTCCCATATATTTATGTGCACATTGATTTCTTTAGGTAGCCATGGGAAGTCAAAAGAAACAGTGCAGAAATGAGTGGAATCAAAATTATTTTACTATTTATAGAATAAAAGACTAAATATGAGTCACTAGCTTAAGTTGGAATGCTCAACTGCAAATAATTAACAATGGATTCATTACACCTAAGAAGTGAACAACAAAAACAAGACACAGAGGGAAAATAGGCTTCTTATGGGAGTGGCAAAACATACAAACAGGTTTCTATGATGCTTTTGCTAATGGAACTGCTCTAAACCAGGAGAATGGAAAAGTATAAAATCCCTTGGTTGCCTGCAACTTTATTTTCTTCAAAGAAAGTGGAAAGATCTTTGGCATTGAGAAAAAAGAGGGACAGAGTTATTTTTATAATACCGGATAATAGCTTGAAATAGAAGAGTTACTAAATGAACGGAGGGGACTAAGCTATCTTACTTTAATGCGGGAATTTGTGCATCTTTGTGTTGTTGGCACATAATACTCTTGGTTTTAAATATATATATATTTTAGTCTCTTCTTGTTTACTCATGGAATCATTGTATTAGCTTTCCCACAGCAATTCTAGTGTTCACGTTTATCGATAATTTTGTAACATTTCTTCTTTCCCAGGTAAGACAGGATGCCAGAGAAGGCTCACTTGGGGTGAGAATTGTTTGTGAACCCTCCCAGGGCTGGAGCAGACCAGCTCAGGCTCTGCTACTTCTGCACTGTGCTGGCCACCCGGCCCTTCCCGGGAATTTCTGTTGAGAGTGTGGTGGGACACACATCCTCTGCTTGTTTTTTTAAGCTCATTTCATAGATTCTGAAGCCCTGATCTGGTTCTTCCTTAAAAAAGGTTTGACATCACCTAAGTGGAGAAAAAAATCTTTTCTGTGTTTTGAGCTCAGAGAATGTGAACACATTGAATTAGATCGTCCTAGCCTACATTTCACAAAGCTCCTGCATTTAGGACAGTAAAGATGGAATATGCAGCATTACACAGCAAGGCCCATGAGGAAAAGAGCTAGGCTTATTCACCATCTTCCTGGGAGTCACGTGGACAGTGTCACAAACATTATGGTCCAATACATATTTGTTGAATGGGTTAAGAAATGACAATGGGAAATCAAATTACAATATTTGTCTACTTCTGTTTCTTGCTCTGTTTCATCTTCTTTAAAGGTGAGGTCTTAATATATGAGAAAAATAAGTACATTTATTGATTATAAATGAAGGATTATGCATATGGAAATATATATGTTGTTCTGTTTATCTGGTACTTTAAATTGTAGTTATTGGCATGTTAACAATGAAATCATGGAAATGTAAAAAAAGAATGACTGTTACAAAAGTTGAGAATGGGAAATTCCAAGAGCTAAACATTTTTCAATTATTCTTTAACTGTTTTAAATATTTACTAATTCTAAGTTTAAGTTTAGATTGTTAAGCCTGCGCATTTCAATGACTATTAGTCTTTTAAAAAAGATGTTTGAACACAAACTGGATGCCTAATCACTTTCCATTTTTACCATTTTTGCATCTCTAAAGTGATTTCTATAAAACAGATGGCAGAAATGTTTTCTGACCTATTTCAATTCATTCCCCACTAACTTTCGCTACTAGTTTTGTAACACATGTCTCAGAAGCTTTTTTATTTCACCTGTAGTTATGAAGGCTGTGAGTCCTACATAATTTGTTTATAATTTGGTACATTTATTTAAAAAAAGAAGGGAGCGAAGTGACTTACAGTGTGGCGTGTGTCATAAGAGGTGGCTCCAGTCAACAAACAACTTTTGTTTTTATTGAAAACCTCCCTATTGATTAGCTTGGAAAAGTTCTATGTGGCAATGTCATATTATTTATTATGTTGTTGTTTATTTCTTTTCCACAGTTCTTTCATAAAATTAATAGGAAAAAAAGGGCAAGAAAAAACAGTTCAAAGTTTTCTTTCCATGCTCTGTGTTCTTTTAACGGCACTAAAGTCGGTATGATAGTAGATAAAAAACTATTCCCCCAAAAGTTTTAAATTTGTAAAAGTGTAATCTCAGTTAATAGGCCACTTTTCATGAATATTACTATTATTGCACATAAAAAAGTAGCTAAAATATATGACTATCAGTGAGTTTCCTATACTTCTAATAGAAGAATGGATCTGTCTCCCTCTCTCCCTGTTTTTCAAAAACAAAACAGTAATACAACCTTGGCTGGTGTGGCTCAGTTGGTTGGGCATCGTACCGTGCACTGAAAGGTTTCAGGTTTGATTACCAGTTAGGGTACATGCCTGGGTTTTGGGCTCCATCCCCAGTAGGAGGCATGCAGGAAGAAGCCGATTGAAGTTTCTCTCTCACATTGATGTTTTTCTTTCTCTCTCCCTCTTCCTTCAATAAAAAAGTCAATAAAAATATAAAATAAAATAATACAGTAACTCTTGATTTTGCAGACATTGATTTAACAGGTTTCAGATTTAATGGACAAACTTTCTGGTCCATATGTCATATGTGAAAACTAACACCCTGTTAATTTTAAAATGCTTTTGGTCAAATTTGCTTATAATTAAATTAACAGGTTATTTTGTTGTTGCTATTAATTCACTGTTATTTTAAACAAATTTTAGTGAATCAGCCATATGTTGGAAAAAGCACTGCAGTAATTTCACTGATATAAATACATTTTACATATCTACAACTATAGTCTTTATATTTAAACCCAAGAGTCACCACTCATAAACAATGTTCGGTGAATCATTAGAATGTGATCACACCACAATGAGGGGTAATTGGTTCTGCTGTCATGTGGTGTGACTTTCTGCAGCAGTTTGAACCCCTGCCGGTGAGGTCCCAACCTGTGCTAAGCCGAGCTCGTCCTAGCCCCAGCCATGTGCATTTGTTTACTCATAGTGGCTGGTGAATGAATGCATTTACTAGGCCTCTGCAGTACAAATGTAAAATTACTGTAATACAGATAGAAAACTTTTCTGCAAAATTAAACTTTCCATTCACACTCAATTTTAATTACACAAAAGCGTCTACATAAGTAAAAACAGGTAAACTAACTAATTTGTCAATTTTTTTAACATACGCATTCGGAAAACATACTTTAACGGACTTTCAGCTTTAATGGACACCCCCTCCTCTGAATTAGTCCGTTACATCAAGGTTTTACTGTTCTCACATGTTGACAGTAATCCAATGTAGATACGTGATTTTGTGTTCGGCTTATCACATTGCTCCTGAGAATGCGCATTTAGGATGTACATACATCAATTAGTGCTGATCATCCCACGGAAGACACTTCTTTCACAGAGGCCTCACAGAAATGGTTTATACGTGACTGATGGCCATTTCCTGTCTTCAATTAGATTGTGAAATTATTTGGAGGGGATGATATAATTACTACTTAATTAATAGAAGTATCTAAGGTATTCATGGCAGCTATGATAGTAGTAAAGAAGGGCAGGAAGAATTTATTCATCTTTATTAGGTAGTAAATAGTTTTTGGACTCTGGTGTATGTGTTATGAAAGCCTTCTGGACCCAGAAATTCAGGTCATTAGCATTAGTTTGAGTCACTCGCCATACCTCTCTGTTTGAACAGGCATGGTGACAGTGCATGCATTGTCTTCTGGTCAAATAGAAACCAACAGTATAACTTCATCCATATTTCACTCTTTTGAATTTGAAATTATAACAACCCAATGGAGCATAAAAAAAAAATAGAAACTACTTTTCTTAACTATATAAATAAGGAAAACAGATTAACCTGGAATTCATGATTTTATCAGATTTCTGTTTTTGAACCTTAGGGCAGTGTCTGCCTCATTTTTATGTTTTTGTTAATTTGAATGAATGTAATATGCTAAAAACTACAATGCTATAAATAGAGATTATGGGAATGGGAAATATAAAATCAACCTGAATTTTACTAAAAATTGATGAAGAATTTAGAAAAGATACTCTAGTATTCTCCAAACTCCATTATGTTAATGGAAGAGGAATGCGTGTGTGTGTGTGTGTGTGTGTATGTGTGTGTAAGAGAGAGAGATCTGGATATGCTCACAGTTGGTTGAAGATAGATTGGCAGTAACAGCTGCCACTAGTGTCAACAATCAAGTACAATGAAGTGTGGCAACCCCCCAACTGTTTTCCATTCAAATGAGTTATGAGTTCTCACTGTTCGGAATCACTCTCATTTGAAAAAAAAAATCATAAGTTGAGTTGTGAGAATTGGGGAATATCCACCTGGCAGGGAAATTTTCATGCTTTGAAAAAAAAAGTGGAAAAAAGAGATTACATTAGATCAATCAAAGTCACTAGAAAATGTTAAAGTAGGGAAAAAAAATCAGAGCAGCAAGAAGTAAAATGGCAATCCAGGGGAACCCATTAATGAGAATGAGGGTTGGTTTTTCTCGGTTCAGAAACTCCGCTGCGATGGATTAGAACGTGGAGCAGCGTATCAGAAATGCACGGAGGAAACTGCAGAGGGGCCAGGGGCCCCCTCAACTCCCGACATCAAAGCCTAGCTGGAGAAAAAAAATGCTTGGTTCCTTGTAGCTTAATCCAACATTACACACTTCTTTCAAACATCAAAACTGCTGCTCAGCCTTTGGATTGCTGGACATTCTTACTACTAATCCAGCCTTAATTATAAAAACTGGTTGCTCCCTCAGTTTCCTTCCCCCTGTACCTCCAAATGGAGGGAGAGGCATTGAAAATAGGTGAAAGAAAATCATTGCTTACTTAGTGGTCAAAACTAGCCAGTATGTTCTAGAAGCATCTGTATGTAAATATATTAACCCAACTTCAAGTGTCTCTTTGCTAGGTAGGAAAATTAGCTTTCTATTTTTTTACTTTGTATCTCTCCCTAATAAACTAAAACTTATCCTCACTCTGAGATATCTTAAGCAGCATTGGGATCCCACAGATCACTTCAAGCTCCTCATATCAAAAGAGAAAGGCCACATATTTCTCTTCAACCAGATTTTATCCACAAACATTGATTTGCGATCTTTTTTGTGCCCTCGGGTTTAAAAGCACATGCCATTTGTGCTTATGTACTTGAACTTGAATGATGTCAAGTCACAAAGTTACATAAATTACCTTGAGAAGGGAAAAAAAAATTATTCTAGGCAATTCCCATGAATATCCTAAATTTATGGCTTTCTACTTTTTCCCTAATGTTTAACATGAACTTATACTCTCCCTTCCCATAACATCTTCCTAAATGCTTGTAGACAATTAACATGTCTCTCTTTCAATTGTTTCCCCTCTAGCCTGAACATGCCCATTGCTCACTGGTCTGTCTTGTATCCAAACCTTTTATCAGTTCAGTTGCTTTCCTTTGAACTCACTCCAGTTTGTCTTTCTATTCAAACACATGATATCCAAAACAGAACACAAACCTCAAGTAGGCCTAGATAGAGCGACTCAAAGCAGTAAAAGTGGGTTCTTTCTTTTTGCATTCCACTTAAAATCTAGGTGTATTAAAGTCTTTGCCTTTATTGGAAATAGATTGTTTTTAATCCTTCTAAGTTTATTGCCCACAATCTTTAACATCAGAGCCTTTGGTACTATTAAACTGCCTCTTGTGTTAATGTGAACAGATTATTCCTTCGAATAGCTATTTTATGTCTGTTTTCAAGCAATTTTTCAGATGCAATAAAAGTCATTCTGTATTAATATCTCTCATCAATGGTATTTATAATAACTCTTTCTTTTTTGTTGCTCATGAACATGTTTAATAATTATTTTGATTATCTTTTGGATTGTGGTCCCAATTTAAAACACATCATTGAATTATATGGTGGAGAAAGCAGTGTATAATGTACATTTTCTTCAAACATGGCATTGGTCTATTAGCAATATTTTTGCTCCCCAAGAGATCAGAAACAATAGGCTATCAATCTTTTCGTAGTTTCCTCTAATCCATATTTCTCTGGTTTCTCTGTAAGAATGCTACCCCCTGCTTTTGAAAAGAGGACAGGTGTTAAAGGACAGCTGCACGAGGTCTCTTATGGCAAACTCCCAGCAATGAGGATCCTCCCCCATTGCCCCTCCCCGATTCTCCTCACCTCTTTCACAGACTGCAGATATGTCACAGTTGGAATGGAAAAGGCTACAATCCAAACTGGGATATATAGTGATTAATTATCAATAAAGCCTTTTTAGTTGCAAATTTACTAGTGATAAATGATGGCTTTGACATATGCATTCTTCAGAAAAGTACCGCATCCCAAATATGTTCATGCACATTTTTAAGATATTGGAATATTCACAATTATGCAACTTTTAGGTATCACTTGATTTTTATAAAGCTTTGATTGACTTTAAGTTCAATTATACTTTGAAAAATAGGATCCCGATCCCTATGTAGTAAAGATAATCACCCCTAACATTTTGGAATCATATTACTATAAGAAATGGTTTGAGTAAACTAATTCTAAACTTTTTAGAGGAAAATGTATTTCTGATATAACAATTCTCATAAATTATATCTATGAGCCAATACATGCTGGTCCATTTAAACAGTGGCAAAGAAATCCATTAATTTTGAGCAGCTTTATGTTAACTTTTCTCACAGCTTTATGGTAACATTTTCTAACAAAGTATCACTTATAGCAAAAGAGAGCGATCTTTATTGGCAATGTTCTGAGGTATAGTCCTGGGTGGTCAATAATAAGGACACATTTAATTTGAAATCCTGTATTTTATCCAAACATTTATCTGGATAGTGCATTTTATTTCATAATATGCCTGTGGTTGTTTCATATAATAGAAATATTTGCATTTAACGTCAGTTAAATTCTTATTTATTGAACAAGTTAAATTCTTATCTTTTTGCTGTTTTTTTTTTTTTTTTTTGGTCCAACATCAAAGCACTACAGGGCAAGGACCCAGAGCACGGTATATGCTAAAGGAATATTTGTTGAAAAAATAACCTCATGTGGTTTCCAATGCCTCTGGTAGAGGAATCCCCAAAAACGTACACACCCTTGTGAAATGCAAGCATTTAAAGCACCTTTGTGGTAAAGATTCATCAATTAATCTTGCAATGACTGTGTCATGTAACCAATTTGAATAATTAAGCTTCATTAGTTGACTTCATATACTTGTTACATAGCCTTAAATACATTGCATTTAATGTCTGTTTGCTTGCTTGTTTTCCTTACTTGACTGAATGGAGAGGAAGAAAGGGAGAGCCTGGGGGCAAAAATTATGTAGCATTTGTCTTTCTATTCCCAATAAATGAATGGCTGAATGAATGAATGAATACATGGGCAGATGAATACATGATTCTGTCTCAGAAGGCAGGTAAGAGAAACTTATTTTTATGTGATCCATGATATGGGCCAATATATTTTAAATCCCTCCATAATCTGATTATTTTCAACCTTATTTCCTACTCTATAATGCACTGACCAACTTAGTAGGTTGCTCAGTACACAGTAGGAGGATGATAAATCCTAGTTTCCATGTACAATAGTATGTGTGTGTCAGCTAGTAGTGCTCAGTGAAAGCTATTCACCATCCCCTTGCCCTATTCTATAACTTAAGCAACAATCTTTACTAACCCCTCTCCCCCAATACACTGGTACATAGGCAAAGCCCATATTCACTTGTTATTCATCTTGTGCTTGACCGACTTTCTACAAGTAGGAAGGCTATTTTTCTTCTTCACCCATTTTTACTCAAATGCAACCCAATTTTCATCTCTTTTCTTTCAAGCTCTCCAACCTCTTTTATCTTTCTCAACCAAGAAAAACAATAGTTGATACCCAATATGAGTATATTTAGTAATACATTTTTTTTATTGTTCATAAGTCACTACAAAGATTGTTTGTTTTCCCTCTCTAGCTTGTCACATTCCTGGGGTTTTAGGTCATATAAAGGCAGAAGCAAGTACCCAAATATATTTTTGACAAATTTATAAATAGCTTTTTTTAATGGTTCTTAATTTTTTTTTCTTTCTCTTAAGTTATCATAGTTCAAAAGTTAATCAAATCATGGTAGAAAAAATATTTTTCAAAAGTTGCTTCATGAAAAACTATTTAAAACTCCTCTGGTTGGCAAACATCTATTTGGATCCATATTGTAATGAAAAGCCAACATGATTTACTGAAAGATTGAAATGTGCTCATATTTATTTGATCTGTGGGATCAGTTTTGCAGTTCTGGATGACTTTAAACTTCATGACAGTCATTTTGCAGGAAATTGTAAATTATTCTGCATCAACTTTTTTTGGTCTCTTATTTGGTGCTGCACTGACTTAAAAGGCAGCAGGACTCCTTTCTTGTCCTGAGGGCTATTGTAAATTGATTTGGGAGGAGGGGAGTTTGGACTAAAGGGGACAGCTTCTCACCATCACATTTAAATGCCTCTTCACTTTTTGAATATCTCATCTATTCTAATAATAAATGCTTTGAATTAAAGAATTTAGTTTTATTTTAGAGTATATTTTCTTTATTTAAAGTGTATTTGTACACATTTAAAGTTTTCAAACATGCTCTTTCAATATAGTCAGAATATCATTCTTTATGTATTAGTTATATTGCACTAATACTTTCCAGAAGTTATAGTAATATCCTCTTAATGTTTACTTAGTACTTGTTTCAAAAGAAGATTTAATTAATCTGGTAAAAAGAACCTCAAGTACCTGTGTTTCTTGTCTGTTATTATACTTGTAGCAGATTGCCAGTGTCCTGGAAGACAAAAAGTCCAAACTCCAAAGGGAGAATGCAGTTTGCTATTTCCATGATTTGGACGGTGATAATAGCTGAAGGGTGCAGAAGCATGTGAAGATGCGATTTTATTTTTCCCAAAGCTTTGTTGGAGGTATAGAAGAAACAGTCTAGACATGATACTGGATTAAGAACTAACAACAAGAAGTTAGTGGATTATAACAGCAGGAAAGAATAATCTTCTGAATACTTTGTTGGGCTTACCTTGTATGTCAAATGTCAGCTCTTTTTCTGCACATTTTCTAAAGACAATAGCATTGTTGATAGTTTGCCTGTGCATTTGCAAGGATGCTTTGTTGGAACCAGTCTGCCTTTGGCACATGGAGACAGGACTGTAGTTGAAAAAGCAGAAAGGAAATGCCAGAGAAGTTTCTCCAAAACTATAATATCTGTTTACATTTTTGTGTGAGTGAGAGAAACGAAGCCACTTGTTGAGTTAAGAGACAAAGTACTGAAAACATAACATCACAAAATGTTACTGTCACAAAAACATTAAATGTATACTATTTTGTGAAATTTGGCACAAGGTGCTTGCTCAAGAATAACCCTTTGGGTTGATCATCCTATTGGGTGCACTTGTTTGAGGAGGCTTATCAAGAAGATTGTATGACAATGAGAAGAGAAAGAAAGAATCTGGAGGATGAGTTTTCCAGGGTTGCATTTTACAAACACTTCAAACAAGTTGCCCCAGATCTTTAGCGGGATGAGACATTCCCACGTACTCTCTTGCCCCTTCCGCCCCTTTTCATGTCTCCTTTTGCCATTTCTACAGTGTGGATTCTGGGAAGGTAGAAGATATGGGTTTCTTTTGAGAATCTTGCAGAGAAAAGGTACAGTGTTGAGAGCAAAATGTGTTTTGCGGAGTTTTGAATGTGTGATACCAGCACCCCACATATAATTTTCCAGGATCTCTTACACATCTTTGAGTAACTAACAGCCTACAGGTGAAACAATTTCACCCACTGTGGGACGGTGCCCCACTGTTTTTATTCTTATTTTCTGCCTTAGGTGATTTTTTAAAAAAGTGAATGAGGTTCTAACTGTAGGTAGGCCTTAAATATTACATGATATTTTAAAATGAAGAGTAAAGGCAATAGCCTGGGTAATTATCATGGTAGTTCGATTGCCCCCTCTCTGCAATCTGTCTCTAAAAGACAAGGAAATTTAGTGTGCAAGTGTACTTTGTTTGACCTGTGTTCCTCTATGATCAAGATCATTTCACCTACCTATCTGCTTGTGGAATTTCACTGTCTAAAGGTTACTCTTTTTTCTGTACAAATGATGTATAGGTATGTTGTACTTTATTTAAAAGTTGCTGCTTTTCACTGCAAAGCTATTTGCATTCCTATGGTAGTTGAAATGATTAGGATATCCTTATTTATTTATAGCTATGTAGGTAATACCATAACTGGAAGACATGCTGATTACAGTTTCTGTCTCATATTTCAGTTGGTCATAATTTCCTCAAACACTTTCATTCTGGGCAAAAGTTCATACTCTGTAGTTTCTTTGCTCCACTTTAACATGGTTGAACTGGATTACTTAAGCCATTTGACATTATTCGAATATAAGACAAATGCAATTATTCTCTTTATAAGAAAATGATTTTGAACTTTATATTGCTCCTTTAACTCAAAGCCAATAGAAGATATAAACTTCTATCTCCAGATGATTATAGTCCTCACCAGGGAAGGAGAACAAAGCTAAGTCTTAAGAATAACAATTAAATATCTTTTTAGATTGTAAAGATTTTTAAATGCTGAAAATTATAGTTTTGTATGTTAACTCTATAGTTAGACCATCTTACTGACTTCATAAGTCATTTTATGTTTTTAAAGATATAAAGAGACTAAAATAAGACATGTCCAATTAAATATACCTTAAATACAGAAAAACACCTAACGCACTTCCTGATTTAAAAATAATTTGTTGGGGGTCACTGAAGCTAGAGAGTGATGTTATTATATATTATACATGTGTTTTAGGCTGATAATGTCATCTTCAGTACTTAGAATGGATTGGGAAGAAAAAGAACAGTCATTGGCAAATCTAACCAGTTACTTTTGGACAGTTGAGGTGAATGAGACAGCAGTCATGGGGTTGGAAATGAAGGAACTGATCAAAAATTTCTTATAAGTCAAATGGATAGGAATTAGAAACTGAATTGAGGACTCAGAGGGAAAACAGCAATTAAAGAAGACCCAATGTTTAAAACCTGGACAACTCTGGTCATTGCGATGACATTGATCTCTATGGAATGCAGAAGGGGGAATGTATTTTGAGGAAGATATATTCTATTTGAATATGATGAGTCTGAGGTGCATATAATATACACTTGCAGTCATGGTTAGTCAATTGGAAATTGTAGATCAGTCATGTGAGTTGAAAAACTAAATTATATGTATACACACACACACACACACACACACACACACACACACATATTTTCATAGAAATATTTCAAAGCAACAAAATAGTTTGAATGAAAGCATCCAACTCCTGCCACCCTGACCCTGCTCCTTCTTCTCTACCACTAGATTCCCAAAGAAATGAGAAGTTAAGTAACATAAAGTACTTTTGTTGGGAGGGGAGATCTAAATCAGTATGAACTTTAGAAACAGTTTTTCACCTCCTTCTTCCTCTGTTCTCAAACTTGTTTTGTTTCTCTATCTAATATATCTCATTATCTGTCATAATATACATTTACATGTTCATTTGTTTATTGTCTGATGCTTTCCCATTAGGATACACTGATTCTCAAAGTTCAAGATTTATCTACTTCTGTCATTACTATATCCTCAGTTCTCCAAAAAAAAAAAAAAAAAAAAAAAAAATAGAAAGAAAGAAAAGAAAAGATTGTTGTTGAATGAAAGTTATACATAATGAAAATTCTGAGAAACTTTAGTTAGATATAGGATAGGTACAGAGATATTGAAAAAGACGTTGAGAATTTTCTGGAAATCCCAGCTACTATAGAAGAGCGACATTTATAGACATTCATGGATGACATATTGGCAAAGGTCAGTTTATCTTCTACCTCACAGTGATGAGGTCAGATTAGAGAACAAGCAGAGGTAAGAGACATGAAGTTGGACCACTGGTGAAGTCTCCACCTGCAGCAGACACCTGCAACCAGCTGATACAGTAGTGAGTTCCCACCTGAAGGAAAAGGCAGAGGAATAGAAAACGTTTACATGGACTCCCTTGCAGGGTGGGTTGCTACCCCTAGCAGAAATCTATTCTTCTAAAATTGTTATTATTTATTTATTTATTCATTTATTTTTAAATTAAATTTGTTAGGGTGACATTGGTTAATAAGATTATATAGGTTTCAAATGTATAATTCTATGATTCATCATCTCTATATTGCATTGTGTGCCCACCACCCAAAGTCAAATCTTCCATCACCATGTATTTGACCCTCTTTACCCTTTACTACCCCCTCCCACTCCCTTTCCCTCAGATAACTACCATACTGCTGTCTGTGTCTATGAGTGCTTGTTTGTTTTTCTTGTTTGTTTATTTGTTGCTTTCAGTTTTATATCCCAAATATAAGTGAAATCATATGGTTCTTAATTAACATTTTCTGTTTAACTTATTTCATTTAGCATGATAGTCTCAAGATCCATTCATGTGGTCACAAATGGCAGTATTTTAGCTTTTTGTATGGCTGAGTAGTATTCCATTGCATATATGTACCTCATCTTCTTTATCCAATTATGTGAATAATGCTACAATGAACTTAGGGGTACATATATCTTTGTGAATAAATGTTTTTAAAATTTTGGGGTACATACTCAGAAGAGGGATTGCTGGGTCATATGGTAACTCTATTCTTAATTTATTGTAAAGCTTCCATCTGTTTCTCATAGTGCTGTATCAGTTTACATACCCACCAGCAGAGAATGAGGGTTCCTTTTTCTCCACAACCTCTCCAACACTTGTTATCAATGTCTTGTTGATAGTAGCCATTCTAACAGGTATGAGGTAGTATCTCATTGTAGTTTTGATTTGTATTTCCCTAATAGCTGGTGAAGTTGAGCATCTTTTCATATATCTGTTGGCCATTAGTATGTCTTCTTGGGAGAAGCGCCTGAGGGTGTCTGCAGAAATCTTTCTAGTTTCCTCCCAAGGGGGAAACAAAAAATATCAGAGACTCTGCACCACAGTTCTCCTTCCTCTAGGGAACCAGAATGAAATAGGCAGAAACAATTCACAATGACAGAAGAAAAAGTATTAGATCTATCAAAAGATATAGGAGTAAGAAATTGTAAACCTAAGTACATTTATAAAATTAAATCTGGTGTCTGATGAAAGAATAATGTGTGAATGGTCAATGTTGTACAGTGGTGAAAACACACATTGTGGAATTAAAAACCAAACTGAAAGCTGTAGTGAGAATATTAGATACTTGCAAAAATAGAATTAACAAAATAAAACTAAACTAATAAATTCTTCCATGACACTACCATAACAAAAAAAAAATACATGAGTGAGAAAGAGAGAGAGAGTTAGTAAATATAATACATATATATTACGAATATAAAACAGATAAAATATTTTTGAAAAAAAGCAAAAAAATGCCTAAAATGAGTATTGCAACAAAAAAATAAAATAAAATATTAAAAGTTTACTCTCTCACTCTTCTTCTCCCTCTCCATATACATACACACATTTATAAATACATGCAGATATATAAACACATATACAACTAAAGTTCTATATATATGCATATATTCATGTGTGTATATATTTGATTAACTATAATGGTACACAATATGTATTTAGGAATATATGAGAGTTGACTACAATATAAAACTATGAAATCTACAAAATTATGAACCACAGTATTAACAGTAATTATCTTTAGAGAAGGGCATATTGGGCAAAGTGAGTTTAACTTTTTCCTCTATATATAAAACTTCATATTGTTTAAAATTTTTACTGTCATCTAGTAATCAGAGACATAAATAAAACAAACTACTACTATTTCACCAATTAGATGAACAAAAATTGAACAAAAAATTTCATAACATAAAATGTTGGCAAGGGTTGTGGAAAATCCCCCCAAGAAATCCAAGCCAATCTCATTTTTGAGCCTGAAGCAGAGGAGGTAGAACTTGGGAGAGTCAGAGATAGAATGAGACTAGGAGATTGGGCAAAGATGTGTTTCACAAATCTTGAACATTAGTAATATCTTAAAAACTCAAAGGTTAATGTTTTGTGTTACAGGCCAAAAGTTATGGCTTGTTTCATAGATCAAATCTAAATATCTCTGCATCACAAACAACTTTAAACAAGTGTCCAAGTTATAGCAGCAGGTATTTTAGATAGAAAATATGTAGAAAGAGAGCCAGTAAAGATGAATCGGTAAGAACAAGATTTGACAGAAAAGGATCTACTCATAAAAGCAAAATTTAGGATTCATTCCACTTTCTTACGTTTTTTCACATTCAAAGTCATGTTAAGGTATGAATAACCCATGCCTAGAAATATTCCAATAGAGTATTCCATAAACATTTAAGTATGCTAGTGTTACTGTGCTTCATAAATAACTGGAAAATATGGCAATGCATTTTAAAACCCATTATATATTTTCTTATAAAAATTTAAAAAGTCATTAAAATTATATAATTAACCAATGTTACCTCAATCCATTTTATTTATTAAAAAAATTTTTTCTTTATTGATTTTTTTAGAGAGAGAGAAAGGGAGAGGGAGGGAGAGAGAGAATCATTGATGAGAGAAAACATCAACTGGCCGCCTCCTGCATGGCTCCCACTGGGGATTTGGCCCACAACCTGAGCATGTGCCCTGACTGGGAATCAAACCAATGACCTCTTGGTGCATGGGTCAACGCTCAACCACTGAGCCACACCAGCTGGGCAGCCTCAATAAATTTTAAATAAATAAGTAAATAAATAAAACCAAAAAAAAGAAAAAACAAATTAAACAAGAAGTAACCCACAAAGCACTGCTCTTATGCAAACTTTTATGACCCATATAGTCATAGTATATTTTGCATGTGTTCAATAGTTTAAAAAATATATATGAATACATATTTTATAAAATTATTATAACTTTGTATATATAGTTCAGTTTCATAGTCTACATCAGAGATTTTCAACCGGTGTGCTGCAAGAATATGTAAAACATGCAATACCTGACTATTAGGGGGACCGGAAAGTAATGTCGTTAAAGTAATGACATGTTAAGGGCGGAAGTGGAAGCAAATCCGTGTCAGACAATCGAGGAACTGTCAAACACTCTTAACCAACCTTGGTCGACCATCCAAGAACATTTGCAGCAGATTGGTACAGTAAGCAGAGCAGGTGTTTGGGTCCCGCATAATCTGTCCGAAGAAAACAAAGCTAACTGGTTCACCACATGCAACTTATTGCTTCAGCGGCACAGTACAGAAGCGTTTTTTGATCGCTTGATCACTGGAGATGAAAAATGGGTCCTCTATGATAATCCAAAACGCAAAAGGCAGTGGCTCTCTCCGAATGAATCACCATGAAGTACAGCTAAGCCAGGTTTACACCCCAAAAAGGCACTTTTGTGTGTTTGGTGGAGTATTTGCGGGGTAGTTCATTTTGAAGTGCTGAAACCTGGACAAACTGAATGCAGACCTTTACTGTGAACAATTGGATTGAGTAAATCAATCTTTAATTGAAAAGTGCCCAGCGATTGTCACCAGAAAAGGCGTTATTCTGCAACACGATAATGCAAGACTGCACTGTGCAAGACGAACCCTGGAAAA
Source organism: Tadarida brasiliensis (assembly GCA_030848825.1). Classification (NCBI taxonomy): domain Eukaryota; kingdom Metazoa; phylum Chordata; class Mammalia; order Chiroptera; family Molossidae; genus Tadarida; species Tadarida brasiliensis. The sequence continues at coordinate 83,805,795 of CM061257.1, forward strand.
AATTAATACATTGCGGTGGGAGGTATTGCCTCACCCACCATACTCGCCTGATACTTCACCTTCGGATTTCCATTTATTCCGATCGCTACAACATTTTCTAAGTGGCAAAAAATTTGAAAATTTGGATGATGTCCAAAATGCCATCTCCAGATATTTTACTCAAAAACCAATTGGTTTTTATCGATCTGGCATTGAAAATTTGCACGCTAGATGAAAAAGGTTGTTGATAATGAGGGAGATTACATCATTGATTAAAAATAAAAACTTGTTAGAAATTTATCTGTTTGAATTTAATGTAAAAAAAACGACATTACTTTCCGGTCTCCCTAATATTTAGTCAGGGGCACTGACTTATTTTCCCATAGACTGTCAAATAAGAAAATGACAACAGCCAACACAACAATAGACATCTGGTGTGAATGAATAAAAATTATACCTATTTATTGTTAGATAGGCAAAAAAATATAAATTTTGTTGTGTCACAGAATTTTAGTAATTAGTTTATGTGTTCCATGAGATGAAAAAGGTTGAAAATCGCTGGTCTATATTATAACCATGTTCCATATGATTACATAGTTATTTCCCCATTTAACAAATATTAGTAGGCTCCTTCTATATACTGGATGTATAATTAATAAACAAAATAGAATCTTTGAGGAACTCCTAATTTCATAAGAAAAGAGCTTAAGACATCGTTACAATTCATTGTTCTAAAATGTATAGGGGAATAATTACATATGGGAACACAGAGAAGAGACAGCTTTCTTACCTTGTGGATTAAGGTAGAAACCTCAGAGGAGGATGTGGATTTAAACTAAGAGGAAAGGTCGAGAGAGAAGCAGTTTACTGGAAGGTGAAGAATATTACAGGAAGAAATAATGCAATGTTCAAAGAGACTAGGGCTACAGCATATAGAAGAGAATATGGTTCATTCAATAAATGGGAAGAGTCTACTGGAGTTAAGAAGGTTATGGAGAGTGTTAAGTATCTGAAAATATAATACACACCAACTGGGATAACTTTTAAGCTTGTTCCTTCTCTTGTGTTCCTCATTTATTTTGGAACCTAGATGGGTAATCTAGTAACCCAACTAGTTATCCCACCAGGCTAAAAAGACCAAGAACCCCTCTTAATCCTTCCTTCTCTTCCTCCTTTATTGTCCTTGCACTCCACCCTCGAACATCTAACCAGTTGTTAAAACCTATCAGTAGTACTTCTGGAGTATTTTTCAGATGTGCAGTCCCACCCAGCCCCCATCACCTTCCACCTCCAACTATTTTGTTAGTTGCTGCCTTAGTTCAGGTGATCATTTTTCCTGGTTTGCCCTCATAACTGATGTCCCTTTACTCTTCCTTATACATTTTCCAGGTTAATTTTCCATTTCCCATATGCAATGGCACTCAAACCAGTGGGAACAATGTATTACTACAACGCTGCCTGCACCTTTTTTTCTGTTTCACTTCTTGTTCTGTTGCTTCTCTCTAGGAGTGATCTTTATCCATTCCCTGAATGATTCATCCTTTCATCTTATTTAACTTCAGTTCAAAAGATATTTTCTTTCATGAGCCCACCAATTCCGGGTTATTTATCCACTCAGATCATCACATGATAATTAATTCTCACTTAAGTGAGCTATCCTTGGAAGATAATAAAAATAGAGTAATTTTGTTAAGAGCTTCCTATGTGCACAGCATTGAGCTAAGGTATTTACATTGATTATCTCATTTAATGCAACACATTTGTGAGGAAAGTATTGCATATTCTTACCTTTACGTGAAGATGAGGAAGCTGAACTACAGGAACCCAAAGTCAAACAGCTAACACGTGGCAGAGCATTGATTCCAACTGGAGTGAGTTTAACAGCAAAGTCATAACATAGATGTGCAGAAACGTAGCATTGTTTTAAATTTTTAAAACAATCTGTTTTTGAATCTTCAGTTCTACTAAGCAGTTGGGGGAGAGGGGCAAAGCACACTAAATAAGACAAACAGATCAATAAATCCTCCATACCTAAAGAATTTTAAAAAAAAAACAAAAAAAAAACAAAAAACAGCTTAATTCCTGTTTCTCCTACCATAGCGTTCAAAAACCCAAAGATCTTATGTGGATATCCAGGACCTCAATGATTACGTGGAGGATGATACATTGAACACAACTCACAGGAGGAGAGCAATAGATATTGAGAACAATATCACAAGCTGATATGGCATACTTGAGGCAGTAATCTGCTCACCACGTGCTGACTTGTATCATGTCCTGTGTGGGTATAATCACAGTATGTCTTAAGAAAAGGAAGCAACCAATGTGCTTAGAATGGAGAAAGCTTTGGGCACATATAGTCTGGCTAATGTAGAAGATACCAGTGGAAATGGAGATATGTATATAGTAACCATGACAATGGCATTGCTCTCTTTGAATCTGATGATGAAGACATGTGATGAAGCAGAGACAGAAGATCTCTTACACAATATGAGTCAAAGGAAGCCAAGAAATTTGGACTGGTAGTTAAATCTTCCGGATCTGAAAACCTGGGTGGGTTAAGTCAGGAAATGTAGGATTAGAGGAGTAAGTCAGAGCATTCAAGCAGAGGCTTGGTCTGGGCTCTTCTAAACGAGTTCTGTTAATATACTACCAAGAACCTTTAGAAACATGGTGGCATTAAAGATGATACATTTAGAATAGTGTTCTGGAGGAGCAGATAACTTCTTCTGAGGACATGTGTTTGGTCAATGGAAAAGGCTGTTTTCAACATGATCAAAATCCATACTTGTTAATTGACTGAAATGAAAGTTTGAAACAAGGAAAAAAATCTTAATCTTGTCTACTGGAAGTAATTCAGTTATTGACAGTTTACACAGAGGCTTTCAGGTTAACTAGGTCCCTTTTTATTAAATGCTCTAACTTTTAGAGTTCCACCTTGCTGTGCTTCTCGGAACCTCCTCCTGCTCTTTTGGCTTCTTCTGGTTGACAAGAAGAAGCTTTTATAGTATCCCTGCAGAGGGAATGGGGCTCCTTCTGGTTTCTGCCTTGTTTTGTAGTCCTCATCAAGCTGGGTCTCTGGGTGCTGGCGTCTTCCCTTTGTGGGTCCTATGTAATTCATTGTCTCTTCTGGTGAAAGGTCACAATTTAAAGTCTCTTTTTGCTCATGCAGTCTCATAGTGGCTTTTATTATCTCTGAGAATCTGAGTTACTTTTATCAATACCATTATCCGGATCTCCAAACTCCCTTGCTGAAGTCCTCTCAGAAATCTTCACGTATGTCCTCACCTCTCTGTCCTCTCTAGCACTGATAGGGTGTGGTAGAGAGGTAGGGTGGGGGATAGGAATGGAGTGGAGGGCAGGGCAGAAAGAACACTCAGGTCCTGATCACCTCATTCAAGCTGCTAGAGGGAGCTCTGGACTTTCCAGTCTCATGAACAAATTAATTTCCTTTATTTTTTAGCTTCTTTGATATCAGGTTTTCTTATACTTTCAGTATGAAAAGTCCAAACTGAAGCAAAGAGGTAACTCAACATTTTCATTAAATGTATCCTTTAGAACATTTGATGGGGAAAATAGAACATGGTGGTAGTCATGAGTTTGGGGATTTGTTAAGGTCTCAGTTTATTTCCATTCTGAACATCTATTGCATGTGGTAGTTGATTCAAAGTCACTTTTGACATGTATCATCTTTGCCATCTTTGTTTACACTTTCTCAAAGTTACAGATGATGGAGGGTATCATGAGTGGTTTATGACTGAGGTTTAATACTTTATGGGAGTACTAGTATGGAATTTGAAATCTGAAAGCTCTCTTGACATTTTTCTGATGTCTTTATTGTCTTCTTGGTCAGTCTCAAGTTGAATTCTAACTTCATTTCCCCCCTTCCTTTCTCTCTTTTCTCACCACTGGGAAATTAGGGCCAATAATTCAATAAAAGAAACACTTAGCTAACAAGAGACCTTTTCAAGTAGATGTCATCTTCTAATGAAGAATTATTGCACTAAATATATTATCATAGCTAGAGCAGAACCAGTTTGAAGATAAAATAACTTGACAGATTTCTTTTATACATTTTCCCCCTCTAAGAACAGAAAATACCAAGTCAGCTAGACTACTACCCTGTAGTGAATAGAAAAAAATATGGAGAATCATAGGCAATACAATTAGAAGGAAATTCCTATTGAGCTATTATTGCACATGTCATTATTAAAATATTAGTCTAATTAGGAATCCACAAAAATATTATTTGACTAAAATGTTTAAATATTTTAAAAATTACATCAAAATTTTATCAGACATTTAAAAATACATTTGGGGGTATTAAATAATAATAATTGTTTCTTATTGTAAATTTTGAAAATTTAGGAAGAACTATAGTCAATATATTAATCTTGAAGTTGGCACTCTAAGTGTTTAAATTAACAGAATAAAGGGCAAATGACCAAATACAGCTAGTTAGTAATTATTCTCAATTTTGCAGACAAAGGTATTTCAAGACTCATAGATTTGTAGCTCCTTAGTGGCAAATATCCTCTGGCATGTAGAAGTTTTTTCATACAAACTTCAATAGCTGTATACTATAAATCTGTTGAAAGTTGGCCTATCAGGGAGACATGAACTAGGATAGATTTTCCTCACTTTTCCTTCTGTTTCTCATGAACAATCTGCTTTCTGAAGGTGGATTAAATGGTTCAATGTCTCAAAGAACTTGGGGAGCTGACAGAGTTGGGTGCAAAGTAGAACCAAGTAGAGAATGCCGGGAAAAACAGTCCTCATTCAACCACTATTCTAAAATGCTGCCGGTTTATCTCTTCCCTCCTCCCCACCCCCTCTTCTGAGGGTTGTCAGTCTGTACCCTACATCCACATCTCTGGGTCTACCCTGTTCCTCAGACTGTTATGTTCATTATATTCCACAAATAAGTGAGATCATGTGATATTTGTCTTTCTCTGCTTGGCTTGTTTCGCTTAGGATAATACTCTCCAGGTCCCTCCATGTCGTCTCAAAGGATAAGAGCTCTTTCTTTCTTACAGCTGCATAGTACTCCATTGTGTATATGTACCACAGCTTTTTTATCCATTCATCTACTGATGGACACAGAACTTATATGCATGTACGCATAACTGATGGACATGGACAATAATGCTGGGAATGGGGTGGGGGGGATCGGGAGGAGGGTGTCAGTGGGGGAAAAAGGAGAAACATCTGTAACAAAGACAAATTTATAAAAAAAATGATATTTCAAGTAAAGTGAATCATTTAAATTAGACTATTTTGACTATATAATTTTTCCCTAGTTGTATCAGTGAGATAATGTAAGTATAAACTAGTTTGTACAATACTTTTTCACTGTTTCATAGATATAATTAATAAGAATTTCCTAACTTTCTATAATAAGTTTACTGGACTTCAGCTACTTTACTTTTATAAATTATTTAGATTGACAGAAGATAACATTAAAAATGAAAAATGTAAATTATATATCCATTTAAATTAAATACACTATCCAATGTCTTCATAAAATAGATTAATTCTGGTAGCTGTAGACGTGGTACAACTTACATCAAAGTATAGACTTTCTCTAATAAAATTGCTTATACCAAAATAATAATAATAATAATAATAATAATAATAAAATAAAATAAAATGCTGCCGGATCCAAGAACGGATGTTTGGCTTTCCCAGACTTCTAAAAATGTGATTGCCATGGTATATGGTGAACAGAATGTGCTCTGGCTATAGCCTGCCAGGGTTGGATCTTGATTCACTGTTGATTCTGTGACCTTTGAGGAAGTAAGTTACGTATTCTCCTAATTCCTCAGTTTCCTCGTCTGCAACATGTAGAAAATATAACATCATTCACTCATAGCATGGTTTTGTATAAATTTAATGATAAAATCCATGCCATGAGTTTAGCCTACTACATTGTACATAGTAAGTATACTTTAGATGTTAATTATCATTAAGTCTAAATATTTTCACATTACCAACTATTTATAAATCTAATGACTATGCATGCACACTCTATATAACCTGGTGGTTTAAAGACTGATAGAGTGCCAATAGATACTCATGCAAAGTCAAACCATGGAATGTGAAACAGATTTTTTTAAAAAATAACTTAAGTATTTGTTATGTGGGTATTTCCAGAATTTTATCAGGGATTTTGAAGAGCCATAAACACCAAGTAAGTCCATCACTTAACTGCATGAACATTCCTTTACCCTCCTTGAAGCTCTGATCAGTAGTAAGTAAAAATATTCTCTTTTTTCTCTCTTTAATCTCCAGGCAAACTGCCTGCATTAAAGGGAGACTAGACTTATGCTCTTTTGAATTTAACAAATGAAAAGGGGATATTTCTAATTTTCTTTTATTCAGTAGACATAATTTTTCGGTACATTCTGATGTATATATCATATCATCACATAAGACTCACATTAACTTCAAAGTGAGCACCACACAATGGTGCACAAAGTGGTAAGAAACAATCAGGGCATAATGAAGTATTATCTGAAGCAGTGCTGGAGCAGATGTCTTGGGAGAGGAAACAGTAGCAGCAAACCAAGTGGAGCTGCTGAAGTCAGGCCGGGTCACTTAGCCTTAACGAGATCATGCTGAAGGCCAACCAGAAAGGCAGGGCTGGCTGAGGTAGGGGAGCACAGTACAAAAATCATTAGAGCCACTGTTGTTAACTAAAGGCCAGATTGTACATGTGACTTGTTGGCAGAGAGGGCTGGTCATTCATAAAGCTTCCCAGTTTCAGGGAGTTGGGAACATTGGGAAATAACCAGGGCCAACATTATTATATAATGTAATCAGAACCCATAAAGGAATGTGGGACCCTGGAAGAGATACTGGGCCCACCACTCCTGGTTTGCATGGGCATTTTATTCCAGTTCCTGCTAGAGGTGTGCCTTTCCCAAACTCTGTTCACCTACATCTCAGCAAGGTAGAGCCACAGACTTGTGCTTGCATTGAGCATGGTGAAGAAAGATTTTTATCACTGGATAGAGTGTCTGGGCAACACTGAAAATCTACTCTAATTCATCCCCTCTGTCCAAGGCTCCAACCTGGGGGTGGAGTGAAGGGAAGCAGAGGGTCCTCATACCAAGCTCAAAGTTGAGTTGAGGGTCTGTATCCAAACTATCATTCTATGGAAATCTCTTCAGTTACAAGATTCCTTGGGGTTGCAGCTCCTGTGCTTGACCCTAGGATAGGAAATGCAGAAGCTGTCAGCTGAGCTGAGAAAAGAGCAGTGATTTTGGAGGGAAAGGGGCATCATAGGAGTAAAAGGATCAACGCCCATTATTTTTAAGTCTCCCTGGACCTCTTTTGTGACTGCAATATTTAACTTTTAGCAGAGTACAAAACAAGATGTAGAGGGAAAATACAGCTTTGAGAGAGAAAGCACATTTTATTGCCCACTATACAGTGTTCTTTCAAGTGGTTAACAGAGAACTTGCACCAGAGAATTACCCACTGCCCACGGCCTTTGCTGACGAGTTGTTAAGGGAGCTGATTAATGGAGAAAATATGGTTTTGGCATAACAATCAAGATGGGCTCTTTAGACAAAGCAGGATTTGTCTACTTTACCCAATGCCCATTCAAGATGGACAAGTCGACATTTAAAAAATGGAAAACAGATGTTTCATACAAAGCTTTAAAAGTGTCACGTATAGATGAAGGACCCTGGCTATTCAGATGGATTGGATCCAAGAAGGGAATGCGGAGAAATCTGGCATTTCGTCCAGCAGGCATAAGTACATTCTAAAATAATCATAGTTTGCTTTTGAATAAAGGGAAGTTATCCAGAATCAGTAAATCAGGATAGAATAGCTTGTGAATAACCCAATAATCATAACACTAATTTTCCTCCAGCTTTATTGACGTATAATTGACAAACAGAATTGTATATATTTAAGGTGTACAAAGTGATGATTTGATATACGAATACCTTGTGAAATGATCACCATGACATGTTAATTAACACATACATCATTGGCTTTATACTAATTAATTGTTACTCTAAATAATTAGTTTGTCAAATCATTATCACCAAATCCCATTTAATAAAGAGACAAAACTTTTAGTAAAGTTATAACTGCATATATTGGTAATTGAGTGTGATTTAAATTCAGTCCTCTGCATCACGCTCCACAAACAACCTGAGGAATATTTAGTAAACTCACTTTCATTCTCTTAAAGCAAAACAAAAGAAGGCCGTCTGCAAAGATGTGCATGTTTTTAAATTTTAAGTAAATACATGTCTTTAACTCTCCAATGCAACAGTGTCTCATTACAATGACCTGAGGGGCTTTTCAAAAACATTTAAATGGATTTCACTCTCAGATATTATGATTTCATTTTTCTGTGGTAGAGCTGGGACCCTGGAATTTTTAAAAGCTCCTCATGTTATTTTAATGCACAACCAGATTGGAAACTCTCTATTCAGTGTAGCAAGTTGTCTAAAATGTGTGGCTATATTATAAATTTTGTGTCCTCCTGTTTAACTGGGATGTACTGTAGAAGATGCCCAGGGCCACTGCCAGTGTTGATTGCTAGTAGCTGTTGATGTTCTCAGTAGCAATGTGATGCAGTGAGTGAGGACATGGACTCGAGTAGATATGCTGAGTATGTAATCCCAGCTCCCCACTTACTTAGCTATGTAACCTTGTATAAATTACTTATACTTTCTGCTCCCCAGTTCCTTTGTGTGTTAAGAATGATATTTACTCTTAGAGTTGGTGTAAAGATGAAAATGAACATTGCATATAAATGAGTTAATACATACAAAGCCCTTAGGACAATTTTTTGAAAGATCATTCCTTACTACTAAAAAGATCCTTTCTCTAAATCTTGCCCTCCCTCTCCAAGTCACAAAGTGGTCAATAAATATAAGATAAAACAAACATTAGCTTTCTAAATTATGTTTAAAATTTTGCAAGTTCCTGAAGATGGATATTATTGCAAATTCACTTAGTTTAGCAACTAGCAGAGTAACTCTTTAAGGGAGTAACTCAAATGTTATTGGATTTGAAAGACCAGCAGCACTAGATTCATTTTCAACTTACCTAGGTCCAGATGATAGCTAACTAATGAGATTCATGAAGATCTGTTGGAGTTCTTCGAAACTTCTGTCCCAAAATAGTTGTCAGTACACAGGGTCTCACTAAGTGTTTGAGTCACTGACTAGTGAAGATGCTGGTGATCTTGATGAATGAGGGAGAATAGAGCATCTCGAACACATATTCCAATATGGAGTCCAAAAAACTATGTGGTTATATTCACAGTGGCAATGCTTTCTATGGACATTTTCCTTTCCTAAAATAGTTTGGGATGTGAGGATAACAATCGATATTTCAATCATGAAAAACTCAGTTCTATAAAAAGCGTGTGCTATCAAAAAATTGGAATCTTAATGAGCTATGCTTTTATTGGACCCGTAAATGTTCATCACAACAGTGGCACAGATGACTTGCTGTGCATTTCCCAGTTCCTCTTGTAATTTGGTGTTATCACGTGACTGAGTTTTAGCTAGTGCACAAATGATGACTCTTGCAGGCCTGGATCATCAGAATCTACCATCAGGGGACCTACCAGTTCCTTTCTCTTTTAACTGTTTGGAATGGACATAACTCTTAGCATGACCTTGGGGTCAAGCAGGAGGCAACCAATTGATGTGTTTCTCTTCTACTCTCTTCTTTCTTCTCTCTCTCTCTCTCTCTTTCCCTCTCTCTTCCTCTCTCTCTCCCTTCTACTCTATCTGAAAAATCAATGGAAAAATATCCTCAAGTGAGGATTAAAAATTTTATATAGCAGAGCTACAGATGAAAGACAACTGAATATCTGAATCACTGTTTAGAGAAGACCTTTCTGGGCTTCATGTGAATGAGAAATACACTGCCATGCGTTAAGCCACTGTGGCTTGGGGCTTCATTTGTTTCAGCAGCTAGTATTACCACAATTAATACAGCTGACAAAGCATTTATTGTCATATCTATATATTAAAGATAGGAGCATATTTAGAAAATATTTAGTTTACAGATGGGAACTATGAACAAGAAAGAAGTTGCGACTTTTCAAATAAAACACATTAAGTTTTTATTACATCAGGAATAGAGACTGAGGATTCTTGGTGCTCAGCTGATACACTTAATTGAAAGCAATAGCACTGAAATTTGAAATAATCTATAATATAAATATACTTTTCTCATGGCACTTATCACTTTGTATGGTACTATAGATATTTGGATTCATATTTTATAATACATCTCATCCTAGATACCACACTCCTAAAGCCTGGGATTATGGGTGCTAACTTTTATTATATACCCTAAAATACCTTGTTCAGTACTTTGTTAAACATTTAGAAGCTCGATAACTGTTTATTAAATGAGGGATCAGCCAATATGCCTTTATATTGAGTAGGTAGGCATCATCTAGATGTGCATATAAATTATTCATATTCTTTTTTGCCTATGGTTACCATGTCATTTCAGATTTAGAGTCAGCACAGATTGGAAACAGGAAACTCTTCAATGTTGCAAACATTTTGGCAATATTCCTTAACCAAGAGTTAAATAAAATGGGTTTTATTTGTCTTAAACACATATTTTTTCCTGTAGCAAAGTTGAAATTTGTCATATTCTTCCAAAAAACAAGTAACGAGCTTCTAAGTTGTCACTTTTTTGAAAAACTTATATATCAAGATCCCACTTGTTTATTTTTTGTGCTGGATGAAAATCATACAGACAACTGGAGAAGAATAAAAAATTTTGTATGAGTTGTGCTCATACAGATGTAAATATATATGACTAAACAGTGATAGACAAATTATTTATTTAATTCTAACAGTAAGTTATATCCTCCTAAAATGCAATTCATAATTTTATTTCTAGGCATTAGTTTGCATATTTTTTCTTTTTTTGTTAGCAGTTTTGAAATTTGGTACTCTAAGATCTTAAAAGCATCCTTTTAATTTACTTTGATTAAACAAAAAATCCCACATTTGCCCTGGCCGGGTGGCTCAGTTGGTTGGAGCATTGTCCCATGCACCAAAAGGGTTGCGGATTTGGGTTCAATTCCCAGTCAGGGCACATACCTAGTTTGCAGTTTTGATCCCCAGTCAGGGTGTGTAAATGCAGCAACTGATCAATGTTTCTCTCTCACATCTATGTTTCTCTCTCTCTCTTGTAAAAAAAAAAAAAATCAGTAAAAAACATATGCTAGGGTGAGGATTTTAAAAATCTATAAAAATAAAATAAAATAAAAAAGCCCACATTTGCTAAATGCATCATTTAATTGAGGGCTGTGGATGTAACCAAAATACAAACTGCTTATATTTGTCTAGAATATGTTATTTTATAGCTATTTTAATGTTTGGATATTAGTACTTGCCATACACTGCTTTATAATATAAATTAACAATTATCTATAAGAACAAATAATTTAGAAATTAAAAAGGTTTAGAAATACTACCATAATCCTGAAGAACACTATATTTTTTCTCCCAAATGTTCTGTATATACATCCTCTGTATTATTAGACATACTGTCATCACTATTACCATATTAGATATTCTGAGGCAGGTGACAAGCTCATGTTTTGGTCCTTGTTCTTCAAGAATGTATAATCTGGTGGGAAGATAAATTCATGCTAATGAGATAACTTCAATGTAGAGTTTTAAAGGGAGTGCCAATTCAGTGGTGAATAGAATTTAAGCAAAGTCTTAAAGAATGGTCAAAACTGCCCTGGCTGGTTTGGCTCAGTGGTTAGAGTGTCAGCCCGCGGACCAGAGAGTCCCGGGTTCGGTTCTTGCTAAGGGCATGTACCTCAGTTGTGGTTTGTCCCGGGCCTTGGTTGGGGTCATGTGGGTGGCAGCCACTTGATGTGTCTCTCTCATGTCGATGTTTCTCTTTCTCTCTTCCTCCCTCTCTCCCTCCAAAGAAATGCAAAAATGTCCTCAGTGAGGATAAAAAAGGAAAGAAAGAAAGAAAGAAAGAAAGAAAGAAAGAAAGAAAGAAAGAAAGAAAGAAGGAAGGAAGGAAGGAAGGAAGGAAGGAAGGAAGGAAGGAAGGAAGGAAGGAAGGAAAGAAAGAAAGAAAGAAAGAAAGAAAGAAAGAAAGAAAGAAAGAAAGAAAGAAAGAAAGAAAGAAAGAAAGAAAGAAAGAGAGAAAGAAAGAATAGTCAAAACTTAGACAGGCAGTGAACACCTTCTTTTACCTCACATAGTTATCACAAATATTTGTATTATATACGTGTGTCAAATCATCACATTGTACACCTAAACTCATACAATGTTATATGTCAATTATATCTAAATAAGGCCAGAATAAAAAATGTTAGATAGGTAAAGATGAGGAATGAGGACCTTTCAAGCAAAGAAAACTAGCTGAAAACTGTGTGGAGATAAAATAGAATAAAGGCATAGTTCTCAACTCATTGGAATCATGAGTTTTTAAAAGTCCTGTGCTGAGCCACACTCTAGATCTATTGAATAAGCTTAAAACTCTTCGTGGATTAAATCAGGAATCAGGACTTTCTGAAGCTTCCCAGTTGGTTGATTCCATAGGGAAACCAAGGTTGGGAACTGCTGGAGGAAAGCGTGTTGTAGTAATAGTCAGAACTGCTTGGCTAGAACTAATGTAGAAAGGGACCAGATGGGAAGCAGTTTGAATAGAAATAAACATGCCAGGATCATTATAATATCTCGTAAAGCTTAGTTATTGGGAATTGAGGGAAACCAGAAAGAAAATAAGTTTCTTTCAAGTTTTAATTCCCAGGAACTAAAACTGTGGTAATTGATTGCTAGAAGAAAGAACTGGTCATAATATGTAAAAAAATGACTTCAAGTTTAAGTGCATTGATGTTAAACTAACGTTGAAATCTTTAGGTGAATACATCTATTGTATAGTTCTCAAACATTTATTAGATACTGTCCTTTTGCAAAATTTATTACTATAAATAATATTTTTCTGTTGCATATAAAAAAGCATCAATAAGTTGTATATTGTTTTTAAAATTCTGTATGGAGTCTGGATTTAAAAATATTTAAGACTCCAATATCACATCTGTGCATGAATATATCTACATTATTTCCCACAAATGTAAAATTCAGAGTAGAACCTCAATTCACTAGGCATGTTCCATTTGCTCCAATCTAGACTTAGCTCAAACACCCCAAAGCTAAAAATTAACTGTAGCCAGGCAGCTATTAGTGAACTCATTAAATAAAAATTGATAGAAAAGAAGACTCATTAAATTGAAGTGCTATGAAAAGCAGTTACTTAGAAGCAGATATTGCAGCCCTCAGCTGGAAATTAAGTTGGATTCCAAAATCCTCCCACTAATATAGTGAATAGTTTCTGTTTAGAGCTAAGCCACTGAAATGTTCCAATATAATTCATAATAATAATAAAATACTTTAATTTAAATGAAATTATTCGTATCCTAATCTTCGTTTAAACAGTAAATATCAGCCAATTAAAAGCAAAATATAGTTAGTACACATTAAAAATTTAAATTTTTTTTGCCTATTGATTCTTATTCATAGCACTCCAGATCCCTAACTCTGATCTATCCCTTGGACATCTTCCTCCTATTCATATACTGGATATATAATCACTTAGATGAATTATGATAAAACCAGTTTGGAATGTATATACGTTTTCTAAAGTTTAGTTTTTCATCAGTCTATTTTCAAGCTTGTGAAAAATATTGGTGAGAATATCTTAGTGTTTCAATCATAAATGGCACCCTCCTTAAGTTGAACTATATACTTCTCAAAAATAGACACTGGGCATTTTATCACTTGGATAAGCTGCTGGCAGCAGTCAGGAAATGCCTGCTTACCCAAAGTAAATAGAACTGCTAAAGAGACCATCTACTGAGTTATATCTAATATAAAACATCAGGGTTGCTTATAATTGATAAAATTATACAGAGAATCATAACTTACTGGAGAAGAATCCCACTAGCAGAAAGCTCCACAAGAAATGGAGAGGAAACCTCCCCAGGACCCAGTCCCAGAGTAGGAAAGTCTGAACTTAATTGATGAATTGAAGGCTCAGTGTGGATAATGAGTGTGAGAGTGAAAAACGTCAGGGCGGGCAGTCATAAGGGAGTCCTCACACTTTTATGAGTTTTACCTCCAGGAACTCAACCAGTTCTCAGTGAAGATCTGAGAAAAACTCACTCTTGCTTCTGGCAGTGGGAGGGAGAAAGCAATCATTTTGAAATAAGCCAGAGCATTCTGTCCTTCTTAACAAAGCCCGCCCTCAAGAGAAATTATTTCACTAGAGCCTAACTTTTGGGGTTTTAGCATAACCAAACTGACCTTGGGGAAGGGAAATGTTTAACTCCAGCTCACTCTAGCCTTCTATGTGAGGGAAGGGAAATAGAAAATTCCAGGCTCCTATAGATATCCTGTCCCATTTTACTGTGCACTTAAAGGGGACAGAACGTCTAAGAGGACTGAAAAGCACTGTGAAGTTTACGGTCTAGGGGCACAGGCTCTTTAAAGGACAACAATCAAATCAAAGGACTGTATAATGCTTCCTCCCTCATACCTTATCACCACATTATTAAAAGCTTATTCAAATTGTTTTACTTAGTACATCATGTTTCACAAACAAGAAAAATTACGAGGCATACTAAAAGGCAAAACACACATCTTTGAAAAGATGACTAGAATCAGAGTTAGATATAGCATGAATGTTGAAATTATCAAACTCCAGGATTTAAAAAACTATGATTAATGTGATATGGGCTCTAATAGAAGAAATAGACAGCATGCAAAAACAAATGGGTAATGGAAGCAGAGAAATGGAAATTCTAGGAAAAAAATAAAAAAGAAGTGTTAGAGATTTCATTCTATTTAAAGGTATATCTGTCAAAGGAGGAAAATACATCATAGGTTGTTAGCATGACATAAGTTAAATGTTGAGACATAGAGGACATGGTCCTTTGTCTCATTCACACTCTTTCCTCAGGATCCTCAAACTTCAGGGCTGTACCTGATCAAATCACCACACTTGGGGAGGGGAGCTTCATAACATTTTTCCTTCATGTCATGTGGGAAATGAGAATTATAGAGGAGGATAGGTAGGGTATTTATAAAGAGTTTACTAAAAAAAAAATTGCATTTTTTTCTAGTATACACTTTAAATAAAAATATAAAGTAGTATCAGATATAACAAATATTGAACTTGTACTGTATATTCAAGTCATATATTCAAATTTTAAAACAAGAAACAAGAATTCTCATCAACATGAATTTTTTATATCAGGCTTTATGTTTGAGAAGAATATTGGTAATTTTGAATTTAGATGTTTTATATAAGCTCTTCAAATTCCTAGTACAGATAATTTTTTTCAATAAGAATATAAAAAATTAAGTGTTCATACAGTTTAAAATGTATAACAATATATAATATATATTAGCAAATATTCTTCTATTTCATTCATTAGTAATATAAATCTTTTCTAATCAAGGACATTGAGAAATAACATGTACATTAATTGCATCAATTTCAACTATAAAATTTTACAAGTTTTGACGGTTACATAGACCTATATATCAACTATGATGATCAAGACACAGCACATTTCAATCATCCTAAAGATTCCTACGCCCCTTTGCAGTCCATTCCTGCCTTCACTTCAGGTCAGAAGCAATCACTGATCTGCATTTTGTCACTATAAACTAGTTTGCATTTTATACCAATGGAATCATATTAAATCTATCATTTTAGTCTGGATCTTTCATTCAGAATAATGTTTTAAAAGTTCACCCATACTTTTACATGTTTCAATAGTTCATTCCCTTTCATCACTGAGTAGTATTCTATTATAAAGATTATACATTTTGTTTATTCATTCCCCTGTTCATGGCATTTGAGTTATTTCCACTTTGTGCCTGTTGTGAATAAAGCTGCTATGAACATTGTGTATAAGTCTTTGTGTAGCTATATGTGTCAATTTCCCTTGAGTAAATAAATGTTTAACAGTGGAATAACTGGGTATATGGCAGGTATGAATTTAATGTTCTAAGAAGCTACCAGTTTTCCATAGTGACTGTCACCATTTTACATGTCTCAGTGTATATGAGGCATCAAGTTGCTCCACATCCTTGTCAACATTTGATGTTATCAGTCTTTTAAAATTGTAGCCATTCTGGTGAATGCATAGTAGTATCTCACTATGCCTTTGCATTTTCCTCATGAATTGTAATGTTGGACATTTAAAAAATTGAATCAATTTTGAATCTAGTCCACATAATCATGCCAAATGCTAAAATTCTAATTTGCAGAATGCCTGCACCTTTTTAGAATAGATAATCTGGTTTGACAACCATAGAAATATTTGATAAATTTTGCATGGAGTGTCTCTTTTCATGATTCCCCCCAGCCTCTGCATCACTCACCACTCCCCACTCCAACCAGCTGTTCCTTAGGCTTTGGGCTGCTCCCATTAAAGGTCAGGAACACAAATTCTTCTAGCAGCACCACAGGGGCACATCTTGCCTTGGCTGCTGAAGTAGATGTCATCATGGCAGATCACCTTGGTGGATGTTCTGTGTACATTGCAATAGATGAGCAAATATGAATGTGACTCTCCATGCCCTGCCCAATGGGGAAAGATAATGTAGCACCATCAGACTGTTCTACCAGAGTCCCTGTCAAGGAAACCTAAGTGAAGGAGCCTGATCCTGGGTGGAGGCTGCTGGTTCAGGGTCTAGCTACTCCAGAAACTGTACCACTGTAGCTTCTTGGGCAGAACTATTATTACCTATCGATGCAACACCAACACACTTTGGTATTTCGGTTAAGATGCTTTTGACCAGACTCTTCACCCGAGGCTTATTACATTGATTTTTCAAAGTTTCAAGACAGAATTTTCTCACAGACTCTGTCTGTTTAAGTTTTTTGAGACCCAAAGAATATTTAATGGAGTTGGTTATAAGTGTATTTTTTAATATAGTTTCTTTAAAGATAGACTCAGTGCTATGGGCACACTGTGAATAATGGGCATGGAAGAAAATTGCACAGTTCAGTCTTTCAAAAATGTTTCCAGGATTCATGAGTGACAAAATTATAATGGTTGGTATGCAGAAAATGAGGCACCATAACTGATAGGCTTTAAAGCATTCTGGGCTTACCTTTGTGACGTGTGATTGAAAAATGGAGCAGCTTTCCTTTTGATTTTCTTTTCCATCTGTTTTTTACATTTAACTAACCAAAAGCTATATCATTTATCCCTCAAAATGGTCTCCTTTCTATTTGACCTAAGTTTTTTTCTGAAGGCTGGAGCCCATCCTGTGCTCTGTAGGACTCTACCTCACTTGTCAGACATTCTGATATTAGCAAGGTAAAGGCTTTCTACTTTTGATATTTCTGAGTTAAAATAAGAAAAAAAATTCATTTGCCACAAATTTTTTAGCAATGATATGATGGTTAAGACTTGATGATTGGTGAATTAGAATTAGAATTTGTTCAGTTTTGTGAGGCCTATATTTTATTAACAAAAATTAAGTTTCATTCACTGTACAAAATAAGTGAATCAGTACACATTAATCACAATTGCGTTGGAAAAGGCTATGGCATATATTTTAAACAAATAAACAATAGATCCTCTGTTCCAAGAAACATTTCGTATAAGAAAAATTGATTTTGTAATTCAAACCAGAAATTGCCCTAAATATTCAGCCTATATTGATTCATTTTGTTTGCCATTTTATCTGGGCAGTTTCTGTTGACATTTTTTGTGTTTGTAACTTCATAGGCTGTGGTCATTTATTACCTCGGCATCACCTATCTGCACCAACATTTGTCATTCTTCTGCTGAGTTTGGCTCTGGTTGGGCAATGGGAAGGTAGGGCTAGTGGAATAATGCTGTTATGTGAAGGATATCATTAGAGAACAAAATTGTACTTCAAAGACCAAGCACATATGGTTTTGACTATAAAGATGGCAGGTGGACGGGAAGAAAGGTTGATTTCAAATTTATTTCCATGATAGGAGAAACTTCTTGAAAGTCTGAGGAAGATTAATTTCCAATTTGAAATTCCTAATAACTGAAACATGATAAGGTTTTACAACTTCCTGAGGTAAATTTTCTGGATGATCAAACCATCTTCATGTAAACCAATGGAACAATTTAATGTAAGTCTCAGAATGATAGCATGCTGAAAAAGTATGGGAAGAGAAGCTTTAGAAAGCCAACACATATAGAATGAAATTCACTTGAAAAGTTTTGATTAGAAAACTTACAACATTAAAGAACTAAAAAATAATAATTAACTTTTAAATGTGATCCAAATAAAATCAAGTAGTTATAAAAATCATATTTTTATTTTAAAAGATAAATTTATTATTTATCTAATTTAATGTTTAATGATGTTCAGCATAGGAAGGATTTCTTGTGTCCTGGAATACTAAAGCTTCTTTAACAATGATAATAGTTGGGCTTTTCTAAAAGCAATATTTTTCCTTCTGTACTTCTTTGCCTCCAGTCAAAGAAGGTGTAAAGACTGGACAATCATGAATGAGATTTGACTTTTAGCAATTATCCTATACACATGTGCATATGCAGTATTTTCACATCATCCAGCAATATTTACAACAGCAAAAATATAAAAAAATCACCTAAAAGTCTATTTGTAGGGGAGAAATTTAATAAGTCACATTACAGATGAATACTACAGTGCTGTACCCCATTCCACATGATGATACAGATCTCTATATATTTCCATGGAATAATTTCTAGGATATAGTGATAACATAAAAAGCTAAGGTGATAACAATGTGCCCTGTGTACTGGCATTTATGTGAAAAGTAAGCACAATATATACATCTATCTATCTATCTATCTATCTATCTATCTATCTATCTATCTATCTATCATCTATCTATAATTTTAGAAACAAAACTGCTGACTCAAAATTTAAAGAAGATGCTACCTTTTCCCCATTAATATTCTACACATAGGAGAAGAAAGAGACTGCACAGTCTCCAGGGAAACCTCTTCACTGCCTTAGCACCCAATGCCTTCATGTTACAAAGGTATTTTTACACCTTTGCATTGAAGTAGTTTAGTAACTTGAGTAAGGAGGCAAGGGTCTTTTTATGAGAATTTCTTCATTTGGAATAAGAGCTTCTCTTTCTGAGATCTGCTTTTTTTTTTTCCTTTTTCAGTAGTAAGAGTTTTGGGGAGACAGGAGCTGTTGGGCAGGCATACCTTGCACTCAGAGGTTTGGGATGGAGGGACCTCGAGCAGAATAGGTTTGTGGGCACTGCTGGAACAGGAGGAAGAACTGGGGTCTTTATTATTTTCATTTTTGTGACAAGCAGGAGTCATATTTTTAAAATCTTTTGTAGTTTTTATTGTATTCTCTAGTGTAGCTAATTCTCTAATATAATCAGATTTTTTGAAAAAGAATACTTCTCGGAGTGTTAGATGAAGATTGATGCTGAGAGGCAGAGGATAATAAGGATTTTCTCTAAGTGAGAAGGGAGGTCACTTTTGGGGGCTGGAAAATGGGGAAGAAGTATCTTCTCAGTAGGCATTAAACATAGTAAGAATCCCAGACAGAGTATCACCTCCATCCTTGAGCCCTAGACTCAGCCAGGTGTCTCCTGACAACTACTTCCACCTTCTGGCAGAAGTGGCCCAGGTCAGCTCTCCGTCCCTGGTTTGCCATCAGGGATTCAGTGAGAGCCTATCTGGGTTGCAGGGGCAGCAGAGATGGAGCCCGGGAAACACTTGCTGTTCCCTTCTTCAGGTCCAGCGTCTTCCACCCTCACACTCCCTCCAGGAATCTGAAGTCCACTAAAGGCTTATTTATTTAGTTTCCATTACCCAGTACAACATCTGGTATTTATAAACAAAAACAAACAAACAAGCAAAGTGAAAAACTGCAAGTATGCCAAGAGCATGAAAAACACATACTCTGAAAAGACAAAGTACACATCAGAAGCAGAGTCAGGAGTCTAATAAAAAGTAGACTAGATAATCAGTGAAAGACAAATGTCATATGATCTCACTTATATATGGACTCTAATGAACAAAATAAACTGATGAACAAAATAGAAATAGAGGCATGGATACATGTAACAGACTGACAGCTCTTAGAGAGGAGGGGAAAGGGGGGACTGGATGAAAGAAGGTGAAGAGATTAGCCAAAGAACATATATGCATAACTGATAGACACAGACACCATGTGGTGATGGCCAGAGGGAAGGGGAAGCGAGGGCAGGGGGGATGTTGGCAAAGTGGGGGATGGGTGGGGGAATCTGTAGTAGTGAAAACAATAAAAGTAAAGAAAAAGAAGTAGACTAGAAATCAACAAAATTGAAAACAAGAAATTGTTAGAGAAAAATAAATGAAACAAAAATTAGTCCTTTGAAAAGGTTGGTAAAGTTGATAAACTTTTAACAAGGCTAACCAAGGGAAGGGAGGGGAAGGAAAGGGAAGGGAAGGGAAGGGAAGGGAAGGGAAGGGAAGGGAAGGGAAGGGAAGGGAAGGGAAGGGAAGGGAAGGGAAGGGAAGGAAAGACAAATTATCAATATCAGAAATGAAGGAGAGATCATCAGTACTGATCCAATGAACATTAAAATAACAAGGAAATACTAAAAAATAACTCTCTGCCCCAAATCTTGATAACTTAGATGAAATTTACAAATTACTTGAAAGACAAAACTATTAATATTCATTTAAAGGAGATGTAGATATCAGAATAACCTGATATCTATTAAATACATTTCAATCTTTTCACAAAAGAAAGCACCAGGCCCAGATAGTTTCACTGGTAAATTCTACCAAATATATAAAAAAATATATTTCTCTATAGCTATCTATATCTATATCTATATCTATATCTATATCTATATCTATATCTATATCTATCTATATCCATACACATGGCTAAACTAAACTAAAAAGCTTTTGCACAGCAAATGAAACCATTGACAACATCAAGAGGGAACCCACTGAATGGGAGAACATATTTGCCAATGATACATCTGATAAGGGGTTAATTTCCAAAATATATAAAGAACTTACACTACTCAACACTAAGAAGACAAACAACCCAGTTAAGAAATGAGCAAAGGACCTGACTAGACAATTCTCCAAAGAGGATGTACAGATGGCCAATAGACATATGAAAAGATGATCAACATCACTAATCATCAGAGAAATGCAAATTAAAACCACAATGAGATAACTCCTCACACCTACCCGAATGACTGTCATCGATGAATGATCAAACAACAAGTGCTGGTGAGGATGTGGAGAAAAGGGCACTTTAGTACACTGCTGGTGGGAATGCAGACTGGTGCAGCCACTGTGGAAAACAGTATGGAGTTTCCTCAAATAATTAAAAATGGAACTGCCTTTTGATCCACCAATCTCACTTCCACAAATATATCCTAAGAAGCCTGAAACACTAATCCAAAAGAAAATATACACCCCTATGTTCATAGCAACGCTATTTACAATAACTAAGATCTAGAAACAACTCAAGTGCCCATCAGTAGATGAAGGGATAAAATAATTGGGTACTGGAAATATCAAGGGAATACTTTGTAAAGTTTATGATTTTCTAACCACTATGTTGTACACCTGAAACTAATATGAAATAATATTGAATGCAAATTGTAATTTAAATTAAAAAAAATAAATCACTTAAAAAATAAAAATTAAATACAATAAAACTTGTTGAAAAAATTTAAACACAGAAAAAGAAAAAGCTGTGGTACATTTACACATAAGAATACTGCTCAACCTTAAAAACAAGGAAATCTTACCTTTTGCGACAGCATGGATAGGCTTGGAGATTATAATGCTAAGTGAAATAAGCTAGTCAGAGAAAGACCATATAATCTCACATATATGTGAAATCTAATAAACAACACAAACTGATGAACAAAATAGAAACAGAGGTATGGGTATATGGAACAGATTGACAGTTGTCAGAAGGGAGGGGTTTTGGGGGGTTGGATGAAAGAAGGTTAAGGGATTAAGAAAAATCATATACATATAACACACATAGATACAGACAACAGTGTAGTGATAGACAGAGGGAAAAGGGGTCAAGAGTAGGTGAAAGTAAGGGAAGGGGAAGAATGTGGATGGAAAGAGGCTTGACTTTGGGCGATGGTTGCACAATGCAGTGTGAAGATGATGTTTTGTTCAGTTGTACACTTGAAATCTGTATGGTTTTATGAACCAATGTCATCCCAATAAATTCAATAAAAATAAAAAAATATATAAATATATTGTCAATTCTCTGCAATCTCTCCCAGAAAACACAAGGAATGTGAATACTTCTCACCTTATTTTATGAAGCCAATATCAAAACTAGATAAAGATGTTACCAAAAAAAACACAAAAAGATCAATAACTCTCATGGACATAGATGTAAAAATCCTTAAGAAAATGTTAGAAAATTAAATTTAGCAATATGTAAAAAGAATAATATATTATTATTAACTGAGGTTTACTTTAAGAATGAAAAGCTGGTTCAACATTTGTAAATCAATTAATCGTGATACTAACAATAAATAAGAAAAAAACATTTGATCATATGAATAAATGCACAAAAAACATTTAACACAACACAATGCTCATTTATGATGAATACCTACAGTCTACAATCTACTTAAGAAAATTCTTACCTCAAAACAAATAACAAGACAAGGATGTCCTTTTTCACCTCTCTTATTCATTATCATACTTAATGACCTTTCTAGTGCAATACAGAAAGAAAAATAAATACAATTTATATGGTGTTGAATGGTATAAATTATCATTATTCACAGATGACCTAACTGTCTATTTAGAAAACACCAAAGAACCTGCAAAATTCCTGCTGGAACTAATGAATGAGTATAGCAAGACACAAGGTCAGTATAGAATACTCAATTTCTTCCCTATGTACCAGCAATAAACAACTAGAATTTGAAAATAAAATACTATTGAAAATAGTGTAAAAATAGTGAAATGCTTTGTAAAATTTTATCTATCTATTATCTATCTATCTATCTATCTATCTATCTATCTATCTATCATCTATCATCTATCTATCTATCATCCTGCATATATATATCCTGCATATATGGATATATAAAAGAGAGAGAGGTCATCTTTGTTCATGGATTGAAAGACTCAATATTAAGATGTCAATTTTTCCCAACTGGAGCTATAGATTGAATGCAATTCCAATAGAAATTTCAGCAAGCTATTTGGTAGATATTGAAAAAGTAGTTCTAAAATTTATGTGGAAAGAAGAGGTTGTAAAAGTACCGACTAAAGTAGAACAAAGTTGGAAAATTCATAATACCCCAATTCAAGAAATACTGTAAAGTTACAGTAGTGAAGACAGGTTGATAGTGAAGAAACAATAGACATATCTAAATGGCACAAAATAGTGAGTTCAGAAATAAACAAATATAGTCAACTAATTTTTGACAAAGGTACAAAGACAACTGAATGGAGAATGAATAGCCTTTCCAACAAGTGATGCTGGAGAAGTTAGATGTCCATATGCAAAAGAAAAAAAAAGACCCAGACACAGCACTTAACACCCTAAACAATGATTAGTTCAAAAAACACCATAGTACTCCAAGTAAAATGCAAGATTATAAAACTCTTAGTAGAAAAAAATCTAAGTAATCTTTAGTTTTGTGAAGAGTTTTTAGATATAACACAAAATCATGATTCATAGAAGAAAAAAATGAGAAGTTGGACTATTTTAAAACTTTTTTTTCTTTATTGATATTAGAGAGGGAGAGGAAGGGAGAGTGAGAGATAGAAACATCGATGACAGAGAACATTGATTGGCCACCTCCTGCATGCCCCTTACTGGGGATTTGGCCCACAACCTGGGCATGTGTCCTGACTGGGAATTGAACCGATGACCTCTTGATGCACGGGTCAATGCTCAACCACTGAGCCACACCGGCCAGGCAGAAGTTGGACTATTTTAATTAAAAACATTTTTTTTCAAAAACACCTGAGAGAATAAAAAGACAAGTTATGGGCTTGGAGAAAATGTCTTCAAATTGTATAACAGATAAAGAACTTGTGTACAAAATATAAAAAAGAACATTTAAAACCTAATAAAAACCAAACAACTGTATTTAAAAATGTGCAAAATATCTGAACAGACACATCACTAAAGAAGATATAAAAATGGCAAATAAGCATCATGAGAATATTCTCAGCATCATTTGTCATTAGAAAAATGACAAGTAAAACAGTGAGAAACCCCTGCACTCCTATTAGAATAAAGTGAATTTTTAAAAAACTGGTAATAACAATTTCTAGTGAGGATGTAGAACAACAGCAACTCTCATTCATTGCTTGTGAGAGTGCGGAAAGGTATAGCCACTTTAGAAGATATTTTGGCAATTATTTACAAAGCTAAACATTGTCTCACCATGTGATCAAACAATCTTGCTCTTAGGTATTTACCCAACTATTTTGAAAGCTTATGACCACACAGGTACCTGCATTTTAATGTTTATAGCAGTTTTATTTGTAATTGCCAACACTGGAAGCAACCAAGGTTTGCTTCAGTGGGTAAAATATATATAAACTGCAATACATTTATACGATGGAATACAATTCAGTAATAAAAAAGAATTAACTATCAAGTCACACAAGTACATAGGTGATTCTTAAATACATTTAGCTATATAAAATTGTATAAATGAGAGAAGTCTACTCCACACTGTTCAATTTCATTTATGTGACATGCTGGAAGAGATGAAATTATAGACATGGTAAACAGATCAATGATTGCCAAGGGTTTGTGGAGAGAGTACAGTTGAATAGGTAATACAAAGGGGATTTTAAAGTGGTGAAAATATATTATAAAGTATTCTTGAAATCATGCAATTGTTAAAACTCATAGAACTTTATATCACAATGAGTGAATCTCGATTTATGCAAATTAAGTAAGTATATATAGGCACTTAGGTCCTAGGATTGATGCAGACTATAACAAAATTATCTAAGTACATTAAAAATTGATGAAATAACTTCACTGAAGTTTGTGAGGAGAAAATATTTTAGCCTAAGTAATTTTGAAAATGAATGGAGACTAAGACAAAAGGCAAAAGGAACTCTACACAAACAACACCATACTCTAATTGGTAAAGTTGTTTCATGAGTAGGTATAGATTAATAATTCTGAAGCCACTATACATATATACTGAAACAAAATAATAAAGTAAAAAAAAAATGGCAGATAGTAGGAGTTAAGTTTCTCACTTTTGGTGTGGGAGATTGCAGTTTAGCAAAGGGGGAAGGCTGGACTGTTAGATGTGGTACTGGATTATATTGGAGACAGCATATGATTTCATGTTTAAATTAATCCAGATAAACACAGGTACATGCAGAAACAGTTACAGACATGTATATATATATACATTGATATACACACATATATTTCTGATTCTGTCAACAGAGAGATCCCAGAAGTAGCAATACCCTAGTGATGATGATCAAACTCAACACAAGGATTTTGATTCCTAATAAAAATAATTTACCAATAAATAAATTCATTTTTTAATTAACAAGTAAAATTCTTAATGAAAGAAACCAGAGGTCCTTAGAAAAGTGACTATTTCTAGGGATGAACAGGAAATGTACAAGATAGGATTGGAGAATCTTATATTACCAGAAAGTAAAACCATTCTAACACAAACACCACCACTAAACAATGATGATGGGGATATATCAAATCCACACAATTGCCAACTGAAAGAATTCCCAATGGTCAAATTTGAACAATCCAAATGATAAAACAATAATGCAGTATTGGGTTTGATATAAATAAACAATTAAGTAGATTAATAAATGGGAGAGAATAGAAAATTCTTGCATGCAGAAGAATTGCGAATAATTGATATGGGCACTCCACCCTCAAGGGAACATAATTCCCCTGCCCTTAAGTATGGGCTGCACATTGTGACCTCCTTCCAAAGTATGCATTATCAGAAGAAGGAAAAAGGGTAATTTTACAGGGAAGAAACCTGACAAATGCAACCTTAGCCAGGTGACGAAAGTTAACATCAAAATGGTAACTCATTTTTCAGCATGTACCCTTCCCTGGATATGAGGAGGATGACACTTTGCCACTGAGATCTTTTTCTGCAAAACCCATGACTCTAGTTTAATCAGGAGAGATAGATCAGATAAACCTTAATTGAGGAACATTCTACAAAATGCCTGACCTGTATTCAAAACAGTAGTCAAAGTCATCAAAACCAAGAAAATCTGAGAAACTGCCACAGTCTACATGAGCCTCAGGAGACATATGACTAAATGTTATATAGTGTCCTGAATGGGATCTTGGGACAGAAAAATGATATTGGATAAAAACAAAGGAAATCTGAATAAAATGTTAACTTTAATTAATAATAATGTATCAATGTGGCTCATTAGTTATGAAAATGTACCATACTAATGTAAGATATCAACAATGGGGAAACTGGATGTGGCACATATGGAAATTATACCAGCTTTACAAATTTCTATAAATCTGAAACTATGCTAGAAAAAATAGTTTATTTATTTAGCCTCATCTGAAGATACGTTTATTGATTTTTAGAGAGAGAGGAAGGGAGAGAGATAGACAAACATCGATGTGAGAGAGAAACACCTATTGGTTGCCTCTCGTACACGCCCCAACAGGGGATCAAACCACAACCTTTTGGTATATGGGACAGTGTTCTAGCCAACTGAGCCATCAGGCCAGGGCAGAATAGTCTATTTATTTTAAAAAACATGTCTGGATGTAAACTTGAATAATTGTGAAGTATTTAATGCAATGAACAGAAACAAGGAACAAGGAAGGTACATGGGGTTGAAGAGAGAAGGATTTAATATTTTCCATTTTACCTATTGGTCTTTTTCCTAATGTTTTCTTTTTAATATGTTCCATGAAAGAAAGGAAAGCACTGACACTGAACTGTGATTCAAAACAAACTTTATTCAAAAAAGTTAGTAAATAAATTGATACATATAAATGTTAATATGTGGCAGCCAATTGGGATTTATTATAAGGATGTAAAAATGCTTTAACATTAGAAAATCAGTTGATGTAACTCACTACATTAATAAAAAACAGAAAATTATACAATCACCTCAAGTAATCCAAAAAGAGTATATAACATTTTTTAAAAACCCTTTCGTGGTAATTTTTAGCGTACTAGAAACAAAAGGGAACTGCTTTCAACTGATCAAATATATATACACACACATATGTGTGTGTGTGTGTGTGTGTGTGTGTATGTATATATGTATGTACACTAAAATTTTCAGCTCATTAAATAGTACCATTAAGCCTGGTCAGTGTGACACAGTGGTTGAGTGTGGACCCAAGAGCTTGCTTGTTTGATTCCCAGTCAGGGCACATGCCCAGGTTGTGGGTTTCATTCCTACTAGGGGACGTGTAGGAGGCAGCAGACTGATGTTTCTCATTGATGTTTCTTCCTCCCTCTCCCTTTCTTTCTGTCTAAAAATCAATAAAAACATATTTTTTAAAAAGTAAGTAAATAAATAAATAAATAATGCCATTAAGAAAATGAAAAGGTAAGGTAAAGAGTGAGAGAAGATATTTATATATACATATATATCATAATTAATAATATATTATTAAAATATTTCTATCAAAATTGAACTGGATCTTATAGTTAATGTTGAACTAGATATTGTATTCAATGTAATAAGGTAGCATAAAGGAAATAGAAGGTATATGATACAAAAGAGATAGTACAATATTCAAACATGTCTGTATTTCCATAACCAATAGTAAGTGAGAAATGAAATTAAAATAAAAGATACTTTCAACAATATCATCAAACACATCAAGTACTTAGGCTTAGGAATAAGTCTAACAAGTTTTACAAGATCTGGGCTCAGACACCTCTACTAAATATTTCTGAGACAAATTAAAAGAAAACATAACAAATGGAGAAATATCCATCTCTCTAATTTTTAAGACTCGATATTGCACTGATGTGAATTTAGAAGATATTTTATTGTAGAAACTGACAGGATTATTCTAAAATATATTTATCAGAGGTCTGGGAACAGCCAAGACAATCTTGGCTAAGACCAGAGTCAGAGGATTAACACTACCACGTATAAAAAAAAGACATAATAATTAAGAAATACAACATAAATAGAACAGTGGAACTGGATAAAGAGTCCATAAACAGACCCCCATATATAAATTCACTTTATTTGTGATGAATATGACAACATATTATAGTGGGGAAATAATGGTCATTTCAATAAATGGTGCTAGGTGAATTGGATGGTCATATGAAAAAAAAAAAATTCTGAATTCCCAGCTCTCATTATACATAGAAATTAAATCCAGATGGGTCATAAACCTAAAAGTGAAAAGATAAATATTAAAGTTTCAAGAAAGTAAACAGAAGAGAACATTTTCATAAAGTTGGAGAAGGCAACGTTTCACTTAGGAGCAACACACAAAAAATTAACCATAAAGAAAAGATAAACTGTACTATGTTAGAATTAAGAATTTCAGCTCATTAAATAGTAATATTAAGAATGTGAAAAGGTAAGGCAAAGAGTGAGAAAAGATATTTATACAACTTATGTGTAGTAAAGGAGTCATACACCGTTTCTAAAGAAATCCTGCAAATCAACAAGAAATACAATGATAGAACAAAGATCAAAGTGGCAGCGACAGGACCAAGCACATCACAAAGTGGATATCCATACAATCAATAAAACCACAATCAATAAAAACACCATACCTGCATATGCTGAAATTGCTAAAATAAAAATGACAGACAATATTAGATTTTTATGAGGATGTGGAACAAAAGGAATTCTCATATATTTCTGGAGAGAGCATAAATTTGATCAACTATATCGGAAAACTGTTTGATAGCATCTATAAAGTTGACCCCTGCGTGTTCTTTGACCCAGCAACGACACTCATGTTGACTGAAAGACCCACATAAGAATGTGAAAGCAGCATTAGCCATTGGATGGAAACGAATCAATGCCCAATAATAAAGTGATATAATAAAGTGATCTGCAATAGAATTTTATACATCAATAAAAAGATCCACATATTGCTACATGCAATCACATGGATGAATAACACAAAGATAATGTTAAATGAATGAAGCAGACACAAAATAATACATATCATGTGGTTCCATTTCCAAGAGTTCAAAAACTTGTTAAATTAACTTATGAGTTAAATGTCTGATTTGTGGTTACATTCTAGGGAGTATTGGCTGGGACGTGACTTGGAAGACTCTTATGATGCTGTTCATGTTTTCTTTCTTGACCTAGTTGGCTGATAATGAATGTTTTCCTTGTGAATGTTCATCAATATATACACTTAAAATCTGCATTGTTCTCTGTGTAAATTTCATTTAAAAATTTAGCTAATGTATTCAAAGGTGTTAATTGAATGTTAGACAAGATGGAAATTCTCACTAACATTTGGCTCCAATTTATAAATTTATTATTTACATGTTTGCAAACTGTCTCCTAAATATACCTTGCGATTATTCTTTTGCTGACAGCATGGTGATTAATTTTGAATTTTCTACCCTTTACTAAAATCTTTTTAGTTCTTTGATACTTGACTCAAATCGATTCTTCTTGTTTTAATTCTCAAGTTTATCACCATTGTTCAGGTCTTTATGTCTCCAAAAATCAAATAATAAGTTTTTGTCTGAACTCCCTCTTTTCCAATTCATTCTAATTGGATCCAGATTAATTTTCCTGATTATCTCACTTAATTTCCTAATACTCTCTTCTAACTAAAAAAACAAACAAGCCCGGCCAGAGGTGGCTCAGTGGTTGAGCGTCGACCCATGCACCAGAGGTCGCCGGTTCGATTCCTGGTCAGGGCACATGCCCAGGTTGTGGACCCGATCCCCAGTGGGGGGCATGCAGAAGGCGGCCAATCGATGTTCTCTCTCATCGATGTTTCTATCTCTCTCCTTCTCCCTTCTCCTCTCTCTCTAACATCAATAAAGAAAAAATAAATAAATAAAAAATAAAAATAAAAAAACAAACAAAAAAAAACTCTTTATTTTTCAACTGTTTCTGTTCAAACTTTAAGCCTTGTATTAAAGGCTTTCTGTGATCTGATGTTGTATCATTCCAGTCTTTAAGTAAACATACAATGCAGTGACTGTAGGTTACTGTGTTTTCTAATAATAAATTGTGTCTCTCTTTCTGTGGCATCGCAAATATCATTGTCCCCCTGCATGTTATAGTCTGACCTTCTATCTCCACTGGTGAAATTAAAGTCACTTCCATCAATATTTTGAATACCCACATTGTTTGGACAAAACAAAAGAATGATAAAATACAAACTTTCCCTTCAAGAAGCTAAACATTTCATGTAGGAAGCCTAGAGACAATTGCGGATTTGCCAAATCCTTAGTTTTTGAAGTTTTACACAAGGCAAGTTGTCTTCTTCAGCGTCACCAGCTGTGGGCTTTTGCTATGTGCTCCTATCTTTTTGGCTCCTCTTCATAGGTATTCTTTGATGGGCTGAATATAATTTTATTTTAGTCACTTTATTCCATAATAGTTCTTGAACTGGAGAAATATTACAAGTGTTTTACAGTTTGCATGTTTAAATAATAGTTTTTGTTTAATCTAACATCAGTTCAGAATGGACTGAAATGTACGCTTTTTTGTATTATATGTATGCAAACCTCTTGTGGCAAAGACCAGCAATCAGATGAACATGTAAAGCTCAATGTCTCACATGTTCTGAGAGGCTGAGGATTGTTTATCACATTTGAGAATGTGATTAGAATTAGGACTAATGAATAAATATTTTACATGTAATTTCAGTGAGTTCATAGAATATATATATTTTTAATTTGGTCATTGCCCCAAATGCAATTCATTTTATCTAAGAGCCATTTTTTTCTGGTGTATTAAAATATTTTTTAAAATTTAAGTATAGTTGGTATACAATCTTATATTGGTTACATTAGTTTCAGATGTACAATATAATGATTTGACATTTTTATACCTTACAATGTGAGACCCACTAATTCTAGTAATCATCTATCAATGTGCCAACTTATCACAATATTATCAATTATATTCTCCTCCTTTCACCCATTTGCCCACCTCCTCCCTTCTGGTAACCATCCCTTTGGCCCCTGTTTTTATGGGAGTAAGAGCCATTTTTAGTGAGACAGCCATTAACTCAAACCGAAAGAACAGTATCATAGTAGAAACACAAATAAATTTATAAAGAAATGTGAAGATGAAAACAATTAATTATGACTTTAAGGAGCAGATAAGAATTCACAGAGAAGATGAAATTTAATGGGAGCCTTAAATATGAATAAAATTCCAGTAGAACAAGTGACACAAACTATTTATAAACTTAGGGGACACCATGAGAAAACGCAAAGAGGCCTGAAGTAATAGAGATCAGGGAGAGAAATGAGAGGATGTGAACATGCGTACCATTGACAATTTATGCACTTAAGGGGTAAGCAGAGGGGGAGGAGGCAGGAAAGGAACCAAAGGATTATTATTAGAGAAGTTGGGGCAAACTAGGCTATTCAGTGGCATAGCAATTGAAGGAAGAAAGGCTATTAGGAAGGGGTAATCAATAGAGTCAAGTGCTACAGAATGCAGTAGCAGACTGAACAAAGAGAATGATCAGTTTGATATGGTCATTATCATCATTAATAGCATGTTTGCTGAAATGTTAGAGCAGTAATTTTCAATCAGTGTGTTACAAGAAGTTTTAAAACATGTGATACCTGACCTCTTTTCCCTTAGAGCAAATTAAAAAATGACAATAGCCATTCAATGTGAATGCCCTGTCTTGAGCCATAAATATATAGGCCGTATAATAGAGTTGCATCTCACTGGTCATGTTGCATACTAAGTTTGCATCTGATTGGTTAATTCTTGGTACCAGAAATCCTTATATACAAGTATAAGAACTTGATTTTTTAAAAAGTCATTTTGGAGCAAAAAGAGTAGGTAATTGCTATTATTATTATTTTTTTTGTAAATCAATCAAAATTATATCTAATTTTTTGGCAGATAGGCAGAAAATATATATTTTTGGTGTGTTGCAGAGTTTTAGTAATTACTTTACGTGTGCCATGAGGAAAAAGGTTGAAACTCCATGTGTTAGAGTGATAGAGGCATAGGCCAGAAAGCAATAGAATGGGGAGAGAGTTGGATAACGTAAGGAAGTGAGGGTCCAGCTAAAAATTATTTTCCCGTACTTTATCACAAATTGAGTATGATTATTCTCTCCCAATGGACTCCTTTATACTTAGTTTGTATCATTTATTAATATTTTCAATGATATTAAATGGCTTGTGGATGTTTGTGTACACACTTTATCTCCCTTTGGAAATGGTGTATATTTTTATATACTTCATAGCAAAGGAGTACTTACACAGTGCTCAATGATTATCTGTTTAAACAGTGCATAGCAAAGTAAGATTCCAACTGTCTCATGAAATGTATACTAACTACTCTAATCCTTTCTTTCTCTATTGAACTATATTGTTAATGGTCTATATCCATCAGCTTTTTAAAATACTTGTATTTTTTAGTTTGAAGAGTCTTCAAGAAGGGTGTGTATCTTATATTTTTTATTGTCCATGGGGTCCAGTGGATCTTCCAGACAGTGACTAATTATTCTACTCAGCACAGGGCCCTCTTCTCAGCTTGAACATCTTGCCTCTCCAAAACCAGTGACACCAACAAAACAACACCAAGCTAAGCCAAATCCAGTCAAATTAAATCATGTGATGTATGAAAGAACCTGAACTAACTAAACTCAACCACAACTCTCATAGCCCTGAGTTCCTCTGTTTACATTTATGAACTATTTATGAATATTGTTCCTATTCCCATATCTCTGAATGTACAGGGGTAGGCAAAAGTAGGTTTACAGCTGTGAGTATGCAAAACACAGTTTAGTCTTGTATTATTATTTATTAATTATTGTACATTGCATATGAACAACTGTAAACCTACTTTTGCCTACCCCTGTGTGAACTCTTGAATAGCAATTTGAAAATTTTATTTGAAGGTGATTATATGCATTTCTAGAAACAACCTTGTTCACCAAGAGCAACTCAAGGAAGGTTGTTTAGGGAGGTTACCTAGGGAGCTGGTGAATACCTTGGTAGAGCCTTTTAGAGATTAACTCTAGACATCTATGTCAAATAGCTGTAGCAATTGAACAGTAGAGAAAAGTTCTGAAGGAACTATTTCTCTAGCAACCTTCTGAAACATTTTTAGAATACTACACAAATAACCTCAATCCCTGATGGGGTTGCTTTAGCAAAAAGTCGAAATAAAAAAAAAAAGGTGGAAACGATGAATTAGGTAAAAGTTGAAACTGAACATTTAGGGCATATCAACAAGCACCAAATCAATTATATCACTTTTTCTATCCTTCACCTAAAAACCATCTGGGACTGTCATGTAGCCTCAGCCTCTCAGCACTGTCAAGAAGGAATTGTCTGGATTGTCAGGAACACATGCCTTATACCACTTGTACTACACTTGTGTGAGGAAGGCAACTTAAACAACAATGGGTAAAATTATATAGTGTTCAGGAAGTTCATAGTATGAATAGCTCCAGGATAATGTAAATGTTTATAAAGCACAGTCAGCCGTTAGAGATTTCACACCTTCTTCCACCCAACACCTAATTTGTTATTTTTTTCTTGAAAAACAGGTTATATTACATTTTCAATGTGAGGATATTTTAAGGTACTAGAATATTTTTTGGTCTTTTCAGATTTCAATAATCTTACCTATGTCTCTGGTTGCTTCTCTTTCACCCATCACAGATCTTTAGAAGTGCAAAAGCATTCAAGTTCTTTTCATTCTCATTTATTTAAGGGGCATCGAGGAGTATGGGGGGATTCACAATAATTTTAGAGAATAGAAATGGTATTTGGGGTATTAGTAATTAGACTTATTGCAGCGTAATTTAATCTATGTATCTGAGTACTCTCAGAGTTTCATTCAATGGACTAATCACTATAAATGAGCTAATGAAGCATAAAGAATATAACTCCTGGCCTCATAGAGCTTACCAGCTAACCTGACACCATAGACGAATAGCTATCCATGCATTGAATTTTAAGGAGTGCCCTCTGAAATGAAAATAATATAATATAATTCTAGAATTTAATAAACTCTAAAGAGAGACTTTATTTTCAGAGTTTTTCCCCCATCTTTCATTGTTCAAATATGAAATCAAATGTTTGTTCTCATTCATAAGATGTCTGTAATTATCTAAGGATGTTCATTTAATCTTTATGATGTTAATTCTGTACCCTTCTTTGTTCTGTAGTATATCATACCTCTACCTAAATATTTTTCAAAATTATCGGTGGTTCTTGCTGATACTGCATTTTTGCGGTCTAATTATTTTCCTAATTCATTATAGACCTTTTGAAGTAGTGAACAGAGGGATATTCTATGTTTTATGGCAATGTCTTAAAGAAATTATGAAATGTTCTATTGCTGAAGATGCCCTGAGTTATATATTAAAAAAATTTTATTTTGTTCACATCATAGATGCAACCTTACAAAATAATAATATTTCATTTGAGAAGAAGGCAATTAATTGCAAAAGAGTACCTTTGACTTAGCTACTCACACACACTTGGCATTATGACCTGGGATGGTATAGCCAGTCATTTGAATGGACATTTAGCAGTCATCAACACACACTACAGAGGATAAGGCTTGGGAAGTTAGTGCAATTGCAATTCTGACATGTATGACCCATGACTGCTATTACATAAGTGAGCAAGCTTAAGGGAACATTATATGGATAACTAAAGTCATAACAACCTCAGATCTGAAGAAAAACCAGCAATGATTTTGAGTTGTTTTACATTTAGAATTGGATTATTTATTTACCTCTTTTTATTTATTATTTTAAATGTTGTTTATTGATTCATAGAAAATGCCCTTAACAGCTGGTGCATGTTTTCCTTTTGGGTGGTTTCCTTCAGAAACAGTGGAGAGAGTTGGTATGGTATTAGAGCCCTTCTTTGTTCTATGGAAAATCATGTAAAGAGCCAGCTCACTTCTTATATTCTTCTTCTCATTGCAAATGCTTGTTTGAAATTTGTTTGGAATCTTTTGGTTTTTCTGTAATGTTTTTTCTTTTTCCTCTCCTAGTTCAAGTTAAATAATATTACTATCTAGGAATCATTAAACCATTAACATAAAAGCAAGTGTACTTTATAGAAATGACTCCATTTAAAATGTTTGGTTGTAAGTGATAGAACAGTATATAAGACATATTCAAGAATAAGAATAAAACATTAATAATGTTATCCTTAATCTTAAACTAGTGATAGATGGAACACTTGGCACCCTTCAAAAGTCCTGCAGGCTTTTTTGACCTTTGGAAGTTTGGGTTTCTCAGATCAGCTAAGAAACATACAGCCCTGCTGTTGAAGATAGAAAAAGAGCTGAGGTCAAAGGTCGACACAGTGAGAGAGTTTGCTCTTTAAGAGGTTATCTGTGGATCTGCAAAGCCAAAGTGTAATTGGGTTTTGTGATGTGATTTTAGTGTGCAATTGTATATGATCTCAGTTTCAAAGACAAGCTTGGAAGATTTTTCTAGCCTGTTTGTGATAGCAATTTTAGAGATTGTGTGCAATCTTGGGCGAACAATTCAGAATGCTCAAAAATAGACATCAGAAGGGATACAGCAAGTACTTGATTCACTCTAGTTATAATTTCAGCACACTGATTCTAATGCAACATGGTGTTAAGTTTTAGGACATTACATTGGCTATGAAAATAAAGACATTTTATTTGTCTTTAAACCATTAACATAAAAGCAAGTATCAGTATAGCCAATTTTATATCATCATCATAGTTCTCAGTTTTCAGAGTGTGAACTTGACTTGAAGATTACTGGATCATTATAGGGAAAGAAATAAAGTCTAGGCACTGCTCTTGAATGGCCAGGATATTTCCCACTAATTTTGTCAAGTTTCTCATGCCTGAATATTCTAAGCAATGGGAAATAAACATCTCCTTATTGTTTTAGATGTTTAGGGTTGCCTTGATTAAGCTGTCACTGCTGTCAGTTATGTTCTTATAAGCCTGGTTGGATCTATTTCATGTTAGGAAAAAGCTCAGATAAATCCAGGAAAGCTTAATGTTTATCCAATGTGAAAATAATTACTCAAAAGTGTTATTCTTAATCCAGATAATTAGAGTGAGGAAGGAAAGATCAGTGTCATTGTGAATTATGCCCCGGCAATTGACTCCTGGTCCTTGTAAGTTTCAGGTGAAGATGTGAATGGATAAAGGTTAGATTAAACATAATCCAAAGTAGCTGCAACCTTAATCTGTTATGATACAAGGATGATCACTTAAAAAGAGCTGGATTGTGGGATTGTTTCTGGTTGGATAAGATGCCGCTCGACTGGGACTAGTCTTAAAACATGCTTAGCACCATGTCACTGCAGCTGTAAGCACTTGTGCACGACTGCAGCCTGCCACAACTAACAGGCGCTCCTGGGCTCAAGCTGCACGTTGAAGTATCATGCTTTCATAATATCTGGGCTTCACATCAACATGCCTTCCAATGGTGTGCATGGAAAAAATATTTCCTATGATGTTTGTGGCATCTCTTCTTGGTTGTAATAAGCATGGATTTAGAATCTGCTGAAACTCTGGTATAAAATATGCAGCCATTTATTAACTTAAATAGTTTGTGTGCATATTTGTAATTGAGCTTATTTTTTCTCTGTTTCAACGTAGCAACTCTATTGTCAATGTGATTCTTTAAGATAATTCACAATGTTCATAGAACGAGTTCTTTATCAAGTATTTTGAAAACGAACTTAGGCTTTTCCAAATATTTCTGTGAAGTTAAAACAATTTGTTTTGAAGTATGGGTAAGGAGATCCAAAAAGCTTTTGAAAGACATGATACAAAATCCAGCCATTTTTTA
The DNA here is from genome assembly GCA_030848825.1 of Tadarida brasiliensis. Classification (NCBI taxonomy): domain Eukaryota; kingdom Metazoa; phylum Chordata; class Mammalia; order Chiroptera; family Molossidae; genus Tadarida; species Tadarida brasiliensis. The sequence continues at coordinate 83,842,790 of CM061257.1, forward strand.
ATTGAAAAGAAAAAAATACATATTTGGAATTTTATCTATTTCTCCCAATAAATCTCAGAAATTTAATATACTTAATTTCTGAATGGCTCAGTTGGTTTACTTTGATTATATAAAATGGAATAAAAATCATTTTGCAATTATTATGTGAAACCAATTATAAATAGAAATCCATTGCTATTAAATGTTCAAACCAAATTTTAATTAGTTTAAACATTTAATAATTTATAATAGTTGTTTATTTTTCTCTTCAGCAAAATTATGTCTCACTTAATGTTGCTATGTAGTTAATAAAATAACTAATGCAATGTAAAAAGCTGATAATGTGAATGTGTTTTTACACATTTAGAGTTACTTAAAATATTCACCGTTCTTAAAATTTAGTTTGAATATTTTAATAAAGTACATTTTAATAAATATCACTCTAATATGTCAATATATTTTTAACCTTTATTAAAATCCAAATTTACTCCATCTGATACTTGTGGTCTTTGGATAAATATGTAACATAATATGCTATAAATGTATCAGACATATTTTCTAGTTACATTAATTACCTCCATATGTATTTGTGCAAAATGTGTTAACAACCATACATATTTGTTGGAAATTCACCACACACACTTAGGCAATTTCTTCATATTTTCAGAAATTATTTAATGTCATTAATTATGCAACTGGTGTTCTACCAAGCCTGTTATGTGCCATGCAGTTGTCTAGGGGCTGTGACTATAGCAGTAAAAAAAATAGTTCCTGCCCTCATGAAGCTTATACTATTGTGAGCAGAGACAGAAAATAAGATGAAAGTAGATTTACTATATGTGAGAGAGTGCGACAAATGCAATGAAGCAAAATGGATGTTTAGGGGCTTAGGAATGGGGACCATGGTGGATCACTATTTAAGAAGGAAAGGTTAGGGATCGCCTCACAGAAAAGGTGACATTGGTGCAGACACCTGAGGGGTATTAGAGAATGAGTCATGTGGTGCTCTAGACTAAGGGTGTAATACCTTCCCAATAATTACCCTTTCTTGATAAGCAGGAATGTTTGCCAGGCAGAGTTTTCATCAGGTAATCAAAAATAGTTATCATTTCCGAATTTACTGATGAGTTTGGCCAGAGTCCCAGATTCTTCTCTATATCTAAAAAGATATTTAAATTAAACAATCTTCAATAAGTTTTGGTTCTAAACTATTTGTAAACACTTTGTGTGTTGTTTGAATTTGAAAGAACACAGATGTGTCTTCATCTTCCAATAATGATTGAAAACACATAGCTATTAGTCTTCAAGAAGATGCACTTGTATTCTTGTGTGAAAGAAAAACAACAAGAAGGAAGACTATCTCTTGGTGCTTATTCATTTGTGTAAACACTGCAGGCCTGAGAAATTCTGTTGTTATTGTGTGCTTACCACCTATACAGGTATGTCTCAAACCTGTCCTTGCCTTGTGAGTTAGTTGACATAACAGAAATGGTGGCCAGTGTACACTGACATTTTGCCCACCTGACTTGTGCTATAACTTCTTTTTTAATTTAATTGGCAAATGGTATTTTATTGCAAATTCCCCATGAGAATTTACACTTTAAGTTTTCGTTATTTATTTATAGTTCTCTCTTTTTTTTCTTTTGAGAGAGGGAGGGAAGGAGAAAGAGAGAGAGAAGCTGATTTGTTGTTCCACTTATTTATGCATTCACTGGTTGATTCTTGTATGGGCTCTGACCACGATTGAACCCGAAAACTTGGCCTATTGGGATGGTGTTCTAGCCAACAGAGCTACCTGCCTAGGGCTTCCATTATATTTCAATATAAATATATTTGCCATAAAATCACTGCAGGAAAAAATTTACTAAAGAAGAAGAGAGAATGAACATGTAGTTTCTAAGTTCCCAGTCAAGGAGAGGAAGGTAAGAGATACATCTGAGAGAAGAATATTACAGAAAAGGAGGTCAATGTTATTACAGACAACATTTACCTACTTCACAGCTCAAGAGCAAGAACTTCAAGGACAAGCTCTAACCAATAGACTTCCTAACAGAAATGAGAAAATGAGCATGGTACAAAGTCAAAGTCAGAGGAGAACGCAGGGCCCCAGAAAAGCAGTGATAGTCTTTGTGCAGGTTCACACACAGTGTGGGCAGTGCTTGGAGTGCTCCCAGTCACAGGGGCAGAATGATAGTAACGCTATGATGTACTGAATAGCAACCAAATACTTAAGACACACACACAAAAAGCCATTGGTAGGTATGGTTGACCCCACAGTTGCCTTCATTGCCCTTTGGGTAGTCTGTAGGAGAATTAAAATGCAGGTTGAGAAAAAATGGTGGCGGAGTGAATGGAAGCTACACAGACGATCTCTCAGGACCAAATGGGAATTACAACTAAAATAAAGACAAATCATCAGAAAAAAGCAACAGAAAAGCAGCAGGAGAGGACCATACAACTAGGAACACTAAACAAGCCTGGTAGGATCTGCAGAGGCACGAGAGGGTGGTGGCTGGGAGCCCACAGACAGCATGGCCCTTAGCTGTGAGCAGTGCCCTTGGGGTTAAGATCCCAAGTGGCTCCACAGCACAGAGGGCCAGGACAGAGCACTAAGTAGCTACAGCCACTCACCTTGGGCTCCAGCAGAGGGAGGGGAGACTGGACTGGAACTCTGTGGGAACACCCGGGATTTGGAGGACACTCAGAGTTTGTGCTGAGTTGCAGCAACAAAGGATGGTGACCAGCTTGCTCCTTCCTGGAGCTGTCCCAGGCCCTCCCTTGGAGATTCAACCCAATGCAGGTGAGCAAAGAAATGCAAATAGAGGCTCATTAACAACCAGCATCTGCCCCACCCTTGGGAAATCCTCTTACACTGAACACCTGAGGGAGGTTCTCATTCAACTAAGAACCCAAGGCTCTTCAAGTAACAGAGGCTAATAGCCTCCAGGCAAAAAGCTAGAGGATAACTGAACCTTTCTTGGGCTTGCAAATCTACCCAGGAGTAAGACTTGACAGTGGTGTTTAACGAGGGTCCTCCCACGCACATCCAGACTCAGTAGAGGGAGCCACAAATAGCAGAACACCAATACCCACAGGGAAAATTTGACATGCTCCAAAACCCACTGAGATAGCCAAAATGGTGAAACAAAGAAACAAATCCCAAATGAAAGAACAAGAGAACTCTACCGAAGATGAGATAAATGAGATTCAGTTAAGCAAGTTATCAGAGGTAGAGTTCAGAGCCATGATCTCCAGAAAGCTCAACAGCATGAGTAAGGACATCAACACCATGAGTAAAGATATAGAAACACTGAAAATCAATCAATTGGAAATGAAAAACCACCAAGAAGAAATGAAGAGTGACATAGCAGAAATAAAGAACACACTGGAAGGACTAAACAGCAGAGTGGAAGAAGCTGAGGACCGGATCAGTGAATTAGAAAACAGGGTAGAAAAAATCAATCAATCAGAAAACTAAAAGGAAAAAACAATGAAAAAACAGGAAGACAGGTTAAGAGAACTGTGGGACAACTGGAAACCTAATAACATTTGCATCATAGGAGTCCTTGAAGAAGAAGAAAATGAGCAAGGGTTAGAGAATATATTTGAAGAAATAGTGACAGAAAACTTTCCTAACTTGGTGAAGAAAGAAGGCATTCAAGTTCAAGAAGCACAGAGAGCCCCAAGTAAAAAGAACCCAAACAGGCCCACACCAAGACACATAATAATTAAAATGCCAAAAAATTAAAGACAAAGAGAGAATCCTAAAGGCAGCAAGAGATAAGCAACAGGTTACCTACAAAGGAACCCCCATAAGGCTATCAGCTGACTTCTCAACAGAAACACTACAGGCCAGAAGGGAATGGCATGAAGTAATCAAGGTCATGAAAAACAAGGATCTGAATCCAAGACTGCTCTACCCAGCAAGGCTATCATTCAAAATAGGTCAAATAAAGAGCTTCCCAGACAAAAAAGGCTAAGGGAAAACATTAGCACCAAATCAGCACTGCAAAAAATGTTAAAAGGACTACTGTAATTAGTAGAAGAAGTAAGAAGAAAAATATAACCACACTAAACAAAAAAGGCAATAAAAAAGTACATATCAATAATCACCTTAAATGTAAATGGATTGAATGCTCCGATAAAAAGACACAGAGTAGCTGACTGGATAAGAAAGCATGACTCACATATATGTTGTTTACAAGAGACCCATCTCACTACAAAAGACTCACATAGGTTGAAAGTAAAGGGATGGAAAAAATCTTCCAAGCAAATGGAAAGGAAAAAAAAAAAACTGGGGTAGCAATACTCATATCTGATAAATTAGATTTCAAAATGAAGGCCATAACGAGAGACAAAGAAAGCCACTACGTAATATTGAAAGGATCTATCCAACAGGAAGATATAACCTTGGTAAACATATATGCACCGAATATAGGAGCACCAAAATATATTAAAAATCTTCTGGAGCACTTCAAAGGAGAAATCGACAGCAATACAATCATAGCAGGGGACTTCAACACCCTGCTGACATCACTGGATAGATCATCTAGACAAAAAATTAACAAGGAAACAGAGATTCTAAATGAAGCAGTAGATCAAATGGATTTAATAGCTATATACAGAGAATTACACCCCAAAACTGCAGAATCCACATTCTTCTCAAGTGCACATGGGACATTCTCAAAGACAGACCACAAGTTAGGGCACAAACTAAGTCTCTGCAAGTTCAAGAAGATTGAAATCATATCAAGCATCTTCTCAGATCACAATGGCATGAAACTAGAAATCAACTGCAACAAGAACATGCAAAAACATTTGAAGACATGGAGGATAAATAGCATATTATTGAACAATAAATAGGTTACCATGGAGATCAAGAAAGACATTAAAAACTTCCTGGAAACTGATGAAAATGAACACATAACAACACAAAATCTATGGGATGCAGCAAATGCAGTTCTGAGAGGGAAGTTCATAGCACTACAGGCCCACCTCAAGAAACAAGAAAAATTTCTAATTGACTACCTAACCTCACAACTTAAAGAACTAGAAAGCAAACAAAAGGAAAACCCCAGAGCAAGTAGAAGGAAAGAAATAATAAAGAGCAGAGCAGAAATAAACGACATGGAGAACAAAAAGCAATTCAAAGGATCAATGAAACAAAGAGCTGGTTTGTTGGAAAGATGACAAGATTGATGGACCCTTAGCTAGACTCACCAAGAAACAAAGAGAGAGAACCCAAATACACAAAGTCAGAAATGAAAGAGGAGAAGTAACAACTGATACCACAGAAATATAAAGGATCATTAACAAATACTATGAACATTTATATGGCAACAAATTCGACAATCTAAGCAAAATGAACAAATTTCTAGAAACACATAGTCTCCCAAAACTGGACCGGGAAGAGATAGAAAACTTGAACAGACCAATAACAACTAAGGAAATTGAAGATGTAATCAAGACTCTCCTAGCAAACAAAAGCCCAGGCCCAGACGGCTTCACGGGGGAGTTTTACTGAACATTCAAGGAAGAAATAACACCCACTCTCCTCCAACTATTTCTAAAAATTCAATAAGAAGGAAGACTTCCAAACTCGTTTTATGAGGCCAGCATAATTCTAATTCCAAAACCAGAAAAAGACATTACAAAAGAAAGAAAACTACAGGCCAATATCCCTGATGAACATAGATGCCAAAATCCTTATAAAAATATTAGCAAATCAGGTCCAGCAATACATTAAAAAAATTATTCACTATGACCAAGTGGGATTCATCCCAGGGATGCAAGGCTGGTACAATATTTGAAAATCAATAAAGGTGATACACCACATAAACAAAATGAAAGATATAAACCATATGATTATATCAATAGACGCTGAAAAAGCATTTGACAAAATCCAGCACCTATTTCTGATGAAAACGCTCAGCAATTTGGGAATACAGGGATCATATCTCAACATAATAAAGGCCATACATGAAAGACATACAGCCTACATCATACTCAATGGGCAAAAACTAAAAGCATTTCCCTTAAGAACAGGAACAGGACAAGGATGCCCACTTTCGCCACTCTTATTTAACATAGTACTGGAAGTCTTAGCCACAGCAATCAGACATGAAGAAAAAATAAAAAGGATCCAAATTGGAAAGGAGGAAGTGAAACTGTCATTATTTGCAGATGACATGATATTAGACATAGAAAACCCTAAAGACTCCATCAAAAATCTACTAGACTTAATAAATGAATTTGGCAAAGTAGCAGGATACAAAATTAACATCAAGAAATTGACAGCATTCTTATACACCAACAATGAACTCACAGACAGAGAAACTAAAAAAACAATCCCATTTACCATTGCAGCAAAAAAATTAAGATACCTAGGAATAAACTTAACCAAAGAAGTAAAGGACCTATTTGCAGAAAACTACAGGACATTGAAAAAAGAAATAGAGGAAGATGTCAAAAAGTGGAAGCACATACCTTGTTCATGGATTGGAAGAATTAACATCATTAAAATATCCATATTGCCCAAAGCAATCTATAGATTCAATGCAATCCCCATCAAAATACCAACAACATATTTCACAGAACTAGAAAAAATACTTCAAAAGTTCATATGGAACCATAAAGACCCCGAATAGCCACAGCAATCTTGAAAAAGAAGGACAAAGTAGGTGGTATCATAATACCGGATATCAGGTTATACTACAAAGCTACTGCAATCAGAACAGCCTGGTGCTGGCATAAGAACAGGCACATAGATCAATGGAATAGAACAGAGAGCCCAGAAATTGACCCACGACATTATGCTCAATTAATATTTGACAAAGGTGGCAAGAGCATACAATAGAGTAAAGACAGCCTCTTTAATAAATGGTGTTGGGAAAATTGGACAGCTACATGCAAAAAATGAAACTAGACCATCAACTTCCACCATACACAAGAATAAACTTAAAATGGGTAAAAGACTTAACTGTGACTCATGAATCCATAAAAGTCCTAGAAGAAAATGTAGGCAACACAATTTCAGACATCATATGCAGCAGAATTTTCACTGATACATAACCTAAGGCAACAGAAACAAAGGAAAAAATGAACACATGGGACTACATCAAACTCAAAAGCTTCTGCACAGCAAAAGAAACAACCATCAAAGCGGAAAGGCAACTCACTGTATGGGAGAGCATAATTGCCTATGATGCATCAGATAAGGGATTAATTTCCAAAATATATAGAGTGCTCATACAACTCAACAAAAGGAAGACAAAGAACCCAATTAAAAAATGGGCAGAGGAACTAAAGAGACACCTCTCCAAACAGGACATACAAATAAATGGCCAAGAGACATATGAAGAAATGCTCAACATCACTAATCATCAAAGAGATGCAAATTAAAACAACAATGAGGTATCACCTCACACCTGTCAGAATAGCTGCCATCAACAAAGCTTCAATGAACAAGTGTTGGCGAGGATGTGGAGAAAAGGGGACTCTAGTACACTGCTGGTGGGAATGCAGACTGGTGCAGCCAGTATGGAAAACACTATGGTGTTACCTCAAAAAATTAAAAATGGAATTGCCATTTGACCCAGTAATCCCACTTCTAGGAATATACCCTAAGAAGCCTGAAACACCAATCAGAAAGAATATATGTACCCCCATGTTCATAGCAGCACTATTTACAATAGCTAAGATCTGGAAACAGCCCAAGTGTCCATCAGTAGACGAATGCTGTGGTACATATACACAATGAAGTACTATGCAGCTATAAGAAAGAAAGATCTCTTATCTTTTGAGACGACATGGAAGGGTCTGGAAACTATTATCCTAAGCAAAACAAGCCAAGCAGAGAAAGATAAATGTCATATGATTTCACTTATTTGTGGAATATATTGAACATAACATTCTGAGGAACAGGGTAGTCCCAGAGATATGAAAGTAGGGTACAGTCTGACAATCGCCAGAAGAAGGGGTTGGGGGGTAGATAAACCACAGAACTTATACACATGTACACATAACCAATGGACATGGACGACAAAGCTGGGGAAGGGGTGGGGAAGGAGGGGAAAGAGGGTGTCAATGGGGGAAAAAAGAGAAACATCTGTAACAAAAATAAAATAAAATGTTCAAAAAAAGAATTAAAATGCAATACTGTAAATTTTATAATTTATTTAAAATCAATTATTTGTCTTTATGAAATAAATCTTTCCTCATATATATAAGGAGAGAAGGTCATCACTGAACTCTATGATTACAGAAAATAAACATTTAGATAAAACAACCACCAGAGTTCAACCTAGACACAGAATGTTTACCTTGGTGGAAGTCATGTAACTTAGCAGTACATTTCACAAAGGCAAAGGAGAGGCACCACACCGTCACCTCAACTGACTCAATATGTTAAACAAATAGAAATTATTAGTAATTAGGAACAGAAAGTAAAGCAACTTCATGAATATGAAAATATTATCTATTATATTTTGTTAATTATAAGATGCATCTTTATAGTCTTTGTATCTCAGGTATGATTAAATGAACCATTTCACTTAAAGCTGATCTACCATGCTCAGTCCTCTAAACTAAGAAAGTAAGAACAAAGATCATTATTACTATTAGTAATTTAACATCTAAAAATTCTTGACAAGAAAATAATGTAAGAACACATTAAAAAAAAAGTATCATTATCAGGAAGGATACAAATCCATCGTTATTACCAGATTATATGATTGTATTTTTAAAAAACTAAGAGTGTCAGCTAATAAACTGTTAGAACTAGTAAGAACATTCACTAATTGGCAGGATATAAAATAAAAATATAATATTAATGAACAATTAGAGCTTTGTTGCATGCTTTCTAAGCAAACAAATGATAGTTCTATTGAAAAATAAGAAGGAAGATAGTTTTCTAACCATAGTTTTAGAATTAAAAGGTAGTAAAGTTGGGGAAAAGGGTTAAAAAACCATAGCATAATAAAAGAACTAACAGTAACTTGGAAAACCATGAGTATATATATATATATATATATATATATATATATATATATATATACACAAAGAAATAGGATTCTTAAAGGTAAAAAAAAAAACTCTTAAAAATGAAAGAAAATAGCCTCCACAGGAATATGGCAAAAAAAAAAAAAAAAAAAAAAAAAAAAAAGAGAGAGAGAGATAAATCACAAAAATTCAACACTAATATGTGAAAAAGAGAAAGCTCTATCTCATTAATGTTAAAATTAAAATAACTATAAAGTATCACTTCCCTTCTGTGTTAGTTATCTCTTGCTGTGCAATAAACTACTCCAAACTTAGTGGCTTAAATAACAAATATTTATTACCTCATGGTTTCTGTGGGTTGAGGAATCCAGGTGTGACTTGTTTCTTCTAACTCAGAACTCTTACAAGGTTGCAATGGACTGGAGTCATCTCATGGTTTGACTAGGGGTATATCTAATTTTAATATCACTCACATGGCTCTTGTCCAATCTTTGGTTCTCACTGGCTGTTGGCCAGAGATATCAATTCTTTGCCATGTGTGGCTTTTCATAGGGCTACTTCCCATAGAGCAAAGAATGAGAGAGAGAGAGAGAGAGAATGAAATGGCAAGGAAGAAGTACAAGAGGGGGAGGGGAGGAGGACAAGAAGAAGAATAAGGAGAAGGAGAAGAAGAGGAGGAAGAAGAGGAAGAGGAAGGAGAAGGAGAAGGAGATGGAAGAAAGAAGAAAGAAGAAGGAGAAATCACCAGAGAGAGCCAGAGAGATAGTAGTCCGAGTCTAGGACTTTTATAATCTAATTTTGGAAGTAAAATCCATTGATTCTGAAATATGCTTTTGAATAGAAGTAAATCAGGGGTTCTGCCCAACTCAAGGAGAGGGTATAAAACAAGGGTGTGATTATTCAAGAACAGTAATTGGGGGCTATTTCAGAGTGTGTGAATTCACACCTCTCATTAAACAGCAAAGAATAAAATAAACAATTAAGCTAAACCAGTTCACAAAAGAATGCATTGTAAAAGGTGAGGTGAGCCCTGGCCGGTTTGGTTCAGCGGTTGGAGCGTCGGCCTGCGGTCCAGAGAGACCCGGGTTCGGTTCCCGCTAAGGGCGTGTACCTCGGTTGCAGTTTGTCCCCGGCCCTGGTTGGTCGTGCGGGTGGCAGCCACTCGATGTGTCCCTTTCACGTCGATGTTTCTCTTTCTCTCTCTCTTCCTCTCTCTCCCTCCCACTCTATCTGAGCAAAAATTGAAAAAATGTCCTCAGGTGAGGATAAAAAAAAAAAAAAAAGGTGAGGTGAAATATAGGGTGGCAAGAATATAAACTGGTATAAACTTTCTGGAGAACATTTTGTCTAAAGAACAATACAATTCTTGGATCCATATTACATTTCTATAAATTTATCAGAAGGATAAAAGGAGACACATACAAAGATTAATATAAAGAAATGTTCATCAGAGTCTTATTTATAACAAAGGTAGTGAACTAACTTTCACAAGCAAAGAGAAAATGATTTACAGTTATATCTGTATGATAAAATACTTTACAGTAACTTTATGGTGTTTCCAAAGTATATTTCACAGCATTAGAAAAGGCTTAAAATGTTTTTTAAGAAGAAAAAATGCACACTACTGTGTAGTATGATTTTGATTATATTGAAATGATGTATACATAAACAGAGAGAGAAAAAAAAAACAAGAGAGAGAGCTAAAATAATTATTACCAGTGTATACATTTGGTTAAGAAGATTAGAGGAATTATAAGTACAACTTATAAACACATAGTTTTGATTTATAAAAATGTCTATGTGTACAAAGAACATTCCCAATATTTTATTTTGCTTTTTTACTTTCTCTTACCAATGCAAAATAGACAGCTATGATTTAATGTAAAGGCATGATTATCTATGTTGGGAACAGCATGTCCAGTCATTTAAATTGGTGGTATGCCACATGATGGACAGGACCCAAACTATGGCATACCACAGAACTGAGAGCAGTTTCCATTCCTCGAGGCCCAGTATTAGTCTTGGCTAAAATACCACATGACAATAACAAATGCTATACTTTAAAAGTAATTTCATATTGGCATACATTTAACATCATTTGATGATTTTTAGCTAAAATTACTGAGTTCTAGTTATGCTTCTAATATGAATCTACTATAAATCTGTTTTTGAGAAGTCAACCCTCACCACTATCCTCAGACTTTTTCAAACTGCTGTAATGTGCGTGAATAGGTAAGCATTTCAAACAAAGAGCTCAATCGGAAAAATGCTTATTCTTTATTTTTATGGCTTTAGGTATATTCACTTAGAGATTTCACCTACAATGAAGTCCTGCCCATTACTTCATCCTGTGGAAACCATTTCTTTAACATTAGCCTCTCATGCTAAACTGTGACAAGTGTGAGGGCAAGGACATTATCTATCTTACTCATCTATCTATTTCCAATACCTTAGCACAGAGCCTGGAGCACCTCAGGGACGCAGTACTTATTTATTAAGTGAATGAATGAATGAATGAATGAATGAATGAAGCTCTGAGTATTTGAGTCTGGGACCTTGCACCTTTGTTCTGTTTCTAGCCTTCTCAAGACAGGAAAATTCAGAATCTATAATGACAGCCTTTTAGTTTTCATAACCTTTCTTTCCCAACTTCCCTACCTTTCAAAGGTACTATACAAAGTACTGAGAAAAGAAGGTCGTTGTCTAAATAACAAACTAAAGGTTTGTTATAGTCTATTATGGTGGCATGTTTTATTTAATCAAGTAACACCAAAAACTGGTATGTCTGCCCCTTTTAGTAATTTGGTTAAATGGGTTGTTTTTTTGTCATTTCATCTCCCATGAAGTTCAATTTTAATGTGTGTGTGTGATGTGTGTGTGTGTGTGTGTGTGTGTGTGTGTGTGTGTTTGAATGTGTCAAACAGAATAAAATCTCCTAAAGATGTCCATGCCCTAATCCTGGAATTTGTGAATATGTTAACATTATATGACAAAAGAACTTTCTAGATATGAATAGTATAGACTTTGAGATAGGAAGGTTATCCGGGATATATGGTGAGCCCAATGCAATCTTGCAAGTCCTTTAAAGGTGGAGAACCTTTCCATAGGGTTAGAGAGAGATGTGACAATGGAAGAAGGGTCAGAGAGATGTGACATTGCTGTTTTTGAAGATGAAGGAAGGGGGCCATAAGCCAACTGTAGGAGCCTCTGGAAGCTGGATTCTCCCCTAATGGCTCCAAAAGGAACACAGCCCTGCCAACACCTTGATTTTAACCCTGTGAGAACCCTGTTGTATTTCTGACCTACAAGTTAATAAATTGTATTTAACTATAAGTTAATAAATTGTATTGTTTTAAGTCATTAAGTTCATAGTGATTTGTTATAAGAGCAATAGACAACAAATGCAGTGATATTCATATGACTCCATTTGATTCGTTCTAAAACATTTTTAAAACAGTTATTTTAATGAAAGCATTTATTCAAAAATTATATCTTAATATCAGCTTACTGTTTGGCCAACTAAACACATATAGGTTTAACAAATTGGCCCTATTTGTTTAAAGAAAGTATAAACAGGTTGACCAGATAGAAATTTAATAGGGAGTGCCCCCTTCCTACTCTCTTGGGGGGGATTTTATGGGAATTATTATATGTAGTTAAATTAAGAGTATATGTTGCTGTGGACATGTGTTCCTTCCCTGAGGAGATGGGGAGTAACAGAAGGGGTGTGGGGTTGGAAGTTGACTTGGTATTTGTGGTCAGGTTGGTGAAATATTCTGTGGGTTGTTGATTTTATACATGATTCTTCTAGTCATAGTCTTTTGGCAATGTGACAATAGTACTCTTTATCTGGAGTTTTCCAATATTTGACTTGTTAATATCAACATGGGAATAAAGAGTTGAAAACAAGAAACTCAAAGGTTAAAAAAATTATACAAGATGGTGGTGAAAATTGAGTTAGAGGTTAAACTTTGGTTTCTTTTATTTCTAATTCTCTTATTTAACTATGAGGTAAAAGTAAAAGCTCAAGAAGTTAAAAAGCAACTTAACTTTTTACACAAATTCTTTATTCTTATAAACTATTTCTATTTAAGAACTTTTGTATGATTTTACCAATAAAAGTATCTTCAAGGTCAGAAATAATTTTTCTTCAACTTGGCATATGTATATTCTATTACTTTTGTAACAAATTACCACTAATTTAGTGGCTTAAAACAACACTAATTTATTCTCTTACAGTTTTGGAGGTCAGAATCCCAAATGAGTTGTAGGTGCTAAAATCAAGGTGTCTGCAGGGCTAGGGGCTCCAGGAGAGGATGACTCTTCTGACTTCTAGAGGCTGCTTGAATTCTTGTCTCATGCACATCACTCCAGTTTCTTGCTTCTGTCTTCACCTTCACTGCTCTGATGTGGACTCCTCTTGCATCCCTTTCATAACGACCTTTGTGACTACAACAGGCTCATCTAGACAGTCTAGTATAAACTATTCACCTCAAAATCTTAATTTAATCACATCTACAAAGACCCTTTTTGTGTTATAAGGTTATGTTTAGAGTTTCCAGGGATTAGGATACAACATATTTAGTGAGGAGTTGGGGGCTGGCATTATTTAGCCTACTACAGTATAAACTAGAAATTGCAAATGCTCTGAAACCTCTTAATATCGTCCTTATCTTTGAAGTCCAGACTCACCCTTTACAAAGGAGTTTCCCTGGACAAGTCCCTGTTTGTCATTTCAATAAAGACACTACATGAAATTCAAAGAGTTGTCTAAGGCTTGGAAATTATGTTATCAATAATATTCTGAAGCAATGAAGAAGCATATTAAAGCTTTTATATTATTAGCCCAAAGTCACCTGCCAAACTTATAGGTAGAACAAGGGCCAAGAGGGGACAAAGAAATAAATATTGATTTAGTGCCTAACATATGCAAGACACTATATGTTTTGTAAATCTGCTGAGTCAGACATATTACTTTCACTTTTATAGATATGGAAAGTGAGACTAGGAAAACACTGACAGGTACATGCAAAGAAGAAAAGAAAAGAAACTAGACCACCAACTTACACCATACATAAGAATAAACTCAAAATGGATAAAAACTTAAATGTAAGTTATGATATCATAAAAATCCTAGAAGAAAACATGGGCAGTAAAATCTCAGACATCTCTTGGAGAAATATTTTTGCTGATATGTCCCCTAGGGCAAAGGAAATAAAGGAAAACATAAACAAATAGTACTACATCAAACTAAAAAGCTTCTGCACAGCAAAAGAAATCATCAACAAAATGAAAAGGGAACCCACTGTATGGAGAACATATCACCAATGATACATTTGATAAGAGATTAATCTCCAAAATGTACAAAGAACAAATAACACCAGGAAGATAGATAATCCAATTAAAATGAGCAAAGGACCTGAATAGACACTTCTCCAAAGAGGACATACAAATGGCCAATAGACATATGAAAAGATGCTCAATGTCATTACTCATCAGAGGAATGCAGATTAAAACCACAATAAGATATCACCTCACACCTGTGAGAATGGCTATCATCAATAAATCATCAAATAACAAGTGCTGACAAAGATGTGGAGAAAAGGCAACCTTAGTGCACTGTTGGTGGAAATGCAGACTGGTGTAGCCACTGTGGAAAACAGTATGGAGTTCCCTCAAAAAATTACAAATGTAATTGCCTTTTGACCCAGCGACCCCACTCCTGAGAATATGTACTAAGAATCCAGAAACATGAATTCAAAAAAATATATGCATTCTTATGTGCATAGCAGTGTTATTTACAATATCCAATATCTGGAAGCAGCCCAAGTGCCCATCAGTAGATGAGTGGATAAAAAAGCTGTGGTACATTTACACAATGGAATAGTAAGTGGCTGTAAAAAAGAAAGAAATCTTACCTTTTGCAACAGCATGGATGAACCTGGATTATTATGCTAAGTAAAATAAGCCAGACAGAGAGAAACAAACACCATATGATTTCACTTATATGTGGACTCTAATAAACAAAATAAACCGACGAACAACACAGAAACAGAGGCATGGATAGATGAAGCAGTCTGACAGTTGTCAGAGGGGAGGGGGAGGGGGACTGGATGAAAGAAGGTGAAGAGATTAGCCAAGGAACATATATGAATAACTCATAGACACAGACAAGAGTGTGGTGATGGCCAGAGGGGAGGGGGCCAGGGGCTTGGTGAAGGTGGGCAAAGGATGGGAAAATGGGGACATCTGTAATCTGTAATAGCATCAACAATAAAAATAAAGGGAAAAAAAAGAAATTTTATATATATATATATATATATATATACACACACACACACACACACACACACACACACACACACTCTCAGCACTCAGTACAGATAATACCCTATTTTTTAGTAGGGTCTACTGCCATATTTCTATTACTATCTATTGTAGTATGAGGAACAGGAGAGCAGTGTTTTTTATATAACAGAGGGCAGGGAAAGATTGAGGTGTGAATAAACAGTGGAATAAGTAGAGAATACAAAGGTAGACATGGTTAACTTTTTTATTTTTTTATTTTTATTAATATGTGTTTGGCCTGGTTCTAGAACTTGCCCCTAGGATTTGAAATTGTCTAAGAGAAAGTTCTTTAAACAGGATTGTCTCAATAACCACTTGTGACCACAATTTCACATCCTATGAGATAGGCCACGTGTGCTTAGACTATTTCTTAAATAATCATGGAAAAAAGACTGATGGTTAGGCTGTTAATTATCATTAAATTCAAATAGTCCCTGAAATACATTGGTAATCTGATAAATTTGCCTAGTGGTTGGGAGTGCTTAGCTTTCCTACTCAGGTTCTTTTTGACTTAGTACAGTAGATGGGACTGGATTGTAAATACCCAATGTCTTTTATTAGTTGACATAAAAGAGTAAAAACTTATTTTGGTCATTGGGGACTTGGAAACATCTCTTTAAATATGGTGTCACTGTAGTTGTATAAGCACAAGTGAAGGTCTACATAAAACTACCCACTTTCTTAACTAGCTTTTTCTTAATCTCTTTTCTGGCTTAACCAATGCTTTCCCTCCCCTCTGTAAAGAACAATGACTAAAAGGATTTGTACATATCTTGTTCCTAAGGGGTGAGTTGTACATACCCAAATGTTTTTCTGTTGTTGTTCACCAAATATATTTATGCTGATTGTATTTGTGAGTAGAATTCCATAAGTTAATTAAGCATGCAATAAATTGATAAAGTTTGAATGAGTAAGACATTTGCTTCAAGGAGAATTATGTTGAATTCTACCCGATAGATAGAAATACTTGAACATGTGCATTTATTGACACTTTTTCTCAAAACCTATGAGTGAAAGGACTAAAAGTTATAAGCACAGAAGCATACAGAAAATGAGTAAGGAGTCAATAGCTAGTAAGAAACAATATAGATGGACATGTGTTAACTAATTTACAAGGTCAAAGAAAGTTTAATTCAAGCCATCACAAAAGGCAGCCAATAAGAAAAACAATTTAATTTGTACCACAGCATTGTGAAAAGGTTCAACATTTTATATACCAGATAATTTTGGGAGCAAGGGTGAGAAGGTGAGGCTGAAAACAGAACTAATGAAGGTCTGTATACGGCAGATTAAAAATATATATGCGTCCAGGCAACTACCTTCTTCCCAAATGGGCAGAAGACAGGATGTTAGCAATGTGGAGATATCAAATCAGACCTGTTTTACAATCACTGCCCAGGGATAGAGATTGGGAATGGATTACTGATAGATATACAGAAACCTAAGATATAGAGATACTACTGTGGGCAAGCTGAAGGGAATGTTTCCGTGTACCCGCATTAGGGTAACACGCCAGTCCCCTCCCCACTGCTGGGCTTAGAGAATGTTTCTATCCCCTAGAAAAAAGTCTGAAACTGAATATAACTTTTTATAGAAACTGACAGCCCTAAAAGAAATGACACACACATACAGATATTTGGGATGCTGCTAGTAAATGTCAAGGAGCTCACTTGATCCTCCTGCAGTGACGAGCACTATTTCACAAGCCCTGTTCTTATTCACAAGGCTGCCACGAGTGTGTGTGTGTGTGTGTGTGTGTGTGTGTGTGTGTGTGTGTGTTATTCTTAAATAGGACCTGTTAGGCAAATTATTAGCCAAACATGAGGCCTTCTGGATTAACTCTCTAATTTTCTACACCTTTTTTTTTTTTTTACAAATTTCCAGCTTATTCTTGGTTTCCCCACCCACTTTCTTTTTTCCTGTGAGATTCCCTCAAATCTATTTCTCTACCAGTAGTTCTTTTCACTATTTTAATTCAATAGCTTTTATTGTTCTCTAAAAGTACTTTTTGTATAGTGTCCTATTCTAATTTAATGGATTCTATATATTCTCACATCTATCTGAATTTACTGATTGAAAGGGCTAATTGAGGACCATACACAATAATAAGTAATAAAAGGCCAAAGACAAAATATGCCTTAACATATTTTATCTACTCAGCATAGAATGAAAAGGACAAGTCAGATCTCCAAGTTGATAGTGGTATTCACTATGAGTGATAGAACTAAGACTAATACCTGGATGTTCAGATATTAAGATTATTTACTGTTTTTTTTTTTCTCACATGTAAAAATGTTTATTATGTATTTTTTCTACAAGGGATTTTCTCTGGTTTTATTTTCCTTTTCTTTTTCCTGACACTAATAATTAGTTGGAAACTCATGCAAAATGAGCTTTCCTAGGTTAAAATATTTTTAAGAAAAGTTATTACTATTAAAATGTTAGAGCTCTGAGATAAAAAGAACATTCTAGAAGCTTCTAGAGAGGGGAGAAAAGAGGCTATGCACAAAGGATGGCAAATAAGAATGTCATTAGATTTTGCAATTATAATTCTGGAAGCTGAGATGATACCTTCAAATATTTGCAGGAAGATGATTTCAACATTTCATTCTTGATCCAACCAAATTTTAAACTTCAGTGTAAAGATACAAAAAAGAGAAATCTTTATAAACCTACAGAATCTCAAAATAATTGACCTCACATGCTTCTTTTAAAAATGTTAGTGGAAGATATATTCTATAAAACAAGGGGATACATGACACATGGGAAAGACATGGAATGCAAGAAAGAGCAGGTCTAGCTGAAGGGAAGTGTGAAGGATTTCAAGTCAACAGCTGTGTGCACCTACAGCATCAGGATGACACAGAGTGTCAGGAGGGCTGTAACTACGAAGACATCCGAGCACACTGAGCATCACATGTGTTTAATTTCAGGGAGAGGAGTCCCACAGCTCAGGAAGAGAGAAGGGAGTGGGTTACTGATAGATGCACGGAAAACTAAGCAAAAGCAAACAAATAAAAACCTAGACAACGATAAGCTCTAAGGAAATAAAAAGAGATATCCAAGAAAGGGAAAGTGATTATCACATATTCTAAAACTCACCTATAAATGTACAAAATTATGTATGCAGAGTATTCATTTAACCAAAAAATGTCTATGTTGGGAGGAGTG
This sequence comes from Tadarida brasiliensis, assembly GCA_030848825.1. Lineage (NCBI taxonomy): Eukaryota > Metazoa > Chordata > Mammalia > Chiroptera > Molossidae > Tadarida > Tadarida brasiliensis. The sequence continues at coordinate 83,861,288 of CM061257.1, forward strand.
AGAATGTGAAGTATGTACATGTGTAGAATTGAGAAGATGGTGGTAGAAGAAAGTTAAAGTGTAGCTTAATTTTCCATATTAAGAAGTTCAACTGATAACATACAGGAGTTGGCAAAAGTGGGCTTACAGTTGGGAGTATATGAAAAATAGTTTATTCTTTTTTATCATTAATTATTGTATTATTTTCCATACAAAATCTACTTTTGCCCACCCTGTAATTTTAAAACGTAGTGAAAATAATTGCCTTTATGAAACGACCTCAGGAATTGGAAGGATGAAACAGGTCTGTTGATTTTATTCACAAACAGCATAAATTAAATTCTTCTCCAACAAACATGTATCTCTTTGATAAAAATGTAGCCCTGGCCACTGTGTCTCAGTTGGTTGGAATGTTGTTCTGTGTGCGGGAGGGTCTCGGGTGTGATTCCCGGTCAGGGACGTACCTAGGTTTCGGGTTCCATCCCTAGTGGGGAGTGTACAACCAATCCATGTATCTTTCTCACATTGATGCTTTTCCCTTTCTCTCTCTTTTTCTTCCTCCTTCTCTAAAAAATAAAAATAAAAAAAATAAAAATGATATTTAAGTTATCTGTGTCATTTATTTAGTCATAGTTTAATTGTGAATTCTTCCAGGATGCAGAGTTGCTTCTCTTTACTTTGTAGAGTGCCTGCTGTGTACACCAATAATAAACAGCAACACAAAGTGTGTGCATGGGAGCATATACACAGGTACACACATGCACCCAAGACAAGTTGAAAGTTTTGGACAGACTGAATATTAATATGAATCACATTTAAAATATCACCACAGAATTGGATATTAACAAGGCTTTTAAAAGATATGGAGGAGGGAGGATAAAACGTTTCAACTGATTTTTACATTTGGGCTGCTTTGTAATGTATTTAAGTTTATGCTCTACTTTGAAGAATCCAAAGTGGAAAGGGTGGATATGGTTTATGCTGCAAAAGTTATGCAAAACTCTGATCAAGGGATCTACTCAGAAAGAGAGGCACAGATGGACATGAGGAGAAGGAATATACAACACAATTTCTTACGTTAAAAGAACATTATGTTTTGTTTAAGCCTTGGCCGGTGTGGCTCAGTGATTGTAGCATCGGCCTGCGTACAGAAGGGTCGTGGGTTCAATTCCCGGTCAGGGCATGTACCTGGGTTGCAGGTTCATTCCCCAGCCCTGGTTGGGGTGCAGGAGGTAACCAATGTGTCTCTCCCACATCTATGTTCTCACTCTCTCTCCCCCTCCCTCCCCCCTTCCACTCCCTCTAAAAATGGAAAATTAACAACAAAAAAGGTACATGTTTAAGGTTTATATATTTATTTTTTTCTTTATTGATTTTTAGAGAGAGAGGAAGGGAGAGGGAGAGAGAGAAAGAAACATCAATGAGAGAGAACACTGACCGGCTGCTTCCTGCACATCCCCCACTGGGGATTGGGCCCACAACCTGGGCATGTGCCCTGACCAGGAATCAAACTGATGACCTCTTGGTTCATGGGTCAACACTCAACCACTGAGCCACACTGGCCTGGCTGTATATTTCTTTTTATTTATTTATTTATTTTAATTATTTTTTTTATTAATTTATTTTTGTTACAGATGTTTCTCCTTTTTTCCTCATTGACATCCTCCTCCCCATCCCCCCCACCCTGTCCCCAGCTTTGTTGTCCATGTCCATCAGTTATGCATACATGCATACAAGTTCTGTGGTTTATCTCTTCCCTCCCCCCCACCCCCTCTTCTGAGGGTTGTCAGTCTGTACCCTACTTCCACATCTCTGGGTCTACCCTGTTCCTCAGAGTGTTATGTTCATTATATTCCACAAATAAGTGAGATCATGTGATATTTGTCTTTCTCTGCTTGGCTTCTTTTGCTTAGGATAATACTCTCCTGGTCCCTCCATGTCGTCTCAAAGGATAAGAGATCTTTCTTTCTTACAGCTGCATAGTACTCCATTGTGTATATGTACCACTGCTTTTTTATCCATTTGTCTACTGATGGACACTTGGGCTGTTTCCAGATCTTAGCTATTGTAAATAGTGCTGCTATGAACATGGGGGTACATATATTCTTTCTGATTGGTGTTTCAGGCTTTTTAGGGTATATTCCTAGAAGTGGGATCACTGGGTCAAATGGCAAATCAATTTTTAATTTTTTGAGATAACACCATAGTGTTTTCCATAGTGGCTGCATCAGTCTGCATTCCCACCAGCAGTATACTAGAGTCCCCTTTTCTCCACACCCTCGCCAACACTTGTTTGATGCTTTGTTGATGGCGGCCTTTCTGACAGGTGTGAGGTGATACCTCACTGTTGTTTTTATTTGCATCTCTCTGATAATTAGTGATGTTGAGAATTTCTTCATATGTCTCTTAGCCCTTTATGTCCTGTTTGGAGAGGTGTCTATTTGGTTCCTCTGCCCATTTTTTAATTGGGTTCTTTGTCTTCCTTTTGTTGAGTTGTATGAGCACTCTATATATTTTGGAGATTAACCCCTTATCTGATGTATTGTTGGCAATTATGCTCTCCCATACAGTGGGTTCCCTTTCCAATTTGATGCTTGTTTCTTTTGCTGTGCAGAAGCTTTTGAGTTTGATGCAGTCCCATGTGTTCATTTTTTCCTTTGTTTCTCTTGCCTTAGATGATGTATCAGTGAAGATTCTGCTGCGTATGATGTCTGAAATTTTTTTTAATAATTTATTTTATTATTAATTTGTTTTTGTTACAGATGTTTTTCCTTTTTTCCCCCATTGACACCCTCCTCCCCCTCCCCTTCTCCTCCTCCCCATCCCTGTTGTCCATGTCCATTGGTTATGCGCCCATGCACATAGGCTCTGTGATTTATCTCTTTCCCCCGCCTCCCCGCCTCCTCTGAGGCCTGTCATCCCATACTCCACCCTCCATGTCTCTGGGTCAATTTCGTTGTTCAGTTTGCTCAGTTCTCCTGTGTGTTGCTGGCTTCCTCCGTTGGTGGGGGGATCGCCCAGCTCCCCCGCTCTGCCTGGGTTCCCCCGTGGTTGGGGGGGGTCTCCCGGCTCCCCCGCTCCGCCTGGGTTCCCTCGTGGTGGGGGGGTGATGTCTGAAATTTTGTTGCCTACATTTTCTTCTAGGATTTTTATGGATTCACAAGTCACATTTAAGTTTTTTATCCATTTTGAGTTTATTCTTGTGTATCGTGTAAGTTGATGGTCTAGTTTCATTTTTTTTTGCATGTAGCTGTCCAATTTTCCCAACACCATTTATTAAAGAGGCTGTCTTTACTCCATTGTGTGCTCTTGCCACCTTTGTCAAATATTAATTGAGCATAATGTCTTGGGTCAGTTTCCGGATTCTCTGTTCTGTTCCACTGGTCTATATGCCTGTTCTTGTGCCAGTACCAGGCTGTTTTGATTACAATAGCTTTGTAGTATAACCTGACATTGGTATTGTGATCCCACCTACTTTGTCCTTCTTTTTCAAGATTGCTGTGGCTATTCGGGGTCTTTTTTGGTTCCATATGAACTTTTGAAGTATTTGTTCTAGTTCTGTGAAATATGTCATTGGTATTTTGATGGGGATTGCATTGAATCTATAGATTGCTTTGGGTAATATGGACATTTTAATGATGTTAATTCTTCCAATCCATGAACAAGGTATGTGCTTCCACTTTTTTATATCTTCCTCTATTTCTTTTTTCAATGTCCGGTAGTTTTCTGAAAATAGGTCCTTTACTTCTTTGGTTAAGTTTATTCCTAGGTATCTTAATTTTTTTTGCTGCGACAGTAAATGGGATTTTTTTTAGTTTCTCTTTCTGTGAGTTCATCATTGGTGTATAAGAATGCCGTCGATTTCTTGAAGTTAATTTTGTATCCTACTACTTTTCCAAATTCATTTATTAAGTCTAGTAGATTTTTGATGGAGTCTTTAGGGTTTTCTCTGTATAATATCATGTCATCTGCAAATAATGACAGTTTCACTTCCTCCCCACCAATTTGGATCCCTTTTATTTTTTCTTCATGTCTGATTGCTGTGGCTAAGACTTCCAGTACTATGTTAAATAAGAGTGGTGAAAGTAGGCATCCTTGTCTTGTTCCTGTTCTTAAGGAAAATGCTTTTAGTTTTTGCCCATTGAGTATGATGTAGGCTGTATGTCTTTCTTTATTATGTCGAGATATGATCCCTATATTCCCAAATTGCTGAGTGTTTTTATCAGAAATGGGTGCTGGATTTTGTCAAATGCTTTTTCAGTGTCTTTTGATATGATCATGTGGTTTTTATCTTTCATTTTGTTTATGTGCTTATCACATTTATTGATTTGCGAATATTGAACCAGCGTTGCATCCCTGGGATGAATCCCACTTGGTCATGGTGAATAATGTTTTTGATGTATTGCTGGATCCGATTTGCTAGTATTTTGGCATCTATGTTCATCAGGGATATTGGCCTGTAGTTTTCTTTCTTTGTAGTGTCTTTTTCTGGTTTTGGAATTAGAATTATGCTGGCCTCATAAAACGAGTTTGGAAGTCTTCCTTGTTCTTGAATTTTTTGAAATAGTTTGAGGAGAATGGGTGTTAGTTCTTCTTTGAATGTTCGGTAAAACTCCCCTGTTTAGCCGACCAGGCCTGGGCTTTTGTTTGCTGGGAGAGTCTTGATTACATCTTCAATTTCCTTAGTTGTTATTGGTCTGTTCAAGTTTTCTATCTCTTTCTGATTCAGTTTTGGAAGACTATGTGTTTCTAGAAATTTTTTCTTTTCACTTAGATTGTCGAATTTGTTGCCACATAAATGTTCATAGTATTTGTTAATGATCCTTTGTATTTCTGTGGTGTCAGTTGTTACTTCTCCTCTTTCATTTCTGATTTTGTGTATTTGGGTTCTCTTTGTTTCTTGGTAAGTCTAGCTAAGGGTCCATCAATCTTGTTTATCTTTCCAAAAAATCAGCTCTTTGTTTCATTGATTCTTTGAATTGTTTTTTTGGTCTCTATGTCATTTATTTCTGCTCTAATCTGTACTATTTCCTTTCTTCTACTTGCTCTGGGGTTTTCTTGTTGTTTGCTTTCTAGTTCTTTAAGGTGTGAGGTTAGATAGTCTATTAGAAATTTTTCTTGTTTCTTGAGGCAGGCCTGTAGTGCTATGAACTTCCCTCTCAGAACTATTTTTGCTGCATCCCATAGATTTTGTGTCGTTGTGTGTTCATTTTCACTGGTTTCCAGGAGGTTTTTAATTTCTTCCTTGATCTCCTCGGTAACCCATTCATTGTTTAGTAACGGGCTATTTAGCCTCCATTTGTTCAAATGTCTTTGCATATTCTTTTGCAGTTGATTTCAGGTTTCATTCCATTCTGATCTGAGAAGATGCTTGATATGATTTCAATCTTCTGGAACTTGTAGAGACTTAATTTGTATCATAATATGTGGTGTGTCTTTGAGAATGTCCCATGGGCACTTGAGAAGAATGTGAATTATGCAGTTTTGGGGTGTAATTCTCTGTAGATATCTACTAAGTCCTTTTGGTCTAGTGCTTCATTTAGAGTCTCTGCTTCCTTGTTAATTTTTTGTCTAAAAGATCTATCCAGTGATGTCAGCAGGGTGTTGAAGTCCCCTGCTATGATTGTATGCTGTCGATTTCTCCTTTGAAGTGCTCCAGAAGATTTTTAATATATTTTGGTGCTCCTATATTGGGTGCATATCTGTTTACCAAGGTTATATATTCCTTTGGATAGATGCTTTCAATATTATGTAGTGACCTTCTTTGTCTCTAGTTATGGGCTTCATTTTGAAATCTATTTTATCAGATATGAGTTTTGCTTTCCCAGCTTTTTTTTCCTTTCCATTTGCTTGGAAGATTTTTTCCATCCCTTCACCTTCAACCTATGTGAGTGTTTTGTTGTGAGGTGGGTCTCTTGGAAACAACATATATATGGGGTCATGCTTTCTTATCCAATCAGCTACTCTGTGTCTTTTTATGGGAGCATTCAATCCATTTACATTTAAGGTGATTACTGATATGTACTTATTCATTGCCTTTTTTGTTTAGAGTCGTTCTATTTTCCTTCCTATTTCTTCTACTAATTACAGCAGTTCTTTTAACATTTCTTGCAGTGCTGGTTTGGTGCTAATGTTTTCCCTTAGTCTTTTTTTTTTTTTTTTTTTTTTGTCTGGGAAGCCCTTTATTTGACCTTCTATTTTGAATGATAGCCTTGCTGGGTGAGTAGTCTTGGATTCAGATCCTTCTTTTTCATGACCTTGATTACTTCATGCCATTCCCTTCTGGCCTGTAGTGTTTCTGTTGAGAAGTCAGCTGATAGCCTTATGGGGGTTCCTTATGTTGCTTATCTCTTGCTGCCTTTAGGATTCTCTCTTTGTCTTTAATTTTTGGCATTTTAATTACTATGTGTTGGTGTGGGCCTGTTGGGGTTCTTCTTACTTGGGGCTCTCTGTGCTTCTTGAACTTGAATGCCTTCTTTCTTCACCAAGTTAGGGAAGTTTTCTGTCACTATTTTTTCAAATATATTCTCTAACCCTTGCTCATTTTCTTCTTCTTCAGGGACTCCTATGATGTGAATATTATTACATTTGCAGTTGTCCCACAGTTCTCTTAAGCTGTCTTCCTGCTTTTTCATTGTTTTTTCCTTTTGGTTTTCTGATTGATTGATTTTTTTACCCTGTCCTCTAATTCACTGATCCGGTCCTCAGCTTCCTCTACTCTGCTGTTTAGTCCTTCCAATGTGTTTATTTCTGCTATGTCATTCTTCATTTCTTCTTGGTGCTTCTTGATTTCCATTTGGTTGATTTTCAATGTTTCTATGTCTTTACTCATGGTGTTGTTGTCCTTACTCATGTTGTTGAGCTTCCTCCAGATCATGGCTCTGAATTCTAGCTCTGTTAACTTGCTTAACTGCATTTCATTTATCTCATCCTTGGTAGAGGTCTCTTGTTCTTTCATTTAGGATTCGTTTTTTTGTTTCACCATTTTGGCTATCTTAGTGGGTTTTGGAGCCTGCCAAATTTTCCCTGTGGATGTTGGTATTCTGCTGTTTGTGGCTCCCTCTACTGGGTTTAGATGAGTGTGGGAGGACTCAAGTTAAATACCACTGTCAAGTCTTACTTTCCTGAGTAGATTTTCAAGCCCAGGAAATGTTCAGCTATCCTCTAGCTTTTTGCCTGGAGGCTATTAGTCCTGTTTACTTGAAGAGCCTTGGGTTCTCAGTTGAATGAAAACCTCCCTCAGGTGTGCAGGGTAAGAAGTTTTCCCGAGGGTGGGGCAGATGCTGGTTGTTAATAAGCCTCAATTTGCATTTCAATGGCCCATCTGGGTGGTGTTGAATCTCTGAGGGAGGGGCTGCTGCCTCTCCCCAGAGCCCTGGGAAGGAGTAAGATGGCCACCGTCCTGTGTGGCAGCAACTCAACAAAAGCTCTGAGTGCCCTCCAAATCCCCAGTGTCCCCACACAGTTCCAGTCCAGTCTGCCCTCCCTCCTCCAGAGCCCAAGGTGAGTGGCTGTGGCTATTTTAGCACTCTGTTCCAGCCCTCTGTGCTGTGGAGCTGGCTTGGAAATTTAACCCCGAGGTTGCTGCTCACAGCTAAGACCGCTGCTGTCCATGGACACCCAGCCCCCCATTCGTGCCTCTGCAATCTTATCAGGATCAATTCAGTGTCCCTGATTATGTGGTCCTCGAAAGCTGCTTTTCTGTTGCTTTTTCCCAACGACTTGTCTTTATTTTAGTTGTAATTCCAGTTTGGTCCTGGGAGATGATCTGTGTAGCTTCCATTCTCTCCTCCGCCATTTTGGAATCCTGTATATTTCGTTTTATACACAATTATTTTTTTTCTGTCCCAGTCTTTTTGTGATTAGCAGACCAACAACTGGCCTGGACTTAGTTGGATGAGAAGGTGTCTGTAGTAATCATAATGAGCTAGGAGAGCTCTGGAGAAAGAAGCAAAATTATAACAACCCTTCTCTTGTGAGTATTGGAAAGCGGTTTTCCTGTCTTTCATCTCACTTTTCACTGTAGATTAAAAAAATAAAACAAACAAACAAAAACAAAAAAACCCCTCTATTTCCAACTGTAAGCTTTTTCTTAGTTTAGTGTTGGGGGATAGGGGAAGGCTGCCATTTTTTGTCCTAGTGGAAGGGTCTGGAAATTGATAGAATTTTTCTATCTCAGCTTCACTTGATAACAAGATCTGAAATAATAAGTTGTATAGAAAATAACATAGGTACTAAACCTATGGACCTTGGTTGTAGAGACTATTTTATGAATTTGACCTCAAAGGCAAGGGAAGTAAGGCAAAAATAAATGTATGGTACTATAGCAAACTAAAAAGCTTCTACACAGCAAAAAACGAAAGACCAAAACAAAAAACAATAAACAAACAAACAAACAAACAAAAACCCACCATACAACAAACAGGCAACCAACTAAATGGGAGATGATATTTGCAAACAACAGCTCTGACAAGGAGTTAATATTCAAAATACATAAAGAACTCATACAACTCAATACCAAACAGACAAACAATCCAATTAAAAATGGGCAGAGGATCTGAGCAGATACCTTTCCCAAGAAGATATACAAATGGCCAACAGATATATGAAAAGATGTTCAACTTTACTAGCTTTTGGGGAAATGCAAATCAAAAGTACAATGAGATACCACCTCACACTCGTTAGAATGGCTATCAACAAGACAAGTAATAGCAAATGTTGGAGAGGTTGTGGAGAAAACAGAATCCTCATTCACTGCTGGCAGGAATGTAAACTGGTATAGCCACTATGGAAAACAGTATGGAGGTTCCTCAAAAAATTAAGACTAGAGTTACCACATAACCCAGCAACCCCTCTTCTGGGCATCTACCTGAAAAACTTGAAAACATTTATTTGCACCCCTATATTGTTGTAGTATTATTCATGCTAGCCAAGACATGGAGACAACCAAAGTGTCCTTCGATAGAGGATTGGATAAAGAAGATGTGGTACATATATACTATGGAATACTATTCAGCCATAAGAAAAACATGAAATATTGTTATTTGTGACAACATGGATGGCCTTGAGAATATTATGCTAAGCAAAAGAAGTCATAAAAAGCTAAGAACCATATGATTTCACTCATATGTGGGATATAAAACTGAAACTCATAGACACAGACAACAGTATGGTGATTACTGACAGAAGGAGGTGGGCGGGGGTAGTAAAGAATCAAGTGAGCCAAATATATGGTGACAGAAGATGATCTGATGTTGGGTGGTGGGCACACAATGTAACATATAGATCATGTATCTTAGAAATGTACACTTGTAACCTATATGATCTTATTAATTGATGTCACCCAAGTAAATTCAAATAAATAAATTAAATAAATAAATAAATAAATAAATAAATAAATAAATAAATAAATAATACAGCCATTGCAAAAAAAAAAAAAGAACATTGATTCTTCCTCTTAAAGGTCACTCAGCTCTATGTACAAAGGGTGAGACCAGCTAAACACTCAGCCACTGTGTTCCCTACAGCAGTCCCTCCCCCGCTTTCCATGGTGATTTCCTATAGAGAACATCATTTGTTTCCATGTTTAATTACTAATTTTTTAAAAACAAGGGACATGTGCCATATCATATTATAATTTATTTTCTTTTTTACTTCTTTGTTTTACAAAAATAGTGCTGTAAACATACTAGTTGCTTAATACATGTTGGCAGGGGAGGAGTTTGCTAATAACTTTACCTAGAAATTGGAAACATGATTTCATTCTTCCAATTACTCCAAGCTATTTTTCTCTTCTTAAAGTTCTGATCTTGTTAGATTTGTTGAAACCTCCTGTCCTAAAATTACGAGGGTTTGATATAATTCAGACATGCCTTAAGAACTGAGAATAACATTTGAATTAAGAACAAGAAAAGTGAAGCCTAGGACTTTATCTAGGGTGCATGCAGCCACCTGTAGTACAGGGCTTTACAAAATAATATTTCCAATTTCTCTCTCTTGTTTTCTTTTAGGTCAAGGAACTTTATTTCCTGAGGTCATAACACAGGAAGTAGACTCAGCCACAGCTGTGACATGCTGGGTAGACCAGATATTACTGTAAATCATTTAACTTAAGCATATACTATAATCATCCAATATATTATTACTATAAATAGTTATCTTTTAAATCAATTAATATTAGAAAAATAAAATATTTTCTTTTACCTTCATGTATTCTTTCTCCAGTACTTTTTCCTTTTTTTAATGTAGGCTGTTTGTTTATGACCTATATTATTGTTTGTATATCTGAAGAACTTTTTTTTAAATCCTCACCCTAGGACATTTTTCTATTTATCCTCAGATAGAGTGGGAGGGAGGGTGAGAGAGGGAGAGGGAGCGAGAGAGAAACATCCATCGAGAGAGACACATCAACTGGCTGCCTCCTGCACCACCCGGGGATGAACCACAACTGAGGTCTGCGCCCTTGACCAGAATCGAACCCGTGACCCATTGGTCCACAGGCTGACACTCTAACCACTGAGCCAAACTGGCCAGGGCCTGAAGAATTTTTAAAAACATTTCTTACATGACTAGTCTGCTGGCAATGAATTTTCTGTTTCGGTGTGCATGAAAAATTCCTTTATTTTTCCTTCACTTTTGCAAAGTGATCTCACTGGATAGAGAATTCTAAGGTGGTGGTTTTTATGTGTTAATATTTTAAATATTTTACTCCATTTACCTCTTGCATGCATGGTTTCTAATGAGAAGTCTCCTGTGAGTCTTACACTTGTTCCTCTACATGTAAGGTGATTTTTTTTCTCTCTAGCTTCTTTCATGATGTGCTTTAGTCTTTGGTCTTCTGCACTTTAAATATTATATGCCTAGGTGCATATTTTTTGGTATTTTTCCTGTTTGATATATTCATGCTTCCTAGATAGATGGTTTGGTGTCTGCCATTAATTTTTGGATTATTAGCTATTATTTTTAATTTTGGAAAATTATTAGCTATTATTATTTTAAATATTTTTCTGCTCTAGTCCCTCTGACTAACATTTTAATTACATTCATATGTATCTTTAAAATTGTCTCAATTGAATGTTCTGTTCTAATATTTCTTGACACTAACCTCAGTTTTGTTCAGTCTATGATGAGCACATCAAAGACATTCTTCATTTCTGTGTATTGCTTTTGATTTCTAGCATTTATTGTGTGTGAGATAAAATTTGTATAACATACAATTAATTACTTTGAAGTGTACAATTCACTGGCATTTAGTGTATTTGCAATGTTATGTAACCACCAACTCTCTCTAATTTAAAAAAGTTTTCACCACCCCAGAAAAACTTCACATCCCAGTTAAGTAATCACTCCCCATTTCCCCTTGCCCTTATCCCTTGATAGCCACTAATCTGCTTTCCTTCTGTATGGATTTGCCTATTCTGAATATATCATATAAAAGGTATAGTAGACTGTATTATTTTTGTTCATAGCTTCTTTTACTTAGAATAATGTTTCTGAGGTTCATCTAAGTTGTATGTGTCAGTACTTAATTTCTTTTATGGCTGAATAATATTGCATTGCATATAAGTAACACAATTTGTTCATCTATTGATGGATAGTTGGGCTGTTTCTGCCTTTCAGCTATTATGAAAAATGTTGTTATAAATGTTCATGGACAAGGTTGTGTATGGGCATGTATTTTCAGTTCTCTTGGGTATATACCTAAAAGTGGAACTCCTGAATCATGATAATTCTGTTTAACTTTTTGAGAAACTGCTAAACTGTTTCCATGGAATGTGCATCACTTACATTCTCACCAGAAATAGAGGAGAGTTCCCATTTCTTCACATTATTACCAATATTTGTTATTTTCCATTTTTTTATTAATGCATTCCAATAGATGTAAAGTGCTATCTCATTGTGGTTTTGATTTTCATTTTCTCGTACTTCCTCATTTAATGTTCTTGTTAGTCATTTGCATATTTTCTTGGGAGAAATGTCTATTTAAGTCCTTTGCCTATTTTTAAATAAGGTTGTTGATCTTTTTGTTATTGACTTGTAAGTGTTCTTTATATATTCTGGGTATAATACTTTAACAGTCATATGATTTGAAAACATTTTCCCCCACTCTGTAGGCTGTCTTTTTACATTGTTGATAAATTTCTTTGATGAACAAAAGTTTTTAATTTTAAGGAAGTTTAATTTATTTCTTGATGGCTTATACTTGTGGTGTCAAATTTAAGAATTCATTGTCAAATCCTAAGTCATGGGGATGCTTTCTTATAGTTTCCACGTTCTGCTTACCTTACCATCTGTCCTTGCATATTGTCTACTTTTAAAAATTAGAGTCCTTAACATATCAATTATAGTAATTTTAAATTCCCTTTCTGATAAATCCATATTAGTGTTATACTTGAATCTGGCTCTGGTACTTGCTTGATTTTTTTCAGCTATGTTTTTAATTGCTTTTTGGCATGACTTGTAGTGTTTTGTTAAAAGTCAGAGATGTACTGGGTAATAAGAACTGACGTCATTGGAATTTAGTGTAAGGATTTATGTTAATTTGACTAGGAGTGAGACTGTTTAATGTTTGCTCTGTTAAATGTTTTTGTGCCAGAGGTTTCAAGTTCCTCTAGTGTCCTGTTCCTGTCTTCACTATTATCTCTGAGCCTCCCTGAGAACTCCTCCTTAGTCAAAACCTAAGTCTTGCAACTCCTTCAGCTATAATGCACTGATACTATACTGGAGCCCTGTCAGTAGTGGTAAGGTGTGGTGGGGGGAAGCATTCTATAATCTTATGATTTTATCTTAGTCTTTTAGTGTGTCTGTGTCCCTAGGTTGTGACATTCACAAGTGTTTTTTTCATTACTTCCCATCCCTCTAATCACCCATCACCAGGTGAGACCAGAAGTTTAGAAGGAGCTGGAGTGAGGACAGATGTCCTTCCCCAGATGGGATAAGACTTTGATAACCCTAGAGGGTAGGCTTCTGTTAAGTAGAACAGTCTGAACCCATTTCCCAGTGGGTTACTCTTCCCTTCCCACTGGGGAATTTTCTGAACTCTTCACCCTGAGAATCTGGTATGGTCTGAAAAGACAAAACCTGTGAAAGCATGGGGACCCTGTAAGATTGCAGCCCTCAGAAGTTTCTCTAGAAGTCTCCACTCAGCTTCCATCAATTCATCAAAATTACTATTTAAGTGTTTCTACCTGTGTGTGGTTCCGCAGGCTTTGGCTTCAGGTAAGTAGATCTCAGGTGTAACTCTGGATTAACCTGTTTTTCCAGATTCCAGAGTGGAGTTTCCCTGCTACCTCATTTCTCTGAAGGGACCAAGAAAACTAATTGATTTTCAGTTTGTTATTCTTTTTTTCTGTGTGTCCAGGAGTGATGTCTTCCAAGCTCTTTACATGTCTGAACTGAAACAGGAAGTCCCTCTGGCATTATTTTTACTTGTCAGATTGCTTGGGTGGGCTAGTCCTGCTCCATTTTTTTTTCTCTCTCTCTATGTTTTTCCAATAGTTTTTATAACCCTCCTGATTATAAACTCTTATGCCCATAGCCTGACTGTCATCAACTCTGATTTAATATACTCCTGGAGTAGCTCTGTTCTTAACACTCTACCAGTGGCATTTGGCCTCAAATTAACTGCATGGTTTGTGGCTTCACATGATCTAGCTTTATTATCTCACTTTATTTTTGTAAGGATCTTCTATCCAATCCTCCTAGCTTTACATCTTGCATAAATTTTTCTTTCTGATCATCATGCTCCTCTGCTTATCTCCAAGTTAGTTATTGCGTCACAATCATTAGGTTTAGACTTTCTAAGGACTAATGAATAGATTTTAATAGTTTACACCTTTTGGAAGCATAATGGATACAAATCTCACACCACAAGCTTAGGTACACAGAAACTTAATTTTTCAAGAATTGGACTTAAATTTGTATTTCAAGCTCCCATTTTAAACAGGGGACAGAAAATTAGTCTTAATCAGGTTAACATAATCTAAGCCTCTTGTGAGTTTTATCTTATTTACTGGGAATTTATATAAGTCAAGGCATCAACATATCCCCACCATGCAGGAAAAAATTGAGGGTATTTGGCATCCACTGAAAGTTCTTTGATCCTACTGATGTTCTGGTCATTCATCTGTGATGGCATTAGCCCCCATAAGTTTTTTTTTTTAAACTTGCAATGCTACTCTATATCTGCTGATTCATAATGACAAATTTTGTACCATTAACAATCACATGGGAAAATATTTGCCTGTGTCCATGTGATGATGTTACAATCAACAAATGTCTTCATATTTCATGCATCTGATTCTACCCTAATGCTCTCATATGGTATATTGTTTCAGAAAGCCCCAGATGAGATCTTAAGAAGATTTTATTTCCTTTAGTGCAAAAGAGAGAAAAAAATAATTCTTCACTTACTACTTGACACATCTATTGTTTATGGGAAAAAATTATGCTTCAAGTCTAATATTGATTCTGACATGAGTTTCAAGCACTATTTTAAACGCAGGAAGAAAGTCTCAGCATTATGGTCTAGCTTTAATAGGGTGAAGCCAATAGGAAAAAAACAAATAGGAGAAGTTAAAGACACAGAGATTGACATTTAAAAGTTATCCCATGCACCAAGTTATTTTATTTTTTAATAGATTTATTTTTAGAGTAGTTTTAGGTTCACAACAAAATTGAGCAGAGTACAGACAGTTTCCATTTAACTCCTTCCCCGACATGTGCACACCTTTCATCAAGCTCAGCATCCAACACCACAGTGGTACATTTGTTACAATTGATAAACCTCTATTGACATATCATTATCACCCAAAGTCCATAGTGTGCATGGCGTTGTACATTCTGTAAGTTTGGCAAATGTGTAATGACATGTATCCAACATTATAGTATCATAGAGAACATTTTCACTGCTCTAAACATTCTCCCTGCTCCACCTATTAATCCCTCTCTATCCTCAACCCTTGGCAACCACTAACCTTTTACTGTCTTCATATAAATTGGGGTTCTAGACCCAATTCCAATAAAAAAACTCTCAGACACCAGCAGAATGTCTGAGAATAAATTTAATACTGACATTATCTTCCTATAGATAACATTAGATTCCACAGGGTTAAGGGTCCAATCCCATAAGACTGCCCTCCCTCTGACCCATACACACACTTCACACACCAGCTGCAAGCCCAGCCTCTTACCTATAACTCTGACAAACCAGCTATAAATTGGAGGTTCCAATGACCCCCCCTGCAATTCAGAATGCTAATCACAAGTCCAGGGTGTTATCTGCACTTCTGACCAACTAGCCATAAATCAGAAGTTCCCACAACATCCTCCTTGGGTTTGATTAATTTGCTAGAATGGCTCACAAACTCAGAGAAATGTTACTTACTTGATCACTGGTTTACTGTAAAAGGATATAATGGATATAACTCAGGAACAGTCAGGTGGAGCAGATGCATAGGGCAAGGCATGTGGGAAGGGGTTCAGAGCTTCCATGCTGTCTCCAGGTCACCAAATTTCCCCACGTCTCCATGTATTCACCAACACAAAACTTCTTTGAACTCTGTCCTCTTGGGTTTTTATGGAGACTTCATTACACAGGCATAAATTGTGGACTGCTGGCAATTGATTCAATCCCCAACCCCTCTCCTCTTCCCAGATGTCAGAAGTGGGACTGAAAGTCCCAACTCTCTAATCAGTGATTGGCCCCATGACAACCAGCCCACTGCCTTAGGTGCTTTCCAAAAGTCATCTCCTAAACATAACACCTTTTTCTCTCTCAACACTTGGAAAATTTCAAGGATTTCAGGAGCTATAAGCCAGGAATTGTGGGCAAAGGCCAAATATATATGAAAAATAAAAAAAAAAAAAAAAAAAAAAAAAAAAAAAAAAAAAAAAAAAAAAAAATATATTTTGGTCATCTGAATGAGCAAATATACATTGCTTATAAATCACAATATCTCACCATAGTTATGTCTTTTCCAGAATGTATATAGCAAAAATCATACAGTATGTAGCCTTTTTAGATTGCTTTCCTTTACCTAGTAATATGTATATGTATATGGACATATAGTTTCCATGTATTTGGGTCAACTCCAAAGAGTGGGTTGCTGAATTGTATAATAAAGATATATTTAGTTTTGTAAGAAACTGACAAACTATTCCAAAATAGCTGCATTTACACTAGAAACAAATGGGAGTTTCTGTTGTCTACATCCTCGCCAGCATTTTTTGTTGTCAGTGTTTTGGATTTTGACCATTCTAATATGTAAATAGAAAAGGGGCCATAGCCCTGGCCTGTTTGACTTAGGGGTTAGAGTGTCAGCCTGCCAACCGAATGGTCTTGTGTTCAATTTTGATCAAGGGCACATTCCAGGGTTGCAAGTTTGATCCCCAGCCCAGGTCAGGGCCATGCAGGAGGCAACCAGTCCATGTGTCTCTCTCATGTCGATGTTTTGCTCTCTGTCTCCCTCCCTCCCTTTCACTTTCTCTAAAAAAAAAAAAATAATGTCAAAATATCCTCAAGTGAGGATTAACCAAAAAAAAAAAGAAAGAAAGAAAGAAAGAAAGAAAGAAAGAAAGAAAGAAAGAAAGAAAGAAAGAAAGAAAGAAAGAAGGGGCCACATACTAAATTAGCCTGGTGGGGGTGGGTGGGAATGACAGACCTTTCTAACTTGGTAACTGAAAGTAACCACACAGAATGGCCTGAACATTAAAATTCCTAACTAAACCAGGTTGTGGCAGGTAGACCTGTCCAAAGCCAGAAGTTTCCTTGTCAATCTCTTCCTTAAGTGAGCCCGTTTATTATCTTTGTGCATCTAGGATAACATACCTTTGAAAAAACAGAGTAATTTTCTTTTTTTTATTTCTTAAGCGCACAACCACTATCACCAGAGCACAAGACCATAGAGCAGGAGACCGTAGAACCACTCTTTGTTATCTTGTTGCACACATACCATCTCTATGTGCTGTTGATTATTAACTATTAATTTTGAAAAAACATTTTTTTGGTTAAAAATATATCACCTGAAGATATTTTTTTCATTGATTTTTAGAGAGAATAGAAGGGAGGGAGGGAAAGGGAGAGAGAAACATTAATGTGAGAGAGCCACATTGATTGGTTGCCTCCCACACACACCCTAATTGGGGCCTGGGACCGAACCTGCAACCCAGGAATGTAAACCAGGAATTGAACCTGCAACCCTTTGGTGCACTAGACAACACTCTAATTACTGTGCAACACTGGTCAGGGCTTAACTGTTAAGTATTAATGATCTTGTAACAGAAGTATGTGTCTCTCCATTTTGCTTTTTATCCAGTCCTAGAGATTTCTCCACTTTGCTTTCTTTCACCTCCTTAATCTACCACCCGTGGGTTTGTTATACCTTCCTTATGTCTTCTCCTTTGATCCTAATGTGTAAAATAAGCTGCAAAACTACAATTCTCTAAAGTATTTTCTCAATCCCTTGAGATTTTTCTTCCAGGCATGGTCTCAAAATTTGGCTCAAATAAACCCTTATAAGACTTTCTACAGACTGGACATTCTTTTGTCAACAAATAGGTGAGTAGTGGTATCTCAATGTTTTAATTTGCAATTTCCCAATAACATATGAAGTTAAACATCTTTCATATGATTACTTGCAATCTTAATATCTTTTTGGGTGAGGTGTCTTTTTTTTTCTTTTGTGAACATTTTTTGTTGTAAGTTTTATTATTGTTGCATTTAATAGTTCTTTGTGTATTTTGAATATCAGTCCTTCATCAGATATAACTTTTGCAAATATTTTCTTTCATTCTGTGGGTTGTCTTTTCATTATCTTTACAGTGTCTTTCACAGATTAGAATTTGTTAATTTAAGAAAATCCCATTATCTGTTTTTTGCATCATGTCTTTGATGTTATACTAAAATATCATTGCCATAAGGAAAGTCATCTAGGTTTTTTCCTATGTTATCTTCTGGGAGTTCTATAGTTTCATGTTACATTTAGCTTGATGATCCAATTCAAGTTTTTTTGTGAAGAATATAGGATCTATGTCTACATTTTTTTTTTAACATGTCAATGACCAGTTGTTCCAGCATCATTTGTTGAAAAAATTATCTCTTTATCATGTCAAACACCTGTTGAATATATTTACATGGCTCTATTTCTGAGCTTTTTAAATTATGATAGCTTTATAGTGTCTCTTGAAGTCAGACAGTGTCAGTCTTCTACCTATGTCCATATCTTTTAATATTCTGTTGGCTGTTCTAGGTCTTTTGCCTCTTCATATAAATTTTAGAATCGGTTTGCAATATTCACAAGATAAACTTCTGAAATATTGATTGGGATTGTGTTGAATATATTAATCAAGTCAGGGAGAACTAATATTTTAACAATATTCTTTTTATCCGTGTACATGGAATATTTACTTATTTAATCAGAAATTCACAGATTTGTTTATATGTAGTATATACTTTGTTAGATTTATACTCATATATTTTATTTGTTCATTGCTGATATATAGCAAAGCAACTGGCTTTTGTATATTAACCTTATATCTTGCAACCTTGCTATAATTGCTTATTACTTGCAGAATTTTTATTTTTTTGTTTCTCTTTTCTGTAGATTCTTACAGATTTTTTTTACATAGAGGATCTTATCATCTGAAAACAAAGACATTT
The DNA here is from genome assembly GCA_030848825.1 of Tadarida brasiliensis. NCBI lineage: Eukaryota > Metazoa > Chordata > Mammalia > Chiroptera > Molossidae > Tadarida > Tadarida brasiliensis. The sequence goes on from CM061257.1 coordinate 83,879,925, forward strand.
TTATTTTTTCCTTTAAATCTGTATACCTTTTATTTTATTTTCTTGTCTCACCATTAAGTATGATATTAGCTATATAGTTTGTTGTTTTTTTTGTAGATACTATTTATGGAGTTAAGAAATTTCTACTTTATGTCTTTATTTTCACAGATACTTTTATAATGAATGAGTGTTGGATTTTGTCAAAGGCTTTTTCTGCATGCATTAGTATACTTATATGATTTTCCTTTTTTAGCTTGTGTTAGATTATATTAATTGATATTTGAGTGTTGAATCAGCCTTACATATCAGTGATAAATCTCACTTGATCATAGTGTATACATTTTTGTATACACTGCTGATTTAGATTTGCTTCAAATTTGTTGAGGATTTTTAGATCTATGACCATGAGATATATTGGTTTGTAGTATTATTTTCTTATAAGGTCTTTGTCTGGGTTTGGTATTAGATTCACGCTGGCCTCAAGTGAGTGAAGAAGTATTTCCTCTGCTTCTGTACTCTAAAAGAGATTGAAGAAAATTGGTATAAATTTTTCTTTAAATGTTTGGTAGAATTCATCAGTGAACCCATCTAAGCCTGGGGCTTTCTGTTTTAAAATGTTATTGATTTGTTATTCAGTTGGGCATTTCCCTTCCCCTAGGTCAGTTACGTTCTGATAATACTCTAGCAAGTTTGGCTCTGGGCATGCCCAGTTAGAAATTTATAGTCAGATCACCTTGTGAGGTTACTTTCAGTCATTGGATTTGTCAGATCTATTATTAAGCTGCATTTCTGTCCACAATTATCCCTTTTGGTGGTAAATCAATCCTAAGAATTCATTGAGGACCTACCATTTGGTTGGATAGTCTCACAGTGCTAGAAATGCTCATTCCTAGGGAGTCTCAGTATTAAGGTCAGTGTTGAAATGGTGGACCATTGTGGATGGAGCAGATGTGAGTTTAGGTCAAATTTTCCCAAAAGGGACAGGCAGGTAAATGGAAGGCAGTCAGGTCTTATGGACTTCATTGAAAAAACACTCTGGATCATATCTATTGTATGAACCATTATGATCCAGATTTTGCAGCCTGTCTCATTTTTCTGGATTTTGCATCTAGTATAACATTTATATAAGCCATGAAAAGAATATTAACAGTTATATTACACATCTCCAGTAATCATACATTTGTACTCTACAGAAAAACCCAAAGAACAAGTATAATCATTATCATGACTAATATCATTGGCATACAGATAAAGACAAGCAAACAATTGATTCCTAGTTCAACATCAATTCGTAGGTATACAGTCTTTATTGATATCTTAGGATCGCTATATGTCTTTGATGTCAGTGGCTTCACATCTTTGAGGAGTCTGTTGTAGGTGGAGGAGAGTGTCAAAAATAGAGGTAGATATTCATTCATGCTTGGATGACTGATAAGGTCTTTCAATGGGGCTGGAGAGTGTCTTTTATTCAATATCCTATGCAATAAGCAAAATCTCCAAGTGGCAGTCAATGATTTTAAAAATATTTGCCTCCTGGGAGCTCGCCGTGATAGGAAGCGGTCAAAACTTGGGAATAGTGTAAGATGTCTTCTTTCAATAATATCGGATCATGAATTCCTTCATCTAACTTACTTCTAGCTTAAATTCACTATGATGCGTAAAGGAATGCAAACATCAAAAAACAGGGTTAGCCAGCAAACCAGTATGAAACAAGCAGCTGTCTTGAGTTTCCCACAGCTTCAACTATTCATTTAATTTACTACCATTGTTTATGCATAGAATATACTCTGGAAGTTTCTTATCACTTATTTTATAATGTTTTCCATGTAATTGAACATGACAAATATTTTGAGGTATTTCAGGGGGCTTTCTGAAACAACACAAAGTTATTCTTACATATTTTGAGATTTTAAACCTTAAAACCTCAATTACTAATGAAAACTAAGAAGTCAAATTTATGAAGACATTTTATAACCTCCATAAACATATTCCACAGATGTTAAAGTCATTATTGAAATTGATGTATTTTTGTAAATCACAAGTGAAATATAAATATTATATTTAATATCAATAAAATGAAATACATATCTGTTTTACTTAAACCAACAAACTTCAACTAGCTTTCATTTGCTAAGGATTAATCTTAGAAAATGTGAATTTGAAAAGCATTTTAATTAGTTTCTATATTCCTGAGTATTTTAGAATACCCAATCGTTACAAACATTTGCCTTTAAATTAATTTAGAATACTATTTGGAGGTCAAAAATTATCTCACATTTACTACATACCTATATAGACACACATAGAATGACACAAAAAGACCTTTTAGCCATGATAAAAACTCACTAGATTATAAAAGAACAGTTGAATACGAATTTTGTTTTGGACATTTACAATTTATATCTATCTTTGACAAATCTGGTTTCAAATGACCTTACCCATTTAAAAATAAGCTCATCCATTTTTCATGCCTCAAAGAGTTGGATTGACACCTAAATGACATCATAGATTGATCAATTATCTAAATCCTCTTTTTGAAGCTTTGGGGAATCAATTAAAAATATTTTTCTAAATTTATTCTGCCTAATTTTATGTCTTGCTTTTTCTACTTGTGTGCACAAAAGATTAACTTAGAAGTATCAAAGGGTCCTCATCTCGGTCATCTTCCAGCAGTAATAGTAATGAGAAGCTGATTGGCATGGGGCTTGCCAGAGGCTCAATTTTTTATGTTAACTCTTAATTTTTGTTTAAGATCTCTAGAGTCTAAACAGACTTCGAGGGAAAACCAGCCTTTATGTGCATGTCTTGTGACAGTCACTTCACACCCTGGAGGAAATTTTTCCTCTGGCAACCCTACAAAGATTCTTAGTCATCTAAGAATACCTGAGCAAGCACCAATGAGGGCTTACCTGATGCCCCCAGAATTGTGATGCTTCCCCAGACTCAAGCCCCTTTTTCTGGGTGAACCCATTCCAGGGTGCCCTGCCCTTCACAGGGAACTCTCCCGTTGTTTTCTCTGGGATCAGTTGCATTACTGCACTAGATGCCTCTCAGTGTCCATCTCCACCACTCCAGATACAGGACTCTGTAACAGCCACCATTGTTGTCTATTAGGGTTGGGACGCAAGTGTCTTTTCAGAGCTAAAGAGACTTTAGTCTCTCATTTAACCAGGAAACTTTTTTTTTTTTTCAGACTCTCAGTAAGTAACCCAATAAAAAGCCAAAATTAGAAGCAGCAATAAAATGAAATTTTATTTCAATAAAATGAAATACATATCTGTTTTACTTAAACCAACAAACTTCAATTAGCTTTCATTTGCTAAGGATTCTGAGAGAAAACTCACCTAAGTTCACCTTTTGCAAAATGGGGAGCTGGTGGGCACCATGGGTCCATATGCCGATACCTAGAACTGGGCCCCAGTTCACTGGATGATGCTAGGTGGGCTTCTTTGGAACCCTGCCAACTACACCAAGTAAATGTCAACCTAAGAATATCCAAACCTGTAGAAACTTTTTATAAGATGTTATTGGAGTAGAACATTTTTATAAGAGGTTATTTGAGTTTATTTGAGCCTGGAAACAAGACCTCAACAGATTGAGAAAAATATTTTCCAGAATGGCAGTTTGCAGTTTTTTGTTTGTTTGTTTTTCTGGTTTTGTTTTGTTTTTATACATTTGGAATTAATGAGGGAAAGTAAGGAAAGTTATAAGGAAAGTTATCTGGACATGGCAGAAAGCAAGGCAATTGTATTACAGGACAGTTACCAAGATTATGTGCTATCTTGAGGGCGGTTACCTTTCCAAGGGGTCTGAAAAAGAGGTATTTCAAAGGTGTGTTAACCTAGATGCACAAAAACAACGGACAGCACTTGCTTAAGGCAAAGGTAAACTTTGTGCTAAAGAAGTTATATGTCTTGGGTGCGACCACCCACCAAGACCTGCCTAGTTAGAAATTTATGATCTGATCACCTTGTGAGGTTACTTTCAGTCACTGGACTTGTCAGATTTATTATAGAGCCCATTTTTCATTCACATTTTAAAATGTTTGTGTGTTTTTTATCCCCACCCCTTGCCAGAAAATTGAGAGGATTTTTCTTCAGTATTTGTGAGTATCTGAGTGAGCTCCTGTAGGTAAATCTCACGATATTGTGAGAGGTCCCATATGACTGATGCCCTCGGAGTTTGTAACTCTCACAATTGTCCACATTATGAATGCAGTAATTTCGCAGCCACAGTTCAGGTTTTTCTGTACTTACACTGGTACCTGTGGCAGTTTCCACTTGTCAGTCTCTGCTTCATGCACCTGTCTCTCCAATCTTGGGCGCAGTGTTTTGCCTTGTGTTCTGCCCTCTCCTCTAGATCCAAGAAGACTTGTTTTTCAGTCTACTCAACTTTTTTACTTGTTACAGTGGCAACTTCCAAGCTCTTTACACGTGTATCTGAAAAATGGAAGTCTCAGTTGCATTTTTCATCTTCCTCTTAATAGAATAAAATGTTATATAAATTATAATGATTGAGGATGATAATGTATTTGGTCTTATGATTTGATTTTATTAAGTTTGGATTTTAAGATATTTTGGAGTTCATAATACCACTAATAATATTTGATTGTGTTTATAATTTAGTTTTAGTCAGTAATACTTGTAAGCAATAAAAAATACTTAAAATTTTTCAGAGCTGATAAAAGTGGTAGATTCTGAAAAACATCTAAACAGGACTATATAGGATAGCAGTATCATTTGGTCTATAAGTAGCTGGACCAAATTTAGAGAATATAAAATCAAAGAATAGGACTTCCATTTTTGGCACTGTAGCAGACTATATTCCCTGCAAAACCCTCTAGATTAAAAACACTTAGAAATGCTGGATAAAATGCAAAAGTGTGTTTTTAAAGGAATATTTGAGCTTATAAGGACATAAAGGAAATCCCTTGTGACTCCAAATTTAAAAGACTGAAAACCAGACAGTTTAGTGTGTACAAAGCTGTTGTTTTATGAACTCCAGGCAGCTTTTCTCTCAGGAGCCCCAGAGATGAAACGTGAGCATCCACTGCATACCTCTTATCATTGCTCATGTGTTAGAACATCATGTACATGTTCATCTGCAGACTGTGAGTTCTTTGAGGGCAGCAATGCTACCTTATTCATCTTTGTACCCATGGTTTATGCAAATACTTGGCACATAGTAATAACTCAGTAAATATCTACTGAAACGAAAAGAAAGCAATGCAGCTTGAGAGAATAGATAAATGGCCTACAGAGAAATGACATTAGAGTAAGGGCAGAATTCCTAGAGCGGCAAGAGAAAACTGCAGAATAATGTATTAAATGTTTTGAGATGAAATAACTCTCAATATAGCTCCATCATCACTTAAGAGAAAAAATATGATTATGAAAATTTGAAAATAAAAGGTTTATCACCACCTAATAATGTTTAAAGTGTATTATTTTGTTGTTATTGTTGTTAATCCTCACCCAAGGATATTTTTTCCATTGATTTTTTTAGAGCAAGTGGAAGGGAAGAAGGGATGGGAGAGAGAGAGAAACATCGATGTGAGAGAGACGTATCTATTGGTTGCCTCCGCGTGCCCTGACCAGGGATATGGATTGAATCTGCAAGCCTGGTACATGCTCTTGACTGGGAATCGAACCCATGACCTTTTGGTGCTTGGGCTCATACTCTAACCACTGAGCCACACTGGCTAGGTCAAAATTGTATTCTTCAGAACAAAGAAAATGACTTCTGCAAAAAATACTGAGATGCAAGGAGATATAACAAAAAACAAAATTAGTAAACATGTGAGCAAATTTTAATAAACATTGACACATTCCACAATAATTATAAACAATATGGGGGAAGATAACAAAAGATGACATTAAAATCATGTTAAATAGTAATATGTAATAATAGAAAGTGTAATTGGTTTTAAAATGTTTTAACATCCTTATATTTTAATTATGCATAATAAAAATTAAGGGTAACTACTAAAGAATTAAAACAGTGGATATTTAGAAATTAATTGATTGGAGAATGAAATTTTTAAATTAATCCAAAAGAATGCCAAAAAAAAAAAAAGCATAGAAAAACACAATACTTAGAAAGCACATAATAAAATAATAAAAATAATTTCATAAGTAAAAATAGACTAAATTAATTCATTAATAGTCAGAGATTACATGACAAAATCAGGTACCAGAAGAATGCTTATAATATGAGACCATTTATATAAACGTTATAAATGTGCAAACAAGACACTGTTCTTTAGGGATCATACAGCTTAATAAAAAAGGCATTTGTTAATGATAAATATTTCATTTAAATCAGTGATTACCTTAGGAGTACTGAGTAGTTGATACATAGTGAGCATTAGTTAATTCTTCATGCCTTTATAGATCTGAAACATTTGCTAAAATTTTTGGTAAAAATCCAGATTAGATTTTAATCTGCTTTCAATTATGATATGACTACACTTAGTAATACTGCATACAGTAATTTTGGCTCTCAGAAAATCCTCTATGCATTGTAGTATTTCAATTGTGTGTATTTTCGTTTTCGGCCACCTGCTGCTTTGATGCTTCATGTAGTGTCTTTAAATTATGGCCTTGAAAGATGACAGCAGCAAAGAAACCAGTTTTCATAAGCAGCATCTTAGAAGTTCAACCACATCTTAGATCTTGAAAGATGAGGAATGGCCTCAGCTGTGGGAAAACTGGAATGTAGAAAAACATTTAAGCCAGTATCAAGTTACAAGAATTTTCTATCTTACTACTGCTCATTTTTAAGGGATGCCATTTTAGGGAGTGTGAAGAGCAAAATGAATTCCTTTATTCTCCCAGCTTCCAACACTACAATCTGCACCATCTGTATTAAATGACTCTATTTGCCCAATGGAGCAATAGAGTTTGTTATACTAGCCTTTGTGAGATAAATGACTTGTTAGAATTCTTCAGTTTAACTAATGTGAAATTCCCACTATCCTGCCAATCCTTCGACTTGTTTGAGTGTTGACAGAATGTTCACCAAAATCACTGCAGAGACTGACACATAGCACCCAATCAATGGTTCTCTTCTCTTCTCAATTTTTCTTTCTTCTGCAATATATTCTTTCACTTTTTGGACATTATTAAATGTATACCTTTTTTGTTGTTGATTTTTTCCCCCCAGTAATATTGAAAAAGTGATGGAAGTATTTGCAGAAGACTTTTTCATTGTAATTTCAGCCCTGACATTTGGTGTATTTCATTACTCATGCTGCAGACATAAAGGGATATGGCTGCAAATAATAAGAGTATTCACTGCTGCAATATCATAATTACTGGAGAAGCGATTATTGGACACCAGCTGGATATCCTGAACTTCAACTCAATTCTGACACTTTATACCTAGAGATAGCCTCAGATCCCACAGGTTAAGGGTTCAGTCCCACAACACTGCCCCACCCAATTCAGAAGCCAATTGCAAGCCCAGGTTGTCACCTGTGCTCCTGACCTGCTGACTATAAACCAGAGGTTCCCACAACTCCTTCTTTAGGTTTGATTAATTTGCTAGTACCTCACATGACTCAGAGAAATAATTTACTTACCAGATTACAGGTTAATTATAAAAGAATATAACTCAGGAGCAGCCAGATGGAAGAGATACACAGGGTGAGTTACAGGGGAAGGGTGCAGAGCTACCATGCCCTCTCCAAGCCAACACTCTCCCAACATCTCCTCGTGTTCAACATCTGGGAAGCTGCCTGAACACAGTCCTTTGGGGGTTTTATGGAGGCTTTTATTACATAGGCGCAGTTGATTAAATCATTGGCATTGGTGATTCATTCAGACTTCAGCCCCTCTCCTCTCTCCAGAAAAAGTTAGGGGGTCAGAGAGAAAGTTCCAACCCTCTAATCATATGATTGGATCCTCTACAACCTGTTCCCAAAACCTCCCAAAAGTCACACATGAACATAACAAAAGACAACTTTTTGGCTCTCATCACTTAGGAAATTCCAGTGGCTTTAGGAGCTCTTTGCCTGAAATGTTGAGGAAGACCAAATATATATTTCTTATAAATCACATATCACAGTACCTTTCTTTAGTTTCCTTGGAATTTAGTTCTAAGAATCTTCTTTGTTTCTAAAAATTAAAAAGGAATTTTTACATAATCTCATGTACATGAGAGAAAACCCACCTCATTTTTAGTAATAATTATGGTATTTAGTACTTACAAAACTTTAGTTTTAAAAGATCTTATGTGTTATCTCAATTTATCCCAACAATTCAATTAGATAGTAGATAACATAGGTATAATTGTGAGGACACTGATCCTCAGAGAAATGATATGATAAATGGCATTATAAAATTTAGTCTATTAATCAGAAGCTAGCATATTACTTTTCCTAAATTTGGTTTGTTCTTACCCAAAAACATTTCTGAGGGGGTGTGGGGGAGGAGCTTATAAAAAAAGTATTTGCACATTGAGACTAATAAAATTTAAATTGATTTTATAATATTCTTAATTACTAATTCAATGATTAATATTCCCAATGAAATTAGATAGGTTTGATCTTTGTCATCAGACTTTCAAAAGAGCAAACTCATTAGTAATTAAACTACGACATGAAATTAATTTAAAATACCTTAGACCTGCCTGCCTAGAAAAGCTACCTCACCAATAATAATTTAGATAAAATCCTTTTGCTTTTCATAATTCCTTCCACCAACAGAGCAACCTCGAGTTCTTATCCAATTTGCAATGGACACTTTTCTTTGGTTAGTAATTAGGTGACTGGTTAGAACATTATTTTCATTCATCAGGAGATTTTTCTTTAAGTGGCCCAAATATTATTATTTTGTTCTAGTTTATGAATTGGTCTTTACAGCTAAGCCGAACTCTTTAGTGAATTATGTAGCCTCAAAAGATGTTCTAAGATTTTACAGAATAACATTTTAAGTTTCACTTTATTATTCATGTTACTGATCTAAAGGCAGGAGAGAGTCTTGTTTGAGAGGGGACCACAGCTCCCCCATGACTAGCTGGCAAAGACCTTCAGCAAATCACTTACCTATCTCCTGGTAGGTAAAATGACAATAATGATCTCATCAGGTTATTATAAGAATTAAATGTTCTGTTTTAAGTAAAGCACTTGGAACAAAACCTGGGTTCACAGCTATGCTGTACATGTTAGTATATGTTGTGGTTGTTGATACATTCATAGCCTGACATTTAGCTTCTTGACTACCCCCTACCCCCACTGTCTGCAAAACATCAGCATAGTTAACTCACAGAGTGGAGAAGAGTAGGGAAGGGCTGTGTGAATAAATTAAAACTTTCAGTAGACAATGCATTAACTTCTTTTTCCCCCATGGAATTATAGTGGAATGTAGGCTTTTCCTTAGGATAAGATTTAAACACCTAAAAATAACTTATGAAATATCCAGCAAATCTCTTTAGACATTAAAATTATTTTTTTCTTAAACTTTCACATATATGTAATTATTTATAAATATTTTAGAAACTATTTCAAATGTTTAGCTTAATTAGATATGTAAGATGCTAGACGTATTTCTGAAAAGCAGTGCAAATGGGAAAGTATTTAAATATTCAGTTTTAGAGAGGAATTGCTAAAAATGTAATGTAGGTTTCTTCATCTCCTAATCAACAGAAAAAACGTAGCTGGAGTTTCAATATTTTTTGTTGTTGTTTTTAATCCTCATCCTAGGATATTTTTCCATTGATTTTTAGATAGAGTGGAAGGAAGGGAGGGAGAGAGAGAGAGAAACACTAATATGAGAGAGAAACATTGATGTGAGAGAGACACATCAATTGATTGCTTCCCACAGGACCAGGGATGGAACCTGCAACCCAGGTACTTGTGCCCTTGACCGGGAATTGAACTCGTGACCCTTTGGTCCTCAGGCAGATGCTCTAACCACTGAGTCAAACTGACCAGGGCTCAATATTTTTTTATTTAAATTTTTCATTATATTTTATATAGCTTGAAATGTAGAATGACATTTTTTTTGGAAATGAAAGACACATTTTAATAAATGCTTTTAGGACTTTTCAGACAGTATAATTTTTTTCTAGTGTGCTTAGAGCACCTGAGTTCACTGTGGTGCTGAATCCTGAGTAGACATAGAGCCAGCTAACATAGACTGTATTTCCTTTGCTCCTCATTTTTCTTTCTTTTTTTTTTTAAATTAATTTATTTTTGTTACAGATGTTTCTCCTTTTTTCCCCATTGACACTCTCCTCCCCATCCCCCCACTCCGTCCCCAGCTTTGTTGTCCATGTCTATTGGTTATGCGTACATGCATATAAGTTCTGTGGTTTATCTCTTCCCTCCCCCCATCCCCTCTTCTGAGGGTTGTCAGTCTGTACCCTACTTCCACGTCTCTGGGTCTACCCTGTTCCTCAGACTGTTATGTTCATTATATTTCACAAATAAGTGAGATCATGTGATATTTGTCTTTCTCTGCTTGGCTTGTTTCGCTTAGGATAGTACTCACCAGGTCCCTCCATGTCGTCTCAAAGGATAAGAGATTTTTCTTTCTTACAGCCAGGTAGTACTCCATTGTGTATATGTACCACAGCTTTTTTATCCATTCGTCTACTGATGGACACCTGGGCTGTTTTCAGATCTTAGCTATTGTAAATAGTGCTGCTATGAACATGGGGGTACATATATTTTTTTCTGATTGGTGTTTCAGGCTTCTTAGGGTATATTCCTAGAAGTGGGATCACTGGGTCAAATGGCAATTCAATTTTTAATTTTTTGAGGTAACACCATAGTGTTTTCCATAGTGGCTGCACCAGTCTGCATTCCCACCAGCAGTGTACTAGAGTCCCCTTTTCTCCACACCCTCGCCAACACTTCTTGTTTTTCACATCGTCCAATGTTATTTGGCATGCAAGCTGCTGATATAATTTACAGGATGACATGAGTTTTAGTCTAATTTAGGTAACTTTCTAGTTTTGAATAAGACTTTCATTACTTTCAAGTCTCAGTTTCTTCATTGTTAAAGTGCAGATGACTGCAAGTGATTATCCTCTCAGGATTAGGGTCATAATGAAATTATAAGGCATGTGTGTATGTGTGTGGGTAAGTGGTGTGATTTTAACTATCTTGGCAAGTACAGAATAATCAAGATGAAGAATTTACAGAGATAATACTCTTGTTTTTTTTAATTGACCATATTGCCATTGTCTCATTATAAATATAATTATTTCTAGAGAAATAAGATGTCATAGTTAAGTAATGGTAACTACGTAGTTGGTAACCACTATGTAGTACATTCTTTGTGACAAAATGAGCATGAGTTCAGGCTTTCCTCATATCCAACCAACATTCCTAAAGGGCCTTAAGGGATACAGAACAACTGGGCTGTCCAGGAGTCTTTTCCATTGCTGCTGTCCTCCTACAAGTGCTCTGTGCTCTGGTTATCCCCAAGTGAGTAGTGCTCTTTCTTACCTCCTATCTTTAAACATATTCTATACTTTGCCTAAAATGTTATCTTTTCCTTCATGTTGCCAGTGAATTTCCACTCATCCTTCAAAACTCAGCCTATATTTACTTTATCCATCAAGTCATTCCTGGCTTTCCCAAGTGGTCAAGTACTTCCTTTCTATGTCGGTCATAAGTCTATCATAGCTGGTATTTTAGACATAATTAGAATTGTATCTTTGCATTTTAGACTTTTACACTGAATTATGAAACTTCAGAGAGCAGGAACAGTAGAGTTTAAGAGCATAGGGTCTGGCTTCATACATGGGTTAAAATCCTAGAGCTCTACTTTTTCCTACCCATATGAATGTTGGCAAGTAAAGAAGTCACTCATCTATAAACTGGTGCTAATAACATATACTTAGATAATTGGCCTATTTAATGGATTTAGTGGGCAAAACTCTTAGGATAATGTCTGGTACATATTATGAACTCAACTAATGGTAAAAATTATAATTATTTATTTACTTACAAACAAACATTGTGCTTAAGATATAGTATATTTCTACTAGCAATTTGAGTAAATAAATAAGTAATTGTAATGTCTACTTCTAAGAAAAAATTCATAAGTAACACTTAAAATAAGTTTGTGTGTTTTTTTAAAAATTTTTTTCTTTATTGATTTTAGAGGGAGAGGGAGAGAGAGATAGAAAGATTGATGAGAGAGAACATCGATTGGCCACCTCCTGCATGCCCCACTCTGGGGATGGGTCCACAACTTAGGCATGTGCCCTGAGCAGGAATCAAACTAATGATCTCTTGGTGCATGGGTCGACGCTCAACCACTGAGCCACACTGGCCGGGCTTCAAATAAGTTTTCATTGCCATAGTTGTAAAATATAATAAAATCTTTATTAAAATATAATTATTAAATGCATAAAAACCAATGTAATTAAAAAACAAACATATTAGCCCGGCTGGTGTGGCTCAGTGGTTGAGCGTCGTCCCATGCACCAAGAGGTCGCTGGTTCGATTCCTGGTCAGGGCACATGCTCAGGCTGTGGGCCAAATCCCCAGTGGGGGGCATGCAGGGGGCGGCCAATCGATGTTCTCTCTCATCGATGTTTCTATCTCTCTCTTCTTCTCCCTTCCTCTCTCTCTAGAAATCAATAAAGCAAAAAAATTAAAAAAAAACAAACAAACATGTTAAATAAGAAGAAGTCAGTTATGCCTAAACTCATAAACTATTTTATTTGGGCAATAAATACACAAAGTGGAATAGAAAATAAGGTTTATTATGTCTTCTAAATGATTTTAAGATTCACACCAAAGTCATACAAAATAACTTGTTATTAGTTGCCTTGTTATTAAGGTCAATATTTGCTTATGGAAACAGGCATTTTCCCTCAAATTTATTTATAAGCTTCATGCACCTTCCCCACCCCCACCCCCAAATCTTGAGCATTTTTCAAACATATTCTAAAACATTTGTGAGGTTGAGATGGAAAAATAAACAGATGAGTTACAGGCAAAAACATGGAAAACAGATGAGTGGGTGACTTGCACTTTTAGATCTTATCACATAATTGAAATAGTATGGCTAAAACATAAATCGCTAATATTGATACATCAGCATTTTAAAGCACCAAGGAAAAATAAATTATTAAATAAATAATCCTAGATTAATTGATGAACTACATAGTTAGAAAAATAAAGATGCCTCATATCATATCCTAAAATAAATTGCAGGTAAATACAGGAGTGAAATATAAACAAAGAAGTAAAAAGAAAATACTGGAAGAAGCATAGAAATGACTGTTTCTTATTATAAAGCTAAAAAGAAATCTCTCTAGGCATACAAGTGAAAGAAAAAATTAATTAGTAAAATTAGTGATTAAAACATCAAAATTAAAAATACCTGTAATGATAATATCCAGTGGTCAAGAGCACTGTCCTTTGAGATAGGCGAGCCCAGATTTAAAAACCAGCTCTGCCATTTATTAGGTATGACCTTGGGCAAAGTACTTACCCTCAATATGTCTCAATTTTCTGATTTGTAAAATAGTCATAGTAATATACTAATAATAACTATTATTAATATCAATAATAATAATTGTTACTGTTATTACACAGTAACTATCACATAAGAGTTTTTGTGAGGAATAAATAAAATAATATTCATCAAGCACTTAGCATAAACAGGGAATGGAAATGGAAAAAGGGGAGATATTTAGAATATATATAACATACAAAGATTTAGCGTCATTAATATAAAAAGACTTCTTACACATTTACATGAAAGTGATTAATCAAGAAATGAAAGACATGAACATGTAATTTTACATAAATAGTTGATGACAGAAGTAGCACTAGAGATGGAAGTTATCTCTAATTGGTAAGATTAGAAGTGATTCTTTTCATTTTTTAATTTTCCAAATTATCTACAATAAGCAAGTTACTTTTCTTGTTTCAGGAAATTATTTTATTTATTTAATTTTACAGAAAGAGAAATGTCAATTGAGTATGCTGACAAGTTTTTTTAGTTTTGAGGGTCCACTCCTCCATTATATCTAATTTAAAGGGCTAATCCTCTGTCTGCATGCCTTCAGGAAATCAAATACTTCAGAGAATTTCAAATATTCCTAGGATGTTCTTGCATGTCCTGGATTTTGTTGATTACTTTTGTCTTGAGACACTCTTGAAATCTTTCTCACCACCTTGTAAGTGCTTGTTCTTGTCTTGTTTCAATCAACCCTAAAACTAGAAGATAGGAGGGAGGTAAGGAAGGAGATTAAAATATTAATTGCCAATTCTAGTGAAGGTTTCAGCGTACTATTCTCATTAGAGTATAAAAAGAGACTTCATAAAAATACATTATCTGATGATATAAAAATTGTATTCTTAAAATGTTCTATATTGAAGTATTTGTCATCAATGTGGTTTACCTATATGAACCTGATTCGAAGTTTAGGGACATATTTTAAAGGAAGACATAATGAGATTAGTCTACAATAATCCATACTACTGATTCAAATAGATTGCTATTCTTTATTTGCCCGTGCTTCTGCCTTTTATTTTTTATTGCTGTTGTTTCATGACCTTTAACTGGGAAACATATATAAAGATTTCATGCTAATGTTTCAACTGATTCCTTTCATTGTTATTGGTAAGTTTTATACATAAGGTTCTTATTGTTCTTGTAGAAGGGAGGTAAAATCAATTTCCTCCTTAACATATTGATAAACAACTCCAGATATAAGAGGTAGGGAGGAGAAACTAGATTTACCTTTGCGTGACCTACATAGGAATGCTGGAAAAAATTAATTCCAGAATATTATGTCAACATTCCTTGAAGTTGTGGATATGATTTACATAGTAGGTCTTCTCCATCCACCGAGCTACTTTCATCTTGATACTGTAAATTGCTTTCATTTTCCTCCTCCGATCTGTGTGCTTGAGGTATTGTTGTGATAAATTATGGAGGTACAGAACTGAAAATGGTGTGTAGATTGTCTAAGAAATTGAGTGCAGTCAGCCTTAAAAGTGGTGGATGATGTGCTAACGCAGCTACCTCACCCTGGCCATGTCCCATATGTCATCAATGAAGAGCTGCTTTTAACTTTGCCTTTTGCCCAGAGCAGGAGAGCTGCTGGATTTATTGAATTAATAACCACTCCATTATGTGTGTTTTGTTTTCCTGTGACCGTGAAATCTGGCTATAATGTTAGGAAAGTGTAAGACAGGTCTCCTTAACAAACAAGGCGGTATCTATTTTTTGGATCATTATTTAATACTTAATCTTTTGGGTAGAAAATAATAAGGAAATCCTTTCAAATCTGGAATGGAATGTTCCTAACAATATTGAGTTAAAAAGGCATTTTATGGGTTACATAGATAGATAGAAACTGGCTTTCACTATGATTTGTAGTCTGAAGCACAGCTACTGACTGCAATGTGTTTGTGATTGAATAGGGTTTTCTTCCCCTACTGTTTTCTTTTTTAAAGGCAGAATGTTTTTATATATATATATATATATATATATATATATATATATATATGAAATTCCCCACCCCCTCAAATGAACACATGAATACTTTCTGTAGGAAATGAGGGCAAAATGGAACACTCTCTTCCTTTTACAACCTAGGTCATTTCCTGAAGAGTTTTGAATTTAGCACGAAAGGCAAGATTGTGGCGGGGAGGAATGCCGCACATGTGGAAAAGGTTGTGGCAGCGACCTTTAATTCTTTTGACCAAGAAGGTGCAAGATAAGTCTTCTATCAAGAAGTTTCAGTGAGGACCATTTTGATTAATGGTGGTTTTCTTTCTTTCTTCCTTTCTTTTTCTTTTCTTTTTTTTTAAATCAGGCCACCCCCACTATTGTTCAGGTTCCTCCCCCAACTTTTATCCTTTCCACCATGAGTTTATAGAAAAAATTCTGAAGGTGTATGAATAGTCTTTCATCAGCTGTGCTTCTGCTGCTGGTTCTTTCCCTGTTGTCACTAGCAAGTGACAGAAAGAGCTGCCTTTTGAAGCCTATATAATAATAGTTTTGAATTTTTTTTCTGACTTGTTTCTTAAAAAGAAAAGTAATAAAGATAATCAAGTTTATTGCTACCGAAGGCCTAAAATATTACCTATTTCAAGCATTTATTTTATATATGGAAAAACTGAGGCTCAGAAAATAATTTTTAATTTGCTTAAGATTATACAAATGCTTATAACACATTAATACTGATTCCCAATTCAGTTTTATCTTCTACTAATTAAGGAGAAAAGTCTGTGTTTTTGAAAAGAAATATTATCTTCCCTTTTTTTTATTTGTTTACAATACCATTATACCAAACTATAAAATAATGAAATAAAATCTTTTTTGCATTCTCATTTAAATTGTATTTTTTAAAGCTGGGACTCAAAACTGTGGTGCATTAAAAATGAATGGTTATAACAATGCTTTGCAAAAAGACTGTAAGACCCTGAAATGCCTTCTGAATTATTTGAGTAAAGTTAAAAAGTTAAATTTTGTTTAGCATATTATACTTTTTTCTTTTTTTAAAACTGAGCAATAAGAAACAATTATTTAGTAAGTGACTGCTATGAACCAGGGACTGTGCTAAATGTCACCAGCCTTCAAAACAAAACTCAACAGTAGGTGTTATAGTGCCCATTTTACAAACTAAAGAAATGAGAATTAGAGTTTTAGCAATTTGTTTAAAGTCATATAAGTAAGTGACTGTGTTGGGAGTCAAATTCAGGTCTATTTCAATTCAAAGTTCAGGCTCTTTATATTATGTTAGGTTACTTGCATATATGTAAAACACGTATTAAATTAGTATTCATACTTAAAATAAGTAGCAGGGAATCTGCTACATTTGCCTTTAAAATACACTCAAAAATTGAGTGAATATTTTCTCTTCATGGGCCTACCTCCCAACAAACAGCCCCTCCACAGCCACACACAACACATTGTGTTTCAATTTATTATGTGCAACCATGGTTAAATAATTGAAAATGGACTCTATTATTAATTAAAATTCAAGAAAGGGTATTGTTTTTATTTGTGATTTTATTTGTAATTTCAGGAGCTATTTGAGCTAATGGAAATATTTCTAAAATATATTTTTTAAATCTAAAAATGTATATTGCAAATTATTAAAAAAGTAGATTCAATTTCACAATTGTCTTCCAGAATAAGTTTATTTGTTGATGATGACACATGAAAATAAGAGAAAACATAGATTTGGAAGTTGGTTTTGTTGATATGAAGATGGTTAGTTGGATTAGAGTGGTATTTTACGGTCACTGTTTCTATTTCTAAGTTTAACATGAAAATGAAATAAAATATAATGAGAAAAGGATATATTTGGAGGAGTTATTTGCAGATAGATTGATTGTATGTGTGCCTAGGCATGTTGATTGTGCATACAGGAACTCATGATTCCTGATCTCATTCTCACTGGTTCTGGCTTGGCTGACAGTAGGTGCCTGGCCTAGGGAGAGAACATCATGGCACCTCATGCTTTGAGGAGGGGTGAACACATCTCCAAGTTGTGTTCACATCTCCAAGTGGGAATTTTAAAAAGTATACTTTTTCATGTATATTAATATTTCCATTTATTAATAATCTTGAAGTTCTTCATATAATTAATTCCTTATGTTCCAAAGAATACTCTACTGTTAACTGTTTAGTTAAATAACTTGACTCTTGTGTACAAGCAGCCTGGTGAAAACAGAACAGTAACTGAGCCATTGTCATCAATGAAACTAAATCTAGTTTTGTCTTCAACTCTTTCTCTAAGAGACAAAAAGAAAGGGTTTAGCATGTTGACCCATGCGTCAAAGAGAATTATTTTCATACCAACTTCTTATATATCATAAGACAAATCTTTCTCTGGACACTTCACAGCAAAAACTACCCCCTGCCCCCCCCCCATATGAAATTACCATCTCTAAATCATTATGCACATTTTACATTAACCATATATTGGACTATGATGTATTTTTAAAATTAAGTCAATTCATTTTAGAAAAAAATACATTTTTCTACTACATGAATAAGATGAAGCGTCAATTTATCTTTTATTGATTTATTTATTGATTTAAGGGAGAGAGAGAGAAACATCAATTTGTTGTTCCACTTATTTATGCATTCATTGTTGATTTTTGTATGTGCCCTGACTGAGGATCAAACCCAAAACCTTGGCATATAGGGATAACTCTATAACCAACTGGGCTACCCAGCCAGGGCCTGAAGCTTCAACTTTAAGATACATTTTCATCTAAACCTTACTTATCCCAATCATTGAGAAATTCTAACCATGGGTGGCCCGCACGATGATTGCACATGCATTTTGATATCTGACATCTAAGATTATAGACACAGCACTGGGTGTTTACTAACATGCAGTGGTGGTTAGTAAGGCAATCTTGGATTGATATGATAACACATTAGAAGAGACCAGCTCACTGCTTCGTAGTCCAGAGCCTCGTCCCCAACTTTCACTGGGCAGAGGAGGCAATGTGTTAGAAAGGAGAACAAAGATTCGTGTACCAGAACTTGCAGACCAGACCATCTGTTTATTAGAGAAATGTAAATATAAGTTTAGTTTCTATTCAAACCTTCTGACCTTTGACCTTTGCTAAACATAAAGCCTGTATATGGCTTTACTACCTTTAGAAACCCCCATCATGCATCTCAGTAAACTTTACATATTTTATTTATTTAATTAAGTTTATAAATAGATCAATTAAATGTGCTTATTTTGGCAATTAGGCTTATGCTTCACGGTGGGGATTTTATTTTTATTTAGGTTTGGCATAAGATTAAATAGATCCTTGCTGAAGAGCTTTGATGGCCTTTGTAGATGTACGCAAAACTGGACCAAGACACTGAGGGGAGGACCTGACAGTGCTCCACCAATGAACTGCATTCTAGAGAAGCCAAATATTCAAATTTCATCTTGCATATTTTTAATTGTACTCTGAATGAACCAGTTGCTGTTATACCGTAGAACACAATTGAAATGTTATTCATTCCTAGATCGACAGACTGCGGCTGCATTGTTCAGCGGCTGGCTTTCCTGGGTGGTCTTTAGGAATTGCCTCAGGAGGTAGCACTGTCATGGTCTAATCCGGATGTTGCAAAGGTATGTACAATGGCATGTCTTGCAAGTTTACTTTATGTGTTGTCTGGTCCTTCATGTGGAAATAGACATTCTTTTAAGCTTTTTTGGAACCTCTGTCAAATGAATGGGCTTGAAAAGCTATTAACGTCTATTTTCTTAATAAAAGTTTTGAAATGAGACCTGGCGCTTATGTTGAAGTATCAAAATGCGTATAAGGAAAGTGACAAACTTTCGGAATTAAAGCCCACGTTTTGAAATGTAGGTTGAATCTGTATGTGGCTTTTATACTACCATAAAGTTCTGTGTTTGTTTCTGCATCACACAGCAATGTTTAATGAGTTCAGAATTAATTTCAATGTTCATTTTTTTTAAATGTGGGAGACAATGAAAGAGCATTTGGTGCATGCTATGATATCACTAATCAGCTGACATCATTTGTTCAGTGATGAGCTAGACATAGGAAATAGTGAGATAATATTACTCTTTCAAAGGACTTGGCAAGAAATGCTGTGAGGAGCCACCCCTATGACTGGGAGTTTGGGAGCCCAAGTAGAACCCCTTACAGACGGACCTCCCAACAGCACCTAGAAATGCATCACTGCTGTGACAATCCAGCACCTGTCCTCCTAAGAGCCATGAAGGAGCCTGTGTCGGTTAGTCCAGAAAATCAAAGTGGCATCTCCCTTAAGAGGTAACTGAAAGGGAAGCAATACATGCACTGCATTCCAATCCTTACTGGGCCACCTGGAATTTAAAGCTAAAACACTGGCTTTTACCTCAAATGCATCAGCAGCCTACCTCCCCCGCATGACCTTTCACTCATTTTAGAGAATTAAATAGAGCTTACCATAGGGTAACCGTCTCTCTTTTTCATGCACCTGCACACATCCCAAATCAAGAGTGCTGAAACTCAACGATCCTGGAAAGCTGGAAAACAGCAGTGACCTTTCGTGAGTGAGTCTTCCTGGGAAACATCTGGGAGGAAAGGTCTTGATGATATTAGAATCAATGTCAAAGAGCTGATAATTTGAGAACACATTTAAAGATTCAGAATTTTTAAAAATTGGAATCTCAAACTCCCAGGAAAGCAAGAACTTGATGAAATTAAATGAAAAATGAAATGTATTCTTGCCTTCATCTATATGGCTCAAGTGAAAACCCATGCAAAGCAATTATTTAAGGGTTACTAAGATGAATATTCTAATCACATCATTATAACCAGTTATCTTCAGTGAGAAATCCTGGGAAAGTGTGCTGCTTATAGCTATTCAAGTAAGAAATCCAGTGTAAATGGTTTTAATCCTTCCTAGTCAAATTAACACAGTGTGGATGTCCTGTGGATACAGACACTCAGTTATTTTTCTTGTTCCCACATATAAGAAAATCCGGCTGGGCTCGCATGATTTATTCTTTATATCTGGAGTGGTGCTGTAATCATTCACCCCTTTTCAAGTCAATTTTGGCAACTTTATCTCACTTGCAGTTTGCATTTTTTGAAAGTGAAAATATATTCTGCAGCTTTTGATGTGTTGATTGGTAGGAAGGTAAAGACAGCCGCAGTCTCTGGAGACGGGCTCAGTGGCTAAATGAAGACCTCTAGTGCTTTCTTGTTAGCCAAGATAGATCTACATCCCCACGAACCACACGAGTCAATAGCAGCGGCTCTCAACGCATGTGCTCAGAAGCCACAAATCAGTTTTCCCTGGGACTTAGCTATCGGCATATTGTGCCGTAGGCCGTGCCCTGCTGCGGCTTGCCCGACTGTAATTTTTCCCTTAGTGAAGTTTTTAAAGTCACAGGCTGAGACTGTAACCATGCTCTCCTGGCAACAAGGCTGTCACTAGCCTGCCAGATATCAATTGCTCATCAAATAAATTGCTACTTTAATGTACTCAGCCTCTCACTATTAGGGAGGTTCAATGCTAGCAGGATTTCCCACTGTAATGTTTTCCTCTCCAGAATTTATTTCAAATGTCTCCTCACCTATGGCCAGAATTTATATTACACTGATGCATGTGCATGAATTGGACTATTACATTGTTAAGTCTCTACCACTTTGTCTGAAGTTTTGCAATAACCCCTTATTGGTCTCAACATAACCAGCCTCTCCACTATCTAATCCATCCATCACTTACTTCCAGAGGCACCGATCTAAAATACAATTCTAGTCATATTACTCCTCTTTTTAGAATTTCACACTGTGACTCCGACATATGTCAATAGAGCTCCTAGAAAATCTTGTATTAGAGCCTAGGATGCCCTAGGAAAACAGGATTTTATTAGGGAGATTTGCTTTCTCTGGACACCAGACTGTCCCCCGAATGTAGTTCAGTGACTCTTCTTTGTAAAATTACAATATAAATGTGGGCTTCAAAGCTCTGTCTGAAATACCTGGATTATTGGCTTGCAGTGCTGTATTTAAAAGGATTAGTGGACCATATCTGTGAGGGGAGCCCCATCTCTGGCCAGCAGGTCTGCCCTGATGTGCTCTGGGAAGACCAACACCTAAGCACACGTTCTCCCTCTCCGTGAGGAGGCTGTTCTCTCCTTGCCAGCTGAGCCTCTTCTTTGCAAAGATTCCGGTTTCACACGATGCATTCCAAAAAGAGGCTGCTGCTGTTGCACATCCTGAACACTGGAGAGTCAGTTCTCATCTTCCTCTGCTCTCAGGGTCTCAGGGCAACACCTCCTTCCTTCTTTGCCAACAGCAGCCATTCTCCACTGCCCTGTTCTACAGTGTGAAAGCACAACACCCAACTCTTGAGAACAGTATCAGTGAGACATGGTGACCTGCTGTCAAACTGACCACGTCCCCTCCTCTCCCAGGACATGGCAGCAGTACCACAGTGGTCTCATTCCCTGAGGGTCTGCCTCTTCTAGCCTCATGACTTTTCATTCTATACACTGTGGTTGTCTTCACCTGAATTCTTCCTCTTATTCACCTGCCTGCTATACTCTCACTCATTTTCTAAGACTCAACTCAAACATCACTTCTTTTCTGACACAAAGTCTGGGGGGCAATAAATGAGAAAGGCTTGAGACTTCTTGGGAAAGAAGGCAGTAGAGTGGGAGAGATTGATGGGCTGGGGTAGTTGATGGATAAGTCCACAAGGAGATGATAAAGAGGAAGAGGAAAAGTGCAGAAGGGAAGCACTGTGGGCCTGCCCTGCGTGGCTCCCATGGGCTGGAATCATTTGTTTGCTTGTGGCTCTTCCCACTCAACAAAGTGGTGGCCCAAGCCATGATCATCTCTTGCTCACATCAATGTAACAGCCTCCCAAGGGGTCTTTATTTCCACTCTTGTTCCACTTTAGAATAATCTCAACACAGCAGCCAGAATGAATCTTAAAATGCAAGGCAGATCCTGTTACTCCTCTGCTCAAAATCTCCCATCCCTTCCATGGAAACAGCAGGGACCACAAGCCTCCATGTGGTGTACTCAGCTCTATTCCCTTCATGGAACATATCACCTTCTAATACAATATTTACGTTACTTATATAGATTGTTTATTTAAACCTCCCAGGCCAACTAGCATGTGAGTTCCACGCCGGAAGTTTTGTCTGTTTACTTTTCTGCTGTATCACCAGTAACTGGGATACCTAGTAAGTCTTCAATAAATATTTATTGAATAAATGAGTGAATTTTCCCATGGATATTCACACATAAAAACAGTGTAGAAAGAGAAAGACATATAATTTATGTCATCCATGATCTTGGCAAAGATCTTGGATATCCCCACCCTAGCCGGGTGTCTCAGTTGGTTGATGTCCTCCTGAATACCAAAAGGTTTTGGGTTTCATTCTCTCTTTCTCTCTCTCTCTTCTTCTCTCTAAACATATCATCAGGTGAGGATTTAAAAAAATATTGGATAGCCCATTTTCAATAAAATTTTTTAACGATTAGCTAAACTTAGGAAATTTGAATTACTTTGTAGGCACATTACAGCTAATAGGAGAATAAGACATTAAGGTAACTAGCCTCACATATCTCAGTTGATTATTTCTTGGGTGTTTTTTTCCTTACTTATGATCCTTCAGTTTGTTGTTTTCCTGAATACATTAGCAGAATGATTTGAAAGTATTGACTTCCTTATACAAAGGTCACAAAAAATGATAATAAATATACTGAGAAATAAGCAAAGTTAACAAAATTTGTAATTTATGTTTGCAAACTAAAATAAATGAAAATAACTTTGTATCTATTTGTTTAATTAGATTTTGCTTGCTATTATGTACACCAATTGCCATTATAATTTTTTCTTTGTTTTTGATTTGTGTTTTTTTTTTAAATCCTCACCTGTGGATATTTTTCCATTTATCCTCAGACTAGGTGGGAGGGAGAGAGAGAGAGAGGGAGAGAAAGAGAGAAACATCGACGTAAGAGAGACACATCAACTGGTTGCCTCCCGCAGAACCCCAACCAGGGCCGGGGACGAACCGCAACCGAAGAATGTACCCTTGACCGGAATCACACCCAAGACTCTTTGGTCCATGGGCCAACACTCCAACCGCTGAGCCAAATCGTCCAGGGCTTTCTTTGTTTTTGTTTTTTTAATCTTTATCCAAGGACATGCTTAGAGAGAGGAAAAGAGAGAAACATCAAAACATCAATGTGAGTGGTTGCCCTCCCTATGTGCCCTGACTGGGAATCGAACTGGCAACCTTTCGGTTCACAGGACAACACTCAACCAACTGAGCCACTCCAGCTGGGAGCCATTATAATTTTTATCCAGAAATTTGTCCCCAGTTTGTTTTCAATTTTTTCTTTATGAACTGTATTTTATAGAAACATATAACCCTAGCTGAAGGACTTGTTTTTATTCTATAAACTATAGAAAAATATATTTCTTAACTGAGTGCATAACCAGTGTTAGATTTTTATTTCTCATGCACATTTTCATGCCACAGACAGGTATACCTTCTTCTGTGTCGTGAAGAGCAGGGGGGCGGCTGCTTGGGCTTTGAACAATATATCAGGACAGTCAGGTCACACATCTCTTAATGCCATTACACAAAACAGAGGAAGAACGAAAGCCAGAGCCTGTAACAGTAATTTTTGGACAGCTTGAGGAATGTATAAAATGGGCTGTATAATTTTCAGCCCCCTGCAGTGCAAGTGATTAGCTAAAGAAACACTTTGAACCTGTTAGTTGTACATCTTTAAACCATTTTAAATAATGGAAAAGATAGTCCTCAAGAAATTAATTAAAATTTTGGACAATAATGCAATCAGGGATATCTGTGTTTGCAGTCTTTTCTCTCTGCTTGCATACATCTTTCTCTGTCAAGTACATCAAACATCTAATTAGCCCCATTTTGAGGGCTTCCCTGCTCACATCACTTAAAAGGATCGCCAAGCTGCCTTCTTAGAGAATTCATACTTAGTGTGCATTGGTTTCCTGAATGCTCCTGAGACTTTGAAAGAATCTATTCTCTACATATTGGAGGAACTTTAAAAGTAGATGGACTTTATTTCCCATAAATCGATTTTCTTTGTTTTCTCACTCATGATCAGCATTTTAGAAATAATCTTGTAAAGGTTGATAAACCTGTTTTACCTGGTATTTGCTTATTTTAGTTAAATACCCTTGGGTTTGCTGAAGACATCTGAAAAACATTACAATGACTGCTTTCTATTAAGACACGTGGTCCCAGAAAAAAAAAAAAAAGAGAGACTAAAGTGTTGCTTTCATTTAGCATAAAGCGTTACCCTGAGAAAAGTTCAGTGTTTCAAATACCCATTTCAGAAATAAATACAGGTCATGTGATCTACAGATATCACATGTTAGCACATGTTAAAAGTTATAACCATAACGAGAGACAGAATTTGTGACTCACAGCTTCCATTAATCTGAACTATCACATGTCATCTCAAGTTGACTATAAAAATAACTCAAGACGCCAGAGTGCTTCAATTAACAGCTGAAATATTGTGATATTTCAACACAGGTGATATAAAGAATCAGAGCCACAAATAGATACATGGCCGTGAATTACAGCTATCTACTTGCAGGTTTATTGTTGAAGGCAGATGTAAAGAATGCTTTTCCTCTTTATAAGCCAATCAAACAGGATAGGGTGAGGATGGGTGCATGGAGGTGGATTATACGTACATGATTTCTTGATCATCTGAAGATAGGTATGAATATGACCTGGGGCAAGAGAGGTGGTAGGTAAACTGAAAACACTCAAGAGTGTTTGAATTAGGGACTCTGGTGTCATAGAACAAGGTGCCAGAAGAGGCAAGTAAATATTTATGAAATAACAGCAACCATGGTATTAGACATCTATTGTGAACTTGGTGTGGTTTAAACATGTCTGTAAAGGTTGTAAATACCTATTTTATCGAGTTTTATTGAAATGCAATTGACATATAGCACTGTGTAAATTTAAGGTGTGCAGCATAATGATTTAAATACTGTAAATATATTAATTCTTTGAATCTTCACAACAATCTGTTGAGGTAGATACTATTATTACATATTATCACCAAATTACCAACGTACAAACTGAACTGTAAGAGTTTAAGTAACTTTCTCAAGTTCACACATCCACTAATTGGTGGATTGAGGACTTTACTACCCCAGGCAGTTGGGCTCCAGAATGCTACATTCCTAAGATCCTGAAAGAAGCATGCAAAGAAGAAATAGTGAAGACAGGATGGTGGAGATGCAGACAGGAAGGGAGGTAAGGAAAGAAGTAAGAGAAGAAAGGAGAACTAAATAGAGGCTCGGAAAAAGCTATTTGTTTAGGTGACACCTAATGTTACAAATTTAATGGAAATTCAGGCTGTTTAAGGAGTAAAGGAAGGAATGGCAGGGAAAAAATGTTTCCCTGAAGAGTGTATTGTTTGTCCTATTTAAAAGGAATCATGCTGGATTTAAGACATTTTTGCCATAAAAATTTCATTAAAACCGAACTTTGAACTACTATTAATGCTTATTTATTAAAATATATTTTCATACCAAGCAGAAAATGGTTTCAGTAGAAGTAAATATTATGGTTTCAAAAGATAAGGAATGAAATCCAAGCTGATACATGAACTATCCCAATAAAGAAAAATAGAGACACATGAACATTTAAATGTTTGCTATTATTTTACCAACAGCATGTTCAAAAGTTCCTGTATTTTTTTTCTTTATTGATTTTAGAGAGAGAGAGATAGAAACATCGATGAGAGAGAGCATTGACTAGCCATTTCCTACATGCCCCCCCACTGAGGATCAGGCCCACAACCTAGGCATGTGCCCTGACTGGGAATCAAACCGGCAACCTCTTGGTGCATGGGTCGATGCTCAACCACTGAGTCACACCGGCCGGGCAAAAAGTTCCTGTGTTTCAAAATGATGCACTTGAGGCCTTAGTGCTGGTCCCAGGCAGGTATACCTGAGAAGATCTATAGGCAAGAAGCAGTCTCCAATGCTTACTACTAACACACAAACAAAACTATTTGTAGGGTGGCTATTGAAAAACTTGGGCCCATTTTTCATTATGTTCCCTTTGCCCAACACGTTTGTGAGACGTGAGTTCCCACTCCATCTGGCTTTAGTACCCCGAATCTTAGGATGTCTGAGCAACACATAGCCATGTAAGAGATTTAGGGGCAGTTTGGACTAGAGGTTACCTTAACTGTCATCCAGTACAATCACCTGACTTTAGAATTGAGAAAATTTATGCTCTAAAAGTTAGGATTACCTATTAATTTAATCAACCCACATTTGTGGAGTGCCTACCACATGCCCGGCACTGTCCTAGACATTGAGTTAAGAGATTTAAGGTCACACATGTAATCAGTGATGATCAGGAGAAGCACGACCTTTTGTCACTCCACTCAGTCATGCAGCTACTCACTTTTGAGATTATTTTATCAACTTGGTTTTGAAAATATGTCTGACCATCTGACTGGTTGTGGTCATCCAATTTCTAAATGGTTGCTGGTTGCTTCCTGCCATCTATCTTCTGCATAGACCCAGCCTAGAAGCATTTTGTTACAAGAAGCACAGTCCACTGCTGAGAATTTGCCATTCCTTTTGGGTTTTGCAGTCCATGTCCTATCACACAGTTCAGTATTAAATGTAGCTTAAAAGTGATATTAATAAAACTCTTGGGGATGTAGGTCCTAATTGCAGATATTAGAAACTACCATTGATAATAGATGGTTTCATTGACCTTAAGATTTTTTCTGACTCTGTATGCATTTAATATTATATGTTGAGTTTTTAAAAGAGTTTTCTACCTCTGAAAAAGAAATTATCCAAATAATATGATACGGTCTTTGTTACAACACTGAAATTATAAGATAACTTAATTCAAAGTTTACCCTCAATTTACCATATTCCTATATTTTATTGGTGAACTGGGGTTGGGGATCAGAATTTGAAACCCAGTATGTCTGACTCCAGTTATCCTCCTCCTTCTCCCTTGGTTGCTGGGGTATTAAATTTATTTTTTTTTCACAACTATTGGATGACCTATCTCTCCTCCTTAGCAGTGATAGAAATTTGCCTAAGTTAATCTCTGTGTGTATTTTGGATCTCAGATCTTGCATTTCTTCCTCATCTGAAATTGCATCTTCTATTATCAATGCGATAACAGCTACCACCGATGCATCATAAGCATTAAATTGTTTTTTAGATGGCTTCATGATGATATGGTTGACTTGTATTTATTGACTAGTAGAGTAAATCAACTACGTATTTTTCATAAGTGTTTCAATCTGTGTAATTGAAGAAGTTTTACTTACCAGGAACACATATAGCACATGAATATCGATATATCTATATCTACATTTATATAGATATATCTTTTTTTGCCTTGCTTTTTTGATTTCCAACATCTTCTTGCTAGATTAATTGTATTGTTCTTCCTGGTGAGGATCTTTTTGGAACATATTTATTTACATTACTGTTATTGGTTAAATACTGATACAAACATTGAATGGCACCACACCAGTAGGGCACTGCTACAAATCACAAGTTCTGCACATAGAGGTATCAATCTATTTTCCAGTATGCTTTTAGTAAAGTTATTCAGCCAGTTAATCTTCCTCTGAACAAACTATATATCTTTTCTCTTTTACAAAAGAGTGATACAAGATTTGGGTGCCATTGCCTCTAGGGCTCCATTTCAGCTTAGAATAAGGACCAGCATAGCACAGAGTTAACCACAGTGCTGATCTACTCTGATACACTGGCTTAGTAACTGGGTTTTGCTGCATTCCTGTGACCAAGCCTCTACCTTAAATCTGTTTGTTTCACTTGGTTCCTAATCTTGTCCTTCCATGTTTGATTCTCTGCCTTGAACCTGTTTTATCCTTGAACCTGACTGATTGTATAGTCCCTGTCCTCACAGCTCCTCTCTGAGGCTGGCATTCTGTTCCTGAATTCCTAACCAGAAACAGTGACCAAATATATTCTCAGAGCTCTTGAATTTTAACCACCTGTTTGCCCTGCTTGGCTTTGTTGGTGGACAGTTCACATGGTATCATCGTTGTGGTTTTACTCATCTAGTTTTCTAGCTATGATTTCAAGCTCCAAAAATCAGGGAGAGTGTACGTACTATATTTCTTGTGACATAGCACTTGCCTAGGCAATATTTATTAAATTGGTCAATTAAAAAATTTCTGCATTTTTTTTCCTGCTAAAGTATCTGCTGCCTGTTTTTACCTCCATGCTTTCAATTGTTGGCACTTCTGGACCTCCCCGGTTTAGCCATATATCACTTATACCATATTCTCTTTCTGACTTTCATTTTTACAAGTCACTGCATTGTTCTCAGGCACATGATTCTCAATAGTGTGTGCACCTACTTCCCCGATTCTTAGTTCCAGCCTCTCCTGACTAGCCCTCTCGTCACACGGCCCACTGAACTCAAAGCTCCTATTCCGACATTAATATGACTATTAGTTACCATTTTTGACCACATACTTGTACCAGGCACTATTCCAAATGCTTGTCCTGCAGCTATAAAAACTGCTCATCTAACTCTTAAAAATTAGGTTCATATACATACAAATTCTCTTGAGCTTAATTAAGGTAATTGTGATATAAATTTTACTAGATCCAAAAAAGGTATAGTCACATTATATCTCCAGGCAATAAATGCATAGTGGGTTATCCAATAACTTTTATGTTTATCATAGGCTTTATTATAGCTATTAATTTCTTAAGATTGACAAAAATGGAGCAAAAGAAGACAAAATGAATACAATAATCCGTGTTTGTCTTCACAGGCTTCTCTTTTCCCATGCCCATTCCTCATATTGTCTCTGCACATAAGACAACCTTATGACCATATCTAGAAAATTTTCTGGGGTTAATGACATTCATCATAATTGCTGCATGACTGCATTTTATGAATTTATAACCTAAATTGTACATTCCTTGTAATCAAGATGTAAGTATAATGTTTAACCTAAAATTTTGAAATAAAAGACACAGAGAAAATATCATGATTACTGAGTTCTGTCTGTGGAATTGTCTTCTGCCAACAATGACAACATCATTGAAGCATCATGAAATATGCAAGACTATAATTATCAATTCTAAAGCATATGAACATATTTACTTTAGTTTCAAGGTAAAGTATAGTAAGGAAAAATGACTAAAACAGTGAGATGTTATAATTCCAAGGACAAATTCATCATATACTGCAAATATTACAGCAGCAGGGATTGACATCATGATAGTTTTGCCTCAAATCTATTATCTTTCAGTTAATAGATGCCTATCACGATGGAAATCTAAAACCCTAAAGTAATATATTACGTTTTTTACTTGGTTTATAGCTGACATTTTTATTACAATTCTGGAATGACAGTTATTATTTTATTTTCAGCATTGATGAGGCTCCCAGAATAGCTGAAATAATTATGAAAGAAGATATGCCCAGAATAAAAATGGTAATATGATTAGATGCCAAACAGTCTTTCCTTGGTACAACTAAATCCTTAAAGTAAAAATTGACTTAACCATTTTACTTTTAGTTCAGATGAACCACATTTATTTCCAAGTTATAATGACTTAGAGACTGCTCTGACAATTTGTATGAGGAGGATCTTGGTGACAAGAATATGCAGAAGGAACTCTCATCTGTCAATCCAGTTCATGCCACACAGGAAATGTGAGAGAACTGACAACATCCAAGCGTTTTATTGACAACATGAAAATGTAACTTCTGAATTCACTGGTCAAATACTTAAAGCATGCATACCTATAATTGGATATCAGTAATTATCAAGGGCTTGGAATCTTTGTATACCTACACTACTTAGAATAAAAGAAAAGCAAATCTAGTTGTGTAATCAATATATTGTCTTGTTTTCATTTCCGGATAAAACTTATTTGTTGAAAATAATAAGCAGTTCTTGGTAGAATACTTTGACTTTCATTTGAAATTATTAATTTCTTTCTTAGAGTTCCTTCCATTTGAAGTATCTCTGTTTTGATTATAGGTTCTAGTGATGTTTCCATCTCAGTGTTTATAGAGTGACTCACTTTTTTTCAATAGGAGCAAATTATTCTAATGTATAAATCATTTGTTCAACCAGGTTCCTATAATTAATTCTACTTAGACTGTTTCCAGTTTTTAGCTGTAAGAAGTAATGCTTCACTTAGTAACTTATACATACATGCATTGTTTTTTTCAGGTACAAATGTACTTGTTAATACATTTTCAGAAGTGAGACAGTTGAATCAAAGAGAAAATACAATTATTATTTTGGTAAATATTTCCAATGTGATCTCCATGAGATATTTTTTTCCTTTCACACTCCTCCTAGAAATGTATGAGAGTCTCACCAGGAATGTTTGTCCATCTGTTAGATTTTTGCCAATCTAGTAGTTGAAAATAATTTATATCTTATTGTAGTAATTTTAATTGGAATTTTTTATTAACAATTAGGTCAAGTCCCTTTTCATATATTTAAGAACTATTTACATTTCTTTTTAAGTATAAATCCACTTTATGTCTTGCCATACTTATGTCACATTTTAAATGTACCTTTTTCAAAATTTCTAGTTATAAATTCTTTGTCTAATTCTCCAGTTTTCCATTTGAACATTCACTTCTAAAAGATTAGACTTCGTGTTGATTTTGACAATGCCTCTCCCTGCTGTCAATATTATTTAAAGGACCTTATGTAATACTTTCCCACAATACCCTTTTCCCACAAACACTGCATCATTTCATCTACTCTGTTCTTGTATTATCGGAGGCTGAGGGGAGAGAATAGCGGTAAGATTAGTGGTGGGAATAGGTGTTGTTCAGGAATATCTCTGACCTGATAAAAAGGAGACCCACCTGTCCAATCCATAGACTAATATGAAGGTCTCTGTGTAGTCTCAAAATAAATTATTCCATTGAAAATGATCTGTGTGAATAAGAGGATCAGACACAAAAGCTAGAAAAGTCTAATTACCATTCATAACAGTTGAAAGGGTTAGTTTTGCTTAATTCTGAAATCTTTAAAATAACATTATTTGATTCTATCCAAATATTGTAGCATCCATGTTAATGTTGAATGGCAAATATCCAAATATCTAGGTTTGACTCTCAGCTTCACTCCTTCCTAACAGTGACCTTGAGCATGTTACTTAAATTATCTCAGCATCAGTTTCCTTAAGAAGTAGAATGGGGCTATAAATTATCTTAACCACATAGGATTGCTAAATATTTAAATAATGTTGGTAGGATAATACCTGCTATATCCTAAGCAAATATTAACTAATAGATGATAAATATTCTTAGAAAGAATTAAATAATAAATACTAAATAGATGCTTAATAATATTTAATTTACAGGTAAAGGTAATTAAGTAGGTCACTGAACAAAGTTAAACTTTGTAAAAATAAGATTTAAAAATGTCCTTATTACATTTATTACATTTATTACATTTATTACAATTATAAAAATGTCCTTATTACATTTTTATAATTCAACATTCAAATGTTAAATTAAAGATAATAAATAATTAAGTTGTAGTATGATACTGAAAAGTTAAATCAAAATGACCAGTTACTTTCATTATTGAAAGAATGATACTATATATTTAAAAAAATGATTAATTAATCATAGTTTTTCCAATTGTCAGTTGGAATCACATACTAAAGAAATGTTATTTTCTCAAAAAAGAATATATTCATGTCATCACCTAATGACTTTTTAAGTTTTATTCATTTAAAAATTGGAAATGTCCCTGGCCGGTTTGGCTCAGCAGTTAGAGCATAGGCCGACAGATGAAGAGTCCCAGGTTAGACCCCCTGTCAAGGGCACATACCTGGGCTGCAGGTTCAATCCTTAGCCCTGGTCAGGGGTCCTGTGGGAGGCAACCAATCAATGTGTCTCTCTCACATCGATGTTTCTCTCTCTCCCTCCCTTCCACTCTATCTAAAAATCAATGAAAAAATATTATTGGGTGAGCATTAACAACAATAAAAGAAAATTGGAAATGTAATAAAAATTTTGGTCTTGATTAATAAAAAATATTTTTTTGTATCACAGCCCAGTACACACACACACACACACACACACACACACACAATAGAAAGAAACATTTTATGAAACAAAATGTAGCTTTTATGTGTTTTTATGTCCTGATCTATTACATTCTATTCCTTTCAACTAATGTTATTTTAGTTTTTCAAGTGATAGTCATGTGTAACATATTGTTTTCATAAACTACTAATGGTTTATGATCTACAATTTGAAAAATATTGCCCTAAAATGCATCCTAGAGGATGTTAATAGTTGTAACAACAAAAAGTTCTATTCTAAACTTTAAAAATGTTGGCTTTAATAAAGTTAAACAGGTTTCTCTAGTGAAAGACTTCTCTGAGTTTAGTACCCTACCTACAAATTTCCAAGAATAGGGTTGGTAAAAAATACAGTGTTTTGTAATTGTATATGAGTCTGTATAATTAACCTTTTGTTCTTCCTTCCTTTCTTCCTTCTTCCTTCTTTCCTGTCTTCCTATTAAAAATAAATGTCCTACCTTCTTTTATTTGTAGGAGCCACTTTTAAGGGGTAGTTTAGTAGTTTGCAGGAAATACACTGCATATATTTTCACATTTTAAAAAGAAATTCATTTTTTGGCTATAAAATCTCATTTTTTATTTTCTCAAGTCCCATATTTCTCCGTGTGAACTTTGAATTTGTTAAACAAAATTGCTGTAACTTTCTGAAAGCATCAACTCTTTCATCCCATTTTTTTTTCATCTAACACTTATTTTCTATTTCTCATAGTAGGATAATTATAAATCACATATTCTGTATTATGTTCTCATTATAAAATCACATTTACATAATAAACAAAGATTTCACAACACTTTAGTCTATTTAGAATTCAGCTATTTTTACTCAGTCCATTTGATGGTACCTACAAACCAGAGAAATGTGTATGTTGTTTCATGTTAATAAGTATTTCCTATTTATTTGCACTGCATCAGAAAATAGAGAAATAAAAGATCAGAACTAACATTTACTGAGTGTCTACTACATACCAAAGTCTTCTTCTTTGCAAATATTATGTCAGTCAATTTCTACTACACAAAAAATAGCTGTAAAGACTGGTGATCTAAAATAACAGTGATTACCCTGGCCAGTTTGGCTCAGTGGTTGGAGCACTGGCCTGAAGAACAAAGAGTCCTAGGTTCAATTCCGGGTCAAGGGCATGTACCTGGGTGGCAGTTTTGATCCCCGGCCCAGGTCAGCGTTGTGCAGGAGGCAACCAACCGATATGTCTCTCTCACATCAACGTTTCTTTCTCTCTCTCTCCCTCCCTCCCTTCCACTCTAACTAAAGAAATCAATGGAAAAATATCCTTGGGTGAGTATTAACAAGAACAATAATAATAATAAAGAATACAATAACAGTGACTTATTATTTTCCACAGTTCTATAGGTTGGAGGGGTTAGCTGGACAATTTTCCTGTTGGTCTTGCCTCAGTCACATGGCAGCAATTATTTGGCAGCTCAGCTGTGGGCGAAGCGTCTAAAATGGCCTCTTCCCATACCCGAGGCCTTGATGCTGCCTCGTGCTGAGCCCTTCTCCACATGGCCTCATAATTCAAGACCTAGAATTCTTAATTCTGTCACCTTCTATTGGTGGACACAAGTCATAAGGCCAGCTCAGATAAAAAGATTCTATCTCTTGATGAGAGAAACTGAAAAATATTATGGCTATGTTTTCCAATATACCACACATAATTTCTAATACCATCTTTAGAAGAATGCTATCAGATAGATAGAATGATAAAGAACTGTTTTAAAGTAGAAAACTCACAGGGAATTAGAGGGAAAAGTGGTAGCCTATAAAATGTATAATATGGAGTAAAGAAAGTTACCATATTCTGTATTAGGTTTTACTCTTAAATAATTCTATTTTTAAAAATATTTATGATTTATTTCTCCTTTTGTGGAGTAATTGCTGTAGAGAAGGACAAGCACAAGCTATAGAATTACAGAGACTGTGCTTGAACACCAGCTCTTCCAATGACCAGTTTGTGGGCCAGAGCTGGCATAACACAAAGTTTCTTCAGGAGAATGCAGACAAAGACTAAATGAAATAATGTTGGCAGACCGTCAGCATTTGATAAATAACAGTCATCTGCCTTGTCTTCGGCTCTCCCACTTTGGGCTTTGTTAATATCTATTTAAACAGAACAAAACAAAACAAACTCTAGATTCCATATTACTTCCTCCCTAGCCTTTTGCACCGACTGACTTAAACTACAATATAAGTAAACAAAGACGTGTGATACATTTCTTCTTCGATTTAAAATGTGGTGGTAGATAGAAGGAAGAGAGAAAAATGTTCAATTTTTATTTTCAAAATGAGCAGAAAAGCACTATTTATTGATTTTTTTTAGAGAGAGAGAGAAGAAGGGGGAGGGAGAGAGAGAAACATTGATGAAAGAGCAGCATCCTGCATGACCCCTACTGGGGATCGAGCCAGCAACCTAGGCATATGCCCCAACTGGGAATCGAACCAGCAACCTCTCGGTGCATGGGACGAAGCTCAACCAACTGAGCCAAAACAGCCAGAGCCAGGAAAGCACCATTTAAAAATCAGTGACTCAAATGATGTTTGAGTGTGTGTGAGTGTGTATTAGAAGATCATAATTATACTATTGGATCACAAATGCTATGGACAATAGAGATAGTAAATGTTTTTAAAATCTAACAGAATGTAATTTAGTTTGAAAGGCAAGTATGTGTGCTGTCTTCTGAGGTGCTTATTCAGGATTTTTGTAAAAGAAGCCTTTTAAGTATGATGATCTAGTCTTTCCAAATGTTTACTTCTATCTTCTGCTAGACCCTTGATCTGTAGGAAATGAAAAGGTGGTTTGTTAGTTTTTTGCAAGGGGAAAGGTGCACTACAAATGAAAAGAACACAGCCGGTTCATGTTGAAGGATGCCAATGAATATTTCAATCAACATTAGGGTATCAACTTCCAGAACGGTGAGAGAGCAGCAATAACAGTGAGGAAAGTGGAGGCAATAATAGGTCACTTTTCAGGGTGGCATTGGCAGCATCAATCCAGAGACTGCCCGGGATTGTGACCAGGCCTGTGCGAGGCCACTAGGAGGCAGAGAGGGAGTAATGATAAGAGGCACTGGCCTAAGAGACTGGTTGTAGGAAGTTATAGAAGTCTCGTGAGATCCTTAGAATGACTTATGAAAGCCTCGGCTATGAAAAAAAAAAAATCACTCAGCTCACTTTAATTTATTCTTGCCCCCTCCAAGTCAATATAGATGAGGCAAACCAAGATTATACGTAATTTTGTCATGTTTCAGAACATTTCTCAGAAAATATTTTAACAGTCCTAAATCCAAGGAAGTCCTACTGCATTAAAGATGACTAGGGATTCAAAAGTGATCCTTATTTCAGGTAAGGCAATGAAGGTAATCTGATTTTTAAAGACAAGGATAAGAGCTACGGAATCTGTTAAATAGCTGCTTCCTTCCTATATCTGGGCAATAGCCACAAAATCAAAATGTTATAGCCTCACCTTCAGTATTTACCCTTAGCTGTTACAGATACATGGTTTGCCTTATATTTAGATAAATAACATTGATGCCCTTCTATTAAGTTTCTTTCTGTTTTCGTTTTTAGACCTCTTTTGGAATACATCTGTATGCAGTGTGCCCAGCAATAGTGAGAGTCATACTGTCCATGATTCTTTGCCGTCGCATGATGAAACGCTCTATTTATATTAAAATGAAGGTGTTCCTAAGGGAGACATAGAGCAGAATGAAACAACAAACAGAGCTTTAGAGACTGAATATGTGAAGTGACAATGACAACAAAATGGTAGCTGTTGTTGCGGAGAGGCCCAGAGGACTGCAGAAAGACTTAAAGCGTGAGTCATAGTGGCTTGAACTTGGCAGCTCGAACAGGTTTAAGTACTCACGGTATAGCAGCTAATCAAATAATTTCTCATCTGCACACCTTGACTTGGTATGTCACTGTAAAAATATGCTTTTGGCTGAGAGGGATATTTTTCTTTCTTCTGTTAACCAAATGAAACATTGTATCAGATAATCATATTCTTCATGTAATTGAACTCATAGCAACATTGTGATTGCAGTGATCTGTTCACTGCAGATGAGAGAGTGAGCCATGGAAATTACATTAAGTTTAATGTGATACGACATCTAGACTTTAAAAAGAGTAAAAATATGAATTGAAGTACTAACATTCTCTCCTTGAAGACCAATGTTCACGGTAATAGAATGGACGAGACCGGAGGAAGTGGGTTTCCTTGTAATCCTTGAAGCCATGAAACTAAGCATCTCACATGTGGGGCAGCCAATGAATGAATGGTGTTACTCTTCAGGTATATACAATCTTGTGAAAGTGATTTTACCACTTTTAGATGCAAGTTCATTATCTATTAAATTCTGTATTGTGTTAAGGGATCTCTAAGTTTCCTTTCAGAACTAAAACCCTTTATTCTTCGTAGAATTCAGATTGAGAAAAGAATTGAAATATCATTTATTAGAAGTGTTCAAAATTAATAATTGTCTGGGTGCTTTATTGAGAGTACCTGGAAGTTAAGCACATTATATAAGCTTAAACAGGTGCCCAAGCTAGTATTTTGTGGTCTCGGTTGTCTATGTATTAGACAGACTTTCTGAGAATTTTGAAATAGGCTATGGATTTTCTATCAGTTAATCATTGAGTACAGAAGAACTGGCCTTTAATTCATGTATATATAGGTCCTTTTCTGGCCCTTATTTTATTAATTTATTATTACTGTTATTGGTAAGAGATGGAAAACCCTTTACCAAATCAACACTTGGTTAAAATGTGCAGGTCCATAGTTGACCATGAGTATGGATAATCTGCATTTTTTATTAAATTATAGTTGACATCTAACATTATATTAGTTTCAGGTGTACAACATCATGATTCAACATTTATTTATACACCTTATAATCTAATTGCCATAAGTCTAATAACCATCTGCACCATACAAAGTTATTACATTCTTATTAATTATATTTCATGTGCTCTATATTACATCCCCATGATATCCCCATGACTTATAACTGGAAGTTTGTACCTCTTATTTTCCTTTACCTTTTCTACCCATCCCCCACCCCCTCCCATTTGGCAGCCATCAGTTTGTTCTCTATATCTGTAAGTCTGTTTCTGTTTTGTTTTGTTTGTTCATTTTTAAAAAATTCTACATGTAAGTAGAATATTTGTAAGTAGAAAAACAATATTGTTTTTCTGTGTCAGACATTTCCTTTAGCATAATATACCCTATAGGTCCATTCATAATGTTCCAAATTGCAAGAATTCAATCTTTTTTATTGCTGATATCTATATATTATATCTTTATCCATTCTTCTATTATTGGACACCTAGGTTGCTTCTATATGTTGGCTATTGCGAATAATGCTGCAGTGAACATAGGGGTGCATATGACTTTTTAAATTAATGATTTTGTTTTCTTCAGATAAATACTCAGAAGTGGAATTGCTGGATAATCTGGATTCCCAGTGCTTGACAAAAAAATGTAATTTCAAACTCGTTGCTTCCCACTATCTATAAAAAGATCTGCAGACAGAAACAATATATGGAAACGGTTGCTTAAAAGATAAAATTTACCCATTATTCCAGACACTTTAAAATCTACCCCTGGATTTGGTTAAATCACAGGACACCATGAAACTTGTCATTGTGTCTACTCTAAAAGTGCAGTTGAGAATATAAGCCAGTATATTACATGGTGCTGGTTTTATGAGGACTATGGGGAAGAATTTCTGTTGGATATTAGTAACAGCAATAATTTTGCTTTTCCTAACAACTGTTCTGATTTTATCTTATATATCTTGTAAACTGTGTAACTGATCAGGATTTTATTTTCCCACTGACTGTTAGAAAGCTTAGGGCCAGATTTTCAGCTCACCAATTGCAAGTCTTTATGTATGAATTTTTTAAGGCTCTCATTCCTGGCTCCATTTTATGACCCTATCAACAACATTTTCTTCCCTATATCTCCCCTCCTTTTAATTCAATTTATCCCTTTATTTTATTTTACTTTTAATCTAACAAAAATATTTCTGCCACTAGGGGATACATATATTTGCTTATTTACATACTCTTTTATATACTGTTTATTTATTTTTCTCCATGTTTCAAAAAGGACTTAAAAGAGTTTAACAAAATATATGCAATTCTATTTAAAATATGAGCCAGTGAAACAAGAAAATGGGGTAAAAACTGAGGTGCGCTTACTTGATGGCAAAGATTAGATCAGAGTGATTCTTTAATTGGATTCTCTGTAGACTCAGCGTGAGTGGCTTTCTCCCATGCAGGAACACTGGCAATTACACATGGGTTAGTCATTATCTGCTTTCTCATTACATTCTTTGAACACTCACCAACTCCCATCAGAACTCTAAAACTCACCTCCCACTGCTTTCTTCTGGACTTAATAGTCAGTGTATCCATATCTCTATCTTTTTCATGAACAACGTACGATGTTAGAAAACTCCCATCCCTGTTTTGAAAGATTATTAAGCACATTCTACTTCTGGAAAGGCTATCCTATAATCAGATTGATATCTTTTCTTCTTAAAGTGAAATAATATTACCACAGTGGCATTTTGGGAAGCAATATAGAATAGTGAATCACAGTATAAGTCTATCTCTACCACTTTCTTGCTATGTGACTTTAGAAAATGGCTCACTCTCTCTGCAAAATAGAGATAAAATAGTTCCTACTTTAAAGTTTAATGTGAAGATTAAATGAGTTAATAGATACAAAGTGCTTTGATTCAATTGTCACTACTAAAAGTTCATCCAAAGTTAAGTATCACCCATCACCTTGGAGACTTTTTGATGACGTAATTTTGCAATAAAGTGACACCATGAGAAGAAATCCACTTCTGCATTGATGCCAGGGATGCTGACATTGGAAGAATAATGGCATGGAAAGACACCGTATGTCAAATCTTTACTTATTAATGTATTTATTTCACAGAAACCCTGTGCTTTCCTAGAGAAAGGCAGTTCATAACAAATGAAGGGGAGAGGGAATAGTTAAAAGAGACATCTGTTTGAGTCAGAAAGACCTGTGTTTGAACCTCAGCTCCACCATTTGCTACTTCCATAATTTATTAAGTATTTTAACATCTCAGTTTTCTCATATGTAAAATGAAGGTAATGCCTACTTCTCAGAGTTGTAAGGGTGAGCAAGATATAAGATCAATGCTTTAACACAGTCTCAGGATATCCATCCAGGAGAGCAAAGGCAGGGCTGCAAATTCTCTTCAAGCCTGGCCCTGGGGCTTGCGCAGTGTGGGTACCCCTATTGGGAGGGCAAGAAGGAAGAGTCCTGGAGAGGGCCTGTTTCTGCTCTGGAAGTGGCTCTAGGCTCCATCCTCTAATGTCTTTCCTTTAAGATGTACAACGTCTGTGTTAGTAGCTGAGTGACTCTCTGACTGCTTCCTACCATGGAATGTTGGAAGCCCAGAGGTTTCTTGTTATTCTTGCTTTTATTCACTGTAATGCAAGATCAGAGTACCATTTTTCAGTACCATTCTATTAAAATTTTGCAAATTTTCTATGGATCAGATTGGGCTTTACTGCCATTCTAAAAGCCACATTCATAATTCTCTTTGAGACAGGCCTGTCTCTACTGTGAGCCCTATGTGAGATTGCTGTGGGAGAATGTCTTAAAGACTCTTATTGCTGAGAGGGTTTACTAGGTACCACCTGAAATTTTGCAAAGATTATAAAAAGGGAATGCAGCCACAACCCATGAAGTCAGGCTACTGTCCAAAATCTTATGTGTGATCTTTCAGGCCCTACCATAAGCAATTACAAAGACTTACCTGGCCTATCTCACGAATCAAGCTGCCCTCCCAACAACATGTCCCTGGCTGCTCATGCTCTCCGTATATCTGCATTCGGAGCCCAGATGCCTCCATCCGGAGGCCTCTTCGGCTAAGGCCTTCCTCAGGTATCTCTGCTGAGATTTCTTCTTTGGGAGGAAGGAGGTACCTTGAAAGCAATAGTCTCCATTCTAATTCAGTACCCAGAAATTTTCCCATCCTAGTTTTTTCCCCCTTCCTCCTCCTGGTGCCTAGGTCCATAAAATGACAGGAGCCTTTTACTTGGGGCTCCCTGGGCAGTTAGATTATTCCCCACAGCACACATTTCCCTGATCTACCTGACCCTCACCCAGCATCATCCCATAGGGAAAAGAGAATATTAAGGTTGCTGGCACTTTCTCCTATTTATTTAGTCTTTTGTTTATATTATCACACTAAGTGATTAAAGGCTTGACTGTTACTTTAATTTTGGCTTCTTGTCCTGACTACCCTGACACCTGGCAGCTCAAGCTTTCTATATACCCTTGATTTAATATTTGGTCCTAAACATTATTTTAATTTTAAGATTTCTACCAATTGAGGAGATTGAGACTGAGAAACTGTTTTATTATCCAGCCCAGTGAATCCTGGGACTTTTATATTTTCTCTAAATTCTTCTTGCACACTGGATAGTTCTTTCTTTAGCTCATCACTCTCTTCTTGTACCTTAGCATATTCAGCTAAGAAAGCCAATTGGCATTTTCAATAGTCAGTGCAATGATGTCCTAGCTCATGAAATGAAGAATGAAACATACATTTATTAGTTATATTTCCTATCTTCCAAATTACCATAGGTGACAATTTTTCAATTGTTCTGTACTGTACAACACACGTCACTCTTTCTTCAGTCTTCAACAGTCTCTTTTTCATTTCCCCACATCCACAAACAGACTTCTTTGTATCTTTGCAACTGCTACCCAGTGCGCAGAAGCCAATGCCACATATTTAAGGTTCCATTAAGGTAACACATTACTTTCATTACAAATGTCCATGTCAGTTAACTATTGCTGCATAATAAGCCATATTTAAATACAGTGACTTAAATATTAAAGATTTATTATTTCTCATAATTCTGTGGATTGCTCAATGGTTTCTCTGCTGATTTCCACTGAGCTCACTCATGTCATTACATTTAGTTGCACAGGAAGGTTCAAGATGGCCTCACTCGTGTTCAGCAGTGGGTTCTATCATGTAAGATGCCTCGGTTCTCCACAAGGCCTTTCATTCCCCACACAGGTAGACTGACTTCTACCCATTGCAGTTTCAGAGCCATTTCCAAGAAAAAGAAGGTAGAGGCTTTAAGGTCTCTTGAGATTGAGGCTCTGGAACTCATACAATGTTATTTCTGCTGCAGCCTATTGGGAAGGAATTCAAGTCACAAGGAAATGAGCTCTATACCTTTTTTTTTTTTTTTTAACTCCTCCCCCCCTTTATTGATTTAGAGAGAGAAGAAAGGAGAGGGAGAGAGAGATAGAAACATCAATGAGAGAGAACATTGATTGGCTGCCTCCTGCATGTCCCCCACTGGGGATCGGGCCCACAACCTGGGCATGTGTCCTGACTGGGAATCGAACTGACAACCTCTTGGTGCATGGGTTGACTCTCAACCACTGAGCCACACCGGCCGGACTGAGCTCTACACCTTATCAGCAAAATCTGCAAAGGATTTGTGGAAATATTTAGTGTACCATAATACTATTGCTTACTGAAGTGAGAGTCTTATGTCCTGACCAACTATGTGTCTTTAAAAACTTACTTCCCCTGTAGGAAAGCTGCTGTACACAAAGTTGCTGCAAGCTGCTTCTCCTGGCTCAGCCCTTGTGATCCTGCTTCCACCACTACATATATTCTCAGCTATTACCTCTTTCCCCAAGGTTCCTGCTATCATTTATGGTGTCCTTTCTTATGATCACTAGAATGTTCTGTTTCATTGATAGTGCTATGGGTTAAATTATGTCCCCCTAAATATGCTGACATCCTAACCCCCAGTACCTCAGAATATGATGTTATTTATGAATAGGGTCTTTACAGGTGTAATCAAGTTGAAATGACGCCACTAGGGTGGGCTCTAATATGTATAATCATTATAGTAAGAGGAGATTTGAACATAGATACACACAGAGGTAAGAGGATATTAAGAGACACAGGAAGAGCACAATGTAGAGACAAAGGATGGGAGTGATGCATCTACAAGCCATGGATGCCACAGCTTGCTGGCAAATTACCAGAAGCTTCAAAGAGTCAAGGAAGAATTTCCCTATAGGTTTCAGAAAGAGCATGACCCTGCAAACACCTTTTTGTTGGAATTCTAGCTTCCAGAACTGTGAGACAATAAATTTATGTTGTTTAAAGTCACCCAGTTTGCATTACTTTCTTATGGCAGCCCTAGCACAGTAAAAAGATATTTTCATCATGGAATTCTGAATCTTCAACTGTGTGCACTGCTGTCCACATACCAATCGGTTCCTAGGTCAGTTCAGTCTCCTGGAAGACTGACCAATCTAAATTTTATCATCCACATCTTTGATTTGTCCTGCTTAAATCATTGTCTAGTGCTTCAAGAACATGCCCTGGTAAATCACATTTTACAATGTTTTTAGTCTTCAGTGTCCAAATCTCAGAAGAAAGCAAAGACTTGATTTTAACAGTATGTCATTATTATCTTTGAAATGATAACCATTTTTGCAGCAAACTGAAGAAGAGTCTGTTAGGAAACATCCATATTTTAATACAGAATGATAAGGCAGATTCCACATAGAGAGGTGACAAAAGCCTGTTTTTAAAAAATGTAATACAAAGAAACATCAAAATCTAGAGAAATCAGAAAACAAACTGACATGATTAGAATGTAATATTATAAAAGAGAAAACAATAAGGAAAAACTCATTTGGTTTCCAAAAGCCTTCCTTACATATCATTTAATTTTTTAATGAATTTTCCCTAAATTTATGCTATCAAAAAAGAAACAACCTATTGGTATTAATTCATAGAATATTTTATGCCTTTACAAAATTAGAATAAATAAACCAAGACAAT
Organism: Tadarida brasiliensis; assembly: GCA_030848825.1. Lineage (NCBI taxonomy): Eukaryota > Metazoa > Chordata > Mammalia > Chiroptera > Molossidae > Tadarida > Tadarida brasiliensis. Next base: position 83,923,379 of record CM061257.1, read on the forward strand.
TCAATGAGGCGAGTGGTAAAATTAATCAGTTCCATCATAATAAAAACAGAAAAGAACTCCATATAATCAGTGAGACTTCTATATGAGGAAAAAGTCATTTTATTAGAGCTGAAAACATGATGAAAGAGTTAGCATGGCTTATCCTGGCCTAGATTAAGCCAAAAGCAAACCTTCCAACTATTGTTGAATTATAAGTTAAAAAATATTCAGAAAGTTTCTTTAAAGTACATCTCTTACAAAATTTAAGTTTTTATTTAAAAAGTTACAAGCTAATACACTCCTTTCCCATAATATTATTGAAGCACAAATATGCAATTTAACATTCAAAGAAACATGATTTAGTTTTTGGGAGATGTCTTTCCATTTATGTCTCCTTTATTTAAAAAAAATAAAATTTATTGGGGTAACATTGGTTAATAACATTATATAAGTTTCAAGTGCACAGCTCTATAATACGTCATCTGTACATTGCATTGTGTGCCCACCACCCAAAGTCTAGTCTCCCTCCATCATCATATAGTTTACCCTCTTCACTCTTTTCACCCTCCCCATATCCCTGTTCCCCTTTGGTAACCACTATACTGTTATCTGTGTCTATGAATTTGTTTGTTTTGTTGGTTGGTTGGTTGGTTTCTGCTTTATATACACATATGAGTGAAATCATATGGTTCTTGTCTTTTTTCATCTGACTTATTTCTCTTAGCACAATACTCTCAAGATTCATCCATGTTTTACAAAATGGCAGTAATTCATCCTTTCTTATGGCTGAGTAGTATTCCATTGTATAAATGTACTACATCTTTACCTAATCATCCATCCAAGGACACTTAGGTTGTTTCCATGTCTGGCTACTATGACTAATAAAGTGGTGTGTCTCTGTTTCTGCTAATACCATACTGTCTTGATTATTGTAGCTATGTAGTAAAATTTGAAGTCAGGGAGTGTGATACCTCCAGCTTTGTTCTTTTTTTATCAGATTGTTTTAGCTAATCAGGGTCTTTTGTGTTTCTATACCAATTTGAAGATTTTTTAAATTCTATTTCTTTGAAAAATGCTATTGGGGTTTTGATGGGGATTGCATTAAACCTGTATATTACTTTGGGTAATATAGCCATTTTAACTATGGCGATTCTTCAAATCCATGAATATGGGATATCTTTCCATTTCTGTGTGTCTTTCTCAATTTCTTTCAACAATGTCTTCTAGTTTTTAATGTATAGGTTCTTCACTTCTTTTGTTAAATTTATTCTTATGTATTTAATCCTTTTTCTATTTTGAAGTTGCAAATGGAATTGTTTTCTTTATTTTTTTTTCATGGTATTTCATTGTTAGTATATATTTATTTTATTTTATTTTTGTCTGATTGCTCTGGCTAGTACTTCCAGTACTATGTTGAATAACAGTGGTGAGAATGGACATGTTTGTCTTGTTTCTTTTTGCATCTGTATTCATCAGAGATATTGGTCTGTAATGCTCTTTTTTTGGTGTTCTCTGTGCAACGTTTTGGTTAATGTTGGTTTTATAAAATGAGTTAGGAAGTATTGCCTCTTCAATGTTTTAGAAGACTTTGAGAAGGATAGGTATTAAATATTCTTTGAATGTTTGGTAGAATTCACTAACAAAGCTATCTGGTCCTGGACTTTCATTTTTTGGGAGGCTTTTATTGACTGTTTCAATCTCCTTATTGTTGATCAATCTATTTAGATTTTCCAGTTCTTCATGATTTAGTCTAGTAAGATTATATATTTCTAAGAACCTGTCTATTTCTCCTAGGTTATTTAATTTGGTGGATGATAGCCTTTTGCAGTATTTTGTATAGACCTTTGTATATCTGTGGTGTCCATTGTAAATTCTCTTCTTTCATTCCTATTTTTGTTTGAGTCTTTTCCCTTTTTTTCCTTAATGAGCCTAGCCAGAGGTTTTGTCAATTTTGTTTATCTTTGCAAAGAACCAGCTTTTTGTTCCATTATTTTTTCCTATTGTCTTTTGCTCTCTATTTTATTTATTATGCTCTAATTTTTATTATTTCCTTCCTTCTACTGACTTTAGGCTTCATATATTCTTCCGTATCTAATTCTATGAGGTGAAATGTTAGCTTATTTTATTTGGGATTTTTCTTATTTCTTGATAAGTTTGTATTGCTATAAACTTTCCTCATATTACTGCTTTTGCTGTATCCCCCAAATTTTGATATATTGTATTATCATTCTCATTTGCCTCTATGTGTCTTTTGATCTCTTATTTCTTCTTTGACCCAGTCATTGTTCAGTTACATTATTTTAAATCTCCACATATTTGAGTATTTTCCAACTTTCTTTTTGCAGTTGCTTTCTAGTTTCAAAGCATTGTGGTCATAGACTATGCTTGGTATGATTTCAACCTTAAATTTGTTGAGGCTAGCTTTGTGCCTTAACTAAAATCTATTCTTGAAAATGCTCTATGTGTCGTATATTCTGGTATCCTAGGATGCAAAACTCTGTAAATATTGATTATGTTCATTTGCTCTAACATGTTATTTAAGGCTGAAATTTCCTTATTGATATTCTGTTTGGATAATCTATTCATTTTTGTCATGGGGTATTTAAGTCCCCTACTCTAATTTTATTTTTGTCAGTTTCTTCCTGTAGTCTTATTAGGGAGTGCTTTATATATTTTGGTGCTTCCAGGTTGGGTGCATATATTTTAATGTCTTATGTCTTCTTGCTATATTGTCCCCTTTATTATTATAAAATGACTATCTTTGTGCTTGTTACTTTTTAATCTAAAATCTATTTTGTTTGCTCTAAGTATAGCTATTCCTGCTTTTCTCTGGATGCCATTTCCTTGGAATATCATCTTCCACCCTTTCAATTTGAGTCTATATTTTTCTTTGCAGCTGAGGTGTGTCTCCTAAAGGCAGCATATGATAGGGTTTTATTTTTTGATTCACCTAACTATTCTGTCTTCTAAATGGTGAGTTCAGTCCATTTACATTTAGGAAAGATTATTGATATATGAGGATTTCTTATAGCTATTTTTTTTTTTTTTTATCTTTTGTTTTCAGATAGCTCTGTGTCTCCATTGCTCATTTTCCTATGTGTTTCTGTTATTTTAGTTTGGTGGTATCTGTGATTTTTCCCCCTCTGTTTCCTCTTTTTTGTGTTATGTTTCTCAGTTCTAGATGTTGTTTTGTGGCTACCACTAGAGGTATGCAAGAAAAGTTTCATATGTGTAGTAGCCCCTTTTCTTCCATTTGCATCTAATTTCTATTTACCTGTGCAAGTTCAGTCCTTACCCCTTTTTATGTCTTTATTTTAATAAATTATTCCATTTTATGCTGTGCATTTATTTCCAAATTGCAGTAGCTAATGTCTTTTTTTGGAGCAGGGGGTTAAATGCATTTACCTCCTTTAGTCTTTATGTTATGTTTGTGTGTTCAATACCCTATTCTGAACAAGAGTTGCAATTTCCTCCTCTTCTCTGTTTTTAGTCATCTTACTAACAGTTTTGTATATTTATGTCTTTTTCTTTCAGGCAGAAGAGCACTTTTTAGCATTTCTAGCAATGCAGGTCTATGGTGGTAAATTCCCTCTGCTTCTGAATATCTAGAAGCTTTTATTTCTCCTTAATACCTAAACAATAACTCGACTTGATATATTATTCTTGGCTGGTGATTTCTCTCAGTTTAATATTTTGAATGTTTGATTCCTCTATCTACTAGCTTGTAGAGTTTCTACTAAAAAATTTGATAATAATCTAGTGGAGTTTTCTTTATAGGTTATTTTCTTCTTTTTCCTGTTCCTTTCTCCCTGTCTTCTTCTTTTTATTATATTACTTTTTCTAATAGAGTTGGGTAGTTTTTGTAGAGCTCTTTCTATTTTTTTTTTTCTCTTGAATCTCTCTCTACTTCCACCTAAGTCATTTCTAGATTTCTATCTTTAATATTACTAACTCTTTTCTCCATCTGGTCTGCTCTATTTCCTAAACTTGCTAGTTCCATTTTATCTCATTTATTTAGTTCTTCAGCTCCAGAATTTCTGTTTGGTTCTTTTTTTATGGTTTCAATATCTTTGGTAAAGAACTCTTTTTGTTCATTGATTTTATTCCTGAGCTCATTGGCTCATTTTTAATTTCCTGCATTTTCTTTTATCTTGTTTGAGTTATTTTAGAACTGCAATCTGAATCCTCTGTCACTTAAATCGCTGCCTTTCATGTATTTAAGTTTACTTTCTGGAAAATTTTTATATTCCTTCTGAACTCCATTGTTACCTTTGTTATTTGTTGTTTTTGATGGATTATTTCTCTGCCTGGGAATTTGTGGGAATGACTTTTTTTCCCCTCAAGTATTTCACTCTTAATTGTTTAGTAGGTTGATAAGTAGAGGTCTTTCTTTTTTCCAGTAGCTCTGCTGAAACACACATTTTGGTTTTCTCTTACCCACAGTACTTGAGCTTCTGCGATATCTGTGGTGTGGTGTCACCTTGGCTGTGGAAAATGCCAGATATTCTACAAGGAGGTGGGTGTCCTCTTTATGACCTGTCACCTCAGTCTCAGAGCACCACTCTCATGGTGGGATGAGGGCTATGGGTCTTCTGGCTTTTGTGTTCCCTGCTCCACCTTCCTGTAGCCAGAAGTCACAGGTTTTTCAGAGCTTTGTTATTAGATTATGACATTTATACTTCACATTTAACTAATTAATTATCCCACTTGTAAGGTAAAAAAATCAGGCAAAACTTTCAAAACATTTATTACAGTGATATCCAAGGCAGCCTCAAATAAGGACGTTAGGTAACTTGTTACTTCATGTTCACGATCTTCCATTCAACATACAATGCTTAAAACAACCACATTCAACTGAACATTTTTAAATAAACATATAACGAAATTAAAATAAAATGCATCACTATTCATTTAGAAAAAAAATTCCCCCAAACAAGCAATATTCTACCTGTGCATTGGCATACAGTAATCTTATTCCTTGTAACTCTGATCTGGAATTGGGGTGGGAAGAGAACTCAGGGATGTCTTTTGAAACTGTCTCCTCCGAGAGGATGGGAAAAGCTGGGTTATTTTTCCACAGTCTCTCCCTCCTCTGCACAGGCATGTAGTAAACTCTAGTGGACCGGAACTACTAGTCTTTATTATTTACGCTACCACTTTATATCTGAAAAAAAAATCCTATAACTTGCTTTAAGAATGTTGAGATTATATTAAATGAGTATTCTATAATTTAAAGTGATTGAAATATTACAGGGAGAAGGAAAGAGGGAAAGAAAGAGAGGTAGATAGATATATGATGGATAGGTAGATAAATCAGTAGTAATTTTGGTTGTAAAACTACAGGTAATTGAACATAAAAAATATGACCTGCCTTAGAAATATAACACTGCAAATACCTTTATAACAAAAAATGTTGAGGACAAGGTTCACATTCATCCCAATTTTACCCTTAGCCATTCTGGTTTTTTTTTTCCTCCACAGAGCAGTGAGTACCATTCTCTCTGTAGCTTTGAAACCTGTGTGTACAAAACTGCAGATCAAGAAAACATCAGTTGCTAGCTCCTTAGCCACTATCTCACTTGTAACCTCTTAGAACTCTCTTAACTTCATCTGTAAAATGGGGCTAATAACATTGACCTGTTTTATAGGCTTCTGGGAGGTTTGGCAGTGAATGCTTGAAAAACACTTTAAAAATACAAATGAAAAATGAAAAAAATATAGAGAAAGGTCATTTAGGTGACAGCAGCAATGCACACAGTATTTGAGGTGAACCAGGTTAAACAAATACGCAGCTGAGACCCTGAGTAAGATTGAGCGAGTCAAACTCTTTCTCTTCAATGGCAACAGCTCATTTTTGAAGCATTTGATAAGACAGCATTGTCAAGAAGAGAGGATTTGATTGCCAGGGGAGAGTAATTTCATTAGAAGTGACTCTAAGAACAAATTTAGCACTGCAAACATTTTGAAATGTAAAGGGAAAGAAAGCTATAATAAAAAGAAAGAAGCTCAGAGACAAACACATTGAGGTTTTTTTTTTTTTTCACATAAATGCAAAAATATGTAAGGGTTTCAGAGCTGCTTGGAAGTCAGAATGTAGAGTAACAGTACGAGATCATCAAGAAGGAGACAATGCAAGAGAAAACAGGAGCCCAGAGCACTTACTCAGATGGCTAATTGAGGTAAATGTATCACCAAGGGCAGAGAACGGCAGGTGAAAAAAAATACACCCACAAGCTTCTCCTTGTCAAAATAACTATAGTTTTGAAACCAATTATGTGTCGGATATATACTGAACACTTTAATAATTTTAATCCACCCTTTCATAATGCTTCAGGGTCGGTGGCAGTATCTCACTGCACATAAAAGGAAACTAAGTGTCAAATAAATTATTTAACTTCCTCAAGATCACAAATCTAAAAAGAGCCCCAACAGGGATATGTAACCAAGTCTATCTAATTCTGAAGTCCACCATTCTGCAGTTATAAATGTGAATATATACCCCAACCGGTGGATTATCCAGTGACAAGAGAGGCATTTAGACAGAATAAAGTTAAGCCTTTAATAATATGTAGGACCAGGTATCTCAGTAATTCATTTATAAGACTTTTGTTTGTATATGTGTATTGTTTGCATTTTATTTTATTTATTTTTCTTTATTGATTTTAGAAAGAGAGGAAGGCAGAAGGAGAGAGAGATAGAAACATTGATGAGAGAGAACATTGATTGGCCACCTCCTGCATACCCCTCACTGGGGATTGGGCCCACAACCTGGGCATGTGCCCTGACTGGGAATCCAACTGGTGACCTCTTGGTGCATGGGTCAACACTCAACCACTGGGCCACACCAGCTGGGCTGTGTTGTTTGCATTTTAAAAACAACTTATCAAAGTATGCTATAAATACATAAAATACATAACTCATAAGTATAGAACATGTTAAATTTTCACAAACTGAATACCCATGTAATCAGCCCTCAGATCAAGATATAGAACATACCGGCACCCAGAAGTCCCCAGAAGTCCTCTTACAGTCACTATTCCCCCCCAAGGGTACACATATGCTTAAAACTAATTGTTCAGTTTTAAAGTGTGTGTTTTAATTTATATTCCCACTTGCAATGCGTGGTAGCACTGGTTTGTCCATTTTGCACCAACATGTGGTATTTTCATATTAGTTCTTATTTTTTATCTTTATTTTTGAAAGTGTTACATATGTCACCCCTTTAATTCCCCCATTGTCCCCCTCCACCCTCTTCCTGCCCCACCCCAGGCTTTCAAGGCCCCATTGTCTGTGTCTGTGGGTAATGCATATATACATATAAGTTCTTTGGTTATTCTCTTTCATCCTCCTCTCCCCTCTTCCCTCTGAGATTCGTCAGTCTATTCCATGTTTCCATGCCTTTGGTTCTATTTTACTCATAGGCTTATTTTGTTCATTAGATTCCACATATAAGTGAGATCATGTGATATTTTACTTTCTCTGACTGGCTTATTTCACTTAACATAATAATCTCCAGGTCCCTCCACACTGTCTCAAAGAGTAATAGATCCTTCTTCTTTTACAGCTGCATAGTATTCCATTGTGTACATGTACCACAACATTTTTATCCACTCATCTACTGATGGGCATTTGGGCTGTTTCTAGATCTCTGCTATTGTAAATAATGCTGCTATGAACATAGGGTGCATATATTCTTTCTGGTTGGTATTTCAGAATTCTTAGGATATATTCCTAGAAGTGGGATCACTGGGTCAAATGGCAATTCCATTTTTAATTTTTTAAGGAAACTCCACAACTGTTTTTCATAGTGGCTGTGCCAGTCTGCATTCCCACCTGCAGTGTACTAGGGTGATTTGTTCTCCACATCCTAACCAGCACTTGTTTGTTGATTTATTGATGGTGGCCATTCTGGCAGGTGTGTGATGGTACCTCATTGTCATTTTAATTTGAATCTGTCTAATGATTAGTGACATTGAACATCTTTTTGTATGCCTATTGACCATCTGTATGTCATCTTTGGAGAAGTGTTTATTCAGGTCCTTTGCCCATTTTAATTGGATTATTTGTGATCCTTTTGTTGAGTTGTATGAGTATTTTATATATTTTGGAAATTAACCCCTTATCAGATGTATCATTGGCAAATATGTTCTTCCATACAGTGGGTTCCCTTTTCATGTTGATGCTGGTTTCTTTTGCTATGCAGAAGATTTTTAATTTGATGTAATCCCATTTGTTTATTTTTTCCTTTTTTTCTCTTGCCCTAGGCAATATATGACTAAAAATTCTGCTATGTGAGTTGTCTGAGATTCTGCTGTCTACGTTTTCTTCTAGGATTTTTATGGTTTCGTGACTTACATTTAAGTCTTTTATGCATTTTGAGCTTATTCTCATGTATGGTGTAAGTTGGTGGTCAAGTTTCATTTTTTTGCAATGTACCTGTCCAATTTTCCCAACACCATTTCTTGAAGAGACTGTCTTTACTCCATTGTATGCTCTTGCCTCCTTGTCAAACATTAATTGAGCCTAATAGCTTAGGATGACTTCTGAGTTCTCTTCATATTAGTTTTTATAGTATATTTAACCATAATTGCCCTCGTATCTTGCAAAAATATTTTAAAAGAACTAATACTAAAACAAAAGTGACTTAAGTATCTTATGCCACAGAATTCTAATGTAACAAAAACTTTTGCCCATATTTTCCATATGCATAAACTCCATGACTAATTTTGATTAGCTCAAAAGCCCCTTTTGGAATGAATGGAAAGTTTTTTGTTTTTGTTTTGGTCAGGATTTTCTTTTTTTTTTTTTTTTTTTAATGTAAATAATAAGTGCACCAATGCTCTCTCTTTAAGGGCCACTTACCTTTGACCTGAGTCCCAGTCAGTTTATAAACTTTACTTATTATTTCCTCCTAACACAGAACTCAGCATATCACAGAAGCTGTTCTGCTTATGACAGAAATACTAAGAGAGAGAGAAAGATGGGTAAGCCATAGAGTGCCTCTGAAGGTAATAAATTCTCTAATTATCCGAAGGTTTTACCATTTCTCATTTCTGTGTCTCCATGGGTTGGGAGGAGCTGTAATGGGATTTGATTTTGACTAAATAGACTTGAAGAACATGGGGCACGTGTTTTAGTCTCTGAATAAAGGACTAGAAATGAGTGGCCATGGACAGAGAGGGGTGCGGTACAAGGAGACTTGAACTATGAGTCAGAAGTTTTTTAGTTCCATACTTGGTTCCACCTTTGCTTTATAGCTTCACCTGGCTCTGTAAAAGGCCTTCCTTGGCTGTAATTATGCAACTTCTAAGGCATATCTCTCAAAGTAAGAAAAATATTAACCCAGATTCCTGGATTCCACCCCATAGGTACTGAATTAGATTTTCTGGGATGGGGCTCTAAACTTATCCTTTTAAAGAAGCATCAGTGGTTCTTCCTATTGAAGTTTGATAACCATTGCTCTAAGATAGATTCCAGAAGAGTATTTTCCAAACTTGCCTTAGCATATGAATGATTGGGACTGTTGATTAGAAGTATATATGCCCAAGCCTCCACTGTGATCCTAGGCGTCCTGTTTAGTAAGTACATTCCCAATGCTTCATTGTATTCCATTGTGTAACTATTCCACAATTTATTCACCTAGTCTATTATGATGAGCATTTGGATAATTTCTGGATTTTGGATAGTGCAAACAGTGCTCTTATCAACATTCTTCTTCTCCTTTTTTTATTGGTGAGCTTATGTTTGCATTTCTGTTGGGAATAGTCTTACAGGGCCTTTGAGTGTAGAAGATATGGTTAGCTTTTACAGATGCTGCCAGAGAGTTTTTTGGTGTGGGTATACCAGTTCATTCTTGCCCATCAGCGGAGAGAGTTCCAGTTGCTCCCCATCCTTAGCACCACTTAATAATCTCTGTCTTTTAGTTTTTGTCAATGGGTGGCTAGATAGGAAGTTATGTAGTGGTATCTCATCATTGTATAGTTTTACAACTTTGTTCATTTTTTCTTATGCCTATTGACCATTTGGATATTTTCTTCTGTGATTTGCCTATTTAAATCTTTTGTCCATTTTTAATTTTGTTGTATTTACTCCTTCTCTCACTCTCTACCTTTTTCTGACCTATATCATTTTCCTTCTCTCTGAATAACTTCTTTTAATAATTCTTACAAGGCAGCTTCACTGGCAAAAATTCCTTGAATTTTGGGTTGTGGTTTTTTTGCAAAAGTCTTTATTGCTCTTTCACTCTTAAGATATAATTTTACTAAATACATAATTTTAGGTGAATATTTTATCTATCAACATTTTAAATGTTTTGCTCCCCTTTATTTGTGCTTGCATTGTTTCTGAAAAGAACTCCAATTTAATCCTCATTCTTTTTCTTCTATAGATAAAAATGTGTGTTTTTTTTTCTCTAACTTTTTCCAAAATTTTCTGTTTGTCTTTGGCTTTCTGTTGTTTAAATGATTTTCCTAGGCAAAGATTTACTGGAATTTAACTTGCTTCTTGTTCTCTGAGATACCTTGATTTGTGGTTTGGTGTCTGGCATTAATTTTGGAAAATTCTCAGTCATTATTACTTTAAATATTTCTTCTACTCCTTTCTCTCTTTCAACTCTTCCTGGTACTCCCATTAGGTGTATGTTATTTCTTTTGTAATTTCCCACAGTTGTAGGATATTCTATTCCATTTTCCCCCCTTCTTTTTTTTTTTTTTTTTTTTTCAGTTTGGGAAGTTTCTGTTGACATATCTCCAAACTCATTGACTCTTTCTTCAGTCATGTCCAGTCTACTGATCAGCCCCGAATATTATTATGCTAAGCAAAATAAGTCAGTCAGAGAAAGACAAATATCACATGGTCTCATGTATACACGGAATCTAATGAACAAAATAAATTGATGAACAAATAGGTCCAGAGACATAGAAGCATGCAACAGACTGACAGATCTCAGAGGGAAGGGGGGAGGGGAGGCGGGAAGAGATTAACCAAAGAATTTACATGTATATATGCATAGTCCATGGACATAGACAATAGTGCAATGAAGGGTGGGGGTGGGGCAGGAGCAAGGCAGAGGGGGACAAAGGGGGAAAATGGGGGGTATCTGTAATACCCTCAACAATAAAAATAAGTTTTTTAAAAAGGTATTCTTTGTTTATGCAACAATGATTTTGATATCTAGCATTTCTTTTGGCTTTTGATTAGAGTTTCCATCTTCTGCTTATATTACTCATCTGCTCTTGTATGCTGTCAGCTTTTTCCTTTAGTGCTCTTAGCATATTTTAAATAATTCCTAGTCTGATAATTCTAAAATATCTGCCATATCTGAGTTTAGTTCTGATGTGTGCTTTGTCTTTTCAGACAGTTTTTTGCCTTTTGGCATAACTTATGATTTTGTATTGAAAGTTGAACTTGGTGTGTCAGGAAAAAGGAAGTGAGGTAAATAGGCCTAGTGAATGGATTGTGCATACATGGCTAGCAGTTAGTGTGTTTACAGTTTTCGGTAGTTGTGGTGTCACATGCTAAAATTTTCCTCTAGTGTCCTTGTTTTTGTCTCCCCTGTTGTCTTTGGATTTCCCTAGAGACTCCTTAGGGATGCTTCAGGGAGTAAGGCTTGCAGTTCTTTTCGCCTTAATCCTCTGTGATTACACAGAAGCCCTGTTATAGTGGTGGTGAGTGTGGGGCAGGGGAGGCATTCTATAGTCCTATGATTAGGCTGAGTCTTTTAGTGAATCTACGTTGGGTGTTTCTTTTGTTCCACACTGAAGGCAAGAAAAGCAGGAGTTAGGTATCCCCCTTTCCCAGAAAGACAAATATCACAGGTCAGTTAGATTTGGTAAACCCCAGTAAGTTAGGTTCTGTAAAATAGTTTATCTTGAGTACAAGCCTTGTGAAGGAAAACAGAGTTATGGGCATGTATTTTTTATGTCGTTTTTTAAAAAAAATTTTATTGAGCCTGGCCAGTGTGCCTCAGTGGTTGAGCATTGACCCATGCACCAAAAAGTCGCCAGTTTGATTTCCAGTCAGGGCACATGCCCAGGTTGTGGGCCCAATCCCCAGTGGTGGGCATGCAGGAGGCGGCCAGTCGATGTTCTCTCTCATCTATGTTTCTGTCTCTCTCTCCCTCTCCCTTCCGCTCTCTCTCTCTAATATCAATAAAGAAAAAAAATTTTTTTTTAATTTTCATTGAATTTATTTGGGTGACATTGGTTGATAAAATTATATAGGTTTCAGGGGTAAAAGTCTATAATATATCATCTATACACTGTATTGTGTGTTCATCACCCCAAGTCATCTCCTTCTGTTACCATTTATCCTCCCTTTACCTTCTTCTGCCTTTCCCACCCTATTTCCTTCTGGTAATCACCACGCTGTTGTCTGTGTCTGAGGTTTTTTTTTTGCTTTGCTTAATCCCTTCATCTTTTTCACACACCCCCACACCAGCCCTCCTTCCCGCTGTATTTTGAGTCTGTTTCTATTTTACTTGTTAGTTTATTTTGTTCATTAGTTTCCACATTTAAGTGAAATTATATGTTATTTGTCTTTTTCTGACTGAGTTATTTCACTTAGCATAATACTCTCCAGGTCCATCCATGCAATTGCAAAAGGTAAGATGTCCTTCTTTTTTTACAACTGAATAGTATTCCATTGTGTAAATGTACCAGTTTTTTATTTTTATTTTATTTTATTCTTTTTTTACCATTGAATCGTGCAGTTTATTTTTTAATTTTTTATTTTTATTAATTTATTTTTGTTACAGATGTTTCTCCTTTTTTCCCCATTGCACCCTCCTCCCCATCCCCCCACCCCATCCCCAGCTTTGTTGTCCATGTCCATCAGTTATGCATACATGCGCATAAGTTCTGTGGTTTATCTCTTCCCTCCCCCCACCCCCTCTTCTGAGGGGTGTCAGTCTATACCCTACTTCCACGTCTCTGGGACTACCCTGTTCCTCAGACTGTTATGTTCCTTATATTCCACAAATAAGTGAGATCATGTGATATTTGTCTTTCTCTGCTTGGCTTGTTTCGCTTAGGATAATACTCTCGAGGTCCCTCCATGTCGTCTCAAAGGATAAGAGATCTTTCTTTCTTACAGCTGCATAGTACTCCATTGTGTATACGTACCACAGCTTTTTTATCCATTCATCCACTGATGGACACTTGGGCTGTTTTTAAAAAAATATATTTTTTTCTTTATTGATTTTAGAGAGAGAGGAAGGGAGAGGGAGAGAGAGATAGAAACATTGATGAGAGAGAACATCAATTGGCCACCTCCTGCATGCCGCCCACTGGGGATTGGGCCCACAACCTGGGCATGTGCCCTGACCGGGAATTGAACCAGCGACCTCTTGGTGCATGGGTCGATGATCAACTGCTGAGCCACACCAGCCAGGCTACCACAGCTTTTTTATCCATTCATTTACTGATGGACACTGGGCTAGTTCCAAATCTTAGCTATTGTAAGTGATGCTGCAGTGAACATGGGAGTGCAGATATTTTTCAAATTAGTGTTTTGGTTTTCTTCCAATATACTTCCAGAAGTGGAATCACTGGGCCATAAGGCAGTTTCATTTTTAATTTTTTGAGGTAATTCCATACTGCCTTCCACAGTGACTGCACCAATCTGCATTCTCACTAACCATACATGAGGGCTCCCTTTTCTTCTCTATATCCTCACCAACACTTATTTGTTGATTTATTGATGCTAGCCATTCTGACAGGTGTGAGTGATATCTGATTGTGGTTTTAATTTGTGTTTTTTTGATGATTAGTGACATTGAGCATCTTTTCACATGTCTATTGGTCATTTCTATGTCCTCTTTGGAGAAGTGTCTATTTAGGTCCTTTGCCCATGTTTTAATTGGGTTGTTTGTATTTTTTTGGTGTTGAGTTTTATAAGTTCTTTATTTTAAAATGGTTACTTTCCCTTCCCCCTGCTGTGGTAGGAGGGGACTTTTTTCTAATCTATAGGCTGTAAGAATTTATAGCATTCCTCAAGTTGTAACTTTATAATCTGATGAAGCAGAAATAATTCTGTAAATATTCATCACATATTTTTTAATTTTATTTTTAGTGATAATTCTCTCTGTTGTTAGGTGGAAAGCCCATACGTTTTGAAAGAGAGGAAAACATGAGTCACAAATTTACACTTTTATGGGAGAGTCAAAGATACTCTAAATAACTTACACATTTTAGACATTATTTAACTGATTTTTATAATTTAAATCTAGAGAATAAAGGACAATGTTAAACAGTCTTTTCTCCACTTAAAAACAGAACCATTTCCAGGTGGTGGAGATTGTTTTATTAGTTTTTAAAATTTTAAGCATTATTTTTCAAGTCTCTATCTGTAAAGATATAAAATAGAGAGAGATCAACTTTAATTAAGCTCTTGCCTATATAATTCCCTTACAGATAAAAAAAAAAATCACAGGAGTTTTTAGTTGTTGATTGTTGAATACATTATGTAAAGTAGAGGCCTTTGCTTTTTTAATTAGATTATTTTATGATGTTACACAATTTGGAATTAGTGAAGACCAAGAGTTATTTAAATTATAACTTAGGGAAATGAGTTCTCTGTGTAAGCATTAAAAAAAGAAAAAAGAAAAACCACAGAAACTAATAATAAGGTAGAAATCTGTTTAAAGATAAATGTTAAGGAAACACATGTGTTTTAAGGCAGCACTGAATCCAATTATCTGACAGCTATTTCATGGGAAAAACAATGCATTAAAATATTTGGATGTCGAAATACATAATGTACAATACTACAGTAAAAGTAGTTTTGAGTAGCTAATAAAACTATGCAGCTGTTTAAATAATAAGACTTCCAAGGTTCAGATTTGTGTTTTTAGCATTTTTTTTTTTTTAGTATTACCTCTTATTATTGTCTTTTCAGTAGTTTGATTACTATCTCAGAATTCATTAGCTTAATTTATTCTTTTTCCAACAAAGATAAGTAAGTTTCAAGTAGCCAAATGTATAGAATATTGCATCATGTAAATGTGACAAAATGATGTGCTCATTTTTTCCCCCCAATGATGCATCAATGAAGCATGCAATATGTGTTCAGCTGTTCAGAGAATAAAAGTATACAACCAAGATATGGCAAATTAAAAGACTGTGGCAGCACCACGGGGGGAAAGGGATGTATTCCTACTGAGGATTTCCACTCCAGTTTAATTCATTTTCACTGGGGAGGGCGTCTGCAGCAGCAGAAGAGTGTCTGCTGGCCAGAAATGACAAGTGGTATGTTCACAGTTGCCTACTGTGCATTTGTCACTTAAGCTCCTGTTTTTACTGCTATAAATTAGATATAGAACTGTTCACAAAGGGAATTTATTGTTTATAGCACCACGGTTATGAAAAAATGTACATCCTGCCCTTGTAAACATGCATTTTGCCTTTGATTTTCCCATCATATTTAATAAGGTCCATGATGTCCCCAATTTTTCTGTCTTAATTTTGAAAAGTTAATGAAAAGAAACAGAGGAATGGGATGGAGAGCTTATAACAAGTCAAATTTATTTGAATGGTAAAAATAATTGTGGTAAGAAATTAAGGTGCAAGCACATGCCTGCTGTAATTGGTGCATACTTATTAGCCGCTCTGCCTTTGCAACCTCTCTCCGTGTTGGGGGCCCACGATAATGTGGGTACTTAAGGGAAAAGTGTGATTACGGATGGTGTTAGTTCATTCAGTAAACATTTCTTACTGTTTGATGTGATTGAACTCAGCGTCACATATGATTTTACACTTTTATTCTTTCGGGCAACTGACAGGTCTCTAATCTGTATCTCAGAACCTTCACTCAGCTTGAACTTTGGCTCGTAAAGGTCATTTTTGAACCACTTGGGACAAAGAGCCACATCCATGAAATCCCACAGAGTCGATAGATATGATAATAGCTTTAGGCACATTTTCTTAAGACCCAAGGGGAAAGACAATTTCAATAAATGTAAAACTATGCCATCTACAATCCATAAAATATCTTGGAAAATCTCAGAGGGATAAATATTTTCTTTTCCTTCAGGCAAGAACCTCCTTAAGAATAATGGTTCAAGACACTGTTAAGGGCATGTGGAACCATTCTAAAACCAAACAAACAAACAAAAAATAACACAGCATGTAGATACACACATACAATTTATTAGATGGAGAGACTCAAACATAAAAAAAGAGCATTGATACACTTGATATATCTCTCTTGCCTCACAATTGCTTGGAAAGCATGTTCTGAATATTTAGACCTTAAATTGTTAAAGAGACTATGAATGTATAAAAATAAAACAAGTTAATAAGGGAAAATAACTTAGGTATATCTATCAATTAGGGAATGATTTAAATGTAGTTTTTCTTTTATTATTGTTTTAGTTTTTGGTCTCCAGTTCATCTTAAAAAAAATACGTCACAGGTTAGATATGTCAGGATAATTAACCAATGGTTCCTTAGCAGCAAAGGGCATTTTCCTCCCTTGACAAACCATCAAAGGAAAAAACAATGAATATTTAAAGGAAGAAAGTGGAAACTATGTGGATGCATGTTGTAATATTTGAATAATTAACAGAAATAGTTTTAAAATTATGATTTAAGCTTTAGGATAGTTAAGAGACCTCATGACCATATTAATACTAATTTTTTGGCTGCCACAAATTTTAGCATTGTCTTTGATTTCTGTCTTTCTTTGATATATTTCATGATGCAAAGGAATGCTTCTTGAAAGTAAAGTATCCCCTCCAGCAACATATTTCACTCGATTTGCCTCAGAGAATTCTTCTGGCAGGGGAAAAAAAGAAAAAAAGATGCTTCAGAAAAACTTCAAATTTAACAGCTTAAAAGTATTTTGCAAATGATCTTTCAAATAAAAATGTTAAATAAGTCAAAATAAATAAATTCCAAAATTCAAATTTTCATTTTAATATCAACTTAAACCTTATGTTAATATTTTATATTTTTACCTGTTCTTGTTCGCATTTATTTTAAATAATAAAGTGGATGCAATCAACCACAAATGCCATTTTCTAAAATAGCTTATATTAGAAAGGGTTTTTTTGTTTACTTTCAAAAGGTCTCCTGAATATAGCTGGTGCCAACAGAGAAATTCTTCTAAAGGTAGTATAGGGATTTTAATCTGCCCCTAACCAGGATGTGATAGAGGCCAATGCAAATAGCACTCATCTGACTCTGTAAAACTCATAATAAGAAATATGAAGCATCTGGTTGACAGTGAAAGGTCAAGGAAGAAACATTTTGAAAATCAAAAGTGTATCAGTCCCTCTGGCAAAGACTTACAGGTTGGCCAAGACTCGCTGTTGCTTCAGAAAGCTTTTGTCTCTCATTTTCAGAGTAAGAATGTGTATATTGCTCCATGTGTTCAGTGTTGCATTCAGAGCAGAATTGGTTCTTAGCACCTGTAATAGAGCATACGCATGCTCTCCCTCAGAAGTAGTATGGAGCAGTGGTTCTCAAACTTTGCTGGGTATCAGAATAATCAGAGAGCTATTAAAATCTCCATGCTAAATAAATTAGAATCTCTAGGGATAAGGCCCTAGACACCAGTAGTGGCTAAAGCTCTGCAGGTGACTTCAATGTGCAGCCACATTTGAGAACTAAGGATGTAGGGCATTAAGAGGACAAGTAAATGCAAATGTGCGGAGAGGTGCAAAAGAAAGACTCCATATTCCTGTATTAACTTTAGGCATAGACAATGATGTAGAACTCCTACCAAAGAGTTGAGTCAATGAATGGGGTGATATGGAACTTATTAGGATAAACACTGAGATTTGATGTGTAAAAGGGTTTCTCATTCAGAGTATATGACTCAATTTCTTATGATAGGGATTTGGATATAATGAGATTTATGTAAGTGAAAATTCCTGAATATTCAGTTTAGGGGAGATTGTTTCCACTTTGGCAAGTGAGAATGATGCTGTATCCAGGGAAGAGCAAAATATGTGATGTGTACCCTGGCTGGTTTGGTTTAGTGGTTAGAGCATCAGCCTTCAGACCGAAGAGTCTCGGGTTCAATTCCGGCCAAGGGTACGTAACTCTGTTGCGGTTTGGTCTCCGGCCCTGGTCGGGGTTACGCAGGAGGCAACCAGTCAATGTGTCTCTCTCACATTGATCTCTCTCTCTCTCTCTCTCTCTCTCTCTCTCTCTCTCTCTCTCTCTCCCTTTCTCTCTCTCCCTTTCTCCCACTCTATCTGAAGATAAATAGAAAAATATCCTCAGGTGATGGTTTAAAAAACAAAAACATGATATGGAATCTAATTCCTCAATATGCTGCTACTGACTAGGTGTTTTAGCTTTAAGAAAAATACCACCAAACCTCTGATAAGTCTAGCATTTTAAAATCGACCTGCCCACTTGTGGGTTTAAGTATACCAGCATTTTTTCTCCCATTTAGTACTTAGGTCATGTAAATACTCTCACACTCTCATCAGGCATAAGACACTAACTTCAAATGAGAGACTCATTGGTTGGCCCCTACTCTTAAAATCTAAAGAAAACCAATTTTAGAGTTTATTAGTCAGTCTAATTTATACAAAAGAATTGTAGGATGATGATTTTGATAACCCTGGGCATGCTGTCTATCATGGTTGGTATTGAAATACTTTAAATACAAACTTCTCATTTTACTGATTTTCTTAAAAAGCAGAACATTTGCTATTAATTTAGTCTGGATCTATATTCCAATGCTACTTTATATATTTAGAAATAAATTAATGTTATAGATAAATGTTTCTCCTTAAACTGTTTATTCTATTTTAAACCACTTTAACATAAAGTATTCACAAGACAACTTCAAAGTGTTCTAAAATAACTTTGTGGTGATAATTGCACTCTATAAATATACTAAAACGTATTGAATTATACACTTAAAACAAGTGACTTTCATTAAAATGGCCAATAAAAAAAAAAACAACTTAGACAATACAGTGAGAAATCATTTATATAATAAAATTCTTTTTCTTACAACCTGCATTCTACAGACCATTTAATAAACACAGCCAACTTATTATTTCTTTGGATCTTGGCCCCATCATTTTCCTGCAATCATTCTGCCCTTGAAAATCCTGTCCATTCTTAAAGGCCCACCTAATGTCTCACTGTTGAACCAAATATAGTTCGTAAGTTCCATAATGAGAGGAATCAAGAAACGGGTTGGAGGAGGGAGATAGAGACAGTAAATACAGGCTATACGTTTATATTTAAAATATATTTGCCAATATTTCAACAAGTAAAATAACAAATTTGATGTAGAATGTGTATGCTGTCAAAAGGTAATGGATTAAAGCATTTATGAAGCACTGCCCAATACATATTTGTTATATGAACAAATATGCACCATAGTAATATCTCATGTGCCTGATATCATTGAGAATGTATTTTCTAGATGCTTGAATGTGGCCTCTAACTATAGTGTTTTGAAAATTATTATTATTAATGGGAAACCCAGAATTTGGTTATTTGGATTTCTGTGGAACCATTTAGTTTTGCTCTTTACCGTCTAGTGGCAAAAGGCAAATGCTGACATATTAAAATAAAAGTGGAGGGAAGGAAAAATAGGAATAGAAGACATACTGGTAATGACTAAGAGAAAAACAGGAATGGGCACAAGTTTGAAAATCCTACATGCATCACTCCAGACATAATTCCCTTCCCAATATTTCTCAAGACTGGTGATTATAAATATAATTTGTATAATAGTATTAAAGTCCACAATAATCAGGTCTATAATCCTGTCAGGGGTAAATATCCTTCATATTAATGCCATTTTAGAGCATTGTGATCTACAGCATAGTGCAACAAAAGTACTTAAACAAACATTAAAAACTGCGAAGTTCTATACAAATTGTATAAGATCATTGTGATTTTTATAATGATAACATTCACTAAAGTTTCATTCCATTTTGAAAAATATGGTTTATTAAAACCATATAGTATAACTATATTTTTAAAACATTTCTATCAAGAATAATTAAAATTTTATTTTATTTTTATTCATCACCCAATGATATGTTCTTTAAATTGATTTTTAGAGAGAGAAAGAGAGAGAGAGAGAGAGAGAGAGAGAGAGAGAGAGAGAGAGACATCCCATCCATTGGTTGCCTCCTGTATGTGCCTTGACCAGGAATCAAACCCAAAACTTTTGGTGTACAGGATGATGGTCAAACCAACTGAGACATCCATCCAGGGCAAGAATAATTAAAAATTTAACTGAAAAATATCTGTGTTCAAGAGAGATGAATCAGTGAATTTGAACCACTTTTTTCTTGGACATCTCTCCTTTAAGAAATCAGATAAATGAAGTTCGGTATAGACAAAGGATTAGAAATCTTTCAGAGGTTATATGCTAACCTAGCATTTTCTACATTTCTCTTGTACTTAAAAAGTAGAGGAGGACCCACAGTGCTACTAGAATAGGAAGGGAGGGGACCAGTCATGAAGACTGGACATAATTTCTCATGAAGCCACAGAGAGCATTTTGCCAAACCTCTTGGGGATACAGTATGCCCGAACTAAATCTAATAGACAAATGGTAGTCTTCATGTTTCCCCTATGTGAAAAAGAGTGGATCCTGGAAGGGCAAATAACTTACATTATATTTTGGAAGAATTATCCACAATTCTTAATATTTATTCTCTTTTTTAATGGGATAATTCATAGTTGCCATAAAGAGGAAATGGAACTGAATTGGATACTAGGCAACTAGCATTTTAGACCTATATATCTACCACACTTTAGTTATATAATTTTAGGTAAAACACTTAACAAGAGATATCATTTAGACACAAAAAGTGTTATTTGTTTAATATGAGGCAATACATGAGTAGAGGCTTTTGAAAGTATAAATTCTCAAAATCGAGATTCAAAGTGAAAGGGAATACCAAGAGTGTATAATCAAATAAATTCATTTCTTCTCAAGTTGTTTCTCCTTAAAAGTTATTTAAGGTACACTATAGATTAAAATATCTGAAATGGAAGAGGATGTTGAAAATTGGGAGATAGTGGAAACTCAAAGAAAGTATTTATTTAGAGTAAGCAGGAGCTAAAGTTAGTCATGTATTTATTCATTCAGCCATTATTATTGAATGGAAACTCTGCACTAGGCATTGTATTGGGCATTGGAATTAAATAGTGAGGCAAAGTAGATAGAGTCTCTGTCCTTAGGTTGTCTATATGCTAGTGGGAGATATAGATATCAATCAAACACTCACACAAGCAAATGTAAATATTTTCTAAAATACAATGATATTATACCATTTGGGGACTTGATCATTTCAAAGAAGTCTAGTAAGCTTTTTCTCAAGAAAGTGACACTTGAATTGAGATCTGAAGGTCATTCAGGAGAAAGTAGTGTCACAGTCTGAGAGAGCAGCACAGACAAAAGCACTGTGACAGAGCAAACCATAGTGCATATACACAGCAGTGAGCAAAGGTTAAAAAGACAGGAGCAGAAAGGAGAGACATGGTAATGCTTGAAGATATAGGAGAGGGATAGCAATCCATGAAAGTCTTCACAGATCATACTGAGTTGTGATTACTTATGGTCAGTGAAAAGTATTGGAGATTTTTAAGCAGGAAGATGATATAAGTTGATTTGCTTCTAGAATAGCTTTGTCTGGTTGTTTTGTGGAGAATGAGTGAAAGGGTACCAGAATATATGAAGGTAGACAAATTAGTAGGGGTAAACAAATTAATAGGATATAACATAAGAAGCAAGAGATGAAGACAGCTTGACCTAAGATGGTGGTGGAGCCACCAAGGATATGGAAATATTAAGAAATATTTAGTAGGTAAATTGATAGACTACATGGATAGATTGTTTAAGGGGTTGAGGGAGAAGGTGATAGAACATGGTCTTATTTTATTATTGTTATTTTTTGCCTAGTATTACCAGATGGATCATGAGGTCCTCAATTGTTAGAGAAATGAAGAAATGAAAAGATCATGAATATAGTTTTGGTCATATTGAATTTGTGATGCTTTTGAGATAGTCAAGAAGAGATGTTAACAGTGAGAAAAACTTATCAGTCAAAAGATCAGAGGAGGAGTCTGCTCTGGAGTTCAAGTTTATGGATCATCTCTATGTAGTTGAATGAGACCATATGGGAAGAGAGTATAGAATAAAAGGCAGAGATTTGTTAGAGCCTGTGCTCAAGGAACTTAACATGCAGCAGGCAAGTAGAGGAAGATGAGTCTAGCAAGGAAGAAAATAGCCAGAGAAGTAGGTAAAAGAAACGCAATGATGTTATGTCTCAAATGCCAAGGGAATAGCATATTTTAAGGAAGACATGATTCACCATGTGGAATGCTGCTGGAAATTAAAGTGTAGTGCAAAAAATATATGGAGGTCACTATGGCTTAAATAAGATGGGTTGAATCCAGCATTCTTTAGGCTCAGAATGGTGAGGTAGGTTAAAAATTAGGAACAGTGAGTAAAGCTAACTCTTTCTGGTAACTGGCCAATAAAAGAGAAGACTATGAGAAAGAACATATTTGTGAACAAAATAAAGGTTTTCTTTTTTAATTACTAAAAACAGTGATCGGTGTAACAATTTTAAGTTCCATGTTGCTCTTGAGTCTGTCCTGGGAAATGTTTGTAAATCCATGTGGAAGGGAAATGGAGTGAAGGTTTTAAAGTTACAGAATGCCATTTGGAGAATGCTTGCAATTATTAAGATTATTTGAATTTTAAAAATTTTACATTTGGCATGGCCATATTTACTGGATAATTGATTAACACCTTTAATCTGCATTTTTCTTTTTTTAATTGATTGATTTTAGAGACACAAAGAAGAGAGAGCAAAAATCATCAATTTATCGTTTCACTTATTTATGTATTCATTGGTGGTTAATTGTATGAGCTCTGACCCAAGATCAAACCCACAATCTTGGCATATGGGGAGGAAGCTCTAACCAATTGTCTACGCGACCAAAGTAAGCTGAATTCCTTAAAAAGACAGAATTCATTTTAATGGAAATGTACTGAAAATATACTGTATACTTTCCTGACTTCTTAAATATAATGTACTGGTGATAATTTCACTTTAATTTATGACTTGAAATTATTCTAACCATTAATCATTCAATGGGTCATAGTAGCTTTCTTAGGGTTTATTATAATTTGTTGGCCTCTATCTCCAATAATTATTTTTAACTTTGTAGATCTTCTTTTAAAAGATTGCCTCTCTCCTATTTCTATAAAGAATTACTTTTCACGATAAGTCATTATTTTAATTTCTTCTATACAAGATACTTTGCCCTTCTAGATGTTGAAATGATGTGTAACACAGAGGTAAATAAGGTCAGAGAGGAAGAGACTGAGGCTTTTTCTAATTAGTAATATTTATGTGTATTGGTTCATAAGATAAACAATTTCACTTTCTTTAACTTACTTTAGAGGCCTTCATTGCTTTCCACTGTCTTCTGTGTTTTCCTTGAAAACATGATCGTGTATTTCACTGTATTCAAATTTTTTGTAATTATCACAATTTCTGTCATGTAAGAGACCCTAAAAGGAGTTGTTGAGTTGAAGTATCATAAATAAAAGGGTATTTTTTATTTTTGTTTTGGTTAGGGAAGGTCCTTATTCATTGTTACCGTACTTGCATAACTAACCTGTAAACCTTACTTTGTTTTCAATGTAAAACTGTGCCAGTAACATTTAACTAGATAACATGACACCTTTCTTGGCTTATGTATCTGAATCCACAGGTAGGTCAGGTTTCAGGAGATTGGGAGAATGTAAACTTCCTGAGGACATGGATTTTTTTTTTTTTTTTTTTTACAGTATATCTACCCCAGTTGTCTTTGTTTGCTACACAATAGGTGAAGAATGGAATGGGTGTTGGAGAGCCAATCAAAATACTCATTTACTTTCCTCTTAAGGTTATTGTGAGGATTATGAAAATTAATGCACATAGAGTACCTAGTGAAGCACCATATATACAGTGAACACTGTATATATCTCAATGATTGTTATTACTATTATCATCAAGTCTATACTTTTAACACTTTCCAAATATATTTGACAAAAATAAACATAGTGGAGCAAAAAGAGCATTTTACATGATTTCAATTTTGTTATGCTTTATTTTATGTCTATCAAGGAATTTAGTTAAGAAAATTAAAGAAAAGGAGTCATGTTGAAGACTTTGCTATTATGAACGAAGACAGTAAGATAGAGCACAAATGATGGGTGAATTAGTGGTACAGGAAGGAGAGTTTTGGATTTATGGAACTCTGATTTTTCTAAACAGATGTCCTTATCATGGAAGTTATTGTCGTCTCCACTTAACCAGATGGGATACCAAACTCCCTGTTGTGTTCAGAACTGGCAGGGCTCATTAAGTTGGCTTTAAATTGGATATTAAGAGAGGATCTTTTGCTTAGCCAAATAATCTCAACATGCACAATGGAGAGAAGAGGGAGTTCTACTAGCAAAGATGAAATATAAGATAAGTGATAAGTAATATTAACATACTGGACTTAATTGTCTATAAGTAACTACAATGTAAATGGGAAATAAAAAAGATTATCTGGAAATGTTTCTAAATGATGGAGAATATGACCTATTGAGCATAATAAAAATAGAAAGATGATATTTTTATTTGAATATCAAAACTCATAAGTGAAATATACTGTATAAAGAATACTAAGAGAAAATTAAACTTGAGGAAGCAACGGTGTATATGAAATCTAAAAAATACAAAACAAGTGCCTGGCCATTTAATAATCAGGAAAAGCCTTTTGATTACAGATACCAAAGATGAAAATAAAAGGCCATAGTTGGTATATGCTAAAGCCTAAGTGGTGGGAATTTCAATCCTTGAAGTTAAACCCTTCAATACTTAAAACTCCTGGACCAGGAACCATTTCAAACTCTTCAAAATAGAAGGCCATTATATATTGAGATATTAAATGAGTAATATTTATGTGTATTGATACATGTGATAATCAATAAACATATCAGTTGATAGGCATAGAACAATGAAATCTTGATGGAAGTGGTGTTGGTAATAAGATTATTTTATGATTTGGAAATAATAGAACCAATAAAGGCACTGGATTTTATTTTACTATACAAGACAATTTACTTTACTGAACTTATTTTACTAAACAAGCTTTGCAGGGAGTATATGCGGATGGGTAACAAATTTAGTGAAGAAAAATGAGGGATGGGATATTACCTAAATGATATCTGATTATAAGGAAGAAACTAAACTGATGAGCAGAGCTTTAATCTCTAGCTAGTGTGATAGGTGGCATATCCATTAATGTTATGATCAGTATAAACTATCAAATATTAACAATAGGTACATTAATATATTTGTTTTGAACATGGGTTTGAAATCGCTTTATTTACAGCTGTGTGACCTTGAGCAGATTACTAGCTTCTCTTTACCTCACTTTGCTATTGTATCCAATGAGGATATTATTTCCTTTTTTGGTAGAAAATGCTTTTATAGCTTTACTTTAGTGTTTGGCACATAGTGGGAACTAAATAAATGCTAGCTAAAAAATAAAGTTTAATATTACAATTACCAAAGTTAATCAAATCAAATTTATTCTGGAAATGTCAGATTTGGAAGAGAAAAAATAAAATAATACTTTGCATGCTCATATACTATTAATGTTTGCAAATATCAATTTGTTAATACTGCTAGTCTTTAAGAAAGCAGAATGATATTACATCCACCAAAGAAAAGAGGAAACTGAAACTGAGAAAAGTGAAATCACAGGATGAGTGAGAATTGTTCTGCAATAATGCTTAGAAGTTTCTAAAGTATTAGTTTTATGAATTTCTATTTCTATGCCCTTTATGGATCTTGATAAATATTCTTTAAATATATATCTAGTAGCCAGGCCAGTGTGGCTCAGTGAATTGAGTGTCAGTCCCATGGACTGAGAGGTCCCAGTTCGAATCCTGGTCAGGGCATATGCCCAGGTTGTGGACTCAATCCCTAGTAGAGGGCATGTAGGAGGCAGCTGAAAGGTGTTTCTCACATTGGTGGTTCTATCTCTCTAAAAAAAATCAATAAAAACATATTTAAAAAAAAAAAAATATATATATATATATATTACTTGAAAACTAAGGAATTATACCCTAAAGAAATGGAAAATATTTTAAATATTTGAAAAAAATATATATCTTAAACTCATAACACAGAAATGGAGAATTTTCATTTTCTTTAGCTTTAAGACAAGGGTCTTTATTCATTTATAATAGTTATAAAAAAGAATATTCAAAGCATCTTCTTATTTTATTTTTTATGTTTTTATTGATTTTTTTAGAGGTAGAGGAAGGGAGAGAGAGAGAGAAACATCCATGTGTCCTGACCGGGATTGAACCAGGACCTCTCAGTCCATGGGACGATGCTCAGTTCACTGAGCAACACCAGCTGAGTGCATCTTCATATTTTGATTGTGGGAGACGATGCCCTAGAAATACAATCAAGGAATTCAGCTCACAGCAAAAGTAATAAAATCATAGCTTCTGGCTTTAATTTCAAAGATAAGCTTAAACAACTTGTTGCTTAACATTTTTGTGTTCACCCTAAAATTTACTGAGTGCCTATTATGAAACAGATACCATATTAGCTTTTTGCTACATAATAGGGAGCCCAAACAGATCAGGTCTTCCTGAATTAGAGTAAAGATTCCCTCCATACTGGACCATTCTAAAATCACTTTCCCAAATATGGCATTTTCGCCATTCCTTCCCCCTTTTCTTCCTATTAGTTTACCTACTGTTCATATCAGCTATATAAACACAAATATAAAAAGGTTTCCTTGCAAAATCCTAGCCATAAAATGGTCCCATTTTACCATTTCTTCAAATGTACCCTACTTATTTTCTAACTTCTTAGTTTGGCACACAAGTCCTTTCATAAACTTGCTGATCACTTCTCTAAGCTAATATTCCTTCTTCCATATATGATGCCCATGTTCTAATTACACTGAACTTCTCACTACTCTGTTGACACATGATGCATACCCATGCCCTTAAGCTTTTGCCCACATTTCCTCTATCTGGATAGATCCTCTTCTTCCCTTTAAAATGGCATTCCCATACTCATCATTAAATCATTAAATCAACTTATGTGAAGCCTTCTCTGATTCTTCACAATATGAAAGGTAATTTCTTATAGTCTGTAATGCATCCCTAAAATATTTATAAAACATCAAAGTTGCAGAGTAAGTTTCAAGTTGAGATTAAACATCATTTTCTTTGTCACCCCTAATGATTTCCAAAGATACCTAAATCACAATAATTTAATGAAAACTAGGCTGCTTTAAAAAAATTTTTTTTTCTTTATTGATTTGAGAGAGAGAGGAAGGGAGAGGAAGAGAGAGACAGAAACATTGATGAGAGAGAACATCAATTGGCTGCCTCCTGCATGCCCCACACTGGGGATTTGGCCCACAACCTGGGCATGTGCCCTGACTGGGAATCAAACCAGCAACCTCTTGGTGCATGGGTTGATGCTCAACCACTGAGCCACCCAGTAAGGGGATGAACTAGGCTTCTTATCACTAGCGCCTTCCTGGTATTTTCACCTTTCCCATTTTTTTCTCTTTTTTGTGTGTGGCACAGATGGGATGCAAGTCCTGATTATTTTGGTTCCAAGACCATTTGTAACTATTCCCTTCCTAGGTGGTGTTAATAATTCCCATTCTGTGCCTAACCAGCTTATTATCTTAGTTACTGTACTGTTTCATTTTTTATGGTCACTAGACACTCACTAGACTGTGGACTCTGAACTTCTAAAGCCCTGTTAGAACACACATGTATTTAGTGCCCATGATCACATCATGAACAGAACTCAATATATTTACCATTCAATATGTAATCTAGTTGTGTTAGTATCACAACAAACTCTCTCAAGCCTGAAAGAGTTGCCTATTTTCCTGCCATTTAAAAATACATTACTCAAGTTACTTCTTATTCTTTAATAGCCTCCATGTGTTTAAAACTAAGTGAAATTTTCAATTATTTGTATGGAAGTATCTTTAATTTCTATCATTTTAATTTTTCCTATTCCCTCTGACTTTCTTGAAAAGCAATAGCAAAAAAGATTTGTGAATTATTCTAGACCATTAATTTTTTAAATGTTACCCATGTTCATTTTGAGACATGAAGGTATCTATCCATAGTAGGATCTATTTAGTATTTTTCTATGGATTACAGTAAGGTTGGTGGTATAAAAAACACAAAAAACTCGTGGTATTTCTTGTTTTATTTGGTTTTCATAACAAAGTTATAATCAGATATAGTATTTACCTACCTTTAATAGATGAATCAAGACTGTAAAAAGCGGACAGGAAAGTTTTCCTACTTATCAATAACAGTTAACATGCTAACTGTTTTCTATTATGGTCAAATTGCTGCCATAAAGTTGTTCTAGAGGAAGCATAACTTTGGCTTTTGTTTCTTCTTGTATGTTAAAAACCTGACTTTTCTGAAAAAGACACACACGTCCAGGAAGCATAGACTCCCAAACAAGATGAAACCAAAGAGGCCCACACCAAGACACATCATAATTAAAATGGCATAGGTTAAAGACAAAGAGAGAATATTAAAAGCAGCATGAGAAAGACAGTTAATTACCTACAAGGGAGCTCCCATTAGACTGACAGCCGATTTTCCAATAGAAACCTTTGAAGCCAGAAGGGCTTGCCATGAAATATTCAAAGTGATGAAAAGTAAAGACCTATAACCAAGACTACTTTATCCAGCAAAGGTATCCTTTAAAATGGAAAGAAAAATAAATCTTCCCAGACAAGAAAAAGTTAAAGAAGTTTGTTACCATCAAACCAACATTACAAGAAATGTTAAAGGGCCTTTTTAGAAGAAGAAGGTTAAAAGAATAAAATGGCAATAAATATGTACTTATCAATAATCATTTTAAAAGTAAATGGCTTAAATGCTCCAATCAAAAGACATAAATAGCTGAATAGATAAAACAAGAACCGTATATATGCGGTCTACAAGAGACCCACCACAGAAGATATACACAGACTGAAAATAAAGGGATGGAAGAAGATATTTCATGCAAATGGAAATAGAAAAAAAAGCTGGGATAGCAATACTTTTATCTGACAAAGTAGACTTTCAAACACAGGCTATAGTAAGAGACAGAGAAGAGCACTACATAATGATAAGGAAGCAATCCAACTAGAGGACATAACCCTTGTAAGCACCAAAGCACTCAACATAGGGGCACTTAAATATGCAAAGCATATCTTGATGGACATATGCTATAGTTTATTAAGTGCACAATAGCATTATGTCAAAAAACACAATGTACAAAATACTTCATTACTGAAAAATGCTGTCATCTTACCCTTAAACAAATCATATTTTTGCTGGTGGAGGGTGTTACCTTGATGCTGATGGCTCTTGACTGATCAGGGTAATTGTTGCTGAAGGTTGGGGTGCCTGTGGCAGTCTTTTAAAAATAAGACAACACTAAAGTTTGCTGCATCAATTGATTCTTCCTTTCACAAATGATTTCTCTGTGGCATGCCATGCTGTTAGATAGCATTTTCTTTCTTTTTTTTTTTTTTATCCTCACTCGAGGACATTTTTGTATTTATCTTCAGATAGAGCGGGAAGGAGAGAGAGAGGAAGAGAGAGAGAGAGAAACATCAACATGAGAGAGATACATCGAGTGGTTGCCACCTGCATGACCCCAGCTGGGCCGGGGACGAGCCACAACCAAAATATGTGCCCTTAGCGGGAACCGAACCCAGGACTCTGGTCTGTGGGCCGATGCTCTAACCGCTGAGCCAAACCAGCCAGGGCTAGATAGCATTTTCAAAATCAGAGTCTCTCTTCCCAAACCCTGCCACTAATTTATCAGGTAAGTTTATGTAATATTCTAAATCTGTTATTGTTGTAATTTCAACAATCTTCATACCATTTTACTAGGTGTAGATTTCATCTCAAGAAACAACTTTCTTTTCTCACCCATAAGAATCAACTCTTTATCCATTCAAATTTTTTCATGAGATAGCAGCAGTTCAGTCATATCTGTATGCACCTCTCTAATTCTAGTTCTCTTGCTATTTCCACCATATATACAGTTACTTCCTCCAGTGAAGTCTTAAACCCTTCAAAGTCATCCATGAGGATTGGAATCAACTTTGTCTAAACTTTTGTTAATGTTGATATTTTTACCTTTCCCGTGAATCATGAGTGTTCTTAATGACATCTATAATGGTCAATTTTTTTTCCAGAAGGTTTTCAATTTGCTTTTCCCAGATCCATCAGAGAAATCACTATCTATGGAAGCTATATCTTTATGAAATATATTTCTTAAACAGTACAACTTGAAAGTCCAATTACTCCTTGATCCATGGGGTGCAGAATGGATATTGTGTTAGCAGGCATGAAACATTAATCTTGTTGTATATCTCCACCAGAGCTCTTGGGTGACCAAGTGCATTGTCAATGAGTAGTGATATTTTAAAAGGAATTTTTTTTCTGCGTAATAGGTCTTAGCAGTGGGCTTAAAATGTTCAGTAAACCATGTTGTAAACAGATGTGCTGTCACCTAGGTTTTGTTATTGTATTTACACAGCACAGGCAGGGAAGATTCAGCATGATTCTTAAGGGCCCTAGGATTTTTGGAAAGGTGAATGAGCAATGGCTTTAATTTGAAGTCTCCAGCTGTATTAGCCCCTAACAAGAGAGTCAGCCTGTCCTTTGAAGCTTTAAAGCCAGGCATTGGCTTCTCCTCTCTAGCTATGAAAGTCTTAGATGGCACCTTCTTCCAATAGAAAGTTGTTTTGTCTACATTGAAAATCTATTGTTTAGTATAGCCACCTTCTTTAATTATCTTAGCTAGATCTTCTGATAACTTGCTAGAGCTTCTATATCAGCACTGCTTTTGCACCTTGCACTTTTATGTTATAAAGATAGCTTGTTTCTTTAAACCTAGTGAATCCACCTTCAACATTTTCCTCTGCAGCTTCCTCACCTCTCTCAGCCTTCATGGAACTAAAGAGAGTTAGGACCATGCTCTGGATTAGGCTTTGGCTTAAGGAAATGTTATGGTTGATATCCAGACAGCTGAAATTTTCTCCATATCAACAATAACACTGTTTAGCTTTCTTACCACTCTTGTGTTCACTGGAGTAGCGCTTTTAATTTCTTTCAAGAACTTTCCTTGTATGTTCACAAATTGGCAAACTGTTATTAGATGCAAGAGGCCTAGCTTTCAGCCTATCTTGCCTTTTTTTTTTCTTTTTTAATCTTCACCAGAGAAAATTTTTCTATTTATCTTCAGATAGAGTGGGAGGGATGGGGGACAGAGAGAGAGAGAGAGAGAGAGAGAGAGAGAGAGAGAGAGAGAGACGTGGACTGGTTGCCTCTCGCACGACCTTGGCCCTGATCAGGGCTGGGGACAAAATGTAACCAAGGTATATGTGCCCTTGACTAGACTCGAACCTGAGACTCTTTGGTCCACGGGCCAACGCTCTAACCACTGAGCCAAACCAGCCAGGGCCTGTCTTGTTTGCCTCTCAACATGCTTTAATAATTTCTCACTTTTTATTTATTTTATTGTATTAAATTGTTTTCTTTATTGATTTTAGAGAAAGAGGAAGGGGACGGGGAGAGAGATAGAAACATCGATGAGAGAGAATATTGATTGGCTGCTTCCTGTACGGCCCCCACTGGGGATTTGCCCCACAACCTGGGCATGTGCCCTGACCAGGAATTGAACCGGCGACCTCTTGGTGCATGGCTCGACGTTCAACCACTGAGCCACACTGGCCGGGCTCATTTTTTATTTAAAGTGAGAGATGTAAAACTCTTCCTTTCATTGAACATTCAGAGGTCACTGTATGGTTATGAATTGGCCTAATTTTAATTATTCTTGTGTCTCAGGGAATTAGGAGCCCTGAGTAGAGGGAGAGCTACAAGGAAATGGCTGGTCAGTGGAGCAGTCAGAACAAACACGTTTATTGATTAAGTTTGTAGTCTTATATGAGCATGGCACATGGTACCCCCAAAACAATTACAATATTAACATCAAATATCACTGATCATAGATCATAATAATAATGATAAAATTTGAAATATTGCAAGAATTTCCAAAATGTGACACAGAGACACGAAGTGAGCAAATGCTATTGGAAAAAATGATGCTGATAAACTTGCTTAACACAGAGTTGCCACAAACTTTCAGTATGTTAAAAAAAAAAGCAGTATCTGTGAAGCACAATATAATTAGGTACGCCTGTATTGTTAAGACTTTTGTAATTGGTATTATCTTTTAAATTTTAATTTCAAATTACTTGTTTTATATGCAGAAATTCTACTAATTATTCTATATTGACCTTATATCCAGAGACCTTGCTAAGAACCACATATTACTTTAATATGATTATAAATTATTTTAAATATCTCTCTATAGATATGTGCAATTTTCATTGAAATTAATAACTATGACATCACTAAAAAATAAGTAGGTGCCCTGGCCAGTGTGACTCAGTTGGTTTGATGTGTCTCATCCACCAAAAGGTTGCCTGTTTGATTGCTCCATCAGGGCACATGTCCAGGTTGTGGACTAGATTCCCAGTAGGGGACGTACAGGAGGAAGCCAATGGATGTTACCCTCTCACATCGATGCTTTTCTCTCTCTTCCTCTCCCTTCCTCTCTCTCTAAAAATCATTAAAATTATTTTTAAAAAAATAAGCAGGCAAGCCATAACTGTGAAAAGACATTTATATATATACATATATATGTGTGTATATATATATATATATATATATATATATATATATATATGAAAAAGGCCTTCTATTTACATTATATAAGGAACTTATACAAATCAACAACAAAAAAAAAACTTAATTAGAAGTTGGCAAGGATTTGAATAAGTAATTTACAAAAAAATTACACAATAGCTAAAAATCATATTTTTTAAGGGCTGGATACCATTACTCATAAGGGAAATGAAAATTAAAACCATAATGAGATATACACCTATCAAAATGGTTATAATAAAAAGACATGATATCAATTGTCGATGAAGATGTGGAGCAGCTGAACTTCTCAAACATTGCTAATGAAAATATAAATTGTTTAAATCTTTTTTTTTTTTTATCCTCAACCGAGGACATTTTTTTTGCATTTATCTTCAGATAGAAAAGGAGGGAGAGAGGGAGGAAGAGAGAGAGAGAAACATCGATGTGAGAGAGACACATCGAGTGGTTGCCACCTATATGACCCCAACCGGGGCCGGGGACAAACTGCAACAGAGGTACATGCCCTTCTCTCTAGTCCACGGGCCGACACTCTAACCGCTGAGCCAAACTGGCCAGGGCGAGAATATAAATTGTTTAAAGCATTTTGGAAAATTATTAGTATTAACCTAATCTAAATATATGCCCACCCTAAGGAAAAAACAATTCTAATCATAGACAGATTTTGTTAAGTGCATATGTCCACCAAATGAACTATACATAACTATTGAAAACAGCTTTATTTATAATATAATAGGCTGAAACTAGGAAAAATTGGAGTGACCAAACTCATAAAAATATATTGAGATTAAGGTATCACCTCACACCTATCAGAATGGCCTCCATCAACAAATCATCAAACAACAAGTGTTGGCGAGGGTGTGGAGAAAAGGGGACTTTAGTACACTGCTGGTGGGAATGCAGACTGGTGCAGCCACTGTGGAAAACACTATGGTGTTACCTCAAAAAATTAAAAATTGAATTGCCATTTGACCCAGTGATCCCACTTCTAGGAATATACCCTAAGAAACCTGAAACACCAATCGGAAAGAATACATGTACTCCCATGTTCATAGCAGCACTATTTACAATAGCTAAGATCTGGAAACAGCCCAAGTGTCCATCAGTGCATGAATGGATAAAAAAGCTGTGGCACATATACATAATGGAGTACTATGCAGCTGTAAGAAAGAAAGATCTCTTATTCTTTGAGACGACATGGAGGGACCTCGAGAGTATTATCCTAAGCGAAACAAGCCAAGCAGAGAAAGACAAATATTACATGATCTCACTCATTTGTGGAATATAATAAACATAACAGTCTGGGGAACAGGGTAGACCCAGAGATGTGAAAGTAGGGTACAGACTGACAACCCTCAGAAGAGGGGGTTGGGGGGAGGGAAGAGATAAACCACAGAACTTATACGCATGTATGCATAACTGATGGACATGGACAACAAAGCTGGGGATGGGGTGGGGGGATGGGGAGGAGGGTGTCAATGGGGAAAAAAGGAGAAACATCTGTAACAAAAATAAATTAATAAAAAATGAAAAAAAAAATTCTCAGGCACAAATTGAAAAAAAAGTATGCTTATATAGTGAAATAGTATATTACAATAAAAAAAAGAAGAAACTAGTGTCATGCAGTGAGATGAATCGCAAAAATTTTGTGTTGAGCCAAAGACGGCATCCACAAAAGAGCATATATTGTGTGATTCCATTTAAGTTAAAAAAATAAGCAAAACAAACAAACAAACAAAAACCTAGTCTTATAGTTTTAAAAGTCAGAATAAATTAACCTCTCAGTTGGAGGTATTAACTGGAATGAGTCAAGAGGAATCCTTATAGGTGTTGGAGGTATTCTATATATTGATCTGGGTCGTGGTTACATAGATATATACGTCTGTAAAAATCTACAGTGCTATACAGTTAAGATTTTGCAATTTACACTGTTTAGATTGCACCTTAATTTAGAAAGTTGACAATATGGAAATGCCAATCATATAATGCAGGTAGAAATGAAATAATTATATTCTCTCTGAGAGCAATTTCAAAGGATAATAATAAGTTGTTTGTTTTTTAATGTCTGTATTCTCTGACTCAGAATATTGTGCTTCTAATAACTGATTCTAAAGAAAGAATCTGAGAAATGGCAAAATGTATATATATTTATATATTTGTACTATTATATATTTGTCAGAAAGAATCTGACAAATGGCAAAAATGTATATATATATGACAACAGCACACTTTTATGATAAGGATGAAAGCAAGGCAGAAAAACTCCAAATGTCTAAGTTTGGGAACTGAATAATTATGTTCTAGCTACAAAATGGACCAGACATTTAAAATTATAAAGATAAAATTCTAAAAAACATTAATGTTTTTGGAGAACTTAGTAGTGTCATGTATTTGCATTATGTGATTAATATGGATTATTGCATTTCATGTTTACTAGAAACTGATGAGTAGGGATGATTGATATCTTTTTCACAGATGAAAAACAGAGGCTTAGTGAATTGTGCAGGGACACACAGCTACCAAATGTCAGAGTTAACAATCTAACCTCGATTTGTCTGAATCCAGAGCCAGGGATTTTAACTGGTGTGATATAGTTTGGGCACTGTCACATACAATACTCATGTCACAAATGAGACTTATAATTTATTGTTAAATGAGGGAGTAGCCAAGCTGCATGAATGAATCATAGCATGATTTCATATGCATAAAAATGCACACACACATACACAGTAGAGTAAATCATGTGATAAAGCTCCTGTGATTGGCAGTTAATTACCAGTTCCTCTGGTCTCCTGTTCAGGTAACTAGCTGTGCAGATTCACCCTAGTCTTTTCATTAATCTCACAATAAAATCTTCCCACATTTCATATAATTAAAATATTTAGACCCCATTTATAGTGGATGGCAGAACTTTACTGCTTATACATCATATATAAACAAATAAATCCATTTGGCAAAGCATATGTCAAGCTCTACTTTTTCTCTGTGTTGAGATTATGGAAAATTTCATATATATAATTGGTTGATTTAAATTTTCTACTTTCGCTCAACTGAATATACAAAGTTAATACAATTAACCCCTCCCCCCCCCAAAAAAAACAAAGGGAAGGTGACAACGTGTTTTAACAAAACAGTAGCCTGTTTTTTTAATTGATACCCTACCATCACCCAACTAATTGATTTTTGGCTTTATTCTTAAGAGTAAAGGCTAATGTTTATTGAGAACATAATTTGTACCACATACCTAATGAATGTCTTTTATAAATATATTACCTGTATTTAGTCTACACAATAACCATGTGAGGTAAGTACTATTATCATCACTAGTTTATGTATGAGAAAACTGAAGCACAGATTGGTTACGTTGCCCAAAGCTACACAGAATGATTCCAGCTCAGAGAGTCTAACTCCGCCGGGGACCTGCTCTAAACCTCTAATGTGTATGTCCCCTGAAAGTTTAACAGGAGGGGCTCATCTCCTCAACTGTAAAATGCAGGGTCACCTGCACATTTTAATATTCTGCGACTTTGAATCCAAGGTTTGCCAACAATTTTTGTGTCATATAGTCAGTCAGTCGTTTTTTGTTTTTTGTTTTTTTTCAGTGCCTACTATGTGCCAAACTCAGTAGCAGCTTTTTTCTTTCTTTTTCTTGATATCAATTTCATAGACCATTTGAACTGAGTGACGTGTGCCTTGGAAGGGAGATTGAAGGTATCCACAGCAGTTTGAGATTTGAGGGCACATTGATATGTATAAGCTGGACTTGACCCTAAACAAAGCAATCTGATTATTTAATACATTCTAACGTGAAAAGAGGGATGGACAGTTCTTTTTCAACCTTTCTCAACACATATAATTTTTAAGTCAGTGGTTTAATGTAATTTTCTTTAGCTGCTAACTTGATTCAGGATAAGATTCAAGCATAAAATCACACAAATCTTTTGTTTTGCAAAGCTCTTTCACGAATCAACCTTGCTTCATGCCCTAATTAATCAGTGTTCATGGGGGAATGAGAGGTTATTTGCTTTTCAGCCTCTGCAGATATTCTAATAGTGTAGCAGGAGAGTTCTGAAATAACATGGGTTATTTTTCATATTTGAAGCAGTTTCCCATGGACTCTTATAATTATCTAGAAAATGTGAACCATTGTTTCTATTGGAATTTTACCTCATGCTGACAGGAACTCCTGAGATTAGAAAAATCTACCCATTACGAGCATGCAATTATTCCAGTATGTTAAATTGAACATATCATTATGTTTAGAAACCCCTACCATAGTCCCTGATCCTTATAATCCACAGGAGAATGTAAGCCTTTCTTTTTCTCAATTAAATCATTTTCCAAAACATGTAACAAACCATTCCTCATCGACTGAAATAAAAAATTGTATACGATTTTCTCATTCAGTAGAATAGTTTAACAAATTATTGGGAGCCAGTAAAGTTTAGCTAACAGGTCTAAAGAGAAGCATTATTTGATTTCCTTATATGTTATTATTAGCTCCGTGAAATTGGTTTATCGAGCACCATCTCAAATCAAAATTTTACAACAGCACTCCCAGCACACTGCACACTGGAGTCT
Source organism: Tadarida brasiliensis (assembly GCA_030848825.1). Lineage (NCBI taxonomy): Eukaryota > Metazoa > Chordata > Mammalia > Chiroptera > Molossidae > Tadarida > Tadarida brasiliensis. Next base: position 83,960,720 of record CM061257.1, read on the forward strand.
TATGCTTAAGTATACTTTCATTTATTATCCAGAACTTAAGAGAGAAAGAGAGAGAGAGAGAGAGAGAGAGAGAGAGAGAGAGAGAGAGAGAGAGAGAGAGAGAGAGGATGGGCCACCACTGTAGGATTGAGGCTGTTGTTTTCTCTACTGCTAGGCGATTTTGACTGCAACAAGTTCCCCGGGTCAAAAACACTGCTATCGCTCTGAAATAGCCTTAGAACAAAAACATCTAAGGCAGATATGAGAGAGTAAATATGATTCATAGATTTTTATATTTTAGGATTCCAGTGTTTGAGAACAATTCGGGTTATCAATGTAAAATTATTTACATAATTACAGATCAAACCAATCAGTTACTACCTTGTCAGGCTAAAGGTCATGTCTAGCATAAGCAAGTAGCTCAGATGTCGCTCTGCTGTTAATACCTGTTCACTGTGGGGCTGCTGCCCTATTCCCAGAGCTGATTGCCCTCTGTCCTGTGGCTTCAAGTAATGTAAATTGTATCTTGTCCCTGGGTAATCGAGATCAGTGTTGTCTTGTCTGTCCACTCCCTGCCGATGCCCTCTCTGTGCTGCGATAATGGTTTTGGTGGGCAATCAAGGAGGATGCCTTCTTGACTCGTCTCTCATAATAGATTGTCCTCCTCAGGCAAAATTGAATAACCCCCGACATGGCCTGGAGGCAAGCAATGAGAATTCAATAAGTCTGCAGGGTCAATGTCCTGTCATTTTAGGCAAGCAAGTAATTATTCTGCACTAACATTCAGTAATAGGAAGAGGAAGCTGCCTTGGACACCTTCATCTTGATACCCAGAAAAGTCACCTTAACAGGATTTTCCCTCTCATCAGCAATAATTCCTTCTCCTTCTCTGATGTGATTGGGTCCAATATTCATGTGCGTTGCCTGTGTGGATTTTCTAGAATTTTTTCTAACCTGCAGCATCTGTGGGAAAGTTTAACAACTTCACTGCCTGTTTAATATTTTCCACTTTTATGGGTTGCAGTTGTGCTGTCTATTTGCTTTTACTGATTTGTGAAAGATTTATTATAAACCAAATACAGCTGTTCTACCCTTTCATAAAGTCAAACTATTTTGGCAAACCCGTTTTCCACTGTGAAAAGATATTTGAAATCATTTTTCTGACCAGCTCTCCTACCATAAACTGCGGACTCACTTGAGGAAAAGAGTATGCATCCGCTTCGAAAATAAACAGGCTGGAGAGAAGAAATGGCATTTGGGAAGGCCTGCTGGTGGGATTCAATGTTATTATGTATAGATCCCACGAGGACAAAATTTTAATATTAAAAAAAATCTATAAATTCAAGCCACTTGAGTGTTCTGCCTTTGCATTTATATTTATGAATCATAGCCATTTAAGTATGTAAACTTTATCTGAAACTAATATTATGATAAACCTTTTAATATTCTTAAGATATTGCTGTTATGTACCATCACTCCATCCATTATATATACACACCGAGAACTATTCATATATAAAAGTAGGTTTACAGTTAGAATACAAATAAATAATACCATAATTAATAAAATTAATAAATAATAATACAATAAACTGTTTCGCATTCTCATAACTATAAACCCACTTTTGCCCACCACTGTAGATATATGAGAACATATCACTTCAATTAATCAGTTCCCACTGTTCAGTTTTAGATCTCTAAGTTTTGATATTTATTTAAGGAAACGCTGAATTACCAGTTTTGAAGAAAGAAAATTTTAGCACCATTTTAGTTATTTCTACTGCTGCTTTTAAAAAAGTTATCTTTTTAAATGGGAAATAAAAACAATTAGAAAACAAAAGTGACTTCTAAACCCATCCGAGGTTGCTTTTCTTCTCGTTTCTCTCTGGGTAGAAACTATTGCTTTATTCATTGAAAGGAACCTTTATCTTCTCTCTCCTGAGATCAGTGCACAGCGAGTAATGAAGAGGCTCATATAAGAGCAGAATAAGCACTTTCCATGACTGATTGACGATTGATTATTGCTGGGATGTCTCCCCACGGTCACTCATCACTATGCTTTTTTGACAACCAAGCTCTATTCCTGACATGAAAAAGGTGTTTTGATCTGCATCAATTTGGCTTGTTAACTGTGACAAAACTCAAACTGATACTGATCATGTTCACTTGTCGATGTTGATTTGGATCCTGGTTGTAAGAAAGATTCATAGTAATGTACACTTTATTCTTTATTCAGGATGCTATAACACTAATCTGTTTAGTGACTACTCCTCTTGAAATTGTTTTCATTATCCTCATGCACTTAGGATTTTGTTCACTACAACAAGCTTTTGACATTATTTTATCTAATCATGATTATTCCTTTTAATGTATTTTTATCAGTCTGCTTTAGAATTTCTGACCATCTTTTATGTGACCATAACTAAACTTTTTACCATATGACACTGGAGAGAAACCTAGAGCTGCTTTTCATGTAAACTACTGAAAAAGAAGATTTAGTTAGAATTATTTTGTATTGAGTAGAGTATATATGTTCTAGAAGTAAAGCATAGCAAAGAGGATATATTTTAAAGATTATATCAAGGGAAACATTTTATATATATATATACATCCTCAGGTGCTTGAGTTAAAAGAACAAAATAAATTCTTGGCAATTAATTACTCTCCCCAAAATTTAAAACCAATACTTATTTAAAAATAACATATCATAAACACTTATAAAAATACTTAATATAATATTTGCTATTAAGAAGTTCTAAATGACTTATATTTTAATATATTTAATTTTGTTATTTATTTGCTTTATACTGAGAAATTAAATTTAAGACATAATGGAGATTTTATTTTTCAAAATGAATTATGTTTTCCACCTAAAATTGAGGTAATCATTTTTCTACATTTTGCATTCCCTTCTTCTTTTTCCTCCTGGAGTTTTTAAGACCTTTATTGAGCCCCACATCACAGAGCAAGTACAAAAATTCCAGTGAACAGTTTTAATTGTATTTCTTGAAGCAGTCCTTGAAAATGGCCATGAGATCTTAGCTACTCTTTTTTTTTAAAGTCAGAATAAAGTTGTCTAGAGAAAACTATAGTATATCATTTGGGGGCATGCATTATTAATTCTCTTTTTCCCCTCCACATAACTGTAACTTTTAAATTTTTGGTGATCCAAATTATCAAACACTGTGTTGCATTTGCCAAAATATAGAATTTATTTTTTAGCTTGTTATATTGAAGCTACTGCAGAAATTACTATGCTAATCCACATGATTATATAAAACTCTTTTCTGATGTCTTGACTGCTTTTTCCTTGAGTTTATGAGGTACTAAAATTTATAAATTAAAACTAATATCTAAATATCTCTCTGTCATTCATGAAAAACACTGAGTGAAAACAGATTTTTCTTTGGTGTCTGAGAAGTTGCCTAATTAAAAGGTCTCCTCACTCTTATCTTTTTACAAGAGTTGTGCCCCTGTGTCAGTGAAACCTGTGAGCTAAATGTTGCTGAATTCTTCACTGGGGTGAGTATCAAGAAAAAACTACACACTGCTACTTCCATGTCTTCGATGAGTCTCTGCCTGACTTACCTGTCCTTGGTATGCCTTTGCACATTCGTGCCTCAGTGCCGTGGGTGGTGGGTGAGCCTTCAGGGCTTGCAGGTCCTGGTTGCCTGCGGACTCATGTCCTGTGGGCAGCTGTCTGCAGGCTCCAGCCCCACCATGCATTTTGATCCACTGTTTCCCTGAACTGCGAAGGGAAAATGCCAGGGAGATTTGATATGGAGAAAGGGGAAACCAGAGAATACAGAAGTGTGGAAAAAAAAAAAGAACTTATATTTTTAGTGTCCTCCATTTGCCTTTCCCGTCTTCAAAATATTTTTCTTTTTTAAAATTTTAATTTAATTTAATTTTTCCATCACCATTTATCCCCTCTATGCCCTTTTCCACCTCCACTCCCCCACCTCACCCCCCACAATCACAATGCTGTGGTCCATGTCCATAAGTTCTTTTTCTTTTTTGCTCAATTTCTCCAGCCCCCCAACCTTCCCCCCCCCCCAGCACACACACACACACACCAACCAGAGCTGTCTGCCTGTTCTCTGAGTCTGTCTCTGTTTTACTTGGTAGTTCACTTTGTTCATTAACTTCCACATATGAGTGAAATCACACGGTACTTGTCTTTCTTTGACTGACTTATTTCGTTTAGCATAACATTCTCCAGGTCTGTCCATGCTGTCGCAAAGGGTAAAATTTTCTTCCTTTTAACAGCAGAGTAGTATTTAGTGTTTTATTGTGTAAACATACCACAGCTTTTTTATCCACTCATCTACTAATGGACGCTCAAGCTGCTTCCAAATCTTAGCTATTATAAATAACGCTGCAATGAACAAAAGTGAAATCGCTGGGTCATAAAGCAGTTCCATTTTTAATTTAAAAAATATTTTATTGATTTTTAAAGAGGGGGAGAGAGAGAGAGAGAGAGAGAGAGAGAGAGAGAGAGAGAGAGAGAGAGAAACATCAGTGTGAGAGAGAAACATCAAATGGCTAATTCTTGTACTCAATCTGACCAGGAATTGAACCTGAAACCTGAGTATATACCCTGACCAGGAACTGAACCAGGACCTTTCAGTGCATGGGATGACACTCAACCAACTGAGCTACACTGGCAGGACTATTTTTAATTTTGGGGGGGAACTCCATACTGCTTTCCACAGTGGCTGCACCAATCTGCACTCCCACCAACAGTGCACAAGGGTTTCCTTTCTCCACATCCTTGCCAACACTTGTTTGTTGATTTATTGATGATAGCCATCACAGTACCTGATATCAAACTATACTACAAGGTCATAGTAATCAAAACAGCATGGTACTGACATAAGAACAGACATAGAGATCAATAGAACAGAATAGAGAGCCCAGAAATAAATCCATGCCTTTATAATCAATTGATAATTGGAGGCAAAAACATACAATGGACTTAAGATAGTCTATTCAATAAATGGTGTTGGGAAAATTGGACAGATACCTACAAAAAATGAAACTAGACCAACTTCTTACATTGCACACAAAAATAAACTCAAAATGGATTAAAGACTTACATGTTAGACTTGACACCATAAAAATCCTAGAAGAAAACATAGGCAGTAAAATCTCGAACATTTCTCAGAGCAATAGTTTTTCTGATCTATCTCCTTGGGCAAAGAAAACAAAACAAAAGAAAAAAATAAACAAATGGGACTACATCAAACTAAAGAGTTTTTAACACAATGAAAAGACAACCCACTGAATGTGAGAACATATTCTGCAATGATGCATCTGATAAAGGGTTAATATCCAAAATTTATTTAAAAAACTTATAAAACTCAACACCCCAAAATCAAACAATCCAATGAAAAAAAAAAATGGGCTAAAGACCTGAATAGATACTTCTCCAAAGCTGCAGATGCCTCATACAGATGGCCAATTGACATATGAAAAGTTGCTCAGCATCACTAATTATCAGAGAAATGCATATTAAATCCACAATGAGATATCACCTCATAGCTGTCAGAATGACTATTATTAATAAATCTTCAAAATATTTTTTCAATGATAGTAAATTTAGTGGACAGTGAGGTAGGTTATGGTTATGCCATTATGCTTCTGGATCTTGAACTTTCTCTTGAACTCATTTTAAAATTTTTTGTTTTTTTACATCATTTCATCTCACTTTTCAAGCCTATTTCATATAAAGGCTCAAAAAGTTTCACTGAGCTTTTCATTAAAAATCAAGAAAATCAAGAGGCAAGAAAGTTCCAGAAATCTCAAAGACATGTTAGGAGACTCTGGTAAAGATGGATGCAATCACCTTACAGGAAAATGAAACAGAGAGGGATTAAGAACTCAGAATCTGGAATCAGATCTCCTGGTATCAACCCCTAGCTCTGTCACTTATTTTTGTAGATGCCTCATACAACATCTCTGTGTCTCAATGTACTTTTCTATAAAATGGGTATATACAGCCTGGCTGGTGTGACTCAGTGGTTGAGTATCGACCCATGCACCAAGAGGTTGCTGGTTTGATTCCCAGTCAGGGCACATGCCCAGGTTGTGGGCCAAATTCCCAGTAGGGGGAATGCAGGAGGTGGCCAATCGATGTTCTCTCTCCTCGATGTTTCTATCTCTCCTTCTCCCTTCCTTTCTCTCTAAAATCAATATATATATATATATATATATTTTTAAACGAGTATATACAGATGTCCCTATTACATGGGAACTTGTCACCTTTTTAAGTTATTGTGAATATTAAATAAGTTAAAATAATTAATGTTGTTAGAATGCTGTCTGCTGCCTAAATTATAAACTCCTACATGTATTATTATTTATGTAGAAGTTTATACCTTACAGAGTATTATCTCAAATGTTATCTTTTGACTCTTATAACAAGTCCATAAATCAATTTTAAGATGAAGAAATTAAGAAAGTAAGTGACTTGACCAAAGAAACATAATGAGAAAATACTGAAAAACTTGATCCATGTCTTTTGTTTCTAAGTCCAAGTTTAATGGTGTTGTTTCCCATAGGACAATCTTTGTCTCTCTTTAGAGACTGATTATCATTTGTTATGATGACATGAAATATGAAAGGAAGATAAGTTTAGAGTGGAGAATACTAAAGAAAGAGAAAGTGCAAATAACTAAGATTCAATAGGTTTTGATAAAGCAAAAATGTGAGTTTTATGTTTCAGAATATATTTTTATTTTTTTCATATATTGAAGAATTGTTATTAAGCACCTGTTATTGTTAAGTATTGTGGATACAAAATAGATAATATGCTGTAAATTGAATTCAAGGGTTTCAGTGGAGGAGATAAAGATGTCAAATAATTATTGTGGCAAAGCATAGTAGAAGTATACATTAGTATTATTAAAGCACAAAGTAGGAGCACCTGGCCAAGACTGGAGGATTTGAGAAAATCAGGGAAGATTATCTAAAGGATTTGGAGTAAAAAAACTAATAATCTAATTCATGGTTTAAAAAGATCATTGTGATTGTTGTATTAAGACTATATTGCAGGGAGTAAGACTGGAAGCAGAGAGATCAAGCTGGAGGCTGTAGTAATAGTTCAGGCAATAGTTCAGAATTTTCTTTCCTAAGATGTGGAAGCTTGACCATGTTTATAGATGGAGGAGCGGATCTAATGAAGAAATTATTTAATGTCAAAATTTATAAGGAACTTATATACTCAATACCACCCCCACCACCCCAAAAAAACCCCAATCCAATTAAGAAATGAGCAGAGGACCTGAATAGACAATTCTCCAAAGAGGATACACAGATGGCCAATAGACATATGAAAAGATGCTCCTGGTCACTAATCATTAGAGAAATGTATATTACTACCACAATGAGGTATCACTTCATGCCTATCATAATGGCTATCATCAATAAATCAACAAAGAAAAGTTTTGGAGAGGATGTGGAGAAAGGGGAACCCTCATGCACTGCTGGTGGGAATGCAGATTGGTGCAGCCACTGTGGAAAGCAGTATGGAGTTACCTCAAAAAATTAAAAATGGAGCTACCTTATGACCCAGCAATTCCATATTTGGAAATATATTCAAAGAAAACAAAAGCACTAATTTGAAGGAATCAACTATGTTCATTGCAGTGTTATTTACAATAGCCAAGATTTGGAAGCACTTCAAGGGCCTACCAGTAGGTGAGTGGATAAAAAAATCTGTGGCACATTTACGCAATACTCAGCTGTAGAAAAGAAGGAAATCTTACCTTTTGTGACAGCATGGATGGACCTGGAGGCTATTATGCTAAGTGAAATAAGCCAGTCTGAGAAAGGCAAGTAGCATATTATTTCACTTATATGTGCAATCTAATGAACAAAATAAACTAACAAAGTAGAGACAGACTCGTGGATACAAAGAATAGACTGACAGCTGTCAGAGGGGAGGGTATTGGGGGCTACGTGAGAAGGCTGTAGGAGTTAAGCAAAGAAAATAAAAAGAAAGACTCATGGACACAGACAACAGTATGGTGATTGCCATAGGGAAGAAGGGGTGGGACAGGTAGAAGAGGAAAGGGGGCATAAATGGTGATAGAGGAGACTTGACTTGGCGTGGTAAATCACAATACAATATACAGATGATATATTGTAAAATTGTAAAATTTTGTTTCAGGAAAAACAAAAGGAAATCATAAAATGTTTCTGCTCAAGGTCATAATGTTTTTTATAAGCACCCCTAACCTAACATCTGGATTTTTGTCTGTTGTTTATTAATGCTCTATCTATCTATCACCACCTATATTTCCTTAAGTAGAAAAAAAAAACAAAACGTATTTTGGGGAAATAAAGATTGGAAATATTTAATTTAGAAAAAAATTCAGAGCTTTAGGAGCTAGAACACAAGTTATTTATGGGCACAATTTGAAAGGGTATTGGGTAGAATTATCAGCATGCAGAGATAATACATGTTAGGGAACTAATTGCTTATTAGATTACCAATGTGTGAGTGCCTAGAATTCTTCCTCATAAAATTCACTCAGGAAGTGGTACCTTTTTTCCTCTTTTCTTCTCACTAAGCATTGGAAGCTAAATACATCATTGCTTCCATTTTTAGACCAAGAGGTATTAATGGACTTTTGTTAATGTTCCTTTGAAAGCACAGCACTTGGTATTTTTTTCTTTGGTGCTCAGAGTAGGTTTACATAGAAGGTAGTGGCATCAGGTTATATGTATATATAAATATATCACCCATCATCCTTTCTCTGGTTTATAGATCCTGTTTGCTGAACAATGTAAGAGTATAGAACCAGAAAGAGCCAGAGACAAAGCCAAGCTATATTTTCTACTTCATCACCTCTGGCTCACTGTGTGCAACAGTAGAGCTCCTTACACACTATAAAGGTACATGTATAACTAATTTCTTGGACATCAGAGAACAGTATATAGTGACCATATCATTTTCTTTCTTATTTGGTAAAAGTTTCAATAGTAGATTCCTGGATAGATAACTAACAGAGAGGACATATTCCCATTCCATGCTCAAGAACTACAAAGTTTGAGAAAATCTGTAGTAAAGACAAAGTACAGTTTGCTATGAAAGTATACAACCAAGATTCCTTAAAAATGTATACATTTATTTTTATATCTCTGGCAAAGGTCATAAGTTAAATATCCATGTGGCTAATTGAGATTCTCTATTCCATGGCAGAGTTATAGTTCTAAGCATGATAGATTTACAGCAATAGCAACCAAAAATATTTTAATGATGATACTATCTTTCTATATGTGGATAACATACTATTGCTATATTTTGAGAAATGTGCCAGATCTATAGTATCTCTTCCCTAAGCTTCTTATTCACAGTTTCTGCAAAGCGAGGTAAGATGCCAGCTTATTCAAATGAATTGCATTTAAGAAGGGAAGAAAGAAAGAATTATAGAGGCAACATTACATTCCAGTGTCTAGGGCTGCATTCCCCCTTGTACATGCATTGTAATTATATACTGACCTTTGAGATCAGTGGCTGGTTACTTATGGGATAATATGATTAAAGTATATGTAACAAGTATGTTAAATTATTTTTAATGCAATTCTAGTGGAGAAGATCTGTGTAATTGTTAATTCCATTTCATTCTAGAGGCATCTGAGATAATATCCCTTGGGTCCAAGCTTATAAACTAGACTAAGGCTATATTCACACAGAAGCCACTTTGAATTTTGTTGATTTTGCTTTCCTAATGACCGGTTTTCAGGGAGAAAGAAACTTGTAGCTAGTGAGAAAATACATAGGAGACACATGCACCTTTCAAGGATAATTTGTGGCACTTACATAATTATTAAAGAAAATGTTATTTATTGTCATGTTTGGAGTAAACCTTTCTCTTCCTCTTCTCTGAAACATGAATACTAGCGCATTTGAGTTGTTTTTTGTTTGGTGTGACCTACCTTTTTATTCTCATTTTGAAGGTTGTGTATTTGGAATGGGGGCAATTTCAAATGCTTTAAAAGTGTTTCTAGTGGGCGAAAAATTTTGTGGGTGACAGTCCTTTGAAGAAGCGTACAACTTTATCTGCTGATGAAGAAAGAGATACTGTCAGGACAAGGCTTTTGATGATAGTAACTTGAATTTCAGGGGCACACCTCAGAAGGAATTAGAAGACTTAAGGGCAGAGGGAAATATTAGCCTTAGACACAGTAGTATAAATGTGAGAAAAATAATACTGGAGACAAAGACAATGCAGATTGAAGCAGTAAGTGCTCTGATGGTCAGGACTGTGTCAGTGAAAGATAATAAGCGAAGAGATGCCTGTTGTATTACACAAAGGTTAATGATTCACCCAAGTCAAGTTAAAGGCTTATTTCTAAATGTTATACAAATTTTTAAACTTCGATATGTTAAGATGAAATTTACTTTCGTAGACCTGAAGCATATTATAAATAATAACTGATGATGATTATATTTACTACTGATGACTTGTGTTTCATCCATCATTTAGTTATTATATCAGATTGCCAATGTAAGTCAAAATATCATGTATTTTTATTTCCCTCCATGTCTAGCACTGATTCTAAATAGCTGTCAGGTAGTTATAAAACTGTTTTGGCCTCACTCCAATTATTTGCTAACCATGATGTTCTGGAAGTAAGTTTTCCTTGTTTTTGATTCTAACACTCTACTGTAATTGCTTGAGCATATGTCAGTTTTCTACTAAAGAGGTTCTTTGATGAGGAAATTGGTTTTTTATTTAAAATTTCAGGCATCTTTCTTAAGGAAAGAAACTATGAGTTAGCTTCACAGACCTATCAAGCTCTAATTGGAGAGTCAGATGCTCTGGGATTAGGCAAAGTAAAGGATTAGTTTTTGCACTCTCTCAAATATGTAAGGAGCAATATAGAATGCCATTGACAGTGGGGGGGTTTGGTTACAGACTCTGACATTTATAAGCTATGTAACCTCTGCTAGTAGCTTTAGCAAAGCCTCAGTTTGCTCATCTGTAAAATGAGTGTACCGTCAATGAATACCCCAAAGAGCTGGGGGATTAAATGAAATAATTGACACAAAGCACTTAGTTCAGCACTTAGCTGTTTGCTGTCAAAGATCACATTTACTAATTTCTATGAGAACAGACATTTTTGTTTGGTTCATCACTGTACCATCAGCACAGTGACTGGCACATAGTAGGTAGCTGGTATTCATTTGCAACTTAAATGAATTTGAGGAGACAATGATTGGTATTTCCCCTGAGTTTAGAGTATTGGAGCTGGAAAAGACTGTATGTCTTACTAGGCTCCATTCTGCAGCAGGAGTCTAAGATTAGTCGCTTGATCCACACTGAGGAGAGAGATTGCTAATTGGGGCAAGTTTGGGAAATAATTCAGTTAAGAACTAGGAAAGGGAACATTTAGTGGGACAAGAAAATCGGCAAAAGTTTTTGTTTCTGTGTTGAGTACTCTTCTAGTATTAGTTTTTCTTTTGATTCTCTTTTTGAAATATCTTTCTCTGGTTTACTTCTTTCTCTAGAATCTATAGGCACCCCTGACAGCCCTGCTTACTTTTGCTTTTCTCTTTTTGAATATATTTCCATGTAGCAAGGACAGGAAAAGGAACCATGAATTTGTACTAAAGAAAATATCTAGATAAGCCCCTGCTTGCTCCCCAGTATCTGTTGAAATGTGTATTCCCTCTCACCTTATTTTGAAAGAATGTTTGCTTCACAAAAAATGCAAGTCATTTAACTGCCAAGGACTGCCATTGATACATATGTAGCATGGCTCTCTCCATACACTGTAACCTGTCTTCAGACTTACATTTATTTTATGGAGTCTCCTATGTATACCTTAAGGATTTAATACTATAGTGGAAGTTTCAAGAAACTTGAAATCTCTGACCTCAAGAAGTTTACAGTCTCTGGCTACTAACTATTTAAGATCTGATGGGAAATTGAGTTAGTTAATTTGGAAACTCCCAAAGCTAAAGTAACAACCACCTGTTTCATTGTTAACAGAACTAGTGTGCATCATGTTCACACAGGATGGTTGATGTGATATTTCATAAACCAAGAAAAATTCCAAGTTTTCTTAACTAAAAGCACATGTTGGTCATGTCTCTTCAAATAAACTGTGACAAAAGCTATGCTATTTTTTGAATCAATTGCTGTGCTCATCTGAGCATTTACAGCATTTTAATGTGACCTAGTTATGTTGTTTGGTATTGTTTCCACCTGTAGTAGAGCAGCAAAAACATAGTTTGCACTCAATAGTCATTCATTTATTCAACGAATATAACTATTGAGTATGTACTTATTATTTGCCAGGCACTATGCAGATTCAGGGTATATTGTTGAAAAAGACATCAGAGACCCTGCTTTTCATGGAATTATAAAGCAGAAAAAGTAGACATTAAATAAGAATCGGATGACTTATAAATTAAAATGTTGATAAGTACTATATAAAAGGGCACTAGAATTATTTTGTTGCCTGTGGAAATAGGGTTCTTCCACAGTCACAAGAAAAGCATTTGGGAGACCCAGTCATAGGAAGATGAGGTGTAGCGGTAAGATTTATGAGAGTAAAAATAAATGGTGCCCCACACTTCATCCACGACCAGATGGCTCAGCTCCATCCCACTGGGGAATAAGTCCAGTCCCGGGGGCCCACAAGCCTGCACTTGTCCTCACCATGCCCAAGGGGGACCATGGCCCAGAGATGCAGAACTTCTGTCTCACTGCCCCATCTGCACGCCCACCATCTAGGCTGGCCCACCATCAAGGCTGCATTTGGGCTACAACTCATGCTGTACTTGGGTCTGCACTTCTCCACAGCCACTGCTACAGAGAGAGTGCATTAACTACTGAACTACAAGGAACAAATCTTTTTTAAGCTTTGATTGCATCTCCTTGTGTCTGGGAAGGGGTAAGTGCGCATTCTTTCAAACTAACCAGTCTTTCTCCTGGCTCTTCGTGGGCTTGTGCTGAGCCCTCCCCCTAGCCAATCCCTTCTCTGGATCTTGAGGGATTCTGTCCCTTATCCAATCTGATCCCTTTCCCAGGCTAGACTCCGCCCCTTTGTGGTCGCCATCTTGGCTCCTACTGCACACGTGTCAGTGGAGGAATTTCTGTTTTACTGGTTCTACACCCCCCACCCCCACCCCTCAGTAATCGGGAAGAACAAGCCAGTTGTTCCCTGGGAGGTTGGAAAGCTGGTCCTTCCTCCCTACTGGGGATTAACATCCATTTGGTGGAGGATGCGGCTGTCCCCTGGGGCATCTGGAGGCTCCAGCTTCCTAGGTAATCCAGCTTAATTAGATGTCTGGCTCCCTTCTCTTTTGTTAATATCTAACTAGCTGCCGACACTAACACTTTTAGATTAATTTTATTTAATCATTTTTAAACGTTTTCTTTTAATCCAATTTGTGGATGTATATTTAAGTTATAATTGATATGAAAATAAAATAATTTCCACACTGGCTAAATAAAAATAATAATTTTAATATTCTGCTAAATACAGTGATTTCCTTACTTTTACTACAGTATTGCTAACATAATTGGCGATGGATCTCGGCTGAGGAGATAGTGATCCCGAACTGCTAGTTGAAACAGACCTTTATAAACTATGGTTTGGAAAGAGAGCCCAGTGGATTTGGCTATGTAAACACACATAAGGATTGAAAGAGCCACATCAAATAGACTGAGGCAGGCCAAGCCACTGAAGACTTCACCAATTCAGTGGTGGGTCAAATGTAAGGATTTGCATTTTCATTACTCCTGTGCTCAGTCTGTTGCCCCCTTTATATCTACAGTCTCTCTCTGTTTTTCTGTCTCTCGCTCTGTTTCTGTCTCTGTCACACACACAAACACCCATCCAAAAAAAAAAAATGGTTATATTATTAAAAGTTTTAAAAAATAATAATTAATCTTTTAAATTGATCTTCTAGTTTTTGTATCAAGTACAGATTTAATTTCCCAGTAGAAATATAAGCAAATCCCCCAAACAAGTAATTCTGATTCATTCTGCTGCTGTAAAGTTAAAAACATACTTCTAATGGCTAACATAAAACACATGCTAACTTTTCTTTGGAACTGTGAATTGTGGAAATGTTGTTACTCTAAAGGAAAGGAGGTCTGGGTCTTCTCTTCATTCCCTTCATTCCATGAGTCTAAACTTTCCACAAATGCAGTCAATGATTCAGGGCTGGGCCAGACCCCACAGAGGCTAGGAGAGAAGGAACCGATTCCATTTGACAGTCTCAAAACACACGAACTCACCTTTGCGCTTTCTCCCAAGTCACACTTCTTTGGATATACACTTTGTGAAAGATATGATGTGATAGATAGATAGATAGATAGATAGATAGATAGATAGATAGATAGATAGATAGATAGATAATAAACAGATATGATAAATAGGACAGAAAGAGAAAATCTTCGTTCTCCCCCCTTTTTAGAATGTGTAGGTTATGCTGAATCATGTCTTTATCTGTGTTCTGAGCTGGGGAAGAGCTAGATTAATAGAGGACACAGCAGTTGCAAATTCACAATCTAAATTCTGCTTCTGTTACTCATTTACCTTTTCAAATAACTAGGGTACATTTTAGAGCCAACTAGGCCTCCTTAAAAGTTTTAACTTTCTTATCTATAAAATAGTGATCATACCATTTGCTCCAATATTAGTTTTTCATTGAACACATATTTATTGAATAATTGCCACAGGCCAATCAGTGTTTTAGTGATGGGAAGGTAGTAGTAAACAAGACAGACTCACTTCTAACTTCATGAAGCATACCTTCTACCTGTTACCACTGGAACAAGAGAAATATGTATGTAAAGGGTCTCCTGTATACAAGTGTTCAATAAATAATTACTTTTCTTTCCCCTCATTGACAGTTTATAACATAATAATCAAACCATATGTACAACATATAACTGAGCCCTTATAATAAAGGATTTTTAAAAGAAACATTAAAAACATCTTGATTTAAAGTTTTATTGTTTATCAGATGGCCTTTGATACTCTTATTCTTAATTTCATATAAACAGGCATTTGATCTGCTTAATGAGCTTTAGCATTCATGTACACAGTTTAAAAATCCTCTATTCTATTGTCTATATTTTACTGTCTAAGTTTTTGGACTAGACGTTCAAAAAGTTATCTATATGTTTAGCATTATCTCTCATTACTCCAGAATGTGTCTCACTAGACACACTATCCATGCTCAGTTCATTCTAAGCTGTGCACACATTCACTGTTTCTCCATTAAGAATGCCTTTTATACTCCTAGCCTATTCAAATGCTACCCGTGCATCAAGATCCCGTGCAAGTCCCACATCCTATGATATTCCCCCAGACCGATCTAGTATGCTTAGGATTTCTTATTCTTTCACTGCTTATAGCTATAATGATCATATTTCCTGAACTATTCCTATGTTAGATGTGATTCTGTTTGTTTTCTAATTATAGGCTCTGTAAATTGTTATTTAATATTTCCACAGTGCTTCTTGTATTTGGTTAGATTGTATAAGCTCCAGCTAGGCGTTCAATATTGAATGGGTAAATGAGTCAATCAATCAACCAAACTACATTTTGACTATTCTCTTGTGAGAATAATTTGTATATTATTAACTTATTTTGGCAATTAAAGTGGTGGAAACAATATGGATATGGAAATGTAATTTCTGCCTCATCTCAAATCATAGCACATGCCAATGTATGTATTACTTGATCCAGGAGTACTAATGGGGTCTAACAGGGATCTGTACTAGAAAAGCAACGTTCTGCATATATTGAGGAAAATGCAGATCATACATGCCATAAAAATTCCTGTAAGGTTCTTGAAATGCTTGCTCCCATACTCTCCTTTTGGCGAATAATGGAAAGATGAAAACTCATGATATACAGAAATAAGTAAAACTACTAAACATTGTCCTCAAGTGGGATTCTGGCAATCAACCATGCTTACTATGTCTTACAGAATGCCAAAATCACATTTTATCACATTCTAAAAAAATAAATGTTTCTTAATGAGTACTGTAAGATCAAAAGCCACAGTATAAATGAAATATGCTTAATCAATTTTGATGAATAATAATAATAAGAGAGGGATGGCAGCTACTCAGTGAAAGATGAAATAGCAAACTTCTTTTTTCCCTCTCCTGCGGTATCTTTTCAGCTATGTTTTTATGTCTCTTGCAGATCCAGCACTAACTTGCATTCTGAACCAAATCGATGTATCTAGTAAAGTGTAAAATGCTGGGCCATTACAGTGATGATCTTTGTTCTGCCATTGCTGACATCTAAATTTACTGATATTGATATAATAAGCCATTTGTGTCTTCATTTGTATAAACCAAATATGTAGCTTAGCGTATTGATTTTGTAATAAAGATATAGTTTACAAAGTGTTTATAAAATGAACTTGTAAACACATGTTCTTTACTCATTCATTAATCCAACAAGCACCTCTTATAAATAGCCTACCTATCTTTTGCTAAGGTCTACAGAAGATTTAATTTGAGGTAGTGGTAGATGTGCAAATGGTATAATAATCAAGATGGGCTATTTAGGCAATTTATTCAAGAAGTTCGAAGGAGACATATGAGGGAAAAAAGAAGGAAAATAAACTAAAAATATGGTGATAGTTTTTGAAAACACAGAGGAAATAAATAGTGAAAAACTGAGAGGCAAAAAGCTATTGGAGATAAAAAGACACAAATAAGAACAGACTCTTGGATGCCTCTTCTTGAACCTTTGCTTTCTTAATCTTTTATGTTTTCTTTATCTAAATGTATGGCTTCAACTCTTCCTATGTACTGATGACTTACACAGCTTTGCTACATAAATTCTACACCCCATTAACTATGAAACATTCCCACTTGGATATCCCATTACCATATAAAATGCAACATGCCAATAATTAATAAATATATTCCCTTTTCTCACTCTGAAATATTATCTTTTAATTGTATTTTCTTAGTTTTTGAGAATTAAGACAGAAACCTGGATATAACTGTAAACAGCTTTCTCATACCCCATTAGCAACCAAATTGTGTAGACTATACCTGTTTAATCCATTTTTTCCCTCCCATCCTACCCATTGACAGGGCCTCTGGTCTCTTCCATCAACCTTTTTTTAAAAAAAATTTTTTGACACTAGGTTAGATGTCCATCGACTTGTTGTACTTTTCTGCTTCTCGTCTCATTTTCTTTAAGCTTACCCTCCACACTTCTTGCACAGTAATATTTTTACAAAAAAAAAAGTCTTAAGTTATTTTATATCATAGAGAAAAACACAAAAATACTAAACCAAATACACAAGGATTTTCATCCTCCGTACCCCTACCTACTACCCTCCTCTGACCTACATCTATAATTCCTCTATCTTTTTATTTCTGCTCTTGTCTCTTGTTAGAGTGCTCATAGTCCTTTATTTTCCAACTAGCTCTCTTTTGCTATTTTAAAATTTTTACTTGAGAATTTCTTTCTCTAGAATCCTCCCAGTGCTTCAGTACAATGTCTCTCCTGTTTCTCCTCTGTAGTCAAATAGCACCTTGTGCATACAGCTGTCACAACATTGTCTTGCAATGGAAATACCTATCTGCATTCTCACATTAGACCATATAATTCTTGAGAAAGGATATCATCTTTAAAACCCAACAATTAGCTCACAACCTGGCATGCCGTGGCCACTCAATACTCATTTGGAAGGATGTTGATTCACAGAATCTTTTGTTTCTTTTCCTATTGCATTACATTTCATATATGTGTGTATATATATACACACAGATATATAACATATGTGTACATATACATACATATGTACACATATACAACTTATGTATACATATATATCTTTATTGGGAATGTTTTAGTGTTATGTGCGTACTAAATAGTTCTAAAAGGTGTTCAAACATTGACTTGAAAGTCCTGTCCCTATATTACTATTAAACAACTGCCACCCTATCTAAATTCATTGAACCTCATTTTCCATATTCATGAAATAAAAAGATTAGACCCGCTACTTATTAGTTCCTCCATAAGCTCTAAACTTTTAAATTTCTTACAGCATTTTATTTTATTGTTTGGTTAACACGTTTTTGGGTAAATTGTAAGTAATATAAAGATATATGAAATAATAGAAGGATTTTGGAGAAGGGTTGTATGTGTTCTTTTGGGTATATTACTATATTTTCACATTTATTTTGTTTACCTTTCCTTTTCCATTTACTGACACATTAATGACATTTTCAGTCTAAGAGTATAACACCTTATTTATATGTAATAGCAAAATCATAAATTGTTAGATCTATTGAAAACAATAAACTAAACATGTTACAGAAGAAACTAGTGCCTTTCATTGGTATTATCTCCTTCAAGATGACAGCTGATCTCAGGAGGCCAGAGAATTCTTAGTTGTATGAGTTTGTGACTAATAGGTGGTTTGATGTGACAACAGCTGGCTATCTTGGGAAATTGAACTATCTTTATGCTCGATACCCTTTGTGTCTCATTCTTTGTAGGTTATTGTTGGAGGCCTGTAGGGACCTCTTTTACAGTTTGCATTCACAGACAATATGAGATCAGCAAGAACTCTGTAGTTTTACTGTCATTATTGATCTGCTGCCATTCCATTTGGTAGCTAATTTGCTTGTTAGCAGTTACCTTAAAAGCTATTTATATTTTTAGCATGATCCCTGTTATGTACTAAACTTTACTTTTTGTGAAATTTAAGCAAAATAGTACAACTTAGCACTGAAAGACTGTACTTATGCTAAATATTTTCTGATTTATGGCTTGCGAATAATTGTTTCAAAATCACAAATATATTATTGTGAACTTGAAATATTTGATAAGCAACATATAGGTTCAAACACAAAAGGAAAATAGTATGTTCGCGAGAACATAACATTTGTAAAATATCTTCTGGCCTATAAAACTTATATGCAAACAGTAAGAAGGGTGATGTATTAGGAATTCATGAACACTGCTTCTAAAGTTGGGATTTATTTGAAGTCGAACACTCAATAAATGTATGGGTTGATTGACTGATTCTTTCTTCTGAAGGTGACCATAATGCACCCTTCTTATTCATACCAACTGTTGAAGTAAAGAGAGCCTTTTTTCTGCTTCTCTGGAAAAGGAAATATGCTTCTACTTTCTGAAGCCAATTTCGGACACATGTATTCATCTGAAATGACTTCTTAGTAGGCTGAGTGTGCAAATGTGTGTGTGTGTGTGTGTGTGTGTGTGTGTGGGTGTGTTCCCATAAGCACAATACCTAAATAGGGAGAATCCATAGCTCTGGGAAAAATAATTTTAAAAAACCCCAAACAAATAGCTAACAGAATATACTTCCCCCAACTTAAATGTCAAATATGCCAAATAAATAAAACATATTTGGGATTATTTTAATCGTATAGCTGGGAGATTATATATATATATATATATATATATATATATATATATATCCTGTTCCCCAAAATGAAGAAACTTAAATGCAAAATATAAGCACTGGAGCTGATGTTAATGCATCCCTCTGCAGGTGGGGTAGGACTAGGTAGAATTATCAAGTTTAGGCTTGGACTTTTATCCTCCTATAATGAAAGGAGCAGGGTGCCTATGGTTGTCACAGCATGACAGAATGGAACTGAAAAACCTGCATAAAAGTTGGAGTATCAAGGAGCTGCAAAGACACTGAACGAGAGAGCTAGGGAGGTGGGGGGTGGGGATCTGACCACTATAGAGAAAAATGACAAGCTTATGGCAAAAAAAAAAGTCCTCCCATCAGAATTCACTCCATGCATACTCACATATTCCAGACCAAGAAATTAAAAATAATAAACATCACAAATGGTTTCTGGATAGTGACTCCTGGCAGAAGCAAAATCAATAGTGTTCTGGAGACAACTTGCACAGCTTAAGGTCTAAGGGATTGTTTCAAGAAAACGAGACACTATGAGAAATAGATTAGGTTGGGGAGGGGAAGGAAACAGAACTTCTAGAAGGGAAAAGATACTTAATGAGATAAAAATGTCAATTGAAAGTTTCTCAGAGATATCTGAATCATCTAAAGAAATAATTAGGAAAGTAAATGGGGAAATTACTGACATTGAAGCACGGAGAGAAAAAGGAAAGGAAGATGTGAAAGAGGATAAAAGGAACAAAGGATATATAAAATGGATAAAAGAGGATACTATCTGAACTGCTGGTATCAGAGAAGAGAGAACATAAGAGTAAAAAGGAATAGACAGTATTTGAAAATGACTGATAATCTTTCCAAATTTATGAGAGTCATCAGATTAGTCAGCATTGTCAGACTTAAGGAAGATAATAAGCCTATAGTTGGATAAATATAAATAAGCCCACATCTAGACATATCTTATACATTTGAAGAATGTTCTAAACAAATAGCTTTTAAAGGAGTGGAAGAAAGAGAGATAACCCACAAAGAGATGGCAGTTAGAATGGCAGCAGAATTCTCACAGCAAAACTACACACCAGGAAATAATGACATTTTCAAAGTGCTATAGAAAAACAACTCTTAACCTAGCCTTCTCAGCTAAGCTGAACCATCATTCAAGAGTGAGCACAAAATAAAAACATTTAAGTTTGATATAGAGAGAATGTGCCATTCTGCAACCTTCACTGGAATAAGACTAATGAGCATACTTCTGGAGGAAGAGCATTTCTAAAAGGAAGGAATGGGGCATGAAAGGCATTTGTGAGTAATGAAACTAGGGATTAATATAAATGGGTATTGATTATCCAAAATAATAACAACAAATATTATAAAATATGCATGTGTAAAATGGGTGGGTTGTTATGGGTATAGCACTCTGAGATCCTTGTGTTAATCAGGAGAATAATTGCATGATCAAATATTGAATGTAAACTATAATTGAAAAATAAAATGAAAAATAAATAAATAAATAAAGTTAAGACAATAAAGCATTTCATATCTCCTCTACCCCACCCAATAGGCTTTGCTAAGTCAAGTGAGTTTCTGTGTTATAAAATTCAACCTCATTTGTCAAATATTAACCCAGTTAGCAGAATATGCATCCCTCAAAATTTGCTAAACAGCTAAACACTCAAAATAGTTCAGCTTTGTTAAACTGTGCCCTAAACTTATATAACATGAATATCAATTCATGCCAAAATTATCCGTTGGAAACTTTTTTTTTCTTTATTGATTTTACAGCAAGAGTAAGGGAAAGGGAGAGAGAGTTAGAAACATTGATGAGAGAGAACATTGATTGGCCACCTCCTGCATGCCCCCCACTGGGGATTTGGCCCACAACCTGGGCATGTGCCCTGACCAGGAATCGAACTGACGACCTCTTGGTGCGTGGGTCAACACTCAACCACTGAGCCACACCAGCCGAGCATTGAAAACTTTTTAATAAAAGAATTTCTAAATATAAATTTTCAGGAAATTTATAATATAGTATGTTATCAGTCAAAATCCTGATAGAAAACAGATAATCACAATCAAATTGGATAATTTGAAGAGCAATTGATAGGGACATTTAGGGAAAACAGCAAAGAATACTACAGTATCCCAGAGTTAGGAGAAGTGCAGTCCATTCCACCTCCAGGCATGAAGAGACAAAACTGTGGTATGTGTAGGGGTTTCCAGTCAGTGTAAACTACCTGGCAAGGAATAAGGAAGTGGAATATATAAGAAAATACCTCATGTTTGTCTTTCCCTGTGATCTACTACTTCTCCTTGACCAAACTTAAAATGGAAGCCAAAGGAAATGAAGCCCACTAATGCAGTCTATACGTATCAGCCTCCTGGGCACAGAGTTGAGCAGGCAGGAATAATAGAGGCTGGGTCAGGAGAGGCATGTAGAAGTCATTCAGCACAAGGGGTTTGACTTTTTAAAGTTTAAAATTAAAATAAACAAAATAGTGCAAAAGCAAAAACATCACCATTGTAGTTAAATCAACAACAAAGGAGCCAATCAAAATCAAACAGCTGAAACAAAACCAACCCATATTCTCACAATTGGAAGTAACCATGATGGTGCATAATAGTTCAGAACAAAAGTTAATCACTGGAATAATTTCTGTTCAAATGTGCTGTGACCTGGTCAAATAATACTTATGGTACAATGTCTGTATTTAACTAAACATGGGATGTGCTTCTTTTTATTTATTTTTTGTTAGTCTTCACTCAAAGATATTTTTTCATTGATTTTTAGATAGAATAGAAGGGAGGGAGAAAGAGAGAAAGAGAAAAAAAACAAAAAAACAAAACACATCGATGTGACCCCCCCAACTGGGGTAGGGGATCGAACCTGCAACCAAGGTACATGACCTTTACCAGGAATCAAACCTGGGACCCTTCAGTCCACTGGCCAACGCTTTAACTGCTGAGCCCAACTGGCCAGAGCCTGCTGTGTTTTTTAATTAGCTAAGTGTAATCTCTATCACTAGAAAATATTGTCTGTATTAATTACTATAGTTAAGTGTTTGGGTGTGTTGCATAATATTTCTTAATAATGAAGTCCTAAATAATTTTATATATATATAAATTTATATATATTTTATATATATATATAAATTTATATTTATATATATAAATATAAATTTATATATATATGCACTTTTAAAATTGTTTCTAACTAATCTGCAAAAACATTAAATTGAGACACCATCTAGAAATAATCAAAGGACTCTATACTCTTATCCAGCTGTAGTGGTGTTTGCATTTTACTTTTTAAAGATCATCTTGAAGAATTAGAGTTAATGCAACAATTGAAAATAGCTAGCTGGGTGACCAGGGCACTTCCACTGAGACACAGTGTACTTGATCCTGTTCTTATGCAGACACTAGTGGGAGCTTTGCCTGTGTACAAAGCAGAGGAGCATATTTTCAAACTATTGTAAAGAGTTTCAGTGTTGTATGAAAAGATAAAGTGGTATCAAGTTGTTTAGTGCAAAATGCCCTCTCTAGGGTTTTAGCCAGTCTTCGCACTTCAGATAGCTTCTCTAGCTTACCAAGAGAGAAAAAGTCTCCTCTGAGCTGGTTGCTGCCTTTTATGGTTGCTGCTGATTTTGAAAATATTTTGTTTTAGAACTTTTCTATTCAATATTACATTTCTAAGCCTTTTTGTATTTTCTCTTCTCTCTTGAGGTTAAATTGGGTTGAATATCTTTTAAAAACATTCATTCTTTTATAAACTATTGACTACATAAAATTATGATAACCTTGTTAAAATACATACATTATAATATTTAACTCGATTTTTTTTCTTGCTCTTACATCTATTAATTTTATAACTTTCTCTTTTTTGGTCTGCTTTTTTTTTCTCCCTTAAATGTCTGTCTCACTGATCAAGGGCATTTTCAGCTAACAACAAATGAGAAAAGTCAGAGTAGAGTTTTAAACTGCTTCTTGGTGGCTTCAAGATTCAGTTTCACAGAGCTGACATTTCCTTCCTCTACATGTACAGAACCATGCTAGTCTGATTAAACTAAGTGAGAGGTAGAGATACCTTTTTCTTAAAGGCAACTGAAGAAATCAACAGTAAAATACAATGGTGGTCTTAATGTCAAATTCATTGTTTGCCTCCCACATCATGTAGCCAAGAAAAGACCAGCAGTGCCCATAAGGGACAATAGGGAGTAGACTAGATTCAAAGGATAATGGATGCTGTAATACCCACATTTAGTGACATCCTTGGGCAGATGAGAGCTGAGATACTATACTATCACATGAAACCATGCAAGGCAAGAAGACATCAGAAAAACCTGTTATCTGATTTATTTGCCTATCATGATGGTTCACTACCTCTCTATTATAATCTTCTCAACATTTCCTTGCCTACTTCTATAAATGCCTTTGACACTTATTTATTAAGTTAAACAAAATAATTTAATTATAGGGTTGATATTTTTTCATCTCTTTCAATGATAAGAATATATTAGGACTGTTCAAAATAAGGGTTGGTCCTAATTTTCGATATATAGTACTTTTGATTGATTTACCAGAACATTCATTTCAAGCCCAGCATTGGGCTAGGCACTTTTGGTTTTAATTTGTGTTTCTCTAATGACTGATGATGTTGAATATCTTATGTAGTTACTTGTCATTCATATATCATCTTTGGTGAAGTGTCTATTCAAATCTTTTGTGCATTTTTAATTTGTTTTTTAATTTGTTTTCTTAGTGTTGAGTTTGAGATCCTTTATATATTCTGAGACAAGTTTTTATTAGATTTTGCAAGTATTTCCTCACAGTCTGTGGCTTGTTTTTTTTCCATTTGTTTAATGGTGTTTATCAAAGAATAGCTATTCTCAATTTTGGTGAAATCAAATTTGTCAGTTTGTTCTTATATGGATCATGCTTTTAATGTAGTATCTTAGAAATTTGGTCTAACTCGAGGTCACAAAGATTTACTCTTATATTTTCTTCTAGTAGCTTTATAGGATTAAGTTTCTATTTTACTTTTAGGTCTATGATACCTTTTCAGATAATGAGAACAAAATTCTTTCCAGTTACCTATGTTGTTATGATTTCCCATGATTTGATTCCTTTGTGTGAATACAGGTGTCTAACTGATATCACTTTCTTTCTGTCTGAATGACTTACTTTAACTTTTTTCTTATAGAACAGGTCTGCTGCTGATGAATTTACTCATAATTTGTATGTTTGAATAAGTCTTTGTTGCAATTTTGGTTTTGATAGACATTTTTGCTGAGTAAAGAATTCTAGGTTGACAGTTTTATTTTCTCTCAGTACTTTAAAGATATTGTTCCATGACTTTTAGTGGGCACTGTTCCTGATGAGAAATTTGCTATCATCCTTATTTTCATTCCCCTGTATATAAAGTATCTTTTTCTCTCTCATTGTTTTAATGATTTGCTCTTTATTAGTTATTTTAAGTAATTTGATATAATGTGCTATGGTATAATTCTCTTCATATTTTTTATGCTTGGGATGTTTTGAGCTTATTGAATCTGTGTCTTTATCATTTCTATTATTTTGGAAAAATTCCAGAGTTAGAGAATTCAAGGGCGTTGTTATGGCTCTGTTCCACATACTTTTAAAAACTGAGGTTTTTTTTTGTTTTTTTTTTCAATTGTATTGTTCTGTGACCTTAGGATGTGACTCTTGTTCATCCTGAGCCAAGACGAAGGCTAGAGTTTCAGCCATCTTTATCAGGAAGCCAAGAAGAGAGGCTGATGAAGAAAAAAAGCAAAAGGCATATGTCACGTGACATCTGAGAGGGATTTCAGAAGCTGATACCAATACTAATCTAATATCTCATTGACCAGAATTCAATCACCGGCTGCACTCAATTGAAAGGAGATCGAGAATTGTAGACTTTTTAATGTGACAGTCGTGTATCTAGCTATGGGAAAAGAAAGGAACGGGTACAAAGAAAAAGTGGCAGTGTCTGCCTAGATGGGTATTAATAAGCATTGTTATGTCATCCTCTCTAGTATTAGATCTGCTTTACTTTTTCTCTACAGCACTTACTACAATCTGACATACTTCCTATTTCGCTAATAATTTCATTCATTGTCATTTCTGCTACCAAAATGTCTACGTTATGAGGGCAGGGATTTTTATTTGCTCTCATGAAGAGGGCAAAAACAGAACTTGGCACATACTTGATGCTTAATAAATGCTCATGGAACTCTTTAACCAGTCTTTCTCACTGTAATTAGAGTATAAAACATTAATCTTACCCAGAAAAGACAGCACCTTTATTTTTCACTAAACATAAGATAATGGGTATACAATGAAAGAGATTAATGTAGATGGAAAAATTAGAGAGATATACATGTGGTGAGATTCAACTGAGTCTTGAAGAATTAAAAGAATTCGAATTGTGAAGAAGAAAAAAGTCCTTCCTGACAGAGTAGTGTCAGGAAAAGCACAGAGATAGAGATTTTTTTTTTTTTTTGGCTAAGTGGTTGGGATGAAAGGAAAAGTTTAGATAGGCCCACCCTAGCAGTCAGAAAGGAAACACACTTTATTTTAACAATGTGTTAACATTTGCATTTGAAAGCTTTTCCTTTATTAAAGTTCTTTCATATTGGTTAATCATTTTATTTTCATAAGCAATTGAATTAGACAAGTGTTATCACCAATTAATAGATGAAGATTAAAGACCCAGAGTTGATAAATTACTTATTTGTGCTTACATAGTTAATTCATTATTTTATATTTATTTATTATACCACAAAGAGGACCCACACACAAACTTATTGTGTTTTACTCGTGCTCTTTTGTTCAGATACCAGTGCTAAAGTATAAGGTCAAACTATATGTGAGGAACTACAGGAACTGAGATATATCGAAATCATTAACATTATTTATT
This sequence comes from Tadarida brasiliensis, assembly GCA_030848825.1. NCBI lineage: Eukaryota > Metazoa > Chordata > Mammalia > Chiroptera > Molossidae > Tadarida > Tadarida brasiliensis. Next base: position 83,987,028 of record CM061257.1, read on the forward strand.
TTCTATTAATTTCTCTATTTGCACAGTGAGAATAACCTGTTTTGTACCTAACACCGAGATACATTTAGGGATAAGTAAAACCTAGCTTCACGTTTTATATTTTCTGAATTTTATCATGAAGAAAATAAATAAATTGCTTACATTTAATTTAACGAATGGAAGTAAAGTTGCATCTGCAAATGAGAATAATAATTGGATACTTTACATGTTTACAAATGTCTTCTTATAAAGAAAACTACATTAAATAAAAATAACACTTGCTATTCAGCCGTCACCACTTATTACTTTTCATTTGTGATAGTGTTTCTGCAAACTTTTCCTTTAAGTGAATGGCTAATAAAAGGCAAGAAAAAGAAACTAAGGTTCTTACTCACTACGTGTCAAAAAATCAATATAAAGATATGTTTTGTCAGATTAAGGCAAAATGAATTAAAACTGAAGCCTTTAGGATGTGAATGTGTATGTGTATATCCAGGACAATTCAGAGCAGACATAGTTCAAATATGAATAGTATTTCTTGTTATTTCTTTTTTTTTTTTCCCCTCACTCGAGGACATTTTTTCATTTTTTTGTTCAGATAAAGTGGGAGGGAGAGAGAGAGAAACATCAACGTGAAAGGGACACATCGAGTAGCCGCCTCCCGCACGACCCAACCAGGGCCGGGGACAAACTGCAACCAAGGTACGTGCCCTTAGCGGGAACCGAACCCGGGTCTCTCTGTACCGCAGGCTGACGCTCTAACCGCTGAGCCAAACTGGCCAGGGCTTCTTGTTATTTCTATTTGAGTCATTGATTGATTGAAATGGTGAAGAATATTAAAATTACTAGCAAAACCTATCTGAACAAATGTTTTACATATTTAGTGAAATATATATTAATGTCATCATACAGGAACTATCACTGTTAAAACTAACCCTGGAGCTGTAAAATGAATTTGGTTTTAGAGTATTACAAGTTCTGTCGTTATCACTAAGATTAACTCTATAGCCTGATAAAGGTCTATTGCTCTCAGTGATGCAGTGATGTCACAGGCAGGAAACTGCTTGGTAATTACAGCTGACTTACTGGAAATAAAAGGGCAGAAAAAGGGCACCTTTGAGTAATTATCAGTAATAGAAAGACAAATGATTTCAGCAAGGTAATAAAGAATAACGATTTCATAGTGATAGATGATAGAAAGGGTTAAGTCATAAGTAAGTTAGAGGCTTTAATGGTGGAATAAAGTTATAATTTATTTTAGTCCAATTGAGTGATCATCTAGCCTTATCTGAGCTGAGAGATTTTTTTCTCTGGTGCTCTCTACAAGATAGAATACTCTGCCACTATGATGTAATGTGCAAACTTGAAGTTTAAATGCATGTTTTGTAACTCTTTGAGATTTAGACCCTCCTTGTTGGTTTTCATTTAATTTACTGAGGAGTGAATATGTGTCTTCAGCTCTGACAGTAATCAAATCTGTATTTCCTTCTGGTAACATTTTCCTCTGCTCAAACACTGCTTATAATAATTAAGTGCTGGGTGATATATTAATCTTTCCAAGCTACTGTATACCACATAAAGCATCATAGATTGACTTCGCTAAATTGTATTTTCAGGACTGAACCAGGGATATAACGCACTTGGCTTTCAGCATGCTTCTTAAATTCTCTGTCTATAAAATAATGTCATTAAATTCAATGGTTTACTTGGTGAAAATCCAGATGTGGTATCCTTTATTTTGTCCCTTTGGCATGGACAAACTGGAAAATTATTTTTATTGCCTTGGGAAATGGCTTATGTTTCAATATGATAATTCTCACAGCAAATCACAGTCTTGGCATTCCTTGTTTGTCTCTGAAAATAGGGAAAATGTTTTCCTTGGAGACACAGAACCAGGAGCTTATGTGTTATAATCTAAAGCTCACTGAGAGGTGTGTTTATTCAAATAGTAACAATATGTCACATGTATTCTCATCAAAGTGCCATTATACTATTTATATTATTAGCACATGAAAATGAGAAATAACACTGTGCTACATATTATTGGAAATATGTCCTCTTAAAACCTAAGATACAACTGAAACAGTGAATAGGGGGAAATTACAGCTTTAAATGAACATATAGGACAAGAAAAAAGGTTGAAAATCAACATTCTAAATTATAATTTAAAGAAGCAAAAAAAAATTTAGCAATTTAAATACAAATAAAGTAGTAAGAGAAAATAAAGAAAGATATTAGCACAATCAGTGGAATAAGAAACAAAAGTATAATAGACATTCTAAAAGTAAAGAATTACTTAAAATATTAATAAATTTGATGAACTATCAGCATGACTAAACAAGACAATAAAAGAAAATGCAAATTACCCGTAAGATAAATAAAATTCTATAGAAAAGACAAAATAAGACATCAAAATAAAAAACTTTATGCTAATACATTTAAATATTTAAATAAAAATTGTCAGACATCTTGAAAAACAAATGTGGCTAAACCAATACAAGTAAACTACAAGTCCATAGTAATCAAGACAGCATGGTACTGGCATATAAACAGACATATAGATTAAAGGAACAGAATAAAGAGCCAGAAATAAACTAATGCCTTCATGGTCAATTAATATTTGACAAAGGAGGCAAGAACAAATAATGGGGTAAAGACAATCTATTCAATAAATGGTGTTGGAAAAATTGGACAGACAAGTGCAAAGAATTAAACTGGACCACAGACCACCTTCTTACACCACACACAAGAATAAACTCAAATAGACTAAAGACTTAAATATTAGCCCTGGCCTGTGTGGTTCAGCTGGTTGGGTGTCATCCCCTGCACTGAGAGGTCTCAGGTTCCATTCATATACCTGGGTTACAGGCTGGATCCCTGGTAGGTGGCATGCAAGAGGCAGCTGACTGATGTCTCTCTCTCTCTCTCTCCATCTCTCTTCTCCTCTCTCGCTCTAAAAAAATGAATAAAAAATATTTTTTAAAAAAGACTTAAATGTTAGACTAGAGACAGTAAAAATCCTAGGAGAAAATATAGGCAGTAAAATCTTGGACATTTCTCATAGCAATAATTTTTTTCTGATATATCTCCTCAGGCAAGGGAAACTAAAGAAAAAATAAACGAATGGGACTGCATCAAACTAAAAAGCTTTTGCACAGCAAAGGAAACCATCAACAAAATGAAAAGACAACCCACTGAGTGGGAGAACATATTCGCCAATGATACAACTGACAGAAGGTTAATATCCAAAATGTATAAAAACTTACACAGCTCAACACCAAAACCAAACCAACCAATCCCACTTGAAACTTGGCAAAAGACCTGAATAGGAAATTTATTTCTCAACTATATGCAGTGGAGAATGGTACTTACCAACAGATAAAAAGATAAATATCCTTTAAGACTTCTAAAGAAAATATATTGAAAATGTTTTTCAATATAATTTTTATGGAGTCAATAGCCTTAATTTTTTTGGTATATCTTGTCTGATAAACATATTTTAAAATGAAGTATCATCAGCATCTAATACACAATAAACAAAGTGTAGATAATCTTTGAGTTCTTACCCTTGCTTCACCTTTTGTTTCTCTTTTACAACATTTAGTAAGGCCTCCACTTCACAGAGTGAAGACTTGAGGACATTGGATATATTGGATAGGGGGGGGCAGGGTAGAGGTGGGGAGTAAAGAGTCTAGAAGGGTACACACCAAAGGTTATTAATGGCTTTCTTTAGGTGGTGACATCACAGATGATTTTAACTTATCTTTATAATTTCCTATTGAACAAGGATCATTTCATTATTGTATTATCACACAACAAAGAGAAAAGCAATAAAAAGACATGTCCAAAAACTTAAGCACTTTTGGGTGGGCAGTTGGTCAAACAAATTGGCTCCAAGTGTTCTTGCTGTTAATATAGAGAAAGCAATCTGGTCAGCAGGCCTAACTCCACGCTTTTCTCCTTCTCTTACATCATTGTGACACAATGACAAGAGAAATCATTGTCTCCACTTAAGTAATTTTTGCTTATATACATTTGCTCTTTGGTGCTTTGGATGGAATAGAGCAGTAAATAATGTTCATCTTGAAATCAGCAGGAGATCCCAAATGAAAGTTTTTTTTTCCCTCTGAGTTGGTTAATTTCTGACATAGTTATCGGTTTAATCATACATTCTTTTTTGTTTTGAGTAGAGGAGTGATGTTAATGATTTAAATGTGTGTTTGGTTGTGCTCATGGCTTGGAACCTGTCATATTGCTAACAAAGCAATTTTGAATCTGAATTTGAATCTCATTTTTGAGTCAGAGATCGTTTTCATTTTTGTTAATGTGACCAACTTTGCGATTAGTATGCATGAGATTTTTAAATACTGCTCTCCTTTTCACAGTTTTGTGTCACTTTAATGTCCTTGTCTTAGCACCATATTAAGAGCTTCATAATCGAGGTGAATAGAAAATTCTGAAGCACATGGCTTTGGCAGTAATTAAATGGCAGCACATTTCAAAGCTATGGATATTTAATGTTACCAAAGTATCAGTTTCACATTTGGTTCAGTACTGTGTGTGGGAATTAAATGCAGAACAGTGTGTTATCACTGCTTAATCATGTAAATGGTATTCACATGTTAGGCCTCTGTTCTTAATTGAATTTTTGCTTCTTTATTTAGAAACAAAGATTTCTTGATAAAGTTAAATTGGTTTTAAACATAAGCATATTCTTAAGAAATTACCTTGTATATGTTCTTATTGGTACTGAGGGGTAAGTTGTGTGGTGTGACAATGCTGCACATTTTACCTTTATTCTGGGGGGAAAGCACAGGCCGCTGAGCAATGCTGACACTGGAGAAATGCATATGGCCATATGCATTTTACTTTTATTTTTATCATAAAATGTTTTATAAACACCTAAAAATAATGCAAAATGGACATTAAACATTTCAGTAGCTGTGCTGATCATTACTGTATTTTTTAAAATCAGGCATTAATTTCAGCTATATATCCTGGGTCTAAATAACAGAAAACATTTAGGCAGCAATAGTTCAGTTGCATCTAAGAGGCATTTCTTACAATTTAGTAAAATTATCTACTGCAGAACTTACTCTAAAGCAAGTAATAAAAAATTTCTATTCTTGAAATTATTTATTGTGTTTCTTGAACATTCATCAACATATTGTGAAGACTTTGTAAATTGGAGTTCTGACATTTTTTTAGGGCATATGAAATTTTAAGAAAAGCCAAATTAAACATGCTAACTTACATACTAACGCCATGTCTATAAAACATTTGTTTTGAATTTCAAAGCTTGCTTGTTTGTAACAAAATTAAAACACTTAAAATATTAGAATCATTTTGCTTTCAAAATTAATGTACACTTTTCATTGAGATCATTAATGTTCATTTCTTTACTATATCAGTAAATCCTTGCTAATGGTAAAGTATTCATTTAACCTTAGGAAAGTTGCAGTTACATCTAGGAAGTTATTTGTTACTCTTTCATCTCATTGAATGAGTAAAGAGAATGAATTTATCAACCATCAAATGCAATTTGCATTGTAATAATATATTCATTTTCTTACACCAAAAGATGCTGGAGAAAATATTGAGAATGACTGGCTAAATATTTTACAGGAATCCAGAATTTTGAAGGGTTGCTGAATTCAAATCTAAACTCTTATAACTGACCATGAAGTTAATAGCTAAACATTGCTTACTATCAGTGCAAAAGTGAAAACTAAAAAATACTAACTATAGAATCAAATGGATTATATCAGATAGGTTTTTACATGAATCTACTTGATAGATGTCTAAATAAATTAAAACTCATTTAGGACCTATTTCTTTTAATATATTCATTAGGGTGAATCCATAAATTAGCCAAGATTTCTGGTTCAGAAGCCATCCTCATCCATGGTGGCTTTGATCTATGTTAATTTCTTGCTTATAGATCTACCTCATCTCTGAGATTGAGAACTTGTTGTCAATAGTAACTTTCTCAATTATTTTTGTACTGGAAGCATTTATTTTATAGTACTTTATAACAATAAGAATTCAATAACTGCTCCTTGGCTCCAATACAAAATGGCTTGACCATTCTTCAGTGACTTTAATTTCCTAGGCACAGGGAGTTTAAAGACCCTTTAGAGCTTCAGGACCTTTCCAGGAAACAACCACAGGAGCAATAATAACCAAACAAAACCAAATGAAACTAGACCATCTGTGTTCCATTACCCTTTATCCTCAGAAAAGTGGTTGCCTCATATGTCCAAGATAAAAAGCAGCGTGGGGTGGGGGGAGTGTCTTGGTGGGTTGGTTAAAGAATTATAAAGTTCTACTTCTAGAAAACCAGAAGAGGATGTTAGTAGAGAGAGTATATGAAGTTTTTTTTAAAGACATATTAAATTTAAGAAAATTTGGAGATATTTAGAAGAAGGTGCTAAGTTTAAATACAAATTTGCTGCACAGGAGAGAGGACTGGGCTGGACATTCAGATTTGGTTATTACATGAGCCTTAAACATGATTTATCTGTACTCTCAAGAATTTGTATGTGTTTTGGTAGATGGATCTGGCATAGAATATGTAATTACTATAATTACTATGTTCATATGCTTCATTTCATGATAGAAATAGTGATAATACAGCCATGTCCTCAGGTATAAACAAAATTTTTGAGGAACACATATCTTAATCCAGTCATTTGGGCTAGTCATTTCTCATGAATATCTATTACTTTCTATGCTAAATATAAGTGTTTCTTCAAGAAAAATATTAAATAAACGATCTAACATTATACCTTAAGGAACTAAAAATAGAAGAACACTTGAAGTCCAATTCAGCCCAAAAAAAGGAAACAAAAATTAGAGCACAATGAAATGAAATAGACAACAAAAAGACAACAGAGAGTTAATGAAACAAAGAGATGGTTCTTTGAAAAGATACATAAAATTGACAAACCTCTGGCTAGACTCACTAAGGAAAAAAGAGAAAAGACTCAAATAAATAAAATCAGAAATAAAAGAGTAGAGGTTAAAATGGTCACCACAGGAATACAAAAGAGTGTACAAGAATACTATGAAAGGTTATTTACAACGAAATTTTAAAATGTTGAAGATGTGGAAAAATTCTTAGAAATATAAAATCCTCTTAGAATAAACCATGAAGAATTGGAAAACCTAAATAGACTGACCAATCATAAGAAAATGGAATAGTAATCAAAAGCTCCCCCAATACAAAAATCCAATATCATATTGCTTCACTGGTGAATTCTATCATTCAAAGAAGATTTAACACCTATCCTTCTCAATCTCTTTCAAAAAAATTAAGAAGAAGGAATACTTTCTGATTCATATTATGAGGCCAATATTACCCTAATATGAAAACTAAGCAAGGACAACAACAAAAAGGAAATTGCAGACCAATATCTCTGATAAACATAGATGCAAATATCCTAAACAAAATATTAGCAAATCAAATGCAACAATGTATTAAAAAGATAATACATCATGATCAAATGAGGTCCATTGCAGGAATGAACGGATGATTCAACATTTGTCAAGATACGGCATCCATTTACGATTAAAACACTCAATAAAATGGGTATAGAAGGAAAGTACCTCAATATAATAAAGCCATACATGACAAACTTTCCTCTAATATCATACTCAATGGTAAAAAACTGAAAGGGTTTCCTTTAAAATCAGGAACAAGACCAGGATGCCCAGTCTTACCACTCTTATTCAACATAGTTCTAAAAGTCCTAGATAGAGCAATCAGGCAAGAGAAAGAAATATAAGCCATCCAATCTGGAGTGAAGAAGTAAAACTGTCACTATTTGCAGATGACATGATTCTATATATAGAAAATCCTAAAAACTCCACCAAAAGACTATTAGGAACAATAAACAAATACAGCAAATTTTCAGGATATAAAATCAATATTCAAAAATTTGTTGTGTTTCTATGTACTAACAATGAAATATCAGTAAAAGAAATGAAAAACATCTCATTTTCAATTTCAACAAAAATGTTAAAATACCTAGGAATAAACTTTAAAAAGAAAGTAAAGAATCTATATACTGAAAACTGCAAGACCATTGAAAGAAAAAGAAAAAGACATAAAAAAATGGAAAGATATTCTGTGTTAATGGATTGAAAGAATTAACATTGTTAAAATGGCCATTACCTAAAGCAATATACAGACTTAATGCAATCCCCATCAAAATCTCAATAGTATTTTTTACAGAATCAGAACAAAAATTTTTCAAATTGGTATGGAACCAAATAATACCTGAAGTAGCCATAGCATTCCTGAGAAAAAAGAACAAAGTCAAAGGTATCACACTGTCTGGTTTCAAACTATACTAAAAAACATCAATAATCAAAACAGTATGGTATTCACAGACACACAGACCAATGGAACAGAATTGAGAGCCCAGAAATAAACCCACACATACATAGGCAAACAATTTTTGACAAAGGAGCCAAAAACATACAATGGAGAAAGAAAAGCCTATTTAATAAGTGGTGTTGGGAAAATTGGAAAGCCACATGCAAAAGAATAAAACTAGACTGTTATTTGATGCCATACACAAAAGTTAACTCAAAATTGATTAAAGACTTGATGATAAGTCCTGAAACAATAAAATACATAGAAGAAAACATTGTTATTAAACCTATGGACCTTGATCTGAAAGAGGTTTTTGTGAACTTGACCCCAAAGGCAAGGGAAATAAAAACAAAAATAAATAAAGGGGATTACATCAAACTAAAAGCTCTGCACAGCATAATTAACCATCAACAAGACAAAAAAGTGACCAACTGAGTGGGACAAGATATTTGCAAATGATACTACTGATAAAAGGCTAATACCTAAACTATATGAAGAACTTATAATATCTTGACATTAAAAAACAAAAACCAATCCACTTAAAAATGGGCAGAGGACCTGAACAAACACTTTCCCCAAGAAGACAGAAGATGCCCAACATATACATGGAAAGATGCTCTACTTCACTAGCTATAAGGGAAATGCAACAAGATACCCTCTCACATCTGCTACAGTGGTTATTATCAGTAAGATAAGAAATAACAAGTGTTGCAGAGGATGTGGAAAAAAAGGGACCCTTGTACACTGCTGGTGGAAATATAAATTGGTACAGTTTTTATGGAAAACAGTATGTGGGCTCCTCAAAAAAGTTAAGAAAGAAGGTAGCATATGACCCAGCAATCCCTCAATGGTATCTATCTGATAATTTTGAAAACATTTATTTGTAAAGATACATGTACCCCTGTCTTCATTACAACATTATTCACAATAGCCAAGATACGGAAACAACCTAAGTGTCCTTTGATGGATGATTGGATAAAGAAAATTTGCTTCATATATACAATGGAATACTACTCAGCCATAAACAAGATGAACTATTGCCATCTTCTACAACATGGATGGATCTTGAGAGTACCATGCTAAGTGAAATAAGTCAGACAGAAAAAGACAAGAACCACATGATTTCACTCATATATGCAATATAAAACAAAAAAGAAACAAACAAAAGAAACTCACAGATACTGACAACGGTTGGTGGTTACCAGAGGGAAAGGGTATGGGGAGAGAATAAAGAAGGTAAAAGGAGTTAAATATATGGTGATGGAAAGAAACTAGACTTTGGGTGTTGAACACACAATGGAATATACAGATGATGTATGATAAAAATGTACACCTAAAATTTATATGTTATTAACCAAAGTCACTCAAATAAATTTAATTAAAAAATAATGTTTTTCTTAGATGAAACCTTATACAAAGGTTAAGCCACCAAAATTTCAAGTGCATAATTCTCCATTCAAGGAAGAAAGCATTTGTTAGATCAATTCTATCTGTCCTTTAGATAATATGCAGAAAATATCACGCAGCATGGACAAGAAAGTAGAACAAACACCTGCAAATTCAGCAGAATCAGCACCAACACAGACAAAAGGCAGATCTTTTCTCATGCCTTTATTTTGTATTTCTTTTTTTCTTTTTAAATGTTTATTTATTGATTTTTAGAGAAAGGAAGGAAGAGAAAAAGAGAGAGAGAGAGAGACATCGATTTATTTTTCCATCTATTTATGCATTCACTGATTGATTCTTATATGTGCTTTGACCAGGGGATTGAACTCAAGATCTTGGTATATGAGGACCAATTGAGCTACCCAGCCATCGCAGCTCGATATTTCTATTAGTTGAATTTAAACGCCTGCCACCCACACATTCATCTTAAGTCCTGAGTTTATCATTTTAGGTGCTTTCACCTCCTAACGTGTGGGAGTGGGGTCAAAAGGCTAAAAGCTTTCTTTTCCACTAATCAGAGTAATTGAGTTATTACTTTAAAATTTATTGATGCAGTAGACAATATGTGTACAAACATATACAATGTATGTTTATTCAGAAAATTGTTTTACATAACAGATAGGATTGGGTTAGTAGTTCAGTAGTTCAGAAAAAGAGGTACAATCAGATTCTTTGTATTTATTCAAGAGTTTAAAGTGTAAAAAGTCACTTGACTCCAAGAATTTTTCTCTGGGGGAAATGATGAGCCTTAAAATTAGAAAACCTGTTACCTTTTTTTAAATTGGCATTAGGGTCATCTTGATAGAAAGAAATGGAGTTCTGATAAGAGTTCTTTCGAAATATATAATAATTCATTTCTTAAATTGTTATAAATGCTGTTAAACATGAATTAACTGTATAATCTGGATAATCACTTAATAATTAAGCACATTTATAATGTTCTATTTATTTATGTCTCTTTCATTCTAGAAAAAAACTTGAAACAACAGATTTATATGTAAACTTCATATGAAAACATGTTGATCTGTCTCTTTAAAGTATTAGAATATTTTTGTTTTGAGGGATAATATTTAATACCTTGCAGGTTTATAATGAGAACTTAGTAAGAGGATGAGTATAAAACACCCAGCATATAATCTGGGAAATAATGTGCTAAAATGGTAGTGCTTATGATAATGATAAAGACAAAGATTACATTCAGTCAGAAATTATTAAATTCTGCTTTCATGAAAATGTAATTTTTGCTGAGTCTTTACACATATAGATGGCTAATAAAATAATTCTTATCCAAACCGAAGAAAGCTGGTATCGCATTTTGTAGCAATTGTGTAATTGTGCAATTGCATGACATGAGTCAAAAACTATCAAATAAGAAGCTATCATGCTGGAAAGAAATTTGTTAATACTTGGGTTAGAAATTAAGGACTACTAAAATCAATGTGAACATTTTATTTTAATGGAAATGTCTTGCTTTAGTCTATTATAAAGAAAAAACAAACAAACAAAGATTTAGGTATACCAACTCCTATGACATTTACGGAAGACAAGGGGACAGGCCTTGTCCACAAAGCCAGAAATAGACCATATGTTAGGTCTGCTGGAACTGAACAAATATCCCTTTTCTGTTGCTCTCAAAACAAGAAAAAGGTCCCTGTCATGAAATAACATTCTATTGCTGACCAGGTGGACCTTGTCCTCATAAACAAAACTTACTATAGACTCTTGCATCTATTTATGTCTAAATAGATCTCTGACCTACCTATGAGACTAAATGGCATACAAAACAGCTTTGAGATGACATAATTTCAAAATATTTATATCACAAAGAATGCTAACCCTTCTAAATGTCTCCACTAAATTATTTATATCAAAGAGACATAATGAATTTTACAATCGAGAATTTATTTCAACCTTTTACCCAAAGACTTTCATATTCAATGTGAATAAATGGAGCCCCTATCATCCAGAAATCATAGGTTCATTAGAAGGTGCTGATGGACAGTAGTCAGCCAATTGATGAGGTATTTTGACCTTTCACTTCTAGGAAGGGCACATAACCTGTTGAGCATGGCACAATTAATTACTGGCAGATCCAGATCTAAATCTCAACTATATTAATTTCATGAACACCAATAATGTTCCAAAGTACTCTCAGTTCTATGCATTAATACTCCTGCAATTGGGTCAAAAAGTACTCTTTGGTCTTGTTGGCTCTGTTTTATGTTTGAAACTATGTGGATTATAATTTTTTTAGGTTAAATTAAAGATAAAAACATTTCCCCAGATTAGCAAGGAAAGAAGTCTTGAGCATCAATTTTCTTCCAGCTCTCCACAGTTTGATGATATCAGCAAATAATTTCACCCCAGAGTGTAGCTTCCTGAGCCCACCCTCACCAGCTGCTAATCTGGAACTTTCCCTTACCCTTTCCCTATAATGGATGTGGAGAAGTACACACACTCTGGCATTACAATTATCACTGTTTTATAATTTATAATTATCTAGCATGTATACATTATAACAATGAGTTATATTCCTAAAATGTTGGAGAAAATTAAAAATTATATTATTGAATTGCTCTACTATAAGGTAAAAAAACTCAAATAGCAAATTCTGACAGACATTTCATTCCCTTTTCTCTGCTGGTTTTAATGGCAGGCCAAGACACTATGGAAATCATTCTCAGAAATACTATTTACCCATTTCATAAAAGACCAACTTCTCTAGGTCTAGTGATTTTATGAAATACATGAACATAATTATTTTATTTTATTTTATTATTTCATGTATTATAATAATGCTTCCAAAAAGAAGAAAAAGCTATTAAAATATTTATAAAAGCTAATAAAATATTGCATTAGATTTTCTCATAATTGCTATTGTCAACAATTTAGTAACAATTCCATAATAATGTACACCTGTTTATCCTCAATGACTGAACTGGTTTATCAAGTCAATAAATATGCTCTTCTAAAAATGTTTACATTTGGTTTTAGCTGCCTGTGTGTTTCAATTTTTATATATTAACCTAGTGGAGATGGAGGACTGATTTGAAGTTTCTCTAAGTATTTATAAAGGGATTTATAACAATGCTAGTAATGATCTCTGTGAAGCAAAATAGTGAAACAGGTTTGGTAATAAGGAACAAGTATGGACAAATTGTGACCAGATTTTTGTTGTTTAGAGAGCAACTAGGAGCATACACACATTTTAGCACCCACATTTTAATGATTATAGACCTTTGAAATCTGTTACATTTATCACATGTGAAAATCAGTTTACTTTTAATCACAGATATGTGTGTGTGTGAGAGAGAGAGTTAATTAGGAAAAGAGAAAAATCAGATTACCAGGGGAAATATTTTATATCTTCCTCTCCAAAGTAAGAAAGGTAAGGAAATGTGTGACATTAACCTGAATATGAGAAAATAACCTTAGTGTCCATCAGTGTATGAATGGATAAAGAGAATGAGGTACGCATGCACACACACGCGTGCGCGCGCGCACACACACACTCTCTCTCACTAGCATATTATTCAGCCATGAGAAAGAAGGAAATTCTTCTATTTCACACGTGGATGGACCTTGATGGTATTATGCTAAGTGAAATAAGTCAGAGAGAGAAAGAAAAATATGATATCACTTTTATGTGGAATCTAAAAAGCCAAACTCATGGAAAGAGAGACTAGAATGGTGGTTACTAGGAGATGGAGGATGAGAAAATATGAGAGATGTTGACAAAAAATGCAAACTTCTAATTTTAATGAGTAAGTTCTGGAGATCTAATGTATGGCATGGTAATTATAGTTAGTAATACTTATTATATATTTGAAAGTTGCTAAGAGATTATATTTTAAATACTCCCACAATAAAAGAAATGGTAATTATGTAATATGATGAAGATGTTAGCTATGGTGGTAATCATTTAGTGCATTAAATTTATACTTTGTATACCTTACATTTATATGATTTTTATATGTCAATTATAGCTCAATAAAGTTGGGCAAATAAATAAATAAAAACAATATGTGCATATACTTTCACATATAAGTGTAAACAAGATTTCCATTAATGTCTTCAATTTATGAAACTAAAAATATCCTTTGGAGGATATGGATTAGCAAGAATTTTTTAAATTAATGTTTGTTTCACTATGTTTAATATTAATCTAATGCCCTCACATGTAAATTTAGTTTATTTTCAATGTAAAAATATACATCATGTCTTTGAGTAATTTACTTAATGGGACCCATGCTTTTCTTAGAGAGTTAAAAATATAGTTTTACTTTCACAAACTCTGTTCCTGGTTAACAAACAAGTACAAAGTTGTAGAATAGATTAAAATTGACATTGATATTTCTGGAGTAATAATCAGAACTTTGGGGAAGCTTCTTGATGTCTATTCTTCAATAACACTAGAGCTACCTTTCAGAAACTTCCTGAAGAGAAAAAAATGTTTGAGAAATTTGCAATATATCAATTGCTGTGCTCAATGCATAGCTTTCTATTTGTCATCAAATTCCTCATCCAATATTTGTCCCTATATTTGACTATTTGCTGGGACATTAAGTACTACACTTGGCATTTTAATGGAACATTCAGTACTTGGTAGACTTACTGGGTTTAAATAATTATTGATACATGTTTTTACATAAATAATTAGGAATAATATGTAGTTGTTTTAAATAAAACATGACTTTCTACAAAACATATATTTTATTTATGAAATATAAATTGCTCAAAAATACCATTTGAAAATTCAAAAATTCAACAAAAATCTAATATGCATTATTCCTCTACTGAGAGGCTTTGCAATCTAGTTTGGAAGACAAATACAAATAAAAAATATTGCACAAAATAATATGCTACAGGTGCTGTAATAAAAATACATAATATTTTTATTCCACCACTGTAGAAGAGGCTAATGCTAATAATTATAGAAAAGCTTAAATTATAATTGCAAGATGATTTAGGCGTGATTTTTATGTGTAAGACATATACGTATGAGTTCTTCAATATGTGCCTAACTATTTTAAAATGTTTGGCTAATTTACACATTATAAAAACTAGAGTATTATTATTACTATTTTTAAAATAGAGAAATATATAAATATGTATATTCTTTTTATTAGGATTTTTGTGTTCCTTTTCTTCCTTGAGTGACAACAAATATGGTAAGATGGCCCATGAACTCATAGAGTCATCAGAAGTTTGATGGCATTCGCTGTCTCTACGTGATTCAGCCCAATCTCTTCTCTTTTAGCCAGTACTCAGAAGAAAGAAAAATCATCAAAATCAAAGATCATTTCACTTCATATGTGCTGCTTCTCATCTTTGTATAAGGAAGATCTCTGTACTAGAAAACCTTCAGTGAAAATTGCACTTAATCTCACAGCAGCAGTCAGTTAAAATTAGACCCTCAAAAAGTAGAGTTACAGCTTGGTCAAAGAAGAAATCGTCACGTAAGATTTGTAAATGTTTCACATGTATTTTTGTAAAGAGATACAAAGCTGAGAAAAGATTCAGGACAACAAAAACACAGCTCAACTGTGGTTCACACCAGACCTATAACCTATACAGGGACAAGAACTGGGCAAGATCTACCATGTTCAAAGCCCAGTTCTCAGGACAGTCACTTCATAAAGTTGTTACAGTGGAAAGCAGATGATCAAGAGGAAGAAAACAGCTGCCTCAGAGGTCATCCCATTGCAGAGAAATTGGAAAGAAGGAAAGGTGTCTGATCTCTTGCTTCTGTATTGATTTAGATGAATGAAGATCTCACAGTGTTATAGTTTTCTAAGGCAAACTCTGAGTTATGATGTGTGTGTGTGTGTGTGTGTGTGTGTGTGTGTGTGTCTAAAATGTATATGAAAGTCTAGCTGTACATGTTACTCGCGTCTTCATTGGTTCAATTTTTAGGAGAAACAAGATAGATTCCATTGAACTGTTTTTAGGCATAAAACAAGAAGCTTATGATAGCATACTTTTGCAAGTGGTATAAAAGAAAATAAAGGGGATTATAAGAGATTGAAATGGGGGAGTTAGTTTAATTTAGGAAATTGGAGAAGCCTCCTCTAAGTAAATAATATTAAAATAGATATCTCAAAGATGAGAACTTATTCAAGTGAAGAATGAGGACAAGACTCTACCAGGGAGAAAGAATAGCAGGTGTGAAAATCAAGAAGGAAGGAAAAGCATGCTTCATTTACATAACAGAATTACAGGATCCCGCCCACGTGACTGGAGCATGGAGGACAAGGGACACAGTGACCTGAAATGAGACTTGGAGTGAAGCAGGGGACACTGTTTGGCAGCTACATTAAGGATTTTGAACGTGTTCTTTAGACTAAGTTCAATAAGATTGTATTGAAGAACTTTTTAAGAGGATGAGTATGATAAGATTTTCTTTCAGAAAGCAGACTCTGACTGCTGAGTGGAGAACAAATTGGGGTGAACAGGAGGGGAAATAGTGAGTATAGTTAGGACATGAGAAGTTCACTTTCTTATTACTATAAGAACTTTGATTTTTGTCTACAATAGCAATTTGCCCGGCATCCCTAGCACTAAGAGGGATAGACATTGTCCTGCTCATGAGATGCATACTGTGTCCTCAGTGAAATATCAAGCACATGCAAAAAAATCAAAGCACCCTGTACTTAGGTCTTCTTCTATTTTCCTACTGGAATGTAGACATGACACCTGAAGGTCATGGCCATGAGGCAGCTATAAGGATAAAATCTCAGTATGGTAGATCAAAGGATAGAAAGCAGCTAGAAGCAGCCTGGGTTCCTGATGGCATCTCTGAACTGCCTTCCTCTGGGTTCTTTATTTGTATGAGAAAAATAACTCCCTAATTATTTTAAGCCACTATTTATTTGAGTTGCATATAATGAGTAGGCAAGCACAATCCTAAATGGTACAGAATTTGGTAACAGCGATTAGATACTAAAAGAAACAGAACTGAAAATGTGAAATTGGTTCTGATTACTTATCTAACCACTGTGAGCTGAAATAAAATCTGATAAAGTTTGCTGTGTAGCTATAGTTGGGATACAAACTTTGGATTGTAATTTCAGGGGAAATGTAAGGTAAAATCCAGAATTTGGTGTGTGCTTATTTTATTTTTTTTTTGAAAAGTTCAAAAAGGAAAATGGAATTCATTCTGAAGCTAGCCCTCATGCAAGTAGAAATGTCATGAAAGAGAAGTTTAAGAGAGGCACACCATGCCTGAATTCAAAAACATAAATCAAAGATGACTGAACAATCCCAAATTTGGAAACTTGTGGATTTGACCAAAAAAGAAAAAAAAAAAAGTTGCTTAAAAAATAACTCCCTCCCTTTGAAACTTGTTGAGGTAAGGAAACTGTTTGAAGAAAGAAATTCTTATCAATATTGGCAAATACTGCCAAACACACAGACTCACATTACACACACACACATACACACACACACACACACACACACACACACACACACACAGTTTTTGTTGGAAACTTCTAGTTAGAAATGATGTATTTAATTTGTATGCTCTCTCAAATAAAAAATGATAGTACTTTTAAGGCATAGGTCAATAAGTACAAAGAAAACAGGAAAGAAGACAATATTTTTTGGGAACTGGAAACCAGGTGAATGAGTGGTTAATGTGGAAGATGAGATTGAAGCAACTAGCACATATTGTCAGACATTTCGGAAAACCAAGAAACAACTGCAGAATTCTTCATGTTTTGAAAAATTGCATGTACTAGTTGCCTTTAGATCTGACAGTAAAAGTGGGATTAAAAATAAGAGGCAGGTTCAAAGTCAGTTTTAGAAGTGGTTCAATCCTCTACCCCATGTATCTGCATAATGCCCTTCACCAACCTGGCAGAAATTGGAAGGCCATTCTTTGAATTGTTTTGGGGGGCTTGTGGACATAGGACAGTGTGAAGGACAATGTAATCAGAACAAGAGAATAAGTAAAATCATACATATTGAATATTTGGTTATCCAGTTTCCTGCCAGACTTGACTTTGAAAATGCAGACAGCCAGGTGAGTGTTTTCTCTATTGAAAAAAATATTACCTGGAGAATGTGGCTAGTCCAAAAGAAGGCTCCTGAAGTTTATTGAAATAGGTTCTCCAATAGTAGAGGTCAGGCAGATGCACTACAGATGATGAGCCCCACATAGGCACTCAGAGCTACCAGCTCTTCGTATCTTGTTCTTAACATGAGGCCATCAAGGTTGACCTGTACATTTGAGAAAATAATTCAAAAGAAGAGACAAACAAAAGCAACAGGGAGAACAAAGCTTCCAAAAAAAGAAAAAAGAAAAACCTAAAGATTATGTTTTTAGAGATTAAAGAGAAAAAATGAATTCATGAAATAAGTATAGAGTACTACAAAAATAGAGAAAAAAGTTCTTGGAACTTAAATGTATAGTAGCAGAAATGAAAAAATTCAACAGAAAGCTGAGAATATAGAGTTGAGAACTTTTTTCATGAATCAGAAAAAATTAAAGAGCTAGAATATAAAAAAGACAAGGAACCTGCAAGTCCAATCCAGGATAGTCAACAGCCAATTATAACAGTTCAAGAGAGAATACAGTATCAATAACCATTGAATCACCATTAACAACACAATAAAAACAGCACATATAATACTAAATATATGATGGATATTGCTTTAAACATTACTATTTAAATATTTTAACCATCAAAAAATTCTAAGTATAGAAACTAGTATCTCCATTTTACAGATCTGTGAAACTACATCTAGCATTTTTATTAAGTAAAACATATAGAACAAGGAGAGTTTTTACCAGACTGGTCCACTGTCCCTGAGCTCCATGAGTTCATATTAGGTTTTCAGTGGTTTCCTTTTTATTCCCTGATGGGAAGCCTGAGAAAGGACATTTTGAAGACTTTCTTGTCAGTTGGTTTCCATGAGGCCCTGACATTAGTTGGAGGGTAGTGGGCAGGAATGAGGAATGACCATGCCTGCGACAATGGCAGTCCAGGCTGCTCTGAGTATGGGTTCCTGAGTTTCTTTTAGGTAATTTTGTTACATCTGCATCAGCTCAACTACACACATCAAAATACTAAACCTATTTTCTTAGTAACTATTTTTTCTAAAAACATTTTTCTTGTTGTTCCTTTAGCTCTCCCAGCATCTTTGTAAACTTTTGTTGTATTTCATTTCCTTTGTTTAAAATGCCTACAGTCATTTTTGTTGTCTTAATGAGACCTTAACTAAATGAATACTTGATTCTAAGAGCAACCCCAAAACTAAACCTTGATGATTGGAATCTGAGACTTTTTGTCTAATTAAGTCTGAATGCATTTCATTACCAATGGAAAATGTGATACTGGTATCCTATGGCATATTATGTCAAAAAAAGTTAAATTATTATCTGTGGCTAGCAGAGAGGAAGTGCCAGTGATAGCAAGACTTTGGTAAATCAGGTTGTTTTTGCAATGGTGAAAATAAGTCCCTCAGATATTCTAGTGATTTGGTTGCTTCTGTCTGCACTGTTGAGTTCTCAGGAAAAACAAAATGATGCGCTTAGGACTTTATATTCAGTTTAAGTCAGAGAACCAGAGTTTCTATGATGATTTAAAGAAAAGGTTTGCAAACTTTCTCTGCGAAGGTCCAGATGGCAAGTATTTTGGTTTAATGAGCCACTACTCAATTCTGTTTTTATAACATGAAATAGCCATTAATAATGTAGAAATGGCAGTGTTCCAATAAAACTTTATTTACAAAAACAGGTGGCAGAAGAGATTATATATTATATCATACTATAAAATTTTAAATAAAACCCAAAATTTGAACTTGTGCTTTATGGACTCAGCATGTCGCCTCTGCAGAGTGCTCTGTGGCCTTGATAAGCCCTGGCTGTGTAACATTGGATCACCAAACTTGCTCCAGCACATTCCAAAGGCCCCTACCACCAGGTGTGGGCCTTCTTACAGAAAGAAGAGTCTCCATAGTGTCAAAAGTATCATTGTGAAGAGGGTGTTTTATACCTTGGAGGTCTCTGCAGTGGGATTACAGAGGGAGTTTTGGAGTTGGGGATTAAGGATTGGGGATAATTTCTATTAGAGATTGGCATTTGAAGTGAGCTCTGACAGATGACTAGAAATTACTTGGGGTGAAGGCCATGAAGGGGAAAAGACCCTGGAGTGTTGAAGAAATTGAAGGTGATTCGGAAGAGTTGAACTTTTTATTTGATGTCTGGTATGTTATTTTTTAAAAAATTTTTTTTTCTTCATTGATGTTTTAGAGAGGGAAGAAGGGAGAGGGAGAGAGAGATAGAAACATAGATGAGAGAGAACATCGATTGGCTGCCTCCTGCATGCCCCCCACTGGGGATCAGGCCCACGACCTGGGCATGTGTCCTGACCGGGAATCGAACCAGCAACCTCTTGGTGCATGGGTCGACGTTCAACCACTGAGCCATACCGGTAGGGCTGATATCTGGTGTGTTTAAATTACTTTGGGCTAGGACACCAAGGAACTAGCATGGCAACTTAAAATTAATTTTATACACACACGCACACACACATCTTTAATTTATTAATTAAAGCAATCTGAGTTTTATTGACTAAGTGTTACACAATTATTACTGAGCCAAATACCTCCTAACCACGCAACTTATTATTATTGCAAATAGCTAAATGATAAATTTTACTCAGCCTTTTCAAGTGTATTTAATGTACTATTTAAAGAACTTTACATGTGTTATTTTATTTTATTCTCAAAACAACCCTATGAAGAAGGTACAATTATTAGTCTCATTTCACAAATTAGAATAAAAGAGACAGAGGTGTTAGGCACCATCTTGAAGTTCTCACAACTATAATTAATCATAGAGTCAGGATTTGAACCTAGCTACTCTAACTCTTACTGTAATACTATACAGTCATTGCACAAAATTTTTACTTCTCACTTGACTATAACTGCATTTTATGGTTTTATTGTTAGGATTTGGCAAATAAAATTAATTACCTTGGGAATAATTGTTTTCCATTTCTTCCTTACTAAAACCACAGAAAAGTATAAATAACTGGACCTGCTATTTCCATTTATGTTGAACTTATGAATTGTTTCCACTCCCAATATTTTCTTTTATCCCTATTTTCTGTATATAAAATATTTGGGTAAACAGTGTAATATGTCCCTGTATAGACCTTTTGATTTGAATTGACCTTAAAACTTAAAAGGTTAAAAGATACAAATATAAATATGTATCTAGAAAAAAAAGTTAAGATTCAACCACGAGTGTCACCCAGGGAGCCAAGAACAGAGCTCAAGTAGACAATGAAATACCAAACTGGATATGTGATTGTGCACCATGTAGGGACTCAGTGAACTGAATGAATGTGACCTACAAAATATTTCAAATTACCAACTAACTCCATATATTTAAACATCATGTTCTCTCCTACAATTTTTCGTTCTTCAGTATTCCTTAACTTACAGAATGGCCCTATGCCAAAAACATAGCAGCATTCTTGACATCCTTCTCCTTCACTACATACCACAGAAAATTAAGAATAAATTATTGACCTTGGCCCCATCCTAACAGAAGGCTCACACCTGGTCAGCCTTTTTAAATTTTGGCAAAGAAAAAATATCTATCATACTTGGAGATCTTATTGGATTCTACCCAACAAGAAGAAAGTGACTGTGATTATCTGGTGATATAAGCAAAATTGAGGATAAAATGTTTTAATTTATAAATACTTGGATACTTGCCTTGAAGATTTCTATGGTCATAAATCACTATTTGGAGTGTATGTGTGTGTGTGTTTGTGGGGAAATTCTTTCCCCACAAAATTGGTTTTAAAAAGGCTACAAATTATTTGTAACGTACTGAAAGGGAGTTGAGGTCTTTCCCCACAAAATTGGTTTTAAAAAGGCTACAAATTATTTGTAACTTACTGAAAGAGGGTTGAGGGAAGTAATGAAATTATAACCAACAAGGATAATGATCCAAATGAGCAGGTCTCATTTATAAGAGGAATCTTCAAAATCCAAACAAATTATAATAACGCAAAATAAAGTCTTATACAATTTTTCCACATGAACTTTTTGTATAATATTTTAAAACTCTTAGTGATTCTAGTACAAATTTATTTGAATTTTCTGGTACTATTAGTCAGCTTTTGAGAGACAACTATATTACCAATAAAACAGCTATCTCTATTTGTCCATAGACCTTTAAAATCATTTCAGTCAATCTCGGAGTTGTCTCTAACAAAAATGATGTTAGTGTTCATAAAAACAAACAAATAAAGCCCGGCCAGTGTGGCTCAGTGGTTGAGCATCAACCCTTTCACCAAGAGGTCACTGGTTCGATTCCTGGTCAGGGCACATGCCCAGGTTGTGGGCCAAATCCCCAGTGGGGAGCACGCAAGATGCGGCCAATTGATGTTCTGTCTCAACGATGTTTCTCTCTCTCTCTCCCTCTCTCTTCCTCGCTCTCTAAAATCAATAAAGAAGAAAAAAGTTTAAAAAACAACAAACAAATAAAGCTTACAAACAGTTTTAATTAAATGCTCAAAAGTACCTGTAGTTACTGTCTGTTCCATGGCTTTGCTGTCCTTTATCCACCTCATCTCAGCTAGTGTCTTGCATCTGTGACACCTTGTGTTAGGCAACAGACAACAGAACTCTATCTTAAAGGTAAAAGGGAATTTATTGACAGGATATTTTATAGTCTTTCAGAATTGTTAACACTGGGGTATAGCTGAGGGACTAAAAGGATATTGGGACTCTCCCTTTTCATAATTCTTCATTTTATTTTTCCTGGATTACCTATTTTCTTTCATATCATAGACATTTCCTCCAAAGAGTATAGATCAATGTCATCAACAAATCTGGGCCTATTTGGGGACTTTGTCTACTAGAGAGTACCTGAGTCTTTCTTTTGATGGTTACAGTTCAAACACTGTATTTTGTCTAAATTGAGTCAGGTGACTATCACATGACCAATCAACTATAACATAGGGGTTAGAATCAAAAAACATAGAGAAGAGTCACAGAACCCCCGTCTATGGCTTGGGGCCACTGTAGAGAAAAGGGAATTGCTGTGCATTGGCTGAGCTACCAGTCTATTGGAATTACTGTTTCTTGTCCTTGGTTTCTTAATTATTATTTGACTGTTAGTTTTCTGGATTCCTTAATTAAGAAAAATTTTCAAGAGGGTTAGGTGAGTAGTATTAGTGTATTTTGTGAATCCTTGAACATTTTTAAATGTTCTCAGTTACCTCTGTACAAAAAGTATTGCTTGCTACTCCAAAAGTTATATTACATTAACACTATAAGAATTTGTACACACTTCATTATTACCAACTTTTCTTGCAGAAATTGAAGTTTCTTACATGTTAATGGTATCTTTTCCACTTTTAAGGACCAATATAATAATTTTCCTTGAAAAAAATATTTGTAGTAAATTCAAGAAAAATACACATCATTGGGGAGATAAATGCAGGTATTTTAATCGTCTTATATATTAGATGACTTTGATATAAATAGAATATAGTAGCGGGATTTTGGTATTTTTGCCCAAATTAAATTCTTTACAGCTGAATTTTTTTCCTAATTTACATTTATATTAAAATGTTTGTGTTTGGTCTTTCCAATATAATCTTGATATGTAATTTCTGACTTCTGTCCTTTTCTCTGTGTTCTCTCTTTATCCTATGGATTTTGATACTTTTTTAAAATAATCTTGTGCCTTTATGAGAGCTCTTTTTTTAAAAATATGTTTTTATTGATTTTTAGAGAGAAAGGAAGGAGAGACTGAGAGAAACATTGGCCTGTTGCCTCCCTCACACACCCCTACCCTGACCGGGAATGGAACCTGAGACCTTTCAGTGCCCCAGACAACACTCAACCAACTGAGCCACACTGGCCAGGGCACCTGAATTCTTTTTATTCTATTGAATTTCGTTCTGTTTTGTACCAGTTACTTGGGAATTATTTAGTTTGTCTTTTCTTCTCTGAGTGGGTTATTTTAAGATAAAAAATAAGTGTGTGCATGTGTGTGTTTTATTCAAGTAGTAATTAGAAAACAGACTTTAGCATAATCAGGTGTTATAAGTCATTTGCCTGTATCAAAGTTCTTTGGGCAGAAATAATAGAAAAATAAACAAGCTGGAATAAAAAAAAGTTACTTCATTGGTTCCTCTTACTAAACTTTGTGAAAGGTTGAAGAAAACTAGCTGAGAAATAACTGTAACCTGGGACCTACATACTCTAAGATCCTTTCTTATTTCTTCTTCCTTCTAAACACTGGCTTATTTTGTTCATGCTATCACTATATGTTTGTGATTGAGAATTTTAAGTGGCTATAATTTTAATCCTTAGAGGGTGTTTTTGTCTATTAAAAAAGGAATCTTATTCCTCAGATTACAAAAAAATATATATTATGGAATTACTGTTTGTCCCAGATCTGATCATGTGCCCCTCCCAATGAGGAGCACTAATGTACTAAGACTACAGGGCTGTTCCATAAATCACAGGGAGAACATTCACACAAAACAAGAGGAGGGCTATTCCACACGGCAAAGATGATCACTGCTCACTAGCTTTACCACAGTTAATAGCTGATAGTCATGTAATGTGATTTCGACATGGTAATTATGACTATAAAGTGTATAATCTTTTAAAAACATGAATTGACCACCCTCAAAATTCTGAACACTTTGTATGCACTTTGCTGCATAAATAATTTATGTGCTTATTTTTCCAATACATCTACACTTTAAACTGATCAAGGGACAGATATATGCTTAATTTTTCTTAAAAACTCAAAATGCTTTTGAGAGTCAGTGTACATATTTGAAATGGACTCATAGCCCAGCTGTAAAATTTTTCTTCAATGTATTCAACAATTTTCTTACCATTGCATACAAATGCAAATGGATTTTTAAGTAAGGGAAGAGCAAAGTAATAGAATAGAAAAAAAAGGTATAAAATGTTTACTATTGGGCAGAGAGTTCTAGAAAGCAGTAAGTGAAGGTGCCAAAACACTTATTACTATATGTAAAACATGGAGAGTCCTGGAAAATAACTGACCTGAGAATCTTGATCGTTAGTAAGTACTGATAAAACTTGAGGTGAGAAGACCATCATGACAAGTATATTGCACTCCTTCCAGCAGTGACTTAACTTTTTGGTCTTCAAGTTTTAATTTCTGAGTTCATTTTAGAATCAGGTATGAAATTAGCATAAATGACTTAGTATTTTAAATGAATGGTTTTGTGTGCTGGCTAAGCCCTGGTGCTTTGGTGTTTTGTTTGTTTCATAGACTCTGGTTTCATGTTGAATAATTATTTGAAGGCAATCTACATACAGAATAAAATTTGCTGGCTCTCTAAAATATTTTCTCACCAACACACCTAAAAATTAAGATGCTTATTCAGATAGCTATTTTTAAATAATTTAATGTATCTTTGATATATGTTGCAACACACAGTGCCCCTGAAACCTGTATAATTTTGTTTTCCAGTGTCACCCCAATAAATTCAATAGGAAATTTAAAAAGGCAGGACAAATTAATGTATTTTTACTAATCCAGACTCGAATCATGCTTATGAAATCTTAGAAATAAAGGATTTCCTGAGTAATCCAGGTGTACGGTCGTAAAATTTTTCCATGAACATATGTTAATATAGAATACTTACACATAACAAATCTCTGTTAGAGTTCCCAAATATAAATATAAATTGCACTATTTTTAGGCATATTACCTAGTTTGTGTTGGTCTCCAAAACCAGAATAGCATTTAATTGTGATTTCTTTTATTTCAGATATAGCTCTACCTCTCTGTAGGACTGACCATATTTGAGGTTCTTGTTGAACTCTTTGGTTTAATTGAATTTATTGGGATGACATTGGTTAATAAAATTATATAAGTTTCAGATATAAAATTCTATAATACATCATCTGTATATTGTATTGTGTGTTCACCACCCCAAGTCAAGTCTCCTTCCATCACCATTTATCTACCCTGAACCCTCTTCTGCCTACCCCCACCCCACTTTCCCTCTGGTAATCACCATACTGTTGTCTGTGTCTATGAGTTGTTTTTCCTAACAGACTGACAGCTGTCAGAGGGGAAGGGGTTGAGGCTGGGTGAAAAAGGTGCTAAACTATTGAAGACATTATGGCACTGCCTGTGAAGGTTTATTCTGTGAAAGGCTTTGAACTCTCAGCTGGTACTGGAAGCTGTGTGCAGTATACATGAGGGGAGAGTTCTTACCATGCCAATTGCCAGCTTCATCGCAGCTGTGACACAGTATCTGGAAGTGTGTGTTGGAGAGGCAGCAATAGGCACAGATGTTGGGAAATGATAGCAAGCATTTTTCAGTCACCCTTACGGAGACCACACACACACACACACACACACACACACACACACACACTCACACTCAAATGAGCTTACAGAGAGGCCAAGTTTCTTCAAATGATCCCAGTCCCATGGGGGTTAGTTACTTAAGAATTAGAGGAGTCTTTGTCATTGCTGGACTCCTCCCTGCCTTTACAGGGACTGATGATTTGGAAAATCCAAATTGCTTGCTTTGTATCTTCCAAGTCTACAGCTGAGGTTGGGCAGGCTTTCAAGATGAGCTACTTGAACAAATAGAACTGCAGGCACAGAGCCAACATTTCCCAGGGTGCACTGCAGTCTAGTTAACAGCACGAGCTCCTTAGCATACAGAGAATGGCAGGGCATCTTATTTACCTTCACTTCAGATTGTATGTTCTATGCACCCAGAATAGACAAAAGGCAATATGACTAGTAGGATCTGATTCACATTAATTTGTAGCAGATGGGAGAACCCATATTTTTCCAAGCTGTTTGTAGTAAAGCAACCCTTACTGTACAAGAAAAAGGAAATATGGTATTCGGCTGTTTTCTAAATTGGTCATTTATATTAATGCATTTTAAAAGCAATTATTTTATTAAGTGATTTTAATATAGTGGGTGTAGGGGATTAGCATGGTGTTATATTGGGCTGGCCTAAATTAAAGCTGTGCAAAACTGGCACAAATTTGATGTAATTGGCACAATGTCTTTTCTTCTCTTTGGATGAGGTTTTGAAACCTACCACATTTTCAGAGAATTTGTGCTGGTTCCAATTGCCTGGAAAATATACATTTTACAAATGTTCATTTTGAAATGTCAGTGCTTATGAAACTGGAGCACCCTGTGAAGGGCCTCTCTGATGTCTTTCTACTGTTTACCCTCAGCTTTCTGTCATGTTGCTTGCATGGATCAAGAGTCTCTGGGGCATCTGGTTGGCATTGCCCTAATTACACATAAACCATAAATATATAAGTTAGTAGCATTTTTTACTAAACCTAACTATAGAGGCACAACATTAAGTCAGTGTGCAAAAAGATATCTTAATCCTGCACTATGCTCACCAAGCATTTATGAAGCTGCTAGTTGAAAGGGCTATGACCATCAGGTAATTATTAGCAACATAGACACTGAATTTATTTAGCTATTCCTACTACATACAGAGGGAATGTTGGTATAAATTATTAATTACTAAGACTTGTCTCTTAGATAGATATATTTATTCATAAAACATTCACATCATGACCATGTTATTAAAGTTTTCTTACCTGATAATTTTTATTTCATGCTTGACTAAGGTTAAGACAAATTCTTATGGTCTTTATACCAAACCAAAAGTTATTGTTTAAACATTATATAAGTTTCAAAGCAGCCGATTTATTTTCAGAATATAAAGGCCCTTATTAGTCAGAAAAAGTATAATTTACCTTAAGGGTAATTAGTTCATTAAAAAAAAAATTTAGAAGGCCTCTAATACATATTATACTTTAAAAAAAATTTTTCCTAGAAAATTGGGCTTTCCTCATGAGTGCTTTTATAACACCAAGTATGCAAAAGACTTATAAAAATCATAACAATTAATTTCCATACCTAGTATCTCATTGGTCCTGAGCAAATTTTGATGATGTTGAATATCCTATCTTCTTTCCCTTCACAAACACCCACAGCTACAATACAACATAGAGTAGGTATTTAATAAGCTGATATCCCTGAAAGGTGCTGGGACTCCTCATTTCCTTAAACTTTTAATATTGGAATGTTCCAGAATTTAGTCTTTTGACCACCTTTCTATGTAAAATAATTTCCTTGGGGGTATAATAAATTCTCTTGAAACTATGTGTTCCTATTGACTATTAACTTCTTATTCTTGCCACAAGTTCTTCAGTCTTCAGTAATATTTGCTCTACTAAAGATTCTCTCTCCTATCTCTGTTTGCCCTTTCTCCATTTATTTTATAGATTTCTCTTCTTTGACTCCTCTGTAAGGAATGATCCTATGTCTCTTGGCATTGTTTTTGTCCTCTCCTTAGAATGTCGTCTTCACTAGCATGGCTTCTTCAGTTGTCCTCTACATGCTGAAGAATCCCAATTCCTTACTAATGGGTCATTACTTTATCCCAGACGGACTATTACAAGAGACTCTGAAGTGATTTACCTAAATTCACTTTTGATCTGATGCAAGCAATTCAGCTCCTGTTTTGAAAGCAATTTTTCAAAATAAATTCTGAGCACATTAGTCCATTCTTAAAATTCTTAAATGGGTTCTTATAGATCTTACATAAAAATCTAAATTCCCTAAGTAGCCCCTGGGAACTTCGCTACCTTACGCCCTCATTCAATCTCTCTTAAAACATTGGTCATGTTGATTTGTTTAGTTCCTTGAATAGCGAATACACCCTGTGGCCTCTGGACATTTATAGGGGCTGTTCCCTCTGGTGGAGCCACACAATTTCCTTCCCCCAGCTAACTCCACGGCATCTCGTAGATTTCAGTGTCAGTGTCAATTTAAGGAAAAGATTACCTGACCAAAACTTTACATACACCATATCACCTTAATTTTATTTATTGTTTAAATGTCTATCTTTCCCCTTTCAACAGTCCTTGAAGTCAAAATTGTATTATCAGGACCTACCATAAATCAATTAAATATAATAAATAATTAATATTTACCAGAGACAAAAGAAAATGCCTCTATATACTAGAATTTTATATTTCTGGGAGAGATAGACAAGAAAACAGACATTTATAAAGATTATAAAAAAGGAATGAAGTTCTTGAGAACAAGACTAAAAAGTGTATTTTTCAAGTCTAGGTGGAGGACTAGATTTTGATACAGATCCCATCTCAGGGCCTCTGTGATCTCAATGAAGCATGAGGCAAGTGAGAGGAATACAAGAGGCTTAAGACGTTAGAAGAGAAAACAATGTAATTAATAGTTATCATTATAAAAGAAAAAAATAACCTTTCTAGAGAAACATAATTGGGAATTGGACTTAATAGGAAATTTTGAAAGCACATCTGAAGTTACTGATCTTAAACTCAAAGTGAAATCGTTAGATTTGGTTGTGTCATCATTCTCCAGCCATGATTTAGCAGTTTAGGTGGATGCAATGAATAGGTAGATCACTAAATTGGTCCAGAATACATTTTGAAAATACAGTGTGATAAATTATCTGTCTACAGGCAAAAGAAGACAATTAATTCAGTTTGCAAGGATCAAAGAAGTCTTCCAAAATTCCTTTGCGGAGACTTTTGGTAAAGAAGGGTTTGAAGAAAAAGTACAATGGGTCATTTCTGGCCGAGGAATGAAAATGTGCCCAGATCCAGGCACCTGAAAGATTATGGTATGTTCAGAGTGGAAAATGACAGTAGAGTGAATATAAGCTACACAGACTGTCTCACAGGACCAAACTGGAATTATAACTAGAATAAAGACAAATCATTGGGGAAAAACAACTGAAAAGCAGCTGGAGAGAACCTGTACAACCAGAGACAGAAAGAAACTGTGGAGGTGTGTGAGGGTAGGCTGGGAGCCCACAGACAGCAGCGGAGAGCTGTATTAGCTGAGGGCCCTTCCTGTTGAGAAGGGGGGGGGGGCGTTTAAAAGCACCAAATCAGCTACAGCCACTCACCTTGGGCTCCGGCAGAGGGAAGGTGAACTGGATTGGAACGAGAGAGTTTGGGGCTCCTGGTTCAGAAGAGAACTGTATGGGAGGACACCTGGAGTTTTGTGCTGAGTCACTCCCTCACAGGACAGTAGCCATCTTACTCAAAGAGCCCCTTCCCAGAGCCCTAGGGAGAAGCAACAGCCACTCCTGCAGGAATTCAACACCACCAGGCCAGGCCAGAGAAATGCAAACTGAGGCTCACTAACATCAAGTCTGATAGCAAAGAAGTGCCCCACTCACTGGAAATCCTCTTACACCTGAGGGATTTTTCACTCAGCTGAGGGCTACAAATAGAGACTCATCAAGTAACTGAGACTAATAGCCTCCTGGCAAAAAGCTAGAGGATAACTGAACCTTTCCTGGGCTTGCAAATCTACCAAGGAAAGTAAGACTTGACAGTGTTGTGTAACATGGGTGCTCCCACACTCATCCAAACCCAGTAGAAGGAACCATAATAGCAGAACACCAACATTGACAGGGAAATTTTGGCAGGCTCTAAAACCCACTGAGATAGCCAAAATGGTGAAACAAAGAGACAAATCCCAAATGAAAGAACAAGATAATTCTGAAGGAGAAGAAATAAGTAACATAGAATTAAGTAAAATATCAGAGGGAGAGTTCAGAGTAATAGTAATAAGGAAGCTCAACAGCATCAGTAAAGATATAGAAACATTGAAAATCAATCAATTGGAAATGAAGAATAACATAGCAGAAATAAAGAACACATTGGAAGGAATAACCAGCAGAGTACAGGAAGCTGAGGACTAGATCAGTGAATTAGAAGACAAGGTAGAAAAAATCACCCAATCAGAAAACCAAAAAGGAAATCAATTAAAAAATAAGAAGACAGCCTAGGAGTGCCAGAAGAAGAAGAAAATAAGCAAGGGTTAGAGAATATATTTGAAGAAATAGTGACAGAAAATTTCCCTAGCTTGGTGAAGGAAAAAAGCATACAAGTTCAAGAAGCACAGAGAGCCCCAAATAAGAAGAACCCAAAGAGGCCCACACCAAGACACATATTGGTTAAAATGCCAAAAATTAAAGACAAAGAGAGAATCCTAAAGGCAGGAAGAGAGAAACAACAGGTTACCACCTACAAAGGAATCCCCTTAAGGCTATCAGCTGACTTCTCAACAGAAACTCTACAGGTCAGAAGGGAATGGCATGAAGTAATCAAGGTCATGAAAAACAAGGATCTGAATCCAAGACTCTATCCAAGAAGGCTATCATTTAAAATAAAAGGTGGAATAAAGAGCTTCCCAGACAAAAAAAGGCTAAAGGAATATATTAGCACCAAACCAGTAGTCCAAGAAACGTTAAAAGGACTGCTGTAATAAGCAGAAGACATAGGAAGAGAAACATAACCATAATGAACAAAAATGGCAATAAATAAGTATATATCAATAATAACCTTAAATCTAAATGGAATAAACGCTCCAATCAAAAGACACAGAGTAGCTGAATGGATAAGAAAACATGACCCACTTATATGTTGTTTACAAGAGACCCACTTCACAACAAAAGACTCACATAGGTTGAAAGTGAAGGGATCGGTCCGGCCGGTGTGGCTCAGTGGTTGAGCGTTGACCAATGCACTAAGAAGTTGCTGGTTCAATTCCTGGTCAAGACACATGCCCAGGTTGTGGGCCCAATCCCCAGTGGGGGGCATGCAGGAGGTGGCCAGTTGATGTTCTCTCTCATCGATGCTTCTCTCTCTCCCTCTCCCTTCCTTGCTCTCTGAAAATCAATAAAGGAAAAAGAAAAAGAAAAAAAAAAGAAAGTGAAGGGATCAAAAAAATTTTTCCAAGCAAATGGAAAGGGAAAAAAAGCTGAGGTAGCAATACTCATATCCGATAAAATAGACTTCAAAATGAAAGCCATAACTAGAGAAAAAGAGGCCACTACATAATATTGAAAGGATCTATCCAACAGGAGGATATCACCTTGGTAAACACATATGCACCCAACATAGGAGCACCAAAATACATTTAAAAACTTCTGGAGGACTTCAAGGGAGAACTCAACAGCAATACAATCATAGTAGGGGACTTCAACACCCAGCTGACATCACTGGGTAGATCCTCTAGAAAAAAAATTAACAAGGAAACAGACACTCCAAATGATGCACTAAATCAAAAGGATTTAATAGATATCTACAGAGAATTACACCCCAAAACTGTAGAATTCACATTCTTCTCAAGTGCACATGGGACATTCTCAAAGGTAGACCAAATGTTAGGACACAAACTAAGTCTCTACAAGTTCAAGAAGACTGAAATTATATCAAACATCTTCTCAGATCACAATGACATGAAACTAGATATCAATTACAACAAAAACACACAAAAACATTCAAGTGCATATAGGCTAAATAGCATGTTATTAAATGTGGAACGCTTCATGAATTTGCGTTTCATCCTTGCACATGGGGCCATGTTAAACTTCTCTGTATCGTTCCAATTTTAGTATATGTGCTACCGAAGGGAGCACTGTTTTGTTTTGTTTTTTAATATTTTTTCTTTATTGATTTTAGAGAGAGAGGAAGGGAGAGGGAGAGAGAGATAGAAACATCGATGAGAGAGAACATCGATTAGCTGCCTCCTGCATGTCCCCCACTAGGGCTTTAGCCCACAACCAGGGCATGTGCCCTGACCAGGAATCAAACTGGTGACCCCTTGGTGCATGGGTTGACACTCAACCACTGAGCCACACAAGCTGGGCTACTCCAAAAGTTTATATAGAACCAAAAAAGACCCCAAATAACCACAGCAATCTTAAAAAAGAACAAAGTAAGAGGGATCACAATACTGGATATCAGGTTATACTGCAAAGCCATTGTAATCAAAAGAGCCTGGTACTGGCACAAGAACAGGCATATAAATCAATGAACAGAACAGAAAACACAGAAATTGACCCAAGACATTATGCTCAATTAATATTTGACAAAGGTGGCAACAGCATACAGTGGAGTAGACAGGCTCTTCAGTAAATGCTGTTGGGAAAATTGAACAGCTACATGCAAAAAAATGAAGCTAGGCCACCAACTTACGCCATACACCAGAATAAACTCAAAATAAATAAAAGACTTAAATGTGACTGGTGAATCCATTAAAATCCTAGAAGAATATGTAGGCAACAAAATTTCAGGCATCACACGCAGCAGAATTTTCACTGATACAATGCCTAAGGAAAGAGAAACAAAGAAAAAAATTAAGACATAGGACTACATCAAATTAAAAAGCTTCTGCCCAGCAAAAGAAACAAACATTAAAATGGAAAGGGAACCCACTATATGGGAGAGCATAATTGCCAATGATACATCAGATAAGAGTTAATTTCCAAAATATATAGAATACTCATACAACTCAACAGAAGGAAGACAAAGAACCCAATTAAAAAATGGGCAGAGGGAATGGATAAAAAAGCTGTGGTACATATACACAATGGAGTACTATGCAGCTGTAAGAAAGAAAGATCTTTTATTCTTTGAGACAACATGGAAGGACCTGAAAACTATTATCCTAAGTGAAACAAGCCAAGCAGAGAAAGACAAATATCATATGATCTCACTTATTTGTGGAATATAATGAACATAACAGTCTGAGGAACAGGGTAGTCCCAGAGATGTGGAAGTAGGGTACAGACTGACATTCGCCAGAAGATGGGGTGGGGGGGAGAGATAAACCACAGAACTTATACGCATGTACGCATAACCAATGAACATCGACAAAAAAGCTGGGGACAGGGCAGGGAGGGAGGGGAGGAGGGTGTAAATGGGGGAAAAAGGAGAAACATCTGTAACAAAAATAAATAAAATAAAATAAAATGTTAACAAAAAAATGGGCATAGGGTCTGGCCGGTGTGGTTCAGTGGTTGAGCGTCAACCCATGCACCAAGAGGTTGCCAGTTTGATTTCCGATCAGGACACATGCTTGGGTTGTGGGCCCAGTCCCCAGTGAGGGGCATGCGGGAGGCGGCCAATCGATGTTCTCTCTCATCAATGTTTCTATCTTTCTGTCCCTCTCACTTCTTGTCTCTCTAAAATAAATAAAGGAAAAAAAATTTTTTTTAAAATGAGCAGAAGACCTAAATAGACATGTATCCAAACAGGACATACAAATGGCCAAGAGACATGAAAAAATGCTCAACATCACTGATCATCAAAGAGATGCAAATTAAAACGACTATGAGGTATCACTTCACACCTGCCAGAATGGCCGCCATCAGCAAATAATCAGACAACAAGTGCTGGTGAGGGTGTGGAGAAAAGGGGACTCTAGTACACTGCTGGTGGGAATGCAGACTGGTGCAGCCACTAGGGAAAACACTATGGTGTTTCCTCAAAAAGTTAAAAATTGATCTTCTATTTGACCCAGTGATCCCACTTCTAGGAATATATCCTAAGAAGCCTGCAACACCAATCAGAAAGACTGTATGTACCCTTATGTTCATAGCAGCACTATCTACAATTGCTAAGATCTGGAAACAGCCAAAGTGTCCGTCAGTAGATGAGTGGATAAAAAAGCTGTGGTACATATACACAATGGAATACTGTGCAGCTGTAAGAAAGAAAGATCTCTTATCCTTTGAGATGACATGGAGGGAACTGGAGAGTATTATGCTAAGTGAAATAAGCCAATGAGAGAAAGATAAATATCACATGATCTCACTTATTTGTGGAATATAATGAAAAAAATAAGCTGATGAACAAAATAGACCCAGAGACATAGTAGCAGGGTACAGACTGACAAACCTCAGAAAAGGGTGGTGGGAAGGAGGGAAGAGATAAACCAAAGAACTTATATGCATGTAATCATAACCAATGGGCATAGACAACAATGCTGGGGGGGGGGGGTGTCGGGATTTGGAGGAGGGTGTCAATGGAGGGAGAAAGAGAAACATCTGTAACAAAAATAAATTAATTTAAAAAAAAAGATTATGGTGTGTTCAAGGATATGTAAGGAAGAAATTCTGGATGCTTGGAGCCCAGAGCATTCATCATAAAGTGGTAGACAAATAAGAGTTCAGTGGTCATATCCTAAAGGACTTTTAAGAACATATTAAAGAGATTGGATTGATGCTGAAAATATGAGATGCTATTAAAGAATTTTAAACTGCCCAGGTGGTGTGGCTCAGTGGATTGAGCATTGTCCCATAGACTGAGAGGTCCTGGTTTGATTCTCAGTCAGGGCACATGCCCAGAATGTGTTGCGGGTTCAATCCCTGGTGGGGGTGTACAGAAGGCAGCAGATCGATGTTTGTCTCTCACATCGATCTCTCTCTTTCACATCGATGTTTCTATCTCTCTCACTTCCTCTCTCTCTCAAAAAAATTAATAAAAGCATATTTTAAAAGAATTTTAAACAGAAGAGGCACCCTTAGACTTATTCTCACAATTTGACTTTAATTTGTAAAATTAATTTTAAAAATAATACATACACTTTATTTTCTGCCACTTTTTGTCTACTTTTGCATGCAAAACCATCCTATTGTCATCAACTAGTATCTTCTCCAAATTCATTAAAATAATTTAACAACACAGCTGTTTACTGATATCCTAATCTGTGAAATTCGTCACTCCCTTTTACATTTTTTTCATGAATTCAATATTCATCACCAGTCTGAAAAACTGAACACTCTTAGTCATAGGACCTGTGATAGGTGTACTCTATGTAATAAGACACAGAGCTCATGGAATGCTGTGTGAGGGGGCAAGCAGATCAGCAGCCATTTATTGCCATGTGTCCAACTTTTCACTTTTTAACCTAGGTAAAATCCAAAAGCTCGGACATGTCTGAAATTTATGGTTGTGGTTTTTTTCCCCCAATTTTCTTAGCACTTAAAAGTAAGCAAAACAAAATAAAATAAATTATTAAACTAAGAAGGGGAGGTAGATGATTGAGACTAGAGATATAAAGTTATCCACATGGCTATGCCACTGTGGTGTTATGAGTTCCAAAAGACTTGTTGACTGTACAACTTGAGACACAAATCCAAGTTTACAAGCAATATATGCATCACAGAAGTTATGATTTTTCAAACACCCTGTCCAATGGTGCTACGATCTAAATGTGTTCCTCTGAAATTCCTATGTTGAAATTCTAACATTCAAAGGTGTCAGTATTAGTCTTTGGGGAGTGATTAGGTCATGACAATGGAGCCCTCATGAATGTGATTAGTGCTGTTATATTAAAAACAAAAAAATTGCACAGTGATCTCTAGGCCTTTCCACCAAGTGAGGATATCACAAAACATCTGCAACCAGGAAGAGGGCACTTTCTTGACCATGCTAGCACCTGGCGCTTGGACCTCTAGTCTCCAGAACTGTGAGAAATAGCCTTCTTTCCTTTGTAAGCTACCTAGTCTTTAGCATTTTGTCAGAGCAACCTGGGTGAACTAAGACAAATAAGCATTGTTACATATTCAAATAATTTCACTTTTCTGTAAGAATTTAAACCATTTTACTATGTCATATTTTCTTGAGAAAAATCATTGTTAGACTAAGTAAATTTACAAAGCTAATCAGATAGCTCTATAATGTGTAATATACAGTAATGATATTAATAATTATGGTGTTAAAAGAGTGCTTAATATGGGCTAAGCACTGATTTATCTGACTTTTAATAAATTAACTCATTTAATCTTCAAATTCTATAAAATAGGTAATATTAATCACATTTAGCAAGGGCAAGAAAGGCTGATATTAATTAGTTACAACCCAAGTTCTTAAAAACTCTGCTCTATTTCCCCATGGTATGAAACTCAGATTGTTTGGTAGCTGTGGACTATTAGATAAAGCTCGGTGTCCCCTTCTATTATCACAATACTCTGCTAAGCAGTCTTACCATCCTACATTGCATCTCAGACAAATCTTCAAGTATAAGGCAGGTATAGTTCTTAAAAACATTCAGTTATTTATTCATTCATTCAATGAACATAAATTGAGCATTTACTATTTTCAAGGTACTGTTCTGTTCTAGGTGCTGGGCAAAAGATCATATGAAATGTGGATATCTCCTTTGAATGAAGTAGGGATAATTTTCTAGAAAAAGTATGATTGTTATCCATGTGAAATATAAAATTAAAACAACTGCATATAATCAGAGGGAAAAGCTTTAACTAGAAATGGTTATAATAATACCATTGTAATTAACCCTAGTTATGAATAACGGGAAAGGAGCAAAGGGAAGGCCAAATATTATGGGTGTGTCATTTGTGCAGCTTTGCCAGGAAGCTGCAGTTTAGATGCATGCCCAGTAAAATCTGGATGAAATAAGGAAGATACCTGCCTATCTGTCACACCTGGGAACAGGTCATTGGCCAGAGTAGGTGTAGTCACTGCAAGAAGTAGGAAGATTCGAGACATTTAATACCCTAAACAAAGGAGTTTGTTCTCTTGCTCTCTTGGTTTGCTCCTGGCTGGTGGGGCTCTCACACTCTTGCGTTTGCTCATGTGGCTCACGGCCATGTGGATCCCACATAACGGACTGATGGACTGCAACTAGCCTAATGCTAAACTGGACCCAGCTCCACCATGGAATGGAAACTTTGGACACTGGCTTTGCTTCTAGCTCTGCTGAATCCCAGCTGCACATCTTCCAGGACTGGATTAAGGGAAATGGGACTTTGGAAACACAGGGATGTAATTCCATGAAAATAAAGCTTTCTACCACATCTCATTCACCTGTGGGGACCTCTGGAAATGCTTATTCCAGTGATACACCAAGGACCCCACTCCCAATCATAACAGAGAAAGGCCATCCACACATTTCTCTGAAACAATATGTTCTGCAATTTTATTTTAGTATTTGTCAATTATTTATTCATTTACTCATTTGTTAGATATTACTAACAATAAAGCACTAATATGTGGAATGGGTTTAGTAGTAAAATATGCACAAAATATAATTGAAAAATTATTATACTTTTATTTTTTCAGCAGGTTGAAATAACTTCTATTATACAATTTATATTCAATTTTAGTCAAGAACTATCAGTGTTCTGTTACAATATAATTTCAAAATTACTAACTTAAGATAAATCAAGTTTAAAGAGAAATTTATATTCATACTTTGGATATATTTCTAAGATTTATAGTGATAGAAAACATTAATTAATAGCTATAATATCAGGAGTGCTTGCTATGTAGGAAACATTCTAATTTGTATTTTATATATGTATATATTTAATATCCATAAAAACCTGTTAAATGGTATTCAATTACCTTCCATGTGCTAAAAAGTCCCAAACCTATTTTTAACGTTATTTTAGATAAGAAAATATATACTAAAGAGGTTCAGCATTTACAATCACATATAATAATACATAATGCAGCCAGAATTTGAGTATAAGCATTTTGCTTCCAATTCTATATACTTTCAATAATATAAAACTAATTTTCTCTATGACCTGTTATTCAGGCAGAGAAAATATCTAAAGCACACTTTATAAAATATCCTTCTGAACACATAAAGTGGTGAATTTGTTCTATTCGATTTGCCTGACTATCATTATTTGGTCAGAGGGAAATAAACTAATGTTACGTATGGAGCTTTACTGAAAGGGGAACAAGGAACGAAGGCATTTGATGTAACCCTGTTCAAATATCTCACTTTTTCACAGCAAAAATGTCAATAAATAGTATTTTTAATATTATACATGTGATTATTTTATAAACAGTACTCACACCAAAAACAAGATTTTTGGAGATATATAAATTTATACAAACATAAAATTTGTGAGGCAAGGGTGAAATTGCCATGATGTGACCATTAATAAATCCGCAAAGCATTTTATGAGAGCAGAATTTTTTTCATTTTTTTCTGAAATATTATCTATAATGTATATGTGCAAGTCTTCAGATTGCTAATATAACCCTACGGGCTCATTCTATTTAAGAAACATGAGGCTGAAATGGAATTCTGCATGAGATTAATAGAAAAAAAGATAATGAAAATGTGACTTCCATAAAAAAGTAATCTAATCTGGAAAGAAATAGAGATTGGCCTTGTAGAACTCTAGCTTTGCACCTTCGAACAGTTTTTTCCTTTCAGCCTAGAAGTACTCATATATTAGTGAGGGAAGGAAACATTTCTATAAAAAGAATCTACAGTATATGAGTCGCATGGAATGAGAGTTTTATAAAATAATCCACAGCATAACCAAGAAGAATGTAGAGGGACATTCTTGAATACTGAGAAAATATTAGTAATATAAAACAATTTTTAAAAGTAAATATTTTTTATGTAATTATAGCATTAATATCAGAGAAACGTAACAAGTTTTGGGTCACATAAATTAAACAGTGCAATATAGAGGTTAAACAAACCCAACTAAGGAATGTAAGATTAAACTGTCATAATAGGAAATATAATCAGTTAAATGATTTATTTGAAAATTTAAATAACATTGAAAAATTAAGCATTCATGAAATCTTACTAGATCCCAAAAAACATTTTAAAAAGTATACTGGTTTCTATGTGTTTATGCAGTCAAAATATTTTTCAATCTGTCACTTATATTAGTTTCATTT
Source organism: Tadarida brasiliensis (assembly GCA_030848825.1). Taxonomy (NCBI): domain Eukaryota; kingdom Metazoa; phylum Chordata; class Mammalia; order Chiroptera; family Molossidae; genus Tadarida; species Tadarida brasiliensis. The sequence goes on from CM061257.1 coordinate 84,026,383, forward strand.
TGACAAACCAAAAGTAGAGGAAAGAAGCACTCAAACATCTACCCTATTTTCCATCACTCTAAAACTACAAAAGCAAACCAATTTATTCATACATCCAACCATTAAAGTACTTACAATAATTTATGATCATGGAAACACCTACATGATTCTAAATGTATAGCACCAAATTTCCTGAGCACTTAAAAGCGATTTTTTCAATTTTCAAGGTCTTTCGAATATACAGTTTGTCTGAATCATCTGGAGATTTCTTCTATTTTTACAGACAAGACATAAAAATAATATCAGATTTCAAAGAAAATTTTGGAGCTACTTGTGGTTTCCAAAATATGTTAGTTGATTTTAAAGTAGAAAGAATAAATATATTTCTATACCAAGATCTAATTCTAAATTATTCCGTGTATGTAAATTTTAGGCTAACTTTGTGTCTGGACAAAACACGAGATTTTAAACTTAATTATTGTAATCATAACTACACATAAACTATAAAATTGTATTCTTTCCTTACTGATGAATCAGTTAAAATAATGAAATAGCCCTTTCCCGTTTGGCTCAGCGGTTAGAGCCTAGGCCCACAGACCAAAGAGTCACAGGTTCGATTCCAGTCAAGGGCACATGCCTCAGTTGCAGTTAAGTCTCCAGCCCTGGTAGGGTCATGTGAGAGGTAACCAGTCGATGAGTCTCTCTCCAATCGATCTCTCTCTTACTCTCTCTCTCTCTCCCCCTCCCACTCTATCTGAAGATAAAAGGAAAAAATATCCTCGGGTGAGGATTAAAAAAAAAAAAAAGTGAAATAACCAGTAAGAAAATATCTCTGTATCTCCATATATATTTCTTAAGGACACTGTGATCCTTTAAAACTCTCTCTTCCATTACAGCGATTAATAATAGGACAAATTATAAGGCATTACAACAAGAAAGAAACTTGGAAACCAGTTTATCCACTATTACACCTCTAGATTAAATATACTCTTAGTTGATCATTCCTAACCACTAAAACATTCTTAGATATCCTTTTTTTTTACCATTTTAAGTAGCATAAAATGTGAGCATTGGTTAATTAAAAACAATAGAAACTGCCTAAATGTTCAACTACAGGGAGTTTTAATAATCAGCACTACACAATGTGTGTTCCAATCATACATTAATTCTTTAGGACATTAAAATAACTTACATAAAACGGTCTTTGACAAAATAAGTTTTAGAAAGGCTGGGTTAACCAAAATTTTAAAAATTACATGTATCCTGTGAATCCTTGAGAAAGGGATACGCTATGTTGTTTTTCCAAATGTATTTAACCACAGAATATACCCACAACACCTTATGAGCTAATATTTTTGGAATATGTATTTTGAGATAATTGAATTTAATAACTTATAGCACATAGAAACAATGAAACTCTAAACAGTCATTAGAAATAATACAAAATAAGAGGAAGAAATTAAGAAATTCTCAGATAAACAAAAGTAAAAAGAGTAAGACCTGCCCTGCAAGAAATGCTAAAAAGAGTTCTTCAGGTTGAACTAAAAGGACGGTGGAAAATAACTCAAGCTGTATGAAAAAACAAAAATTACAGTAACGGTAAATACACAAAAAATTTTAAAAGCTAATTATATTATAAATTTGGTTTGTAATTCTGTATTTTCTACATAAATGTGCATGTTAGTTTAGTTAAGATGGTATAAATTCAACCAGAGTGGTATAACTTTGGCATATAAAAAGATAACCACAAACAAAAAATTGGTATAAAAGAGTGGTTTTCAACCCTTTTCATCTCATGGCACACATAAACTAATTACCAAAATTCTGCAACACACCAAAAAATATAGTATATATTTTGCCAATCTAACAAAAAATAGGTATAATTTTGATTCATTCACACCAGACGACTGTTGTTGTGTTGTCACTTTTTTTATTTGACAATCTAAGAGATAGAAGGCCAGTGCCCCTGACTGAATAGTCAGGTATTGCAAGTTTTAAAATTTCTTGTGGCACACCAGTTTAAAATCGCTGGTATAGAATATCCACAAAAGAAAATGAGAAAATATTAAAACATTAGACTACAAAACATCAACTAAATGTGCAAGTAAACAGTAATGCAAAAATGAAGGACAAGAAAGCTATAAGGAATGTAGAACAAAAGTAGCAAAAAAGAAACACATTACATATTAATAAAAAGTTTAATATAGCAAGAGGATATAAAAATAATAAACATACAGACTCTCAAAGTATGTAAATCAAAAACAACAGACTTAAATAGAAATACAGATAATTCTATCCCACTCTCAATAATGGATAGGATATAAGTGAGAAAATAGAAGTCCTGAGCAACTGGATCTAAGAGACATATACAAAATACTCTACCCAAAAATAACAGAATACACAATCTTGTCAAATGTACATGGGATGTTTTTCAGGATGGACCATATGTTAGGTCACAAATGAAGTCTCAACAGATTCTGAAAACAGGTATCATACAAACTAATTCTTCAACCACAAGAGGACAATTTTAGAAGTCAATAGCAGAAGGAAAACTGGAAAATTTGCAAATATGTAGATATGAAAAAACACACTCTTAGTCTGGCCAGTGTGGCTCAGTGGTTGAGCATCGACCCATGAACCGAGAGGTTGCTGTTTCAATTCCTGATCAAGACACATGCTCGGGTTGCGGGTCCAATCCCCAGTGAGGGGCTTGCAGGAGGTGGCCAATCTATGTTCTCTCTCATCGATATTTCTATCTCTCTCTCCCTCTCCCTTCCTATCTCTCTAAAATCAATAAAGAAAAAAAAATTTATAAAAAAAAACCACACTCTTAGATAACCAGTGAATAAAAAAAATTAGTGAAATTAGAAAATACTTAGAGACTAATACATACCATAATGTATGCTTCACATTGAAAGCAGTGGTAGGGAGTAATCCATAGCAATAAATGCCTAAAAGAAATAGCATAACTAAGTTTATAACTTAAAGAACTAGAAAGAGAAGAATATACTAAATACAAAGCTAGGAGAACCAAGGAGATGAATAAGATTAAAACAGGAAAAAAAATGAAATAGAAAAAAAATCAATGAAACAAAAAGTTGGTTCTTCAAAAAAATCAACAAACTGACAAACTTTTAGCTAGATTAAATAAGAAAAAAAGAGGAGTCAATTTACTAAAATCAGAAATAAAAGTGGGAACATTATCCCCAATTCTACAGATATTTAAAGGACTATAAGAGAGTGCTATTAACAATTGTGCACCCAAAAAAGTTGATAACCTAGATGAAATGGAAAAAAATTTTCTATAAACCCAAAACCTATCAAGATTAAATCAGGAAGAAATTGAAAATCCAAATAGACCTATAACTAGTAAGAAATTAAATCAGTAATCAAATATCTTCTGACAAAGTATAACTCTGAACCTTAAGACTTGACTGATGAATTCTAACAAGCATTTAAAGAGCTAATATCAGCTCTTCTCAATTTTTCCAAAAAAAATTGAAGAGAAGGGGTCACTTTTTAAATCATTCTATTAGGCCATCATTGACCTGATACCAAAGCCAAAGACACCACAAGAAAAGTGAACTACAGACCAATATCTCTGATGAATATTGATGCAAAACTCATTAATAAACACTAGCAAACCAAATTCAGACACATATTAAATGGATTATGTGTCATGACAAGTGGGATTTATTCCTGCAATTCAAGGATAATTCAACATATAGAAATTGATTAATGAATATACCACAGAATGAAGAAACATCTTCTCAACCAATGCAGATAAATTGTTTGACAAAACTCAACATCCTTTCATGTTTAAAAAAATACTTAAACAACTAAGCATAGAAGAAATTTATCTCAACATAATAAAGGTTATAGATGAAAACACAATAACCATCATACTCAATGGTGAAAGACTGAAAACTTCTTCTACTGTTGGGAACAAAATAAGGGTATCCACTTTCACCACTTCTATTCAACATGGCACTAAGTTCTAGCCAGAGCCATTAGGCAAGAACAAGAAAAAAAAGACATCCAAATTGAAAGGATGAAGTAAAATTACCTGTTCACAGACATGATCTCATATGTAGAAAACTCTAAAGATTTCACAAAAAGTGTTAGAACTAAAAAACAAATTCAGCAAAGTAGCTGGATAAAAGTCAACACACAAAAATCAGTTGCATTTCTAGACACTAACAATGAACAATCTGAAAAGGAGATTGAATGAACAATTCCATGTTCAATAGAATGAAAAGGAATACAGTACTTAGAAATTAACTTAATCAAAAAGGTGAATGAAATAGCCCTGGCCAGTGTTGCCCAGTGGTTGGAGCATCAGCCTGTAAACCAAAGGGTCGCGGGTTCGATTCTGGTCAAGGACACGTACCTCAGTTGTGGTTGGGTTCTTGGCTCTGGTCCGGGTCGTGCAGGAGGCAACCAATTGATGTATCTCTCTCGCATCGATGTTTCTCTTTCTCTCTCTCCCTCCCACACCGTCTAAAGATAAATGGAAAAGTATCTTTCTGTGAGAAAAAAAAAAAGGTGAAATAAGTGTTCAATAACTGTAAAATATGATGAAAGAAAATAAATAATACACAAACAAATAATCCAAATCAAAACGCAAATGACTTTTTCTTTTTGAAATCTCAAGGGAACTCAAATGGCAAAACACAATCTTGAGAAAGAAAATAAAGCTAGAAGAATCATACTTTCTCATTTCAAAACTTACCAAAAACCTACAGTAATTCAAATAGCTTCTTTGAAGCTGCTTCCATCTGGCTTTTCTCCATTTTGTATGTCAACATCACTGTCCTCAGAAAACACTGCAACATTGTTTAGTTATTTATCAGGCAATTCTGTCCTTGTCACTCAACTGGAACTCTCTTCACCTTTCCCTATCTCCATGTATTTCTCCCCATATATATCTCCATATATTCTATCACACTCTCCCATGCTTCAAATTGTTCTAACAAAAGATACTGATAGCATATTGATGGACAAGTCAACGTTTCCTTCATAGTCATTTTCTTCATTGAACTTTGTTTTGTGTTTAAATTTTTTAACCCTTTTTAAAATCATCTGTCAAATAGTTTGACTCCTATTATTTTCCCACAAATTTATAAGTGCTAAATACAATATGTAAAAAATACATGCAGAATCTATGTACTTATATCACCTATCCCAATACACACACATACACACACAGAGAGTTTAAAGTATTGATAAGAAATCAGTTTTCCCTTGAATTTCCTTACCCTGCTTTATGCATCAGAAATTCCTTCCATAAATGACTTTACCAGGTAACACAGTCTTTCTTTAGAGCTACATGATTTATTGAGAAACATAATCAAGATTGACAATCAGGTAAGTACTGGAAAAGCTATAACTAAATAAGCTCTACACAGAACCAAAGTATGTGTTCTTATAACTAGAACTATGCAGTCAGGGTATATGTGTTTGGGAGTAGAATGAGAAGGATGCATCTGTTATTCATTTGGAAAATAAGTTGAAGAAATTATTAGTAGAGATTATAGATTATCTTCTAAAATTTACAATCTTTCTGGAATAATTCTGGTTGTGGGAGTGAACTAGCATTTTAAATGCTATTGTTATTTTGAGTAAAGGTGCTATAAGCATTTCTGTTATGCTATTCAATTTGTGTGTGTGTGTGTGTGTGTGTATATATATATATATATATATATATATATATATATATATATATAGAGAGAGAGAGAGAGAGAGAGAGAGAGAGAGAGAGAGAAACATCAATGTGAGATGTAACCAAACATCGCTTGGTTGCCTCCTGCATGATTCCAACCAGGGCTGGGGATTGAACCACAACAAACGTACATGCTCTTGACCAGAATCAAACCCACAACTCTTTGGTCCACGGGCCAACACTCTAATCACTGAGCCGAACTGGCCAGGGCTGTATATATTATTTATGTTTGTTGTGAAAGTTGATGTCTATAGCTAGGCAAAAATGGCATTTCACGTGTTTTTGTTGATGGATCTGGAAAGGAAAGAAACAAACTTTTTCATGCTAAAGAATCAATGATAGCCATCAGATCTTTTCAACATTAATGTGATTAACAGAGGAAGAAGACCATTCGTTTTTATAAAGGAGATATCCCATTAAAAACATGAGCTTGGGCAACAACTGCGCACAGCATCAGGTACTAATCACAGACACATACTTCACAGGTTCTGGTGTTTCTGTTTGAAAGCTCTGCTGCCACAGCACTGTACAATCACTGCCTCGACACATTGTTGACAAGAACTGCCAAGCACCTCGACTTCATTTCTCACACAAGAAAGCAACAGAGCGTTGGAAATGATCTCCAACATGACACCGCTTATACTTTTTTCAGCTGGAGCACAGATACTCTCCATTTGTACCCTCTTAGCTAGCTCACAGATTTTTTTCAACATTCCTCTAGTTTTAGGAAATGCAAATAAAATAAGAAATGTGTGGCTGTGACACCACTTTAAACATATGTCATCCATTCCATACTGAAACTCATAATTTTGTTGGGGTTTTGGGTATCTCTTTCTTGCTTTAACATTTTAGTTCACAAAATATGAGAGTGGACTTGCACAAACAAGACAAAATAGTGCTTTGAATATTTTTAGGTAGGTTCGACTTTGATTATGAAAAAAAAAAAGAGTTTTACTCAATATGGACTAGGTGATTTCTTTATGAATCTGTAACTCTAGACAATGTGCTGTTAGCGTGGAGTCTACCCAGTTCATCCTGATTCTAAAAGGAAACTGAGACTTCTCTAGACTCAAACCTTCTATTTTGTCTCCCAAAGTTGAATTATTCTTGCTATTTAGTAGAATAGCTCTTCCAAATGTAGCAAGTAGCCTGTGTGGTCTTGGAAGTGGAACAGCCAAGTGTCCTAGTGGGCAAGCACACGCCAGGGCTCGTAACTCAGTCTCTCGTCCCTAATCCCTAAGGCACTCTCTGCTATCTGTGCCATTCATTCCCAAATATCAGTTGTTGATTTCATTTGTTGACTGCCTTTACATTTCAAGATAGCCAACAGAATAATGAAATATTCCAATACAAAATAGCTTTGTCAGCATTCATACAATGACTTTCCTGCTTTTGTCTTTTGAAGGAAGTATAATGTAGAACAGCCTTCTGGTGACAACTGCTTTCTGAAACCAAGTTCTATAAATGTATTATTAACTATATCAAGTTAGATAAATGCATTAAATAATTACTCAAATCCAAAGATGCAGTGCAGAGTGAAATAAATATGCGAGCAATAGGTCCCCAGATTTTTTTCGTGACCTGGGCTGGACTGAAAAGGTAAGGAGATTCTGTTTTCCATACATTTTACAATTAAGGGGTGAAAGGTACAGGAGTGGCCAAGTGGGCAGATTTAATTAACATCAATTTCCAAAATTACCGCTGAACACTGACTTAAGAATCTGAGTTCAGCAATATAATGCTATATAAAAGGACTAAAACAAAAACTGACATTATTATATTTTTGTATTATTTTAATTTTTCAGGATAAGAGGTGTCAGAAATGAATTTAGGCCAAATATTATGGATTTGAATCCATGCTTGTGACACAGAAATTTTTCCCCCTCCTCTTCTTCTCTTTTATTGAAAGACAATCACAAGTCATGTTCAGTGTAGAAAAATTTATTCAAAATCAATGACCTGGCCCTGGCCGGTTTGGCTCAGCGGTTAGAGCGTCGGCCTGCAGTCCAGAGAGACCCGGGTTCGGTTCCCGCTAAGGGCACGTACCTCGGTTGCAGTTTGTCCCCGGCCCCTGGTTGGGTCGTGCGGGAGGCAGCCACTCGATGTGTCCCTTTCACGCCGATGTTTCTCTCTCTCTCTCTCTCTCTCTCTCTCTCTTCCTCTCTCTCCCTCCCACTCTATCTGAACAAAAAATGGAAAAATGTCCTCGGGTGAGGATAAATAAATAAAAATAAATAAATAAATAACCTGTGTTTTCATAAGATATAAAATATATACCTATGTTTGTGACAGAATGTTTCAGAGCTTGATGTCTTCTTTTGACAGAGAGCTTTTTCCTCCTAGTAGTTTCTCTCTGATGTGTTTCAGCTATTTGTCATTGCTCAGACTACAAAAATATTCTTCAAAAACTGAAAAATTCTGAATATGCATTAGAGTCTTAGGCTCTTTCTTTAATTTCTACCCTGATTTGGTTATGCAAATATATGGATGAGCTGGCATTGAAGCCACCCACATCCTGGTACGTACTGAACACAAATCAATTCTCCATTATGAAATAAGAATCAAATCCACATCCTCTGTGCCACACATTTGAAATTCTTGCCTTTTTTTAGCTAGTATGTATGTCAGTTCTTTCTTTTTCTTTTGTGAACTTGCAGCCTCAGATGTTAGTTAAGTTTTACTATTCTTCAAAAGCATTTATTTGAAAAACATGTGAGTGGAAAATGAACATGCTCAACTAATTAGGATATGCAAATGTGGTTCAGTGGGACTGCTTTTTAAGTGAATCATACTTATTTGAATACACAAGTAAAAGAAAATTTGTTTCAGTAACAATCTGGAAGTTAGTTCATGTGGAACAAATAAGGGCTTAAATTATAAGGATTAACTTTTCAGAATCTACTTTGCAGTTCACCTTTATAATGGAAGGAAATGTAGAGCCGATCCAGAGGCCCCCTTCTGGCATTCAGGGAGGTTTGGTAAGCCACAAAGGACTTACCAAGTTTTTATCCTCATTTGAAGTGAATGAAGAGACTGAGAAAAGGACCTTCTGAGGATTTACTTATTTCTTTCAAGGCAGTTTAAAAATGAGCAGGTGCAAATCTATAACTATAGATCATAGGCACTTAAAACACTTTTCTAGTCAAACACAATATTTTAAACCAGAGAATAAAAATATTTGGCATGTTTATTTCCAAAATTATATTTGTGATGCAGAAAGAATCAGAAATGACATTAATAGATAGAAATGACACTAAGAGAAAGGGGGAAATGAAAATTAAAAACAATTTTAAAAATCAAGGAAAAATAATAATGTATGGAAGAAATGGATTTTGAGGATATTTTAGAATGGGAATATATACCAAGGTACTAATGTTATATTTAATATCTTGGATTTATTTTCCATAGATAGAAAAGATTGAAATTTACTAAGTCACAATTAAATCATGGAATAAACCAGAGTGACTAAAAATGTTAAACTAGGTCACATACCACTTGATGAACATATGTGACCATTTTGTAAAGGTACTCCAATTTTATGTGTGGTCAGTTGTAAACCTGTTTAATTCAAAACATTGAATTATTGGACGTATACCAAAATAAGAATTCCTGTCTGTTCTCTTCTGATAGCATAACTTTGTGCAACATTTTTGTTGAAAAGAATATGTATAAAAATGTTCATTTGCTTTAATCAAATCATTTCAATTCCAGAAATCTCCTAAAGGAAGTTATCATATTAAGCAAAAATTTATGTATAAGGATGTTAATCATAACATTTACAGTAGCCAACTACTGTGGACAATCCAAATGTCTAGAATAAGAGGAGGTAAAAATAAACTATGGTACATTTGTACAATGAAATACTATATAGCTGATAAGATAATATTTATAAAGGATCCTTATAGGAAAATGCTTGGTTAACTTTAAATAAAATGAGGATATTAAATTAAAAATTAAGCAGTATTTTGTTTCTCTTAAAATATGCTTATTTGGCCCTGGCCGGTTTGGCTCAGCAGTTAGAGCGTCGGCCCACGGACCAGAGAGACCCGGGTTCAGTTCCCACTAAGGGCACGTACCTCGGTTGCAGTTTGTTCTCGGCCCCAGTTGGGGTTGTGTGGGTGGCAACCAGTCAATGTGTCTCTCTCACATCGATGTTTCTCTCTCTCTTCCTCTTTCTCTCCCTCCTGCTCTATCTGAAGATAAATGCAAAAAGTAAAATAAAATAAAATATGCTTCTTTGATTTCCAATACACTTTTATTTATTTTTTTAGAACAGAGAGGGAGAAAGGGAAGGAGGGAGAGAGAGAGAGACAGACAGACAGACAGACACACATCAGTGTGAGAGGAACATCAATCAGGAATCAAACCATCAAACCTGCAACCTAGGTATGTACCCTGACTGAGAATCAAACCAGCAGCCTTCACGGTGCACGGGATAACATTCCAACCAACTGAGCCACACCAACTAGGGTCAAGACTTTTTAAAATTGTACTTTTAATTTGCATGTCTTGATACTTATGAAGTTAAACACTAAAAATACAATTACTGGCCACTAGTATCACCTATATTACTAACTGTTTAGTCCAGTAAATTGAAAATATTTTTTTCTGCTAGGGTTTCATGATCAAATTACATTCAGTTGTAATAAATAAATGATTAACAAATCTCTTTTTATTTTATTTTTTATTTTTTTGTTAATCTTCACCCGAGGATATTTTTCCATTTATTTTTTGATAGAGTGGAAGGGAGGGAGGGAGAAAGGGAGAGAGAGAGAGAAACATCTACATGAGGGAGACACATGTATTGGTTGCCTCCCGCACAAGTCAAGGATTGAACCTGCACCCAGGTACATGCCCTTGACCGGGAATTGAACCCGTGACCATTCGGTTGCAGGCCGACGCTCTGACTGCTGAGCCAAACCAGCCAGGGCTTCTTTTTTTTTAAAAAAAAAGGATTTTTTTTTAATTAATTGTATTTTAGACAGAAAGGAAGGGAGAGGGAGAGAGAGATAGAAACATTGACGAGAGAGAAACATCAATCTTCTGCTTCCTGCATACCCTCTACTGGGGATTGAGCCTGTAACTCAGGCATGTGCTCTGACCTGGAATTGAACCAGAGACCTCTTGGTGCATGGGTCAACCACTGAACCACGCTGGCAGGGCTAACAAATCTTATAATTGTTTAATGCTGTCTGAAAATAAAAATGTTAATCCCCAAAACAAAAACACATAAAACAAAAAGGCAAAACATTACATTATTCCTATGAGATGATTCCATGCTTTATATTAGACCATGTACCCTTAGAATTTTAAATCATGTTGATTTGTTCTTCATTCATGCTAAAAATATCCATTTAACTGCAACTTTATACCATTCACTCTCAAGTTACCTTGGGGAAAACAGAGGTAAATATGACATGGTATGACCCACATGTAGCCAGCAGTCTTCTGGAGTAGACCATGTAAAAACACTCATTCTCCAAGACAAGAGCGTCCAGCTACAATAATCTAGATTCATCCTCATGAGTTGATATGCTTGAGGACTTTATTTTTTGACTGGAGGGAGAGTGAAAAAAAGCATTGATACATGAATGCCTGAGAGAAAGAGAAAAATAAAGCAGGTAGACAGCTCTGGTGGGGAGTGTTGGTAGAGGTGGAGGGATTGAGCAAAAAATAAATAAAATAGAAAGAACTCATGGACACAGACAACAATGTGGTGATTGCGAGGGTGAGGGTGTGGGTGTGTGGAAGAGGGTACAGGGGGGATAAATGGTGATGGAAAAAAATTACTTTTTAAAAAGAAAATCAGCTTACTTCTTGATTACCTGTTGATACCAGGATCTGATTTTGAGTTTTTGTGGAGATGAAGAATACAGGAGTAAGCCAAAGGAAATATTTTCAGAAGAAGATTGGGAAATTTGGGATAAATTAATGTTGCTGTGGAGCACAGACATAAAAATGTGATCTAAAGTTAGAAGTCAGTCTGCTCTGATTATTCTCTTTTACCTTGGAATACTATATGACTCTGTCCAATCAGTGGTCCCAAAGTAGATAGGAACTATAGTGGTGGGAAGTCTTAAACATGGTTTTCTCAGAGATTAGTCACAATAGACCTGTTAACAAGTCCACATGGCACATGTACTGCAGAAACTTAGTAGAAAGGGGGAGCATTTCAAGGTGTGGGTGTGTTACAGAGTACACAGAGGCCCTGACATGGACTCTCAGAGATAACTGGAGAGACTTTATGGGGTGGAAGTGGCTTGAAGCCCTGAAGTTATGCAGTAGGGAATAATGAGCCAGTGAAATATAGGCATGAGCATTTAAGTGAATTTTAACTTCGTAGTTATTTAACTTTATCATCAACTATGATGTGATGAGTGCATATTAGTTGTATAAGCTGCAAATTGTCTAATTTCAACAACCTAGTATTAACACAATGTTTCCTCACTTGCAGAGTGAGAGTTTACACTAGATAACTTTCAGCACAAAGTTCCCATAAGCACATGGTTCTACACTTAGCACATAAGAGAACAATTAATTATAAAACCAGGGAGGAATATGTAATGCCTTCACTGAGTGATATTTATGTTTAATGAATTTTGACATCTAGACAAGGAAAGAGATAATAGACGGAAGGGGGAGAAAGTGTAAATGATGAAGAGACATAGAGTAATATTCAGTTAATAGCAAATAGTCTCATTTGATCAACTCTAGAATGTAGGTCACAAGAAAGATAAGTCAGTGCTAAAATCAGATTATGCAGTTGTTTGACTATCACCAAAGTTGATACTATAGGTAGTAGGGATTACAAAGGTCTTTGATCTGGCAAGTAAGAAAATATATATTTTAGGAAGAACATTCTAATCTTAGTGGAAGTTTGAAGTTTTCAGAAGACAGATTGGAGGCCAGAAGAATAATTAAGAGGCCATTATAATAATCCAGATAATAAAAATGTAGTTAATGATCAAATTCCAGAATTGGAATTTATAGTACTCCCATAGGTGTGGGAAATGAAGGAAGGGTGGAAAGTGAGGATGACTACAAGGTCATCTGGGGGACTCAAATCCACTCTCATAAGTTTCTTAATTTGGTTGGTGTGGAGAAAGGTATATGGTGTTTTGGGGGAGACCTAACCAAAACACCATTTTGATCTTGTGATGATCAAGAAATCATCTAGCTCTGATGAATATTGTTAATATGAGACTTGCCAAATCTTTGAATCTGTTTAGACCACTTGACATGATTTCCATCAGATGCTCAAGCTTTCTGTTGGAGGTAGACATACAAAAAATAAAGCAAGCTAAAGTTGTTACTTGCTATTGAATAAGATTAGGTTTAAACCCTAATGTAAAAAATTACTGTAGGACATGTATTAACCAATGCGATTCTCTAGGTTGGCTTAGATGAAGCACAGACTTAAACTGCTTACATGATTATGCTTTTATTTGGAGTCATATTTCAAACGTCTCAGGGAGAAAACTTGTCCTGAGTGGAAATTATCCCCAACTTGTCTCATCATATCAACCGCACTATTTCCAAAGGGAGAATTAAAATAAAAAATACACAACAGAAACAGAAAGCAGACTCAAAGAAGTAAATAAAGACACATTGACAAATGACTGCAAGAGTCTTAATATTCTTTTTTTTTTTCTTTTCAGAACCAAATTCCATACTGATATTATGGCTTAATAGTTACTTGACCTTCCTCTTTCTACAGATAAATCTTCCTGCTCTTGAGATATCATGGGAGGCTTTCCTTTGAGAACCAAGTGACCCCAATTGAGATAGAAGTCCCAGGCACCTGAGAAGGGGAAAGCCAAAGGTGAAAGCACATCCTATAGTCTTTAGAAAGTTTTGAAATTTAAGCTTCAAAGTTCAAGCTGATGAACCCAGATAGAAGTGGGTCTGAGAGGACATGAGCCAGAGATGTAATCAATTCAGAAGTGCATCAACAAGAGGTAAGTGAGTGTCCTGGCATTGACTGTAAACTGTAAGTGAGGATATAGTATTTGTAGGTTATTTTTATTGACACTCAGAGCAAAAACCATGGGGGCATAGACAGGCTTACATGTAAAGAATTAAGGCAAGGACTTAGAAAATAGAGATGTCATTGAAACTAAAGGTAAGTTTTGGGAGATCATCCTACATTTGATGTCTTTCTATGATATTCATGAGGAAATTCCAACACTAAAATAGAAATATGCATAAGGAATAAAAAGTAGAATTTAGAAGTTGAGATGTAAATTTCTATAGAAATCATTCACATAAGATGATAGAAGACATAGGAATAAATAATATTGAGTGGAAAGAGAAAAAGCTATACTATTTTATTTCTCTATAATAACATGGATTATATAGTACATTTTAATTATTTATTTGATTATGTCTAAAAAAAAAATCCCTAATCTTTGGTTTAGAGATTAGCACAGATATATGGCCCTCTGCACACTGGAAATTCTATGGTGATGAATATATATTCCTAACCATAAAATCAAGCATCCTTAAGTAATAGAGATGCAGAAAGAATGTATACCAAATCTTAAACCTTACCTACAAAATGTAGTACTAGATGGGTATTTAGGGTGTCTTTCAATATATCAGCGCACATATATGATCAGAAAAGAACAACACTCTGCTTCCACTGTGTTGCAGAACAATAGATGAGCTCAAGATGTATTCCGTGTGGTAAACTCATGAGATTTTTCAGAGCACCATAAAAGCTTTTTATTGTACACTCCAATGCTGTCATCTGCAGTTAGCTAACAAATATGATAGGTTTTTAATATAATCCACCCGTCCTTGCCAGTGCTTCTTGTATGTTACGTCATCTTTCTGTGGGCCAAGAGTTTGTTTTCCCCAGATGGCCTTCATGAAGCTGCTGACAGCACTTCTGACTGAGAAACTGTACAACAGTAATCTTCCAATTCATTTAGCAGTACTGACAAAGAGAGAGCTGTTGATATCCTGATGCAAAAGCACTCTATCAGGCATTACATAGTGTCTGTGTTCTCAGCATGTTTTGGGTGTGATAAGTCATAGCACATGCTTTTTGACATCTTTCTGCATTTCACTGCCGTGTAGAGTTTCCTGAAGTTGAAATAAGGGTGACAGAATGTAAAGAGCCAAGTGTGACATCATCAGCAACTGGTAGCAGTCACTGTATCATAAATAATACTTTGCAGACGTGTAAAAAATTAAGTTGTGAAAAGATCACCACAATTCCTTTGAAGAAAATTTGAAATCAACGGCTTCACTAATTTCCACACACTGATTTTACTCGAGTTGTGACAATATACAGAAATAATCTGTAATGTTTTATATTGATAAGTCAAAGGAACAAGAGACTTGGTAAGTGTAATCAGTGAAAGAACTGGGGTATTTTTATTTTAGCAAATTGAAAAAGTTGTATGTGTTTTTTTTTCCTTAGAAATATCTTTTCTCTTTAAAGCAGGATCACATATCAACTATGATAGGTCACACAAAGCAATGGGTGGCACTTCTTAGGAGGTGGCTCTGCTGTGGATGGAATTCTCCTGATTCTGATTACGTCTTGGTACTAATAAGGACGGCAGCTGCAGCAATCTGTTCAATTTTATGCAAATTAGCCCTGGCCCTCTGGCTTCTGGCTGGTGGCCAAGGTAGCCTTCGGCTGGGCAAAGTTTGGATTTATGCTTTATTCTCATGCTGCAAAGGTTTATTGAATTATCTGTATTTATTTAAAGCAGAACAGTACAAAGCAATTCTGCATCTTGGTCAACTTTGTGATGGCTAAATTGTGTGGGATTCCCCACCCACACACATGCTAGTTTAAATCATTGAATACATTCATCATTGACTATGTCCCAAAAGGGTTGACTCTTTTCATTGCTTTCTTGGGTAATAATGGGCTCAAAGTGGTTTCTTCTCACTGTACTATTGAAGGCCTGTGAAATCAAATCATGTAACTGATACTGTAAATGTTCACTAACAGGAACTTAGTGGGGAGACTATTTGAATTAGAGAACTCGATTTATAAAATATCTTAAAAGAAATGGGTGAAGATTGTCAAAAGGTACAAACTTCCAACTGTAAAATAAATAAGACCTGGGGATGCAAGGTACAGCATAAAAACTATAGTGAATAATACTATATTATATATTGAAAAGTTACTAAGAGAGTAGATTTAAGAAAGTCTTATCACAAGAAAAGAAGTATAATTGTGTGGTGATGGATGTTGATTTACCATAGAGATGACTTTGCAATACATACAAGTAAAAATTATTATGTTGTACACCTGAAATTAATATAATGTTATATTTTAATTATATCTCAATAAAATATTTTAAAAGATACATATTGATTATTTCCAAGTGTGTATATTTAACAAACCAAAATAATCTAGCAAGTTTTGGTCAGAGATATTATTTTATGCTTTTTTTCATGTGTCCATATAATAATTTGTAATTATCATCTCAATTTTATGTATCTGCTGTATAAAATGTTAAAAATATTTTATTATCATCTTGTGTGAATTAATTATTTCCTTATAGACTTGCCTATAGTAAAATTAACTGGTGTAGCAAACTGATTTTTTACTGAAGAGTATGTAAAGGAACCTGAGCCCGGCTCATGTCTTAATCCCTAAACATCAGAATTAATGAGGTTATAGCAAAATTTAAAATTGTAGTTACTGGCCACCTACAGTTCATCAATTTTATGTGCAGTAAAGTATTATGAATCATGGCTTGGCACCCTTTCTAAACTTGCTTTACATGTTTTATTGTAAATGTATTTGTGATCCTTCTTGATTTTCATAAATTCAGTTTTCATAAACACTATCAAATATTTCATAGGGCACTTGGGATATGGGAATCCTACATCCTCTTTTATCAGCTAAGTCATCTGCAATCATATTAAAAGCCACAAAAAATGTAAGGATAGCACCCACCATGTTCAGCTACTTGTACTAAGATTTCAGTGTTAGATTGTTCCTTCTTCCTGTTAATCTAGGCTCTTATGGGCCTTCTTTTATTTTAAGCACAGATTCAGCTGACAGCCAGCACTTGTTCTGGTTTTGAATCAAATTCTGGCAGTGTTCCCAGAATATGAACCAGTTGTTTCTTTTACACTCTCTCATTGTCCCCCACCACCCCAACTGCTTTCAAAGCAATATGCCATAACCAAACTTACACTTGCCTTAATGAGATTTAAAGTGCATGAATCAAAGCAATACTTCCCATGTGGCCACCGACTACCTCTGGGGTAAATTAAGACAGTTGATATGCAATGTAGTAAAAGAAAAGGGGGAAAGTATATGAAAGACATCCCCTCTTTCAAACTGAAACATAGAAATAAACAAGTTTTCCCTGAATGATTCACATCCCCCTTATTTTAGCTACGAGAAGCTTAATCTAAGAATGGTCCTCATAATTCTCACAGGAACTGATAGCATTCTTCTCATAAAGACCAACACCTTACTGTCAATTTCCCATCCTCTTTATTGCTAAAGTGTATTTTTAGTACCATGTATTCCTGCTATTATGAAGTACACCATAATCCATGTCTATTCTGGATCCTGTTCAATGATACTACTTTCTAAAGTTCTGAGAGGATGTTTTATTCAAGGCATTCCTGGGCAAGTATGTGGAGGACAATGTAATAGTGGAGCCGTATGGAAATCTGAATTTAAGTCGCAATGCTAAGATATCAATAATTATTGTAAATAAGAAAGGTTTTAAGCAGCTAATCCCTTTATATGATAAAATATCACCACCAAATTTGGTTTTTGAAAAATATTTATTTCATATGTTTACATTTCTAAAACAAAAATAAATAATAATATAAATGTGTAATGAAACAGGATTGGTTAAATAAGTTCGAGCACATTTAATATATGAACATATAGACATAAAACTAAAGACATGGAAAGACTGTGGTATTTTACAAATTTAAATAATGTTATAGTAGTTTTTACTTTACAAGCCACATGACGGAGAGATTCACGTACATGTGACAAGTTTGCATATTTATTTATTTTTTAATATTTTTTTCTTTACTGATTATAAAGAAACAGGAAGGGAGAGGGAGAGAGATGGAAACATCAATGAGAGAGGACATTGACTGGCTGCCTCCTGCATGTCCCCCACTGGGGATCAGGCCCACAACCTGGGCATGTGCCCTGACTGGGAATTGAACCAGCAACCTCTTAGTGCAAGGGTCAATGCTCAACCACTGAGGCACACTGGCCAGGCTACCAGTTTGCATATTTAAATTCTGTTTCACCGATGGAAAATAAATATAGCTTCTTTATTTTCTATAACTGATCTCATTTCTACATTATTTCCCAGGCTGCTGGGCAGGAAACAATAGATAGATGGGGATAAATTAACTTCCTAATAATAGTCAGGTCTTTCCAGTTTAATAATGCATTAAAAAATTCAGTATCTTCTAGAGAAATGTTTTTTTTTAATTTGGCTATACTCCCTCAGATGCCCATGATCACTGATTCTCTCTAGATGACATCTGAGTGGATAGAATATTTATATGACTTTCTGGCTGTTGAGGAAAAAGGTCTCCTTTACCCACCATGGCTTTCCATCTGTGCTAATTTCTGCAGTTCAGTTCTTTTTCTGGTGTTCATTAAGGAAACACTAGTGCCATCTACTCTCTTGGAGTTTCATCCTAGCTCTAACTAGTCATGTTTATGGCCTTGGTTACTCATGTCTAGTTTGAATGTCCCTGATCAAAATGGCTTTTTTCCCCCATGCACCATGCTTCTGCTGGTCCTTCAGCCAACCTTGTGTCCCTTCAGAGAGGCTTGCTTGGATTTCTGGACCCCAGCTAGTCTTTCAAAGGACATAGGAGGCAAGAGGTCCTGTGTCAGACTCACCTCCTACAGTCAATACCATGCTACCGGTCACTTACCTTGCTGGTTGTGGTACTAAACTAGACTTGGGCTTCTTCTAGCAGCTTGTATATTTCTCTATATTTGCCCACGGAAGTGGACACTAGCTCCAATGATTTCATGATCATCCTTATACCTGTTTGGATGGCTCTACGGCATCTACCCTCAAAGTTGGTCCAAGGTTGGATGGAAATAAAGTGCTAGCATCTGACTAATTCATCTTGCCTCCTTACTTCTCCTTTCTGTGCTATTCTAGGCCAGAACAGGTGGGCTTTACAGTTTCTCTTCTTCTCCAGAAGGGGCATTCCCTTCTCCTTGGGGGCATTGAAGCTCACAGTTTGCCCTTAATGATAAAAAGACAATACTCCCTGTACAGACAGGTGCTGCTCTTACCATCAATGTAGTAAGACAGCTAGAAACTAGGGATTCCTAAAAATAAAAACACGTAGTTTACAGTAAAATTTCATTAGCCCTGTTATATAGAAGCATATTTATATGTACATATGTATGCCCATCCATACATGTAAACCATGTTGGTATATAATGACATGCACAAAATAAAATATTTATATTTTATATTTATATACATTTTATATTTTGTAAAATGCAAAAATGTATCATTATTCAATCTGAGTGGTAATATCTTAAGTGATTTTTATTTTTGTGTGCTTTTTTTATACATTCTAAATTTTTTAAAATTAGTTCATATTATTTTATAATGTAAATGATTCATCAAAGAAAATGCATACTGTATTTGCAAAAACATCAGTGCATTAGTTTAAGAATTTGGTCTAATTTGAGCAGCATTTGTCATACTATTTAAAATCTTTACAGTAAAAGCATCAATAAAAGAAAATCTAATTTAAAATTGCCAAGAGCTTAAATGTTTAAGCAGTTTCTCAGAATATATATGCTGAGTTGGTTATAATATTTTACATTTTGCATTGTACATTGAGCAGAGGTAGCCCTTTTTCTCCATTTAAAGACCAGACCTCTGGGATAGTTACCTACAGATGATGCTAGGAGGTTCTTCTCTCAATCCTCTTGGAGTGGCCATCTTCAGGGATTACTAGAGTCACACCAGTTTGGTTTTAAGGGACAATTGTCAAGAATGTTAAGTGTGGTCTACCAAAGCTACCAAGATAGGATCTACATGTGGAGTTCTAGATGTTCAACTTCTCCAGTCTGGAAATTACAACACAGCTTGTCATCTTACTCTCCTGCACACACACACACACTTAATTGGATCAAGACCTCTAAGTACGCTAGTCTTGAAACCAAATAGCCCCAAAGTAAAAGTTACCTTTCTCATTTGTTCCTTTTGGATCAACAGCTTACTTCTGTAAATAAATTTTCATACTGCCAAAACAAACATATGTTATGTATAAATTATATGTCAAAAACATTTTAACAGACCTTTCAAAAATTGAAATTAAACAAGTCTAATATGCATATTAAAACGTAAGTTTGTTTTGTTATATTTAATCATTACTTTCAATAGAGTTAAAGCTAATTCTAAGCTTACTTAAGAACTAAGCCTCATGAAAGGTCTCTGAAGTCAGGCTGAAAGATTTGTTTATGGATATTAAATAAAAGTACTAAGCTATGTTGAAAATAAGGAATATCTGTATTCTCTGATCTCAGTGAACATTAAAATATATAGTGCTCTTATCATAAAGACATCATTACATTATTCCATTTTAATTAAAAATTACAGTTTTTGAAAACATTTTCAGCAATTATTTGAAAATTCACTGTACAGAGTATCTACAGATCATCCTATATTTCATTAAAACCATTTTTGTGAGATAGTGCAAAGAGGGGGAAGTAACATTTAATGTAGTTTGTGGAAGAGCAAAGTTTGATCTTAAAAAATGTAGTCTTTTACCTCAGTGTACATCAATGATCATGTGACATTTTAGGCACTGTGTTCAGAGGAAGGATATTAATCTGAATCCAACATTTGCAATATTATTTTACCAAGGATTTTTTTCTCTTCGGTTTGAAATCTCAAAAATAAGTCTATTTTTCTTGGGTGGTCACTGTAGAGATAGCTTCAAGCATTCAAAATAGAAAAAGCATCATGAAATATGCCAGTATCTTAAATTAACATCTTGCAAAAGCCCCTCTGCAAAATCCAGATGATTATATTGCTTTTGACAGACTGTAGGCGGTAAAGTTTTAACTTTAAAGAAGGGGCTTTCTGTTTCTGTTTTCAAGTTTAAAATAATGAAAGGAAAACACACTGAAATTCCCACATTATTAAATAAAACATTTAAGTGGCCAAGAGCCAATCATTGTCACGCCATGAACAAATGCCTTATGGTAATATGTTCCATAACTGTTTGCTAAAAACTACCAATTTTAACACATTTGCACATGATTAGACACCATAAAAAGTTGCTTATTGAAGCCAGTGTCATAACACTGTTACTTATGCCCAAGGGGAGGGAAGCTTCAATGCAAACCTGAACAAGAAAGGTGGTGTGAAATAAGTTCCACGTTGTGAAAACAGATCCTAAGTAGATTTGCCAAATAGCTGACTCCGTTCAATGGTCAGAAGTTCAGGACATCAGCATCACCAGTCTGTGCAAAGCTAAGAAAATGTTAACTGAAGAGTTTTCGAAGCAATTAAAATATATAAAATAGATAATTAAAATTAAATTTTAAAAATCTATTTAACCCTAGAAATCTTATTTAGAAAATAATGTTTTACAGAAAGAGAGAATTTCAGTTGGCTTCATTGAGGTGAGGGCTTCCAAAACAAATCATCTATCATATCTAGCAATTACTATGCTCAGGGACTAAACAAAGCAGAAAAATGTTTCAAGTTTTAATATAATCAGATGTTATGTGACTTTATAAAAACCAAAACAACAATAGAAAAGTGGAAAACGTATCCAGCCTTCTTTGGTGCTCCTTGGCTCTCAGCTGCATATCCATAATCTCTGCCTTCATCACTACATGATGTTCTCCTGTGTGTCATTATCTTCACAAGGCTGTCACTTACAGAAACACTGGTCCTATAGATTAGGAGTTTACCCTATTCCATTATGAAATAAACTTACCACTCTTTCAATGAACATTTTAATTATATCTGCAACAATTCAGTTTCCAAATATGGTCAAATTCTGAGGTACTTGGGTTGGGGACATTAACCTATCTTTTTTAGGGGTACACAATCCAACCTATAACAGCAAGTGTTTGTGGTGTCAAACATTCACAATTATGATAAATAAAACACTGATAGAATAATATTATAAAGAAGAAATATTCATTAAATTAATTCAGAACTTAATTTATAAAGTGCTAACATTATAAATGTATTAAACATACACTTAAAAACTTGCATCCCTACCCAGCCGGTGTGGCTCAGTGGTTGAGCATCGACCCATGCACCAAGAGGTCGTCGGTTTGATTCCTGGTCAGGGCACATGCCCAGGTTGTGGGCCCGATCCCCAGTGAGGGGCATGCAGGAGGCAGCCAATCGATGTTCTTTCTCATCAATGTTTCTATCTCTCTCTCCCTCTCCCTTCCTCTCTCTCTAAAATCAATAAAGAAAAAATATTTTAAATAAATAAAAAGTAAAAACTTGCATCCCCAATTAAGGAAAAAAATTGTTTTTAGTTTTGGATGGCATATCTTTAAAAGCTTTATTATGGAATTTTGATTCCTGAGAAAAATTTCTGAACACAATTTGTTGAATTTCTCTACTGGGCAAATTCTAGATACTGAAAGCTTCTAGATTTCTAAAAAAGATGGTGCCTAACAAAATTGTGCTCATATGGGTTGCACAGGCAAAAACAGTATTGACCCTCAAGTACAGTCCTAGTTCTGTCACTGATTAAATCACATAAAGGCTACCTTAGTATCTCCATTCATAGAATAGAGACTCTAAAACTGACTTCATTCGGTTATTGTAAATCTGAAGTAAGATAATCTATGCAAAATACTATAATTAAGAAGACTGAATTTTATAAATTATTGTTAGCGCAATTCAGTTAATTAATATTCCCAATATTCCCAAGATGTGTGTATTAGGCATGCAGAAAGAAGATCCGAAGGACTGCATCAGCCCTCACCCCAGTGTTTTCACGCCTTTCAAATACTATGTCAGTGGTTTCAGCAATTAGAATCTTATTTGAAAAAAGTGAAAATTCTTTTTACCCGTCCTTTTTCAGATTTAAACATAAGTTTAAAAGTGGATCTTCCGGAGGGGAAAAGATTACATCTTAATACTTTCAACAGTAAAGATACATTTTTCAAAAATTTTTAAAAATAGTTATTGTAGAAGACATTTTATCAGAAAGCCCCACTGGGTGTTGGAGTAACTTTTTAGTTATGGACTTTTATTCCTTTCATACCTTTGGGCTTCGAGGGACTTTACACTCTTCTGTTTCTGCTTGCTAGGCACTGGAAAAGTAGGGGCCAGGTAGGGCCACAGAGAATAGAGGAGGGGTGCTTGAGCCAGTGCTACTTTCTTTTGATTTTAATATATTTTTAAAAATAGAGTACGATTTAATCCCGACGAAATGCACCAATATTAACTGTTTACTTCATGAAGTTTTAATAAATGCACACACTCATAAGCTCTCTATCTCTATTAAGATAGAGAACATTTTAATCACACCAGTCTGTGCTCTCCAAATCTTTCCAGTTAACTCACACACACTGCCATTGGATAGCACTCTTCTGATGTCTATCATCATAGCTCAGTTCTGTTTTTTCTAGAACTTGATATGATGGATTTTTGCAGTATGTAATTTTTGTGTCTGGTTTCATTTGATTAACATAACATGTGAGATTTGTCATATTTTGCATGTATAAATAGTCTGCTCCTCTTTCTTACTGAGTAGATTGCCTCTCATGGATATAACACAGTTGGTCATGGGCATTTGAGTAGTCCATTTTGAGGCATAATAAACAACACTATTATAAACGTTCTTTCACAAGTTTTTAATGACCAAAGTCTTCATTCCTACTGAATAATCATCTACTAGCGGAATAGTCACAAGATATATGCTTAGTTTTTAAAAGAAACTGGCACATCTTTTTCCAAAGTAGTTGCACCATTTTACATTCCCTTCACAATATTTTAGTGTTCCAGTTTTTCCTCTTCCTGAAGAACATTTGATGTTATCAGTCTTTTATTTTGGCCATTATTATTATTGATTTTAATTTGCATTTCCTTGAAAGTCACTATGTGGAGCATCTTCTTATATATTTATTAGCCATTTGTATACCTCTTAGGAAAGTAGTCTATTAATGTCTTTTACTAATATAAATTGAATTTTTGAATTTTATAGAATTGTAGGAGCTCTTTATATATTATTTATAGAATTTGTTTGTTAAATATAAGTATTGAGACTATTTTTCTCAAATCTATAGCTATTTTATTTCTCTAGTTAGATTTTTAAAAGAGCATAGGTTTTTTTAATTTAAATAACTTAAAACTAATCCATTTCTTAATGATTATTGCTTTGTGTCTTAAAAAAAATTTGCTGTCCAAGCTTGTTAACATATTCTTCCTTGTGTCCTTGTTTTGTTTTGTTTTCTAGATTTATAGTTAAGCTTTTATTTTAGGTCTGTGATCTACATAAAATTAATCTTTTAGTGAGGTATGAAGCAATATTTGTGGTTCTTTTTTTCCCACAGAGATATTCAGTAATTCCAGCGTCATTTGTTGAAAAAGGTATGTTTTCCGGATTGGATTATTTTGGGTGAAGGTCAATTGACCATATGTACATGGATCTATGTTTAACTCTTTATTATGTTCCACTAATTTGCTTGATTTTCCTTAGGTCAGTACCACACATTCTAGTTTACTGTGGCTTTAAATTTTTCTAAACAGTACAAGTCTTCCAATTTTTCTCTTTCAAAATTATTTGAGCTATTTATGTCCTTTTGCATTTTTGTATAAATCTTAGAATCAGATTGCAATTTTTTTAACCAGAAAAAAAAGCCTGCTTGTATTTTGATTAAAATAGTGTTGAATTTATAGTTAATTTTGGGAAATATTGGCATCTTAGAAATATTGAGTGTTCTAATTATTTAGCATGTTATGTACCTCTATTTATTTTGATGTTTTTACTTTCTCTCCACGATTTTTGTGGATTATGTGCAGAGGCTTTGCACATTTGTCTTTACTATATCCTTAAATAGTTTATATTTTTAATGCTGGTATACAATTTTTAAAATTCTATTTTCCAGTTGGTTGTTGCTATTTCTAGTGTATAGATATACTTATACATTCCTAGTTTCTAGTATACAAAAATGTATATACATTTTTACCTTGTTTGCTGCAAACTTGCTAAATTATGGAGCAACTCTAGTAAGTTTTTTAGACATCTCATCATTTTCTATATAATCAATCATGCTGTGTGAGAACAAAGACAGCCTTTCTCCTTTATTGTGCAAATTTTATGATTTTTTACTTCTTTTTCTTGCATATGGCACTGGTTAGTATTTATTACACAATGTTGAATAAAACTGGTAAGAGTAGATATTTTTTCTTTCTTCTTGATTAATATTATATTGTTAAGTATATGTTAGCTGTAGGTTTTTTGTAGAAGACCTTTATTTCATTGAAGATGTTCCTTTCTATATCTATTTTGCTGAGCATTTTTATTATAAGTAGTCATTTAAATTTTTCCAATGCTTTTTTTGCATCTATTAACATTATTCTACAATTTTCTTCTTTATTCTACTAATGTTATGGCCTGCATTGGTTAATTTTGAATGCTCAACATTGCATTCCTGAAAGAAGTTCAACTTGGCCATGATATATTCTCATTTCTATATATTATTTGATTTGATTTGTTAGTAGTGTTTTTTTGTTTTGTTTTGTTGTTGTTTTAAGATTTTTGTATCTTTATACATGAGTGATATTGTTCTGTAATTTGTTTTTCTTGTAATGCTCTTGTAAATTTTTGGAACCCTTTTTATGCTATTTTTATAAAGAAATTGGGGATTATTCCCTCCATTATTTTCTGAAAGAGTTTAGAAGTATTGGTATTATTTCTCCCTTAAATGTTTGATATAATTCATCCATCAAATGAAGTCATCCAGGAATGGAGCTTTATTGGAATTTTAGTTTTCCAGGGCTGCTGAAACAAAGTACCACAAACTAAATGCCTTAAAACAACAGAAATTTATTGTCTCACAGTTCAGGAAGCTAAAAGTCTAAGATAACAGTGATGGCAAAGCCTGCTCCCTCCACATCCTCTAGGAAAGCATCCTTCCTTATCTTGTTTCTGTTTCTGGTAGTTCCAGGTATTCCTTGGCATGTGACAGCATAACTCCATTCTCTGTCTCCATCTTCCTATGACCAGCTTCCCGGGTCTTTGTCTGTGTCCACATATCCTTCTTATAAGAACACAAGTCATATACAATTTGGGCCCATCCTACTCAAGTATAACGTCACCTTAACTTCTCTAATTACATCTGTAATGACCTTACTTCTCAATGAGGTCACATTCTAAAGTACTAGGGGTTAGGACTTCAACATATCTTCTTGGGGGGTAAATAATTTAACCTATAATATAGATATTTTAAAAATTATATCAATAAATTTTGTCTTTGTATTTATCTATAACTAACATACCATTAATTTAATATGTAATTTAAATTCTCAATATATGTATGCCATGCCAAGCCATCAAATGTTTCATTTTTAATTTTCTGTAATGATACTGTTTATACTTTAAATATTAGCAATAATGGCCAATCCTCTTCTTTGGATTAAAAATTTCAAAACTAGCAGCAGATTAACCATGACAAAATGTTTATCTAATTATAGTAAAAGTTGAAATCAAACTAGAGGTGTTTGTTACAAGTTGTTTCATACAGTTTTGAAAGAAGATACATGAAATATAGAATATAAAAAAGTTAACTGATATGAGTGGATTATCATGGCCACAACTCATTTGCATGTAGACATAAAGAAAAGTGATTGAAGGACTCCTTTACATCCTACTACTTCTAAAATAATATTGGCCTTGGTCAGAAAAAAATACAAATATAAAAGGCAATTAAATCACATTCTTATTCATTTATAGCCATGACTATGAACTGCATTGCATAACTCATTTATATGCAGAGATCAAATACATGATATTTTGTGAAGTCATTTCACACCATCAGCAAAAATCAGTGTAATGAAATAACATTCTATAATTGAGGAGAAAACTGAAGGAAGAGTAAAGTCTTTATGTACAGAGACTTTTTAAAACATAATACCTTTACTATAATATTGATCAGTATGCTATTAATTGTACACAAAATTTTGCAACCTCTATTTCAAATAATAAAAATGATCATTCAACAACAATTATTGAGACAATAAATTCACAAGCACTATGAAAAGACTGAATAACAAACAGTCCTAAACTTGCCAAGTTGAAAGTGTCCTACAGAGATGAACTAAATGGAACTCAATGACTGCTTGAACAGATGCCTGTGCATCGCGTTACTGAAACATGAAGTGTGCGTGGACAATACACTGTAAAATAATTTGTGTTGTAGTTTAAACACAAAGAAAATTATTGCCTATATATTATCAACACTCTTTGCCTATGATTTAACTGTTAGAAATTTCTAACATTTCAAGTCAAAATTTTAAAATAAATACATTACAGTAACCCTGAACTCACTTTCGTACTCCCATTTTCCCCCTTTCCCTGGAGATAGTAAGTATAAAGATGTCACTGTCTTACTTTTCTGCATGTATTTATATCTGGGAACAACATATACTCTGGTCCACCATTTATTCAATCTTTCACAACTTATTTATCAACATTGATACACAGAACCCACTTCATTCATTTTTAACTGCTTAAAAGCCTTTAGTTGTGTGAATATACCACTATTTACCAATCGGTTTTCCAGTTGATGAATATTTACTTGCTTCCAAAGTTTTGTTATGACAAATAAGTCACCATGAACATTCTTATAAATGTTTCCATGTCTGTAGTTCCAAGAGTAAAATTATCCTTAAGGTATTTATTTAAGTATGAAATTGCTGTGTTTCAAGAGATACAAATTCTGTATTTTACCAGATATTACAAAGCAAATCTCCAAATCTCCTCCTCATTGATTTTTCTATCTCTCTCTCCCTCTCCCTTCCTCTCTCTCTAAAAATCAATAAAGAAAAAAAAAAAATATATATATATATATATATATATATAAATCTATGTGGGAGAGAAATATCAATCAGCTACCTCCAGCACGCCCCCTACTGGGGATCAAGCCCGCACCCTGAGCGTGTGCCTTGATCAGGAATTGAACCATGGGGCCACGCTCAATCTGCTGGGCCACACCAGCCAGGCTCTTTACCCTTCTTAAAATAAAGTATGTAAGTATTTCTTTTGATTTGTAATGTTAGATTGTTTTATATGTTTTTTTTAATCTCTCTCCATATCAGGTGTAAACAATTGATAGCAACACGTGAAGAAATTTATAAAGATAATTTTCTGTAGAACAGTAAGATGTCAAAATTCCATCTATACTTCACCCATTTAAGGTGAAATTGTGTACACACATGCGCATGCACACACGCACACACACACACACACACACACTTCTTAGATCACATCCTAGAATGTACGCATCTCTATAGAAATAAGAAATTAGTAGATCTAGAAAAGCAAAAAATACATCTGCATTTTCCAAAAGAAACAGATTAATCATGAACAATACTATCAAGGAGAGACTTTAGGTAATGGTTTTCTAGCCTGGGTATACAAACCTAGACAGGAATTTCATATAATCACTTTTGCTTTGTTGTCCATCCATATCTTTCTCTGTTCCTCTTCAGTTTGAAGTTTTCTGGTGTCTTATCTTTTCTCCTCTATGTTCAATCAGTTACTGGGTTTGGCCTTTGCTCCCCACTCCAGTCAGCATTGAGCTATATCGCTGTTAGGTGTCAAGAGAAAAACCATGTGATTCACACTAATGTGAGAATTACTGATTACGTTATAAGACTGTTGCTATTTTATAAAAGAATACCAATGACTAATTGGTCAGATTTAAAAGAAATATGGGATATGTATTAAATAAAATAGTGCTAGGCCCTAGACTAGTGTCCTATGCTTCAATTTTTAGTGCTCAGAGTCCTTGTGAAAGAGATATAAATATGCATACTCCTTTTTACAGTGTAGAAGCAAATTCAGGACATATGTGGTAGGAGGTTGGCAGGGGGATCTGTCTTCTGCCCATCAATTACATTACTAGGATGGGCTACACAAAAGACCTCTCTCTTACTCCGAAGCATGTTGAGGCCACATGTCTTTCTGGTCCTCAAGGACAGAATCCATCTCACCACCTTGAGTAATTAAATTAGCCTTTACTGTAAATTACACATATACCATATTATACACCAATGGCACATTTTGCAAATTAGAAATTATTTAAATGCTAAAATTATTTTGAACCATACAGGATATGATTATGAATTGAAAGAATAAATAAAACACAAAATTCAAATGTCATAAGCAGAGCTATCCATAAGACTAAAAATGGTGAGTTAAAATGTTAACTACATAGTAAAATTAGTTTGTTCTTGAGGCTTCTTAAAAATAATTTTTGTGTTTTCAAACTACTCAATTTTAAACAAACTGATGGAACTCAATTTAACTTTATTGCATACTTAGCACAACATCCTGTGTGAGTCATTTTAGTGTATAAAATAAGGGTGTACAGTTCTTCCCTTAAGTTGCTTGCAGCACTGCAAATCTCTAAAGCAGGAACAGCAAATTCAAAGTCCTTCAGTCAGGCAGGTGAAATGAACCAGGTGGGGGTATACAACCACATGAAAAGATTGGGACTGAAGGAAGAGCAGAGGCAACCATCTAAGGGAAAAACAGTGAGCTATTCAGCTCCGGCTCATTACTGCCAGGCACCAACATAGACTCAATATTGTCAGATCTTGGGATTTTTTCAAGAGTGTTTTTATGTGAAAGATGATTTTTAACTATTGACAAAATTTTTAAAAAATTAAATGCAAAAAAAAAAAAAAACAACAACAAACAAACATGATTCCAGGCTAAGTATTACACATAGGATCAAAATTTTAAAGTCACAAATTTAAAGCATATGCTTGGAATATTCAGCTCATTTCAATGAGAATAATTAACCAATCCCTTTCCAAGCACTGCTGTTCAATTGAAAATGATCTATGATATCTAGGTTACCAGATCTGCTATGGAATGAACTTGTCTTCCCCAAATCTACATGGATATTTGGATGTAGAACCTTTGGGAGGTAATTGTCATGAGGGTAGAGTCCTCATAAAAAGAATTAGTGCAATTATAAAAGAAACAAGAGAGGTGATCTCTCAGCCATGTCAGGCTACAATGAGGAGATGGCCATCTGAAAGCCACCCAGTCTATGGTATACTTTTATGGCCACCCAAGTTGATTAAGACACAATCCACCACTCCCCACCACCACCACCAAAAAACAGAAAGTAATACATTGTTTTATATCTTCATCTTATTTATTGTGCAGCAACATTTCATCTGCCAAGCATGGTCATTTCTTCTTCATAAGAACATGGTTTTTAACTTGTCTCCCAATACTTTAAAAACCCCATTCCAATCTCCCATGTGGCTCTATCATCTTGAATGATATGCAGCTGTGGGTGTTACTTACTTTTGTATCTTCAACCTAAATTGCTCTTCTGTGCTTCACACCCATATATCCACTTGGATATCTAACCAATATCTTGTCCAAAAATCTACTGTTGGTTTTCCTCTAATCTCATTTCTCCTTCAGTAGACTTCATTACAGCAAATGGTGTCAGTCACCTAGTTCACTCACTTATGCAAGGTATAAATCTGAGATTTACCCTTGATAACTTCCTGTCAAATATGTCCATGTTTATACAGTTTTACTGTGAACACACTAGCCTACCATCATCTTTCACCTTGATGACTAAAAAAGCCTTCTGATGTAATTCCTTGAATTAATCCTTGCTCATTTTCATAGTCCAACCGAAGACCTTGAAAATTATAAATACTGTCATGCATTTCTCTACTTTAAAACCCTCCATGTTTTTCTAGGACCTTCACGTAGATTGTAGAATTCCCACAATGGACTGAGCATTTCTGCACTGTCTAGCACCTGCTTCTCTGGTGCCACGCTCGGCTTTGCTCAGTGCATCCTGACGTTCATTTTCTCCAACAAACCAGGTTTCTCCCCATGTCTAAAATATAAACCTGTTCACTAAAGAACTTAGAGAGACTTTTTCTGTCTAGCTAACATAGGACATTATGGTATCCCAATGTTTCAACTAGATCTACTAGCCAATGTCAAGGTCAGGATGTTCAGTGAAATGTTGGGGAACCCCTGAGTATATTGGCCTTTATCCATCATCTAGAACACTCCTGAGACATTGAATAAATTGTAGAAAGAGTTTTCACTCATGTAAGTGATCTTTCTGATGCCAATTTTATTCCATTATATTCTGATACAAAAAGTATTTTCTGACACAGAATCTACACAAATTCCTGTATTGCATATCCCATTTAGATAACATTATTGCAAAATGGGTCTAGGAAGGCCAAAGAAATCTAAATATATTCTTTTTTTTCCTGCCAATATTTATTGAGTTCTCACCATATGAGAAACAGTGTAAAGTTACAGGTAAGGAAAAACAGAAAATTCTCATGAAGCTTATGGACCAACTAGGGAGAGAGCTATGAATCACATAATCACACAAATAAATACATTATTATAAATTGAAATATGTATTATGAAGAAAAGGGTCACTGTGCATTGAGAGAATACCACAGAGAAAATTGGCCTAATTTAGGAGGTTTAGAAAAGCTTTATTTTGAAGTAATATCTGAGTCAAGATATGGGAGATAAGGGGGGATTAACCAGATGGAGGGGAGTTTAGGAAGATAGAAAGAGTAAGAACTTTCCAGGAATGGAAATAACAAGAAAGCCCTGAACCTACAGAGTTTGGTATGTTCAAACAGCAGAATAAAGACTAATGTGCCACAACCATCAGGAGCAAAAGAAAATTTGGTGAAAGATGCTACTGAAGGAACGGGCAGGGACAGCTCACCTAGGACCTTGCAGGTTATATTAATAATCTTGGCCCTTATCATAAGAATAACAGAAAGCCATTTGAAGGTTTTATTTTTTTAATCCAAAAACCATTTCTATTTTATTTTTTATTAATTAATTTATTTTTGTTACAGATGTTTCTCCTTTTCCCCCCCAGACATCCTCCTCCCAATCCCACCCCCTCCCCCCCACCCCACTCTGCACCCACAGCGTTATTGTCTATGTCCATTGGTTATGCATACACGCATATAAGTTCTTTGGTTTATCTAATCCCTCCTCCCACCCCCCTCCTCTGAGGTTTCTCAGTCTGAACCATATCCCTTTCTATGTCTCTGGGTCTATTTTGTTCATCAGCTTATTTTGTTCATTATATTCCACAAATAAGTGAGATCATGTGGTATTTGTCTTTCTCTGATTGGCTTATTTCGCTTAGCATAATACTCTCCAGGTCCCTCCATGTCGTCTCAAAGGATAAGAGATCTTTCTTTCTTACAGCTGCATAGTACTCCATTGTGTATATGTACACACAGCTTTTTTATCCATTCATCTACTGATGGACACTTGGGCTGTTTCCAGATCTTAGCAATTGTAGATAGTGCTGCTATGAACATAGGGGTACATATACTTTTTCTGACTGGTGTTTCAGGCTTCTTAGGATATATTCCTAGGAGTGGGATCACTGGATCAAATGGCAGTTCCATTTTTAATTTTTTAAGGAAACACCATATTGTTTTCCATAGTGGCTGCACCAGTCTGTGTTCCCACCAGCAGTGTACTAGAGTCTCCTTTTCTCCACACCCTCACCAGCCCTTGTTGTTTGATGATTTGTTGATGGCAGCCATTCTGGCAGGTGTGAGGTGATACCTCATAGTTGTTTTAATTTGCATCTCTCTGATAATTAGTGACGTTGAACATTTTTTCATGTTTCTTGGCCATTTGTATGTCCTTTTTGGAGAGGTGTCTGTTTAGGTCCTCTGCCCATTTTTTAATTGGATTCTTTGTCTTCCTTTTGTTGAGTTGTATGAGTACTATATAATTTGGAAATTAACCCCTTATCTGATGTTTTGTTGGCAATTATACTCTCCCATATAGTGGGTTCCCTTTCCATTTTGATGGTTGTTTCTTTTGCTGTGCAGAAGCTTTTTCGTTTGATTTAAAGGTTTTAATAAGGGAAATAATGTGAAGTTGTGCTTTGAAACAGATCACTTCAGCCACATTATGGAGAACAGTTTCAAGGGGTTTTGGTGAACCAGGATAAAATTGAGACTTATTGTACCAAGGGAGAAAGAGCAAAATAGAAATAAGGTCATAATTTCAAAAGGTGTTCCAAAGGTAAAATCAATACCATTTGATGATAAACTTTCCATAGAAAGGAAGACAAGATGAAACTGTCAACAAATGCCTCAGATTTCCAGCTATTAAACTGAATAGGTGGACGTGCCATTAACTCTGATGAGGCAGGGATTCAAGGAGGCACCAGGGTTGGACGAGTGATGTTGACCAGATTCAGATTTAGCACCAGTATTGAGCCTGAGGCCACTTAGCAAAAGTCTCGGGGTACTCCATGGCCAGCTGCCACCTACCTGGGTCCTGCAGACTGTTGCAGTGGGGCGGAGTCTCGGGGAGTCATCAGGATGGAGCAAATGTGTTCACCAGACCAATTCAGATTCAGACTTGGCTGTGTGGGGAGAGGGCTCAACACAGGAGCAATGAAAGCTGTCCCTCCAGCCCTTGTCCTGAAGCCAAGCCACACAACTCAGTTTCTCCCTGTATTTTTCTAGCACCCCCTCACCACCTGCCAAGCTTTACCAGAGTTTTTTTAAGAATGACTGCAACATGCCCAGACCATGTGGCTCAGTGGTTGAGCGTCGACCCATGCACCAAGAGGTTGCCGGTTCGATTCCCAGTCAGGGCACATGCCCAGGTTGTGGGCCTGATCCCCAGTGGGGGGCATGCAGGAGGCAGCCCAATGTTCTCTTTCATCAATGTTTCTATCTCTCTCTCCCTCTCCTTTCCTCTCTCCATAATCAATAAAGAAAAACAATTTTTTTTTAATGTTAAAAAAAAAAAGAATGACTGTAACATGGGCCCAGGCTGGCTGCCACTGAAAGAGCCTCCCACCGTGCATGAGTTGGGAGGCACGGGTCTCGGGGAGTGGTCAGGTGGAGGGAATGCAATTCATCAGGGTAATGTAGATTTAGATTTGGCCGTATAAGGGGAGGGCTCAACACACAAAAAAGTTGGTGCTCATCTTCTGTGTGAGAGGAGGGCTCAACACTGGGACAGTCGCAGCCATCCCTCACCCTACAGCCACACAACTGCAGCTCTCCCTGTATGTTTCTGGAAACCCCACACCACTGTCCTTCCACCAGACCCCAGGATGTTTTTGTGCATGAGCTCTTTGAGGGGACACCTGGGTTTCCAGCAACCTTCTGTCTCACCCAGATGGACGGAATCCCCGCTGATTTTTCCAATCAGATGTTATGTGGGCTTCTCTTCCCAGCACTGGAGTTCTAGACCAGGGAGCCTGGCGTGAGGGTGAGACCCCTGCTCCTCGTGGGTCACCTCTGCAGCTGAGGTATCCCTCAGGTTATCAACGACCACATGTGAGTGTGAGGCCAGCCCATTCATGTCTCTGCCCCTCCTACCAGTCTTGATGTAGCTTCTTCTTTATATCCTTAGTTACAGGACTTATGTTTAGGTAGTCTTCAGATTGTTCGATAATTTAGTTATAATTTTGATGTGGTCATGAGAAGAGGTGAATGTACTGTCTTCCAATTCTGCCATCTTTACCAGAACCCCTTTAAAGATTTTTAAAATGTAATACTTTGCCTGCATTTTTTAATCCTAGTGAGTAGATGTGGGCTGATTCCAAATAAATCTTCTAGCCAGTACCAGTCTCAACCAGCTGTCAAGTCAGAAACAAGTACAACCTGTTGTCATTATGTTATATGTTTTGCCTAGAAATCATTTAAGAAGAGTAAATTTGCTGCCAGACCACACTTAATGCATTCCTAATGTGCAGTGAGACTGTGCACCTTCAGGCCTGCTAAGATTCCTATTTAGCACAATCACAAAGGGCTTTTCAAATGCAGACAAGTTTAAAAAATGAGCATATGGAGGAAAATCAGAAAGTGCAAGAGAATTAATCATTATGAGAGATATTCAGTGTATTCTTTTAATAATATATAAGAGGCTAAGTGAGCGCTGTAACCAGAGTACTTAAACACTGTGTCTGAGCCAAAGGCCTCGTCACTGATATAAATTTTGATAAGGCAAGCTGACTTTGGGAATTTAATCTACATCAATTAACAACAACAACAATGCTAACAAAAACAAAATACATTATTTCTTTAAGCATTCTTATAGATATATAGATATAATCCTAGTATACACAAACATATACATACAGGGATAGATGTACAAGAATGCTTATAGCAATATTACAAGGACAAAAACTTGGTAATGACTTAAATTGTCATCAATAAGAAAATGGTGACATGAGTTATGATAAAGCCAGGCAGTTACATATTTACAATATGAAGCATATCTGTGTGCATTTACCTGGAGAGATGTCCATAAAATAATGTAAATTAAGTGAAAGAAAATTGGTGTGTATAACAACCTCATTTTGGTTAAAAAAAAAAGTTTAGTATAAATGTGTTCAAGGATAATTATTTTCCTAAATGATTGGGCTTCGTAAAATTCAAGCATGAAAAAAAAAAATTAATTCTTTGTCATCACTCCCTCTTGAACTTACTATGTTGACACTTTCTTTCCAAGAGCTGTATGAAATGTGAAGCAGCTCCCATAGCTTTTACAGTCCCTCTAAGATACTTTTCAGAAGTCCTCTGACAGTATATTGTTTTTATAAGTCAGAGAGGGAAAAACAAAACAAAAAAAAAATCAATAGAAAAGGGGCATTGTTCTTTCTAAATATATACTTACAAAAGAGTATCAGAATGGTGGATAAATATATCTAGGAAAGCGAAACATATCTGTACCCTATGCCTCAAATATTCTTAGGTTTATACCCATCAGAAATTTGTACATATGTTCACCAAGGACATATACTCAAATGTTCACAGCAGCACTTTCTGCACTAGCCAAAAGCTGGAAACTATCCAAATATCCATCAACAGTAGAATAGATTTTTAAAAATGTTAACTGGAACATAGTTTACAAACTGACAACTTTTGTAGGCAAGCCAGACAGTCTTGTCTTCCTCAAATGAGCATTGCATTTATCTACTTCTCTATCTTTATGACATTTTGTCATGCTGTTACTACTTCCTGCATCCCCCGCTGTTCCTCCAGCCAGGCAAATATCTCCATGGACTTTAAAACGAACTAAAATGTTATTTACCCCACTAAATATTTTCTGAGGCAGCAAAAATCTTCTCGCATCCTGAATTCCCACCATATTTTATTTATTCTACTTTAGGAAGTTGGCATTTAAAGGGATCACAAATAGCCCTTTTTGTTCCCTGACTGAGTGATAAATTTAATAACAGACAAGGATAGAATAGTATCATATTTATTACTGGTAATGACAAGAATGGAAGTGGAGGACTTAGCAGCACTGGGCTTACCAATTAATACTGAATCCCAGAATTATGTTGACTTACCAACTCAGTTACAGACGGTATTGAACAAAACTTGGTCTCTGATGAACACTTTTTTTTTTTTTTTTTAACAAACAGCTGGCTTCTAAGAGAAAGAAGAGAAAGTCTGAGTTATCCATGTCCAATGTTTTTACCAAACTCAGAAACCTGTTAACTCATTCTGTCTCCCTGGGGAGGAGCATGGCGTGAAGCAATAAGTAGCAGTGTTTTGGGGAAATCCTACCTCACAGAAATCAGAGTTATGAGGGGTAAACCTTTTTTCGTAACAGTACAATTTGTCATATTCTAAGTGTAGAAGTCTCAGTAATCTGTTTGTTTTAACTCTAGGTTATAAACTGTTCAGAGTAAGGAATGTGTCTACTCGTGTTTTTGATACTCTCAAAACCATACTAGGGCTTTGTTGTTAGCAGACAATAAATAATATATTTAATTTATACATATTGTTAATGTGTTCTGCATTGGGAATATGGGAATCACAATGTGGGAATCAATAAGAATTTAAAGAGTTAATAAAAATTTTGGAGCAAATATAAATGACACATCTACCACACCTAACATTGAAGGACTCATGAAAAGGTCATTTTAAAAAATTAAGAAAGTAAAATTCTTCCGTAATGGATTATATTATTAACAAAATGCATTCTGTTTAAAATTGTTTTGTTTTCTGGAACTTGTCTACATATTTTACAAAGTTGAATTATTACAGTCATAGTCTGTCATTAAAAATATTTATTGTATATTCTAATTTTGTAAAAATAATTTTAAAGTAACTGGAATTGCAACTCAATGAGTTGTACCAGAAGTTATTATTATTTTTTATTTATTTATTTATTTACTTATTTATTTATTTATTCTCACCTAAGGACATTCTTGCATTTATCTTCAGATAGAGCAGGAGGGGAGGGGGGGAGAGAGAGAGAGAGAAACATTGATGCGAGAGAGACACATCGAGTGGTTGCCACCCACACGACCCCAACGGGGGCCGGGGACAAACCGCAACTGAGGTACATGCCCTTAGCGGGAACCGAACCCTGGACTCTCTGGTCCACAAGCTGACGCTCTAACCACTGAGCCAAACCAGCCAGGGCTGTACCAGAAGTTATTAAAGCAAGCATTCTTCTATTGCTGAACATTTAAGGTGTGTTCAAATCTCCCTATTTTAGGGTATACTTAAATAACAACATCTCTTAATTTTGGATAGTTTTATTCAAAATATAATTTCCCATTAATGGTCTAGCCGGTCAAGAAGAATGAAAAACTTTGTTGTTTTTACAATATATACCTATGTTTGTTTTTAAACAAGTTGCACAAATCTATGATACCATAAGCAATTTGAAAGTATCTATTTATTGTGAAGTCAGCAGCATGATTTTAATTATAATTTTAAACAATATTTTATCAGTTTAGTATGCATAAAATTATGCTTCAGATTATTGTAATGTCCATAGTACTTGATTACTATTGAGAATAAACATTTAAAAATATGTTTATTATTTATATATTTATATTTTATTAAATTTTATATTTTTTATATACCTATTTAATCTATTGTCATTTTTCTTTATTTTGGTTTTATACAAAATTACATCATTTTGTATTTGGTAATCTATTAGTCAACATCTATGTGATTGACTCAAAGATTAGAAATGTATTTGATAATTATTTGATTATAAATATTTAATAAAATATTTGATAATTACCTTTTTGTCACTTGAATTATATTATTACAGTAATTGTTTTATAGCTTGTGTGTGGCTATTTTTTGGACACTTCCTAAAGTAGAACAGTGGAAAATTTATTGTATTTTATACTGACTTTTAAATAACGGAAAATATTATTTTATTATGAAACAAGCATGTGTTATGTGCTAGGATGCAAAATTTGTATAAATATTTAACATGAAGCAAGAAACTTGAATCAGCTTTCCGGTTGGAGACAGCTTTTCCTTGGCCCTTTGGGGGTTGTAACCCTGACTGTCCCTGCCGTCAGCAGGGCTACAGGAGAAAGGTTGAGGTACTCAACCATGTTTTTGTTTCAGCATCATTTGTTTGATTTTATAAACTGTTCCCCAAATAATATTTACTAAATAAATAATATATATGTTTTGAAAAGCTAATTTTTCTACTTAAAAGGGGTAATTTGGCTTTATTCGTGGATCCTGCAATTTATACATTGAATTAAATGTCCATTTTGGTTTAAGTTGATTTTATTTTCTATTCTTTGTCAGAATATGTCAGTGGCAGAGATCCACATCTGTTCTCCCCTTTGTCCAAAGTAATAGAAATTTACCTGGACAAATGGCTGCTCAGAATAAATCTACATTTACCCTGCTTTTCTTGTGGCTGAGTGAGGCCTTGTGGTCAAGCAGTGGCCTCAGTGATGTGAGAGACAGTTCTGTGTGACATGTACATCATGTCCTTAGAGAGAAGTGGTGTGGCTTTGCTTTACCCTGTCCTCCTTCCTGCTGACTGTATGAGAAAGCGGAGGAGAGCAGAGGCGTCCCCCATAAAGACACAGTGCTATAGAGCCTGTGTTTCCCAGACATCCTTAAGGAGAAGCCATGGATTGCTTCCTTCCAGGCTGAAATGAGAGACAGAAACACAATCACTTTGTCCTGCTTGAACCATCGGTAGATGTGGTCTCTGATAGAATGGTTGAACAAATAACCTAGCAGAGACAGTATTCTACTATCAACTGATGGAACAGCACTGTGAGTCAAGAGGCTTCAAACTTCCTTTGTTCCTGACCAAAATCTACAGTTCATCATTGTCAGATAGCTCTGACTTCACATTAAGTCACAAATAGTCTCACTTCGAGGCTCAGTTTATCTAATCCAATATCTTAGTAAAAATTCCAAAATTAATTCTATATTAAACCCATCCCTTTCCCAAGCCAGGCTTGCTTTACACTAGAAATCTGAACTGGAACAGAGTGGTGTTTTCATCTTATTCTCTGTTTTACTTTTCCTCCCTTCTCATCTCCTCAGTTACTTGCTGTTTCTGACCTCTGCAAGATGAGAGTTTGGGGAGGAAGAGTACTAGGAAGAGAAGTAAGCTCATAACTGAGCAGGTACTATTCCCACTGACTTTCTTCTCTTTAGACCTGGCCAGGATTTAAACATGACTCATTGTCTTGAGGTGTAATTTTCTGGGCTCTTGGTAGGACTTATCACTGGATACTTTTCATGTACAGATCTCTTGACTCCAGAAGATGCATTTATATTCCTTGTGGTCACTTGTGACCCCTTTCCTCAGCTCTTAGTAAACTGATCTTTACATCCATCTTTTTGCTTCTGGGGTTCTATTGTCCTTGCTGGGCCCAGTACTAAAACATTTCTTTTGAAAATTCTGTACTGGAAATTTGTCTTACTTTGATACCTGATATCTGTATTATTGTCACCTTAGTCCAACGTGAGGGAGAAATAGTTCTGTTTTATCTTAATGTGCCGTGTTGCAGTTTTCAAATTGATAAGGATTTTGGTGGGAGTATGTATTTCATTGGCCATTATATATAATCACAGACATTGAAGAAGCGCCTTTTGTGTGGCAAGAACTGTAGGAAATAACAAAGATATCAACATGATTAAAACCAGATTCCTACCCCACTGTTATTTTTATGATTTTAAGGAAAAACACATATCAGAATATTACTATAACTCTTAATTAGGTTTTAATAATATTTAAATATAATAACTTCTATAAAAAAATAAGCAAAGAAGCACCATCATAATTTTGTTTTTCTTCTGCTTCATCTGATACCTGTTTCCATGTCTTGAATCTCATTTTATAGGGTTAATGACCAAAAAAGAAAAATAAGCTTCATTTAAAATTCCTTTGCTTATGAAATTCCCTTTTACTTTCCATGAGCCTGGACTTGGAATAGAATAGAGAGTCTAGAAATAAACCCACACTTTTATGATCAATTAATATTTGACACAGGAGGCAAGAACATACAATGGGGTAAAGACAGGCTATTCATTAAATGGTGATGGGAAAACTGGACAGATACATGCAAAAAAAAAAATTAAACTACATCACCTTTTTACACCATACACAAGAAAACTCAAACTGGATTAAAGACTTAAATGTTAGTCTCAAAACTATGAAAATCCTAGGAAAAAACATAGGCAGTAAAATCTAGGACATCTTTTGGAGCAATATTTTTTCTGATATATCTCCTCAGGCAAGGGAAAGAAAAGAAAAAGAAACAAATAGGACTATATCAAACTAAAAATGTTTTTCACAGTAAAGGAAACCATCAACAAAATAAAAAGGTAACCCGCTGAATGGGAGAATATATTTGCAATGATCCATCAGATAAGGGTTAATATCCAAAATTTATAAAGAATTTATATAACTCAACACCAAAAGAACAAACAAACCAATGAAGAAATGGGCAAAAGACCTGAACAGACACTACTGCAGAGGCCATACAGATGGCCAATAGGCGTATGAAAAGATTTTGAACATCACTAACCATCAGAGAAATGCAAATTAAAGCCACAGTGAGATATCACCTCACACCTGTCAGAATAGCTATCATCAATAAATCAACAAGTGTTGACGAGGATGTGGAGAAAAGGGAAGGCTCATGCGCTGTTGGTAGGAGTCAGATTTGTGCAGTCTCTATGGAAAACAGTATAGAGTTTCTTCAAAATTTTAAAAATGGAACTGCCTTATGACCCAGCAATTCCATTTCTGGGAATATATCCAAAGAAACCTGAAACACTAATTTGAAAGAATATATGCACCTCTATATACATTGCAGCATTATTTGCAATAGCCAAGATTTGGAAGCAGCCCAAGTGCCCATCAGTAGATAAGTGATTAAAAAAAACTGTGGTGCCTGGCCGGTGTGGCTCAGTGGATCGAGCGATGTCCCATGGACTGAGAGGTCTCAGTTGGATTGCTGGTCAGGGCACATGCCAGGGTTGCAGGCTCGATTCCCAGTAGGGGGCATGCAGGAGGCAGCCGATCGATGTTTCGCTCTCACATCAATGTTTCTCTCTCTCCCTTCCTTCCTTGCTCTCAATAAATAAAATTAAATTAAAAAATCGGTGGTACATTTACACAATGGAATACTACTCAGCCATATTAAAAAAAAAAAAAAGGAAGAAAATCTTACTTTTGAGATAGCATGGATGGACCTGGAGAGCATTATGCTAAGTGAAATAAGCCAGAGAAAGACAAATACCATATGCTTTCACCTATATGTGGACTCTAATGAACAAAATAAACTAACAAACATAATAAAAACAGACTCATAGACACAGAGAACAGTCTGACAGCTGGCAGAAGGGAGAGATTTGAACAGCTGGGTGAAAAAGGTGAAGGGATTAAGAAAGAACAGAACCTGACAGACACAGACAACAGTATGGTGACTGCCAGAGGGAAATGGGCGTGGAGGGAGGTAGAAGAAGGGAAAAGGTGACAGGAGACTTGACTTTGGGTGGTGAATGCCTGATGCAGTGTACAGATGATGTATTATAGAGTTGTACACTTGAAACCTATACAGTTTTATTAATCAATGTCACCCCAATAAAGTCAATACAAAATAAATAAATAAATAAATACATACATACATACATACATGCAAACCGTGTTAGCATTTTTAAACACGCTTTAGAGGTTTGAAAGGTCCAGTTTATACCAAATAAGAGACCTTATTAGAAACCCTGAGGGATATTCTGACCATAACATGCTTCTGGAAAACAACGTATAGCCACATAAAAAAAAAAAAATTAGGGACATTTATGTGACAACAAAACTCACTAATTCTGTAGTTCCGTGATTTGGGCTAGTTTACTAAATTTCCTGAGTTACAGTTTCCTCATCCTTAAAAAGATGATGTTGAAGGCAACTTTATGAAGTTTTTTAGAGGATTCTGAGATAAAATATGCACAAATTTTAGCATCAAATAATATGTTTTTTTTTAATCTGGTATCTGATAGTGTAACTCTATTAAGAGTCACTCTTTTAAATATTAAAAATTATTTTCTAGCCAAAAAGCACTTTGAGTCTTAAAATTATATTGTAGTTATGTTTTTAAATATTCTATAAAACAGTCAATGTATACGTGAATGTCTCATAAGCACTGAAATATTAAGGCCTGGTAAACCTCGGAAGGAAGCAGATGAGCACAAAGGGAGAAGACCTTACCTTTCGCACTTTCATGAATTTACTGTGAATAACAAGAGCTTCATTTCGGGCTGGTTATTTTATCAGGATCTGTGCTATATAAGAAGAAATAAACGTACAACTTAAATTGGAAAAAAGATTCACTCTTAAACGATTAAGAAAAACACACTTCTTTTTTTGCATTTTTACTTTATTGGGGGGTAGGGGTGGAAAATGGCCCTACTTAAGAAAAGTAAGCAAAGTATTGGCAAGCAGTGACTTTAAATTGCACATTAAACTAATCCAGGGCTATGCTTTAATAAAGGCTAGGGCTGGGAATTCTTATGGATTTTCTAGCTCATTGCCGGGACAACATTGAAAGGCAATAAATGTTCTATTACTTACACAAGCTGCTAGTTTTCAGAAAATTAGTCACCAGTGACCTTTTACCCTTTGTCTTGCTCTCCTTCTCAGTAACTGTACCTGATCTGAATCAAATGCAGACTGGTCCACAGAGAAGTTTCTTTGCAAGCCTGCTACAAATCTAAATAATTGGGTTTTGGTATAAGAAATAAAGTTGATCTATTAGGAAAAATATAATTCTATACTTTTATTTTATTTGAAAAAAATATATATCCTCCAGTTATTGTTTTAAGTGAAATACATTAAATCAAACTACAAGCAAGTAAAACTCAGTTCAAACAAGTTGAATATGAAAATGACATTCAGTTAAAAGTTCTTGATTTTTATATATCTAATCAATAATGTAAGATTTTAAAATTTTTTCATTATCATTTACCTATATGCGGGACTGTGGGTATGTGAGCAATGGGGGAGAACCACGAGTTGGAGGAGGCTGGAGTCTCAGGGTTGATATTGAAGGGGAACGAAAAGGAGAGAAGTTATGTGACTTGAGGGCACCAATCCTTATATTGAATTATATTGATTAGTTTTCCAGTTAGCAGGGAGACCTCCTTCTGACCTTATTTTCAGGGTCACTA
This sequence comes from Tadarida brasiliensis, assembly GCA_030848825.1. Classification (NCBI taxonomy): domain Eukaryota; kingdom Metazoa; phylum Chordata; class Mammalia; order Chiroptera; family Molossidae; genus Tadarida; species Tadarida brasiliensis. Next base: position 84,069,778 of record CM061257.1, read on the forward strand.
GATCGTAATGCAATCTCACGAGGAGGCTAGCATCCCTCCCCATATTGCTTTTCGAGGAAAGTATAGACCTGAAAATCACCTTTTTAAAGCTTGCTCTTTTTTGCTCCTTTTTGCCAGACTCCACCTAACAAATGCATAGATAAATTGCATATACAGTGTAATAACATATGGCTCAATAGACATACGATAAGATATAAAAATGGCTCCAACCTTTTGCAAAAAGGTAATTGAGAAATTGAATCTCTCAAACAGCAATCCATCTGATCTGGAAATAAAATGGAAATATCTGACAAACAGGTGGGTCTACTGTAAGATCTGGACTCCTTATCAGAGAAAACTTACATTTGTGTTAGAGTGTGGTTGAAGCATACAGCCAACTCTAAATATTAAAAACATATAGGAGATATTTTTGGTTTATTAGTGTGCATTTTCATCTTAAACCAAACATGAATGTTTAAGTAGCAGACCAAATAATTGTATGTTCTTACAGATATTTGTGAATCCCAAAATACCTGGGGTTTCTTTAAGATGATGTCATAATTTCAAGACTTTCTAAGGCATATAAACTTTCATATTTACATGAAACAGACTGGAAAGTCTATAGTTCAATAAGCCATTTACTGCAACTCATGAGAAACTGACAAAAAGACATTTTGACAATATACGAACAAAGCCAAAGGCATTTTTCATGTTTCAACTGACTGTACTGACATTGAACTATCATAGTCACAATTGGTAATATGACATCATTTGACATGCAATTATAGCTATTTGATAGGGCCTGTTAATGCTTTGGACTCTGTCTCCTTATCTTCTATGTCTCTATGTCTTAATATCTTATTTGACTAAAGGAAACTGTCTTGTCTTTGAACATTGACTTGTCTGTAATGTGGTAATCCAGCCTTTTGTCCCTGTGCTGAATTAGTGGGTCGCTCTCACACTGCTTCTTCTCCCTTATTCTCCCCATGCACACTGACTGTTTTGTTGTTCATGTAACTTTTTGCCATTGACAGAGAGATCTTGGGTTACCTACATCACTCCGAGAATAGTTCATCACTCCATGAATCAAAACCTTCAGCTGACTCACTGTACCTGCCAGATCATATCATTTTAGACATTCAGTGGAGCAAATTTCTTTTTATTAATTTGGATCATCCTAAAATGAATGAATATGAAAAAAGTATATGAGGTAGAGATGTTGTTGAAAGAGAGGATAAATACTAAAATTGCTAGAACCATAAAAGTGTAGCATTATCAAATAATTCTCACCAACCACAAAGCAAGACTCAACCAACTGTACCCAAGTCCTCAAGAAGTCCCCCACAGTATACCCTTTCTACATGTAAGTGTCTGTTCCCATTGTCTCAACCTGCCAGACACAGCAAACAATGGAGAGAGAAGGTAATTTCCATTTTTAAAAATGCCCTTCATATTATTGCTCCTGGCACTTTTTTCACCCAAAGTGCCTACATATTCCCATCAACACATTTTTTTCCCCATCAACCATACTAATGAGCCTAGACTCACTAGGTCTGCAGATGAAGTCAGCCCACTAGCTGTGACTTCAAAATCATTAGTTTCTTCAGCATGTCATACTCAACAGAGCAAATGTTAAGCCTCCACCTGGGGAACTGGTTTTACTGTTGCTGATAGTTCTGTGCCCACAAGTAAATCTGTTGAAACCAGCCAAGGAGTTGGGTAAGAGGTTTGTGGAGAATAAAGGGAGAACTGTGGAGAGAGAAATGAATCTTGACAGAGTTCTATTTAGCCCCATTTCTCATTGAAGGCCTAGAATGTCTTGTTTTTATTTATGTCACTTTGGCTGTAAGGTATTAAAGTGATTGAAGCTCAGATAGTAAATATACAGTTATAGTTTAGACCTTAGTGATATTTACATTTTGGGGGCGTAGGCGAATGTTTGTTATTGGCAAAAAATGATATGTCTGCCATTCATCCCTGATTCTATAAGAATTATAATATGACCTTTTATGTGTCTTATAAACTTCATTTTCTGTTTTTATATTTTATTTATAATATAGTCATAAACATAAGTGAATAGAAATAATCTTGACTAACTATATGAATATTTTATTCTTTAGTTAGACCGCTGGTGATTTAAAGTCTGTATTCTGAATGCGTAAAGTAAAATGTGTACCTGTGAAACTGTTTTAGCTCATTTAATTAAGAGAACTAGAAAAGACAGACAAAAGTTGTGGCCAACATTCTGATGAAATTACCTTATAATGATTATCAGATGCTTTTGGAAGTAAAATTTAACTACTATGTATACATTAATATGCAAGTGTCAGAATTGTCAATCTGCTATTGAACTTTCTTTAATCTCCTTTATGGTTTGGCTGGAATAGCTGCCTTGGGTATGGCAAAATCATTGTTGTTTAGTGTATAGATCACAACTTGCAATGAAAGAATTAATTAGTCAATTTGTTGCACAAAACACCAAGAAATTTTAAAGGTAAAATCTATTGAACATGAAAAATTTTACATACTCTCATTTATAATTAATTTATACCAAACAGAATTTTGTAAAAAAAAATTTTAAAATTTAGATAAAATAAATTTGGATAGATTTATGGAATTATTGATTTTAGACAATCAGCAGTCATTTCCTGAGCAGCTATGCTAGATGAATAGAAGTGAATAATACATTATATACATTTCTTAGAATGTGGTATATTTAGGAACAATCAAAATGTATAAAACAAAATTTCCTATAGATGGTGACATGCATATATTTCTTATTTTTATAAGATCATGCTGACCAAGCTTCTGTCCAGTTCGGCTACAAGGCACAATTCCAGCTATGAAAGCGGAAAGAGATTTGGTACAGGAAATCTGATGCTCCTACTAGAGCTGCTCCCAACTCTTCAGGAAGGTGGGCACAGGTAGGCTGCAGGGGAGCTGCTGTGCTCAAGTGGACTCCGTCACAACTGCTTTCTGGGGCCCAGGAGGTTCCTGCCATCCCTGCTGCCAATGCCTGTTGACATCCACAGAGCTATAACCAGACACTCAAATGCTCAGGCAAAAGTATCCAGTATGTCCAAAAGCATGCCAGTTAGCAGCACCAACTGAAACAGCAAGAATATAGTCCATCAGCCCCAGCCGGGTGGCTCTGTTGGTTGGACCATCATCCCATACACCAAAAGGTTGTGGGTTTGACTCCCAGTCATGACACATACCTGGGTTGTGGGTTCGGTCCCCAATTGGGGCACATAGGGGGGCAACCAATTAATGTTTCTTTCTCACATCTTTCTCTCTATATCCCTGCCTCTCTCTCTAAAATCAATAAACATCTTCAGATGAGGATAAAAAAAAAAAGAATATAGTCCATCAGTTCTGTTTACAAAATCTCACACAAGTGCCAACTTCAAATTGGTGAGATCTATTTGCATCCTGAGCTCTACCTTTGAAGAAATCTAATAAATAAACTTCTCAGCCTTCCAGATTTTGGAAATCTAAGGAGGTCCACCAGAAGAAGATAAAGGTGGCTATTGCATACCAGCACGCCACCTCTGCCACAAACTGCACCTGTATTAAAATTTTCAAAGTTTTCTTGAAAATATTTTAATTAAAATTAAAAAAATACTCAGTGTATGAGTGTCCATGAGGCATAAATTTTTCTTGATCTTGTGTTTGCTTCACAGTGAACTGGAATTTTTTTCCTGGGCTATACACATGCTTACCTCTTCCTGGAATGCCTAATATCACCAGCCTTTACTTCCCCTAGAACCCTGTGACACCCACTAGGAAACCTGTGCCCACCTAGGCCATGGCATTTTACAGTCTGTGAATAAACTGGCTTTTTACCTGTGTTTCCTTGGCTTGAGTATAAGCTCAGTGAGATCATGAAATAAACCTTGTATTCCAAGGAACTAACTTATTGCCTGCTACATATTGTACACAAATGAATGAGTACTTTTAAACTGGATAATTAATTTTATTTTATATAAATATCATTTTTATTACTCTATCCATTCATGTATATATTTATTTTGCTAGCATTGACTAAGAATCTGTACTGCCCTGCCAGTCTGGCTCAGTGGTTGAGTGTCGACCCATGCACCAAGAGGTCGCCAGTTCGATTCCCTGTCAGGGCACATGCCCAGGTTGTGGGCCTGATCTCCAGTGGGAGGCATGCAGGAGGCGACCAAATGATGTTCTCTCTCATTAGTGTTTCCATCTCTCTCTCCCTCTCCCTTTCTCTCTCTCTAAAAATCAATAAAGAAAAAATTGTTTAAAAAAAGGATCTGTACTGGGTAATGCATGATTTATTACATGTGGTCCTGGAGCTACTCTAAATTCTTTTTCCTTCTAACTGTAAATTTAAGCTTATCTCTAACTCTACATTTTAAATGGCGTAAAAGAGTGCTTATTTCTCTGAATTTTTCTTCATATGTTTTAACTTTCTCAGGATATATATGATAAATCTTGTAAAGACAATCTCTTCATTTAGTTGCAATATTTCAGCTTTTGTGAGAGAAAAGAACCAGTCCGAGATACTCCAATAAAAGAGAATAAAACGGGAAAAGTATAAAACACATTTAAGTTCTAGTTCTCAATGATTTGCTGTGTGACCTTGAACAAATCACTTTACATAAATATATCTCTCTCGATTTTCAAGTAAGCCTAATTTTACTTTCTATTGTTTACCTAACAGAAAACGCAAACTCCTTGAAATCTCAAGAGAAAGGATAAAGAGAATAATAGCCATTTTCTCTGCGTTCTTTAGAGACATTGGCTGTATAAATCCAACATAATATTATAATTACATGTGGCACAGGGTTTGAGAGGCCTCTTCAGCCTGCCAGTCCTGGACTCAGGATCTGCTCTGCTGTGGACATGCTGGACACTTGAGGCAATGTGCTTGACCTCTCAGTACCTCAATCCCCTCGTTTCAAACTATTTAATTACTAAAAATGTATTTTAGTCTCTATAAGATATTTCAAGTTCTACATAAACACTATTATTTTGTGTTTCATTTTAGTTGACTGAAAAAGCTGCATACATGTAGGTTAAAAGATGCACAAACTGCCTGACCGGTGTGGCTCAATGGTTGAGCGTCAACCCATGCACCAAGAGGTCATCAGTTCGATTCCCAGTCAGGGCACATGTCCATGTTGTGGGCTGATCCCCAGTGGGGAGCATGCAGGAGGTGGCCAGTCGATGTTCTCTCTCACTGATGATGTCTCTATCTCTCTCCCTCTCCCTTTCTCTCTCTCTAAAATCAGTAAAGAAAAATTATATACACACAAACACATAGATACTCTCTCAGGTTGAAATATTAACCCACCTTAGAGTATAGCATTTAGATTCATAGAACCATATGACATTTCACAAAAATAACTATTTTAGGAATAATTAATTGAAAGCATAGATTCTCCCATGAGAATATCATCATCATCACAATATACTGTTTGTCCTAAGAAAACAGCATTGTTCCATTGGTCTGCTTTTTGTGCAATACCATGCTGTTTTGATTGTGATTGCTCTGTAGTATAATTTGAGGTAAAGTAGTGTGATATCCCTGGCTTTATTCATTTTTCTGAGGATTGCTATGGCTATTCAGGGTCTTTTGTAGTTTCATAAAAATCTCTTGATTATTATTGTTCTATTTCTTTAAAAAATGTTATTGGGATTTTGATAGGGATTGCATTACATCTGTATATTGCTTTGGGTAATATGGATATTTTAACTATGTTGATTCTTCCAATCCATGGACATGGAATACCTTTTCATTTCATTTTAAAGCTCTTTTAATAATGCTTTATAGTTTTCAGTATACAGATCTTTCACATCCTTTGTTAAGTTTATTCCTAGGTATTTTATTCTTCCTGTTGCAACTGCAAAAGGAATTGGTGTTTTTTGTTTGTTTGTTTCTTTTTCTGAAATTTCATTGTTATTATAAAGGAATGCAGTGGAAATTTTTACATTGATTTTGTATCCAGCAAATTTACTGTATTTATTTCTTGTACACTTGAAAACTGTATAATCTTATTAACCAATGTCACCTTAATAAAATTAATCAATTAAAAGTTTAAAAATTGTGAAAAAAGAAAGAAGCATTATTTTCGTCCCTAAATTTCCTTTAGTACTAAGCAAATTTTTCACATTTCACTCCCATAGCAACTTATATTGTTGTAATAAGATGCTCACATGATCTTGAAAAACACTTGGCATGTAAGCATTATCTAAATTACACATTTCTACATTAGATGCAGAGGCTTAAAATAAAAGTAGTGGATTAAGTTTTATCATGTATCATTATATTAGTTGAAAACCAGGTGTAATGGAGTATTGCATTGAAAACTAGAAGTAGAAGAGGCAGGGTAGTTACAAAGTTGACATTTTGGAGAGGATAATGAAAATAATTTACCCTAAAAGATTTTCTTTATCATATTAGACATATCTAATTGTTTTCAAGTTTCATTTTCTAGTGTTTGTCTTTGCTAGTTTTGTTTTGAATCTTTTACATATGTTGTAGAATTTTCATAATAGCTAAATTTAAGAACTCAAATTGGCATGCGAGGTAAAGTTAATAGTCTATAATATAATAGTCTTTAGAGTTGAAACTGTTTTATATTGTGCATATTTATATGTTTAAAAATGTTTGTGGAGTAAAAAAGCCCTGTTATTAAAAAAGGCAACCACAGCCTTGCTTAAGAAAATAACCATAATGGATTATACATTTAATGGCTAAAACAGAAAAGAATAAGAACTGTTCACTTTTAGTGCCTAATAAAATAAGTGCAAAAATTGAGTAAATGCTTACAAACTTTTATGGCATTTCAACAGAGTAATTTTTATTCACTTAAATCTAATGATTAAAAAAATATGACCTGCATTTTGTATGTTTTGAATTTTCTTTTAATTTTCTAGTAATTAACTTTCATAAATTGCATTTTATAAAAGTACGGTCTGTGATGTCCTGGAATAAAAACATACATACATACGTATGTACATAAATGTCTGGTCCTTCCATTTTGGACAGTGTGGAAAGTGCTACTCCAATTTATTCTCTTCAATGGCCCTATTAGACACATAGAACAGATGCTACTATCCTCACTCATATAAAAAATACATGTCTCAGAGAGATTACATAACGCTGATAAGGTCACAGAGCAAGTAAGTGTTGAAATCAAACTCTAAGCTTTATTACTCTATATCTTATGCTTTTTCTATATATCACACACTATGACAGAAAGTGGTACTTGTGCTCAAGATAATCTTGCTTAGTTATTAGCAGTGTGGGGAGAAACATCGAGAAGTTACAAGATAACATCGGCTATCTATGTATCCATCTCTCTATTATCCATCATTATCTATCTATCATCTATCTATCTATCTATCTGTCTATCTATCTGTCTGTCTGTCTGTCTGTCTGTCTGTCTGTCTGTCTATCTATCTATCTATCTATCATCATCATCATCTACCTATGCATCTATTTGAAGTCAGACCTCAAATGTCAAATAAGCATTTTAAAATTGTCTAAATACAAAAGAGAAGGAAGCAGGGTTCCATGTTGAAAATTTTGTAGGAATCTAAGGAAGAAGAGGAGGTAAAATATATATACATGCATATATATGTAAAATAAGTAGAAAAAAATGTTTTAAACAAGGAGAAATATAAATTGATATGATGAAATGTTGAGCCTTTATTTTCATGACCACTAATTAAAAACTGATTTGTAGTATAGTCCTGAAGCTGGATTTTGAGATGCATTGGTTGGTCACAGTCAGAGATCAGGGTTTCAGTACAACCATGGTGTTGCATGAAATAGCCTTGTACTTTTTATTTGAAAAAATTTGTGAAGTTTAGGAATATTTTGGGGGTAAAGTATTCCTTCTTAGATGGTATTCCTAATTTGGTCTCTCAGGTGAACTAGGTAGCCCTCCACTGAAGATTTTATTGGTACCAATACCACCTGGGGAACTTTATCCACAGTCTGAGACAGAACTTGTCCACCATCTGAGAAAACCAGATCAAAATATGAGGAACTAGTAATTTGGACATTGTCAATTAATGATTGCAAAATGCTTTTAATGCTGATGCTGAGTAGGTTTGTTATATAAGCAAATAAATGCAATTACATTAGAAATAACCGGAAAAGTAAAGTAGAAAACGCAAACAAAGGCTCAAGCTTAAAAAGGGTTTAGAACTCGAGCCACACTGCTACTTCCTAGAAGCTCTCCCCCGTAAGGCAATGCTACAATTAATCCCATATTGGAGAGCGTCGTTCTGAAGGCACTTTGGGTTTAATTCTCAATAATTTTGGGAGAAGTTTGCATGACATTTGTTAAGTCAGTGATAAGGCTTATATCTGCAAACTTGAAAGACAAATTAGATTTCAGCTTTGTTTCCCAACATGTCAGATTTCCCTGCTGGAGAAACAGCTTTTGCCCAGTCAACGATTGTTTTGTGAATAAATTAAGCAATGTAACTATCTAAAGACAGCTACGTGGAATTTCTGACATATGAATGGTCCCTAGAATTTTACTAGCTGATATCTTGCTAGTTAGCCAGATTTTAGTGACACAAGTGTATAGCATATATCAACTCAAATAGCCATTACCTTTGTTTCATTTGATATCGTTTAAAAACATACTATAGTTTTACCTAATGAAATGATCAGATTGAAACTTTCCATTTATTGCCCCCACACACAAAATATCAGTGCAGGATACTAAATACATTTTCATTTTGAGTACATGTACTTGCTTTTCAAGAAAGTAGAATTATTCATTTAAAAAAGTACAAATTAACAATGAAGTCTATTATTGCATCATTATTTTCTGTATAGATTTTTTAAATAAATAATTGTATTTCTTTCATTAGACACTTACGACTTGAAGATTGTACTTAAGGATTGTGTTAATGCTTCTATCACCCCAGTGACCTGAGCCTTTTGGTAAATTCTGTCCTGATATTAGTTTTCATAAGTCAGGAAACATTTTCCATATGTCACGAAGCTCTCTCCGAAGGGAGTTCAGAGCCGCCGTGCTCATGCTCCATCATCGTCATTCTGGCTGAAACGAAAGGCCGTCTCAGTGACAGCACCCATCTGAGACATCATAAGAGAACATTTTTATACATTATTGTTCTCCTCTTGGGTCAGCTGCCTCCTTGGACTGAATCAATTCACAGTTTTTATTAAAATTGTTATGAAAGAACAGCTGAAAAAATAAACAAAGTTGTCCGAGTGAATTTTATTTAATGTCATCAAAGAAAAAGTATCTGTTCTAGAGCAATAGAGTGCAATTAAACAGCCAAAATGAACATCCATAAGTAAGCAGGGCATTAGAGGCTGCTGAGGACCCCAGAAGTGCATTACTTTCAATAAACAAAAAGAAACAAGAAAAAAATATGAACAAATGCCAAAATTTGAAAATTATTTTAAAATTAGAAGAGAAAAACCACTGTAAAGAACTATAACAAAAGCATAGAAATGGGGGCAAAAATAAGATAAAATAAAATAAATATCTAAAGCTAAGATGATTGAATAGTCCAGCAGTGTGGCTCAGCGGTTGAGCATCGACCCATGCACCAAGTGGTCACCAATTCGATTCCCGGTCAGGGCACATGCTCAGGTTGTGGGCCTGATCCCCAGTGGGGACTGCAGGAGGCGGCCAGTCGATGTTCTCTTTCTCATCGATATTTCTATCTTTCTCTCCCTCTCCCTTCCTTTCTCTCTCTAATATCAATAAAGAAAAAAACTGTTTTAATAAAATAAAAAACATAATTGAATAGACATCAAAATTGAAAAATTATTAAGGCATTCATAGACATTAAAATTTAGGTAAGTTAAAAAACATTGAATAATAAAATAGAAAGGGGAAATAACTTATTACTTGTATAAATTTTGGAAAAGGCAGATATTTATCAGCATTAAAAGATATTATTGATCTGGGGAACAGATTTACATGGACATTATTTTTGACTTGTTCAAGAATTCAATAGACGTGAAGTTTGTGTCTGCCTAAAAGATACTCAAAGCCCTTGGTGTTGTTTTTAAAATAACTTGAGATCATGACCACATAAATTTGAACATTAGAACTTAAACCAAGATTAGTTAAAATAAATGAATTAGATCATACATATTGTAATCGTTTTTCCAGTCAGAAAATAAAACTGTATGATTGATAGAAATGCATTCTGGACAATAATGGCTAAAAATAGAAAAACAATTACACTCAAGATGTTTAACCTAAAACAATAGGGCAAAGACTTTTTATAATATGTAAATGACATGAGTGATACATAGCATAATATCATGATTTCTTACAGGGGGCCTCTTAAACATACCTCTGTATTATAATTCATAAGCAAAAGAGCATTTCCTTTTCTGCTCTTTATTATTCCTGCAGTAGCTTATCATGAACAAAATTCTGATGATGGAAATTGTTCTTGCCCTTGGGGTTGTAAGCTAAGTAAAATAGCAGGTAAGAAATTTATCCCTTGAGTCCTCTAGATTAGAAGTGCAAATTTGATTAGCAAAACATATACCTGCCAATAAGTGTGTTAGGCTACTCTTGAGTCAAACTAAATATTATCCTCAGGGATTGGCTAAGAGTTGGGCATTGGTTGAAGCTCAAAGAATATAAATTATAAATGAAAAGACTTCAATGACACAGCTATTTTTTAAATATAATCTTAACTGGTTGAAGCTTTTAAACACTCTCACAGCAGCTTTTCTCAGGACAATAAGACTCGATGTTGACAAAAAAAAGAAAAATCTTATCCTTGCTAATGAATGCCAAGAATTGGAAACAAAAGTATAACAAACAAGAATTGAAAAGTTTATTTAATAGTACTCAAAATTTATTGAAAGATGAAATAAACTAGTAAAAATGTTATCACGTAATTCATGAAATTTCACCACTCATGCATAAAAAAAAAATATTAAAAAATTATTGCACTTCCCCAAATACATAACTTGAGTAGCAAAACCAAGGCATTTAAAGATATTTTCCAGGTCTTAACTTAAAGTTGCAAAGCAATTAAAAAAGTAAGCCCATGTTCACAACAACATAAATTCTGTTTCAGATTTTCATGAATTGGCAATGCAAAAATAAATCTTTCCCTATCATGTCTAATAACTTAATTAGTCACTCAATTTCATCAGCAGTAAAGTTTTAGTGTTTCATTTGCCAATTATCAGGATAACTGGGCAGCTTTTAAGATACAAAGTGACAGACCCGGGTTAATTAACGTTTTTTTTAAAATGAATTCAAAATGAACATCTATGAAGATTAATCTCTTTTTGCACTAACTTTCTAAACATATAGAACAGTGTCTCTTTAAGAAACTGACCTGAATTCCCTGAAGGTCAATGAAGGAGGCCCACAGCCAAAATCAACTCTCTACCAGTGAGAAAGGACTTTGGAAGACTACATGATTCATTTTTAGAATTTGTGCTAATGTGTAGATGAAAATACACATGTAAAATTGTGTATACTGAAGCACTTTACACTAAACTACACAAAATTTGGGATGTCTCATTCCTACACAAGTGATTTAGAAGAAGAGACAAAATGTTCTTTATTCCATGTCGAGTATGCTATATTTTTCTACTTGGAGGGGAAAATATTAATAAAAAAAATAATAAAACGGAAGGGGATTAAAACAAATGCCAAATTTATGTTGATGGAGAAACAAGATACAGAGAAGAGAGAGGAAAACATTCTGCATCTCTGAACCAACTTGTGATAAATATGTGAATTGTCTCCAAAAATAAAGCCCAACCCTGAGGAGAAGTAGAGACAAGCATGGAGGATGTGATAGCAAAGTCAGTGAGGACCTGTCACTGGCCCTGAGTTGAAGACAGACATTGGGGTGGCAGACACATCCTGCTAAGTAGCATAGAAGCAGCAGTATGGAATTGTGCACTCTTTTGAAAATATTCTGTATTTGCTGTGGTATAAATCCTGAGAAAGTTTACTAATCCTGGTGACCACTAATTGCTTGGATTCCCTACTAAAAAGGACATCAGAATAATATCTAAGGACTACAACGCAATGGAAAGAAATGGGAAGGGTTTGGGAGTAATGAAAGCTCTAAATTATACTTTAAATGAAGATGTCTTAACTTTGTTAAGAGAACCAGGGCTAAGTGATACAAATGAGCAATTACTTATCAGTATAAATAGCTAATTTGTTGTTTGGTTCTATTTCACAATACCAGCATGACTTCTTTTTGATCGGCAGGTGGAGTGAATCTCATAATGACTGATTGTGCACCATATGTGTGTCAACTACTAGGAATGTACAGCAAACAACCTGAATGCAGACCCCACCCAGGTCTTCAACAAACTTAAATGCCACCTACAGAGATATAATGTAAATAGAACAGTATAATATAATTGGTTAAGTTCTGGCAGAGGCATAGTGCATATTGAATTAGTAGGAGAGAGGACTAGATGATGGAGGAAGGAAGGTTATGTTTTGAATCATGTGGCAAGACATTCTACTTCTGGATAGGTGTCTGCACTATGAGTAGAATCAGAAGAAGAATGTTTCAGGGAGGCACAATATTTTTAAAGTATCAGAATTGTTGGAAGATAACATGAACTCTCTCAAGTATTGTTAGCTTTCTGTCACTGGAAATGTTAAGCAGAGACTAGGCAACCTATCCCATAGGGTAACCTTGGAACTTATATAATTTTTAAGGTGCCCTAAACTTTTTGATTCTATGACTATAAAACCAAATCAAAGTTACAATTACAATATACATGCTTTGCTCCTGTGCTCCTTAGCTTGCTTAACTATTTTATTCTTCCTTGCAAATAATGATTAAGATGAAGAGTTCATTCTCAATTTCTTCTTAAACCATCATTTACACATAGAATTAGATACAATTTCCTATTGACAAGATGACATTCAAGTCAGTCCTACAATTTTCTTTTCATCATTCACTCATTCTTTCACTTCTGTATTAATTATAATTAAACAATAATTGCTCCATTTATTTTATTCTATAAAATTTTCCTAATCAATGACCCATTTCACACTTTTCTCATGTATATCTGTATGTGAGGGCTCACTATGCTTTGCATCAAACCAAATTTTAGTGGTTTCTAATAATTTATTAATACTGTAATATATCATTTTAGTGTTTACCCTAGAAATTATATCATGCACTCGGAAAAACAGCATGATAAAAATTGTTTTCTCTTTTCCTGACAAATGGAAATATTTGACTCTTAGAAAAACATTAAGGTGCTTTCTTCTTTTCTACCTTTCACATTTTGTTGTCATGAATTTTAGTTCTATATATGCAGAGTGAAGCAAAAGTAGGTTTACAGTTGTTCCTATGGAAAATAATACCATAATTAATAAATAATAATACAAGAATAAACTTTGTGTTTCATGTACTCACAACTGTAAACTTACTTTGCCCCACCCCCCACCCCCCGTGTTTTGAAATACTGAGGTTTTGGTCAAGATGGCAGTATAGGTAAATTTGTCTCTTTTCACAACCACATCAAAATTGCAACTAAATTACAGAACAGCCATCAGTGAGAACTATCTAAAGGCTAGCTGAACAGAAGTTCTGTAACTAAAGACATGCAGAAGAAGCCAGGTCAATAATGATAGAAGGAACAGATAGGCTGAAAGGGCTGTTCCCACACTCACATGTGGCAATTAAAAATCAGGAATGATGTCTCAGTTTTGAAGGTCCCTCCTGAGAACCAAGAGGTCTCAGCGCAACAAACGCTCCCCAGCCCAGGGTTCCAGTGCCAAGAAGAGGAACACCCAACTTACAGGCCCACCCAAGCCACTTCTAGTAGCTTTTTCATACAAATGGCCTATCCTGGTTCATGCTGCAGACTTTCTTAAAATCTCTCAAAAGTTCACAAACCCCCAAAAAGCAGCATCTGGTCTCTTTATGCCCTATACCTCTTGCTAAGCAGCCCCAAGCTCAGCATCCAACCTCAATTCACAGCTTTCCCTCTCCCAGGCACCTCCAAGTCCAGCACAAGTGACAACCATCTACAGATCACAATAGCTTATACCAAGTGGCCCCATGCAGGGCACAGGCAGTGGCTGACCTTGGCCTGCACCACCCAAGAGGCTCCAGAAGCAACATACCTGGTGACTAGCTTCAGACCACACCAGAGCACCACCCAACCACCTCCACAGAGGACACATTCGAAGGGAAGACCTAGCAGGCACCAAACCACTGCTAAAGCAAATTCTACTCTGTAGGAATAGTCCTTACACAACAGTCCCTCCACAGTAACTATGGACAGTCCTCACAACCAATCAACCTAAGAGTCAATCCCTCTCGTTGATGTGCCTCCATCAAGTGCATTGAAAAGCACACACAATACTCACAAGGGACACATTTGGAGTACCCAGCTCAGGTACCAGAGAGATGGGATAGCACCACTAGGCCTCACAGGATACCTATAACATGAGACCACTCTACCAAGACCGGGAGACATACAACTCTACCTAATACATAAAAACAAACACAGTAAGACAGCTAAGATGAGGAGACAAAGAAATATGACCCCAATGAATGGACACAAGAAAACTCCAGAAAAAGAGCTAAACAAAATGGAAACAAGTAATCAACCAGATTCAGAGTTCAAAACACTAGTTATAAGGATGCTCACTGATCCCAGTGAGAACAAAGAGATAGGAAACATAAAAATGGAGATAGAAAACATAAGAAGAATAAGTCAGAAGTGAAGAATACAATAACTTAAATGAAAAATACATTAGAGGCAAACAACAGTAGAACAGATAGAGTGGAGAATCAAATCAGTGATTGGTAGACAAACTAGCAGAATGCATCCAATCAGAAGAGCAAAAAGAAAAAATAATTTTAAGAAAGAAGAGTATTTTAAGGGGCCTCTGAGACAACATGTGTGTAACAACATTTGCATCGTAGGGGTACCAGAAGGAACAAAGAGAGAGCAAAGAATTGAAAACCTATTTGAAGAAATAACAATGGAAAACTGCCCTAACCTGGTGAAAGAAATAGACATACAAGTCCAGAAAGCGAAAGAGTCCCAAAGAAGTGAATCCAAAGAGGCCCACACTAAGACATATTATAATTAAAATGTCAAAGGTTAAAGACAAAGAGAGATTCCTCAAGCAGCAAGAGAAAAGCAGTTATTACATACAAGAGAGCTCCCATAAGACTGTCAGGACAGAAACAAACTTATAGATACGGAGAACATTTTGATGGTTGCCACATGGGAAGAGGGATGGGGGAGATGGGTGAAAAAAGGGAAAGGGATTAAGAAGTACAAATTGGTAGTTACAAAATAGTCATGGAGAGATAAAATATAGCATAGAGAATATAGTCAATAGCATTGTAATAGCTATGTATGGTGTTTGATGGGGACTAGATTTATCAGGGTGATCACAGCGTAAGTTATACAAATGTCTAATCACTATGTTGTACACCTGAAACTAATATAATATTGTTATGTCAACTGTAATTTTAAATAATACATTTATTTAAAAAGAAAAGTTAAGAAAAAAGAGAGAGAGAGAAAAATGCAGTCTTTGTTGTAACACTTAGCTATAGACTAGTGGTTGAAATTCTTATAGGAAGCCTAAGTCCATAAACATACCAGAAATTGTTCCATGTATATGTTCAGTGATTTTCAAAATGTTGCAATAAGCTAGTTCGTGAGCTTCTAAAGTAAAATCACAAACTTGTTATAGTCCATCACACTGTAATTTGCTAGTCTTATGTTCTGCTCTGATTTGCTTTTAAATCCTGAGTTTTAGTCAAATTAAAACCCTGAGTATTGATTCTAGATTTTGTAATTTTCAGTTCAAGGATGCCCAGTTTATTATTTTTATTTTCATAGGCTTTGATTCTCTGTTGAAAATTTTCATCAATTTTTAAAACTGTAAACCAAGTTCTAGCATTTGGTTACTCTTCTTATTATTGGTCATACTGTCTTCTCTCTTTACATGCTTATTTATTGTTTTTCATGTTAGTCATTTTGTATAAAAAAACTTCGTAGAGCCCTGGCCTGTTTGGCTCAGCGGTTAGAGCATCGGCCCGCGGACCGGAGAGTCCCAGGTTCGGTTCCCACTAAGGGCACGTACCTTGGTTGCAGTTTGTCCCCGGCCCTGGCTGGGGTAGTGTGGGTGGCAACCACTTGGTGTGTCTCTCTCACATCGATATTTCTTTCTCTCTCTCTTCCTCTGTCTCTCCGTCCTGCTCTATCTGAAGATAAATGCAAAAATGTCCTCGGGTGAGGATAAAAGAAAACAATTTAAAAAAAAAAAAACCTTCATAGACTTCAGATGATGTTATTTTCTACCAAGAGAGTTTGTTAGGCAGAGAGGGTGAATATCTGATCACCATAATATACTCAGAGGTTAAACTGTGTTATGGCTGGGTTTAATATTAGTAGAACTCAGTTTACTTCTGTTTTCCCCCTATTCTTTAGGTCTGAACTACATGTGTGTTTTTTTGTAATTTATTTTGTTTTTATTTTTCAATTACAGTTTACTTTCAATATTATTTTGTATTGGTTTCAGGTGTATAGTATAGTGGTTAGACATGTACTTTTGATTGAGAGCCTGGCATTAATGTGTATCCTCAGCCTGGAAAGACCCAAGAGACTTCTTCAAACCTGGAATTTTACTTTATTTAAATGCTTCCACAGCAAGTTAATGTCTTCATTATTTTTAATACATTATCTGTATTTTTCTATCGGAGGTAGAGGGATCACTAGTCTACCACAACTTACTATATTCTTCTCAGAAGTGGAAGCTTCACCTGTGTAATTTAAAAACAAAAATAAAACTATAGGTAATAGCCCCGTTATAAACCACACAATCAGACTATCTTAGGGAATGGTTCAGGTTTTAGCATTTCTAAAACTATAGGTTTTTTCTAATACACAGCAAGAGGTGAAAATTTATATCTTAGGAAAGAGAGATATGTATCTTATGAATTGAATGATTTTTATCAATCAACTAAATTAGATATCCTTAGAGTCCAATAATGTCACAGTTTCTTTTCAGAAAAACTCTAAAATAAAACTTTGAATAAATGATGAAACTATAAAAATAGAATTACTCAAATAGAATTATTTCAAATAGAATTACTAAATTAGTAAATTTACTAATAGGGGAAGAAAATTTTCAAACTAATAATCTATGTTTAATGGGTTTACTAGACACATAGATTAAGAAAACATATCAAAAAACGAGTCATCATTTCAAAGAAGTTTTTTTAAGTATAGTTGGTATACAATCTTATATTGATTATATTTGTCTCAGGTGTAAAATATAGAGACTTGACATTTTTATATCCTACAATGTGATCACCCCACTAATTTTAGTAATCATCTGCTACCATGTAAACTTACCACAATATTATTGACTATATTCCTCTTCCTCTTTTCACCCATCCACCCACCCCTCTCTTCTGGTAACCATCCCTTTGGTCCCTGTTTCTAACAGTCTGTCTTTGTTTTGTTTTGTTTAGATTTCATATATAAATGAAACATACAGTATTTTTCCTTTTCTGCCTGACATTTTAATTAACATAATACCCTCTAGACCCATCCATGTAGTCATAAATGGCAAGTAATATCCCATTATATATACTACATCTTCTTTATCCATTTATCTAACGATGGACAACTAGATTGCTTCCATATCTTCGTTGTTGTAAATAATGTTGCAATGAATATAGGGATGCATATATCTTTTTAATTAGTGTTTTTGTTTTCTTTGTATAAATACCCAGAAGTGGAATTGTTGAAGCTTCATGACATGCATGTGGGTAAGATGAAGAAATTCCCCTTCTCTGACCATTGTAGTATGTAATTATAGTTGATAGCATTGTTGATGGTTTTTGCTCCCTGGTGCAAGAAGTGTTGTGTCAAAGCAGAAGGATGTTCCCATAATGTGATCCCATAACACATTATGGGAAAGCTTTTCACTTTTATCAGAAGGTGGAAAAAAAATTTGAGGGGGTCATCTTTATAGACTTCTCAAAGTCAGCAGATATTTTCACATATTGTTGAATGGCTCAATCAATATTTGTTAAAAATTTGACATTCTAAAATGATTAGCCAAAATCAAAAGGCTAAAATGTTTTAAATTGAATAACATCCTTTTTTAAAGTCCTAAGTTATCTTAATAAAATAGAGGAAATGTGGCTTTGATGTGTGAGTGAAAGAATGGGGGGATAACAATGACCACCATTTTAGGATGACTTGACAATATAAATAAGGTATTAAAAAACTAAGTCAATTATGGAACAAACTGATATAAGGAGAATATACAGAACAAAATTTAGAAATATTAGTTCCACTAAATTCTGCTCTGATCAAGTCACATAAGGATTATATTACTTAGCTTAGGTATCATGTCGTGCAAATTCTACTTACAGTATGAAAACCGTATCACATCTGGTAACCCTTTCTCCTACTCTACACTGTATAATAGGAAAACACAAGTTGAGGAGTTGTGTTTTGGTCAAGACACTCAGAAATATAGGTGATAGCTTTTAATAGACTCTGGGTTCTTTGACTCTGGGTTCTTCCCTGTCAGAGGTTCTAAACTGTCCCTGTGTTTCAAGTTAGGACAGTAGAAATCTCCAAGATACTTTTTAGTCTATAGTTAATTAAGGGGCAGTCCCCATTGACAAAGACAACTCCAAAATCTTTGAACACTTCAACATATTAATCATTTGATAATGAGTCTCAATAAAATCTAAAATTCCCCAAGGCACTGGTACTGAACTACTGAATTCTATTTTTAATCTAAGAGAGAATTTAAATTGCCAGCCCCTGTGAAGAGAGAAAAGCAAGTAAATGGGTACTTTTTTGGAGAATGATTACTGGATTATGATCTCCTTCAGTCAATACAGTTAAAACCAAGCTATTCCAATAAAGAAAACAGTTGATGCCAATACTTTTTTGGTTAATCCTCACTTTAGGATAGTTTTTTCCACTGATTGTTAGAGAGAGTGGAAGGGAAGGAGGGGGAGGAAGAGAGAGAGAAAGAGAGAGAAAGAATTGATGTGAGAGGGACACATTGATTGCTTACCTCCTGCACACACCCCAACTGGGACTGGGAATGGAATCTACAATCCAGGTACATGCCCTTGACCAGGAACCAAACCTGAGACCCTTCAGTGCACAGGATGATGCTCTAATCACTGAGTCATACAGGCCAGGGTGATGCAATAGTTTTTGAAAGGCTATCTGCATTCTCAGTGTGACCTTCTCTGCCACACCTCTATTCACGAAGTCTAGCCTAGGTGAATCCATGGTCCTTAATCATGACAAGAAAAAAAATCTATATATGATAACCAGATATAGAATGATCTCTTGTTATCTGTGCTTTAAAGGTATCCTTCAGGGTGCAAATGGCCTATCATGATTACACATATTGAAGAAATTTCTATTTGTTTTTTTAAGTTTTCCTTTCAACCCAAAGTTGGAGTAGCTGATCATGGTATAGGAATTATGGAAATGAATAAATATCTCCTGAGTACTAGGAATTGTGCTAGGCACAGTATATACATTATTCCTAATAAACTCTGCTCAACATGCAGAGGTACTGTCACTCCTTCTTATAAATGAACAAACAGAAACAGAAAGATGTTAAGTGGCAGAACTGATATCTGAACACAGATTTTCCTTGAACCCAAAATCCATGACCATGCCACACCATTTTCTTGCCTTTTGCCTACTTTGATTTATGGCTATAATTGCAATGAGTGTAGAAAGATAATGGTATATCTTGGTATATAGTTAAAATTTTTGTGTTGAATTTATTCTTTAGGGGTTAAAATATAGCAAATAGAATAAATGTCATCAGGCACAGTGTATGTGAAGTAAGTATTATTTCTCCCAGAAATGGAGCACATGTTTTGTTGTTCAATGAAATCATTTCTTGTGCCCTTCTCTGAGTCAGGAATACATTAAAATTTAGCCAAACTTTCTCCATCTGATAACATAATCTGTGGATATTTTAATGGGGCAGATGTGGGTATTTTGCTTCTTTTTATGGGTTATGCCCCAAGCAATTGTCATTCTTTCCTCAATTATCTTAACAGTGATTTCCAAAGACACAAAAATATAATTTTTAATGCTGTCATTTGCTCCACGTTGCCCTTGGCATAGAAGGCAACAGAAATTACATAAAAAAGCATCAAGTGTGTGTGTTCAAGTTAGAAACTCGTAATCTTGACCCATTAAAGAAAATTGAAGTGATTTAGTGGAACACAGATCAACACCTAAAGAACACACAATGTGACTGAAGGATTGAGGATTAATCATAAAAGATGAGAGAAGTAAACCAACAGTTTTCAGAGAAGAATCCTGGGGCAAACTTAAGAAGTGATCAAAGGGAAACATTGCAAATGGCTTTAAAGCTTTTGGTAAATTAATGAGAATGACCTAGGTTAACCCATAAATTAGCAAAGTCAACTATCAATATTATTTATGGGAGCAGCACACTGTCAGAAAACAAAATTTAAGTATTGATATATAGGCCTATTTCTGTGTGTTCAAAATGGATTTGAGTTTTAAATATGTTCCTGATATAGTTCACATTTCTTCTTCAATACTTACTGCGTAAACAATTATGCATTCTATAACCATCCATGTTCTGTGAATGTTTTTATTTCTTAGCACAATATTCTATTGTAGATTTCTTCCTGTATGATGTGTATTTATTTTTCTTTTAAACTCTATACATGTTGTGGCATAACCTACATAGATGAATCATAGGAAATGTTTCCATAGTGTTATTAGTACTATTTTGATTTCTGGATGTCCTTTTTATAAGAAAATAAAATGTGCTTCTTCTGTTTGTTTTCTTATATTGTGGAAATTTATTTAAAATATATCATTTACTCCCACTCAAATTCATGGAAACAAATGTTTTATTTAGATTACCATTACATTTAATGAGTAGTAGCTTACTGATACTTATATTTGAAACATAAAATTTCTTTAATTTTTATTATTTCTTGATTGTTTAGTTCATAGAGTAGTTAAATGACTTATTCAAAAAGAAATATTTGAGTACTGGCTATAGAAACAGACATGCTGTGAACACTTCATGTTATCAACTCTCTAACTAAAGATGATAAATGTTAGAAGACCTATTTTATTGTCATTAGACTAACCAAATTAATTCACGTTGATGAATGGAAGAAAATAAAGTCCATAGAGCTATCTAAATGAGATGAGATTTAAATTCCTGATTAAACTTGAGACAATTAGGTTGCCTTAAAATATACTAGGATTCAGGCATATCAAAATTTGAAAGTTGGCAGCATTATAACTATACCTCTTCCAATTATAAAACAAGTGTTATTAGATTGACCACTAATATGAAATTAACTGTAGAGCATCTTGGTGAAAATGTTCAGTATAAATGAATGTTTGGTTAGCTAAAAAATATTTTAAATGAATTCACTAAAATAATGTGAAACAGGACTTCTCTGGTTGTATATTACACAATAGAAATAGTCACCAGAAAACAAAGACATGAGAAGATAATGGAATAAAGGAATAAGATTCCTTTCAAAATTACTCTGATGTAAAGCATCTATGTATGAAACTAACCTTCATTTCTCAATAATATTCCGTGTGTGGCTTCAGGTTTTGGATACCATTAATTTAATGAGAGTCAGTTGGCTGAAGAGAGAAAGCATTTGCAATGGAGGAAGATGCTTGTTTAAAATCACAATACAAACCCTCCTTTGACAATCTAATGTGTGATTTTTCTCAAAGGTAATCCATTTTAAATCAGCACTGACTACTCATTTTAATTAGTGGCAGATAGTTTGTAAATTAAATTCCTGCTTCTAAAGTCAAAATTCCAGAAAGAGAATGCTTTCATTTTGTTAATTGCTAAATGCGTTTTCAGGACCAGACTGGGTAGAATGATGGAGGCGTTCTAATCAGCAGGTGGCTTTTAAATGGCACGTGCCTGTGGCTATGGAGCTGTCTCCTAGTAGGGCTAGAATGTTAGCCTGTTAAATGTGCAAGTTTGAGGTTGTCTTTCAAATAAACTACACTAGTAGATTGATTCAACTTCAAATCAAAGCCAATCTTTTTTCTCTCTGCAGTCATGTGCCTTCATGATTCTGACTTAAATTGGGCATAGTATAGTTATTTGAATTAAAAGTATGATTTACTACCCCAATACAAGATTTGATGCTATGAAGTACAGCATGCTAATCCCTTTTGTGATATTCACTCCCTTAGTGGCCTAAGGCAAAAATCTTTTTGTAGGTTTCAAAGACTTATGAAAGTGAATGTAAAAGTACAAATCACACATACCCACGTTAGTCCCTCTATTTCAATCAAAGGGAGAAACTTGCTTGAGATTCAGTTCACATGTGAAAGAAAACTTAGAACTGGTTTCTCTATGCAAGTAAAATTCTTGAGGGCTTCTTCCTACCGGCAAGTGTGAGATCCTTAGAAGTGGCTTTAGGCGATTCAGGAAAAAATTTTCAAGGAGAGACTGACCCCTGGAGGCAGACAGCTCCCTTTTGGCCAGATATTACTTTTCTAATTCTCAGAAACATTAAGTAAAGGACTGACATGAAGAGATGACATTCTTGGCAAAATCCCTTTAGTATCTCACCTTCCTCTCCAACTTCTCCCACCACACCCTTTAACTCATTGGTAGAAGAACTAATAACATTATAAATGGTAGAATATAGAAATTTGTGAAATTGTGCACCTCTGGACCATAAATTTCAAGTGTACAGATTTGTTTTATTCATGTTTGTATCTTCATCTCTTAGCAAATGTCTGCTACATACTTGGTACTAAACAAAATTTTGTGGGAAGATTAAATGAACAAATTAATAAATTGAGTCTAATTCCTATACTTTACAAAGATTAAGTAAATTGCATGAGGTCCCATACTTAGAACACATGAATATTGATTGAACATCTACCACAAACAATATGCACAGGATAAGATTTTTAAATTATTCAGCCTGAGATGAGAATCAGAAGAAGCCCTTTGGAGCAGATGGTAATTGTAGTTATTTTATGCCAGCCCCCAAGCACTGACCCCTATAAGTCCATCTGTGGAATGACTTTGATAATTTTATTTTATTTTTTTCTTTTCAGGAGGAATTCATAAACTTCACTGGCTTCATAAGAACAAAGGAAGAGTAAGGTGGTGGGGAGAACTGCTTGCCCGTGGTGTGACTCATAAGCTTTAGGTCAAAACACAGTGATGATGAGAAAGCTTTAGTTTCTGCAAGATTATTCTCCTCCTACCAGATGATGCGAATTAATCTAATTTAAGACAGTGAGCATTGTTAACTGACATTACTTCTAGTAAGGCCTGGTTGAAACATTTGATCAGTTACTTGAACCTTAACGCTGAATCACACGAGAGAGACTTTGGTTGTGGAAAGAACATGACACTGTTGTTTTTATTATTAAACAGTTGTCAAGGCACTGGAAGAGCAAAGATGGGACTTTTCCCCCTAATTATCCAACATATGAGATTTCCAGAAGAGGGTAGCTCTGAAAAAATCCAATACTTACTGAAATTGTTCTTGTTTCATATTTTAATACCATTATTGCTTATACTACGATTAGGGTTCTGTGTTTTATTATGCTGCTTTTGGCTATTGAGTGCCCAAGTGTATAGTATATAGCATATGAACAACAACAACAAAAAACAAAACAAAAAAAAACGAATTGCTGCAATTAAAGGACAGACTTTATAAATTCATTATTTTATTAAAGCCAATCATGCTTTCTCATCATTTAAATGTTGCTCCCAGAAGCAGTCTTTAAAGTGAGAAAAACACAGCTGCAAATATAAGCTAACGTCTTTCTTGCCCCGAAGTATGTATATCTTGTTATATACTTCCAAATTCTTGCTTGAAACCCTTAAGCTCTCAAGTTTCCTTATCTCTTAGCTTCTCTGCCACACAATCTGGAATTAGTCTACATTGGCAGTCACATGTATTTCTTCTCTTTTTAAAAGAAAAGCTTATTTTTTATTATAAAAATAATTTTATGCTCCATCTATAAAACATAGACAATTATTAAAAAACAACTTATAGTTTTACCACCAAAGATAATCACTACTATATTTTAAACACATTCATCTATTTACCAAAATCATGTGTGAATTCTATGATTTGAGACAATGCTGTCCTGTTGTCATCCCTCCCACCCCTGTTACCATCTCTCTTTTTAACTAATAGAAGTCTTGCTTTTCATATAACATAAAGCTGGCATCTTCCTCTCCTCATATTTGTCAGTTTCCTGATTCCCCCTTTTCTTCACCATCCATTATTTAGTAGCTCTGTATTAATTTTTTTAAGTATTAGAAAAAATGATTTCAAGATTTGAAAGGTCAGCCAAAATTTGAAAAATGCAGAAATCTTTTTTAATGCTTTCAATAGTACTTTTATATTACTATTATTTTTTAGTTTCCCTGTAATCCTACATAATTTCAACAAACTCTTTCTTTATATCAAAAAGGTATTTCTAATCTCTGCTAACTGTTTCTTTATTTTTTTCTTTTCATTTCAAGGAACCACAGATTTTTGTTACATACTGAAGAGGACATATTATTTTTTAAAAATATTCTTCCAATCCCGGTTTCATTTTATTTTGTGAGATCTTTTCCTCCTCTGAGTATTACAATTGGTAATGCCTTATTCTTATGATTGGGTATGTTTAAATATTTCTTCATGCTACATTATTTCTTTTTTACTTGTTCTAAAACTAGGAAAACTCTTATTAAACAAACGAGCCCAATCCTCAGAAAACGTTAAATCCAAATCCACATAAATGTGTTACTCAGTGGAGTATGGACCCTTATTGGTGTTCGTGCTCTCTACACCTTTAAACTTTTTATACCTAAAGCTGAAAGTTAAGCAGAAATGCACAGCACCTGTTCCAAATCTAGTCTTGGTAGGCATGTATCTTGTGAAGTTATGATGTCCTGAAATGAGAGTTTCTCTCACCTACGTCCTAGAACTCAGATTAACAACCCCCCCCCCCAGTATTTCATCTGACTTTCTAACTATAGAACATTTACTTACACAGAACACACCAACAGAGATATGTGGAGCTGAAAAATAAGGAAAGAGAGGAACAAAGCTACCATGCAGTAGTAGATGCCTCTGTGGTTTTCAAGTTGGTTCAGAGCGTTTTTGGAAAAAGGGAATAAATAGTGGAAAATAAATATTTCCATTCAATTTCAGGTAAGGAAGGTTAGTTCTAGCCTACAGTGCATCATGATTGGAGTTTTTCAATCCAGTCCTATCAACCCTGCTGCAAGTAGAAATTTTCCCCAGATTCTGGCACTAGAATAAAATTCAGTGCTAATTTTTGGTGCCATTTTGAGTTCACTAATTTTGGTGCTTCTTAAACTTAATAACGGGAATTGGAAATAATTATGTCAGGGGATGCTAACTATTCCAAACTAGAATCTGCACTGTAATTATTTTTTGTCAGATATATCTTTAATCAAATGGATGAGTCTTTTAATCTGCTGAACTGTGGCAATGGAAACAATCTCAATTTAATTTAATTCAATGTAATCCTATTTATGTGGTAATTACTATATTTCTGTTACTGAAGACAGAATCCCAAATTGTTACAAGTGGAAAGGGGAAATATATCCCTTCATATAACAGAAAAGTTCATGAATAGAGTTGTTTTCATGTATGGGTAGTTCATGACTTCTAACAACATGTTCAGTTCTTGAGCTTTTTCCATTTCTCAGTCTCTCATTTCTACTTTCCTGTGTTGATTTCATTTCAAGCAAATTTTTCTGAGTGGCACCCAGAAATTCTAAACTTAAGTTCTCAGTACAACAATAACAGCAGAAAAATAGTTTGTACCTCTCTTATCATTGGCTACTTTGGGTCACATGCTTATATGTGAACCAATCCCTGTGATCAAGGTGATGTGAACATGTGACTGAGCAGGTCTGAGTCCATGGGGCATCTGAAGTGGAGGCCAACTATTAGTGAGCCCATCCAAAACACATGAAGTTTGGAACATGGAGATAATTTTGGAAAGGAACTCAATGTGGGATTTCTCAGACAACACACGTTTCTAAATGTTTGTGGGCTTTCTCTGTGTTTGCATTCATCCAGTTCCATAAGCTAGCAACTAAAGACAGAAATCTTACACTATCATGATTCTTGAATCTAGATTCTGCAGTGTCAGTGTCTGAGGGCTGAGTGCTGTCTGCTTGACCCTAGCCTCAGAGCATGGGATGTGATGACACAGTCAGTTTGAGCCCTTACACCAATCTGTATCTTAATTCGTGACTCTTTACAATGGTGGCAATTGTTTCCTTTGATTGGAAGGCGAAATAAATATTAGGAAAAATTAGGGAGGCTTTCTCCAGGTCCCAGGAAAATCTCATATTTTTACTCCCATCTTTATACCCTTGTTGAAACTAGCTATAGCCTGGGACATATATTTCAATATTTTTAGTCATTGAAGGATCAGTGCCATTAGACTCTAAGCCATATAGATTTGCTTGTTCACATAGGTAAGGAGCCTCTGAAATTGTTCTACCAAGTTTCTAAACTCTTACCATGGTTGTCAAATTATTTGTATTCCATTATAAAAAGAATACTATTTAACGGATGTTTTGCTACCACAAAACCAGAATTGCATATTTCCCAGCCTAGAACAGAGGGATCCTCATTTCCTCCATATATAAGTCAACTCAGTCTATTCCATGCTATATACCCTGTTGTCTTATCACTCCCTGAACTGAGAATAAGGGAGAATTGTTTCCTTCCAAAAATCATGAAATACTGTTACTTGAAAAGCATGACTATGTCTCCACAGACAAAAATAATGAATTTCTCGCTTTTTTTTTCATTTTTTTTTTCTTTTTTTTTTTTTATCCTCACCCGAGGACATTTTTCCACTTTTTTTGGTTCAGATAGAGTGGGAGGGAGAGAAAGAGAGAGAGAGAGAGAGAGAGAAACATCGACGTGAAAGGGACACATCGAGTGGCCGCCTGCCGCACGACCCACCAGTGGCCGGGGTCAAACTGCAACCGAGGTACGTGCCCTTAGCGGGAACCGAACCCGGGTCTCTCTGGACCGCAGGCCGACTGTCTAACCACTGAGCCAAACCGGCCAGGGCTTGCTTTTTTTTTTTTTTTTTTTTTTAAGAGTAGGCCTAGTAGAGAAAGCAGAGCCAAGATTATCAGGGAAAAAAAGATAATTCCCTGTTCTATATCTAGTAATGAGACATCTCTCTATCACTTCTGTAATCTGAGACTCAG
The DNA here is from genome assembly GCA_030848825.1 of Tadarida brasiliensis. Classification (NCBI taxonomy): domain Eukaryota; kingdom Metazoa; phylum Chordata; class Mammalia; order Chiroptera; family Molossidae; genus Tadarida; species Tadarida brasiliensis. The sequence continues at coordinate 84,097,047 of CM061257.1, forward strand.
AATTGGGTACAAAGTCCAAGGAACAAAGACAAAAGCCAGGGAAGAAGGCCCAGAAAACACATTATTCCAGGCACTTGGAAGGGTGCACGCCAAATCTGAACGTGTGCATGCATACACACGACTTGAGAGCACAGACATATTCAGAAACAACAAATAGGTACGTTTGGTTAAAACAAGCAACATTGAGAGGTAGAAGAATTGGAAATGAAAATGTAGGTAATCATCATGCTGTGAAGGACTTTTGGTCCTCAGATGAGAATTTTTTTCCTAATTTGATGGAAAAGAGAAAGCCTTGAGAGTTTGTGAGTAAGGGACTTTAACTTTATGATCAAAATTGTATTTAGGAAGATGACTCTAGCAATCGCACGTGAATTAGATTGAAACTGGATGAAACATGGGGTGAAAAGACTGATACATCTATCATTACAATAGTTTAAGTGATTAATGAGAAACTTACTTAAAGTGATGAAAAGGAAGATAGAAGAAAAGATGTGGAAGATTTGAATTCCTGAGTTTAGGGAACTTTCTCTTGTCCAGCATTAGCCTTTATTTTCCTCTCTCCCTCCCTTCCTCGCTCTCTTCCTTCTTTCCTCCTTTTTTCCCCCTCCCTTTCTCTTCACTTTAGTCTAATTATTTTTCTTATAATTAAACTAATGAAAAATTTACTTTAATCAATGTAAATGAGGTTGGGGGTTTGTTTAGACAGCCTACTTTTGTCTGAAACTATATATTTAACAGGGTCCCAACATTTTCAGGAACATTATTAAAGAATCCTCTAGGATCACACTGACTATTTAATATTGAGCAGATTATTTTATTTCTTTCTGCTATGCCATGAAAAAATGAAGCTGACATGTAAAGTCATTCTTCAACATTTTACAATTTAGGAATATTTCATTTATCTGAATATTTTTGGTATATAATAACACTCTAGATCTCTGGCGAAAATATGTCAAATTTATTTCCACTGTTAAATGGGTATTCTTCAGCCTGGTCAGTATGGCTCAGTGGTTGAGCATCAACCCATGCACCAAGAGGTCACTGGTTCGATTCCTGGTCAGGGCACATGCTCAGGTTGTGGGCCAAATCCCCAGTGGGGGGCATGCAGGAGGTGGCCAATCGTTCTCTCTCATCAATGTTTCTATCTCTCTCTCCCTCTCCCTTCCTCTCTCTATAAAATCTCTAAAGTTCCTGAGTTTAGGGAACTTTCTCTGTTGTTCAGCATTAGCCCTTGTTTTCCTCCCTCCCTTTAATTAAAAATTAATTTTTAATTAAAAAAATAAATAGGTATTCTTCATTTTTACCTTTTATTTTGAATAGTTATTCTTATATGTTCCAGGAACTGTGCAAAAATATTCATTTTAATATTTTATTACATAGAATTTAATATATATAATAATAGAAAAATAATATAAAGAATCACTATATACCTATCACTTAGAATTAACAATATCATAGCAAATATTTTAAGTAGACTTAAATTTCCACTTTTTTACATTCCTAATTATAAAAAAAAAAAATAGATCATTTTAGTTTTGTATTAGAGAAGATAAATAAAAATGTATATAACTTTCTCCCCTATATCATATTTATAGAACTCCTCAAAGAAGGTACATTAAGTGGGCGTTTATCTTATTTATTAGTGAAAACAAACTATTCATTCCTTCAAAATATTCATGTTTTTTTTTATAGCTTCAGTAATATAAAAGCAGCCTAAAATTTTTCCTTTAATTATTTACCTGTAGTCATCCAAACTATTACAGTATTTGGGCGAATCAGGTAATTGTGTCTCTTTAGAGAGTGGATAACTGTGTCATGAGCAAATTATTTGGACAAATTCTGAATGGCATTATCCAGTAAATTATAATCAATAGGTGCTTATTTAATAAGTTATGTGTCCAGAGAGTAGAGACCCATGTGAACCAATAGTCAAGAATTCAGTGTGACCTCCCTTTATGCCGTGACTTGCTTTGTGAATTGGAAAAATCAGTTAACCTCTCAGTGCTTCAGTTCATTCATCTATGAACTGAGAAGAGTAACATTTGCCACCTAACTCACCAGTATTTTGTGAAGGTTAATGAGCTTCAGAGTTTATAAAGTGCCTTTTCTTCATGGATTGAAAGACTCTTGAAGAGTACTAAGTATCACTGCTATTTTTCATCCTACAGATCCAGTAAGTTATTCTTATATGTTATAAACATTTCTATTAGCATTATCTCACATGTATTATGTTATCAGAGGGGTAAGAAAAGGTTCAGCATCACTGTAAATAAACTGGATTCACATAACTATTAGGGTCTAAAACATTTTTGGTCCAGTAACACATGTATGTTAGACAGTTATTCCAACTTCAACGGAAACTATTTTAGTTCTAATCAGTTTTTCAAAACGCTGTCATCTCTCAACACAGTTTTATGAGTTGCACATTAAAAGGAGTAAATTTTCTCCGGTGAACAAATGTGCCTGTTCTTTACTGTCACACTGAATAAATAATGGTCTTGATTGAAACCCACAAAATTAAGATGATTTGATTTGAGTTGAAAATCATCCTGTCAATCTGAATTTTATAAAACTATTTTGCCAAAGCTCTGCTTAAGATACAGAAAAAAAAAATTAATAGAACAAATTGTTAGGATTCTGTGCTTTATATGTGATGCTACATATGTGATGCTACATAGGCTATATTTCATAAATTTTAATTTTTTTACTAACTCATATACTAGTCTAAAATTTTAGTGATTGTCCGGCCGGTGTGGCTCAGTGGTTGAGCATCGACCCATGCACCAAGAGGTCACCAGTTCAATTCCCAGTCAGGACACATGCCCAGGTTGTGGGCCCAATTCCCAGTGGGGGGCATGCAGGAGGTGGCCAGTCGATGTTCTCTCTCATCTATGTTTCTATCTCACTCTCACTCTCGCTTCCTCTCTCTCTAAAAAAAAAAAAAAAAGTCAATAAAGAAAAAAATTTTAAAAAAAGAGATGTCAACAGGTTAGCTATTTAATCAGCATATCTTATAACATTTTAATCAGTATATCATCATTTTACTTTATTAAATAATTTTATTGCACTTTATATTGACTATATATATGTAAAAAACACATCTTACACATTTCTACTACTTTATTTCAGAAGCATAATAAAGAAAAAATCAAAAGGAAAATATGAAAAGTACATATTTTTTTCTTTTTATTGCTTCCTCAACAGGAGAAACCACAAAAAGATGAGAGGAAAAGTATGTTTATGTTTTCTTACAGTGGCAATCAAAAAAATTATCTACTATATTTTTAGTTCAAAGTAAATACAATTGTAAACCAACATCTTCTAAAAGTTTAGAAAATAATAATTTTTGAAGTTTTGGGACATCAACCCCTCCAAGGACTGTCACTGGTGGGGATTATTTTTTTGGTTTCAAAAGTGATAGATAAAGGTAAAATTAAGAGATTTTAAAGATTACCATCAATATAGTCAACATGTTCTTCTTTGCTCTTTCGCAAAAAAAGACAAACCATTTTTCTAGGTGGCAGCTAGACTACACCCCCAAGTCTGTACAAACAGGGGAAACACAAACACTTCATATAATTTTTTAGAATGTGGTTTTATACAACAGTCATTCAGAGACCATCAAGGACTCTGATTCAACTGCTTCATGGTGAACATCAACAACTCTGAGCAGATGTTGGTCAACATAGTAATAAGGCAGAAAGCTGTGATGACTTGCAGTAGGTCCTTTTTCCTATAAAAATATTCATAGTGCTACACAAGTTTTCATGGAAAGACAACTTACTAATTGAAAGAAATCTGAAACAAAGAGCTGAAATTGGGATGTATGATAACATGAGAGACTTGTTCAAATGCCAACAGGTATTTGTTAAGCATCTAGAAGATATCCAGAATTTTTCTACAAGCCACAGAAGCTTCTCTTCCTTTACGAGAAACAGCATAAAAGTGGTATGCGTCCTCATTCTAAAATGTCTCATTCAAAAAAGAGCATCCTGATGTTTGGCAAATACTCTGTTCATTTATTCTAGGATCTTTGATTTGGGCTCCTCAGCTCACTGTAGTCAAATGATATTCATGGACTGAGTTGGCTTGGTTTATTGGGAGTAATTTCTAATTAATTTGCAACATAGCATTTATATTTTGTCATGAAATAATCTTTTTTATCTTATATTTTTTAAAGAAATCGTGTTTATCAAACACAGATTATATATGATTAAAAGCAACCAAAACTATTAGAATAAAGGAGTGTAAGAAACCTGTTTCAATCATTGTATATCATAAAAGCAGATGTGAAATAAGGGCTGTATATAATTTGAATAATATAAGTGATGTTTACCTGTGTATCTCCATCTATGCGCCCTATAACTAATTGACATTTAGGTTATTTTTATTACCTTGACAAACATTGGTATCCAAGGACAAGTATAATAAGTAAAAATAAGAAAAGTAGGCTACCTGATTCTCACTTTAGGACAAGATCAATTAGCCATTTCCAGCTTCCGGTTATCAAGAGTCTTTTTTTTTCTTTGCTTAATCCTTTCATCCTTCTCACCCAGCCCCCAACCTTCTCCCCTCTGACAGCTGTCAGTCTGTTCTCTGTATCCCAGGGTCTATCTCCACTTTGTTTATTTTGTTCATTAGATTCTACATATAAATACTTTAAAATGGTTAAAACAATCAAGTTTATGTTATGTGTGAACTGAAATAAAACAATCATAACTAATTGACAGAAAAAAAGAGGCACCAAACTTACATATTACCTACCAAATTTGCTCATCTTAAATTCCCCATTAGGACTATTATAGACACTATAAATACCATTTATTATTTTTCATATTAATATATTCTAGATAATGATAAATTTTTCTAAATTGTACATATAACGATGTGATGAACCTTGCTTTCTTTGGCTGTCTGAAAATATTGTAAAGATATTTAAAACCAAAGAGTCTTAAATTTTTGGATTTCAGAGGTCAGGACTTTTTTTTTTAATGAGAATATGGGAGAACCAAAGGCAATGTAAGTTTTCTAACTTGTTATTTTGCCAAGTAAGGACATTTTTTTTTAAATTTATCCCACAAAACCACTATTTTATAAAAGAGTGACTCTATCACAAAAATATTAGAAAGGGCATGTTCTTGAACTAAAAAGTTTATGTTCACGAGACAGAATAATTGACAGCTTTTTTCTTTACATAACAATCTTCTCTTATTTTTTCTCATTTAGTCCTGAACTTGTGAAGATTTTCTCAGCACCAGCCCTGGCCTCAGACCTAGCACATGGGAATCACACCATTGCACTTCCTTAAGAGGAGAAAGGAAATTAAACATAAAGTCTGCATTTTAGAAAACACCAGATGTAAATTAAGGATACCTATATAAACTCTTTTGGCTATCTGGCTCTCCAGTCATGATTGTAATACCTGGATGTGTTTTAGGAGACAAACTTCTCATGTCTCTTTTGCAGGTGCATATATATATGTATATATATATATGGTTATCTATATCTATATCTATATCTATATCTATATATGGTTAGGTACCAACTATAGGTGTTTATGGGGACTTAGGGGTATAGGCTGGCTGCCACCTAAAAAAAATGTATTTTGGGGAAAGAACAAAGAAGAACATGTTGACTATACTGATGATAATCTTTAAAATATCTCAATTTTATTGAAACAGGGGCATAGGTACAGAGAACAGACTGATGGTTGTGAGGGGATGGGGAGCTGGGTGAAAAAGGTGAAGGGATTAAGAAGTACAAATTGGTTATGCATGTATGCATAACCAATGGACATAGACAACAAAGTTGGGGACAGGGTGGGGGGGATGAGGAGGAGAGTGTCAATGGGGAAAAAAAGGAGAAACACCTGTAACAAAAATAAATTAATAAAAAAATAAATAAAAATGAAAGAAAAAGAACAGGAGAGGTTTAGGATGGTGAAACTATTTTTTTATAATTTTTATAATGGTAGATACAGGACATTATGCGTTTTGTTAAAAAATAAAAAATAAAAAATAAATAAAAAAGAAGTACAAATTGGTAATTACAACACAGTCATGAGGATGTGAAATATAGCACAGGAAATATGGTAAATAACATTGTTATAACTATGTATGATGCCACTGGTACTGGAAATATTGAGGGGAACACTTTGTAATGTATATGATTGTCTAACCACTCTGCTATACACTGAAACTAATATAAAATAACATTAAATGTGAACTGTAATTGAAAAATATAATTTAAAAAGAATGTGAAAAAAAAAATCACTCAATTTTACTTTTATATATCACATTCATTTTGGAAGACCAAGGAAATGAATTCCCCATCAGCAACAGTCCTTGGATGGGTGATGCCCCAAAACTTCTAAGCTTGGTTACATTGTGGCATCATTGCTGAAACTACCTTGATCTGCATAATTTTGGTTTCTGCAGACTAAAACTATTAGTGCTGAAAAATCCCTGGACAGTGGTTTTATTTTTATTTATTTTTTTATTTTTTTATCCTCACCCGAGGACATTTTTTCATTTTTGTTCAGATAAAGTGGGAGGGAGAGAGAGAGAGAGAGAGAGAGAGAGAGAGAAACATCGATGTGAAAGGGACACATCGAGTGGCTGCCTCCCTCACGACCAACCAGGGCCAAGGACAAATTGCAACCGAGGTACATGCCCTTAGCGGAAACCGAACCCGGGTCTCTCTGTACCGCAGGCCGACGCTCTAACCGCTGAGCCAAACCGGCCAGGGCTGGAAAGTGGTTTTAGAGGTACATGGTATGAGAGAGAAGTATTTCCTTCTTTCTACTGTTTGACTTAGCAAAATAAACTCATTTTAGTTTTATAAAATGCAGGCGAGAATTCATTTGTGAAAGGCCCTTATTTTTATTTTAAACAATTTAATCTTTTCTTTTATATAAACTTTTAGTATTATTTCTTAATAAAGAGAATAGGCTACATAATGGTAGTTTTGGCATTACAAAGAGGCTTTGAAAATATCATTTTCAACCCAATATATATTGCACACTAAGGACATGGACAGGAAGTTGGGTTTGCAGAATAATCATATCAGGCTACCAATCAGAAGGCTGAATGTGCTGGCTTTCACTCTTTCACTGACTTCATTGTTTTTCCAAGTTAATAAGCTTTCTCACTTATGAGAAGGATTTACTTAGAAATAAACACACGCAGGGAGAAATAGAGATGTTTCAGTATTTTATTTAAATAATAATAGAATTCACATTTTCCTTCATTTATTGGGAGTCTGATCTCAAAATAATAATCAAATATGAGAGAAATAGGAATATTAAATAAATCTATGTTTATATAATGCTCCAATGATAAGATTGAGGAAATATTAACCTATGAGAAAATATTCATTTTATCTATGGAGTTTACTGTATATTTTTCTTTTTGACAGTTTAATTTTAACTTGTGTATTTAGTGCTGGAGAAAAATATTTTAGAGGAAGAATAAATTAATTCCATCAAGGCACTGGCATCAGGTACTTAACAGTCAACGTGGCTTGTTTTCATAGTTACAAACAGTCATTTAGCTATATTGTCTTTAAAGTAATTCTGACTCAGATGACTCAGCTTCCTTGAGGAGGGACTAACAGGGGCTATATCCATCTCCTGCAGGCTATCTGACTTTTTTAGCTATGAACTGCCTTTTGATGGGACTCTCTTCTATTTGACTTTATTGACAAAGCAGCTAAGAAAGAAATATATTTCCAATGTCAAGTCTCAAGGAAGAAACTTTTCTCTCTCTTTCTTAAAGAATACAAGTGTAATACTACCCAAGAATATGTAGAATCTTCGTGCAAGGCCTAGACTGTTCTGGAATTTCCGGGACTAGACCCTGTATGTCAGACTCTCAAGCACAGCTAGGGCTATCCCAACACCCCAGACATATGTGCAAGGAGAAGATGCAATTTACAGGAAACTTGAAGTTCCTCAGATGATTTTATTCGTTGTTTACTTATCATAAATCAAAGGCTAAAAAGTAAAAATTTGATGGTATATATTGGTCTGTGATTACTGGGTGCATTATTTTGCTAGGGTTGACATAACAAAGTACGCCAAACTGGATGGCTTAAACAACAGATAATTTTTGTCATATTGTTCTGGGAGTATAAGTCTGAGATCAAGGTGTCATCAGGGTCCATTTCTTCAGAGATCTTTGAGGAAGGATTTGATCTATGTCTCTCTTCTACCTTCTTGTGGTTTGCTGGCAATCTTTGGTGTTCCTTGGGGCATAGACACATCATCCTGATTTATGCCTTCATGTTCACAAGGTGTTCTCCTTGTGTCAGTATCAGTGTTCAAAAGCAGATTAGATTAGATTAGACCCTGATTTAGTTTAATCATCTGCAAAATTCCTATTTCAAAAAAAAAGTCATATTCACCAGAACCAGGAGTTATGACTTCAACATCTTTTGGGGGGGGACACAAGTCAACTCATAACACTGAGTCTATCTAGTTTGACACTTACATATCAATCCTGTTCCACTCTTAGAAGATGGCACAGACTATAATACTGGGATTTTCCTATTAGTATTACATTATATAAAAAAGGGAACCCAAAGAAAGGATCTAAAATAAAATCAACTTAGTTTTGAATGCTCATCTTCTTTTCAATTAAATACATGCCTTGGAGGTATATTTGTACTGTCCACATTTATTTCTTACACTTCTCACCCAATGAATCTATTAACACATAATCCACATTTTTAAAGAGCTAAATTTTAGTAGTCTCTCAATTTGATTCATTTTAATAATAAAAGACAGTCTCTGAAATGGTTATTTCTCTACTAGACTTACAATTACACCCATAAGGAAAAATTCAAAGTAGAGAAATACTTCAATGCAAATAACACATTAGATATTTGTTTCTTAAATAAACAAGCCATAGGTTTATGAATCCAATGGTTTTCTTTCCAATCACTCTTGGTCACATCAACCGATTTCTCCACTATTGATTGAATTAGCCGTGCAGACAATCTGATTTTGTCATTAAGGCAGCTAAAAACACCAGATTGACTCTTTTTGTTCTGTTTCATATAAACACAATTATTTTCAAAGTGTTTTCAAATCTTCCATCTGAACAAATGGATTTTTTTTAATTTTACTAACAGCCAAAAAATAAAGTGAACTCTACAATTGATTGCCTAATAGTAATAAAAGTTTGAGTAAATAGTTTTAGGAATTAAACCTAAGAGCCATAAAAACCTCAAGACAATCTAACTTATCTGGAACTAAACTGATTTAAAATTAATGAGGTATGTCTTAAAAAATACATTGTTTCTTAAAAAAAAAAAGCCTTGGCTTTGGCATAAAGCAATATAAAATGTGTATATATATATATATATTCCAATGACCCATGTGTTACCTCCAAAGTTTAGTCTACCAGAGTGTGAACAGGGTGTTTGTGTTCTATTGTGTTTACACATATTCAGTTAAAGTATATCTCTGAGTGAAGACCAATGATAGTACTGGGTACTTAGCTCCTTCCCTTGCTCTCCAAGTGTTGCACAAATATCATCTCATTACTCTTCAAAACTATCCAGACACGAAATCATACATCTCCTCTCAAAAACAATTCTTGAAAAGAAGAATTTTTATTCTCCCATAAGACTGTATATGCACTTAAAATTCTCCCTCCCACCTTCCCCCAGTTTTATTTTGGAGATCTAATCAGTGAGTGAGCAATTAAACACACACACACACACACACACACACACACACACACACACATCTAAACAAGCTGGAAAGCAACCACATGTCAAGAAGGTATTTATGGACTGCTCTCCAACATGTTTGTTTTACAAATTAACATTAAACCTTCGAATAACAACGGCTTGGTGTGATTTTCTGTGAAGCAAACATGAAGCACTCAGTGTTTAACCGTATTAAGGGCCCCTTTCTATTTACATAAAGATATAGCATGTTTGTCTTATTAGCACCGTAAAATGTTAGTAACCACCCATAAATAGAGCTCTGATAAAATGATATTTCATTTCAGAATCACTAATCTATGTTAATACCATTTTGGTCAAGGTCCTGTAACTGCAGTTAGGATTTCAACCCCTATAGGTCAGAGAAAGAAGATGGGAAAATCCTTAATAAAATGTTGTTAGAAGCTACAGGTGGGAAATAAAGAAGCTCTTGTGACCTATAATCTTATTCTCTCACAAAGTCACCAAGAGAGCACAGCAGCTTCTGCAGCTGAAATTAGACAGCACACTAGTGGCTTTTCAATCTCAACTTTTACAGTTCGATGTTATCATTTTCAGTGAAGAACAAATGAAGGGTACAACAGTTCTGCCCAAGATGTTCTCTCTGGGTTTAATCAACCCACTCAACCACATGAGTAGCTGTGCCTTAACAGCATTTTATTCCCATTTATAAACAATGTAGATGTTTTGCTGCCCTGCTCATAAAGAACATATTCTCAACATGCTTTATTTGGGTTTTATTATTTTTATGCCAAATGTATCTGAAAAAATAATTTCCTTTTGAACATTTAATACTAACTCAGATCCATTTTATAATGGCAGTTGTCATGAGATCATAAAATCTACCCTGGGCATTAGCCCTGGTAGTGCCAAGTTCTTCTAATATATGTTCCCACCACATTGGCTTTCTGTGTAAAAAGAGCATAGAAAAGGACTACAGGCAAGTGTTTTACCAAATAAGAGTACTGGTGATAATTGTGCTCCTTTAATACATGCCTCCAATTGCTCCTGACCAAAGAGTAGCAGGCTTTGACTTTGCCCTATCTATACAGCTATTGACAATAGTGGAAAATGCCTACATTTCTGCCACATGTAACTGAATCTTGAGGGGTAACTAGCTTGTCACTTCAAATAGCTTAGAAGAGCATGTGACTTGCATTTTTCTTGACCCAGAAGGGAAAAAAGAATATTTCCTGGGACATCACTATTGACCTTCTTACTTGTTTTCTTTTTTTTTTTTTTTTTTCATAAAACTAATACTTTACAGTTTCCTTGTTAATTTAGGGAAAATACTTAGCAAGATATGAAATAATAGGGATTAAAAATATTTTCCTGTGGAAATATCTAGGGAGGGGAAGAGAGCAATTTTCTGTTTCCTTTTTCTCCCCATTTACAGAAAGCATCTCTCTAGTTACTATATCTCATCAAAGTTACATTTCCAAAAATGCTTGATTAATACTAAAATGACATAAAAATAGGTATAGACAACTCTACAATTGCTGGTATGGAATAAGAAAAATAAGTTACTTGTGTTCCGGATAACACAGATGGTTTTACACATGCTTATTATTTTTTTCTTAAAGTTCATCATGCAGTAGAGAGAGTAGAATTTAATATTGTTATTTGAAGAATCAACATTTTATAGATTTAATTTGCTATCAAAAATTTGCATAATGTTAAGGTTTGGATTTAACACAAGCTCAGGGTTTGTCATATGCAATTTCCATTTATTTACCATGTATAAGATGACTTGTTTAAGAACAGTTGGCTCTGTAAGCAGTTTACTTGACAAGTTACATCAAATATTTGCTTTCTGAAATCCTGAGAATTGGTTGAGTATCATTGCACTTCATGTTGGCAAAAAAATAAATAAATATGGGACCAAGGAAGTCCTGTCATTAATTTGTCAGAAAAGCTAGTTGTCATTTCTGAAAATTTAATGTCATCGAAGCTCTATTTCCAATAGCAAAGGAGCACTATTGCTAATAGACTTCAGAGCTTGAAATAAATAAATCTTTGGAATCCTGTTGCATCTCTTGGGGTGTGACATTTGACAGTCTTTTATAGCACAGAACGAAACAAGTTTGTGAGCTGGAATTCAATTGTGGTGTATTGATTCCTTGCATCAGTCATTATTCCCTGCTGATTGACAGCTGAAAATTGGTTACGTTAAGTATTTCATATGTTATATTGGCTGACATTTGCTTGCCTGCTCCTGTGTCAATATTGTTGTAAAGATCTCCAGCTTTATGAGATAGCAATAGACACTGACTGTGGCTTTTGTGTGATGTTCCAGTGTTTTTCCTGACATAATTTAAGACATATTAAAAACCAGAAGCATCTTCCCTCTTGAGAAGCTTAATGCCAATATTATTGTCTTCCAGGGGAAGATCATGTATGCTCATAATCGGGTGCTAATTTCCACCCGTACGCTCATGTTTAGGCATTAGGCACTATAACTGTAAAATTGAGCCTTCTTGATTGATTCGTGTCAAGCCTCATCTCAGCTCCTGCAGGGGAAGTCATCCGGCTGACCCTTTTTACACTAAAAGAAGAGATCTGTGTTCCTTTCTTTCACCTGGAACCATCAAATTGACTGAATAATCTGTAATACATTAGTGCTGACATTTGTTAGGGGAGAATTAAACAAGACACAGTAATCATTCCCTAGAATAAAAATTGTGTTTGATTTCCAGCAGAGTTCTATTAAAGTGATGACAGAATCAGTCTCTTCCAAGGTGGAAAATTGTGAATATTCTCTGCATTAACGAATGAAGTTAACACATTAATTGCTCATAATACCTATTTCACCAATATGAGTGTTAAGGGATAGGGAGGTCCTGATTTATGGTGAACATATATTTGTAATCAAGTTGAGTTTCTCGTGGAAAGAAAAATTCATGTATTTTTGCTTTGGCTAACCTGAGATGTAAAAAGTTGTATTACTTCCTGATATATATAAAATTAATCTACAAATGGCCTATTATCCACTGTTAACTCACTAGAGAAATATAATAAAAAGATTGAGTGAGCTGAGTTCCCAAGTCCTAAATTTGATTTCTGTTTTTCATTACATCATTTAAGTTTGCAATGTGTTTGAATGTAGATCCAGAAATGTCCTTGCAACTTGCTCTTACTATTCTTAAGCATGTAGGAATCGCTGTTACTGAGCTTCATTTGAAGCTGTTCCTGAACAACTGTATTTCACATTCACTGGTCTTCACTCTCAGCACCTGCTTGTCAACCACAACTGTCAACATGGAACAGAATCACATTACACTCCTTAGAGTTCACATGTGTGTGCTTTGTAAAAAACACAGTGCTTTATTTCTAACTTGTGTAGGCCTAATTTTCAAGATGGTTTGTTCATAAGTGATTATGTGAGTATATTTTTCCATTATGAGTTCACACTTCTCAGAAGTACCACTTAAAAATGAACCTTTTCCACTCTTGACTATATTTGCTGAAGCAATTGTCAAGTTTGTTAATTGGGGTCATTTCAAAGTGCTAACATGCCTGTACTCTATATACTCCATGCCATGTGAAGCAATTTTGGGAAGAGAACTGAGCAGCTTTCTCAAAGAATTAATATAGAGAAACAAAATTTTCCTTTTCCTGGAAGATTCTAAAGGACTCTAAGAATTGTTAAAGTAAAATGGACAATCCATGAACTAGTAGGAAGCACCTATCAATTTCTACAAAAACAAACAAACAAAACTCTTAGTTTAAGGGGATAAAATAAATTGGTTTTACTTCATTTAATTTGGGACATTTAGTAGTTCATCTTGCAGGTGGCATATGTCTGTCCAAGAACCTTCATGAACAAACATAAAACACATCACTATGCCAAGCACTTTGTTAGGAGTTAAAGCTAACATGAAGACACGAGGCCTGCTCTCATGGAGTCCACAGTCTCCTGGCAAAGACAGAATGACACACTTACAATGAAATAGCTAAATAAGTAAAATGTGCTAAAAGAAAAATCTGTAAAATTTGCTCTTTTAATACATTGTTGATGACCCAACTAGTTTGCACTCCAATTTTGTAAATAAAAGCACACGCATTCAAATTTTAGAAGTATTTTTTGCAACTTTCAGAGGAAAACTGTCATGCAGAAGACAGTGATATATAATTTATGAAATCAGAATCAAATATTTGACAGTTTATCTAGTGTCCACGAACCTTTTTGTTGACAAAAGCACTTGCTCTGAATGGAGGGCACCCCAACTCTGGATTACAAGACTCCATAAATGCCCTTTTAAGAGAAATACAAGAAGCTCTTCAGTTGCCAAATACTGTCACCTGAAAAGCATGGGAGACCTGAGAAGGTTCAAGAACAATACATGTTTTCACTGAAACTATAAACTAGATCAAGGTCAAGCTAATCTATTATTAGTAACTGTAGAATAAAGCATAAGAATACTAAACATGGAACTAGAAGCTAGATCATTCAACCTGAAATTCCTGACTTGTAAAAGGAATTTGGACTATTTAATTTATGATATTATTTTTAAACCCAAAATTCAATGAATATTTCATACATAATGTTTAAAATGATACAAATAAATTCATATGGAAAAGACAGGTATAAATGCAGATTAAAACATTTACAACAAGAAAATTTGTGATTTATTTATTAATACATGAGTAAAGGATACATGGGTGACCATAGTTTGCCAAACACTATCAGGAGTCAGAGGTCCAAAGGTAAACAAGACCAATTCCCCATCTGTGTTGCTGTGTGGGTAATAGGAGGAGAACAGGAGAAGAAACCAAGTCACAGAGCTTAATAAGCCCTATAAAAGAAGCATGTACAAAGTGCTATGGAAGTTCAGAGGAGGTTTCAATTTATTGCATTGGGGACAGAAACTGGTCAGAGAGTCAGAGGAGACATTACAGTTGGATAGATACTAAAGAATGTGTGGGGTGCTCAAGGTGGCCAAGGTGAAAATGAATGAATACTCCAAGAAGATGATGCTATTGGTCAGCATCCCTTTGCTGAGAGCATAAGTCTCCCCAAATAGTTTAAGCAAGAAGGAATTTAAAATAGAGTGTTATTTTAATGAATAAATAAATACATACATACATAAAATAGAGTATTATTTAACTTACAAATCCCTGGTAAAACTGAAGAAAGACTTTTAGTTGGGCTTTCAGAAATGGCTCCTTGAGCCATGCTACAGAGCCAGGTCACAAAGGAACTGCTCATTTTTCTACAACCAGGAACTCCCTGCACAAGAAGGAAAGCACTGTCACACCTCCTGTTGAGGAAACAGCCACTAGACTAGGAAGCCACTGTTGCATGCAAGCTCCACAAGGGCGGGGATCACGGTGTGTTCTGTCCACTGATACATCTTGTGCCTGGATCGGGATGATTGTCTGGCATGTGATAGGTGCTCAATAGATATTTTTTCAATGAATTTAATAAGTGAATTGTTATTTCTACCAGCTCCAGAACCATACCCCGTCTAATATGATTTACTCCAACCAGTGGATTTCCTGGAGCCTGTTTTTCAATACCCACCAAGTTGACAAGACACTAGTCTACCACTAATGTTGAGAAGAAAAATCAAATCTTTCTGATACTGCTTGTCAGTAGAGACAATTGATATTTCAGAAGCATGGCCTCTGCCTCACTTTGGCTTTCATGCTGAAGTGATAGCCTTAGATTGGCAGAACCTAGTCACTTCCAGGACCTGCCACAGAAGGAGCCTTAGCCTCTTCAATATAAGACAGCATGACAAGAGAGGTAAACAGTCTATCACTTTGCATCTTAACATCCATGTATTGACTTCTTATCATATGGAAGCTTAATAACAACAAGAAGGAGGATAATATTCTCCCACCTGTCATAAAACTATGATGACTAGAAATAAAAAGTCCCCACTATCTCTCAAAGGGTGGACACAAAGTTCTATCCATTGATGTATTTACCCCTGACCAGTTCAATTTTTTTTCAAATTGAGTTTCAGTCCTGCCTGATAATCTTGCAATCTATGTACTAAATAAAAAAGTTAACCATAATCATACACTATATAAAAGGGGGTGGGGAAAGAGTAGGAAATAAGTGGGACTCAAAACGTTCAATCACACAAAATGTAGAATCAGGTGAAATTAATGGATTGACTGGAGTGAACCTGTAGTGAAATTTCGATCCACTGAGTCCAACTCTGTGAGTCAATATATTCTGGCCTCACTGTGTTAGGAACCATTTGGTAGTGGATGTCTATTCTGCCTTAAATATCAATGGGGAGAATTTGTGTCATGTCCCTGACTGTGATTATTCAGGACTTCAGTGGTGATTCTAGTCATCCTGATATAGGGATGTTGGACCAGGGGAACTGGGGATAGAGGCACTAACTTGCCACCCCATGCTTCTGGAGATGGAGCTGTTTGCTGCCTCCCTACTGAGCCTTACCTTTCTAGGCCTTGTATTTTACCCTTCCACACATGCAAAAGAAAGAAACAATATTTCCACTTCATCTGAAGATAGGGGCTGGATGGAAGATGAGTCAAGAGCCAATTTCATAATGTCTGAAACTCTTTTATTGCAGAAAACTTTGTCATGGTTTTTCTTCTGTATAGGTCATAGATACTGAAAGTAGTCCTTATTTCTATAAATGACAATGAATTCAGAGTTGGAATATGATAAGCCCATTTCTCTAATACCAAGTCCATGTTTCCTCTGCTCTGAGCATTAACACCCAGCTGGTCACTGTCCTGTACATAGCAGAGTAACACAAAATTCCATTCCTGAAGAATCTGCCTGCGTGAGTTAATGTGCAGTGTGCCATGGGTATATCAATCTTAGTCAGTGCTTCAGAGGGTCCCTGCCATGGGGACAGTCTCTTCCCTGCCTGCGATGCATATCAGTAATCTGATTAAGAAAATCCTCAGACTTTTCTTGTCACTAATCTTCCACCTAACCACCTGGCCAAAATATTGTCCTCCAAACAGTCTCTGCTCTGCCCATGTATCCTTCTAGAAAACCATTGCTAAAGGTTCTGCCTGATAGGAAGATTTGCCCTTTAAGCCCATTTCTGAATACAGTTATAATGCTGGAATCATCCATTTCTGTCTGGGGAAGCATATCATCCTTAGTGATCTGTAAACTAGCAGACTGGTTGTATGGGAATTCTCTGAGACTATAGATGTAAATGAAGGGAAGGATGGCATGGCAGCAAAAATACGAACAATACAAGACACTTCTTCAAGCAACTTTTTTATGATTTTTTAAAATATATTTTTATCGATTTTTTTTAGAGAGACAGGAAGGGAGCAGGAGAAAGAGGGAGAAAAACATCTATGTGAGAGAGAAACATCGATTGGTTGCTTCTTGCATGTACCCTGACCCGAAACGTGGGTGTGTGCCCTGACTGGGAATCAAACCAGTGACCTTTCAATGCATAGGATGACACTCAACCAACTGAGCCACATCAGGGCTTAGTTATGATTTTAAAATGTACTCAAGGTTGATCTTGCATAAACAATGTCAACTTGGCAATGGACTGCTGCTTCCTACTTCCAACTCCATGGCTCTGTGATAAGAACAGCTGGTAATGAGAGGCAGCCCAGGACATGTGGTCACTTGGTGTCTCACAGTTCAATGTATTCCAGCAGCATGCTAGCAGAATAATTATTAGCACAGAAAGCTTTCCCCTCCAAAATCTAAGAAGCCTCAGCTGTGACTCTGTTATCTGACATTGCCAGTCTTCCTACATTTTTCTAATCTTCAAGCACCATTATATCTGCTAGGGTTATAAGGCCAATTTGAGTAGGCTGCAGCCTGGACAAGCTAAGAGTTGGCTTTTTCTCTGTGACCACTCAAAGTTTGCAGCCACAAGGGATATTCATAAATAGGTTATAAAAACTCCCACTAGGGTTTAAATTGCCTCTGAATCTAAAGAAGCCCACCAAGCATTGTGTCGCTTTCTGGATGTTAGTGGATGCACAGTCTTGCAAGTATTCTTAAACATTTGTGATTACTTACATGCTGCGCACTGTTGGTCTCCACAAGCTTCATGGAATTTTTGTGGCATGCAATTCTCATCTTCTTGCATGCATATGTCTTACTTAGACACATAGATCATAGTCCTTTCCTACCCACCATCTTCTCTTAGCACATAGATTTTAATAGAGTTGTCCAGCATTATACCCTATGTGTTGGTGAGATGACCAGGGTCTGTAACAGTAAATTATAACAACGAACCAGAAAGGTGCCATACTGAAGTACTGCAGTAGTGATATACCACTGTCGCTGACAGATGAAAACAAATTCTGGAACTCTGCTTCTTGGGAAGAGAAACTGCATTTGCTAGTTAAACTGTTACATGCCTGGTTGATGTTCTTCAGTAAAGAGAAAACTTCTGGAGCAGCTGTTGACTGACAATGGAGTTAACACATGACTGACTAATCCACTGCTGAGCAGAGGGGACAGCAATTACCCAGTGACCTGATACTACACATAGGTCTGAGCTTGGAGCTTAAAAACAAAAGTGATAATCCAGGAGTGGAAGGGGGACCTTAAGAATTGGCCCTCTGCTTCTGTCCCACCCCTACTACTTTCTTTAAGTTAAATTTATTTGGGGGTGACATGGATTCATAAGGTTGTATAGTTTCCAAGAGTATAATTCCATGATACATCATCTATATATTGTATTATGTGCTCGTCACCCAAAAAATCTACTTTCTATAGCAGATTCAGCCACAATTAGGTAACTTGGATTGGGGGCTTTGAAAGAGATTTTAGAAAAATTGCCATTTTTTTTTAGGTGAAATATTTATAAGGTATTCAAACAAAGCATGGCCAGCCTTGTAATATGGGTTGTGATATGAGAGATTCAGGCTTATTTGAATCCTTGCAATGCCTCTCTTCCAATTTGGGGGTCCCACTGTCTCCCAATAAATGCTCTAAAATGTATAAGAATCTTAAAGAGGTTCAGAACATAATCTGTATTGTAATTTAGCAATTCACAATCAGACCTAACAATATATTTAGGCAATTTCAACTAGAGATGACAAAGTAATGATTTTTCTTTTTACACCCATGGATGATAATGGTCTTCTGATATCATCTCAATCTGAGAATTTACAATCCTGAATTTTAATTTATTTCTTTAAATTCACCAGAATATTTAGAATGAGTTCCCCTAAATATTTTTAAATTTCCTGTTATTTCACCCTGCCCAGCTTGGCTCCGTGGTTGGAACATCAGCCCATGGACCAAAGAGTCACGGGTTCAATTCTGGTCGAGAGCGCATGCCTGTTTCAGGTTGTCCCCAGCCCTGGTCAGGGTCATGCGGGAGGCAACCAATCGATGTGTCTCTTTGACATTGATGTTTCTCTCTCTCTCTCTGTCTCTCTCTTACTCTCCCTCCCTGTGTCCCTCTCACTCTATTTGAAGACAAATGGAAAAATATCCTGAGGTGAGGATTTAAAAAAAAAAAATTCCCCATTATTTCCACAATCAGTAGTTAAAGCAGAATGTGGTCTGTCAATGCCTTACCTTCAATGTGCACTTTTTTCTGGGCCATCTCAGATGAATAATTATTCATTTGCCAATTAATGAGATTTAAACTCAAGCAAACATTATTAGTAGTATTTTAGAACTTCTACTTTCAACAAAATAATAACATTAAAGAATTTTAGACACTGGGTGTGGTTTTTTTTCAGTTTTTCCAGTTTAGTTGATGGCATATTTGTTTCCCATAGAGACTGTGTATTTATAATCATGAAGTGTAATCAGTTAAAGTATACTTCTTAGTGACGACCTTATAAAGATCGCTTTTCTCAATATTCAGAGTGAGATGGGAATGAGCTGGAGAAAAGAAACCTAGTTTACAAAGAAATAAATTGGTTCTTTAAGACCTCCACTCATTCTACTTTCATAGAGATTGGACCCCTGAAAGAGATCTTAGAGCCCATCTGGTCTAACTAGTTTACAGCAAAAGGAGCTGCCTCTGCACCCCCACCTCAATTAAACACTTCCTTATATACTGTCTTATTCTCTAATTGCCTCTTGCACGTATTACATTTCTAACAAGACTGTAAGCTCTTTGATAGCAGAGACAATTATCTTCTGTGTTTTTTTTTTAATCTCCCTCACAGCTCTTAATACTTGTTGATTAAATGATTGATCTAATCAAGGGTACTCTCTTTTTTATCCCTTACGCTTCCAAGATCACTGGTCAGGTCACAGATTGACGCTCTCATGGCAGAAGATATTGTTAGTGGGTAAAAAATTCTAGGTCCTTCGGATATGGTGTATTTGGTTAATTAGGTAACTAAATAAAGTCAAAGGACTCAATAATTAATGGAATAAAAATCAGGAGGAAGGATTACAAAAGGAATTTGTAAATTCGAATAAGCATTAGTTTTCCAAGATGATAATCATCATACAAATGGACTTTTATTCACTATAAAATTACTAGAACATTATAAAACCCATTTATTATCAAAGTAGAAAATGTATTGTTCTGACATTGTTGTATATAAAGAAAAACATGCCCATCTGGTTTGACTCAGTGGTTGAGCATCGACCCATGCACCAACAGGTTGCCGGTTCGATTCCTGGTCAGGGTACATGCCCAGGTTGTGGGCCTGATCCCCCGTGGGGGACATGCAGGAGAAGGCCAGTTGATGTTCTCTTTCATTGATATTTCTATCTCTCTCTCCTTCTCCCTTTCTCTCTCTCGAAAATCAATAAAGAAAAAAATTTTAATTAAAAAAAATAAAGAAAAACGTATGAGAAATTCAAACTGTTTGCATTCTCTCTGTCAATTACTGCACACAGGCAGTCAATAACATTGGTCGGGATAACATAAAACCACGATAGAGTGAAGCCATGAAAGTCAAAGCACGAAGTGGTGAGGGACGACTGTAGATAAATAAAGAATCCTACTTCATGGAAATTCATTTATAGTGGTAGAGTCTGGAATTGATTAACCGCGATAAACGAGGGCCAACTGTATACTTACATATTAGGTATTTATACATATTAGATATTTAATAGGAAGTCATAGAAGTATAAAATGACAACTCTTCACAAATTGTAAGAACTTGTATTTTACAAATGAAATCACTGAGCATAAACTATCTAAATGCTTTGGTGGTTTGTCCAAATGCATACATACATTGATTAAATAAATTTATTAATAGAATAACCCTAAGTTGGTCGTTTTAATGCTTTCCTATGCACTATGAAGGTCATGTAGCTGAACTATATTTGAGGGAGATGTTTTTATAAACACTGAAAAAGACTTATAGGTGCCATCCTCTATTATATTATTATAAATTGCATAAATGTTCATTTTATTTATCAGTTTGTGGGTTGCTGGAAGACAAAGATTCTAATTATTCTTTTTAACTTTTATTATGTTGGGTATAAAGAATGGACATAGCACTTTGTCCATAAATGCTTGCTAACTAAAATATATAAATATGGTCACTGTACTTAAACATGTTTTTTTGTTAGCAGAATTCCATCATCCTCACTACAAACTCGTGCTACATTGCTATTGCACTAATTAGTCAAAGCTTTAAGTAAATGGAAGAATTTTACACATATATTATTTCCTCAGGTAAAAGAAAGGGGAGCAATAACACACAGTTCCTTATACCAAAAAAGCCAAACAAAACATCATCTTAATCTTTCAAAAACTTTTTTCAATTCTAAGACAAATAAAATAATAGTTAAGTAGATGCTTAACTGCTATTTATTGTATTTGTATATTACTTTTGGGTCAAATAGATGCAGGAGAATTGTATGTCTATGTGTGGAAAAGAAACTTTTAGAACAAAGGAATGCAAATATTAGCTCATATAATAACAGTATTGGTAAGAAACTGTCAAATTGTGTTCCAAAGTGGCTATATTATTTTGCATTCCCTTCAGCTATGAATATGGGTTCCTACTGGCCCACATCTTCACAAGCATTTGGTGTTGTCAGTGTTCTGAACTTTTGGTCATTCTAATAGGTAGTTAATTTTGTTTTCACGTGCATTTCCCTGATGACATATTATGTAGGCCATTATGAAACATTTGATAGCAGTGTTTTAGGCCAGAAGAAAACAGGGTAACATATTTAAGATGCTCAAGGAAAGTTAATGTGAGTTAAATATTTTATATCCGTCAAAATTGACCTTCAGAAGGCAGAGACTAACTATTATCGATATGCAAGAACTCAGGAATATTGTTCTCCTAAGTTCTTTTAATGATTCTACTAAAGAACATGTTTCAGACAAACTAAACGTCCAGAGAGACATGGAACTTATAGCTGATGGTGAGTCTTAACTGTGTAGTAACTTGTGTAACTAAAGCTAAATGAGAGGGGAAAAATAAGAACTTCATAATATAATGGCTATGTAATCTGATGATGTTAATTGAAATAAAAAATAATGGAGTGAAAAGAAATAGCACATATAACATTTTTAACTATAGTAATCATAACTCATGCTTCTGGTACTAACATCATCATTCTGACATTATTGTATGTGTAAATGATTATGGGATATTCTAATTATAGCAAAACTAGTATTCTTCGTGTGGACAAAAGGATGTAATAAAGTATTTTAATTATTTCGCTATAGCCCTGAATTTGAATTGGAAATATAACTCAGAAGATACTTAGTTTTTAAACACAACACTGTAAGTAAACATATGTTTACTACTTTTGTAAAAAGTAGTAAAGAGGCCCAGAAACAGTGAAAAATTCAGTAGCAGTCTGTATTTCTAGTACACAGATTGTGTCTCTAAATATGGCTCACTAAAATAAACCAGAACTTTTTAGAAAAATTATTGCTTATACCTCTGGAACACAAAATATACAAGAAAAGTGTGGAATGTTTGACATATCAGATTGCAAGGCAAGTATTAAAGTCTACCAAATTCTTGTCAAATGGATTCAAGAGCCAACTTGAAGAGGCTCTCTCTGGCTAAATATGAAATACTCTAAGTTCAATATGGGAGCAGAATTGCAATAGAGTAAAACCCATAAAGTATATATTTTTTTAAAAATGGGTCACCAAATAGTAGATGAAGAGAAGCATTTCCTTATAAAGTTGTTCTGGTTAATAAATGGAAGCAAAATGATAGAATTAGAAAATAACCATTTTACAACTTTTAATGAATTAATAATTTAGGCCTTTGGCATCAACAAATATTAACTTTAAAAAAGGACCGAATAAATAGACATTATATGCCTCCTCATGAAAAAGCATGACACCACCCATAGTCTTGCCATAAGAATCTAACATGTGTCCGATCATGCCTCTGCATGTGGCTGCCATTTGTCAAAAAATAAAGAAGACAGAGAAAAAATAATATAGAACTTCACCATGAGTGAAGATCCAGGAAATTTAGACCTTTGGAAACTCTGTATTTTAAATCATTTAGACTCTTCAACAGATATATTATAAGGAAAATGAAAAGGTGGAATAAAAATCTGTAGGTTAAAGAAAACTTAAAAGATACAGCAGGTTAAAATGGGCAAGAATATATTAGTATGTTTAGGACTGCATACTTGGAAATATTTCTGACCACAGTAAAATACAATAGAAATCAGAATAGTGAACACTTTTGGAGGAGAAGAAGCTACAGTTGGGATAGGGAAGAAGAGGACACAAAACTCCATAAGCATTAAACAATAACTCTTCACTCCTCCCTCCCTCCAGCCCCAAACACCATCATTCTGCTTTTGTTTCTATAAATTTGACTACTGTCAGTACCTCATATACATATAAATATACAGCATTTTTCTTTTGTGCCTGGCTTATTTCACTTAGCGTAATGTCTTCAAGGTTAATGCATGTTGCAGCATGTGTCAGAATGTCCTTCCCTTTTAAGTTGAATAATATTCCATTATATGTATGTAGCAAATTTTGCTATTTATTTAACTGTTGATGGGCACTTGGGGTGCTTCCACCTTTTGGCTATAGTGAATAATGCTGCCGTAAGCATGAGGGTAGAAATATGTGTCCGAGTACCTGATTTCAATTCTTAGGGTATATAACCAGAAATGGAATTGTAGATCCTACAGTCATTCTATTTTTAAGATTTTGAAGTATTGAACTTTCTTTTAAAGAGAATGGTAAGATGTCAAATGCATTTAAGCAAAAAGTGTTATGATTGTGTCTGTGATTTTGAGATTAGTGCAGCTGCATGAAGGAGTGGACTGAAGGACGTCTGAGGCAGACAACCTTCACAGGCTTCTAGAAGAATCTCTGAACAGGAGATGTTGCAAGACAGGGAAGAAATGACTCAGGAGTCACTGAAGAGGTCAAATGAACAGATCTTGATGACCAACAGGATGTAGATTAAATAAGAGGGAGGAGTCACAGTCTGCTGAGATATCTCTTTTCTGCATTTGGGAGAATGATGTCCAATGTTGATAGGTAATATTGTTATTCAAATTATCACATAGATATACAAAAGTTTAATTAAACAAAATTAGACATGGTCTAAAAATGCTTTAAATTCATTGGTAATGCTATTTTTGTCCCACATTTAACATTAAATATTTTTACCCATGTTCTACTTCGGTGAATATTGACCTGAACAAGTTGTACTATTAGTTTTGACAGTGAAGCTTAAGTAAAATATTTCAAGATGGTGAAACATCTATCATCTGCTTTTAAAATATCTAAATTTTGCCCGGCCAGTGTGGCTCAGTGGTTGAGCATTGACCCATGCACGAAGAGGTCAGTGGTTCAGTTCCTGGGCAGGGCACATGCCTGGGTTGTGGGCCCAATCCCAAGTGGAGGCATGCAGGAAGTGGCCAATTGATGTTCTCTCTCATCTATGTTTCTATTTCTCCTTCTCCTTTCCTCTCTCCCTAAAATCAATTTTTTTAAAAATTTAAATATCTGAATTTTAATCTCAGCATCTGTATTCTATAAGAAAAGATGAAGAGAAAATTAAATGTATTACTATTTTTTAGACACAATCTCTTCATATTGAATATTTCTTTTAATAAATACATAATCAATACTATTGGACACAAGGGTCTAGTACAGTGATTGAAATATATATTTTTTTTCAATTTTTATTAATTTATTTTTGTTACAGATGTTTCTCCTTTCTTCCCCCTAGACATCCTCTTCCTCATCCCATGCCCCCCTCAACAGCATTGTTGTCTATGTCCATTGGTTACGCATACATGCATATAAGTTCTTTGTTTATCTCATCCATCCCCCCTGCCCCCCTCCTCTGAGGTCTGTCAGTCTGAACCGTACTCCTTTCTGTCTCTGAGTCTGTTTTGTCCATCAGCTTATTTTGTTTATTTTATTCCACAAATAAGTGAGATCATGTGGTATTTGTCTTTCTCTGATTGCCTTATTTTGCTTAGCATAATACTCTCCAGGTCTCTCCATGTCATCTCAAAGGATAAGAGATCTTTCTTTATTACAGCTGCATAGTGTTCCATTGTGTACATGTACCACAGCTTTTTTACCACTCATGTACTGATAGACACTTGGGCTGCTTCTAGATCTTAGCAATTGTAAATAGTGCTGCTATGAACATAAGGGTACATATATCCTTTCTGATTGGTGTTTCAGGCTTCTTAGGGTATATTCCTAGAAGTGGGATCACTGGGTCAAATGGCAACTCAATTTTTAATTTTTTGAGGAAACACCATATTGTTTTCCATAGTGGCTGCACCAGTCTGCATTCCCCCCAGCAGTATACTAGACTCTCCTTTTCTCCACACCCTTGTCAGCATTTGTTGTTCAATGGTTTGTTGATGGCAGCCATTCTGGCAGGTGTGAGGTGATAGCTCATAGTTGTTTTAATTTGCATCTCTCTGATGATTAGTGACGTTGAGCACTTTTTCATATGTCTCTTGGCCATTTGTATATTCTGTTTGGAGAGGTGTCTGTTTAGGTCCTCTGCCCATTTTTTAATTGGGTTCTTTGTCTTCCTTTTGTTGAGTTGTATAAGCACTCTATATATTTGATTTTTGTTTTTGTTTTTTATTCAGGTGTAGCAATTCACTTCTTTTTTTAATTTATTTTTGTTACAGATGTTTCTCTTTTTTCCCCATGACACCCTCCTCCCCATCCCTCCCTGCACTGTCCCCAGCTTTGTTGTCTATGTCCATTGGTTATGCATACATGCATATAAGTTCTGTGGTTTATCTCTTGCCTCTTCCCCACCCCTCTTCTGAGGATTGTCAGTCTGCACCTTACTTCTATAACTCTGGGTCTGTTTTGCTCATCAGTTTGTTTAGTTCATTATATTCCAGAAGTAAGTGAGATCATGTGATATTTGTTTTTCTCTGCTTGGCTTGTTTCGCTTAGAATATACTTTCTAGGTCCCTCCATGTTGTCTCAAAGGATAAGAGATCTTTCTTTCTTACAGCTACATAGTACTCCATTGTGTATATATACCACAGCTTTTCTATCCACTCATCTACTGATGGACACTTGGGCTGTTTCCAGATTTTAGCTATTGTAAATAGTGCTGCTCTGAACATAGAGGTACATATATTCTTTCTGATTGGTGTTTCAGGCTTCTTAGGATATATTCCTAGAAGTGGGATCACTGGGTCAAATGGAAGATCAATTTTTAATTTTTTGAGGAAACACCATATTGTTTTCCATAGTGGCTGCACCAGTCTGCCTTCCTACCAGCAGGGTACTAGAGTCCCCTTTTCTCCACACCCTCGCCAGCACTTGTTGCTTGATGATTTGTTAATAGCAGCCATTCTGGCAGGTGTGAGGTGATAGCTCATAGTTGCTTTAATTTGCATCTCTCTGATGATTAGAGATGTTGAGCATTTTTTCATATGTCTCTTGGCCATTTGTATGTCCTGTTTGGAGAGGTGTCTATTTAGGTCCTCTGCCCATTTTTTAATTGGGTTCTTTGTCTTCCTTTTGTTCAGTTGTATAAGCACTCTATATATTCTGGAAGTAAACTCCTTATCTGATGTATTATTGGCAATTATGCTCTCCCATATAGTGGGTTCCCTTTCCATTTTGATGGTCATTTCTTTTGCTGTGCAGAAGCTTTTGAGTTTGATGTAGTCCCATGTGTTCATTTTTTCCTTTGTTTCTCTTGCTTTAGGCGTTGTATCAGTAAAAATTCTGCTGCATATGATGTCTGAAATTTTGTTGCCTACATTTTCGTCTAGGATTTTTATGGATTCATGATGACATTTAAGTCTTTTATCCATTTTGTGTTTATTCTTGTGTATGATGTAAGTTGGTGGTCTAGTTTCATTTTTTTGCATGTAACTGTCCAATTTTCCCAACACCATTTATTAAAGATGCTGTCGTTACTCCATTGTATGCTCTTGCCACCTTTGTCAAATATTAATTGAGCATAATGTCTTGGGTCAATTTCCCGGTTCTCTGTTCTGTTCCATTGATCTATATGCCTATTCTTGTGCCAGTACCAGGCTGTTTTGATTACAATGGCTTTGTAGTATAACCTGATATCCGATACTGTGATTTCTCCTACTTTGTCCTTCTTTTTCAAGATTGCTGTGGCTATTCAGGGTCTTTTTTGTTTCTATATGAATTTTTGAAGTATTTTGTTCTAGTTCTGTGAAATATGTCATTGGTATTTTGATGGGGATTGCATTGAATCTATAGATTGCTTTGGGTAGTATGGACATTTTAAGGATGTTAATTCTTCCAATCCATGAACAAGGTATATGCTCCCATTTTTTTATATATTCCTCTATTTCTTTTTTCAATGTCCTGTAGTTTTCTGCATATAAGTCCTTTACTTCTTTGGTTAAGTTTATTCCTAGGTATTTTAATTTTTTTTCCTCAATGGTAAATGGGATTTTTTTTTTTAGTTTCTCTTTCCGTGAGTTTCATTATTGGTGTATAAGAATGCCATTGATTTCTTGATGTTAATTTCTACATACAATATCATGTCATCTGCCAATAATGACAATTTCACTTATTCCTTTCCAATTTGGATCCCTTTTTTTTTTTTTTTTTAATCCTCATCCGAGGACATTTTTCCATTTTTTGTTCAGATAGAGTGGGAGGGAGAGAGAGAGAGAGAGAGAGAGAGAGAGAAACATAGACGTGAAAGGGACCCATCCAGTGGTTGCCTCCCTCATGACCCAACCGAGACCCGGGACAAACTGCAACCGAGGAACGTGCCCTTAGCAGGAACCGAATCCAGGTCTTTCTGGACCTCAGGCTGACATCTAACCGCTGAGCCGAACCAGCCAGGGCCCTTTTATTTTTTCTTCATGTCTAATTGCTGTGGCTAAGACTTCCAGTACTAAGTTAAATAATAGTGGCAAAAGTGGGCATCCCTGTCTTGTTCTTGTTCTTAAGGGGAACGCTTGTAGTTTTTGCCCATTGAGTATGATGTTGACTGTAGGTTTTTCATATATGGCCTTTATTATGTCGAGATATGATCCCTCTATTCCCACATTGCTGAGCGTTTTTATCAAAAATGGGTGCTGGGCCCTGGCCGGTTTGGCTCAGCGGTTAGAGCGTTGGCCTGCGGTCCAGAGAGACCCAGGTTCAGTTCCCGCTAAGGGCATGTACTTTAGTTGCAGTTTGTCCCCGGCCCTGGTTGGTCGTGCGGGTGGCGGCCACTCTATGTGTCACTTTCACATCAATGTTTCTCTCTCTCTCTCTTCCTCTCTCTCCCTCCCACTCTATCTGAACAACAACAACAAAAAAAAAAAAAAATGAAAAAATGTCCTCAGGTGAGGATAAAAATAAAAAAAAATAAATAAATGGGTGCTGGACTTTGTTGAATGCTTTTTCAGCATCTATTGATATGATCATATAGTTTTTATCTTTCATTTTGTTTATGTGGTGTATCACATTTATTGATTTGCAAATATTGTACCAGCCTTGCATCCCTGGGATGAATCCCACTTGGTCATGGTGAATAAGTTTTTTAATGTATTGCTGGATCCGATTTGCTAACATTTTGTTAAGGATTTTGGCATCTATGTTCATCAGGGATATTGGCCTGTACTTTTGTTTCTTTGTAGTATCTTTATCTGGTTTTGGAATTAGAATTATGCATAAAATGAGTGTGGGAATTTTCTTCTTGGATTTTTTGGATTAGTTTGAGGACAATGGGTGTTAGATATTCTTTGAATGTTTGGTAAAACTCCCCCATGAAGCCGTCCAGGCCTGGGCTTTTGTTTGCTGGGATATTCTTGATTACATCTTCAAATTTCTTAGCTGTTATTGGTCTGTTCAAGTTTTCTATCTCTTCGTGGTTCAGTTTTGGGAAACTATGTTTTTCTAGAGATTTGTCCATTTCGCCTAGATTGTCCAATTGGTGTATAATTGTTCATAGTATTTGTTAACGATCCTTTATATTTCTGTGGTGTCAGTTGTTACTTCTCTTTCATTTCTGATTTTGTTTATTTGCGCTCTCTCTCTTTGTTTCTTGGTGAATCTAGGTAAAGGACCATCAATCTTATTTATCTTTTCAAAGAACCAGCTTTTTGTTTCATTTACCTTTTGAATTGTTTTTTTGGTCTCTATGTCATTTGTTTCTGCTCTGATCTTTACTATTTCTTTCATTCTACTTGCTCTGGTGTTTTCTTTTTGTTTGCTTTCTAGGTCTTTAAGTTGTGGGTTAGATAGTCAATGAGAAATTTTTCTTGTTTCTTGAGGCAGGCCTATAGTTCTATGAACTTCCCTCTCAGGACTGCTTTCGCTAGGTCCTATAAATTTTGTGGTGTTGTATGTTCATTTTCATTGGTTTCCAGGAAGTTTTTAATTTCTTCCTTGATCTCCTCGGTAACCCATTCATTGTAGAATAACATGCTATTTAACCTCCATGTGTTCAAATGTCTTTGCATGTTCTTGTTGCAATTGATTTCTAGTTTCATGCCATTGTGATCTGAGAAGATGCTTGATATGATTTCAATCTTCTTGAACTTGTAGAGACTTAGTTTGAGAATGTCCCATGTGCATATGGTCTTAACATATGGTCTCTCTTTGAGAATGTCCCATTCTTCTTTGAGAAGAATGTGAATTCTGCAGTTTTGGGGTGTAATTCTCTGCAGATATCTATTAAATCCATTTGTTCTAGTGCATCATTTAGAGTCTCTGTTTTCTTGTTAATTTTTGTCTAGAGGACCTATCCAGTGATGTCAGTAGGGTGTTGAAGTCCCCTGCTATGATTGTATTGCTGTCAATTTCTCCTTTGAAGTCCTCCAGAAGATTTTTAATATATTTTAGTGTTCCTATGTTGGGTGCATATATTTTTACCGAGGTTATATCTTCCTGTTTGATAGATCCTTTCAATATTATGTAGTGGCCTTCTTTGTCTCTAGTTATGGCCTTCATTTTGAAATCTATTTTATCAGATGTGAGTATTGCTATCCCAGCTTCTTTTTCCTTTCAATTTGCTTGGAAGATTTTTTTCCATCCCTTCAGTTTCAACCTATGTGGAATGGGTCTCTTATAAACAACATATATATAAGTCATGCTTTTTTATCCAATTAGCTACTCTGCATCTTTTGATCAGAGCATTCAATCCATTTACATGTAAGGTTATTATTGATATGTACTTATTTATTGCCATTTTTGTTTAGTGTGGTTATATTTTTCTTCCTATTTCTTCTACTAATTACAGCAGTCCTTTTAACATTTCTTGCAGTGCTGGTTTGGTGCTAATATATTCCCTTAGCCTCTTTTTGTCTGGGAAGCTTTTTATTTCACCTTCTATTTTGAATGATAGAGTAGTCTTGGATTTAGATCCTTGTTTTTCATGACCTTGATTACTTCATGCCATTCTCTTCTGGCCTGTAGTGTTTCTGTTGAGAAGTCAGCTGATGGCTTTATGAGAGTTCCTTTGTAGGTAACCTGTTGCTTTTCTCTTGCTGCCTTTAGGATTCTCTCTTTGTCTTTAATTTTTGGCATTTTAATTATTATGTGTCTTGGTGTGGGTCTGTTTGGGTTCTTCTTACTTGGGGCTCTCTGTGCTTCTTGAACTTGAATGCCTTTTTCCTTTACCAAGTTAGGGAAGTTTTCTGTCACTATTTCTTCAAATATATATTCTCTAATCCTTGCTCATTTTCTTCTTCTTCTGGAACTTCTATGATTTGAATGTTGTTACATTTCCAGTTGTCCCACAGTTCTCTTAGGCTTTCTTCCAGTTTTTTAATTGTTTTTGTTTTTTTTCTTTTTGGTTTTCTGTTTGAGTAATTTTTTCTACCCTGTCTTCTAATTCACTGATCCAGTCCTCAGCTTCATCTACTCTGCTGGTTATTCCTTCCAATGTGTTCTTTATTTCTGCTATGTCATTCTTCATTTCCAATTGGTTAGTTTTCAATGTTTCTATATTTTTCCTCATGGTGCTGAGCTCTTTACTCATGCTGTTGAACTTCCTCATTATCATATGTCTGAACTCTACCTCTAATAACTTGCTTAACTGCATTGTATTTATCTCATCTTCAGTAGAGTTCTCTTGTTCTTTCATTTGGGATTTGTTTCTTTGTTTCACCATTTTGGCTATCTCAATGTGTTTTGGAGCCTGCCAATTGTCCCTGTGGGTGTTGGTGTTCCACTGTTTGTTGCTCCCTCTACTGGGTTTGGATGAGTATGGGAGGACCCACATTAAACATCACTGTCAAGTCTTACTTCCCTGGGTAGATTTACAAGCCCAGGAAAGGTTCAGTTATCCTTTAGCTTTTTGCCTGGAGGCTATTAGCCTCAGTTACTTGGGGTGTACCCCTCAGCTGAATGAAAAAATCCCTCAGGTGTTCAAGGTAGAGGATTTCCAGAGGGTGGGGCAGATGCTGGCTGTTAATGAGCCTCAATTTGCATTTCTCTGGCCCAGCTGGGTGGAGATAAATTTCTGAGGAAGGGGACTGTTGCTTCTTCCTGGGGCTCTGGGAAAGGGTTCTTTTAGTAAAATGGCTACTGTCCTGTGAGGGAGTGATTTGGCACAAAACTCCCAATGCCCTCCCAGCTCTCCAAGCTCCCAAGTGTCCACACAGCTCTAGTCCAGTCCTCCTTCCCTCTGCCAGAGCTCAAGGTGAGTGGCTGTAGCTAATTTAGTGCTCTGTCCTGGCCCTCTGTGCTGTGGAGCTGGCTTGGGATTTTAATCCCTAGGGAGCTGTTCACAGCTAAAACAGCTGCTGTCTGTGGGCTCCCAGCCCACCCTCTCAAGCATCCACAGATCCTACCAGGCTCAATGAAGTGTCCTTTTTTCCTGTCTCTGGTTACATGGGTCCTCTCCAGCTGCTTTTCTGTTGCTTTTTCCTGAAAATTTGTCTTTATTTTAGTTGTAATTCCAGTTTGGTCCTGGGAGATGTTCTGTGTAGCTTCCATTCACTCTGCCGCCATTTTGGAATCCTGAAATATGTATCTTTTAATAAACATTGTCTGATATATGAAGCACTTACATAAAAAAGTGGGTAATGTAAAATAAAAAAAGTATAAAAATTTAAAAATTCTCACAGAAATTTGTAGAATTGTTAACATACTACAAAAAAAAAAAACAGGAAAGTTACAGTATGAAAACTAAATTAGAGTTATACTAGAAAGATGTTCAGTTTCCCATCCCAATTCTCAGTTTAGTACTAAATTCTACTCTCCAAAAAGTTTGAGCACTCTTGTATTTTAATCTTCTAACAGGTTACTGTGTTTGTTATGATTCTATTATCTCATTTTTCTCTTTTATCTACTATAGAACAGATTGCTATGAGTAACATATCAAATTTTATATAATTTGAAATCATCTAGTTCCAAATTCTCAATAAAATCAAATATGAAAGATATTAAAATTATTAATTTAACTATTTAATTAAAATACTAGTTTCTAATTATTGTTTAACAATACCTCTCCAGTCATGTCTCCTATCCTTAGTATAACCAGTTATAACCATTGAAAAATCATAGCAAATTTAGAAATACATCACAAGATTAGCATTTATTGCTCTCATTTCCCAAAAGAGGGAATAATTTAACATTAACAGCAAAAATGTATAATAAAATAGAAAACAATTAGTTTTTAAGACCTTGAAGAAGGAAGCAATGATCCTTAGAATCTTGGATTGGTTTACTAAAGTAGGGTATACCAAACTAATATGACATTTCCTAGAAAAGATATGACAGGTAGATCACAAAATGGCATGAGTATCTCTGAATTTCAACAAAGAATTGAATAGAATACTGTTCATAATACACATATAAATAGGGTACAAAAACCTATGCAAGAATCTATAGTAATCTTATAGATGGGTTCATGAGATGAGATGAGAAATCAAACTTCCACAGTTCTTATTCATAGAAATGTAATATTGTTTCTGAGAACAGAGTAATTATTTCCCCTTTGTGCTATTCAGTTTTTTTTGTTTATATCAACATTTTTAATGAATGGATAGAGGTTATGTGAATCAAATTTTCTGAAGGCGTAACCTGAGAGAGTTAATATTCATGACTCAAAATATGCAACAAGCAAAAATCATGAGGCAAAAATCATTATGAAATTTAATACAGGTATACTCACTTCTTGTCATATTCCTTTAGACACACAAAATTTTCACAGGTGATTAAATAAAAGAGAAGAAGGCATCTTTGACTTTATATTTCTTTGTAGTCAGCCTTGACTCATTTTAAAAAGACTCGGAAGGCTTTACAATGGCAAGTTGAATAGTTCAATGTAAGTCAGTAATGTAATGTGACTGTCGAAAACCTAATTTAATCTTAAATTTAATTAACAGAAGCAGAGAGGCAAGCAATAAGTTGAAATCATTTCCCTGTGTCTTGCACTGGTCAGACCACGTGCAGAGTCCAGGGTTATGGGGAAGAGCACTCATGAGGCATTGAAAAATGAAAAACTTTCCAAAATCAGTACTTGAAAGGATATTATATCAGAAATTATAAAGAAAACTATATTGTTTATTTTGGAGGACAGAAAATGTAAAAAAAAAAAACAAGATAGTGTTTTCAAATATATGAGAGTATCATGTAGCTAAAAATTAGAAGTTTTGAGTGATTCCAAGGGCAAGGCTAGAATCAGTGGAGAGAAGTTTCAGAGAGATCAGCTACATGATACTTTGGTAAACCAGTCTTCTAAACTGTCATGGCCTCCATGTTCACAGATATCAAATATGGGAATTGACCATGTAGATCTCAATGTGTAAGAATAGTACAGCAAATGTGTAGAGTAAATTTAGATTGTTCAAATTACTGTGACTTTATGATTCTAAGTATTTTCTACCAACTGAAACCTATAGGTTATTTTGTGAGGTGGTATGTTCCCTGTTACTAGAAATATTTACCTATAAGTTATTATAAGGAACTTATATTTGGTGAATGTTAAGACCAAGCTGACTTTATCTTCCTCATACCTGAAGCTATGACTGTGGATGAGGTTTCTGCCCATATGGAATGAGGAAGTGCCTGTAAAGGTGTTAATCATATGTGCTACACCAAGTGTGCTGAGCAGTATCAAAAGAAGATAGAAGTGGCATGCTTTAGTTTTCACTGGGTTTGCAATAGGTGTCTCACTTTTGTAATGCAAAGTTATAAAATTTAATTAGTGTTCTGCCTAACAAATGGTAATGTCATTTGATAGAAATCCATGGTAATATTTGCAAGAAGACAGAGCACCAGTCAGTGAGGACTCATGTTTTTGCAAGGAGTTACTGAGTAGCTTGATTACTGAGCTTGATTTTTTTTTTAAGTTAAGCAGATTTGGGTTCAAAAAAATGTTTTACAGTGGGTTCAGTTTTTTTGTGCAAATAATCAACTTCTCTGAGCCTCAGTTTTCTCATTTGTAAAATGAGAAATAATAATAATACCAAGTTGAAATTGTTTGTGAGAGCACAAAACACATAATAAATATAGAATTCCCAGCACCACGTCTTATGTGCCAAAGACAGAGAGCTGCTCCAAATATTGATAGTGGAAAATTGTCTTGGGAGGCAGCTATCAGCCAGGGACTCTAATTTCAAGATGCCTCACATCCAGGGATATCTTGGCACTAGATCTTGCCATAGAAGAAGAGCAAAAGTAATGAAAGCTTTTAAGAAGACTAGTGTTCTTTTTCATCCTCTCTTTTTGCTCTGGCTAGGTGCAGAGTACTAAGAGATCCTAGCCTAGAGAATTATTGGAGCCTTCCATTGCTAGATGCTTGCAAGCCTGCATCACCACTAGTAAGAAAGCCACACACTCAGCAGGCACATCTAGATTGAATTCTGATATGAGAAAGAAAGAAAAAAATCCCTATTGTGGTATGTGCCTGAAATCTTGAACTTTATTTGCTAATATCTATCAAAAAAGTAAGTATTCAAAACATTATCACATTTATTTTGATCAACATGTCTGGTACTGTCTGAAAAGTATTAGATTTTAATGAGTAGTAGACATTAGTTTTTAGTGCATCTCAGTGAAAGGATGATGTAGAGGAATAATGAGAAGATGTGAATTATGCCCCCACATCTGTTCTAATAGCAAAGCTAAATGTATTATTTCATCCTAAAATGTATTTTTAACCATTTGTATATTTATTGAATAACAATAAAATGGATTCATATCTTGACTTGGTGTCTTCAAGATCTACTTTGCAAAGTGAAGACATAATAATTGCTCAGGTGATCAAAATGTCCTTATTTATTCCATATATAATTAATTAAGGTTCACATATTTTGCATAATACATATGTAGGACAAATGAGTGTTTTGGTTTAAGTGTAATCTTATTTTTATTAATGATTAAAACCACAAAATTAATGCTGAAAATATATTTATAAACTACACTAGGATGAAGGGACATCCATTTTAAGCTGAGTGATATAATCTTATATATAAACTGTATTAAACTAACAGTCCTGGACAGTAACACAGGCAGAAAATATAAATGAATTTAAAGATGAGTTGTAGAATGGAATGAATGAGGGAGTGACGGCAGAGTCTAGGAGAATATGGATCGTGCTGAAACTCTAAGCTGGGCATCAGGCCATACCTGTGCCTGCAAAAATACATCTTTAAGAGTCATGTTTCTTAGTCAGAAATTAGTACATTCACTATAGATGTGAAGCTATATGTTGAATCTCATCTTCTTATGCTGAAGTTATTCAGAGTGAATGCTAAGGCCAATTCATATTAATTAAACAAAGTAAGATAATGACAGAATAAAATAGTTTAATATATTATAATAGTAATCAACCAAGCTAGTCAGATAATAGGTATGGCATTGTTTTTTAACATGTTATTGATCAGTTAAAGAAGTCAAGATCTGGGATATATGCACTGAATTCCTAATTGCTTAAACATCTTTCATTAAATACTGAATTATATGACCTGAGTTTGAAGCATTTAATTGCTATTGAACAACTAACATATGCTAGAGTTTCTATACATTTTCATATCTAATTAAGGGTCATATAAAATATATTAACATGTTAGCCATGGAATTATAATACGATTGGGCCATACTGGTGTTGCTCTCCACTTTTTGGATTTTTAAAAATTTGTTTTCGTGAAATTTACATGTGGGAGAATGAGCAAGAGAAAGCAACAACTTGATCTATGGAATTGGCCTTCCCTTTTGTCAGCTCAGATTGTGTAATCTAAGAAAGCATTATCAATATAATTATAGTAACTAAGACAGGATGGAGTAAAGGTATTCCCCATGCTTAGAAATATATTGTGAAATGGATGCTTTAAATCCATGCTAAAATAATATGAACAGTATCTCTGTGGATCCATATTCTCTTTTATCAACCACTTGTTCTCTCATTTATATACTTTCCACCACATATTAGCCATTGCAGCAAACTTTCAATATTAGAATTATTATGTTCATCAGTGAACATCTTATCTTTGTTAAAATATGTGAATTCATTGCATTGACTCAAAGTAATATACCTCTTCACCGAGAATTGATAAAGTATATTTCCTTTCTACCTCACATAGAAACTTCTCCTGGGAATTTGAAATAAAATAAACTTGCAGTTATGCATAAAATTGAACGTATCCTAGAGACAATTTGTGGTTTTATCGAAAAACAGAAACCATGCATTTTTGGCCTTAAATTCAAAATAAGTTTTGTTATAGATCTAGCTTTTAAATAATTTATTTTACTCAATCATCTTAGAATTTCCCCTTCATTTGTTGGTACGTTTTAAATGAGTCATGACATAAACACATGCTATGTAAATGCAATGTTATTAGTAAGTTTGAAATTGCTGAGAATTTATATTGTATCAAAGATAAAGAAATGAAGCAGATTCAGGTCTGACCCTCTTTTAAATTTAAAGTTTATCAAGTTAGCTTGTGTAGTAAGTACATCTAAAAGCACAAGCTTTCTCATATTATCCAAGTGGAAGAAAGTCTCTTACACGTAATACGTACACATTTGTTGAGTGAATCAGTCCATCAGTTAGCATATCAATCAATTAATCCCACAGGAAATTTAGTTCAGAAACAAACACAGAAAAATGTATAAAGATGATGATAAAATAGACAAAACAGACTTTTCTATGAAATTTTTATTAATTTTTGGTGAAAAATCTTTACATGTAAATAATGGATGCTTTTATTCTTTAATTTCTCTTTTGCTTTTGTGTTTGACAGAGAGGGCTTAGAATTATCCATATTTTTTTCAACAGATGAATCTACATCATGGCATTTTCTTCATCAGCTCACAAAGCAAAACATATTATTTGGCATTTCATTCTTACTCCTGAGAAAAGCCCAGAAAATTGACACAACTGCAGAGTGCTGGTTGCACTTTGTTCTTATAAGAAGAGAAATATGCCATTTGTTTTTACATTTTCTGAGTTGTCTTGGGAGCAAAACTGCCTCCAGCTACATATGGGCTTAATCACCCACGTCCATCTTATGGGTGTCACCTGCTAAGGTGAGGAGTCTGGAATAGCCCAGACACATTATGTATGGGTGGCCTTTTGTTTACGGCAGACAAAACCAAAATCCTCGGGATTACTTGAAGATATCATATAACACACAAGATGGAGTTACTATTATTCTCCTCTAAGACACACAGTGTTTCCCCTGGGCAGAGAAAAGAACACACAGCCAATCATATGAAGACAGAACCCATTAAAGATTTATGCAAGCCTGAATTACTTGGCTTTAAACTATATTCTCCCTCCATTTTTTTTCTCTTTCTTTTTTTTTTTTTCCCCTTTAATAAGAGGGACACTTCTTCCTGAACAGCAAAGCTGATGTAGATAGTATCACTGGTAATCCTTGGCTTAAAGACAGTGCTTCTAAATGGCCTGAATTAGGCTGGAAGATGGGGCTGTTTGATTTCCCTTCCTCTTTGTTTCTGTTTTGAAGGCTCTGTCACAGAATGTCCCACTAAACTAGCATTTATGTGGACTTGGGGCCTCTGTGTGTAAGTTTCGTTTTAAGCATAGTCAATGAAACAGCTTTGAAGCTGTTGAACTGTGTAAATGTTATATTAACATTTTCTCTCGCAATTATAGACATTTACATGGTCTTGTTGAAATAGCGCTTTAGAGAGAGGAAAAAAATACCAGCAGTGAAGGTACACAATGAAATGAAAAAGCAGCAGCGTGCTCTATTTATTTAGTTTCCGAAATAAATCATTTCAACTTTTAATTTACACTTCTCTAAGATGGTGGTTAAGAATAGACAAACAAAGGATACTGTGAGAAATAATTTCATTTTGTTCCTTTGTTACATTAGATTATTTAATTTCCACTTGGTTTGTATATGGAGATTTGGCCAATGCACCTTGTTCTTTAAATTTGCTAACTAATAACAAGGACTCAGAAAGCTCATTCTAAAGACCTTAGACTCATGGGTGATGATTCAAAATTATGAGACTACAAGTAGTTGTCCAGCTATAAGAAGAAAGGCAAATAGAGGAAATTAGACATTAATCCAAAGCATTCCCAACTATTCATGTTCCTATTTAACAGAAGCCATAATGTGCTTTCAAATTGAAAAGTGACTTGAATCTTTCCAGTAACTACCACACACATAATCTTCTCACTGCACTCAGCCTAATGAATAGGTTAGAAAAGGGAAGACATAATCACTCAGACTATAAGGAAATATTTTAATCGTCTAATTTGGGTCCCTTTCTGCATACAGAGCAATAATTTATGAATGCACAGTATCAGTAAAATCATCTCCTTTCACCTTGATACTACTGAATTTCTTTAATGATCAATAATGCTAATTTTCAAATTATACCACCGGATTCATTGCTATTGATAGTCTTCTGTCCAATGATAGGCTTGTTTTACTGTGTATGAAAATATAAATACTTCTTGTCTTGGAACCCAGTCAAAGCAAAGAGCAGGTCTGTGATGGAACCGTTGCTCAGGAACTGTGATCTTGCCACTGGTCTGAAGGTTGCTTTCTCTCCAGCAGGGCGCATATGCTAGGCAAATAAATGCATTGATCCTCAACACAGTATCAGATTGCCTTACATGCATATCAGAAGCTAACAGCAGTAATCTCGTATAAGTCCCTCTCTACACATCATTGAACTTCCATAGTCAAACTCTGAAAAGTACTTTGTTAGATAAAAACTTTCTGTAGTTTAAGTATCTAATTGATTTTCAGTTTTTCTAAAATATTTTCTGGAGAATTTAAATTGATTGATCTTCATGTGATCTCTAAATATAGATAATATTATGTTAAAATATACAAAAATATTTTATTGTTTTTCTCACATTGTCCTATTTGATAATCCAAGTGCTAGGTTTCACCATGGCAACATGCCTCTTCTCTGGTAAGTAAACATCTTAATTGGAATTATCTGACAAAATTGAATCACAATTTTTTTTTCCCTCACCTGAGGACATTTTTTTTTTTCATTTATCTTCAGCTAGAGCTGGAGGGAGAGAGGGAGGGAGGAAGAGAGAGAGATAGACATCGACGTGAGAGAGACACATCAACTGGCTGCCACCCACACGACCCCAACCAGGGCCGGGGACAAACTGCAACTGAGGTACGTGCCCTTAGCGGGAACTGAACCCGGGACTCTCTGATCCACAGGCCGAAGCTCTAACCACTGAGGCAAATCAGCCAGGGCAGAATCACAATTTTAAAATAAAAAATTTGACCTTGAAGAATTAGCAGGTCCACAATTTTTTATTCACTTGCAAAAGGGTGCCAGAGTTTTGGGTTATTTTTTCTTTGAAGATAATGTGCTATCTAAATGATTTTGAACTAGATATCTTTTAAATACCTGAAATCTCCTGAAAAAGCAAACCCAAGGAACTAAAGGAAAAGTTGACAATATAAAACATTTTGGGGACATGGATGATGTTCTATTGAGGGAAAATTCACAAAGATCAGAGTGATGAAGATCAGAGTCAGAGTGAAAGCATTTTTCAAGTTAAGGAACCATTAATAATTTGAGAAAAGACAACAATTTGAGGATCAATTTCATTGGATCAGTAATACCAGTTTCAGCAGAACTCAACTATCTTAGCATGCTCTCCATCTGAAACATAAACAAAACACAAATTGTAAGCAAAAACTTCTGTTAAGAATCCAAAAAGATAAACAAAACCATGCATTGCCTATATATATATATATATATATATATATATATATATATATATGTTTACACACACACACAAATCTCACATTCTCCTATCACATTCAATTCTAATAAGCTTGGTGATACCAGCCACAAGAAATTTAAAAAAATGTGCCCAGCTGGTGTGGCTCAGGGGATTGAGCATCATCCCATGGACTGAGAGGTCCTGGTTGGATTCAAGTCAGGGCACATGCCTGGGTTACAGGCTTGATCCTCAGTAGGGGGCATGCAGGAGGCAGCCGATGGACATTTCTCTTTCACATCAATGTTTCTATCTCTCCCTTCCTCTCTTTAAAAAATAAATAAAAATAAAAATCTAAAACAACAAAAAAGAAATAAAAATGGTAAAGGAGAGGCTGTATACTACTAGCAGCACTGAATGTTAACTGATAGCTTGGTAGCAGAAGGCAAAAAAATTATAAATAATAATAATAATATGATTAATTAATTAATGTCAATCAATTAATTGCTTGGACCAGATTTTTAACTGTGGAGATAGTGAAAAGTAGTTGAATCCTGAAGGTTGGGACCTTGAAATTTCTTAACAAATTGAATCTGTGATGTGAGGAAAAAGTAGAGCCAAGGATGGCTTTTCCAATTCTTTTTTCTGGACCCCGGAAAGAGAGAGTTAAAGCCCAATAACATAAGGTAGGAAAAATTACCCGAGTTCACCAAGGAGAGAGAACAGATAAAGAGGAGAGAGAAGGTCAAGGAATAAGTCCTGAATTACAGAATATTCATGTGCTCTTTACAACCATAACTTTGTCTGGATCATCAAGAAAATGTTAAATGATGCCCTGGCTGGTTTGGCTCAGCGGTTAGAGCGTCAGCCTGCAGTCCAGAGAGACCCGGGTTCGGTTCTTGCCAGGGGCATGTACCTCGGTTGCAGTTTGTCCCTGGCCCTGGTTGGTCATGCGGGTGGCAGCCACTCGATGTGTCCCTTTCACGTCGATGTTTCTCTCTCTCTCTCTTCCTCTCTCTCCCTCCCACTCTATCTGAACAAAAAATGAAAAAATGTCCTCGGGTGAGGATAAAAAAAAAAAAAGAAAAGAGAATGTTAAATGATATTTGTTATATATGGTTTATTATTGTGTATGTACTTACATGAATTTAACTATCTGGTTTTGAGATAAAGATAGAAATATATAGATATAAGTAAACTTTAAATAATGTATGTTATACTGCCTGACATTCTACTAAATGAGACTATATCCAAGGGTAAAGGTTAGGTGAAAGAGATAAATTTGCCATTTCTTTAATCAGTTATATTTGTCCTGTGTCTCTTGTGTCTTTCACAGTATGAGTTTCTCAGGATGTGCTTTTGAGGTTTTTGTTTTGTTTTTGTTTTTTGTATATCAGGAAATTAAAATATAAGCCAAATCATCTAGAAGCCACTTCAAATTGACTGGCTTGACACAATAAAGATATAGTAAATAACTTTCCAATAAGAATATATAGTTGGTCATGTATACTATATTTTATCTTCAATGGACTTTCAAGAATAATTTTGACTATGCTAATTCCTGCCTTATAACTTTTTACCTTACAAAGAATGTTCAATATAAAGTTAGACTCTGTGGTACACATTTTTTAAAGCAAGGAAATCTGTTAACATTTTAAATAAAATTGTATGACAGTATGTTGCAGTTTTCAAAGTTTTGGTGCTACAAAGAGAAAGAACTCTGCTATTCTAAATTTAAATGAGTCAATTCCTGAATTTCCAATCACTCAGTTTTACCTACATTTTCATTATTATGATAAAGATTTCGCACCTTTACAATATGAGTCATAACTATGCACAATGATACTATCAGAATTCCATTATTCTTTATTAAATATTATGTTGTCTGGTTTTTTTTCTTATAGTTTGATTTTCTAATTTCTCCTGAGGCTGCTAACTTACAGAAGTGTTTTCTGCCATTTCCTTCTCTTTTTAATTTATTGACATTTTTAGTGGACATCATTCTCTCCAGGCCAATATTTTGTGATCTCAAGTTTCTTGCAATATTTTGAAAATACATAATTAAATACAGATACAAAAAGGAATGAAAGACAAAACTACAATCATTGTTATAATGTAGGAGTCTGAATGATGTTATATCAGGCTTAATAATGACAAGTTATTTCATAAAATTTTTTGCAGGATAAAATTCAATTTAACCCAATTGAAACAAAATGTATTGAGGACGGACTGTGGACAATAAAATTAGTAGCTTTTGCAAAAAGACACAAAAAATTTTTTGAAAACCATGTTTATCTTGTCATCTTAAGGGTTAATATCCAAAACATAAAAGTACAGACATGACTGCATTACAAGGCAAACAAAGACCAAAGCTGAAAACTACCTGAAAAATGAAGGCATTAATTTGTGGATAGGTTATGTGGTGTGCTACGTTTACAAATACCA
The DNA here is from genome assembly GCA_030848825.1 of Tadarida brasiliensis. Taxonomy (NCBI): domain Eukaryota; kingdom Metazoa; phylum Chordata; class Mammalia; order Chiroptera; family Molossidae; genus Tadarida; species Tadarida brasiliensis. Next base: position 84,139,683 of record CM061257.1, read on the forward strand.
GAGTCAGAAAGCAACAAATATTGTTTTCCCAAAAGCCAAACAGAGAAAGAAAAATATATGTATACAGAGCATTTTTAAATAACCAAAATGGTTTTCTTTATTACATTTTCTACATTGAGATCCATGGTGGAGAAAATAATCCTATTCTCACAATTTAAATTACAAATGAGAAGAAATCGTGCCCATCTGCATGGTCCTGAAGAGCAGCAAAACGGAAGCAGCATTTACATCATTTCTTAGAACTAGAAACTGGATTGTACACTGTGCCACAAGACCGGACAGTTCTCAACCAGGACTCCTGCCCAGGTGTGGAGAAAGGCAGAAATGTTCACAATAGGCAACCTTTTCAGGTATTTCTACCAAATAATTCTCCTAACCTCTGCCACCACTTCATAATCTTTGCTTAAACACTTTCATCTATTGCAGTTCCCCAAAATTATGGAATATCTTATTTCCATTATTTGTATGTGCTTATTTCTTTGCATAGAATGTTCTTCCTATCTTTCTCCACAGCAGATATCTGTTGTGCCTGTTTTTGTTTTTGTTGTTGTTGTTTTTCTCTGTCAGCACCTATTCATACCCTTCTACAAACAAAATTCAGCTTTCCTTTGGGAAATAGCGCCTCCCTCTTTCCATCCATGTGGTTTAGGTGTGGTTAATTCAGTCCTTCACACCCAAAAACTAAGTGTGCTCCAAGGTTTACATTTCCTTTCTCTGGTAAGTGGGTAAGAAAAGGATATTCTGCCTGGCTGGTGTGGCTGAGTGGTTGAATGTCTACCCATGCACCAAGAGGTCACCAGTTCGATTCCTGGTCAGGGCACAGGCCCAGGTTGTGGGCCCAACACCCAGTGGGGGGGCATGCAGGAGGCAGCCAATCAGTGTTCTCTCTCATTGATGTTTCTATCTGTCTCTCCTTCTCCCTTCCTCTCTCTCTAAAAAATCAATAAAGAAAAAAAAGAAAAGGATATTCATTTGATTCACACCAGCAAGCAGCAAGCTCAGGATATTTGCTAGATTGATTGGAAATAAAACATGGTCTTTGGGGTTGATGATCAGCTAGAATGAAAGGCTGGGCTGCTAGTGTTCATCTTGCTCCACAGAAGAGTGTTTGCCTGAAAAATTAAACCAATAAAGGAAAGAAAAAAAAATGGCAGTGGAGTGAATGGAAGCTACACAGACGATATCCCAGGACCAAATGGGAATTACAACTAAAATAAAGACAAATCGTTGGAAAAAAAACAACAGAAAAGCAGCAGGAAAGGACCATATAACTAGGTACATTGAATCAATCCTGGTAAGATTGTGGAGGTGCCAGAGGGTGGAGGGCTGGGAGCCTACGGAAAGCAGCGGTCTTAGCTGTGAGAAGCGCCCCTGGGTTTAAAGTCCCAAGCCCACTCCAAAGCGCAGAGGGCCAGAAGAGAGCACTGAATTGGCTACAGCCACTCACCTTGGGCTCTGGCAGAGAGAGAGCAGGCTGGACTGGAACTCTGTGGGGACACCCAGGATTTGGAGGGTGCTCAGAGTTTTTGCTGAGTCACGGCCACAAAGGTCAGTGGCGAGCTTGCTCCTTCCTGGCCACACAGGACAGAGGCCAGCTTGCTCCTTCCCAGAGCTGTGGGGAAAACCAGCAGCCCCTCCCTCGGAGATTCAGCCCCTTCCAGGTGAGTCAAAGAAATGCAAATTGAGGCTCATTAACAACTAGCATCTATCCCACCCTCTGGAAATCCTCTTACTCAGAATACCAGAGGGCTACATTCCAAGGCCCTGAGAAACTGAGACTAATAGCCTCCAGTCAAAAAGCTAGAGAATAACTGAACCTTTCCTGGGCTTGCAAATCTACCCAGGAAAGTAAGACTTAACAGTGGTGTTTAACGTGGGCCTCCCATACTCATCCAAATCCTGTAGAGGGAGCCACAAACAGCAGAACACCAACACCCACAGGGAACATTTGGCAGGATCCAAAACCCACTGAGACAGCCAAAATGGTGAAACAAAGAAACAAATCCCAAATGAAAGAACAAGAGACCTCTACTGAAGATGAGGTAAATGAAATGCAGTTAAGCAAGTTATCAGAGGTAGAGTTCAGAGCCATGATCTTGAGGAAGCTCAACAGCATGAGTAAGAACATCAACATCATGAGTAAAGATATAGAAATATTGAAAATCAACCAATTGGAAATAAAAAAAACCACCAAGAAGAAATGAAGAATGACATAGCAGAAATAAAGAACACATTGGAAGGAATAATCAGCAGAGTAGAGGAAGCTGAGGACCAGATCAGTGAATTAGAAGACAGGGTAGAAAAAATCAACCAATCAGAAAACCAAAAGGAAAAAACAATGAAAAAACAGGAAGACGGCTTAAGAGAACTGTGGGACAACTGGAAACATAATAACATTCGAATCATAGGAGTCCCCAAAAAAGAAGAAAATGAGCAAGGATTAGAGAATATATTTGAAGAAATAGTAACAGAAAACTTTCCTAACTTGGTGAAGGAAGAAGGCATTCAAGTTCAAGAAGCACAGAGAGCCCCAAGCAAGAAGAACCCAAACAGGCCCACAACAAGACACATAGTAATTAAAATGCCAAAAATTAAAGACAAAGAGAGAATCCTAAAGGCAGCAAGAGAAAAGCAACAGGTAACCTACAAAGGAACCTCCATTAAGCTATCAGTTGACTTCTCAACAGAAACACTACAGGCCACAAGGGAATGGGATGAAGTAATCAAGGCCATGAAAAATAAGGATCTGAATTCAAGACTACTCTATCCAGCAAGGCTATCATTCAAAATAAAAGGTCAAATAAAGAGCTTCCCAGACAAAAAAAAAAAGGCTAAGGGAATATATTAGCACCAAACCAGCACTGCAAGAAATGTTAAAAGGACTGCTGTAATTAGTAAAAGAAATAGGAAGAAAAATATAACCACAGTAAACAAAAATGGCAATAAATAAGTACATATCAATAATCACCTTAAATGTGAATGGTTTGAATTCTCCAATAAAACGACACAGGGTAGCTGACTGGATAAGAAAGCATGACTCATATATATGTTGTTTACAAGACACGAACCTCACAACAAAAGACTCACATAGGTTGAAAGTGAAGGGATGGAAAAAAATCTTACAAGCAAATGGAAAGGGAAAAAAAGCTGGGGTAGCAGTATTCATATCTAATAAATTAGATTTCAAAATGAAGGCCACAACTAGAGACAAAGAAAGCCACTACATAATATTGAAAGGATCTATCCAACAGGAAGATATAACCTTGGTAAACATATATGCATCCAATATAGGAACACCAAAATATATTAAGAATCTTCCAGAGGACTTCAAAGGACAAATCGACAGCAATACAATCATAGCAGGGGACTTTAACACCCCACTGACATCACTGGACAGATCATCTAGACAAAAATTAACAAGGAAACAGAGACTCTAAATGAAGCGCTAGATCAGATGGATTTAATAGATATCTACGAAGAATTACATCCCAAAACTGCAGAATTCACATTCTTCTCAAGTGCACATGGGACATTCTCAAAGATAGACCACAAGTTAGGGCACAAACTAAGTCTCTACAAGTTCAAGAAGATTAAAATCATATCAAGCATCTTCTCAGATCACAATGGCATGAAACCTGAAATCAATGGCAACAAGAACATGCAAAGACATTTGAACACATGGAGGCTAAACAGCATGTTACTGAACAATGAATGGGTTACCATGGAGATCAAGGAAGAAATTAAAAACTTCCTGGAAACCAATGAAAATTAACACACAACAACACAAAATCTATGGGATGTAGCAAAAGCAGTTCTGAGAGGGAAGTTCATAGCACTACAGGCCCACCTCAAGAAACAAGAAAAATTTCTAATTGACTACCTAAACTCACAACTTAAAGAACTAGAAAGTAAACAAAAAGAAGACCCCAGAGCAAGTAGAAGGAAGGAAATAGTTAAGATCAGAGCAGAAATAAATGACATGGAGACCAAAAAAAAAATTCAAAGGATCAATGAAACAAAGAGCTGGTTTTTTGAAAAGATAAACAAGATTGATGGACCCTTAGATAGACTCACCAAGAAACAAAGAGAGAGAACCCAAATACACAAAATCAGAAATGAAAGAGGAGAAATAATACCTGACACCACAGAAATACAAAAGATTGTTAACAAATATTGTGAACAATTATACGGCAACAAATTGGACAATCTAAGTGAAATGAACAAATTTCTAGAAACACATAGTCTCTCAAAACTGAACCGGGAAGAGATAGAAAACTTGAACAGACCAATAACAATGAACGAAATTGAAGATGTAATCAAGACTCTCCTAGCAAACAAAAGCCCAGGCCTGGACGGCTTCACAGGGGAGTTTTACCAAGCATTCAAAGAAGAACTAACACCCATTCTCCTCAAACTATTCCTAAAAATTCAAGAAGAAAAAAGACTTCCAAACTCGTTTTATAAGACCAGCATAATTCTAATTCCAAAACCAGGCAAAGACACTACAAAGAAAGAAAACTACAGGCCAATATCTCTGATGAACATAGATGCCAAAATCCTGGACAAGATACTAGCAAATCGGATCCAGCAATACATCAAAAAAATTATTCATCATGACCAAGTGGGATTCATCCCAGGGATGCAAGGCTAGTACAATATTCACAAATCAATAACTGTGATACACCACATAAACAAAATGAAAGATAAAAACCATATGATCATATCAATAGATGCTGAAAAAGCATTCGGCAAAATCCAGCACCCATTTTTGATAAAAACACTCAACAATGTGGGAATAGAGGGATCATATCTCGACATAATAAAGGCCATATATGAAAAACCTACAGCCAACATCATACTCAATGGGCAAAAACTAAAAACATTTCCGTTAAGAACAAGAACAAGACAAGGATACCTACTTTCGCCACTCTTATTTAATATAGTACTGGAAGTCTTAGCCACAGCAATCAGACATGAAGAAAAAATAAAAGGGATCCAAATTGGAAAGGAGGAAGTGAAACTGTCATTATTTGCAGACAACTTGATATTATACATAGAAAACCCTAAAGACTCCATCAAAAATCTACTGGACTTAATAAATGAATTTAGCAAAGTAGCAGGATACAAAATTAACATCAAGAAATTGATCGCATTCTTATACACCAATGATGAACTCACAGAAAGAGAAACTAAAAAAACAATCCCATTTACTATCGCAGCTAAACTAAAGATACTTAGAAATAAACTTAACCAAAGAAGTAAAGGACCTATTTGCAGAAAACTACAGGACATTGAAGAAAGAAATAGAGGAAAGATATTAAAAAGTGGAAGTAAATACCTTGTTCATGGATTGGAAAAATTAACATCATTAAAATGTCCATACTACCCAAAGCAATCTATAGATTCAATGCAATCCCCATCAAAATACCAATGACATACTTCACAGAACTAGAACAAATACTTCAAAAGTTCATATGGAACCAAAAAAGACCCCGAATAGCCACAGCAATCTTGAAAAAGAAGGACAAAGTAGGTGGGATCACAATACCGGATATCAGGTTATACTACAAAGCTACTGTAATCAAAACAGCCTGGTACTGGCACAAGAACAGGCACATAGATCAATGGAATAGAACAGAGAACCCAGAAATTGACCCAAAACATTATGCTCAATTAATATTCAACAAAGGTGACAAGAGCATACAATGGAGTAAAGATAGCCTCTTTAATAAATGGTGTTGGGAAAATTGGACAGCTACATGCAAAAAAATGAAACTAGACCATCAACTTACACCATACACAAGAATAAACTCAAAATAGATAAAAGATTTAAATGGGACTCATGAATCCATAAAAATCCTAGAAGAAAATGTAGGCAACAAAATTTCAGACATCAGACGCAGCAGAATTTTCACTGATAAATCACCTAAGGCAACAGAAACAAAGGAAAAAATGAACACATGCGACTACATCAAACTCAAAAGCTTCTGCACAGCAAAAGAAACAACCATCAAAATGGAAAGGGAACAGACTGTATGGGAGAGCATAATTGCCAATAATACATCAGATAAGGGGTTAATTTCCAAAATAATTAGAGTGCTCATACAACTCAACAAAAAAAAAGACAAAGAACCCAATTAAAAAATGGGCAGAAGAGCTAAATAGACACCTCTCCAAACAGGACACACAAATGGCCAAGAGACATATGAAGAAATGCTCAACATCACTAATCATCAGAGGGATGCAAATTAAAACAACAATGAGGTATCACCTCACACCTGTCAGAATGGCTGCCATCAACAAAGCATCAAACAACAAGTGTTGGTGAGGGTGTGGAAAAAAGGGGACTCTAGTACACTGCTGGTCAGAATGTAGACCGGTGCAGCCACTGTGGAAAACACTATGGTGTTACCTCAAAAAATTAAAAGTTGAATTGTCATTTGACCCAGTGATCCCACTTCTAGGAATATACCCCAAGAAGCCTGAAACACCAATCAAAAAGAATATATGTACCCCCATGTTCATAGCAGCACTGTTTACAATAGCTGAGGATCTGGAAACAGCCCAAATGTCCATCAGTAGACAAATGGATTAAAAAGTTGTACATATACACAATGGAGTACTATGCAGTTGTAAGAAAGAAAGATCTCTTATCCTTTGAGACAACATGGAGGGACCTAGAAAGTATTATCCTAAGTGAAACAAGCCAAGCAGAGAAAGACAAATATCATATGATCTCACTTATTTGTGGAATATAATAAACATAACAGTCTGAGGAACAGGGTAGACCCAGAGATGTGGAAGTAGGGTACAGATTGACAACCCTCAAAAGAGGGGGTGGGGGGGAGGGAAGAGATAAACCACAGAACTTATACACATGTATGCATAACTGATGGACATGGACAACAAAGCTGGGGACAGGGTGGGGGGATGGGGAGGAGGGTGTCAATGGGGAAAAAGGGAGAAACATCTGTAACAAAAATAAATTAATAAAAAATAAATAAAGAGATGCCATAAAAATAAATAAATTAATTAATTAATAAATATAAATTTAAAAAAATAAAAAATAAAAAAATTAAACCGATAAAAAAGAAAACTAAGGGAAAAAAACCCAAAGGTATAGAAAAGGACAGATTCTTACTGTAACATGATTTCGTTGAAAGTCCGTTTTACCCTTGGATTTGTCGTTCATGTGAGCCAACAGTCATCATCTTACTTAACCAGGATTTGTTTCAAGTTCTCACCACTCGTATCCAATTAATTAGTCTTATTGAACTTTAAATCCTATCATAAGCACAGGCTCTACAGGCTCAGGAAGTCTTCCTCAACAGCTCAGTCTAGTTTAGGAGACTGTCCCCACAGAACCCTGCGGTATCTTGACCTTTCACTCGTCACACTACTATCACCATTAATGTGACTCTTTGTCTTCCCAGCTACGCTGTAAGCTCCATGAGAGTGGAATAGTGGTCTTATTTAACTGAGTTTCCTTTATCCCGGAATATATATCAGGGAATTGATAGATACTGGTTGATTAAATGAATGAGATGAAAGGGTTATAGAAAAAGATATCAAAAGTATTTCAGATATGAGGTCTTTATGCAGAAATCCAGGACATGACTTTGAGAAGCACATGAAATCTCCATGGAATTTTCACAAATTAATGGGATGTGTGGTGTACTAGTTGAGAGAGATTGCCTAAGCCCGTAGAATTCATTGTCAGAAATATTGTCATGGAGGTTATTGAGTAAAAAAACTAAAATTTTTCATATAGAAGATCAAAATTTAGAAACTATAAAGAAATGGTGTAATTTTTTAAAAGACTGCAACTATAAATCAAAGAATTATAGATATGGCAACTATGTGTCTACCAATTTATAAAGTTCAACTTCTATCTGTAATCAATCTTACAGTAACAAAAAGTAATTTGTACCCAGGTAGGGGGTGGATTTAGTGGCCATAGAAAATTTTGTGACCCTGGTAAATTCAATAAAAAAAAGATATAAGCAGAAAGCTCAGAAAATATAAATAACACAAAAGCATGAGAAGGTTAGAGGGGTGTCACAGTTTGGAATTAGGTGGCACCCTGACTCTAAGATTCAGTAGGTGGATGCCTTCTCAGATGAGAGCAATCCTAGTTTAGACAAATATTCATAAAGTGTAAAAGGCAAGCCACCAGTCATTCCTTAACTGTAGAAACACCTATACCCTGAACATAGGTTCACAAGCCATCTCCAAATCACACTTTTACTCTGTAAGTGATAAGGATACCAAAGATAGGTCTGTTCTGCGCAGGTGATGGTTAACCCTAGTACATGGACAAAATGTCTCCTCCATTGTAAAGACATATCTTTTAAGCTTCATTAATCTATTCACTTATCCATTCATTAATGTTTCCTGAGGGCCTGCCCAGTGTTGGGGTTATAATAGGAACAGAAGTCCCTGCCTTTCACATTCTGATAGAGGGCACAGACCAACATAGGAGCATTTGCAATGCAAGTGCTAGAGCCTAGATAGGGGGGATTGACTATAAAAGTGAGAAACTTCAGGGCTACATTTTGCAAAGTTGAAGGTCATAACTTGGCCGTACTCCCACCCTACATGCCATTCCCTATCCAAGTTTTACATTTTTATCACTTTATGAGACTTAGCAGTCCCCTTCATAACTTCCATGTGAGGTTTTCGAATAGATCATCCAGAGCCAGACATTTCTAAGCTTTCTTCCCTTAAACACCCAGATAACATTATTTACAGAATTCACTTTTAAATTTACAGCAAATATTGTACTAGAACTTATCACTGAACTAAATGTATTACCTTTTTCCCCTTTGAACTTCTTAGCTGAATTTCCTCACTGTCCCAAAGACTTCTGGTTCTTATTTTCTTGATGCACACACTATCATTATCCTTTTTTTATATTTCAACATATCTCGTCATTCTGGGTTACTCTGTTTGGATCCATTCTCCAAAGTGTTTCCTCTAGGATGGTTTGTAATCTATCTTGATTTCAAACATATAAAGTCAGAACTTTCTGTTCCTTCTTTCCCTTCTGAGTCTTCACATGGATTTCTACATTTTTCTTCTTGCTTTCTCTTTGGCTTTCTCCTCCTTTTCTCATGAGGGCACATGATGATGTTACAAGGTCATTGCAAATAAAACACATGCACACACACAATTAATTGGCTGCAGCTTATGGAGACCATGTAAGTGAAGAGCTATTTGCACTACCTACCCCATGAATTTGGATCCATGGTTCTGGTCTTTCTCCAAGGAATAAGAAATTTTTTACAACCAGATGGGGCTCTAGACAAATAAATTGTCCATGGATGCTGGGTTATTGGTTGTCACTGTGGTCTACTGTGACATAGAAAGTCCAAGGACAGGAACTTAAAGCAATCTAGATAGTTTGAGAAGTGAGGATGATTTGATATTATTAGAGCTCCAGGAAAACTCACTGAATTTTGAGATTCTGTATCTCTTCCACCTGTACCCTAGGGGTCTGTTTATAACTGAGGCCTTTTCATGCTCAGGGGTCGGAGCCAGCTGCAATTCAAAAAGAAAAGTATCGGCAACTACAAAGCGTGTCCCAATTTTAAAACACCTCTGCTTAAAAGATACATTTCCTTAACAACCTACATATCTTTAACCCTGTAATTCACCTTTGATTTTTGGCAATGCTCAGAAGTTACCAGTCTCTTAAAGGTTCAAACTCTACAGGTGTCCAGAAGTCCTGCATCTACTTCTCCACTTAAACAAAACAGATCTGAACATCTTCACTAAAAATGCAAGAGAATAGATCACAGATATTCCTTCCTACAAAATACTTTGACAGTGTGAAATTAGCACAGATTTGCAAAGACCATCCATGTAGTTCAATGACAAAGACACAAGAAACTGAATTGCAGACAGCAATTCTCATTTTATGATATTAGGGTAAAAACACTGAATGAAGCCAACAAAATAATGCAATCTTTTGTTGTAATAGCTATCTAAACATTTGTATTATACTTTAGATTAAAATGTATTTTTGGAAACATTCACCAGAATATGATAAATGCACAATGTTCTCAGAGACAACTAAGAGCCACCCAAAGGATGCTCAAACTGTTAAATATCAAGATCATTTTATCTGACTGATAGACAGCCTTGAAAGTGCCAGGCTAACTGGAAATATGAAAATAGAAATGGGAAGTAAGGAAACATTGTAAGCCTTGGATCAATCTGGACCATCAGCTCCCCAGGACATGCTCAGGACTACTAAGAAGTCATTGCAGGACAATGCTTTCCCATTCTCATCCTCCTATAATGAGTCTTACCAAAATAAAAGTAAGAAAATGAAAGTTGTATATTTCAAATGAATATATATCTAGAAACAAATTTAGGGGAGAAAAGTGGGGAAGCATAAGTGAACAGATATGTCTCAAATGTAACATATTCTAGCATGGGTTGCAGGTAATGCTATCTGATGGGTGCATTTCCTAAGTAATTTCAAGAACATACATAGTATGAAAAGTTTTAACATACAAATATGTGAAAACCAATGGATATTTAAGTTTGATTTAAACTATTTACGACAAGAGGGGTAAAGTGGCTAAATTATTTTTATCCATTTGTATAACTAATACAACTTTGAAAACATACCTACAGATGGTCATTTCTGAGGTGAATATCTTGCAAATGCTGTTGGCATATTTCTATGGTTATATGTCTATAATATTATTAAATAATATTTACTACATAAGTAATATACAGTGATAGGCAAAAGTAAGTTTACAGTTATGAGTACGTGAAACAGAGTTTATTCTCGTACTATTGTTGATTAATTATTGTATTAATTATTTGATTTAAAACTGTAGACCTACTTTTGCCCACCCCTGTATATAATATATAAATAAAATTTGTATTTTCTCTTCATAATACAGCTACATTTGTTGAAAATTATGATTTTTCTTATCTTCATTAGACTAATCTTTTATCTGTAATTGTTCCTATATAACATATACATATACACACATATATACACATATAAACATATATTCATACAATAATATGAACAGAATTATTAAATCACTTCCTTGCATAATGTGAATTGTCATAATAGAGAAAATAATTTTAATTGAATTAGTTATAATTGTATTGTGTGTGCATTTTAAACAGAACATATTATTTAAATGTAATGTATTAATATAACATATAGTAAGTTATATAACAACTTATATCACCAATAGTAACCATCAAGCTACTATGCAGTCCTGAAAATATAGAACAATCCATATATTCCTTTATAATCATGTTAACTTAGTAAAAAAACAACCCCACAAATATTGTTTTTAGAAAAATCATAAGTTTTTCTACAAATGATCAAATATATTAACAAGATTTAGAAGATACATTCAATTTTATTTTCCACAGAGAGATTAATTCACATTTGTTAGTATCAAGAATTAATATTTTTGGTTCATGATTTTATAATGAAGCAAAATAAAACATTTTGTGGTGAATAAAAATTAATATTTTATGAGCACAATATATATTCAAAACAGTATTATACTCATCTCACTGTTAAAATAGCACAATTTTAAGTTTAGTTGAGCTACATTTTCTTATTAATTACAAAGGCCTTAACAATTTTTTAAACCAAAGAGAAAAAGAAAAGGAAGGATGGGAGTCACTTTCTCTCTCCAATGAAAATGAATTATGTAAACATAGATTACATAGTGTGGGGGAAATATGGGAAAGATATCTCTGACTTTTCTGAGCTTGCCAGGTCTGCATCTCTTCTATCATCAGCTTTATGCATAAAGCACCTAACAAATCATAATAAGATAACAGAGTAAATGTCACTTGTGATTCATAATTATGTTTTACTTTTGTCTGACATCATCCTTTCTCAGTCATATAAAATATAGGCATATACACTGCAAATATATATTATATGTATATACTATATGTGAGAGAAAGCTAGTATCTGTCACCAAACTAATGTTAATGAACATTACCAAAAGTTGGGGAAAATGTGTGTGTGTGTTTATGTAATTTGGGAAGGTGAGAGAACAAAGCTTTTGATTTGATATGCATGGTGAAATGATTTTGTAGGATAATTCTTTGGAAAATCACCTCACATCTTAGATGAATAGCAGATATAAGGTGTTTTGTTAGCTGTTTAAATTTTATGTTCACATGCATGTACATACGTATATGTATATGTTTGTTAATTTAAGAAAGAGATTAAAATAAGTTTGAACTAGTTCTACCATCTGCAAGGCACTAGTGAGGAGCGTGATGTTGTCATTATTGGTCAGATCTCAATGGTGAAAACCCCAGAGCTTCTCAAGGGTATAATTTCCTGGTACTCCACCTGCACACTTCCCCATGGAGCTCATCACCCTTGACTCTAACCAAATTCTGGAAAAGTGAGTTAATTCTCATTGAGAAGCAGAGTTTAACAATACATGCAAAAGAAATTAATTATGTTGATAAACAGATCAAAGTAGCACAAGATTTTGTCAGAAAATATCCAGGGGATATGTTTTCTTAACTATGTCTTATATAGTCTATTACTAACAGATAGCAAAAAAAAATTATATTGATAAAAAATAGAAATATTTTCTTGAGGTTTTATGTTAGAGATCATCATTGGACCAGTAACCACATTCCAGTGGCCTGAGAGCTCAGTTTGACTTTTGAATGTTTTGGGGTCTATAAAGCCCCAAATGATTTGAGCCAATCATACATCCTCTAGTAACGCAAACCTTTGAGCATTTTTAAAAGAAATGTCATCTATATGATCTGAATAATTTACACTTTACTCATCAAAACGTTTGTAGGAGTTACTTGATGTTATGAAAGACTTTAAAATGCTTGAATCTGTAGTTTTCAGAAAGAGATTGTCACTCAAGATTAAGCAACCCACCTTTACCTCTAAATTTTCACAATTAGTTCAAAACTCAAAGTATTTCTAGTGTCTAAGGGTACTGAATTTCCATTGCAGCATTCTGTCTTTCTCAATCACACTCAGATCACAGAGCTTTCTTTCTTGGTGCTTATAATTCTGAGATGCCTCTATAATTACAAACAGTGCACTGTAGTTGTTCTGAGACAAAACAGCCCTCTACGCTTGAGGAACTTATAAAACAATGGGATTAAATGATCTTCTTTGACCTTTTATTTTCCCTTTATGAATGGAGCTAACATTAGAAATAAGTGGAATAGGGTGAGGTCACACTGGAAATTTTTAAAACAAACATGGAAAAAGACCTAAAACTCTTGCTCTAACCAATCTACAAACATTAAATATCAGCAGTTGATTTTTATTCAAGATTCTATTGTTCCACTTTATTTTGTCGTTTTTGTGGTCTAATTAGAGAGAATTTGGTGTAATGGTCTATGTTATCTACATTATAAATATAAACCTGTACTTAAAAAAATAATAATTTGGAACAGGATCTAATAGCAAAATCATATTTTATTTGAATATCACTTGGGAGTGCGCCAGTTTTTACAAAGTTGAGGTTATATAATGTCTTAGGATTTACTGGTCATTGTATGGGCCATCTGTGAAACAAAAAGAATGAAATCCACATTTTGTCTAATTGAGACCTTTATTAGTCTTTCGATGTCCTGACACAACTAAGGTAACATTACCATGTAAGAAATTACATAAAATTTCATAGCTAATATCGTTGCTCCAGAAAAACTATAGTGGAGATAGTAAGGAAACAAAATGTTGCCAGACTACTTGGGTTTGAGTCCCAGCTCTGCCACGTACTTGCTGAGTGACTTTGGATCAGTCCTTAAACTCTTTGTGCTTCTGTTTCCATACCTATAAAAGTAAAAATAACAAGATTTATGTCCCAGGTTTGTTGTGAGGAATATATATATTATTAATATATATATATATATATATATATATATATATATATATATATACACACACACACTTTAGAACATCAATATAAATGTCAGTTTTTTTCAGTTATGTTGATGCTCAACTTTTGAGAATTGTTTTTTCCCCCCCTTTTCCCTTTTGTGCACATCTCCCAAAATAATGTAGTAATATGATATGACAGTTTTAAACTAAAAACAATGTACTATTTACTTAATGTGACATAATAATTAGGGTTTATCATCTTAAACTGAATATTAAGAAAAAGGAGAAAAATCAATAAAGCCACTTTTATGACATGAGCTATTTAGTCTTATTCGGTTGGTTCTGAAATCTCTTAATTCCAGCACTGACCACTCATCTCCACTTTAAGCTTCAATTTCCACTTTATTTTTACTTTATTTATTTATTTATTTAGATATCCAGTAGTTAGCTCCAACACTGCATATTCTCATTTAACCTCACTTTCACCTTTTCCAGGTTTGATCCACCTTCCAGTCATCTGAATCTTCTTCAGGTAGTATAACTGTTTGTCTTTTGAGATTTATCGACTTCTTCCCCTTTTGCCATCAAAGTATCTCTCTTTTGATTCTCTTCTTCCTGTGTTCTCCACCTCCCCTTTACCTACATTAAATAAATACCTTCTTAATTCTAGCCCTGCCATCCCAGTCTCTCTTTCAAATTAGTCTGCCCACCACAAGCCCCCCCACCTTCTTACAACCCTGTCCTCCTAGTGCTACCACAACTTTCTCGTCTCCAACATCAGGCCCAAAGTCTTCTGACTGGGTTCAAACTTCTGACTCTAATGGATTCATTCTGCATGTTTTTGCCTTGTTCAGTTAGACAAGTTTCTTCTGACAGTGCAGCAATTCCTGGTCATTCCTACATTTCTGTATTTGCTTAGTTTTGTCCCATTATAGTAGGGGGACCGGAAAGTAATGTCGTTTCTGTGCATTTCAATATTTGTTTGTCATTTATCAGCTCATTGTGTACTTCAAAATTGTGCCAAAGACATATTAAGGTTAGAGTGACTTGTGTACTCGTAAATAATTAAATCTTAATTTTATTTTTGCAATTTATAGTGAAATGGCCAGCCAAATACCAGAAGAGGTACATATCCGGCATTTGTATACACATTTGTATCTTAAATATTAGCTAAGGTGGTAATATAAATTTTATTGTCCCCAGAAATTGTTTTTGTCTATTCAGACCCCATTGATCTTTCCCTCCTAGAAAGTAGTATGAACTTAACATCAGCATCAAAGAATTTAACATTTTATTTTGTGTTAGCTATTTTCCCCACAAATCCCAAACTGACTACATTTCTTGAGGTCTGAGACAATTTACACATTGTCCACCAAAGTACTCGGCAGATAATAAACAAGCAAGAAACATTCACTATAAGATGCATTGATTAGTAATTAAAATGGTGTGAAATTTTTTGAAATAATAAGTTGTTAGCTCTTAAATTTCACACAGGTCCTTCTTTCAGTCTTACCATGTCCATGTCTTATTCTTAAAACTATCTTTCTTTATTCTAGTTTATTTTCTCTATCACCACCAGCTCAGGCTCTCTGAACCAATGACTTTGTATTAGCTCACCAATATGATCTCAGTGAACTGCTCCCCTTTTTCCTTTATTATTATAATAGAGAGATATAAAAATAATACGTTACAATTGTGAAAATTAAACAAGTTCGGCTAATTAAATGGTTATTTTCTGAAGTCAAGAAGAATTCAAGTTGTCATCAAAGGATTTCCAATTAGGATGATAATTTAAAAGGAAATGTCTTACTGTCCCATAAATGTTCAAAATCCTCTATACTTTTACAGTGTTATATGAGTGTGAGAAAGTTATTACACTGTTGGTTATTTTAGTTGTTATACATATGTTAGGTTTATGAATATAAAGAATAATGATATAAGTATTTTTAGAAACAAAGTAAATTGATTTATGATTGGCATTTAAGTTTAAATATGATATTCAGATTATTGATTGATTCAGAGTTTCCCTGAATCTGGTTCTACTTTATCCTTCTAAACTCATCTGCCAATACAACCCAAACTGAAGTCTTGTTTTTAGTGTGATCTCCCCACTGCCCCTTGAACTCCAGCCTACTCTTTCCCATCTGCAATGTCCTTTTCACTCAGGATTCTGTGTCAGATAAAATGTATAGTTCCATTCAATTCCCTTCTAGCCCCTCTTAACTATTGATGTTCTCTCTTCTTTAATTTCTAGAGAACTTAATAAATAAACTATTATTTTAGGATTAATTCCATGACTGCTTTGATGTTTCAAAAATATATCTATTTTATCTGTCTCTAGAAAGTATGTAATATTTAGAGAAATATAGTAACTCTTTTGTTTTTATTAAGCAATTTACTCCTTGGCATGGGTATAATATATAATTGGTACTGAATAAACTCATTTTGAGAAATAAAACAATAATTTTGCAGGTTTTAATACCCACCATAAAGGCAATTTAGTATTTTATGTGAAATTTATTGAAGATTTATATTTAAGGAGTTGCTAATTATTCTTGTTGATTATATAGTAACCATATACCATTTTCAGTCTATTTCAATAATAATAAAAATAATAAAAATAATGGTAATAAATGATAATAATAAGAAATAACATTTAATGAGTGCTTAGTGTGTTCCAGGTACTCTTCTAACCCCTTTATAATCCTCATAACTTCTCACAAGATAGGCATTATTCTTATCTCGTTTCATAGATGAGAAAACTAAAGCTAAGAGGGCCTAAACAGTTTGCCCAGATCCCACAAAACTAGAGCTCAATAGTAGTGTGACAACAAAAATTTGCTGAACACCTACTATCTATCAGGAATTCTGTTAGGTGAATTATTTTATATGTTTATGCCACACTCACTAGCAGGTATTATTACATTTTATTTATAAACCAAAAACGAAATTTTATGTGACTTGTAAAAGTTATACCACAAAAATATTTTGCCACATAGTCAATAAATGCACTTCTTATTAGTATACCTGTGATATGATACTCAATATTATTCTTTTATCTGTTTTGTTTGGGAGTTGAGTCAGATCTATGGTTATTGGTGCATTTAACGATGTAAAATCAGTTAAAATTAAAATCTCCTAGGGGTGGCAAAGCAGCATAATCCATTAGGCAAACTTAGCACATGCTTAGGACCACCAGGAAAACAAGGGATTCTGAAAATATTTTATAGTTTGTTATTTCAAAAAAGCTATGGAATGAGTATAGTGGAAACATTGTGTAGGACATTCTCATTATTATGTTTTAGTATTTGTATACTTGCATCGACTGCCTCAATTCTTCACTCTTCCCTATATTCGCACCCTTTGCTCTGAGAGCCAATGCATATTTCATCTCTCTGAGATCTCTGCCATCAACTTAAAAATTATATGCCAGGCTAGATTATGGGTTCTAGAGGTCACATGAGAAACACCCTAAACCTAGCCAAACTACTAACATGGAGACCCCTCTCTGTCACCCAAGCTCAAGATTCGCGGAGTCATACAGCTGTGCCAGGCTTAGGTCAGCTGACCCCAGCTGTCTGAATAAACACCTAAATAAATGTTGAATATTGTAGGTTGCTGAGATCCTGTGGTGGTTTGCTATATAGCATATTATGGTCAATAATAGTGTTTTCATTGGAAATTAGAAATGGCATATTGATGTAACACTATAACTTTTCATTGGTTAGAGCTACATGGAGTCATCATTTGATGCTTTAGAAGAGTAAATCAGAATATTCTCCAATGTAAAATTAGAAGACTTTTATTAGTGTGTTTACTTGTGTGTGGGTGTGGTTGGTTTGGTTTTATTTTGGAGAGGAAAAGATAAATATTTTTTCTGATACTTAGTTGACAAAATTGGACAAGACAATGCAGTGACAGCCCAGGTGCCCATCAGTAGATGACTGGATAAAAAACTGTGGTACATTTACACAATGGAATACTACACAGCCATAAAAAAGAAGGAAATCTTACCTTTTGCAACAGCATAAACAGACCTGGAGACTATTATGCTAAGTGAAATTAGCCAGTCAGAGAAAGACAAATACCATATGATCTCACTTATATGTGGAATCTAATGAACAAAATAAACAAGAATAAAATAGAAACACAGGCATGGATACATGGAATAGACTGACAGCTGTCAGAGGGGAGAGGGGTTAGGGGACTAGATAAAAGAAAATTAAGGGATTAGCCAAATAACATATATGCATAACCCATAGACAGCAGTGTGGTGATGGCCAGAGGGAAAGGAGATGGAAGGTGAAAATGGGCAAAAGAGGGGAGGGGGGGAATGGGGACAGAAAGAGATTTTGTTTGGGGTGATAGGAACACGATGCAGTGTGTAGGTGATGTTTTACTAAGTTGTACACTTGACATCTATATGATTTTGTGAACCAATGTCACTCCAATAAATTCAATAAAAATAAAAATAACAAAATAAAATATTGATCACACACACATACACAGACAGTACAGTACAATGAGATAAGGGTAGAGGTATGTGAGAGGTATTTTTCTGAGTATCATGTGTCTTTCTATAACCTTTAGCTTAGATGTCTTGTTCCTGCGAAGATGTCCTGCCTTCTCAAATCTAGGTTAATTGTTCTTTTAGATATTTTCAGAATACTTTTTTTTTTTAACCCAAGGTAGCCTATATGCCTCTTGTCTAAATTTCTATGTCTATGAGGGACAGGGACACAATAAAAATTGTTCATTGGTTTCCTAACCCCAAAGATAGTCCCGGTCACATAGGTGGCCCTCAGTAAATACTTTTTTAATATGAGATAATATGAACCCTAATTTAAAAAATATGTATTCCTTTACTAATAAATATTAACTAATTTTAGATATTTTAGATTTAAGTCATGACAAAAAATACTTTATTTTCTTCCCAAAGTGGTTATCTCTTATCTTTTATTGTTACTATAAGAGTACATAGATGGAGAGTAACAAAGTTCCAGACGCAGGTGTTCAGACAATGGAAAGTAAAAGTCTCTCTTCTACACTCTTAGTCTTTTTTCTAGACAAAGCCAAGTTTAACAATTTCTGGTTTTTTTTTTCTTTTTTAGTGTTTATTTAAATAATTTTTAAAAGTATGCTTATACCTTAATTTATAAACATACCAATTTTAGATACTATCAACAGTCCCACCTCCATTAAAAAGTTGTGGATTTTATTATTTTACATCACTATGTCCCTTCTTTTTAAAAAATGCATACAGATACCTTTTTACTTTCTCTTTTAGTATTTATTACCTTAAATAATGTATTCAACCTCTATTTCCCGATTCATCATTTCAGATACTATTTCCTGACTCCCTAGTAGGAGAGATGCAAATGACCGATTGCAGCAGGTCCAGAGAGTGAAAGTCTCATCAGCACAAAGTCAGAAACTTGGAGGCCGTGAGGTGAAGGTCCTCAGAAGAAAGTGGATTCCAATTAGCAACTGGTATAATTAAAGAGATCTGTGTTCACAATGATGGAATACAGCTAAATTTTGCTTTGCATAAACAAGAGAAAAGAAAGACAATTAAAATTCCAAGAAAACACCTGTATAATAACATCGTGGGCCAAATAGACACTAAACTAAGATGTCATATGACTCAGTAATCAACAGATTATATTTCTTATTCAGTGGGCCTAAAAAAATAAACTTAGTTCTTTTATGAATAATATTTATACAGGTACATTTTAAACTGATTATTTTCCATTATCAGAATCATCTTCTAGATTTTTGAAATAAAGAACGTGGTTCTAATTACAACTTAAGATCTAATAACAATAAAAGGTAAATGCTATGACAGCAAGAGAAGGGAGTAGAAACAAAATAAGGAAAGGTAGAGAAAAGCAGGGACAATGATAAAAATCATTATTTTTAGAAAAGAGAATTTATAGAGGAGAGTCATTAAATTAAATAAAATTAATGTAGTCATTACATGTTTTAATACTTCTGAAATAATAAAATTTCCTTAAAATTGAAGTTGATTATTAACAGATCCAAATCCCATGGTCCTAAATTATTTCCATTTATGGAAATTAGTAATTATTTGTTAACAAGAATAATTTTTGTAGTTCTATGCTATTGTCAACAAATAATTTTTCCAGAGAAATTTGATCTCCTGTGTTACATTAGGAATTCCAACTTAAAATATCCTATATGTCATTTCATAATACCAATACTACTGGAATTATTCATTTATTCAAATGCATATTTATTTATATATGTGTGCATATATTTGTACATATTACCATGTAGCCTGAATATTAATGAAATATAGCAGAGAGCAAACAAGTACAATTTGAAACCATTGTTTTTTATATAAAATAAGATCTCATTTTTAAACTTTAAAATGGCAAAATTTAATAATTTCCAATAATTGATGTTTGGCAAATTGTCTTGCAGATGAGATGAATGTAAATAATCAAATAGTTACAACACAATTGTACACCGATGTTCACATTTCTCCTGGGTATCAGGAGGTTGGGTGATGGGACCACCCAACTATTACTCACATGCAATTTGTGAGACAGGAACAGGTGCCAGCAGACCTGATACAGTTTCAGTGTACCCAAAACTTTTTTTAATGAAAACTTACATTCTTTTAATAGCACTGTTTTCAAAAGCATACATTCCTTTTATGAGGATTAAAGTTGGGAAAGTAATCCATGCCATGGGTTGTTCCAGTGAAATTAATTCTAAATCTGGATTTTAAATAACACAGTATAGTGGAAAGGATAATAAAGGATGTGAGAACTCTAGATTTTTGTACTCTGTGATTTCTAGGCGTTAGTAATCTCAACTCCAAAATAAAGCATTGACTAGATAGTCTTTCAGATCTCTTGAAAATTCAAACATCCAGTTGTTTTACAGAATCAGAAGGCAGATATCAGGGGTGTCATCTGGTCTCAGTTTTGTTTTTTTGTAACAGGTCCAAGGGAGATAGTCCCTTCTATATTTTTATTGTTCCCTTTGACCTTATAGGAATTAAAATGCAACTGCTTTCTAAAATTGAACATCTTAATATGAATGAATTACAAACATTATTTTAAATTATAAATTATATGACAGACCAGTTTAATAAATTATTCCATAGATACAGATTTAACATATTCTGTTTTGTTTTTTAGCAGTCATTAGCTTAGCTTCTTTTCATTTTTATGGGCAATTTTGACTTTAACATTGGCGTGATCATATTTATAAGTATTTATCATTATTTATTTAGGCAGGTACCTCTCAAGAAATGTAAAGTCAAATGGAGAATTGATAAAAATCAAGGAACGTTTTATAAAGAAAGCCCTCCATTTTTGTAGTTTAAAGAACTGAATCTCAAAAGATATGATTTTCAGAGTCACACAGCATGTAACTAGAATGTTTTCTTCTGATCCCGACTTTAGTACATGTAATATCAGAACACATATTTAAATTCCATGATCCCAACAGAAAATGTCAGAAACCATTTAGTAATCTATACTAAAAATCAAAAAGATGTAAGTCTGAATAAAGCCCAGATTTTAAGAGCTCCAATGCAACTGAAATTTTTTGTAGAAAATTTTTATTTATAAATATTTTATCTTACAGAAATTGATTGTTGCAATAGGAATAAATTTAAAACAAAGAGAAAGTCCACTGGAATGTTTTACAATTGTTTTATTGAGATAAAATTTATGTCCCATAAAATTCAGTGTTTAAAGTGCACAATTTATTGGTCCTATTGTATTTTATTAGTTACTGGTAAAATGCAATTAATTTTTCACCCTGATTTAATAATGCTACAAATATAAACAAAAACAAGAAAAAATAGGATTCTATATGATGAATATATCAGGTAAGGAGTTTCCTAGATATTTATAGAGTTTTACATTCTTAAGAGAAATGGACTGTTTTACATAAAGGAGTTAAATATCTTAAAGCCCTAAAGAAAATAAGAAGATTCTCATGGTGCAATAGTAAAGAGAAGTAACTTTACATAAAGAAATATTCCAGTATTGTGCATTATAAAATAAGCTGAATTGAAACACTTGTGTTTATTAACAAGACCTATCTCTAAGATCTAAAAGTAAGCCCGATGGTTACTAAAAAGTAACCATCAATTTTTTTTCTTTATACTTTTCTATATTTTTATGTAGGTCTAGTTTTTTTAATAATAAGAAAACTTAAAATGTGCACATGTCTCTTCAATCTTGTATAATAAAACACACACACACACACACATACACACACACACACATTTGCTTGGCTTTCTTTTCTTTCTATTCTCTAGTGCCAAGCTTTAAAAAAAAAAAAAAAAGAATTAGTACATCAGAATTTTGTCTTGTTCAGAAAGCTACCAAGACTACACTGCCTTTGGGGAAAAAATTCAAAGAACAGAGCCTTCAAAATCTGATGCCATTTTCTGTTTGCAAATTTATCTCCCAACTGTTCTTCCAATATTTAGCTCTTGGCTCTAGCCAATTTCATGATTTTCCTCTGAACAAAAGCAATAAACCCTTTAGGGTAAATATTTTTCAGGAAACCCTCCCACCTACTCTCTCTGAACCATTCATCCAGGTTCTATCCTCACTTTTAATTCAAGATCAATTCTCATGTCTTCCCTCCCTCTCTGTGCATGTCCATATAACATTTTCTTTCTCTGAAACTCTGTAATATTTTTCTCTGTCTCTCATTTAGACACTAAATCTTGTGTAACTTTGCACTGTTTCTGTAGGCTCCATGTTCAGTGTGCATGTTATTTATTCCACTAGACTATAAGCAAATGAAAAGTTTGAATTCATCCTTTTCATTACTAAAATGTATATTTCCAAGTCAAGATGCATCATAAGAACTGTTGATTTAATTAATGAGTTCTAAAATAAAGCATGAGTTCATTATTTTTAGAAGTATCATAACTGGTACTTGGGGAGAAAGAGAAAGTCACACCAGGGAAGAAAAGAACAAAGTGTCCAGAAAGACTTCAAAGGACTAGTAAAGCCTTGGGCCCTGGGTAACTAAATGGTTACATTTACAAAAAACCATATATGACAGTAAAAACTCAATGTAGAAAAACAAAACAACACACACACACACAAAGGAAAAAACAGCTGTGAGAGTCCAAAGATTGGATTTAAAATTGGATTGTTTCCCTTGGACTAGCTAGGCAAGAGTTAGGGGGACAAGGTGGTAAGTTCTGTTAACCAGAGTGAAAGCAGAGCTCGACTCCATGCTGTCCTTTAAGCAGAAGTAAGATCGCGAGTAGAAAGGATCTATGAGATCATTAACAGAGGTACTACAGGAGGGCTGTGAGAGGGAGGGAATTCAATAATAATGGTCAGATCCTGAATCACTGAGAGACCTGGGGAAAGCAGAAGGCTCTGCTACTGAGAACATATATATGAGGCAGAAATCCGATTGTGGGGACCATGGCACCAAAGTTGGGATACTGAGTAAGAAATTCAATACCTCTCCAAACTAGAGGCGACATTTATTCTAGAGGTTAGTGTGGAGCTCAGCCTGCAGTGGGAGACAAGTAGAGCTAGTTGCCATGAGGAGAGTAGACAAATAGACCTATTAGAGGAAGCTCCCTTCTGCCAAGTTTCAAGTGGACAAATCCATCTTGTTTTTGCATTCTGTAAAAAGTGTTTGGTTTCTTCTTTTGCTTTACTCCCCCATATCTGAATCTTAAGTAGACGGATGCAGTGACAGAAACAATGGAAATGGATTCATTCTGAAAAAAGAATCCTGAAAGATTTTCCTATAGTCTTTCCCTACATCTTGAGATTTTACCAGATTCCTGTTCTTCTTAAGATAGATTATTTACTTTTGCTGATTCCATAAGCTATCCATATCTTTTCGATGCATTCCTTTTTATGTGACGGTAACTAGAATTGGACAGATTTGAACAAATACTATTGACTCACGTGTAAATCTTAACACTCAATGTCAAATAATGTCCATTAATATTCGTGTTCAGAATTGTATGCACTAAAGCTTGTATGACTAGAAAACACCACTAATTTCATCAAATACCATTTATAATTTTGTATGTAAGAAATCAGCAAACTGCCCTGGCCGGTTTGGCTCAGCGGTTAGAGCGTTGGCCTGCGGTCCAGAGAGACCCGGGTTCGGTTCCCGCTAAGGGCATGTACCTCGGTTGCAGTTTGTCCCCGGCCCTGGTTGGGTCATGCGGGAGGCAGCCACTCGATGTGTCCCTTTCACATCGATGTTTCTCTCTCTCTCTCTCTTCCTCTCTCTCCCACCCACTGTATCTGAACAAAAAATGGAAAAATGTCCTCGGGTGAGGATTAAAAAAAAAAAAAAAAGAAATCAGCAAACTGACTTTATGTACCAGTTGTTCTTAATTTTTTTTTTTTTATCCTCACCTGAGGACATTTTTGCATTTATCTTCAGATAGAGTGGGAGGGAGAGGGAGGAAGAGAGAGAGAGAAACATCAACGTGAGAGAGACACATCGAGTGGTTGCCACTCACACGACCTCAACCGGGGCTGGGAACAAACTGCAACCGGGGACAAACTGCAACCGAGGTACATGCCCTTAGCGGGAACCAAACCCAGGTCTCTCTGGTCCGTGGGCTGATGCTCTAACCACTGAGCCAAACCGGCCAGGGCTACCAGTTATTCTTAAACAGTGATATAGTTCTTTCATTATTAAAGCTTCTTTTATATCTGGAATAAAAGTACTTGGCACATAGTGAGACTTTGATGAATGTTTATTGAACTAGTGTGTTTCTTTTAGGAATACCTCACCTTTCCATTGAATCTAGTCATAATTTATGTTTCTGAGAATGTAAGTAATGCAGGAGCTTTTTCTTTGAAAATTACTACTCATCCACTGAAGAGTTAAGGATATATTATCAAAGCAAAATGTTAACTATTTTTAAAAATATGTATGAGTGAAGTCCTGGAAATACAGTAATTTAAAAAGTGATTATCAAAAAAAGTAGACTGCCAGTTATAAACCTTGACCCAAAAATATATGTGCATATATATATATATATATATATATATATATATGCTTGCTCACCTGAAAATTGCTTGGAAGTACCAGTGACACGGGTCTTACACACTTAGGGGTATACCTCACCCTCACACACTCACTCTCCTGCCTTCAGTCCCTCAGTTTAACAACAGAGAACTGTTAGTGGCAACACTCTGGCTGACATTAATTGCCATGCCCAGGGAAAAAGGCAATTTATCAGATAACCAGGTCCCAAGCCATACAGGGCCTTGGAGATTAAAATGATCACCTTGAATTGCACTCAGAAGTTAAAAGGCAATCAGCGCAGATGGCAGAGCCCAGGTGTATCATGCTTCATGCAGCCCATCTGGTTAAGCAAGTGGACCACAGCGTTTTCAAGGTCTGAAGCTTCTGAGTGGTCTCTTAAGTGTTGCTCCACACAAAGCTTGGAGCTTGAATTGAATACAAATTTCCCACGTGTTTGAGGATTTCTCCTGGAAGAAATGACTTTTAAAGAGAAAACAAATGAAAAATCCATGAAATAGGCTCCACAGAATTTGCTAAAATCAAAAGGCAACAGTAAAATAAAACGTGCTGTTGAAATGATGACCAAGAGAGTTTTAAAACGTTCGTCCAACACATATGTAAGTTCTTATGACATTCGTACTCCATTCCCAAACTGGAAAACCACTGGAGACATTAAGTGTGCTAACTGTGTACCCCCTTCCCTGGAGTTCATCCTCACTTTTTAATGTAGGAAATACTATTTACTATCACAATTGAAGTCAGAGCTAAACAAACTCATTTAATAATGGAAGCGTATGGAAAGGCTTCCATGAGGGCATAGGGTCCTTCTAATATCCAGGGGTCAGTGTAAGCAGCACATTGGATAAACACAAGAGAATAGCTCATGAGGTAAGTATCAGGTTCGACATTTTGAGACTCCTTTGGACATTTGGTTTAAATCCCCTTGTGGTTAGTACAGTCTATCAGTGGTAGATAAACTCAATTTCTGCAATGAACTGTGCTTTTCCTTTTATGGTCTGTTGTTCTCTGCCTCTGTGTTCTGCTTTGGTGCCATAGGAAAGCCCCGTATTTACCTGTTTCTGCAGGTTAATAACAACAGTGGGAGGAGATGCCAAGATCCTTATTGATCTACCAACAAATTGAAACTCATAGATAAGGGAAAGTGTGCCACAGGAGAGGTTTCTATTTGTAGAAAATAGAAGTAGAAGGTTTTATTTTAAATACTCAAACCCATGAACACAAAGGATTTTATTGAAATATGACTCATTTTCCCAGTGCTACTGAATATTAAAATGCATATAGATATTAAGGAGAGGCTCCTGATTGTTTCTAGGAAAATTAAAAACTGCAATTTAATATATAATCAATGAAAGCCGAGAGCAAGCAATAGCAAAGTACCTACTATTAAAGGAAACTTCTTTCACACATTCCTTAAATGATGAAAGGGTCATCAAAGGTTGCAAATACTGGAGAAAGATACAAAACAAACCGGCTAACACAGAAAGTACTTGTGGCCTAAGCATGTAAATCTTTGCCATGAAAAAATGCTTAAAGTAATTATCACCACCTCTGGGATAAAAACAACAACAAAACCTGTCATTATGAAACATTAGACTTAGAGCCGCAGATGTTTGCCAAGTTATCATCACATGTGATAATATCCAACTTCTTCATAAATGACTAAGGAAGATTCATTTTTTGAATCATTCATCCCAATAAGACAATTTTACGTGGTTCTCCAATGTATTCAAATTTCACAGCTTGATTAATTTAACCTAATTATTAGAACTCTTCAAGTGTAGTTAAATCAAAACAAAGTGATGGAATGCTTGTTCACTTTCTTTTATTGTGCTGTTAGATTGTTTTTTTTATTTCTTTCTAGCCTTAGGGCTAAGTGTACTCTTTCCTTATCTTATATTTATCTAGATGATTCATCTATTTGTCTAGAAGACTTGAACTATTTTATAACGCTTTCTTGACAAATGCTTGAACTTAGAAAAAAAATCACATAAGCTTTGTCTCATTGACTAATAAGAACCAGCAAAAATAAATGAAGATATGAATGCCCCTGACACTTTCAATAATCTTTAGAGGAAAAAAAATGTATGTGCACTGAGTAACTACATTTTTTCTGGGATACATAGTTTTATAGAGTTTGTAGCTATTTGGTCAACTTTTACAGATATAATGCTATGTGGGTTAATACACTAAAGTTGATAAGAGTGGAAATGTTTAATACACTGATTCTCAATGTGTGGATATCTGTGTTAAGATTATGATGACGTTCTACTGGCAATATATATTATCATTATAAAACTTCTTAGAACTTCCTAGTCACATGTTTTGCTCTATTTCTCTTGAAAATTTCAGGAAGATCAAACCCAGCCACCTCTTCCTTATCTTTCTATGTCTAGGAGAGGATAATCAGATGCTATAGGGAATGTCTAGACTCTAGAGCAATGCTGTCCTGCAATGCCAGAATGTTCTGTAATCTGCACCATCCAATACGGTAGCCATGAGTCACATATAGCTATTGACTGCTTGAAATATGGCTAGTGAGACTCGGGAACTGAGCTTTTATTTTTATTTAATTTTTATTTAAATTTAAATTACAAAAGTCCCATCTGGCTCAAAGCTTGCTTACGTGAATAACTTTTTTACTAAAACACAATCATCCCATTACATACTGTCTATAGTTGCATTTATGCTAAAGAGCAGATTCAAATGATTTCTACAGAGACTGTACGACCCACAAAATAAAAAACATTGATTACCTCATCAGAAAAAGTTTTCTGATGTTAGTGTACAGGATTGTTTTTGGTTTTGGAGTGGGCAGGGGTTTCTTGCTACCTGAGTTTTATAAGCTTTTTGAAACAACCTCTTGGACAACGCTCCCTAATTTCATAGTTTGATTACAGTCAGTGACATTTCTTAATACTCCTTAGATGCTAGAGAAATATGTTCTAGGCCTATTTGGTTTCTCATTATTTGTGATGCACACCAACCCTGAGGTTCTCCGGGGAAAATTGAAAGGCCTTACATCATTAAATAGCATTGACTTATTAAGAAAAGGGAATATATCTCTTGTCCATCTATACATATCTATTCAGCACATTGAAGATGCTTTATAATTATTTGTTGAATGAATGAATGAATGAATGAATGAATGAATGAATGAGTGAACTATATGAATAAATCTAATAAATGACTCTCTACTCTCAAAAATATTAATAGGTCTATACTTGTGCTTTCTTCTACTACTATAATATTTCTGTCATATTTACAATTCAGAGGACAGAAATCATGACAAGTGTTATAAGTAACCACTATTTATCAAAAATAGATTCAGCTCTCCTTTAAATAATTTGCAATCAGAATGCAAAACTCTCTGGAAAAAAATTTATATTGCTAACATTTATAATTAAGTGTTCTACATGAAGAAATTATTTTTCTCTGTCGTCTCTATACTGAATTTTGATTGGTTTATCCTCTTCTGCATACAAAACCATTTCATATAGTTTATTAACTGTGTTTCTTCCAGGAGAAGTTAGTAAATAGTATACTTGAAACATGATTTTAATAACATAGAGAATTTTTTTAAATTTTTTTTTCCTTTATTGATTTGAGAGAGAGAGGAAATGAGAGGGAGAGAGAGAAACATCGATGAGAGAGAACATCGATTGGCCGCCTCCTGCATGCCCTCCACTGGGGATCAGGCCCACAACCTGGGCATGTGCCCTGACTGGGAACTAAACTGGCGACCTCTTGGTGCATGGGTTGACACTCAGCCACTGAGCCACACCAGCCGGGCCATAAAGAATTTTTTAAAGTGATAACTAATTAAAAGAAAGAGACCCAGACAGCTTTCTTAAACAAACCAGTTTGCTTCTTATATATGCATACCCAAATCCCAACAATAAATTTATTGATAAAAAGGACAAACTAAATGTTCTACTTGACAAAATGTTCTCTGTCAATTAAGCTTTTGGTCATTATCATCTGATATTAAGAAAGAATATTTTAAGTGGACTTTAACTCTTAAAATACACACTGCTCTGCACTTTTCACACTTGACCCATATTCTGCCATATATAGGATACATTCTTTCCCCTGTCTTTATCTGGCAAAATTCTAAGCATGCTTTAAAATTGGATTGGGTGTATCACTTTCTTTAAGAAATCTGAGACCTGGGAGCTCACACAGCACATTCATCAATCACCAAATGTACTTCCTTACTGCATTGAAATCATCTCTTCATGTCTATCTCCCCAACTAAATTTCAAGCTTTGTGTAAGTTTCTTGAAAGTGAAGTTTCAATTCCAGTGGGTATTTATTAAATATTAAATGTAATCTGTTCAACACAGACAGAAATCTGTTAAAAGTCATTGAGTGATGATATAAATCAGTTTTCAGAAGGCAGGACTCCAAATTTGCCTTCATGATAACTGAATTCTTAGGAATTCCAGGTGTGAAATTCATCTAGAAATACACCTTTTCTCAACTCACTTTCTGCTTAGATATCCTTTTTATTTTTTCAGTTGTAGTTGACATACAATATTATATTAATTTCAGGTATAAAACAGTGATTAGACATTTATATAATTTATGAAGTGATCACCTTAATACATCTGGTACTCATCTGGCACCATATAGTTATAATATTATTGACTAGATTCCCTATGCTATACTTTACATTCCTGTGACTATTTTTATAACTGCCAGTTTGTACTTCCTAATCCCTTCACCTTTTTTACCCAGCCTCCTCAAACTCCTACCCATCTGGCAACCGTCAATTTTTTTTCCTGCATTTATGAGTTTGTTTCTGTTTTGTTTGTTCATTGATTGTTAGGTTTCACATATAGGAGAAATCATATAGTATTTGTCTTTTTCTGTTTAACATATTTCATTTATCATAATACACTCCAGGTTTATCCATGTTGTCACAGATGGCAAGATTTCATTTTCTATGCCTGAGTAATATTCCATTGTATATCTGTACCATATCTTCTTTATCCATATGTCTATCAATGGACACTTAGGTAATTTACATATCTCGACTATTGTAAATAATACTTCAATGAACATAGGGATGCATATACTTTTTCAATTATTGTTTTGGATTTGTACAGATAAATATACTCAAAAGTGAAATTGCTGAGTCATAAGGTAATTCTATTTTTAATTTTTTTGAGAAAATACCATACTGTTTTGCATAGTGGCTGCACCAATTTACAATCCCACCAACAGGGCACAAGGGTTCCATTTTTTTCCACATCCTTGCCAAACTTTGTTGTTTGTTGATTTATTGATGATAGACATTCTGACAGGTGTGAGGTGACATCTCATTGGGGTTTTAATTTGCATTTTTCTAATAATTAGTGATGTGGAGCATCTTTTTATATGTTGATTGGCCATATGTATGTCCTCTTTGAATAAATGTCTATTCAGGTCCTTTTCCCATTTTTTAATCAGATTATTTTTAATCAGAATTTTTTTTTGTGTTAAGTTGTATGAGTTTCTTATACATTTTGGATATTAATACGTTATCGGATGTATCATTGGCTAATATCTTTGTCAATAAGTTGTCTTTTCATGTTGTTGATGGTTTCCTTTGCAGTGCAAAACTTTTTAGTTTGATGTAGTTGAATTTTTTCTCTTGATTGAGAGATGTCAAAAAATATTACTAAGGCCCTGGCTAGTTTTGCTCAGTGGTTAGAGCGTCAACCCACAGACCATAGAGTCTTGGGTTTGATTCTGGTCAAGGGCACGTACCTCAGTTGCAGTTTGGTCCTGGCCCTGGTCTGGGTCGAGCAGGAGTCAACCAATCAATGTGTTTCTCTATTATAGATGTTTCTCTCTCTCTCCCTCCCACTCTATCTGAAGATAAATAGAAAAAATATCCTTGGGTGAGATTTTTTTAAAAATAAATGCTACTAAGAGCAATGTCAAAGAATTTACTGTTTATGTTTTCTTCTGGGAGTTTTATGGTTTCAGGTCTTACACTTAAGTCTTTAGTGCATTTTGAGATTATCTTTGTATATGGTTTAAGAAAATGATCCAGTTTTATTCTTTTGCATGTGTCTGTCCAGTTTCCCCAACACCATTTATTGGAGAGACTGTCTTTACCCTATGTATATTCTTGCCTCCATTATCATAGATTAACTCACTATATAGGTGTGGTTTATTCCTGGGCTCTCTATTTTGTTCCATTGATCAATGTTTCTGGTTTTATGGCAGTATTATGTTGCTTTGATTACTATAGCCCTGTAGTATAATTTGATATTGGGTAGTGTGATACCCCCAATTTTGTTCTTCTTTCTCATGATTGCTTTGTCTATTTTGTAGTTCCATGTGGATTTAAGATTATTTGTTCTAGTTGTGTAAAAATGCCATCGATAGTAGGGACATTTTAATGATGTTCATTCTTATCCATGATCATGGTATATCTTTCTATTCATTTGTATCTTTTCCAATTTATTTCGGCGATGTCTTATAATTTGTCAAGTACAGGTCTTTTACATCCTTGATTAAATTTATTTCTAGACATTTTATTCTTTTTGATAGAATAATAAATGGGATTGGGTTTTTTTATTTCTCTTTTTGATAGTTCATTATTGGTGTATAAAAGTACAACTGATTTCTGAATATCAATTTTGTATCCTGCTACATTGCTGAATTTAATTTTTAGTTCTAATAGGGTTTTGTTTTGTTTTTGGTAGATTCTTTAAGGTTCTCTCTCTACAGTATTATATAATATGCAAATGACAGTTGTACTTCCTTTTCAATTCAGATGTCTTTTTTTTTTTTTCTTATCTGATTGCTGTGGCCAGGACCTCCAATACTATGTTGAATAAAATGGAGAATGTCATACTTACCTGCCAGGGGAGATACCATGATCACTAATGTGGTTTTCCCAGGATGGGACTTATCCATTGCATTCCTGATGTGCTGACCCCTGCAATTTCCCCAAATGTGGGAAACTCAACTGCATAGATTTTGGTAGTAGGGGATTGTATTCACACTCTCCCCTGGAAAATAAAAAATAAAAAAAAAGTGGAAACACCAATCAGAAAGAATATATGTACCCTTATGTTCATAGCAGCACTATTTACAATTGCTAAAATTTGGAAACAGCACAAGTGTCCATCAATAGATGAGTGAATAAAAATACTGTGGTACCTATACACAATGGAACATTATGCAGCCATAAGAAAGAAAGATCTCTTATTGTTTGAGACTACATGGAGGGACCTGAAGAGTATTATGCTAAGTGAAATAAGCCAATCAGAGAAAGACAAATACCACATGATCTCACTTATTTGCAGAATATAATGAACAAAAAAAAGCTGATGAACAAAATAGACCCAGAGACATAGAAAGGAGTATGGTTCAGACTGACAAACTTCAGAGGAGGGGGGCAGCAGGGAGGCATGTGATTAACCAAAGAACTTATATGCATGTATGCATAACCAATGGACATAGACAACAATGCTTGTGTGGAGGGGAGGGTAGAGAGGAGGGTGTCTGGGGGGGAAAAGGAGAAACACCTGTAACAAAAATAAATTAATTAATTTAAAAAAAAGTGGAGAATGTGAACTGTCTTGTTTCTGTTCCTAAAGCAAAGGCTTGCAGCTTTTCACCATTGGGTATGTGTATGAGTTTATCATATACGGCTTTTATTATGTTGAGGAATGTTTGCTCTATTTCCACTTTGCTGAGAATTTTTATCCTAAAAGGATATTAGATTTTGTCAAATGTTTTTTCTACATCTATTGATATGATAATATTATTTTATCTTTGATTTTGTTTATGTAGTTTATCACATTAATAGATATGTGTATATTGTACAAAAATTGCATCCCAGGAATAAATTCCACTTGATCATGATGTATGAACATCTTAATGTATTATTTGGTTTGCTAACAATGTTGAGGATTTTTGCAACAATATTCATTAAGTATATAGGCTTATAATTGTTGTTTGTAGTGTCTTTGTCTGGTTTTGGTATCAGGGTAATGGGAGCCTTCTCCACTCTTCAGTTTTTTTTTTTAAATAATGTGAGAAGGATAAGTATCAATTCTTATTTTAATGTTTGGTTAAATTCACCTCTGAAGCAATTTAGTCCAGAGCTTTGGTTTGTTGGGAGTTTTTGATTACTGATTTGATTTCACTAGTAGTTCTCTCTCTGTTCATTCTTTGTTTCTTCCTGATTTAACCTTAGAGGACTGTATGTGTCCAAGAATTTATCAATTTGTTCCACGTTGCCTAATTTATTGGCATATACTTTTTTGTAGTATTTTCTGCTAATTCTTTGTATTACTTTGTGTTGGTTGTTACTGCTCTTTCATTTATTATTTTATTTATGTGGGCCTCCTTTTTTTCTTAATAAGTCTGGCTAAAGATTTATTGGTTTAGTTTATCTTTAAAAAGATGCAGCTCTTAGTTTCATTAATTTTTTAATTGTTATTTTGGACTTTATTTTGTTTATTATAGCCTTCCTTCTACTCACTTTAGGTTTTGGTTGTTCTTTTTTTTTTTTTATCCTCAAACAAGGACACTTTTTGTGTTTATCTTCAGATACAGTGGGAGGGAGAGAGGGAGGAAGAGAGAGAGAGAAACATCAATGTGAGAGAGACACATCGACTGGCTGCCACCCACACAACCCCAACCGGCGCTGAGGACAAACTGCAACCAAGGTACGTGCCCTTAGTGGGAACCAAACCCAGGTCTCTCTGGTTGGCAGGCTGATGTTCTAACCGCTGAGTCAAACCGGCCAGGACTTGGTTGTTCCTTTTATTCTAGTTTATTTAGATGTAAGGTTAAAGTATATTTTGTTTCTTGAGATAGATTTGTATTGCTATAAAATTTCCTCTTAGAACTGCTTTGGTTGTGTCTCATAGATTTAGGGTCATTGTGTTTTTATTTTCATTTACTCAATGTATCTTTTGATTTATTTCTTGATCTTATTAATCCATTATTAATAGTAGCATGTTATTCAGCCTCCAAGGGTTTCTTTTTCAGTTTTCTCCTTATAGTTAATTTCTAGTTACATATCATTATGATCAGAGAAGATTCTTGATATGATTTTAATCTTGTATTTATTGAGACCAAACTTATTTCATGCCTAAACATGTGGTCTATCCTAAAGAAATGTTTTATGTCCACTTGAAATAAGCATGTTCAGCTGCTTTGGGTAAAATGCCCTAAAAATATCAATTAAGTTAATCTGGCCTAATGTGTCATTTAAGGACACTGTTCACTTGTTGATTTTCTGTCTGGATGATCTCTCCATTGATGTCAAAGAGGTATTAAAGTCATTTTCTGTGACTGTATTACTGTTAATTTCTTCCTTTATATATGTCAATATTTGTTTTATATATTTTCTTACTCCTAGTTTGGTGCATAGTTGTTTACTGGAGTTATGTCTTCTTGTTGGATTGATCCCTTTATCATTATGACATGCCCTTGTCTCTTGATACAGCCCTTGCTTGTTTTAATGTCTGTTTTGTCTGATGTAAGTATTGCTAACCCACCTAATTTTTTCATTTGCCATTTAGATAAGATCTTTTTCCATCCTTTACTTTCAGTCTGTGTGTGTCTTTCCATCTGAAGTGGATCTCTTGTAGGCATCATATATCTGGGTCTTGTTTTTTTTAATCCATTCAGCCACCCTATGTCTTTTGTTTGGAGCATTTAGTCCATTTACATTTAAAGCAATTATTGATAGGCATGTAGTTATTACCATTTTATTAATTATTTTCTGACTATATTTCTAGTTCTTTTCTGATCTTGTACTTTTCTGTTGTATGTTAATGACTTTCTATAGTGTTGTGTTTAGATTTCTTTTCCTTATTTTTCGTATATAACTTGTAGATTTTTGGTTTGTGGTTACTGCATGCTTCTTATATACCAAGCTATGTTTATTTCAGTCTATTTTAAGTTGATGGTCACTTAAGTTCAAACACAATTCTAAAATCACTACAATTTTCACTCACTTCCTACACGTTTATGTTTTTTTGTTATTTTTTACTTCTTTTGTTTTTGTGTTTGTGTGCATTTATTAATTTATAGTTGTAATTTCACATGATCTTCCTACTTTTGCCTTTTAATCTTGTACTAGCATTATAGCTGGTTGATCCACTGCTTTTACTAAGTGTTTGCTTTTGTCCGTGACATTTTTCTTTTTTATATTTTGTTATTCATATTTTGTATCCTTATGTTTCTATTTAAACAAGTTTCTTTGGGGAAAAAGTAACCTCAAAGTGTGATCTGATCATAAGTTCCTAACTTGATAAGTCATGGAAGGTAGTTACACCCCCAGCTTATAACTTCTTTAATGAAAGGTTTTAAGCTAGCCTTGTCCATTGTTCTTGTGCATCTAGGTTAACAAACCTTTGAAAGGCCAGAAGTAATACCCTAAAAAGGTATTAACCCTCAAGAGAGCACATAACCATGTTAAGTATTCTGTAATCCAATCCCTGCCTTGCTTTCTCTTATTTCTATGTGCATTCCCTCCTTAATTTCAAACGCATAAAAGAAACCACTAACCAGTTATTTCTGGAGTTTTGAGATCATGCTCACAGGCATATGTCCTTAGTTTGGCTCAAATAAACTTTAAAAATTTAAAAGAAAGAAAGAATTCCCCTTAACTTTACTTACAGTCCAGTTTAGTGGTGATAAACTCTTTTACCTTTTTCTTGTCTGGATAATTCTTAATCTTGTTATTTATTCTAAATGACAACCTTGTTGGGTAGAGTAGTCATGGTTGTAGGTCTTTGCTTTTCATTACTTTGAATATGATATGCCAATCCCTTCTGATCTGCAAAGTTTCTGTTGAGAAATCAGCTGACGGTCTTATGGGAGCTCCCTGGTATGTAATTAGCCACTTTTCTCTTGCTACTTTTAAGATTCTCTCTGTGTTTCACCTTTGGCATTTTAATTATGATGTGTCTTGTGTGTGTGTCTTTGGCTTCATTTTGTTTGGGACTCTCTGTGCTCCCTGAACTTGGATGTTTATTTCCTTCATCAGCATAAGGAAGTTTTAAGTCATTATTTATTTAAATAGGTTTTCAATCCTTTGTTCTCTCTTTTCTCCTTCTGGTACCCCTATGATGCAAATGTTGGCAGGCTTGATGTTGTCCCAGAGGACCCTTAAACTATAATCTATCCTCATTTTTAATTTTTTTCCCCTCTACTGATTGCTATCTTGTCTTCTAGATATCTCACTGAGTCATACCTCTGCTTTAGCTAATCTACTATTATCTCTAATGTATTGTTCATTATAGTTATGGTATTCTTCATTTCTATCTGATTCTTTTATACGTTTTCTATCTATTTATTGGAGTTCTCACTGAGCTCATTTTGCTTCCCCTAAGTTCAATAATTATCCTTATAACCAGTGGTGAACACTGTATCTGGTAGATTTCTTGCTTCCACTTTCTTTAGTTTATTTTTCTTGAATTTTGTCCAGTTCTTTCATTTGGAACACTTGTCTCCTCATTTTGGCTGACTCCTTGTGTTTGTTTCTATGTATTAGTTAGCTCTGCTATGTCTCCCAGTCTTGACTAATTGGTCTTACGTATTAGGTGTCCTGTGAGGCCCAGGGGCACAGTCTTCCTGGTCACCTGAGCCAAGTGCTCCAGAGGTGTCCTTTGTGTGGGTTGTGTGTACACTCTATTTGAAGGTGAAACTTGATTGCTCTTGGCCTGTCAGTAGGTGGGATGACCCTCAGGCTGACTGTCTGGAAGACTGGCTATGACTACAGTACATAAGCAGTTTGTCGGGGTTGACCCCATGAAGCGGGTGTCATTTTATCAGGGCTCCAGTGGCAGCCGAGTGTGCCCTTTTGGTGTACCATTTGTGGAGCTTGTTCGGAGGTGTTCTGGTGTGGTCTGTATCTGGCCACTGGGTGTGTAGTCCTGTAGTCTCTTGGGAGTGGCTCCAGTGCAGGCCAAGTTCAGTTGCCATTTGTGCCTAGTTTGGGACTGCCTGGTAGGAGCTACAAAGTGATCTGAGATTGGTTGTTGTTTATGCTGGGCTTGGAGGTGCTTGAGAGGTGCTATGCTATGAACTGAGGCTAGCTGCCACTAGTGCCAAACTTGGGACACTTTGGTGGGCACTATGATGTGAGATGAGATCAGATGACACTTGTGCTATGTTTATAGCCATTTATTTACAGATACATTTCAAACAAACCCATATGGGCACAGCATATGCCAGGCATGGGGCCACTTGATGGAAGTTAATGCAAGTTGGAACTGGTTGCCACTTGTGCTGAGCTTGGGGCTGCTTAGCAAGAGATACAGGGCACACCAAGACCAGCTGCTGCTTGTTTGGGGTTTTGGGGCCTTTGAAAGATTTTAGAAAAATCCACAACCCAAGCCAAGGCAGGCCACTTATATAGAAAACCACTTGAAGGGATTCAAGCAGGCACGTGAATTGGGTGGGACCAGGTCTCAGGGAAACACCAGTATGGGATCAACTTTGTCAGCCAGGTTAATAAAGAGCACAAATTTGATGCCCACCTGTGTCAGCCAGCTGGATGGGAGGAGCACTTAACAGAGTAACAATGACATCTTCCAGCACTTCTGTCCCCAAAGAGAACAGTCTTGACCCTTACCACCACAGCCCTCACCCTGAAATTAATCTCTTCAGTTCCTCCCTCTATGTCCCTAGGACTTTTCGAGCTGCTGCCCCTAAGCTGGAACCCAAAACAACTGATTTTGTGTAAGCAAATCCATATGCAGTTCTCTCAAGAGGAATGCCTGAGACTTCATTAACCCTCCATCTCATTCAGATGCAATCCCCCTTGGTTTTCATGGCCAGAAATTATGGGGACTATCCTTAGTTATAGGAATTCCATTCAGCCCATCTTCATGTGGTTATCAACAATGATTGTCCTATAATTTAGTTGTAATTCTGATGTGATCATGTGAGGTGATGAACACATTTACCTACTTTGCTCTCTTGACTGAAAGTTCCTTAGCTATTTTCATATCTCTTTATTAATTTCCTTAAAAAAAATCACATTTTATGTTGATTTTCTCAAATTCAGTCCCAATTGCATTTATAATGGTTTGCAAGGCATCTCCACTAAGTTTTACTACTAATAGCTAAAATTCAACAAGACTTAAACCACACTTATCATCTACACATCCACCTCTTCCTCAACCTTATTCTGAAGTTTCTTCCATCTTAAATTTAATTTTTTTGTTAATCTGTACAATAAGTTTGAACCTTTATCATTTATAGCAATCCCATACAGTAAGTACTTAAATTGTCTCCATCTTACATGTAAGAAAACTGAGGCTTGCCAAGGTCACACAGCAAAGTTAATATCCAATATTTTGTACTCCCATCCATCATGCATAGGTCACAGGACTCACTATTCAGAGGAGATTTACCCACTTTTTGTGCACTCACAAACTCAAGACAGCAGGTGAGGAGGAGAATGTTAACATGGGAAGTGGTGGTGTGATTATACCCATGGGATGTTAACTGTTCTGTTTGGTGGGATCCTGGGAAAGTCTCAGTGCTCAGGCTGCTGTCTGGCAACTTTTCTTTGGTGAGAGCCTTGGAGAGAAGCTGAAAAAGCCAGGAGGCTGGGACAGCAGGGTCCTTGTTGCTTCTTTTAAGGGATGAGGCCTTTTTAGCCCATCCTCATACAGAGAAAACCAGAGCCACCCTTCAGTCCTGTCAGATCAAAAGAGTCCCAAATCAGAGTTGGAAGTGTGTCTTGGTGTCCCTCCCTTTTTGTCAGTGGAGCTACCAGGAGGGCTGCAGCCAAGCCACCCTGTATTCACCATGGCAGAGGACTGATGGATGACCATTATTCCAATTACCACTTCAAGTGACTGCTCTTCATTCTGATGACTTTTTCAGACAAAAGGTAGATGCTGAATTTTACTTTACTTTGTCCTCACACATGTGCATATGCACACATTGTATGGGTACAAGGGCACAGGTGACATGTCCGGCCTGACAGTTTTCTCCTGGGGTGTGTTAGCAAAAGGAAGACTTTGGCAGTCTCTTCAGAAGCAGCTCTATAAGACATACACATCACTCTGACTTAACTCTATCATTTCAGTCTTATTGTAATGTTTGCTAATCACCAAACACGCCCAAGTGTTAATCTATTTTTGGACATCATCCCATTGTATCTCACATGCCAAGAATATTTTCCATTCCACATATACCTAGATAAATTCCTTCTATTCTTTGAGGTTTATCTCAAAAATCATCTCCTCTTATGAACCTTACTCAACTTTTCATCTAAAGCACTTGTGTAACTGTTGCATAGCTCACTATTTTCTGCCTTTATTTGTGGTTATTTGTATCCATGTCTAATCTTCCCTAACAAATCACATATTTCCTGAAGAAATTTCATATGGTGCAAAGATTCTGAGGAAAAACTACCAATTAAATTCCATGAAATCACAGTTTTGAAGCAATGTACAACTAGTATCTTTCTGAAATACAATGATATAGTGCTGTAGTTTGCATTTTATTAAGATAGAACTTTGGATGTTCTGTGGAAGGATTTTTCCTAGTCTGGGAAAAAACTGAGAAATGTTTTGACTATTTGGGCTCTGCTTTCTTTCCCATCCACTGTCTGTCTCTGTTTCCCACTGCCCATCTCTATTTCTCAACCCTGGGGTTTATAGTGTACAATTTAAGGTTTAAAAATGACTTGCAATACAGTTTTGGAGACACACACCTACAGAAACATAAAGATAAACTGATTTACCATTTCCATGTCCTACCAAGAAAAGAAAATAATTTTGCTTCAATCTAAACATCCAGCCACCATGAATATAAAGGACTACTTTATAACAAATAGTACAAGACAAACTGTATCCCAAACTTTCAGAGGGCCTATGAATTCCCTTTGGAAACATCTATTCAGAGTGCCTCAAATGTGTCAGGTGAATTTAGAGGTAGAATTGCCTTTCTCATATTCTTCAGAAGGAACATCAATTTCTAGTGAATTTGAGGTTGCCACTGTTCGTAGGAAGCTATTCTATATAATATAGCAGGATGTACCCCAATTAAGTAACTTTGCAATTTGCCTATTATTGAATGACGTCTTTAGGAAATAGCCTTAAGATTATTTTTTGAGTAATCCTAATAAAAATACATAGACATTTTCTAACAGAAAAATAATAGACTGGCAAAAGACTAGATATTTAACATTACATTGTCATTGTAAGTAAACCACAACAGAAATAACTAAAGAAGAAGGGAAATTCACTTTTAACTACTATACAGATATTTGAAATCTGAATTTTAAGTTTGTATTTGTTTATGCACATTAGGTACAAGAATTGAATTCACACAGACCTAGGTTCAAACTCTGACTCAGCCAATTCTTTGCCAGATAAACTTAGACAATTTTTTTAAATTCCTGAGTTTCAGTTTCCTTATGTGAAAACTAAAAACTATAACCAAAATTAGCATGTAATATGATAATATTCCAAAGTGTTTAATGCAGTATTTGGTGCTAATCATTCCCTCATAAATGGAGATATTCATCAAATTTTACCTCTTTTTTTTTTTTTTTTAATATTGCAGGTTATTTCGTTCTAAATTCTCTAAGAATATCTGTGGTGTATATTTTGTTGGTGAAGTAATTTCTAATCCTTTAAAATAAAATTTAACATATAACTTCAAAGAGTTATTATTCCACTGCTTTGCAAAAATATTCAACCCAATTCTGAAATATTTCAGTCAGCTCTATGATTGCCTGCTGAGTACAGTTATTGCTACGATAGTATGATAACATAATTGTACTGAAAGCTGAGTAATATAAAATTAGCTTAAATAAAGAAAAGACAAGAGCTTATATCTCTATACAGAGGCACATTATAACATGGGCCCATGTGTTTATGAAGCAGCTTTTGTGCAGAGTATTTTATCAGTAAAAAACAGTCTGTGCTCTCAGTTCATTTAAAATCTATCTGGAAAGTTAAAACAGAACACTCACAAAAGCCAAACAAAACAACACAAAAGTCAATCTGGCTCCTGGCATACATGGAAGGGAAAGCTGAGGAGAAGGTTAGGTGCGGTTTTTCGTTAGGATAAGTTATATGTGGAATTTTGATAATTAATTGGAACAGACAGAGGAGAAAATGGAAATGAGGGAAAGGATCACGTGAAAGATCACGCCAGTATTTTTCTCTGTAAAGAACATCAACATTTGTGGATCGTGGAGATGCTGCAATCTGAGCTGAGAGCAAGCTTATCCCCCGGCATGTACTTTTTCTTAGGATTGTGTTAAACAATATGAATAAAATCAGAATTTAAGAATTTCAAAGAGAAAATATTTTTGATAGTCAAATTTTCCAGCTTTTCATGGTAGCACACTTCCTTTACAAAGGTGTGGTGCAAACAGGCAGAAGAGATAAATAATTTAATTAGATGTGTACAAATACTAGGAAGTAGCTTAGTATGAGAAACTTTTAATAAAAGGTGTAATGTGTAGCAGAACTCTGCAGATGAATTCAAAAGAGAAAGCAGGAAAGATAGGAAGAGAAAGAATAGCTAATAAATGATTAGGTGGGAAGTGTTTGCTATTATTCATAAATTAAATACCTAAGTGTTATACAAAGCATTTTAGCTATTTTCTTGGGAGAAAAGGTTTACACGAGACTGATTTGAAAAACGATTGATTGTTTCTTTAATAGAAGACTATGTCATAAGAAAAAACTATATTGCTAAGTTGAATAGAAAATTATAGAGATTTTCATAGAATGTTAAGATAGAGGCTATGTATTTCAAACAGAAACAAGTTTTTTGTTTTGTTTTGTTTTTAATTCTAAGAGTCAGTCCAAAATGTAAGCAAACTAAAGAGTTTTAGGGCTAAGAATACTACAAAAAAATATATTTTTCCTTTTTCACTATGAGAAAATAAAGCTAAAATAATTTGAATGAAAGTGGACAGATACTTCATTTAGTGAAAATCTGGGAATAAAAGCAACATGTATGTAAACTAACCAGATGTTTATGATTAGTTCCTACTTAACATCACCCAGCTGGCTAAGGATGATTTTTATGGAGGAGGAGCATTATAGAATGCCACATGTTTATATAAATCATGAGTATGGCAGTCATGATCCTGGAGCAAAAGAGCTCCACATACTATTTTGGGTAACCTTTTCAATCACACCATATAACATAAGAACAGCCACTACTCCCCAACACAGTATCTGTTTCCAGTTTTCTCCAACATTTTGATGGGTGTCATTATGTGTCAGCCTACATTCTGTTTTCTTGTGTTGAACACATTGTATGGGTTTTGTACCAGGTGAAGTCTAGTACAGTATTTTGCATTAGTATCACTGGGTAGAGAAAATGTATATGACAGTTATTTTACATTAAATATTTTCTTTGGAAATAGGTTGCTGGCTTATTGTTTAGATATCTGTACCAAGGTCTATATTTCAAATTCAATAAAAAACCCAATCTTAATTAAATGTGATTTAAATAGAACTGTACATTTTCATCTCATTCAAAAGATGAAAAATGTATATTTGTACAGCAAAGACTTAGAAAGAAAGAAAGGTGAAAGAAAGAAAGGAGAAAAGTGGGAGGGAGGAGGTGAAGAGGCAAAAAAAGGAAGACAGAGAAAAAGGATTACCATTTTTTATTTAAAATATTAAAGGTCTATTCACCTTATGCTTTAACTAATGCTAATCGTGTTGACTTTGCCATTAATATTGTATCACAAGCATTTTACTATGTTGTTCAAGCTCTTTAAGATTATTTTCATGGCTGTAAATTATTTCACCCTAGCAAGTGGCTAAAACCTAAGAAAAAAATCTAAATAAATTATACATTTTCAGCATATTAGTTGACACAAATGTATCATAAGATGTATGTTATTCACAGTAGGGGAAACTGAGTGCAGGTTATATTGGAACTCTACTATCTTTCCAACTTTTCTGTGTATCTAAAACAACTATAAATAAAAGGTTCTCAAAATTACTTAACCATTTGTAAATTAGACATTAAATATTTTTCCTAAAGCATCAGTATGAACGTGTAACTTTTTTTTAGTTTTTATATTATTTTATTGGACTATTCCTTGAAGTACAATTATTATATCAAAGTATGAATATTATACATATATCTGCAGATTGTTTTTGAGGAAGTTGTACAAATTTACATTCTAACCAGCAGTGTATAAGAATTTCCCTCATACCATATTTTCCCCAATAATTTATTATGAAAATTTTCAAACATGAAATAAAGTTAAAAAATTTTACAGTGAACACCATCTATCCACCACCCAGATTTCCCCATTTTACTGCACATGTTCTGGCCATCCCTCTACCCTTCTATTAATCCACCTTATTTGAATGCATTTTAAATAAATTGCAAATTTTTGTTCACTTGCTGATAAATGATGCAGCACGTGTATCATTACTTAGAGTTTAATATTTGTCTAAACAATTTTCATATAAAATTTACAATGAAATGCACAGATCTTAATCATGTATACACTTGGGTAACCAAAACCCCTCTCAAGATATAGAGAATTGACACCATCCCCATCCCCACTTAAACCTTCACTCTGAGGCAAATACTGTTCTGATAGTTCCACCACAGATTAGTTTTGCTGATTCTGGATCTTAATATAAATGAATTCATACATATGTACACTTTGTGTAAGACTTCTTTCACTTGCATAATGATTTTTGAGTTTGATCTGTTCTATTACATGTTATCAGTTTATTCCTTTTTATTGATGGATAATATTCCATTGCATGAATTTATCACAATGTGTTGTTCCTCTTTCCAACTGGTGAACAACCAGGCTATTTTCAGTTTGGAATATTATAAATAAAGCCACTATTGATATTCTTTATAATTATTTTGTAAATGTAGGGTTTCAAAATAATTTTGTGAATATACGGCTTATCTATAAAAAGTGGTATTTTATATTTATCCAGATACTATATCTGATCTGATCTTTTCATTTCCTCTTGAAGATCCACAGTTATATGTAAATTTCATAATGGTATGTTTTATGTTGCATTTATCTGGGAATGCAAAAAAATAATCTCCAAATACTGACAATTTGATTTCTTCCTCGCTAATATTTTATTTCCTATATCTGTTTTATCTCTATTGAGGTGACTAGAAATTCAATTAAAAATAGTATTCTAATTTTTAAATTTTTTATCCTTGTTCTGGTTACCTATTGTTGCATAACCAATCATCCCAAAATGTGTTGTTTTGAAATAACAACTTATAAATGTTCACAATTCTTGGATTGGACTGGACAAATCTGCTTAACATAGAGTTGGCCAGGGCTTTGGATGGCTATAATCTCTCAATGGCCTCATTCACATGGCTGACAGATGCTTAAAAGATCAGCTGCAGCTATTGGCTAAGGGTCTTAGTTCTTGGCTGTACCCTCTTCACATGACCTCTTGGTCTTTCTCATAAAATGGTAGCTTGATTCCAAGCAGAAGCATTTCAATAGGCAGGAAATGAAATTGTCAGTCCTCTTAAGTATTACGCTCAGAAGTCTCAATTTTGAAATTAATATTCTGTTGTAATTGTGATTTTTAAATAAATATAGTCTGGTTGATTCATGAACAATGTCTGCTTTCTATGTGTAACAATACTAATTTTCCCAAAAGATACAAAAAAGGAGTTGCCAAGCATATTCGCATTCTAAGAAGTTTCTTGTACTTATCAGGTCTAAAGGGGAGAAAAAAGCTACCACAAAAACTAATCTTGAAGTTAAAAAATACTTAAATCACAAAACATTCAATTTTATCTTTCCAAAAAATAATTATTTCTATTAGATCTCTAACCTTTCATAGTTGCTATATGGTCTCAATGGTGCAGGTCAGTTATTTGTTTTGACTGTTGACAAAATA
The DNA here is from genome assembly GCA_030848825.1 of Tadarida brasiliensis. NCBI lineage: Eukaryota > Metazoa > Chordata > Mammalia > Chiroptera > Molossidae > Tadarida > Tadarida brasiliensis. The sequence continues at coordinate 84,184,458 of CM061257.1, forward strand.
ATATATTTATAAAAATATGTTAGCAAATATTTCCTTATAATTTTTTTCAATTCTAAACATATAAGCATTTTTCCAGAATACAAATAGCAGATGTATTGAAGGAGAGAGATCTTTTGGGGGATATTTTGAAATATGTATTATTATTTCTGTCAGTGTTATATATCTGTTCTGGGAGAGTACTGCATAGAGGTTTTAAATAGTAAATGATCAAATGTCATCCTATTCTCTACATAATATAAGGAATGAATTTGGTAATGGTGACAGCACATAGTAAAGCCAAATAGGAGAATAATTGGTTTAGATTTCTGTTTTGAGAAATAATCCTAAATTTCTAATGCAAAGAAAGTGCCTGAAGTATCAGTAATGGCCTAAGAAAATATGATCAATTTAGACCAAAGTAGGTCTAAAAACTAGGTATTTAATGAATATATCAATATGTATATGATGGTTAGAAAGACTCACCTGGGAGAAAGGGGTATGAGGGGAAGAGATAAAAATAACTTTTAAATACATGTGAGAATTTGGGGACTCTGAACCAAAGAATGGACAAAATTGTTTCTCAAGAGTCATTACAAAGTGAATAATATAGCAAAAGTATTCAGAAAAGTATGTAGCATGAAAACAGGAAATGAAAGAGAATGCCGAGTTACTGGTACCGAAAAGACCTCTATAAGGCAAAGGAAGCCTACTTCCTAATCAGAACAGTTTCACATATTTTCCCAAAAAGGACACCTAACATCTATGAATGGAGTAACTAAGATTTGCAATGTCTCATACTGTTCTTTAGTTGTCTCCAATGTTTGAATGAAAGAAACTTGCAAAATCATGGTGGTATAGTTCTCCCACTGAAAATGAGAGCTCTTGGAAAATAACCTGTAACTCACAAAACTAGTGCCAATACACTAGTCTAAATTAATTTCTGCCAAATGTGTTGCCATTACTGTTGTTTAACTTCCTTTCTACTGCATCTGGACCTTTCTCATTCCATTACATAAGTTCAGACTCTTTCTTAAAACCTGTCATATAGCACAATCTAAACCACATCCACAATTCAATAAGGACCACTTGTCTCTTTAAAGGAGGAACTGAAGGTCTAATTTTATGTTAAGTAACTTCTTTTTTCCCTTGAATTTCAGAAGGGAGAATTCTCTCTTCTAGGAGAATAATAAAATTGCTGGCACAGCATTGACTTAAAATTGAAACTCATGACTGAGAAGTATTCCATTACAGTTATTTGTGACAACATGAATGGATCTTGAGAATATCATGCTAAGCAAAATGAATCACAGAGAAAATGTTAAGAACCATATGATTTCACTCATATGTGTGATATAAAACTGAAAGCAACAAATGAACAACAAGAAAAACAAACAAACAAAAACTCCTAGACACAGACGACAGTATGCTGGTTACCAGAGGGAAAGAGTGTGTGTAGGGGGGGTGAGGGTAGTAAAGGGAAAAGGAGGTCAAATATATGGTGATGGAAAAAGATTTGACTTAGGGTGGTGGGCACACAATGCAATATACAGATGTATCATAGAATCATACATTTGAAACCTATATAATTTTATTAACCAATGTCATCCCAATAAATTTAACTCTTAAAAAGAAATAAAGGCTAAATTAAGACTAAAAAGAAAATTAAAAACTGAAACTCTTTTCTATCAAATTCTAAATGGCTAAATGTAGGTATATATTTTATACTGTGATAAATTAAAGGGGATTTGAAAAAACTTTGATATAGTAAAGGAAACATATTGTTTTGACACTTTCAGAATTAGAGTACAATGTCAAAATCTATTAACCTTGCAATACATATCTCATATTAATAAAAAATGTTAATCTCTTGAGTTATAAACCTATTCCTGAGTATCATCCAAATAGCAAATAAATATGATTTACTGATAAAAGTTTCATCTTTTTATCAAAAAGTGGCAAGGTAACTGGGTAGAGGGTATAAATACAATAAAAATCCAGTCATTACTTCCTATGGTTCCAACATACATGAATGTCTGTTACCACAGTATAGCTAAATAGTGTCTGTTCTTCTACAACACAGTTCAAATTTCAGTTACCATGGTGTATTAACTGTGAGTAATTGCAAAAAGTATAAACTTCACTGCTAGATCTTCAGTTCACAAATCACTATGTAATAACAGATGTCCATCATGATCAGTGACCAAGCATGTCACTTTGTTTAAAGTCTGCCAGGGCTTGGCCACTGTGCATCTGTTATTCAGTTCATATTCAAACAAGAAAGTGTGTGGCTATGTTGCCTCCTTGTCTCCCAGTGACAAACCCACATTCCATTTTACAAAAGAAAAGTAAAAAGGATAATCAAAAGAAGATATTGTTTAATAAAGATAAAACTACAGCAAGGAAACAAAACTTATAATACTGGAAGTGAAATTTGAGTCAAATGTAAATGGATTTATAGAAAAATAGCACGCGTGTTGACATTGCTGCCATTCAGGAAACTACGTAATGTGCAGATAGAGGATCTTCGTGAAGGCAAAAGTACCAACGTAAATAGGAAAAGTGGTTCTGATGAAAACAATGACAACATCCTAGAGGAAGTGATGCTGGTAAAAAGCTTCACATTAATGGAACTCTCAGAGATATTGTATGGCGTTGAAAGTGCAAAGCATAAAATATTAGAAGCTGATAAACTTAGAAAGGAATATGACAGTTTACCAAGGTATAGAAAAATGCTCACTCTGTATCTTAATTTATATAAGAAGGCACAATGTTCAATGTACTCTTTTTAAAAGAATTTTTGAAAATTAATTTTTAATTATAGTTAATGTACAACATACACTATTATATTGTTTTAGGTGTATAACATAGTGATTCAACATTTTTATGCCTTACAAAGTGATCCCCACAATGTCTAGTAACCACCTGTCACTGTGCATAGTTATGATATTATTGACTCTATTCCCTATGCTTACATTACATCCCCATGACTTATTTTATAACTGGAAGTTTGTACTTCTTAATCCCCTTCAATTTTTCACGCAAACTCCACCCTCCTTCCTTCTGGCAACCACCAGTTTGTTCTCTGTATTTATGAGTATACTTCTGTTTTATTTTGTTCATTTGTTTATTTGTTTGTTTTAGATTCCACATGTAAGTAAAAGCATGTGGTATTTGTCTTTCCCTGTCAGACTAATTTTACTTATCATAATACTCTCTAGGTCTATACATGTTCTAAGCAAGATGTTCTTCCTTTTATGGCTGAATATATTCCATATACACATGTACCACTTCTTCTTTATCCATTCACCTATCATTGGATATATTTGCTTCCATATCTTGGCTCTTATAAACAATGCTGCAATGAACATAGGGGTGCATATATATTTGCAAATTATTGTTGCTTTCTTCAGATAAACACCCATAAGTGAAATTGCTGGGTCATAAGGCAGTTCTATTTTTAATTTTTTGAGGAACTTCCGTATATTTTTCCATAGTGGCTGTATCAATTTGCATTCCCACCAAAAGTAAACAAGGGTTCCCTTTTCTCCACATCCTCACCAACACTTGTTGTTTGTTGATTTACTGATGATAACCATTCGGACAGGTGTAAGATGGTATCTCATTGTGATTTTGATGTGCATTTCTCTGATGATTAAGCATCTTTTCATATGTCTATTGGCCATCTGTATGTTCTCTTTGAAGAAGTGTATATTCACATCCTCTTTCCATTTTTTAATTTCTGGATTGAGTTGTATGAGGTCTTTATCAATTTTGGATATTAACTCTTTAACAGATATATCATTTATGAATATGTTCTCCCATTCAGTGGGTTGTTTTTTGTTTTGTTGATGGTTCCCTTTGCTGTGCAAAAATTTTTAGTTGATGTAGTCCTGTTTGTTTATTTTTTCTTTTGTTTCATTGACTGAAGAGATATATCAGAAAACAAATATTGCTAATAGAAATATCAGAGAGTTACTACCTATGTTTCTTCCAGGACTTTTATGGTTTCAAGTCTTAAGTTTATGTCTTTAATCCATTTCGAGTGTATTCTTGGATATGGTGTAAGAGGTGGTCTAGTTTCTTTATTTTATTTTTTTTTTTGCATGTATCTGTCCAATTTTCCAAACACCATTTATTGAATAAAGTGTTTTTAGCCCATTGTGTGTTCTTGCCTCCTTTGTCATATATTAATTGACAGACAGCGTAGGTGTAGGTTTATTTCTGGGCTCTCTATTCTGTTTCATTGATCTATGTGTCTGTTTTTATGCAACACTGTGCTGTTTTCAATACTATAGTCTAGTATTATCGTTTAATATTTGGTAGCGTGATAGCATTGCGTAGTACAAACGTTTAAACAATGTTAATTCTTCCTATTTATGAGCACTATATATATATATATATATATATATATATATATATATATATATATTTCATTTATTTGTATCTTCTTCGGTTTCTTTCTTTAGTATCTTATAATTTTCTAAATACAAGTCTTTCACCTCCTTGGCTGAATTTATTCCTAGGCATTTTTGTTATGATATTGTATATTTTATATATATTAGTTTCTCTTTCTGATAGTTCATTATTGGTGTATAAAGGGCAACAGATTTCTGAATATTTATTTTGTTTCCTGCTTCTTTCCTGAACTCACTTATCAAGTCTAGCAATTTTTTGGTGGAATCTTTAGGGTTCTCTATATGTATAATCATGTCATCTGCAAATAATGACAGTTTTACTTCTTCCTTTCCAATTTAGATGCTTTTTATTTCTTATTGTTGTCTGATTGCTGTGCTAAGACTTTCAATACTCTGTTGAATAAGAGTAGTAAAAGCAGACACCCCTGATCTTATTCTTGACTTAAGGAAAATGCTTTTACTTTTTGCCCATTGAGAATGATGTTGGCTATGGGTTTGTCATATGTTATTATCTTGAGGTATGTTTTCCCTATTCTCACATACCTGAAAGATTTTATAATAAATTGGTGCTATATGTTGTTAAATGCTATTTCTGCATCTATTGATATGATCATATAATTTGTATCCTTCATTTTGTTTATGTGGTATATCACATTAATTGATTGGTAGATATTGAAACAGCCTTGCATCCCAGGAATAAATCCCACCCTATTATGGTGTATTATCATTTTAATGTATTGCTGAATTCAGTTTTTAATATTTTGTTGAGGATTTTTGCAACTATGTTCATCAGGGATATTCCCTATAATTTTCTTTCTTTGTAATGTTTTTACCTGGTTTTGGAATCAGGATAATGTTGGCCTCGTAGAATAAACGTAGGAGTCCTCTTGAATTTTTTGGAATTGTTTGAGAAAGACAGATGCTAATTCTTCTTTGAATGTTTGATAAAATTCTCCTGTGAAGCCCTCTGGTCAAGGACATTTGTTTGTTGGGAATTTTTATTTTGTTTTTAATTACCACTTTGATTTCATTAATTGAAATTTGTAAGAAAAGAAATTTCTATTTCTTCTTGATTCAATCTTATGAGATTGTATGTTTCTAGGAATTTATTCATTTCTTCCTGATTATCCAGTTTGTTGCAATATAATTGTTCATAGTATTTTCTTATAATTCTTTGTACTTCTGTTGTGTCAGGTGTCACTTTTTCTCTTTCATTTTTGCTTCTATTTTTTGGGGTCTTCTCTCTGGTTAAAGGTTTATCAATACTGCTTCTCTTTTCACAGAATCAGCTCTTGGTTTCATTGATCTTTTGTATGTCTTTTTAGACTCTATTCTGTTTCTTTCAGCTCTGATCTTTATTAGTTCCTTTCTCTACCCACTTAGGGCTTTGCTGTTTTTTTTCTAGTTCCTTTAGGTATAAGGTTAGATTTTTTTTTTTTTTTTGAGATTGTTTCTTAATGTAGTTCTGTATTGCTATGAATTTCCCTCTTAGAAAGGCTTTTGCTATATCCCATAGATTTGGATTGTTGTGTTCTCATTTTCATTTGTCTCAAGGTATCTTTTGATTTCTTCCTTAATTATATTGTTAACCCTATCATTGTGTGGTAACATGTTATTTATCCTGCATGTGTTTGTGTGTTTATTTTTTTTCTTATGGTTGGTTTCTATTTTCATACCATTGTGGTCAAAGAAGCTTGATACAATTTCAATCTTCCTAAATTTATTGAGACTTTTTTATTTGCCTAACATGTGGTCTAATCTGGAAATATTTCATGTGCACTTGGGGGGAAAAAAGGTATATTCTGCTGCTTTAGGTTAAAATGCTCTAAAAATATATATGAAGTGCATCTGGTCTAATATGTTATTTAAGGCCACTGTTTCCTTGTTGATTTTCTGTCTGGAAGATCTATCCATTAATGTCAATGGAATAATCACTCCCCTACTATAACTGTATTACTGTCTATCTCTCCCTGTATGTTTATCAACATTTGCTCTATTTAGATGTTTCTATGTTGGGTGCATAAATATTTAAAAGTGTTATTTTCTCCTGTTGAATTGATTCCTTTACATTATGTTTGTCTTTATTAGTCTCTTATTATGGCCTTTGTTTTAAACTTTATTTTGTCTGATATAAATACTACTATCTCAGTTTATTTTTTTTAAATTCCAGCTGTATAAAATACTTTTTTCCATCCCTTTACTTTCAGTTTGTGTCTTTTCATCTGAAGTGTGTCTCTTGTAGACAGCACATACATGAATCTTGATTTTTTATCTATTTATCTCTCTATGTTCTATAATTACAGCATTTAAACCATGTACATTTAAAGTAATTATTTATAGGTACATAGTTATTGGCATTTTATTATTCATATTTATGTTTCCTTGTGTTCCTTCTTCCTGTTAAAGAAGTTCCTTTAATGTATTTTGTAATACTGGTATGATGGTGATGAACTCCTTTAGCATTTTTCTTGCCTAGGAAGCCCTTTATTTTGCTCTTAATTTTAAAGATAGCTTTGGTTCCCACCTTGGTTGTAGGTCCTTATTTTTTTTCACTTTGACTATTTCATGCAAATTTTTTCTAACCTGAAATGTTTCTGCTGAGAAATCAGCTGCCAGTCTTGTGGGAGATCCCTTCTAGGTAACTGTTTTTCTTTTGCTGACTTTAAGATTTTCCTTTTTGCCCTTGCCAGTTTGGCTCAGTGGTTAGAGCGTCAGCCTGCAGTCCAGAGAGACCTGGGTTCGGTTCCCGCTAAGGGCACATACCTTGGTTGCAGTTTGTCCCCGGCCCTGGCAGCCACTCGATGTGTCCCTTTCATGTCGATGTTTCTCTCTCTCTCTTCCTCTCTCTCCTTCCCACTCTATCTGAACAAAAAATGGAAAAATGTCCTCGGGTGAGGAAAAAAAAAAGATTTTCCTCTTTGTCTTTATTTTTGCCATTTTAATTATAATGTGTCTTGGTGTATGCCTCTTTGGGTTCGTCTTGTTTGGGACCCTCTGGGCTTTCTGAACTGTTGTGTCTTTTTCCTTAACCAGGTTAAGGAAGTATTCAGTCGTTATTATTCATATAGGTTTTCAGTCCCTTGTTCTCTCTTTTCTCCTTCTGGTACCCCTATGATGCAGATGCAGTTATGCTTGATATTGTCCCATAGGTCCCTTAAACTATTTTCATTTTTTTGGATTATTTTTTTCTTTTTGCTGTTCCAGTTGGGTGTTTTCTGCTTCCTTGTCTTCCAATTAACTGACTCAACCCTCTGCTTCTCTAATCCACTGTTGATTCCTTTCAGTGTATACTTCATTGCAGTTATTATATTCTTTATTTCCGACTATTTTGGGGGCTTTTTTTGTTTGTCTGTTTCTACATTCTTTTTATACTGATGAAGTTCTCACTAAGTTTCTTGGGCATCCTCATAATCATTGTTTTGATCCCTGTAGCTGGTAGTTTGCTGCCTCCATTTCATTTAGTATTTTTTCTGGACATTTCTCTTGTTCTTTCATTTGGGACATGTTTCTTTGTCTCCCCATTTTGGCTGTCTCTCTGTCTTTGTTTCTATGTATTAGATAGATCTGTTGTGCCTCCCAGTTTTTGTAGGATGGTGATGTGTGGGGACCAATGATACAGTCTACCTGATCCCCTGAGCCAGGTGCTCCAGGAGTGTCCCTTTTGTGATTTACGTGTATCCTCCTATAGTAGTTGAACCTTGATTACAGTTGGCATATCCATGAGTGGGATTGACCCTCATACTGTCTAGCTGTGAATACTAGCTGCGCCACAGTGTACAAGCTACAGTGTGTTTTACAAACTTATGTAAATATATTTTAATATCTTCTTTCCAATAATTATAATTACAAACTATTTTATATTGCTTATTTCATAATATTTGTCAAAGTAATATTAAAGTCCACATTTAATTGTATGTTTTCATGGCTTTTGTGTTTATTCCTATGCCCATAAACTGATTTCCTATATCTCCATTAAACAAATGATGGTAGCAAGACAGTTAAATCTCACATTTCTATGTAATATTTTAGTTCTAGAGAGCACCCATATGCTATTATGTACAATATTAACAGTATTACATGGGATAAGTATTATACCTGACTGAACAATGAGCTTAAAACACAGAAAACATTTTACTATGCAATAAAAACCATGGCCAACCTCAGATTATTTGACTTGTTATGTGATCCTGTAATTTTTTTAAATTTCAGTTTGTAAGTTAGATTTCTAATTATCATACTTTTGATATTAAAATATCTATTAAATCAAACACTTGTATAAAAGTAGTTCATTTTATGTCATATACCCTAATAATTCCTGTTTCAGTCAATGTAACAGATAATAAAAATGCAAAAGTGAATAGTCCCTGCCATATAAATATAATCAGTAGGATAAATATAACAGAAATATGCACATGTTCCCAAGAGGCAAAATAGAAAAGTTCTCACTGAGTTGAGAGTTTTGAATTTTCCTTTTGTGATTATGTAAGTTTTAATCAGTTTAGATGACCAAAGAAAAGCCAACTATGTATTAGAGATTATTCAGTAATAATTGTGTTTTCCTTCTTAAAAAGTTGAAGTATGGAAGATTTGGCTAAGTGAGAAGGTATTTGACATAAAATGAAAAGGAGATGGAACTACTGCAGAGTACATCTTACTTTAAGAACAACTTCCTCCTAAGAATAAACTGCTAAAACAAATGTAGGGAATGGGTCCTTGCTGGTTTGGCTCAGCAGTTAGAGCCTCGACTCGTGGAATGAGGGGTCCTGGGTTCGATTCCCTGTCAAGGGCATGTACTTGGGTTGTACTTTCGATCCCCTGCGCTAGTTGGGGTCGAGCAGGAGGCAACCAATTGATGTGTCTCTCTCACATTGATGTTTCTCTCTCTTGTTCTTTCTTCCTTCCACCCTATCTAAAAAAAAAATCAATGGAAAAATATCCTCAGGTGAGGATTAACAACTACAAAAAATAATAATAATAATAGGGATAGGTCTTCCCATTGATCACCAGTTTCTCTGCATCATAGACAGTCCATTGTTACAGATGATTATGCAAAACTTGTTCTTGGGCCATTGGAGCATGTCTATTGGGTTAGGCATTTGTGTTTGCCACTCTTGTACCAGCTTTCTGTGTGTGTGTGTGTGTGTGTGTGTGATTTTAGCAAGATTATTCATCATCACCTCTTCTATTTTTTTCTTTATTTTGTCAATATGTTTATTTCATAATTTTTGTTTAAATTTTATAATATTACTATTATGTATTGTTAAGCCAAATATTATGACATGAATTACATTTTCTTTCTCCTATAATTATTTTCCTGAGTTCATTTTTTTTCATTTGCTTGGTTTTTGTAGGTTAGATACCTGATTTTCCCATATATTCCAATAACTCATGATACTTTTTGCTATATGCTCAGTTTCTCCAATATTCAATTACATCAGATAATGTATCAATTCATGTGTGTTTTTAAGCTAGAAATCCCACCCCAACCTCTCTTCCTGCTCTATTCTACATGGTTTCCTCTCCCGGGCCACTGCTCTGAAGCTTCTGTGAGTGACCCATTAGCCATTTTCTTGATTGCAGGACTCCTTGTTCTGTACACTGTTCTTCTACTTCAGATCTCCTATTAATCAGATGCTGCACCATATGAATTGATCCTCATAGTTTTCTTTAATACATTGTTTTCTACTTTTTATCTCTGTGTCATTTTGTTCTCCTTTCTGGGATAATTATTCCCCCATACCTTCTGAACCTTCTATCTGTTTTTTCTTAATTTCAATTTTCTTTTCTTTTTAAGTATTAAGACTTTTGGGTCTCAGGAGGAACACAGAGGTGCTTTATTCTTTCCTTATAACTTCCTGGTCTATGTTCTATTATTAGTACAATTTCATCTCTTATCTGGTTTATTTTAACACTTAATATTTTTATATTATTTTATCTCTAATCTCTCTCTCTTTATATATATATATATATATATAAAGTTTATAAATCTAAATATATATATAAAGTTTATAAATCTAAATATATATATTTGTTTTGGTCTCTTCCTTTTCTTTTGGAGGCTTTCCTGGGTATCTCAAGATTTGGACTCTCCACTTATAATGAAGAGTGAAGCCTACTGAAATTCTCTGTAGTAAAGAAAGGGGAGTTGTTGATCCATGCCCTTCTCTGAATATGTTTGATGGCTAGCTCTGCAGTGGGGTTCCCCCAATGTCAAACTGTCTAGATATGTCTCAGAGGCACTCCATTTCTTTAGAAAAGAATGTTCAGATTTCTGGCCTCATGAAATATATGCCTGGTTGCTGTCCTGAAAACAAGACAGGAAGAAAGCAGACTGGAAATTTCTGACTTCTCAGGATTCAGGCTTTTATCTAATCCTTGTGGTGTCAGCTCTGTGCCTTACCCTGCCTTCAACTATACCTGTATCCTAATCTTCAGAGAAGAAACATTTGACTTGTTGTGCGTGGGTTTGTGAGTAGGTCAGTGTGGGTGGGTAGCAGCTTGGGTGAGCAGAGAGGAGAAGGGGAACTGTGCTATCTACAGACTTTAACCTGACTACCTATTTCTAGTCCCATGGCTCCCTGGTTCCTCCCTGTGCCAGGTATTTCAGGGGTTCTTCCAAGCAAATTGCCCTAGTTTCACAGATAACACTTAGATTATCATTCCTTTTGCTCTCATGTAATTGCAGCTCGAATATGTTTTTTTTTTTATTTTTGGTGGTGTTTTAGGAAGGAGATAAATACATATATATTCAATCCATTGTGTTTATAAAGAAATATCCTTCAACACATTTGCAGGAGAGAAATAAAGAAGATACAATCTGACAAGAATAAAATTCTTTTTATCCTCAAGCCCAAGAGAATTTGATAAAATTAGGTCTAACAATTATATTTAGAAAAAAATGTATTACAATTAAGCTCCATTTTCACTCTGATTTATTTTCCAACATTTCTTCCTGACTATGAACTGAATTGGCCTCACATTAAATTCAGGAAAAGTGGGGGTGTTCTGAGCACTAGCTGACATTTTTTTTAAAATGACAAAATTATGTTTTATTTTACTAATTATGAACAGGGTAAAATATGTTTACATAAATATTCAGTATTTTGAATGTTTTTTTTCTTTCTGAAACTATTAAAATAATTCTCTTTTGATATATAATGGATTTAAAAATTAACTTTTATTTAAAGCAATATTCTATTTATATATATATAGATATGTTTTCATAATTATAGTATTTGAAATATTTTCCTATCTAGGTTTTAGAACCCAGATAAATCTTTGTAAGTTTCAAAAGTTTATAAATCTAAATATTTAGAATCAAGGAAAGTCAGTTTTGATATGTTTTAATACTTCAGAAAGAAATAAGTAATTTGCCATTTATATCAAATATTAACTTGGTCTGAATGATAGGAATCGTACAGTGTGGATCTGTCAGAGACCTAAGGAGGTCATCTGGCTTACACAGCAGATATAAGTAATTTTTGAAGTAATATAATATTTTATGCCTGTTTTGTAGGTGAAACTCATGATATCCATAGCTCCTGCCATTATAAGAGCAGGAAACCTGTCTCTAGCTCTCTTAGATCTGAGCTCTTAAGTTTGGAAGGAAAACCATTTAAAAACAGCTTTTGCTCTGTTATCAATAGAACTAGAAAAAATACTCCTAGCTAACATAAGTACAAGTAGGACAGAAGAGTTAGAATCCCTTAGAAGAGGCATCTTGGGCCCTGATTGCTCACAGAGACTGAATCAGCCTTGGACATGCCCTGCGGGTGAAAACTTCCCCAATCGCTCCTCCCACGCATCTCGGAGCACCGCCTCCCCGGAGCCCTTTCTTTCCGACTTGTAACTCACACAAGTCACAGCCAGCATGTGATATTTCAATTGCTAGTTTTCAAAGATGCGGGCAAATATGAACTGGTTCAAAATTGAGATACCACAATCATCCCATCTTTGATTTAAAGCACACTTTCACCTGAGGTACCATGAGGCAAAGGGTTGGCCCGGCAAGCTGTGGCCACATCCAGTCCCCTTGCTATGACAGTCTTGGTTTATGCCCTGGCGTGGACCGATTTCAATGTACTCTGCAGCCTGTAGGTAAATATGACCTTCAGATTTGATTCCCGAGAGCACTGAAAGCTACGAAAAGAGTACTATCTCAAATAATGGACATTAGGGAAAGTTTCCTTTTGGAGGTTTATTCTGTAATAAAATTAGAGGATATTACTTTTGATATACCTGGGTAGGTAGAAGCAAATTATGTACCAATTACGTTGAAACTTTTCATTTATTAAATTAAATATTTACATCTCCTGAATGAAAATATTGTATTATGATAATAAGTGAATGTGTGTTTGATGAGGTGGAAAAGAGACAGAAATAAAAGAACTTCAGGAATGGAAATTATACATTCAGCCTTTATGTAAATTTAGTATATGGTGCAGAGTATGTTTTTACAGGTCCATTTAATGTAATTACATATTCTGAATCTTAATTTTCTTGTGCTTTTTCTCCCAGATATTTTATTTATTGTGTTTTTCTTATTCATATGTCTATACTCAACATTATTTATTCAGAAATACAACCAGTATTATTCCATCCTTGAAAAACCAAAATAGGAAGAAAATACTAATTAACACAACACCAGTGGAATTTCTGGTGAAATTACATTAAACTAATGCAAACAGTGTGACTTCATTTGCTAATTGACTAATTAAATCCACACTCATGGGAGCGGTTTACCAAAATGTGTATTTAAACTGCCAAGTGACATTTCTACCACAATAATGCCATCATCCCAATTCTTTCAGGTTGCTGGGAAAACTAGAGACTACTTTTTCTTCCCAGGGTGTGGCAAGCTGTGAAGCTTTATGCTGATTAAAAAAGAAAAACATCTGTTTTAAATCTAGGGCTCTTATCTTCAACAAGCAGGGAGCTAAATACTCCTCCATCGTGAGACAAGCATGGAAATGAGAAAACGGGAGATTTTAAGCTCTGCTGTTGCCTTCCTACTTCATGCTGCGTCTGTTATTCATTGTTGATCTTTACTGTGAAACTTTACATTCTAGTTTCTTCTTAGTTTTTCTTTTTAAAAAAAAATATGTACATAGGTAGTAAATGATCCAAATCTTATACATATTCACTCATTTTTGTTTGTTTGTTTTAGTTTTAACCTTGTGAGGAAAATTGAGAGCCCAGTCTCTACACTGACTATGTTCTCTTGAGCATTGTACGGAATCATTCTGAGAAAGAAAGGAACTAGCTACCTGAAAAAAATATTCACTGTGATATGGAACATGTTAATTTATGAATTTCCCACAAAATATGTGTAACTTTCAAAAATAATAAAATATCAAGTGACTTATTAAATAATAACAAAGGGAGAAATAAAATAAAGGGGGACAGCTGGCTGGTGTAGCTCAGTGGTTGAGCATCGACCCATGCACCAAGAGGTCACTGGTTCGATTCCTGGTCAGGGCACATGCCCAGGTTGTGGGCAAATCCCCAGAGGGGGGGCATGCAGGAGGCGGCCAATCGATGTTCTCTCTCATCGATGTTTCTGTCTCTCTCTCCCACTCCTTTCCTCTCTCTCTAAAAATCAATAAAGAAAAAATATTTAAAAAATAAAGGGGAACAATTCGGAAAGAATAGGAATGAAAGAAAGAAGCAACTAAAAGGAAGTACATATCTATGGAATAATTACTTTCATGTAGTATGAATTCCAGTGACATAAATACATAAAAGTGAGTTATGCAAAAAGCTTTTAGGTGAACTTTTCCACAGAGAGAGAGAGAGGGAGAGGCCAATATTATGCAAGAGGAAAATATCTATTTATTTAACCATTTATTTATTTTTTATTTTCCACCTTGCTTCACAAATTATTTCAGAAAGATATACTTAGAGCTGGATATTGAGCACTTTCTCCAAAGACATGGGTTTTTGTTTTCTTTTTTTGCATCATTGCATGGGATTGGTTTTGAAAGACCAGTCAATATTTTCAATATCAACAACAGGATATGTTTCACCAGTGCCTTAAATCTCTCACCAAACACCACTACTGAACAGGAAATGAGTGCTTTGGTTGAGCAGGTCCAGAGGAAAATAGTATAAATTATACACTTGCACATCAATTAAGAGCAGTTAGAGGTTATTTGTGTAAATGGTTTCCATACCACTAGGTTCTGAATGAGGGGGTTGTTTGGATTTATCAATGATTCTCAGTCACCTGCCCCTTAATTACAGACTGCTCTCCAAACCTATAGTTAGGAGTATTAAAGTGAATGTTCCTGACATCCCAATCATGGTGTGGAGTTGTCTGAGCCACCAGGTTGAAAGGGAATTCATTATGTAGATTTCAGGGGCTGACTTGGTGATCACTTTCTCGATTTACTACTGTTGTACTGAATAAGTCAAGACATACCTGAATAACTTTTCACTGAGTGGCTGAAGTTAATTTAAAATGAGTATTTCCCTTTACCAGTAAAAGCAAAACTAACATGATTATTCTTGGCCTTTCCTGGAAAAATTTACTGAATTAATATTATTATGGTGTATGATCACTTGGGTAACACATCTGGAATAAAACAATTCCATTTATCATGATAACTTCTGAAAGATTTTATTATTCCAAAGTCATAGGACATAAAAGAGTTCTTGTTTCAAGAGTTAGAAAGATAAAATGTGTCACACTACTGAGGAAAATTCTTGCCTAGGATTTCGAGGACTTACCTGCAGAGTTTTAATCAGAGAAAATATGTGATAGTGATAGTGAGGAATGTAAAATGATTCAGAAAACTTGTCTCAATGTGTAGAAAAATCCAGGCACTATATAGAATGCAAACCAAAACATCCTCACCTTCTTCTCCATCCCGTCCCCACCCAAGAGATGTTGAAAACTGTAAATCACGCTTCTCAGAAAATGGAGAACTAGACAGAGCATATATATTAATCCTTGAAACTTGGTCATATAGCCTCTTTAATTTAATAATGTTCTGTTTGTTTCCTGTGATTCTCTTTTTTATGCTAATGAAATCAATGTGTTATATAATGAATTCATCAACAAAATTCTTAAACAGAGGGAATAAATTCATCCAATGATCTCATGTCTTTCTCTGCTCTTGCTTCTACCTCAACAAAATAAGCTGTCAACCAAAAGAGACCCAGAGTCATGGAAGTAGGGAACAGATTAACAAATCTCAGAGGGATGGGGGGTGGGAGGGGTGGGAAATGATAAACCAAAGAATGTTTATGCATATATGCACAACGAACACAGACATTAGGTTGGGGAAAGCAGGAGGAGGTTGGAGCAGGGAGGAGGAGGTCAATGGGGAAAAAAGGGGGACATCTGTATTACTTTCAACGATAAAAAATAAATTTAAAAAATCCTTTACGTTTCTATTCACAAATACAAGAAGATTAAAACCGGACTATGTCATACATATATTTTATAAAAACACCAAAATTAAATCTATTCATTAGTTATGTAATACTATTGATATGTTGTGTGATAATCATTGTTTCTAAATGTTTCAAATTACAAGTCTTGTAGAAATTGCGCTTCAGAGGACACACCAGGAACGTGCAGCAGGATAGTCTCAAAATGGAAGTTTTCATGATGAGAACTAAATAAAACTGTTTGTGAAAAAGAAGACGTTTTCCTGCTAGCAGGGGGAAATAATAGTTACATTGCAACTGCATTTGAATGTAAATTCAAATTCAAAGGTTATCTCAAAGAAATCACTCAGAAAAGTATTACACTTTAATTTCAAATTTGTAATTCTGAAAATTTAGAACCACTAAATGCAATGGAATGGCTAATTGACTCCTAAAGTTTTGCCCACTTATTTTTTTATATAACTTATTTAGACAGAAGAAAATTTGACTTTGGGTGGTGGGCAGCACACAATGGAATATACAGATGATATCATAGAACTGTACACTTGAAACCTATATAAATTTATTAATCAATGTCACCCCAATAGATTTAATTAAAAAATAGAAAAATTAAAAACACAGATTAGATCTATACTTTCTAAAAGAATTTCCAAGTAAACAACTACTCAAGTGAAATATATCATTGGCAAGAGCAAAGTAGCAAAATATAAATTCTCAGATTAAAGTTTTTTCTCACATTTTGCAGCATATCAGGTTAACAAAAAAAAGAGGTTTTCATAAAATATTAAAAAAATAAGAGAAAATATATCATAAAACCTTAATAAATATTGTACATATATTTTCAAGATTGAAAATCTGTTAGATGTTCTCCATTAAATTTTTCTCACCTATATGACATATTTACATGTTAATTATATCCAATTCAATGGTACATTTTCTGTCAGAAGGGGAGTTTCTTGTTGGAATTGTCAGGTGATAGAGAAATGAACAGTTTTTTAAAAGATTATCTCTTAGGTATTCCCAATTCCCAGTTCAGTGCCTTCCATAATTTCTTTTATAGTTACATGCTTTTTAACCAACAAGCATTTTAAAGCATTTTGCAAATATATAACTTCAGCATCAGAATGAAATAATATAAATGTCAAGTAAAATGCACTTTTTATATTTTTTTCTTTTTGGAAATATGTTTGTGGAAAGTACAGTTATTTTTTATTAATATCTCATTAAAGAATTCTTTCTGTAGGTTCAGCTTAAAAATTCTAAAATTTTTCTTTAGATATAAAATACCTTTAGGTATGGTTCAAACTTTCTGCATGAATTGGTTTACTAATATTGTAATTAAATATTAGGTTTTTCAGACACACCTATTTTGTATGTAGAAAGCCATAACCTCTTTGTGCACAATGGAATACAAATGTATTACTCAATCTAGAAATACAAATGTATTACTCAAAAGCAGTATTATCCAATATTTTGATGTTAATTTGGATCTATAATCATGAATAACAAGCTTTGAAATTTGAAATCTACATAAAATTATAAATTTTTTTATTTTTTAATAAACTCTTACAGAAAATATTCCATGTTGCTACATTTCAAACTGAAATATAAACTTTTTAAAATTAAATTTATTGAAGTGACATTGGTTAATGAGGTTATGAAGGTTTCAACTGTACAATTCTATAACACATCATCTGTCTATTGCATTATGTGCCACAACTTAAAGTCAAATCTTCTTCCATCACCATATAGTTGACCCCCTTTATCCTTTACTGTCCCCAACCCCCTTCTGCCTGGTAACCACCATGCTGTTGTCCGTGTCTTGGAGTTTTTGTTTGTTTCTTTTCCTCATTTGTTCATTTGTTGCTTTCAGTTTCATATCCCACATATGAGTGACATCATCTGGTTCTTAACTGTTTCTGATGTATGTCATTTAGCATGATATTCTCAAGATCCACCCACGTTGTCACAAATGGCAGTATTGCATCTTTTCTTATGGCTGAGCAGTATTCCACTGTTTACATGGACCACATCTTTTTTATCCAATCACCTATGGAAAGACACTTCGGTTGTTTCCATGTCTTGGCCACCGTGAATAATGCTGAAATATACATAGAACTTCTAAAAGATAAACTGTTATAAGTAAGAAAATACTTTTTTCAAAGAAGCTGCTGAACCATAAGATTACATTAGGGAAAATATCTCTATACTTTCAGTTATAGCTAAATGTTTTCAAAATGTCTCTCAGTCTTGAGTTAGAACATACCAGTGAGAGCATCCATTTTTCTATTTCAATTTAATTTTTAAATTTAGGCAAACTGAAAATCTTTAGGAAAAGGTGTTTAATATTTTGCAAGCATATTTTTTAAAAATACAATAAATGGTGTATACTCTAAAAGTTGGTTACTACTGCAATAATTCGATTAAATTAGGAGTTGGCTTTCTACTCTGACTCTACATTGACTCTACCCATCTTTAAAACACTAGTTCCACCTACACAAATACCACAGGATCTCACTTATTTGTGGAATATAATAAACAAACCTGATGAACAAAATAGACCCAGAGACATGGAAGTAGGGAACAGACTGACAAACCTCAGAGGGAAGGGGGTGGGGAATAGTGGGAAGAGATAAACCAAAGAACGTATATGCATATATGCACAACCAATGGACACAGACAACAGTGCAATGAGGAGGGGGGGACAGAAGCAGGGTGGAGGGTGTCAAGGGGGGGGGGAAGAAGGGACATCTATAAAAAAAATAAAATGTTAGTTCCATTTTCCAAACTATAATTTTAAATTGTTTCCTCTTTTATTATTGATCTTGGCAGCTCAACAGTTCCATCACATCACTGCTGACATCCATCCCTTCTGCCCTCATATATCCTCAAAGATTTGTTTCCTATATTGTAGACCAAAATAATAGGACTTAATTTAATGTCTTATGGTATTAAGATATTTAAAATATTTATCCTGGAAAATAGCATGCATATCCTTTATTCAATTAGAAAAAATAGATCCAGCATAGAGTGTGGTATTGACAGAGAGAGAGAGGGAGAGAAAGAGAGAGTAATCAGTAATTATTAACTATACTCTGTGGCATCCTGATTTATTTGTAAATTGTAGTCTTGTAAATTTGTCTCATTGGCTGCCAAGGAGAGTTCAGATGAAAAGCAAGACAGCTTGAGCCCACAGTTCATTTCAAGGATTATAGGACATATTAGTAAAGGAGAGAAGTATTTGGCATATATGAACACATAAGAATTGATTAAAATATCTCCACTTACTTTAAGAAAAAAAAGTGGAAAAAAAAAGAAATTTACAGAAATTATGTTAAGAAACATAGATTCAATGTTGAGCTGTAAATATTAGGTTTTTGTCTCTGTTTTAAGTGAATGGAACT
Organism: Tadarida brasiliensis; assembly: GCA_030848825.1. Classification (NCBI taxonomy): domain Eukaryota; kingdom Metazoa; phylum Chordata; class Mammalia; order Chiroptera; family Molossidae; genus Tadarida; species Tadarida brasiliensis. Next base: position 84,203,650 of record CM061257.1, read on the forward strand.
AAATAAAAAAATAAAATACTACATTTGAAATATACCTTTTATAATAATGTATACAAAACTAGACAGTAGAGAAATTAGTTTTACAGAGCCTTAAGATTAAAGAGATATTATCTAAATGCTTTTGTATTTCAGAATATCAAACTATCTCCAAATAATATAAACATAGGGTGAAATTTAAAAAGCCCATTTCTTTACAGTAAATTAATTTCTTTATAGTAAATTAATATCATTCATTGGTACTTATTTATCTCAATTAATGATATGCTGTGTTGAAAAAATATAAGAAAATGTACTTTTTACTCTTATAAATTTAACATTTATTTGAATAAACAACTCATATGCCATAAAGAAGCCTAAGATACAATTAAAAGAAAAAATATAAATAGTAGAAATTGCTTCTTCCTATCTGTTAAGAAACAAAATATGTGTATGATCAAAGATTCATATACTTTCTATGAGTCACTTTTCACAGTGGGTGTGTTTTAAAAATACTTGTATAAGTTTAATGTATCTAAATTGAATAATGTTCTAAAAGCAGAAGATGAGATTCGCATTTAAAAACCCTCAAATTATTCTTTCTAAAATGTGAAAATCCTTTACAAATGAAATAATTTTGCATGAATCATATACTTTTTAAATTTGGATTTTTATCAGTCTCTTAATATATATCTAATTAAAGATAATTTGGCTATATAATTTAGCTACATGTCACTAGTATTTCCATAAACCCTGAATCGGGTTTTATTTGTTACATCTTTATTTAAGTTAGAAATTAGTTCAGAGGTTAAAAAGGCAACAACAATGAGAAGTGAATAAATCCTCACAAAAAGAATTAGGACTATCAATCCTTTTTAGTATTCTTAAAGTGAGAAATCTAATTAATTTATGTTTTTCATTGCTAGTTGTGTTTATTCTGCAAAATGAGCCCTTCTTAGCTGATATTTGAAATGGGCACACTAGGATTTTCTGAACTAAACAACTAGCTCACCAGCATTGGCGCTTATGTTTCAGGAACATCTCTTTTTAAGGATGTATTTTATTTACTGGCTCCTTTTACTATTTATTTCTGGTAATACAAGTCATATGATACCATTATATTGAATTGGGAGTAAATATTGGCTAATTTTCATATTGCATTATAAGGCTAGATTTTATCTCCTATTCTTTCAATCCATGCTGCAGGAATCCAAGAGATCTTTGTCATTTAGGAAAATATTCAAGCAATTTCAAAATAAATGCAATTATCTTTACAAATACAGGACATTCAAATCACAAGCTACAGCTGTTGTTCTTAGTGCTTGAAAGATAAATATTAAATTATATAATTCCATAATATATTTTGTTTTATTTTGTGTTCAAACAAGCAATGTATAGTAATAATAATAATAGCAAATCATTTGTTGAGCACTCACTATATACTTGGGCACTGTTTTCAGGTAATGCACACATCAACACTGTGAGGATATATAATTAGTATCCCCACTATGCAGTGAGCAGTAACCAGCCCAATATCCCCAGCTAGTGAGTGAAGGAGCAAGATAAACCTAGATTGTACCACTCTTACGCATCCAAAGTTAATTTACACTATATTTGAGGAGCAATGATTACATCTGAGATAGATACTCGATTCTACATCCTCCTGATTGGTTGGTTATGTAGTCTACTGGAGTTTAGGTAAAAAAGATAATCCCTATGCCCAGCTGGTGTGGCTCAGTGGTTGAGCACCAAGCCATGCACTAAGAGTCGCTGGTTCGATTCCTGATCACTGCACATGCCCAGGTTGTGGGCCCAATCCCCGGGGTGGGGGAGGCATGCAGGAGGCAGCCAATTGATGTTCTCTCTCATCAGTTTCTATCTCTCTCTCCCTCTCCCTTCCTCTCTCTCTGAAATCAATTTTTAAAAAAGATAATCCCTGAAGTAGAGGAGGATCCTAGGTGAGTCATGCATAAGTGATTACTATCTTCTATGTCTTCATGGTTTTATTTCACTTCCTTTATTCTTTGGATAATTTCTTTTCTTAATACTATCCTGCGACTCATGCAGTAAAAGGAACCTCTGCTGACTTCCTCTTGAAATAGGTCCATTCCACATTTTCCTTTCCCCCAAACCTCCACCCTTGCCTTGGGGGTGACTTGGATTTGGAAGGTTAGATAAACTCTGCTCCAGAATTTAGAACAGTTTTCCGTCTTCCACTTATGGTTTTCCCCTTCTCAGGATAAACATTCAAGTTCTACCATGCCTCAGGACCTTTGCAAGTATTCCCTCTGCTAATAATTCTCTTGCTCTAGATTTTCCCAGGATGATTCTCAGGTTTCAGCTTATCATTTTCTTCTCTCCAGCTGTTATTCTCTAGTATATTTTTTCATAACATATATGAAGGTCTAAAACATGCATTTGTTTTATTTTTATTTGTTTTTCTCTCCTACAGGTAGCTTTTATTTACTGCTATATTCCCAGTAAACTGGCCAACTATTAACTCTCAGTAATTGGGAGATAATGAATGAGTCACAATTACTGTTAAATTATATCCTACTATTGGAAAGGGACAAATGTCTAAAGGCAAGAGGAAGTAGACAGTGTGTAGAATTAGCAGAACTAGCACAGTATTTGACATATAGTAGATACTCATAGACTCTCAATCTGATACTCAGTGAATGTTTGTGGAACCCAGCAGAATTAAAGAAGTTTCAGATGATCCTGGACAGACCAGAGAGCTATAACCGAGGATTAATATAGAAAAACATAGGTTGGAATCAGATTCAAAGGGACCTTAAATGTTAAGCTAAAACGTTTGTGATAAAATAGTGATAATAAAGGATGACAAAAGGTTTTTGATCACTAGGGTAGTTGTAAGAATAAAAAAACATTGCGAACTTGAGTCATGTAGTATAGTTCACATACTACATACAGAAAACAAAATGAACAGCAACTTTCAAGAGAAAATAATGATATGCAACAAAAATGACTATTAGGCAAGTGGAGCTATATATCTGGAAATATCGTTTGAGATTAGAGTGGGAGATATAAACTAACATTTTTCAAAGTATGTTCCATAGGATGTTATCAGTTACCGAGCAAGATATATAAAGAAAAAGCTGTCATGGCCGAAAGAGTATAAATTTGAGAAGCATCAAGTCAAAAATGTCCTTATTACAGAATGTCTGTGTCTTTAATATTTTATGTGCATTGTAAACCTCAAAAGAGTGAATTCACATCTATAGAGTTCCCCAAATTTATTTGAACCATTTGTTTATTACAAAACATCTGTCAGCCCTGGCCAGGTGGCTTATTGGGTTTGATTGTCATCCCATACACCAAAAGGTTGCAGGCTTGATTTCCAGTCAGGGCACATATCTAGGTTGAGGGTTCGATCCCCAATACAGGTGCATATGAGAGGCAACCCATCGATGTTTCTCTTGCACATCAGTGTTTCCTTCTCTCTCTCTCTCTCTCTCTCTCTCTCTCTCTCTCTCTCTCTCTCTCATCTCCCTTCCTCTCTCTCTAAAATCAAGAAACACATCCTCAAGTGAGGATTTTTTTTTTAATGGGGCGAGGGGGAGCCTAAACAAAGGACATTTGTTTTCTCACAATTCTGGAGGTTGGACATCCAAGATCAATGTGTCAGCAGGTTTGATGTCCACTGCAGCCTCTCTCCTTGGCTTGCAGATGGGGCTTGAAGAAGTCTGCCTTCTTCAGTGTGTCTTTCTCTGTGCATGTAGATCCCTTATGTCATTTTGTAGTTCTAAATGTCTTCCTTTTTATGGACACCAGTCAAGTTAAATTAACAGTTTCATATTAACTTTATCACCTCTTTTAAAGGCTCTATTTTCAAATACAGTAACATTCTAAGGTACCTGTAGCTAGGGCCTCAACATATGAGTTTTGGGAGACACAAAACAGCCCAAAATAATCATCAATACAATCAGTATAAGTGGAAGTCTCCAAAGAAAATAAAGCCAGAAGAAACTGGGCCCAAAGACTAACCTGGGGCAGACCAACAGTTAACATAAAGCCAGAGGAGGAGCTGTGTGGAGACATAAAGAAGAGAGGTCAGAAAGGAGGAAGAAATGCAGTCATGAAAGCATCCGAGGATTAGGGGCATTCTAAGCAATGCCAATGTGTTCAATGTGTAAAGAAGAAAAAGGGAGAGAATTCAGAAAAAGTCATTTATTTGGTAATTCAGGAATGTTGATAGCCTTTGGGATACTGGTGAAGTACATTTGAGATAAAAGAGATTAGGAATTGATAATACATTGAATTGTAGGAAACAAAATGCCATGTTTGAGAAATCTGACATTACATGGATAGAGTCTGTAGGAGAGTGTTGTCAAGTTTAGATTGAACCATACGAAACTGTCATTTTTGTAGTTCAAAGAGAGTCATTTATCAGCAATTTTGTATGATTCAAACTAAAAAGAACAATGTTATTTTTAGGGAATATCTGGCACAAATAAGGAGTAAGAAATATTGGAAGGAGATTCTAAAGATGCTAGGAGTAGTTAATTGAAAAGTTTGAGGAGGAACTGAGGAAATATTGGCAAAAACAAAACACTCGTGAAGGATCTTTAGAAAGAAAATATTTTTTAAGTAAGAGTAAAATTTGAAAAAGGGTGATGGAAAAGCCATAAGCAGATGGGCTCAGTTTTTGAACTGCCAATAGAAAAATTAAGATAAAATGCTCTATGTCTATAGTTGAAGGGGATTAAAAGATAAAACATTTCAACTCAATTACCTTTTCTTGTAAACATAATGACGATAGTGACATTTTTCAAAGTCCCCCATAATGCAGCGCGTAGGCAATTAGCCAATCAGCTTTTCCCTACCCACTTACATATCTCAGCAGGATTCACATGTTCATACAATAATTGTGATCTCATCTAGTAGAGAGGAAAAGATATGAAATAATGCTGTTCCAGATAATATAATAGGAAGCTAAGACAAATAACTGGGCTAGTATCTAAATTTTTTACTTCAGTCACTAAATATGTATAAAAGTAAACTGGCACAGCAAATAAATAGTAGCTGCACAGAGTTAAAGGGAAAAGCTGTAGGTTTTTACCACTCCTCCCCAAGAGGGGAAGGGAGCTCTAATAATTATAGTGCATTTTCACTGTTACTTTTTCCAACCTGGATGAGAAATACAAAATGTGGTCACAGGAATAAAAATGTCATGTCCTTGAGCATAAAGTTAATTGGAAAGTTTTAGAGAAAAATAATATTTTAAGTTAAAACAAAAAAATATATTATTGAGTATAATACAAAATGTGCAAAAACTTTAATGATTAAAAACTGACAATATTTATATGCAGCTGGCTGCACCTGGATACGCCTTCAGAACTCACCTGCATAGTGAGTAGAATAGGTTTCCAACATATCTGACCTTCTGTGCCAATGGGCTGTCTTTCTTGGAACAATCTGAGAACTGACAAGTGAAAATAAAATGGTTATTTTCTACCTAAACATTCAACTTACTGTCACAGAGAGATATTGGCACTGAGAGAAGGTGGTTCATCATGAACAAGAAAAGTAGGTCATTTAAAATGCTGTTCATAGGAATAGATTACTAACTTTGGTTACACAACATCAAACTTCTGTAGTCAGACGTGTATGAACATGGGTTTTATAGAATGAGCCTTTAATATTTGCAGAATGCACTGCTCACCAAGATACACAGGCAGTCGCACCCACTTTTCTAGAAAAAAATTTTATTATAGTACTTGACATTAAAACTTACAATCAATTAAAGCTGGAGAACTAGCTATAGGTGAAATGGCAGATGAATTATTCATCCAGGTAACCCAGTCCAAGGTTTATGTGATAGAAACTATAATTTAAAATTAAATCGTTGAAAAATAACAAATTTGTGTGTGTGTGTTTTTTTTTTAATTTCTCCCCTTAATAAAGGTTTTGTCCTTTTACATTTTCATGGTTCCTTTCTTCCAACAAACCTAGAGAATACCTTAGATGGAAAAGCTTTTCAATATACTTTTGAAGAGCATGGAAATAAAAGGGTTCTAAGAACCACGTCTATTTTATAGATAGGAAAATTATGTTTATGTGATTTGAAATTAAAATTAGCTTTCTCTTTCCAAATTAAATTAAAGAAATATTTATTAGGTTTTATATCAAGTTTTAAACATGTTGGTTATGAATTAAATTTTACATATATATCCTAAATTACAAATTACATGCAGAAAAGATAGAAACTCTTTTTCTATGTATTTACCTAATGAGAACATTTTGGAAAGAGACTATATTACAGACTTCTGATTAAATGGCAGATAGAAAATACATGTTCAGCAGAGAAAGTTAGATGCTCATCAAACTTATGTCCTCCTCCTTATAGGCAAAGAGCCAGACTACACTTTTGAGACTCCCTTGAATTTAGTCATAGTCACTTATGCAAATGTTATATGTAATTCCTCATTCAGGAGTTACCTGATCCTGTATGAGCTCTCTTTCCCTAATGTGTAGAGAATCCAGGAGGCTGCCAAGGCCCTGGAGGATGGTGGAGCATCAAGTTGACAGGAGGCTGGATTCCCAAATGACCACATGGATCTCCACCACCATATCCCCACTAGACTGTGATTAATTTTCCTGTGAGAAACGTAGCAATGAACCTTGATTGTGTTAAGCTGATGAGATTTGAGTTTGTTTATTGTAATATTTAGACCACTTCATAGAGCAAAATTGTGTTTCTCTTCCACTGCCTTCATAAAATATATTGAAATAACAGTAAGTGAAAAAAAAGACCTAAACCAAAAGGACAAAGAAAATGAGGGAGGTGATTATAAGCAGGTAAATGTTCAACTTATTATTTTGAAGCTGGAAAGTGGACCCCAGGAGAGGTAAGTTACATGGCAGAATAGATAAAGCTGAAATACATGGAGATAATAAAGAGAAATTGAGCAAGTCTTCAATGAGCTCTTAAAAGCCTTATTTCTTAGAGCAACTAAATAACATAAAAGACTATGGATAGGTGGGAGTTCAAAACAGGAGGTTGGTTGGAAGCCTTAATTAGGAGGACTATTATATACAATAACAAATCTCTGTCCCCCAATGTCACTAATGCTCTTACTTTAACTTTACTCACTGGAAAAATTGAACTAGAGACATACCAGATACAATGAAGGGAAGGAGACAGGTCCCAGAATAAAAGCAATGGGTTTAAATAAAGGCTACACTTGAGTGGTGAGGCTCCCAGCCACCTTCCTCTGCACTGCTCCTGGAACACGGCTATTTGGGCATACATTTCTAGTACAAGAGAGTGGTGGATTCTTCATTAGAGAAACTAATGACTAATATCTGGTATAATTCTGTGAAAACTCTAGAATTTGCCTCTAGAATGCCTCTAGAATCAAATGCACCACCACCACCACAAACATGCACAAATTATTTTCATCTTTTTAGGTCACCCTTTCAAGGGTAAAAGATTATCGGGACTTTGGGAAAGTTCTTCAGGGTCAAGCAGAGAGACTAAAACAAATGCAAAAGAAAATAATTTAGATAAAATAAAGATTATGCAGATGGCATAAAAAACTAATATTGTCAGATAAATAAGGGAAGATATTGAATCTATGATCCAGAATTAGAATTATATGAAAAAAAATAGTAATAGGACAAAATTTAATTCCTGCATATTAAAAATAGGTTTTTTTAAATAAAAATATAAGATAAAGTTGAGAAAATCTAGAAAGCTGAGCAAAATAACAAAAAAGACAACGAGGGAAAAGATGCAAACATTAGGTCAAGTTTTAAAAGCCATTCTACAACCAATAGAAAAAATTTTTAGAAATTAGGCAAAGAGAAAATAAAAAAACAATAAGTACAAAAGAAAATGCAATAAAATTTTTTTAAAAACATAAAACTGAAAATCATCAGTTTCCAGGTTAGACATTCCCACTAGTAGCTTCAAGTTTCAAAGGGGAAAAATGATCTTGAAACCGAGACTTTTATAGTGGCTCTGGAGGTTTTAAAACATGATTTTTAAAACCTTGAATTCGCTGCTGCTGTAAGGAAGCCAAGCCTCATGGAGAGGTCACACTGTGGGCACTCTAGTCTGCAGTCTCAGCTGAACCCAGCCTAGTGCCCAGTCTGGGAAGAAAGACGCTCCCAATGATTCCAGCACAGCCATTTGACTTTTTCCCAGCCATTTAAATCTTCCCAGCTCAAGCCTAGACGTTTTGGAGCTGAGATATGTCATCCCCACTGTGCCCTGCCCAAATTCCTGACCCACACAATTTCTGAACATAATAAAATGGTTGTTATGTTATGCCACTAAATTTCAGGGTGATACGTTATACAAAAATGCATAACTAGAACACCACACTGAATGCTGACATTTCAGACATACACAGATTCAGAACATGAGCCTCCCCAAAATCATTTCTTAGGAAACTACTCTAGGTTGTATTTTAGCAACATGATGGGTCAGCCAAGAAAGAGAGAAACGTGAGATCCAGGAAACGGGGAATCCAGAGCTGCAGAGAGGGAGGCCCTGGGATTACAAACTCTGCACCAGAACTTGACAGAAAATGATCAAGCTTGACAAGAGCATGAAGGGCCAAACAAACTAAACAAATTAGATTAATAAGGTGATTATTATTCTCTGGAGCGATAAACAATAAAGACTTCTGGTACTTCTTAGTTTTGCTCAGATAACAAGTAATCGCATTCCAAAGGCATGTAATATTCCCAGAAATCCCCAACAAGCCATAGGAGTAAATAAATGCGGTGTGGTCAACGGAGGTGGTTTTCCTGTCAAACAGATGTGATTTACATTTAGCTTCTTTCATTTGCTACTTTAATTAGGTAATTTAGTTAGACTTTCTTATCCTCAGTTTCCATGTGAATAAAAAAAAGATAATATGTTCTTTGTAGTGTTGTCAGAAATAAATGAGAAAACAATTGTAAAGTAACTGTAATATAGCAGAGTCCTACTGTGTGTGAGCTCACTTTCTCCCTTCCTTTGGTGGTTGGAGTTATCTGAATAAGTACATAAATATCTTGTACTTGTTAAGAATGTTCCTCAAAATTAATTTAAGTGTGCAATATAAATACCTGGGATCCAAAACGAAAATATGCACAATTTCAAGAATTTGGTATTAAATTCATCCAGTGAAAGCGAATGTCGAACACATTAGAATAGACCTTAACATTCATGTTATATTTATAATGCATTGCATAAAATGGCCAGAAATTATGAATTTTATTTTTATTCTCAAAACTTTCACTGAATGGGTTGCCCAGATCACATAACTTTCTCAGATTCAGATGTCCTCTCCTCACTAGATGAAAGGGGAACTTGGAGCTGTGAAAATAAATTATCTGTGCAAAGTGCATTGGCTTCTTAGAAGACAGTTGCAACACAAACAGAAGTGTTTTTAATTCAGTGGAAGGCTTTGTGTTGTATGCACTGTTTATACAGGTTGGCCCAGCTCTTCCTTCCCAGAGGAAACCTTTCACCTTTCCTTTTGTGGGCGTTAGTGCTGTCTTAGACTGAAGAAACACTAGAAAAAATAGCTTTTTTCCATCTCAAATCTAATACTTTTATTGTTATCTGCAGTGCAAATGATCTCAGTTTGTCCCTCTCTAGGAAAGTGTACCTGGAGAGCTAATATGAGACGACATGACAATTAGGGCCAAGGCATGCCTCAATTTAGAGAACCAGCATTATTAAACTTTAAGGTGCATAAGAATCACCTGGGGATCTTATCAACATGCAGATTTGGGTTCAGTAGGTCTCAGATGGAACCTGGCATCTAACAAGATGCCAGGGAATGCCAATTTGGTTGGTCCTCAAACCACATTTTGAGTACAAAGATTGAAAGATATTCCCACCATGCTAATGCGGTATGGGCTATATAAATTATAAATTATTCCTTGTGTTAAGCATTAACCACTTTCCAATGTCTATGCTGAGAATTATATCTGTGTTCCCTGATTTCAAGAAAGTTAATGCCTTCTGGATTGAAACAACAGGTGAAGGGTGAACGGAGATGGAATCACCTGCTCAGGTTATTCAATGCCTTACTGAGCCCTATCAGGCTTTCTTCATCCTCCATTACCCTCATTAGTCCTGTTAGGTTAGTGCTCGGTGTTGATCTATATCTTGGTCAAGACAATTGTTGCTGATTAACTATAATTACTAGTAATGGGCCAGCTTTCTTTCAGAGACTAATACCCTCAGCTCATCCACACATTGTTCTGCCATAAAAGGTCCCAAGCTGCTAGTCATTTACTTACTTACTCTTTGAACGAACAGCAAGTTCTCGATGTGTGGGCTTTTAAATACTGTCTACTATGTCTAAATGCCCCGAGTACACCTGCTACCTTACCTTTTCTTTATCTTCCTGTCCTTTTCCTGATTTTAAGTTTTAGAACAGGAAACTGACAAATCATTTTTTCTAATGTAACTAGTGCTTTAAAATTCTAGAAGTAACAAAAACAAAAATATCATTAAGGTATATTAAAACATTTAATATTTTGAAAGACTGCAAAACTTTGCACCTTAAAGATGATGAACATAAATAAATTAACACAATCTGCTGACACGATAGGCTACCTATAAACAAATTCTGAAATTGAACAGCATTTATTTTGCTAACCTTGTGACCTAGAGATATGATTCATTTTTTAGTTTTTAATGTTTGCTTATGTAATGACTGTAATGCATTAACCCCTAGACACACAATGCAATCTATTACTTTTTATAAGCAATTCCAAATAAGAAGCCCCAAAACTATTATAAAGTGCGTTAGTTTTAATTGTTTTCTAACTTTATCTCTTATTGGATCTTTGTCATTTGCTATAGAAATCCAGTGAATGTTTAAATATACTTTTGACAGTGATGTTTCTTGGGAAAATAGTGTCACAATGTTTTAAATGAAAATATATTAGTCCTCACAATTGTAGTGGAATCCAATACAGGGCAGGCAAGTCTTAGAAGATATCCAAGATGATAGTTATAATAGAGTAAAAATTCCTTAACATAAGGCATTTTCACATATAAGATAATTCTTAAGAGAAATAAGATACAGACATGATTATACATGGACTTGTAAGAGAAACACCAGACATGGTATTTGAAATGACTCTCACTCAACGACCTTTGTGTCTCAATAGTTTCATCTGTGAAATAAATAAATCAAAACCCTACCCACTTCAAACAGTTGAGAGGGCTTAATAAAAATATAGTTGATAACACTTGGAAAAACTTTGATAGTGTATTGTGAGTTTTGTAATTAAAGTTAAATCATCTCCTGAAAATTCTGACTTGGTTAAAACTAGCATAAAATGCTTTGATATTTTTTTTTACAGGGCCTGGAAATCTTCCTTCTTTCTAGATTGGGAATAAAACCCTTTTTGTAGCGTAATATTTAACACCTAACACTACCAAATCAGTCTTATTTTATGCTCAATACATGAAGGCATCTGGTTCGTTCAAGTGGGTGACAAAAAAATTGGTTGAATATAATTGTCTGAGTGACAAACACTAGAATAAAATGATCTTTACAATCAAATATTCTGACATTCTAACCGATTTTTTTTTACTAATTTACTGATATATCTTTTTTGCCTGTTGAACAATTACTCATCTTTTACTGAAGATCATATGGCAACTTCTCTGAGACTGTCTTTGTTACTCCCTAGGCACAGTGTTAATGAACTTATTTTGTCATTTAACACATTGAACCATGGTTCTATGTTTACTAGTCTATTCACTTAGACTAGAAACATATATTGTCTTATTAATAGCTGTAGGAGAGCATGTGGCACATAGAAGGTATGCAATAAATGTCTGCTGAATTAATTTACATAAGCATATGTTATTTTTTCCCTCAAATTAACAAGAACTGTGACATATATGTGTATGTATATAGGTATATATATCCACACATATATATATTTATAACTTTTTACTATTTCCTTCCAAGTACTAATGGCATATTTTTTATATATCTAAACTACCAAGATATCATATTTTCTCACTGACATGAATTGTTAGCCCACCATCCATGATATATAACTTATGAGTATATAATTTGTGGCAGGAGAACAATATGTACTAATACGAGCTTCAAGGGCATTTATGCGTTAAGGAGAATATAGAAGATAAAGATCAGAAAAATGAAGGGAAGAATAAAAAATTTATTAAGAGCTTGCTACATGAGAGCATTATTTAATTAATAATTACTAAAGTATATTTAATATAATTATTATAAATTATCTGAGAAAATAATTATACTCTGTATTTGAAAAGGTATCACAGCCATTGAAAGGCAAAACTGGGCCTTGAACCCAGTCAGCCACTCTAGGGTCAGCATTCTCTCGCAGAGCTCATCACTTTCCTCAAGCTAGGGTGACCAGCATGTAGTCATTTGTATTAGTCTCTAAATCAAATATAAATGAAGCACCTGAATGAGTCAGTTGCCATGAAAATAAACAGGAAAAAGAGATTCAGGAGGCATGTAGTAAGTAGTTACTGGACTTGGTGACTAGTTAGCTATGAGGGTTAGAGAAATGAGAAATTGAGGGTGCTCCTTTTTCAAATTTGGGATTATTTGAAGATGCCCAAAAAGGGATACGAGAGAAATTCTGAAATATATTACTAATTAGAGAAAGAAAACAAGAATTTTATTACACATACACATATACAACATTGTAGGTGTGTTTTTCTTTTTTTTCCCAAATTGCCATTAACTCAATAGAGAAATAAGATTGGTACTTACTTTGCAATTTATTGTGGTGTATATGATGGCAAGTTCATATATGCACTGTATGTTTTTAATGATTATATTAATAATTGTTATGGACTGAGTGTTTGTGTCCCCCCCCCCCCAAATTCATACATTGAAGCCTTAATCCTTAATGTGACCATCTTTGCAGTTAGGGGCTGTAAATAAATGATAAGGTTAAATGAGGTCATAAGAGTAGGATCTTAATCCAGTAGGATTGGTGCCCTTATATGAAGAAGAAAAGACACCAGAGCTCTCTTTCTCCACCACATAAGGGAACGGCAAGAAAGCAGCCATCTGCAAGCCAGGAAGAGAGCATTCACCAGAAACCAACTATGCTGGTCCCCTAATCTCAGAATTCCAGCCTCCAAAACAAATTTCTGTTGTTAGAGCTGCACAGTCTATAATATTTTGTTAACGCAGATGTAGCTGACTAATATAATGCTACTTTATTAATTAATTTGACAGATATCTATTGAATGCCTCCTATGTGGAGAGCACTACGTTAGATGCTGTGAAGCTGAATGAGACACTGTCTTTGCCTTCAAGAAATTTACAAAGAAGTGGAGAATATTAGAAAAATGGAAAAAAAACCACAGTGCCCAAATCTGTAATATAGAACATCATAAACAAATGTCAGTAATGTCATTAACTGGTCAAATGATCTGGGAGCAATTCTAGACCTTGTGAAAATTTTTCATCATTAAGCAATTACTGTACTGCAATCATACATTTCAGCACTTGATTCAAATTTAAGGAATGTCCAAAAGCTAGACAAGAAATTCAGTTTTTGTCTTTGAAGGTTAAAAAATAAAGTGACAGTTATGACAAATGTATACACAGGTCACAATACATCATAGATTATACAAATGACATTTACACAGAGGTGAGCTTATAGAATTAAAAATGTGCTTTGGATGACAAAGAGGGAGTTTTGAAAGAGACATCTTTTGAATTGGGTCTTGAATGAATAATTTAGTAGTGAGTTACACAGTATGATAGCCTTATGTAAAAGCTCATTTTAAAAATATATACCAAGCCATAAAATATAAAATAAAAGATGATCCTGAAGCTTTTTACCAATAGGAGAAATTGATATGATTCAGGAAAGAAAAAATTTAGGAGATTGCATTTCCAAGATTGTCTAAATTTATCTATCATTTGAGAACTAAGTTCAAACTTGAAGTATTATTCTACTGAAATTTGGCCAATTAACAATTCAGAAAAGCCAACAGTTTATTATATTATTGATTTCAAACTACAGAAAGATGTGAATAGTAGTCATCATATCCTATCAAAAACATAGATTTCATTCTAATTGTTCGCTTAATTATCTATGAGTCTTCTAGACCTAGTAGTTGATAAGCTGTATGTGCACAAAAACTCTATTTTTCTTGTTTACAATTGCCTCGTGCAGGATTCTAATTTATAGTCAGGAACAAATATATATTTATTATCAAATAAATGTATAAATATATGATTATTTAACTCTAAAATGCAAGGTCAGTATTTAATAATATAAATTAATTGGCTTTGTCACTTTGCTCAACAAAGAATAATAATCATATTTCAACATGAATTAATCATCTCAACATAAATCAATATGAAAGTTATGTAATATTATTAACCATTAAAGACTATTCACATGTAATTAAAATGATTTAATGTGATGTAGGTATGCCTTGCAATTATTTAAAGTTCTTTTGTAGAGATGCAAATGATTCAGAAAATGATTAAGGACTAGAAACCACATTTGATAACACAGTAATGAAGAACTGGTCAGATGTTACAAAGATTGGAAGGGCATTTCGTAGTAGTTCAAATGTAATGATAGACTATAGAAGTAGATAGGCAGTGAACATAGTCTCATTCATAAACTCTCCAAGGATATTTAGGACATCAATTTATATAAAGATTACAGTAATTATCATTTTCTCTCTTCTCAAGGATGCAAAAATTATTAAAATATTATTTAATAAATGATGTTGGTCATGTAGCAGGATACAAAATTAACATCTGAAAATCAATGGCATTTTTATACAACAATAATGAGCTTTCAGAAAAAGAAACTTAAAAAACAATCCCATTTACCATTGCAACATAAAAAGATCAAGATAATTCATACCTTACATAGTTAACATTGATAACTTTTGTGTGGGGGTGGGGTGAGAATGCTTAAGACCTACTCTCAACAACTTTCAAGTAAAAGAATAATAGAAGGGTTCAACTAAAGTGAATATTATTACCTATTGAAGGTAATGTTCAAAAAAACATTATTACAGAAAACATGTATTTGGGGAATTTTCTAATGGGCAATTATTTTTTCTAAGCTGAGAAAAATTTTTCGAAATATTAGATATTGTAATACTAAAATTATTTAATTTTTTTCCTATGGAATTATGTGTTCATATAAAGAGATGCTGACCCTGAAATATACAATACTGTATTATTAACTATAGTCATCATGTAGTATATTAGATCCTCAGAATTAATTTTTCTCATAACTGAAAATTTGTACCCTTTGATCCACATGTTCCTGTTTTTCTCTCATCCCAGCCCCTGGCAACTTGCATTCTATTCTATTTTTATGGAATTAGCTCTCTCTCTCTCTCTCTCTCTCTCTCTCTCTCTCTCTTTTCTAGATTACACATGTGAGTGATACCATATGGCATTTGTCTTACTTTTTCAGGTTTACACCCTGAAAATTCATCAATGTTGTCACAAATGGCAGAATTTCCTTCATTTTTATGGCTGAATAATATTTCACTGTAAATATATATATATAATTGGTGGGAATGTAAAATGGCACAGCCACTATGTAAAATAATATGTTGGGTCCTCAAAATATTAAATATTAAACTATATGATTCAGCAATCCCACTCCTGTGCATACGAAGGAATTTAAATCACTATCTCAACAAGATATCTGCATACTCATGTTCATTGCAGCATTACTCACAATAGCCAAGATATGGAAACAAGTTATATGTCTTTCAACAGATGAATGAATCTTTTTTTTTTTCTTTTGAGAACCAAAAAGCATTCATTGAAATTAATACTTTAGCAAAAATTTTTTGAATGAAGCTGTGTTCCTGGACACTACATGGACGTCTGACACCCTGTGAGACCACCAGGATGCTGCTCATTGCATAATATTACCAAGTGACTCTGAGTCCAATATATCCAAGGTCAACAAAGGATTGCAATCATATTATCTTATTTTAAGGCCCTTTGTACTAATAAAGAGATAGAATTTATAATAGGGATTATGTCTTCATTAGTCATGCGCATTTGCATAGCAAGTCTTTGTAAGTGTTTGTGTTTCTAGGTGGCAACTGAGCTATGATCCATGAGCCATGGAAAATCAAATGAGTGGCTGGCTGGATTCTGTGCTAAATGATTATGTAACTAGCACTTAGAGTAAGTGAAGAAACAATACAATCATGTTGTTAATTTAAGTCAAAATAATACTTCCACTTAAATATTCAGATAATTGTAGGATAAATATTTAAAGCCCAGATTAATGAGATAGTTACATCTTCTTTTAATCAAATAATTATTAGAGTTCCAGCTATAAAAAACAACAACTTTTCTTAAATTTTGTGTGGTTAGAACAAGTTAAAGAAAACAGTCATACCTTGTAACTAAATGCTATTGGTGTTCTTGACAAGATAAATAAAATTGCCATATTTTACATAAGCTTTCCAATTTTCCACCAGCAACGTGAATTTTTCCAAAATGAAGTAAATATATTAAAACTACAAGTCTAGTCATTCTCTCTATATCATTAACAAAATAATGTGTTTTTTATAAACCTCCAATCTTTGAGCTATTTGAATTAATAGTCTTTTTATTACTGACCATTTTAATTTTTAATCTAACTTTATTGACATAATTTACATGTATTATCCTTCTCTTTCTAATTATTTCATTTAGCATAATACTCTCAAGTTCCATCTATATTGTCACAAATATGATTTTCTCCTTTCTCGTGGCTGAATAATATTCCTTTGTATACTGTATATCCACATCTTCTTTATCTATTCATTCTGAGATGGACAGTTAGCTTGTTTCCATATTTTAGCTACTGCAAATAATGCTGCAGTGAAGACGGAGGTACATATATCTCCTTGATATGATGTTTCATTTCCTTTGACTATATACCCAGAAGTGAGATTGCTAGATCATGTGGTAGTACTATTGTTTTTAAGTTTATTTTTTATTGACAACATTATTACAGATGTTGCCTATTTCCCCCTCTCTTTCCCCCTCCACTCAGTCCCCCACCGCACTCCAGACCTTCACCACACTATTGTCTGTGTCCATGGGCTATGTATATATGCATATACATTCTTTGGTTAGTCTCTTCCCATCCCCAGCAGGCCCCTCCCCTCTGAGATCTGTCAGTCTGTTCCATGCATCCTTGCCTCTGGACCTGTTTTGTTTGTCAGTTTATTTTGTTCATGAGATTCCACATGTAAGTGAGATCATGTGAAATTTGTATTTCTCTGACTAGCTTATTTCACTTAGCATAATAGTCTCCAGGTCCATCCATGCTGTTACAAAGTAAAATCACAGACATTTCACAGAGAATGGTTTTCACCAATACACATCCTAGGGTAAGAGAAACAAAGGGAAAAAATAAACAAATGGGACTACATCAAACTAAAAGTCTTCTGCACAGCAAAAGAAACCATCACCAAAATTAAAAGGGAACACATGGTATGGGAGAACATATCCACTAATAATACATCTGATAAGAGATTAATTTCCAAAATACATAAAGAACTCATACAACTCAACAAAAGTAAGAAAAACAATCCAATTAAAAAATGGGCAAAGGACCTGAATAGACACTTCTCCAAAGAGGACATACAGATGGCCAATAGACATATGAAAAAATGCTCAACATCACTAATTATCAGAGAGATGCAAATTAAGACCACAATGAGGTATCATCTCACACCAGCCAGAATGGCTACCATCAATAAATCAACAAAAACAAGTGCTGGCGAAGATGTGGAGAAAAGGGAATCTCAGTATAATGCTAGTGGGAATGCGGACTGGGGCACCCACTGTGGAAAACAAGTTAAAAATGGAACTACCATTTAACCCAGCAATCCTACTTCTGGGAATATATCCTAAGAATCCTGAAACACCAGTCGGAAAGAATATATGCACCCCTATGTTCATAGTAGCATTATTAACAATAGCTAAGAACTGGAAACAGCCCAAGTGTCCATCAGTAGATGAGTGGATAAAAAAGCTGTAGTACATATACACAATGGAATACTATGCAGCTGTAAAAAAGAAGGTTCTCTTACCCTTTGGCAGTACTATTTTTTATTTTTGAAGAACCTGCATACTGTTTTCCATAATGGCTATACCAATTTACATTCTTACCAATAGTGCACAGGGGTTCTATTTTCCCCACATTTGTTGTCTCTTATCTTTTTGATAGTAGAACCTCTAACTTTGCTGGATAGAGTATTCTTTGTTGGCAGGTGTTTTGTTTGTTGTTTGTTTGTTTTTTGTTTTGTTTGGTTGTGTTTTTTTCCAGCACTTGGAATGCAGGATGGGGCCAAAGTAGGTTTGCAGTTGTGAGTACACGAAACACAAAGCTTATTCTTGTATTATTATTTATTAATTATTGTATTATTTTTCATACAAACAGCCATGAACCTACTTTTGCCCTACCCTGTATATCATCCCACTGTCTCACGGTCAGTAAGATTTTTGCTGACAAATACCCTGATAGCTTAATGGGGTTACAAAAATTTATTTTCTGTTGCTGTTTTTCAGATTCTCTCCTTCTCTTTGATTTTTTATCATTTTATTACAGTGTGTTTTGGAGTGAATTTCTAAGTTTGTTTTGCTATCTATGAGAGTCGTGAACTTAGATGTCCAAATCTCTCCCCAGATTTGGGAAGTTTTCAGCCATTATTTCTTCAAATAAATGTTATACCCATTTCTCCCTCCTTTCTCTTAAAATGCTAATACTTTGCAAATGATGTTCTTTTTCCTTTTTCTTTCTTTTTTTTTGTATCTCTTAGATCATGTGCGTTTTCTTTACTTTATTCACTATTTTTCTTTGTACATAATTTCAAAGTTTCTGCTTCTTGCTAACAGATGCTTTTTCTTTCTCTCTGATCCATTCTGCTGTTGATGCTCTCTACTGCATTTTTCATTTCATTTATTATATTTTTCAGCTCCACCATTATTGTTTCATTATATTTTATTTCTATTTGTTTAACTTCTCATTTGTTCATGCATTGTTTCCTCGATTTCGAGTTTTTTTTTTCTTCAGTATTTCTTTTTTAAGTTGCTCTTTTTGAAATTCAGCTTTATTGTGGTATAGATGTCATATCAAACTGTACTATTTTTGAAGTATACATTGTGGTGATTTTTAAAAAATATTTGTTCATTGATTTCAGAGAGATTTAGAGAGAGGGACAAAAAGATAGAAACATTGATGAGAGAGAAACATCAGTGGGCTGCGTCCTGCATGCCCCCCACTGGAGATTGAGCTAGCAACCCAGGCATGTGCCCTGATGAGGAATAGAACTGGCAACCTCCTGGTTTTGGAGTGAATTTCTCAGTTGGGATGATGCTCAACCAACTGAGCCACACCAGCTGGGTACAATTTAATATATGTATACATTGTGAAAGGATTCCCCCCATCTAGTTAATTAACATATCCATCACTTTACATACTTTTCTTTTTGAGATTTCTGTATTTTCTTACAGCTCATTGAGTTTCCATAAAACACCTATTTTGATTTATTTCACAGATAAATGACAGAACTCCATGTCTTTGGTATTGTTCACTGGAAGATTATTGTAATCCTTTGGTGATGTCATGTTTCCTTGATTTTTCATGTTTCTTGAAGTTTTGCCTTAGTTTCTTTGTATTTGAAATAGCAGTCACCTCCCCCAATCTTTACTAACTGTTCTCTGCAATGTGTTCAAACTTGTATTTTTTGCTCCAGTAATGTGCTAGAACTTCTCCACTGGAAACCTGGACTTTCACAAAGGCTCGCTCATCTGTGAGTAATTGTTCAAGACCCAACCCATGTGTGGGTATGACTCCTTCCAGGTCCCTTGACCTGTGCTGCTGGATCCCACAGCTCCCAGAAGGGCACTTTTGTCTGTGGATGGATGTGAAATCACTGTGGTTGAAGGAGGATGCACACATGAGGAATCTCTTATTTAGCCATGATCATGCTCATTTTATTTAAATACTTTAATATTAAATGGATTGATTTAAATTTTACACATTTAATGGAAAGTGTTGCACTTTGTTACTAATAGTTGAGTGCAAGTGTTAGCTATGTAGAACTACATGCTATGCAATTTTTATACTATAATAGGTAATAATTGTGAATATTTGAAATTAGTTTCTAGTTGATTAGTAAATATCCATAGTCTTCCATGTAGAAATGTAACCATATTTTTAAAGGCTTTGATGATTATAACTTAGAAAGATTTTTGAGAAAAAAAAAAAAAAAAAAAACAACTAGATGATGAGTCTTTATTCTCTTCTGTTTGCAAGTTTCATGGCTTCAGAAGTGTCCAATGCTCAGGAGAAATTTATTTTTCTGGTACAGAACATTCAGTTATATTTTATAATACTGTTATATCATGAATAAATCAAAGCTTATAAACAGATAAAACAAACAGTTTTGCTCAACCACCCTCTTCCTCTCTTCCTCTAAATATGGTCTCTCTCCTTTCAAACAGGGTTTATCTGCATGAAGAAAACATGACCCAAATTCCCAGTTCTCTTGCTATGATAACTATATATCTGCTTTAATTCCAGCTTAAAGTGAGTCTATATTCTAATGGATTTAATATACATGGAGACATTTAAAATATATATGTTAAATATTATATACTTATAAGAACTAAATTTAGCTTCTGCCTATATAATTAAAATGTAAATTCAACTAAATTTATTAAACTGATCTTGAACAAATGGCCATTTTAGATAATTCAGAATACGTAAGAATAAAAATAAATATATTTTCAATCACAGGATCTATGCAAGAAAAATGTATGATACGAACAAATAAAATAAAAACATTAAGCATTATTTTTCAAGCATGCTTTTGTTCTAATTATTTAGATATCACCAGTAATAACATTTTAAGGTTTAAGTATCCATATAACTCTCTTGACTCTTCACTTATAATGGGTGGACACAAAGAAAATTCATCGAAGTCTTGAACCACTATAATCAAATTATAATATAGAGCAGGTAATTAGAGATTATTCATACAAAATAGAGTTGAAATAGCCTTTGCACATACTGACAAAATAAATGAATAAATTCCTTTTAATCAAATGTGGAAAATTTAATCCAATGCATTTGATACTAAAAACATTAATTGTATGGGGCATTTATTATTCAGACCTTCACCATATTCAGTCTTCTGGATCTGTGTGACAAATAACTTTCTGATCCATTGCTTCCTCTAGCTTTATATCTGATTTGCATAATTAAACGATGTTTTTATGGACAATGTTTATTTCTGAATCTCCAATTTCTAAGTATCTTATTCATGTTGGCTAACATTTACAAAAATAAAGCTCACTCATTATCAATTGGAACCATTTCTAGAGAATAAACAGAAAAAAATGTGATATTTTCAGACTTGCTTTGCTATCTATACTCCTGCTTACATCACTACTATCTTGAAATATGGACTGTTCGGTCCCCTTCAAGTTTAGAGGGTGCTGCTGCAAGTATACTTTTGGGGCACCTAATTACACATTTTTGTCTCTAGTTATTTTGTTTTGAATTAATATTTTATTGCAGGGACATATGAATGGTTTTACAGTGAAATATCTCTATTTAACTACTGCCTATAATCTCTGTGCATTACTGCAGTTCCATCGCATGAGAGCCAATAATTAAAGCTGCCAAGACAAGCCTAAGTAGAGTCATTGGGAAATTAATTACTATATAGAGAAATAAAACTAGGCACAGCCCAGACTCTTCCAAAGTAGCCATGTTATAATTATGCTTTCTAGATCATTCAAATTGATGACACCATTTCACCTGAAATTTCTGCCACCTGAAAACTGAAAGACATCAGGATAAAACTAATTTCACTCTACTTTAGATCACTCTTATTATTTCCAACCTACGCAACATTTTATTTTCACCCTTAACCCTAGTAGGTCCTTCTCTTAATTTTCCTACTTCTCTCTAACCAGGAGTTAGTCACTGCCCTGTTATCCAAAGCAGAGGTGATTGACCATTTAATAAGGAATTACTGCCATCTTGTGGCTATCATAATTGAAGGCAAATAACCCTACTGCTCTGGGCAAGGAAAAGGTGTTATATGCTCTATCTATTGTACCCCTAATATACATCAGTAAAGAGGCACTACAATGCACATTGTTTTTTTAGTGAAAATATGTGCATTAGTACTATGACATTCAGGAAAATGATCTCTTTTCCACACTTAATCAAAATCCAGCAATAAATGTAAATCAATCTAAAATAAAGACTTGAGTCTGCACAAGATGGAAAATTATGCAGGCCACCAAACAAAGGCATTAATACGTTCTACTACCTACTTCAGCAATTTGTCTTCATTTTTTTTAATGTTAAGAATTTGTAAAAGGTCATAATTCAGAAGGTTCAAATATTTCTAACTCTGAGGTGACATGTTTGCCACACGTCTCAATAGCCCATGTCAGCACCGGAAATTGGCCAAGACCTACTAATAACCAAAAACAGATTTGAAGCGAATGATTCTCTCAGATCTGTATGGCACATGTTGTCTTCAATATTCTTTCTCTTGACATGTGACAAATTTTCAAATTCTGTGTTTTTAAGATTCACATGGTGCAGCCAGTAAAACGCTGACAATGAGACACAATGAGCACATGTAAACGCACTTTGTTCTAAAAGTATAAAGCAAAAACCTAACCCTGCTTCGCTGTCAAGGTATGCGAAATGCCATTTATAGAAAAAGTTAGATTTTTGAGCAACTATTTCAAGGTATATTTTATTTATCTGCATGTATTTGTTTGAGGGAAACATCTTATTTAAAACGTGTTATGTAAATAACTAGAGGTTCAAAGAGAACACATTCTCCCCAACGGCTTTTCTTAGTTCTGAAGTGTAAAATCTTTAATGTTTAGTACAAACCACTCCACCTGGTGGTAGAAGAAGAAGGGTGGCTGCTTTCTGTAAAAGACCCTCAGAAAAAAAGATGGAATGAATCAAAAGAATACATATACACGTTTAGTGAGAAGCCATGTAAGATACTCCACTGCAGTTGGTGAGCATCTTAAAAGCAAAATCCAGATGGAATCTGTCTCTCTATAAATCTTTCCACCCTTTCCATTACTAGTTAGGTATTGTTGGCTCTAAGCCATCTGATTTTACTATGATTTATTAACTGCTATGCATTATATATGAGATTCAGGTTTGCTGAAGAGTTACCCTTATGGTCATTGTTGCATACAAATCAGCTACTGTTAGAGAGGTTTATTGCATCATTTTATGCTGCTAGCACTTTTATTAGGCAGTAGTATAAAATGTAACTGGAAAAGAAAACCCTTCCTGTTATATTTTCCCATGTATATTACTAGCAAATGCAGTGAATGTTAAGAACAATAGTCCTTTGTTCTAGTCCATTTATAAAAAGAAGAAAAAGCCTCTAGAACAATAGATGAGAAGAAAGAAATAAAAACCTGTTGTCAAAAATCAAGGGATTGGTATTCTCCAAATCATTGCTACAGCATTGAACCATTTTCTCTGGTCAGACCAACTGAAACATGAGAAAGAGCAATAATGTGAGCAAAACCAATTTACTCTTGTTAGGAAATTGGAAAAACGGCAGCAGAGATCTAAGCAGACCTGTCTCTGAAATAAGGTACCACAAAACAGTGCTTCCACACTCCTTTTACGCTGAGACATTTGATTAAGTAATTCAACTTGATTTTCTAGTGCAGCTCTCCACACAACGACTTGAAAGGTTGCCTTTTGCACCTTTGAATCCTGTTTGCTCCTAGCTGGCATAAACAATGAAGACAAAAGCAGCATTAGCTAAATAGCCTTGGTTTACCTACAACAACAAAGACAATGGATATTGTCTTACACATCCAACAGAAAGGGAAAAGGTGTGACTGATCATATTTTTTAAAAGTGTGGAGAGGGATGCTTTCCTTCCTACCTGAAACCTCGCCATGTTCCCCTAACCACAGGCACTGCAGTCCACTTCAGTGTGGCATATGTTATGAAGTGTTTCTGAAGAAAGGAGTTATTGTTCCGGAGCAGCCTATGTCTAAGAAGAATGAGGCAATATTCTGCAGCCTTAGCTTTGGTATGACTGCTCCAGGTATACAACAATCATACCTACTGAGACACATGTAAAAGGATTTTAGAATCTCAAGTATATGGATTATTAAATGTATGTATTTTCTAAATGTTTGTGGAAGCCATCTGTAAATGCATTCAGTAATTTTTACAATAGCTTGATTTCCTCTTAATTAATTGATTCATAATGATTGTAAGGCACAGTCCATTGAAGTCATATTTAAGTAAATCGGGGTAAAAAAGGAGCTTTCAATTTAGTTTAATTTTTTAAAAAGCACTTATTGAGTGCCCACTATGTGTCTACTGATAAGTTTTAAGCACAACAAAGATAAATGGTTAGTTAGTTGACATCAGAGTCTTGTTCTCATCAAGTACCCAATTTGTATAGATATTTTAATGTATAGTGAGTATTATTTCACAAAAACTGCCAAAGAAGAGACGCTTAGAAGGAAGATGAGACATTGAGGAGGATAGATAAGATAATTCAAGAGAATGAGTTCATGCACAGAGAACTCTGAAAAGTATCTATAACGGGTTATATTAAAAATACAGATACATAGTCTTTGAATTCATGGATGCCTTGAATCTGTCAAGACTTTTTCAGTTTAGGATCAATGGTTTGAGAAATGCCCTAAATACAGGATCACAATTTTGTGTCATGACCCCTTCCCTGACTTTCCTTTTAGGGAACACATTGTTTTCCTCCCCAAAAGGAATATGATTCAGAAATGCAGGAAATTCACTTCCTGAGGGGAAAAAAAAACACACAAAAATATTAACTGGTATATAATATTTTTACCAAATTCTTTGTTTTCCTTTTAAAAAAGAACTAAAAGCACAAAACTCCCAGTTTTTAAAAGATCTTCAAACAGCGTAATTGAAAAAAAATTTCAGAAACTAACCCCAAATTAGTCTCCCATGCAGTTTGAATCTTTTTAAAAATCATTTTTAAAATCATTTTCTATGATGCCAATTTTCTGGGTGAGTAGCATGGATTACAATGAACTGCACAATCAGAGAGTGAAGAAAGTAAGCATGCAATGTTTATTCCAGTTTCTCTTTCTTTCAGTGACACTGTTTAAACTGATAAACATCATTTGGCCTTGGCAATCTAGACCCTCAAGTCTGTAGGCAAACCCTAATTAAGCTAAGTGGTACCTTTTCCAGGGACATCTGCTACCACACGTTTCAAATATCCACAACAAAGCATAATTTTTCAGCTTCCAGAAGCATTGTGATTAATATAGAAGTATTTTTCTTTCCAGAAGGGTAAAGTTACAAAGTGAGATACTGCTTCCGGTATCTTAGAAATGCAAAACCTCGACTCGCTCCACTTCTTTCCTAACTTTTTATTTCTTCAGGTGTTCAGATTTTCTCACTCTACAGTTTGAGAAGTTTAATAATTAAAACAAATATGAAGAACTAAACAGCAAGCATTATAATGCAGTGGAGGGTAGATTAAAAGCTAAGATTTTACCCCTCTCAACCTCTTCCATTTCCTTTAAGATCATGTCCCTACATGCCAAGTAAAATAGACTATTTCCCAGTTGATGTGTTTTAATATGAATAAAGCAGTATAAAATGACATGTAAATGACCATTTTTACTACATCAGTGTAAACTGTAAATTAGTTTTGTATGTATAACACTGAACTTGCTGAATTTATGTGATGGGTTAGACCAATCTGAATTTATATAATGAGTTGGCCCAATTACATTGATTAATTAATTAATGTAATTAATTAATGTAAATATTTTTCACATTTAGAGACACAATGCAATATATAGGTCATGTATCATAAAAATATACACTTGAGACCTATATGATCTTATTAACCAATGT
This sequence comes from Tadarida brasiliensis, assembly GCA_030848825.1. NCBI lineage: Eukaryota > Metazoa > Chordata > Mammalia > Chiroptera > Molossidae > Tadarida > Tadarida brasiliensis. The sequence continues at coordinate 84,229,564 of CM061257.1, forward strand.
CACCCGATAAACTTAATTTTTTAAAAGTTTGTTTTAATGATCATATTTTTTGTAGTTTTGATGATGAGAAAAAATTAAACAGTTGTGTTTAGCCAAATTCTATTAACTCATTCAAATAAATTGAACAAAGGCAAATTTTCACATTTTCTGGTAATCAAAGATATAAGGGGGAAACACTGTTTTAAATACTCATATGGGGAGAAGTACATTTATGATTGTGTTCAAGTTAAGGACACCTCTCTCAACGACATTGAATTCATGCAAAAGCCAAATATTTATTTGGTTTAGCCAGTGTCCAGTTGTGAGTTTAAAGTGAGTGCAGTACTGGGATGGTCTACAGAGGACAGGTATTACACACTGAGAGGGGGAGAAAGAGACTCCACACGTCTTAGAAAATTTATGACAGAATTTGATCTTCCTTGTTTTTTTAAGCTGACTGCCTTTAAGTTATACAGATCTGCCCCTTCCTCCCTGGTGCTCCCAGTAAGAACATGGAGCTGCTTCCTGCACGCTATCTACACAATTCAATTTCATGCATTTCATATATGTCATGCTACATTATAATGCAGCTTACACATATTAAAAATAATTATTGTACATACCCTTTAGGCTACAGCCTTTGTCACATTGTGCATTATTTACAATCACTTATAAAGCCTGCAAAATACACAGGCAGAGAAATCAAAGCAGGAGGTAGAGTTTGTTTTAATGTGATTATATTGGCATCTGATATGATGGTGTTTTGGACCATATTGACATGAGTGAGGATTCTATGTAGCAACTGTTCAATACCATCCGTTGGACTTCTCTGATAGACCACTTAACTATCTCAGCTTTTCCAGTGATCATCTCATTTATCTAGGATTATTGCACTGAATTTACTGTTTGGTTTTCTTCCAGAACTGAAATGTCAAGTCCAGTGTCATGTATGCAGTAGCTTTGTGCTGTGAGAGCTGCGCAGATCCCCCAAAAGCTGCTAGCAGTTGATCTTTGGATAGAGCTAGAAATAAATAAATCCTCTTTAGCAGATCAATATTCATCCCATTTAATGCTTGATGTGAAACTTGTGGATTTGTGGTGGTAATGCTGATGTACAGCTAATCGTTGGAAATGGGCATTAGGGCTTTTATAGCATGGCAACATATTGTCAGGCAAGGAGGGAAAGAAGAGGTAGCACAGCCTGGGAAAAAAACATGGTGAGTTTGTATAAATTTGCTGCACATTTGGAATCTAACCGGGGTGCTTTAGTATGTAATACTAAAGACTAATAATGTGGACAACAAATAGATGTTCTCTATTAAAGACATTCCCATGACCTTCCCGAGTTTCCCACTCTTTGTGGTCGAGTGCACAAAAACGAAGTATCTGACTCATTTCACGACTCTGATGCTAAAGAAATTGGTAGTGACATATTTTCCCTGTGGTGATTATTGTAATTACCAATACTTATAGTAGACAAAAACAACATTTTAGCGTAAATGCCAGAAATTTGGAGGAGCAGTAGGGTTTTCATACTAAAAATGGAGAGACTCAAAGAAAGGAGTATAGAGCAGTGTCCTGAAAAAAGACATCTTGCTCGGGAGCAAGGCTTTAGACATGGCTAATGCCAATAGCTAAGGCATTTTTTTCTAGTCAACAGTGTAAAAGTTATATGTCAGACCTTTCTTCGACTGCAAAGGTAAAATTTTCCCTTTTGATTTAACAGTTTCACTTTTTGCTATAAATATATGATAATTCATACTGTCATGGTGCCCAGAAAAGCCATTTGGTGCTGAGCAACCTTTGCATGCAATAGTTTTCAGCCTAGCCACATAATCTGTAGTATAGACATTGTAGTTGTCGATGGTATATATATATTTTTTTCAACCATATTTCACATTATTAACTTAATACAACGCATGGAAAGAATGCTCATGACCTCTGTGTGAAAACCTTCACTTGTCAATGTTCTTACAGACTTAGGCCGCCCTGTTCAAGTTTACCAAGCATCTAAACTCATTTGTGTAAAGAATGCCTTTGAAATAAAGCATGAGAAAAATGCACGTACAGTTAAGCATAGAAACTAGAGAACTAGGATTGATCCGTTTTCCAAGAAGAAATGGTATTCTTTCTCAAATAGTAGGTTTTCACTTAAGTTTACTGAGGAATGAAACATTATAATCTTTACATGGAGGGAGAGGTCATTGAGCTTAAAACATGCAGAGTAACATCTGTTGGCTTCAGATATGCACTGGATTGCTCAGAAGTGTCAGGTCAGCGCCCCTTGTACAAGTCCCAAACTCTACCCCCGATAAATATGTTACCCTGATAGGATCCTCAGGCAGTCACAGTTCCTTTGGTTGGCCAGGGAAGACAGGATAAGATGGCAGGTCATGGTCAAAGGATTGTGTTTATCTGATGAACAGTAAATCAATAAACAGAGGAGGAAAACTATGTTTATGCTTGAGGCCATGTGGGTTGGGAAATAGTTATGTGCAAGGTTGAAGATGACAATTGGGAAAGTGTGTGGGTGTGTCTGCAATAGTATACACCCGTGGGTTCGTGCACATGCATGTAGAACTATGTCCAGTTACCTTATATGTGCAAAAAGGCATAATAGTATATGAATACATACACTCCCAGAGACACATTCCATCTATATTGTGTTGTGTGTATGCAGTGTGAGTACATATGAATAAATGGGAATATCTTAATCATAATCTAGGGCTTCAAAAGACTAATGTATTTGAAAATACCTTTCCTAAAATTGAACAATTTTAAGTTTATATGCATTTATGGATAACAGAAGCACAAAAGTTTAGTCACAGAATGTAGGGTTTCTTTTTCCTGTCTCTAAATTTTGAGGTTGATATCAAGGAAGATAAACAGCCTTTGCTCTACATAGCAAACCTGTCACAGGAAGAATATTGGGCTAGTAAACTTACTATAACAATTCTTACATTAATTTAAAGTGACATCTATGTAAGTCTGGTGTTTTCTATTTCTTTTTCTATCCAGAAAATAAATCTTTTCCAGGTTCTGTATATTTAATTTTAAGAAATTATTAAGAAATTCACAGCTGGAACATTATTTGACAAACCGGGCCATCAGAAAACTGATAAGAAATGGTACTTTTTCCATTTCCTATAATAGCTATGTTCTCTCATTTGAATTCTGAAAAGTACTAGAGAGCGTCTTAGACATGAAGAGAAAATATTCTCCATGCACAGCATAGAATAACTCACTTCTCATTCTCCCCTCAGTTACCACACTTCTCATCTAGAGAGGAAAACTTTGAAAAATGAAAGTCTGGTTTTATTAGTTTTTCCATTTTGTGTGTGTGTTGGCTACTCAGAAACCAAAATACATGCTGCCTTTGAATCTTGCTCTTAACATTTATAATTTTCCTGTTCATTTTTTTCAACAAATAATTATTGAGTATATTTTGTGTGCTAAGCCAAGGTATAACCTTTCATCTCCAGAATGTTACACTCTCATTTTTCTTTTTTTCCTTATTTCCTGAAACTTTGATATATATTCAAATATATTTTAGAGATGTCCACATTTGTTGTCAAGTATACCAAGTTATTTATGGAGCAAAGTCGAGTATAAATAATATAAAGATGGTTAGGTTGGTGTCTGGATGGACCACAATTGATAGGTATTCTAGAAGACATATATAAAGATATATAGATATCCAGTGGGTAGCATGTAGAGTCCTATGTGATTACATGATTCTGGTTATACTCATAAACTACAGAACTATGCTGTTCTCATAGATCAGAGTCTATCAGTTGAGCAACAGATTACATTCTTCTGTGGGAAACAAAACCAACCAGGCCAAACTATTCACAAAAAGAATTCCTACAAGACAGGCCCAGCTTCCTAATATAGAAAAAATAAGACTTAAATTTCCACTAGAAATTAGCTGTTTGAGTCACCTCATAAATATAGCTAGAGTGAAAAATTAAAATAAAAACACAATGACTCAGAAACTTTTATAAGAGGGATGATCTTAGAGGGAGAAAAAATTCATTTTGTTCAAAACATATGTGTTTATTATAGAACCAAAAATCATGTCATAATAAGAGGGGAGTTCTACAGCCCATCTATCTGAAAGTCTTCAAAGGTAATGCATCGCCCTGAAGAAGATATTGGCTGATCTCTTCCAGAGGATTTAGTATTACAAAATGGTGGAGTCACATAATACTTGAATATCTTTTAGCCCAATTTCTAAAATTTCTTATTATACATTGATGGTCTATTTAAGAACTAGGAAAATTAAGTTAGGCCACAGGGGCCCAGTGTCTAGAAGGTTCTATATTGTGAAATGTCTCCCATGGACGAATGTCCAAAAGAGACAGGACTCTGAGTCCCTGACAGATTGACACTCTATCGGTGCATTCCGTCTCTGTAAATAGAGTCTGTGATATTTTAACTAAAATTTGCCAGAAACGCTATTTAAATGTGGAAGTTTATTACTTTACCTCCCTTCCACTAATCCCTGTTAAAATATTATAAATAACACAGAGCTTAGGGTTGCAAAACAGAGACCCAACAAGACTTAACCTAAAATCTTTTTGTAAAAAGATTCAAGTAAAACCTTACAACTGATAACTAAACCAACCCACTTTGATCCATATGAATTATCTATAGCCCTAATTCCTCTTATCTTAAAAAAAAAAAAAAAAAAAAAGAGGGGAGAAAAAACCCTCATATTTTAAGCAGATTATTTTATAGGCTTTTCTTAAAAAATAAAAATAAAAAATCCCTTGAGATTTCATGGTATTTTTGTAAGTCAGTCTTACCCCAGGGAGAATGCTCGAGTTTTACAAACTTGCAATGCTGTCTCACTGCGGGATGTGCAGTGGTTACTTGAAAAGCTCCCTGAAAAACCTGGGCCCTTGTTTATGAAGACTATGAATGAACAGGATTTTCCACACAGACAATGACAGAGAGACAGGGAGCCACTTTGAAGTTCAAATAATTTGACAACAAGTTTTGGGATTCCTAAAAAAAATAATGAAAAGGATCTTTGCCGAATTTTTATTTTGTTTTTGTTCTGCCTTCATTGCACATAGGCGGGTCCAGGCAGGAAGCACAGCCTGAAGAGCTCAGGCAGATCTGGGGGGATTAGTTACAGCGAGGAAGGCTGTCGTGTGAATCTGAGTCATTTTTTTTTTTAATGGTAGAAATTCAAAAGAAAACAAAAATCACATACACATAGACATGGCAAATCCTACATTTATGATAAATCTATCTGGTCAAACATTTTGATAAAAATCACCTAGAGTCCGGCCGGTGTGGCTCAGTGGTTGAGCGCCGACCCATGCACCAAGAGGTCACCGGTTCAATTCCTGATCAGGACACATGCCCAGGTTGTGGGCCCGATCCCCACTGGGGAGCATGCAGGAGGTGGCCAGTCGATGTTCTCTCTCGTCGATGTTTCTATCTCTCTCTCCCTCTCACTTCTTCTCTCTCTAAAATCAATAAAGGAAAAAATAATTAAAAATCACCTAGAAATCATTTACACCTATTGGAATGATCTCTATAGTGATGTTTTATTGGACTCAATAGAGGTGGGTTTTCTTATTTCTGAAAAGAATGTGATTTTAGTCATAATGTTAAATAAAATACTGAGTTTGGCATTGGCTTCGTGCTTCCTCGATATGGCCTCATCAACTGCTTTTAGAGACAAGTGATGGTAAGGATAAAAGATGGGATTTAAAGAACCAAGGTGAGAAAGGTTTTCCATCAATTCTAAGAACAAGAAGGATGATAGTGAAGGTGAGATAGTGACCTAAATTTTCCACATTGCTTTGGAACTAAACTATGTGGAAAAAGAAAAAAATACTTTCAAAAATATAATTTCCTAGATAAAATTTTTTCCAAATGGAGAGGGGGGGTGCGGGGGGAGAAACTCATCTTTTGAAATATACCACAAGCAAAGATCTATTCTAGGACTTGTTTCTGCTACACCTGAAATTGTATCATTCATTAAAGTTTAGCATTTCATTTGCTGCCCTCCAGCCAGTCCCCAAAACCTGGACTCATCATGAGGCAAGTGAACTAATTCAAGTCAAAAGTTAATTCCCTGAATTGCAATTCCATTTCCTGTTGCATTATGTTTTCATTGAGTTTGTTTTAAAATATTCTCTGACTAAGGGCTAATGGCTTTATATGATTATAAAAATGAAACAGAAACATTTTAATAATAAGGGTTTTTCAAATTTTGATCCCCAAATCACTGCACAAACGTAGCAGCATTGGTGGTACAAAGAATATCTATAGTTAAGATAATAACTTGAAATAGTCAGACAACATTAAATATGTTATTCCAAACCCCACAGGAGAAATATCACAAAAATTATTTAAAACACAAGAACCCCACTGTTGGTAGAGTTTGAAATAGCCCAACAGAACTCACATATCTGTTTCTCATTATATTCCAAAAGATCATTTCTCTCTTCTGCCTCACCATTTATTCACCTAATATACCACAGATAATGATTATTTATTATTAACAATTAGAAAACTCACTCGGTCAATTAGTAGAAAGAGCTCTTTCATTGTTATGATATTAAAGCTCGAATATTCCATTATAAAAAGGAGCTGATAGATTTTGAAATTCCAATAATTTTCATGATTTCGTTTGAAATTGTGGCTTGTGTTTTGCTTGATGTATAAAAGATCAACACAATTTCATTTATTAATACATAAAATTAAGGCAAACCCAGGTAGGAAAGTAAAGAATTAGAGTACTTATTAGAGTACTTATTTACAATGTTATTTCAATAATTTGTTAGTTGTTTTGCTACAGAAGTTGGACAGTATCCAGTATGTAGCACATACATAGCAAGCTAAAAAAGACTTGTTTTGTAAATTACTCTTCCATTGAGTTTCAAAGTGATTTTAGAAAAAAACAGTTTTCAAGACAATTGCCTCAATGTGTATCTTTTTTGTATGTGCAGAAACACATGATCTCATTCATTTTTATTCTGTTAGATAAGTGGGCAAACTAAGAGTTTGCCAAAACCTATTATCTGGCTTTATTTACAATGAAGATACTATAATGAGAAACAACTTAGATAAAAAGTAGTTGCAGGGTCAGGTAGGTAGTGTCTCTATTTCCTCTCCCTCTTTGCTACACCAAACAAACACACGTGCTCACACGTACACACATATACACATACACACACAAACAAACACATTGGTGCACCCACCTAAAGACACTTACACAGTTCATTTGGTGCTTTAATGCGTCACAATTAATCAAAGTTCAATGTCTGTGTGTCATTCTTCCTTCTTCCTGTATAATATGCAAGTACCATTTGAATTTTTTATTTGCCTACCTAGTCATCTAAGAAGAAATGACATTCGTCAGCATTTATTTACAGAAGTATTTAACTAAGCCTTACCCAACTTGTTTGCTATCTTTTCTTGTAATCCTGTGGATAGTGAAGTTGAATAGATCTGCAACTACAACAGCATGCAATAATCTTTGGAATATAATTGCACAAAATTTGTGAGGTTTGAGGTCAGTGCAGTCTTTCTGTTGTCGGGAGTGAAGGGACAGCAGAGGGAGCCCCTGTATGACTTAAGGAAGCCAAAGGCAAATAGGAGAAAAAAGACTTTTCTGAGTTTGAAATTATGCCTGATGCCCTCTGCTGGACTCCCTGGTAAAAGTGCAGATTTCAAAGAGAAATTTGCAAGCACTGAATTCCAAACTCAATCATAGCGTGTGTTTTTACCAGTCACCATGAAGGGCAGAGCAGGATTTTTATAATAAAACTAATTTTAATTTCTTTGAATTAAAAAATTAAATAGATGCCTTACTTTTTTTTTTCATAGAATGTGAGGTTGATAAATCAAACACATTTCTCTGAAAAATCACACTTATCTAAAACTCTCCATAACTCTACACTTTCCAGAAACTTAAGATGTAATGAATAAACTGTGACATTCATAGGACAACAATGCAGGTATTTCATTTTAATGTAAAATACTTTTACAGTAGGTGAAAAAAAAATCTATTTAAAAGGGTTTTGGGACAGGGCTTATACTGTCTGAATGATATGATTAGTAAACGTGTTTTGCTTGTGATTTTTCTTTCACCAATGATCCTACTTTCCATTTCTGCAGGCTTCTCAATTCCTTTGAAGAACCCTTCCAAACATGATATCTTTTAATTCAGAGTGATGGGTAATAAAATTACTTTCAATTTTATTGTAAATATGTAAGTATTCATTATAAATAAGAAATTATTTGTTATAATTTCCACTGGTAACAAAAAATCGCTAGAGATCTCATAATATTGTGTTAGACATACTCACTTGCAAATAAGATGTTTATGAAGTCCACTTTGCAAACCACCTGTAATTTATCTTGGCCAATTATATTTAAACACTATGTTAAAAAGCACTACTGCATTTTAATTTAAAAGTATAACAAGGTTGTAAAATATTTCCTTCATAAATATTTAGTCATGGTCTTACGATTTTTTAAAGGACCCATCTATGTAAAATAAACCAGTTATTGAACAGCAAAGAGTTTATTTGCTGTTTTGCTTCCAGTTTAGAATGAATGGACTAGTCATTTTGGTATTAAAAGCATTTTTAGCCTATATTTATGACATTACTTCCGAATTATACTTAAAAGATACTTAGATGGTGAACCATAATGCTGAAACATAAATGTTGTATGTGTATACATAACATTAACTTGCAAAAATTATACTTTGTACTCAAGAAGTTAGGAGGTTATTAACGTTCTTCACGGCAAGAAAGAAAAATTTGTTATTGAAAATGAGCAACATTGTCTTCTCACCTGCTGCACAACACGAACATGTTGCTTAAACAAGCCCGTCAGGAATGATACAATGTAAAAGAAGAAAGTTTCCTGGGTTGTTTCTTTATGTTTGTGTTTGTATCGATTATTAAAAAATTGAGCATTAATGTAATATTGAAAATTAGTATTATATGTCTGTGTTGGGAGCTGGGGGTTGGACAGGAAAGAGGTAACCGTGGGTTGAAGACAGACGAGTATTCATTAGCTCTATGTTAGTATTGACCTTTTAGGTATCCAGTTTCTTGTACATATTTGCTTCTTTTGAAGCCAGTAAATTTTTAAAGAATAATGGCAAGTAAAGAATAGCAACCAGGAAATCAAAATGTTTAGCTTGAAACCTGTAATATCTATCTTTTAAAAGTTTTCAAAAATACAAGAAGGGTAACATTGAAACTCCAAATGTTCAGAAAGTTTAATTTCAAAAATATTCATTGACACTTTTAAAAACTGAATAGGAATTAAACTAGATGTACTTTCGATTCGACTAAACTTTCATTTGTTCACCAAACAAATAAATATTTGATAGTTCTTACGAGTCAGGCGCAGTCAAGATTGGGGGGAAGTAGCACACTGCCCTCCTTAAACCTACACTTCCCTGTCACAATAAATGACATTGTAATGCCATGTAGCATATTCTCTTCTAAAATGCTAATTTCATACACATAGTTAATGTTTCCATGGCAGGACAAGATTTTGTTTAAAATGTTGAAATTTTTTATTGTGAAATGCTCACTTTTAAAGGTTTGTGGATTTTTAAATCTGACTTAATTTTTTTTTTTTAATTTCAAATTTTCTGACGCTTTCCTCATATTCCTTCCTAGCTTCTTCAATCTGGGATTGCTGCATTGGTCATACTTTGAAATAAATGAGTTTCTGCTCTTAAAGTAGAGTAATATAAGGGAGGGCCCCTTAACTTCAAAATCTAAAGGGACCAAGATTATACCAAATATGGGTGATATAGAAAAAATTACAGTGAATGCCAGAAAGCTCACATTCAGTATGAAGGTGTGCAATATTTATGTTTCTCTCTCCTCTCCTTCTCCCTCTCTCTATCTCTATCTCTACCTCTATCACTCTCTGTCTCTCTCTCTATCTCTCCCCCTTTCCTAAAGTGGTTTTTGGCAGAAATGCGACACCTTTTCTCAATGAATTAACTCTACATTGATTTTAGCCAATGATTTCAGTCTCTTCCATTCCCAGCTACCTTCCAACCCTATTCGTTCATAATCCTCTCTGTGCCTTCTATCTGGGGGGCATATTTAACAGCATAGTTTCTTGTATGCCATTGACTCTCAACTTTTCTTCTCTCTAATTTTGCACGTTCCTCGGCTGAATTATTCCTTTAGCAAAAATATTTCCTCATTTTTGTCATCAAGTTGTATCTTCAAGAACTAATCGCAGTGCTGCTTCTTTTTTGACGCTATCCCTAATTTCCAAACTACGTGCTTTCTCTGAATTCTCATAATATTCTGTCTAAATCTCTTTCAGGGCTGAGCATATTTATCATAGTTATGTCTCATCTTCATTCAGTATAAGTTCTAGGTGCTCTAAAAGCTAGCTCTTTGAGGATCAATGCATCTCGGGTGTGCAAAGCACGATGAACATGATGTTATTTTGTAAATGAAATTTTCACAAATAACCATAATTTATAACCTGATTATTTTCATTCAAATCACTTCTTAGTAAGAATATCCCCTGAGGTCTAGGGTGCTTTTAGCAACATATTATCCCACCTTCAGGCTATTTTGGCTTCCAAAATGCTGTAAAGTTGATTTATCAAATGGTGAATTGTGGTATTTAGACTTAACACTTGAATTAAAATTGAAAACTACCTTTATTGCAAATCATTTTTCAAAGAGTGACAATTTTCAAGATTATGTTTTGCATTGGGGAAATATGTCTCAGAAAATTTGAAGAAAAGTAATTCAGGTTAAGTGTGTGAAAAATAAATATATATTTTCACATCCAATAAAGCTATCTCCATGGAAAAATAATAGATAAAAATGACTAGATAGATGTACATAATGAATACTACAATATGAGGAAAAGCTGCTAAGAAAAGTTTTTCTGAAAGTATTTTTTTTTTTTTGTACTTAAAACACTGTTTGGCCAGGTTTTTATGTTACACATACACACACAAAAGGAGATTCAGAAAGTATGTGTTCATTTACTTTTTGTCACACTTTTTGAACTAACGTCACATAGAGATACAATCATAATATTCGTTATAATATATATACATAAATTTAGAAATACCCCTGCTGCAAAGACAAATACATCCCTTTTGTCTTTTCTCTTGAACATGCCTCTAGACCACATTCCCAAGCTTCATGTCCATGTTAGGTGGGATCACATGACTAAGTTTCAACCAATGGAATATGACCTCTGGCACAGCCCATAAACCTTCTCACCAACATCTCCCATGCTCTCTCTATTTCCTTCAAGATGACTCCAAGGCCTTAGAGGATAGTAGAGCCACTATGGAAGGAGCCTTGGTCCCTGAATTATCATCTGGGCATGGGCACCAGAAACACTTTTGGAAATATCCATATTAGACTGTTACAGGAAAGAAAAATACGTTTCATTGTGCGAAATCACTAAAATTTGGTATTGTTTGTTATAGCAATTGGCCAACTGTATCATAGACAATGAGTCACGCTATCTTCCTTGTGACCTGAAGCTGTAACACTTACGGAAATGTGCATAAATTATAAAATTGGATTGGACCAGCCAAGAGGCAGTACACTTTTTGGCATGTGATCCAATTCAGTAAGAATAAAAATTTTCATGAGCCACATTTTTTTAAACAATGACATTATATTTACTGAACTATATGGGGACAATGCTTTTATTAAATCACATTGATCAGTGTCACTGAGAAGACTAACACTAAAATCTTTGCCTGGAATGACTTGAGAAATAACGTTATGGAAATAGCTCTTATCTTTCATTTTAATATCTGATAGCAACTTAGAGTTCATAAAGAGAACTCACATGTATTATCTCATTATATCCTCAAAGAAAGATTTCAATGTAGATACTATTGTCAATCCCTTTTGACAGTAAGTGAACTAAAAATTAAAGAGATACCTGTCAGGGAGGGGGGTGGAGGGGCTAGGTACAGGGGAGGGGTAAGGGATTGAGCCAAAAAGAAAAAAAAAAGAGAGAGAGAGAAAAAAGTCATGAACATGGACAACAGTGGTGATTGTCAGGGTCAGGAAGGTACAGGAGAGTATAGTAGGGATAAATGGTATGGACGGAGACTTGACTGGGGGTGGTGAACACACAATACAGTGCACAGATGATGTGTTGTAGAATTGTAACCTGTGTAATTTTGTTAACAAGTGTGAAACCCATAAAGTCAATTAAAAAAAGAGGGGGGGAGATACTTCTGATTCTCTATATAACTAGTAGCAGCAGAGCTAGAAAAAGAGTTAACCCATTTCAAACAATGCAACAATTTCTGAATATTTTGTCAGAAACTCTCCTAGTACTAGGCATTATCTTGAAGACACAAAGAAGAATCAGAAGTGACCCCACCTGAGCTACTTTGTCCCAAGATTATGCCCTCTCTTCTTTATTTGAACTAGGCAAGATAAAGCACATTGTGTATTTGAATGGAATCCATCCTGCCACTTCCCAGGAAGGGACTTCTGGATGCTCAGAAACTTTGGGAGAGTCCTCATAACCAGAAGTTCTAGCCTATGGCAACTCTCAATGCCCTTGTCTTCATATGTTTGCTCATGCTGACCTCTACCTAGAGGGAGCTCTATCTTGTCCATCTCCCAATCACCAGCTTGCACTCAGAAATCTCTGCTCTAGCTAACCTCCTTGGAGGGCATTGAATTTGAAAAGCTTTTTTTTTTTTTTCCTGTGCCTGATGTGATTACCTGAAAGAAAGGCTGCTCCAACTCTCCAGGTGTTTCTACTTTAAGCTGCAGGACGGGGTGGGGGGGGAGTGGATTGGCCCATACACTGACTCTCCATGGCCCTAATTCTTTGAGTTGTTTCCAGTGCCTTACAAAAGCATGCCTCAGACCAGCCTAATCCTACTGGATGAACCACACATTACACAAAATATGCTACTTGTATTTTGTATACAACAATTTTTAAATAGACAAAGATTCAAATCGTTATAATAGTAAAGAATTCTATATGTTTAATAAACGTTTTGTGTTACATGTTTTTAAATGCATGGTCTCATGTATGCCTCACAACATGCCAACGAAATAAATACTACTAGTGATCCTGACTTATAGATGAAAAAATCAAGACTTAGAGAAGTAAAAAGTTAACTAACTAAGGTCATAACTGGTCACTGAAAGTACTGACACTGGAGGCCTCTTCTTTCTGCAGCCAAACCCTTTGCTCTTAACTAGTTCTGGCTCTGTTATATTATCTCCTCTTCGAAATAATAGCACTTCATCAAAAGAAATCTTAAGGTTTGAATTTTGTGGGGAAAAAAATGAGCAGAAAGCTATAAAAAGTTCCTTACATTGAACAGAATCCGTGTGTTATGCAGTCATCTGTCTTCATGTCTTCCGGAGAGCCAGTGATATGATCTCATATTTGAAGTCCATACTAACCATAATAAATTCATGATATTTGAGGCAAACTACTTATATTTTTCTTGTTCAGGAAGGTAAAAATACAGAGACACTCATCTGTGCCTGTCTAGGCACTAACGACTGTGCTTTTTGAAATTGATTTGAAAAATCCTGTACATTTTATAATACTTTTCTAACTTTATGGTTCTTAATCCATTGTAAATTATAGAACATGAATTTAAACTTACTATACCTTTCTTATTAGTTTTAGCTCTTTCTAACTGTTAAAATGCCAATCAATCAAAGATCAATACAAAAATACATGAAATGATGTAATAATTATCATTATCAATTTAATTATACTTAGAGATTTGATGTATATATAAAGTATATATAGTAGGTACAGATTATACAGACGGAGAATTGTGATTTAGTAACCATGACTAAGTAATTAATTGTCTCAAGGACAAATTAATTGTGAGAGAGCAAGAATAAAACTCAGACATTCTGACAATAGAGTTTGTCTTCTAAGCTTTCCACATTCAAACATGGCTATTGAAAGGACTTGTTTTATAGAAATATCACTAAAGTTAAACCTGTTAGAAAATACTCAATTTGGTCTTTTGAATATATTATTTTTAGAAAAATTCTACACCTTGAAAGAAGTATTCGTTTATGAAACAAAAGGAACCATCTCATCAATGAATCTGATAGTAAGCATGAAAAAGTAGCCAAAAGAGTATACACCTATAACTAAATATAACAAGTATTAGATGAGTTCATGGAGAAAACTTAAACACAGTCACCATACATTAAAGAAAAAGAAAAGGGATAGGTGAGAAGTCAAAGCATTTATTTTCATTCAATCTAACATCATCCAAATTATTTTTTTTTAATCCTTACCCAAAGACATGCTTTCATTGATTTTAGTGAGAGGAAGGGAAAAAGAGAGAAATATCAATGTGAGAGTGAAACATCAATCGGTAGCCCCCCACATGCACCCCAACAGGGAATCAAACCCATAACTCGAGCGTGTGCCCTGACTGGGAATCGAACTTTCCACCTTTTGGTGTATGGAACAATGCTCCAACCAACCAAGCCACACCGGCCAAGGAAGGCCAAAGAAATTTTTAAGAGCTAAGTTAAAATTACTTTCCGTTGCTGAGCACTGTTTTAATTGCTTTATTTGCATTAATTTGTCTAATCCTAAAGTAGAGTACCTAAAGGTTAGTATCCCCTTTTTCTATATAAGGCAACTGAAGTATGAAATGGTTCCTAATGAATGTTCAAGTACAATAACCTACACCATGATTTAAGCCCAGGTCTGAATCCAGATCTCTTTCTTTTGTTATTATGATTTTACCATCAACATTATTATTAAGAACTGTTTATTACTGAAGTTTTCCATTTCAAACATTCTGCTAAATTTTTAAATACAGTAATATATTTCAAAACCTAAATTATGCTATCACAATTCTCATATATTATGTCTCAGAAAAGCAACCATATTGAGTCTACTGAGGCTGTAAGTCAAATGACTTTCTAGCTGACAACATCATAAACTCCATCTGGAATCTGAAAATAAAGCTGCTCTTTGCCTCTTGCACCGTCATTAGTCATATAGATTTTTTTGGTTGGAACTTGGCGGTAGGACAAAGTGGAAAACTCCACAGTCTTCTTGGGACAGACATTCCGAGAAAGGCTTAGATGACTGCATTCATGTTAACTGTTTCCAAAACTAGTGTGTGTGTGTGTGTGTGTGTGTGTGTGTGTGTGTGTGTGTGTAATAGTTCTGCTTTGAGATCTTGCTCCCAGGATAGTGCCAGGTGGAAGGACCACTTGGCATTGTCAATAGCTAGGCAAATGACTTCTCCTGTACCACTCACATTCTACTTTCTTTTTACCTCTTCTGTTTCCATCAGGTTTCTGACTGCTCAGGCTTGAATCCTGGCTCTCCCACTTACCAGCTCTGTGAACAGAAGCAAAGTTTCTCTCTGCAACAGATTCCTCTTCTATCAAATAAAGGTAAAAACAGTACATGCCTGATTAGGTTATTATAAGTGTCAAATGAGATAAGGCATGTAAGGTGCTTAGAACAGTTTTTAGCATTAACAAGTACTTACCCGATAAATATTAAATATACATTTTAAAATGGAAACAGCCAGAGATAGATTTCATGGATTTTCAGTTTATTAATAAATCCTTGTAGATTAATACTAAACTTTTAAAAGCACTTTTTTCAGATATGTGGGCTATGTTCTTGTTCTATTATAGTAGGCGAAGAAACTGAAGTCGGAGCAATTAATTGTCAGGACACAGTGTTTCAGGCATTATGAATATAGAGTCCCATAAACTAATAAAAACTGGTACACACCAGTTGTGAGTTGTTTCTAAAGTATTTCTTTTTTCCTTTGCTGAAAGAAATGGTATATCTCAAGCTTTTCATATTTTGAAGATAATTTGATATTTCTCCTCATCAGGTAATAATATCTCTTGTAGAGACAGTTGCCCCTCTTTAGTGGGAGAAAAGAAAAATGGATTTGGATTTACAAACATAAATCCCAGCAACATCAGTGTCATCTATCTGTAGTAAAGAATATTTATAGAGGTGTGGGCTTCATGTTTGAGATACTAAGGGAGACACTGCTCCCAGCTATAGTCAGGGAACAGGTTCACACAGCATCTAAATTTAGCTGACCAGAAAGCATAGTCTTCTCAGATTCTTTACTGTCGGTTGTGTTACAGACTCAAACAATCTGGTGGCAAGGTAAAGAACATAGCTCATGGAGCCATAGAGATATAAGTTCAAATCTTGAATCCACCACTTACTAACTACCTATGTATCATTGGGCAAATCATTTAACTTTTTTGAGTTGCAATTTCTTTTTCAACAACCCATACTTGATAGAAAGAGTAAATGTGAACATGTGTTTAAAGCACTTATTACGGAGCCCAGCAGATGGTAGCTATTGGAATTTGAGTTGATTTAAACATTAAATACTAGGTTGAAAGAGGGGCCTTTAAACATCCCAAACATGAGATTCTTTAAGTCTATGAAACTTCAAACTCTGATATATAGCTTTCTCTCTAAACACAAAATGTATGCCTACCTTGTGTAATTCAAAATCCCTACCCTACACATGATAAATAGAATCATCCAGCTGTGGTCAGTAAATTATGAAAAATCAGTACTTTCTGCTTAAAGAGATAAAGCGGTATCCCAGATAACATATTTACCAAATATTGTGATCATCGCCTTATTAAATCTATCCCTGTTAACATATGCATGACTGTGAAACACCCAAGCCTGTTTCATCACTGATGTGAAAATCAGCAGACACACAAATAGCAACAACAACAAAAAACTCTCTTCATGAAAATACATCTTCTAACATAGCAATCATATTAATCCAAGGACTTTTGGATATCATGGAAAATATATCCAAAATGTGGGTTAATACAGCCTAGCTGATTAAGAAATCTAATGAGGCAGAATAGGGAGGAGAGTAAGAGGAGGGAGAGATAGTATATTAGGTTGGAGTGGAATTCCCTAAGATTATTCTCATAATTTAAAAAATATCTAATAGCCAATGAGGGTACACCTTTGATTAAAAACTCTTCATGAAGTGTAATCAGACCTAGAGGACCAGAGAGCATGCTACAATTCATGAGAATAAAATGTAGGCATTATCTACTGATCTTGCTTGCTCTGGAACTTGAAAAAGCTTGTATTTTTAGCCCAGAGGGCAAACTGGGAAAATGGGATTTTCATCCAGGAGAACTAGTAGGCACTAGTAAATTTCTTCTTGAATTACTTTCTGATAATAGCTAATGCTAAATGGACTTACTGCTGAGATTGTGGAATGATACATAGAAGAGGAAAAAATATCTTTCCTGATCCCTTTGTTGACGAGAATAGCATTAAGTTAATAACAATCTGATATTTCTACTTTTAGCTTTAAAATAGTATTAATTCTCAATAGATGTAGCAATTTTAATTTTCTGTCTTGACTGACTTCACATCATACATTATGAAAAGGTAAGAAGGAAAGAAAGAGAATAGAAAGGAAGGAGAGTAAAAGAAAGAGAAAATGAAGAGAGGGACAGAAAACCTTGATATTACAGATCTGATGAAACTTGTTCATGATAGCACAGATCACTGAACAGTATTTCATTATGAACATCTTTATGTCATTTTGTTTATTTTAAAATATTTCTTTTGACTCATTATCATGACAGTTTTATTTCCATTTTTAAAAACCGTTTTTTTCACCCTAAGGCTAAGCTATGAGGATGCTTCGTCTCTATCTTTCATTCTTTACTTCTATTAATCCTTCCTTGTTCTTTCATATTACTGTCCCTTTGGCTGCTCATAAGAGTGACGGTGACTCTGAATACAAAAAAACTAGTATTCAAGTTATGAATTCTGGTTTTAATTCTCTCATGATACTTTGTGTTAATGGAAGTAATCCTCGTAAACACATTTTCCCCCTTTGTAAGTAATAGCTTCCAGAAGTAGCTAAGTCCTGGCCACAGGAGAGAGTCTCATGAGATGAATGATCTAAAATTTCTTTTAAGAATATAAAGGACTTAAATTCAAGAAAGTATATTAAGAAAATATCTCCCCAAACAACAATTCACCAATGAGATAAGCAAAAATCTTGACTTTCCTGATTTTCATATATATTCCGAACATTTGAGTCCATTGAGGCTATATTAAAAGCCTATTCTTCTGGAAAATATTATAGGATTTTAAAAATATGGCTACAAAGAGCAAAAGAAGATTTGAATCTCTAGAGAAAAGATCTACTGATTGAATGTCATATAGAAAACAATTTATTCACCTTACAAAGATGAAAGGATGAAAAAACCCCAAAGGGTAATAAAACGTAATCCATTTTGGGGGGCCTCAAGAGGCTGTCTTATTGAGCTTGGTAGTTGGAAAAGTATCTGTAATATCTAAAAGTATCTGTAAAGAAAACCTTAAATAGTGTCCAAGGAAATTTTCTAAATAGATTTTCAAAACTTTACTGTTTTTTCATTATCTCTCTACTGCTTTATTTGAGAAAAATCTGTTTAGAATTATGATGTCATAATTTTTACAGATTTGTTCTGCAATAAAATAACCAAAACAATTCTAAAAGTACTTAAAATATAACTGCAATGTAGTAAAGTTACTAAGTCACTTTGTAAAAACAAAATGGCTTTTATATTTAGAATATTTTAGCTTAATTAACTTTAAATACCTACAGTTTTGTTACAGAAAACCTTTTTCAGTGAGTAGAGCTAATGAATTAGTAGGCAACTCTATGGCCACTTAGGCCAATAGAACTTGTTAGCTCATGAAATGGAGCTAAATCATAAAGATTTTAATACAAAAGAGAATGGCATGGAAACTATTGAGGGGGGTGGTGTGGACAAGAAGAAGAAGAGTAAAGGAAAGTGGTCAAAGACAAAGAGAAATAGGGAAATACTTGTTAAGAACTTCAGGAAAGAAAGAAGGCAGAGACTGACCAAAAAATAGCCCAAGTGAATGACTTTCTCTCTCCATAGGTCTTTGTCATCATGGAATTTAAGCTCTTTGAGCAATTTTTATCTCCCTGCACATAACTGAACACTCTCCTTGATGGGGTTTACTCCACCCGAGTAAAGAGTGACTAGGTAATGGTCTGAGAACCCACATATACTTTTTTGTCTGGTCTCCGATCTCGAGGTTGACATCTGGGATGGTTGCCATGAATCACAGCCTTTCTCAATAGAAAGCAGGGTACAGCAGTATACTGATGGGAAATTTTTGACACCCCAAAAAACTTTATTATAAATAGAAATATTGATCCCACTAAAGAGCTAGCCCTGGTCAAATCTTGTGACTTTCTGGGACTTAACATTTTTTTAAAGGTTGTATAATCTGTGGCTTTAGAGAGCTATCAATAGCTCATTGGGCAAAGACCATGCTCATTTAGGAACTGTGAAGTCTATATATTTACATAAGTTCCTATACTGGTAATAGTTTATTGATATTCAGAATTATAAGCAGAACCAGCTTATAATTGCCAGTCAATATCAGAAGCTGTGGGATAGGAATGTGGGAGGAAGGGTGTTGTGGGTGGAGTGGAGATTAAACAGAAAGGTTCCAAAGGGCATTTTATGGAACGCAAAAGTAGATAGACACTCTCCCTCCCTGCAAAATATTTTTTTGATAAAATATATTTGGGAAATAGTATGTATATCAAATCACTATGATGTACACTTTAATTATGTTAAATTTTATTTCAGTGATACATCAATAAAGCTGGAAACAAAATGCAGGGCAAAGTGGAGTACACAGGTAAGAAATCACCTTAATAGAGGTTATTTCAGCCCTAATATTACAAATGTAAATGCCTGAAAATGTCTGCTCACAAAGGACATTTGCAGCGCCTTTTGTGCATCCTTACTAAGTGGTCCTCAATTCTGGCTGCACATTAAAATTGCCTGGGAATCTTTTTAAACATGAAAAGTGAGTCTGACAATCAATTTGGGTTAGAACCTGAGCATCAGCGTTATAAAAAGTTCCCATTTGGCTTCAGTGGTGTCAGGTTGAGAATTACAAGTAAAAAGTCTTGTCCATTTTGAGACCCATGAAAATGTTTAGCTTATAACTAGAGGATTTTGATCAGCCCAGCAGGCTGTGGCATGGCCTTGTATAAAAGGTATTTGTAATTGATGCCAGCTTCGAAATCCTCTCATTCAATGCTCGCTCAGCATCAGCCTCGTTTTCTTCCCTTCTATTCTGACCTGTTTTGCTTTAATGTGGTAGCCCTCTTGTTATGCTCTCTCCTTCAGGTTCCTCCCCACTCCCTCCTGCTCCTGCCTTTTAGAAAATAGTTTTAGTGTTGCCCCTCTTCTGGCTGTGAGGGACTACTCACAGATGAAAACAGCTCCGTTGGTCACACAGCTGAGGATAATTGGATTTGGTATCACCAACTACCTAAATGCACACAGACCAATAGAAGGTATTTTTTTTCTTAGCTGCTTTAGGAGACCAAAAACAGAAGCAATTATTAGGGTAGAAAATCTCATACTATGGCACAGGGAGCGAGTAGCTCCTCCCACTCTCACAGCATTACTACATTTTATGGGCAATTTGCTTTCCTCCTAATTGGATTTCAGGTGGTGCTCAATAGCTCAGTCTTCTGTCTGTGTAGATTATATACACAGGTTATTTGTTATAAATATACATATCAAATTTGCACCAGTATCCAGCTTTCTTTTATTATCATTGTCAAAGGGTAGCTTACTTTTTTATTTAATGAAATTGTGGATTTAAATGTCAGTCTCATCAATAGAAATGAACAACGAATGTTTATCTCTCTTTTGTTTTTTTGGCATCGGGGGTGGGGAGGGCGATGGAGGGAATGCTGGTCAGGGAGTGTGTACTACTGGTGTAGGAGGGAATCTTTAAAAATGGTTTTTTACTTTTCCCAAATAGTTTTTCAAATGTAAAACACCAAAAATAAAAAGCGAAAACTAATATTTATTAAATGCACATGTGAGGCAGAGGAGTGGAAGGGAAGTAAGGAAGGGGGAGTAGAAAGGAGGTGAAGTCTGAAAGGAGGAAAAGGAAAGCAAGAAAGGACAGCATTTAGGATAAAATGCTGAGAGCTCAGTTGTTTCTACCTAGAATTCTGTCAGTAAATAACTTCACAGTGCCCTTCCCTTAGTCCTGAAGCCCAGAGACTGACAATTTTGCTCAAATCCCTACAAAGTGATTTATTTAAAAGTGCTTCTTTCCAAAAAATCCACAAAATGGAGTCAAATGGTCTCTTCTCTACTCGTACCATCAATTTTTGTTATCTGTACCAGCAAGGGAGTGATGTTTATGCTTTTTTTCCTCTGTCTTGACGATGTTAAGAAGAAACCTGTTTTTTATCAAGCACTTGCTGCCTTTTTTTGAGACTGTCATAGTCTACATCAAAATATAGAAACCGAGATAACTTTTTTTAAATGAAAAAAAATATCATCTCTATATAGGAAAATTAATCATCTTTCCAGACCGAAGCAAAGCACTAAATCTAAGAGGTTGAAAGTATATAATCATCTGTTCTCACATCTCAGAAGAACTAACAGGACTGACATATTTTAGAACAGGCTCTCTAAGAGTCCCTCAAATTTCTGAGCCAACGAAAGGAGTTCAAGGAGGCCAGTTTCTAGGCCTCCTTCACATACCGAAAGGCCACTGGTCCATATATTCACACCATGTTGTGCATGTTATTTTTATTATCATTTGGTACTTTGTTGAGTTAACATGCAAAACTATATGTTTAAAAAAATTCCTCAGAACATCCTATCATGATAGATCAAAGGGGAAGGGGTTCTGGAACCAAGGCTTCATGGTTCCCAGCTGGCAGGGAGAGGAATCCCGTCAGAGAGAGAAATCCTGGGTAAGGCTGTGCAAAGGAACAGCCTCCCCAGGCAGCACTCCCCACTTCTGAAAAATACATGAATTAAATGTGTTATGTGTCTCTTAGACTTGGAAAGTGTAAGTCCCTATTTTTTTGAACTGATGAGATGTAGTGAGCTAACATAAGGGAGCATCTGCAATGACGTTTGGAGCAGAAGTGGTGTTGGAAAGAACACCATGACAGATCGCACCCCAGTGGAGATGCAACCATGGCTTTCATCCTCCCTGTATCCTGACTTCAGACTCCTCCGTTTGTCAATCTTCTGATGCTTTCTCTAAAGAAATAATAAATCTAATATATCCTCCCTTTACTTTCCCCATTCCTTCTAACTGGCCTTCATCAGGCTATTCAGTTACTCAGTAGCCTCTCATCCATCAATTTTGCTGCATTTGAAGAGTATGGCTATGAGGGAAAGGAAATAAAACACACTCCATTAATTTCCCCAGTTTTCATTGCTCAGAAACTATGATGACAGCCTATCAGATGAAACTCCTACAGTGCAATCTCCTACTTGAATCAAGTCCAGGTGTCCAGGTATCACCACATCAGCCTCTCACCAGCCCCGTTCCTGTTCGTAGTTCATATTCCATCATCAGAGAGGGCAATGGACCTACTAACAACATAGCATTCCCTGAAATGTGAAGTCCAAAGTCATGAGTATTGGCCAGATGGCATGAGGCCAGGTTATGGAGTCTTGAAAATAGATAGAAATATTAACTTACTAAAAGCTGTTGGGCATGGAAGTAACAAGATGAGACTTGCTTTTGAGTGAATAGCCTGGGAGTCAGACATAAATTATGACAAAATGGAAAAAGATTGGTGTGAGACAAGAACTATAGAATTTATAGTATTGTAGGTATAGATGAAAGTCTTGAATGGAGAGAAGAGAGTGAATTAAGATAATCTTTAAGAGCAATATTCTTTGAGAAATTAAGATCTGACTGGATTTAAATAACAGAAGATATAAATGCTTTTTAAACTATTTTTTATTGATTTTTTTAGAGTGAGAGGAAGGGAGAGAGAGATAGAAACATCAATGTGAGAAAGAAACATCTATCTGCTGCCTCCTGCGCGCCTCCTAATGGGGATCGGCCCACGACCAGGCATGTGCCCTGACCGGGAATCAAACCAGCCCACTGAACCACACCAGCCGGGCGATATAAATACTTTCGAATTGACTCTAGGAAAGACCTTCAAGATTGCAAGAGTTTTGTCACCTTAAAGACATTTGAATGGACACTCAGTTTGCTAGGAAGATGACTTTGGTTTTAGACATGTTGAGTGTGGAGCAAAGGCAAGATGCATCCGTAAATGAGTCCAACAGGTGCCCGATTCTGAAGTGACACTTTAGTGGGAAGGCAGAGTTAGAGCTAGACACGGAGACAAAATGTAGAGGTGATATACGGAGCTGTGAGTGGGAAAGGAAGGAGTTTCAAAGGGTAGGGATGCCCAAAAAGGAGAGGAAAGGGGGGATCTAGATGCAAGGACACTGAGAGTGCAGAACTGGCAAGTCAGAAGAAGAGAAACTAGCAAGGGGAAGTAGCATGGGTTGGGAAGAGCACCAGTGCAGTAGTGACAGAGTCTAGATTTTTATTCTGGGTCTGCTATTACTGTACCCTTACAAACCTTCCCTGGGTGAAATGTGTAGTAGTAAAACAAGGGATTAAGTAGTTCCACATAAGATTTTAAGTCCTAAACAAAACAAAGTGTCCAATGCTCAAATACACTTTGGAAATGTTTGTGTAAAACATCATTAAGCAGATTTTATTTATTGCAGAATTTATCATGACTCTCCAAGATGGAAGATACAGTTTGCAATGTTTTCTAAGTTATTAGAAAAAGAACACAGTGTGTGTGTGTGTGTGTGTGTGTGTGTGTGTGGTATCTCAAAGGATAGGTCCCATTCCATGGAACTATAAAAAATAGCAGTCTGGAAGAGCTCTTATGATGCTTTCAACTCCAGAATTTTGTGAATCTATCAGACATATAATCTGATTCCTGAAAAACTGTATTTAATGATAATGAAGACAGAAATGCCAATGCCATCATTTAATGTCATTTTTAAATCCATAAATGTACATTTATTATTTCCAACTGTTCCTGATCCATATTTTTACTGGTATTCTAAACTGTCAAAAATAATACATTAATATAGTTCTCCAAATAAATTGTATTTTTACAAATGTGAAGCTTATTTCTGTCAAATAAATTTTTTTATTATGTAAGGTGATAGATGTGTTAACTAACCTCAATATAGTAGTCAAGTCCCAATATATTAGTATATCAAATCATCTTGTTAAACTTAACATGTTAAAATTAAATCATCAACTTAAACTATACAATGCCATGTCAATTATATCTCAATAAACCTGGAAAAATACTTTTGTTCCTTTGCACGCTGGGTAAAGAATCAACTTTTTTTCTCAAACCAAAAGATCCTAAGGTATACAGTATTTAAAATTAAGCGAAAAAATATCATTATAAATAATTCATGATATATTTCTCTCTGGCTCCAACTCGGAAGAAAACCAACCCACTCACAACTCTTGCCTGACTACCACATTGAGTAATAGCTCTTTCACATTCCTGCTCCTGTTCTTACTGATTTCTGACTGATGTTCAAAAATACTCTTTCTCATAGATGGAACTGAAGGTTTCCTTGGCTTGGCCCTACCCACTCTGCACACTAACTCCAATTCTTCAGAAATCTGACCCAAGTCAAAAGGACAATGTCACCAAACTGTGTTCTTCCAACCTTTATTCAGAGACGTAACTTGGTGACTTTTAAACAAATTTTATATGCATAGTAAATATATCAAATTATATCAAAGCAAATGTTAATCATAAAACTATTGCTATTTCCTATTTGTACCACTATTATTTTTATTTCTATTATGATCGTTTATTTATTTTATAATCAGATATCTTTTAAGATTTTGTTACATGACTTTCAAACACTCAAAAAATTATAACAAACAGAATGAAGGTTTGGGAGGTGAGAATAGAAATTTAGAGGCAGTTACTCTGACAGCAATGAAGTGACAATTGACAGGCTGATATCAAGAAAGGTGACAGAAAATGGAACACATTGAAATCTATTACAACACAGAAATGGATGTTCACTTAGAATGTTGAACATGAGTAATCAAGAAAAGATCAAATATAATGCTATAGCCTGTGTGTTAGCATAGAAATGTACAATATATTTTATAAAAATGTAATCCCAAATGATATAAAATTAAGTTGTTTGACACACTAAGTTGTAAGGTTGAGCGATTAGGAAAATGTCAGATAATAAAATACCTCTTCCTTTGCTGCTGGGTAAATGAGACATCCATACAGTTTCACATAAATATGTACTAAACTATATTATATATGATCAGATATTTTCTACTATTTAGTTTTTGTCAAAATGTTATTGTTAAAGTCTGTTCAGTTTAATTTGCTTAAGTGAAAAACAGAAAAGACCCATTTTAAAATATTTGACCACGCCAATTCCAAACAAGGAAAATGATGCCCTTGGCCATCATAGTACAGAGGTTATGATGCCAAGGTAGACTATCTGGCCGTCTGCTAAGGGGCCTCACTGTCCTGTCTGGGGCACCCTCATAGTGCAATACTTTCCTACAGTATTTTCCTATAGAGATATAAAAAATAAAAGACAGTTCTTAAAGGCAATCTGGGAAAATCTTATTTTTCATAATTCCAAACTCACAATATTTTAATCACTTTGAAGCTCAAATGAGACTCTCACTTTTCAAGAGGTTAGAACGAATGTGCAGCTTTCCGCATTCAGGTTAGAAAACCTGAACCAATTGTCAGTTTAAAATGAGCTCTATAATTTTTTCCCCCAAAAAATAACTCATATACCACTATATCCTGACTGATACAATATATATATTTTTTCCTTGTACAGTAAGCGCCTAACAAAAAACATTGCCAATTTCTGGGTTGGCCCTTTTAAAGTGACGTTTGTTCAAGGACAATATGTTTTGGAAATTAGATAGAACAGTACTATTATATAAAAGTGGTTCTATATTCAATTGCTCCCTCTTTTGGAGATATGTATCAGAAACATTAAATCCCCTGGGCATTTTCCATACAAATGTTAGTATGGAAGTGCCCTCACTTCACACACATCACAAACTAAAGCTAAGTTGGTCACAAATGTTTAAACAAAATCCAAACTATACTTCTCTCTAGCTTAAAAGAGCCCAATATTCAGAGTACATTTAAGCCTGCCTCCAAATAGGAAAAGTTTATGATAGAGGAAGTGATGAATGATATTTGTCACATACAATTTTTGGCAGGTGGCCATTCCTCTTTCTAATTTCTCTAATATAACATGATTGTCATCTTAAGTCTGTTTCCATGTGGTGAAATGCAGCTCATGCCACATTTGTATTTTTTGATAGGAGATATATGCTAGACAATGAAAACATTCACATATAATTTACCTCTGAAAAAAAGTCAAGTTAGCATGTGTTACAAGAGCACATAACCATTAGCAGTGTCTTGTTAGAAGAGAAAAAAAAATCCTGAAAAGTAAATTGGGTTTACAACTCAAAGTGACATGTGTCATCCTCCGGTTACAAAGGACAGATAGCAAAGTGTTATTTAAGAAAAGCACACTAAGCCATCCTTAAAATGCTTAAAATCCAAAAATAATTATCTCATATTGAAGCCAAGAAACAAAAATACCCTATTTGTAGAAGCCTTTAATGTAGCAGCATCTTCCTGGTTTTCTGAAATTTTGAGATGAGCTTTGTCCTCTATTTTCTTCCTACAAATATTTTAAAGCCTTCATCATTTTTTCTTTTCCCTATCATCCTCCACAGGCTGGGCTTTTAGTGCTTCAGTAAGTACTCCACTTTGCTCTCTACAGATGGGCTTTTGAGCATGAATAACCTACTCCATAGGTAGATTAAGTTCAAATCTCATATAGGGGAAATTATACAGCAATCAATAATTTAACTGAGTGCAAATTGTGCATACTCTATTTTTCAAAATGGCACATGTAATCATCATTGTAAATAGTTTACATAAAAAGTAGAGAATTGTTTCTGAAATCTTTTTTTTTTTTTTTTTGGACTCAGCAAAGAATTGTTTGTACATTCCCAGATAATGCTTAACTTTCTTCTAATAACATGTGATATTATGAAATTTCATTTTTGTTAGCAAGAAGAATATTCTGTCACTAAAATCAGGAATTATTTAAATTACACTTAAATAAAGTTAAGAAAGGGAACATATATCTGTCTTCCTAAAGCATAGTACACAAAGTACATATTTCTTGTAGATTAGAGCCATAATACATGGTTGTCTACCCAATGAAGCAGAATCAGTTTATACAGATATACTGTGGTAAACGACTCGGTTGACTCATATCTTCTTCACAAGCCACATGAGGAGAGATTCCATTGAAGTGGTTGAGTAGTGCTTATATAGGTCACTGGAAGAGTTTTCCTTGCCTTTTGGTGTACTATTGTGCTGGCACAAATCTTTATTAATTATTATACCTTCAACTCGTTTTCTCTTCAAATCCTACCATCAGCCACATATATTGATATTTATATTTCATCTCTGGATTTGTATTTCTAGTCTTGAAAAATACCCAACCTCAGCTCAAATATTTATAATTAATCAATTGATATACAGAAAGTGAGAGAACTGAGCCATAAACAGAGATTATGCTAATGTAATATAGTGGTTAAGTGTTTTAACTCAAGTTAGACTACCTAGTTTTACATTTCAATTTCATTACTTGTTATCCACGGAGCCCTGAATATGATACTAGCACCTACTTTATAAGGTTCATATGATAAAACAAATGATATAAAAGAAGTTCTTGACATTGTACCTGACAGTGCCCAATAAATGCTGTAATAATTAACAAGGCAAAGTTGTCACATGATAGTAAATATAAGGCTAATAATAACTTCAATATTCTATCAAGTGGATACCTTGCTTTCTTAAATTCTAAAGTTTCATCAGCAGATATTTGAATTGGCCCTTCTATAAATTTCCTTGAATTCAGTTCAATAACAATGCAATAATTGAGCATTTACTATTACTAAGTGGTAGGTGATACAGAATCAAAGGAGAGAAAGAAATGTAAAAAGACAAGACCAACATTCATTAAATGTTAAGTAGATGTGAGGCATTATTCCAATATTTTAAACACTGTGTCTTATCCAAGTAGACTGAAAAATCACTAAGCTGGCAAATGGTAAAACTAAACTTTGAACTCGAGTTCTTCTGACTCCAGCCTGTGTTCTCTAATTAGAAAGGTAAACAAATAAGCAATTATCCATAAGGCAATACAGAGTGTATTAAGTCCTATGTGAAACTGAGGAGACCAATGAATTCCAATTTGGCAGAATCAGATCAGGCAAAATGGAAGAGTTGGCACTGAGATTATTAAAATAAGGAATATAACAATAATAATAAATATTCAATATTAATTAAATGATTACTATGTGCATGATTCTAATATTTTATCTGTGCAACTTATAGATGAGGTTACAGGAATGTATTTTGGCAGAAAGATCAGACTCTGTGTAGAATTGAGATAGCAGACAGAAGGAGCTTCATAGTAGTGTATACCCAATGTTTGTATACACTAGGGACATGGTGGTGATAAAACTAGAAATGCAAATTAAGGCCAGGTTTTGGAAAACTCTCTGGATACCATGCTAAGAAATTTAGACTTTATCCTAGAGGGAAAAAATGTAGACAGGTTAGGTTTTAAGCAAAGGAATCATATAATTATATTTGAATTTTTAGAAAAAAATTAAGTTAGAGAGTTAAAAGATGAATTAGAGTTGTTGGTTCCTGAATTAACAAAAAACAAAAATACATTAAAAACAAAATCACAGAGAGAATGCGCAAATAAAAAATGAAAGAAGTCTGAACTGTTAAATTGGTAGTATAAATAGATCTAAAAGGGGTGGATATGAGACCCTCTGAAAAAGAATTGACAGAATTTAGTGGATAAATAGTTATGAGTAGTAATGACAAGAGAGGTCTTCAAAAATATTCAGGTCATACTGCGAGTAAGTATTTTTAAATGTGTCTGTAATTTGAGAGAGAAGAGAGCTAGAAATAATGATAGATAATGGAGAGATGTCAGACCATTGATAGATGGCTAGAGTTCATAGTACTTTCATCACATAGGATGTATATTGTAAGTACATGTAATGTATGTAAGATAGAAGTACTATATATTTCTTCTACATAAAAATGTGTGAAAGTTCAAGCCACAAGAGTAAATGAAGGAAAAAAGATCCCTCATTTGGGAGAGAATATGAAGTAACAAAAGAAAGCTAAAGATAGACCTTTGGGAGATTGGCTCCACATAAGGGGCAGACACAAGAAAAGGAAGTTCTAAAGAAGATGAGGACATTCAAAGAAAGAGGTTAAAATAAGGGGAGGAGACACAGCAAGGAAGAAAGTCACAGGATCCCAAGGAGAATGACTTCAAGAAAGCAGAAGCACTCGTCAGTACTACTCACTGCAGACAGATTCATCAGAACAATGGCTGGAAAGAAGCCATTGATCAGGCAAGAAGAAATGTTCTTCTGCATTATTAGCTTTTTGGAGACAGTGGGGTGTAGATCAATGGTAGGTTAAGTAGTACAAGCAAAAATTTCAAATTCTTATGAATAAGTTGGCAGTGAAGAAGTATATTGGATAAAAGTTCCTTCTTTATTACAGCTGCATAGTAGTCCATTGTGTAAATGTACACAGTTTTTTTTTATCCACTCACCTACTGATGGGCACTTAGGCTGTTTCCAGATTTTAGCTATTGTAAATAACACTGCTATGAATCTAGGGGTGTGTATAGTTTTCTGATTGGTATTTTGGGATTCTTGAAATATATTCCCGGAAGTGGGATTGCTGAGTCAAAAGGCAGTTCCATTTTTAATTTTTTGAGGAAACTCCATACTGTTTTCCACAGTGGCTACACCAGTCTGCATTCCCACCAGCAGTGCACTAGGATTGCCTTTTCCCCACATCCTCAGCAGCACTCGTTGTTTGTTGATTTATGGATGGGAGCCATTCTGGCAGGTGTGAGGTGATACCTCATTGTAGCTTTAATTTGCATCCTGGAGATTATTATGCTAAGTGAAATAAGCCAGTCAGAGAAAGGCAAATATCACATGATCTCACTTATATGGAGAATCTAATGAACAATAAACTGATTAACAAAATAGGTCCAGAGACATGGAAGCAGGGAACAGACTGACAGATCTCAGAGGAAAGGGGAACAGGAAGAGATTAACCAAAGAACTTATATGCACATATGCATAGCCCATGGACACAGACAGTGGAGTGGTGAGGGCCTGGGGTGAGCCAGGAGCCAGGAGGAGGCAGGCAATGGAGGAAAAAAGGAGGGCATCTGTAATACTTTCAACAATAAAAATAAATTTAAAAAAATAGAAATATATTGGGTTAGCTTAAGAGAAAGGGGGTTTAAAATTTTTAAAGATGGGGGTAGACTTTTTTAATGTGTAAGAGGAAAAAGCAAAAGGAAGTGGGATATATATTTAAATGTTCTGTATAAGGAGTGACAGACAGAACAAGATTTGTGAAAGATGAAACTGGCCCTGATCAAGAGTATAGCAAGAGAGAACCCAAAACAGAATATAAATACTTAGTTACCTGAAGCAGAAAAGAAAGGAAAACAAACAAGGTGAAGACAGAAGTTTTTTTGTTTGTTTTTTGTTTGTTTTTTATTTTTTATCCTCACCTGAGGACACCTTTTCATTTTTTGTTCAGATAGAGTGGGAGGGAGAGAGAGAGAGAAACATCGACGTGAAAGGGACACATCGAGTGGTTGCCACCAGCACAACCAACAGGGCCAGGGACAAACTGCAACTGAGGTACATGCCCCTAGCGGGAACCGAACCCAGTTCTCTCTGTACCGCAGGCCGACGCTCTAACCGCTGAGCCAAACCAGCCAGGGCAGAAGTTATTTTGATCCAGGAAGAAAGAAGTTGCGAAATTTTAACATTTTGTGTGTGTGTGTGTGTGTGTGTGTGTGTGTGTGTGTGCATGCATGTGTGCATGAACCCGAGTGTGTGATGTGAGTTTAATCATTTTGTTTCTTTTATAGCAAAGACTGAGATGAAGTCTAAAGAGAGAGGGAAAATCAAGTTGGGATCAAGTTGGGATAGAGGTTTGAAGGAAAGGATAAAGATTTGAAATTTCCTCTTTGAGAAATAGAGAAATTATTCTACTAGAGATAAGAGGACAGCTGAATAGTCCTAAGACTCAGTTTCAGATGCTCGAAATCCAAATAACAGAAGTGATTATTTTTCTCCATCAGCACCTTCTAATTCTGGAGGAAGAGAAGGATTTAATTATCTCTGGGCTTGGCATTGTCTCATGTCTGGGGTGGAATAACAAAAGAAAAAAAAGAACAAAGAACTATTTAAGACAGTTCTTAAAATAGTTGAGCCAAGAAGTCTAAGTTTAGTGTATCGGCCAAAGAGACCAGAAAAAGGGAGGGTGAATAACAATGATGGTGATGATGACTATGATGATGATAATGATGAGGAGGAGGAGGAGGCAAACACTCTGAAGCTCTCACTGTGTGCTTGACACTGTGTTATGTATTTTAAATATATTAATTTTTTTTAATCTATGTAAGATCATGTCATACATGCAAAAAGTAAGTTTATTTCCTAACCAGATGTATACTCCACATCACACTCCCACCTTTAAAGTACCTTACTTACAAGCATGTTTGTATATAACAGATCATTTCCAGGACATGTGGGCAATTTGTTTCCACTTTCTAACTCGCATTCTAGATGGCTCTGGTTCAGCACTGGAATATTTGGTTCATTTTTCCAAACATCACATTAATGCATGATTTAGGAAGTAAATAGAAGTTGAACATAATTTCCTCTAAGATATTCTGTTGTTTTAAATTTGAAGGCTTCAGTAATCCTTTAAATCTGTAATCACTATAAAGAAAGCCATTGTCACTAAATCACATGTAGCTCGACAGAAACCACATAATGAGAAGTTCTCCAAAGACTAGTTATTGTTAAATGTGAGTATGAAATAAAAATAGTACATTATCAGGCCATTTACACATGCATGCTATTTTACTTGACATTATTACAAATGTCCCTCGTTTTCTGCCCGCCCCTCCCTCTGGCCCTCACCGCGCTGTTACCTGTGTCCCTGGGCTATGCATATATTGAAGTCTATTCTTTCTTAGAGCTGAGGTTATAGCAAATCCAATCATGGTAATAAAATTACCATGAGGTACAAAAACAGTTCTCTAGTTTTTGAAAAAACATCAATATTCAGCAACATGCATAAACAAGGAGACATATTAGGATTAAAGCTGGCCTACTAGGCCACATCTACAATGAAAAGTTTATAACCCTGAAATAATCTATAAATTGATTGACTTTAACATATGATTTATTATAACTACAAAACTACATATGTAATCTCTAGATGTTTGATTATTATCAGTAATATTGGTAAATAGAGCACATGTATTTTAAAACTTTTTGCATTTCATAATTATCACAGAGAAATTTTACTTAGCACAGTACATTGATGGTAATTTATACAATTCTGAGTATAATATTTTGGTTATACTGATCTTTTCTTCTTTCCTTAAACATCACATCTTTTTAATTAAAATAAAAGAAAATGTGCCTACTTTTATTATCATTTGAAGACTTTTTTTTCCCATAGTAGTCTTTCCTATTCCATCTCTCCTTTGTAAGATGATTTTTTACATTAATTCTATCTGCAGCATCTTTGGTTCCTTCTATTTTTATATTATGAAAATATTTAGAAGCCTCATCTTTTAATTTTTGATAATTATACTTTCTGAATAAGATTAAATTCAATGTTTTCCTTGTAATGACATCTGATGTTTAATGAATGATGCTACAGAGAGTTTCCACTGTAGTATGTTGATTACTATGAATAGCACCCAGATTTTTGTGGAATTGCTTTCTTCTCTTTAAAAACTGAGAAACTAGAATGAGCACAGGAGATTGAATGATGTTCAGAACATGTAGAAGATTGTGGACTGGAACCAAGATCCTGACACTCAGAATCTCACTGCATGAATCAAACACACACAGAGGGCTGTACCCAAAACCTCCCAACTCCATTCCCCAAACTCTCAGTCTTCTTAAGGTCAATTTTTAAATCTATCTAGGAAGGCATTTGTAAATTGTCAGGAGCTTGAATAGATGCTGTACAAAAAGCCTTCATGTGTAAATATCTCTGAAACAGGCAAATGATAGATAACACAATAGGCATTTTTTATCTTCCCAGCTTCAGGCTTTTGCTAGCTTATAAATTTTTAGAGGGGAACTAAAATGCTATTGAACTGATGACAGCAACAGACAAGAATTTAGAGACAGGAAGATTCCTTCAGACAGACATTCCCCAGACAAACTGATAGCACTTAAGAGTTTAAGTGACACCTCTTCTCTAAAATCCCTAGAACAAAAAACAAAAAAAGCCATGGGATCTCATGACATCAAATGTGAAGTGAAACAAAAGTCATCCCTTGGATTATGTCACATCGCCCTATAAGCCTCTATGTTAACAAATCCTACAGAATACGGCTCCACTTCTTTTCCTCTGGAAAGTGATTAGGTAAAATCTTTTATGTACTTTTCATTTACCTTTGATTTGAAAACAGCTGACTACCAAGAGGAATTACCTATTAGATGTTCAGCGTAACTTTCTTTATTTTTATGTCAATTCAAATACAATTTTTTATCATTTGGACACATATTTCATTGAAATGTCAATAAATCATGTATCACCAGAGGAAAAGTTATATAAAATTGCAGGTGCCCTTATATGCTCTTAATAACACAAAAATAATTTTCTAATCTATTGACTTCTAATGAATGAGGATGGACCTGTGGGCTGTGTTGATTATTATCCATAACTAGCAACCCCAGGTGGCCTGAGTTGGAGTTCCAAATCTGTCATAAACCACGTTAAAGACTTTGCACACGTTGCCTTTGCTCTCTGAGGCATAGTTTCCTGATTTCTAACATTGGCAGAAAAGAGCTAGGCGATTTTTGGCCCTTTTGAGTCCTCTACTGCATGTATAAAGATAACATCTTCCTAAATAATAATATATTCGTATATTAGCTATGGAAGGGGGAATGGCCTCAGCACTCAGCTGGCCTGCTGGATGGCATGAGCTTCTGCTAAAGCACCTCTGGACAGACAGAAGTTTTATGTAAAACTGAAGAGGTCTTTCTCCTCATTTAAAAGAGTCAGAGGATTTCTGGAACTGCCTTAACATAACTCTTACCAAACACATTTTGATGAGTTATGCCTACACTGATCAGAAACATATTTATTGAATTTTCCTAAGGTTTAGAATTAAATAAAAAAACATTACAAAATAAATTTTGAATTTTGCCAAAGCTAAAAATTACATTATGTAAGATACTCTGTGGATTTAAGAAGCCACTGACCTCTTCCTGCTTAGAATATCTCCTTTGCTACCCATCATGTTATTTCTTTTTCTCAAACTATGAGTCACCCATTGATCATTAGTTCGTTAGTTCATTTGTTTTTATATTGGCTGGTATTTGAGGAAAATCAGACTCCAACTCCTGTTTTCCACATGCTCAGAGAGAGTAGTTATTACCATCACTCCTTTGTGTAAAATGGCCTCTCTACTATTTGTCAGTAACCTTGAGACGGTATGCCCTTAACTAATGAAGGACACGATCAAAGAGTATGGACAAATGAGATCTATCGCCATCAAAAGATGAGTGACTCCAAGTGTACTGCTTCCCAAAAGAAAATCAGGATCTGAAGGACAGTGCGATACAATGACAGTGTCTAGAAATATCAGTAGTTGCCAGCCACATGTGGTTACCTAAATTTAAATTTAAATTAATTTAAGTTCAAAACACTAAATTTAGTTCAGTTGCAGGCGCTACATCTCAAGTGAGCAATTGCTGCATGCAGCCGATGAGTGCTCCACCGAACAGAACAGACGTAAAACATTCTCATCAACACCAAAAGCTATTGGGCTCTGCTGGTCCAGTATAATATCTGGAATGCAATAGGTGCATAAAGAAAAAAATTTTAACGGAATGATATAAATTAGTAAAGACATTTTCGGTAGCTAAAATTAATTGAGTAAAGTCTGTTTCATTATATTGATTAGATGATATAATTGAAGTGATTTCTAACATTAACTATAAAACATCAATTCAGTTACAGGCTTTCTCTATTATCATTAACCCTTCCTGGTATTTGTGTAAATTTAATTACATGGAACTACTTAGCATATACAAATTTGCATATTCATTTCAGATTCACAGAACTCTGAGAATCATTATCCTTGCTTTACAGAAAAGGAAACATATTAATGGCACCAAATGACTTTTTGAGGTTACACAGCTATATTCAAATTTAGAGGAATTAAGTGATTGTGTACAGTAGCACAATTAATAACAGTATGCATCCAGGGATTAAGCCCTTATTCTTCTGGCTTAAAGTCTAGCACTCTTGACACTAAACTATGTATAACTCCCTGGCAGATCAATTAATCAAAGTATAAAGTATATACTTAGATAAAAAGACATCTTTAAAGTTTCTATATCATATATTAGTATAAACAAAGACATAAATAACAAAATAAGAGAACAAAGATGGATGCCTGGATGCTGATTTATAAAATGTTGGCTAAAATGCCAGGTCTGAAGTAATAGATTATAAATCTGACATTACCCATTGGTCATATTGCACAATGCTGGGAAGCACATTCATGATGTGGTCAGTGTGGATGGTCACACATTTCCCATCCCCAGGGGATTTCACTCACATCATCTACAATGTGCATCACTTTCTGAAACAGGGCAGCCTCACAGCCCTTCAACTTCAGCAGACAAAACCTTGATTATTTTCCAGAGATGACCCCCAATGAGCAATGAGCCTCCAATATTCATGTCTTCGTGTAATCTGCTTCCACATTGAATACTGGGTTTACCTGGTAACTGGCTTTGACCAACAGAACGTGGTAAAAGTAACAGCATTCTAATTTTGGGCCTAAGCCTTAAAAAGACCTGACATCTTCTTCTCAAACATTTTTGGAAGCCCTTGAGCCACCATGTAAGAAGTCCATCTAACTTGATAGAGAAATACCATGTGAGAAACCATGTGGAAAGACCATAAAGAGAGACTGGGGCCTTGGAGACTAAAGAAATAAAGAGGCCTAGGCATCTTATCATCCCAGTTGAAGCCAACTTTCCAGTCACCCCTCCCACAATGCTGGAAGCCATCTTGGATGTTCTAGTCCTGAACCCCAATGGACCACAACCACAGGAGTGACCCCAAGTGAGACCAGCAGAACCTAGATCTAGCTGAGCCTTAATCAATCAACAGAAACATGAGAAATAATGAAATGTTCCTAAGTTAAACCACTTGTGGTTAGGTCATTTGCCATGTATCAACAAAAAGCTAAAACACCTAGTATTAATTATAAAACTACATATTAAACACTGTAATCATAGGTGCTATTTAAAGCTCTCTACCCATTGCCTTCTACTTTTGATAAGTGTGTTTATTATATCTGTCATATTTACCTCATACTTAATTTTTCCTAACATCTACTTGACCTATCCTTCACAGACCTCTTTCATTTTTGGATATTTTATCCATAGCATATTCACCACCTGTAATATTCCCTTTGTTCTTAGAGGCCAGACTATTTTCATTTTCTTCTTCCAGGAAGCCTTCCTTAACTTTACGTCTATTATTCCTTGGCTCACATATACACATTTTGCAGCATACAAATGCACCCATATGTATTTATAGTATATAATTTATTTAGGATGAAGTCTCATGTGTGCCTCAATCCAACCTCCTCTTTGAAGGTCAGTAGTCTATTTGTTTTCCACCCCTATGCAGTATTTAGTATATTGCACTGCTCCACATATACACTAATGTTACCAAGCTCTAGAAATAGCTGACTATAATACTAATGTTAGTCCTTTAGTTTATATAAAAGAATAGTGATTTCCAAGGTAAGGACAATGGTTTCCTCACATTATAGTACTTTTTAACCTACAGGCAATCAACATGGGAAGCCAAATCATAATCAAAAGTTTGCCCAATGGAAACAATATTACTTCTGATTGAATGTATAATGGCATTTATTTAATAGAGTCTCGTGTATCAATATATAAAGGAGGTTGCACCGATTGCCTAGCTGAGCAAGTCCTCAAAGAAGGCATACTTTTTTCCTAGAATATGTTGAATAAAATGCTCCTCAACTGAATTTTTATTCATTCAAAAATATTGACTAAGCATCAACCACATGTCAGGCGTTAGGAATAAAGCAATGACCTAAAGTGACAAAAATCCTCATTCTAGTGGAAGTTACATTCTAGGAAAAGTTTCTGGCTGGCTATTTAGCCACCTAAAATAAATTGTTAAAAAGCAATTATATGTTTATATGGGTATATAGCTCTTGTTTTTCTACTTTAGAAAAGTTACACTTTACCTGGAATTTTGAACCTGTAATACCACCAGAATGATCAAATCCCCCGCTAATGCTGTGATGAAGAACTGCGTGTCCTAGATGCATAAACAGTTAAACCATATCTCTTAGCGCATGAATTGTAAAGAATCAAAGTCTTGTATTAACATGAAAATCATTATACCCCTTTATTTCAGAAATGACTAAGAATTTTTAAACAAATCCAAAGCAACTGTCTATTGTAGTCACCTGTTTTAAATGAATGGTTTATTTCTTAAACATTTGCCAAAATCTAGAAAGTGAAAGGCGAATCTTATTTGGTACAATCTAATTTTATCCCACCTCTGTTAATAAAAATTGCATTATTACTTAACAAGAAACAAATATGCTCTGCATTTTATTAACCTCATAAGGTATCTAAGGGATCATTTATATGTGAGAATTTTTAAGAAATATTTGACTAGTCCTTTCCTCTCTACCTCCCGCTTCTAAAAGTATAAGTGTTTAGCCTTCAGTAATACAGCTTGAATGACCTGAACATGTCTGTAAACACACTTTCCCTGCTTATCTAGAGTTCGCCTCCATTCATTGGGATTGAATTTAGATTATTTGCAGAGAGGGGACAGCACCTCATCAATGCCTGTAAAATGTCAAAGGGTCATCTGAGCTTGAGTCCAACATTGGAGTCTGGAAGGAATGCATTTACTTCTAACAGTCTTCAGTTTTAGCCTGTGAAAAATTAGTATGTCAAAGGATAGCCATTTAAGGAGAGTTAATATAAAGTTACTCTACCATTAGGCCTATGGGAGTGAAACAGTGAGCTTTTTAAGGAAGCTCCTGAGCCCTAATGGAAAAAGGAAATGATGACAACAAGGAAAATGGTAAAAATACAAGTTATGGTCATAACAATGCTAATAATAATACGTATGGAATGAAAATGTTTACCAATTTGAATGATCAGATGTGATTTCTAAAAAGATTCCTCCTTATAACTTTATACTGTGCTTTCCTAATAAGTACCTCTGTAATAGACATACTTTATCTTCCTATTTTCATAAACATCTCCCATTTTCTATTTTAGTAAATTACAAGACACATTGTGCCTGTTTTATGTATTTTTAATTAAAATTTTTAATGTTAACACTATTGCTAATGTCCCCCATTTCCCCCCCTTTGCCCAGCTCTGTCCACCCCTGCCTCCCCTCCCTTAGCCTTTACCATACTATTGTCTGTGTCCATGGGGTGTGCATAGATGTCCTTTGGCTAATCCATTCACCTTCTTTATTGATTCCCCCCAACACCCCCTCCGCCCAACTGACAGCTATCATCCTGTTCCATGTACCCATGCTTCTGGTTTGATTTTGTTCGTTGGTTTATTTTGTTCATTAGATTCCATGTATTAGTGAGATCATATAGTATTTGTCTTTCTCTGACTGTAGCTGTTTTTATTTTTGTTTTATTTGGATTCTTTCCGCTGTCGATGCAAGCATATGAAACAAATTTCTTCACTGAAAGTTTTTACTATGAGTCTTAACTTGTGGGGGGAAAAAAATCAGAGCATTTATGACCAAATTCTCTGACCTGGTCAAAGAGAAGGTTATGCAGGCTCAGTAATATAGTAGAAAGAGCATCAAATCAGGCATTTACTAGCTGTCGCTCATTGGATAGATACTTCACTCCTGTTTCCTCATCTGCCAAAATAAGTATGATACTACCACTTCAAAAGCTTGTTGTCAGATGAAATGACTGTGAAGTGCCTCTAATGTTGCCAAATTCATAAAGGTTAGTTACATGTTTATTATAGAACTATATGAAATAACAAGTCATACTAGAAAAAGTGAAATTGAAGAAATCCCTAAGCATCCGAAATAATTAGTATTAATCATCACCATCATGCAACCCGACCAGGGTTCCTCCTAAGACAAAAAAGGTAACCATTCCACAGTAAATCATTTTTCATTAAGTGCACTCATTTCAGGGGTGCTGAAAACAATTTGATTGAGCAATTCAAAAACAAAGGACAAGGATTTCCTTAGGGTGACATATAAACATGGTCTTCAGCCAAGGAGCTCCCTGGGCCTTCATTGTTGCCTTTTGCTGTCTCAGGTGTCCCATCCTTTGGACAGAAAAGGGAGTATGGCCGTACAGTGTGAGATTAAGTCTTGTGTGGAAGTTCCTGGCCATCAGGTTTGTACAGCCAACAGTGTTGACAAAGAAGTTTGTGAACTGTGAAAAAAAAAAACTGTAGACAAAGGTAACATCTGTGCTCGTTTGGTTTGAGAGCAGTTCTTTGCAAAATCAAGGCTATGGGTTAAATGATTTTCAAATGGCAGAAAATGGAATAAGTTTATGTTCCTTTTCTTTTCTATTATCTTTCAAATATATCATCCTAAGCCCTACTGTTACAGTCCCTTCCTCATCACTTCAGTGGAAAGATAATACAGAATTGAGGGAATTATTCCTAAGAAAGCCTGACCTATGCAAAATCTCGTAAGAGGATGAGCACAGGCTTCTTGCCCGTTGTGTTTTCATGTGTGCAGCTTTCATAGAGGCACACTGCGGATTCCAAGATAGCTTGTTATCCACTCTGATCCCATTATGTTTCTGCCACTGTTGCTTCGCTCCGAAATAGTCAGTCTGTGTCCTTAGGATAGTTTTCTCTTCATAGGTGAATTGTTCCTTTGGTCTCGCTCAGATCTCATCCAACTTGTCCAAGGCATTATGAAATGTGTGCCCTTTTCCAGTATCTTACTTTCTAGGGGCAGTGAAATGCCTGCAAAGGTCTACATAACTGACGAATAAAATTATCATCAACTTATACATTTAAAAATGATTATGGCACTACGCAGATAACAGTGGATATATAGAGACGCATAACACATCGTCCCCATTCAAAGTGATCTCAACTGCCTGGGGAGGCCTGACCTCCTGAAAAGACAAGCAGAAATCCAAAGCAGTGTCTGGAGTTCAGGAGAGGAGAACGCTCTGAGAAGAGGTTGAGGTAGTTCATGAGTAGCCTTGAAGAAAGGACAGGATGTTGTTAAAGACAGTGACCAAGTATAATTTAATTTCTCATAAGGGGAATTTCAATGAGAAGGGCAAGGGAAACCATTTTAGCAAAAACAGAGAGGATTTGTAGAGCCAGTTTGAATCATAATGAAAGGACTAGGGTGCCTGAAATCAAAATTTTACTAAGAGGATTAGAGAGAGAAAACCTAGGGACATGGGCTGTACCAAACCAAGGAGAACATTCCATACTAGATCAGGCTGACAAAAAGATTTAACAAGGTTGTATGGTGTGGTGGTTCAAGTACAGTCTGAGAACCTGAATACAAATGCAGGCATTGCTACTCGCTGGCTGGGAGTCCTTGGTAAGGTTGTTTGCATTTATTTCTTCAGGTGTAAAGTGAAGATCCTAGTAGTCCCCACATATGGAGCATGTGTGAGTACATAAGACAACCTGTGTAAGGCGATTGTAAACATGGGCCTGGGCCAGGCACCGTGGTGGCACTAAGGATAGAGGTGAGCAAAACACGGTTGATCCTTGTCATCAGCAGTTTAGGGTCAGCAGTTTGGATTTATTGGGTTCCATGAAAAGCAATAGTTTTTTGCTGTTCTTGTTCATTTAAAACAGAGAAGTACTGTGATGAAAACTAACTTGGAAGTAAATGATCTAGTTATCTTGTAGTGGAAGATGTATACAGGGTAACAACAGCTAAGGGAAGATAGTGGGTAGGGGCTTCATAGCAGAAGTATTAAGATGACTTTCTAGATAAAACTTATGAAAGATCAAAACTGTGGATTAAAAGGTATGCCTTTCATTTGCATGTTTGGCTGAGGTCTGAAGTAAAATAGAAACATCATAGTTATAAGGGCACATATTCCTTCTACAGGATTTACTTTAGATTGTACAATCACTGTTTATATTCACTAAAGATGTGAGAAATCATTACTGACCCATGGCTTAGCCCTCCTGAGAATTAACAGTTGATTATATCAAGACCGAGGAAAATCCAGACAACTCAGAATTATCTCTATAAGACAATAATTAAGAAACAAAGATAAGTTAATGGAAAGAATGCTGAGCTGAGGCCCAACAGATGTAGTTTAAGTCCTATTGCTTCTGTCGTATCCTTGCAAAAAATTAATCTACCTTTTCTGGGTGTCAGTTTCTTCAATACAAATATATGGAACCAGAGGTTCTCCAAAGTCCTCCCAGCTCCCAAGTTCCAGGATTTCATCGCATAACTCAAAGAGTTGATCATCCCAAACACTCTACTCTTGTAGAGAGCACTGTTATGTTTTCTTGAAGGTTGGCATACTTTTCAGTCCTTTAATTAGGGACAGATTGTTCTTAAAAACATAGAAGGTTTATATATAACATGTTATTTTTCCAGTGGTGTGTGGAAGCCAGCCATTGCTAGAACCTATTGTTAAATTTTTAGAAATAGCAAAGCCAGTTGACATCAGGCGGTTAGGTTGGAATTGATCATGATGGGAGAATTTATACCCTGAATATACACAAATAATACAAAATATGTTTTGTTTTGTCTTTTTCTGGAGAGACAGTTGTTAAACATTTGTCAGCACATTAAACACATTGAGTGAAAATAGTAAATCAATATTGTTAGACAACAAAGATCCTCTGTTTTTGCAGTTTTTGAATTATGATCGACTCGAGGCTAAATATAGTAGGAATTGTTTCAAAGAATAATTCAGAACAAATTGTGTACATTTAAAACACAGTACAGCGAGATGTCATAAATAACAAGAACAAACTACTCTTCCATTTCATCTTTTTCCTATCATCTCAAGATTATTTTCATTAGTATAAATGAAAGCTACCAAGAAAATATGGACCCTAGTTCTACAGCCGAATTGGAAAACACAGTTAAGACTGCTAGCTTTTCACAGAGGGACTTGTCCTTAG
This sequence comes from Tadarida brasiliensis, assembly GCA_030848825.1. Classification (NCBI taxonomy): domain Eukaryota; kingdom Metazoa; phylum Chordata; class Mammalia; order Chiroptera; family Molossidae; genus Tadarida; species Tadarida brasiliensis. Next base: position 84,271,819 of record CM061257.1, read on the forward strand.
CAGGATGTCCTAGGAAGTGGATTAGCTTTGCCTTAAACATCATTGGGAATAAACAAGAAAAACTCACCCTAGAAGCACTGCCAGTGGTTTACCATCAACCCACAGAAAGAGCTCAAGGCAAGCATTACTCCTAATAAATACCCTGATATTGAATCTAAGGGACTCTAAATTTGGTTTGCAAGATTGCCAGCACATGTTATAATGCTTCCTGGGGCCCAGCACCACCACAGAATCATTCTGAAGAGAGCCAACAGTAGTGTGTGAGAGAAGAGCTCTAAATCTGGATTTAATTTCTCACAAATGCAATAAATGTGTCTCTTTAAGGCCTTCCACATGCTTATTGACCCCCCCCCCCAAAAAAAAACAGAAAGAAAGAAACAAAAAAAGAAAGAAATACTGCAATATACAAGCTAGAAGATTCAAGTTCCAAGAGTCTTTATTTGAGAAAAGTAAAGTGGAGGCTAATTCATTACAAAATCCTGCCAGAACACACTAGATGATCATTGAAATTTGCACTAAGACTGTGAACAAGTATAATAATCCCAGGAAGACTTTATCCCTGGATTCTTTTATTTTTTCTCATTGCTTTTTATCAAAATGTTATTTGTACAACAGCAAGAATAACAACAAATATAACTGACATTGTTACTATGTAGCTCTACATTGGATGTCAGGCAGTGCGAGCAAACTCTGTGAGCATACACCCAGATGCAAGTGTAATTTTTAGAGAATTTGTTTTAAGGCACTTAGGATTAAATCAAAGCATACTTCCTAAAACTTCATTTCCATCAGGAGGGTGAACTTTATATTCTCCAATTGCGTTCAACACAGGACTTAGTCTTAGTTGCCATTCCTAAGAATAGGCCCATAAAATGAGCAATTCATTCCTTTGTGGACCTATCAAACCAACAACTGCTAGAACCATTAATAATAGTGACATATTGAAGCATAGACCATTTAGAAGTCACCAATATTTACTAACATGTTCTATAATCATTCTTAGAAAATAAAAAGATTTTCCACAATAGAAGAGAATTAAAAAGTTAGTGAAAACTTTAGCTTGAAAACTAATGTCAATGTCATAAGCTTTAGCCCAAATCTGTTTTCTTCTTCTAATACCTACGTGTTTTGAATCTATGAATAAACATTTCCTGAGATAAGATGAAGAACAGGAAATAGTCTTAAAAATAAGAAGGCATCAAATTAAACTTTCCAAGTATAACCTTATTCTCTTGTTGGTATTGGCTTTACTATTATTGTTATTATTGTTGTTAATTATTAATATTATTAAAATAATGCAGTGATATACTTTTAATAGAAAAATTAACCAAGTTTCTCCCATGTTTATGTAAAATTACTGGAAAACATGAAATCTCCAATAGCTCTCATGAAAGATCATTAGTTGTTGTATATAGATGTTTTCATTTCTATTGGAGGAGTTGTATCTATCAGCTGGGCTTGGGGGGAAAAAAGCATATTATAAAGTAAAAATGTTCACTTTGAAATTCCATGCAAATTTGACAATGAAAAAAACAAAACCTGTAAACAATTTATGTTGAATGTGGAAGATTCCTGCTGCTGCTATAAAACAAAAAGTAACCACACCAAATGCATTGTAGACATCACAGTAACCAAGCCTGACAGTGCTAGGGTCAGGAATCAGATATAATCTTATTATTTGGCTGTAGTTTGGACAGCTTCTAGGCACGACTTAAAAAACAGAACTGGAAAGATTGCTTTCTAAAATAGCATCTTCTCATTCAAGCTTCTGTTTCCAATTTATATTCTTTCTCACACTCCATTCCTCTCCTCGCTCCCCTTTTTTACTCATCCTCTTCTTCCTCCCTTGGTCACCTCCTCACCTTCCCTCCTGGCTTCCTGGCCAGCTATTTGTGAAGTGGTAACGTCCTTCCATGGGGTATCCTGTCTGCCTATTATGAGCTACATGCAAATTGCCTCAACATTACGCTAACTATGAAAGGCTGGGTTAGTGGATAACTCATGTATGCAGTCATTGTTGTGTAGGGAAATGCTGGTATGGAGCCAAATTTTTCTTAAATGAATTTACCAAAGGCCATAATCAAAGAACTAGGTCTTTGGAAACATTTATGCCAAATGTTAGGGGAAACCAGATGCTTTAATTTCTATTACACCACTTTCGTGAGGTGGGTCTTTTTTTTTTTTTTTCCCTGATATAAAAAATAAGTGTTCACACTTTATCATAGACATGTTGCAGTAAACTGTATCAAAGTGTGTCTCCACTAATCGGTCGCTATTGTTAATATCAATGGAGAAGAGCTATAAATTCCACCCAGACATGGCTTCAGTGATATGAACCTCAGATCTTCTCTAATCCCAAGATTAGATATTGAAATGTTGCTTCAGTTGTACAATATTATCACATTATATCACTTGGCCCTCTTTCAAACTGGAGCATTTATTGACAATACTTTCCAAGCTGTTGCTAAGGTATAAGCACTGCACCTCATCTGTTGCTCTTTTTACAGCCTTAACTAGCAAGACTACCAAATAAGTGTCTTGCTAATAATACCATTAGCTACAACTAGCTTGTTTTTAGCCCCTGTAATAAGAAAGGTTCTTAATAGTCAAAGCATTTTTTTTAACTCTATTACTTTTGACAGTTGAAAAATTAGTCTCCATTGATTTTTTTTTTTTTTGGCCAATGCTAATTTTATATTTCTGTCTCTTCTGTTTGGATTTCTTATTGACCTCCTGAAAACCATGTGAGGATATGAGGAACTACTTATTATTCACGGCCTTTTCTTTTTCTATAAAAGATTACTTATGTGCATTTCTTCAGTATGGATGGTGAAATAAGCACTTTAGGTAGTCAGGTAGAAGCCAGCACCCTTACTATAGTAGACAATAAAAGCAGCAGAAATAACTAGGCTTTGTTGATGGGAAAACATGTTGTCAGCTGCAAACAGAACTTTCCGAGTTTTCTGGATCATCGGAGTTTTATAAATATGCAATTACATACACACACACACACAAAAAAACAACAACAACAAACAAACAAGTATAATGGGCAGATGTTGCCTTTTCCGCGATGTCTTCTTACATATTTAAATAGTAAGCCTCACATCCCTCTGTATCTGCTTTCTCCATTTTCATTTTTCTTCTAAGAACTTTTCACAAATTTATTATTTACTATGTTTATTGCCTGTCTCCCCTCACTAGAATACAGACTCCATGAGGATAGGCATGTAGGTTTATTTGCTGCTTTATTTGCTGTTTTATTCTTAGAGCTTAGAAAGTGCCTGGAACATGGAGGCACCTAATAAATATTTGAGGAAAATTTACATGTCTCTGTATCTATCACACACCATTGAGTGTGTCATCTGTGTTTGGTGTATTGGCATGATATTTTGGGGAGCAAGGAGTTGACTAGAATTATTAATATTAGAATAAAACTTGAGAACAGGTAAAATCTTATTTCATTCATTAATTTAACCTCTATTAAAATCATTAGCATCTATTTATTTTATTAAAGAAAAATAACAAAGAATCTACTTTTTTGTAAGCATATTAATTTTCTTAATAACTGTTAAATAAAATAATCCAAAATAGGTTACATATTCCCAGATCTTGTGTACTTCCTGTTTAATGAAAGGTGGTAAAATCTGAAGAAGACAAAAATAAAATGTTTAAAAAAACATACATGATAAATAAATTGAAACAACTAGACCACACTAACAACGTAAAATGTATTATGTTGATCCACCACCAATATAATTGAACTCAGGGCTACAAAATACTTACACAGTAAACTGCAAAAGTATTTGCATTTAATTATTTAATATACAAGTGTAGTTCTTGTACAAGCCAGGGGTCTCCACTAGCACCTCGTCAGTTTTTTATTTGTTCTATTTTGATCTGTGGAAGTTCTAAGTCACTCCCTAGATTTCAGCTCATTAATAGAGGACCATTATCCTCTGCTCCACCTGCCTTTGGCCTTGTTGATTCCCACCAGCTGTTTGGTTCTGTCATCACATGAACCTTGCCATAAAAGCCAGGCCCCCTGTTAGTGAGCACAAGAAAACAATTCTTTTTGATATTATTGATTTTAGAGGGGTACATGGTAAAGCCTGTTACAAGGCATGCAGCCTTCCACCATGTTTCTGGTTCTCTTTTCTTTCCCTTTCTCCTCTCTCTTCATTCTTTCTTTCTTTTAGAAGTAAAACAAGTCTTCTCTGTAACTCACATTTCGTTGACCCTTGCATTCTGATGCTTTAATGGATGAAAACATTCTTGTTGTCCCTGAGACTATCGTCTATGCATACAGACTAGTGGATGTCATTCCTGAAATAAAAACATTTCTCTCTACAAGTAGCAAGGGAAAACATGCTAGTTACAGTTTCTAATATAGTCGTTTCCAACCAGTTCATCTTTATAATGATGAGGAACAAGGGAAATTATTACTCTAGTACCCTTTAATAAAAATAGAATTTAGTTTTGTTTGCCCAGAAAGGATTTTATGCAACTTGAGAATACTAAAACCTATTAAATACTGTACTATTAATAAACGTAAATGAGAAAATGTGAACAATGGGAAAACATGTTAAAGATAACTAAGATGAAACCAGGAATAAGATTAATATATAAAATGCCTACTGGGAAATAGCCAACAAATTTAGCTATGAGTTTGTTGATAGCCATTTCAAAGTGGGAACCTAATCAAGTCAGTACAGTTGCCATAAAGTTTAAAAAGAAATATTTCTCAGACTCCCTAAAAGTCCCTAGTATGAAGATTAAAAAAGAAACCCCTATGTCTTCATTAAAAGACACTGTGTAATGCGGTAAACAAAGTTCCCAAAAATGACTTTGAATAAATAAAACAGTGAGTGTAAAAAAGTAGGCTCCGTGAGTGAAAGCTAAGAGCAGTTTAATAAAACAAATTTCTGAGGAAATGGCCTGCCTTTGCCATACTTCCTTTCTCCCCAGACCCCTTCACAACAGTACAACTTAGAACAAAGAGGAGCAAGCCCAGGCTGTCATTCAGTTCTTTGTCACAGTTGTTTAACACTGGTATCAGTTCCTTGTCTCACATTTCCTATGCCATATGGGTTTTAAGTATTCTGAATATGAACCCTAGATTAAATTCTTGGTCAGTAGATACCAGTTAAGATATTAACACATGTCTGAAAAATGCAAAGTTTATGGAATTGTGTGGAAGGAAAAAATAGACTAAAGGAAACTTCCACCCAGACCATCTGAATGAGGAGCTCGCAGGGGAAGTAGAAGTTATTCTTTCAAGAAGAATATTGGAGAGGCCCAGGGTTCCATCTTAACAACAACAACAAAAAAGGTGGGAAGGGGTGGGGGGTGTTGGAGAAAAAATTAAAGAAAGAAAAATATGTAAGAATTGAGGCTGGACCACAGGGCTTAAATGTGTATCAGTTGTCTTCTTTTTCCCCACTCCTGCTCATGTAGCTTTTATTGACAAACAAAAACCACCCACTACCACCCCTCCCCCTAGCACACACACACACACACACACACACACACACACACACACACAGAGTTCAGACACCAATTGCTAGCCTAGATTATCTCTTGTACTTCTGACCAACCAGCTATACAGCAGAGGTCCAAACAACCTCTTCCTCAGATTTGACTGATTTGCTAAAGTGACTCACAGAGCTCAGGAAACCAGTTATTCTTTAGATTACTGATTTATTACAAGGGATATTAATGGATATGATTCCCCAGCCAGGTGAAGACATGCATAGGACAAGGTATGTGAGAAGGAGTGCAGAGTTTCCATACTCTCTAGGGACAACTCTCTTGAATATCCACATGTTCACCAACCCAGAAGTTCTCCCAACCCTGTCCTTTGGGTTTCTACGAAGACTTCTTTATATAGTCATGATGAATTAAATCACTGGCCATTGGCCATTGCCACTGATTCAATCTTGAGTCTCTTGCCTTCTCTAGAGGTGGGGGGCATAGGGCTGAAAATTCTAACACTCTAATCATTAGGGTGGTTCTCCTGGCAATGAGAATCCCCATCCTTACGCCAAAAGTTGCCTCATTAACATAACAAAAGACAACTTTGTTGCTCTCATCACAGAAATTCTAAGGGTTTTAGGAACTCTATGCCAGAATCATGGACAAAGACTAAATATATATTTCTTATTATAAATCACAATATCACATGGGAGACAGTAGTACTCTGTTAAATACAGTCACTCAAGGACCAGGATGATGGAAATGATGGAGGTGTCACTACCTTGTGCTGTACCATCAGAAGATGTGGCCTTCTTAGTCACCATAGCAAGGGAAGAAAAAAGACTGGAGAATCACACATGTGTTTTTCATATCCTTGGCTCAGAATAACAAGTGCCATTTTTTTCCTCACAAAATGCCATTGGCAAAAATTAGCCATATGCCTTGCCTACCTGCAAGGAGGCTGAGCAATATAGGCAAATTAATGGAAAATTGTGGATATTACTATCTCTGATACAGAACCAAAGTAATAACCCTGCAAAGTCACTTTAAGATGATCTTTGCTAACTCCCTATAATTAGCAATATTATATTGTACATCAAAATGCCTCTTTTACATTGTAAAATAAATCCACTGTTTAAAAATATTGTGACACAATTACAATAAAAACACTCAAAAACATTCAAACACATGGAGGCTAAATAGCATGTTATTAAACAATGAATGGGTTACCAAGGATATCAAGGCAGAAATAAAAAACTTCCTAGAAACCAATGAAAATAAACACACAACAACAAAAAATCTATGGGATACAGCGAAAGCAGTCCTGAGAGGGAAATTCATAGCACCACAGGCCTACCAGAGCAGGTAGAAGGAAAGAAGTAGTAAAGGTCAGAGCAGAAATAAATGACATAGAGACTAAAAATACAATTCAAAAGGTCAATGAAACAAAGAGCTAGTTCTTTGAAAAGATAAAGAAGATCGATAGACACTTAGCCAGACTCGCCAAGAAACAAAAAGAGAGGACCCAAATAAACAAAATCAGAAACGAAAGAGAAGTAACAACTGACACCATAGAAATACAAATGATAGTTAAAAAATACTATGAACAATTATACGCCAACAAATTGGACAATCTAGGCAAAATGGACAAATTTCTAGAATCATACATTCTCCCAAAACTGAACCGGGAAGAGACAGAAAACTTGAACAGACCAATAACAACTAAGGAAATTGAAGATGTAATCAAGAAACTCCCAGCAAACAAAAACCTGAGCCCAGGTGGCTTCACAGGGGAGTTTTACCGAACATTCAAAGAAGAACTAATACCCATTCTCCTCAAACTATTCCAAAAAATTCAAGAAGGAGGACTTCCAAACTCGTTTTATGAGCCCAGCATAATTCTAATTCCGAAACCAGAAAAAGACACTACAAAGAAAGAAAACTACAGGCCAATATCCTTGATGAACATAGATGCCAAAATCCGGAACAAAATATTAGCAAATTGGATCCAGCAATACACTAAAAAATATATTCACCATGACCAAGTGGGATTCATCCCAGGGAAGCAAGGCTGGTACAATATTTGCAAATCAATAAATGTGATACTCCACATAAACAAAATGAAAGATAAAAACCATATGATCATATCAATAGATGCGGGAAAAGCATTCAACAAAATCCAGCACCCATTTCTGACAAAAACGCTCAGCTATTTGGGAATAGAAGGATCATATCTCCACATAATAAAGGCCATATATGAAAAACCTACAGCCAACATCATACTCAATGGGCAAAAACTAAAAGCATTTTCCTTAAGAACAGGAACAACACAGGGATGCCCACTTTCTCCACTCTTATTTAACATAGTACTAGAAGTCTTAGCCACAGCGATTAGATATGAAGAAAAAATAAAAGGGATCCAAATTGGAAAGGAGGAAGTGAAACTGTCATTATTTGCAGATGACATGATATTGTACATAGAAAACCCTAAAGACTCCCTCAAAAATCTACTAGATTTAATAAATGAATTTGGCAAAATAGCAAGATACAAAATTAACATCAAGAAATTGACAGCATTCTTATACACCAATAATGAACTCACAGAAAGAGAAACTTTAAAAAATCCCATTTACCATTGCAGCAAACAAATTAAGATACCTAGGAATAAACTTAACCAAAGAAATAAGGGACCTGTTTACAGAAAACTACAGAACATTGAAAAAAGAAATAGAGGAAGATATAAAAAAGTGGAAGCATATACCTTGTTCATGGATTGGAAGAATTAACATCATTAAAATGTCCTTATTACCCAAAGCAATCTATAGATTCAATGCAATCTCCATTAAAATACCAACAACATATTTCACAGAATTAGAACAAATACTCCAAAAATTTATATGGAACCAAAAAAGACCCGGAATAGCCACAGCAATCTTGAAAAAGAACAAAGTAGGAGGTATCACAATACCACAAGCATATAGATCAATGGAACAGAACAGAGAACCCAGAAATTGACCCAAGTCATTATGCTCAATTAATATTTGACAAATGTGGCAAGAGCTTACAATGGAGTAAAGGCAGCCTCTTTAATAAATGGTGTTGGGAAAATTGGACAGCTACATGCAAAAAAGTGAAACTAAATCACCAACTTACACCATACACAAATAAACTCAAAATGGATAAAAGACTTAAATGTGACTCGTGAATCCATAAAAATCCTAGAAGAAAATATAGGCAGCAAAATTTCAGGCATCACACGCAGCAGAATATTCACTGATACAATGCCTAAAGAAAGAGAAACAAAGGAAAACATGAATAAATGGGACTACATCAAACTAAAAAGCTTCTGCACAGCAAAGGAAACAAGCATCAAAATGGAAAGAGAACCCACTATATGGGAGAGCATAATTGCCAATGATACACCAGATAAGGGGTTAATTTCCAAAATATGTAAAATACTCATACAACTCAACAAAAGGAAGACAAAGAACCCAATTAAAAAATGGGCAGAGGACCTAAATAGACACCTCTCCATACAAATGGCCAAGAGACAGGAAAAAAACGCTCAATGTCACTAATCATCAGAGAGATGCAAATTGAAATGACTATGAGGTATCACCTCTCACTTGCCAGAATGGCTGCCAGACAAATGGGCCAGAACATGTGTTTGATGTTATTTGTATGAACCTGAAATAAAAAATATATATATTAATTTACAGATAAGAAAATGTTGAGACAAAATGTTCAGTCCTAGTTTAGCCATAAAACTTTAGTGACTAAAGTTATTCAAGCATTTAGATAGAGAAAACAATTCACCTACATAGATGGAAAAATCAAGCAAGACTCATATTTCTCCTTAGAAATATGCAATGCCAGAAAACAATTGCACAATGTGGACCAGTGCAATGCAAGAACATAACACCCAGCCAAGAAGTTTAGTTATTTTATTCAAATAAAAGGGCAACAGACATATTTTAAAACATGAAACATCCAGGAAATGCAGCAGCCATAAGTCGTGATTGATAAAAGAAGAGTTTCCGTGGCAGAACTCGATCATTAAGAGCTGAAGTTCAAGCATGATCATCCCTGAATTTATCTATTGAAATTTAGAATCTAAAAACAAATCATTAATTTTAATTCAAGGTCGTTTTTATTGCTGCATTTGAATCTCCTTAAATTATCTTATTTTTTTATTATTGCTGTTAAAATTGCCACCTATGTACCAATTTTCTGACACTAAATGTTACTATAGAAAAACCAAAGGTCTTTCTGGTATCCCTCTAGTGGTTCTGCTTATTCTTTCTCTGTCTGGATGCTGAACACCCTTAAGTGTTCTTCTGGGTGAATTGCCTTTTCTGTTTGGAAACCTGCAGCAAAGTTATAACAGCTGCACAGTGTGGTTAGGCAGAGACCAAGCCTGACTCGCCTTTCAAGTTTCCTCGGCTTTCATATTGCATGGAAGGGATTTAGAAGTTTCTGTATGCTCCTTGCTTCAGCATCGCCCTGTACAGCCTCTCGAAGGCCATCTGTACCAGGGAAGTTAAGAGTAAGCTGTCACGGCACTTTGAGACATAGCAAACCCACTTCTAATAAGCGCTACTGCCTCTGCTCTTGTCAGTCAGCAGTTTGATGACTTTCATGCCTTCAGTTTGATGCTAACGCACCAAAAAGGAACCTCTCTTCTTCATGGACTCTAATTAGTGCCCTTCTAGTCCCTGAGTGGAAAAATCTCAGCCATTTAGTACATTAGTCCATGCTCTTCCTTTACAGGCAGTGGGGTCCCTAGGTCCTATAGTGTAGGCCCATCTTTCCACTAGCGGTTCACACTAGCTCATGCAAAGCCCTGTACATACTCTCACCTCCTGGAATCTGGCATAGCACAAAGTCTTGCACTTATTCTCAAGTCCCAGCCCACCTCTTCCCCGCTCAAAAGAGGTAGTAAGAATGTAGTGACAGGGGGAAAGTCAGAGATGTATACTCAACCTATGTGGTAGTCATGAAAGTGCACCATTTTGAATTCATGTCTCCTGCTGTGTGCACAGCCTCTGCTGCCACCACCATGTTTGCATGGAGGCCACATTCCCCACAGGCTACTCCTAGCCAATGACTAACGATGGTTAGGATACCAAAGAAGGCCTGTTCCTGTGAAATTCTGGACTCTTCCAAATTGTATTTTTGGCTCATGATCTCTTAATTTGCCTGGACAATTTGAGACCCTTCCTACTCAGTGGCCCTCCCTTCCCACTGTCCCGGCACAGGTATCAGACCTAGATGAGTTATATAATACAAGTACACATTTCAGGCAATGCTGTATATAGAAATACAAAAGAGGGTAAGAAAGACAATGCAACTGGGGAAGAGACCTCACTGGTCAGATGGGGTCTTAGCTGAAATCTGAAAGATAAGAAGAGACTATCTGTGCAAATAGCCCAAACAAGGGCATTCTAAAACATAAGGAAATCCATTAAAATCAGAGAAAGACAAGTACCACATGATCTCACTTATTTGTGGAATATAATAAACAAAATAAGCTGTTGAACAAAATAGATCTAGAAACACGGAAATAGGGAACAGAACCTCAGAGGGAAGAGGCAGTAAGAAGAGATAAACCAAAGAACTTACATGCATATAGTCATAACGTTACTATGGATACAGACACAATGTGGTGAAGGTGGGGAGGGAAGCAGAGAGGGGGATATCAATGGGGGGGGAGGGACATCTGTAATACTTAAAACAATAAAGATATATTTTTTAAAAAGTCTTAAGCAGGAGAACGGCTGTTTGAGCTCTGGAACTGAGATGATGTTAGCATGGTTGAGGTGCTAGCAGTCATGAGAACTGTCAGTCAGAGACTGTTTAGGTGATGCTGGAGCAGGGGTATGGGGAAAGGAATAAGAAAAATGATACCCCCTAAGTTTGGGACTCTAACAGCTAGGAAGATGCTGATACCATTTATCCTAAATTGAAAAGTGTTAGGGTTAGACTTCCATTTTAGACATAAATTAGAAATTCCTAATCAACATCCAATAGAAGATATCAAGTAGATAGCATATGGAAGTCTGGAGCTCAGGGTCTGTCCCATGAAGTGTTTTTGACTCTCTCCACCATCAACAAGATGTGAGCTTTGGTTTCTCTGAGCTCCCACAAACGTTGTGCCTTTGTTTTGCTATTTATCACATGAAAGTTTTTGAAAAATAATCCATTTGAGTCATGCTAAAATATGCAGACAGATAAAAGATACTAAATCTTTTCCTGCCTAAATCTCACATATTACCCTCCATTTATAAGCATCTAAGAAATGGAAGTTACCCTTAACCAGTTATTTAATTGTCATATCCCTCAACTAGATAAAGCTCATTATTGTCCATACATGTATTTCTTATAGCTCCAAAGACAGTGATTTTTGTAGAAATTTTGTTTAATAATGTTATTATTGATGGAAATTAATATCTGCAGGAGAAAAGCTCTTTGTAAAATAGTGTTCTTATTTTTCTTATGGGTGACTTATCTTTAGATAAGCATTAGTCATTAATGTTACTGAAGAGAAAGAAATGATTGACTACCAAGTTCTAAAGAATCACACTGTACTGTGGGAAGAAAAAATAAATATAATTGCAGCTAAAGAATCAACAGACTCAAAAGCCCTTTGTGAAATTATCTGATAATTGATTACCATCTGTAGAGGGCATCAAAAGCAATAAGCAAATGTTAATAGAGAATTTTGCAAATGCATAAACAGACATTTCAAAAACATTTTTACAGACATACTTTAGGAAATTTTTAAGATACATGTTTCACCTCTACTGAATAGTAACTGTCATTGGAGTGTTTTATCATCTCATACATAATTATGTAAACAAATAAAGTCATTCTTTTCTGTTTTTTTCCTTTTGTTATTTTTTTTCCTTCTTTCTTTTCTCTTCTTTTTTCTTTTTTTATGAAGTTAAAGATATTTCAAAGTCATTCAAGTGGCTGTACTGCTTTTAGGATTAATTGTATGATATAGCACTGAAATTACAAATTGATTTTAAAGACTCTGTCAAAGTGTCTCTCTGTATTTTAAATTATCAACCGAGCTCTAACTGAGAGACTGGGAAAATGATAAAAGTAATCTACTTACCCTTGAAGTTTATTTCTTTTTAAAATTGCTAGTGTTTTATTTCATATAATATTATATAACATGACTCCGAAGAAAGATTTATAGTTTTGAAATACTACTCAAGAGGGCTGCTTAAGGTCACTGCTGTTTTTATATCAGTAACTATCAAACATTTATTAATACCTCTGGTGTGCCAAACAGTTGTACTTGCTCATGAAATATCTTGAACGGCTTTTATGGAACTATTAGCACTAATAATAATTTTCAACATGAATTGATAAAATAAAGCCAGGTTTGTGGTTGTTATGACTCCTCCAGCAGAAGTGACTTTTCTTATCTGTACACATATTCTCTCCTTTCCAGTTTAACCCCTTAGAAAAGAGCCTTCAGCATCTATCTTTATTGTTTCTTCACTAGCTGTGAGTACTAATATGTGTGAGGTGCTCCTTTGAATATAGTAATCATGTCTCCCTACTGTGTTCTCAGCCCCTGTTAAATAGTGTCCAGCTGAATGTTTGTTCACACAATTACTTATTCCGTATTTTTACAGACTTGAGAGAAAAGCCAGAGTTGGGTTATTATCTAGTTATTGATAATAAATAACAATGATGCCTAAATGTATTACTATATAAAAATTTTAAAACTATATATAAAATAATGTACATGTATTACTTTATTATTTTTCAACCATCCTGTGAATTAGGCACTATTGTACTTTTTTTTGAAGTGAGAAAACTGAAATTCAGTGGGCCAAAGTTACCAGCGTTGAATCAAACAACTGAGAGGTGGTAAAACCAAGACCCCACCACCACCACCACCACCAAGTTTTTATTGCACTATTTTCACCACACGATACACTAATGTTCAGGCCAAACTTCAAAAATCTCGATTATGCAAAGAACAAATATCTTATTTAACAAAGACATACCATAAGCAGACCTAGTTATTGTTTCTTAGTAAGTGTGAAGCATTTTCTCATTCAGTTCTTCATTCTTAAGCTACATAAACTATTTGCAATTAAACTTGACTATTAAAGATAAGAGGAAGTTAATTAATAAAAATGCATTCTCATTTCAGTTAGTACTTTCTTCTGTAAACAGTGATAAATAAGGGAAAATAATAGAATGTGTGGCTGAATCTGCTTTAGAAATATCTTTGGTGATAACTAAACATCAATCCAGTGTGACCAAGCAGAATGACAGTCTTTAGCTTGTAAATAGAAGATAAAACTTAAAAATATATCTCTTACTTGAAATCTTATTTAGAAAAAGAATCAATGCAGCATGAAGATTTAAAAAACAAGATGCAAGGAGAATCTTATTTTCTTGTAAGAGATGGATTTAGCAATTTCAGGAATGTGCTGGAATTAAAAAGTGTTACAGTGTTAAAGTGGCCAGAGCTGAGTCTTGGTCAGCCAAATATGTTTAAAAAGTTTAGCTTTTGCTAATGAAAGAAGAAAATTCGTGTGTGTGTTCATACATATCATATAATATATACATATGTATATATGTTATATACCCATGTATATGAATATTAAGAGATAGTAAGAGTGCTTGCTTCAAATTACAGAACCAATATTGACTGCATATTTCTTATAAAGTTATTTCACAACAATCTGTGCTATTCTGATATCTATATATGTGTATGTATAAGTATATATATATATGTGTGCGTGCATATATATATACACACTATATATATATATACATATATACATACATATATATATATTTACACACACACACACACACCATATATATACACATACACACACACACACATAGAGAAAGACAGAGAGAGAGAGATTTACCATAAGCCTTTATATAACGGGTACTTTTCTACATGAGAACTCTTATATATCCACATCATGTCATCCCTCACCATCTTCCAAATGAATGTCATTTGGAGGTTATTCCTTAACTCTCCTTTTTCTTATGCTGATATGGTTTATCACATCACTATAAGTTTGATATCTACTCCTCTATATAATCTCTCTAAGAAAAATATTCTTTCACCAAAGTAGCTAACCTATTAAAATTGTTAAAAATGAATATATTTTAAGAATATTCACCATAGCAATGACTGATTTGGGGGGAAAATGACTTATGAGATGAGAAGCTTACTGAGTGATCTCTTCTGAATTTTCTTGCGTCTCAGATCCATTTGGTTTTGTATGGGCATCAGACTAGCCATTGTAAACTGTGATTTCATTCATAGTCATATCACAGAATAAGATTACTTTCGTTTACTGTGAGATTAAAGCCTTCCCATAAATGTGTATTTTATAGCTACTGTTAGGTATAAGCAATTATAGCTTAAAACTGGAAGCAAACATACAGAAATCATCCAGTTGATTCAGGCTAGAGGCTCTTAGGCAAGTCACTCTTCATTTGCCTGAGTCAAGATAAGCAGTGTTAACATACTCATTATTCATCAATAAAACAAGAAGGATGAAAAGAATGGGAGAGCACTGAATGTGATAAATGACAAATAAAATGTTTGAAAAAAGTGAATGTAGCAGTCATGTGGAGGTTAAAATACAACATATCCTTGGGTCATCTCAGTTAAAAGACTGAGTACATTCATCAGAGGATTCTATAGCATTTGGCAAACATGTTAATTATTGACCTAAGAGAAACCTGACAAAGGTAATATAAACACCCAGCCCTTATCATAAATCATCACCAAGTATTATAAACTAAATCATGGGGTTTTTTTTCAGCATAAAAAATGTGTAAAATCTGGGGTCACGGTACCAGTCTGATGTAGGGAATTCTTAACCTAGTGGCACTCTTCTTGTCAAGCACAGCTTGCAATAACTATTAAAATTAAAATGTTCAATCGAGAAAATATATTTTTATTTCTATGCTACACTAAGAAAAGTAATGCAGTTGGTATTTCCAATAAGCACAAAAAGGTCATTAGATTAAGAACAGGATATTAATTCTTTTGGAATTTAGCTAACAAAATGTATGGCATTGTTTTAGACAAAAGAAAACATGATTATAGTGAGGGCACGGATGGACTTGCTGCAGGTAAAACATTCAACTCAGTGAAATCTAGTATGAAAATATGATGGTTTCAATACCACAGACTCATCAATAGAAAACTGTATGACAGTCAGGCCACTCACCAACACTTGCTTGTTCACTGCAAAATCACCCAACCTTAGGAGAACTGAGAAGAGAATACAAGAAAAACAAATATTCATAAGGTTCCCTCTTGGCACACGTAATAAAGTAAGCAGGAGGAAGTCACTAAAACTTTAAGTAAGGTAAAGCAGCAGAGCATGGCCATTAACTATTGGAAAGTATTAGCAAACAACAAATCATTCCAATACATAGCAAACTGTGGCTGGCATGCAGACGATGATAAAACAAAACAGAACTGAGCACATAAATAAGACCCATAAAGAATGACCAACCAGCTGACAAATTACAGATGAAATTGGGATTTAAAAGTAACCTCAGACATAAGCCTGATTTTATGCTTTTTTCTGCCAATGGAAAGTCAAGTATTTCAACTTTAGATACAAAATCAACATCTTTAAAATGGTAGCATTGCATAGAGGCAGATTTGCTGCAAAGCTTTTGAAATATCAGCATCCCTCATTTCACCAGCCTCTTCCAGGCCCCTGAACCTTAGGTTGGTTTGCAAAATGTTCTAAAGATAAATATTTTAGCTAAATTTTGTAAAAGAAATCAGCCTCCTTCTATTCCAAATTCCCCTTCATTTGTATCCTCTCATTTCAGGCAACCTTCAAGTAGCCAAGAATCTTTTTGAGAATCACCAAAGGGGAAATTATTTGAAGAAACATTTAGTTTAGATTTACCGGAGAATAATTTTGGGATTTGCAGTGATTTCTGTGTGTAGTTACGTTATTGCTAACCATAGACTATCTCCCACAAGTCCTCCTACCAGCCATTGACAGAGACAGGGGTGGTACCATGATGTGATCATGTCTTTGAAGGCCTAGGACTGGAAGTCTGTGGATAGTAGAGAAGGAAGGGAGGAAGGGAGGAAGGGAGGAAGGGAGGAAGGGAGGGAGGAAAGGAGAGGAGGGAAGAAGGGGTGGAGGGAGGGAGAAAAAGGAAGTAATGGAGCCATAAACTATCCTTAGAACAGTTTTCCAATCACTGAACATGTAAAGTTATAAGTGAAGGGTTCTCATCAATGCCTAGACAAAATCTAAGTTCTCCCTCATCAGGAAAGAAATACACTCAATAGTTCATCATACCAACTATTTTATTTGTACCAAATACTTTATTTCTGTATGGAAATTATACTAGAATTTTATCAGAAACCCTGTGTTTATAGAACAAAAGCTCAGCAGTACTTTTTCAATGCATGTTTGTGAGTGAAATCACCCGCTTTCTGCATGCCAGTGTATTGGATCATGTCTAAGTGTATCTGACTCATTGTGGCCTGATGAAGCCTGAAGGTTCCAGATGAAAAGACAGACAACGTTACTACAGCTCCAGCAAGTCAATGTGAAGAAACAATGTTCAGCAACAAAGTTCCTCACACACTCACTGATGAAGCAATGCATACAGGATCAGTGTTTGCTTATATTATTATGCAGCTGAAGATTCCTGATCTGGGCACAAATAAAGGGTAACTTTTTTATGCATTTTTAAACTTATTCATGAAAACAACTAAGGAAATTCTGATTAAAAATTAATAGATATAAAACAAAATAAAATGAGCTAGGAAAGCAATAGAATGCATTCTGACATTCAAAAGTAAATCATGACAAAAAATTGGACCACGCTAAAAGCAACAATTCCCTAAAAGGAAGAGACAAATTTTTAAATGAAGTAATAAATATACAGATTATTTAAAAGTTAAATTAGAGAAGAAGAGTAAAATCTTATAAATACATTGGTAAAGACTTACAATTATTGCTGATTTACACAAAATACTGACATGAACAAAGTAACAAAACTCACAATAATCCTTTATAATAAGGACATAGTGGAGAAAAACTTGTTAATGCATACGTAACCTTGAGATGCCATGAAATCTTATGGATCAAACATGAAAGCTGATAGTTTAGCCATATTAGAGAATGAGCCTAAAAATTTACTTGACATTACTAAAATATGACTTGCTAAGCTAAAAGTTTTTCAGATTCAGCAATAAAATAAATTTTATTAGCTATCCAGAAGATAGATTCACTTATTATTCTATGTAAAAAAAAAAATTATAAAATCAGTGTCATATAAAGAGGCAACCAAAGAGTATGCAGAGTAATTCCCACAACCAAAAGAGTTAGGATAATAACTATTACAGGGGTGTGTCAGGCAATTAATAAAAGTATTACATTTTATATGAATTTTGAAATGTTTTATTTCTTAGGGTTTTTAAATATTTTGCTTCTTGTTGTGTGTTTTTTGTATTCTAAATAATCACTCACTTCTAACTCTAATTTTGGATTTTTTTTTTTTAAATCCTCACCCAAGGACATTTTTGCATTTATCTTCAAATAGAGTGGGAGGGAGAGAGGGAGGAAAAGAGAGAGAGAAACATCGATGTGAGAGAGACACATCGAGTGGTTGCCACCCACACGACCCCAGGGACAAACTGCAACCGAGGTACGTGCCCTTAGCGGGAATCGAACCCAGGACTCTCTGGTCTGCGGGCCGACGCTCTAACCGCTGAGCCAAACCAGCCAGAGCACTAATTCTGGATTTTTAATGTTTTATTATTTTCCATGAGGAGAGCTCCTCCTTGTATAACTTAGGTATCACATATCATAAAACCTAGATGCACACCCAGAGCCTGAGATTTGACATTATAAGAGCTGAGTTTAATTCTCAATTCAGCAATTTTTAGGAGAGGTGATATTAAGCTATTACTTAGGGTAATAAGAATACCTCTGTCACAGATTGTTGTAAAAATTAAGTAAAATACACATATTGTAGTCTATTATAATGTGTAAAGCTTTATAATGTAAAGATGTTACTTTTACTGTTGTGTAATTGAATTCCCTTTTAAAATGACGATTGTCCTTGTTTGCACAGAACATGAAACTGCATCTATATTAAGGACAATCAGGAAAAATTGGCCCAAATCACATCATTTAGCTTAAGTATATGAAAAACTTTCCCAACAATGAAAAATTTTAAATGTGGCCATGAATTACTATGGGAAATTACCAGGCCATCATATAATCTCTTGCAATTAAAACTCTTTGTTGAGTCAAAGTAAATGGTTCATATTTTTCATAATCTAAATTAGTCTAATATTCTACTTAAAATGATAAAGACTTATTTTAAGGGCATTAATGTATTTTTTTCTTAATATGAAAATAATACAAGGCCACTTTGGGAAATTATAAAATATTAAAAGGACAGATCACTGCCCAGCTGGCATGGACTGAGAGGTCCCACTCAATTCCCGGTCAGGGCACATGCCTGGGTTGCAGGCTTGATCCCCAGTGGGGGGCATGCAGGAGGCAGCCAATCGATGTTTCTCTCTGACATCAATGTTTCTATCTCTCTCTCCCTTCCTCTCTCTCTAAAAAAAATCAATAAAAACATATTTTAAAAAAAGGACAAATCACTATCATCTACAAGCTGGTGATTTTAACTTACCTAATGAAAGGACAACTACACATTAATGATTCTTGAATATAAGTCAAAAATCAACTCATGATCTTATGTTGCACAATGCTAGTCCTATACACATCCTCATTACAGCCATCTGTATCTCAGTTTCTCATGTGTCACCCACTTCATGTCTCATTATTGTTCAATTCTATTCTTTTATTTTAGTCTCTTCATCTGCTTTCCATCACCAACATATTTTACTTTTTGCCTTTAGGTCATTTCTTATGAAATGCTCACCTTGTGTGTAATTTTTTTAAGGTGCGATAGCATCTGCTAATACGTGATAATTTAATTTTATATTTATACCTTTCGTCCCATAACCTGGTAATTGTTGTATATCATCTTATGTATGCATATCCTTTTCCAACTAGACTGTAAACTTACTTCAGAGAGAGTATACAAAACAGTATTAGAGTCAGCTACAATATATACAAATATCTAAATTCACAATGTCCATAACAAGAAGTTTGTTTCTCACACGTATGAATTCTGGGGACGAGGGGACTAGTATAATAACTCTGCCCCACAAAGTCTCCAGGACCCAGCTCCTAACTCCAAGAGACATGCTCACAGAGACTGTAATGTGAATTGATGCCCACTGGAGTTGTGCAACAATGCAGCCCTCAGGGGTGTCTCCAGTCACTGCTTTAACACTCTTGGGGTGGCCTCATGTTCACAGCCCAAGATGGCCTCTACCCATGCTTCCAGCAGCAAAATAAGAGGAAAGAGAGAGAGACACTATGTTCATCTCTCAAAAACAATTCCCTAGAAGCTGCTATAGAACAAGTGTGCTTTGCAGTCCACTGGCCAGAGCACACGACCTCCACATGCCCACACCCATCTGGAAGGAGAACTAGGAACTGCATCTTGTGTTCTGGCAAGCCCTGGGGCACTCGAGGGAGAGAGAAATGGGAGCAAATGAGGAAATAAAAATGAAGCAAACTTGCCATTGTGAGAAAGAAAACAAAAGAAATGAGATTTCAAAACTGGGAAAGTTTGTCCTATTTTGCTTAGACTTCCCATCAGTAAAAAGGTTTACAGGAAATTAAAAGTTTTGTGAGACATATACAAGTGCACAGTAAACAGAAATATATATTTGTATATCACTTTATAAGAAAAAAATTTAAAGGCATTTTTAATTGTTTGGTAAAAGTGCATTTGCAAAGTAGAATATGGTGATTCTGGGGGGGAGTGCACATTTTTTTAAAAAGTTTCCATTATGTTAATTAATGCTATTGTGGCCCAAGTGCTCAATACATTTCAGGCATTATTTATAAATCAAGGACTTCTGAATGTGTATTTCTACAATAAGCCAACTATGTAAATTTTTCTTGGAAAGCGCTGTTGGGAAGAGGAGAAGGAACAGTAAAGCGTAAAAGAAGGAGACTATGAATAGTTTCATTGAAAAGAGATGATTTTGCCTGACCGGTGTGGCTTAGTGGTTGAGCATCAACCCATGCACCAAGAGGTCACCAGTTCGATTCCCGATCAGGACACATGCCCAGGTTGTGGGCCCGATCCCCAGTGGGGGGCATGCGGGAGACGGCCAGTCGATGTTCTCTCTCATCGATGTTTCTACCTCTCTCCTTTCCTCTCTCTAAACTCAATAAAGAAAAAATATTTTTTAAAAAAGAGATGATTCTGGAAAGTGCTGCAGTGTCTCAGACTTTACATCTTACGACAAAACCCTGTCTTCATCTTCTCCACTACAACTGGCATAAACATCATTCTCCTAAAGTGACATACCCAAGAGGATATAAAACAAGATGTGTCCAGAGATGTTTTGAAGTTAACCTTGAAGTAGAGTATAAAATAGTCTATGAAAGTTTTAATACTTCAGGGAAAAAGAGGAAGAAAGAATTTGAATAATTTTTTTTTTTTTTTTTTTACTTTGAGGGATAAAGCATTCTTTCCTTTCCCCTATGCTTCTCTCTTCAGTTCTCTAAGAAAGCGGTTAAATCTAAGACTAAAGCTGGAACAGAATTTCAGTGACCCTTTACCAGCAAGTGATCCCATGTGCAGCTGTGAATCACCTTTCCTGGGGCTGCAGACACAAGTGGGACATGTTCACTTGCAGCTTAGAACAGATGGAACCAGTACAAGCAAAGAGTAATTTCTTATATAAGATCAATGAATGTAAACCTGTCTGATGTTGTCCAAGAGTAATTTGGAATAGATTCAGATAGCTCAAAACCACAGTATTTGGGCTTTAGCCTGATCTTGTCTGGTAACGATTTAAATTTGATAACAGGCCAGCGTTCCAATATTTTATCCCTGCTTTCCCCAAATTGTAGAGAGCTGTGAATTTATTATGCACCGAAATCATTTTTATATTGGTGTCCTACTATTTTACAGATAGACCGTATTTCCAAGAAAAGGAAAACTAATTTATGTTCATATTTTCCGTGTGTAGAACCCGTAACAAATATTTAACTTTCTGATGGTTAACTCTCTACAAGCCTGTTTCAGTTAGTAGAAAGAAATGTGACTCAGTCTGTGGCTCACAAGAGCCCCGTGCGTGTGGCAAAACACAGTTTTCAGAACAGACAGATGGAAAGAGTTTCTTTTCAGTGTGAAAAGCCATAATTTATTCCTTGGTAAATAAATAAATTAAAGACCATTCACATTTCGATTTGACCAGAAACAAATGTGAAGTTCCTCCTCTAGTATACAATGATAGCTTTAGCATCCTTCTGTGTAAACAAGACTCGAGCCAGCCATTCGCATTGGCATTTGGTGAATAATAAGCAGTGGAGGGGCCTGATCCCTACTATATCTATGGAGAGCCTGTGACACTCTAGTAACTGTACTAGAGCCATGTGCATGGCTCTGCTAAAATAGTTAATATGACCTTCACAATGATAGAAGTATAGAACGACAGACTTTTTACTGAATGTCATTATGCTCTGTGAAAATGATAGGAAGGAATTGTGGAATACAAGTCTTCCCAACTTTATTATAAGCAATTCTATTTCTCTAATCCTTTCTTCAGTTTTTCACATAACATGTTTTCAAGTATCCCCAACACTCTGGCCATTTCTGAATAAATGGCAGTCTGTGTCTCCCTTATGGTGGAATGCCCCAAATTGAGCAGCATGAATTGAGCACATGACAATTGCAAAATAGTGGGTCTAATACCAGCCATCATTTAGATTTCATTGTTTATCGATGCAGATATCCCAGTAAGTATTTGTAGGACAGTTACAACAATAATAGTAACAGTGACAAAAATAAACAAAAGTGAGAAAAATACACAATCATGGGAACTCACCAGACCATGAACTCCAGCCAAAACAAAATAATGTCTCTTCCCCTACTGCCCCAGCACCTACATTCTGCTTGGATAGTCAGTGCTCAATAATGTTTGCTGATTGAATTGTACTATAGGATAATGGATTTGGACCAAACTCATTATCAGAACTATCCAGATAAAATCATAATCAAATCAGAATTATCAGTGATCTGTGGAGAAACAGGTTTTCCAAGAAAGTGGCAAGCTGAAGGCTGAGACATTATTCAGACCACCTGTGCACAGATTCTTATATCTTCTCAAGGGGGCATGTGGTCATGCTAACATTGAGTTTGGTGCAAGAACCAGAAAAATCTAATGTGTGTAAACATTCCCTGAAATAGACATACCTGGTTTGCTAGTGTAGGCACTTTGAATGGTGAGTATAAAGGGTTGAGAACTGATCACCTCAGACCTGGCAGTTTTAACTCACTGTCACTGCTCTGTGAATCAGGGAAGCTCAGGTGAGATTTGTCCCATGAATTTCTGCTCTGTGTGAACTTATTGATTTCAAGAAGAACTTACGTCTTTAATTAAGTTTGGAACTTCATTTGATCTTATACTGTCTGTGTGCGTGTGTGTCTGTGTGTGTGTGTGTGTGTGCGCGCGCGCGCGCGCACGCCTGTGGTCTCTTCCTAATCAACTGTAGCTCACCAGAATTATTGTGACCATAAATTTAAAAACCAGCCATGTTAACAGGCAACAATATCCTCTGTAAATAAGAATAAGTCTCTAAAATTCAGAAACAAAACAATATATTTTGCCTTCAAAATATTAAATGAGATAAAGACAACAACAAAATTTTAAATGTAAATGAAATAAAATTATTTGGGGTAAGAATAATAGTTGTACTGACAAAATATATACACAATTATATACAGGGACAAAATTCTAACAATTATCAATATCCACATGTGATAGATAGATGATAGATAGATAGATGATAGATAGATAGATAGATAGATAGATAGATAGATAGATAGATAGATAGATATAGATAGATGATAGATAGATATACAAAGAGACATATATGCATTCCAAACTACATAAGTGTATGTGCACAGGACTTCAGTACTACATTACAAATAGAGGCTGAGGTTTTCGTGACTAAGAAAGGACGAGAGCCAATACTACAGATCTTGCACAAGGTAAAAAGACAGAATATAGAAGCCAGAATTTATGCACAAATTCAGGAACCAGAAAGAAGTTGTCTCTTTCATGAAAAGAGAATTAGAGTTAGTGAATAGAAAGAAAATACACATTGGCATGGAAATGTAACACAAATGTCAGCCACATATTATGGGCTATGAGTTGAAAAAGAATGTCTACCCTCACAAAAATGAAGAACGCGAATTGACATTTACTTGTAAGGTAGAGAAACCTGTGTCAAGACGAAGAAGAAAAAGGTCAAGACCATTTAAACTTGTGGGGATATTACAGAAATAAACTTGGGGAGAAATTGCTGCCTCTACCACCTAGGTCATGCACAGGACCCCCACAGTTTGACAGTGGGAGAAGAACGTACAATTAAAATTTTTAAATAGCAAGAGGGAGAAGCTACCATGACAAAGGTAGTTTCAGAAAACAAGAACTCTCACATTCAAAATAGTAGGGTAATCTGAAAATGAGATAAAAATAAGTATTATTAAAATGTTTAAATAAATACAGTAATAAAATCAGTAGGAAGATTGAGATATTGATTAATTTTAGATATTATTCAATTAAATGTGTAAGTAGATATACACCATAAAGATATAGGTTGTTTAAACTTGCAGATCACATACATGGGGTGAAGGAGACCAATTCATAAAAAGTCAGAGAGATGAAAACAACAACAATCAATAAAATTTCAGGAAAAACATATTGTAAGATGATGGAATTATTATCGAACACATTAACAATTATACTCAATAAAAATCAATTTTTTAAGTAAAAATTCTGAGATTGGAATACCTGCAATATCACCATATTTACCAGAGACAGGTTTAAAGCACAATGACACAGAAATGTTCATATAAAATGATGGGGGGGGGGTAAAGACCAATCAAATATTTATCAAGATAATGCATCGATAGAGATATTAATAAAAGAAAAGATTAATAGGGAGAAAAGGTGGCCTTATTCATTGATAAAAGAAACAATGATCTCAAAAGATATAACAATTATAAGTATGCAAGTATCTAGAAATATAACCTCAAACCCTCTAAGGTGCAAAAATCTAAAACAACAAAGAGAAATTTAAAAATCCACAACACTTTAGGAGATTTGCATATGCTTGTCTCTGAAATTGATCTATCAAACACAGGGAATATTAGTGAGGATGTAGATTTAAACAACACAATCAACAATTTTGATCTAACACATATCTGTAGAATTATACTTTCAACACATACAGAATGCACATTCTTTTAAGCACATATTTTATTTCAGATATTGATCAGGTAGCTGCCAAAAAGGAAGCCTCAATTAATCCTGACTATCCATATCAAAATAATATTAAAAATAATAGGGCCTTGCAGACCCTTTTAAGGGAAGACATTGGAGTTTTAGCAGAGGAGTGATATGATCTTGCTTATGTTTTAAGGATCATGTGGCCGCTGTACTGAAAAGAAATCGTAGGATGGAAGGATGGTCCAAGATGCAAGCAAAGAAACCAGATTTCTTTATGTATGGAAGGTTAAGGAATCTAGAAACAAAATTAGTGCGACAAAACATTAGAAAAAAGTAGTCATAAATAAAATGTTCACTTCACAGACATTACATAGAATTAGCCATTACATAGAAACACAAGTTCTCTGTAGAAAAGTATAGTCCTGCTCTAGAGTTCATGCATAAATACAAATAAAATAGATTTAAGTTTTCTGAACTATTTTCTAGTTTTAGGAAAAATAAATGTGAAAGTTGAAATAAAACCAAGAAACCACACCTTTGTGGCTATCCTGGCGAGTCGAATGGCCCTGGATTTTCTCTCACCACTCTTTCACAACCTTTGAAATTGATTGCTAGATGACATTAGGCTCCTTGGGGTCTTGGCTATCACAATGGCTTCAAAAGAAAGGAATGACTCACTGTTTACTTACCAACATGAGTTAATTTATCAAAACGGAGGTCACTTAACAAGGTAATTTATCATCTTTTATCATGTATAATGCTGATATTTAATGTTCTCCAAAGAAAGAATACACTAAAATCTACCATATTTTAGCAAAAAAAAAAATAATAAGTTAATGAATAAGGAAGTGACCAAAGGAGGGTCAGTAAGAGAGAAAATATTCTTTGTTTGACTACTGGGCTTTATATGACAGACTGGGACAAGATTTTCTTAAATTTGCTCACCCAAAGGACTTGGACCTATTTAACCACAATCTTCTAATTTTAAAACCTCAAGTTCTACTTCTTCCCTTTCCTTGTGAGAAGCTGAGTGTTAGCTGAGTTTAAAATCACTTAGCTTAGATTTACATCACAATTTTTTAATTGCAAAGCTATTAAGAAAATTTTATAACCACCTTTTTTGTTTATTTCTTCTTTGTCCCTCATAAGGACATATACACACACATTCAAACACTACAGATTTTTTAAATTTTCTGATTATAAAAGTACTTTTTTTCCCTGTCATCTACATACAGCTTCCTTGTTAGTCATTAGAGCTATTATCCTTACTCTCCTGATATTTCACAATTTCCTTATGGAGATCTTCAGAAGTAAAATTTAGCTTCTTCACTATGTATTTATTTAATATAATTTGGGATTGTTGATCTTTTTTTCAAGTATTCTATGCCATAGCATCATAATGGAAAAACACTATCATCAAACAAAGAATTATATATGCTCTTTAAACTAGTTTATATTATCAACTGAAAAAAATGTATCATAGAAATAAATGTGATCAGTAAACTATTTGTTAAATAACATGCCTATAGAAAGAAAATTTATATTTAAGCTGATAGTTACATAGAGTGAAAGAAATGTGTGCATATTCTTTATGATTATTCATTTCAACAAATATGTCATGCTCAATAAATTCCAAATGACAATGAGGAAATGTGTTAAATTGAAATTAGACTGTTGGAGAAAGCTGAGAGGAGATATGGAAAATAGGGGCATGCTATGTACAACCTCACCTAAGTCTTAGATTATCATTTCATTTTCGGTCACCTGATAGCTTGTTCATAAACTATCCACTTCTATATTCTGTTTTTTTCTTAGAAATTAATAAACAACATACTTTAATAAACTTAATAAATGATTTTAAGCTCAAGTGCTTAGAACTGAAACATTTTTTAAAAAGCATTAAATTTATAAAATGATACCTAAAGGTTCAAAATAATAATACAAGTCATATTTACTTGAATTTTCCTAGAGAAGTATTTTAAAAAGGAACCATGGCCCAGCTAGTGTGGCTCAGTGATTGAGTGTTGACCCATACAACAAGAGGTCACCAGTTCCATTCCCAGTCAGGGCATATGCCCAGGCTGTGGGCCAAATCCCCAGTGGGGGGCATGTAGGAGGCAGCCAATTAATGTTCTCTCTCATCGATGTTTCTATCTGTCTCTTTCCCTCTTCCTTTCTCTCTCTCTAAAATCAGTTAAAAAATATATTTTTTTAAGGAATGATGATTAAATGTATTTAATTAACATTTTATTAATTTTTACACATTTATATGCCAAGAGGAATGCCCAAATTATATTTAAATAAATGTATTTATATTCCTGTGTTCAACAACTATTTATTACGATTTTTACCAAGTACAAAACACAAAGTTAAGGGTACCACAGAAATATAGGATGAATAGATTACCATCTCTTTCCTCAAAAACATTACAAGAAATAGGAGAGCTGTATACACAAGCAAATGTAACATAAAGGCTGTTAAATCTGCCATAGGTAAAACTGATATTGAGTTATGAGTTCATTTTTTCACTGAGTCATTCAACAGGTAATAAAACATTCCTCCTAAGTACCTGACACTATTCTGGGCATGATGGACAGAGAGAACAAGACCAACCAAGAACAAATTAATAACTTCACATAATTATTTCAGAGTGCAATCAATAATTTAAAACAGGTTCTAGTAAAAGATTGTATTAGAAGGTAGTCTAGTGTTCTACAATGGAGATCTATGGAACTAATGCGTAATGAGGATTCACCAACTGCTTTGAGAAGAGAAGGCATTTAGTTTACATTTCAAAGAGTTCAGTCATTCAATGCCTTATTTCTTCTGTGAGATTGCATTTATGGCATTATCATATAGACTATAGTACTTCTCTTAACATACATCAAGCAATTGTTTTACACCCAGAAATACAGCTACATAGCTCTTTATATGATTGATTCTAGTTTCATTTTTTTCTGATTCCTCATAAAATATTTTTGTTCAAGTATAATCCAGAATATCTAGATTCTACAATTTCTGACGCTACAGAAAGTGTTCATTTGTTTCTGACCAGAGCATGTGCATATGCCACGTTCACATTTAATTCATTTTAAACAAATGGTCTTTATATTCCTTATCAGGGTCCATGTAAATGGGAGAACATATTTGCCAATGATACATTTGATAGGGGTTAATATCCAAAATTTATAAAGAACTTCTACAACTCAACACCAAAAACAAAAAACAAAAACACAATCTAATTAAAAAATAGGTAAAGCACCTGAATAGACATTTCTCCAAAGAGGACATACAGATGGCCAAGAGACTTATAAAAAGATGCTCAATGTCATCATTGCAAATTAAAACCACAATGAAATATTACCTCACACCTGTCAAAATGGCTACCACCAATAAATCAACAAACAAGTGTTGGGATGATGTAGAGAAAAGGGAACCCTAATGCACTACTGGTGGGAATGCAGATTGGTGCAGCCACTGTGGAAAGCAGTATGGAGTTACCTCAAAAAATTGAAAATGGAACTGCCTTATGATCCAACGGTTCTATTTCTGGGAATATATCAAAAGAAACCCAAAATACTAATTCTAAAGAATATATGCATCCTATGTTCATTGTAGCATTATTTATAATAGCCAAGATTTGGAAGCAGTCCAAGTGTTTATCAGTGGATGAGTGAATAAAAAAACTGTGGTACATTTGCTCAATGGAATACTACTTGGTCATAAAAAAGAAGAAAATATTATCCTTTGGAACAGCAAAGATAGACCTGGAGAACATTGTGCTAATTTAAAAAAGCTAGTTAGAGAAACACAAGTACCATATGATTTCACTCATATATGGAATATAATGAACTAACAAGCAAAATAGAGACAGACTGGTAGATAGAGAACAGACCCCCAGCTGTCAGAGGGGAGGGAAGTTACAGGGCTGGGTGAAAAAAGTAAAAGGATTAAGAAAAAAAAAAACCCTCATACATACAGACAACAGTATGGTGATTACCAGAGAGCAAAGGGGTGTGGAGAGGTAGAAGAGGGTGCAGAGGGGATAAATGGTGATGGAAGGAGACTTGACTTGTGGTGGTGAATACACAATACAATATACAGATTATGTATTACAGAATTGTACCCCTGAAACTTATATAATTTTATTAATCAATGTCACCCCAATAAGTTCAATAAAAAAGAAAAATAAACTAAATAAAAAACAAAGTAAATATAACAGTAATATTATTCTTATTTTCTCTAGAAGAGTAAACCAAAAACCAGGCAAAATAACACAAATTAGTTCTTAGTCCAGTGTTCTTTCCCTATTATCATAAAGCTTTTGCAATGATAAAATAAGGAAATTTTTCCATATAGAACAAAATGGTAAAATGGATAGGACAGAGATTTTTGAACAATGGCATTAATACTAAAATCCTAAAATTCAAACACTGTTTATTTTTCATGTAAAAGGAAAAATCACAACAATCAGAACTATTTCCTTCACTGATAAAATTTCACAAACTAAACTCTCTATTTTCTAAGATTTTACAATCTTGCTTAATAGTCTCAAACTAAGACCTTTTCTGTATAGTATGTATCATTTTTTTATTGTTTTTATATAATATCTCATTTGATCTTTCAAGAATTTCATGACTTAGAAAATATTATTTCTGTCTTATAGGTGAGTAACTTGGCATAGAAAGTTGACTGGCTCCTGGGTCAGCATTATTTTCACTACATTTTACACAGGATGAGATTCTCTGCTAATGTTGAGATCAGTACCTCATCACATTTAATGCAGACACTTTGATCTACTTTGGAAAAAAAAAAAGTAAGATCAATGAGTAGCAATTGACAAAGGGAAGCAACTCCAGGAAATTCCAAAAGTAAAATAAACTTCCCTGATATTTGAACCTCCTTGTTCAGGTTATGTCGTCCTACCAATGCTTCCATAATGTCTAATATCCATACCCACCACTTAAGTTACTGGCCTTGAGGAAGGGACTACTTCTTACTCACATGTGTATCTCCAGGACCATCTTAAAGTCTAGTGATTAGAGGCCCTCAGTATTTTTTAGTAGAGAAATCAATAAGTTAACTATATACATTTTTTACTGTTAATATTTTTAAATTTAAAAAATCTTCAGTTAGAGATATTAATCAATCTGACCAAAGTAATCTAAAGATTTAATTTAGATGCCTAAGGTAGACATACTATGTCTTACCATTCTTAACCTTCATGTTTTAAAATTAAACTAAAGATTTTTACAAAGTGTTTATAATGATTTTTAATATGCTTTTTACTGTAAGACTTGTAGTCATCAAATTATCCCAAAATCCCTTTACTCCGTTAAGACCATACTGATTTCTTAGAGAGCAGAAATTAGGATTTCTGTGATTGTATATGAGAAAAATAAATAAAAATGACTGATTATCAAATGGGGTGAAAGAAGAGCATATGACCACAAGTTTTTATAAACTACTCTTTCTTTGCAGATGCATAAGCTGCCAGATCCCCTTTCATGCATAATCACTAACTTTTCAAACTCAAACACCAGTAAGATGGCCAGTGAGGAGGTCTGGACCTAATCATTTTCCTTCTAAGAACAGTTTGGTAGGATAAATGTGTAAGGGAAAGAAATGTAATCTACAACTGATTCCATTTGGATTTAAATTAAGATACACTATATGTTAAAAGTCACCTTTTTTCACACTAAGTCATTCTTTTTATTAATTACACAGTAGTCCACCTTGTAAATGTACCACAGTTTTTTTTTAGCCAATCCCCTGTCTAGGGTCACATGTATAGTAGTAAAGAATGTGAACTGCACTGTATTTTCTTTGTTCCTTTTTTTTTTTTTAATTTCTGATATATGTCTTTTTTTTTTTTTTACCTTTTAAAAATAAATGTATTGGGGTGACATTGGTTAATAAGCTCATATAGATTTCAAGGGTACATTTCTATGATACAATATCTACTGCACTGTGTGCCCACCACTCAAAGTCAAACCATCTTCCATGACCATATATTTGACCTTGTTCACCCCCCACCACCCCCACCTCCTTCCCTCTGGTAGCCACCACAGCTGTTGTCTGTGTCCATGAGTTTCAGTTTTATATCTCACATATGAGTGAAATCAGTTGGTTCTTAGCTTTAACTGACTGACTTATTTCACTTAGCATAATATGCTCAAGGTTCATCGACGTTGTCGCAAATGGCAGTATTCGTCTTTTCTTATGGCTGAGCAGTATTCCATTGTATATATGTACCACATCTTCTTTATCCAATCCTCTATCGAAGGACACTTTGGCTGTCTCGTGTCTTGGCCAATGAACATAGGGGCGCATATATCTTTGTGAATACATGTTTTCGAGTTTTTCAGGTAGAAGCCAAGGAGAGGGATTACTAGGCCATATGGTAACTCTATTCTTAATTTTTTAAGGAACCACAAGACTGTTTTCCATAGAGGCCGTATCAGCCTACAGTCTATATTCCCACCAGCAGGGGTGGGGGGGCGGGGAGTTATTTTTAAAGCTTAACAGACAAACAAACTTGTGGTTAGCCTCCCAGGGTTTTCTTTCAAATTTATCACTGACAATGTAAGAACAATATGAGAGTAACAACTGCCAATGACTGAGCTAGGTTTTGAACAATTGCTGAAAATCTAGGGCAGGTTTTTCTTAGAATGACAGTTACATTGAAACATCTGCAGCACAAACCTTCCCACTCCCAACTCCAGTTACTGGAAGAAGGTAGATACAGGTGTTTGAAAGATCTAGGAAAAGATGCTCATCAACTTATGGATGATCTCAGAGGCAGCGAGTGCTGGAGTGAGGACATGTTATGAGAATTTGGGGTACATGCATCAACACATCAGAGTGAGATTGACAAGGGCCATGCCGTCCTACTTGGGCAGTTGCACAGTGTTTTGAAATCTGTGTGGTGGGGCCTGCAATCTTTAGAGAGAAGATAGATGTGATGTTACTGAACACCAAGATAATACTAATCAAATAAGCCTCCTCATTGATTTTTCAAAGATTTAAGGAAAGGATCTGAACAATCATGGTGTTGCTACTGACATGTTGCTGAATGTTTTATATACTGTTTCCAATAAAAATCATTGAATGTGAATTGCATTTTTAAAAATTTTTCATAGAATAATAATCTTCCAAGTTAAAGGGTGAAATAAGAAGATGTAAAACTCTGTGATAGATATTAATTCCACAGATAATTAAGTGAAGAAAAAAGGCAGACCAGAGCAAATATTTTTGAATGATTACATATACCAAAGCAAATAATAACCTAACACATCTAATTATGAATATTTCTTCAGTATATGTGACAGTGCTCATCAAAAAGATCATAAAAATGATGTTAGAAAAAAATCGTTTTCAAAGTGTTGAGAGAGTAATCCTAATTATGTCAGTTATCTTGAGATGTTGACAGGCAAATTTATAGATGAGTTAATAGAACACAATAAATGTTATGAATGAGATTTTTTAATCTGCCTTCTCTGATATAAATCATTTTAAGAGTCTAACATTTTCATGTAACTATGGTCAAAAATCATCAGATAAGGGATTAATTTCCAAAATATATAGAGTGCTCATACATCTCGACAAAAGGAAGACAAAGAACCCAATTAAAAAATGGGCAGAGGAGCTAAATAGACACCTCTCCAAACAGGACATACAAATGGCCAAGAGACATATGAAGAAATGCTCAACATCACTAATCATCAGAGAGATACAAATTAAAACAACAATGAGGTATCACCTCACACCTGTGAGAATGGCTGCCATCAACAAAGCATCAAACAACAAGTGTTGGTGAGGGTGTGGAGAAAAGGGGACTCTAGTACACTGCTGGTGGGAATGCAGACTGGTGCAGCCACTATGGAAAACACTATGGTGTTACCTCAAAAAATTAAAAATTGAATTGCCATTTGACCCAGTGATCCCACTTCTAGGAATATACCCCAAGAATATACACCAATCAGAAAGAATATATGTACCCCCGTGTTCATAGCAGCACTATTTACAATAGCTAAGATCTGGAAACAGCCCAAATGTCCATCAGTAGACGAATGGATAAAAAGTTGTGGTACATATACACAATGGAGTACTATGCAGCTGTAAGAAAGAAAGACCTCTTATCCTTTAAGATGACATGGAGGGACCTGGAAAGTATTATCCTAAGCGAAACAAGCCAAGCAGAGAAAGACAAATATCATATGATCTCACTTATTTGTGGAATATAATGAACATAACAGTCTGAAGAACAGGGTAGTCCCAGAGATGTGGAAGTAGGGTACAGACTGACAATCCCCAGAAGAGGGGGTGGGGCGGGGAGAGATAAACCACAGAACTTACATGCATGTACGCATAACCAATGGACATGGACAACAAAGCTGGGGACAGGGTGGGGAGGGAGGGGGAGGAGGGTGTCAATGGGGGAAAAAGGAGAAACATCTGTAACAAAAATAAATAGATAGATAGATAGATAGATAGATAGATAGATAGATAGATAGATAGATAGATAGATAGATAGACAGATAGATAAATAAATAAATAAATAAATGAAAAATCAGGGAAATGCATTGACACTCATTTGAAAAATAGAATAGAGCAACATAGCCAGTAGAAAACCGACCAGCCAGCCAACAGCGATCACACTGTTTTTTACTTTTTCTCTCTCCTTTTTCTACTCTTTTAAAATATGGGTCTACTTGAGGACTACCCTTTCCCTCAAATGCTAAAAAGCCAGTTGATGTATAGCTTTAATTTAGTATTTCCACATGTTCCCAAAGTCTTATGTTTCCTCTTTTGAATAGAAAAATTGATAGACTGGCAGACTGGCAGACACTCCCTTTCCACAGTATTAGAAAGAAATTTAGAGCAGTGGTTACCGAATGCAACTCTTAAGTTTTCTCCAGTGTTTGGTGAAATGACACAGTAAAGAACAACATAGTGAATTTCAAATAAAATTTATTTATTTGTAATTTCTCCCTTTCTATTGTTAAAATGTCCTTTATATAATCAAAAGATTTTAATAAAGAATGGTAGCTTTTAATGTTGTTCTTTACCATGATAAAATAAAAATGTCACAATGCTACTTGAATCCCCAGTTTTATTTTATTTGTGCTAGTCTCTAAAAGCCAAACGTTTTGAAACAACTGGTTCAGAGTTTCACATGGAAATAAATGCATTGCCTGTTGAAAAAATATATTTAATGCACACCACACTTTTAGCAAATATTGCATTTTTTTCTGTTAATTATATATCCTTCTAGTAATTTAAAAGCTCTAAAATGTGTTTTTTGTGTGATAGTTTCTGACTCTGTATCTATATGTGTTTTTGTCTGTTTTTTTATTTTTGTGTTTTTGTTTGTTTGTTTGTTTGTTTCTGTTTCCCCTCTTTATTCCCATGACTCCTCGAAGCATCTGCTCATACACTGGGTGGAGGTGGTCAAAGGTGGGGCTGAGGGGGGGAACTCCTGAAATAATGTCAACATTAAAAAAAATTGTAATAAAGAAAACTTATTACTTAGACAAGTAGAAAGATTGAACATATTCCTAAATAGAAGATTTAAATAATAATAATAAAATAAAACCACTTTATCCAGACCTCTAGATCTGGAACGTTCTTGCTTAGCACAGCTAAATGTACTGATGACAAGAGAAGTCAAACACATTTGAAATCAGATGCACTCTAAACCAAGTTCTCAATAACTTAGCAATCAGAGCTGAAGTGTGAATTTGGACGGGGACAGCAAAGTGCAGGCAGCACGAGTGCAAGGGAGTCACCCTCACCATGAAACAGGGCTGCCAAGGATCTGGGACCACCATTCACAGTAGGAAATTCATTTCACAGTAGAACCCAGAAAGCACATTCACAGAAACATGACCAAACACCCACAGCTGAAAGTCTCACCCTTATTTCATGCAATGTGCTCTCATATTTTTTATTCTGTCATTTTTTAAGCTGACCACATTTGTCATATTGATTTCTTGACCCACTAAAGTGTCGTGGCTCACAGTTTGAAAATTGTTGCCATAAAGCATACATCATAAGGTTGTTAGTGAATTTCATAGCAATATAAAGTTCAAAATAATTAATTTCCCTTAAATCAATATAAAATTAGAAGTTATCAAAATTAGCTGTATCAAATAATTTTCTGGTGTGCTGCCTTTGAATTCCTGAAGGAAAGAAACAAATATTTGTATCTCACCTTTCTCAGTTTTTCTTTAATGTGATCTGTTTGGCTCTATCTCAACACTGCTTGGTTTTTCTTCAGAAAAATTTCTTCTAAACTGGAAAAAGAATAGAAGAGGAAAGATAAATAAAAGGAGTTTTTTTGTTTTGTTTTTTTAGGTAAACTTTGAGGATCCTAGTTTTAGCATTGATGATGACTCAAACATTGACTTAATTCTGAATTATATGTATGAATTTCTCAGCAGATGTTCTTAAAATCACTGAAGAAATAACAGTTATCTTAAATGGTCAGTTTCACATTTGTATAATAAATTATCTGCAATGTTTATTTTAAAATAAATAAAAGGTAGGTAAAGACTTAAATTGGTAAATATGTTGTTAACCCAAAAATAAAAAGTTCTTCAAAGTGAGAGGCAAAGAAGCATTTCTTTGAAATCAATAAGAATAGCTATTCAGTAATCATTAATTTGGGCAGAAGCCTAAATAATGTTCCAACTAGCAGACAAAGGCAATGGGTATATATGAGAAGGGAAAGGGGAACAATCACATCAACAGAAGGAAGGCATTGCTATTGGTACAGATAACGTAACATAGTGATGCTCATTCTAAACAATGTTTTTAATTTTCCGTTCCGTAGTCATCAGTTCAGTAGTCACAATGTCTGCTTTCTTATCTTTGTACAATTTTTGGGAGGCACAAGGTTGATTCAGCCCTGTCCAAAGGCTATCCTGCCCTGTTTTAACATTCTGAAGATTTAAAGCATATGACATGCAAGGCTATTTCAATGGTATGGACATTCTGGCTCCATTTGAAATTGGCGTCATTTATATTATTGTTTAGAACGTATACATGGGTGGGTGTACGTGTGTGTGTGTGTACACAAACACATATAGTTACTACAGCCAGGAGACCAGGCTTGGAATTCCAAAGAGAAGTGGTTCAAGGCCTGGTTCCAAATTCGTTAAACTATGTGATTTTTCGAATTTCTTCTAAAATTTTCTTCTCTGTAAATGGAGTAACAATCACACCTGCTTCCCAAGCTGTTGTCAGAGACAAATTAGATAAAGTAAACAAAAATAAATTGCTATTAAATTGTGCATTATTACTATAAATTTCAGGATATGATCTACTTTCATGCCTAGAAAATAATAAAATTAGCCTCACTGACCATTTCAATTGATCTCCATGCATGACTCTAATCTTATAATTTACTTAATGCATGTAAGTAAAGGGGAAAAAGCCCCTTCAAGTCAAGGAAATCATAGAGAAAATATTAATAATATAGTTGAGGTCAGAAAAAAATCAAATACTGTATTTTCTAAAATCGTTAGACATTTTAACTTGACCATTTGTTAGAGTAGACAGCTAGTTACTTATAAATAAAGGAAGAGCAAAGGGAATCAGACATTAATTCTAATAAACTAGGGAGCTGAATCAGACATTTAGCCTTATTCACTTGGAAGTAACAGCATTCACAGGCTCCCCAGGGAACCGCGCATGAAGGGACTTAATCTCCTCCAGTTGGTAGCAGGATTGTGGGGGAAGGGCCTTCTACTCCGAGGCAGGCACAGGAGGAACCAACATGGCAACCCTAAGAGGGAGGTGTCTAATCTGGGAAAAGGATAAATTGGATAAGGACCACAGAACCCCAGGAGATCTAGGAAATGGATTGGTTAGAGGGTGGGCCCAGTACAAACCCGCCAAGGATTGAGAAAGAGATTGATCAATTTGAAAGCCGCAGATAATATAATCAAAGCTTAACAAAGGCCTTTCTCTCACTGGCATGCGTTGGTTGGGGCATTCTCTCTCCATAGCAGCCACATGGGCCTGGCAGCCGGTGGACCAGGTGGCTTCATGGGCCCAAGCACAGCTCCAAGCATGGGCTTGGACGCAGCAGCAGTGAGCGCCAGTCGGAGTGCAGCCAGAAACAAAGACTAAGCTGCCTAGATGGGGACAGAGGCTGAACTGGACTAAGCTTTGGCATGGACTGAATTGATGGCACGGAATTTCTGGACCCTGGCGCTTGTTCTGGGCTTGATGAAGGCAAGGCTGGACTTCTTCCATAGCAGGATGGAGCTGATCCACCTGGCTGCGGATGAGACACCTGGAACCTGGGGGCAGTCTTTTATTTCGACTCTAATAAATCTTACCACTCCACCTCATCCTCCCATGCATGGCCCCCCCAAATGCTTTTCTCACAACACTGCAAGCACCTCATTTCCACCAGCAACGCATTGTTTTGCTTTTGTTTTGGGAGAGGTGGCAAAGTTATACTCAGAAACTAATTTTCTCTTTGCCAGCCATTGATTTAACATAGGTTTGCTGTGGGAATTATAATAATTCCACAAGTCAATAGCACACAGGATAATATCTCTTAATATGCCAATAAAGATATAATGTACTCAAAAAAGTACACATTAATCACACTATTGTTCCAGGGAAGGGGAGATAAAAGAATAAAGTTCAAATTCGACTGAGGTGTATCTTTTCGTGTGGGTTTGGTTTCTTGGGAAGGACAGCTTGATCAATCTTGAGCCGACTTCAGCAGCCAGAACACACACACACAGAGAGTCCCTTGTTGCTAGAGCACAGTGCCAGGGAAACAGAGGAGCCTGTGTTCACGGGCAGGCTACACTACTTGGAGGGATATCGCTCCAGGGACCACTGTTCAGTTTAGCACCACTGCTGGCCCAAGAGTCACCGTGCCCACCGCAGGAACAAATGTCTCAAGATCTTGGGAGAGCTGTTCAGATCAGCAAAATGTGCTTTTCCCAGACAGAAACTCTCACAAACACTCCGTATTTATAGTCTGCATGTCCCCTTGTCATAGTTGCTTCTCCAATCTTCTCATTAATAAGCCCCCAACAGGGCCCCTCAGCAGCTGGTTTGCTGGGTGCTTATCAATGACAACAGATATGGTGATGACATCCTGACACAGCTCACGACTCAGTGTGGTGATGACCAGAGGGAAGGGGTGGGGGCTGGGTGGAGGTGGGCAAAGGCTGGGAATGTGGGGACATCTATAATAGTGTCAACAATAAAAATAGAGTATAAAAAAACAATCTAAAGAAAACTTTACTTTGAAAACCATTTCTTGCCTTTTGTCATAAATAAGTGAATCAAAACAGCCTAGCTTAAGTCATAAACAAGTAGATTTGAAATGATATTAAACCAATGCACAACAAACATCAAGTGATTACAACTGAGAGGAGTTCCCATATTCTAAAGGACTTAAAATTTCAGCTTCCTTTGGCTTCCTCAAATTAATAACCACGTAGAATATTCAGTCTGTGGACTGTGTTCTGTAGACTACAGCAGGCATAAGCCAACTGTGGCCCACAGGTCAAATCCTGATCATCACCTATTTAAAAATTTAAAAAAACAAAAGCATTTGTGAAAATGAAAATTATGTGAAATTCAAATTCAGTGTTCATAAATAAAGTTTAATTTGAACACAGTGTAGGTCAGGGATTTTCAAATGATGTGCTGTGGCACACTGATGTGCCACAAGAATTTTTAAACATGCAGCACCTGACTATTTAAGTCAGGGGCACTGACTTCTTTTCCCTTAGATTATCAGATAAAAAAAATGACAACAGCCAGCACAGCAATAGCCATTGCTGTAAATGAATAAAAAATATACCTGTTGTTTTTCAGATCAGTAAAAAATATAATCTATATTTTGGTGTGCCACAGAAGTTTAGGAATTAATTTATTTGTGCCATAGAATGAAAAAGGTTGAAAATCACTTGTGCAGGTCATTCATTAGTTTGTTGTTTATAGACGCTTTTATACCGCAACAGCAAATTTCATTAGTTGCATTAAAAATCATATGGCCCATAAAGTCTAAAATGAAATATTATGACTTGGTTCTTTACAGTTTCACAGCTCTGAACTATACACAAGGAAGAAACTCGGAGAAAAGTGTGAATGATCTATATTAGCTCCAGAGTTAAATCAATAGGGTTACTTTACGCCCAGCCAGTGTGGCTCAGTGGTTGAGCGTCAACCCATGCACCAAGACGTCACCAG
Source organism: Tadarida brasiliensis (assembly GCA_030848825.1). NCBI lineage: Eukaryota > Metazoa > Chordata > Mammalia > Chiroptera > Molossidae > Tadarida > Tadarida brasiliensis. Next base: position 84,310,913 of record CM061257.1, read on the forward strand.
TTTGATTATCGGTCAGGGCACATGCCCAGGTTGTGGCCCGATCCCCAGTGAAGGCATGCAGGAGGCAGCCAGTCAATGTTCTCTCTCATCAATGTTTCTATATCTCTCTTCCTCTCCCTTCCTCTCTCTCTAAAAGCAATAAAGAAAAACAAAATTTTTTAATAGGGTTATTTTAAAATATAACAAGAATGATTCTTAACCATAGTAAATGTTTTACATTTGCTATAAAGAGTATGCTTCTTTTGTTTGTTTGTTTTTTGTTAATCCTCACCCAAGGATATTTTTCCATTGACTTTTTTAGAGAGAGTGGAAGGGAGGGAGGGAGAGAGGAGAAAGAGAGAGAAACATCAATATGAGAGAGACACATCCATTGGATGCCTCCCACACGCACCCCAACAAGGGCCAGGGATTGAACCTGCAACCCAGGTAGTGCCCTTGATGGGGAATCGAACCCTCGACCCTTCGGTGTGTGGGCTGGCAATCTAACCGCTGAGCCACACCAGCCAGGGCAAGAGTATGCATCTTACAACATGAACTACATAACTCATTTCTGAAGAGTGACATGGTATGTGCTTCAAGACCTAGTAAAAAAAAAAAAAAAAAAAAAGTTTTAGTCACCTAATAGTTGACAGCACACACCCAGGCAATGAGATTATATATTATTACTATAGTAGAATAGATGCCATCTTAAAATAAAGCCCCAAACACTATCTTCCATAAACATTCCATCTATCTTCATAAATAAAAATTCAGCATTCCCAAAAATCAAACTTCAATTCTGATCAAGCTGCATTTTCTTAAACTCCCAGGACTCTAAAAACCATTGATTTCAAATGATGGTAAGAACTAGTATTTAAAGAGGTGAGAGTATTCTATTTACATATTTAGCAGTGCCAATTAAGTAGAGACTAGCAGATAAGGGCTTTTTATTTATTATTTGCAAAAGAGTCTTTCAGCAAAACAGGAAAAATGGCAGCCAGACCAAGGAGTTTTGATGACTCTATGAATCAAAAGAAATTGCTGAACAGAAACATTCAGAATCTGCTTCTTCTAAATCTCAAGCACTTTACAATTTTATCAAACAATGAATCATCACTATATCTTGATTGCATTTTCAAAACTAAAGAGAGGAAATTGTCCACCAATCAGGTAAATGTATAAAGTATTACATAAAATATAGTATGTAACGTTTGACCTTCATAGTCTAGATCAGTGTTCTCTGGACTGGAGGGTACCCCACACCTCCCCTTCACCCAACATAACACACTGTAGTGTGAGAAAAAATATATTATAAAAGCCTATTTCCACTTTTGACTAACTTTTTATGATATACATTAATATAATAATACTTGTGCATAGTTAATAAATGAATAAATGTACCTGTGATGAGCATATCATGAGAATATTTTACTTATAGGTACACATAACCAAACATAATACAAAACTATCAGTGTAAATTAGTCGGGTTTGGTACTGAAATATAATTAATTACAATAATATAAAGAATGGTGAGCCCTGGCATGTTTGGCTCAGTGGTTAGAGCATTGGCCCGAGGACCAAAGAGTAGTGGGTTCAATTCCAGTCAGGGGCACGTCCCTCTGTTGCGGTTCATTCCCGGCCCTGGTTGGGGTCGTGCGGGAGGCAATCAACCGATGTGTCTCTCTCACGTGGATGTTTCTCTCCCTCTCTCTCTCTCTCTTTCTCCCTCCCACTCTATCTGGAGATAAATGGAAAAATATCCTCGGGTGAGGATTTAAAAAAAAAGAATGCTGAGATAAGCTATGTTGTTAGATCTTATAGAAAGTTTGATTTCTCTAGCACTCAATTTTGGCACCTAAAACCACTGCCCACTAAAGAGAAGCAGGGCTGCTTCACTCCTGGAGTGGAAACTGTAAAGGATGAGCCTGGTACCCGGGTAAGAAAGCTATCAAAAACTACTGAGGGCATGTCCAGATGACTCAGGAGCCATAAGAGGCTTCCACTGACTAAAGATTTGGCAATATGAATAATATCCATAACAATAATAACTGCAAAAGATTGCCTGTTTAAATTCATAAGCATTGGTCATTTTTGGAGGATGCCAGACAGCTAATTCATTTGAAAATTTGTAAATAAAAGACAATAATGAAGAGTGTATTTCTTCTTTCCTAAAAAATAAACTAAAAATACTCAAGACAGATGGAAAAAATAAAGGATACATGATATTGTGTGTTTGAAGTAAAAAAAAAAAAAAAAAAAAAAAAAAAAAAGCCTTTTGTTTTTTCTAACCGATGGCATAATTTTTACTCTTGTTCTCAGTATAGAAATACTCAACCAGAAGGAATATAGAATTATTTTTCCCAAGGATTTTAGTGTTTGACACCCTAACTGGCTGATTTTGTAAAGATGAATGATTCTGCTACCTAATGTAAAACCTCTTGGAATATATTGTTCAGATCAATTCTTTATAGATGGTTAAGGTAAAAAAGTTTTAATAAAATTGTCTTTCTTTTCAGTGGTTAATTCTTCAGACCTGAAAAATCCTTTCGAGCTGATAATGTTTCTTTTTCTTTTTTTCTGCCAGCAGAAATAAAGCCAAATAAATACCCTATTGCACAGTTCCTTTCAAGGATATAAATGAGGCTGAAAGTGTCCTGGCTTCGCCTTCTAAGCTCGCTAAAATCCCTATAGCCATTTGCTTATCTCAGGGGGACTGGATAGCTCCTTTAAATTAGATTTTATACAGTATATCCCTGTGTTTTAAGAACTCTCTGGGCAGCAGTAAAAAGCCTCATTCCTTAAAGTGGTACAATGAAGATGCCTGCTCATTTCCCCCTGTGTGCTTTCCTACACACTCAACACGTGAATATTTCTTCCTGCCACACTGTCCATGAGCCCTTTGTGATGAGAACAAAATATTTTAACCACAGGAAAACAAAATCGAGGAAATTAGCTCAAAACATAAAAAGTTTTTTAATCATTCTCTTCTTTCTCCTTTCCCATTCTGTTCACTCTATACAACACAGAGAGAAATCGTCTCAGTTACTTGGAATTAGATAGCCTAATTTTATACCTCAATTCTTCTATTTAGTAGCTGACAAAATCTCTGAGGCTCAGTTTTCTCACCCATACGCAGAAAATTATCATTGTCATCATCATTACCAAATTGCAACATTGAAAATAAAATAATAAATACAAAATTGCTTGCATAACAAATATGTAGTATAACTGTCAACATAATTATAAATCTCATTTGGAGAATTAATAAGTACTAGATTTTATATATTCTACACTATCTATGTGCTTTGTACTGTGCTCAGCACTATTATATATCAGCACTATATATAATCACATTGAATTTTTCACCAAAGACCCAATGAAGCTAAGTGACTTGTCAAAAGACATATATAGGATAAGTATGCCAAGGTTAAATGTGAATTTGGATCTACCTTATTTTACAACCAGACTCTGTAACTCTTACATTACTATGTAGGCGGGGTGAGGGGGGGGGCATGATGAGAGAGAGGAAGAGAAAGAGAAATTGATTTAAAATATAAAATGACATTTAAAAAAATGTAAGCAACAGATATGCTGAGACAAATAATACATCAAATACTTGAAAGAAGTTTATGTCTGCCTTCAGGAGTATTGCTTAAGTTTGCTAAGCAAATAATTTTAATATAAATGTAATAAATTAAACTTATCTATTCCTAGGTAATCTGTTACTTGATTAAGATCTACTGAAGATATTTTCTTGCTTGCTCTGTAGGGATTGTTTAAAGTGTTTTAAAATCTTCATATCCCTGAAAACTTCTTTAATACAGACATGTTAAATCTTTTTATAGTCAACCTAATCTGAATTTAGAAAAAATGATTTTTAAGGTTTTTCCAAAACTACCATAGGAAGTTTACAATCCCCCATCATCACACCAAAGAGCAGAGCTGTTTGGCCACAGTTGATTCATTGAAGGGGAAGACTTTGTGCTCTTCTAGCTTTCTCTTTCCCTTCTGCTGTGATCTTCCATGGCCCTTCTTCTTCTCCTCCTCCTCCTCCTTCTTCTTCTCTTTCTTTATTTTGGGCTCTGCCCCTCAACAACAGTCTTTGAATTATTTTTGAAGCTCATTTCATGTTTGGATTTTTAGCTTAACTCCTCTGTTTCTGCTCCTTGCAAAGCAGCAATATTTAAGAAGACAGAGTCATCTTAACAACCCTTCACCCTTAAACACAGGACCCATTTTAAATATACACTGACAAAGCAGAGAACTGAGACATCCTGTGAGTAAACAATCCTGTGGCTTGTTTGACATGCCTGAAGCATAATGTATCTTGTGTTGCTTCCTCTGTTCCTTTTCTAGTACATCATAGTACTGCCCTCAAAGATGGGAGAAAAGGAAAATACTTACTTTCCTTGGAGTCGTAGAAGTTGATGGCAGGAATATGCACCTAAAGTACTTTATTCAAAAGCACAATCTGTGCTTCGTATTGCTAGGAAGCTCTTCTAGTCTCCATTTCTCTGGCATGCCAGGTTTATCCCCAGGTGACCGTTGGGGAATATTCAACTGAAACTGTGTGAACTGATGGTGTATACGAATTCACTTCATCTAAAGATTAGTAAACACATGTCCATTTTTCAAAGTCTAGCTGAAATTCTATCTATGAATCCTTCTTTAATCATGCAAATCCATAGCACTCCATGGCACTTATAGTCTGTATAATTCATAGGGAACACAGAAGTGATTTTAAAGTTGATATTTAACACTGTTCTGTTTATAGAGGAGTTTCATTCTCTTTTTTGGCAGTTAGTAAAGAACTGAACAAAACAAAACACTTTAATATTTGCTGATGGTATCAAAAATCAATAACAACTAATGTCTATTGAAATGAACCTGGTCACCAAGACAAGGTAGCCTTTATCTAAAGAATACAGAGAATAATGGGATGCATTTTAGGAAGATTTGCATAGAAATATTTTAAAAATTAAAAATTGGGGTTCTTGCCAAATTATAGATAACTGACACTCCCTAATGATGACAGGATGCTGCTGCAAATATTAATAACAGGAAATGTACATTAGGTGTTTACCCTTTGCCAGAAACTAGGCTAAGTGCTTACATTCAATCTTACCAATGCACAATAAATGTGTTATTCTAATTTACATATTGTGGATGAGAAAACTGAGGTGGCTAAGTAAATTTTTTAAAATTTCAACTGAGCACTGGAGTCAAGATTTGGAAACCAGGCAGTTTGATTGCAGAACCCATGGTCTTGAATCTCTAACTAAACTGAATAACTTTGGATTCATAGTAATTATATTATGTTTATATTTCATTTGGACAATAGCATTATGTAAGAATAAACAGTCTCTTCTACTGACAGATTATTGTATTGCAAACAAACCTTACATTTCAAACATTGTCTTGTGGACATGCAGAAACATGAAGGTGAAATGTGTATTTGAGGGTTTCAGATTAGCAGTAACCATGTTATTTTTTCCTGAAGAAACGTAAATAGTAAAAAAATTTAAAGAATTCCTAGAGAGCCCTGGCCAGTTTGGCTCAGCGGTTAGACCGTCGGCCTGTGGACCAGAGAGTCCCGGTTTGGTTCCCGCTAAGGGCACGTACCTTGGTTGCAGTTTGTCCCCGGCCCCGGTTGGGGTCGTGTGGGTGGCAACCACTCGATGTGTCTCTCTCACATCGATGTTTTCCTCTATCTCTCTTCCCCCCTCTCTCCCTCCCACTCTATCTGAAGATAAATGCAAAAAAAAAAAAAAAGAATTTCTAGCGAATTATATTCATACAATTCAAAAATAACAAACATATTAGTGAAAATTGTGAAAACAAGACTAAACACTAATGATTGTATCCTTTGCAGCACATAAAATCCAGGGCCTTGAAGAGGGGAATGGAAGGACAGTGTGGGAACCTGGAGACAGAGATGGGCCTGGCTAAGTCCACCTAAAATAGGCATACAGTCAGCTCACTGTGACCCAGCCGGGAGGAAGTAAAGAGAATAAATAACCAGATTCACTCTGTACTTGCCCTCTGGTCTCTTTTTTATGAATGCTTTGGTCCAATCCAACCTGAAGTCAGGGACAAGGGAACCCATTGAACTAGTGGACGACTGCAGTCCATTGCAGGCCAGCAGGGTAGGTGGAGAGCAGTGTGAAAGAGAGAGTGGGACTGAGAAGCCAACAAAAGGGCAATAGCTAGCAGAAAAGTCATCTGCACACGTCTTCTAGTTTTCTACAGCTTCCTTCTTCTCAAACTTAAAAATCTGTTGCTATATTTGTCCCAGTCTGGAAAATCCTTCTACATATTAAAAATCTAAATCTAAAGCAAAATTATTAAAACGTGTAAAAATAATTTTGCTTTAAGGGACAATTTTATCTTTGCTTCTTTATCTATTACTTCCTCATCCTTTTATTGAGCAATTCCTATCTGCCACATGCGGTGCTGGGCGTCAGAGATGAAAAGACAAATAATAAGTGGTCTTTGTTTTCAGAAACTCACATTCAATAGGAGAAAAGAGTTCCCCTAGTTAAATTACAACAGTGACTTGATAAGTGAATTCAGTTTTGTTGGGGCCCATTCCCTGACTTACAGCACTCCTGAAAATGAGTTTTCTCCTTACCACTCACAAACAATGTGCACAATGCTTGGATAGCAGCGTTCGTGGTACGATGTATGCTTATTCTGCATAGCCATAATATTAAATATTAAAACTCAGAATTCTAAAGCCGGAACCTTTCTTGATCAAGATGATTTTACAGCAGGGTTTTACTATTCTTCCCTTCAGTTTGTATTTCTAGAACTTCCCATAGAGTTGCATGATCTTTGTAAATTCTTTGACTGAATGCAGTGTGGGAAATGTAGAATGGTTATGTTGTAAGAGCATGGCTCTCGTATAATACAAAATTATTAGTCTTGGGATTTGGGCTTAGGCTCCTGAGATTTACTAGCTTAAAACAATTCAGTTTTTATGGACCAGAGGAAAAAATACAATCTTATTGAAGTGTGGGCTTAATGAAAAGCAATAAACAAATCCTCACCTACCCATCTCAGAGAAGAAGCAGGGCAGAGGGACTGAGTCTCCTTAGGTTCCCTAGGATCATTTTAGGCATTGGTATTATTGGTTTTCAGAAAAGAATCTCCTATTTGTGAGGCTAGTGATGTTTTATAAATTAGCAGTGTCCTATGTGTAATCAAGCCAAGGCCAAAGAGTTGCTGGGTAAAATGTTTAGGTGAGACATTCAGAAGAAACATGAAAGCAATTTTTCTCTCCAGCAAAAATACAACGGGAAGAGCAGTTATGTTAACATCAGATGAAACTGAGTTATAATCTAAGCTCTTTCAATTTGTTCTTTTTTGGGGGGGCGGGGCAGTATTACAGATGTCCCCTATTTCCCCCTCCCCCCTCCGAACTTTGCCCCTTTCCACCCAGCCTGGCCCCACCCCAGGCCTTCACCACACTATTATCTGTGTCCATGGGCTATGCATGTATGCATATAAATCCTTTGGTTAATCTCTTCCTGTCCCCACCACCCCCACTCACCTCTGAGATCTGTCAGTCTATTCCTTGCAGCCATACCTATGTACCTATTTTGTTCTTCAGTTTATTTTGTTCATTAGATTCCACACATAAGTGAGATCATGTGATCTTTGTCTTTTTCTGACTGGCTTATTTCTCTTAGCATCATATTCTCCAGGTCCATTCATGCTGTTGCAAAGGATAAGAGATCTTTCTTTTTTACAGCAACATAGTACTCCATTGTGTGAATGTACCACAGCTTTTTTATCCACTCATCTACTGATGGGCACGTCAGGTGAGTTTGTTAATCTATTAGCTTCAGATTTCTTCTTTATAAAAGAGAGATTGTAATGCCTACCTATTCAGAGTTCTGATGAGACTAAAATATGAAGTAAGATTACGTTTGTAAATAATGTACTATGTGCTCTACACAAGGTAGCTTTTCTATACTGATATGATTGGTGTTACAACAACAAAGACACCTACAATAATTACAACACAGACCAGTGTACTGAGAAGGAGAGAAGCAAATATTACATATAATTTGCTCACTGTTTATAAGAAGTCAGATTGTGACTTGTTTCCATTTCTCTCAGGGATAAAATGTAAAAACTCATCAGAATAAAGCCTGAGGAATAACAAATGACCAGTGGCCTACTGAGCTCCCAGGGGCATCCTACAATCTCACTGTAGAAACTCCTCATTTGCAGATGGAGAAGCTGAGGCCAAACAGGGTCAGACCCAGCTTCCCACTCCTACCATGTTCTAGTCCTACGTCATCCCCAAACATACCACAGTCATGTACTCACCTAAAAGGAGCCGAAGTGCTTTCCTTGGGGTGGGCTCCAGACATTTCAGATTTTCATTCGTAGTCAGTGGAAACCATTTAGGCAGGCACTACTAGTACAAGTATATGCATATATTTTTTAAAATATACTCATTGAATTTGGAGGCTGCATATATTGCTGCTGGGAATGTAAATGATACAGGTACTGTGGAAAACAGTTTGGCTATTTCTCTAAAAGTTCATATAGAGTTATAAAATAATCCTGCAATTCCATTCCTGGGTATATGCCTACAAGAACTAAATGTTGTACTCAAACATAGGTACATGAAGATGACAACAAGACTATTCACAATAGCCAAAGGCAGCAACAGCCCAAATGTCCATCAATGGGTGAAGGGATAAACAAATTGTAATATATACATTCATTGGAATATTATCCAGCCATATAAAAGAACACATTATTGATATATACTGCACCATCTATGTGGAAAATGTTTTCTTTTAGTATATATATATATACACACACACACTAAAAATATATATATATTCTTATATATATATAAAATATATATTTTATTGTAGTTTTGTAATATAATTTAAAGTCAGGGAGTGTGATACCTCCAGCTTTGTTCTTTTTTCTTGGGGTTGCTTTGGTAATTTGTGGTCTTTTGTGGTTCCATACAAATTCGATGATTTTTGTTCTATATTTCTTTGAAAAATGCTGTTGGGATTTTGATGTGATTTTATTAAAGCTGTATATTGCTTTAGATCATATGGCCATTTTAACTATGTTGATTCTTCCAACCTATGAACAGGAAATATCTTTCCATTTCTTTGTGTCTTTTTTCAATTTCTTTAAACAATGTCTTCTAGTTTTCAGTATATAGGTCCTTCACAAACTTTGCTAAGTTTATTCTTAGGTATTTTATTCTTCTTGTTGCAATTTAAAATGAAATTGGGCTTGTTTGTGTTTTCATTTCTTTCCTGATATTTCATTGTTAGTATATAGGAATGCAACAGATTTTGTACATTGATTTTGTATCCTTCTACTTTATGTATTTGGTTATTGTTTCTGATAGAATTTTGGTGGTGTCTTTACAGTTTTTATATAATCATGTCATCTGCCAAAAAGTGACAATTTTTCTTCTTCATGCCTAATATGAATGTCTTTTATTTCTTTCTTTTGCCTGGTTGCTCTGGCTGTGATTTCCAGTACTATGTTGAATAAAAGTGATGAGAGTGGGCATCCTTATCTTGCTCCTGATCTTAAGAGGCAAAGCTTTCAGTTTTCCACCACTGAGTATGATATTAGCTGAAGGCTTGTCATATATGGCCTTTATTATGTTGAAGTGCTTTCCTTCTATACCCATTCTATTGAGTGTTTTAGTCATAAATGGATGTTGTATCTCATCATATGCTTTTCTGCATCTATTGATATGATCATGTGATTTTTATTCTTTATTTCATTAATGTGGTGTATCATGTTGATTGATTTGCTTATGTTGAGCCAGTCTTGCAACACTTGATCATGATGTACTATGTTTTTCATGTATTGTTATATTCAATTTGCTCCTATTTTGTCTAGGATTTTTGCATCTCTATTCATCAAAGCAATCGGTCTATAATTTTCCTTTGTTGTGTTGTCCTTCCAGGTTTTGGCGTCAGGGTAACGCTGGCCTCATCAGATAAGTAAGGAACTATGGCTTCTTCAATTATTTGGAGGAATTTACGAAGGAAAGGTATTAAATCTTTGAATGCTTGGTGGAATTCACTAGTGAATCCATCTGAACCTGGAATTTAACTTCTGGGAAGATTTTTGATGACTGTTTCAATTTCCTTACTGTTGATTTGTCTATTTAAACTTTTCAGTTGTTCATGATTCAGTCTAGAAAGGTTATATATTTCTAAGAACTTGTCCATCTCTTCTAGGTTATCAAATTTAGTGATGTATAGCCTTTCATAATATTTTGTATAGTGCTTCATATTTTTGTGGTGTCAATTGTACTCTCTCCTTTTTAATTTCTGATTTTGGTTGAGTCTTTTCTCTTTTTTTCCTTTGTGAGTCTAGCCAGAGGTTTGTCAATTTTATCAACCTTTTCAAAGAACCAGTTTTTGTTGCATTAAATTTTTTCTATTGTCTTTTTGTTCTCTATTTTATCTAATTCTGCTCTAATTATTTTTATTTCCTTCTTTCTACTGACTTTGGGTTTCATTTGTTCTTCTCTTTCTAGTTCTGTAAAGTGAAATATTAGGTTGTTTATAATTTTCTTTTTATAACATTCTATAAAATGCTATAAATTTCCCTCTTATTACTGCTTTTGCTGCATCACAAAAATTTTGATATGTTGTATTTTTTATTTCTTTTGTCTCTATGTATCTTTTGATCTCTTCTTTTATTTATTTATTTTTTGACCCAGTCATTGTTTAGGGAAATGTTGTTTAATCTCCACATATTTGTGTTTTTTCCTGCTTCTTTTTGCAGTTGATTTTCAATTTCAAAGTAGTGTGGTTGGAAAGTATGCTTGCTATGATTTCAATCTTTATAATTTTGTTGGGTCTAGTTTTGTGCCACAACATGTGGTCTATCCTTGAGAATGTTAAATGTGCACTACAGAAGAATGTATATTTTGGTGTTCTAGGATGAAAAGCTCTGTCATTTAAGGCTGACATTTCCATATTGGTCTTATGTTTGAATGATCTATCAATTGCTGTCAATGGGGAATTTAGGTTCCTTACTATAATAGTATTTTTGTCAGTGTCTCCCGTTAGTTCTAGTAGTAGTTGCTTTATATACTTTGGTGCTCCCAGGTTGGGCACATATATATTAATGTGTTATGTCTTCTTGATGTATTGTCCTCTCTATGATTATGAAAGTTCATCTTGGTCTCTTATTGCCTTTTTTATCTTGACATCTATTTTGTCTCATATACATATGGCTATATCTGCTTTTCTTTTGGATGCTATTTGCTTGGAATATCATTTTTCCACCCTTTCACTCTGAGTCTATTTTTGATTTGCACTTGAGATGTGTCTCCTGAAGGAAGCATATAGTAGGGTTTTGTTTTTTGATCCATCCCACTACTTTGTGTCTTTTAACTTGAGTTCAGTTTATTTACATTTAGGATGACTATTGATATATGAGGATTTCCTATAGTAATTTTATTTTCTGTTTCTTTTTTTGTAACTCTGTGTCTTCATTATTTCCCCCCTCCCCCACCTTGTGTTTCTGTTATTTTAGTTTGGGAGTACATATTCTATGTTTTTTCCCCTCCATTTTCTCTATGATGTTATGTG